>JARZZO010000015.1:43170000-45940000 GCA_030544215.1 Zantedeschia hybrid cultivar
TGATGAAGACTTCATAACTTTTGTTGATAGATGGAGGGCCATGGCCGAGAAAATTAAGGATCATCTATCTGAGTCCGAGCAAGTTAAGATGATGATCGCCAATGCAACCCCACAATATAAGTTGGTCCTGACATTGAATAATTTGACCAGCATGGCAGACTTGTATGAGAGGGCGCGCTATGCCCAAAATGCTTTTAAGGACTCCACCTTCTCCAGTGTTTTTGATCCACACGGACCTAACATGCCTCCACCTCGGAAGCCTGTCATTCCTAATTCTTCCAATATGGGTCCAACCATAGAGGGCACGTTGTCTTATGAACAGATCAACACAGTAAACAATAATCAACCTCAGTTCATGAGGAGTCAACGACTGCAGTACAATAGGCAGAGGCCACCGAACCAACAGGGTTTCAGGCCGCCCCAGCAGCCATATCAGCCAGCTTTTAACCAGCCTCTTCAGCAACCAGGATACCACCAAGTTCGTCCACCAAATGACTATTCTTAGCAGAGTAAACCTCCAGGTCCGAAGAGGGCATCCTACAATGCCCTCATAGCGGCGAATGCTCTGTCACTGTCGAAGGAGAGGACTGTTTGGCCTCAAAATGTTGATGCTTCTCGGTATTGTGTGTTTCATAGACAGTCGGTGTAACGACCCGCCACCCTATAATCAGGGATCCAATTACTAAATGGGTACCGAATCATTAAATTTGGAGCCAAACCAGGACCTCGATAAGTCTGGGAAATAAATGATAAACTAAGCTAAACATCCACATCACATCGAATTATGAAAGAAGTGCAGAAATTAAAAATTATTACAATTCGACTTGACTCAGCAAATAATTACATATTCCAATAGAAAAGAAATAATTAAGCGTACGGGCTAGAAAAGAAAATAACAACTACATCGGGGCATACCCCGGAACAGCGACTGCTGGCGCGTAACCCAAGGCAACACTCTCCTCGCTACGCTTACCTGGAACCCTCGCCTCAAAACCGCAGGGGGTGAGTCTCATTGAAAAAGACTCAGTAGGGATCCTTCGATCCCCACCACCCACTTACGCATCCACAAGTACAACAACATAAATATAGACAATTTAAATGAATAAAGCATTAAACACAACTCCCAAATTTTGATATAAAATGCACGCATTCAAAATGTAACATGCTTAATTCAGAAACCACTCCATCACGGAGTCCACAACCAGTACCTTGGTTAAACACACAAACCACACGGTCGTACACGGAAAACACCGACCCGCTGAGACCAAACAGCAACCCCTCGGATAGCGCGTTGGCTATTCCGGCCTGACAGGCTCCAAGTGGTTCTGCTTTCCCCAGCATGAGTGACACTCCGAATGTACCACTCCCACACCGGTGCTAGCTATACCTCGGGGTACACCAGGTGACCCTCTCTCTAGGCGTCACCCCACCACGCCCACACTGGCGCCATGTCACTCTCACACCGACACAGGGTGCCTAAGCGCTAACAATTGTCACTCTAGGCCTACGATCGCACAAAACTCAACTCGGTGCGATCCAATCACGTAGAAATCATCGTCGTTGAGTATGTTTTCAAGCATGCAATTAACCAAACTATATAACAATGTAAATACATGTTACTTGCATGGATTAATGAGATTCTGTCTTAAATCGCGTCGCCCATGACCGACGTCATTTAAGACCCCTAAACTGGTTCATGCGAAATATGGCCTCGAAAGATGGCCTAAAACGCGTCGTGCAAGGTAGTCACCTTTTAAAAGGCTTCGTTGTCCTTAGTCGCCTAATCACGACATAAATAGAATCAGGCTTCGGGGTGATCTGAACTAAATTGCGTCGTTCAAAGGAGTCGCCATTTAAATGGCGTCGCTGTCCCTGGACGCCATTCAATCCAGAGACAAAGTCTGTTATCTGGGATAAATCGCGTCGTGGGTGGAAGCCGCCTTTTAAATGGCGTCGCTGTCCCCAGATGCCATTTAACCCTCACAGACAGGTTCTCCCTCCGCCTTCCCCTAATTCACAAGGTGGGATTTTCTCCCCCAAATTACACAAAAACGTCAAAAAATAGAGGAGTAGGAGGGGAACCCAAATACCCAATAAAAACCCACCATTCCTCATTTTACAAGATTAACATTTTCACCCCAGAAATCCCCTAAACATGCTCCAAAGTGGGAAAAACATGGTTTTAAACAAAATATTGCAAGGATCGTCACCCTACCGGTTAGTCAAACTCCTCCGAGCTCCAGCCGCTGAACCGCCACGCCACGAGCCGCCGTCGGTACCGCTGTGGACGACGTTACTCCACCGGGACGTCGGCCGCCATCTGGAGAGAAATGCGCCGCGGAGGAAATGGTGGTTGTAGTGGTGGAAGTTAGGAGGTTGATGGAGTGGAGGGAGAGGAGGAATGGGGAGAGGAAAGGAAGGAGAAGGGGACGTCAGGGATTTGGAGAGAAAGAGGAGTGAGAAAGAAGTGAAGAGAATGAGGGAAAGGAGGGAGGGTTCGCGGAGTCAAACCGAAACTAACTAAAATGCGTTGTCCAAGACCGACGCTAATCAGATGACAAGACGGGGTCGTACGCTGACATACCAGGGCCGTACTCTGAATGGCGTCGTCCATTCAAGACGCCATTCAGATGATAAGACCGGGGCCATACTCTCGTGGCCCAAAACCAGCCCACATGGCACAATCTAAAATGTGTCCCCCCAATCGGACGCCGTTTGAACCGCGTCGAGCAAGCTCGACGCAAAAAAGAACTCAAGCCCCAGCCCCACAAGGGCCTAAACCAAGGGATTCGACCCCGAATTGACCTGATAACCGGATCCGAAATCTCAATCCTTATAGCCGGGGCACATTGTGGATGTTAGTTTTATGTGGCCTATAAGCCAATCTGACTATGTAAATCTCGTTCATTTATTAATATAATGGCATAATATTCATTATGTGTAAATCGCATTAATTATCATTTCATAATGAAGTCCATGAATATGTGCTATAGTGATCAGATTATGATGAGATCATACTAATGAGACTGATCACTTAAACACACATATTCTTAATCGTTCATAGTCGGAGGATATATGAGAAGGACATCGGATATCCGGTTAGACTAGTACAGATTACTCCTGCTCATATGATGTGGGTGACTGATCTCATAAGTCACTTGTGTGGAGACATTAAGGCGAATCTGTAGGTGCTCATTGAAGAATGAGTTCACTGCACTGATCCGACTGAATCGCTGGATGGTATTGTACCTCACTGTTAACCAGCTTGATTCTATTGTCGCAGTTGCGTGGATGGTCCTCGGACCTGAGACACCAAGGACAGCTTGTCAGTAGACTTCTGTGCTTTGACCTTGGTTTACGAATCTCTAACTACGGGATTCTAAACAACCAAGGATTGTGTACAACGGAATACCGTCGAAGGGAATTGTGTGTCAATAAGGAATCATTCGGTCTCGGTACTTAGCGAGAGAATGCTCTAGGAAGGATGTACGGAAGTCCCTGGCTAGGGCGGACGATAATATCGGGAAAGGAGTTTTCCATTATTTATCAGCGACATCCAATCCAAGTGAGTCAACCGGTTAGGGTTTGACAGCACGCCATACCTTGAGTTGACTCGAGAGCATTGTACGAATGAATGATTATATCCACGCGGTAACTGTCGGCGGAAAGGTTCCAAGAGTGGGTTGCTTAACCCCGATACCTTCCGTGTTCACTCGATGTTGCTTGGCCCCCAACGTGATCGGAGGCCCGGTTGAATTCGATGTGCAACATCAATTCAATTGATTAATTAATTAATAAAGAGTTATTAATTGATTAATAAAGCCAGTAAGGAGTTACTGGGCTTGTTGGGCTATTAACCGGACTGGTAATTGGGTCTAGAGGGTCACACGCAAATGATTCTCAAGGCGATGGATAAATAAGTGGGTTTTATACAAACCGAGGGTTTTTGTGAAAAACCGCGCGGTTAGTATAAAACATAGCGAATGGGTTGAGCAGGCCAAGCTGTTGCTAACCCTGGCCGTCCCTCCTCTGTTTCTCTCTCTCTCTGGCGTCCCAGACAGATCCAGATCTGCTCCGCCGCTTCTTCGACTCCCGTTTGACAGGAAATTGCCCGTGCGTTGCGGGGATCATTGCGGCGACTGGCGGAGGTTTTGTGGGCTGCGAAGAACGAGGAACGTGAGGATATCCGTCGCAAGGAGGATCGCGTGGACTTCGCTAGAGGCCGGGCGCTTGCGCGGCTTGCGATATTGCACCGATGGAACCGAACGGTTGCGGATTCGAATTCGCACACGGTGAGAATCGATTATCCGATAATCGTAATTTTAGTTTTTCAAAACGGGAACGGATCTCCGTTTTTATTTTATTTTCCACTGCACATGAGATCCGGAGAAACCCGAGAACCCAACAGTGGATGCATGTTTCCAATTCGGGGACTACATCCATGATTTGAATGACCAAGGAGGGTTAGACTGGGAGGAGATGAGGAAGTTTATAGCCGCCTTGAAGGCGAGAAGATCACAGCAACAACAACCACAACAGTAACCGCAGCAAGCTCAGAGAGCACCAACTTAGCAGGCGGTACACTCGCCGAATGTCGGGATAGTACAAAACCCGTTGCAGGAGCATCAAAATCAAATTGCCCCGATCCTCACGAATAGTCAATCTGAGGCTGATAGGGTACAACAGTGCACAGTCAAATAATCATCATTTATTTATTATACAGGCTATAGCCAAAACACTATCGTACCATCACCCCGCCGCATTATCCGCATCCCCAGACCTTCACCAGTTCCATCACAACCTACACTTACTACCCTTACTCCACCACCCGCCTTCCTTAAACCTACAACCACCATGCCACCATCATTAAATAACCCTCCGCCCGTCTATGAACCCATTATGCCATCCAAACCACTACTATGCGTTCCATTCCCTACATCGCCATCAACCACCTACTATAACGCCACCCAACCTACCAAACCCCTCATCCGTATCACCCAATCAACTGTTGCACCAAGCCAACCCCTCATGCCTTCCAAACCCCTCATCAACCCGGTAGTTCTCAAAATATTGCTTGTACACCCCACTGTTGAGCTACAAATGCTCCGGAGAGGCAGATTTTTAGTAAGGTCTTTCCCTAGTCAGTCCAAGAAGGACTATCACAGGCAATAGATGAAGTGCAGAACGAAAAAAGTGCACCTAGCACTCAATATGATTTGCTGAAGCATTTGGATAAAACGCCTGCACGTATTTCTATACTTGAGCTGACTAAAAGAGCGAAAGCCCATCAAGAGGCTCTGATGGAGTACCTATAGAGGGTGATTGTCAATGAAGACGTGCCAGTGGAGAAAATTGTTGCATTGCTGGTTCCTCAGGGGGATAAACCATCCATCTCTTTCCATGTGTCTGAGTTAGCACCACTAGCGAGGAGGGGCAAGGCCTTAAGCATTACCGTTAACATCTGTAAGAGAGCTGTGGACGCTTGTCTTGTAGATACCAGGGTGTTAATTAATGTCTTACCGCCGAGAAGCCTGGAGTTTTGTCGAATCCCAAAAGAAACATGGCTGCCACCTCCAATCTCTGTCACTGCATACGATAACTCTACTCGTTCTCTACTGGGCATGGTGTACTTGAAGGTAGAGTTGGGCCCAGTTTGTCACTCTGAAGTCGAATTCCGTATTCTTGAAATTGATCCTTCACTGAAGGGTATACTCGGCCGTCCTTATATTAAATTACTCGAGGCTATCCCATCTACAAATAATCAATGCCTCAAGTTTCCTTACAGAGGACGGGTCATCAAAGTCACGAGTATGCCCATCCTTGCTGCAGCTCATTTCCTGAACGTGAACTCAACTCCTAATTCTTAACATGCTCAAAAACCTATTCTGTTTGTCTTACAAACTTACCTTCCCTCAACTGACCCATTAAATCCACCTTACCCATCTCCTGTCCGATTAATGTTGTAAAAAGGGGGAAGTTCATGAGTACCCCTGGTTGAAATATAATGATGAAGATTGGGTATCAGCCGGGAAAAAGTCTGGGTACACAGCTACAAGGCAAGACCAAGCCGATCAAAGATGGCAGAATGATACTTGGAAACGGCTTGGGTTATAGGCCCGAGAAAGTAAGGCACAGTATTATACAACAACAAGAAGGTGAAGATGGTCATAAAGTGTGGAAGACCATGGTGACACCATGCAAGGAGAATTGGAACCCTCTGACTTGGACCCTGTCTACACATTTTGTCAAAGGACCCATGATACGACACGACAATGATAACACTATGGTGATTACCTCCCACTTTGACTTGCATGATATCTATGGGAGGGAGCTGGCCAGACAGTGCACACCATTGCTGACATACCAATCCTTGAAGGCTCTACGGCCTATGAGAAGGAGAAAATTTCAAGACCCAGAGTGCGAGTGGTACATGTGGTTTGATACCTGGGACCTATATATAGCTTTAAACATGTTATTTTTGCATCCTGCTGAACCACAATGGCCACTGCTGATTGATGAACTGATTGAGAGGCCTGGAGCTATTTTTGACAAAAGGATCCTACTGAGTGATGAAATAGATGAAGGGGAATCAGATGACCTAAGAAGCTGGGTTGACCACGGATCACCTTTAGAGAGCCACCTACCCATTACATGTTTTTACTCTTCATACTCTTTTTCGCACTCTGCTGTTGACCCCGACTTGGTCGAGGGTCATTACTGAAGACATACCCCGAGCACTGTCCATTATCGTTACTCTGCCCCTTGAGACTTTCTTCCTCGGATTCCTCTCGACCTTGAGAGAATCCATGATTTGATCTGGGACATATTGCTGTATGATCCCCCTAGTCCTCTGGCAATGGTGCCTTTATCTCCATCCCACCTCCCTTCTTTCCGAATTCATTCTTGCTTTATGTTAAACAATGAAAATCAACAAAAAAAATGCCGATTTCCAAATTTCTTCCCAAATCCTCATTAAGGAAACATCCTACTACTCGTCTGAATGTCCCCCATTGCACGAGTCATTCGGGCAAGATTCCGTTCTAGATCTACTCTGCCCCTCCTCTCAGGAGGATTCTCCTGTATCTCAGCATGTACCCTCCGATTTTTATCCTTCTTCGTCCTCCTTAGGTCAGGATAGGGAGTCTAGTTATAGGAAGTGTAGCGAAATTAAACAATTTAGGGAGTCTAGGAAGTCTAAGGGTAGACAGATTCCAAATAGATACTTCCAAGAATTAGCCTTTAAGTGCTTCCCGTTCTATCAAATCCCTCAACGGTTAGAGGATGCCATTCAGTTGCCAGAAGAATGTGAGGTAGATGAGTTGGTTGATGACGGGTATGGTATGACAAAACCTATAAGGTTTGTGACTTAGGGTACGTTTCCTCGTAGAGGTTGATCGACCTTATTTTATTTCCTTTGTCTATCTCATCCAGACAAGATTGATTCCATTGATCTCTTTGAGTCGCTTCACTAATCATTCTAAGAAAGATTCGCATCATATGATGTTGAGGGTGTGTCTCATCACACCTTGGCATCACCTTTTTAGTACATTCCATTCCATTTCACTGCTGTGCAAAGTCAATGCCAAAGTGGAGCAGCTGTAGACACACTAATTTTTACTTCATATTGAGTAAATTTCATGTCATAATTATGATGCCCCGAAATGATCTGATTTTTAATCAATTTTTATTTTTATTTTTCATGAAATTCGCTGATTTACGTCGACCATGGCCGACGCCATTTTGATTTCTAGCAGAAATCAGTTGAAAATTAAATTCCTAAATTCAGATAGATTTACTTGAACAACGTCGCTCATGGATGACACCGTTTAGTTCCTAATCCGTATGTATTTTTGATTTTAAATTCGAATTAATTTTCTAATTATCTAAATTACGTCGTTCATGGACGATGCCTTTTAGGGTTCCTAATATTTTCCAGTTTCCCTTTCAGGATTTTATTTCTATTTTAGCCACTTTAATTAGAGAAATGGCATCCCAGATGGACGACACGTTTCAAGCAATTTTTTGTTAAATATGATTTGGCCGAGATAATCAGGTTCCAGAGGTTGAAAAGATTACAAATTCCTTCCATGTCTTTCTAGGGCAAGTCCGAGTGCGGAAGAGAGCCATTTTGAAGGTCAAATAACCCTAAACAAGGCTTTTATATATACACTACCCCTTTGGCCTTTGAAAATGATCGTCTATTGGAGAATTTGGAGTTCAAGGCAAGATTTTTGGAGGCTCTCAAGATGGAAAATGTGGAAAGACCCAAGTCTTCTTCTTCACCATCTTCTTCCTCCATTGAAACTATTAAAGATCAAGGCTTTGAAGGGGCCGAACTGATCACTTTCTCATCCGTTCCTTTACTCGTTTATTTATAGTTTTCATCTAGATTCATCATTGGTTTGATTTGATTTTTCATTACATCACTCTATGATACACACACCACATCCTATTTTCCATACCTATGCATGAAATAGAGGTTTAAAGAACCATAAAAAGTGAGTTTTCTTAGTTTAGTTTATGTTTAGATCATTTGATAGAATAGTTACCACACTACCCTATAGCTCTAATATTCTCTTTCTTTTCTTTGTTTGGTCTTATTTTGCAAGGTTTGAAGGAAGAAAACTTGGAAAGAAGGATTGGAAGGCTAAGAAAGAAAAATCAAATAACAAAAACAAGAGTCAAGAGAAAAGACTCTCTTTCTTTGGCCGGCCAAAGAAAGGGAACAAAAGAACCACAATCCTCCCAATTTTTCAAGGTTAGTAACGATCATCTTTTCATTGAAGCGCTCGGTTCCTGGCGATCACATTAGTTTTAAATTTAATTTGTTAATCATATTAACAAATGATATCATGATAATCACACACACTATTTGAGCACTACACTCATAAAATAAGGGTGACTGATCTCATAATTACTTGTGTGGAGTCACTAAGGTGAATCTATAGGTGCTCATTAGAGAATGAGTTCAATGAACTGATCTGACTGAATCGCTAGATGGTATTGTACCTAACTGTCAACCAGCTTGATTCTATTGTCGCAGTTGCGTGGATTGTATTCGGACCTGAGATACCAAAGACACCTTGTCGGTGGACTTATGTACTTTGACCTTGGTTTATGGATTTCCATTCACGGAATTCTAAACAGCCAAGGATCGGGTATAGTGGAATACCGTCGAAGGAAATTGAGTGTCAATAAGGAATCATTCGCTCTTGGTACTTAGAGAGAATGCTCAAGGAAGGAATTGACTGTGTAGAGACTTTCTCACCAGTTGCCATGATAAAGTCGATCAGAGTTCTACTCGCCATAGCTGCACACTTCGATTACGAGATATGACAGATGGATGTGAAGACTGCCTTCCTAAATGGTAACCTTGAGGAAGAGGTGTATATGATACAACCTGAATGTTTTACATCTAAAGAATTTTCAGATAGAGTGTGCAAGCTTTAGAGGTTCATTTATGGACTGAAGCAGGTTTCTCAGAGCTGGAACATAAGATTTGATGAGATTGTCAAGTTTTATGAGTTCATTAAGAACAAAGATGACCCTTGTATGTACAAGAAGGCAAGTGGGAGTGCAGTCACCTTCTTAGTTCTTTACGTAGATGACATACTACTGATTGGGAATGATGTAGGTATGATGTCATAAGTAAAGATCTGGTTGTCGAAAAACTTCTACATGAAAGATTTGGGAGAAGCATCCTGCGTATTGGGAATACGGATCTATAGAGATAAATTAAAGATGATGCTTGGAATGATCCAATCTATGTACATAGATACTATTGTCAAAAGGTTTGACATGGAAAGTTCAAAGAGAGGTCTCATACCGATGAGACATGGAACTTATCTCTCAAAGGATCAGTATCCTAAGACTCCTAATGAGAGGGCATTCATAGATAGAGTGCCCTATGCCTCTGCCATAGGGTCTATCATGTATGCCATGCTATATACAAGGCCTGATGTCGCATATGCTCTAAGTGTTACGAACAGATTTCAAGCTGATCCAAGCGAAGAGCACTGACAGACAGTGAAATGTATCCTTAAGTACTGCTTCTTTTTTCTCTTCATTACTGCTTCTTTTCTTTGGATAATTGCATGACCCGTCACTTTCTTTCTTTTCCAGCTGTGGGTATTCTCGAGGGGTCGCCTCTCAAGGTCTATTCTTGCTGAAACCTGCCAGACCCTACGGTCCATATGTTGATAAGTGTTATGATTCCTCCCTTTTTTCTTTCTAGGGTGCTGACAATGCCATTTCTTTCTTTCTCCTCAGCCACATAGGGTACCAGATCCGACTGTGTCTGTCCAGCCGACAACCCAAGATGACCTCGGGGCTTGGGATTAGGGAGCTTTTGAGCCTGATCTATCGGACATCCCTCTCTTTGACCAGTTAATGCAAGAGTTTTGTCTGACAACTCTGGCCCTTGTAGGACCTTCTCTCTCTGTTTTTGTTATTTTATGCTTCTATTGTGTTTGTTCCTCCTTTTGACAGCTTCATGTCTGGTGCAGATCTGACCGCAGAGGACTTGAACCGGTTAGCTTCCTTATCTCTGTCAGAGGTAGCGACACATATGGAAGCTACGCCAACTATTTTAGAGGAGGCCATTCCTCCTGCCCCTACTGCACCTCATGAGGCTAGTGCGTCTTTCCTCCTGTTGTCTTTCTTTCTCTTCTTTCTTCTTTTTGCTTTCTAATTCCAGACTTCTTTACTCTACCGATGCTGGTGTGACAGTAGAGCCAGAGTCGTACATCGCTATGTCTATTGTAGGAGATTATGCTAGCGATGCTCTCTTGGTGGGGCTAGGGGCTACACTTTCGGACACCACTTATTTGGAAATAGCTCTTTCGGAGGCTACTATTTTGGACTCCACTCCTTTGGGTAACTGCTTTTTTTCTTTCCCTTCAGGGCCTTTTCTTCTTTCTCTCTTGCTTTACTGAGTTGACATTGATTGTTATGCAGCGACTGTTCCTGCAACTGCACAGCCTGTCTTAGCTTCGGACGATGCAGAACGAGCCCCTTCTACATCTCTTGAGGCCTCTACCCCTGATATGTTGCTAGCGATGGTGGTCTACAAGCCCCCTTCTGTGCCTTTTATTTATGGTGAAGTTAACTTCTTTTCTTCCTTTATATTCCTTTCTTTTACTTTGTTGTTGGCCTTTGTCTTGACCTTTTGTTTCTTTTATGATAGATCTTGCCTCTCCCACTTGCTCATGGGACACTGTCCTACTTTCAGATGCAGAGACTGATCCCTGGCCCCTATGGATTTTGTGGCTAGTAGCCGTGCACTAGCTCTATAGAGATCTGATCCTGTGGTAGCTTCTCTTACTGTTTCTCTTTCTTCCACCTCGGAGGATTTCACCCGAACAGTGTTGCTATCTTCCTCTGAAGTTGCTACCAGCCCCGTTAGGTTCTGTTTTTAGGGGACTACCTCTTCTTTCCCTTCAGAGGGTTCTACTGGCACTGTCCTGTTGTCTCCTTCATATGAGACTATCGAGGATCTCAGACTCCTACTTCAGCTCTTGGTTAGCTTTCTTTCTTTCACATGCTTCTATTATTCCCTTTTTCTTTTTTTTTTTCTTCTTATTTCATTTCTTTTTGTAGTAGCGCCAGCCGACGACACTTTTGCATCCTTTGAGGCCAGAGTTACCTTTTTGCGGACTGAGGTAGCCCGCCCTGGAGGGGGTGAGAGACAGCTCTGCCGAGGAGTCTGCTGTTCTTTTTGCGGTAGCGCCAGCCGACGACACTTTTGTAGCCTTTGAGGCCAGAGTGGCCTTTTTGCGGACTGAGGTAGCCGCCCTGGAGGGGGTGAGAGACAGCACCGCTGAGGAGTTTGCTATTGTGCAATGCAAATGAGATGCTTCTCTTTTAGACTTGGAGGAGAAGGCATCATATTTCGCCGCCTTGGGCCTTCAAATGAAGCAAGTTGAGAAATCCATGAAGGAAGATTCTCATCTATTTGCAGCAGTGGACCTTCGCCTCGCTGAGGTTCGCAGGGAAAGAGCTGTTAGTCTTAGGTGGCTTACAAGCTAATCTGACTATGTAAATCTTGTTCATTTATTAATAAAAGTGGCTTTATTTCATTAAGTATAATTAGTTTTCATTATCGTCTCATAATGAAGTCCGTGAATATGTGCGATGGTGATCATATTATGATGAGATTATACTAATGAGACTGATCACTTAAACACACATATTCTTAATAGTGCCTAGTAGGAGGATATCCAAGAAGGACATCAGATATTCGGTTAAACTAGTACATATTACTCCTGCTCATACGATGAGGGTGACTGATCTCATAGTCACTTATGTGGAGACACTAAGGTGAATCTGTAGGTGCTCATTGGAGAATGATCCGACTGAATCGTTGGATGGTATAGTACCTCACTGTCAACCAGTTTGATTTTATTGTCGCAGTTGCATGGATGGTCCTCGAACCTGAGACACCAAGGACACATTCACGGGATTCTAAATAGCCAAGGATGGGGTACATCGGAATACCGTCGAAGGAAATTGAGTGTCAATAAGGAATCATTCGCTCTCAGTACTTAGAGAGAGAATACTCTAGGAAGGATGCGCATGAGTCCCTGGTCAGGGCAGACAATAATATCGGGAAAGATGTTTTCCGATATTATACGGTAGCATCCGATCTAAGTAAGTCAACCAATTAGGATTTGACAGTACATCATACCATGAGTTGACTCGATAGCATTGTATGAATGAAGGATTATATCCACGCGGTAACTGTCGACATGAAGGTTCCAAGAGTGGGTTGCTTAACCCCAATACCTTCCGAGTTTACGTGGTGTTGTTTGGCACCAAATGTGATCAGACGCCCGACCGAATTTGATGTGCGACATTAATTCAGTTGATTAATATAAGTTATTAATTGATTAATTGAGTCAGTGAGGGGTCACTGGGCTTAATGGGCCATTAACCGGGCTGGTAATTAGGTCTAGAGGGTCACACGGAAATGATTCTCATGGCGATGAACTAAAAGTGGATTTTATATTAAATAGGGGTTTTTTATGAAAAATCGCATGGTTAATATAAAATATAGTGAATGTACTGAGCAGGCCAGGCGGCTGCTCAACCCTAGCCCCCCCCTCCTCTCTCCCTCTCTCTCTCTGGCGCCCCAGGTTGGCCCTCCTCCTTAGAGATAGCTCCGCCGTCTTCCCGACTCCTGTTTGATGGGAAATTGTTCGCGCGTTGTGGCGAATGGCGAAGGTTCGTGGGCTACGAAGAACTAGGATCAAAAGGAAATCCACCACTAGGAGGATCGCGTGGACTTCTCTAAAGGCCGGGCATCTGCGCGGCTGGCGGTGTTACACCGACGGAACTGTTCGGACGTGGATTCGAATCCGTGTATGGTAATGTTCGATTATCCTGTTTTAAACGGTTTTTGTAATGACTGAGATTTCGGGTTCTGTATTTGGGTCGGGTTCGGGCCGGATCCCCTGGTTTGGACCCTGGAGGGGTCTTGAGATTTCTGGCTGAATGGCGTCAACAGTGCTCGACGCCTTTCAAAAGGTGTCAGGGTGTGTGGACGCCATTTAGGCCTGCTGGTTGTTGTACCACGTGTGCGCCACGTGGGCGGATTTCGGGCCGCGAGAGTACGGCCCCTGTCAGATTTGTCTGAATGGCGTCTGGCTCGATCGACGCGTTTTACCTCGTTCCAGATTGACCCCGCAAGCCTCCCCTTCTTTCCCTCACTTTCGCCTCTCCACTCTCTCTCTTCGCCCTCTCCGCTCCCTCCGCCCTCCTTCCTCCCTTCCCTTCCTCTCCTTCCTCTTCCAACTACTCCATAGCTTCCCTACCTCTCACCTCTACCTCCACCACCTTCCTCGCGACGTTCCCTTCTCCGGACGGCGGTCGACGTCCCGGCGGAGTGGCGGCGTCCTCGAGGATACCGGCGGCGGCGTGGGGCGAGACGGGTCGGCGGCGAGGAGCTTGGAGGAGTTCAAGAACCGGTAGGGGGACGAACCTTGCATGTGATGTTCGTGTGATTCTCGGCGTGACGTGGTGTTTGGGGGATAGATTGAGCATGCTTAGGGGGGGATTCCATGTGGGAACGACGGTGTTTGTGATCGTGTTTTCGTAAGCATGATTGTGTGGTTGAGTTTCTCTCCTTCCCCCTTTGATTTTGGGATTTTCGGGGTGCCCGGGGTTCAAGGGTGAAGCCCTCGGGTCGAACCAGGAAACCTGGTTTCTGGCGCTAAATGGCGTCGGGCTGGGTCGACGCTTTTCCGAAAGACGTCCGGTCAGCACGACGCGTTTTAGCGCAGAAACCTCCCTGTTCGAGGTTTCCTGAGTTAGGGGTTCTGCGCTAAATGACGTCATGGATGGACGACGCCTTTCTGAAGGACGTCGGGCCATCATGACGCCATTTAGGCAGGAAATGCCCCCGTTTAAGGGTTCTGCAATCTGGATTTCTGGGTTGAATGGCGTCGGGACACCCATACGCGTTTTAAAAGGCGACTTCAACGGTGGACGCGTTTTAAGCAATAATCTGACGTTTAACTGAACCTGTCTGAGGGACTTGAATGGCGTCGACCTCGGTCGACGCGATTCAAGACAGAAGTGTTATATTGCTGGTTTTTAGCATGTGTTTCACTGTGAAAGTTCTGAGGCATGTTTTATGTTGTGCACTGGGATCGAGGACTTATGTGTGAGTGGAATTACAGCATGTTAAATATGTATGTGTGTGTGCTTGTACGAATATGGATTCGGAATGACCGTGGTCTCCGTTTGTCACCATGGGCTGATGGGAGAAGGGCCATGGTGTCTGTGAGGAGGGGTGCTTGTTGTGTTTCACCCTTGGCTGAGACAAGCAGAACAACCTTGAGCCCGTCGGGCCGGAGTAGCTGTGTGCTATCCGAGGGGTTGCTGTTTGGTCTCAGCGGGTCGGGGTTTCCTTTGGTTGTCGTGACAGCTTCTGGCATGTTTCTTGCTGTGGAGCTGGTGGTGTTTCTGGTGGGAGTTGGTTTACCCTTTAGCCATTGGGCCTGATGTGACCTTTGATCAAGGTTACGAGTGGTACCTGTAGCCCTTGGCCTGACGCAGCCCGGGAGAGTTGGGTTTGTGGGTAGTTCCTGTAGCTTCGGCTTGACGGGGGTTCGCCGGTCCCCAGGGCCCTCCTGAAGCGCTGAGGCCTAGCGTGGAGGCAATCCGGTGGTAGGACAGTAGTCTAGACTGCTTGTGTGCACACGTAGCTGGCAGTGGCGGTACACTGAGTCCAGCTAGTCCTAGTTTGACTCACTGCCTCACCCTACAGTGCCCCGGAACACTGTAGGGGTGGACAGGCGTGAGTAGTGGTGGTAGTGTTGGGAGGCGACGTTCGACTTCGGTCGACAGTGTGGTTTAGTCGCTTCGTGGACTTTGACTGTGAGTCGTGACTCTGTGTTGGGTTCTTCGAGTTACTTAGAATGGTTCTTTGTACACTGCTTACCGTGTGTTTCATGTCAGAATTGGGTGCTGTGTTTACTGCTTTACTTAAATTGCCATATATTCCTGTTGTTACACTTGTGGGTGTGTGAGTGGGAGGCAAGGGATCGGATGATCCCTACTGAGCCCATTCCTGGTGTGGCTCACTCCCTGCGGTTTCAGGTGTGGACCTCGAGGCGAGCGGAAGCGTGGTGTCTTCTTGGTGTGCGGACCAGCAGCTGTCTTAGTTCCGGGGTATGCCCCGATGTTGTTGTACTTCCTTCTGCCTGTACTTATTTAATTGTTGGACATGTAATTATTGTTGGACTGTATACGGACATTGTTATTCTCCTTCCTGCGCACTTGCTTACCTTGTGGTCCGTGTGTTTGTTATATTTAATCTTGTTTAGCACTTACTCCTCCAGACGTGTTGTGTGAGATCCGGGTGTGAACCCGTAGTTAATGGGCCGACATCCATTTAGTGACCGGGTCTCCGGTCATAGGATGGCGGGTCGTTACAGATGGTATCAGAGCTCAGTCTGGTCGAGTATGTGATAAACTGGGTTAGATATTATAGTCTAACAATAAGAACGAGTCGGTACAGGCGATGGCTGCTGGTGTAGAATGATAGGTTTTGACGTGTTTTGGTTCGATTTGCGTGTTGTGGGGCAGCGATGGCGCCGAAGCGGAGAGCTCCGGTGGCTCGGGGTGCGAGAGCGGTTGGTGGTGGTTCAGGAGCAGAGGGGCATGATGTGGATCGTTTCGGGAAAGCTATGTTTGGGGCTACGTCTAGGCACCGGCTAGGAGATGGGAGTGAGGGATCCAATCCCCGAGACGATCAATCTACGATTTTGGAACGGTTCTTGAAATTGAAGACCCCTTCGTTCACCGGACGGCCAGTCTCGGACGAGGCAGCCCTTTGGATTAAGGAATTGGAGAAGGCATTTGATGTTCTTGAGTGTGCTGAGAATGACAAGACTTTGTTGGCAACTTACTTATTGAAGGACAATGCTTATGAGTGGTGGGTCGCTACCAGAGAAATGATGTTTGCAGATAGGCCCTTGAGAGAGATCCCTTGGGTGATATTTGTGAAAGAATTTGGTGGACGGTATTTTTCGAGGCACGTTCGGAAAACGAAGGCAATGGAGTTTTTGGAATTGGTACAGGACGACATGTCGGTTTTAGAATACCAAGCGAAGTTTGTGGCTCTTGGAAGATTCGCACCACATATAACTGAGCACGAGGAAATTAGAACAGAGAGATTTGTGGACGGACTTCGTTATAATCTGAGGTCAATGGTGGCACCTCAGCATTGTAGGGATCTGGCGTCAGCAACACGATGCGCGGCAGCGGTGGAGACTCAATTCCAGCAGATGGCGAGAGAATTGGAGCGTTCGGCACAAGGGAAGCAGCAAGGCAGGAGCAGATCAACGATCTTTTCGTCAGACGGTCCGAGTTCCTTCGAGTTCAGGTCCCAAGAGATGCCTTGTGGTGAGGGCAGCAAAGGTTCGATTCATCCGATGCAGTCTGTGGCCAGCAGGCGGCAGGGAGCAAGGCAGGATGCGGTAGGTCATTGTTCCCTTTGTGGTGGTTATCATGGCAGTCGGACGTGTCCATTGGTCACTAGTGGCTATTTTGGCTGTGGTAAGAAGGGGCATTTTCTGAGAAACTGTCCCCAGAAGAACCAGGCAGGTCAGGGGCCGAGCGGTGAGTAGGTGTTCGAGGCGTGATTGGAGTCACGTCTCTTTGTGGATATTCGAGAGGTTGTGCTAGATGAGCGCTTTTATCTTGTCTTGTTTAGAGATGGTTGTGGTCTCGTGTGGCACTTGTATGTATTCGGGATGGTGGAGAAATCGGTTTTGTAATTTGTGCCTTGTTAATGTATGGTTGTCTTAATCTATCAGCTCTTGTCAGAATTGAGAATCTTGGTTAGCTTGGCATGATGTGTTGGAACCCTGTGTGGGTGATTTATGAGATTGACTGTTGTAATTGGTGTTTGTCGGCATGTGTGGGTTAGCCGAGTTGAGCATTGAGCGGTTGCAAATTTCGAGGACGAAATTCTTTTAAGGGGGGGAGATTGTAATGACTGAGATTTCGGGTTCTGTATTTGGGTCGGGTTCGGGCCGGATCCCCTGGTTTGGACCCTGGAGGGGTCTTGAGATTTCCGGCTGAATGGCGTCAACAGTGCTCGACGCCTTTCAAAAGGCGTCAGGGTGTGTGGACGCCATTTAGGCCTGCTGGTTGTTGTACCACGTGTGCGCCACGTGGGCGGGTTTCGGGCCGCGAGAGTACGGCCCCTGTCAGATTTGTCTGAATGGCGTCTGGCTCGATCGACGCGTTTTACCTCGTTCCAGATTGACCCCGCAAGCCTCCCCTTCTTTCCCTCACTTTCGCCTCTCCACTCTCTCTCTTCGCCCTCTCCGCTCCCTCCGCCCTCCTTCCTCCCTTCCCTTCCTCTCCTTCCTCTTCCAACTACTCCATAGCTTCCCTACCTCTCACCTCTACCTCCACCACCTTCCTCGCGGCGTTCCCTTCTCCGGACGGCGGCCGACGTCCCGGCGGAGTGGCGGCGTCCTCGAGGATACCGGCGGCGGCGTGGGGCGAGACGGGTCGGCGGCGAGGAGCTTGGAGGAGTTCAAGAACCGGTAGGGGGACGAACCTTGCATGTGATGTTCGTGTGATTCTCGGCGTGACGTGGTGTTTGGGGGATAGATTGAGCATGCTTAGGGGGGGATTCCATGTGGGAACGACGGTGTTTGTGATCGTGTTTTCGTAAGCATGATTGTGTGGTTGAGTTTCTCTCCTTCCCCCTTTGATTTTGGGATTTTCGGGGTGCCCGGGGTTCAAGGGTGAAGCCCTCGGGTCGAACCAGGAAACCTGGTTTCTGGTGCTAAATGGCGTCGGGCTGGGTCGACGCTTTTCCGAAAGACGTCCGGTCAGCACGACGCGTTTTAGCGCAGAAACCTCCCTGTTCGAGGTTTCCTGAGTTAGGGGTTCTGCGCTAAATGACGTCATGGATGGACGACGCCTTTCTGAAGGACGTCGGGCCATCATGACGCCATTTAGGCAGGAAATGCCCCCGTTTAAGGGTTCTGCAAATCTGGATTTCTGGGTTGAATGGCGTCGGGACACCCAGACGAGTTTTAAAAGGCGCATGCAAGACGCCATTCAGACGATAAAACCAGGGCCGTACTCTCGCGCTCCAAGACCAGCCCACGTGGTGCCCATGTGGCACAGCCTAAAACACGTCTACATTGCTGGACGCCGTTTAAACAGGAATTAAGTCAGCCCCATCAGGGCCCAAACTAAGAGATCCGACCCCGAAACTGACCCGATAACCGGATCCGAAAACCTCAATCCTTACAGATGTTAGTTTAGGTGGCCTACAAGACAATCTAACAATGTAAATCTCGTTCATTATTAATAAAATGGCATAATATTCATTATGTGTAAATCGCATTAATTATCGTTTCATAATGAAGTCCGTGAATATGTGCTATGGTGATCAGATTATGATGAGATCATACTAATGAGACTGATCACTTAAACACACATATTCTTAATCGTTCCTAGTCGGAGGATATCCGAGAAGGACATCAGATATCCGGTTAGACTAGTACAGATTGCTCCTGCTCATATGATGAGGATGACTGGTCTCATAAGTCATTTGTGTGGAGACACTAAGGCGAATCTGTAGGTGCTCATTGGAGAATGAGTTCACTGAACTGATCCGACTGAATCGCTGGATGGTATTGTACCTCACTGTCAACCAGTTTGATTCTATTGTCGCAGTTGCGTGGATGGTCCTCGGACCTGAGACACCAAGGACACCTTGGCGGTGGACTTCTGTACTTTGACCTTGGTCTACGAATCTCTAGCCACGGGATTCTAATACGCCAAGGATTGGGTGCAGCGGAATACCGTCGAAGGGAATTGTGTGTCAATAAGGAATCATTCGCTCTCGGTACTTAGAGAGAGAATGCTCTAGGAAGGATGCGCGGAAGTCCCTGGCCAGGGCGGACGATAATATCGGAAAAGGAGTTTTCCGATATTCATCAGCGGCATCCAATCCAAGTGAGTCGACCGGTTAGGGTTTAACAGCTCTCCATACCCTGAGTTGACTCGAGAGCATTGTACGAATGAAGGATTATATCTACGCGGTAACTGTCGACGGAAAGGTTCCAAGAGTGGGTTACTTAACCCCAAATACCTTCTGGGTTCACGCGGTGTTGCTTGGCACCCAACGTGATCGGAGGCCCGGTCGAATTCGATGTGCGACATCAATTCGATTGATTAATTGATTAATAAAGGGTTATTAATTAATTAATAAAGCCAGTGAGGAGTCACTGGGCTTACTGGGCCATTAACTGGACTGGTACTTGGGCCTAGAGGGTCACACCCAAATGATTCTCAAGGCGATGGATAAATAAGTGGGTTTTATACAAACCGGGGTTTTTTGTGAAAAACCGCGCGGTTAGTATAAAACATAGCGAACGGGCTGAGCAGGCCAAGCTGCTGCTAACCCTAGCCGCCCCTCCTCAGTTTCTATCTCCCTCTGGCGTCCAGGCAGATACAGATCTGCCCCGCCGCTTCTCCGAATCCCGTTCGACGGGAAATCGTCCGCGCACTGCGGCGATCATTGCGGCGACCAGCGGAGGCTTCGCGGGCTGCGAAGAACGACGAACTCGAGGATATCCGTCGCGGGGAGGATCGCGTGGACTTCGCTAGAGGCCGGGCGCTTGCGCGGCTTGCGGTGTCACATCGACGGAACCGAACGGCTACGGATTCGAATCCGCACACGGTGAGAACTTCGATAATCCGATTATCGTATTTTAGTTCTTCGAAACGGGAAACGGATCGCTGTAAAATTTTTATTTTCCGCTGCGTGAGCGATCCGGAGAAACCGAGAAAATCCAACAACAGATATAATCCTTCATTCGTACAATGCTCTCGAGTCAACTCAGGGTATGGCGTGCTGTCAAACCCTAACCGGTCGACTCACTTGGATTGGATGTCGCTGATGAATATCGGAAAACGCATTTCCCAATATTATCGTCCGCCCTGGCCAGGGACTTTCGCGTATCCTTCCTAGAGCATTCTCTGTCATCGTACCGAGAGCGAATGATTCCTTATTGACACTCAATTCCCTTCGACGGTATTCCGCTGTACCCGATCATTAGCTGTTTAGAATCCCGTAGTTAGAGATTCATAAACCAAGGTCAAAGCACAGAAGTCCACCGACAAGGTGTCCTCGGTGTCTCAGGTCCGAGGACCATCCACGCAACTGCGACAATAGAATCAAGCTGGTTGACAATGAGGTACAGTACCATTCAGCGATTTAGTCGGATCAGTTCAGTGAAGTTATTCTCCAATAAGCACCTACAGATTCGCATTAGTGTCTTCATAAAAGTGACTTATGAGATCAGTCACCCTCATCATATGAGCATGAGTAATCTGTACTAGTCTAACCGGATATCCGATGTCTTTCTCGGATATCCTCCGACTAGGAACGATTAAGAATATGTGTGTTTAAGTGACCAGTCTCATTAGTATGATCTCATCATAATCTGATCACTATCGCACATATTCACGGACTTCATTATGAGACGATAATTAATACGATTTACACAAAGAATACTATGCCATTATATTAATAAATGAACGAGATTACAAAGTCAGATTGGCTTGTTGGCCACCTAAGACTAACAATCTCCCACTTGGACTAAAGCCAATCACCTTTATACAGTAAGCCTATAGACTCTAGGTGACGTTCAAACACAATTTGAGCCAACGGCTTTGTTAGTGGATCTGCTACATTGTCGACGGATGGAACTTTTTCCATTACTACATCTCCTCGGGATATGATCTCTCTGATAAGATGAAAGCACCTCAGAATATGCTTCGATTTCTGATGAGACCGCGGCTCTTTCGCTTGCGCAATGGCTCCATTGTTGTCGCACAACAGCGGAACAGGCTTAGAGATGCTGGGAACTACGCCGAGGTCGGTGACGAATTTCTTCAACCACACTGCTTCCTTGGTGGCTTCAGCTGCAGCGATGTACTCAGCTTCAGTCGTCGAATCTGCAGTGGTTGCTTGCTTGGAACTCTTCCAGCACACTGCGCCTCCGTTCAATGTAAATACGAATCCAGATGTAGACTTGCTATCATCTGGATCTGACTGGAAACTCGAGTCAGTAAAGCCTCGCAGTTTCAAGTTACCTCTTCTATAGACAAGAAACATATCCTTAGTTCTTCTCAAGTACTTGAGGATACATTTCACTGCCTTCCAATGCTCTTCGCCTGGATCAGCCTGAAATCTGCTCGTAACACTTAAAGCAAATGCAACATCAGGCCGTGTACATAGTATGGCATACATGATAGATCCTATGGCAGAGGCATAGGGTAGTCTATCTATGAATTCCCTCTCATTACGAGTCTTAGGAGACTGCACCTTTGAGAGATTAATTCCATGTCTCATCGGTATGAGACCTCTCTTGGAATTTTCCATGCCAAACCTTTTGACTATGGTTTCTATGTACAAGGATTGGGTCATTCCAAGCATCATCTTTGATCTATGTCTATAGATCCGTATTCCCAATACGTAGGATGCTTCTCCCAAATCCTTCATGGAGAAGTTTTTCGACAACCAGATCTTTACTGATGACATCATAGCTACATTATTACCAATGAGTAGTATGTCATCTACGTAAATAACTAAGAAGGTGACTGCGCTCCCACTAGTCTTCTTGTACACACAAGGCTCATTTTCATTCTTAATGAAGTCATAAGACTTGACAGCCTCGTCAAATCTTATGTTCCAGCTCCGGGAAGCTTGCTTCAGTCCATAAGTGGACCTCTGAAGCTTGCACACTTTATCTGGAGATTCTTTGGATGTGAAACCTTCTGGTTGTATCATATACACATCTTCCTCAAGGTTACCATTGAGGAAGGCAGTCTTCACATCCATCTACCAGATTTCATAATCAAAATGTGCAGCAATGGCGAGTAGAACTCTGATCGACTTTATCATTGCAACTGGTGAGAAAGTCTCGTCATAGTCAATTCCTTGTCTTTGTCGATATCCCTTTGCCACCAACCTTGCCTTATAAGTATCGATCCGTCCATCAGCACCGATTTTTCTCTTAAAGATCCACTTGCATCCAATGGGTACAATACCCTCGGGCAAGTCCTCTAAGTTGCAAACTTGGTTAGTGTACATGGACTGGATTTCTGAGTTCATGGCTTCTCGCCATTTCCCGGCTTCTAGGCCTTCTATGGCCTCCTGGTAGGTTTTAGGATCATCATCCTCATTATATTCAACCTTAGACTCACCTTCAGCGATATGTCCCACATATCGTTCGGGTAGTCTAGGTAATCTACCAGATCTACGAGGCTCACCTATGCGTACCTGAACAGATTCAGGAATTGATATCTCATCTGATGATAATGCAGCTGTTTGGGGATCTGGAACCTCTTCCAGTACTATTTTACTCCCACTGTCTTCCTGGAGAAGGCATTCCTCTTCCAGGAAGACAGTTTTCCGGGCGACAAACACATTTTGTTCATCAGGATGGTAAAAATAGTATCCAAAGGTCTTCGTGATTCCAGCTTGTCTGGATCATGCCTCTCTACATGAGCAGGACAACCCTAAACTTTAACATGTTTAAATTCTGGTTTCCTGCCTTTCCATATCTCATATGGGGTAAAGGCCACATACTTGCTGGGTACTCTATTCAATAGGTATGCTGTTGATTCTAGAGCATACTGATAGAATTGGGTGGCCTCAAAGCCAATCATTGTTCATTCTAGTTCAAATTATTAATAAAGGCAATCATTTCTTCATTTATAGTTCTTGGAAATTAACTATCGTAATGAAGGTCCGTAGACAAATGTATGGGATATTGAATCATGATGAGATCATGATAGTGAGATCAATATCCTCAGTCACTTGTCTTAAACAGTTCTCGATCGTAGGATATTTAAGATGGACATTAAATATCCGATAAGATCGACACAAGTTATGTCTGCTCATGTGATGAGGGTGAATGATCTCACATTCACTCGTGTGGTGACACTAAGACAAACATGCGGGTGCTCATTAGAGAATGAGTTCACTGAACAGACCCAAATAAGAATTCCTGGATGGTAATTATACCTATTAGTCAACCAGGGAATTCAATCGTTGCAGTAGCACAGTTGGTCCTTTGACTTGAGTCACCAATGATACCTTGTTTGTGGACCATTGTATCTTAATTCTCTGACTTGTGGACTTTAACCATTAAGTCCACGATAGTCGGTCTCTCAGATATAGTGGAAAGCTTGCGAAGGTAATTGAGTGAACAACAATGGATCACTCACTCTTGGTATAAGACTGGAGAGAGAATGTCCTATGGATGTGTACACAGAAATCCCTGGCTTGGGTCAAATGAAAGAGATGTCTTTCTAGAAATTAACTGAGTACTGGAATCCACCTAAATAATGCGATAGAGGGTTTGACTATAAAACCATACCCTTGCGTTATTGGGACATTGCATGAGTGAAGGATTATATCTGTGCGGTATCTGCAGACGGAAAGGTTCAATTGAAGGGAACAATATCCCTTATATCTTCTGGGATCATGAGGTAGTGTTTGGCGCTGTTCATGATCAGAAGGCCAAGTGAATTAATCATCAGATGATAATTCACTTGTTTATTTAATTAATCATTTAACATATGATGTTTAAATGTTAATTAATAAATATTAAACTCTAGAATTAGTTCTAAGTTTAATGGGCCTGAAACCGGACTGATATATGGGCCTAGAGGGTCACACACATAAGAGTTCTCGTCAGACGGTGAGAGACGTTAAATTTCATGCTTATCTGGGTTTTTATGAAAAGCCGCAGGATAAACTTGAATATTTAATGGAGATTTATCTAAGGCCAAACTCTTGGATAATTATGAGGATTAATCCTTGTGCTTATCCTTATTTCTATATAAGGAGGCCAAGGGGGAGGGGTAAAGAGGTTTGTTGGACGAATTACTCACCCTAGATTCTCTATCTCCTCTCTCTCTCTCCTTCTTTCTCTCTTGGAGTAGATCTGTCTCTCTCCGCGCATGGTGGATTTGGGATCTGGCCGGAGCACTCAAGTCGAGGAAGAAATCGCATTTGCAGCGGGAACTCGTGTGGATACCTCTAGAGATCGTGCACGTGCGCGATTACCGAGTCGGAATCATCCACGGGAGCTTCGAAACCCTGCAAAGGTGAAGAACCGTTCTTCCCGCGTTTATTTTATTGTCCGTTTTACGATCCCAGCAAGCGATACATAGGAATCGATTTTATTCTCCGCTGCGTTCTTGGAGATTCCTAACAGTGGTATCACAGCCAGGTTGCTGGTTCGATCGTAAAACGGCATCGTTTTGCGTGATTTTTCTCGTTATGCGTGAAGAACCCGTATTGTACATGTTCTTGGGCTAAAAGTTATTTTAATAATTTGGGAATCGTTCCCACGTTCTTAGAATGTCTAAAACTTATTGAGAATTGATCTCAGATTTTATTTGGGATTTTCGGAGTTCTTCATGGGACGTTGAACGGGGTGTTTTCGGCGGCTTTGTACGTGCTTCCCAAGTGTTGGGATGGCGGCCCGGATGCACGGATCTCTAGGTGATAGTCACCACTAGACATTCGACATATTTGCCGGCGTCGGAGTGACCTTGGAGAGCTGCAAATATGAAGCCCTAATTCGGATTTTACGTTGAAAAATCAGATTTATAGGGGAGGATTAGGGCTCGAACCAGAGGCCATTTGGCCACCGCCGGCTGCCCCACCGGTGCCGGGCAGGTCGCCGGCGGTGGGGGCGTTGCCGGCGGTGCCTGGCAGCGCCTGCGCCGACGCCCGGCGGCGCTGCCAAAGCTTCCTCCCCGCCGCCTGCAACTAGGGTTGCAGGAAAGGGGCGTCGGGTTCGGCTGGGAAGGAAGGGGCGGGCCGCCGATCCCGACCCGGTCGGACCGGGCGGGGGCCGGGTTCGAGCCCCTGCCTGAGCCAGGGCTCGGGTCTGGCCGGGTCGGAGCCCCTGGCCGAGCCAGGGCCCGGGCCCAGGCCATTTGGGCCCTAATGGGCTGGGCCCATTTCTTATGATTATTAAAAATGTTTTAATGACTGTTTAGCCCCCTATAACCCCCTATAACCCCTATTTTAGCCCATTTAAGCCCTTTTCAGCTCGTTTTAAAATTGTTTTAAAACAGAAAAATTATAGGAATAATTAATAATTGTTATTAATTATTTTTATGATCATTAACAGGCTATTAAACTGTTTAATAACTGTTATTCACTTAAAGGGTTTTATTGTTAATAGGGTATTGGTTAATTATTTAAAATTGTTTTAGATAATTAATTTCCTTATTAAATCAATTAGTTTAAAAATGTTTTAAACTGATTTTATGCATAACTTGATTATATCTTTCTGTTCAAATTGTTTGAATTAGTATTAACTGAATGGTTTAGTTATTTCATTAGTCAATAATGCTTTGAATATTATTGATAATGTTGAAATAAGTGTTATTTCGAAAACTAATTGGTATTATAATTTTATATTTATAAAAATTTAATACCAAATTGCAATTATGTGATGATTGTGATGCATGTGATGTGTTTTATGGTGGGATGATCATGGACTTATTATTATTATCATGTGATGATTGATGTGAATGAATGCAATGCTTATTTCATTTGGTATTTTAAATAGGACCTGCGTGTCCTCCTCTCTTTTAATCCAAATGTACTCTCTACCTTTCTATAAGTTTGTACTCCCCTTGATAAGATCAATGTTTCTTATTGTTTAAATGTACATTTATGGACCTGCGAGTCCTAAATTTCATATTTAAATGTTTCGGATTAAGCTTAGAGGACGAGATCTTCTGAAGACACCTCTGGAGGAAGGACTCGCATCAAATGGAACCAGTGTTGCTGTTTTCACATTAGGATTCTATTATGGATCATCATTTGGCTCCGATGATTCCATAGTAGCTTTAGCAGTCTATGATCATCCCTATTTAATTTTTGTACATATATGTGATATTTGTGGACTATGCTATCATATATATATATTTCTATTAAGTATAATGATACTTCAAATCGAAATACTATTGATAGCACGATATTTATAAATCAACTAAAAAACCATTTTTTAAAATTTAAGTTGTAAACGTGAGATATTTAGAATAATCCACGTAACCCACCATCATTATAGATCTTAGGATAATTCTTATCTCAAATGGATTTGTTGTGCTACCACAAGGTCTATTTGATTTAGAAATTAACCTAGGTCTACGACATGTGATGTCATTAAGATAAATGGACAAATAGTGTAGTTTTGTTATGCTACCACAAGGATTGCACTATGAATTCATGTTATCTAAGTAATGATGGATAAATTTAACTGAATCATTTGATTTGTTGTGCTACCACAAGGTCATTCTGATTCAGGGGTTAAATTGATCGAATATTGCAAATGTTGCAATTGTCAAGAGTTGACTGCCTAAGGGACTTGATGTGATTTGTTGTGCTACCACAAGGTCACATGCATGTTGCCCGAAGGATTCTAATCCCCACTAGGAGATCACCGGAATCTCCCGTTCTGTATATTAGAGGGTCATACAGATCGCCAAAAAATAGTGGGAGCCTAAATCTAAATTAAAAGTCCTAAATCAGATTTTAAGAACTATTTGCTCATTTTTATATATTTCCTTGTAGGTCGCTATGTCGTCACCTAACTCCCTTCGTTGCATACTTGATGCAAACAAACTCACGGGACCAAATTACATTGATTGGTTACGCAACCTGAAGATTGTCCTCATGTGTGAAAAGCTAGCCTATGTCCTGGATCAACCAGATCCAGTAAAACCAGTGAAAATGCTAACGAGGATGAATTAATGATGTATGAAAATTGGAAGGAGGACTATGTCAAGGTCCAGTGTTATATGCTTGGTTCAATGAACAATGAACTGCAACGACAGCATGATAACATGGAACCTAAGACCATTCTGAATCACCTACAAGAGTTGTTTGGTGAACAATCCAGAACGGAAAGATATAAGATATCTAAGAAATTGTTCAGGACCAGAATGAGCGAGGGCACATCTGTGCAAACTCATGTGCTCAAGATGATAGAATGGATTGAGAGACTTGCTGTGCTTAACTTTGTTATGAACAATGACCTAAGCATCAACTTAATCCTACAGTCCCTTCCAGATTCATTTTCACAATTCATTATCAACTTCAATATGAACAAAATTGAAGTTACACTGGCTGAGCTGCTCAACATGTTGAAGACAACAGAAGGCGCTATCCAGAAAGATAAGCCAAATGTAATGCTTGTTGGTAAGACCAACAAGAAAAGAAAAGCTGGACAGACCTTTAAGAAAGGTAAGACTAAGAAGCTAGTGAAAAGCAAACCGGCGGTTCAAAAGGACAAAGCTAAAGTCAATGACAAAGTTCAGTGTTTCCACTGCCATAAAGAAGGTCACTAGAAGAGAAACTACAAGATCTATATAGCAGAAAAAGCAAAGGAGAAGCTTGGTGAAGCTTCAGGTATTCTCATGATCGATCTTAACTTGTCTTATAGAGAATCAACATCCTGGGTATTAGATACTGGATGTGTTTCTCATATCTGCAATAACTTGCAGGTGTTAACAAGTAAAAGAAGATTGAACCGCGGAGACGTGGATCTGAGGCTTGGGAATGGAGCAAAAGTTGCTGCGTTAGCTGTGGGGACAGCAAGACTTCAGATGCCGTCAGGAGACTCTATGGAACTGATAGATTGTTATTATGTTCCAACCATTATTAGGAATATCATATCTATTTCATGTTTAGATAAACAAGGATATTCTATGAAGCTTGAGAATAAAGGTTGTTCCATTTATCAAGGAGACAAATTATTTGCTTCTGGATATTTATTGAATGGATTATATTTACTTGATATTTCATATGATGTTTGTCTAGTAAATAAATCTCTTGAACGAGTAGATAAGGATGTGAATAAATCGTACCTATGGCATTGTAGGTTAGGTCATATAAATGAGAACAGAATCATTAAGTTGCAAAAGAGTGGATATCTTGATCCATTTGATTATGAATCATTTGCAACTTGTGAAGTATGTCTCATGGGAAAAATGACCAAAGCTCCATTCTCAGGACATGGAGACAGAGCTAAGGACTTATTTGAACTAATACATAGTGATGTATGTGGTCTAATGTCCACTCATGCTATGGGTGGTTACTCATACTTTGTTTCACTTACAGATGATTTCTCAAGATATGGCTACATATATTTAATGAAATATAAGTCAGATGTATTTGAAAAATTTAAAGAGTTTAAAAATGAAGTTGAGAACCAGACTGGAGAGAGTATCAAAACTCTTCGATCAGATTGAGGGGGTGAATACTTAAGTACAAATTTCACACAATATCTTAAGAATAATGGTATTTTGTCTCAGTGGACTCCTCCCTATACACCACAATTAAATGGTGTATCGGAAAGGAGAAATCGTACTCTATTAGATATGGTACGATCAATGATGAGTTATGCTAAACTTCCATTCTCTTTATGGGGATATGCACTATTGACTGCTGCATATCTGTTGAACAAAGTTCCTAGTAAGTCAGTATCTTCCACTCCATATGAGATATAGAAAGGAAAGAAACCAGACTTTAAGCATGTTAGAGTCTGGGGTTGTCCTGCACATGTCAAAAGACATGATCCAGACAAACTGGATTCCAGGACAGAGAAATGTAGATTTGTGGGATATCCAAAAGAGACTTTTGGATATTATTTCTATCAGCCCAGCGATCAAAGGGTGTTTGTCGCAAAAAGAGCTGTCTTCTTAGAGAAAGAATATCTTTCAAAAGAAGACAGTGGGAGTAAGATAGAACTGGAAGAAATTCTAGACTCACAAATCAATACTAGTTCATCTACTGAACCATTGACTCAAGAACTTGTTCAAGATGATACACAAAAGGTTCGCATGTCAGGTAGAGTGCCTAAGCAGCCTGAAAGATATGTTGGACATATCGATGATGGCAAGCCAAAAGTGCACTTAAATGAGGATGATGATCCTCAAACCTACCAAGAAGCCATAAATAGTCAAGAATCAGAAAAATGGCAAGAGGCAATGAATTCTGAAATTCAGTCCATGTATGCCAACCAAGTTTGGAACTTGGTTGATCTGCCAGAAGGTATAGTACCTATTGGCAGTAAATGGATCTTTAAAAGAAAGATCGGGGCAGATGGACAAATTGACACATACAAGGCAAGGCTTGTAGCAAAGGATATCGTCAAAGGCAAGGTGTTGACTATGACGAAACCTTTTCTCCAGTTGCCATGATTAAGTCAATCAGAATACTTCTTGCTATCGCCGCATTCTATGATTATGAAATATGGCAAATGGATGTAAAAACAGCATTCCTTAACGGGAACCTTCAAGAAGAGGTGTATATGATACAACCTGAAGGATTCACTTCCAAAGAGCATTCAAGCAAGGTATGCAAGCTGCAAAGATCTATTTATGGATTAAAGCAAGCATCCCGAACTTGGAATTTAAGATTTGATGAAGCAATCAAATCTTATGACTTCATTAAGAATGAAGATGAACCTTGTGTATACAAAAAGGCTAGTGGGAGCGCAGTTACCTTCTTAGTACTTTACGTTGATGACATTCTACTCATTGGGAATGATGTAGGAATGTTGTCATCAGTAAAGACTTGGTTATCCAAAAACTTCTCCATGAAAGATTTGGGGGAAGCATCCTATATTCTGGGAATAAGGATCTATAGAGATAGGTCCAAAAGGATGCTTGGCTTATCCCAATCTATGTACATAGATACCATAGTCAAAAGGTTTGGCATAGAAAATTCCAAGAGAGGCCTCGTTTCAATGAGGCATGGAATTTATCTCTCTAAAGAAATGTCTCCCAAGACACATGAAGAGAAAGCATACATGGATAGAGTTCCTTATGCCTCGGCAATAAGATCTATCATGTATGCAATGCTATGTACTAGGCTTGATGTGGCACACCCACTAAGTGTCACCAGTAGATATCAGGCTGATCCAGGTGAGGAACACTGGAAGGCGGTGAAATGTATCCATAGATACTTGAGAAGGACTAAGGATCTATTTCTCGTTTATGGAGGAAACGACTTGGAACTTCGAGGGTTTACTGACTCGAGTTTCCAGTCGGATATGGATGATAGCAAATCCATGTCTGGATTTGTGTTCATGTTAAATGGAGGTGCAGTAAGTTGGAAAAGTTCCAAATAAGAAACTACTGCAAATTCGACGACCGAAGCAGAATACATTGCTGCAGCTGAAGCGGCCAAGGAGGCGGTTTGGATGAAGAAGTTCATCTCGGCACTTGGAGTAGTTCCAAGCATTTCAGATCCTGTTCCATTATTGTGTGACAACAATGGGGCAATAGCTCAAGCGAAGGAGCCAAGATCACATCAGAAGTCAAAGCACATTCTGAGACAATTTCATCCGATTCGTGAGATCATCGCCCGAGGAGATATAGTAGTTCAGAAAGTCTCATCTGAAGATAATGTAGCAGATCCCTTGACTAAGCCATTGTCTCAAAACAATTTAGAACGTCACCTTAAGTCTATGGGATTTAGACACATGGGTGATTGGCTATAGTCCAAGTGAGAGAATGATAGAATTAGGTGGCCTCAAAATCAATCATTGTACATTCTAGTTCAAATTATTAATAAAGGCAATCATTTCTTCATTTATAGTTCTTGAAAATTAACTATCGTAATGAAGGTCCGTAGACAAATGTATGGGATATTGAATCATGATGAGATCATGATAGTGAGATCAATATCCTCAGTCACTTGTCTTAAACAGTTCTCGATCATAGGATATTTAAGATGGACATTAAATATCCGATAAGATCGACACAAGTTATGTCTGCTCATGTGATGAGGGTGAATGATCTCACATTCACTCGTGTGGTGACACTAAGACAAACATGCGGGTGCTCATTAGAGAATGAGTTCACTGAACAGACCCAAATAAGAATTCCTGGATGGTAATTATACCTATTAGTCAACCAGGGAATTCAATCGTTGCAGTAGCACAGTTGGTCCTTTGACCTGAGTCACCAATGATACCTTGTTTGTGGACCATTGTATCTTGATTCTCTGACTTGTGGACTTTAACCATTAAGTCCACGATAGTCGGTCTCTTAGATACAGTGGAAAGCTTGCGAAGGTAATTGAGTGAATAACAAGGGATCACTCACTCTTGGTATAAGACTGGAGAGAGAATGTCCTATGGATGTATACATAGAAATCCCTGGCCAGGGTCAAATGAAAGAGATGTCTTTCTAGAAATTAACTGAGTACTGGAATCCACCTAAATAATTGATCGTTCCAAATTGTGCGTCGTTAAACACTCATGAAAACGTTCAATCTAAATTTATCCGGCTCACTCAAATCAAATTTTGGAAATTAATAGCGGTGAGTCCGAGTCGATCCACAGGGAGATAGAATTTTAACTTTGAAAACTTTGGACTTTAGTTAATCTAAAAATAAGTGAGATTTTAAGTAAACTAATTACTTAATTAAACTAAAATTAAGTTAACTAATGTTACCTAAAAATAGGATTACTTAAATTAAACAAATATTTTTTTTTTCTTTTCTTTTTCAGAAATTAAACACAAACACCTATATAAAAAATAAGCACAACTAAAATTTATGACAAAGACATTGAAATTTAACTACGTGTAAATGATTAATTAACTAAAAATCATGAAACAACTTACAACATTTAATGGTTTAATATCCTAAATAAACAAAACATTAAATAACAACTGACTAATCCTAATTAAATAAACAACTATTATACTAATGGGGGAAGGGAAAGAATAAAATAAAAGCAATCTGTGGGGGACTTGTTGGCTGGTGCAGTGGTCCACAAGGAAAGGAGGGTGGCGCAGTGGTCCACTGGAGGAACCGAGAAGAAGGCCGGCTGCTGCTGCTCATGGGATGCTTGCAGGTGCTGGCTCGATGCTGGCCGAGTAGGGGTTGCTGTGGACAAGGTGTGTGGACTGCAGCTGGGTGATGCGTGCAGGAGGTGAAAGCTTCAAGCCCGTGCATGCATGCACGGGTGCGGTGGTTTGCAGGCGTGCTGTGAAGGAGGTTGGTATGCGCTGGAGCAACTGCTGGCCACGTGCATGGAAGGAGGAGCTTCGGTGGCTGACGCGTGCAGGAGCTGGAGGAGGTTGCCGGCGCGTGGAGGAGCTGGAAGCATGCACGGACGGTGCTGGGATGCAGCGTTGGGCTTCAGTTGGAGGTGGCTCGCCGGGCGTGTGCATGCATGCCTGCAGGTCATGGAGATGCAGGGACGGTCCTGGGATGCAGTGTGATGGAAGAGGGCTTCACTACATCTGTTGCTGGAGAGAGCTCACCGGCATGCATGGAGATGCATGCATGGACTCCACGTGGAGGGCTTCAAGCTGCTGTCGCTGGTGTGCGTGGACAGATGCTGGAGCAAGCTTGGAAGCTGCTGGTATGCGTGGAGGAGGCAGGTGCACGTGGAGGGAAGGAAGCTGCTGCAGGTTGCTGGAGGAGCTTGCTGGAAGCGCTGCTGGTGCTGGGACAGCTTGATGGCGCGTGGATGAGCTTGCTACTGGCGCGCCGGGTACGTGCAGGTGCGGGGCTGAAAGAGAGAAGAGAAGAGAGAGGGAGGCAGAGAAGAGAGAAGAGAGGGAGGAAGAGAGGGATAGCGGCGGAGAGAGAGAACCGGAGAGAAACAGAGAGGGAGGACGAGAGAGAAGAAGGGATCGAGAGAGAGCGGAGCTGTGGAGGGAAGGAGGGCTGCCGGGAAAACAGAGAAGCAGGAGGACGAAAACGAAAGAGAGGTGTGTGTGGGAGAGATTGAGAAGAGGAGGAGTTGGCTGCGGGGTTGAGAAAGAATAAGAGAGAGAGATGCTGGAGAGTACTAGAAATCAGAGAAGAGGGAGAGCCGGAGAGAGGGGTGCTGGAGAGAGGAGGAGTCGGCTGAGAGAAAGAGGAGAAGAGAGGCTGCGGGTAGAGAGTTCCACCGGAGGGAGGAGTTGGAAAGAATTTATAGAGAAGAAGAGAGGAAACTGTGCGGTGGGAGAGAGAGAAAGAAAGAGAGGGAAAAAGGAAACTGGAGAAGGAAGAGGATTCGAATTTCTAAAAAAAAAAGATAGAAGATTTTTAAAATAAAGAAAGGAATGGATGTGGTTGGGAAATTGGAGAGAAGGAGGGAAATAGAGGGTTTTGGGAAACTCCAGAGAAAGAAGGAATCAAATTGTATTTTTACCCCTGCTTTTGTTGAAATCCGAACACCAGACCTCCCCCAAATTTCCAAAAACTCCACCAGCTGCACTGCATCGTCGGCATGTCCTGTTCACATAAAATAAATATAAATTAGCGCATTATCATAAAAATATCATCATATTTATTCATTTCGTCTCGGTTTTGTCGAAAAACCACAAATGCGTTATACTCCTTTAATCACATGAAATGACGATGTTTTTAAGTCAGAATTTGATGAAATTGGTACCGTTGGACTTGTTACACAATTATCTATCATTTCATACTATTTTGCAGATAAAAACATGAGTATGATGCATATGATTGTCTTTAAATGATCAATTTAACACTTTATCAATAATGCGATAGAGGGTTTGACTATAAAACCATACCCTTGCGTTATTGGGACATTGCATGAGTGAAGGATTACATCTGTGCGGTATCTGCAGACGGAACGGTTCAATTGAAGGGAACAGTATCCCTTATATCTTCTGGGATCATGAGGTAGTGTTTGGTGCTGTTCATGATCAGAAGGCCAAGTGAACTAATCATCAGATGATAATTCACTTGTTTATTAAATTAATCATTTAACATATGATGTTTAAATGTTAATTAATAAATATTAAACTCTAGAATTAGTTCTAAGTTTAATGGGCCTGAAATCGGACTGATATATGGGCCTAGAGGGTCACACACATTAGAGTTCTCGTCAGACGGTGAGAGACGTTAAATTTCATGCTTATCTGGGTTTTTATGAAAAGCCGCAGGATAAACTTGAATATTTAATAGAGATTTATCCAAGGCCAAACTCTTGGATAATTATGAGGATTAATCCTTGTGCTTATCCTTATTTCTATATAAGGAGGCCAAGGGGGAGGGGAAAAGAGGTTGGTTGGACGAATTACTCACCCCAGATTCTCTATCTCCTCTCTCTCTCTCCTTCTTTCTCTCTTGGAGTAGATCTGTCTCTCTCCGCGCATGGTGGATTTGAGATCTGGTCGGAGCACTCAAGTCGAGGAGAAAATCGCGTATGCAGCGGGAACTCGTGTGGATACCTCTAGAGATCGTGCGCGATTACCGAGTCGGAATCATCCACGGGAGATTCGAAACCCCGCAAAGGTGAAGAACCGTTCTTCCCGCGTTTATTTTATTGTCCGTTTTACGATCCCAGCAAGCGATACATAGGAATCGATTTTATTCTCCGCTGCGTTCTTGGAGATTCCTAACACATACCCCCAGAGGGACACTGGTAATCCCGAAAAAATCATCATGGATCTTACCATGTCCAACAAGGTGTGATTCCTCCTTTCTGATACACCATTCATCTGTGGTGTATATGGAGGGGTTAGCTGAGAAAGGATACCATTATCCTTTAATAATTGCGTGAAATTAGTACTAAAGTATTCTCTTCCTCGATATGATCGAAGGGCTTTAATACTATTTCCTAACTGCTTCTCTACCTCATTCTTGAACTCCTTGAACTTCTCAAATGCTTCCGACTTGTACTTCATTAAGTACACATAGCCAAATCTTGAGAAGTCATCGGTGAACGTGATGAAGTAAGAAAAGCCACCTTTGGCTTGTGTGGACATTGGACCACATACATCCACATTTATTCGTTCCAGAATGTCCTTGGCACGTTCTCCATATCCAGTAAATGGAGATTTTGCCATCTTTCCCATGAGGCAGGATTCACATGTCGCAAACGATTCATAATCGAATGCAGTTAAGTAACCATGCTTGTGCAACTTTTGCAACCTGCTTAATATGACCAAGTCTACAATGCCACATGTAGGCTTGGTTTACATAATTCTTGCTCTTCTTAAGAGCATTATCAATGTGAAAATTGTAATAAGAAACATTTAACAGATATAGACCGTTGACTAAAGATGATGAAGCTATTGATTTATTATTGATGTAGCCGAAGCTATCATGATCAGGTTCCGAGACTGGAACCCGAAGCTGGATCGGATTGATGAAGAGGACCGACGGGGATCCGGAACGAGACGAGGGCGGACATGGGGCCGAGGATCCGAGGCCGATAGGTACCCGTGCCAAGGCTCACTGGGAGCGAAGCCGAGACTCCTTCGGATGAGGCAGACCAGCCGGCGAAGGGCGTCGAGACCGGGGGGAGAAAACCCGAGGTCGGTGGCCGAGACCTACTCGGAGAGGTCGGCGAAGATTCAAACCGAAGCCCCTGCAGAAAGAGGAAGAAGAAGAAAAACCGGTCAGTAGGAGTCCCGGGCTTCAGCCCAAAGGAATCCCCTCCGACGGCTAAGTTAGCTTCTGAAGAAGATTCGATTCAGAAGGGAAGGAAGAAGAGGTAGCTTTAATGCTTTTGGACTGTTGTCCTTGGTCCAAAAGACATACCTTCGGTAATAAATAGCCTTGTATTTATAGCGGAGGATAGAGGTCGCTTAACGGTGGCAGCCGATATAGGACTATGTTTTGGTTTACTGATAACCGCCATAGCGCCTAACCCTCCCACCGGAGTGGGCCGGATACGGCTACTGGGCCGAAGGTGGGGGCTGCTGTTGGGCCGGATGCCGCTTAGTGGGCTGAAGCCAACTGGGCCGAGGGCCACTGGGCTGCTTACGGGCTGAGGGCCGTTGGGCCGCTGATGGGCCGAAGACTACTGGGCCGCTAATGGGCCGAGGGCCACTGGGCTGCTTACGGGCTGAGGGCCGTTGGGCCGCTGATGGGCCGAAGGCTGCCAGTGGGCCTCTTACTGCTACTGCTGTTGGGCTGTTTAATGGGCCGAATCGGATTCTGCCCCCATCACATAGCCCCCTACTCTTGTCGTTCTCAATTTTATGAAACGCCGAGAGTAAAGTCCGAAGCTTTTTCGGGAGAGTAATATGACACGAGCCTTGTTTGAAACCTTTGCTTCACTCCGTTTTTTAAAAGCTCTGCCTTAGGTCGGCCGAGGGCTGGTGACGAACACCTTCGTCTCAAGTCGGGACCCTGTCGAAAACACCTTCGTCTAAGGCTGAGACTCGGTGACGGATGCCTTCGTCCCCAGTAGCGAAGGGGCGAGTCCCTAGAGTATATCGGGACATCTGACAAGGGCGGAAAAGACCTCGGGCTTCCCGCCTTCACAGTCGTGTCATAAAAAACACAGGACACATGTTGCGCATCCGGCCGGTTCGCTGAAAGCACAAAAAGATCTCAGCCGTTAACAATGATTACGCGGATCGCGAGTCACTTCGGCTCTCTGCCCAAGACTTCACTTGGAAAGCCGCCTCCTGCTTTCGGCATGAGGATCGGGACACGTGACGAGCATCCAGATGAACAGCCGAAGGGTCAGGCCGCGCCCGGCCGTCGATTGCCTCCTCTCGATCCGGCAGCCCGCTTGTCATCATGGCGAAGGACATGACACGTATCGCGCATCCGAGCAGAGCGGTTTCGAAGAGGGGGAAGATCTCGGCCGTTGATCTGGCACCGGACCTCCTCAAGTTTTCCTATAAATACTAACCCTTCTCCCCTGGGCACTGTTCCGCTGTCTTCTTCCCCTGCGCCTGTGCTTCCCTGCGAGTGGCTTCCCTAAGTGTTCCTGCTTCATCGGCGGAGATTGAGCCATCGTGGGTGATTGAGGGCGCCTTGTCCATTGCTGGGGAGCTCTTTGTCGCCGGGAATCGTCGCCGGGGAGACTGTTAGCCATCGGGGTGACCTTTCTCTGAGGGTAAGCCTCAGTTCTCCTTCTTCTCTGTTTTGTGATTCATGTCCAGCTGCTCCCCTTCGGCCGAGAGTAGCTCTTCGGCCGGAGGCGGTTCTTCTTGCTCTTCATCCAGACCTCCCCAGTCATCTTTGTCGTCTCCTTTCTCTTCAAATTCTTTTGCTTTTGCTATGGCGGACGAAACGGAGACGCTTCCGGCTGCAGAAGCCGAGCCGGTTCCGGCTATCACCGAGCCTTCTACTTTCGGCCGTCGCCCAGCCGAGACGGTTTCGGATATAGTTAGTGTCCTTGATACCGATACCATCAAGGTTATCACTATCTACTACCAGATTTCATCTTGGATGGTTCCCGTTCGGCCCAGGAAGAATGCCAGGGCTAACTCCATCCGGCCGGGTTGCTTTTCCATTTACGAGCAAAGCTTCCGGGCGGGCTTCCGTCTTCCCCTTCATTCCTTCGTCATAAACCTCTTGAGCTTTTATGGACTGGCCCCGTCCCAGCTCTATCCGAACTCCTGGCAGACAGTCTACGCCTTCTTGGCTTTGAATTCTTATCTCGAAGTCAACCCCTCGGTAAACATCTTCCGCCATCTGTTCAAGATAAAACCCTAGGGGAAGTCTTGCTGGTACTGCTTCGTCCCTTACTTCGGCCGGGGTATCTTTTCCGGGACGCCCTCGTCTATTCACCATTGGAAGAAAGGATTCCTTTTCATCTCTCTCCCGGAGGAGGAGAAGAGTGTGTGGCCCTTCCCCACCGAATGGGCACCTTTGGCCGAGGGCCTCTCCGATCCACCCTCTCTCAACCCCGAGCAGCTCGACATCGTGCACCTCCTCGATGATGAGGCTCCGTACGAGATTGCGGAGCTCTTCGAGGACGAGGACAGGCTTATACAGATGGGAGCCTGGCCGGACCTGACGTTCTCTCCTCCTCGGGTCTCCCCTTATCTTCCTCTCGAAGATATTCCGGGAGAGGCTGAGGGAACCGCCGCGACCGGGTCTCCGACCGAAGCCCGTCCGTCCGAAGAGGGCGCCGAAGCTGCGGCCAGGGGTAAGTCGGTCTTGAGTCAAAAAAGTTGTATTCTGAACTATTGCTAACCTTTTCCCTTCTGCTTGCATAAATGTCTGGACTTCGGGGATTGATCGGCCGGCTCTCCAAGCAGTCTGGGTAGTCCCGATCGTCCCAGCCGCGGGTGGCAGAAGAGAGGACGGCCGGAGGGATTGCGGCCCCCAGTGCCCGGACTACGAGGCAGATGGCGGCTTCTGTCGAAGGCCGTGCTGCCGCTGCTGCGCTCGAGAGGGAGCGGCAGAAGGGAAAGTCGGTCGCCGGAGGAAGCGGCCCGCCAGAGAAAAGGAGCCGGGCGGATGATCTCGGCGAGAGGGAATCCGTCCCAGCGGCTAAGAGGCCGGTGGCGGCACGAGGCGCCCCGCTCTCGTCGCCTCCCGAACCGTCGAGGGGTGATTCTCCTTCGGCCACCGGGGCCGGTACGGAGAAACTTTCATTCCCCTTCGGGGCGGCCGGGACGCATATGTCCCGGGAGTATGCGCACGAGCCTTGGCGCCCAGACGTGGGGGTTTTTGCGGACGAGAGTCTGGAAGACTCCCGGACGTGTTTGCGCCTAGCCCATGGCTGGACCCTCCTGTTGGCCGGGGACGAGGTCAAGGAGCTTTCTTCGGAAGGCTTATCCTTGCAGTGCGTTCGGCATGCCGTCTAGGTGAGAACCCTTTCGTCTTTATCTTTGCTCGTTGCTTCCTTTAGTTTCTTTTAAACTTATTTCTCTTTTCTTGCTTTCGGCTGCAGGCCGCGGTCATGTGCGGGGCCCTTGCTAGCCACCAGGCCGCCATCCAGCAGAAGCTCCTGGACATCGACCAGGCTTCGGATCAGCTGGCCTCGGGTAAAGTGGCCTCGGTGTAGCGTGATCTCGAGGCTAGCGTTGACGTCCTCTTCGGGGCCAATGCGCGGATGCGGGCCGAGCTGGAAGGGCAGAAGGAGGTGATCCGCACTACCTCCGAGGCCAAGACGAGGGCCGAGAAGGAGCTGGAAAAAGCCGAGAAGGAGCTGGAGAGGTCCCGGGCCGAGGTCGCATCTCTGAAGGCCGAGATCCAGGACAAGGCCAAAGAGCGGGACGAGGAGCGCCGCCGCCACGCCGAGGAGGTATCGGCCCTGAAGGCGGACTCAGAGGCCAGGGCCAAGGAAGTGGACAACATCGCTCGCACAGCCGTGGTGAGCTACAAGGAAAGCCCTGAGTTCGTCGAGGAGATAATGGAGGCCCGAGTCCAGGCGGCGTCGTCTATGTTTAATATGGGGCTAGCTATCGCCCAAAAGGCGTGCCCGGCCACAAATCTGACCGACATCGGCTACCCGACGGACGAGGAAGGCGAAGAGCTTTTGGCCTGGTGGCGAGGGCTCAAGGCCAAAAGAACTCCGGCTTCTCCGGAAGGTGCCGCGGCCCAACCGGTCCAAGCTTCTCCTCCGGCGTCTCCCGGCCAGACTCCTGTTGATGTGGACGACGATGATGCCGAAAGCTAGTCTGGGGGGCTTGTCCCGATTTTTGTTTTTGCTTCTTAAGATGCGGAGGCCAGGCGTATGGACTGCTTTTGTACTTTTGTCTATATATGGAAGTCATTTTACTTATACTCGCTTCATAGTGTCTGAATGAATAACCGAGTCTGATTCTGTATATGGCCGAAGCCAAGCCGCTCCCGATACGGTTTGCATGGCCGAAGCCACTCCCAGTACGGTTCGCACGGACTTAGAAGAATAATGCCACTCCCGATACGGTTTGCATGGCCGAAGCCACCCCCGGTACGGTTTGCACGGACTTAGAAGAATAATGCCGCTCCCGATACGGTTTGCATGGCCGAAGCCACTCCCGGTAAGGTTTGCACGGACTTAGAAGAATAATGCCGCTCCCGATATGGTTTGCATGGCCGAAGCCACTCTCGGTACGGTTTGTACGGACTTAGAAGAATAATGCCGCTCCCGATATAGTTTGCATGGTCGAAGCTACTCCCGGTATGGTTTGCACGGACTTAGAAGAATAATGCCGCTCCCAACGGTTTGCATGGCCGAAGCCACTCCCGGTACGGTTTGCACGGACTTAGAAGCATAATGCCGCTCCCGATACGGTTTGCATGGCCGAAGCCACTCCCGGTACGGTTTGCACGGACTTAGAAGAATAATGCCGCTCCCGATACGGTTTGTATGGCCGAAGCCACTCCCGGTACGGTTTGCACGGACTTAGAAGAATAATGCCGCTCCCGATACGGTTTGCATGGACGAAGCCACTCCCGGTACGGTTTGCATGGACGAAGATACTCCCGGTACGGTTTGCACGGACTTAGAAGAATAATGCCGCTCCCGATACGGTTTGTATGGCCGAAGCCACTCCCGGTACGGTTTGCACGGACTTAGAAGAATAATGTAGTGTCGGACACAATACTTCGAAAGATGGAGGTATTATTCATGACTTCCGGCAAAACTCCGGGGGAAATGACTTACATGAAGTAGCACCGAAGGCGCTCCACATTCCAGGTACAAGGGAGAGGTTGACCCGAAAGGGTCTCTAGCCGATAGGCCCCTCGTCGGATCACTTCCCTTATGCGATAAGGTCCTTCCCAGTTGGGAGAAAGCTTTCCTGCGGCTTCGGCTGGCTTGGATGCGTGAGCGTTCCTCAACACGAGGTTCCCGGCCTCAAAGCTTCGGGGCTTCACTCGAGTGTTGTGGTATCTTGCCATGCGCTGCTGATAAGCCGCCAACCGAATGCGGGCTTGATCCCTTGTTTCTTCTATAAGATCAAGGTGATCTTTTAGGGCTTCCTCATTAGCCTTCGGATCATGAGTAAGAACTCTCGGCGATGGAAGGCTAACTTCAATAGGAATAACGGCCTCTACCCCATAAGCCATTCGGAATGGGGTTTCGCCGATAGGGGCTCGGCTTGTTGTCCGATAAGCCCACAGAACGCTCAGCAGCTCTTCGACCCATCGGCCTTTGGCCTTGCCAAGGCGAGTCTTCAATCCTCGCAACAGACCTCTGTTAGTGACCTCGACTTGGCCATTCGTCCGAGGGTGTGCTACCGAAGCGAATTTGTGGAGAATGTCGAAGCTAGCGCAATTGTCTTTAAACCGATGGCTATCAAATTGTTTGCCGTTGTCTGAGATAATTGCCCGGGGGATGCCGTATCGGCAAATGATGGACTTCCATACGAAGTTCCATGCATTGCTATCGGTTATAGACGCGAGGGGTTCGGCTTCTACCCACTTGGTGAAGTAGTCCACTGCCACAATAAGGAACTTCCTCTGGCCGGTGGCCATGGGAAAGGTTCCCAGGAGGTCAATTCCCCACTGGGTGAAAGGCCAGGGATCTGACAGAGGAGTCAGAAGGGTCGCCGACTGGTGGATGAGGGAGCTGAATCTCTGGCATTGGTCGCAGCGGCGGATGAGGGCGGTCGCATCCTCTTGGAGCGTTGGCCACCAGTACCCTTGCCTCAAGAGCTTATGGGCCAAGGCCCTTCCTCCTGCGTGTACTCCGCAGATCCTTTCATGTACCTCCCGAAGTGCATAATCAGCTTCAGCTGGGCTGAGACATCGTAGGAGTGGCAGGCCGAAGGACTTTTTATACAATATTCCCTCAAGAATTAGGAAGTGGGAAGAGTGCTGCCGGACGTGCCTTGCTTCCTTCAGATCGGACGGGACCTCCTCTCGGAGGAGGAAAGCGACTAGGGGAGTCATCCAAGTCTCTGCTTCGGTTTCATTCACTTGCATGACCTCGGATTCTTCGAGACTTGGCTCGGCCAGTTCTTCTACGAGGATCATCCGACCTCCTCCCCCGTCCTGAGTTGATGCTAGCCGGGAAAGAGCATTGGCACGAGCATTCTCGGCCCGAGGGATCCGCACAATTTCATAAGAATCAAATTGAGCAAGGATCTTGCGGGTTACCTGGAGATAGGACGTCATTAATGTGTCCCGGGCCTCGTATTCCCCTGTGATTTGATTGGCGATCAGCTGAGAGTCGCTGAACGCTTTTATGTTTTGCGCGCCGAGCTTTCTTGCGGCCTGAAGGCCTAAGATAAGGGCTTCATATTCTGCGACGTTGTTGGTAGCTGGGAAGGAGAAGCGTAGCGCATACTCCGTGATGACCCCTTCTGGAGATGCCAAGATCCATCCAGCGCCGCTACCCGAAGAGCATGCGGATCCATCGACGTAGAGTTGCCATTCATCTGCCGGAGACGGAGGAACCGAAGCACCTTCGGCCTCGGGTGTAGCTCTGACTTCCGGCCGAGGGGCCGAGGATGCTTCGGGAGTGAGCTCGGCGATGAAGTCGTCTAGAGCTTGAGCTTTTATCGTCGTCCGCGGCCCATAAGAGACGTCGAACTCTCCCAGTTCGATCGTCCACTTTGCTAGCCTACCGGACACTTCTGGCCGGGAGAGGACTTGCCTCAAAGGTTGATCTGTGAAGACCTTTATTGAATGCGCGAGGAAGTAGGGCCGGAGCCTCCTTGCGGACGAGACGAGCACTAGGGCCAGCTTTTCAAGAGCAAGATACCGAAGCTCTGCTCCTTGGAGGGCTCGGCTTATATAGTAGACAGGCCTCTGAACGCCGTCTTGTTCCCGAACGAGGACGGCGCTGACAGCTGCATCAGAAACTGCGAGATAAAGGAACAACTGCTCTCCATGGACCGGTTTAGATAAGATGGGAACATTGGAGAGATAGGCTTTCAGCTGCTCGAAGGCCGACTGGCACTCGTCTGTCCAGGAGAAGCTATTGGTCTTCTTCAGCAGCTTGAAGAAAGGAAAACAGTAATCTGCTGCCCTTGACATGAAGCGGCTTAACGCGACAATTCTTCCGTTCAGCTTTTGGACCTCTCGGACGTTGGCCAGAGGGCGCATTTGAATGATTGCTGAAACCTTTGCGGGATTAGCTTCCACCCCTCGGCGAGTGACCATGTAGCCGAGGAATTTCCCGGAGGCCACGCCAAAGGCGCACTTGGCCAGATTCAGTTTCATTTTATACTTGCGTAAGGCAGAGAATGTCTCGGCCAAATCTGTCAAATGGTCTGCAGCGACGTGGCTTTTCACCAGCATGTCGTCGATGTGGACCTCCATATTGCGGCCGAGTTGTGGAGCGAATATCCTGTTGATGAGACGTTGATAAGTTGCTCCTGCATTCTTCAGGCCGAACGGCGTCCGGGTATAGCAGTACAGACCGAGGTCAGTTGTGAAGCTGGTCTTGTTCTCGTCCTCGCGATGCATTCGGATATGATGGTAGCCTGAATAGGCGTCGAGGAAGCTAAGTAGCTCGTGGCCGAAGGTTGCGTCCACCACCTGATCTATTCGAGGCAGCGGAAAGCTGTCCATCGGACATGCTTTGTTGAGGTTGGTGAAGTCCACACACATCCGCCACTTGCCATCTTTTTTGTGCACCATCACCACATTGGCGATCCAGTCAGGATGGTGTACCTCTCGGAGGTTTCCCGCATCCAGTCCCTTTTGCACTTCGGTTTGGATGGCCGCCCTTCTTTCCTGATTGAAGGTACGCCGCTTCTACTTGACCGGAGGCTGGTTGGGGTCGATATGCAGTCGATGCTCAGCTACCTCTGGGTTGACCCCGGGCATGTCCGCAGGAGACCAGGCGAAGACGTCGAGGTTTTCTTTCCGGAACTCAGCAAGTCTCTCGGCCTCAATCTTCTCTAGGCCGGAGCCTATCATCAACGTCCGACCTTCTCCTCCCGGAACCAGAACGGTTGTAAGTTCCTCTCCTGGGGATGCTTCGGCCGAAGATTCGATCGACAGGGATTCGGCCGCGGCCTTCCCTTTGACTGAGATCATGTAACACTGCCGAGCTGCTTCCTGATTTCCCTTGGCTTCGCCAATTCCATGGCCGGTATGGAACTTTAGCTTCTGATGAAAAGACGAGGGTACAACTCCAATTCCGCCGATCAACCTTCGGCCGAAGATGGCGTTGTAGGCCGAGTCGATCTTGACAACGGCAAAATCCGTCTCGACGATTAATTGTCGAGGGGCCGTACCTAAGGTTATAGGGAGCCGGATGATGCCCTCTACTCGACAAGGCGAACCATTGAAACCGTATAGAGGCCCCCGGTGAGGCTTCATATCAGCCTCACTCAAACCCATTTTTACAAAGCAATCGTAAAAAAGTACATTTGGGGCACTTCCATTATCAACAAAGATACGATGAACATCGTAGCTTTTCATTATAGCATTTACAACTAAGGCGTCGTCGTGAGGAACCTGAATGCCGGTCAGATCCTCCTGGCCGAAGACAATGTCTTCTTGGCGAGACCGCTTCTGCTCGATGTTGACTGCTGCTATGGTTGTAGCGCTGAGCCGACGACGCCTCGGTCCCTCTCCCGGTCCTCCGGATATCATCATAATTGACCCGGCACTGGGTCGTTGGTGTGATGCTTCTGCCGAGGCCGGAGTGACTGTAGACACCGATTTTGGACCCCCCCCCCCCTTTGGTCATGAACCCCATCTATCATTAGCCCATCACCACCAAACCCCTCATCTTAGCCGTCTCATCCTTCAGCCCACTAATAACTAGGTCCATTAGCAAATCTCGACTTTAGCCACCTTTTCGTGGAAGGCCAACCTGTCCGCCTTCCACCACCCTTCGAAGGCCAACCGGTCCGCCTTCCACCATCCTTCGAAGGCCAACTTGTCCGCCTTCCACCACCCTTCGAAGGCCACCCCTTGCCTTCCACCATCCTTCGAAGGCCAACCGGGCCGCCTCCACCTCTTCGTAGAAGGCCAGCTACCTGGCCTTCCACGGAATTGGAAGGCAAGATGGTTGGCCGCCCACTTCCCTAACTCCCATCTTGACCTCGTCTTCCTACGATCTCCTCTACTCGCCACCCTCACCCCCACTACTCCGATCATTCCCCACTCCAGCGACTGCCGCGCGCACCACCTCCGACTGTTGACCACTTCCCATTGGCTCTTTGATGATTTACGGGGATTTAGACCCCTATTTTCTCTTATTTTTCCTTCACCTATTTAAACCCCCCATGTCCCCTCGAGAAAGGAGGTTGGCAAGTGGGTTGGTTTTGAGGTTAGAGGGGGAGTTGAGCGGGCAAGGAGTCAGAGAGCTTCAGGAAGAACTTCAAGCGAGAGAAAGCCTTGGCAGTCGTGAAGCCGGAGGGATCTTTCGCATTCCAAATGGGCTTGTTCTCTTAACTCTCTCCTTACTTTTCTCCTTTCCACTTCATTGCATTCCCACTCTCCGTCCACTCCGTAACATCATCTCCTCCTCTCACTCTTTTTTCTCTTTTAACACATCACTTCACTTTTCACACACGAGCACCCCCATCTGCATGCATGCATGTTAGGATAACCTAGCAACCCTTACTCCCTAGAGGTTTTAAACAAAAAACGGGAGGCGGGTGGCCATAACACATGGTCACCTTCCCTCCCCAAACACCCATCCGGTGCGTCCCCTTTCAATTTTAGCTCGTTTATTTGTTTGCATGAACGGATCCTACATGCCCCAGTTTTAACCGGGCTATTTCTTTTCTTTGTTAGTCTTTTCTTTTCAGGGGCTCTTACCACACTCTGTGCGCGGACTACCGAGCTCTCCCCCTTCGGCCCCCTTCGGCCGGCCGAAGGCAGAGAAGAGGAACCCACTATCTCCGCTCCATCAGAATGCGATCATTCTCACCATCTTGCGGAGCACAGGGACCGTAAGGTAATGCTCCTGACGATCACACACTTTGATTCCTAATCCTTCCGAATCGCCGCAGTGCTAAGACGAACGGAGAAGCCCTCGCCCGAAGCCCACAGCAGCGGCGGGGGACGTTCCGGGCGCCTACAATGACCTTCGGTTGAGGCGGGGCTTATTTATTCGGGAGTTGACGCTGCCTAGCTGCTTCAGGAACGTCCCGGTTCTATCGTTGTTGAGGCTGCTCTCGCCGGTACTGCGGCAGACGGCCTTCTCTGATGAGACGATCAATCTCCTCCCGAAGGTGTCGACATTCGTCAGTTGAATGGCCGGTTTCCCAATGGTACTCACAATACTTGCGGGGGTCCCTTCGGCGAGGATCAATCTTGATGCGCTCCGGCTGCCGGAGCATACCTTTCACCTCCATGAGCATCCGGGAGGGGGGAGCAGGTAGTGGCAAATACTGTTGCTGCGGATCTCGGCGCTTGTCTCGGTCCCATTCTTCCCTCCGGTATCGCTTGCGGGAGGGTTCCTGATCTTCTGGGCGAGGACGAACCGCTGGAGGGGCAGGTGCTGATACTGCCTCGGCAGTACTCTTGCCTTTTGACATCATCAGGGCTTCCCGGTTGATGTACTTATGGGCCCGAGCCATGAGGTCCTGGAAGGTGGAGGGATGGCGCTTCCCAATAGAGCTGAGAAGTCCTTCGTCCATGCACCCACTAATTACGGCCGAGACCGCAATCGAACTATCCAGGTTCGGGATTTGGGCAGCTTCGGCCCAAAACTTGGTGAAATATTCTTGGAGGGTCTCGGTAGGTCCTTGCCGAATGGCTAGTAGGCTGGCCGAGGTTTTACACTGCGGAGTGGCATCGTAAAATTGGTCGATGAACAGTTGGCCTAACTGAACTAGAGAGTGGATGGAATTGGGGGCCAATGTCTCGAACCAAGTCAAGGCTGTTTTTTCAAGAGTGAGGGGGAAGAGACGGCAGCGGACTGCCTCGGAAACCCCTCGGACAGAGAGGTAGAAATTGAACCTCTGGAAGTGGCAGACCGGATATGTCATTCCATCATACAGAGGGCCTTTCAGCATTTTAAAGTTAGGAGGTACCTCAATGGCTAGAAGCTCTGGTGAGAACAGAGTCTGCTCCAGAATGGTGCTGGCAAGAGGGGCTCTGTATGGCCGAGATACCATCTGCTGCATTTCCTTCCTTATCGCCGTCAGCGGGCGGTCGAAGTAGTGACCGAATGTCCTTCGGCCTTGGTTGGATGAAACCCAGACGAAGCATAGTCTTGCTCCGTCATGATGTGACTGGCGCGAGGGACTCGGGCAGGCGGCGCAAAGGGCTCGCTGCGTGCTGTTGCGGCCTCGTCGGGGAAGGCCTGCGAGGGTGTCGGCTGTAGCATCGCAGCTTGAGCATGACAGAATGGAGGAGGCGGTACCTGCTGGGGGAGCTGACCTAGTAATCCCATATGCTGGGTGATGGCGGACACCATATCTCGCAAGGGCGCCAAGGAAGTAACAGTGGCGGCCAGCGTCGCCACCTGTTGCTGAAGCTCCTCCACCCGGTTGTCTCTGGGGGCGACGGACTCCGGTATGACAGGAAGGGCAGAACCTTGTGGAAGAACAGACGGGGCACCTTCAGAGTGGAGCGGCTGCGCTGGAGTTGCCCGCGTCTCTGCCTCATCTTGTCCGGATCGTTTGGTCACCGGACGATGAGACATGACTTCTCGCTAGTTACCCACAGACGGCGCCACGTGATGTAGCCGAAGCTATCACGATCAGGTTCCGAGACTGGAACCCAAAGTTGGATCGGATTGATGAAGAGGACCGACGGGGATCTAGAACGAGACGAGGGCGGACACGGGGCCGAGGATCCGAGCCCGAGAGGTACCCGGGGCAAGGCTCGCCGGGAGCGAAGCCGAGACTCCTTTGGATGAGGCAGACCAGCCGGCGAAGGGCGTCGAGACCGTGGGGAGAAAACCCGAGGTCGTTGGCCGAGACCGACTCGGAGAGGTCGGCGAAGATTCAAACCGAAGCCCCTGCAGAAAGAGGAAGAAGAAGAAAAACCGGTCAGTAGGAGTCCCGGGCTTCGGCCCAAAGGAACCCCCTCCGACGGCTAAGTTAGCTTCTGAAGAAGATTCGATTCATAAGGGAAGTAAGAAGAGGTAGCTTTAATGCTTTTGGACTGTTGTCCTTGGTCCAGAAGACATACCTTCGGTAATAAATAGCCTTGTATTTATAGCGGAGGATAGAGGTCGCTTAACAGTGGCAGCTGATATAGGACTATGTTTTGGTTTACTGATAACCGCCATAGCGCCTAACCCTCCCACCGGAGTGGGCCGGATACGGCTACTGGGCCGAAGGTGGGGGCCGCTGTTGGGCCGGATGCCGCTTAGTGGGCTGAAGCCAACTGGGCCGAGGGCCACTGGGCTGCTTACGGGCTGAGGGCCGTTGGGCCGCTGATGGGCCGAAGACTACTGGGCCACTAATGGGCCGAGGGCCACTGGGCTGCTTACGGGCTGAGGGCCGTTGGGCCGCTGATGGGCCGAAGGCTGCCAGTGGGCTTCTTACTGCTACTGCTGTTGGGCTGATCCCAATGTTGGGCTGTTTAATGGGCCGAATCAGATTCTGCCCCCATCAATTACCATAATAAATCGAACAACTTCTATTCTCAATAGACAACCTATATCCCATCTTGTCCAAACAAGATACTGATATAATGTTCTTTATTATGCTAAGAACATAATAACAATCTTCCAATGATAAGACGTCTCCTGATGGAACCCTGAGGTTTGCTGTCCCTACAGCAATCGACACAACTTTTGCGCCGTTTCCTAGCCTCAATTCCACCTCGCCTTTTCTCAGCTTACGCTTACTTGTCAGTATATGCACATCATGGCAGATATGAGAAGCACATCCGGTATCTAATACCCAAGATGTGGAATCTCTTACTGGCAAGTTGATATCTATCATATAGATATCTGAAGCTTCATACAGCTTCACCTTTCCATGATCTTTATCATTAAGGAACTCCTTGCAGTTCCTCTTCCAGTGACCATTCTGCTTACAGTAGAAGCAGTCACCCTTTACTACTCCTTTGCCTTTGTCCTTCGATCTTATATCGTTAGCTATCATCTCTACGTCAAGGGCATCAAATGCCGGTTCAACAGGAGGATCAGCTCCAAGGACACAGTCAATGTGTTCAGATATGAGGACATTCTTCTGGTTTCTGAACCAATTCGAGTAGTACAGGCTAGTCAAAATGGCATCAAGTATGCCACAGAGTGGGTTATATGACGACATAATTCCTTACAGGAGATGAATAAAATCTATTTAGCATATGTTCAATTATTAACTTTTAAAACAAGACATGGTCTTTTGTTCAAGTTTTAACTCCCACTAATTTTCGACGGACTGTATAACCCTCAGTTATACAAAACGGGAGACGCCGACAGTCGCCTAGTGGGGATCAGAATCTCAATGATTTGCAGTACAGCCTTGTGGATAGCACAACAAACTGTAACACAATCAAAGAGCACCCAACTCATGGGACTTGCAACTCCTTGCAATATCTGATCATAACTTCGGTCCCCAGAGATTTAATGGCCTTGTGGATAGCACAACAAACCCCTAATTTTGGTCTAAGCTAATCATCGTTACGCGACGAGCATAGATTTGCATGCAGCCCTTGTGGATAGCACAACAAAGCTACATGGTTCCTCTATCCCGATCATATAGGCATCTTATGCCATAGCCACAGTTTTTCCTCCTAATTAAACATGCCTTGTGGATAGCACAACAAACCTGCCTAAAGTGATTCGAATCCTATGACTATAACGATGGTGGACCATGCGGTAAGTTCTAAACTACTTGCGTTATGATAAAGTGTTAAATTGATCATTTAAAGGCAATCATATGCATCATACTCATGTTTTTATTTGCAAAATAGCATGAAATGATAGATAATTGTGTAACAAGTCCAACGGTACTAATTTCATTAAATTCTGACTTAAAAACATCGTCATTTCATGTGATCAAAGGAGTATAGCGCATTTGCGGTTTCTCGACAAAACCGAGACGAAATGAATAAATATGATGATATTTTTATGATAATGTGCTAATTTATATTTATTTTGTGTGAACAGGACATGCCGATGATGCAGTGCAGCTGGTGGAGTTTCCGAAAATTTAGGGGAGGTCCAGTGTGCGGATTTCAACTAAAACAGGGGTAAAAATGCAATTTGATTCCTTCCTTCGCTGGAGTTTTCCAAAACCCACTATTTCCTTCCGTCTCTCCAATTTCCTAAACACATCCCTTCCTTTATTTTAAAAATCCTCTCTCTCTCTCGTTTTAGAAATTCGAATCACATTTCTTTTCCAGTTTCCTCTTCCTCTCCAGATCCAAATCCTGTCCCTTCTCCAAGCCTCCCACGTTCCTTCTCCTCTTCCGATTTCTCCTATAAATTCCCAGCCTCTCTCAGCCGTTCTCTTGGGCCTCCGTCTCTGTTCTCTCTTCGTTTTTTTTATTTTCCAGCAGCATCCTACTCTTCTCCTCCTCCGGTTCTCTCCCTCTCTCGGTTTCTCTCTTTCTCTTCCCACGCATCCTTCTCTCTCCCTTATTCTTTCCCCCTCTCGTTCCAGCAAACTCTCTCTCTCTCTCTCTCTCTCTCTCTCTCTCTCTCTCTCTCTCTCTCTCTCTAGTCCTTCTCCTGCTCTCTCCTCTCTTCCGCAGCACTCTCTCCCTCCTCTTTCTCCTCTTTCTCTCCCTCTCTCCGATACTCCCTATCTTCTCGGTTTCTCTCTTTCTCTCCCTCTATTTTCTCCCTCTCTCGTTTTTGTTCCCAGCACTCTCTCTTTCTCTTCTCTTTCTCCCTCGGTTTCTCTTGTTCTCTCTCTCTTCTAACCCCAGCGCGTAGCTCTTCCTCTGTTCTCTCTTTCTCGGTCTCTCTTCTCTCTTCTCTGCCTCCCTCTCTCTTCTCTTCTCTGCCCACCGCATCCTGCATGCATGTAGGCACCTCCAGCGAACCAGCATCCCTCGAGCAAGCCTTCGACAGCGCCTCTGCGTGCTTCCGGCGAGTTCTCCACCAACACGTAGCCTGCACTCCAGCAGGCCCACACGAACCCAGCAGCACTAGCACCTCCTCCACGTCCAGCTGCCAGCAACAGCACCCTCGCATGCTGTCCACGGCCAGCACCTTAAGCAGCATCCACGCTCTCAGCCGCAGCACTAGCACACCCCCAGCATCCTCCGCTGCGCTGCCACGCGCTCCCAGCTGCACCTTCTCCAGCATCATCACCGCACCGCCTGTGCATGCACCCAGCAGACACCAGCGACGGCCAGCAGCACCGTCGTACCAGCTCCTGTCCCACGTATGCAGCGGCTGAAACTTGCAGTTGAAGCCTTCACAGCAGCTCTCCCACGCGGCAACCGTTGAAGCCAGCAACACTTCCACATACCTGCACGTAACCGGCTGTGAGCCTCCACGTTCGCTGAAGCTACAGCAAGCATCTCCACCAGTAGCCAGCCGTCCAAGCACCACAGCTCCTCCATGCATGCCCGGCTGCACAGCCACGGGTCTCCAGCAGCTTCAATGCTGCCATGCACCCACACGTAGCCAGCAAACCCCCATGCATGCCAGCGTTCACAGCAGCTCCATGCGTCAAGCCACCAGCGCATGCCAACCTCCTCCAAGTCAACCTGCACTCGCATCCTTCTTAGTTCCACCGCATCTGTTGCATTTATATTATTAGTATAATCTATCATTTTGATTTAGCTTATTTTAGTTTAGTTAAATTAAGTTGTATTGTTTAAAACTTGATTAGTTCAATTTAGTAGTTTTGTTATTTTTACAATATGTTGTTAATCCCTCTTTTTTTTCTCAATTTTAAAGGTGGTGTATTTGTGTTTTTAAAAATTAGGTGAGTTTAATTCGTAAATTTAGTTTAATTTAATTAGATAGTTAATTAATCAATTCAAATTCCTCATTTTTCTAGATAATTAAAATCTAAGGTTTTCAAAATTAAAATCTTAACTCCCTATGGATCGACTCGGACTCACCGCTATTAATTTCCAAAATTTGATTTGAGTGAGACGGATAAATTTAGATTGAACGTTTTCATGTGTTTAACGACGCACAATTCGAAACGATCACGTTACGACTTAGAATTAATATGAGGGTATTTAGATAACTTTTATCTTGGTCTCTCCTAGGTGATAGTATATAAACATATCGTATATATTTACTAAATACTATACTTACTTTGATTCACAATCAAACATTAAAAACAATGCATCACATACATGTCTAGTGTGGTCATGGATAGCACAGTGAGTTTGACTGGAGCCAACAGTCAAACGCACACACAATCTAACATAACATTTATATCAGATAAACCTGCAAACACAGGCAAAGGATCTTCATCTTTTCGCCTTCCTAGTTGTAGCTGTGGATCGTCCTCGCTCCTTCTTCAGTTGTCTTGATCATATTACATTTAAATTCTAGAATTTAAAAGTAAATTGAAGAAGGCCTTATGGCGAGTACAAGAGAGAGGGAGGTAGAAGTACATCGGAGTTCTAGAGAGGGAGAGGTACGCAGACCTCTATTTATTAACAATTAATAAATAACAATACATCCACGATCCACACAATCGATTCATCACATGAATAATTAAATAAGTGCATATCCATGACCACAGTGTGTTTTAAACATTCCACACATGATTCAGCACATCACATGGCTAAAATAAAAGAGTTTTCAAAATATATAATTTTGGCTTTCAAAAAGCCGGGATCCAATCAAAATTGTTATTTGAATTTCGAAAACATTTTTAATCAATTTAACATGCAATTAAATCAAAATTTAAAAGTAATAAAATATACATCATATGTGCACACACTCCAAATTAATAATTTCCATATTATTCCATGTCATTAGAACAATTCTAATAATTAAATAATCTAACACTTAGATTAAATCACATTAATAATCTAACAATTAGAATATTAATAACTAATATAATTCTTAGACTAGTCCAACAAAGTTAAATAATAATTTAACACTTAAATTAATAATCAACTACAATTGATTATTAACCACTAACCTAACACTTAGATTAGTCAATTAGTGTTAATTATTAATTTAACTCTTAAACCAATAATTAACACTAACTAATTAATAACTAATTAATCGAACTCTTAGATTAGAGAATTAAAGTTATCATTAATTTAACTATTAAATTAATGACTAACAATAGTTATTTAAGGATTACTAATTTAACATTTAAATTAGTCATCAGAATTAATTATTAATTTAACTGTTAAATTAATAACTAACTCTTAATAATTAATTATTAAATGATTAAATAATTAAAAATCTAACATTTAGATTATAACTATTAACCACTAACTTTAATTAATTAACAACAATTGTTAATAACTAACGATTCTAAAAACATTAATGCCCATAAAAATTAAAATTGAATGAAAATTTTAATCTTCAAAACAATTTTGAATTTTAAAATTTAAATCAAGTTTTAATTATTAAAAGGGCGATGCCCCCGGCGCCGGCGACGTGCCCGGCGTCGGTAGGGCCGCCGGTGGTGGCCATACAAGTTGCGGTCAAGCCCCTTCAAACTTCAAAAGAAAAACTGTTTTTTTGTTTTTTTTGTTTAAAGAACCGAATTAGGGCTTGTTTTTGCAGCAATCCAAGGCCATTCCAGCGGCAGTCAAGGTGACCGGTGGATAGTGGTGACTATCCTTAGGGGATCCGAGGTCCTATCTTGCCATCCCAATGCTTGGGAAGCGTGTACGAAGTTGCCAAAATACCTCGGTTCATCATCCCATGAAGAACACCGAAAACCCCAAAATAAAATTGGAAAAATTGCAAAAAAATAATCTAATTAACCGTGCTCATTGTATGAACACAAATCTAGCAATTAATCGAACATATATGTATGGAATAACGCATGGAAACATTAAATCAGAGATCGAAACGGGACGAGAAACGGTGGAACCTGGCTCTGATACCACTGTTGGGTTCTCGGATTTCTCTGGATCTCCCGCGCAGCGGAAATAAAATAAAAAAAACGGAGATTCGTTCCCGTTTCGAAAAAATCTAAAAATCGGATTATCTGATAATCAGTTCTTACCGTGTGCGGAGTCGAATCCGCAACCGTTTGGTTCCGTCGGTGCGACACTGCAAGCCGTGCAAGCACCCGGGCTCTAGCGGAGTCCACGCGATCCTCGTCGCGACGGATATCTTCACGTTCCTCGTTCTTCCCAGCCACGAAACCTTCGCCGGTCGCCTCAACGATCGCCGCAACACGCAGGCGATTTCCCGTCGAACGGGAGTCGGAGAAGCGGCGAAGTAGATTCGGGGATCCGGATCTGGCCTGGGGCGTCAGAGAGAGAGAGAAACAGAGGAGGGGGCGGCTAGGGTTAGCAGCAGCTTGGCCTGCTCAGCCTGTTCGCTACATTTTATACTAACCGCGCGATTTTTCATAAAAACCCCCGGTTTGTATAAAACCCACTTATTTATCCATCGCCTTGAGAATCATTTGCGTGAGTCCCTCTAGGCCCAATTACCAGTCCAGTTAATAGCCCAATAAGCCCAGTAACTCCTTACTAGCTTTATTAATCAATTAATAACTATTTATTAATTAATTAATCAATCGAATTGATGTCGCACATCGAATTTGACCGGGCCTCCGATCACGTTGGGTGCCAAGCAACAACTTGTGAACCCGGAAGGTATCGGGGTTAAGTAACCCACTCTTGGAACCTTTCCGCCGACAGTTACCGCATGGATATAATCCTTCATTTGTACAATGCTCTCGAGTCAACTCAGGGTATGGCGTGCTGTCAAACCCTAACCGGTTGACTCACTTGGATTGGATGCCGCTGATGAACATCGGAAAACTCCGTTCCCGATATTATCGTCCGCCCTGGCCAAGGACTTTCGCGCATCCTTCCTAGAGCATTCTCTCTCATCGTACCGAGAGTGAATGATTCCTTATTGACACTCAATTCCCTTCGACGGTATTCCGTTGTATCCGTTCCTTGGCTGTTTAGAATCCCGTGGTTAGAGATTCATAAACCAAGGTCAAAGCACAGAAGTCCACCGACAAGGTGTCCTTGGTGTCTCAGGTCCGAGGACCATCTACGCAACTGCGACAATAGAATCAAGCTGGTTGACAGTGAGGTACAGTACCTTCCAGCGATTCATTCGGATCAGTTCAGTGAACTCATTCTCCATTGAGCACTTACAGATTCGCCTTAATGTCTCCACACAAGTGACTTATGAGATAAGTTACCCTCATCATATGAGCAGGAGTAATTTGAACTAGTCTAACCGGATATCTGATATCTTTCTCGGTTATCCTCCGATTAGGAACGATTAAGAATATGTGTGTTTAAGTGATCAGTCTCATTAGTATGATCTCATCATAATCTGATCACTATCGCACATATTCACGGACTTCATTATGAGACGATAATTAATACGATTTATACACAATGAATATTATGCCATTATATTAATAAATGAATGAGATTACAAAGTCAGAATGGCTTGTAGGCCACCTAAGACTAACACATAGATACCATAGTCAAAAGGTTTGGCATGGAAAATTCAAAGAGAAGTCTCATACCGATGAGACATGAAATTTGTCTCTCAAAGGAGCAGTCTCCTAAGACTCCAAATGAGAGGGCATTAGTGGATAGAGTACCCTATGCGTCTGCCATAGGATCTATCATGTATGCCATGTTATGTACACAGCTTGATGTGGCAGATGCTCTAACTGTTACGAGCATATTTCAGGCTGATCCAGGCGAATAGCATTGGAAGGCAGTGAAATGTATCCTTGAGTACTTGAGACGAACTAAGGATATGTTTCTTGTCAATGGAGGAGGTGACTTGAAACTACGAGGATTTACTGACTCGAGTTTCCAGTCAGATCCAGATGATAGTAAGTCTACATCTAGATTTATATTTACTTTGAACGGAGGTGCAGTGTGCTGGAAGAGTTTCAAGTAAGAAACCACTACAGATTCGACGACTGAGGCTGAGTACGTTGCTACAGCTGAGGCCGCCAAGGAAGCAATATGGTTGAAGAAATTCTTCACCGACCTTGGCATAGTTCCCAGCATCTCTGATCCTACTCCGCTGTTGTGTGACAATAATAGGGCAATTGCGTAAGCAAAAGAGCCGCGGTCTCATCATAAATCAAAGTATATTCTGAGGCGCTTTCATCTAATCAGAGAGATCATTTCCAGAGGAGATTTAGTGGTGGAAAGAGTTCCATTTGCCGATAATGTAGTAGATCTATTGACGAAGCCACTGTCTCAAATTGTGTTTGAGCGTCACTTGGAGTCTATAGGATTCGTGCATAAAGGTGATTGGCTTTAGTCCAAGTGAGAGATTGTTAGTCTTAGGTGGCCTACAAGCGAATCTGACTATGTAAATCTCGTTCATTTGTTAATAAAAAAGGTATTATTTCATTATGTGTAAATTCGTATCGTCTCATAATGAAGTTCGTGAATATGTGCGATAGTGATCAGATTATGATGAGATCATATTAATGAGACCGATGAGGGTGACTGATCTCAGAGTCATTTGTGTGGAGACACTATGGCGAATCTATAGGTGCTCATTAGAGAATGAGTTCACTGAACTGAACGATGGTATAGTACCTCATTGTCAACCAGCTTGATTATATTGTCGCAGTTGCATGGATGGTCTTCGGACCTGAGACACCAAGGATACCTTGTCGGTGGACTTCTGTGCTTTGACCTTTGTTTATGAATCTTTATTCACGGGATTCTAAATAGCCAAGGATTGGATACAGCGGAATACCGTCGACAGCACTTGAGTGTCAATATGGAATCATTCGCTTTTGGTACTTAGAGAGAGAATGTTCTAGGAAGGATACACGGAAGTCCCTGGTCAGGACATACGATATTATCGAGAAAGGAGTTTTCCGGTATTATTCAGCAGCATCAAATCCAAGTGAGTTGACCGGTTAGGGTTTGACAGTACACCATACCCTGAGTTGACTCGAGAGTATTGTACGAATGAAGGATTATATCCACGCGGTAACTATTGACGGAAATGTTTCATTAGTGGGTTGCTTAACCCTAATACCCTCTGGGTTCATGCGGTGTTGCTTGGCACCCAACGTGATCAGAGGTCCAACCGAATTTGATGTGCGACTTTGATACGATTGATTAATTAATTAATATGAGTTATTAATTGATTAATCGAGTCAGTGAGGAGTCACTGGGCTTATTGGGCCATTAACTGGACTAGTAATTGGGCCTAGAGGGTCATACGCAAATGATTCTCAAGGCGATGTATTAAAAAGTGGGTTTTATATAAATCGGGGGTTTTTATGAAAAATCGCGCGGTTAATATGAAATGTAGCGAACGGGCTGAGTAGGCCAAGTTGCTGCTCAACCCTGGCCGCCCCCTCCTCTCTCCCTCTCTCTCTCTGACGCCCCAGGCGGACCCTCCGCTGTGGGTCTGCTCCGCCATCTTCTCCGACTCCCATTCGACGGGAATTTAACCGCGCATTGCGGCGATTGGCGAACCGTTCGTGGGCTATGAGGAACGAGAGGAAATACACCGCGAGGAGGATCGCGTGGACTTCACTAGAGGCCGGACGTTGGCGCGGATGGCGGTGTCACACCGACAGAACCGTTCGGACGCGGATTCGAATCCGTGCACAGTAAGAAACGATTATCCGATATTCGATTTTAATATTCGAAACGGGATACGGATCACTAGTTTTATTTTTTTATTTCCACTGCGTGAGCGATCTAGAGAAACACGAGATCCTAACAGTGGTATCAAAGCCAGGTTCCACTGTTTCTCGTCCCGTTTCGAACTCCGAATTAATGATTCTTGTAATATTCCATACATTCTAATTTGATTAATTGCTGGATATGTGTTCCTACGATGAACACAATTAATTAGATTAATTTTTATCTTGTAAAATCAGATTTTTTTTGGAATTTTTTTCGGAGTTCTTCATTTAATGAAGAACTGTGTTCATGCCGGCGCCGTTTTGAAGTTCTAGGTGGCCATGAATGATGATTGGATCGGGCGAGCATCGGGTCAGATTCCATATTATGTTTTCGCTGCGTTCTTCGCGTCCCGTCTGGATCCCAACACAGGATGCTTTTGTGAGTCAATCCCCGATAGGTTGTTTTTATTCTTCTCTTTCTCTTTTTTTTTTCATTATTTATTTAACTAATCATAGCCCCCTTACGGGTTTTCACCATGGCTAGCCCCTTCTTATTTTTGCCTGTGCGTTCTCGCGGGTTTTCACACATAGCAGGGTTTCCCATTTTTACCTGAGGTGCCCTTGCGGGTTTTCACCTCAACTGGGTTCAAGACCTTTTTGTCCTTAACTGGCTTTTTTCTTTTTTTTTTTGATGAGAGGATCAGTTAAGTCTACCGGGACACCTTGTTTTTAAGCTCCTATTTTTTTTTTTCAAGACTTCTTCAGTTGAGTATTTTTAGATAATTCATGTCCCGAGACATAATACAACTTCATGTAGCGCCCATTTAATGGAGGAAATGCCACATTCCCTTTTTCATCAACTAATTTGTAGGCGCCTCCTTCATATACCGTGCTGACTATGAAGGGCCTTATCCAATTGGGCTTGAATTTATTTTTAGGTTGGGATGCCATCATGTCCTTTTGCTTGACCATGACAAGGTCACCTTTCTCGAACACTCTTTCTCTTACCAACTTGTCAAAAGCCCTGGACATCTGGGCCTGATAGACTTGTAGGCATTGGTAAGCCGCCAATCTTTCGCCTTCGAGGTTTGCCAGTTCCTCGTAGTGCCTTTGTGCTTCATTTAGGTCGCTTTCTTGCCATTCATAGTGCAGAGCCATCCGATAAGAAGCCAATTCAATTTCTATCGGAACTACTCCGTCTGCTCATACACTAGGGAATATGGCGAGCTGCTCGTAGGGGTCTTGTAGATTGTGCGGTAGGCCTATAGTGCCTTGTGCATCTTTTCATACCACTTCCGCTTCTGTCCTTCACTGATCTTCACCAGTAATTTGCACAATGCCTTGTTGAAGGTTTCAGCCATTCCATTAGCTTGAGGATAGTAGACTGAAGACACATTCCACTCAATGTGAAATTTTGCAGCCATCTTGTAGATTGTCTGGTTTTTGAATGGGGTACCATTGTCTAAAGTTATTCGGCTGGACGTCTCAAACCTGTATATGATAGTATGCTGAACAAAACGCGACACTACTTCACTTGTGACTTCCTTCAGCGAGACGGCTCCTGCTCAGTGCGTCAAGTATTATATGGCGACCAGAATATATTTACACCCTCTTGACGAAGGTGGGAGTGGGCCTACCGCATCCATACGCCAATGGGTGAAAGTCCACGTAGGGGCTGTCGGATGTAAGAAATTTGGACGTCTTATGGGGATTAGCTCAAAAGCTTGGCATTGGGGGCAACTCTTGGCCATCTTCTCACAATCTGCATACATTATCGACTAGAAGAATCTTTTGATTTTAATGTTGATTTTTATCTTCAGGCCGGACTAATGTGCTCCGCAGACCCCGGAGTGAACTTCCTTCATTATCTTTCGTGCCTCCTTTGGTAAAAGACACCTTAAGAGGGCCACATTTTTATCTTCATGGACCAGCTGATATAGGACTCCGCCAATCATCCTGTAGGACATTGCCTGACGTAACAATAGTAACCTTTCAGGTTTATCTTTTGGAAGCCATTCTTCCTTGATTTTGATGATGGGGGATCCGCAAGTCATCTTCTTCTGCTTCATTTTCTTTAATAGTGTTGACTTCGAACACTGTTAAGCCGTTTTCTTCATTTAGGGAGCTTGGGAAGAGCCTCCTGTCTTTCACAAGGATTTCGGCCTTGCCTGATAGTGGTAGTTTTAGAGTGGAGGCTAATTTGGCGAGGGCATCGGCCTGAGCATTCTACCTCCTTTTGACATGTTCTATTTGAAAAGTATAAAACTTTTCACTTAGCTTTATAGCAGCAGTGTGATAGGCTATTAATTATGTCTTCCTTACTTCGAAGATCTCGAGGACCTGTCGGATGACAAGGAGGGAGTCCCCATATACTTGGATGCACCGGACACCAATTTCCAGGGTGACTTCCAGCCCTACTATCAGAGCTTCATATTCTGCTTCGTTGTTCGTCAACGCTTCCATGAGTGCACACGAATGGTGTAGCACCCTACCTTCAGGAGTAACAAGGACGAGCCCTGCCCCAACTCGGGTTGTTGATGTGCCATCAGGCCTTGTGATAGTTCTTGATGCTCCATCAAAGTATAACTGCCAAGTTTTGACTTCTACTTGCTGCACTTCCAATGCTTTTTGTGCCGGCAATACTTCTTCCTCTGGCAATTCATTGCTCAGAGGAGAGTCTTCGGAGATGGGATGAGCTACAAGGGATTCGGTCATACCTTGCCCCTTTATTGCCTTCCGAGGCATGAATGTGATGTCAAATTCCATGAGGAGTAAGGCCCACTTCCCCAGCCTTCCTGACAGTGCGGGCTGCTTGAGGCGAAATTTCAACAGATCATACCGTGATACTAGCTGAACCTTGTGTGCTAAGAGATAGTGCCTCAGCTTCTTAGCAGCAAATACCAGGGACAAGCACATTTTCTCCATAGGAGAGTATCAGTGCTCAGGACCCACCAACATTCTGCTTAGGTAGTATAAGTGATGTTCCTTTCCATCTTCTTTTTGTTGGGCGAGCAATGCCCCCAGTGACGCATCCATGACTGCAATATACAAGATTAGAGGCTTGCCGTGCAGTGGTGCCCCCAGTACTGATGGATTGAGGAGATGATCCTTGATCTCGTCTAGGGCCTGTTGGCACTCTTCGTCCCATACAAAAGGTGCCCCCTTCTTTGTTAGCTTCGAGAAAGGCTGACATCTTCCCGACAGGTTGGAGATGAATCTTCTGATGTAGGCTAACCTACCTTGCAAAGATCTGAGCTCAGTTAGGTTCTTAGGGGAAGGCAGCTCCTGAATGGCCTTAACTTTATCGGGGTCGATTTCTATGCCTTGGTATCTAACCACAAACCCGAGGAATTTTCCACTGGACAAACCAAAGGCACATTTCAAGGGATTCATCTTCAGTTGAAACTGTCGAAGCCTTTCAAACACACTTTGGAGATTTGCCAGAGGGTCTTCCTTTCTTTCAGATTTCATGTCCAGGTCGTTAACATAACACTTGACCAGGTCATAGAGCAATTCATCAAATATCTTTGTCATGGCCCTCTGGTAGGTGGCGCTAGCATTCTTGAGCCCAAAGGGCATTCGCTTGTAATTGAATATACCCTTGGGGGTTCTGAAGGCTGTAAATTTTTTATCTTTCACAGTCATTTTGATTTGATTGTAACCTGACGACCCATCCATGAAGGATAATGCCTCGAAGCTTGTAGTGACATCCACCATCGTTTCTGTGATTGGTAGTGGGAAGTCATCTTTGGGGCATGCCTTATTCAAGTCCCGGAAGTCGATGCAGACTCGGACTTGTCCATTCTTGTTCTTCACCGGCACAATATTGGCTAGCCACACTGGATATATGCATTTTTCAATGAAGTCAACTTTTCGCATCTTGTCGACTTCTGCATTTACCTTGACTACCAATTTCGGACGCATTCGCCTTTTGGGCTGCTTAACAGGCTTAACAACAGGCAGGATGGCCAGCTCCTGTTCTGCCACTGAGGGATCCAGGCCAGACATTTCTTTGTAGTTGTAGGCAAAACAATACTTATAATCCAAGGGTAATTCTGTATATGCCTGCTTCTCTTCCTCGCTCAGCAATGCATTGAGGAAAATTGGACGTGGATCTTCTAGTTCGCCTAAGTTGATTTCTTTCAATTCATCAACTGTAGTCTATCCGCTGTCTTCCATTTCTTGTGGAGCTGGCTGAACATCCACGAAGTCTTCTTCTTCATCAGTATCGGCAACATGTACTTCATGTCAAGCTAACTCTTATTCTACATAACTACACCCCGCCGGAGAGGCTAGCTGCAGAGGTCTTCCTTTAGGCTATCAAATCTTGCTTCTGAGGTTGCCCTTCTATTTTAGATGCTGACAGGCTCACCATATTAACTGTGTAGTGGACAGAGGGACAACGACATCGTCCATAGCCCAAACCCCTCCGATCTTGCTTGGAGATGGGAGGCTGCCCTCTCAGTTCAGTTGGATACCACAACTCTTGGAAGAATCTGCTTTTGATTGCACTTTGCTTATCTGGGATCTTCTGATGTTGGTGTTGGGTTTTCTCGGGTTTCTCCGGATCACTCACGCAGCGGAAAATAAAATATTAAAACAACGATCCGTTCCCGTTTCGAAAAACTAAAACCTACGATTATCGGATAATCGATTATCACCGTGTGCGGATTCGAATCCGCAACCATTCGGTTTCGTCGGTGCGACACCGCAAGCCGCGCAAGCGCCCGGCCTCTAGAGAAGGCCACACGATCCTCCCCGCGACGGATATCCTCACGTTCCTCGTTCTTCGCAGCCCACGAAACCTCCGCCGGTCGCCGCAATGATCGCCGTAACGTGCGGACGAATTCCCGTCGAACGGGATTCGGAGAAGCGACGGAGCAGATCTGGATCTGTCTGGACGCCAGAGAGAGAGAGAAACTGAGGAGGGGCGGCTAGGGTTAGCAGCAGCTTGGCCTGCTCAGCCCGTTCGCTACGTTTTATACTAATCGCGCGATTTTTCATAAAAACCCCCGGGTTGTATAAAACCCACTTATTTATCCATCGCCTTGAGAATCATTTGCGTGTGACCCTCTAGGCCCAAGTACCAGTCCAGTTAATGGCCCAACAAGCCCAGTGACTCCTCACTGGCTTTATTAATCAATTAATAACCCTTTATTAATTAATTAACCAATCGAATTGATGTCGCACATCGAATTCGACCGGGCCTCCGATCACGTTGGGTGCCAAGCAACACCACGTTAACCCAGAAGGTATTGGGGTTAAGTAACCCACTCTTGGAACCTTTCCGCCGACAGTTACCACGTAGATATAATCCTTCATTCGTACAATACTCTCTAGTCAACTCAGGGTATGGCGTGCTGTCAAACCCTAACCGGTCGACTCACTTGGATTGGATGCCGCTGATGAATATCGGAAAACTCCTTTCCCGATATTATCGTCCGCCCTGGCAGGGACTTCCGCGCATCCTTCCTAGAGCATTCTCTCTCTAAGTACCGAGAGCGAATGATACCTTATTGACACACAATTCCCTTCGACGGTATTCCGCTATATTCAATCCTTGGCGTTTTAGAATCCCGTGCCTAGAGATTCGTAGACCAAGGTCAAAGCACAGAAGTCCACCGACAAGGTGTCCTTGGTGTCTCAGGTCCGAGGACCATCCACGCAACTGCGACAATAGAATCAAGCTGGTTGACAGTGAGGTACAATACCATCCAGCGATTCAGTTGGATCAGTTCAGTGAACTCATTCTCCAATGAGCACCTACAGATTCGCCTTAGTGTCTCCACACAAGTGACTTATGAGATCAGTCACCCTCATCATATGAGCATGAGTAATCTGTACTAGTCTAACCGGATATCCGATGTCCTTCTCGGATATCCTCCGACTAGGAACGATTAAGAATATGTGTGTTTAAGTGATCAGTCTCATTAGTATGATCTCATCATAATCTGATCACTATAGCACATATTCACGGACTTCATTATGAAACGATAATTAATGTGATTTACACATAATGAATATTATGCCATTATATTAATAAATGAACGAGATTTACATAGTCAGATTGGCTTGTAGGCCACCTAAAACTAACAATCTCCCACTTGGACTAAAGCCAATCATCTTTATACAATAAGCCGATAGACTCTAGGTGACGCTCAAACACAATTTGAGCCAACGGCTTTGTCAGTGGGTCTGCTATATTGTCGACGTATGGAACTCTTTCCACTACTACATCTCCTCTGGATAAGATGAAAGCGCCTCAGAATATCTGTCGATTTCTGATGAGACCACGGCTCTTTCACTTGTGCAATAGTCCCATTGTTGTTGCACAACAGCGGAACATGATCAAGGATACCGGGAACTATGTCAAGGTCGGTGATGAACTTCTTCAACCACACTATTTCCTTTAAAGCTTCAGCTTTAGTCGTCGAATCTGCAGTGGTTACTTGCTTGGAACTCTTCTAGCACACTGCGCCTCCATTCAAAGTAAATACGAATCCAGATGTAGACTTGCTATCATCTGGATCCGACTGAAAACTCGAGTAAATAAAGTCTCGCAGTTTCAAGTCACCTTCTCCATAGACAAGAAACATATCCTTGTACATTTCAAGTACTTAAGGATACATTTTTCTGCCTTCCAGTGCTCTTCGCCTGGATCAGCCTGAAATCTGCTTGTAACACTTAGAGCAAATGTAACATCAGGCCGTGTACATAACAAGCACACATGATAGATCCTATGGCAGAGGCATAGGGTATTCTATCCATGAATGCCCTCTCATCAGGAGTCTTAGGAGACTGCTCCTTTGAGAGATTAATTCCATGTCTGATCGGTGTGAGACCTCTCTTGGAATTTTCCATGCCAAACCTTTTTGACTATGGTATCTATGTACAAGGATTGGGTCATTCCAAGCATCCTCTTTGATCTATCTCTATAGATCCGTATTCCCAATGCGTAGGATGCTTCTCCCAAATCCTTCATGGAGAAGTTTTTCGACAGCCAGATCTTTACTGATGACATCATAGCTACATCATTCCCAATGAGTAGTATGTCATCTACGTAAAGAACTAAGAAGGTGACTGCGCTCCCACTGGTCTTCTTATACACACAAAGCTCATCTTCATTCTAAATGAAGTCATAAGACTTGACAGCATCGTCAAATCTTATGTTCCAGCTCCGAGAAGCCTGCTTCAGTCCATAAATAGACTTCTGAAGCTTGCACACTTTATCTGGAGATTCTTTGGATGTGAAACATTCTGGTTGTATCATATACACCTATTCCTCAAGGTTACCATTGAGGAAGGCAGTTTTCACATCCATCTGCCAGATTTCATAATAATAAATGTGCAGCAACGACGAGTAGAACTTTGATCGACTTTATTATGGCAACTGGTGAGAAAGTCTCGTCATAGTCAATTCCTTGCCTTTGACGATATCCCTTTGCCACCAACCTTGCCTTATAAGTGTTGATCCGTCCATCAGCACCGATGTTTCTCTTAAAGATCCACTTGCAACTGATGGGTACAATACCTTCGGGCAAGTCCTCCAAGTTCCAAACTTGGTTAGTGTACATGGACTGGATTTCTGAGTTCATGGCTTCTCGCCATTTCCCGGCTTCTGGGCCTTCTATGGCCTCATGGTAGGTTTTAGGATCATCATCCTCATTATATTCTACCTTAGACACACCTTCAGCGATATGTCCCACATATCGTTCGGGTAGTCTAGGTACTCTACCAGATCTACGAGGCTCATTTGTGTGTACCTGAATAGATTCAGGAACTAATATCTCATCTGATGATAATGCAGTTGTTTGGGGATCTAGAACCTCTTCCAGTATTATTTTAATCCCACTGTCCTCCTGGAGAAGGTATTCCTCTTCCAGGAAGACAACTTTCCTGGCGACAAACACCTTTTGTTCACTAGGATGGTAAAAAATAGTATCCAAAGGTTTCCTTTGGATATCCCACAAACCTGCATTTATCAGTTCGTGATTCCAGCTTGTCTAGATCATCCCTCTTTACATGATCAGGACAACCCCAGACTTTAACATGTTTAAATTCTGGTTTCCTGCCTTTCCATATCTCATATGGAGTAGAGGCCACAGACTTGCTGGGTACTCTGTTCAGTAGGTATGCTGCTGACTTTAGAGCATACCCCCAGAGGGACACTGGTAATCCCGAAAAGCTCATCATGGATCGCACCATGTGCAACAAGGTGCGATTCCTCCTTTCTGATACACCATTCATCTGTGGTGTATATGGAGGGGTTAACTGAGAAAAGATACCAATATCCTTTAAGAATTGTGTGAATTAGTATTCAAGTATTTTCCTCCTTGATCTGATCGAAGAGCTTTAATACTCTTTCCTAACTGCTTCTCTACCTCATTCTTAAACTCCTTGAACTTCTCAAATGCTTCCGACTTGTACTTCATTAAGTACACATAGCCGAATCTTGAGAAGTCATTGGTGAACGTGATGAAGTATGAGTAGTCACCTTTGGCTTGGGTGGACATGGGACCACATACATCCGAATGTATTAGTTCCAGAATGTCCTTGGCACGTTCTCCATGTCCAATAAATGGAGATCTTGCCATCTTTCCCATAAGGCAGGATTCACATGTTGCAAACGATTCATAATCGAATGCTGTTAAGTAACCATACTTGTGCAACTTTTGCAACCTACTTTCGCCAATGTGCCCAAGTCTACAATGCCACATGTAGGCTTGGTTCACACAATTCTTGCTCTTCTTAAGAGCATTATCAATTTGAAGATTGTAATAAGAAACATCTAGGAGATATAGACTGTTGACCAAAGATGCTGAAGCTATTGATTTATTACCATAATAAATCGAACAACTTCTATTTTCGATAGTCAACCTATATCCTATCTTGTCCAAACAAGATATTGATATGATGTTCTTTATTATGCTAGGAACATAATAACAATCCTTTAAAAGTAAGGCGTCTGCTGATGGAAGCCTGAGGTTTGCTGTCCCAACAGCAATCGCCGTAACTTTTGCGCCGTTTCCTAGCCTCAATTCCACCTCGTCTTGTCTCAGCTTGCGCTTACTTGTCAGCATCTTCACATCATGGCAGATATGAGAAGCACATCCTGTATCTAATACCCAAGATGTGGAATCTCTTACTGACAAGTTGATATCTATCATATAGATATCTGATGCTTCAGACAGCTTCACCTTTCTATGAGCTTTATCGTTAAGGAACTCCTTGCAGTTCCTCTTCCAGTGACCATACTGCTTATAGTAGAAGCAGTCACCCTTTACTACTCTTTTGCCTTTGTCCTTCAATCTTTTATCGTTAGCTATCATCTCTGCTTCAGGGGCATCTAATGCCGATTCAACAGGAGGATCAGCTCCAAGGACAAAGTCAATGTGCTCAGATCTGAAGACATTCTTCAGGTTTCTGAACCAATCCGAGTAGTACAGGCTAGTCAAACGTTTGGCATCAAGTATGCCACGGAGTGGGTTATTCGAGGACATAATTCCCTATAGGAGATGTGTAATATCCTTTATAGCAGATGTTCAATTATTAAAGATAAAACAAGATATGGACTTTTGTTCAAGTTTAACTCCCACTAATTTTCGTCGGAATGTATAACCTTCAAGTACACAGAACGAGAGACGCCGACTGTCTCCTAGTGGGGATCAGAATCTCCAAGCATCACAGCATGACCACGGGTAAACACATAGTATCATACTGTTATCTCAGAGCAATCATCTTATGATAATTGCAACTCCTTGCAATATCCGATCGTACTTCGGCTCCCAGGTTTAATGGTCCCGGGTAAACACAGTAGACCACTATCCCCGGTCTAAGCATTACCATCAATACGTGACAGAGTAGAGTAGAAATATAGTTCCCAGGTAAACACGTGGATAACTATATTGTTCCTCTACTCTTATCCAAAGGCATCTAATGCCATGATCAACAGTCCTCTCAACAGACGATGGCAAACCTCGGGTAAACACATAGTATCTGCCATCACTGAATTAAGTTTTATTAATCATATTGATGGAGAGCCACGCGGTGCATTCTCAATGACTCGCGCTACGGCTTAGAATTTGTTATGATGGTTTTATTTATTTAGTTTGGTCTCATCCTAGGTGATAGTATATAAATATATCATATATATTTACTGAATACTATACCTGCTTTGATTCATAATCAAAATAAAATAATGCATCACATACATGTCTTTAGTGTGGTCATGGATAGCACAGTGGGTTTGACTGGAGCCAACAGTCAAACGCACATACAATCTAACATAACATTTACATTAGATAAACCTGCAAATACATAGGCAAGAGATCTCCATCTTTTCGCCTTCCTGGTTGCAGTTGTAGATCGTCCTCGCTCCTTCCTCGGTTTCCTCGATCAGATTACATTAATTCTAAAATTACAAGTAAATTGAAGAAGGCCTTATGGCGAGTACAAGAGAGAGGGAGGTAGAAGTACATTGGAGTATGAGAGAGAGAGAGGCACGCAGACCTCTATTTATTAACAATTAATAAACAATCATACATCCACGATCCACACAATCCATTCATCACATGAATAATTAATTAAGTGCATATCTATGACCACGGTGTGTTTTAAACATCCACACATGATATAGCGCATCACATGGCTAAAATAAAAGAATTTTCAAAATATATAATTTTGACTTTCAAAAAGCATGGGATCCAATCAAAATTGGTATTTGAATTTCGAAAACTCATTTAATTAACTTATCATGCAATCAAATCAAATTTTAAAAGTATTAAACACACATCACATGCGCACACACTCCAAATTAATAATTCCAGATTATTCCATGCAAATTAGAACAATTCTAATAATCTAACACTTAGATTAAACCCCATTAATAATCTAACAATTAGACTATTTAAAGACTAATCTAACTCTTAGATTAATCCAACTAAGTTAATTAATAATTTAACATTTAAATTAATAATCAACTATGATTAATTATTAACTACTAATCTAACACTTAGATTAGCCAATTAATGTTAATTATTAATTTAACTCTTAAACCAATAATTAACACTAACTAATTAATAATTAATTAATCTAACTCTTAGATTAGATAATTAAAGTTATCATCAATTTAACTATTAAATCAATGACTAACAGTAATTAATTAAGAACTACTAATTTAACATTTAAATTAGTCATTTAAGTTAATTATTAATTTAACAATTAAATTAATAACTAACTCAAATATTAATTAACAATTTGCTGAGATAATAGTTAATAATCTAACAATTAGACTAATAACTATTAATAACTAATTTAATAACTAATTTAACATTTAAATTAGTTAAATTGAGGTTAATAATCAATTTAACATTTAAATTAATATTAACCACAACTAATTAACAACTAATTGCTAGTTAATAAAAAATCCTTAATTAACATAATGATTCAAAATCATTAATTAAATAATTAACTAAATTAGAATTCTAATTTAAAATTTAAAACAATTTCAAATTTTAAATTCAAATCTAATTTAATTAATGACAGGGTAATAGGGGGTTAATTGTTAACCAGGACCCACCAATTGGGTAACTGGTTCAGACCCAGGTTCGAGCCCTGGCTCGGCCTGGGTCAGGAGCCCTGGCTCGCCTGGGTCCGGACCAGGCGCCAGCTAGGGCTCGGTCCTGGCCCGCTAGGACCCGCTCGGCCTGAGCCCGGTCGAACCGGTTCAGGGGATGGGCAGGCCTCCTCCCTTCCCCAATCACCCGACGCTGCTAACCCTAGCCGCATGAGTTGCAGGTGGGAAAAGGGGGGGGGGGGGGGGGTACCGGCGACGCCGCCAGCCGGCGACGCCCCCGGCGCCGGCGACGTGCCCGACGCCGGCAAGGCTTCCGGAGAAGACCAAAAAAAGGGGTTCGGTTAAGACCTCTCATCACCCAAAAAGCTGGTTTTTCACAGGTTAAAAACCGATTTAGGGCTTGATTACGGAGCCCTCCAAGGCCACTCCGGCGCCGGCAAGGGTTCCCAATTGATAGTGGTGACTATCCACTCGGGATTTGGGGTCCCTACTCACCCTCCCAACGCTTGGGAAGCAAGTACGAACCAGCCGAAAACCCCCAAAACATCATCTCATGAAGAACACCAAAAATCCCAAAAAATTCGATTTTATAGAAATAAAAAATAATCAGATTATTCTTAAATATCTGTGTTCATCTCATGAACACGGATCCAGCAAACAGATCGAATTTGCACATGGAATAATACATGAAAATATTAAATTCGGAGACCGAAACGGGATGAGAAACAGTGTAACCTGGCTCTGATACCACTGTTGGGTTTTCTTGGGTTTTTCAGGATCGCTCACACAGCGGAAAATAAAATATTAAAACAACGATCCGTTCCCGTTTCGAAAAACTAAAACCTACGATTATTGGATAATCGATTCTCACCGTGTGCGGATTCGAATCCGCAACCGTTCGGTTCCGTCGGTGCGACACCGCAAGCCGTGCAAGCGCCCGGCCTCTAGCGAAGTCCACGCGATCCTCCCTGCGACGAATATCCTCACGTTCCTCGTTCTTCCTGCCTCTATCCCGACTGCCATTGTGGCTTTGTCCTCGGCCTCTTCCCTGATTCTACGAGTTACTTCTTCTCTGGTATGTTGCCAAAGGTCTTATAGATCTAGGTGAAACACATCGGAGCTCATCACCAATGCCACTTCCATCTTGAAATTGCACAGAGGCCATATTGCAGGAGAATGACTGAAATTGCTTTTGTAGCCCTTTTACGGTCACTTCTCCCCCTTCCAGAAGGCAATATCTTCATCATCATCGTGGAAAGCTTCTTTCCCTGTGTTCCACCTGTGTTGGTAGAGATGCAACAACCAACACCTTAAGCGGGTCTTCTTTTCGATTACTTCCCATGGTATGTATTCATCTAATGGCACCCATTTCCCTGGTTGGGGTGTCGCCGGTATATATGTTGGTGTTGCCGTAGTATAATTAGGCATGGCCTCCCACTCCAGAGAGCAATCTATGTCTTCTTCTGGGTCCTCCCAAGATGAGTCTTCATTCATGTGAATCACATGTACCGCAAAGGCCGGCCTTGGCTTCTAGTGCAGTTGGGGTGGACTCACAAGATACTTCCCCATTTCTATTGCTCCTTCTTGGATGAGCTTCTCATTTTCATCCTTGTGTAAATAGCAGTCTTCTACCACATGTCCCAACATGCAGTGATACAAACAGTAGTTAGGCTCATTTGTCTTCCTGACTTCGGCTGGCCTCTTTGGTTTCGAAAGTGATAGTAGATTCGCCTGGATGCAGGTACCAAACAGCTTCCTTGTATGCTCCCTGGTGAAGGAGTATGGTTTCTTCATTTTCTCACTGAGAGACAAAGATGACACTCTGCCCCCTCCCTTGGCAATGAATGTGGAGGTATTTACATTGGGCTAGCCCCCAATCTTTTCTATTATCGAAGCAAAGTCAACAACATTAACTTCTTTCATATTGGAAGTCCGTTCTCTAGGTGCCTTCCCTTTGTTGAACATCACTACCAGGTTGTCAACGAAGAACATTTCAATCTCTGACACGATGTTGTTCAGCTGATCAAAGTTTCTAATATTCACCCCGATCAGCTTTTCATTGATTTCTGGCTTCAAGCTCATTTTGCAGAGTTTCACTGCGTTTTCATGTACCGGCGCATTATCGCACTTCATGCTCATATTCCACCATAATCAATGGTGGACTCTCTTGCCCAGCTTCAATGCCACTAGCTCAGTGATGGTTACCTTCTGCTCTGATACTTTGTCGTGGTCCAAAAACTTCTTCTGCATTTCCTCCCAATTGCTGATGGAGTTGGGCTTCAATTTAGCATACCATTGGAATGTTGTGCCTGTCAAAGAGGTCGAGAAGAACCTCAGCAGGTATGCTTCTTCCATGGCCAGCTCTCCCAGTTCATTCATATAGTGGGCGATATGTTCCTGGGCAGATCCTTCCCCGTCATATCATGTGAACTTGGGGTACTTCATATGATTTGGAGGTAGCTTCTTGAACAAATGGTGTATAGGGAATGGCACCTTGTACAAGTTAAAGGTGCTTATCTCGTCGCCTGATTTGACAATTTTAGCCTCTACTATCTGCTCAATTAGGTGTTTTTGGGACACTGCAGCATCTTCTGCCGAGGCATTGGACTGTTGAACATTGTGATTTGGCTTCTCACCTTTATTTTCTGGAGCTTCATCTAGGGTGAAGTTGATACCTGAAGCTTAAGTCCTGATCATAGCTGGAATAGGGTCTGCCCTTGGGGGAGGTCCATTCATTTGCATTGCCCTTTGTTGTTTCCTCTAGCTTATGTATGAGACCCAATAGAAGGGTCTTCAACTATTGATTTTCCAGCCTCATCTCTTCTATTGTAAGGATTAAGGTTTCGGGTACAGTTATTGAGTCGGTTTTGGAGCCGGATCCCTTGGTTTGGGCCTTTGTGGGGCTCGATGCGGTTCAAACGGTGTCTTTTGAGGAGGACGCGTTTTAGAGTGTGCCACGTCGGTGCTACGTGGGCGCCACGTGGGCCAGTTTCGGCCGCGAGAGTACGGCCCCGGTCTTGTCACCTAAATGGTGTCTGTCTAGGACGACGCGATTTCACCTGTTTCAGTTTAAACCCCGAACCTTCCCTCCTTTCTCTCATTCTCTCCTTCTCACTCTCTCTCTTCCCTCTCTCCGATCCTCTCCGTTTCCCCCTTCCCTTTCCCCTTCCCCTTCTTCCTCTTCCACCACTCCAACACCTCTCTACCTCTCACCACTACCACCACCACCTCCTCTGCGGCACTTCATTCTCCGGGCGGTGGTCGACGTCTCGGTGGAGTGACGGCGTCCACGGCGGTGCCAGCGGCGGTTTGCGATGCGGCGGTTTTACGGCACGGAGCTAGAAGGAGTTCAAGTGATCGGTAGGGAGACGATTCTTATACATGATTTGGTTGTTTTAATCCACATTTTCCTGCTTTAAGCATGCGACGTATGAGGAGAATTGGGTAGAATGAGCATGTTTAAGGGGCTTTTAAATGAAAATGGTAATTTCCATGAAATGGGAATTAGTGTGTTCCAAGTACTAAATTGGATTCTCCCCGTCATTTCCTATTTTTGGGTATTTTTGGGGTAATTTTGGGGGAGAGGTTGTAAGGGAATCATATATTGGGCTCTAAATGGTGTCTGGATAGGACGACGCCATTTAGGCCAGATTTATCCCGGAAGCGGTTTCTGTGAGAAAGAGTTCAGTTTTGAATGGCGTCCAGGGACAATGATGCCATTCAAATGGTGGCTTCTAGTGACGACGTGTTTTAGGCCATATTCTGAAGCCAGTTTTCCTATGAACCAGTTTAGGGGTCTTGAATAACGTCAGCTATGGGCGATGCGATTCAAGACAGAACCTCATTAATTCATGCTATTAACATGTGTTCACATTGTTAGATAGTTCGATTAAATGCATGCTTGAAATCGTACATCGAGGCCGAGGATTTATGTATGATTGGAATCGCATTGTGTGTGCGTATGTTTATGCGATTGTGGAGCTAGAATGATTGTGGTTTGCATTTGACACCTTGTGTCGGTGTGGGAGGGACGCGATGTCTATGTGGCATTGCTGCCGTACCGGTGTGGGAGGGGTACATGTTAGTGTTTCACTTATGGCTGGGGGAAGCAGAAGCCCTTAAGATAGACAGGCCGGAGTAGCCAGTGTGCTATCCGAGGGGTTGCTATTTGGTCCTAACGGGTCGGTTTTTTCCTAGTTTGTCGTAGTAGTTTCCGGTGTATTTCTTACTGTGGAGCTGGGTTTGGTGCTGCTGGAGTTTACCCTTTCGCCACTGGGCCTGATGTAACCTGAGATATCGAGGTTACGAGTGGTACCCTTCGCCCTTTGGCCTGATGTGACCAGGAAGGTTAGGGTTATGGGTAGTCCCTACAACTTCGGCTTGAGGGGGTTTCACCGGTCCCCAGGGCCCTCGTGAAGCGCCTAGGCCTAGCGTTGAGGGAAGTCCAGTCGATAGGACAGTGGTCTAGACTGCTTGTGTGCACACCTAACTGAGTGGTGGTGGTTCACTAGTCCCAGTTAGTCCTAGTTTGACTCACTGCCTCACCCTACGGTGTCCGGAACATCGTAGGGGTGGACAGGCGTAGGTATTGGTGGTGTTGTGAGGCGCCGTTTGTACGCGGTCGATAGTGTGGTTTGTGTGTTTAGCCGGATCTTTGGTTACGAACTGTGGTGTTGAGTTGGGTTACTTTAATTGCTTAGTGTTGGGTTTCTCGGGTTTCTCCGGATTGCTCACGCAGCGGAAAATAAAATATTAAAACAACGATCTGTTCCCATTTTGAATATCAAAAATCGATTATTGGATAATCAAAGTTCTCACCGTGTGCGGATACGAATCCGCAACCGTTCGGTTCCGTCGGTGCGACACCGCAAGCCGCGCAAGTGCCCGGCCTTTAGCGAAGTCCACGCGATCCTCCTCGCGACGGATATCCTCACATTCCTCGTTCTTCGCAGCCCACGAAACCTCTGCCGGTCGCCGCAACGATCGCCGCAACGCGCGGGAGATTTCCCGTCGAATGGGATTCGGAGAGGCGGCGGAGCAGATCTGGATCTGTCTGGACGCCAGAGAGAGAGAGAAATAGTGGAGGGGCGGCTAGGGTTAGCAGCAGCTTGGCCTGCTCAGCCCGTTCGCTATGTTTTATACTAACCGCCCGATTTTTCGTAAAACCCCCCGGTTTGTATAAAACCCACTTATTTATCCATCGCCTTAAGAATCATTTACGTGTGACCCTCTAGGCCCAAGTACCAGTCCAGTTAATGGCCCAGCAAGCCCAGTGACTCCTCACTGGCTTTATTAATCAATTAATAATCCTTTATTAATTAATTAATCAATCGAATTGATGTCGCACATCGAATTCGACCGGGACTCCGATCACGTTGGGTGCCAAGCAACACCGCGTGAACCCGGAAGGTATTGGTGTAAGGATTGAGGTTTTCGGATCCGGATATCGGGTCAATTTTCGGGGTCGGATCCCATAGTTCAAGCCCTGATGGGGCTGAGACTCTGTTCTGTTTCGCGTCGAGCCTGCTCGACGCGGTTTAAACGGCATCCAACAATGTAGACGTGTTTTAGGCTGTGCCACGTGGGCTGGCCTTGGGTCGGGAGAGTACGGCCCCGGTCATATCGTCTGAATGGCGTCTTGGATGGACGACGCCATTCAGAGTACGACCATGGCTTGTCAGTGTACGGCCCGGTCTTGTCATCTGAAAGACGTCGGGCGTGCACGACGCGTTTTACCCATTTTCTGGTTGCCCCGCCAACCCTCCTTCCTTTCCCTCATTTCTTCCTTCCTTCTATCTCTCCTCCCTTCCTCCGACTACTCTGGCGACGCCTCTTCCCCCTCCTTCTTTTCCTCCCACCATTTCGTCTCCCCCTGCACTCCAACGACCTCCTAACTCCCACCACTATCACCACCACCTCCTCCGCGGCGTTTTCTCTCCGGACGGAGGCCGACGTCCCGGTAGAGTAACGACGTCCTCGGCGGTACCGGCGGCGGCGCGGGGCGAGACGGGTGGGCGGCTTGGAGCTTGGAGGAGTTCGAGTAACCGGTAGGGTGACGATTCCCATTGTGTTTCATTAAAAAAAGCATGTTTTTCCGCTTTGAAGCATGTTTAGGGGTGTTTTTGGGGTGAAAATATTAAATGCATGAGATGAGAAATTGGGTGTTTTAATGGGTAGTTAGGCTCTCCTCCTTTTCCCCCTAAGTTTCATTGTCTTTTCATTTCTTTTGGGGGAGAAATCCCAATTTGTGGATTAGGGGAAACGGAGGGAAGAACCTATCTGTCTGGACTAAATGGCGTCGAGGGACAGGGACGCCTTTTAGAAAGGCGGCTCCCATCTACGACGCTATTTAGCCCAATAACAGACCCTGTCCCGGGACTGATAAGCGTCCAGGGACAGCGACGCCTTTTCAAAAGGCGACTTGCACGAACGACGCATTTTAGTGGAAATCACCTCGTAGCCTGTCCCTGCTTCTGTCGCTGTCAGGCGACGAGGGACAGCGACGCCTTTCAAAAGGCGGCTACATGTGACGACGCGTTTTAGGCCATTTCTGAGGCCAAGTTTTTATGAACCAGTTTAAGAGGCTTGAATGATGTCGGCCTTGGACGACGCGATTCAAGACAGAACACATTAATTCATGTTATTAATATGTGTTACATTGTTAGATAGTTTGGTTAATTGCATGATTATAATCGTACTCGAGGATGAGGATTCCTATGTGACCGGATCGCACCGTGTTGTGTTTCGTGCGACCGTGGGCCTAGAGTGACAGTTGTAGCGCTTTATCACCCTGTGTTGGTGTGGGTGGAACACAGCGCCGGTGTGCGTGTGGCGGGGTGACGCCTAGTGAGAGAGGGTCACCTGGTGAACCCCGGGGTTAGCTAGTACCGGTGTGGGTGTGGTACCTGTGAAGTGTCACTCGTGCTGAGAGAAGTAGTAACCACCTAGAGCATGTTAGGTCGGAGTAGCTAGGGTGCTATCCGAGGGGTTACTACTTGGTCTCAGCGGGTCGGTGTTTCCCACCTTCGTTTGTGTGGTTGGCGTGTTTTGCCGAGACGTTGGTTGCGGGCTCCCTGGTAGAATGGTTTTAGAAATATGCATATTATATTTCGAATGCATGTGTTTCATATCGAGATTTAGGAGTAGTAATTACTGCTTTACTTGCTTACTTTACCTTCAGCTGTGTTTTTGCACTTGTGGGTGTGTGTGGGTGGGCAGTGGATCCCTACTGAGTCTTTTCGTTGAGACTCACCCCTGTGGTTTTCAGGTAAGGGTTCCAGGCAGGCTTAGCGAGGAGAGTACCGCTTTGAGTTGCGCGCCAGCGGCTGTTGTTCCGGGGTATGCCCCGACGTTGTTGTTATTTTATTTCTGGCCTGTACGCTTAATTATTTCTTTTCAGTCAGAATTTGTAATTATTTGCTGTGTCGAGTCACATTGTAATAACTTTTAATTCTTGCACTTTCTTTTTTAATTCAATGCGATGTGAATGTTTAGCTTAGTTTATTGTTTATTTCCCAGACTTACCTAGATCCTGGTTTGGTTCCAAATTAATGATTCGGTATCCATTTAGTAATCGGATCTCCGATTATAGGGTGGTGGGTCATTACAATTGGGGTTAAGTAACCCACTCTTGGAACCTTTCCGCCAACAGTTACCGCGTGGATATAATCCTTCATTCGTACAATGCTCTCGAGTCAACTCAGGGTATGACGAGCTGTCAAACCCTAACCAGTCGACTCACTTGGATTGGATGCCGCTGATGAATATAGGAAAACTCCTTTCCCGATATTATCGTCCGCCTTGGCCAGGGACTTCCGCGCATCCTCCTAGAGCATTCTCTCTCTAAGTACCGAGAGCGAATGATTCCTTATTGACACACAATTCCCTTCGACAGTATTCCGCTGTACCAAATCCTTGGCGTTTTAGAATCCCGTGGCTAGAGATTCGTAGACCAAGGTCAAAGCACAGAAGTCCACCGACAAGGTGTCCTTGGTGTCTCAGGTCCGAGGACCATCCACGCAACTGCGACAATAGAATCAAGCTGGTTGACAGTGAGGTACAATACCATCCAGCGATTAAGTCGGATCAGTTCAGTGAACTCATTCTCCAATGGGCACTTAAAGATTCGCCTTAGTGTCTCCACACAAGTGACTTATGAGATCAGTCACCCTCATCATATGAGAAGGAGTAATATGTACTAGTCTAACCGGATATCCGTTGTCCTTCTCGGATATCCTCCGACTAGGAACGATTAAGAATATGTGTGTTTAAGTGATCAGTCTCATTAGTATGATCTCATCATAATCTGATCACTATAGCACATATTCACGGACTTCATTATGAAACGATTAATTAATGTGATTTACACATAATGAATATTATGCCATTATATTAATAAATGAACGAGATTTACATAGTCAGATTGGCTTGTAGGCCACCTAAAACTAACAATCTCCCACTTGGACTAAAGCCAATTACCTTTATTCAATAAGCCTATAGACTCTAGGTGACACTCAAACACAATTTGAGTCAACGGCTTTGTCAGTGGATCTGCTATATTATTGACGGACGGAACTCTTTCCACTACTACATCTCCTCTGGATAAGATGAAAGTGCCTCAGAATATCTTTCGATTTCTGATGAGACCACGCCTCTTTCACTTGTGCAATAGTCCCATTGTTGTCGCACAACAACGGAACATGATCAAGGATACAGGAAACTATGTCAAGGTCGGTGATGAACTTCTTCAACCACACTACTTCCTTGAAAGCTTCAGCTGCAGTGATGTACTCAGCTTCAGTCGTCGAATCTGCAGTGGTTACTTGCTTGGAACTCTTCCAGTACACTGCGCCTCCATTCAAAGTAAACACGAATCAAGATGTATACTTGCTATCATCTGGATATGACTGGAAACTCGAGTCAGTGTAGCCTCGCAGTTTCAAGTCACCTCCTCCATAGACAAGAAACATATCCTTAGTTCTTCTCAAGTACTTAAGGATACATTTCACTGCCTTCTAGTGCTTTTCGTCTGGATCAGCATGGAATCTGCTCGTAACACTTAGAGAAAATGCAACATCAGGCCATGTACATAGCATGGCATACATAATAGATCCTATGGAAGAAGCATAGGGTATTCTATCCATGAATGCCCTCTCATTAGGAGTCTTAGGAGACTGTTCCTTTGAAATATTAATTCCATGTCTTATCGGTATGAGACCTCTCTTAGAATTTTCCATGCCAAACCTTTTGACTATGGTATCTATGTACAAGGAACTAATATCTCATCTGATGATAATGCAGTTGTTTGGGGATCTGGAACCTCTTCCAGTATTATTTTACTCCTCTGTCCTCCTGGAGAAGGTATTCCTCTTCCAGGAAGACAGCTTTCCTGGCGACAAACACCTTTTGTTCACCAGGATGGAAAAAATAATATCCAAAGGTTTCCTTTGCATATCCCACAAACCTGCATTTATCAGTTCGTGATTCCAACTTGTCTGGATCATGCCTCTTTCCATGAGCAGGACAACCCCAGACTTTAACATGTTTAAATTCTGGTTTCCTGCCTTTCCATATCTCATATGGAGTAGAGGCCACAGACTTGCTCGGTACTCTGTTCAGTAGGTATGCTGCTGACTTTAGAGCATACCCCCAGAGGGACACTGGTAATCCCGAAAAGCTCATCATGGATCGCACCATCTCCAAGAAGGTGCGATTCCTCCTTTCCGATACACCATTCATCTGTGGTGTATATGGAGGGGTTAGCTGAGAAAGGATACCATTATCCTTTAAGAATTGTGTGAAATTAGTACTCAAGTATTCTCCTCCTCGATCTGATCGAAGAGCTTTAATACTCTTTCCTAGCTACTTTTCTACCTCATTCTTGAACTCTTTAAACTTCTCAAATGCTTCCGACTTGTACTTCATTAAGTACACGTAGCCGAATCTTGAGAAGTCATCGGTGAACGTGATGAAGTAAGAAAAGCCACCTTTGGCTTGGGTGGACATGAGATCACTTACATCCGAATGTATTAGTTCCAGAATGTCCTTGGCTCGTTCTCCATGTCCAATAAATGGAGATCTTTCCATCTTTCCCATAAGGCAGGATTCACATGTTGCAAACGATTCATAATCGAATGTTGTTACCTAACCATGCTTGTGCAACTTTTGCAACCTGCTTTCGCCAATGTGCCCAAGTCTACAATGCCATATGTAGGCTTGGTTCACACAATTCTTTCTCTTCTTAAGAGCATTATCAATTTGAAGATTGTAATGAGAAACATTTAAGGGATATAGACCGTTGACCAAAGATGCCGAAGCTATTGATTTATTACCATAATAAATCGAACAACTTCTATTCTCAATAGTCAACCTATTTCCTATCTTGTCCAAACAAGATATTGATATGATGTTCTTTATTATGCTAGGAACATAATAACAATCTTCTAAAAGTAAGGCATCTCCTGATGGAAGCCTGAGGTTTGCTGTCCCAACAGCAATCGCCGCAACTTTTGCGCCGTTTCCTAGCCTCAATTCCACCTCACCTTGTCTCAGCTTGCGCTTACTTGTCAGCATCTGCACATCATGGCAGATATGAGAAGCACATCCGGTATCTAATATCCAAGATGTGGAATCTCTAACTGACAAGTTGATATCTATCATACAGATATTTGAAGCTTCAGACAGCTTCACCTTTCTATGTGCTTTATCGTTAAGGAACTCCTTGCAGTTCCTCTTCCAGTCACCATACTACTTATAGTAGAAGTAGTCACCCTTTACTACTTTTTTGCCTTTATCCTTTGATCTTTTATCGTATGCGATCATTTATGTCTCATAGGCATCTAACGCCGATTTAGCAAGATGATCAGCATCAAGGGTGTAGGCAATCTGCTCAGATCCGAAGACATTCTTCATGTGTCTGAGCCAATCTGAGTAGATCAGGTAAGTCAAAAGGGCATCAAGTATGACGCGGAGTGGGTTATTTGATGACATAATTCCCTACAGGAGATAAGTGAAATCTATTTAGCAGATGTTCAATTATTAAAATTTAAAACAAGACATGGTCTTTTGTTCAAGTTTAACTCCCACTATTTTTCGATGGACTGTATAACCCTCAGTTATACAGAACGGGAGACGCCGACAGTCTCCTAGTGGGGATCAGAATCTCAATGACTTGCACTACAGCCTTGTGGATAGCACAACAAACTGTAATACAATCAGAGAGCACCCAACTCATGGGACTTGAAACTCCTTGCAATATCTGATCATAACTTCGGTCCCGAGAGATTTAACGGCCTTGTGGATAGCACAACAAACCATTAATTCTGTTCTAAGCGAACCATCGTTACGTGACGAGCATAGATTTGCACGTAGCCCTTGTGGATAGCACAACAAAGCTACATGGTTCCTCTACCCCGATCACATAGGCATTTAATGCCATAGCCACAGTTTCTCCTCCCAATTAAGCAGGCCTTGTGGATAGCACAACAAACCTGCCTAAAGTGATTCGAATCCTATGACTATAACGATGGTGGACCACGCGGTAAGTTCTTAACTACTCACGTTACGGCTTAGAGTTTATCTGAGGGTATTTAGATAACTTTTATCTTGGTCTCTCCTAGGTGATAGTATATAAATATATCGTATATATTTAATAAATACTATACCTGTTTTGATTCATAATCAAAAGAAAACAATGCATCTGATACATGTCATTAGTGTGGTCATGGATAACACAGTGGGTTTGACTGGAGCCAACAGTCAAACGCACACACAATATAACACAACAATTATATTAGATAACCTGCAAGCACATAGGCAAGAGATCTCCATCTTTTCGCCTTCCTGGTTGCAGCTGTGGATCGTCCTCGCTCCTTCCTCGGTTGCCTCGATCATATTACATTTAAATTCTAGAATTTACATGTAACTAGAAGAGAGCCTTATGGCGAGTACAAGAGAGAGGGAGGTAGAAGTACATTGGAGAATGAGAGAGGGAGAGATTCGCGGATCTCTATTTATTAACAATTTAATAAATATCCATCATCCATCCACGATCCACACAAACACATCATTCATCACATGAACAATTAAATAAGTGCATATCCATGACCACGGTGTGTTTTAAACATCCACACATGATATAGCGCATCACATGGCTAAAATAAAAGAGTTTTCAAAATAAATAATTTTGGCTTTCAAATAGTTGGGATCCAATCAAAATTGGTATTTGAATTTCGAAAAACTCATTTATTAACTTAACATGCAATTATATCAAAAATTAAAAGCAATAAACACACATCACATATGCACACACTCCGAATTAATAATTTCAGATTATTCCATGCAAATTAGAACAATTCTAATAATCTAATACTTAGATTAAACCCCATTAATAATCTAACAATTAGACTATTAAAGACTAATCTAACTCTTAGATTAATCCAACAAAGTTAATTAATAATTTAACACTTAAATTAATAATCAACCAAATTAATTATTAACCATTAACCTAACATTTAGATTAGTCAATTAATGTTAATTATTAATTTAACTCTTAAACCAATAATTAACACTAACTAATTAATAATTAATTAATCTATCTCTTAGATTAGATAATTAAAGTTATCATTAATTTAACTATTAAATTAATGACTAACAGTAATTAATCAAGGACTACTAATTTAACACTTAAATTAGTTAATTAAAATTAATTATTAATTTAACAATTAAATTAATAACTAATTCTAATTATCAATTAACAATTAGATATGTTAATAATTAATAATTTAACAATTAAACTATTAATTATTAATCATTAATCTAACAATTAAATTAGTTTATTAAAGTTAATTATTAGGTTAGCTTTTAATCTAATAATCAACTCTAATTATATGATTGCTAATTGTTAATAATGATTCAAAATCATTAATTAAGCCTAAATAATTAAATTTGAATAATAAATTAAATATTTCAAAACTTATTTTGAATTTAAATTAAAATCCAAATTTAATTTTAATTGGGCTAGGGGTCAGCCATTTGGCTGAGCCATGGTTCGGGCCTGGCCCGAGCCACCCCATCCTGGCTTGAGCCCGTGCCACCCTGTGGCCTCCCGGTCCGGTGCTGGGACGGGCCGGTCGGACCGGCCCCGAACCGCCCCCAAACCGTCGCCTCCCCCCCAAACCTGCAACTCCCGAAAACGCTAAACCCTACCTGCAACAACAAAGAACATGGCGGCGGGAGGGGAGTTGCAGCGCCGCCGCCGGCCGGCCCCGGGCGTCGACCGGCCCCAGCTGGCGATGCTGCCGGCGCCGACGGGGTCGCCGGCGGTTTCCGGTTCCTCCCCAACACAGGCCGAGGCCTCCATCCATGAGGAAATTTCTGGTTTTCAAGTTTCTCTTGAAAAACCGTAGGGAAGAATAAGGAGTTCGGGCTCCTGCCAGCCATCACCAGCGGGTTCTCCGGCGACGGCCTTGCAAACCATGGTGCCCAGTGATGATCTCCAGAACATCCGGAGTGCCGATCCTCCATCCCAACTCTTGGGAGGCCCGAACAAAGCGGAAATAATCCTCGTTCTTCATCACATGAAGAACCCTCGAAAAATCCCCAATTATTTCGAAAAATTGCAGAATCATAATCTGATTATTAGTGTTCATCTCATGAACACAGATCCAGCAAAAAATCGACTTTTAAGCATGGAATTAAATCATGGAAAAATTAATTTCGGAGACCGAAATGGGACGAGAAACAGTGGAACCTGGCTCTGATACAACTGTTGGGTTTCTCGGGTTTCTCTGGATCGCTCACGCAACGGAAAATAAAATATTAAAACAGCGATCCGTTCCCGTTTTGAATATCAAAAATCAATTATCGGATAATCGAAGTTCTCACCGTGTGCGGATTCGAATCCGCAACCGTTCGGTTCCGTCGGTGCGACACCGCAAGCCGCGCAAGTGCCCGGCCTCTAGCGAAGTCCACGCGATCCTCCTCGCGACAGATATCCTCACGTTCCTCATTCTTCGCAGCCCACGAAATCTCTGCCGGTCGCCGCAACGAATGCCGCAACGCGCGGACGATTTCCCGTCGAACGGGATTGGGAGAGGCGGCGGAGCAGATCTGGATCTGTCTGGATGCCAAAGAGAGAGAGAAATAGAGGAGGGGTGGCTAGGGTTAGCAGGAGCTTGGCCTGCTCAGCCGGTTCGCTATGTTTTATACTAACCGCGTGATTTTTCATAAAAACCCCCGGTTTGTATAAAACCCACTTATTTATCCATTGCCTTGAGAATCATTTGTGTGTGACCCTCTAGGCCTAAGTACCAATCCAGTTAATGGCCCAACAAGCCCAGTAACTCCTCACTGGCTTTATTAATCAATTAATAACCCGTTATTAATTAATTAATCAATCGAATTGATGTCGCACATCGAATTCGACCGAGCCTCCGATCACGTTGGGTGCCTAGCAACTCCGCGTGAACCCGGAAGGTATTGGGGTTAAGTAATCCACTCTTGGAACCTTTCTGCCGACAGTTACCGCGTGGATGTAATCCTTCATTCGTACAATGCTCTCGAGTCAACTCAGGGTATGGCGTGCTGTCAAACCCTAACCGGTCGACTCACTTGGATTGGATGCCGCTGATGAATATCGGAAAACTCCTTTCCCGATATTATCGTCCGCCCTGGCCAGGGACTTTCGCGCATCCTTCCTAGAGCATTCTCTCTCTAAGTACCGAGAGCGAATGATTCCTTATTGACACACAATTCCCTTCGATGGTATTCCGTTGTACCCAATCCTTGGCGTTTTAGAATCCCGTTCTTAGAGATTCGTAGACCAAGGTCAAAGCACAGAAGTCCACCGACAAGGTGTCCTTGGTGTCTTAGGTCCAAGGACCATCCAGGCAACTGCGACAATAGAATCAAGCTGGTTGACAGTGAGATACAATACCATCCAGCGATTAAGTCGGATCAGTTTAGTGAACTCATTCTCCAATGAGCACCTACAGATTCGCCTTAGTGTCTCCACACAAGTGACTTATGAGATCAGTCACCCTTATCATATGAGCAGGAGTAATATGTAATAGTCTAACCGGATATCCGATGTCCTTCTCGAATATCCTCCGACTAGGAATGATTAAGAATATGTGTGTTTAAGTGATCAGTCTCATTAGTATGATCTCATCATAATCTGATCACTATAGCACATATTCATGGACTTTATTATGAAATGATTAATTAATGTGATTTACATATAATGAATATTATGCCATTATATTAATAAATGAACGAGATTTACATAGTCAGATTGGCTTGTAGGCCACCTAAAACTAACACTTAGAACTATGCCTGTTGCATTACGGATGCATATGTCTCATATCGGAATTTAAGAACTATGTTTACTGCTTTAATTAAATTGCCTTCATTTTCGTATTGCTGCACTTGTATGTGTGTGTGTGGGAGGCGGGGATCGGATGATCCCTACTGAGCCCAATTTTGGTGTGGCTCACTCCCTGCGGTTTCAGGTGTGGACTTCTCGGCGAGTGTCGGCGTGTGGTGTTTTCCTTGGTGTGCGGGCCAGCAGCTATCTTGGTTTTGGGGTATGCCCCGATGTTGTTGTACTTTGCTTCTGCCTGTACATATTTAATTCTTTGGACCATGTAATTATTGTTGGAGTGTATACGGATATTATTAATTTACTTCCTGCGCACTTGTACTTTCCTTGAAGTCTGTAAGATTGTTATATTTAGCCTTGTTTAACACTTACTTCTCCAGACGTGTCGTATGAGATCCGGGTGTGAACCCGTAGATAATGATCCGATACCCATTTAGTAATTGGGTTTCCGATTATAGGGTGGTGGGTCGTTACATCTATAGTTTGAGGATGACCCGGGTTGGCCTGCTCTTGGGCGACCTGGTTTATGGGCATTCAGCCCGTCTTCATCTCCACCTTCTGCGGTGGAAGCACCGCCATTTTGGGGTTGTAAATTAACCCCTATATTTCTCTGGTTTAACTATTGTCGGGCTTGCTCCACCTGCCATGTGAGAGGCCCATTTCGTTGAGTTATGTTGACAATCTCAGGTGGGTCTTCAGGCAGCATGTTTTGTATGTTGCTAGTACTTGAGGCAAAACAAGTGTATACTCGAATGTCATCTTCAGTCACTTTCATGACCCTTTTCCTTTTAAGAATTTGTGGGGGGAGTGCCCCCAATCTTGCGAAGACCGAAGTCCTCTGTTGGTTTGGTTGTTGTTGTTGCTTCTTGGCCCTGTAGGCCCCTTTCATTTTCTGACCTCGCGAGGAACGAAGTCGGAAGTCTTCTTTGGTAATTTGCCTCGCTGGCTCTTCGAGCTTTTAAGGCTGCTGCTTGGCTAGGGTAACCCTAGCTTGGAGAATCTCCAGGGCTTCCTCTTTAGTCACCCACATTTTTTTTAGTTGAAAATTCCTATCTTCTACATGATTGCTTCTCTCTTGAGGCTTGCCTACCTTCTTCTGATATGTTTGCTCCGGCTGGCCCGGGGCTCTTGTTTGGGTCTTTTGCTCCCATTGCTTGGGAGCTCTTGGGGTCTTGGACTTTTTCTTGAAGGACGCTTTGTCTTGGTAGACCTTCGGGAGTATGCCGAATCGATTCTGGATGGGAACCGATGGAATGTGGCGAGTCTTTTGTATTATTGGCTCTCCGCCATCCAGCTGGATACGGAGATTGCCAACCAGGATTGTCTTTCTCGTAATGGACGGGCTGACAGTTTTATTCTTATTTGACCTCCTATTGGAAGATGAGGCTGGTGCAATATGGATTGCGTTGACGGCGTAGACCCGGCCGGGTTTATTGTTGTTGTGTTTCTTCTGGACGCGGGTAGCGCGCCCGATTGTTGCTTTCTTTACCGGAGCGGGCACCGGTGCAGTTACTACTCCTAAGAAGTAGGGGGATCCCACCACTGCTGGGAAATCGCCGAAGCAGGTCGGTATAGTCAGGTACCCATATTGGCTATGGGTAGCAACCACCAGAGGATCGTAGGTGACCTTGGTTGCCATTTGAGATTTAAATTTCCTCGCACCTGCACCAAACAAGGCAACATTAGGCTTGTCCTGATAGGGACCTTATTGGACGGAGAGATGAAGGGAAAGAGAAGTCCCACCGGGCGTGCCAAATCTGTGAGACTTTAATTTTTCAAAACATTAAAAAAAAAAAAAAGAATTTAGATTTTTTGGAAAAGAAGAGAGTTTTGGAGTTTGAGAATTTGGAAAACATGTTCTTCTCTTTTCTTTGATGTAGACTTTGAGAATTTGGGATAATCCTCAAGTCTAAGATTTTGGATCAAGTGTGGATCTATGTTCTTGACCTCTCTCCACTGACCTTGGTTAGTGTTAATTTCACCAATTATTAACTGGCAACCCTTGATTAACCGTCCATTAAGGCCCATGAATAAAGCAAGAAATAAAGTAGATTGCCCTAGTGTAGTGTATGCAGAATAGGTTTCCTTTTTATTTATCTGAAAGAATTCATAGGGATTTCCTAAAGGATACTTAAAGGACTTTTATGTTCTCATAAGGACACGAGAACTTAGGGTCGTTAAGAGTTCTAAGGAGGTAAATCTTTTGGACTCAACCTTCATTAGGACCCTTTGAAGAAGGTGAAGTAATTGAAGGTAACTTTTAAGTATCCTTTAAGAAGGATAGGGGATTCTTTGGGTAGCATATACCTCATTTATATTCATTTGAGAGGATATAGGTATATAAAGGATATTGTTAATTAATGGGGCATGAGGGCCACCACATATTTAAGGACATCCCTTAATAGTCCTCCAACCAATATGAAGGAACCGCAACAAATTGGCCATTCAACCGATATGAACAAACCACGATTATGAGACAACAACAATCTGTTTTATGGGAAGCACAATCACCTCTTTTAAGTCACCTTAATAAAATAGTCCATAGGATATATGGCCGCTCTACTAATAAGAGAGAACCATATGACGATATGGTCATTCTATTAAAAATGAACCATTAAAAATTATGGCTACTCTACGAATAAGAGTAAACCCAAACACAAATTAGGCTATTGGTGCCATGCACAAATTAGGGCTATTTCACCAATAGAAATAAACCCTCTTTTTTTTTTTTATTATTCACAATATTGCAATAATAATAGAAAACAAAAAAAAACCTCGTCCTTTTTATTTCCACACACAAATTCCTTCTATTAGAGCCTCTTTTCCTTATATTTATGCAGAAAACCTTAAGCAAAGCCTTTCCTTCTTATTTTTTTTAGCTCTCTGTGCGTGTCCTTATGTTGGAGGTCTTGGGGGCCTTTTATAAGCCAAGCAAGGGCTACCGATGGGGGGGGGGGGGGGGGGGGGGGGGGTGTTATCTCTGCTAGTGGCACCCCCTGTTGGGATTCGGGCAGGACGTGAAGAACGCAATGGAAACAAAAATAAAATCCCGCCCGATGCTCGTAGATCCGTTTCGGAACTAAAACCGAAAACCAAAAAAACGGTAAGTGATCGTATCACCGTGTGCGGATTTGAATCCGCATCCGTGTCAGTTCTGTTGAGGTGATGCCGCTAGCCGCACAAGCGTCCAGTCTCTAGCGATATCCACGCGATCCTCTGCGGTGGTTTGTCCTCGATCCCTCGTCCAAATCAGCACGGTCGCTGAAGAATCCTCATCGCAACGATGTCCGGATCACCCAAATAGGAATTCCCGACTCTCGGGAAGTGCCCGCGGCAGAGACAAGAAGCATTCTGGCGCCCTGAAGGGGGTGCTCAGAGGAGGAGGAGTGAGGAGGGGGACAGCCAGCCTTGAGAGCTCCTAGAGCTTGGCCTAGGGTTTCTCAGCAGCCTGTATTTATATTAAGTCGGCGAGACTTTTCATAAAAGTCCCCGAATTAATATAAATCCCACTTAAGTACCACTGACTGAGAATCTATTTGCTTGTGAGCCTCTAGGCTCATTAACCAGTTTAATTTTCAGCCCGTTAAGTCCAATAATAAATTATTGACTTATAGTAATTAATTAATATCTTAATTAATTACTTAACTGAATTAACATCTCATGTAAATTCGGTCAGACTTTTGATCAAGTTGGGTGCCAAGCAACACCGCATGATCCCGGATGGTAATGTGGTTCAGCAACCCACTCATGAAACCTGTCTATCCATAGTTACCGTTATAATCCTTCATTCGCACAATACTCTCGAGTCGACCTAGGGTATGGTCACTTGTCCAACCCTAGACGGTCAACTCACTTGGATTAGATTCCACTGTACAATATCAGAAAACACCTTTTCTAATATTGTGTCCGCTCTAGCCAGAGACTCCTGCGGATCTATCCTAGAGCATTCTCTCTCCAGTTACCTGAGAGCGAATGATCCTCTATTGAACACATAAATACCTTCGAAGGTCTTCTGCTGGACCCGATCCTTGACTATTTGAAATCCCTTGGATAGGGATTCATAAGCCAAGGTCAAAGTCCAGAAGTCCATTGACAAGATGTCTTTGGTGTCTCAAGTCTAAGGACCAACCACACCACTGTGACGATGAATCAAACCGGTTGACAGTCAGATAAATTACAAGTCGACGATTCATATCGAATCAGTTCATTGAACTCATTCCCTAATGAGCACCTACCGGTTCTCCATAGTGTTTCCACACAAGTGATTAACAAGATCAGTCACCCATATCATATGAGCTGGAATAACTTGTACTAGTTTTATCGAATGTTTGATGTCCTCTTCAAATATCCTACTACTAGGAACAGTTAATAATATGTGTTTATAGGTCATCGGTCTCATTATTATGATCTCGTCATCATTCGATGACTGTTGCACACATTCAAGGACTTCATTATGCGTACTTATAAATACAACAATCTACATAATGAAATAAATGTCATTTATTAATGAACCAGATTGTAATATGTGCCTTATGATTGGCTTAGAGGACACCTATATCCATTAATCTCCTACTTGGACTCAAGCCAATCACCTTCGCATTTGATCTCCATCAAATCTAGGTGATACTCACATAAAGTCTGCGACTACGGCTCAGTCAGGAATCTACTAAATCATTAATAAATTGAATAATTTCCTTTACGTTATTTCCTCTTAATCCTTTGTCTCTTAACTTTTGAAAGACCCTCATAATATTCTACAACTTTTGATGAGACATTGGCTCGACCACAAAATTGATCGCTCCCACTATTGTCCTACAACAACGGGACGAGATCAGAGACCTTTTAGAACTACATCTACTTCAAGGATGAACTCTTTCATCCATACTGTTCAAATAATAATATCACTTGTTTATGTCGTCATCTTAATAGCGAGTTCAAGGTTGGAACCATTCAAATCCACTCTTATTGTTTTATCAATAGTACCTAGCTATAATCATGTAAGCAGCAGTTTCTAGCTTGGAACTCTTCCAATCCACTGCTTTCTGATTAGAAGATGAAATCCAAGTCTAACTTGAAATTTGACTCAGTGTGACTCATGGTTTTAAATCATCATTTCCATATACAGGAGTGCATCCTTAGTACTTCTCAAGTACTTAGTGATGTGTTTCACTCTTTCTATCTAGATTCTCCTTTATTCTTTAAGGATTCTTTCCTTAAAGAAATAAATTCCATGTCTCAACAATTGATACTTATAGTGGAAGTATGTCAAATATTTTGACATACAGGTTAAGATAACATCCTCATCAATCTGTCTTAATAGATTTGTATTCCCAATACGCAGGATGTTATATCCAAACCCATCATGGAGAAGTAAACTTTAAAAATCTATTTCCCTGTGGATTCGATCCAGTCTCACCACTTGCTATTTTTCAAATAATTATATGTGGAAATTAGAATTTTAAGATTGATGTTTGAATATGCTTAACGACACATAATTTCGAGCGATCAATGTGTACGGCCCCGGTCTTGTCGTTCGTATGGCATCACGCATGGTCGATGTGATTCAAATATTTGCCAGTGTATGACCCTCATCTTGTCGTTTGAACCGCATCGCTCTGGGATGACGCGATTTAGCTAGTCGGGTTTAACACCTTGAACCACCCCTTCTTTCTCTCATTTCTCTCCCTTCCACTCTCTTAATTCTTCCTCTCTGTCCCTTCGTCTCTTCCGCTTCCACCACTCCATTCCCCTCTACCACCACTCACCACTTCCTCCACCATCTCCACTGTGGCTCTTCACTCTGAGAACGGCGGCCGACGTCTCGGTGGAGTGACGGCATCCATGGTGATATAGGCGACGGCTTGCAGTGTGGCGGTTCGGCGGCGAGGAGCTAGGAGGAGTTCAAGTAACTGGTAAGGTGACGATTCTCACATGTATTTCAATTGATTTAATTCGTGCATTTTGAATGATTCTTGCTATGGAGCATGCTATGGATGTGTGGGGATTTTTGGGTAGAAGATGAGCATGTTTTAGGGGAATTTTGATTGGAAAAGGACATTTTTGAAAATGGGAGAGATGTGTTTATTGCGGCCCCCTATCTCTATTTGTGTGTTTTCATTCGTTTTGGGGGAGGGGATCTCGTGTTGTGGCTCAGTGGACACCGAGGGAGAGCTTGATTTCTGGCACAAATCGTGTCCACTCAGGGTGATGCGATTTGCGTCAACCGTGGCCGACGTGATTTAGGCCCATTTTCCTGTAGTCCCATGCCCAGTTTTTGTAAGAACTAGTGTTAGGGCATTGAATGGCATCGACTATGGTCGACACGATTCAAGCCAGAGCCCCATATTTCTTGCATTTAACATGTGTGATTATTATACATTATGTCAATTAGATTCTTGTATATTGTTATACAATTTTGTTAATGTATGCTTGAAATCATACTTTGGGGCAGGGATTTCCATGTGCTTGAAATCGCATTGTGTTGTGTTTATGCGATCGTAGACCTAGAGTGACAGTTGTTAGCACTTGACACCCTGTGTTGGTGTGGAAGTGACGCAATGTCGGTGTGGGAGTGACAAGGTAGCACCTAGGAGGCGAGGGTCCCCTAGTGTACTCCGGGGTAGTAGCTAGTACCGGTGTGAGAGTGGTACAGTTCGGAGTGTCACTTGTGGCTGGGAGAAGGTAGAACCATCTAGAGCTAGACAGGCCGGAGTAGCCAGCGTGCTATCCGAGGGGTTGCTGTTCCGTCCTAGCAGTTCGCTGTTTTCCTAGTTGACTTGGCAACTTCTTATGTGTTTCTTACGGTGGATGTGTGGTTTATTTATGGCTTTACTTGCACATATCTTGCCTATATATCTTGGTTGTGTTGTGACTGTGTGTATGTGTTGGGAGGTAGGGATCGAGGGATCCCTACTGAGTCCAATCCTGTGCGACTCACTCCTTACGTTTTCAGGTGAGGGTTCTCGACAGGCGTAGCAGTTGTAAGCTCTGTCTCGGGTTGCGCGTCAGCAGCCACCGTTCCGGGGTATGCCCCGACGTACTTGTACTTTTATTTATGGCTTGTACATATAAATTATTTCATTTCAGTTGTAGACTATGTAAGTATCTACTGAATCGAGTCGGATTGTAATAATTTTTAATTCATGTACTTTCTTTACAATTCGATGTTGTGTGGAATGTTTAGCTTAGTTTATCATTTATTTTCCATACTTATTTGATATCCTAGTTTGACTCCTAATTTTAATAATTCGGTACCCATTTAGTAATCAGATTTCCAATTATAGAATGGCGGGTTGTTACTGTAGATCTCTTATAGACACTATAACTCATAGACTCCTCACGCACAAGAAGAGAGACTCTCAAAGTCTTTGTACAAATCTAATGATGGATCTAGGTGTCCTCAAAGCCAATCATGAGGCACCTATCACAATATGGTTCGCTAATTAATAGCATTTAAATCATTATGTAGATTGCCGTATTTATTATCGCGCATAATAAAGTCGATGAACATGTGCAATAATCATCAGATTATGATGAGATCATAATGATGAGACTGATGAGTTATAAACACATATTCTTAATTGTTCCTAGTCATAGGATGTTTGAGAAGGACATCAAACATCCGGTAAGACTAGTACAGGTTATTCCAGCTCATATGATGAGGGTGATTGATCTTGTTAGTCACTTATGTGGAGACACTATGATAAACCTGTAGGTGCTCATTAGAGAATGAGTTCACTGAACTGATCCGAAATGAATCGTCGTATAGTAATTCACCTGACTGTCAACTGGCTTGATTCATCGTTATAGTGGCATGGTTGATCCTTAGACTTGAGACACCAAAGACATCTTGTTGGTAGACTTCTAGGCTTTGACCTTGGCTTACAAATCCTTATCCATGGGAGTTCTAATAGTCAAGGATCGGGTCCAGTGAAAGACCTTTGAAGGTGATTGTGTGTTCAATAAAGGATCATTCACTCTCAGGTAACTGGAGAGAGAATGCTCTAGAATGGATCCACATGAGTCTCTGGCTAGAGTAGACACAATATCAGAAAAGGTGTTTTCTGATATTGTATAGCGGAGTCTAATTCAAGTGAGTTGACCATTTAGGATTTTGACAGTTGACCATAACCCTAGGTCGATTCAAGAGCTTTGTATGAATGAAAGATCATAAGCCATGTCGTAACTGTGGACGGACAGGTTTCATGAGTGGGTTGCTGAACCCCATTACCTTCCGGGATCATGCGGTGTTACTTGACACCTAACTTGATCAGAAGCCCGACCGAATTTACATGAAATGTCAATTTGGTTAAGTCATTAATTAAATATTTGATATTAATTAATTACAATAAGTCAATTACTAGTTATTGGACTTAATGGGCTAAAAACTAGACTGGTTAATGGGCCTAGAGGGTCACATGCAAACAAATTCTAAGTTGGTGGTACTTAAGTGGGAATTATATTAACTCGGGGACTTTTATGAAAAGTCACGCCGACTTAATATATATACGTGCTGTTGAGAAACCCTGGGCCAAGTTCTAAGAGCTCTCAAGGCTAGCCGTCCCACCTATCTCTCTCCTCCTCCTTTGGGCGCCCCGTTGGAGGCACCGGGAGACTTCCCGTCTCCGCCGCGCGCATTTCCCGAGAGTCGAGAATTCCCGTCCGGATGATCCGGACATCATTGCGACGATGATTCTTTAGTGAGCGCGCTGATCTAGACGAGAGATCGAGGACGAACCACCGCGGTTGATCACGTGGATACTACTGGAGGCTGGACGCTTGTGCAGCTAGCAACATTGCCTCGACGGAACCAAAACAGTCGCGGATTCGAATCTGCGCAAGGTGATGTGACCACACGACCTTGTTTTTCGGTTTTAGTTTTCGTTCCGCATTGGATCTGCGGGTTTGGAGCAGGGATTCGTTTTATGCTTCCGCTGCATTCGTCGCGCCCCGTTCGGATCCCAACATCTACTACCAATGTAGATGTAGAAGTTGAAAGTGACTCAACATGTTCTATATCTCCCACTCAGATGCATTGGTTCACATCTAAATTTTTCTTTCATACAAGAAAATGACGTGTGTAATCAGACGAGGAAGATATACAAAGTGAAAAATATTACATTAAGTCATCACCTAAGTAACGTAACACTATAACTCGAAGTCTAGTTTCATATCCCAAGCCATGAGCTCACACCAAGTCAATCTGATCTAATCCCTATTATATCTCTGTATTGACCTCTCAAACTATGTATATGTATTCATGATTATATTGGATACATCCTTCATAAGCACTGACAATGAGTCATGACAATATAGATGTGATACAAGTTGACTTTTCGTATCCCATACATACCAATCTACTTAGACTTGACTATTTTCATAAACATACTTTGTCTCTTGCAACAGTGATATGACAATTCTTCATCAATGACATTGTTCATGTTCATGTAGCCCACTTCGATTATTTAGTCAATTAGTGGTTATTTTTTATGCAGAATTACGTTGGAAAGTTAGCAATGTTAGAGGGTTAGTTCATGCAAGCATGTAAAAGCTTGAAAATGAAGGGAAGCGTCAATGAAATATTACCATATCACTTTGTTAGCATGGGACCTTTGTTTAAGTATCAATTATATGAAAACATGGTTGTATGGAATCAAAGTGGTTTTTGAACTACTTAGATGAAACATGGAAAACATTGACCTTTCTAATGTTTATCTTTAACATATATAGATTTGTTTAATCTGAGGACTTAAAGGGTCCTATAAATTTTATAATGATTTCATAAGTCAAGAAGACTTGATTCATGAAATAATTATAGAGGGGATACTCTTGTTAAAGAAAGTATCAAGTTATCTATCAATATTAGATAAGTTAATGACTTTTCAAGGTGGAAGCCCTATTATTTTTCGGGTTAAGCAAAGGCTCCATATAGGGATAGGTCCTTAGAAGGCAAATGCCAATCATGGGTTGGAATAATTGTGGCTTAAACAAGGGGACCATACCTATTTAGATGCATTACCCATTTAAGGGAGTGGCAGCTTAAACCTCTACAAGATGGCACATGGGTGAGCTGTAAGGATCGGGTGGGATAAGAAGAACACAACGGAAACAAAATATTAAAATTTTCTATCCCACCGTCACCGAACTGCTTCGACAAATAAACCACAAAATGACGATTCGGTAATCACATTGCGCGGATTCGAATCCGTATTCATCTTGTTCCAAATGAGCAATGTCGCCAGCAGCGCAAATGTCCGGCCTCTAGCGGAATCCACGCGGTCCTTCTGTTGTGGGATCGTCCTCGTCTCCTTGCTCTATTCGGTAGCTGTGTCGTTCTTCTGAACCTGCAACGATCGTCGTGGTATGTGAACGAAGAAATCCCGGCGAGCGAAAATCGCAAAGCGAAGAAGACGGAGCCCAAACAGCCTCCAAGGGGGGGGGCTAGAGCACAGAAAGAGAGAGAGAAGAGAAGAGGTCGGCTAGGGTTGTACTGAAACTTGGCCCATGGCAGACCTCTTCGCTATCTTTTGTATTAATTCCAATAGTTTTTCATAAAAATCCCTAGTTAATATAAAACCCACTTTAATATTTCGAACCGAGAACCTTTTTGCATGTGACCCTCTAGGCCCAAACGCTAGTATGAGATTTGACCCAATAATCCCAATAACTCCTTATTGTCTTATTGTAATTAATTAATATTTGATATCCAATTAATTACTAAACCGAATTACCATGTCATGGTAATCATCCGGGTCTCCAATCACGTTGGATGCCAAGTAGCACCGCATGATCCCGAAAGGCGATGGGATTTCGTAACTCGCTCTTAGAACATGTCTGTCCATAACTACTGGGTGGATTTAATCCTTCATCCGTACAATGCTCCTGAGTCGACCTAGGATATGGTTAATTGTCAAGCCCTAATCGGTTAACCCACTCGGCATGAATACGCGCTTATTCAATATCAGAAAACTCATTTCCTGATATTGAGTCCGCCCTGGCTAGAGACTTCTACGCATTAACCTAGAGCATTCTCTCTCTGATTACTGAGAGTGAATGATTCCTTATTGATACACGATCGCCTTCGAAGGTCTTTCGTTGAGCCCGATCATATGACTGACTAGAATCCTGTGGATAGGGATCCATAAGCTTTAGTCAAAGGAGTCTTTCGTGCCTTAGGTCTGAGGACCATCTACGCTACTGTGACGATGGATCAAGCTGGTTGATAATCAACTAACTTACCATCCAACAATCCATGTTGGATCAGTTCAGTGAACTCATTCCCTAATGAGCACTTACAGGTTCAACATAGTGTCTCTAGACAAGCGACTATGAGATCAATCACCCTCATCATATGAGTTGGAGTAACTTGTACTAGTCTAACCGGATGTCCGATGTCCTTCTCGGATATCCATTGACTAGAAACAATTAAAAATGTGTGTTTATGGATTGTCTGTCTCATTATTGCGATCTCATCACAATCTGACAATCATTGCATACATTCATGGACTTCACTATGATACAATTAACATAAAAGAGACGATTTACACATAATGAATATTTATTGCCATTAATAAATAAATTAACGTAAACAAACTTGTAAGCAAAACATTAATCGATTAGCACTAGAGACTTAATCGATTTATCCGTTAAGTCTGTAATTCATATGATCATAAAGCTCCTGAAATTGACTAAGCCCAGAACTGAGAATGTAATAGTGAAACTGTCAACATACAACTGATTAGTTTAAACTATTTAAAGGAAATATAAATAATACTTATTGCTAATATTTTACTTTTTTTTATCACCAAAATATAGGAGTTGAATGGTTACACAATTTGTTCAAAAATCTCCCTTTTAACAAACTCCTCCTTTTGGAGTTGAACGGGTATACAAATTGTTCAACAATCTCCTCCTTTTTGGTGATGACAAAACTTCTGAAAATATAAGAATATAGCATACAAAAAAAGTAAGTCTCACATAGAAATTAAAGAACATCTTAGAAGTTGTCTGATACTAGAAGACATTTCACATATAGAAATTAAATTGCATGTCACATATGATACCAGTCTCCCCCTGTTTGTATTAATAGAAATTTAGAATGTAGGATGGACTATATTTCTCCATTTGTTTTAATAGACAATGTGCAGTGTGTATATAACAAAATGTTGAATGTTGGATAGACTATATTTCTGCCCCTTTTAGCCAATCACCCAAAAAGGAGAAGAAGGAATAGAATAAGGTTTACAAAAAGTGTATGAAGAATTCAATAATTTTCGCATCAAGCAGTAAAGAGCAAAAAGAACATAAGATTATCTTTATTGAATGAAGGATAGAGATTAAAAATTGCTCCCACTATTGATGTTCAACAGTAAAAAATAACAAAAAAAATAATACAAAAGAGTTTGATGCCTAAAAAGAATAGAGTGGAAAGAACTTTGCATCGGTAATAATGATGCAGACTCTCTCTCCTCTTGGCCTCTTACTCCCCCTCACTTTGTGGCTCCTTCTTTGATGAGTTTTTCGGCCTTCATTTCCTTTACAACCTGAGCTATTGTTGTTGTTCTTTCTGTTGCATCTGGGAAGAAAGTTCTTCATTTTGTTGGTGGCAGGACACAACATGAAGGTGCGACACTCACCTAGGGAAGGTGAAGCTTCCATTATCTGCAATCTGCTGTTGGATTGTGTGAGACCCTCCATTAGAATATCTGGATTGCGTGTAGAGGAACTCACTAATAAGGGTTAGAATGGAAATTTTGTCTGGATGGTGTGTAGAGGAACTACAGAGAGGTTCTCAGTAGAAGGCCGTTTCTCTATAAGGACGAGTTCTTCCAAAGCTGGTTGAGGTACATTTCATCTCCTCCACGGCCTTTACTCCACACACATCCAGAAGTACAACATAATCTCATCGGTGTAGAACATCTAATAGCTGAAGACAAATCCATAGAATTGCAAGCTCAGGAATGTCATCTAAGTAGTTCAAGGTTGAATCACAAGTGACAATGGAGTTGAACAACTCAGGCCTTTTATAGAGCAAAAAAACTCAAAGGAAATATTATTCTCATGCGAGTTGGTCACGGGAAAGAAGAAGTGAAAAGAAATGATGTAGGCTAAACAGGTGAGGGTACTCCTGTCAGTTGGTCAAAAAGTGAGTTACTGACTTGCTATCAAATTTGATAAGTCAAAAAGATTTTGATAGATTTGGGATGAAAGGACATCGACTACTTTAGGTGTCATAATTGATTAATTAGTGGAACCATAACCAAAGTCTAGAGTAATCAATCTGAATGAGAATCGATTATGAAATAAAATATAATTGAAGTAAACTAACAATTATGATCGATTGAGTATAAATGAATTGATTAAGCAAGCAAATCGATTAATGAGTAACATAGATTATGATAGGATATGGATTATCAGAATGAATCGATTATCAAAGAGATTTCAATCTAGTAGATAGAAGTGATCACTTTACACATACCCTTAAGAGTCTATCTATGTTTTTGATTATTTGAACTAATTAATATCGTCACAAATTGCACATGCCTAATTCTCTTCTGATAGAAGTAAACTTATCTTCAGGAAGGGGTTTTGTAAAGATATTAGCTAGTTGATGTTTAGTATCAACAAAATTCATACTCCATTAGCTACATGGTCTTTAATAAAATAGTGTCTAACCTCAGTGCGCTTAATCCTAGAATGCTCAATTTGATGCTTGATCCATAGCCGTTGAGCACAGCAGCTTCCAGCTGCTACATATTCTGCTTCTACTATTGACAAGGCTACAAAATTATGCTTCTTGGAGGATCATGAAATTAGGTAGCCTGCAAGAAATTGATAGGTACCACTGGTGCTTTTTCTATCTATCTTGCAATCAGTATAGTCAGCATCAGAATATCCAAGTAAATTGAAATCATATCCCTTAAGATACCAAAGTCCTAATTCACTGGTATCAACCAAATATCTAAAAATTCTTTTAACACAAGTCAAGTGAGATTCTTTAGGATTTATTTGGAACCAAGTACACATGCATATACTAAATAAAATATCTGATCTACTAGCAGTTAAATACAATAGAGATCCTATCATACCTCTGTAGATCTTTTGATCTACACTTTTACCTTGAGGATTTGCATCTAGTTTGGTGGAGGTTGTAACGACCCGCCATCCTATGACCGGAGACCCGGTCATAGGATGGCGGGTCGTTACAGATGGTATCAGAGCTCAGTCTGGTCGAGTATGTGATAAACTGGGTTAGATATTATAGTCCAACAATAAGAACAAGTCGGTACAGGCAATGGCTGCTGGTGTAGAATGATAGGTTTTTACGTGTTTTGGTTCGATTTGCGTGTTGTGGAGCAGCGATGGCGCCGAAGCGGAGAGCTCCGGTGGCTCGGGGTGCGAGAGCAGATGGTAGTAGTTCGAGGGCAGAAGGTCATGATGTGGAACGTTTCATGGAAGCCATGATTGGGGCTATGGCTAGATATCAACAGAGGGATGGAACTGAGGGGTCCAGTTCCCGAGGTGGACATTCTACGGTGGTGGAACGGTTCTTGAAGTTGAAGCCCCCTTCTTTCACGGGTCAGCCTGTTCCAGATGCAGCAGCGCAGTGGGTTAAAGAGGTGGAGAAGGTGTTCGATGTTCTAGAATGTGCTGAGAGTGACAAGACCTTGTTGGCAACCTACTTGCTGAAAGGCGATGCTTATGATTGGTGGGTTACCACCAAGGGGTTGTTGTTTCCAGATAGACCTTTGAGAGAGATTCCTTGGGAAGGCTTTGTGAGAGAGTTTTGTGGGCAGTACCTTCCGAGGCATGTTCGCAGGGCCAAGGAAAGGGAGTTTATGGAATTGGTGCAGGGTGATATGTCAGTTTTAGACTATCAGATGAAATTTGTGGCCCTGGGAAGGTTTGCTCCACACATATCTGAGCGTGAGGATCTGAGGACGGAGAAATTCGTGGATGGACTTCGGTACGATCTGAGAGAGATTGTGGCGGCCCATTGTTGTAGGGATTTGGCATCAGCAGTTCAGCGCGCGGCAGCATTGGAAATGCAGTTCCAACACACGGCGAGGGAGTCGGAGCATTCAGCACAGGGAAAGCAACAGAGCAGGGATAGATCAGCGGCCTTCTCGGCAGGCGGTTCGAGTTCCTTCGAGGTCGAGTTTCAGGAGGCACCTTATGAGGAAGAGGATGGTTCGGTTCAGCAGATGGAGACAGAGGACGGCTGGCAGCAGGAGGAGAGGCGGGACACTGCGGATCGTTGTCCCCGTTGTGGCAGGTTTCATGGCAACAGGATATGTCCCTTGATCACTGGTAGTTGTTTTGCCTGTGGTAGGAAGGGACATCTCGCGAGGAACTGTCCCCAGAAGAACAAGACAGGTCAGGGACCGAGCGGTGAGTAGGTGTTCGAGGCATGATTGGAGTCGCGTCTCCTTGTGGAAATTCGAAAGGTTGTGCTAGATGAGCACTTTTATCTTGTCTTGTTTGGAGATGGTTGTGGTCTCGTGTGGCACTTGTATGTATTAAGGATGGTGGAGAAATCGGTTTTGTAATTTGTGCCTTGTTAATGTATGGTTGTTTTAATCTATCAACTCTTGTCAAGATTGAAAATCTTGGTTAGCTTGATGTGATGTGATTGGCTATGTATGTTGGAACCCTGTGTGGGTGATTGGTGAGAGTGATTGTTGTTATTGGTGTTTGTCGGCAGGTGTGGGTTAGCCGAGTTGAGCGTTGAGCGGTTGCAAATTTCGAGGACGAAATTCTTTTAAGGAGGGGAGATTGTAATGACTGAGATTTCGGGTTCTGTATTCGGGTCGGGTTCGGGCCGGATCCCCTGGTTTGGACCCTGGAGGGGTCTTGAGATTGCTGGCTGAATGGCGTCAACAGTGCTCGACGCCTTTCAAAAGGCGTCAGGGTGTGTGGACGCCATTTAGGGTCTGTCGGTTGTTGCGCCACGTGGGCGGGTTTCGGGCCGCGAGAGTACGGCCCTGTCAGATTTGTCTGAACGGCGTCCAGCTTGGTCGACGCGTTTCAGACTGCGACACCTGCGGTGTCAGGGTACGGCGCCAGAGCGTTGTCAGTACGGCCTGTCTTGTCGTCTGAACGGCGTCCGCGGTGGGCGACGCGTTTCAGACCGGTGTCGGTACGGCCGTCCTGTCAGACTGATTGGCGTCTGCCTCGATCGACGCGTTTTAGAGGAGTTCTGGTTGACCCCGCGAGCCTCCCCTTCTTTCCCTCATTCTCACCTTCACTCTCTCTCTCTTCGCTCTCTCCGCCCTCTCCGGCGATTTTCCTCCCTTCCCTTCCTCTTCTTCCTCTTCCAACCACTCCATAGCCACCTTACCTCTCACCTCTACCTCCACCACCTTCCTCGCGGCGTTCCCTTCTCCGGACGGCGGCCGACGTCCCGGCGGAGTGGCGACGTCCTCGAGGATACCGGCGGCGGCGTGGGGCGTGACGGGTCGGCGACGAGGAGCTTGGAGGAGTTCGAGAACCGGTAGGGGGACGAAACCTTGCATGTGTGCTCGTTGCTTTCGGCGTAATGTGGCGTGTGTGGGGCTAGATTGAGCATGTTTAGGGGGTTTCCTTGAGGGAACGACGGTGTTTGTGATCGTGTTTTCGTGGGCATGATTGTGTGGTTGAGTTTCCCTCCTCCCCCCTTTGATTTTGGGATTTTCGGGGTGCCCGGGGTTCAAGGGTGAAGCCCTCGGGTTGAACCAGGAGACCTGGTTTCTGGCGCTAAATAGCGTCGTACCTAGTCGACGCCTTTTCGAAAGACGTCGGGTCAGTACGACGCGTTTTAGGGCAGAAACCTCCCTGTGCGAAGGTTTCCTGAGTTTGGGGTTCTGCGCTAAATGACGTCATGGATGGACGACGCCTTTTAGAAGGACGTCGGGCCATCATGACGCCATTTAGGCAGGAAATGCCCCCGTTTAAGGTTCTGAAATCTGGATTTCTGGGTTGAATGGCGTCGGGCGAGCCAGACGCGTTTTAAATGGCGGCTTCACTGGTGGACGCGTGTTAAGGATAAATCGGGCTTTTAATAAACCTGTCTATGGGTCTTGAATGGCGTCGACCTCGGTCGACGCGATTCAAGACAGAAATGCTTCAATCCGGCTATTTCATGTGGGTTTCACGATGGGGTGGTTTAAATGCATGTTTCGGGTTGTATACTGAGACGGGGACTTCTGCGTGAGTGGAATTGCATCACCTGTGTGTGTATATGTGTGTTTGTGCTACGCGAATATGGACCGTGATAATTGTGGTTTACGTTGTCACCATGGACCGATGGGGACAGGGTCATGGTGTCTGTGGTGTGGTGCACGTTGTGTTTTACCCTTGGCTGAGACAAGCAGAACCACCTTGAGCCCGTCGGGCCGGAGCAGCTGGTGTGCTATCCGAGGGGTTGTTGTTTGGTCTCAGCGGGTCGGGGTTTCCCTTGGTTGTCGTGACAGCTTCTGGCGTGTTTCCTGCTGTGGAGCTGGTGGTGTTACTGGTGGGAGTTGGTTTACCCTTTAGCCAGTGGGCCTGATGTGACCTTTGATCAAGGTTACGAGTGGTACCTATAGCCCTTGGCCTGACGCAGCCCGGGAGAGTTGGGTTTGTGGGTAGTTCCTGTAGCTTCGGCTTGACGGGGGTTCGCCGGTCCCCAGGGCCCTCCTGAAGCGCTGAGGCCTAGCGTGGAGGCAATCCGGTGGTAGGACAGTAGTCTAGACTGCTTGTGTGCACACGTAGCTGGCAGTGGCGGTACACTGAGTCCAGCTAGTCCTAGTTTGGCTCACTGCCTCACCCTACAGTGCCCCGAAACACTGTAGGGGTGGACAGGCGTGAGCAGTGGTGGTAGTGTTGGGAGGCGACGTCTGACTTCGGTCGACAGTGTGGTTTAGTCGCTTCGTGGACTTTGACTGTGAGTCGTGACTCTGTGTTGAGTTCTTCGGGTTACTTAGAATGGTTCTTGTCACACTGCTTACTGTGCGTATCATATCAGAGTTGGGTGCTGTGTTTACTGCGTTACTTTAATTGCCATATATTCCTGTTGTTACACTTGTGGGTGTGTGAGTGGGAGGCAGGGAATCGGATGATCCCTACTGAGCCCATTTCTGGTGTGGCTCACTCCCTGCGGTTTCAGGTGTGGACCTCGAGGCGAGCGGAAGCGTGGTGTCTTCTTGGTGTGCGGACCAGCAGCTGTCTTAGTTCCGGGGTATGCCCCGATGTTGTTGTACTTCCTTCTGCCTGTACTTATTTAATTGTTGGACATGTAATTATTGTTGGACTGTATACGGACATTGATATTTCCCTTTCTGCGCACTCGTTTACCTTTGTAGTCCGTGCGATTGATATATTTAATCTTGTTTAGCACTTACTCCTCCAGACGTGTTGTGTGAGATCCGGGTGTGAACCCGCAGTTAATGGGCCGACATCTATTTAGTGACCGGGTCTCCGGTCATTGGATGGCGGGTCGTTACAGAGGTGCTCATGGGAGTTGTCAATACCTTAACTTTGTCAAAGTTATACTTCTTCAGTAGGTCCTTTTATGTACTTGGCTTGACAAATGTGAATTCCTTCATTCATTTGTTTGATTTGTAGTCTAAGAAAATTGCTTAGTTCTCCCATTAAGCTCATCTCGAATTCTCCCTACATTAGCTTTTCAAATTTCTTGCAAAGAGATTCATTAGTTACTCTAAAAATAATATCATCTACATATATTTGAACTATCAAAGTCTCTTCTTTACTATTCTGAATAAATAAAGTATTATCCACTCTACCTCCAGTGAAACCATGATGGATGAAAAAAATACTGAGTCTTTGATACTAGGATCTAGGAGGTTGCTTTCGACTATATAGTGCCTTATGCAATTTGGAAACATAGTTTGGTAAAGCATGATCTTCAAAACCTAGAGGTTGTTCATTATAAACTTTTTTCTTTATAAAACTATTTAAAAATATACTTTTAGTGTTTATTTGAAATAATTTTAAATTGAATGCAGATGCATATGCAAGTAAAATCCGACTTGCCTCAACTCTAGCAATTGATGCATAGATTTCATCATAGTCTATGGCTTCCTCTTGACTATACCCTTGAGCAACCAGTCTAAGCTTATTTCTGGTAATTACACGAGACTCGTTCATCTTGTTTATAAACATCCATTTGGTGCCTATTACTGGATGATCTAATGGCTTACGTACAAGAGACCAAACTTGGTCTTTCTAGCACTAGTTCAGTTCCTCTTACATGGCTAGAATCTATGATTCATCTTTCACTGCTTCATTGATTGTCTTTTACTCAAATTGAGAAACAAAGGCAGTATAATCACAAAGAATAGTTTTACTTCTAGTTTGAACTCCCTGTTTTGGATCTCCAAGAATGTTTTCATTGGGATGATCTCTGTGATATCTCCACTCCTTGTGTATGCCTTCATGTTGATCTTCAATTTTCTGCAGCTCTTCCAAGGAAAGTTCTTCCTTGTTATCTTGATTCAAGTTCAGGTTGTCCATCTTGTTCATCAAATCACATGTATCATCATCAACACACTCTTTTCTTTGTTTTGAAGATTGACTAGTTTCATCAAACAAAATATGAACAATTTGTTCTACTAGTAAAATTCTTTTATTAAATACTCTATAATCATAAGGTTTAGAGATATACTCTAGGAACAAACCTTTATCTGGTTTGACATCAAGTTTTCCAAGGTTGTCCTTGCCTTTGTTAAGAATGTAGCATTTACACTTGAATTGCTTTGGGTGACCAATCTTTGACTTCTTTCCTTTGTACAACTCATATGGGGTCTTCTTCAGGATTGGTTTTATCATTGCTCTGTTGATGTTATAACATGTTGTATTTACTATGTTTGCCCAAAAATATCTTGGCATATTTGTCTCTGACAGTATGGTTATAGCCAAATCTAGCAATGTTCTATTCTTCCTATTTGCTACTCTATTTTGCTGAGGTGTCCTTGGTGCTGAAAAGCTGTGTTGAATTTCTTATTCATCACATAATCCTATGAACTCAACATTCTCAAATTCTCACCCATGATTTGATTTGATGGAGATGATGTTAAATTTTTGCTCCTTTTGTAGTACTTTGTAGAATTTTTGAAATGCCTCTAGTCTATCTGATTTATTTTCCAAGAATGTCACCCAGGTAAATCTAGAGTAATCATCAACCATGACAAACCCATAGTTCTTTCCACCTAGGCTTGTTGTCCTCATAGGTCCAAACATATCCATGTGAATCAACTCCACGTGTCTGGAAGTTGTCACCATTGTCTTGGACTTAAATGAGCTTTTGGTTTGCTTTCGTTTAGCATAGGCTGCATATATTCTTGAGTTCTTGAGTTTCAGATTGAACAAACCTTCAACCAAGTCCTGCTTGATCAGTTTTTGAATTGCTCCACGGCTGGCATGCACCAATATTTTGTGGCAAAGGTCTGCTTCTTCTTCATATATTGGATGGTAAGTAGACATCTTGATCTCTAAGTTCTTTTAGTTGAAGTACATACAGATTCTTGTGTCTGTGAGCTTTAAATATAACCTCATCATCCTTGATTATAGTGCACTATTTGGCTTCAAATATAACTTTGTGTCCTTTGTTACAAAACTAACTGATGTTGATCAGATTGTGTTTCAGCCCTTCTACACATAGCGCATCTTCAATAAGGTTTTTTGAGCTACTTCCCATTATTTCACTGCCCATAATTTTTCCTTTAACATTATCTCAATAGGTGACTATGCCTCCTTTAGTTTGCATAGACTTGAATAAAGTCCTGTCCCTTGTCATATGCTTGGAGCACCCATTGTCTATGTACTATTTAGATGCTCCTAAACTACGCTGCAAAAATTATTTGATATAAGTATCCGAATCTTTTTGGGTTCTTTATGGTTCGTAGTAAGTGCAGATCCCTTGGGTATCCAAATCTACTTCCTCCACTTGCAGGTCTTAGAAGTGTGGCCCAATCTATAGTAGTGTGAACAAAAATCTATACAAGGGGCCTTTCTTATTGAGCTAGATAATGTTGAAGCTTTTACAAATCTAGGGAGAGGATATTTTTTATAGACTTTATTTGTGTAGAGGTCTTTGGCTGCACATAATCGAGTCCATCTTTTTTATTACCTATCCAAAATCCTTTCAATCAAAGGTGCAAAGATGTTTTTTCCTTAGTTAACTTTTTTTAAAAATATTTTAGATATTAGTTCTCTTGTATTAACTTATTTTCATGACTTTTATCTTCATTAAGAACCATCTTTCCTTTCTTAATATTTGAAAGTTCAGCATGAAGTTCTTCAAGTTTACTGTTATGAGTTTTGTTAACCTCTCCAAGTGACTAGTTCTCAGATTTTAGTCTTTCATTAACCTAAACTAAGTTGGTGTTCTCAGATTTTAAGGAAGCACTAATTACACTCAATTTTTCATGGTTTGTTTTAAGTATTTTGAGCTCTCTTGAAATAATTTTAAATTTTTGATATATCTCATCAAAACCCTCTTCTAAAGATAGCTCTTTATCAGAATCAGAAACAAAATCACAGGTTCAGCTAGAAGTTACATGCTCATCATCTTGATGAGTGTTTGTTGCCATGAGAGCCAAGTTTGCAGTCTCCCCTTCTCCTTCTGAGCTAGAGGAAGAGGATGAGTTTTTTCTCATTGTCCCAAGCTACTGTCATGGCTTTTCTCTTGAAAGATTTCTTGAATCTTTTGGTATGCTCTTTTTTCTTTCACTCCTTCTTCTTGAGCAATGGACATTCAACTCTCAGATGTCCAAGATAATTGAATTCATAGCAAGTTGACTCATGCTTCTTGTCCTTGGTGTTCTTCTTTATGTAGTGCTTTTGGCCTGAAGTATTTTGAAATTTCTTCTTTTGAAGAACTCTCAGAAGTTTTCGAGATAGAAGAACTTCTTCTTCAATATTGATTTTACTTTCTTCACTTGAGGAATCTTCATCAAAGTCAAAGAGACTTGTTCTTAGTGTAGTAGAGACTCTCTTCTTAGAGGTGCTCTCTGCCAGCCTTTTTATGTTTATCTCATAGACCATAAGAGACCTAATGAATTTCTTTGGGCTTAGACTGCTGAGGTCATTTGTTTCTTCAATTGCAGTTACCTTTAGAGTCCATTGACTTGGGAGAGACCTTAGAATTTTTCTTACCAAGCCTCCACTACTGTACACCTTCCAAGAGCCATCAACCCATTTGTAATGTCTATGAATCTGCTATACATCTGGGTGATAGTCTCAGAAGGCTCCATCTTGAACCTCTCATATTGAGTAACTAGGATGTCAATCCTAGTTTCCTTCACTTTATCAGTTCCTTCTGTAACGACCCGCCATCCTATGACCGGAGACCCGGTCACTAAATGGATGTCGGCCCATTAACTGCGGGTTCACACCCGGATCTCACACAACACGTCTGGAGGAGTAAGTGCTAAACAAGATTAAATATATCAATCGTACGGACTACAAAGGTAAACGAGTGCGCAGAAAGGGAAATATCATTGTCCGTATACAGTCCAACAATAATTACATGTCCAACAATTAAATAAGTACAGGCAGAAGGAAAGTACAACAACATCGGGGCATACCCCGGGACTAAGACAGCTGCTGGTCCGCACACCAAGAAGACACCACGCTTCCGCTCACCTCGAGGTCCACACCTGAAAACCGCAGGGAGTGAGCCACACCAGAATTGGGCTCAGTAGGGATCATCCGATCCCCTGCCTCCCACTCACACACCCACAAGTGTAACAACAGGAATATATGGTAATTTAAGTAAAGCAGTAAACACAGCACCCAACTCTGACATGAAACACACGGTAAGCAGTGTACAAAGAACCATTCTAAGTAACCCGAAGAACCCAACACAGAGTCACGACTCACAGTCAAAGTCCACGAAGCGACTAAACCACACTGTCGACCGAAGTCGAACGTCGCCTCCCAACACTACCACCACTACTCACGCCTGTCCACCCCTACAGTGTTCCGGGGCACTGTAGGGTGAGGCAGTGAGTCAAACTAGGACTAGCTGGACTCAGTGTACCGCCACTGCCAGCTACGTGTGCACACAAGCAGTCTAGACTACTGTCCTACCACCGGATTGCCTCCACGCTAGGCCTCAGCGCTTCAGGAGGGCCCTGGGGACCGGCGAACCCCCATCAAGCCGAAGCTACAGGAACTACCCACAAACCCAACTCTCCCGGGCTGCGTCAGGCCAAGGGCTATAGGTACCACTCGTAACCTTGATCAAAGGTCACATCAGGCCCACTGGCTAAAGGGTAAACCAACTCCCACCAGTAACACCACCAGCTCCACAGCAGGAAACACGCCAGAAGCTGTCACGACAACCAAAGGAAACCCCGACCCGCTGAGACCAAACAGCAACCCCTCGGATAGCACACCAGCTGCTCCGGCCCGACGGGCTCAAGGTGGTTCTGCTTGTCTCAGCCAAGGGTAAAACACAACGTGCACCACACCACAGACACCATGACCCTGTCCCCATCGGTCCATGGTGACAACGTAAACCACAGTTAACACGGTCCACATTCGCATAACACAAACACACATATAAACATGATTCCATTCGTACAGTAAACCTCAGTCTCAGTATAAAGATAAGGCACACACACACACACCGGTGATGTAATTCCCCTCACGCAGAAGTCCTCCGTCTCAGTATACAACCCACAGCATGCATTAGAACCATCCCACCGTGATACATACGCGATATAACAGATTTAAGCATTTCTGTCTTGAATCGCGTCGACCGAGGTCGACGCCATTCAAGACCCTCAGACAGGTTTATTAAAAGCCAGATTATCGCTTAAAACGCGTCCACCAGTGAAGCCGCCGTTTTAAAACGCGTCAGGGTCGCCCGACGCCATTCAACCCAGAAATCCAGATTGCAGAACCCTTAAACGGGGGCATTTCCTGCCTAAATGGCGTCATGATGGCCCGACGTCCTTCAAAAAGGCGTCGTCCATCCATGACGTCATTTAGCGCAGAACCCCTAACTCAGGAAACCTCGAACAAGGAGGTTTCTGCGCTAAAACGCGTCGTGCTGACCGGACGTCTTTCGGAAAAGCGTCGACCCAGCCCGACGCCATTTAGCGCCAGAAACCAGGTTTCCTGGTTCGACCCAAGGGCTTCACCCTTGAACCCCCGGGCACCCCGAAAATCCCAAAATCAAAGGGGGAAGGAGAGAAGCTCGACCACACAATCATGCTTACGAAAACACGATCACAGACACCGTCATCCCCACATGGAATCCCCCCCTAAGCATGCTCAATCTATCCCCCAAACACCACGTCACGTCGAGAATCATACAAACATCACATGCAAGGTCCGTCCCCCTACCGGTTCTTGAACTCCTCCAAGCTCCTCGTCGCCGACCCGTCTCGCCCCACGCCGCCGCCGGTATCCTCGAGGACGCCGCCACTCCGCCGGGACGTCGGCCGCCGTCCGGAGAAGGGAACGCCGCGAGGAAGGTGGTGGAGGTAGAGGTGAGAGGTAGGGAAGCTATGGAGTAGTTGGAAGAGGAAGAAGAGGAAGGGAAGGGAGGAAGGAGGGCGGAGGGAGCGGAGAGGGCGAAGAGAGAGAGTGGAGAGGCGAAAGTGAGGGAAAGAAGGGGAGGCTTGCGGGGTCAATCTGGAACGAGGTAAAACGCGTCGATCGAGGCAGACGCCATTCAGTCTGACAGGACGGCCGTACTGACACCGCTCTGAAACGCGTCGCCCACCGCGGACGCCGTTCAGACGACAAGACAGGCCGTACTGACAACGCTCTGGCGTCGCACCCTGACACCGCAGGTGTCACAGTCTGAAACGCGTCGACCGAGGTGGACGCCGTTCAGACAAATCTGACAGGGGCCGTACTCTCGCGGCCCGAAACCCGCCCACGTGGCGCACACGTGGCACAACAACCAGCAGACCTAAATGGCGTCAACACACCCTGACGCCTTTTGAAAGGCGTCGAGCACTGTTGACGCCATTCAGCCAGAAGTCTCAAGACCCCTCCAGGGTCCAAACCAGGGGATCCGGCCCGAACCCGACCCGAATACAGAACCCGAAATCTCAGTTATTACAATCTCCCCCCCTTAAAAGAATTTCGTCCTCGAAATTTGCAACCGCTCAATGCTCAACTCGGCTAACCCACACATGCCGACAAACACCAATAACAACAATCATTCTCACCAATCACCCACACAGGGTTCCAACACATCATGCCAAGCTAACCAAGATTCTCAATTCTGACAGGAGCTGATAGATTAAAACAACCATACATTAACAAGGCACAATTTACAAAACCGATTTCTCCACCATCCCGAATACATACAAGTGCCCCACAAGACCACAACCATCTCTAAACAAGACAAGATAAAAGTGCTCATCTAGCACAACCTCTCGAATATCCACAAAGGGACGCGACTCCAATCATGCCTTGAACACCTACTCACCGCTCGGTCCCTGACCTGCCTTGTTCTTCTGGGGACAGTTCCGCGCGAGATGTCCCTTCCTACCACAGGCAAAACAACTACCAGTGATCAAGGGACATATCCTGTTGCCATGAAACCTGCCACAACGGGGACAACGATCCGCAGTGTCCTGCCTCGCCTCCTGCTGCCAGCCGTCCTCTGTCTCCATCTGCTGAACCGAGCCATCTTCTTCCTCATAAGGTGCCTCCTGAAACTCGACCTCAAACGAACTCGAACCGCCTGCCGAGAAGGCCGCTGATCTATCCCTGCTAGGCTGCTTCTCTCGTGCTGAATGCTCCGATTCCCTCGCCGTGTGTTGGAACTGCATTTCCAATGCTGCCGCGCGCTGAACTGCTGATGCCAAATCCCTACAACAATGGGCCGCCACAAACTCTCTCAGATCGTACCGAAGTCCATCCACGAATTTCTCCGTCCTCAGATCCTCACGCTCAGATATGTGTGGAGCAAACCTTCCCAGGGCCACAAATTTCATCTGATAGTCTAGAACTGACATATCACCCTGCACCAATTCCATAAACTCCCTTTCCTTGGCCCTGCGAACATGCCTCGGAAGGTACTGCCCACTAAACTCCCTCACAAAGCCTTCCCAAGGAATCTCCCTCAAAGACCTATCTGGAAACGTCAATCCCTTGATGGTAACCCACCAATCATAAGCATCGCCTTTCAGCAAGTAGGTTGCCAACAAGGTCTTGTCACTCTCAGCACATTCTAGAACATCAAACACCTTCTCCACTTCCTTAATCCACTGAGCTGCCGTATCTGGAACAGGTTGACCCGTGAAAGAAGGGGGCTTCAGCTTCAAGAACCGCTCCACCACCGTAGAATGGCCACCTCGGGAACTGGACCCCTCAGTTCCATCCCTCTGCTGATATCTAGCCATAGCCCCAATCATGGCTTCCATGAAACGTTCCACATCATGACCTTCTGCCCTCGAACTACCACCATCTGCTCTCGCACCCCGAGCCACCGGAGCTCTCCGCTTCGGCGCCATCGCTGCCCCACAACACACAAATCGGACCAAAACACGTCAAAACCTATCATTCTACACCAGCAGCCATCGCCTGTACCGACTTGCACTTATTGTTGGACTATAATATCTAACCCAGTTTATCACATACTCGACCAGACTGAGCTCTGATACCATCTGTAACGACCCGCCATCCTATGACCGGAGACCCGGTCACTAAATGGATGTCGGCCCATTAACTGCGGGTTCACACCCGGATCTCACACAACACGTCTGGAGGAGTAAGTGCTAAACAAGATTAAATATATCAATCGTACAGACTACAAAGGTAAACGAGTGCGCAGAAAGGGAAATATCATTGTCCGTATACAGTCCAACAATAATTACATGTCCAACAATTAAATAAGTACAGGCAGAAGGAAAGTACAACAACATCGGGGCATACCCCGGGACTAAGACAGCTGCTGGTCCGCACACCAAGAAGACACCACGCTTCCGCTCGCCTCGAGGTCCACACCTGAAAACCGCAGGGAGTGAGCCACACCAGAATTGGGCTCAGTAGGGATCATCCGATCCCCTGCCTCCCACTCACACACCCACAAGTGTAACAACAGGAATATATGGTAATTTAAGTAAAGCAGTAAACACAGCACCCAACTCTGACATGAAACACATGGTAAGCAGTGTACAAAGAACCATTCTAAGTAACCCGAAGAACCCAACACAGAGTCACGACTCACAGTCAAAGTCCACGAAGCGACTAAACCACACTGTCGACCGAAGTCGAACGTCGCCTCCCAACACTACCACCACTACTCACGCCTGTCCACCCCTACAGTGTTCCGGGGCACTGTAGGGTGAGGCAGTGAGTCAAACTAGGACTAGCTGGACTCAGTGTACCGCCACTGCCAGCTACGTGTGCACACAAGCAGTCTAGACTACTGTCCTACCACCGGATTGCCTCCACGCTAGGCCTCAGCGCTTCAGGAGGGCCCTGGGGACCGGCGAACCCCCATCAAGCCGAAGCTACAGGAACTACCCACAAACCCAACTCTCCCGGGCTGCGTCAGGCCAAGGGCTATAGGTACCACTCGTAACCTTGATCAAAGGTCACATCAGGCCCACTGGCTAAAGGGTAAACCAACTCCCACCAGTAACACCACCAGCTCCACAGCAGGAAACACGCCAGAAGCTGTCACGACAACCAAAGGAAACCCCGACCCGCTGAGACCAAACAGCAACCCCTCGGATAGCACACCAGCTGCTCCGGCCCGACGGGCTCAAGGTGGTTCTGCTTGTCTCAGCCAAGGGTAAAACACAACGTGCACCACACCACAGACACCATGACCCTGTCCCCATCGGTCCATGGTGACAACGTAAACCACAGTTAACACGGTCCACATTCGCATAACACAAACACACATATAAACATGATTCCATTCGTACAGTAAACCTCAGTCTCAGTATAAAGATAAGGCACACACACACACACCGGTGATGTAATTCCCCTCACGCAGAAGTCCTCCGTCTCAGTATACAACCCACAGCATGCATTAGAACCATCCCACCGTGATACATACGCGATATAACAGATTTAAGCATTTCTGTCTTGAATCGCGTCGACCGAGGTCGACGCCATTCAAGACCCTCAGACAGGTTTATTAAAAGCCAGATTATCGCTTAAAACGCGTCCACCAGTGAAGCCGCCGTTTTAAAACGCGTCAGGGTCGCCCGACGCCATTCAACCCAGAAATCCAGATTGCAGAACCCTTAAACGGGGGCATTTCCTGCCTAAATGGCGTCATGATGGCCCGACGTCCTTCAAAAAGGCGTCGTCCATCCATGACGTCATTTAGCGCAGAACCCCTAACTCAGGAAACCTCGAACAAGGAGGTTTCTGCGCTAAAACGCGTCGTGCTGACCGGACGTCTTTCGGAAAAGCGTCGACCCAGCCCGACGCCATTTAGCGCCAGAAACCAGGTTTCCTGGTTCGACCCAAGGGCTTCACCCTTGAACCCCCGGGCACCCCGAAAATCCCAAAATCAAAGGGGGAAGGAGAGAAGCTCGACCACACAATCATGCTTACGAAAACACGATCACAGACACCGTCATCCCCACATGGAATCCCCCCCTAAGCATGCTCAATCTATCCCCCAAACACCACGTCACGTCGAGAATCATACAAACATCACATGCAAGGTCCGTCCCCCTACCGGTTCTTGAACTCCTCCAAGCTCCTCGTCGCCGACCCGTCTCGCCCCACGCCGCCGCCGGTATCCTCGAGGACGCCGCCACTCCGCCGGGACGTCGGCCGCCGTCCGGAGAAGGGAACGCCGCGAGGAAGGTGGTGGAGGTAGAGGTGAGAGGTAGGGAAGCTATGGAGTAGTTGGAAGAGGAAGAAGAGGAAGGGAAGGGAGGAAGGAGGGCGGAGGGAGCGGAGAGGGCGAAGAGAGAGAGTGGAGAGGCGAAAGTGAGGGAAAGAAGGGGAGGCTTGCGGGGTCAATCTGGAACGAGGTAAAACGCGTCGATCGAGGCAGACGCCATTCAGTCTGACAGGACGGCCGTACTGACACCGCTCTGAAACGCGTCGCCCACCGCGGACGCCGTTCAGACGACAAGACAGGCCGTACTGACAACGCTCTGGCGTCGCACCCTGACACCGCAGGTGTCGCAGTCTGAAACGCGTCGACCGAGGTGGACGCCGTTCAGACAAATCTGACAGGGGCCGTACTCTCGCGGCCCGAAACCCGCCCACGTGGCGCACACGTGGCACAACAACCAGCAGACCTAAATGGCGTCAACACACCCTGACGCCTTTTGAAAGGCGTCGAGCACTGTTGACGCCATTCAGCCAGAAGTCTCAAGACCCCTCCAGGGTCCAAACCAGGGGATCCGGCCCGAACCCGACCCGAATACAGAACCCGAAATCTCAGTCATTACACCTTCATATGTCAGCTCCTTCTTTTACATATCTTGAGCTGTTCTATAGGTACAGATCCGATTGAACTCTTTCTTTCCAAGTGCACAGTATAGTACACTTAGGTCTTGTTATTCAAAGAAATTAAACGCTCGTCATTATCTGTTCATCTTTCTTTAGGAATAGTAATGATGTAGTCACCATCCTCAAACACACTGCAAAGATCTAGGTTATGACCCTCAAAGAAGTACCCCATTCTGTACTTCCAGTAAGAATAATCTTCACCATCGAACAATGGAAAGTAGTTGATAGACTGACCTTCACCATAACCGTTAGACATAGCCATCTCTCAGATCGTTAGATCTATACAACGAGAGAAATCTGCTTTAATACCACTTGTTGCCCAACTATATATAACCCAGAGTGGGGGTGAATGGGTTTTAGAATAAAATAACTAAAGTTAGCTTGAATAAAATGCGGAATTAAAAAACTAGTTGGATAGATGGAGGGAAAGAAAAGGAGCAAGCACATAATAAACACATATATTTATACTAGTACGGTCTATCTAGACCTACATCCAGCCCCCAAGTAACCTTTTGGGATTTCCACTACACAAGGTACAAACCTCTTGCCGATTTAATAACAACACCCCACATTCTAGCAGGTCTTCCTTTTTCAACCAAATGGGAACGAACTACCCTACACGCCAGGTAGGTCTTCCCTTCTAAACAAAGATGAACAAATCATCCTGCATGTTGAACAGGTCTTCTCTTCCAAAATCAGGAAGAGGAACAGAACAAGTACAGTGTATAAAGTGTACACAAATGCCTCTTGATAGACTGATATACAATAAAAATTAAAATACAGATCAAGACTAAAAATTGTTGTAATGAAATGTAGTGCATAATCTCATTGAAGGCCCGAGAGCTAGTAGCGCGCAATAAATTTGAAGCTCTTTCTCTCAGGCTATCTCTTGAATGTGAAACATACATTTTTAATGTAGCAATGAAAGCCTTCTTCTTTTTCAGTGGAGCTCTCTCTCTTTTCTTGCTTGGCTATCTACACTTCACTATCTCTTTCTTTTCTTTTCTTTCTATCACTCTGCACTTTTATGCTTTGAAGCTCAAGCTGCAGGTTATATAAAATGCCTTCAAAATTTGCCCGTTAGACAGTTAGATAGGATCCGTTAGACCAGGATTTCCCATTGAGTCAAACTTTCGAATTTCTTTAGATAAAGAAGAGTTTTTCACTTCACATTAACTAGGTAAGTCTAAAGTACTCAGGTACAACCTTAGACTGGTTGGTAAACTTCTTGTCAAGAACCTGAAATGAAGAGTTACACTAAAAAGGCAACTAGGCTTTTTATGCCTTGTCTGTCAATATAGCAGAAAATTCAATATATAATAGTAAAAGGTTCTAGAAAGCTGAACAATCCATAAAATATGTCAAATAGAGATATAGACATCCTCTCATATTGACAAGACAGAATAGAAATACAGTATGCACCGAGCCCCCTAATTCTCTGAAAATTAATTTTTGAAATTTTTAAATAGTTTAAAAGTTCAAAAAAAATTTAAAAATTCAGAAAAAAATATTATTTTCAAAAAAATATTTTACAAGTTTTTTTTTTTTTTTTATCATCTGTTAAGATAGTTTTTCTTGAAAATTCATAGGAATGTTAGTTAAGGGCTAAATATTGAAATTGTTTCAATTATTAGACTTAACTAACTTTGTGTAAGTTAATTAATATTGGGATGAGATTCTAATGGGATTAATTAACTGTATTTTATGACAATACCCCATGCTGTAATGCAAGTAGTTTTGTCTAAAATTTGTTTAGAGTTCGCTAACGATTAACTAAATTATTTAGTTCATGGTGATTTCACAATCTAATATATATAGTTATATTATTTTAAAATAATGAGTTATTTCAGATATAACTAATTATGTTATCACTATAATATACATACGATGTATGGCTATATATGGTTGGATGATTATGGACATGCGTTATGTGACGATATGTGAATGGTGAATGAATGAATGTTTAAATGATGTATGTATGTATGAGACTTGCATGTCTCCCTCTCTCTTTATTAAATCTAGGTTGTACTTTTTATCCTTCTCTAGTGTTGTACTCCCCTTGACTATTGATCAAGGTTTCTTAATATTATTGAATGTAAATCCTACGTGCCTTATTTTCATTCATGTAATTTTAAGAAGGGGATATGCTGAGAAGGACGTGAAGACTAGTAGGAATCATGGGAGATGAAGCCACATCATCGAGAGCATATGATGCTAGCCATGCTTGTATTTGTTTTCACCATAGGTTTATAGATGACCAACTAGCTCTGGTGTATCCTATTAGATTATGGAGTCCATGATCATCCAAGGTTGTTTTTTTATATATATTATATTAGATATATATGTGTCGATGTGCTATTAGAGACATATTTACCATAATTTGATAATATATGATATTCCAAATTTGGTCGATATGTATGTAGCACAATGATTGATAAGACCTTAAAATATTAGCTCGAAAATCCCTCATTTTAAATTCAAGTTAATTAACGTGAGTGAGTTGAGAACACAACCCACGTGGCCTTCCATCATAATGGACTAAAGGCTTATCCTTAGTTAGGTCTTGCTTGTTGAGCTATCTCAAGACTTGCTTGACAAAATGATAAGAATTTAATCTATGGCATCCGATACCTCACCTTGGGGTGGAGTCCGGATGTATCTTTGTTGAGCTACCTCAAGAGATGCATCCTTCATCTATGCTCATAATGTTATGATGGTTGAACTTGACCAAATATTCATCATTGTTGTGCTATCACAAGGTTATGATAATTTGAAAGCCGAACTATTGGAAGTTGCAAGGAGTTGCAACTAGCAAGAGTTGTCTACCTATTAAGAATAATATAATTTGTTGATCTACCTCAAGACTATACACATTATGTTAATAGGGTCTTGGTACCCACTAGGAGATCGCCATAACCTCTCGCTTCACGTAATGAGGGTTATGTGATTCGTCAAAAATTAGTGGGAGATTACATTAAGTTTTAAAATATATTTTTAATGTAATTAAAACTTTGAATATCTACATGCTTATCAAAATTTATATTTTATCTCCTCAGATCGCAATCATGTCATCGATCAACCCGTTCTATAGCATATTCGATGCTAACAAACTTATAGGCCTGAACTTTATTGACTGGCTGAGGAACGTAAGGATAGTCCTCATCATTGAGAAAATAGCCTATGTCCTTGAAGAGAAACTGCCTGAGCTTGCTGAAAACCCCTTGAGAGTTGAGAGGGAGGCTAATAAGAAATGGAGGGAAGATGTTGTCACTGCTTAATGCAACATGTTGGCTTCAATGACCAATAAATTGCAAAGGCAGCACGAAAAGATAAGTGCATACTCCATACTGATTCACTTGCAAGAGTTTTTTAGTGATCAGAGTAGGACTAAGAGGTATGAGACATAGTCTCTTTTGTACTAGGATGGCAGAAGGATCACCTGTTCAGGCCATGTCCTAAAAACGATTGACTGGATGGAGAGACTTGAATGACTTGGTTTCCCAATAGTACGTGATCTCTAAATTGATTTGATCCTCCAGTGCCTCCTAGATTCCTATCCCAACTTTGTAGTGAACTTCAACATGAATAGGATTAATGTCACCATAACGGAACTCCTGAACATGCTGAAGACAGTTGAGATCACTTGAAAGAGGGATAAGAATCAAATCTTACTTGTCGGTAAGGCTGACAAGAAAAGAAAGTCTCAGAAGCCCTTTAAGAAGGGAAAAGGCAACAAGTAAAGATAAATGAGGCTGTTAAGAAATCTCAACCAGATTAGAAAAACAAGGAAAAGTGCTTCCACTACGAGAAGGAAGGGTATTGAAAAAGGAACTGCAAGAAGTATCTTGAAGAGAAGGCTAAGATGAAGCAAGCTAAGGCTACATATATCTATATGATAGACCTGAACCTTTCTTATAGATCTACATCTTGGATGTTAGATACTGGTTGTGCCTCACATATCTGTAATGACTTACAAGTGCTATAGGGCAGTAGGAGGCTTGCCAAAGGAGAGGTCGAGCTTCGCATGGGGAATGGAGCAAAAGTTGCCGCACTCGCCGTAGGACCCATCGATTTCAGTTTACCTTATGGAGTTACTTTGTTTATGAACGTCTGTTATTATGTTCCCAGTATGGTTAAGAACATTATTTCTATTTCTTGTTTGGACAAGATAAGATATAAAAGTTTCATTGAGAACAATGGTTATTCTTTATTTAGGAATGGCAATAAGATTGCATATGGAATTATATAATGGCTTGTACGTTTTAGATTGCACTCCTTTCATGATGTTTGTTGATAAGCCCATCAAAAGGTTTAGAGATGGGGTGAATGCTGCATATCATTAGCACTATAGGTTAGGTCACATCAATGAGAATAGACTCACTAGGATGCATAAAAATGGATATCTTAATCCATTTGATTATGAATCATATGTAACATGTGAGTCATGCCTCACTGGTAAGATGGCCAAAGCTCCTTTTGATGGAAAGGGAGAGAGAGACACTAAGTTATTAGAACGCATATATTCAGATGTATGTGGACCCATGTCCACACAAGCCAAGGGTGGTTTCTCCTACTTCATTACCTTCACTGATGATTTTTCTCAATTTGGGCATGTGTATTTGATGGAGTACAAATCCGAGGCATTTGAGAAATTTAAGGAATTCAGAAATGAAGTAAAAAAATAAATCGAAAAAAATATTAAGGCACTTAGATCAAATCGTGGTGGTGAATACTTAAGTACGGAGTTCACCCAATATCTTAAAGATAATGAGATTCTATCACAATGGACACCTCCCTACACACCTTAATTAAATGGAGTTGGTGAAAGGAAGAATCGTAGCTTATTAGATATAATACACTCCATGCTGAACTTTGCTACTCTTCCCGTGTCTCTTTGGGGCTATGCCCTAAAGACAGCTGCATACCTCTTAAACAAGGTTCTGACTAAATCGGCTTCTTCCACACCATATGAGACATGGAAAGGGAAAAAAGTAGGCCTTAAATATGTTAGAGTGCGAGTATGCCCTAGACATGTTAAGAGGCATGATCCGGACAAATTGGAGTTCAGGATTGACAAGTGTAGACTTGTCAGATATTGTTATACCCCGTACTTTTATAACCATTAATAAATTTAATTAATTTAAATTAGACTAATTAACTAATTATAAGAATCCATAACCGAGTTTAAGTAGCTTAATTTAGTCCAATTAACTTAATTATGAAAGCTCAATAGCCCAGTTATACTATTAAGAATAGGCCACTAATTTAGTTCAAATTATGAGTTGATGTATTAGACAACAACATAGTAAAATAATGAGAACCCTCTGTAAAAAATTATAATTTAGGCATAGTTAATATCATTGGTAAGAGAATAAAAAGATATACAACTTTGTAGAAGAACATTTTTATTAATTCAGATATTTTAGAGGTCAAAAATATCAATGATCAGTTTTAAAAAAGGGCTACCTATATAGAACAAATCCTAATTAGACTAATATTTAAATTGAAAAATAAAAGATGATATAATTAAAATTAATCACGATCTGAAAAGTTATGTATGACATATTTAACTTAAATTAGAAGTAGAATGTAATAAATTTGAACATAATTAAGATTATAATTAATGGGTAGAAAGTCATAATTGGAATCCTACTTGAACTTGGATTCTGTACATTGATTTATTTGACATAGCCTCAGTGTTGTAACCATAACTCTGTGTATAAAATTTTAAATTAAGTAAGAAAACTCCCATTAAAACTATGACTCAAAATTCTATAAGTTTTATGAATAACACATGTTTAAAATAAGTCATTATTCAAGTTTCAGATTTTTGTTATCTTCATTTCTATTTATTCTATGAGTATTATATCAGTCTATGTAATCTGTCCGTTTAATCTGTTCTGTTTCTAATTATGATCACACGAGTTACAGATGTTTGTTTTCCTTGGTCCGATAACTAATTGAGCTGAAATTTTGAAAAAGTCTATTTGTTATGTTATATTCATGACCAATAAATTTCATAATTTTTGAAGTTTATTTGATATTTATTCTATAATATTATTTTCAGACTATATAATATGTCATAGCAGTTTTGAAATCTCAAAGTGTGAATCCTATATCTCATTTGGTTCATGTAAAAATCATACCAAATTTTGTAAAGACCTTTGTTGTAATATCCTTGACGTCTCTATAAAGTTTGAGAATTTTTTGACTCTGTTTGCTATTCAGTTTGCCCTCTATTTCGATTTGCTGGAATTTGAGTTAAGTCGATTCTCCGAATCAAAGTGAGAATCCAAAATTATATCAAACCAATTTAGAAATTTAACTTTGTCCACACTTTAAATATGACTTCTTTGACATGTTTTCCAAGTTTGAAAATTTTCTGAATTTGTTTGATATTATTCAGCCTATTTGTTAATTTGTTAGTTCTGAAAATTCGCTTTGAAGGCCGAAAAATATGTTTGTTATTAAAATTCTAAGAAAATTCTTTTGAATATATTTTATATCCAGCAACCTATTTTGATCAAATTTACACTGATTATTCATCTATATGATCATATTGGCTCTTTAAGTGATTATTTTGTATATAAAAGTATGTATTTTAACTCCTATATGTAAGTATCATTTTGACAAATTAATTTCCAGATCTATGATCATTATGGAATCTGTAAAAATATATTTGTGCCATATTTGTTTGAGATATGTTTGGACATTGCCATTTTAAGAAGATTGTGACTCATTTCATAAGCGTCCGTGGATGAGTTCTGCCCGTGGGCAACGGGAAAATCCCGGTGATTGTGTTTTGTTTGTAGTTCTCCGATGTGGGACCATAGACTTGTTGGGTTTCTCGGGGTTCTCCAGATCGCTCATGCAGCGGAAAATAAAATTTTAAACAGCGATCCGTTTTCCCGTTTCGAAAGACTTAAAACTACCATTATCCGATAATCGATTTTCACCGTGTGCGGATTCGAATCCGCAACCGTTCGGTTCCGTCGGTGCGACACCGCAAGCCGCGCAAGCGCCCGGCCTCTAGCGAAGCCCACGCGATCCTCCCCACGACGGATATCCTCGCGTTCCTCGTTCTTTGCAGCCCACAAAACCTCCGCCGGTCGCCGCAACAATCGCCGCAACGCGGGGACGATTTCCCGTCGAACGGGATTCGGAGAAGCGGCGGAGCAGATCTGGATCTGTCTGGATGCCAGAGGGAGAGAGAAACTGAGGAGGGGCGGCTAGGGTTAGCAGCAACTTGGCCTGCTCAGCCCGTTCGCTATGTTTTATACTAACCGCGCGGTTTTTCATAAAAACCCCCGGTTTGTATAAAACCCACTTATTTATCCATCGCCTTGAGAATCACTTGCGTGTGACCCTCTAGGCCCAAGTACCAGTCCAGTTAATGGCCCAACAAGCCCAGTGACTCCTCACTGGCTTTATTAATCAATTAATAACTCTTTATTAATTAATTAATCAATCAAATTGATGTCGCACATCGAATTCGACCGGGCCTCCGATCACGTTGGGTGCCAAGCAACACCGCATGAACCCGGAAGGTATTGGGGTTAAGTAACCCACTCTTGGAACCTTTCCGCCGACAGTTACCGCGTGGATATAATCCTTCATTCGTACAATGCTCTCGAGTCAACTCAGGGTTTGGCGAGCTGTCAAACCCTAACCGGTCGACTCACTTGGATTGGATGCCGCTGATGAATATCGAAAAACTCCTTTCCCGATATTATCGTCCGCCCTGGCCAGGGACTTTCGCGCATCCTTCCTAGAGCATTCTCTCTCTAAGTACCGAGAGCGAATTATTCCTTATTGACACACAATTCCCTTCGACGGTATTCCGCTGTACCCAATCCTTGGCGTATTAGAATCCCGTGGCTAGAGATTCGTAAACCAAGGTCAAAACACAGAAGTCCACAGACAAGGTGTCCTTGGTGTCTCAGGTCCGAGGACCATCCACGCAACTGCGACAATAGAATCAAGCTGGTTGACAGTGAGGTACAATACCATCCAGCGATTCAGTAGGATCAGTTCAGTGAACTCATTCTCCAATGAGCACCTACAGATTCGCCTTAGAGTCTCCACACAAGTGACTTATGAGATCAGTCACCCTCATCATATGAGCAGGAGTAATCTGTACTAGTCTAACCGGATATCCGATGTCCTTCTCGGATATCCTCCAACTAGGAACGATTAAGAATATGTGTGTTTAAGTGATCAGTCTCATTAGTATGATCTTATCATAATCTGATCACTATAGCACATATTCACGGACTTCATTATGAAATGATAATTAACGCGATTTACACATAATGAATATTATGCCATTTTATTAATAAATGAACGAGATTTACATAGTCAGATTGGCTTGTAGGCCACCTAAAACTAATAATCTCCCACTTGGACTAAAGCCAATCACCTTCATACAATAAGCCTATAGACTCTAAGTGACGCTCAAACACAATTTGAGCCAACGGCTTCGTCAGTGGATCTGCTACATTGTCGACGGATGGAACTCTTTCCATTACTACATCTCCTCTAGATAAGATGAAAGTGCCTCAGAACATCTTTCGATTTCTGATGAGACTACGGCTCTTTCACTTGTGCAATAGTCCCATTGTTGTCGCACAACAGCGGAACATGATCAAAGGATACCGGGAACTATGTCAAGGTCGGTGATGAACTTCTTCAACCACACCGCTTCCTTAGCGGCTTCAGCTGCAGCGATGTACTCAGCTTCAGTCGTCAAATCTGCAGTGGTTACTTGCTTGGAACTCTTCCAGCACACTGCGCCTCCGTTCAATGTAAATACAAATCCAGATGTAGACTTGCTATCATCTGGATCTGACTGGAAACTCGAGTCAGTAAAGTCTCGCAGTTTCAAGTCACCTCCTCCATAGACAAGAAACATATCCTTAGTTCTTCTCAGGTACTTAAGGATACATTTCACTGCCTTCCAGTGCTCTTCGCCTGGATCAGCCTGAAATATGCTCGTAACACTTAGAGCAAATGCAACATCAAGCCGTGTACATAGCATGGCATACATGATAGATCCTATAACAGAGGCATAGGGTATCCTATCCATGAATGCCCTCTCATAAGGAGTCTTAGGAGACTGCTCCTTTGAGAGATTAATTCCATGTCTCATCGGTATGAGACCTCTCTTGGAATTTTCCATACCAAACCTTTTGACTATGGTATCTATGTACAAGTATTGGGTCATTCCAAGCATCCTCTTTGATCTATCTCTATAGATCCGTATTCCCAATACGTATGATGCTTCTCCCAAATCCTTCATGGAGAAGTTTTTCGACAGCCAGATCTTTACTGATAACATCATAGCTACATCATTCCCAATGAGTAGTATGTCATCTACGTAAAGAACTAGAAAAGTGACTGCACTCCCACTAGTTTTCTTGTACACACAAGGCTCATCTTCATTCTTAATGAAGTCATAAGACTTGACAGTCTCGTCAAATCTTATGTTCCAGCTCCGGGAAACTTGCTTCAGTCCATAAATGGACTTCTGAAGCTTGCTTTAGTTCCAAAATGTCCTTGGCACGTTCTCCATGTCCAGTAAATGGAGATTTTGCCATCTTTCCCATAAGGCAGGATTCACATGTTGCAAACGATTCATAATCGAATGTTGTTAAATAACCATGCTTATGCAACTTTTGCAACCTGCTTTCGCCAATGTGCCGAAGTCTGCAATGCCACATGTAGGCTTGGTTCACACAATTCTTGCTCTTCTTAAGAGCATTATCAATTTGAAGATTATAATAAGAAACATCTAATAGATATAGACCGTTGACTAAAGATGCTGAAGCTATTGATTTATTACCATAATAAATCGAACAACTTCTATTCTCAATAGTCAACCTATATCCTATCTTGTCCAAACAAGATATTGATATGATGTTCTTTATTATGCTAGGAACATAATAACAATCTTCTAATAGTAAGGTGTCTCCCGATGGAAGCTTGAGGTTTGCTGTCCTAACAGCAATCGCCGCAACTTTTGCGCCGTTTCCTAGCCTCAATTCCACCTCACCATGTCTCAGCTTGCGCTTACTTGTCAGCATCTGTGCATCATGACAGATATGAGAAGCACATCCGGTATCCAATACGCAAGATGTGGAATCTCTAACTGATAAGTTGATATCTATCATATAGATATCTGAAGCTTCAGACAGCTTCACTCTTCCATGAGCTTTATCGTTAAGGAACTCCTTGCAGTTCCTCTTCCAGTGACCATACTGCTTATAGTAGAAGCAGTCACCCTTCAGTACTCTTTTCCCTTTGTCCTTCGATCCTTTATCGTTAGCTATCATCTCTGCTTCAGGGGCTTCCAATGCCGATTCAGCAGGAGGATCAGCTCCAGGGACAAAGTCAATGTGCTCAGATCTGAAGACATTCTTCAGGTTTCTGAACCAATCCGAGTAGATCAGGTAAGTCAAAAGGGCATCAAGTATGCCACGGAGTGGGTTATTCGACGACATAATTCCCTACAGGAGATAAGTAAAATCTATTTAGCAGATGTTCAATTATTAAAATTTAAAACAAGACATGGTCTTTTGTTCAAGTTTAACTCCCACTAATTTTCGACGGACTGTATAACCCTCAGTTATACAGAACGGGAGACGTCGACAGTCTCCTAATGGGGATCAGAATCTCAATGACTTGCACTACAGCCTTGTGGATAGCACAACAAACTGTAATACAATCAAAGAGCACCCAACTCATGGGACTTGCTACTCCTTGCAATATCTGATCATGGCTTCGGTCCCCAGAGATTTAATGGCCTTGTGGATAGCACAACAAACCATTAATTTTGGTCTAAGCTAACCATCGTTACGCGACGAGCATAGATTTGCATGCAGCCCTTGTGGATAGCACAACAAAGCTACATGGTTCCTCTACCCCGATCTATAGGCATCTAATGCCATAGCCACAGTTTCTCCTCCCAATTAAGCAGCCCTTGTGGATAGCACAACAAACCTGCCTAAATTGATTCAAATCCTATGACTATAACGATGGTGGACCACGCGGTAAGTTCTTAACTACTCGCGTTACGGCTTAGAGTTTATCTGAGGGTATTTAGATAACTTTTATTTTGGTCTCTCCTAGGTGATAGTATAAATATATCGTATATATTTACTAAATACTATAACCTGCTTTGATTCATAATCAAAAGAAAACAATGCATCACATACATGTCTAGTGTGGTCTTGGATAGCACAGTGGGTTTGACTAGAGCCAACAGTCAAACGCACACATAATCTAACATAACATTTACATTAGATAAACCTGCAAACACATAGGCAAAGGATCTTCATCTTTTCGCCTTCCTGGTTGCAGCTGTGGATCGTCCTCGCTCCTTCTTCGGTTGCCTCGATCAGATTACAATAAATTTTAGAATTTACAGGTAAATTGAAGAAGGCCTTATGGCGAGTACAAGAGAGAGAGGGAGGTAGAAATACATTGGAGTATGAGAGAGAGAGGTGCACAGACCTCTATTTATTAACAATTAATAAACAAACATACATCCACGATCCACACAATCCATTCATCACATGAATAATTAAATAAGTGCATATCCATGACCACGGTATGTTTTAAACATTCCACACATGATTCAGCGCATCACATGGCTAAAACAAATGAGTTTTTCAAAATAAATAATTTTGGCTTTCAAAAAGCTGGGATCCAATCAAAATTGGTATTTGAATTTCGAAAACTCATTTTATTAACTTAACATGCAATTAAATCAAAATTTAAAAGCATTAAACACACATCACATGTGCACACACTCCAAATTAATAATTCCAGATTATTCCATGCCAATTAGAACAATTCTAATAATCTAACACTTAGATTAAAGCCCATTAATAATCTAACAATTAGACTGTTAATAACTAATCTAACTCTTAGACTAGTCTATCAAAGTTAATTAACAATTTAACACTTAGATTATTAATTAACTCTATTGATTAATTAACTACTAATCTAACTCTTAGATTAGTTAATTTAAAATCAATTATTAACTTAATACTTAAATTAATAATTAACTTTAATTAATTAATAATTACTAATCTAACTATTAGATTAGAAGATTAATGTTAATCATTAATTTAACCCTTACATTAATAACTAACAATAATAATTAAAGACTACTAATTTAACACTTAAATTAGTCATTTGAGTCAATTATTAATTTAACAATTAAATTAACAACTAACTCAAATAATTAATTAACAATTAGTTGAAATAATAATTAATAATATAACTATTAGATTAATAATTATTAATTAATAATTTAACCATTAAATTAGTATTATTAAGATTAATCATTAGTTTAACTATTAAACTAACAATTAACATTAATCAATTAACAACTAATTGTTAATCAAAAATTGATTCAAAAATCATTAATTAAAAGCCCAATTAAATAAATTTGAACAATTAAATTTCAAAACAATTTTAAAATTTAAAATTTAGTTCAAATTTTATTTATAATTTAAATAGGCTCATTGGGGTTTAATGTAGGATTGGGGTTATTAATTAAAATGGGCCCAGCCCATTAAACCCGAGCCAGGCTTGGACCCTGCTGAGCCAGGGTCGAGCCAGGTGCCACCCTGGGCTCGGCCCGGGCCAGCAGGGAACCCGGCCCGTCCCTGGCCGGTCGAACCGGCACGATGGGGGGCCGGCCCCTTTCCTTCCCCAACCCGACAGCTCACCTGGTTGCAGAAACCCTAAACGGGTTGTAGCCGGCGGTAGGTCTCCACGGTGCCGCCCGACGGCTGGCCACCGGCGACGGCCGACCTCTCCGGCGACATCCCCGACATCGGCGGGATCCCAGCCGCCGGTAGACACCCTGGAAAAGCCCAAATAGCTCCATAGCCGCCCCCCTTAATTTCTGGTTTTAGTTCAAACCGTGGGCAAGGAAGGAAGTGGGAGATCCTACTGGCCATCTCCAGCGGCCCATCCGGTGCTGTCTAGAAGCTCAGTGAACACAGGGTGACAATCCCCAAAGGATCCGAGGTCCCGGGCCATCATCCCAACGTTTGGGAAGCTCAAATGAGGCCGCCATTAACCCCGTTCTTCATCACATGAAGAATACGAAAATAACCCCAAAAATTCCGATTTGCAGGATTAAAAATTAATCTAATTAATCGTGTTCATCATATGAACACAAATCCAACAATCAATCGAATTTGTGCATGGAATCGAATCATGGAAAAATTAATTTCGGAAATCGAAACGGGACGAGAAACAGTGGAACCTGGCTCTGATACCACTGTTGGGTTTCTCGGGTTTCTCTGGATCGCTCACGCAGCGGAAAATAAAATTTTAAACAGTGATCCGTTTTCCCGTTTCGAAAGACTAAAAACTACGATTATCGGATAATCGATTTTCACCGTGTGCGGATTCGAATCCGCAACCGTTCGGTTCCGTCGGTGCGACACCGCAAGCCGCGCAAGCGCCCGGCCTCTAGCGAAGTCCACGCGATCCTCCCCACGACGGATATCCTCGCGTTCCTCGTTCTTCGCAGCCCACGAAACCTCCACCGGTCGCCGCAACGATCGCCGCAACGCGCGGACGATTTCCCGTCGAACGGGATTCGGAGAAGCGGCGGAGTAGATCTGGATCTATCTGGACGCCAGAGAGAGAGAGAAACAGAGGAGGGGCGGCTAGGGTTAGCAGCAGCTTGGCTTGCTCAGCCCGTTCGCTATGTTTTATACTAACCGCGCGGTTTTTCATAAAAACCCCCGGTTTGTATAAAACCCACTTATTTATCCATCGCCTTGAGAATCATTTGCGTGTGACCCTCTAGGCCCAAGTACCAGTCCAGTTAATGGCCCAACAAGCCCAGTTACTCCTCACTGGCTTTATTAATCAATTAATAACCCTTTATTAATTAATTAATCAATCGAATTGATGTCGCACATCGAATTCGACCGGGCCTCCGATCACGTTGGGTGCCAAGCAACACCGCGTGAACCCGGAAGGTATTGGGGTTAAGTAACCCACTCTTGGAACCTTTCCGCCGACAGTAACCGCGTGGATATAATCCTTCATTCGTACAATGCTCTCGAGTCAACTCAGGGTATGGCGAGCTATCAAACCCTAACCGGTCGACTCACTTGGATTGGATGCCGCTGATGAATATCGGAAAACTCCTTTCCCGATATTATCGTCCGCCCTGCCCAGGGACTTTCGCACATCCTTCCTAGAGCATTCTCTCTCTAAGTACCGAGAGCGAATTATTCCTTATTGACACACAATTCCCTTCGACGGTATTCCGTTGTACCCAATCCTTGGCGTATTAGAATCCCGTGGCTAGAGATTCGTAAACCAAGGTCAAAACACAGAAGTCCACCGACAAGGTGTCCTTGGTGTCTCAGGTCCGAGGACCATCCACGCAACTGCGACAATAGAATCAAGCTGGTTGACATTGAGGTACAATACCATCCAGCGATTCAGTCGGATCAGTTCAGTGAACTCATTCTCCAATGAGCACCTACAGATTCGCCTTAGTGTCTCCACACAAGTGACTTATGAGATCAGTCACCCTCATCATATGAGCATGAGTAATCTGTACTAGTCTAACCGGATATCCGATGTCCTTCTCGGATATCCTCCGACTAGGAACGATTAAGAATATGTGTGTTTAAGTGATCAGTCTCATTAGTATGATCTCATCATAATCTGATCACTATAGCACATATTCACGGACTTCATTATGAAACGATAATTAACGCGATTTACACATAATGAATATTATGCCATTTTATTAATAAATGAACGAGATTTACATAGTCAGATTGGCTTATAGGCCACCTAAAACTAACAAGACTCCCCGGCTATACATGTGCCATGACCTTAGCATACTTGCCTATATGCTCTGGTATTTGTTTGTTCGGCTCCTTATATGGTAGTTAGATGAATGTCTATTTGATATGTTTAGATTTAATTTGTTTGGCACATAAATATGAAATATAATTTGCTGTTTAGATCCAGTTGATTCAGCTTATAATATGCTCAGTTTCTTCTTTTGACATCTACGCTTAGTGATTTTGATCTAAGCCTATTTGATTAAGAATTTACGTTCATTCTGATTATCTATTCTCACAATATAAATTCTAATTTGATAAGTTACTATTGCCAAGACATATTTGCTATATGTTCAATTCGATATGTGATTGATTCAGTTCATGGCTAGTATATTTGTTCAGTAAGATAATAATTCTATTGATTTGATGCTATATATGTTGTATGTTAGTGGTGGGAGTTGGGAGGTTATTGGAGTGGAGGGAGAGGTGAAATGGAGGGAGGAAAAGGAAGGAGGGGGAAAGGGGCCACCGGTGCCGCCGGAGGAAAAGGAGGAGAGAGGAGAGGAAGGAGGGAATAAGGGAAAGGAAGGAGGGTTCGCGGGGTCAACCAGAAGCTGGGTAAAACGCGTCGTGCACGCCCGACGTCTTTCAGATGACAAGACCGGGCCATACATTGACAAGTCAGGGTCGTACTCTGAATGGCATCGTCCATCCAAGACGCCATTCAGATGATATGACCGGGGCCGTACTCTCGCGACCCAAGGCCAGCCCACGTGGCGCCCACGTGGCACAGCCTAAAACGCGTCTACATTGTTGGACGCCATTTAAACCGCGTCAAGCAGGCTTGACGCGAAACAGAACAGAGTCTCAGCCCCATCAGGGCCTGAACTACGGGATCTGACCCCGAAAACTGACCCGGTAACTGGATCCGAAAACCTCAATCGTTACAACCTTTCTGTCATCGGTTACCGCGCAGATATAGTTCTTCATCCGTACAATATTCCCGAATAAACCTAGGATATGGTTTACCGTTAAACCCTAGACGGTCGATTCACTTGAATCATATGCCCCTAAACTATATCAGATAACTCCTTATTTGATACAGTGTCCACCTTGTCCACAGACTTAAGCGCATCATTTCTAGAACATTCTCTCTCCCATTATCGAGAGCGGGTGATCCCGTATTAAACACACAATTACCTTCGGGGGCATCTCCCTAAACCCGATCACTTGACTTATGGATAACCTATGGTTAGGGATTCGTTAATCAAGGTCAAAGTTCATAAACGTACCAACAAGGTATCCTTGGTGTCTCTGATCCAAGGTGTTAGTCTTAGGTGGCCTACAAGCCAATCTGACTATGTAAATCTCGTTCATTTATTAATAAAATGGCATAATATTCATTATGTGTAAATCGCGTTAATTATCGTCTCATAATGAAGTCCGTGAATATGTGCTATAGTGATCAGATTATGATAAGATCATACTAATGAGACTGATCACTTAAACACACATATTCTTAATCGTTCCTAGTTGGAGGATATCCGAGAAGGACATCGGATATCCGGTTAGACTAGTACAGATTACTCCTGCTCATATGATGAGGGTGACTGATCTCATAAGTCACTTGTGTGGAGACTCTAAGGCGAATCTGTAGGTGCTCATTGGAGAATGAGTTCACTGAACTGATCCTACTGAATCGCTGGATGGTATTGTACCTCACTGTCAACCAGCTTGATTCTATTGTTGCAATTGCTTGGATGGTCTTCGGACCTGAGACACCAAGGACACCTTGTCAGTGGACTTTTGTGACCTTGGTTTTTGAATCTCTAACCACAGGATTCTAAACAGCCAAGGATCGGGTACAACGGAATACCGTCGAAGGGAATTGTGTGTCAATAAGGAATCATTCGCTCTCGGTACTTAGAGAGAGAATGCTCTAACAAGGATGGGCGGAAGTCGCTGGCCAGGGCGGACGATAATATCGGGAAAGTAGTTTTCCGATATTCATCAGCGGCATCCAATCCATGTGAGTCGACCGGTTAGGGTTTGACAGCACGCCATACCTTGAGTTCACTCGAGAGCATTGTACAAATGAAGGATTATATCCACGCGGTAATTGTCGGCGGAAAGGTTCCAAGAGTGGGTTACTTAACCCCGATACCTTCCGGGTTCACACGGTGTTGCTTCGCACCCAACGTAATCGGAGGTCCGATCGAATTCGATGTGCGACATCGATTCGATTGATTAATTAATTAATAAAGAGTTATTAACCGATTAATAAATCCAGTAAGGAGTTACTGGGCTTATTGGTCTATTAACTGGACTGGTACTTGGGCCTAGAAGGTCACACGTAATTGATTCTCAAGGCGATGGATAAATAACTGGGTTTTATACAAATCAGGGGTTTTTATGAAAAACCGCGCGGTTAGTATAAAACATAGCGAACGGGCTGAGCAAGCCAAGCTGCTGCTAACCCAAGCCGCCCCCTCCTCTGTTTCTCTCTCTCTCTGGCGCCCCAAGCCAGATTCGGATCCCCGGATCTGCTCCGCCGCTTCTCCGACTCCCGTTTGACGGGAAATCGTCTACGCATTGCGGCGACCGGCGGAGGTTTCGTGGCTGCGAAGAACGAGGAACGTGAGGATATCCACCGCGAGGAGGATCGCGTGGACTCCATTAGAGGCCGGGCGCTTGCGCGGCTTGCGGTGTCGCACCGACGGAACCAAACGGTTGCGGATTCGAATCCGCACACGGTAAGAACCGATTATCTGATAATCTAATTTTTTAGATTTTTCGAAACGGGAATGGATCTTCGTTTTTATTTTTATTTCCGCTGCGCGGGAGATCCGGAGAAACCCGAGAACCCAACACAAGGACCATCCAAGCAACCGTGACAAAATAATCGAGTTGGTTAACAATAAGGTATCTACCATCCAACGATTTTTGGTCGGATCAGCTCAATAAACTCATTCACCAATAAGCACCTACAGGTCCAGCATAGTGTCTCCACACAAGTGACTTATATGATCAGTCACCCTCATCATATGAGCTGAAGAAACCTATACTAGTCTATCCGGATATTTGATGTCCTTCTTGAACATCCTTCGACTAGGAACAATTAAGAACATATGTTTATAAGTCTTCGGTCCCATAATTATGATCTCATCACAATCAGAAGACCATTGCACATGTTCATAGACTTCATCGTGATACGATAAACAAAGATCGATTTAATTACACAATGAATTTATGCTATTATATTAATAAACTGAATAATATACAGTATCGGATTGGCTTTCGGGCCACCTAATACTAAGAGTCCCCCTCCTATATATGAACATTGCTAAAAAATAAAAAAAATTTGAAAACAATTTTCAGCAAGAATTGGGGTCAATCCATCTAAATTCATCACCATGAACTAGAAGAGATGAGAAAGATTGAATCTTTAATATGGAATCCATCTAGAAATTCAGTTTAGAAGATCGAACTAGATCAAAGTGATTACCTGGCTCTGATAGCATTGTAATGATCTGAGGTAGAGACGATAAAAATGCAACGAAAACAAGATATTAAAAGTTCTTTTGTTTGCCCATTCTTGATCCTTTTCTACGGTTCTATTCTATGTGGTCATTGAGCATCACCTTGCATAGAGTTGAATCCACGACCGAGCGATGCTACTAGTTACGCAGGTGCCTAACCTCCAGCGGTATCCACGCTATCCATCTCTTGATGAATCATTCTCTCTCTCTCGTTCAGTTCGGCATGCTCGCTAACATTCCTTCTCCCCTATAATGCCGCAGCATACAGACGGTGAATTCCCGATGATCGGGAGTAGTAGTGTTATGCCCCGCACTTTTACAACCTATTAATAAGTTTAATTGATTTAAATTAGATCAATTAACTAATTATAAGAATAAATTAGTGAGTTTAACTAATGTGATTAACCAAATTATGAAAGTCCATTAACTTAATTATACTACTCATTTAGTTCAACTTCTATGTTGATGCATTAGACAACAACATAGTAAAATAATGCTAACGTTTTTTAAACAATTCTGATTAAAGTATAGTTGGTATCATTAGAAAGATCATAAAAAGATCTATAATTTTGTAGAAGGCCATTTTTACTAATTCAGATTTTTTAGAGGTCAAAATATCAAAAATCAGTTTTAAAAAGGGTTGCCGATAGAAAACAAGTCCTAATTGGACTATGATTTGAGTTAAGAAATAAAAGATAATATAATTAAAATTAACCACGAGCTGAAAAACTATATATGACATATTTGATTTTAATTATAAGTAGAACATAATAAATTTGAATATAATTAAGATTATAATTAATGAAAAAAAAAGTCATAATTGGAATCCTACTTGAACTAGCACTCTGTACACAGATTTATTTGACACAGTCCTAGTTTTTAAGTATAACTTCGCGTATAAAATTTCAAATTAAATAAGACAATTCTCATTATAATTATGACTCAAAATCATAGAAGTTTTATGAAGACTATATATTTAAAATAAGTCGTTTACTAGTCGGAATCAGGATGTGTTTGGACGGAAAGAAAATCTGTCAGATTTCTGGGTTCAGGGTACTCAGAACAGCAGGTAAGTAAAATAGACATAACATTTTGTACAAATGTCCAACAATAGTAATATTAGTGACATTATAAATATAATCAAAAGTTATAAAAATTTATATAGAAAAAGATTTCCTAATTCATACGTTTAAGGGGTTGAATTTAAAGGTCTTAAGAAAAGGAAACTGCAGGTGGCGTGAACATAGTTCGATTTGCACTAGAAAGTCACTTTGACTTGGAGATTAAGTCATGAGGAGTTGGAGTTAGACTCCAGCAAAGAAAGGAGTGTTAGTGGTTGTATTATGAAGGAAAATAAGTATAAATACAGCCTTAGGGTCGTGCTTAAGCTCTATTACATACAACTCTCTTCCAAATGATAAGTTCATATTGTGTTCTTGAGAAAATAGAGTTGATTCATGGTTATTTTTTTTGAAAATTTGATTCGAATAATTGTTTTATATTATTGAAAGCTTAGAGAACATGTAAAAGAGCTTTAATAATGTAGAAAAAAGTTTATAAGAGGAATAAACCATAGATAAATAGTAAGGAAGCTATAGGGGAACTAAGAACCGATTTTTCTTCAAGAGGTAAGTAGATAACTCTAAACATAATCTATTGTTTATTAAAAACTATATTATTTTTAAAGAATTTAAAAGGTTAATAAATTAGTAATAAGTTTGATCTTTATGTCTACTTCATTATAATCAAGTTTCTAATTTTTGTGATCTTGTTTACTATTTATGCTATGATTATTATCACAGCATATGCAATCTGTCCATTCAATCTGATTTGTTTTCAACTGTAATTATCTGAATTACAGATATTTGTTTTCTCTTGTCCGATAATTAATTGAGTTAAAAAAATTTCAAAATTCTATCTTACATGTTATCATTATGTTCAATAAATTTCATAATTTTCTGAATTCGTTTGATATTTATTCCGTAATATTCTTCTCAAACTATATAATCTGTCCTGGCAGTTTTGAAATCCTAACTTGAGAATCTTATATCTCACTTGATTCATGTCCAAAGCATTCCAAAGTTTGTGAAAACTTTTGTTATATTATCTTTGACTTTTATTTAAAGTTTGAGAATTTTCTGACCATGTTTGATATTTATTTTGTCCTCTGTTTTGATTTGCTGAAATTATATTTTAGTCGAATTTTTGGAATTGAAGTGAGAATCCAAAATCATATCAAAACAATTCATACATTGATGAAACTTTGTCCATACTTTAAATATGATATATTTGACATATTCACTAAGTTTGATAATTTTCTGAATCTGTTTGATATTATTCGGTCTATTTGTTGATTTTTCAGTTTAGAAAATTAGTCTTAGTGGCAGGAAATTATGTTTGTTATTCTGAAAATTCTTAGAAAATTTCTTTGGTTATTTTTCTGTCCACCAACCCATTTTGTTCAATTTTAATCTTATTTCCTATATATTTGACCCTGATGACTCTTTAAGTGGCTATTGTGTATATAAAAGTATGCATTTTTTACTTATACTTATATGTAGCACTTTGATGATTTAAATTCCAGATATATGATCCTCTTTTATCATCATTTCATCTTTGTTATATGAATTTTTCATAATTATTTGATTTTATTTGGACATTGCCATCTTAAGGAGATATTTGGCCTAGTTCCATTATAAGTATCCATATTAGATATGGTATTTTGTTTAGAATTCGAGGGCAAACGGGTAGAATCCTGATTTTTGGCTGGCTAAAACCAGGGATGGTGATGCGTAACGCCCTGGCGGTTTAGAGTTTGGTAGGACTTAGATTCCCCGGTTCTATGCAGTGACTAAGACTTTTGTATCATTTGCCTAGATACTTTGGTATTTATTTTGTTTGGCTCCTTATGTTGTGGTTTTAGTGTATGTCGATTATGATATGATTTGATTTGTTTGATTGACACATAAATCTGAAATTTTTACTCCATATGTTCATTTGAATTCAGCTTAATCATTTGAATCCTTTGATCATCTTATTTAACTATCCCTTTGCAATAATATAAATCTGTCTTAACTATATGATCTATGATATAAATCTGATTTGATAAGCTACTATGCCATAATATTTGTTATTTGATATGAGATGTGCTCAAGAGACGGCGATACGTAACGCCTTGACAATTTGATATGTTATGTTCAATATATGATACGTTCTGATCATGGCTAATAGAATTTGATATGTTTGATATGAGTTTGATCATGCCATATATGATGTATGTTAGTTGACCTATTCATGCTATTAGAAAACACATTTGATTTGCTAGCTTATATATGACCATGTTTTGTATCATGTTCTCATTTGAGCTATCTGTAGAACTGTGTAAGATCATATTTAATATAATTGCATAATGTGATTTGTAAAAATTACTATATGTTAAGTCATGTGGATAGTTTGAAACCTACTGAGTGGTTGTATACATAAACCCTATTAACATTTTCAAAATTTGAGAAAAGAAATCTAGAATTTGAGGAGATTTCTGATTTAGACATTTGACATCTTCAGGAGGTTATTTAGATTTAAATTTACAGTTTCCCTAGATTTGATGTAGTAGGGATAATGAGAGATTGATGTATTTTTCTTTATTTGGTTAGAATGAGAATTTTTATATTAATGGATATTGTAATTTGTGAACTTTAGTATTGACTATATTTGGATATTTTGGATTAATTGATGGTTATGACATTTATTTAAATCACCTTGTAATTGTTTAGCTTTCATATCTATTTGTTATGAACCGGATCTAAGGCATAACAAATAGGGTCCGCCCCTTGCTACGCTCACTAGAGAGAGAGAGAGAGAGGCGTCTAGAGAGAGAGCCTAGAGCTTGACCTAGGGTTCCCTCTCAGCATATATTTATATTAATGCGGTGATTTTTCATAAAAAATCTTCGGATTAATATGAAACCCACTTAAACACTATCAACTGCAAATCTTTGTGCATGTGACCCTCTAGGCCCAAATATCAGTTCGATTTTTGCCCCATTAAGCTCAGTAACACTTTACTATCTTAAATTAATTAATTTAATATCATATATTAAATAATTAATTCATCTAATTAATATCGTACATATTAATCGGTCGGACTTCCGATCACGTTGGATGCTAAGCAATACCACATGATCTCACGGTTCAACAACCCACTCAAAGAACCCTTCCATCATCAATTTACCGCATGGTTATAATCTATCATCTATACAATGTTCTCAAGTTAACATAGGGTATGGTCAACTACAAACTCTAATGAGTCAACTCACTTAAATTAGATGCCACTGTACAATATCAAAAAACTCATTTTCTGATAAAGTGTCCACCTTAGCCAGAAAATTTCGCGCATCATTCCTAGAGTATTCTATATCTAATTACTAAGCGCGAATGATCCCGTATTGAGCACTCAATCACCTTCGAAAGTATTCCACTGAACCCGATCATTTAACTAATTAGGATCTCATGGTTTAAGATATATTAGCCAAGGTCAAAGTCCAGAAGTCCACCAACTGTCTTTGGTGTCTCAGGTCCAAAGTCCAACTATGCAACTGTGACATTGAATCAAGCTGGCTGATAGTTAGGTGAATTACTATCTTGTTAAACCCTACATGTTTATAATCTATTAATGAATTAAATTAACTTAACTTAGACTAATTGACTAGTTATGAGAGTTTATTAGTGAGTTTAAGCAAATTGATTTAGTCTAATTAACCCAATTATGAAAGCCCATTAGCCCAATTATACTACTAAAAATAGCCTACAAATTTAGTTCAAATTTTAGGTTGATATATTAAAGAGCAACCTAGTAAAATAATGATAACTTTATGTAGAAAATTCTGATTAAGGCATAGCTGATATCATTATAAGGATCATAAAAATCTTTATAATTTTGTAGAAGACTATTTTTATTAATTTAGATGTTTAAGAAATGAAAAATATCGATGATCAATTTTAAAACGGACTGCCAATAGAGAACAAGTCCTAATTAGACTGAGATTTGAATTAGGAAATGAAAGATGAAAAAATTAATCACAACCTGAAAAGTTATGTATGACATATTTGACTTAAATTAGAAGAAAAACATAATAAATTTAAATATATTGAGATTATAATTAATAGATAAAAAGTCATAATTGAAATCTTACTTGAACTAAGATTTTGTACACAGATTTATTTGACACAGTCCTAATGCTTTAAGTATAACTTCGTGTATAAAATTTCAAATGAAGTATGAAAACTCCCATTAGAACGATGACTTAACATTCTAGAAGTTTTATGAAGACCATATATTTAAAATAAGTTATTTACTAGTCAAAATTAGGACATCGTTGGACGAGAAGGAAATCTGCCAAATTGTTGGGTTCAGAGTACTCATGATAGCAGGTCAGTAAAATATGCATAACGTTCTATACAAATGTCCAAAAATAGTGAGATTTATGGAATTATAAATATAATAAAAAGTTATAAAACTTTTTATAATAAAGGTTTTCCTAATTTAGACGTTTAAGGGGTTGAATATAAATGTTTCAGAAAAGAATGGCGTAAACAAAGCCGATTTGCACTAGGAGGTGACTTTGACTTGGAGTTCAGAAGAGAAAGAAACAATCGATAGATAGTAAGGAAGCTATAGGAGAACCAAGACCCAATCTTTCTTCAAGAGATAGGTGGATAACTTTAAATATGATCTACTTTGTATTAAAAACTATATTATTTTTAAAGAATCTAAAAAGCTAATCAATTCGTAAGAAGTTTGATTTTTATGTCTATTTCGTGATTATCAAGTTTCATATTTTTGTGATCTTCTCTTATATTTATTCTATGATTATTATCTCAGCATATGCAAACTATCCATTCAATCTGTTTTATTTCCAACTGTGATCATTTGAGTTACATATATTTGTTCTCCCTTGTCCAATGATCAATTGAGTTAAAATTTTGTTAAACGTCTATTTTTCATGTTATCATTATGTCTAATAAATTTCATAATTTTTTGAGTTCTTTTCATATTTATTTCCTAACAGTCTTATCAGACTATATAATCTATCCTCACAGTTTTGAAATCCCAACATGTTAATCTGATATCTCACTTGATTCATATTCAAATCCTGCCAAATTTAGTAGTTCAGCCAAAGTGGTCTAGATCTTGTTCATGTTAAAGTTCACATTGAACTGAGCATATGATTGTGGAAGTGAGGACAACACAAGGTCAGTATGCATCTCCTTGGGGAGTGAGACCCTAAGAGCATCCAGCCTCTTCACCCATTCTATCATCTTCAGCACTTGAGTCTGTACTGAAGATCCCTCTACCATCTGAGCTTTGACCAGATTCTTAGATATCTCATATCTTTCGATTCTGCTATGCTCACCGAATAGCTCCATCAGATGGAGCATGATGGATCTAGCATCCATCTCCTCATGTTGCCTCTGCAACTCATTGCTCATAAAGGCTAACATATAGCAATGGGCCATAGTGGAATCTTCCTTCCATTTTTCAGATGTCATCATGTCCTCCTCTGGGGCATCTAATGCTGGTTCAGCAGGAGGCTCTTCCTCTAGGACATATGCAATTTGCTCAGACCTGAGAACAATGTTCAGGTTCCTAAGCCAGTCGAAGTAGTTAGGGTATGTCAAACGGTTGGCATCAAGTATGCCACGTAATGGGTTGTGGTGCGACATTTTAGCCTACAGGAGATAATTAAATTAAAATTAGCAGACATTCAGTTATTAATTAAAACAAGATATGATCTTTGCTTATCTAGTTTTACTTCTACTAATTTTCGTCGGACTGTATAACCTTTAGATATACAGAACGGGAGACGTCGACAGTCTCCTAATAGGTATCAAAATCTCCAAGAATCAGTATAACCTCGGGTAAACACATAGTATTATACTATTATCCTAGAGCAACCATCTCATAGTAATTGCAACTCCTTGCAATATCCGATCATATTTCGGCTCCCAGGTCATTAATGGACCCAGGTGTTGGGTTCTCGGGTTTCTTCAGATCTCCCGCGCAGCGGAAATAAAAATAAAAACTGAGATCCGTTCCTGTTTCGAAAAATCTAAAAACCAGATTATCGGATAATCAGTTCTTACCGTATGTGAATTCGAATCCGCAACCGTTCGGTTCCGTCGGTGCAATACTGCAAGCCGCACAAGCGCCCGGCCTCTAGCGGAGTCCACACGATCCTCCTCGCGACGGATATCCTCACGTTCCTCGTTCTTCGCAGCCACGAAACCACCGCCGATCGCCGCAATGCGCGGATGATTTCCCGTCGCACGGGAGTCGAAGAAGTGGTGGAGCAGATCCGAGATCCAGATTTGGCATGGGGTTCCAGAGAGAGAGAGAAAGAGAGGAGGGGACGGCTAGGGTTAGCAGCAGCTTGGCCTGCTCAGCCCATTCTCTATATTTTATACTAACCGCGCGGTTTTTCATAAAAACCCCCGGTTTGTATAAAACCCAGTTATTTATCCATCGCCTTGAGAATCAATTGCGTGTGACCCTCTAGGCCCAATTACCAGTCCGGTTAATAGCCCAATAAGCCCAGTAACTCTTTACTGGCTTTATTAATCAGTTAATAACTCTTTATTAATTAATTAATCAATCGAATCGATGTTGCACATCGAATTCGACCGGGATTCTGATCACGTTGGGTGTCAAGCAACACTGCGTGAACCCGGAAGGTATCGGGGTTAAGTAACCCACTCTTGGATCCTTTCCGCCGACAGTTACCGCGTGGATATAATCCTTCATTCGTACAATGCTCTCGAGTCAACTCAGGGTATGGCATGCTGTCACACCCTAACCGGTCGACTCACTTGGATTGGATGGCGCTGATGAATATATGAAAACTCCTTTCCCGATATTATCGTCCGCCCTAGCCAGGGACTTTCGTGCATCCTTCCTGTAGCATTCTCTCTCTAAGTACCGAGAGTGAATGATTCCTTATTGACACACAATTCCTTTCGACGGTGTTCTGCTGTACCTAATCCTTGGCTGTTTAGAATCCCGTGGTTAGAGATTCATAAACCAAGGTCTAAGCACAGAAGTCCACCGACAAGGTGTCCTTAGTGTCTCAGGTCCGAGGACCATCCACGCAATTGCAACAATAGAATCAAGCTGGTTGACAGTGAGGTACAATACCATCCAGCGATTCAGTCGGATCAATTCAGTAAACTCATTCTCTAATGAGCACTTATAGATTCGCCTTAGTGTCTCCACACAAGTGACTTATGAGATCAGTCACCCTCATCATATGAGCAGGAGTAATATGTACTAGTCTAACCGGATATCCGATGTCCTTCTCGGATATCTTCCGACTAAGAACGATTAAGAATATGTGTGTTTAAGTGATCAGTCTCACTAGTATGATCTCATCATAATCTGATCACTATCGCACATATTCACGGACTTCATTATGAGATGATAATTAATACGATTTACACACAATGAATATTATGCCATTATATTAATAAATGAACGAGATTTACATAATCAGATCGGCTTGTAGGCCACCTAAGACTAACAATCTCCCACTTGTACTAAAGCCAATCACCTTTATACAGGAAGCCTATAGACTCTAGGTGACACTCAAACACACTTTGAGCCAACGGCTTTGTCAGTGGATCTGCTACATTGTCGACTGATGGAACTCTTTCCACCACTACATCTCCTCTAGATATGATCTCCCTGATAAGATGAAAGCACCTAAGAATATGCTTCAATTTCTGATGAGATCGCGGCTCTTTCGCTTGCGCAATCGCTCCATTGTTGTCGCACAACAACGGAACAGGTTCAGAGATGCTAGGAACTACGCCGAGGTCGGTGATGAATTTCTTCAACCACACTGCCTCCTTGGCAGCTTCAGCTGCAGCGATGTACTTAGCTTCAGTCGTTGAATCTGCAGTGGTTGCTTGGAACTCTTCCAGCACACTGTGCCTCCGTTCAAAGTAAACAGGAATCCAGATGTAGACATGCTATCATCTGGATTTGACTGGAAACTCGAGTCAGTAAAGCCTCATAGTTTCAAGTCACCTCCTCTATAGACAAGAAAGATATCCTTAGTTCTTCTTAAGTACTTAATGATACATTTCACTGCCTTCCAGTGCTCTTCGCCTGGATCAGCCTGAAATCTGCTCGTAACGCTTAGAGCAAATGCAACATCATGCTGTGTACATAGCATGGCATACATGATAGATCCTATAGCAGAGGCATAGGGTACTCTATCCATGAGTGCCCTCTCATCAGGAGTCTTAGGAAACTGCTCCCTTGAGAGACTAATTCCATGTCTCATCGGTCTGAGACCTCTTTTAGAATTTTCCATGCCAAACCTTTTGACGATGATATCTATGTACAAGGATTTGGTCATTCCAAGCATCCTCTTTGATCTATCTCTATAGATCCGTATTCCTAATACGTAGGATGCTTCTTCCAAATCCTTCATGGAGAAATTTTTCGACAGCCCGATCTTTACTGATGACATCATAGCTACATCATTCCCAATGAGTAGTATGTCATCTACGTAAAGAACTAAGAAGGTGACTGTGCTCCCACTGGTTTTCTTGTACACACAAGGCTCATCTTCATTCTTAATGAAGTCATAAGACTTGACAGCCTCGTCAAATCTCATGTTCCAGCTCCGAGAAACTTGCTTCAGTCCATAAATGGATCTCTGAAACTTGCACACTTTATCTGGAGATTCTTTGGATGTGAAGCCTTCCGGTTGTATCATATACACCTCTTCCTCAAGGTTATCGTTGAGGAAGACAGTCTTTACATCCATCTGCCAGATCTCGTAATCGTAGTGTGCAGCTATGGCGAGTAGAGCTCTGATCGACTTTATCATGACAACTGGTGAGAAAGTCTCGTCATAGTCAATTCCTTGCCTTTGACGATATCCCTTTGCCACCAACCTTGCCTTATAAGTATCGATCCGTCCATCAGCACCGATCTTCCTCTTAAAGATCCACTTGCATCCGATGGGTACAATACTCTCGGGCAAGTCCTCCAAGTTCCAAACTTGGTTGGTGTACATGGACTGGATTTTTGAGTTCATGGCTTCTCGCCATTTCCCAGCTTCTGAGCATTCTATGGCCTCCTGATAGGTTTTAGGATCATCATCCTCATTATATTCTACCTTAGACTCAGCTTCAGTGATATGTCCCATATATCGTTCGGGTAATCTAGAAAATCTACCAGATCTACGAGGCTCATATGTGTGTACCTGAACAGATTCAGGAACTGATATCTCATCTGATGATAATGCAGCTGTTTGGGGATCTGGAACCTCTTCCAGGACTATTTTACTCCCACTATCCTCCTAGAGAAGGTATTCCTCTTCCAGGAAGACAGATTTCCTGACGACAATCACCTTTTGTTCACCAGGATGGTAAAAATAGTATCCAAAGGTTTCTTTTGGATATCCCACAAACCTGCATTTATCAGTTCGTGATTCTAACTTGTCTGGATCATGCCTCTTTACATGAGCAGGACAACCCCAGACTTTAACATTTTTAAATTCTGGTTTCCTGCCTTTCCATATCTCATATGGAGTAGAGACCACAGACTTGCTGGGTACTCTGTTCAATAGGTACGCTGCTGACTCTAGAGCATATCCCCAGAGGGACACTGGTAATCCCGAAAAGCTCATCATGGATCGCACCATGTCCAACAAGGTGCGATTCCTCCTTTCTGATACACCATTCATCTGTGGTGTATATAGAGGAGTTAGCTAAGAAAGGATACCATTATCCTTTAAGAATTGTGTGAAAGTAGTACTCAAGTATTCTCCTCCTCGATCTGATCGAAGAGCTTTAATACTCTTTCCTAACTGCTTATCTACCTTATTCTTGAACTCCTTGAACTTCTCAAATGCTTCCGACTTGTACTTCATTAAGTACGCATAGCCGAATCTTAAGAAGTCGTCGGTGAACGTGATGAAGTATGAGAAGCCACCTTTGGCTTGGGTGGACATGGGACCACATACATCCGAATGTATTAGTTCCAGAATGTCCTTAGCACGTTCTCCATGTCCAGTAAATGGAGATTTTTGCTATTTTTCTGATAAGGCATGATTCACATGTTGCAAACGATTCATAATCGAATGAAGTTAAGTAACCATACTTGTGCAACTTTTGCAACCTGCTTTCATCAATATGCCCAAGTCTACAATGCCACATGTAGGTTTGGTTCACACAATTCTTGCTCTTCTTAAGAGCATTATCAATTTGAAGATTGTAATAAGAAACATCTAAGAGATATAGACCGTTGACTAAAGATGCCAAAGCTATTGATTTATTACCATAATAAATCAAACAACTTCTATTCTCAATAGTCAACCTATATCCTATCTTGTCCAAACAAGATACTGATATGATGTTCTTTATTATGCTAGGAACATAATAACATTCTTCTAATAGTAAGGCGTCTCTTGATGGAAGCCTGAGGTTTGTTGTCCCAACAGCAATCGCCGCAACTTTTGCGCCATTTCTTAGCCTCAATTCTACCTCGCCTTGTCTCAGCTTGCACTTACTTATCAGCATTTGCACATCATGACAAATGTGAGAAGCACATCCGGTATCTAATACCCAAGATGTGGAATCTCTAACTGACAAGTTGATATCTATCATATAGATATCTGAAGCTTCAGACAGCTTCACCTTTCCATGAGCTTTATCGTTGACGGCTTAGAGTTTAGATGGGGGTATTTAGATAACTTTTAGATGAGGGTATATAAAAATATCGTATATATTTACTAAATACTATACCTGCTTTGATTCACAATCAAACATAAAACAATGCATCTCATACATGTCAAGTGTGGTCATGGATAGCACAGTGGGTTTGACTGGAGCCAACAGTCAAACGCACACAAAATCTAACATAATATTTATATTAGACTACCCTGCAAATACATAGGCAAATGATCTTCATCTTTTCGCCTTCCTGGTTGCAGCTGTGGATCGTCCTCGCTCCTTCCTCGGTTGCCTCGATCATATTACATTTAAATCTAAATTTACATGTAAACAGAAGAAGGTCATATGGCGAGTACAAGAGAGAGGGAGGTAGAAGTGCATCGGAGTTTTAGAGAGAGAGAGATACACAGACCTCTATTTATTAACAATTAATAAATATCCATACATCCACGATCCATACACATCATTCATCACATGAATAATTTAAAATAAGTGCATATCTATGACCACGGTATGTTTTAACCATTCCACATATGATTCAGTGCATCACATGGCTAAAATAAAAGAGTTTTTCAAAATTAAATAATTTTGACTTTCAAAAAGTTGGGTTCCAATTAAAATTGGCATTTGAATTTCGAAAACTCATTTTATTAGCTTAACATACAATTAAATCAAAATTTAAAAGTATTAAACACACATCACATGTGCACACACTACAAATTAATAATTCCAGATTATTCCATACAAATTAGAATACTTCTAATAATTAAACAATCTAACATTTAGATTAAAAGCATATTAATAATCTAACAACTAGACTATTAATAATTAATTACTAATCTAACTCTTAGATCAGCAAATTAAAATTAATCATTAATTTAACACTTAAATTAATAATCAACTTTAATTAGTTATTAACAATTAATCTAACTCTTAGACTAATTAATTAATTAATGTTAATGACTAATTTAACTCTTAAACTAGTAATTAACACAAATTAATTATTAAATACTAATCTAACTCTTAGACCAGTTTATTAATGTTAATTACTAATTTAACTCTTAAACTAATAATTAACATCAATTAATTAATAACTATTAATTAAAACATTATATTAGTTAATTAAAATTAATCATCAATTTAACATTTAAATTAATAATTAACTCCAATTAACTAATAATAACTAATTTAACACTTAAATTAGTTAATTAAAATTAATTATTAATTTAACACTTAAATTAATAAGTAACTTTAATTTTCTAACAACCATTTGTTAATATTAATGATTCATAATCATTAATTAACCCAATTCTTTAACACTGAATAATAAAATTAAATTTCAAAACTATTTTGAAATTAAGTTATGATCCAATCAAGTTTTAATTTTAATAGGGCATTGGGTTTAAGGGGAATAATGGGGTTTTAATTAGGGATTTTAGAAATAAGGGAGAGGGTTCAGCCTGGCTCGCCCAGGGCTCGAACCAAGCCCCCTGGTTCGAACCAGGCTGGACTTGGTTAGGGCCCCTGGCCCTGGCCGGGCCCGGTCCGACCGGGTCGGGGTCGGGCGGTCCGCCTGCTGCGTCTTCAACCCGACGCCTCCCCCAACCCTAAACCCTAACAAAGTTGCAGGAAGAGGTGGACGGCGGCGGGGCTGTGCGGCGCCGGCCGGCGGCTGGCCCCCGGTGCTGGCCGCCCTCAACGGCGACAGCCCCCCGGTGCCGGCGGGCTATCCGGCACTGGCAGACTCCCCAGGAAAAATAAATAAATGAACAGCTTCATGGCCGACCCCTCCCATCTCTTTATGGAGATATCTGGCTCTCTCAAGCAGCTCACCGGCGCCGGCCACCGGCCCCGTTGCTGACCAAAGAGATCCCTGGTCATACTAGGATCTCCGGTCATCACCCCGCTGGAGATCACAAGCACATTCACCCTTGTTGGCATGTTTTCAAACCTGTTGAAAAGAGGAAGAAATCCCCTCCAATTGGGCCAATCTCCAACGGCCTCTCCGGCGCTGGAGGGATCCAAGAGAATCAAGGTTGACCTTCACCAGGGGATCAGAGGTCCCGGCCAGCCATCCTAATGCTTGGAAAGGCCGTACGAAGCAGCCGAAAAATCCCCATTCTTCGTCCCACGAAGAACACAAAAAACCCCCAAATAAAAATTCAATTTTGCATAACAATAATCCAATTATTATTGTGTTCATCATATAAACACAGATCCAGCAAAGTAGTCGCATTCGTGCATGGAATAACGCATGGAAAATTAATTCGGAGACCGAAACGAGACGAGAAACAGTGGAACCTGGCTCTGATACCACTGTTGGGTTCTCGGGTTTCTCCGGATCTCCCGCGCAGCGGAAATAAAAATAAAAACGGAGATTCGTTCCCATTTCAAAAAATCTAAAAACCAGATTATCGGATAATCAGTTCTTATCGTGTGTGGATTCGAATCCGCAACCGTTCGGTTCCGTCGGTGCGACACCGCAAGCCGCACAAGCGCCCGGCCTCTAGCGGAGTCCACGTGATCCTCCTCGCGACGGATATCCTCACGTTCCTCGTTCTTCGCAGCCACGAAACCTCCACCGGTCGCCGCAACGATCGCCGCAATGCGCGGACGATTTCCCGTCACACAGGAGTCAGAGAAGCGGCGGAGCACATCCGGGATCCAGATCTGGCCTGGGGATGCCAGAGAGAGAGAAAAAGAGAGGAGGGGGCGGCTAGGGTTAGCAGAAGCTTGGCCTGCTCAGCCCGTTCGCTACATTTTATACTAACCACGCAGTTTTTAATAAAACCTCCGGTTTATATAAAATCTACTTATTTATCCATCGCCTTGAGAATCAATTGCGTGTGACCCTCTAGGCCCAATTACCAGTCCGGTTAATATCCCAATAAGCCCAGTGACTCCTCACTGGCTTTATTAATCAATTAATAACTCTTTATTAATTAATTAATCAATCGAATTGATGTCGCACATCGAATTCGACCGGACTTCCGATCACATTGGGTGCGAAGCAACACCGCGTGAACCCGGAAGGTATCTGGGTTAAGTAACCCACTCTTGGAACCTTTCCGCCGACAGTTACCGCGTGGATATAATCCTTCATTCGTACAATGCTCTCGAGTCAACTCAGGGTATGACATGCTGTCAAACCCTAACCGGTCGACTCACTTGGATTGGATGGCGCTGATGAATATCTGAAAACTCCTTTTCCGATATTATCGTCCACCCTGGCCAGCGACTTTCGTGTATCCTTCCTAGAGCATTCTCTCTCTAAGTATCGAGAGCGAATGATTCCTTATTGACACACAATTCACTTCGACGGTATTCCGCTGTACCCAATCCTTGGCTGTTTAGAATCCTGTGGTTAGAGATTCATAAACCAAGGTCAAAGCACATAAGTCCACCGACAAGGTGTCCTTGGTGTCTCAGGTCCGAGGACCATCCACGCAACTGCGACAATATAGTCAAGCTAGTTGACAGTGAGGTACAATACCATCCAGCGATTCAGTCAGATCAGTTCAGTGAACTCATTCTCCAATGAGCACCTACATATTTGCCTTAGTGTCTCCACACAAGTGACTGTGAGATCAGTCACCCTCATCGTATGAGCAGGAGTAATCTGTACTAGTCTAACCGGATATCCGATGTCCTTATCGGATATCCTCCGACTATGAACGATTAAGAATATATGTGTTTAAGTGATCAGTCTCACTAGTATGATCTCATGATAATCTGATCACTATCGTACATATTTACGAACTTCATTATGAGACGATAATTAATACGATTTACATACAATGAATATTATGCCATTATATTAATAAATGAACGAGATTTACATAGTTAGATTGGCTTGTAGGCCACCTAAGACTAACACCAGATAAACACAGTAAACCATTATATCCGGTCTAAGCTTTACCATCAATACGTGATAGAGTAGAATAGGAATATATTTACCGGATAAATACGAGGATAGCTATATCGTTCCTCTATTCTAATCTCAAGACATCTAATGCCATAGTTAATAGTTCTCTCAACAGATGATGGCAAATCTCGGGTAAACACGTAGCATATGCCATCACTGAATTAAGTTCTAATAACTATATCGATGGAGAGCCATGCGGTGAATTTTCAATAACTCGCGTTACGGCTTAGACATTGTAACAAAGGTTTATTTATTTACTTTAGTCTCTTCCTAGGTAATAGTATTAAATATATCAAATATATTTCATATACTAATAACCTAGGGAATTTGATTCGTAATCAAAAGAAAACACATGCATCGCATACACGTCATTAGTGTGGTCATGGATGGCATAGTGGTTTGACTTGAGCCAAACAGTCAAACACACGCACATAATATAACAGTTTATATCATGAGTCTGCAAACTCATAGATTTAATGAACTCCTTCATATCTATCTAGTTGTATTTGTGGATCATCCTCGCTCCACGCTCAGCCGCCTTGATCAAATTACGTCATACTTTAAAAGAGGGAGCCTTATGCCGAGTACATCAAGGAGGGAGGTAAAGATACAACAGAATATGAGAAAGGGAGAGGTTCGCAAACCTCTATTTATTAACATATAATAAACCACGCAATCACATATTATTGATCCACATCCACAAGCTAAATATTAAGTTCTAATCCAAGACCACCATGTAGTTTTTAATTAAACAAACCACACAAGTAATGTACATCACATGGTTGAATAAATTTTTTTAAAAATATTTAATTTTGATTTCATAAATTAGTGACCAAACAAAAATTTGGATTTGAATTTTAAAAAAAAAACTTTTATTTTGTTTAAGCATGCTAATTTAAATCACATTTAAATAAGCAATCAATGCACAACAACTCCAAATTGACAAATTTATAATATTCCATGCTAAATCTTAATTTCTAGAAGCAATCCCAGCATGTGGCATGCTAAAATGGGCCATATATCTTTCCATTTTACCGTCCATTAGCTCTCCTACATATGATGATCTAAAACTGTGTAATCTATTATTCATGGTCATTTGGGTCCATTTTGATCTTGCATCCCCTTGGACGTCTCTGGCCTATTAAATTAAAGGAACATATGACTGTCATCCTATTTTTATCAAATAAAGTGTCATCCAAGTTCGATATATTTGGTTTCATCATGACGAACATGGTCATTTCCAATGTGATTTGCGATTTTGTTGCCAGAGAACAACTTCAATATTTGAAGCTCTACGTTCAACCCATCGTTTGAAGGTCGAGCTATAAGTTTGTTAGATTAAACAAATAGACTGGGCCATTGGATCCACTAACAATAATTGCGTAGTTAACCTAACTCGTTGGACTATGGGTGCTATATATACTTGTTCATTTTGACATTGAACTAGCCAAGATAGAAACCCATTTACGTCAAACTTTAACAGAGTGATTGGCGAACACACCTGACTGAGGCGACCAGGTTTTGCTTAGCCTCAAATGCCTAGGCAAAATCATCATGCTGAAAAATGGTAGTAGGAGGAAAACAAATTAAGAAAACCTCTAAGACAATGACATTTAAGACTACTCTAAGAGACACTGATCATGTCTAATATGTAGAGACCAAATTCATATAAAGTACTTTAATAAGTAGTAGTAGATGATCGTAGAAATCATAAAAAAATAAGAAAGAAAAATGTGGCAGCAGGTTACTCGACACTAGTTTTTTTTTTTTAAAAGGCAATAGCCGCTTCGAGATGATTAATAAAACAAACGATATTACATATTTAAAAAGATATAGGAATATTACTACGCAAGTGGTTATGGGAAGCCTCGTCTCACAATGATCAGACATGGAAGAAGGTGATCTAAGCCAGACATTATTAATTATCACAGTAGGAAATTTTATCTGCATAATAAAAACCAGGCTTACGGAGGATCCCTAAGATGGAGAGGAAGCTTAAATTAATCAGCTTAGTGGGTGGGGTGTAAATGAGTATTAAAATACAAGTAAGGGATCGACAACTTACAGTACGAGATACGTACGAGTATAAATCAGTCTTCGTTACTTTTAATACGGTCAAATAATCGGTTAAAAAGATTCGCATTTGGTAAATATTCGGTACAGAATACGTACGGTATTTAATACCTCCATAGTTGAAAAATTCGGCACTAAAAATACGGATATGTATGATATATATTTCTTATTATAAAAATAATAACATGAAATAAATGATATTATTCATGAAAAAAAAGAAGTGGAGGTCCTCCTTTTACTCCTCACCGTGGCGGCCATGCCCTCAGAACCCCCACTCAATGATGATGTGCTGCGGCTCCTGCAGCCCTGCTCCACCCTCACCTCCACACTCTACAAACCAAACCAACAGAAAAAAAAGAAGAGAATCAATCATAATTTTGAAAAAAAGAAAGGAAGGAGGAAGAAGACCTTGGACTGAGCGCGGTCTCCTCCGGCTCTACCAGTCAAGGCGTTCCTGTCCCTAAACCCTAGAACTTTTTCACGGCTGTCTTGTGGCTGTTGGAATAGTCGCACACAGGAAAAGAGATAAAATAAATAATTAAATATATGGTGCCTACTTCAGTTTTGAGCTGGATGACCTAATAAATTTAAGATGGTATCAGAGCCTATTATTACGAACCAAGTCACACACTATATATTTGTGGTCCACATGATAAAACCTAAAATCGACTTGCACATGAGAGAACGTGTTAGAATAATCCCACATCGGAAAAGAGACAAAACAAGTAATTAAATACATAGTGCCTATTCCACTCAATGCGTTAAAGTATGAATTAAGTGACCCAATAATATTAACAGTGGCAGCCTGTGCCTAACCATATACAACAAGACTTGTACACGAATATAAATAATCTCCAGAAAGCTCTAGCCCTAGAGACCTTGTCTAAGTGGGGTATGCCTAGCACATTAAACTAGCTAACTCAATTACAATATAACCTATAAGTCTAACCCAATAAATAAGAGTAATACTTGCTGCATAGTAGGATGCACGCTGGGTAGCATAGGATATGTGTTCTGTACGGACCCAATGCAGGGCATTTGCTCCCAGCTCAACGGGGAGTAGGCCATTTTTTTTTGTTTTCTTCTCGAACTTTTTTTTTTTAAAATTAGAGCATCTAATTAAAAATCCGACAGTACAGCCAGTGAATTCAAGTCGGCCCAAGCTAACTGTATATATATATTTTTAAAAAAAATTGGCATGCACCTTGATTTGGTGGCGGTATTATTGAGTTTGGGATGGATGGAAACAAGAGAGTCGTCAGCCTGTCCCAAAAGAGAACCCCGAAGCTAGCAAGTAGTAGGGTCCAAAGTAATTAAGGGCCTACTCTTATGACTTGGTAAGAACCTGAAGGAGTTTCCCACTACTGGTTGGTTGCACACGCTGCCATTAACGCTATGGTTCGTTCAAGAGTTATTTATACTTGTGGCACTGCCAGGCACTGCTTGGCAGTGCAGCGAGCAAAAAGAAACTGAATCTTCATTACCTAGCTATATGTTGTACAATTTGATTTTTTTATTGGGCGATCATAAAAATTTTTAAAAACTAACAACCCGAATTTCAGAGAATAGTAAAACATGTCTTTAATAGACTAAAGTTCGTGACAATGTTTACTTTTTATTTTTTTTTAAATTGTCCAATTAAAGATTATCTATATATAAAGTTTGAATCAACTAATTTTCATGTAAACTGGAATAAACCAACAGAATGGTGCTCGTCCCCTGACGATTAGACCAAAGTTGTGATCGATCAATGAGGACACAAACTAAGCACCACCTCGATTTGATATAGTTTTGTATGCATCGTAAAATAAAAATAAAAATAAAAATAAACAGAAACATTACATACATACATTAGAATCTGCACACAATTCTAGACTCTTTGTTTTTTTTTTGGTTTAATACTACACATCCACAAGTCCTCTTCAAACACTCAAATAAGAGGTGCTCTGCTCCATGGCCTCTGTTTCATTTCCGGTTCTATGCTCCACGACTTGTGTTTCATTTCCGCAAACTTAACAACATATATATCATAAATTTGCATGATAAAGTAATATGGAAAACCGCAGTGGAGCTTCCCATCTCACCTGTGGCATATTCACAAAGGACGCTGATTCTGTCATGAGCAATGTTTTAAAAATCGAACAGGCAGGCCCTTCAAACTGGTTTCTTTTAAGCCAACTGCTTAAAATGAGTATTTAGTTCATATCATTTTTTTCAAGTAAATGATATTACATATAAGTTGTTGATATTATGTGTTCTCCCTTTCTTTTTTTCTCTTTTTTTCCTTTTGTGTGTGTGGGTGTTGGTTGGATTTGACACCCAAAGTTCACGTAGTGTTAAGTGAGAACGAAAAGATCGCACTCTTTACACGATTGAAAGGCTCGGTGCACGATGTGGATCTACACTGAGGAAATGCATAGATCGTTGCTATTTATGCATCATGAAGATCTTCAAGTGCACAAGCTTGAAACTTCATAATCTGCTTTTTCCACTTGGGCTTCTCTTTTGAATGCCCTGGCGCATACAATTCGAATACACAAGCAAATGTGCATATATATCAAAGACTGATTAAACATCACACTTGGCGCAAAATGTAAACCAAAACTCATAACATTCATAATATACAAGATAGAAATGCAATGACCTGTGACATCTCCTCTCTAAGCCAAGGGAAAGAAGCAAAAAATGTAACATCTGGCGTCTATGCTACTCTCACTTGCATCTAGTGAAGCTGAGAGGTAGTTCAAGATAAAGGCATCAAGAGGACTGAATCAGGATCTGAAACTTCATAGTTTGTTCGAAGGTCTTTAACCATGCGACATGGCTGCAGGTAAAAAAAGAGGGGGAAAGAAGATCAAAAACAAATTATATGTAACAAGTTTTTACCATAAGAGGGAGAGAGATGATCACTTGATTCAGTTCAGAAACACCTACATGTAGAACATATGACTGAATTTGGTTGCCCCAACTTATTTCAGTCAGGGACTGTGTATGCTCCGCATTCAACTGAGCTTGACAAGCCATCTCAAGCTGGTCTAACCGAGACTGAAGCACTGCCATCGCTGATGCTTTGTTCATATGCTGTGATCTGTAATTACATCAGAAACAGAGTCCGTATCCCAGACACAACATAAATTGCAGTGTAATACCACGCAGTTGTGCAAGGATAACTCTAAACTCAACAAGGATTCCCTTTCTGCCGTAGATGGAATTACAAGAGATACTATGAGAGGGAAATCACGAATGTCTCTATGGAAACATTTAATTCTACTAACCAATAAAATATTGGGTACGCTTTGGCAAAACTTTATTTGGAAGCTGCTTTTGGCTTCCATTACTAATATGAAAAATATTAGATAGGTGTGGATCTAATGACTTTGAAAAGCCACCCTAGTCAATCTTCCACCCTCCAACCCCCATTTGCAGCTTTTGGGTGGAACCCCAAGTACCACATAAATTCCCTCACAGTAACCAGGATGAAGATTTACAGAAGCCCAAAAGTACTCCTACTTGTAAGCAGTGCTGAACTGCCCTAAATGAAGCTTACTGGAGTGTCTTCGTGGAAACTTCTTTCTTTTGAATTTAAAATGTGCAGAAATAGGGACGTTAGTGAAAAGATGAAACCAGCTCCAGTTAAGAAAATAATAAAAGCTGACATCATGAACAGACAAGTCATGTTGAACATGAAAGCCGTTATCACTTCCACAAAGCCTACATAATTGGAAAACTAGTGAATCTTTAATGTAACAATTGGCCATATCCTTGAACTTCATTGGATCCGGCCAGCCATATAATGATAAGAGGTGGTGTGTGTCACTGAATGTTACAGAATGTCAACAGGAAAAAGAGAACTAAGTAGACATATTGAAATAAACCAAAGATGACATTGTGGTGAAAAGGTTCGAAAAGTTTAGCAGATGCATCAAGTTCATGTTCATGCATACTTTCACAGAAAGTCCATGCTTGTGCACAAAATATGGGTCAATACACATGCTGATACACAATAGGAAAGTTGTTTTGATCCATGTTGTAGAAGATGAGCCGTTGTGTGTTTAGGCTTAGGTTCATTACCGGATCCATTAACATGGATCTGTTTAATTTATGTACTGCGGTTGTGTGTGCGTAGACTTAGGTTCATTACTGGATCGATTAACATGGATCCATTTAGCTTATGTGCTCTTATTTCACATCATCCCTGTTATACCCCCTGAGTTAGTCTAGTATTTATGTCTTTAGTGCATCACAAAGTTAAATAACATCTCACTAGGATGTGTGCGGACTGACTCACAGCCTCCTCCCACTTGTGCCATCTCCTTTCTCCCTCTTTTCTTCCTCTGCAGCATCATGTGACCATGAAAATCTTCATGGTATCAGAGCAACAATCCAACTAGGGCCTGTCCGGACCTACCTTCTGCAGCCGCATTTAGCCTCGGAGAATGCCGGTGGAGCTCCTGGATAACATCCCACAAATATTGGTAAAAACCAAGGGAGAACCCATCTGGGCCAGGGGACTTGCTAGCATTCATACTAAAGACAGCCACCTTTACCTCCTCTTCGAGCAATGGAGAGCATAAGCCTTCAGCCTGACAGTTCTGTAATTTAAGAACTCCCTCCTCCACATGAGGTCTCCATAAGCACTCTTCTGAAAAGAGATTCTTATAAAAATTAATTAAGGTGTCTTGGATTTCCTGTTTAGACTCAAACATCCTATCCTCCATCTTGACATCGTTAATTTTCAAAGATTTCTTCTTGGCACTTGCTACTGCATGAAAGAATGATGTGTTCTTGTCTCCTTCTTGAAGCCAATGTTCTTTCGCTCTTTGTTTCCATTTGATTTCCTCCCTTAATATCCTTTCATAGTAGTCCTTCTTCAAAGCCTTCAATAATTGATGTTCATCAAGGGATAAATTCTGAATATCAGCTGACCTTTCCAGTTCCTCAATCTTCTGCAGTTGTTGAAATCTGATTTTTTTATCCTCTCCTTAATATTTGCACTCCACCTTTTTAATCTGTTTCTAAGCACTCTGAGTTTATTTGCAAAAGTTGAAATAGCAAACTCAGCCACTGGAGTTTCCTGCCACCACTTGGCCACCATCTCCCTAAATCCTTGATGCTTATGCTATTCTAATTCATATCTGAGCAGTCTCTTATACCTGAGAATAAAAGAAGAGGGATATGATCTGAAACTGTCCTATTAATCCCCTTAATTTGAGAAAGAGGAAAATGTTTCAGCCATGCAGTGGAAATTAACACTCCGTGGATCCTAGATTGGATACTTAAACTGTTGAAGGTTAGACCATGTGAATCTCCTATTAGGGTTTTCAAGATCCACCATGTGGCAATCTCTAATCCACTGCCCTAGTAGCTCCATTTCTTTGCTCCAACTTTGACAACCCAACCTTTCCCACGTATATCTTACACAATTGAAGTCGCCTAATAAACACCACTCTTCTGAAAATGCCTCGTGTAGTCTGTTAAGCTCTTCAAAAAATTCATGTTTCCTCTGCTGATTATTAGGATCGTACACAGAGGTGATCACCAAATATTTGTTCCCATTTTTCAAAGAAAATCTGACGGAGATACTGAATTTACCTTCATCACAAATAGCTACTGACCAAACCTTTTCCTTCCATAAAATAAAATTTGATCCCCACTATTCCCCACTGAGGGAATGCTAGGCAAACAGACATTTTAGATACTCTAATCTTTGTTATCACCTGGTCATCCACTATCTCCATTTTTGTTTCTTGTAAATAGATGCAATCAAGACTGGTCGTATAGACCAAATCCCTTACAGCCCTCATTTTGAACTCCCCGTAGAGTGCTCTGATATTCCAAGATGCTATCTTCATTGGTGAACCTCTTTCTTCCCCTTGTGCTTCTTCCCCCTCAAGGAATTTACCACTTCATTATTCTTCAGGAAACTAATCTCCCTCTTTCTGATCTTCACACCTCCCCGTGGCCTTTTCTTTTCAAAGAACTATGCAGTTCATCGGATCTTCTCAATTTCTTGATGAGACTAATGACCAACTCTTCCCTTCCGATAAAAGAAATCCCAATGTTCCTACCAAATTTAAGAATTTCCTCCGTCCAGTGATCTAGAATATCTACCAGGGAGACTGCCAAAGTCCGTCAGAACGTTCATAGGGAACAATCGCCTTGGATAAATCTTGTAACCCTTGCCGAGACAGAGTATCGTTAGTGCCCTGATCAATGTTCTGCCAATGCTGAGTATCTCCGTTACCACCACTACAAACCTCCTTAGATCCGTGTAAGTTCAACTGTCCATCTGCCAGAGAGGGAGACACCTCAGAAAGAAAACTTCTTGCTCGATCCTTCAATATAAGGGGTGTCTCCGGAAAAACCACGTCAGATTGAAGAACCGAGGGAGATCGGAAACACTATGATTGAAGCCCTATTTTAACCATTCCTTTTCTCTTTGCAAACACAAAACCACCTCCGGAGACCTTCCACCATGCAGATCCACAGGAGACGGAGATAAAACAGCCCCTCCCAGGGCCTAATCAGGGACATGGTCCTCCATTCCAACTTGCAGCACCTCTACAGTACTGCTGCAGTGAACGGATAGGGAAGACAACTCCAGTGGGTCCCAAATGGGTAACTTGCGAGAAGTCTCAGGGTCCCCGTTCAGACCCATTGACTTACCCGAAATCGAAAACAACATTTCGGATGACTTACCCAATAGGGTAGGCCTACGCGAGAAACCGGAAGGCAGCGACACCCGAGACTGTTTGTCTTCCTTATCTGTTGTGATCCCCATTGTAGCCACCTCACTCTGCCAATGAGAGACTATAGAGACCTGAGCAAAAGGTGCATTCCATCCTGCCAAGGAGAGGCCTCAATAAAAACAACAAACAGCCATTGTTCGATCATATCCTCCTCGAGCCTTTCCACCACCTGGGGAAACTGCTAAACACAACACCCCTGTCTCGGCAAACTCTCCCCACCAATGGGCCTCCTTCCAATACCCTAGACCGATTCCGCCTAAATCTGAGACAAACCTCCGAGTTACACTCACACCTCCACTCGGTATCATCTTTCCCGTCTTCACCGACGCCCCTGTTTTGGGTTCTCAAAGTCGTTGCCGGATCCATTATCATGAATCTATTCAATTTATGTGCTGTGGTTCTGTATTTAGGCTTAGATTCATTACTAGATGCATTAACATGGATCTGTTTAACTTACGTACTGTTATTTCATGTCTTCCCTATTATAGCTCTGACTTAGTCTAATGTATAGGGGTATTTATCTCTTTTCTGGATCCTTAGGTTAAATAACATCTCATTGGGATGTGTGCGGACTTATTCACAGCTGCCTCCCAATTGCGCCATCTCCTTTCTCCGTCTCTTCTTCTTTCTTCTCTTCTTCTTCCTCTCTAGCATCATGTGACCATGAAAATCATTACATGTCCATAAACGTTATGGTGTCAAATGAAAAAAATATATGGGGTGCCTTAGATTCAGAAAATTGATAGTAAATTATAAGCTTTTCGCATGTGTTTTTATTTGAAGGGGGAGATTTTCCAGACGCAATAGACAACTTTGGAATAACAGATCACTTGAACAAAGTCTGCAGGAATGACCTGATAAAGTTCCACAAGGCATGGTCATTTACTACACAGCTTTGTTCTGTAAGGCAACCAAGCATTTTGATTTTAGATGAAGGTGCTTTAATTGCCACTATGGTTTGGAACAACATTCAGTGATAATCACAGGCACAAGAAAGTCAAATTTGTCAGATTTTGATGGCAAGGACAAGGTTAAAAGATGAAAATAATGTAGACGATTTAGAGTTAGATGTAAGGAAAATAGAGTTAAAACGTAGAAGTAAATCAGATGGGTACAAAATTACACATAGAGAGGGGCAGAATAAGTCAAATGAATGGAACAACTCTCCCAAAAGCAAGATAAAGCTTGAGGTGGCTTTTCCATGTCCAGTGACTGTAAAAAATTATCATGTTATGTTGAATAAAAAAGGTTGCAATGACAAGTCACTCAAAGGATCTGAAGCTTCTAGGCGCCACTTTGATTGGAGAATAGGAGAAGAATAAGGCCTCTTATTCTTAGAATAAGGTTAATTCTAGTTTGATGGGCGGAATGGCTTATACCCCGTTAGAATTGCTTATACTAGAATAAGGAGAATAAGCAATTCGACCCTAGACCCAAGAATTGCTTATCCTTCCTATTCCGTCAGTAGGTCCCACAAAACTATCAAAGCTAAGCATCCCTTATTCTAGTATACGTTATTCCAGATAAGTAATTCCGGATAACCTATTCTGCAAACAAATTGGGGCCTAAGGATTTGATAAAAAAAAGTAATATACAGGAAGTATGATCACTTAGGTTTGAGTTAAGGATGTAAAGACTGTTACTAAGAGCTCCACTAGGCTTAGACACAAACAAACTCTATCTCTGAGCCTGTAAGGACTGAGGTTTCAGATTCAGTTATCGGGTCGATTTTGATGCCATGGAGGACGCAATTGAGGATCCATGCGGGTGTGCCGTGTGGGCGGGCGTTGAGGCACGTGTGTACGGCTCCGGTCTTGTTGTCTGAATGGCGTCGTGCATGGTCGACGCGATTCAGACATCTACCAATGTATGACCCTATCTCGTCATCTGAAGCGTGTCATCTTGGGACGACGCAATTTAGTTTGGTCGGAGTTGACACCTTGAGCTATCCCTCCTTTCTCTCATTCTCTCCTTCCTCTCTGTCGCCTTCTCTTCCTCTTCCTCTTCCTCAACTCCAGCTCTCCTCTACCACCTCTCACCACTTCCACCACCATCTCCATCGTGACTCTTTCACTCTCCGGACGATGGCCGACGTCTCGATGGGATGACAGCGTCCATACCGACGACGGCTTTGCAACGAAGAGCTAGGAGGAGTTCAAGTAACCAGTAGAGTGACGATCCTCACATGTGTTTTGAATGTTTTAATCCTTGATTTCCTGCTTTGGAGTATGCTATGGATGTGTGTAGGGGTTTTGGGTAAAATAGGGAGTTTTTGAATTGAAATGGATATTTTTGAAATGAGGTTAGTATGTTTGTTGCGGTTCGTAGATTTCCTCCTATCTCTATTTTGTGTTTTCATTAGTTCAGAGGGGGGAAGGGGGGAGAGAGGGGCCCTGTATTGTGGCTCAGTGGAGATTGGAGGGGAGATCAATTTTGGGCGTGAAACGTGTCCACTCAAGGCAACACGATTTGAAAGGCGTCACCCTGAATCGACACGATTTATGGCCCATGTCCTTAGGTCCCGTGGCCAGAGAGTGGGATAAGGCGCTGAATGACGTCGGCCATAGGTGACGTGAATAAGTTTTAAGGCCGTTGAAAGGTGTCGACCTGAGTTGACGCGATTCAAGATAGAGCCCCATAACTCTCGCAATTAACATGTGTGATTATTCTACATTATGTCAATTAAATTCTTGTATATTGTTAGAAGATCCTGTTAAATGCATGCTTAAAATCATACATTGGGGGCGATGATTTCTATGTAATCGGAATCGCATTGTGTTGTGGTTATGCGATCGTGGACCTAGAGTGACGGTTGTTAGTGCTTGACACCCTGTGTCGGTGTGGAAGTGAGAAGGTGGCGCCTAGTAAACGAGGGTCACCTGATGTATACCGGGGTAATAGCTAGTACCGGTGTGAGCGTGGTACACTTCGGAGTGTCACTCGTGGCTGGGAGGACGCAGAACCACCTAGAACTAGACAGGTAGGAGTAGCCAGCACGCTATCCGAAGGATTGTTGCTCCTTCCCAGTGGGTCAGTGTTCTCCTGGTTGGCTTAACAATTTCTTGTATGTTCCTTTTCGGTGGACATACGATTTATTTATTGCTTTACTTGTGCTTATCTAGGCTATTGATAATTATACATTCTTAAGCATTAACTGATTAAAATTATGCATTACACTCATGATTTTATGTGCAAAACTACATGAAATGATAGATAATTTTGTGCTCTTTCCAACAATACTCATTTTGTTAAATTCCGAGTTAAAAATATCGTCATTTCATGTGAAAAACTGAGTGTAGCGCATTTAACAATTTTTGGCAAAGCCGAGATATTTAATAATTTTATTTGGGTATAATTGTTATTATGTTCACTACAGAAATCTAATTTAAATTTATTTTGTATGAACATGACATAAAGAACAAGTGACAGTTGGCTAGAGGCTCTGATGCTTGTGGAGAGGACTAGAGTCTAAATCCCAACATTAACATCCTTATTTCTGCAAAAAGAACAAAATAAGAGCAAAATGGACATGTAAGAACTTAAAGTGAGTTGCCCTAACTTTCTTCCCAAGAAATCAAGAAGAGAGCCGCCACCCCCCTTCACACCTCTCTTTCCTTTTTCTCCCTCTCTTCTCTATTTTAAAAGGTTCTCTCTTTTACCTTTCTCTCTCCTTCTCCTCTCTCGATTCTCTCTCTCCTCTTCTCTTCCCCTCCCAACCGATCTCTTCTTCTTCTCCTATTATTCTTATTTTAGTTATCTCTCTCTCCCCTTCTTCTTCTTTCTCCTCTCTTTCTCTCCCTATTTCTTCTTTCTTTTCTCTTCCTCTCTGCACCGAACCTCTCTCTTCTGCATTCTCTCTCTCCTCCTTCCCCTTCGTCTGCTTCTTCTTTGTCCTCTTCCTCCCCCTAACTTTTTCTCTTTCTCTTTGTCTCTCTCTCTCTTTCTCCCTCTCTATCTCTCTCTATTTTTCTCTCTCATCCTCGCTCTCTATCTCTCTTCTCCGCCCTCGAGCTACCTCTATACTGGCTAGCAGTGGTGGGTCCCTGTCCAACTGTCGGCCGCGGGACGTTCGCACCACACGCCCCATCGTTGACCGTACCCAATGGCGGGAATGGGCCACCCTCCTCAGTGCCACGCAGCAGCATTGTTGCCTGCCACGCACGCCGAGCACCTGTCACGTGCCAGCACCCGCCGCCTACTATCACGCGCCCCTTTGCCGTACAGCCGCGTCCCGTCGAGCGGTCTACTGGGTCTGTCTACGCCCGCTGCCTCCGCTGCGATCGCTTGCGCCCGTGAGCCCCTGCAAGGCCAAGCCCCCTACTACTCAGCTTCCGGACCACTGCGTCACTACCCCGGCAGCTCTCCTCCTCGCCCAGCCGAACGGTCTTCTGTGCCCAAACAACCTGCTGCTCTCTCTCCTTTGTTATGCTTTTTCATGTTTACAGATTAATTCATATTTTGTGATTTTCATAGTTTACTTATTTTGTAGAGTAGGAATTAATGTTGTCACTTGAGAACTTCATAGATCTTGATATACTTTTTTTTAGTTACAAAACAGAATAGTGAAAGTATCATTGTTTTGAGCCTTAGTTTCTTCTCATTGATCTCTCTCTCTCTCTCTCTCTCTCTCTCTCTTCTCTAAATGTAATTGTATTCAAGTTAATTAGTTAGATTTGTGTTTAATCAATTAATTTGATGTGCTAATTATATTGTAGTTGTGCCCTAGAACTACATGCCAAGATTAAGGGCCACAATTGTTAAGGATATTTAGATAGGTGCATATGTAAGTGTAGAAGATGGGTAACTTGGACCAAAATATATACAAGAAAAGCAAGCAAAAGGTACTGTGAAGTGAGAAAAAGGAACAACTTCAGCTCTTTGTGATGGAGGAGAGAGGAGAGGATGGCGGTGGCAGCGGCAGATTGCCGGCAGCAACTGTTGGCGTCGGCAGGGGGGCCGGGTAGGGGAGCCGGAGCCGCAGCAACAACATAGCAGTAGCATCAACAACATCGAAATGTTGTTGCTAGTGGCTCCCGATACCTCTTTAAGGGGGGATCCGGGATCAACCCCTATCGGGCCGTATCAGATCGGATCGGCCAATTTGGGCCCGATACATGCCGATCTCAATTTTTTTTTTTTTTTTAATAATCCGAGGGGGGGGCATAAATAAGATCGGGACCTGTCGATCTCGATCCGGATCAAAATAGACCGATCTTGCAATCCATGTTTTGAGGAGATGTCCTTTAAGGTCTTAAAAGGATACTTAGTGTTAGTTCTCTGGGCTATGTTCTCTTTCAGATTTATGAATGCCCATTAAGGGATAACCTTAGAGGATACCTAAAAGAAGTGTAATTTCCTTAGAAGATATGCTTTGAATGCCTTATCCTTTAAATATCATTTAAAAGAATCCTTTAGTGTCCTTTATGAACTAGTCTTCCTTTCATTCGTTCATGGAGTATACCATTACAATCTTTTATTAATGGGCAGAATGACCACCCATTTAATCAATGATCATAGAAAAAAAGAGATGGCCGTTCATATGATATGAATAAGCCAAGATTGGTCATTTGAACGATACAAATGAACCAAACAATTGGCCATTAAAATCATATGAATGGATCAATAACGGTCACTCAAACCGTATGAGTGAACCACATAAAAACATAGGCCATTTCAACATAAGCATGAACTACTTATATTACCAAACTTTGGCCATTTAACCAATATGAATGAACCAACTTCTTTTTATATTTTTTGTTATCCTTGGAATGAATAAATTACAACCAATGATGGGTTCTCGAGCTTCGTTCTGCAGCATTCTTGGGCAGTGTGTATGACCTGCTTGTTGTTCTACCAGAGCTCCAAGAAATCCCTCCAAAGCTTCCCCCAAAACCCTTCTTTTTGGTCTCCTGCAGCAGCCCCTCCTAGGGGGTTTATATAGGGGAGAGGAGAGAAATGTGAGAGAGCCACCGGTGGGTGCCATTAGTGGCACCCCTACCGGTTCTCTCTCTCTCTCTTCCCTCTTCTCTTCCCTTTCTTTTTTTCTTTTCCCCTTCTTTTTTTTTTCCCTTTTATTTACATGCCCCCCCCCTTTCTTTTTTTCTAAAAAGCATGTTCAACAGTACCCTAGCCGACCTTTAAATAATTGCTTATATTTTATTGATGTCTTAAACTGGAAACTAGATTCTGATCTGGGTTTTAATACTGGAATCAGCAAGTTTCAGGAATATGGTCAATTCTGATCTTAATAAGAGAGAGAGAAAATGAGGTATAGAGAGAAAGGTGAGGCAGAAAAGAAAAGGAGAAGCATGAATAACAGCAATAGACAAACCAGACTGCCAGGAAGCAGAAAAGGAAGAAACAAGAGCAGTGCCACTGCCCTGCACGAGCAGAAGTTGCGCCAAGACGTCAGTTGTGTTGATGGCATCAAGAACATAGATCTCCTAAGCCCACATCTCCACATGTTCCTTCGTTTTCAATAGATCTGCTCATCCACTTCCACATTTTCCTTTGTTCTTTTCACTCTTCCAGAGGTTAGCATTAGGGAAGCCCATTGGGCTCCAAAATAGGCAGAAAAATAAAAAGTAAACCTTCGTTGAAAGGAGAAAAAAGAACAAATAGTACATACAAGTTCACATAAAATCTTATACATTAGAAAAGGGACATACCAACTGAGCCTCAGCACATCTTAGACAAGCTCCCCAATGTATGATCAATTTACCCCAAAAGGCAAAGTTTACTAGGGATATTCATGTCCTCATAAGTCACTTTTGGTCTCAGAACTTGTGATCACCATTCTTAATTCATTGTATGCTTGTGCATCCCACATGACTCCTTGTCTCTCTCCTGCACATCACCTGACCTGCCTCTCTTTCCTCTCAAACCTCCACCAGTGAACATCCTCCCCGCCTCACCCTACATGATTCCTCTACTTGATGCTGACAAAGAACTTGACTACAACACATGCCTCCTCTTTTCTAACTTACAGTGTGGCACTATGACATTGCAAGGCCCCATGTGAGAAGTATGATGGGGAGCAGTTCACTATCAATGGGCAATTCCTACTTCCAGCTCATCTTGGTGACAATGTTTCCCGTAGCAGCCCTGTGGAAACGCCCGCAGGGGACGCAACCTGAGGAGCAATAACTAACAGGTGAAGAGGATGATCAATTCTGGGTCCTCGAACGGGTTCGTCGTGGGATTCCTTACCGAGTAAGTCCTGGGTAACCCGAACAACATTAGGCAGTTCCGGGACGGATAAACCACCCGGTTCAGTGCTGGTTCGCCCTGGCTACCCAGTCCCCGAGCCAGAATTCAAAAATTTGAAAGGACGACAGGCTCGTCGCCACGTACCCCTCAGTTATCTTCAACCTTGTGACAATGGATTGCGGAATCGGCTGATTCCGAGCCGAGTTGGGGGGGAAATTACTGTTCCCCCCACCGATTTAAAAAAAAAAAAAAAAAAAAAAACGGCAGAAATCGGCCCGAACCGGACAAAATCGGGTCCGGACCGGCCAGATCGGCCGGTCCAGACCCGATCTGGTCCGGTTCGGGCCGGTCCCGATCTCCCCCTTAAGGGGGGATCGGGAACCAGACGCCAGGAGCGTTTCTGCTGCTGGCGCCCGGCCCTTCCCCAGCCCCAGCCCCTCCCCAGCTCGCCGCCGGCCTGCCGCCGCCGGCCCGCCGCCGCCAGCCCGCCGCCGCCGGCCCTCTCTCTCTTTTTTTCTCTCTCTTTTCTATTTTTTTTTGAGATATCGAGCAAAAGGAGGGGATTTTCATCCCGTCATCGTCGGCCGGCCGTCCGGGAGCCGCCGCCGCCGCTGTGGTCGCCGTCACCGCCGCCCTCGACGTCGGATTTTTTGTTCGCATTCCGATCCGAGTTTAGGTATATTTCGAATTAATTTTTTAAAATTCTAAAAAAATTAGAAATGATGTATGATTGTGTTTATTGTGTAGATCTCTTAATATTTAGGTTGAAAAAAAATTTAGCATGTTGATTAGACAAAATTCTCAAAATTAGCCCTAATTAGGGGTTAAAAATTGGGGCTTTTGTATGATTAGTGTGATTAAGGTTCAATTGAGTGTGCCAACCACTCAATTGAACTTGTTAGGACATAAATGTGTATTTTTTTACATTAATTGCATGTTATTAGCGTTAATTAGTTAAAATTAGCCCTAATTAGGGGTTAAAAATTGGGGCTTTTGTATGATTAGTGTGATTAAGATTCAATTGAGTGTGCCAACCACTCAATTGAACTTGTTAGGACATAAATGTGTATTTTTTTGCATTAATTGCATGTTATTAGCGTTAATTAGTTAAAATTAACCCTAATTAGGGGTTAAAAATTGGGACTTTTATATGATTAGCGTGATTAAGGTTCAATTGAGTGTGGCAACCACTCAATTGAACTTGTTAGGACATAAATGTGCATTTTTTTGTATTAATTGCATGTTATTAGCGTTAATTAGTTAAAATTAACTCTAATTAGGGGTTAAAAATTGGGGCTTTTATATGATTAGCGTGATTAAGGTTCAATTGAGTGTGGCAAACACTCAATTGAACTTGTTAGGACATAAATGTGCATTTTTTTGTATTAATTGCCTGTTATTAGCGTTAATTAGTTAAAATTAACCTTAATTAAGTGTTAACAATTGGGGCTTTTGTATGATTAGTGTGATTAAGGTTCAATTGAGTCTGCCAACCACTCAATTGAACTTGTTAGAACCTGATTGCATTTTTGTGTTTTTATGTTATGCAGGAATATGGCAGAACAGGATGTGGAGCAACATGGTGCTGATCCTGGTTGGCAGCATTGCACACTAGTGGACAGTGTTAGGAGGAGGGTCAAATGCAACTGGTGTGGAAAGGAGATGGGTGGTGGCATCTATCGCCTAAAAAATCATCTTGCTGGCATATCAGGAGATGTCAGTAGATGTGAGTCAGTCCCGCTGGCCTTGAAGAAGGAAATGAGAGCTTATATGATGGGTAAAAAGGCACACAAAGATTTATCATCTCAACAACACATGGATTTGCAAGATGAGATATCAGGGCACCAAAGACGAAGGGATTACAGTCTACCTGTTCAGCGCCCGATCAATTTAGATGATGATGATGAGGAGGAGGAGGATGAGGAGGATCCAGATGACCCTGATGCAGAGTACACCAGAGCTGTTCGTGCCAGTTTGCGGACAAATAGAGAAGATGAGGACCGGCGAAGAGGCATAGGATCATCAGGTGGATCAATGCCTGCTGTTTCTCAGCCTGGGATATTCGTTCCTAAGGTTTCTTCTGGTCGCAGGACTGCTAGTTCTATACTGAGTTGTGGACGGACATCAGATGTGGCACGCGATCCTATGGACCAATTTTGTACAGATCAAGGTCTGCCAGACAGCCTGGAATCAAGCAAGCATTAAAAGGAGTCAAGGCATCAGCAAAAAATGCCTTGAAAGGAATTGTGAAATGGTTTTTACCTGCAGGTGTGCCAGCACATGCCGCATCTAGTCCATATTTTCAGACGATGGTGGATGCAATTGCAGATGCTGGACTTGGTGTAAAGGCCCCCACAGCTCGCTACATTTATGATGTTGGGCTTGAAGAAGAGTATAATGACTTGAAGGTATGGGTCGACAACTTCAAAAATGTGTGGAGGGAGCGTGGTTGTACCATCATGTGTGATGGTTGGACAGGGACCACAAGAAGATCCATGATTAATTTTCTTGTGTATTGCAGCGAGGGCACCATTTTTTTGAAGTCTGTGGATGCCTCAAACAGAATAAAGAATGCTAATTATTTGTACAGGCTAATGGATGACGTGGTAGAGGAAATTGGTGAAGAAAATGTTGTGCAGATAGTCACTGACAACGAAGCAAGCTATAAAGCAGCCGGTAAATTGTTGATGCAGAAGAGACACCATTTGTACTGGGTGCCTTGTGCAGTACATTCTATTGACTTGATGATGGAGGATATAGGTAGAGATCCTTTTGTTGCTGAGGTGGTACAACAAGCTCAGATGATCACGGATTTTATTTATAGTCACAACAGGATCTTACATATGATGAGAGAACATACAGGTGGACGGGATCTTCTTCGTGCTGGCCCTACTAGATTTGCATCCAACTTCATTTCTTTAGAGAGCCTGAGTAAATTCAAGCATCAGTTGGCCCAGTTAGTCCACTCTGACGAGTTTCTGGCACATATAGGGACACTGAGAGCCGATGCTAAAGAAGTTGCCTTGGCAGTGCAATCGCTAGTTGGGGAGAGAAGTTTTTGGGAAAAGGTTTCTCGCTATCTGAAAGTGGTTGAGCCTCTGGTACGTGTTCTGAGGTTAGTTGATGGAGATGACAAAAATGACATGGGATATTTGTATGAGGCCATGGATAGAGCAAAGGAGCAATTGAGCGAAAGCCTTCCTACTTCTCATGACAAATGGTGGAGGATCATCGATAATAGATGGGAGTCGACTCTTCATCATGATCTTCATGCTGCTGGTTAATTCTTCATCTATTTAAGTTGATTTTATGTTATTAATTTTGTTCACATTTAATTTTATAACTAATTAAAATTCAATTTATATGCAGGATATTTTTTCAACTCAAGGTATCAGTATAGTGAGAGCGTGCATAATGACGGAGAGGTCCTTCGAGGCACAACTAGTGTGATTACTAGAATATCAAGGAATACGAACGAAAGGATAGATGCCTTAGCAGAGGTACCGTACAAAGTAGGAGTTTATGAAAATGCATGCGTCTATCATTAACTTATGTTATTTATATTTATTTTGTAGATGGAGATATTTAAATTGAAGATTGGCATTTATGGAGATGATGACGTCAGGGCTGCAGTAACGAGGACAACTCCAGGTGAATTACATAATAAATAGTCAAATATTAAATTTAATGATTGGCATTTATGATTATTGATATCGTCGTCTTCTTTTTTTTTGAACAGCTGAATGGTGGATCCAGATTAATTACAGACAACCTGCCACAAATCCTTTGGCATATGTTGCAGTGCGAGTACTCAGTCAAACCACTTCTTCCAGTCAATGTGAAAGAAACTGGAGTACATTCAGTCTCATTCACACGAAGGTTCGTAACAGATTGGGGGTTTCTAGGCTGGAGAAGTTGGTGTACTGTCACTACAACATGCGTCTAAAAATCAGGCAGATTCAGGACATACAGAGGCTTGAAAGACAGAGATTCATGGAGTTTGCTGGCAGACCAGTTGATGAGCCTGTACATCATATTGATGTTGATGAACTGTTAGATGAAGAACACCCACTGCATTCTTGGGTGGAGAGCAGAGCAGCCAAAGATGCACAGCCTGAGTTTGATCCTCAGGATCGGAGTTGGGCAGAAGGTGAATTAGATGCAGTAGTTGCTCGAGATCTTGAATTTCAGACAACACAAGAAGGAGGTGCACTACTTCTGCAGAGGCGCCGAAAGTCAGCCACACTAGAAGACACTGCTAGAACTTCTGCCTCTCAGCCAGCACTCAGGAGATCAGCTACTCAGGTGGATCCACAAAGAAAAAAGGAGATAGAGCCAGCGAGACCTTCATTGCAGTCATCGAGCAGCAAGAAGAGAAAACAATCAAAAGGAAAGTCTAAAGAACGAGTGGACCCATCAAAAGGAGAAGAAGGGACAGTTCAGCAGACTGGAGAGACACCTGAGGACACCCCAGCTTTACCACCTCACTTGGCCAGCATGTACGAGGCAGAAAGACAAACCTACAGGCGTAGAAGAAGGCGATTGAGGAAAACAAGCCAAGTGCGGAGTGATGACTCCACTGATGATGATGATGATGATGATGGAGATGGTGATGGTGATGGTGATGGCGCTGCTGCTGCTGGACTATCAGGAGGTTCTGCACTTGGGAGCAGTTACACAGGATACGATGATTACTCCGCACCTCCGAGTCATTCTGAAGGAACTCAAGGTCAGAGACAAGGACAAGAAAGGGGATTTGAAGGCCAACAGAGACAGGCAGGATGTGATTGGCCACCATGGGAAGATGCACCTTCTTATCCGCCCATTTTTCATCCCCCTACACTGCCATATTCAGACATCAGCAGCACTACTGAAGGGTACTCTGGAGCTCCACCTATACAGTACGGCATTTTTGTCCCTCCAATACAATCAGGAGAAAGTTCAAGCCAACAAGCTTACACACCTAGAGGTATTCAAAGAGGATTCGAAGACCTCGCTAGTTCCTTGTTTGGCTATGGATATGCACCGGCAGATTATGGCCCGCCTGCTCAAACTTATGAACCGGATGATGAAGGATCACAAATGTGATCTTTCTAAGGTATTTTTCAACAACAATATCTTTTTTAATTAATGCACAACAAAAATTATTAGTTAGTTAGTTGTCTTTAATGTTTATTTTTTATGGATGTACATGAATTGCATTCGTTCTTATTGTACATAAATTGAATAATATGTATGTAATTTTTTCTGATTTTTTCCTTATTTTTTTCTAATTTTTTCTATTTTTCTGATTTTTTTTTTAAAAAAAAATTCCGGCCGAGTCGGACCGGCCGGACTGAGCCTGGATCGGCCGACTCGGCCGATCCAGATCGGCTCGGGTCGGGATCGCCGGGTCCCGATTCCCGATCCCGACCCGAGCAGGAATTCCTTGCGTGACACCCCCTGTGCAACCCTAGCTCCCCCGCCGCCACCGGCAACACTTGAACAGCGATCGAGAAAGGCAACCCTTCCATGTGAACTGTGAGCGCTTCTGGGATGTCTCCTTACTCCCTACGCTCATCACCCCTTGAACGGAGGTGAGTTTCCCTTTCATGACGATCCAGAGGCTCTCGTCTTCCCAGATTCCATAGTCCCTCATCAAATGTTGCAAACCTAGAGCATCATAGAAAATTGCCGGGACTCCCACTAGACAGAGATGCACACTGTGATGCTGGAGACCCAGGTCTCAAGATAGGTCCCGAAGCCCAACTTCCACGGTTGAAGAGCGAGACCATCTCTGGCAAGAACTCCATGCTCCACGATAGCGTTTGCCTCTGCGAGAGACTTTGTATACAGATTGGCTTACTGAAGAAGAACTCAGAAGGAGACAAAAATCCAGAATTACTTGGTTAAAAGCAGGAGATATGAATACTAGTTTTTTCCATCGAATAGCTAATGGGAGAAGGAGAAAGCAAAATATCTCAATGCTCAAGAAAAAAGATCGGTACATTAAAGATCCTAATGAAATAGCTTCAGAGGTGGTGCAATTCAGCACTAATATTTTTACTGCAGACCATATATGGTTCCCAACATGGACAGACTATAATGCATAAACTTTATCAAAGCAAGAAAGAAAGTATTTGGGTCAGAGTATTTCAAAAGAAGTTACTGAAGCTGCATTCAGTCTAGGAAGTGATAAAGCACCTGGAGTAGATGGTTTTCTAATGTTTTTTTATCGAAGGTTCTAGGATGTTGTTAAACAGGATGTCATTAGAGCAGTGCAGGAATGTTTTAATAAAAAGGATGGTTTTCCAATATTTTTTTATCAGAGGTTTTCCTTCACTAAGACAAAGGATATCATAAAGCATGCTAACTATTTCTATACGAGGCTTCTCTCGGAGGACTCATGGAGACCTTCCTTCTCGGATGATCTTCTTCCCCTTCTTACGGAGGAGGAGAGATGTGCTTTATCTGCTCACTTTACGGTAGAGGAAATAAAGAAGGTAACCTTTTCTCGGGGAGGGGGGGTGGAGGAAAAGGGACCTCCTGTACCTGATGGTTTTCCTATGGTGTTTTTTCAGCATTGCTGGGATATTGTTGAGGATTGCATCTGCAAGGTTATCTGGGAATTTCAGGACGGCAGAGCACATTTGGGTGCTATTAATAGAACCTTCTTGGTTCTTATTCCCAAGAAGCAGGGAGCGGCCAGGCTGGTAGCCATTGGTCTCCTTAATTGAGTGTATAAGATCATCTCTAGGGTGTTGGCAATTAGACTTGAGAAGGTGATTGGTAGTATAATCTCCCATAATGAAGGGGCGTTCATTAAGGGCAAGCGTATTCATGAGAACTTCTTAGTAGCACATGAATGCATCCATGTTATCAAGGTCCGAAGGCAGAGTGGTCTTGTTCTGAAATTGGATTTTGAGAAGGCATATGATAGGGTCAATTGGCAGTGTCTATTCAAGGAATTACACAAGATGGGCTTTGGTTACTCATGGATCCGATGGATAAAGGCTTGCATCTCCTCTGCTTCCTTTGTGGTCCTTGTGAATGAGACCCTTACTCCGTTCTTTTATAGTGGTAGGGGACTTCGTCAACGAGACCCCCCCCCCCCCCCCCCAATCTTTTTTTTGTTTGTGTTGGTGGCAGATTTACTTAGCAGGATGTGGGATAAGGCAAAGGCATCTTCCTTGGTTTCTGGATTCAGAGTTTCCTCAGACTAGACAACTTACTCATTTGCAGTATGCGGATAACACCACTCTCTTCTTTTCAAAGGGGAAGGATCAACTCTTTTCTGCCAGGCTCATGCTTGAATGATTAGAGAAAGTTTCGGGTCTTAAGTGAATTTTTACAAAAGTCAGCTGATTGGTATAAATATTAATGAAGTAACTCTCACGAGGGCAGCTCTGATTATTAGTTGTCAAATTGGGGAATTCCCTATTACCTACTTGAGCCTTCCGCTGGCTCCAAGCAAGATTAGGGGAAAGGAACAACAGAAGGTGGTTGACTGCTTTGAAGACAGGTTGGCTGGATAGAAAGGAAGAGTGCTCTCTTATGGTGGAAGATTGGTGCTCTAATTCAGTCTTGGACAGCCTCTTATCCATCTTCCGAGTGCCGAAAGGAATAATCAAGAAACTTGACTCTATTTGGAGCCAATTCCTATGGAGAGGTAGTGGGAATAGTAAACAAGGTGGCCATGATATTTGTTAGGGGAGGGTGTGTAAGGGCAAGGATATTAGAGGCCTGGGGGTCAAGAATCCGAATGAAGTCTATTTATCTCTTCTCACCAAATTGCTATAAAAACTGGGTACTCAAGAAGCAAGCTTGTGGGTGGATACCATTTGTCAGCTCTACTACTCCAGATCTAGGAGGTGGGATGTATGGTTGGTCACTTTGTACCACATTTCTCCTATTTGGAAAGGCCTTCTTGATTGTTCTGATGTACTGCAGGCAAGAGTTCTGGTTTCTCTGGGAGATGGTCAAACTTACCTATTCAGGCTATTCTGCTTGGATAGGTGGTGCGGAGGCCCTCTGCTCTGTGAGAGATTCCCAAGACTTTTTGCTATCTCATCCCAGCCTAATGCAGTGGTGGCTCAAGTGTTTGACTCTACAGATTCTATTAAGCCTGGGCCCCGACCTTCAAGAGGCATTGCATGGACAAGGAAGTGAGCCACCTTCTCTATTTTTTGCAGGATTTCTTGCCTTCTTCCTCCATATAAAATAGGTGGACTTAAAGGTGGGAAGCCAAGGGGATCTTCACCATCAAATCGGTGTACAATGGCATATCCAGTAGTGGCCTGAGGCACCCCTTTGCTCCTATCATTTTGAAGCCCAAATTCCTTCTAAAGGTAAAGATGCTTATTTGGAGGATCAGTCATAGGAGACTTCCGACAAAGGACAGATTGGCCCACTTCCTTGGTGGCTTGGACACTGTTTGCCCATTGTGTGCTGACTAGCTTGAGTCTTTAGACCGCCTCTCTATGGGCTGCTCGTTCCCTACTGAGGCTTGGCAGCTGATTGTCAGCAAGGTGGGGGAGCTAAGTTCATTTTGGTGAGTCCACCGACCAGCTGCTTACCTCCTGGGGATCAAGGCATCTACCCATAGAAGATGCTCATATATGGTGGCTAATCCTACATGCGACAGTGTGGGCAATATGGAGCGCAAGAAATAGAAGGATCTTCAAGAATGAAGCTCGTGTCCTGGAAACTTTGGTCTCTTTTGTTTGTCATATTGTCAGAGAGTAGGCTTCTGGTTTTTGTCATGGGAGCACTGCGAACTCCTCCCTTTTTGGTCTCTTGGGGAAGAGTTAAATCTTACACCTTCTTGGTGTTCTTTTGCATAGAGGGTGATCTAATTGGGATATAGGTGATGGCTATACTTGTATATCCCCTCTTATTTTGATTTATTAATAGAATTGTGGTACTATCCACTTTCAAAAAATAAAGAGGCAGGAAGTGATATCTTCAATCAGACCTTACTGGTGCTATTGCCTAAGAAAGAGGATGCCGTTGAGTCAAAAGACTATAGACCAATTAGCCTCCTTAATTGTTCATACAAATTTTTTGCAAAGGTGTTAGCAAACAGATTGAGAACAGTCATAGGCAATCTGATTGAGGAGAAGCAATCAGCCTTTATTCATGGGAGGTTGAAAGATAATTTTATCTTGGAACATGAACTCCTTTTCTCTATGAAGAAGAAAGGTAGAATGGGATTTGCTTGTAAATTGGACTTTAACAAGGCCTATGATCGGGTGTCCTGGAAGTGTTTATGGCATGCTATGGTACTTCATAAGTTTCCAGAAAAATGGATTAATGGGATAAAAGGTTGTGTTACAACTACAAACTTCTCCGTCATTTTGAATGAAGAAATAGATGGGTATCTTTAGTTCCAGGGGTCTCACGCAAGGTGACCCATTATCGCCTCTATTATTTGTGTTGCTTGCTAATACACTCAGCAGGTTTTATAAAAAAGCTGAAATTCAAGGATGGTTGTGCAGTGTTCATGTTATGAGGGTTCCTATTGGCATATCTCACTTGCAATTTGCACACGATATGTTCATTTTCCTGGAAGATGCTGAGGAGCAGATGAGAAACATGTTACTTATTTGAAATCTTTTGAAGCTTATTCTGGTTTGATTCATCAACTTTTATAAGAGTACCCACACTGGAATTAATATGGGGGAAGAGCTTTGTAGGAAGTGTGCAGAGGTTTTGGGGTGCATGAATTAGCCATCACTTATTTAGGCCTAACTTTGCATTAAAAAAAATGCTTCCACTTTCAGCTTGGGATCCCCTTATTCACAAGATGCAAAGAAAACTGTCTAGTTGGAAAGCTAGGAGTTTATCTTTGGGAAGGAGAATTACTCTGCTTAACTCAGTGTTGACTGCCATTCCAGAGTATTTCATTTCAGTCTTTTTATTGCCTTCAACTGTAAGGAAAAGACTAGACTTGATCAGGAGAAGGTTTTTATAGGGGAGTACTAATGAGGATGATCGATGCATACATCTAGTCAAAAGGGACAGTGTCTGTTCTTCTAAATTGAAAGGTGGACTAGGAGTGAAAAAGTTTAAAGTTAATGCATATTGCACTGTTAGGAAGTGGATTTGGGAGTTGATTGCAGAAGATGAATTACTCTGGAAGAACGTGATTAGGATGAAGCATTATCAATCATCTTCCAGGTTTTTTCTCCAGAGAACATAACTTGGCTGTCACTGATGTGGAGAGACATTCTGAAGACTGCTAATATATTTCGTAAGTATATTAGAGTCAAGGTGGGTAATGGTGACAGTACTTTGTTCTAGTTAGAAAAATGGATTGGGGACAAAACCCTTAAGGAGAAATTCCCACGAATGTATCAACTGTCTTGCAAGAAAGAAAGATATAGAGTTCTACTGTATGGAAGATGGTAATATTCAGTGGGATATCCAGATCAGATGGGGACTCAAACACGAAGAAGAATTGAAGTTTATGAACTTAACTCAGTTATTGTCTGCAGTACAGCTTGATTTGAGTGATAAGGAAAATATTATATGGACAGAGAACAAGGGTATTTTTTCTGTCAACTCTTTTTACAAACTTATGGAAGGGAATCAGCCATCATTTAGACAATTTGAGAACATATGGAAGGTGAAATCACCATTTGAAGTCCAAAGATTATGTGGCTAGTATTCAGAAAGAGAAATATCACAAAAGTCTACCAAAGCAAATGGTGCAAAGATGGTGATACTGTGTGTGTACTGTGTGGAGCTGATATGGAGGACATAGAACATCTGCCTATTACAGAGAAGTACGGATCACTATAGGCAGATTAGTGAACTTTTACAAATCCTTCAACAGTCTGAAGGAGATGTGGAATACTGGAATTGCTTTTATCAGATGAAGAACAGGCTTCGCAAGCACACTCGAAGGAGAGTTCTTCAATTATTACTGCATGCTATATGCTGGGGAATTTGGAAGGAAAGAAATGCAACGATCTTCCAGGGAAGCAAACTCTATATTTAGAATATCGCACTCTTGGTTATCTCACTATTATATACTTGGAGCCATCATACTATGGGGATTTCTGCTGAGGTATGGGCAAGAGAATTCATTTTTGTCTGGCGTCTATTTGTAGAGTTCTACTGAGTTTTTTTTTATTTTCATCTCTCTATGATAGGAACCTCTCCTATCTGGAATTGATTGTACTGTTTCTCTAAAATTAGTAGTGCAATCTGAATTTTCTTTCAAAACGAATAAGGAGAGACATTATCTAAATGTGGAGTGTTTATCACCACTATTCACACCAAAAGGAAAACCCTAGAAAAGAAGGCCAATACTTCAGTTACCTAATATACGTTTCCAAAAAGGTATCAATCATTGTTCACAGGAACAAGAAAAGGAAAAGATAGGAAATGACCTTGATTCCTGCTATCTCACCAGGCATTTCATCTACGACACTGACCACAAATCCACGACGGCTAGCCCACACTTTGTACACGCTCAAAACCATGGCAGCCCAGCCCATGCTTTCTGTTCCTCCAGCACCTGCTTGAACCTGGATGACATATGTTATTCATTTTCCATTTTTCACAAGGAAACCTAGAGCCTGAAAACAATTAAAATAATATACAAATGCCATGCCATCGTATGGCTGCTCTTCAATTTAAATCCAGGAAAGTTTTACAACTTGATAAAGCCCTCCAAAATTGGGTCCACTTCTATGCCAACCTTGGATGTTAAAGTGGCATACAATCTCTCCCCGAAAACTAGGGACAGATGACAAGTGACCTACCTCTTAGCAATCTTGAAAACTAGGTGCAGATTACAAGTGACCTAACTATGGCAATCCCCCAAACCACCTAGACTGGCATGCATGTGCTAAGAGAAATATAGCAATAAAGTAGCTTCCTAATAAGTGGTAGCAAAAGCATGCAACATCTTCCATGTAAATTTATTCTAAATATCACATAGAAAGAAAAAGGAATTGCAGAATCAATACGATATCTACATTTACTGTGTTATCTAATTTTGAACAAACCAGTTTATAATCTTTTGGGTCGGAATGTTAACGACTCAACTTTGTACAGGTTATTCCAGCTCATATGGTGAGGGTTACTGATCTCGTTAGTCACTTGTGTGGAGACACAATGGTGAACATATAGGTGCTCATTGGGGAATGAGTTCACTGAACTGATCCGACATGAATCGCCGAATGGTAATTTACATGATTGTCAACCGGCTTGATTCATCGTCACAGTGACGTAGTTGGTCCTTGAACTTGAGACACCAAAGACATTTTGTCGGTGGACTTCTGGGCTTTGACCTTGACTTACGAATCCCTATTCACGGGATTTCTTATAGTCAAAGATCGAGTCTAGCGGAAGACCTTCGAAGGTGATTGTGTGTTTAATATAGGATCGTTCGTTCTCAGGTAACTAGAGAGAGAATGCTCTAGAATAGATCCGCAAGAGTCTCTGGCCAGAACAGACACAATATCAGAAAAGGTATTTTCGGATATTGTACTGTGGAGTCTGATTCAAGTGAATTGACCATCTAGGGTTTGACAGTTGACCATACCCTAGGTTAACTCGAGAGTATTGTGCGAACGAAGGATTATAGCCACACTCTAACTGTAGATAAACAGGTTCCATGAGTGGGTTGCTGAACCCCATTACCTTCTACGATCATGTTGTGTTGCTTGGCACCCAACTTGATCGGAAGTCCGACCGAATTTATATGAGATGTTAATTCGGTTATGTAATTAATTAAATATTATATATTAATTAATTATTATAAGTCAATAAATAGTTATTGGACTTAACGAGCTGAAAATCGGACTGGTTAATGGGCCTAGAGGGTCACACGCAAATAGATTCACAGTTGGTGGTGTTTAAATGAGATTTATATTAACTTGGAGACTTTTATGAAAAGTCATGCCGACTTAATATATATGAGCGCTGTTGAGAAACCTTGGGCCAAGCTCCAGGGTCTCCCATTGTTGAATGCCCCCCTCTCTCTCCTCCTCCTCTTGGCGCCCTTCTTAGGGCGCCGGGTGTCTTCCCATCTCCGCCACGCGCAAATCGTGGAGGATCGCGTAGATACTGCTGGAGGCTGAACGCTTGTGTGGCTAGCGGCATCACCTCGACGGAACCGACACGTTCGCAGATTCGAATCCGCGCACGGTAATTGATCAATCCCAATTTTTCAGTTTACTGCTTTTCGTTCCGAAACGGATCTGCGGGCATCGGGAAGAATAATTTTGTATTTTTCCGCTGCGTTTTTCGCGTCCCGCCCGGATCCCAACAGGTGCTACCACACCAACCTCTTTTCTCTCTTTCTCACACTTCTCCCTCTTCTCTCACCCTATAAATACTCCCTACAGGGGGCTACTGTGGGAGGTGGAAGGAGAGGCTTTTGGAGGAGACTCTGGAGGGATTTTTTTTTTGTTTAAAAGAAAAAGGAGAAGAAACGCTACCTAAGCACTCAAGTTCCGTCCATAGACAGATTTGAAGTCTCAACACCGTGCATAGAAGACTGGGACAATTCTGTCGGTATCGGACCCCTTGGTTTGGGCTTATGTGGGTCTGGGACGCCATTTAGAAGCCATGTGGGGGTGCCACGTGGGCGAGCATTGGAGCGCGAGTGTACGGCCCTGTCTGATCGTCTGAAAGACGTCTTGCATAACCAACGCCATTAAGAGATCTGCCAGTGTACGATCCGCGTCCTGTCGTCTGAATGGCGTCGTCTGGGAACGACATGATTAAAGCTAATCCTGTTTGACGTCCGAACCTTCCCTCCTTTCTCTCATTCTCTCCTTTCCTCTCTCTCTCTCTTCCTCTCTCCGAATCCATCTGACCCTCTCCTTCTTTCCATTCTTCTTCCTCTACTCCAAACCCCTCCTTTCCTCTCTCTCTCTCTTCCTCTCTCCGAATCCATCTGACCCTCTCCTTCTTTCCATTCTTCTTCCTCTACTCCAAACCCCCTACCTCTCACCACTACCACCACAATCTCCTCCACGACACATTGCTCTCCAGACGGCATCCTGGTAGAATGATGGCGTCCACAGTGGTACTGGCGGCGACTTGCGGTGTAGCGGCGACGGCTTGGAGGTAGTAGGAGTTCAAGTAACCGGTAGGATGACGATTTTCGTTGTGTTTTGTTTAAAAGCATGATTTTCCCGTTTTGAAGCATGCGATGTGTGTGGATATTTTTGGGTAGAAAGCATGTTTTAAGGGATTTTTAATGAAAATAAGCATTTTTATGAAATGGGATTTTGGGTGATGAATTGGTTATTAGACTTCTCCCCTTGTCTTCTTTACGTTTTTGTGTGTTTTGGGGGAGAAGAGGGGCCCTCGGTTTGTCTCGGTGGGACGCAATTTCGGACGTAAAAGGCATCCACTCAGGCCGACACTATTTGAGATAGGCGTCGACCTGAGTCGACGCGATTTACGGCCCATTTATTTGGTTCCCGAGACCAGTGTGGTATAAAGAGCTGAATAGCGTCGGCCATGGGCGACGCGATTCAGGCCACTATCCCTGGTCCCAATAGCTCTGCAAAAATTGAACCAGTTTAAGGGTCTTAAATGACGTCGACCATGGGCGATGCGATTCAAGACAGAACCCATTAATTCATGAAATTAACATGTGTTTAGATTATTAGATAACTCGGTTAAATGCATGTTCGAAACCGTACTTTGAAAATGAGGGTTTCCACGTGACCGGATCGTATTGTGTTGTGTTTTGTGCGATCGTGGACCTAGAGTGACAGTTGTTAATGCTTGACACCCTGTGTCAGTATGGGAGTGACACGACGCCGGTATGGGAGTGGTGGGATGACGCTTAGTCAGAGACGGTCACCTGGTGTACCCCGGGGTATAACTAGTATCGGTGTGAGAGTGGTACGTTCGGAGTGTCACTCGTGGCTGGGAGGAAGCAGAACTACCTAGAGCTAGACATGCCGAAGTAGTCAGTGTGCTATCCGAGGGGTTGCTGCTCCGTCCCAGCGGGTCGGTGTTTTTCCGCGTTCGGCTGCGTGGTTTATGTGTTTCACAGGAACGCTAGTTGTGGACTCCAGTGTTGAGTCGAGTGGTTTTAAAGTTATGTATGTTACATTTTCGAATGCATGTGTTTCATATCGGAATTTGGGAACTGTGTTTACTGCTTTACTTATTTAATTGCCTATTCGTGTTCTTACACTTATGGGTGCGTGAGTTAGTAGTAAGGATCGGAGGATCCCTACTGAGTCCATTTCGATGAGACTCACCCCTGCGGTTTTCATGTGAGGGTTCCAGATAGGCGTAACGTGGAGGATTTCGTCTCGAGTTGCACACTAACAACCATTGTTTCGAGTATGCCCCGATGTAGTTGTTATTTCCTTTTCAGTCCTATACGTTTAATTATTTCTTTTCAGTTGGAATATGTAATTATTTGTTAAGTCGAGTCGAATTGTAATAATTTTTAATTCATGCAATTCCTTTACAATTAGATATTATGTGGAATGTTTTGTTTAGTTTATCATTTTTCCAGACTTATCGAGATCCTGCTTTGACTCTAAATTTTAATAATTCGGTATCCATTTAGTAATCGGATCTCCGATTATAGGGTGGTGGGTCGTTATAGTTGGTATCAGAGCATTCAGTCTGGCAAATAGATGAATAATTATGTTAAATACCGTAATTTCAGCAAATAAATACATTATCCCATACAGGCACGATGGTAGTTTAGGTTGTGAGCTCTAATAAGAGGTTTTCGATTCGTGATTGTAGGCGATTAGATGGCTCCTAGGAAGAGGGTGTCAGTTATTCGGGAGCAGTGAAACTTTTCTAGCAGGTCAGAGCCCGGTAGACATAATATGGATCGTTTTGTGGAGGCTATGATGGACTCAATGACTAGATATCAGACTCGAGACCCTAGTGAGAGTTCTAGTGCTCAGGGAGGGGCTTCAGCTACCCTGGAGAGATTTATGAAGCTGAGGCCGCCTCATTTTACCGGTCGTCTCGTCCCGGATGAGGCCGCTCATTGGCTGAAGGATATGGAGAGGACTTTTGACACTTTAGACTGTGCGATAGTTGAGAGGACCTCGTTGGGAACCTTCATGTTGAAGGATGATGCCTATGATTAGTAGACCACTTTGAAGAGTTTGTCTTATGCAGATAGGAATCTCAGGGAGATTCCATAGGAGACATTTGTGAAGGAGTTCAACATACAGTTCAAAGGAGTAAGAATGTATCACCTAATCTGAAAGCAGATTCACCAAAGTTAGAGTTGTTGTTAAGATTTGATGATGCCTTCCACTTACTAAGAATTACAAATCTTATGTTAATGTTAGAAACCAAAGGAGGAGAAGGAATGTATTACCTTACCTAAACAGTGATTCATCGAAGTCCGAGTCACTACTGAGATATCATTGAGCTATCCCTAATTTGATGCCTCCAACTTACTAATAACTATAAATCTTTATATTAAAGTTAGAAACCAAAGGAGGTGCAGGACTGTATCACCTTACCTGAAAGGAGATTCATCGAAATTCGAGTTGCTGCTAAGATATTCTTAAGCGCCGCCCAATTTGATGTCTTAAACTACTTACTAATGCACATCTTATCGATGTAAATGTTTGATAGAAACCAAAAGAGGAGCATTTACATAATGCATCACCTTACCTAAAAGGAGATTATTAGAAGTCTAAGTTGCTACTACGATATTGTCAAGCTACTCCCAATTTGATGGCGCCTACTTACTACAAACTACAATTCTTATGTAAAGTTAGAAACCAAAGGAGGAGCATGAATATATCATCCTACCTGAAATGAGATTCATCGAAGTCCAATTGGTTGCTGCAATATAGTCGAGTTGCCCCCAATTCAATGCTTTTGACTTACTAAAAACTAAAATCATATATTACCGTTAGAAACCAAGGGAGGAGAAGGAATGTATCCCTTACCTAAAAGGAGATTCATCAAAGTTTGAGTTGTTGTTAAGATTTTGTCAAGTGGCCCCCAATTTAGTGCCTCCTACTTACTAAGAACTGCAAATTAAAGTTAAAAAGCAAAGGAGGAGTATGCATGTATCTGCTTACCTGAATGGAGATTCATCGAAAACTGAACTATTGTTGATATCTTGTAGAGCTGCCCAGGATTTGGTACCATCAACTGCTTGCTAATAATTGCAAATCTTATCTATGTTAAAACTTACAAAGCAAAGGAGGAGTAAAAATATATATTACCTTATCTGAAAGGAGATTCATCGAAGTCTGAGTTGCTACTAAGATATTGTCAAGCTACCACTAATTTGATGCCTCTTACTTACTTGGAACTACAAATCTTATGTTAAATTAGAAACCAAAGGAGGAGTTGGAATATATCGCCTTATTTGAAAGGAGATTCAAGGAAATCCGAATTATTACTAAGATATTGTCAAACTATCCTCGATTTGATGCCTCCAACTACTTACTAAAAACTACAAATCTAGCTTATATTGAAGTTAGAAACCAAAGAAAGAGTAGGAATGCATCACCTTACCAGAAAAGAGATTCTTCGAAGTGTGAGTTACTACTACGATATTGTCGAGCTGCCCCCTCTATCCAAATTTCATGGCTCTTAGTTATTAGGAATCCCAAAGCTTATATTAAAGTTAAAGACTAAGGGAGTAGGAATGTGTCACCTTACCTAAAAGGAGATTCCTTGAAGTCTGATTTACTGTTGAGATATTGTCAAGCAGCCCCCCAATTTGATGGCCTCAACTACTTATTATAAAACTGCAAATATTGTCTGCGTTAAATTTAGAGCCAAAGCTCAATTGTTGTGGTTATCCATACAATTTCTCCAGCTAAGAATGAAGGCCTGATTTCTCCCTTTAAGATACATGGTTTCATTCTCTATATGAAGAATCTAGTGCCTAGACACCTAAGGCATAAAGTGTCTAGTGAAAGTATACATGACTAGGATGCAATAAGGTTATGCTCAGTACTGCCAGAAGAAGACAGAATAAGGGATGAGTCAAGATGACTCTCTAAGAATACATTGCCAAATTAGAGGCCATTGAGCAAAAGACCTGGGAGATGGTCGCAACCTTTACTCTGATCTCCCTAGACAAATTCTTTCAATTCTGAGTCATGGTACCCTCCCCACATTATTTTTCCCCCCATACTACACCATTGTATCTCCTCAAACACACTTTGTAAATCAATTTTGGAATCTAATATATCTATCTAATTCCATTCTTTTATCTTAGCGTCTCTCTTTCATTTGTTCAATGTACGTGATTGCCATTTTATGTGAATGACAAAAATGGGGAAAAATAAATTATCCAACATTCTTATTTCATTGCATTTGCATATAGAAGAAACAAATTGTCCATTTGTTTCAGTTCTAACAATTTTATTTATGTTGTTTTGTTTCTTTAGCTTTGACACCCATTTCATTTCCTTGTTTTCATTTCAAATAGTTTTGTCATCAACAAAAAGGGAGAAATTATTAAATAATTTATATTTTCATATTCCCCATATTTTGATGACAAACACTATGAAAATATCAGGACTTTGTTTCTATGAGAGTGAAAGAAATCTCTTTGTATCAGTATAGTTGTTATTTATTTTCTATCTTAATCTGTGATGTGTTCTTTGTGAACACTTGCCTATTTCTTAGGCACTATGTATTACACATTTGCTTTGTTTCCTCTTCTTGGTTGTGGAAGAGAGGGCCCACTGGAAGCAGGAGGTTGTTCCCCTTGTTGAAGAGAGGGCCTGCAGTTGTAGGAGGTTGTTATCTGTAACTTGCAAAGGAGATTCATCGAAGTTCAAGTTGCTACTAATAATTTGTTGAGTTGCACACAATCTGATGACTGCAATTACTTTCAAAAAGCTGTAAATCATATATATATTAAAGTTAGAAGAAACCAAAGGAGCAAACATGTATGATCTTACTCGAAAGGGGATTATTGAAGTCTAAGTTGCTACTGAGATTTTATCGAGTTGCTTCCAATTTAATGATTGCAACTACTTATTAAAAAGTGTAAATATTATATAGGTTAAAGTTAGATAATAAAGGAGGAGCAAATCTTACCTGAAAGGTGATTCATCGAAGTCTCTATTGTTACTGAGACATTGTCGAGCTGTGCTCCTAATTCAATGCCTTCTACTTACTAGAAGCTACAAATCTTATGCGAATTTATCACCATACTTAAAAGGAGATTCATCGAAGTCCGAGTCGCTACTTAGATTTTGTCAAGTTGCCTCCAATTTGATGCCTCCCACTTACTAGAAATCAAAGGCGGAGCAAGAATGTATTAGCTTACTTGAAAGGAGATTCATCGAAATTTGACTTGCTGCAAAGATATAGTCGATCTGCCTATTATTTGATATCTCCAACTACTTATTAAAAACTGCAAATTGTATCTATGCTAAAGTTAGAACCCAAGGAAGGAGAAGGAATGCATCATATTATCTGAAAGGAGATTCATTGAAGTCTGAGTTGGTACTGAGCTTTTCTTAAGCTGTCCCCAATTTGATGCCTCCTACTTACAAGGACCTAAACCTTATGTTAAAGTTAGAAATCAAAAGTAGAGCAAGAATGTGTTACCTTACCTGAAAGGAGAAACATCAAAATCTGAGCTACTGCTTAGATATTGTTAAGTTGCCTCCGATTTGATGCTACCAACTATTTACTAAAAATTAGAAATCTTTTATGTTAAAGTTAGAAACTAAAAGAAGAACAGTAACACCTTACTTGGAAGTAGATTCATCGAACTCCAATTTGCTGCCAAGATATTCTTGAGTTGTACCCTAATTTGATGGCTCTAACTAATTATTAAAGCCTACAAATATTATCTATTTGAGTTAGAAAGTAAAGGAGAAGTAGGAATTTAAAACCTTGCTTGAAAGGAGATTCATCGAAGTTCGAGTTGTTTTTGAGATATCGTTGAGCTGCCCCAAATATGATGTCTTCCACATATTAGGAACTACAAATCTTACGGCAAAGTTAAAGAAACCAAAGGAGGAATATCACCTTTCTAAAAGGAGATTCATTGAAGTCCGAGTTGTTGCTGAGATATTAACGAGTTGTCTTCAATTTGATGCTTCCTACTAACTAGGAACTACAAATCTTATTATGCTAAAGTTAGACGCCGAATTAGGAGCATGAGTGTATCACCATACCTGAAAGGATATTCATCAAAATTAGAGTTACTACTGAGATATTATTGAATTGTCCCAATTGGAAGGCAGAATTCTACTTACTAGGAACTACAAATCATATGTTGAATTGGAAACCAAAAGAGAAGCATGAATGTATCACCTTATCTGATAAGAGAATCATCCAAGTCCGAGTTGCTTCTGAGATATTGTCGACCCGCCTCCAATTTGATGCCTCCACTTACTAGGAACTACAATCTTATGTTAAAGCTAGAAACCAAAAGAGAAGCAAGAATGTATCACTTTACCTAAAAGGAGATCCATCGAAATCCGAACTACTGCTAAGATATGGCCGAGCTACTCCCACTTTGATGCCTCCAGCTACCTTCTAAAAACTGTAAATCTTATCTATGTTAAAGATAGAAACCAAAGGAGGAGACAGCATGTATTACCTTACGTAAAGGAGATTCATTGAAGTTCGAGTTGGTGCTAAGATAGTGTCAAATTACCCCCAATTTGAGGCCTTTTACTTACTTGGAACTTTAAACCTTATGGTAAAGTTAGAAGCCGAAAGAGGAGTATGAATGTATCACCTATCCTGGTTGAAGATTCTTTTGAGTCCAAGCTGCCCCCAATTTGATGCCTCCAACTACTTACTAAAACCTGGAGATCTTTTCCATGTCAAAGTTAGAAACCTAATGAGGAGTAAGAATGTATCACCTTATCTAAAAGGAGATTCACCTAAGTCTGAGTTTTGGCTGAGATGTTGTCGAGCTGCCATGGATTTGATGCCTCCAACTACTTACAAAAACATGCAAATATTTTTCTATGTTAAAGTTAGAAACCTAAGGAGGAGTAAGAATGTATCAACTTACTCGAAAGGAGATTCTTTAAAGTCTGAGTTGCTGTCGAGATATAGTCGAGTTGCCCCTAAATTGATACCTCCTACTCACTACTCGGAACTAGAAATCTTATGTTAAAGGAGGAGCAAAAACGCATCAACTTACCTGAAAGAAGATTCACCGAAGAATGATTCGCTACTAAGATACTGTCGAGAAGCCCCCAATTTGTTGGCTCCAACTAGGGGTGGCCACGAGCTGAGCTAAGCTGAGCTACAACTCGCTCGAGCTAAACTTGACTACGATTATTCGAGCTCGAGCCTAACACAAGCCCATTTTGTGGGCTCGAGCTTGGCTCGCCGAGAAAGGAACTCAGCTCGAATTCAGCCGAGCTCAGCTCGTTAGAGCACTATTAAGTTAACTCAGCCAATAAACTAAGTTCACCTAACTAGAAACAGTCAAATCGTGAAGCTCGATAAGGTGCAATAGAGGGAGGCTTGAGATTTAAAGAGAAAGTTGGGTGTAGTTTTTGTAAAGTAACTGATGTCAGACTAAGGCCCAAATATGAATCCTACCTTAGGGGGGTGCACAGAAAGGAGGCTTGCCTGTGTACTCTCGTCAGGATGGACCCACACACCATCGACCCACTCCAAGTTGGTTTGGAGCCTTAGAGGGCAATGTTGCGTGTACGCAAATGCCATGATCTCCTAGAGTGAGCGGAGAGCCAGAGCTTTTGTCGTCGGCGTAATTGGCCAGGAGGTGGACGACGGAGTAGTAAAAGGTCTTGGACATGGGGCAAACAACCTTGGCCTCGTACCAGGCCCCGTGCAAGCCCTTGTCGCCCCAGCTCCCATCTACTTCGTCGCCATTGGAAAACCTTGTTACCCTCCCCCGTCCACCACCACTTTGCCATAAGTGCAAAGAGCTTTGGACAAGCAACAGTGATGGGACCTTAGTGGAGGGTGTACCTAGGACTTCCTCCCGTCAACGTATTAGGAATCTGGAGCTCCAAAAGTTTAATTCGAGATAGGAAGCCTGACTGTTTTATCATAGCTCATAATAATCATGTTCAAAACTTATGTAAACGCTTAGTAGGCTAGGACCTGTGAAGTGATGCTGGCATGGTGCGCTTATGACGGTTGGTTTACCTTTGGCTGGGGAAGTTTGACATATGTAATCTAATTAAATATTCTTACCTCGAGCAAGCTCGCGAGCCGGCCGAGCCGATCTAGGTCAAGCTCAAGCTTGTGGCTCGTTTTATCAGACAAGCCTAAATTAGAGGTCGAGCTTGGTTCGATTGGTTGAACAAGAGGAGCTAAAGTAAGCTTAACTCAAGTTAAGTTCAAGTAGCTTACGAGCGGCAACTCGTGGCCACCCCTAGCTCCAACTACTCATTAAAAATTGCAAATGTTATCTATGTTAAGGTTAGAAATCAGAGGAGGAGCATGAATTTATCACTGCACTTGAAAGGGAATTTATTGAAGTCTAAATTGTTGCTGAGATATTGTCGAGCTGCCCCCAATTTGATGCCTTCTACTTACTAGGAACTACAAATCCTATGTTAAAGTTGGAAACCAAAGGAGGAGAAGTAATGTAACCTTACTGAAAGGAGATTTATCGAAGTCCGAGTTGCTGCTAAGACATTGCCAAGCTGCCCCCAATTTGATGCTTCCTACTTACAATGAATTACAAATCTTATGTTAAAGTTAGAAACCAAAGGCGAAGTAGGGTGTATCTAAAGTAGATTCATTGAAATCTGAGTACTACTAAGATATTCTCATGCTACCCCTAGCTTGATGCCTCCAACTACCTACTAAAAATTGCAAATCTTATCTGTATTAAACATAGAAATCAAAGGAGGAGAAAGAATGTATCACCATAACTAGAAAGAGATTCATTGAAGTACAAGTTGCTATTGAGATATTGTCGAATTATCCCCAATTTGATGCTTTCTACTTACTAGGAACTAAAAAACTTATGTTAAAGTTAGAAACTGAAGGAGGGGCATGAATGTATCACCTTACGCAAAAAGAGATTCATCAAAGTCCGAATTACTGTAAAGAGATTGTCGAGTTGCCTTTGACTTGATGCTGCCAACTATATAATAAGAACAACAAATCCTATCTATGTTAATGTCAGAAACATTGATGCTTCTCCCCCAACAAAACTATAGATGGCTTAGCCCTATAAAAAGACTACTATATTCTAAACTTCGAATATCAAATACCTAAATAATTAAAACTATACTCTATGCTTGTATTATAATTTTAATCAAAGAGTTACTCAAACCTCAAATAAGGCACCTTGCGTGATGAGCTATTACTTCAAATGTATTTTGTTTTTTATTTGAAACTAGATAATATTCTAGTATATTGCCAAAACAAAAAGTTAAACTATTACACTAGTTAGAAGTTCAATCGAACATTTAAGTACACTTTAAATAAGGCACCTTGCAAGATAATCCACTACTAAATTTTGTTTTCATTTTCAAACACAATAAACTAACTTAAACATTCAATATAATCCCCTTCCCCGAATCTTTCCTTCCTTTCCTAATCCCTTTCTTTCGCTGTCTCATCTAGGTATTCTCATGAATTCAACTTCGCGGTCAGTAATTGAAAAATCATACACATCGCTTTTAGGTCATCGTATCAATTTTAGTTACCTTAATTACTTTTAAATCATTGTATGAATTTTAGTTGTCTTAATGTATATTATTTATTTAAAGTATGATATTGCTTTAAGAACAAACTGACTTTATTTTGCCATTTGTTCCATATTTTCATATAAGACCGCATACTACGGCACATCAAGAAAACACAGAAAAGAGTCAACTAATGTAGTAAAACTTTTATCGTAAATCAATCAATCAGCAAGACTTGATGTGCAAACTTAGTCCACAGTCTCGCCAGGCAATTGCTTATCAAGAACCACAAATCTCATCTTTGCCTAAAACCAGAAACACTAGTACTTTACTCTCAAGAAATCATAAAGAGTCTAGTCATGTAGCATACCCAATACTATGAACTAAACTAATTAAGGCTTCAAAAGGCTTCCATAATAAGAGTATTCGAATAATATGAGATCTAGTGTCATCATTTCAAGGCAATCATTCTTTCACAATGATAACATTTATTAAGCAGTTCTTTATGTCACTCAATTTTCTCAGGACTTTCTCTGCATCTTCTTGATTCTTAACTCGTATGCATATGCCATTTATCACCATATTGCATTAAAATGTAAGGACATGAGAATTATAATTTTAATCTAGCAAACTTATGTATATCCTACACAAAAATACAATCAACCTTACATTATATATCAAGGCCAATAATATTAAGTCCTAATATTGTTAAACTCTCAGTCTACTTTTTCGTTTAAATTTTAATCCAACAATCTAATCATTGTGGTTCACAATAAAAATTAACATCTAAACTAATTAGAAAATCAAAAGCAAAGAAGCAAAAATTTATCACATTATCTGAAATGTGGAATCATCCCGCATTTCATCCGGGCGGGTGGTGTGCGGGGAAATTTCTCCACATGTGCGCCAGCTCACGTCTATTTTCGTTTTTTGTTACTTTTTTTAAAACATAAACCCTATGCAGTTTCTATATATATTTATATCAATTATAAAGAGAAATGCGCCAAAGCTGCCCTTAAAACTAGAGTCATCTTGCATGGCTTCCACTGAATATGGTAAAAAATAGAGTGCAGTTTCAGTTAGTGTAAATTTAGATGGGACGGGATAAGTGCAGAGAGGGAGAAAGAGATTTTTCAAAAAGAACCTTCCTTGGGGATGGGAAAAGCACCATGCAAAGGAGTTTTTTTAACAAAACTTTTCACTCTGACCCAATCCTATCCAAACCTGCATTTAGAGGATCTGTATTCTGAAAAATATTGTACTAAAACATTCTTCAATCAGGCTTCATGCAGTGCACTATAACATGAACACGAGTCCTTACTATTTCAGGACCTTCTTCTTAAAGGGGATAGGGACCAAGATCCCTTAGAATTGGTAGGTTTTGGAGGCTCCCATAGATCTTCTGTGACTGTTCATCCGATCCCTTTCCATTTTACTACGATCATTAAGGATATTGCAATTACTTTGCATGCAATGTCTTCTTAAGTCCTTTGCGCATATCTCAGATTATGTAGTAGCACACTAGACCTAACATGAATTCTCATGAGACCTGATCTAAAATTATAGCTAATTCCATGGATCTTTGTCTCTCTCCTCATTAATAGAGAAAAATACTAAAAAGATCGAAGTATTCCCTCCTCATGGCATAATAATGCAAATTTGCATAGGAGGCCCCCATAGAGGTCAGCTCAGTTGGCCGTTGTTGCGGGTCCTTGAGGTAACTCCAACCTCCTCGCCCACAGAAACAATGAGGCAAGCTGGTGTTAGCTAGTGCCAACCAGTTGTTGCCATAGGGGATGAAGAAGTTACTCTATATAGTACAACTAGCAATATCAGTTAACTTCACAACCATATATTACAATACTAAAACTTTCTAATATGAACCAGAACAAAGCCACTCCATGCAGTTTAAATAACAAACTAGAAGAAACAGACAAAAACTTTACAAGGTGTCTCAAAAGTACGGAACTAGAATTAAAACCCTACTGAAATAAATGGACTGAAATAGAAGTAAATGAAGTAGAACAGTAAAAGTCTAGCTTCTTCTCTACAGCCTTAACCCTACATAAGTAAATAAACTGGAACGGAAGTCAAGCTTTTGCTCTAAAGCCTAATGCCTGCAGAAGTAAATAAACTGAAACAGAAGCAAATAAACTAGAGCAAAAGTCTAGCTTTTGCTCTAAACCCTAAACCCTACAAAAGTAAATAAATTCGATTGAAACAGAAGTCCTATAAAGCCTAAATAGAGAGCCTAAACCAACAGAAGCCTAGCTTCTGCCCCACACAATAACAAAGTCGAGCATAAGGCCAACCATATCCATAGGCTACTGAGAATACTGACTGCAAGCGAATCCATACGAGGGGGGCAGGGAAATCTAAAGGTTGAAGTTTAGGTCTGGGTTTTGCACCCCCAATGGGTCCAGAGTGCCTAGCTCCAGACGCTACTGAGTATTGACTGCATCGGAGTCCATACTGGGAGGTCGGGCCGGGTGAGATTTGAAGGTTGAGGTTCAGGTCTGGGTTTTGCCCCCCGAAAAGATCCAGAGTACTCAACTCCGCCGGACGGGGTGTGCTCGGCCCGGCTTCCATGGAGTTCGAGTTGTGGGAGATAATGGCGTTGAAGCCCCAGGGCCTGAGCGCAGCGATGCCATTCTTTTCCCAGGGGTTCTCTCCCAGGCATGGGCTCTGGTTGCGCCTTGACAGCCGTCTTCTTATTCCCGCTCGGGAAGGACACTGAGGTGGAGACATCAACGGGGGTCACCCCGCTGGGGCCGCCGCCTAGGCTTGAACCCACTAGGTGGCCATCGCGGGCGGACAACAAGTATTGGAACCCATCAACATGCTCCACAGGCTGCTTGCCTTTGCTCGAATCGGCGGCGCCCTTGTTGTAGCTCCCAAGTTAGAGGAACTTAGACACGTCAGACGGAGGAACTGGAGCCGGCGGCTAGTACCCAGGTGCCGTTGAAGTGGAGCCAGTACTAAAGAGAGGAGTGTAGTTGAGCTTGCTGGGGCCGAACAAGAAGCTGGAGGTGGAAGAGAAGGCATGCAGAGCCCTCTCCCCCGTCCACGGACCTCGACGATGGGACGTTTGCAGCGAGAGGGTAGTATTTGTAGCCGGCAGTAACAGAGGAGCTCCCCACGTCAGAGGTTGGCCAGTAAGAGTGAGAGCGGCGCAGAAGCTGGGAAAAGCTGTAGAAGAAGCTGCAATAAAAGGGGGCGGGAAGGAGAAGTTGCTCAGGCCAGTAGGGTCTACACTGCTGGAAGAGGACGGCCCAACTCCCCCTTTAGATGGGAGATGGTATGCTACATATACACAGAGAGAGAGAGAATAAGCTCCACATGGGTTTTATACTCACTGCCAGTGTGCCACTCTTTTTTTATGAGGGCAACAGGTGGGGAAGCATAACACTAGACACAAGTTCATTTTGAGGAGAAGATCAGCAGATCAGTGTGATATACAGTGAATGTATAACGATCAAGTTGTATTTTTGTTATTCATACTAAATGAATATATGCCGGTTTGTTCTTGAGAAATGCTTCCATTGCATCTCATATTTTATTATGTTCCATCACATCTCATCTTTTACTTTAGCCTTGACGGTCACCAACTCAGTTGCGTTCCTGAGAAAGGCTGTAGTCAAAATCTCAGTAACAATGAGTAACATTTATTAGACTCGATTACTACATTGGATGCATGACCATGCCTTGAAATTTGAAGGGCAGCTAACTGATCCCAATCTTTACAGTTTGCCAAATCAGGTACTTAGGGAAAACTTTTCCAAATCAGTTGCTTAAAAACATAAAAGGCTTAAAACTAACAAAAAGGAAAAAGGAAGAAAATAGCATCAACTGTGTCCTCAGCCTCCCCATTCACATCGGCCAGATCTTTTGATACCAACAGCCAAGCAGTAGATTGTTCCATCCCTGGAGAGAGTTCTGGCTAATACCATTCCATGGGACAATGTGTGTATACACGTCCACTTATATATAGAAGATGGAGTATAGAGGGTTTTCATTCTTATGTTAATTTGATGCATCTGATTTCTTTTCTATCTAGAAGGGAACTGGTAAGCAGCTTTTGTGCCTTAAAAGCAAGCCAACCAACAAGATGCATTGATGCATCTGATTTCTTTTCTATCTAGAAGAGAACTGGTAAGCAGCTTTTGTGCCTTAAAAAAGCAAGCCAACCAACAAAACCCTATATATTAGCTTCTCACAACTACGGAAGCAAAAAAGAATAGTATGCAAATCATGAGTGGATTCTCACTTAGAACATATTTGCTCCACTATCTTCTGCTTACTTCACATGCAAATTTCTAAATCATTGAGTGATGATAAGTTATATGGTAGCGAGTGTTGGGCGATGAAGGGGCAACATGTTTCCAAGATGAGTGTTGCCGAGATGGGAATGTTAAGGTAGATGTACGGGCATAATAGGCTAAATAAAATTCGTAATGAGTATATTAGAGAAAAGGAAGGAATGGTACTAATTGAGAACAAATTGAGGAAAGGGAGACAAAGATGGTTTGGGCATGTTAAGCGTAGACCTAGGGAGGCTCCAATTAGAAAAGTGATAGAGGAGGGGAAGAAAAGAAGGGGTAGACCTAGATTAACTTGGAAGAGGGTAGGACAATATGATTTGGAAGCTTTAAACCTTTCAGAAGAGATAGCCCAAAATCGTTTAGAGCGGAAACAGAGAGTCCATATAGCCGACCCCAATTCTTTGGGATTAGGACTTAGTTGAGTTGAGTTCAGTATTGAGTGATGATAAATTTCAAACCGAAATTCCTACTCATATACAAGGTTCACCAACTACTAACTCATCCTCCCAGATACAAGTTGTGTAAGACCGACTCGGTCCGACTACTAGGTTCAGACAGATTCAGGCCAATTTATGATTTTTTTGTTAGATCTTTTAATTTTACAAATAAATATGACAACTAAACTTTTAACTCTAGTGGTTTGTTAATAACTATGACTTTAAGCCAAATTTAGGTTCACCAACTATAGATTCATCCTCCCGATACAAATTGTATCAGACTGACTCGGACCGACTCGTGGAGCCGATACAGGCCAATTTATGATTTTTTTCAGATCTTTTAATTTTTTGAATAAATATAACAAATAAACTTTTAACTCTAGTGGTTTGGTTATAACAATGACATCAAGCCAAATTTAGGAGAAATATACCCTATTAAACAATATAAATGTGTAAATTGCCTATCAAATTGGAGAAAAAAGACCAATTACTTACCAAATGGAGAAAATTTCTAATTATTTACCAAATTAGAAGAAATATTTACTTAATACGCAATTTAGATGAAAACTCGTAAAAAACAAGTCATTATAAATGCAAATGAACCTATAATAGTGAAATAAAGAACAAAACCCAAAACCCATCTGAATCGGGCCAGACCACAGCGAACTGCACCTAGCTCGTCCAATACGAGGTGAGTTGCATCGAGTTGCCATTGAGTCAAATGTGACACCTTAAGCTCGCCAAGATATGTGCCGACTCGAAATGTGCTCACATGAACGAATGCGTCATGTGTGTGTGTTGGGGAGTCGGGGAGGAATGGACATTGAACAACTTGAAAATTTTATTAAGCCAAAATATGTGCAAATTTTAGAAAACAGTAAGTTTAGATTCAAAGCAGGAACACTAGTCTCTTTGCATGTACAATCAAATGACTTACAGTGCCATGCCAATCTGCACAGTAGACCTCCCCGTATGAACCTGGACAAAAAAATGCATTAGTACATATTTGCTACTACTAGAGTACCCAATTAAAAACAAAATACAATTCAATTTTGTGTCATAAAGAATATGAGCTCAAATTATTCCTACATAACAGTTAGGCATGCCGATCATAACCTAAGCAATAAACACTACCATCGAATCACCCATTCACCTCCCCAGTGCACTCAATAGTTGTGATGTACACTAAAGCTTAAGCTCCTTTGCAGGGCATTCTCTTGACATAAAACATCAAATAGTTCCTGAGTCAAAAAATTTCAGCCTTTTGAATTGGTTGGTCATCAATAGGTTGAAGAGAATTGCATAGCGCAGCGCCCCCATGAAGCTTATGGTATCATTATCAAGGAAAGGAGAAAACAAACTTAGAGATCACTGGCATAATCTTCACAAATCTTGCAGAAAGAAGCAGATCTCCATATCTTGATTTGTAGAAGAAAATGAGAGAAACCACTCAAAACACAATGGCACATTATATGATGATACTCCATGGTTGAATAGAGTAATACTTCTAACAAAGTTCCTAAAATGGGACCCCGACAACAGTTGCAAGGGTTCGTGCACATCCACCAGTCTATACATCAAAGTGTCACAATAACAAGAGGGGGCACTTGGCATCCTTTCTACTTATAGGGTGCAGAGATGCGAAGCTCCTCGATCTTTTTTAATCAGATCTACTTACAGGGTCCTTGCATGTGGAGCATCTAGCATCTGTTCTACAAGCATGTTTGGTCTCCTAAAACTCTCTCTTACGGTCAAGGTTTGTCAATGGAGAATTTCTCTTTAGAGGTTGCCCATAGGGCTGGCAATGAATTGAGCCGAACCGGGTTTTGTCGCACTCAAGCTCGATTCACTAAAAAATTCTTGAACTCGAGCCGAGCCCAAGCCTCAGTTTAAGCTCCAAGCTAAGCTCAAGCTCGGGCTCGAATGAAACCCCATCAAACTCGTACCGAGCTCGAGCCCAGCTCGTTTGAGATGGGCCCTCCTCAGCCAGCTTGACATGTTTAATTTAACTTATTATAGAGCCAATGATTTGGTCAGCCCACATAACACTTTAACTATAAGAGCTCACCCACTTTGGACGGCCCAAACCCATTAACTTTGGTAAGGCCAAGAGCGTGGCAATAAGGTAGCAAAGCGTGGCAGTGAGGTAGGTTTAATTTATAGGAAAACTGAAGGGGTCCATAAAAGCTACTAGCTGATATCAGACTAATCTTGTGAGAGTTGTACCCCACCGCCTGCCTTCACGAGTGTAACAGTAGGCAGCTTTGTTTTGAAGAGCTTTAGTCTAGTATCGAGTATTTAAAAAATGTTTAGGGCCTTATCTTCTTCCCAGTTGTCAAACGTGTAAGTCGCTAGCAAGTCGACATAGTGAGCGGACGTCTTGGGATCGTTTCAAAATATGTAATAATTTGTTTTTGACACAAGCCGACTCGCGAGTTGACTAAGCTGACCTCAGACTAACTCAAGCTCAGCTCGTTTACATGAACGAGCGATTTCTTGGATTCGGACTTGGCTCGTTTGGACAAACAAGTTGAGCCGAGCCCGAGTAGCTCGCAAGAGGCTCGGCTCATTGCCAGCCCTAATTGCCCACCCGTGATAGGCTAGTCCAATTTGTAGATGGACTAAACACAATGTGCCCTTTATGTGGGGAGGAGGACAAATCCCTCAATCATTTGCTTTGGTTGTGTGCATTCACTCAGGAGATGTCGCAGCTGTTATTAGGTAAGCTTAGTATTCAGAGGGATTCTTGTCTTCGATTGATACAAGGGACAACCTTCTCCTCGCCTGAAGTATGCATTATATGGCCAAGGAGGATACGAAGATGTGGTAACTGATTCTACATGCGACTCTGTGGGTATGATGGGGCGAAAGGAATAGGAGGACTTTTCAAGCATGAAGTATTGATTCTAGGGTGTCTTGCCTCTTTTGTTTGTCAGAAGGTTAGGGAGTGGGATCTGACTTTGTAATGTGAATTCTTCTTCCTTTTTTGCTCTTTTGGGAGTAGATTGAGTGCTGCACCACTTCAGTACTTTATGTATAGAGGGAATTCTGAAGGTTTTTATCCAAATTACTACTGAGATATTGTCGAGCTGCCCTCCAGTTTGATGGCTTCAACTACCTATTAAAAACCGCAAATATTATCCATGTTTAGAAAGCAAAGGAGTAGCAGCAAATTAACTGAAAAGAGATTCATTAAAGTCTGAGCATTGTTGAATTGCCACCAATTTGATGCGTTCTACTTACTAGGACAACTTTTATGTTAAAGTTGAAAACCAAAGGAAGAGAAGGAATGTATCACTTTGCTTGAAAGGAGATTCATTGAAGTCTAAGTTGTTACTAAGTTATTATCTACTCGTCCTCAATTTGATGCCTCTTACTTACTAGAAGCTATAAATCTTATGATAAAGTTAGACAAGGAATAACATGAATGCATCAGCTTACCATAAAGGAGAGTCATCAAAATCTGAGTTGTTATTGAGCTAAAATATAATAGATCATCTCGAACATTTTATGTGCATCTAGAGAATGACACCAGGTTGGCCCCAGTGTGGAAAATATATTTAAAACAACAAATATCTTTGAGAAATTCAATCAAATCAAGGTAGATTTTTCAATTGGCTTTTTATAAATTTATCCACATTAAAGATGCATATTCGACATATAATGGCACTTTCCAGTGGCAAATTCAGCTAAGGAGGGATCTTAAAAAGGCTAAAGAGGTGGAATACATTATTCAATTGCATACTTTGTTATAGCACAAATTTAGGTGGATGGTCATGACCAAATTTTTTGGGCTGATAACAATGGTATGTTTTATGTAAAGTCCTATAAATTAATGGAAGGGAGTCCAGGATCCCAGCATGGACGTACACTGCATGCATGCTACATACCACTACGATGCAAGATATATACTGGTGACACACGTAGGATACGTATGTACTTATGAATGAATACTGGTGACACACACATGTTATTTAGAATACTCTACTAGGTAATCTTATTATGATGAACTAGTGCGTTTCATATATTGTGCCATGTCGTTTGCATACATGTAATTAATCTAGTCTAGTATAAAGTGGGTCAGATACATAAAAATTAACTAGACTCACAAGGATAATTAACTTTATCATGACAACACGCGTTGGCCGACTACACATTATTTATATGTCATTGCAGTGTTTCATTGAGGCCTCTTTAATATATGGATGATGTTTATCTTTTATGCATTGGCATACCCATGCACATGTCGTGTGCATGCGCATGAATGAGTTATACTTAATTACTAGAATAATTCATTTTGTTATTAGGACAACTTTTGCCGCAGAAAGCGTCGTAGTGGTTACAATTGCTAAGTAATATAACCTTGAATAATATTTGAAAAGGCTAAAATCAGAACTGAAACTAAAACTCGTTCAAATCCGATCAACTATTAAAAGAGTAATAATGGTATGTTTTCTACAAAGTCCTTTTATAAATTAACAGAAGGGAGTCATATAGCTTTCAAGTATTTTAAGGTCATATGGAAAGCAAAGTCACCATTGAAAGTTAGAAGTTTTACCTAGCTGGTACACAAGAATGCATTATTACTAAAGTTTATACAAGAGTAAATGGTGCACTGATGGCGATGAAGCTTGTATTATGTGTGGAACTGACAAGGAAGATGTTAACCACATGTTTCTCACACGCCCACTCAGTAAAGAAATTTGGATTAGTATGGGTAGAATATTTGAATTTTATCTCTCATTCCAGAATATGCAAGACAAGTGGAAGTGCTTTCAAAGGATGAAGTCTGCAACGGACAAAAGTAACCGCAGAACAATCTTTCCAATCTTGTTGCATGCTATCTATTGGAGTATATTCGATTACATGTTATTTCTTTTATTAACAACCACAGTCGCCATATTCTTGGCATTTCTCCTAAGGCTTGTTAACTTTAACATAGACAACTAGGGTATTGTTCAAAGAACCTTGTTCAGCTTGGACACTCTCCCCCTTACATCAAGTCCTAAATGTGGCTGTATGTATACTTCCTCCTTTTAATCATGATTCAAAAAAGTATTTTTCAGATCAAGCTTATACAGAGGCCAAGAGAAATGAACGGCAAGAGCAGACACTGCCCGAACAAATTTAAAACGAGCAACATGAGCAAAGGACTCCGAGTAATCAATCGTGTAAGTTTAAGTAAACCCTCAGGCAACCAATCGGGCCTTGTATCGCCCAATAGACAAATATGCACGAAACTTGATAGTGTAGACCCATTTGGAACCTACCATGCTATGCCCTTTGGGCAGATCCACCAACTATGAGGTGCCATTTTTATGAAGAGCTATCAATTCTTAATTCATTGCTTGTACCCACTTGGGATCTTTAGCCGCCTCAAAATAGGAGTTAGATATGTGATATCAAGAAATGGTAGTAAAAAAGAGTAATAACCAGGTGATAACCTTGAGTAAGAAATAAAATGAGAAATAGGGTGACGAGCACAAGCTCTTGAGCCTTTCATGACAGGAAGGACAGACTTAGAGATAAACTCACCATAGGGTGAATACATGGGTACAACAGCTCCTGAGATTGGTAGTTTAGTGGAGGAATGTCTTTTTTGCTATGTGCCCCGGGAGTACGTATATAAGGGCAAATGAAGCACGCACTGAAGAATGAAGGCCTGGTTTCTCCCTTTAAGATACATGATTTCATTCTCTATGTCAAGAATCTAGTGCCTAGATACCTAAGGCATAAAGTGACTAGTGCAGTGTACATGACCAGGATGCAATAAGGTTATGCTCAGCACTGCCAGAAGAAGACAGAGTAAGGACAACAAGTCAAGATGACTCTCTAGGAATACATTGCCAAATCAGAGACCATTGAGCAGAAGACCTGGGAGATAGTCACAATCTTTGCTTTGACCTATCTACACAAATTCTTTCAATTTTGAGTCATTGTACCCTCTCCGCATTATTTGTTTTCCTATACTACATCATTGTATCTCCTCAAACACACTTTGTAAATCAATTTTGGAATCCAATATATCTATCTGATTGCATTCTCCTATCTTAATCTCTCTTCCATTTGTTCTATGTATGTGATTACCTTTTTATGTGAACGACAAAAAGGGGAAGAAATAAACTATCCAACATTCTTATTTAACTGCATTTGCATATAGAAGAAATAAATTGTCCACTTGGTTTAGTTTTAACAATTTTATTTGTATTATTTTCTTTCTTTAGCTCTGATACCCATTTCATTTCCTTGTATGATTGAATTGTTTTTGGTCTTGGTTTTATTTCGTCGGTAGTACTGCCATTTTCAAATAGTTTTGTCATCAACAAAAAGGGAGAGATTATTAAGTAATTTGTGTTTTCATATTCCCTATATTTTGATGATAAACACTATGAAAATATCAGGACTTTGTTTTTATGAGAGTAAGAGAAGGACTTTGTTTTTATGAGAGTAAGAGAAGGACTTTGTTTTATGAGAGTAAGAGAAATCTCTTTGTAGTAGCATAGTTGTTTATTTTCTGTCTTAATCTGTGATGTGTTCTTTGTGAACACTTGCCTATTTCTTAAGCACTCTCTATATTCCACATTTGCTTTGATTCCTCTTTCTGGTTATGGAAGCGAGGGCCTACTGGAAGCAGGAGGTTGTTCCTCTTCTTGCTGAAGAGAGGACCTTCAGTTGTAGGAGGTTGTTGTCTGTAACTTGCAAAGAGTTGCTACCTTATTGTTAGTAGAAATACAAAGTGGTTTCTTGAAGACTGGACATAAGTCTGGACAGATCGAACCAATATAAATCTCCTAAGCATTTATTGTGTGATTGTTTCCCTATTTCTATCTCTTTTTATCTATTCAATAGCTTCCGTACTTAATTTCTTTAAAACAATTTTTAATAACCCATTCCCCTCCCTCTGGGTTACTCTAGCCATGGGCAACAATTACTAGTACTGTGAACGGAACTAATTATGACTTCAAAAGGTTTCCATGCTTTCATAAGGATAACACATATCAAGCAAATCTTTCTTTGACTTAATTGTTTCAGAACTCTCCTTAATTGTTTCAGGACTCTCTCTTCATCTTGTTGATTCTTAACTTGTATATATGTGATGTCATTTATCATCACCATTGTCTTAAAATTGAAAGACATGAGAGTTACAATTTTAGTACTGCAAACTTATGTATATCCTTCGTAAAACCCAATCAACCTTATAGCATTCTATATTCTAGGCCCTGAATATTAATAACATATTAGTCTAGAGAAATACAAGTTTAGTATTGTAAACTTATGTATATCCTTTGCAAAACCCAATCAACCTTATAGCATTCTATAGTCTAGGCCCAAAATATTAATAACCTATCAATCCACTTTTGCGTTTAAGCCTTAATCAAACAATCTTATTATTCTAATTTATTATATAAAAATTAACATCTAAATAGATAAGAAGATAAAAAATTAACCAATCAGAAACTCAAAATCATGAGATCTTTTCCATGTCAAAGTTAGAAACCTAATGAGGAGTAAGAATGTATCACTTTACCTAAAAGGAGATTCACCAAAGTCTGAGTTTCAGCTGAGATGATGTCGAGCTGCCCCAGATTTGATGCCTCCAACTACTTACTACAACCTACAAATCTTTTTCTACGTTAAAGTTAGAAACCTAAGGAGGATTAAGAATGTATCACCTTACCCGAGAGGAGATTCTTCAAAGTTGAGTTGCAGTTAAGATATAGTCGAGCTGCCCCTAAATTGACGCCTCCCACTCAGTACTAGGAACTACAAATATTATGTTAAAAGAGGAGCAAAAACGTATCACCTTACCTAAAAGGAGATTTACAGAAGAATGATTTGCTACTAAGATATTGTCGAGTTGCCCCCAAATGGTTGGCACTAGCTAGGGGTGGCCACGAGCCGAGCAAAGCCAAGCTACAACTCGCTCGAGCTAAACTTGACTAAGATTATTCGAGCTCGAGCTCGAGCCCGAGCCTAATCCAAGCTCATTTAGTGGGCTCGAGCTTGGCTCGCCGAGAAAGGAACTCAGCTCGAATTCAGCCGAGCTCAGCTCGTTAGAGCACTATTAAACTAACTTAGCCAATAAACTAAGTTCACCTAACTAGAAAAAGTCGAATCGCTAAGCTCGGGAAGGTGCAATAGAGGGAGGCTGGTGATTTAAAGAGAAAGTTGGGTGAAGTTTTCGTAAAGTAATTGATGTCAAACTAAATATGAATCCAACCTTAGTTAGGGGGGGTGTACGGAAAGGAGGCTCACCTGTGTACTCCACGTCAAGATGGACCCACACATCATCGACCCACTCCAAGTTGGTTTGGCGCCTTAGAGGTTCCTTGTCGCGAAATTCATCTTCTCTTGCAGGCTAGAGAAGCACACCGTATAGTAACTCCCACTTCCTTAGGTGGGCTTAGCTACCACCACCGCCCTTATCTACCACCCAATGTTGCACTAGCCTACGAGGCCTCCATAGGCTGATGCGGCGCAAATGACCTACTACAACAAGGGGGTAATGTTGTGTACCCAAATGCCATGATCTCCTAAAGGGAGCGGGGCGCCAAAGTTTTTGCCATCGGCGTGATTGGCCAAAAGGTGGTCATAGACGACGAAGTAGTAACAGGTCCGAGACATGGTGCAAACAACCATGGCCTCGTACCAGGCCCCGTGCAAGCCTTTGTCACCCCAGCTCACATCTAATTCGTTGCGATTGGAAAACCTTATTACCCTCCCCCGTCCCCCACCACTTTGCCATAAGTGCAAAGAGCTTTGGGCAAGCGACAGTGACGGGACCTTAGTGATGGGTGGACCTAGGACTTCCTCCCGTAGACGCACTAGGAATATGGAACTCCAAAAGTTTAGTTCAAGATAGGAAGCCTAACTATTTTATCATTGCTCATAATAATCATGTTCAAAACTTATGTAAACGCTTAGTAGGCTGGGACCTGTGAAGTGATGCTGCCACGATGGGCTTATGACGGCTGGTTTACCTTTGGTTGGGGAAGTTTGACATAGAATATGTAATCTAATTAAATATTCTTACCTCGAGCAAGCTCGCAAGCCGACTGAGCCGATCTGGGTCAAGCTCGAGCTTGGCTCGTTTGATTAGACAAGCCTAAATTAGAGCTCGAGCTTGGTTCGTTTGGTTGAACGAGAGGAGCTAAGGTAAGCTTAACTCAAGATAAGCTCAAGTAGCTCACGAGCGGCGGCTCGTGGCCACCCCTAGCTCCAACTACTCATTAAAAACTGCAATTGTTATCTATGTTAAAGTTAGAAACTAGAGGAGGAGCAGGAATTTATCATTGTACCTGAAAGGAGATTTATTGAAGCCTAATTGTTGCTGAGATATTGTCGAGCTACCCCGAATTTGATGGCTACAATGAATTACAAATCTTATGTTAAAGTTAGAAACCAAAGGCGAAACAAGGATGTATCAACTTACCTAAAAGTAGATTCATTGAAAACCGAGCTACTGCTAAGATACTGTCGTGCTACCCCCAGTTTGATGCCTCCAACTACCTACTAAAAACCGCTAATCTTATCTATATTAAACATAGAAACCAAAAGAGGAGAAGGAATGTATCACCATACCTAAAAAGTTATGTTAATCTGATTGTGCCGTAATTATTTGACTTTGCTTGAACATTGCTATCTTAAGGAGATATTTGATCTAATTCTATTATAAGCATCCATATTTGATAGGGTATTTTATTTGGAACCTAAGGGTAAACGGGTGGAATCCTGATTGTCGACCAGCTAAAACAAGGGGTCCATGTATCAAATTTTGATATCATTGACAATCATGGATGACGAGCATCTCACTGGAAAGGAAATGTTACCTCCTTTATTCCCACACACAAAAGTGCAGTGACAATAAAGACAAGAAGTGCAGCACAAGGATCAACAACAATACCAAGCCCAGGCATTTGAGTGCATGCAAGCATAGAGGGCAAACTATCTAGACCCCCAAAGAAAAGTGCCTGAAATATCAGAAAAATGGGGGAAAAAAACTCTCAATCAAGTGCAGGCTCTCAATTTATTGAAAAAGAAAGATCTACCTTAAGGAGGCCATGAACTATAAAACTCATAAGCAAGCAAAAATCGTGTGACGAAAAAACCTAGCCATTCAATATCCTGATCTATCCTTTTGGTTTAAGTTTTAAAGTACAAAAAAGTAGATCGCAAAAAAGTTGAACCGTTTCTTTCAGACTTTTTCTTTCCTAGATGGATCCCAGACAGCTTCAAAATGGCAATACACAAAATTTATAACATGCAAGAAGCACATGTGGCCACTGAAGCTGAGGTGACTAAAAGACTAATAAATTACAATTGCATCGTATTCTAGTAAAATAGCTTATACTTATGATTGCACTCATGGTTAATGTTCTATATAAATTTAAACAATTCAGCAAAATTGTAGAAGGTGCATAAACCTAAAAAAAGAAAACATGAAATATCAGCAGATTATTCCGTCTAATTTGTAGACAGGACAAGTATTATTTCTAAGCAGAATGAGATAACTGACAAAACAAGGTGCAATAACTTACTAGAAAAACTTTCACATAAATAAAAAGACAGTCCTCAAAGAACCAAAATTCAACTCCCATATTTAATTCAACTTTTGGCAAAAAAACTGCTTCTCTACGATTCAGAGCGTGCCACAGTACTCTGTCCATAAAGGAAAATTGAGTACAGCATACAAATAATACTGAAAAAAACATGATACACGTACCAAATTCAGAGAAATCCCGCGTGCAACAGCTGAGCCTCCAATTGTATATTCCAGTATAAGAGCCCAGCCAATTAACCAAGCAACACTGAACAAAAGCACAAGGTTTGTCATTGAAAAGGTTAATTCCAGACCAAAAACACTAGATATCATAGGTCAACTTTTTATTTGTTTGTCCAGCCCTAGAGTTAGCTTGAAAAGGTATCTTTTTTAGGCCAACCAGAATAAACAATGGGATTCTCAGAAAACCGTATATGCAATAGAGGTCTGCTCAAGTACGAATATCATTCGTTTTTTCTTTTCTGAGAAAACACATACATACATATCAACCTACTATTTATAACTCTAGCCTGAGAATTAATTCTGGAAGGCCATTTGTGTGATGCAACTTGAATAACACAAAGAGATATGTCACAAAAACTCTTGCTCAAGTAGGAGCATCACCCTTTTTCTGACAAAACACTATACATGCATTTAGTATGTGTTAATCCAGCCTGAGTCAGCTCTGAAAAGCTAAATGACCATGCTATACTAATGAATACAAACAATGGAATGTATCGAAAAACTATCATTGCATATGATATAATACAGGTATGCCAAGGTCGGAAATCATCCCTTTTCCTGCACTGATTTGTTTTTGTTAAATTGATGGACTAGAAGCCAGCAAAGTTCATATGCAACAGATTTGGCAGCACAACATAAGCAAATCAAGTTTGTTTTCTTTTTTTCTTCCTTGATATCAAGGAGATGAAACCAATATTGGTCCCTGTGCTGCTGATCTTACCCCTTGGGGCCCAACTAACATTGGCAAACTACACTGCAGGGACCATGGTGCGGTCAAACCAGTAACCCTTGGCCACACTGACCAGAGAAGGAGTCAGATCCTGATAGGGGTTTGGTAGGTGTCCATGAGCATAGATTGAATGCATGACCTCAAGTTACGGAAGGAATATTAGTATTATCAATTACCCTTCTCCAGTACCAATGTATGAATAATGATATGCACTGCCAGCAGATGGGAAACGACTAGCAAGTTCTGCATAACAGAAGGTTGATAGACCAGCAGCTATCCCAGCTATCAGGAAGGAGATGGCGAGTGCTGGCCCGAGTGTTCCCTAGCAACTGTTCCAACAAGAACATATACTCCAGCTCCAATGGTAGCTCCAACACCTGAAATGAAGTGCAAGATTTATCAATAGAAAAACAGGTTAATATAGAATATTAGCAATGCTAAAACTCTAAAAACATCCATTGCTGTTTCTATGCAGTAGACCATTAGCACAAGCACAGAAGATGAAATGCTACGTCACCAGCTAAGAGAGAAGGGAAAAAAAAGGGAAACAGAGAGGCTATCTTTTTAACTTTTAAAATCAAAATGGGAGAAACAAAGACGTGACACAACAGAAAACTGAAATAAGGACTAACGACACAGAAATCAGTAGAAAATAAAAGAGGAAATTTATTGATAAGAAACACCAGAAATATGAATATGATTTCATAGGTAGTGCAAGATAAAACATTTAACGATTGAGGTAAGGGTTACAAGAGGGGGAGAAACCACTGAACACATACTATGATCACCAGCTGTATAACATAATAAGAACTCATTGAAGAAAACAACCAAACAGGCAAATATTATGATCCCCACGGAGGTGTTTCACTCAAATAAATACACAGTTATTTTCCAGATAAGCAATGTTATATCCCTGCATGCTGAAGAGAGGACACTGGTTTTTTAATCATAAAACACAGAAGTAGAAGAGAAAAATGAGATAATAGACACTGATTTCAACGGAATGAAGAAAATGGTGGTAAGGTTATCGATCAATCAAGCAATCATTGTCTCTAATCTCTATTCTGTTCACCATAGCAGGAAAAAAGGGTTTTTCTTCTCCTCCCCCTCAACCAGGGAAACAATTTGATCCAACAACATTTTGGGCATTAAGGGTGAGTCCAGAATGCCCCATGCTCAGCAGAAAATTCTGGTACCAAGGGCCCTATGGCAAGTAGGCAAAGCATGCTTTCAGTCCTCAACAGTAGTCAATGGCCTAGAGAGTGCAGACACACTCAAAGTGCCTTTGGTGTACATGATCAAGCTCTGCCTAGAGAAGACTCACATCAGTGTGGCCAAGGGTATAGTCTTGGTCATGCCTCCGCTGGCGAGTTAGAATAACCAATGGCAGGATGCAAGACAATGATAAGCATGATTGTCCTGGAAATCTGAGGGGTGTTTACACAAATATAATATACACAAACAATGTCTCCGATGAAGGATGATGACATATTAAACTGACAGCATGATCAATGTGGAGTTGTTAGACAGGTAGTAGAGAGAAGGAATTTTGCAGTAGGTAAGGCACATCCTGGATGGGACTGCATTGATGGATTCCCAAAGCCAGCCAGTAGGCTGACCCCAAATTCTCACTGATAGATTGAAAATCTTTTACATCAACATGAAGCATCAATATGACATTCTACCAACCAGAATTCAGGGCAAGCCAACGGGCTTACTTTGGAATCAAGTAAACCCAGTCCCATGCTGAACACCTTTCTCAAGAATGCCCATCCAAGCATCTACCAAAAGAGCCCTTGGATGTGGAGTAAGTACCAAAGATGAAACTCAAACTCCACATCTTCCTATGGAAGCATGAGGCAGTCACCTTTCCATACAACCTCAGGTCATTCTTTCACATGAGTTTACCCCTAAGCAGTGATCCTGTGCAACTCGGAAGGCTCGACTCAAAGTGCTGGATGGCCTTGTGTACGGTACGTTGTTGGAGTAGATGGCTTTATGCATGCTATATGATGATACTCCATGGTTGAATAGAGTAATACTTCTAAACAAAGTTCCTAGAATGGGACCCCAACAACAGTTGCAAAGGGTTCTTGCAGATCCACCAGTCTCTACATCAGGGTGTCACAACCATGGATGGCAGTACCAGCCGATACCGGTACGTACCGGCCGGTACGTACCAGTATCAGCCGGCATCGGTACCACTCCTGTAGAGGGTATCGGCCGATACTGGGTCGGTACCGGTACTGCCATCCATGGTCACAACAACAAGAGGGGGCACCTGCCATCCTTTCTACTTATAGGGTGCAGAAATGGGAAGCTCCTCGATCTTTTTTAATCAGATCTACTTACACGGTCCTTGCATGTGGGGCACCTGGCATCTGTTCTACAAGCATGTTTGGTCCCCTAAAAGTCCTCTACGGTCAAGGTTCTTCAATGGAGAATTTCTCTTCAGAGGTTGCTCATAGGACTAGCATTGAATTGAGCCAAGCCGACCTTTGTCGCACTCGAGCTCGGCTCATTAAAAAATTCTCGATCTCAAGCCGAGCCCGAGCCTCACTTCAACCTCCAAGCTAAGCTCAAGCTCGGGCTCGAATGAAACCCCATCGAACGCGAGCCGAGCCTAAGCCCAACTCGTTTGAGATGGGCCCTCCTCAGCCAGCTTGACATTTTTAATTTAACTTATTATAGAGCCAATGATTTGGTCAGCCCAAATAACACTTTAACTATAAGAGCTTACCTACTTTGGACGGCCCAAAACCCATTAACTTTGGCTAGGCCAAGTGCGTAGCAGTAAGGTAGCAGAGCATGGCAGTGAGGTATGTTTAATTTATAGGAAAACTGGAGGGGTGCATAGAAGTTGCTAGTTGATATCGGACTAAACTCGTGAGAGTTGCATCCCACCCGCCTGCCTTCACGGGTTCACGGGTGTAACAATTGGCAGCTTTGTCTTGAAGAGCTTTAGTCTGCTATCGAGTATTTAAAAAAGGTTTAGTGCCTTATATTCTTCTCAGTTGTCAAATGTGTGCGTCGCTAGCGAGCCGACACAGTGAGCGGATATCTTGGGGTCGTTTCAAAATATGTAATAATTTGTTTTGGCATGAGTCGGCTCGCGAGTTGATCGAACCAAGCTCGGCCGAACTCGCACTCATCTCGTTTAGACTTGGGCTTGGCACGTTTGGATGAACAAGTTGAGCCGAGCCCGAGTAGCTCGCAGGAGGCTCGGCTCATTGCCAACCCTAATTGCCCACGTATGATAGGCTAGTCCTGTTTGTGGATGGACCATACACAACAACCCTAATTGCCCATCGGTGATAGGCTAGTCCAGTTTGTGGATAGACCGCACACAATGTGCCCGTTATGTGGGGAGGAGGATGAATCCCTCGATCATTTGCTTTGGTTGTGTCCATTCTCCTCTACACACAATATTAATTCCCTACCAGTCTACTTTTATTTTTAAACTTTAATCAAACAATAAAATAATTATAATTTATTATATAAAAGTTAATATTTACATTGGTAAGAAGATAATTCATTCATCATCTAACTAATCAAAAACTCAAAATCAAAGGAGCAGGAATGTGTCTCACCTTATCTGAAAGGAGATTCATCAAAGTTAGAGTTGTTGCTAAGATTTCATGATGCCTTCTACTTATTAAGAACTACAAATCTTATGTTAATGTTAGAAACCAAAGGAGCGGAAGGAATGTATTACCTTACCTCAACGGTGATTCATCGAAGTCCGAATTGCTACTGAGATATCATCGAGCTATCCCTAATTTGATGCCTCCAACTTACTAATAACTATAAATCTTTATATTAAAGTTAGAAACAAAAGGAGGAGCAGGACTGTATCACCTTACTTGAAAGGAGATTCATCGAAATTCGAGTTGTTGCTGAGATATTCTTGAGCACCGCTCAATTTGATGCCTCCAACTACTTACTAAAAAATGCACATCTTATTGATGTAAAAGTTTAATAGAAACCAAAGGAGGAGCATAAATGCATCACCTTACCTGAAAGGAGATTCTTAGAATTCTAAGTTGCTACTAAGATATTGTTGAGTTGCTCTCAATTTGATCTCGTGATTTGATATCTCCAACTACTTATTAAAAACTGCAAATCTTATCTATGCTAAAGTTAGAACCTAAGGGAGGAGAAGGAATGCAGCATCTTACCTGAAAGGAGATTCATTGACGTCTGAATTGCTATTGAGCTTTTTGTTGAGTTGCCCGGTTGCCCCCGATTTGATGCCTCCTATTTACAAGGAACTAAATCTTATGTCAAAGTTAGAAATTAAAAGTGGAGCAAGAATGTATTACTTTACCCGAAAGGAGAATCATCAAAATCTGAGTTGTTGCTTAGATATTGTCAAGTTGCCCCCTATTTGATGCCACCAACTGTTTACTAAAAATTACAAATCTTTTATGTTAAAGTTAGAAACCAAAGGAAGAGCAGGAATATATCACCTTACTTGAAAGTAGATTCATCGAACTCCAATTTGCTGCTAAGATATTCTTGAGTTGTCCCCAAATTTAATGGCTCCAACAAATTAACGACTACAAAATATTATCTATTTGTGTTAGAAAGTAAAGGAGAAGTAGGAATCTAAGATCTTGCTTGAAAGGAGATTCACTGAAGTTCGAATTCTTCTTGAGATATTGTTGACCTGCCCTAAACATGATGTCTTCCACTTACTAGGAACTACAAATCTTCCAGCAAAATTAAAGAAACAAAGGAGGAGCTATATCACCTTTCTAAGAGGAGATTCATCGAAGTCCGAGTTGATGCTGAGATATTGCCGAGTTGCCTTCAATTTGATGCCTCCTACTAACTCGGAACTACAAATGTTATTATGTTAAAGTTAGAAGCCGAATGAGCAGGAATGTATCACCTTACTTGAAAGGATATTCATCAAAATCAGAGGTGCTACTGAGATATTGTCGAACTGTCCCAATTGGAGGCATTCTGCTTACTAGGAACTACAAATCATATGTTCAAGTTGGAAACCAAAAGAGGAGCATGAAGGTATCACCTTCTCTGATAAGAGATTCATCCAAGTCCGACTTGTTGTTGAGATATTGACGACCCGCCTCCAATTTGATGCCTCCAACTTACTAGGAACTACAATCTTATGTTAAAGCTAAAAACAAAAAGAGAAGCAATAATGTATCACCTTACCTAAAGGAGGTCCATCGAAATCCAAACTGCTGCTAAGATATTACCGAGCTACTCCCATTTTGATGCCTCCAGCAACCTTCTAAAAACTGCAAATCTTATCTATGTTAAAGATAGAAACCAAAGGAGGAGAAGGCATGTATTACCTTACCTCAAGGAGATTCATTGAAGTTCGCGTTGATGTTAAGATAGTGTCAAATTGCCCCCAATTTGAGGCCTTCTACGTACTTGGAACTTCAAACCTTATGGAAAAGTTAGAAATCGAAAGAGGAATATGAATGTACCACCTTTCCTGGCTGAAGATTTTTTCGAAGTCCAAGCTGTACTTACTAAAACCTGGAGATCTTTTCCATGTCAAACCTAGAAACCTATTGAGGAGTAAGAATGTATCACCTAACCTAAAAGGAGATACACCAAAGTTTGAGTTTTGGCTGAGATGTTGTCGAGCTGCCCCGGATTTGATGCCTCCAACTACTTACTAAAGCCTGCCAATCTTTTCCATGTAAAAGTTAGAAACCTAAGGAGGAGAAAGAATGTATCATCTTATCCGAAAGGAGATTCTTCAAAGTCTGAGTTGTTGTTGAGATATAGTCGAGCTGCTCCTAAATTGATGCCTCCTACTCACTACTAGGAACTACAAATCTTATGTTAAAGGAAAAGCAAAAACGTATCACCTTACCTGAAAAGAGATTCACCGAAGAATGATATGCTGCTAAGATATTGTCGAGCTCCCCCCAATTTGTTGGCTCCAACTAGGGGTGGCCACGAGCTGAGCGAAGCAGAGCAACAACTCGCTCGAGCTAAACTTGACTAAGATTATTCGAGCTCGAGCTCGACCCCGAGCGTAACACAAGCTCATTTTGTGGGCTCGAGCTTGGCTCGCTGAGAAAGGAACTCAGCTGGAATTCTGCCAAGCTCAGTTCGTTGTAGCACTATTAAGTTAACTCGGTCAATAAACTAAGTTCACCCAACTAGAAACAACCGAATCGCTAAGCTCGGGAAGGTGCAATAGAGGGAGGATTGAGATTTAAAGAGAAAGTTAGGTGAAGTTTTTGTAAAGTAACTGATGTCAGACTAAGGCTCAAATATGAATACTACCTTGGGGCCTAACGGGGGGGGGGGGTGGTACGGAAAGGAGGCTCGCCTGTGTACTCCCGTCAGGATGGACCCACACATCATCAACCTACTCCCAGTTGGTTTGGAGCCTTAGAGGTCAATACCGTGAACTAAACTAATTATGGCTTCAAAAGGATTCCATAATAAGAGTATTTGAATAATATAAGATCTAGTGTCATCATTACAAAGCAATCCTTCTTGCACAAGCATAACATTTATTAAGCAGTTATTTATGCCGCTCAATTTTCTCAAGACATTCTCTACATCTTGATTCATTACTCGTATGCATATACCATTTATCACCATATTGCATTAGAATGTAAGGACATGAGAATTATAATTTTAATCTAGCAAACTTGTGTATATCCTACATTATATATCAAGGCCTACCATATTAATTCCCAATATTGTTAAACTATCAATCTACTTTTTCATTTAAATTTTAATCAAACAATCTAATCATTCTAGCTCACAATAAAAATTATCATTTAAACTAATTAGAAAATCAAAAGCAAAGGAGTCGAAATTTATCACATTATTTTAAATGTGGAACCGTCCCGTATTTCATCTAGGCGGGTGGTGTGCAGGGTAGTTTCCCCACCTGTACGCCAGCTCACGTCTGTTTTAATTTTTTATACTTGTTTTAAAACATAAATCATGTGCTTAAGATATAACAGTCTTTGATACAGTATGCTGCCAGCACACATACACAGAGAAAGAGAGAGAGAGAATAAGCTCTACACAGGTATTATACTCAATGCCGGTGTGCCACTCTTTTTTTATGAGGGCAGCAGGTGGGGAAGCAAGACACTAGGCACAAGTTCACTTTGAGAAGATTAGCAGATCAGTGTGATATACAGTGATTGTATAACGATCAAGTTGTATTTTTGTTCTTCATGCTAAATGAATATATGCCGGTTCGTTCCAGAGAAATACTTCCATTGCATCTCATATTTTATTATGTTCCATCATATCTCATCTTTTACTTTAGCCTTGAAGGTCACCAACTCAGTTGTGTTCCTGAGAAAGGTTGTGGTCAAAGTCTTAGTAACAATTAATAACATTTATTGGACTATATTACTACATTGGATGCAAGACCATGCCTTGAAATCCAAATTAGTGGCAGCTAACTGATCCCAATCTTGACTATCTGAGAGCATTAGAGGCACAACCATGTCCATCAATTGAAATCCAAATATGAAAGGCAGCTATCTGATCCCGATCTTTACTGTCTGCCAAATTAGGTACTTAGGGAAAACTTTTTCAAATCAATTGCTTAAAAACATAAAAGGCTAAAAACTAACAAAAAGGAAGAAGGAAGAAAATAGCATCATCTGGGTCCTCTTCCTCCCCATTCACATCTGCCAGATCTTTTGATACCAACAGCCAAGCAGTAGATTGTTCCATCCCTGGAGAGAGTTCTGGTCAATATCATTCCATGGGACAATGTGTGTACACACGTCCACTTATATATAGAAGATGGAGGATAGAGGGTTTCACTCTCATGTTAATTTGATGCATTGATGCATCTGATTTCCTTTCTGTCTAGAAGAGAATTGGCAAGCAGCTTTTGTGCCTTTAAAGTAAGCCAACTAACAAAACCATGCATACTAGCTTCTCACAACTTCAGAAGCAAAAATGAATAGTCTACAAATCATGAGTGGATTCTCACTTGGAACAGATTTGCTCCCCTATCTTCTGCTTACTTCACATGCAAATTTCTAGATCATTGAGTGATGATAAATTTCAAACCTGGATTACGACTCATATACAAGGTTCGCCAACTACTGACTCATCCTCCCAAATACAAGTTGTATCAGACCGACTCGGTTCGATTTGGAGCTTTAGGCCAATTTATGATTTTTTTTCAGATGTTTTAATTTTATGAATAAATATGACAACTAGTCTTTTAACTCTAGTGGTTTGCTAATGCCAATGACTTTAAGCCAAATTTAGGTTCACCAACTACTGACGCATCCTCCCAGATACATGTTGTATCAAACCGACCTGGTCCGACTCGCAGGTTCAAGCCAATTCATGCCAATTTATGATTTTTTATAGATCTTTTAATTTATGAATAAAAATGACAAACTTTTAACTGTAGTGGTTTGTTAATAATAATGACTTTAAGCAAAGTTTATGAGAAATATACCCTATTAAACAATATAATTGTGTAAATTACCTATCAAATTGGAGAAAAAAGACAAATTACTTACCAAATGGAGAAAATTTCTAATTATTTACCAAATGAAGAAATATTTACTTAATACGCATTTAGATGAAAACTCATAAAAACAAGTCATTATAAATGTAAATGAACCTATAGTAGTGAAATATAGAACAAAACCCAAAACCCATCTGAATCAGGCCGGATCACAGCGAACTGCACCTAGCTCGTCCAATACGATGTGAGTTGCATTGAGTTGCGATAAGTCAAATGTGACTCAATGAGTCGATGCATATCTGCAGCTCAAACTCGACAGATATGAGCCAACTCGAACCATGCTCACATGAACGAATGCGTCATGCGTGTGTGTTTAGGAGTCAGGGAGGAATGGACATTGAACAACTTGAAAATTTTACTAAGCCAAATAAAGTGCAAATCTTATAAAATAGTACCCTTAGATTCAAAGCAGGAATGCTAGCCTCTTTGCATGTACAATTAAATGACTTACAGTGCCAAGCCAATCTGTACGGTAGACCTCCCCGTATGAACCAGGATAAAAAAAAAACTACATTAGTACATATAACTACATATTAGCTACTACTAGAATACCCAATTAAAAATAAAATACAGTTCAATTTTGTGTCATAAACAATATGAGTTCAAATTATTGCCACATAATAGTTAGGCATGTTGATCATGGTCTAAGCAGTAAGCACTACCATAGAATCACCCATTCACCTACTCAATGCACTCAACAGTTGTGATGTACGCTTAAGCCCCTTTGCAGGGCATTCTCTTCACATAAAACATCAAATAATTCCTAAGTCATAAAATTTCAGACTTTTGAATTAGATGGTCATCAACAGGCTGAAGAGAATCGCATAGCGCAACACCCCCATGAAGCTTATGGTATCATTATCAAGAAAAGGAGGAAACAAACTTAGAGATCACTAGCATAATCTTCAAAAATCTTGCAGAAAGAAGCATATCTCCATATCTTGACTGGTAGAATAAGAACATTAGAGAAACCACTCAAAACATAGTGGCACATTATATGATGGTACACCATGGTTGAATAAAGTAACACTTCTAACAAAGTTCCTAAAATGGGACCCCCACAATAGTTGCAAAGGGTTCTTGCACATCCACCAATCTCTACATTAGGGTATCACAACAACAGGAGGGGGCACCTGGCATCCTTTCTACTTACAGGGTGCAGATATGAGAAGCACCTCGATCTTTTTTAATCAGATTACTTACAGGGTCCTTGCATGTGGGGCACCTAGCATCTATTCTACACGCATGTTTGGTATCCTAAAAGTTCTCTTAGGGTCAAGCTTCTTTAATGGAGAATTTCTTTTCAGAGGTTGCCCATAGGGCTGGCAATGAATTGAGCCATGCCGAGCTTTGTCGTGCTTGAGCTCGGCTCATTAAAAATTCTCAATCTCAAACCAAGCCCGAGCCTCACTTCAAGCTCCAAGCTAAGCTCGAGCTTGAGCTCAAACGAAACACCATCGAACTCGAGCCGAGCCCGAGCCCAGATCGTCAGAGATGGGCCCTCCTCAGCCAACTTGACATGTTTAATTTAAGTTATTATAGGGCCAATGATTTGGTCGGCCCAAATAACACTTTAACTATAAGAGCCCACCCACTTTGGACGGCCCAAACCCATTAACTTTGGCTAGGCCAAGAGCGTGGCAGTAAGGTAGCAGAAAGTTGCAGTAAGGTAGGTTTAATTTATAGGAAAACTCGAGGGGTACATAAAAGCTACTAGCCCATATCAGACTAAAATCGTGAGAGTTGCACCCCACTCGCCTGCCTTCACGGGTGTAACAGCTGGCGGCTTTGTCTTGAAGAGCTATAGTCTGGTATCGAGTATTTAAAAAAAGTTTAGGACCTTATATTCTTCCCAGTTGTCAAACGTGTGGAGTCGACAAAGTGAGCGGATATCTTGGGGTCGTTTCAAAATATGTAATAATTTGTTTTGACACGAGTCGACTAGCGAGTTGACCGAGCCAAGCTCAGCCGAACTCGGGCTTGGCTCTTTACATGAACGAGCTATCTCTTGGACTCGGGCTTGGCGTTTGGATGAACAAGTCGAGTTGAGCCGAGTAGCTCGCGAGAGGCTCAACTCATTACCAGCCCTAGTTGCCCACCTGTGATAGGTTAGTCCAGTTTGTGGATGGACCACACACAATGTGCCCTTTATGTGGGGAGGAGGATGAATCCCTCAATCATTTGCTTTGGTTGTGTCCATTTGCTCAGGAGATGTGGCAGCTGTTATTAAATAAGCTTAGTATTCAGAGGAGTTCTTGTCTTCGATTGATACAAGGGACAGCCTTCTCCTCGCCTAAAGTATGCATTATATAGCCAAGGAGGATATGAAGATGTGGCAGCTGATTCTACATGTGACTCTGTGAGCAAGATGGGGCGAAAGGAACAAGAGGTTTTTTCAAGCATGAAGCATTGATTCTAGGGTGTCTTGCATCTTTTGTTTGTCGGAAGGTTAGGGAGTGGGGATCTGACTTTGTAATGTGAATTTGTCTTCCTTTTTTCTTCTTTTGGGAGTAGATTGAGCGTTGCACCACTTCAGTACTTTATGTATAGCGGGAATTCTGAAGGTTTTTGTCCAAGTTACTATTGAGGTACAGTTGAGCTACCCTCCAATTTGATGGCTTAAACAACTTATTAAAAATAGCAAATATTATCTATGTTAAAATTAGAAAGCAATGGAGTAATAGCAAATTACTTGAAAGGAGATTCATTAAAGCCTGAGCATTGCTGAACTACCACCAATTTGATGTGTTCTACTTACTGGGACAAATTTTATGTTAAAGTTACAAACCAAAGGAGGAGAAGGAATGTATCACGTTACTTGAAAGGATATTCTTTGAAGTCTAAGTGGTTACTCTGTTATTATCAACTTGTCCTCAATTTGTATGAGTTACTGCTAGGATTTGATGAAGCCTTTTACTTCCTAGGAACTACAAATCTTATGTTAAAATAGAAACCAAAGGAGGAGAAGGAATGTTTCGCCTTACTTGAATAAAGATCCATCGAAGTCCGACTTGCTACTGAGATATTATCGAGCTGCCCCTAATTTGATTTCTTCAACTTATTAAGAACAAATTTTATGTTAAAGAAATCAAAGGAGGAACAAGAATGCATCACCTTCTTCTGAAAGGAGATTCATCGCAATCTAAGATGCTGCTGAGATATTGTCGAGCAGCCCCCAAATTATCAACGTTAAGGAAAGTGCAAATCTTTTTTTATGTAAATATTAGAAACCAAAGGAGTAAGAATGTTTCACCTTGCCCGAAAGAAGATTCTTAGAAGTTTGAGTCGAACTTGATGCCTCCTACTTACTAGGAGCTACAGATCTTCTCTTTAAAGTTAGAAATCAAAGGAGAAGCAAGAATGTATCAACTTTTACCTAAATGGAGATTCATCGAAGTCTGAGTTGCTATTGAGATTTTGTCGAGCTGTCTCCTAATTTGATGACCACAACTACTCACTAAAAACTGTAAATCTTATCTACATTAAAGTTAGAAACCAAAGGAGGAGCAGAATGTATCACCTAACCTGAAAAGAGATTCTTCGAAGTCTAAGTTGCCGCTGAGATATTGTGGAGCTGCCCTCAATCCACATACTACTAGGAACTATGAATCTTATGTTAAAGTTAGAATAAGGAGCAACAGGAACGTAGCACCTTACCTGAATGGAGATTAATCTAAGCCCAACCTACTACTGAGATATTGTCGAGCTGCCCTCTAATTTGATGGCTTCAACTACTTATTAAAAACAACAAATATTATCTATGTTATACTTAGAAAGCAAAGGAGTAGTAGCAAATTACCTGAAAGGAGATTCATTAAAGCCTGAGCATTATTGAGCTGCCACCAATTTGATGCGTTCAACTTACTAGGACAAATTTTATGTTAAAGTTAGAAACTAAAGGAGGAGAAAGAATGTATCACTTTACTTGAAAGGAGATTAATTGAAGTCTAAGTTGTTTCTCAGTTATTATCAACTTGTCCCCAATTTGATGCCTCTTACTACGAACTATAAATCTTATGTTAAAGATAGATAAGGAATAACATGAATGCATCACCTTACCTTAAAGGAGAGTCATCAAAATCTGAGTTGCTGCTGAGCTAAAACAAGACAGATCATCTCGAAGATTTTATGTGCATCTAAAGAATGACACCAGATCGGCAACACTGTGGAAAATATACTTAAAACAACAAGTATCTTTGAGAAATTCAATCAAATCAAGGTAGATTTTTTCAATTGGCCTTTTATAAATTTATCCGCATTAAAGATGCATATTCGACACATAATGACACTTTTCAATGGCAAATTCAGTTAAGGAGGGATCTTAAAAAGGCTAAAGAGGAGGAATACATTTCTCTATTGCATACTTTGTTGGAGCACAAATTTAGGTGGATGGTCATGACAAAATTCTTTGGGCTAATAACAATGGTATGCTTTCTATAAAGTCCCTCTATAAATGAACGAAAGGGAGTCCAGGATCCCTACGTGGACGTACATTGCATGCATGCTACATACCACTACGATGCAAGATGTACACTAGTGACACACGTAGGATACGTATGTTATTATGAATGAACACTAGTGACACACGTATGTTATTTATAAAACTCTACTAGATCATCTTATTATGATGATCTAGTATGTTTGATATCTTGTCACATGTCGTTTGCAGTGTTTCATTGAGGGCCTCTTCAATATATTGATAATGTTTATCTTTAATGCATTGGCATACCCATGCACATGTCGTGTCCATGCGCATGAATGAGTTATATTTAATTACTAGAATAATTCATTTTGTTATTAGGACATAAGTTTTGTCGTAGAAAGCATCGTAGAGGTTACAACTATAAGTAATATAACCTTGAATAATATTTGAAAAGGATAAAATCCACACTGAAACTAAAACTCGTTCAAATCCGATCAACTTTTAAAAGAATAATAATGGTATGTTTTCTGCAAAGTCCTTCTATAAATTAACGGAAGGGAGTCATACAGCTTTCAAGCATTTTGTAGTGATATGGAAAGCGAAGTCACCATTGAAAGTTAGAAGTTTTATCTACCTGGTACATAAGAATGCATTATTAGTAAAGTTTATACAAGAGTAAATGGTGCACTGATGGCGATGAAGCTTGTATTATGTGTGGAACTGACAAGGAAGATGTTGACCACTTGTTTATCACACGCCCACTCAGTAAAAAAATTTAGATTGGTATGGGCAGATTATTTGAATTTTATCTCTCATTCCAGAATGCAGGACAAAAGTAATCGTAGAACAATCCTTCAAATCTTGTTGCATGCTATCTATTGAAGTATATTCGGTTCCTTGTTATTTCTTTTATTTACAACTACAGTTGCCATATTCTTGGCATTTCTGCTAAGGCTTATGTGAAAAAATTGCACTATCTCTATTTATTGTTTTAATAAAGCTGATGGTATAGTTCACTTTTCATTAGAAAAAAAAAAGAGAGAATTACAATTTTAATCTCGCAAACTTATTTATATCCCTCGCAAAACCCAATCAACCTTGTACCATTATATACTTTAGGCCCACAATATTAATTCCCTACCGGTCTACTTTTATGTTTAAACTTTAATTAAACAATAAAATCATTCTAGTTTATTAAATAAAAGTTAATATCTAAACTGATAAGAAGATAATTCATTCATCTTCTAACTCACCAAAAACTCAAAATCAAAGGAACAGGAATGTATCACCGTATCTGAAAGGAGATTCAACAAAGTTAGAGTTGTTGCTAAGATTTAATGATGCCTCCCACTTACTAAGAACTACAAATTTTATGTTAATGTTAGTAACCAAAGGAGGAGAACGAAAGTATAATCTTACCGACACGGTGATTCATTAAAGTTCGAGTTACTGCTAAGATATCATCAAGCTATCCCTAATTTGATGCCTCCAACTTACTAATAACTATAAATCTTTAGATTAAAGTTAAAAACCAAAGGAGGAACAGGACTGTACCACATTACCTGAAAGGTGATTCCACGAAATTCGAGTTGCTATTGAGATATTCTTGAGCGTCGTCCAATTTGATGCCTCCAACTAGTTACTAAAAACTGCACATCTTATCGATGTAAAGGTTTGATAGAAACCAAAGGAGGAGCAGGAATGCATCACCTTACCTGAAAGGAGATTCTTAAATTCTAAGTTGCTACTGAGATATTGTCGAACTGGAGCACCTTTGGCTTGATTCACACCAAGCAAAGGAATAGATTGAAGTCGAGCCGTCTAGAGAAGCTAGTATTCTGTCATTATAACATGAGGTTGAAGCTAAAAAATCTGGAGCTCATAAGGAACCTTCAAAGACAGGAGAAAGAGAGAATTTTCGGACAAACCACAGAGACGACACATGCAGAAGAACCCATAGACTTGGATGAGCTGTTCGAGGAGCAACATCCACTAAATGCATGGGTTGATGCAAGCACCTCAAATGAGCCTGAATTCAACCCAAATGATCGGGAATGGGCGGAAGGTGAGTTAGATAATGTTCCATTACTTACTGATTTTCAACCTCCTTCTCCAAAACGTCAGAAGAAGAGCAAAAAACAAGCACTAAGCAAAAGGAAGAGTGGTACTGGAATTCAAATTGATGATCTGGAGACTATCGAGGAAGATTATGAAACGCCAGAACCAAGTGATGAGATCCAATATCAAACCTCAAATGACTCGACATCAAAGACGAGCTCCGACAGTTCTGAGGATGGCGGAGATGCTACCAGTGCCCCAGCCCCAGCTCCACCAATTCAATTCACTGGAGAAGAAGAATACACACATGCTACCCAAGATGAACATCATGGTAGCAGAGCAGGACGTGAAGAATCTTCCATTCAAACATTCAGCAGATCAAGGAGGAAGGACAAAGGTAAAGCTACTCAGGAATATCATGAGCAACTATCAGATGTATCATCATATTCTCCATACGAAGGGGATAGTCAGCCTACTGGATATGTAGTTTACCCTCCTCAACATTCTGATACATCCGACTATTCAGGGGGTTGTCTAGAATATCCACAATTTTCAGTCATTTATACCAATACGGTTGACTATAACCGGTATGTGATGCAATTTGAACAATACTACCAGAGCTATATGTCATGGGCTGAGTATGTTAGCCATATGTTCATTCAGTATAATGTACGTTTGGAATAAATGTAAGTTCATAATCATATATGTAAGTTTATTCAAGGTTTTTTTGTCCAACAACATCGTATGTACTTCAAATCAATGTATTTCAACACAATTATGCATTTGACTTGTGTTTTATATTTTGTCAACATTTTTTTTCTATTTTTTTCTGCTATCCGAACCAGCCAAGCCTGACTCAGCCAGGATCGGCCGGGATCGGATCCGATCCGATCGGTATCGGCCGATCCCATCGGTTTTTGACCGGCCGATCCGGGACCCGATCCCGGGTTTCTTAACCTTGTCTCCAACTACTTATTAAAAACTGCAAATCTTATCTATGCTAAAGTTAGAACCTAAGGGAGGAGAAGGAATGCATCATCTTATCTGAAAGGAGATTCATCGAAGTCTAAGTTGCTACTGAGCTTTTGTTGAGTTGCCCCCAATTTGATGCCTCCTACTTACAAGGAACTAACCCTTGTATTAAGGCTAGAAATCGAAAGTGGAGCAAAAATGTATTACTTACCCGAAAAGAGAATCATAAAAATCCGAGTTGCTGCTTAGATATTGTCTAAGTTGCCCCCGATTTGATGCCACCAACTATTTATTAAAAATTACAAATCTTTTATATTAAAGTTAGAAACCAAAAGAAGAGCATAAATATATCATCACCTTACTTGAAAGTAGATTCATCGAACCCCAATTTGTTGCAAATATATTCTTGAGTTATCCCCTAATTTGAGGGCTCCAGTTAATCATTAAAGACTACAAATATTATCTATTTGAGTTAGAAAATAAACGAGAAGTAGGAATCTAAGACCTTGCCTGAAAGGAGATCCGGCGAAGTTTAGGTTGTTCTTGAGATATTGGTGAGTGTCCTAGATATGATTCTTCTGCTTACTAGGAACTACAAATCTTACGACAAAGTTAAAGAAACTAAAGGAGGAGCTATATCACCTTTCTAAGAGGAGATTCATCGAAGTCCGAGTTGCTGCCAAGAATATTGCCAAGTTGCCTCCAATTTGATGCCTCCTACTAACTAGGAACTACAAATCTTATTATATTAAAGTTAAAAGCCGAATGAGGAGCAGGAATGTCTCACCATACCTAAAAGGATATTCATCAAAATCAGAGTTGCTACTTTGATATTGTCGAATTGTCCCAACTAGAGGTCTTTTGCTTACAAGGAACGACAAATCATATGTTCAAATTGGAAACAAAAGAGGAGTATGATTGTATCACCTTATCTAATAAGAGATTCATCCAATTTCGAGATGCTGCTGAGATATTGTTGACCCACCTCCAATTTGATGCCGCCTCCTACTTACTAGGAACTACAATCTTATGTTAAAGCTAGAAACCAAAAGAGAAGCAAGAATTTATCACCTTACCTAAAAGGAGATCCATCGAAATCCGAACTGTTGCTAGGATATTGCCGAGCTACTAGCACTTTGATGCATCCAGTTACCGTCTAAAAATTGCAAATCTTATAAATGTTAAAGATAGAAATCAAAGGAGGAGAAGGCATATATTACGTTACCTAAAGGAGATTCATAGAAGTTCGAGTTGATGCTAAGATAGTGTCAAATTGCCCCCAATTTGAGGCCTTCTACTTACTTGGAACTTCAAACCATATGGAAAAGTTAGAAACCAAAAGAGGCGTATGAATGTATCACCTTTCCTAGTTGAAGATTTTTCCCAAGTCCAAGTTGCCCCTAATTTGATGCCTACAACTACTTACTAAAATCTGGAGATCTTTTCCATGTCAAAGTTAGAAACCTAATAAGGAGTAAGAATGTATCACTTTACCTAAAAGAAGATTCACCCAAGTCTAAGTTTTGGCTGAGATGTTGTCGAGCTGCCCTAGATTTGATGCCTTCAACTACATACTAAAACCTGCAAATCTTTCTCTATGTTAAAGTTAGAAAGGAGATTCATCGAAGTTCAAGTTGTTCTTGAGATATTGTTGAGCTGCCCCAAATATGATGTCTTCCACTTCTAGGAACTACAAATCTTACAGTAAAGTTAAAGAAACCAAAGGAGGAGCTATATCACCTTTCTAAGAGGAGATTCATTAAAGTCCGAGTCGATGCTGAGATATTGCCGAGTTGCCTCCATATTTGATGCCTTCTACTAACTAGGAACTACAAATCTTATTATGTTAAAGTTAGAAGCCGAACGAGGTGCAGGAATGTATCACCTTACCTGAAAAGATATTCATAAAATCATTGGTGTGATCATTTTATAGCATGACCCACTATCCAGTAAGTATCATTTAAAGCATCACCTTTTAATAGGCCTTAATGAACTATACCAATATCCCATTAGATACTCTTACATAAAAGATATTAGTATGTCCACTAAAGCCATTAAGGGCCACTTTACCAATATCCTTTAAGAAAACGTCTCTTAATAGTCCTAATGAACTATACTAACAATCTTTGAAGTATCCTTTAATTTAAAGGATATTAATAAGTTCAATTAGGATCCATTAAGGGCCAAGGATAATGTGACTCATTAAGTACAAGTATCCATTAACATAATTACTTAATGGTTCCAAGCAAAACATACTTATGGCCCATTAAATATTTTTTAGTTTAATAGATTTTTATTAGGTTCACTTAAGACCCATTAAAAATAAAAGAATGATCGATTAAAGGTCCGCTTAATCAGACAACTTCAATTTCAAACAAAGCCCAATGTGCTCATTAAAAGGGCCCAGTAAGGATTCTCATTCAAGATTCAATATAAATCAATGATCCATTAAAGATGGTTCAATTAAATATTCATTTAGTAATTTCAATGAATCCATAAAATTCAATTAGACAAAATTTAGACAAAGACCGATATGATTTACTTAAACAAAGTTCAACATAGTCCATCATTTAATTTAATTAGTGGAACATATTAACCACTTAATCAAAATTGCCATACGCAAGACTCAAGAAAGCATGAGTCATTACATAAGATGCAAAACTCAAGAAAACATAAGCTTGCATAAAGGAACACTCATGCCCCCTAACCACAAAAGCACACCCAACTGACTTCCACACACTGAAACCCCATCCCAGCTGCCCTTACCCACTCCACCCCCCAACCTCCTACACCTACCTACGCTCATCCCCACACACCTCGACACCCCACCCAACACCCCCAACGGGACCACCCATACCCCCATCCCCACACCTACCAACCCACGCCCATGCACACCCACCCCTACACCCCTAACTCCACCCCCCAACCTCCTACACCTACCTACGCTCATCCCCACACACCTCGACACCCCACCCAACACCCCCAACGGGACCACCCATACCCCCATCCCCACACCTACCAACCCACGCCCATGCACACCCACCCCTACACCCCTAACTCCACCCACTCCCTTGCCCACACCACCAACCTATGCCCATGCTCCCAACCACACCCCCACCCCCCTTTCCTACATGCCCATCCACACCACACCCCACCTACCCCTACCAATAACTCCACCCCCATACCCACCCACCTATGCCCACCACTGCCTACCCACCCACCCACCCACCGCTTCCCGCCTTTCCGACTAGGGGTGTTCATTGTTTGGTTCAAACCGAAAAACCAGACGAAAATTCCGATTTGCTTTGGTTCGTATCATAACTTAGTTTGGTTTTGGTTTCAAAAATTATCAAACTGCATAAACCGAATCAAACAAAAAAACCTAATTTGTTTAATATATTTAATACTTATTATTGTTAACATTTTCATTTCCCAATTTCTCTTCTTCAATTGACGCTGGTCAACATCCAGCTGTACCAGGGCCAGACTGTACCATATGCACCTGGCTCCTTCTACTCAAATTTAGTAAGTTTTCTTAAAACCTTCCTGTGTTTTTTAATATCGGACTAATGGAGCAACTTGAGCACTATCCTCCATGCTTATACCACCTCCGACCACAGTTTAAGCCTTGATCAAGACACCCCCTTTGCATTCATATTTAAGAGCATGGTCACCCTCCTCGGATGCTCTCTATGACCATCTCGCTCAAGTCCACCAACAATACCAATGGCAGGGGTGGGAGCTCACTATACAACTCAGCAACTGCCCCATGTGCAGCAAACACCTATATCTTCGGCAGCCTCCACCACTCTTGTCCAGCCGTGGGCGAGTAGTTAGGAAAGCATGGGGCCATCCTTCATTCCTTTTGGCATCTGCCTGAAGAAGCAGCACTACAGCGACAATGCAGGGAGATACAGTTGCACCTGGGCATGCACCCATGTTCTCCCAGGATCCAGGAAGATGAGATGCTTCTCGGTTGTACTGCCTAGTGGGGGCGATGATGATCCTAGGGACTGGTTGGTGGCATTGAAATCATAAACTCTCTTGAGCAATAGCACAATACGGTCACAGCCATAGCAACTGTCGTGGGCTGGAGGCTTGGATCATGGTTTCCCCACTACCATAGCTAACCCGAGTCGAAGCAAGCACGAGGGACGCAGTGGCCTTGGCAGCCTCCCTCTATTATTATCGGTGTCGAAGTCCACGTTGGTGGACAAGTGCAATGCCGGAGCTGGTGATGTGAGGCATGGCATGGAGTCAATCATCTCGCGTCGTGAAAGGGAGGAGTGGGGTGTGTGAATTTGTCATCCATTTTATGTCCTATATCAAAAACTACAGAAATGGGGAGGGCCAAGGCTCTCTACATTACCCAACTTCAACGATCCAACCCCTGTTAGTTCAATGCATAGTGGCTGACATTGTGCTCAATGGTTTAAAGCAAACCGTACCAAAGTCGAAGTCGATTTTTTTCAGTTTGGTTTGGTTCAGTTTCCAAAGGTGGCTCAGTTTGGTTTAGTTTGAAAAAAATCTCCCTAAATCAGACCAAACTAAACTGTAAATACCACTATTTTGTTGACCATCAGACCCCCCCCCCCAAAAAAAACAAAAAAGTAGAAATAAAGTTTGAAAGTGGGAGACCAGGTAAAATGCCCGAAGTGCACAGAAATTCCGAGTCCACCTCAGACCCGCATGGCTTACCACAACAGATAAGTCCGGATCTACATATTGGGTCGACTTAACCACAATAAAAAAGGTATCAAATATCTACAACTATAGCATTTCTCCCCCCAAACCATTGCCAGAAACAGCTAGTAGTCGCTCCCAATTAGCAAACTAGCATAACGCACTAGACAGCCCCCTCCCATGTATCCATTCAACAAGTGCAGCCTTGGGACATGCAACATCCACCAAAGGCTGATTTGAATCACCACCAAGCCCAGCAAAGCAAGGTGAATTGACCAACGAGAAGGCCAAATCCCCTGTCCCTTGGGCTTCCTTCAACTAAGTCACAACAAGACAGCTCGGCTGCTCCACAACAGGCCAATACTTGGAGCCCAACAACTTGTCCGGACCAAATGACTGTGGTGCTCCTGTTTCAGAGTTGAAACAGGCCACCTGAGAGGAAGAAGCAGCAGGGTGGTCACATTGTCATTGCAAGCTCTATACTTTATGTATTCCACACAAACTTCAGGCTACGACCATCGTAGAGCATCAACAACTCCCTATGACTCAGAACCCACTTGAAAGGAGACCCATCGAATATATCACCTTACCTGAAAGTAGATTCATCGAACTCCAATTTGCTGCTAATATATTCTTGAGTTATCACCTAATTGGATGGCTCCAACTAATTATTAAAGACAACAAATATTATCTATTTGAGTTAGAAAGTAAACGAGAAGTAAGAATCAGACCTTGCCTGAAAGGAGATCCATTGAAGTTCTAGTTGTTCTTGAGATATTGTTGAGCTGCCCTAAATATGATTCTTCCACTTGCTAGGACCTACAAATCTTACGGTAAAGTTAAAGAAACCAAAGGAGGAGCTATATCACCTATCTAAGAGGAGATTCATCGAAGTCCAAGTTGCTACCAAGAATATTGCCAAGTTGCCTCCAATTTGATGCCTCCTACTAACTAGGAACGACAAATCTTATTATATTAAAGTTAGAAGCCGAATGAGGACCAAGAACATATCACCTTACCTGAAAGGATATTCATCAAAATTAGAGGTCCTATTGAGATATTGTCGAATTGTCCCAATTAGAGGTATTCTACTTACTAGGAACTACAAATCATATGTTCAAGTTAGAAACCAAAAGAGGAGCATGAATGTATCACCTTATATGATAAGAGATTCATCCAAGTCTGAGTTGTTGCTGAGATATTGTCGACCCGCCTCTAATTTGATGCCTCCTACTTACTAGGAACTACAATCTTATGTTAAAGCTAAAAACCTAAAGAGAAGCAAGAATGTATCACATTACCTAAAAGGAGATCCATCGAAATCCGAATTCCTGCTAAGATATTGCCGAGCTACTCCCACTTTGATGCCTCCAGCTACCATCTAAAAACTGCAAATCTTATTTATGTTAAAGATAGAAACCAAAGGAGGAGAAGGCATGTATTACCCTACCTAAAGGAGATTCATTGAAGTTCGAGTTGATGCTAAGATAGTGTCAAATTGCCCCCAATTTGAGGCCTTCTACTTACTTGGAACTTTAAACCTTACGGTAAAGTTAGAAACCGAAAGAGGCGTATGAATGTATCACCTTTCCTGACTGAAGATTTTTTCGAAGTCCAAGCGGTACTTACTAAAACCTGGAGATATTTTCTATGTCAAACCAAGAAACCTATTGAGGAGTAAGAATGTATCACCTTACCTAAAAGGAGATACACCGAAGTCTGAGTTTTGGTTGAGATGTTTTCGAGGTGTCCCAGATTTGATGCCTCCAACTACTTACTAAAACCTGCAAATCATTTCCTATGTAAAAGTTAGAAACCTAAAGAGGAGAAAGAATGTATCACCTTACCTGAAAGGAGATTCTTCAAAGTCTGAGTTACTGTTGAGATATGGTTGAGCTGCCCCTAAATTGATGCCTCCAACTCACTACTAGGAACTACAAATCTTATGTTGAAGGAGGAGCAAAAACGTATTACCTTACCAAAAAAGAGATTCACCGAAGAATGAAATGCTACTAAGATATTGTCGAGCTGCCCCCAATTTGTTGGCTCCAACTACGGGTGGCCACGAGCTGAGCTAAGCCGAGCAACAACTCGCTCGAGCTAAACTTGGCTAAAAGATTATTCGAGCTCGAGCTCAAGCCCGAGCCTAACCCAAACTCATTTTGTGGGCTCGAGCTTGGCTTGTCGAGAAAGGAACTCAGCTGGAATTCTGCCGAGCTCAGCTCATTATAGCACAATTAAGTTAACTCAGCAAATAAACTAAGTTCACCCAACTAGAAACGGTCGAATCGCTAAGCTCAGGAAGGTGCAATAAAGGGAGGCTTGAGATCTAAACAGAAAGTTGGATGAAGCTTTTGTAAAGTAACTGATGTCAGACTAAGGCTCAAATATGAATCCTTACCTTAGGGGTGGTGCACGGAAAGGAGGCTCGCTAGTGTACTCCCGTCAGGATGGACCCACACATCATCAACCAACCCCAAGTTGCTTTGTAGCCTTAGAGGTCAATACCGTAAACTAAACTAATTATGGCTTCAAAATGGTTCCATAATAAGAGTATTCGAATAATATGAGACCTAATGTCATCATTTCAAGATAATCATTCTTTCACAAGGATAACATTTCTTAAGCAGTTATTTATGTCGCTCAATTTTCTCAGGACTTTCTCTACATCTTCTTGATTCTTAACTCGTATGCATATGCCATTTATCACCATATTGCATTAGAATGTAAGGGCATGAGAATTACAATTTTAATCTAACAAACTTATGTATATCCTACACAAAAACACAATCAACCATTATATATCAAGGCCTACCATATTAATTCCCTATATTGTTAAACTATCAATCTACTTTTTCATTTAAATTTTAATCAAACAATCTAATCATTCAAGCTCACAATAAAAATTAACATTTAAACTAATTAGAAAATCAAAAGCAAAGGAGCCGATATTTATCACATTATCTAAAATGTGGAACCGTCCCACATTTCATCCGGGCAAGTGGTGTGCGGGGCAGTTTCCCGACCTGTGCACCAGCTCACGTTTGTTTTCATTTTTTGTTACTTGTTTTAAAACATAAACCCTATGCTTAAGATATAACAGTCTTTGATACAGTATGTTGCTAGCACACACAGAGAGAATACGCTCTACACAGGTTTTATACTCACTGCCAGTGTGCCACACTTTTTTTATGAGGGCAGCAGGTGGGGAAGCATGACACTAGGCACAAGTTCATTTTGATGTGAAGATCAGCAGATCAGTGTGATATACAGTGATTGTATAACGATCAAGTTGTATTTTTGTTCTTCTCGCTGAATGAATATATGCCCGGTTTGTTCCAGAGAAATGCTTCCATTGCATCTCATATTTTATTATGTTCCATCATATCTCATCTTTTACTTTAGCCTTGAAGGTCACCAACTCAGTTGTGTTCCTGAGAAAGGCTATGGTCAAAGTCTTAGTAACAATTAATAACTTTTATTGGACTCAATTACTACATTGGATGCATGACCATGCCTTGAAATCCAAATTAGTGTAGCTAACTAATCCCAATCTTCACTATCTGAGAGCATTGGATGCACAACCATGTCTATCAATTGAAATACAAATCTAAAAGGCAGCTAACTGATCCCAATCTTTATTGTCTGCTAATTTAGGTACTTAGGGAAAACTTTTTCAAATCAGTTGCTCAAAAACATAAAAGGGTAAAAACTAACAAAAAGGAAAAAGGAAGAAAATAGCATCATCTGGGTCCTCTTCCTCCCCATTCACATTTGCCAGATCTTTTGATACCAGTAGCCAAGCAGTAGATTGTTCCATCACTGGAGAGAATTCTGGCCAATATCATTCCATGGGACAATGTGTACCCACGTCCACTTATATATAGAAGATGGAGTATAGAGGGTTTCATTCTCATGTTAAATTGATGCATTGATGCATATGATTTCTTTTCTATCTAGAAGAGAACTAGCAAGCAACTTTTGTGCCTTAAAAGCAAGCCAACTAACAAAACCATGTATACTACCTTCTCACAACTTCGGAAGCAAAAAAGAATAGACTGCAAATCATGAGTGGATTCTCACTTAGAACAGATTTACTACCCTATCTTCTGCGCTTACTTCACATACAAATTTCTAAATCATTGAGTGATGATAAATTTCAAACCTAGATTCCTACTCATATACAAGGTTCACCAACTACTAACTCATCCTCCCAAATACAAGTTGTATAAGACCGACTCACTCTAATTTGCAGCTTCAGGCCAATTTATGATTTTTTAGATCTTTCAATTTTATGAATAAATATGACAACTATACTTTTAACTCTAGTGTTTTGCTACTACCAATGACTTTAAGCCAAATTTAGGTTCACCAACTACTGACTCATCCTCCCAAATACAAGTTGTACCAGACCGACTCGGTCCGACTCACAAGTTCAAGCCAATTCAGGCCAATTTATGATTTTTTTTTAGATCTTTTAATTTATGATTAAAAATGACAAATAAACTTTTAACTGTAGTGGTTTGTCAATAACAATGACTTTAAGTCAAATTTATGACAAATATACATGCACATTATATGATGATACTCCATGGTTGAATAGAGTAATACTTCTAACAAAGTTCCTAAAATGGGACCCTGACAACAGTTGCAAACGGTTCCTGCGCATCCACCAGTCACTACATCAAGGTGTCACAACAACAGGAGGGGGCACCTGGCATCCTTTCTACTTACAAGGTGCAAAGATGACAAGCTCCTCAATCTTTTTTAATCAGATCTAGTTATAGGGTCCTTGCATGTGGGGCACCTAGCATCTATTCTACACGCATGTTTGGCCTCCTAAAAGTTCTCTTAGGGTCAAGGTTCTTCAATAGAGAATTTCTCTTCAACAGTTGCCTATAGGGCTGGCAATGAATTGAGCCATGCCGAGCTTTGTCGCGCTTGAGCTCGGCTCATTAAAAAATTCTCAATCTTGAGTCGAGCCCGAGCCACACTTCAAGCTCCAAGCTAAGCTCGAGCTCGAGCACGAACAAAACACCATCGAACTCGAGTAAAGCCCGAGCCCAGTTCGTCTGAGATGGGCCCTCCTCAACCAGCTTGACATGTTTAATTTAAGTTATCATAGGGCCAATGATTTGGTCAGCCCAAATAACACTTTAACTATAAGAGTCCACCCACTTTGGACGGCCAAAACCCATTAACTTTGGCTAGGCCAAGAGCGTGACAGTAAGGTAGCAGAAAGTTGCAGTGAGGTAGGTTTAATTTATAGGAAAACTGGAGGGGTGCATAAAAGCTACTAGCCGATATCAGACTAAACTCGTAAGAGTTGCACCTCACCCGCCTGCCTTCACGGGAGTAACAACTGGCAACTATGTCAGGAAGTGCTTGAGTCTGTTATCAAGTATGTAAAAAAACTTTAGGGCCTTGTATTCTTCCCAGTTGTCAAACGTGTAGAGTTGACACAGCGAGCGGACGTCTTGGGGTCGTTTCAAAATATGTAATAATTTGTTTTAATACGTGTCGACTTGCGAGTTGACCGAGCAAAGCTCGGCCGAACTCGGGCTCGGCTCATTTACATGAACGAGCTATCTCTTGGACTCGGGCTTGGATCGTTTGGATGAACAAGTCGAGACGAGCCCGAGTAGCCCGCAAGAGGCTCGGCTCATTGCCAGCCCTAAACATGTGCCGCAGAATCATGTTAAAATTTCGAGAAGTTTCTAAACCCTTGTCGTGGTCTCACGTTTATCGAACTGTCAAAAGACATTCTCCCTATATATGTATATACATATGTATATATATATATATATGTGTGTGTGTGTGTGCGGATGGATGTATAAGGTACATGATCATTCGGAATCGGAAACGGGTTAGAGGATGTGAAAATGAGTGTTCCTATTTTTAATTCCTATAATTATCGAAAATCCATTTCTGTTTCCTATAAATTAATGGATGGTCTTTAACGGACTTCCCTATCCATTAATAAAAACGAAAACAAAGCGGATAATCGGAACTTAAGTATCCATTAACAACCCTAATGTCAACTAGTGTGCTAAAACTTCTATTGTAAATCAACTTATTAACATGAGTTGAAGTGCAAATTTAATGCGTAGTTCCAACCGACAATCACTTACCAAGATCTAAAAAAATTTCATCTTCGCCTAAAACAAGAAACACTTATAGTACAGTACGGCCAGTACTATGAACAAAACTAATTATGGCTTCAAAGGGGTTTTATAATAAGAAAACTCGAACAATATAGGATCCAATGTTGATCATTTCAAGGCAATCATACTTTTATAAGGATAACACATATCAAGAAGTTGTTTATGTGACTCAATTTTTTCAAGACCATCTCTTCATCTTGTTGATTCTTATCTCGCATATATGTAATGTCATTTATCATCATCAGTCCTAAAATGTAAAGTTATGAGCATTACAATTTTAATCTCGCAAAATTATTTATATCCTTCTCAAAACATAATGAATCACATCGCATATTCTAGGCCCACAATATTAATTACCTATCAGTCTACTTTTTAAACTTTAATCAAGCAAATCATTCTAGCTTATTATAACAATTAATTCATTGATCTTTTAACTAATCAGAAACTCAAAATCAAAGGACTAGGAATGAATCACTTTAATTGAAAGGAGATTCATCAAAGTATGAGTTACTCCTAGGATTTGACGATGCCTTCTACTTACTAGGAACTACAAATCTTATGTTAAAATAGAAACCAAAGGAAGAGACGGAATGTATCACCTTAGTTGAATGAAGATCCATCGAAGTCCGAGTTGCTGCTGAGATATTATCGAGTTGCCCCTAATTTGATTTCTTCTACTTACTAAGAACTAATTTTATGTCAAAGAAACCAAAGGAGGAACAAGAATGTATAACCTTATCTGAAAGGAGATTCATCGCAATCTAAGATGCTGCTAAGATATTGTCGAGCAGCCCCCAAATTTGATATGCTAAAGAAACTGCAAATCTTTTTTTATGAAGATGTTAGAAACCAAAGGAGGAGTACGAATGTTTCATCTTACCAGAAAGAAGATTCTTAGAAGTTTGAGTCCAACATGATGCCTCCTACTTATTAGGAGCTACAGATCTTGTCTCTAAAGTTAGAAATCAAAGGAGAAGCAAGAATGTATCAACTTTTACCTGAATGGAGATTCATCGAAGTCCGAGTTGCTATTGAGATTTTGTCGAGTTGCCCCCTAATTTGATGACGGCAACTACTCACTAAAAACTGTAAATCTTATCTACATTAAAGTTAGAAACCAAAGGGGGAACATAATGTATCACCTAACCTGAAAGGAGATTCTTCAAAGTCTAAGTGGCCGCTAAGATATTGTGGAGCTGCCCTCAATCCACATACTACTAGGAACTATGAATCTTATGTTAAAGTTAGAATAAGGAGCAAGAGGAACGTATCACCTTACCTGAATGGAGATTAATCAAAGTCCAACTTACTACTGAGATATTGTCGAGCTGCCCACTGATTTGATGGCTTCAACTACTTATTAAAAATAGCAAATATCATCTATGTTAAACTTAGAAAGCAAAGGAGTAGTAGCAAATTACCTGAAAGGAGATTCATTAAAGTCTGAGCATTACTGAGCTGCCACCAATTTGATGCGTTCAACTTACTAGGACAAATTTTATGTTAAAGTTAGAAACTAAAGGAGGAGAAAGAATGTATCACTTTACTTGAAAGGAGATTAATTGAAGTCTAAGTTGTTACTCAGTTATTATCAACTTGTCCTCAATTTGATGCCTCTTACTTACTAGGAACTATAAATCTTATGTTAAAGTTTGATAAGGAATAATATGAATGTATCACCTTACCTTAAAGGAGAGTCATCAAAAGCTGAGTTGTTGCTGAGCTAAAACATGACAGATCATCTCGAAGATTTTTTGTGCGTCTAGAGATTGACACCAGATCGGCACTACTATGGAAAATATACTTAAAACAACAAGTATCTTTGAGAAATTCAATCAAATCAAAGTAGATTTTTCAATTGGCCTTTTATAAATTTATCCGCATTAAACATGCATATTCGACACATAATGGCACTTTTCAGTGGCAAATTCAGCTAAGGAGGGATCTTAAAAAGGTTGAAGACGTGGAATACATTTCTCTATTGCATACTTTGTTGGAGCACAAATTTAGGTGGATGGTTATGACCAAATTCTTTAGGCTGATAACAATGGTATGCTTTCTGTAAAGTCCTTCTATAAATGAACGGAAGGGAGTCCAGGATACCTGCGTGGACGTACACTGCATGCATGCTACATACCACTACGATGCAAGATGTATACTGGTGACAGATGTAGGATATGTATGTTATTATGAATGAATACTGGTGACACACATGTTATTTATAAAACTCTACTAGATCATCTTATTATGATGAACTAACATGTTTGATATATTGTCACATGTCGTTTGCATACGTGTAATTAATCTAGTTTAGTATAAGCTGGTTCATATTCATAAAAATTAACTAGACTTATAAGGATAATTAACCTTATCAAGACATCATGCATTGGCCGACTACACATGATTTATATGTCATTGCAGTGTTTCATTAAGCGCCTCTTCAATATATGGATGATGTTTATCTTTAATGCATTGGCATACCCATGCACATGTCGTGTGCATGCGCATGAATGAGTTATACTTAATTACTAGAATAATTCATTTTGTTATTAGGACATAAGTTTTGACGTAGAAAGCATCCTAGTGGTCACAACTATAAGTAATATACCCTTGAATAATATTTGAAAAGGCTAAAATCCAAACTAAAACTAAAACTCATTCAAATCCGATCAACTTTTAAAAGAATAATAATGGTATGTTTTCTGCAAAATCCTTCTGTAAATTAACGGAAGGGAGTCATTGATGCGGGACAGGAGAGGGGGTAGACCGGAAGTAGAGAGAAGAGAGGGGTTGGAGGAGAAGAAGACTAGGGTTCCCGTCCCGTCTCGGGAGAAAACACGCAGCGGCGGCTCTTCATTTCAAAATATTCTCTTCAATGCTTTCCCACGAGGGGATACAGGACAATATATAGACTCTTCAAAGAAACCCTAATAGGAAAATTACTAAACTACGCCTAGGACTCCGAAAATAACTAAAAAGCATGTGAAAATTGCAGATAAATTAAAAGACTCCCAATGGGCCCCTAATGGGCCAAATGAACTGCACATTGGGCCTTTGACTCCACTCCAGCCGTTCCTGGATCCCCATCATTCTCCCATGGTTCGAAAAAATTCGTCCTCGAATTTTAAAATGAGGCAATATCCATGGGGGAATGATGGTAGCATGCTCGGAAAACAACATCGATGACCCATGAATCTTCGCGCACATGAATGCTCCAACCTAAGGAGAAAATTGTGCCTCGACGTCGCTCCATATGTGGTCAAAATCATGCAAACTGATGACATCTTTAACGACCTTCGGCTGATCGACTACATCTTCCAGTAGCGGTTCTGTCTTCGGCCCATTCCCTTTAGTGGGGAAGAGGTCATTATCTGCTATAGGCGTCACTGATTCGACCTCCCCCAAATATTCATCTTCTAGGACTGGATCGGCCACATAGTGCACCTCCTTCATTTGATTTTCATACTCCTCAAGCATCGTTGGGTCGGCCTCATAGACAACATCTTTTGGCTTGGTCAGCTTGGCCAGCATGGCAGAAATCTTCTGAAGTTCACTCCTCATCTCAGACTTCTCACGCTCCCAATCATCTGCTTGTTGAAACCTCTCTCGGTCCTGGTAAGTGGCATTGGGAATAAGAAAGGGAGCCTGGTATTCCTCAAGTTGTATTAGACAATCTCGTCCAGTATGATCAATCTCAACTTGCCGCTCGTCTATCCATTCTCTACCCAAACCGATATACGAGCCATTGGGTATAATCTTGCACCATGCATCATCATAATACCTGACGGCTCGGGAAGTACTGCTGCTCCTTAAGAGATGGAAAAATGGCACATAGACTTGATTTCTAGAGACCCTTACGTAGTCCGTGTGGGAGATAGAATCCACAATAGATTGTGAAATGACGTTGCCGAACGACGTTGCCTCAAGATACACCCGAGTTTTCACGGAATTGGGTAGCTCTACCTCAAAACTAAAATCCATGATGATAAAACGTACCACTGGCCAAAGAAATGATGGACGAGGTCCGCCTCACTGCAAGGATGCCAACGGTACGATCGGCACAAGAATCAGAGCTCCAATCATCATCCTCGATATGCGTGCAAAAGGTGGCACGCAAAACGAGGTAAGCAGGAACTAGCTGCTGCGAAATCTGTACGCTGGGATGTTGGCACGCAAATCGAGGTAACTTGGGTTGGCCTCGGGATGCACGTCCCGGGTCCTCGATATGCGTGCACAAGTGGCACGCAAAACGAGGCAAATCTGGGAACAGCACACTGGGTCTGAGTTGGCCTCGTCGAGACGGATCCGGCGGCGCGAACGGTGCACAAATCGGAGCCCAGAAAAACCTCGAACGGCGCGCCCGAGTGTCCTCGTAAAGCGTGCAAATGCGGCACGCAAAACGAGACGCTGCTGTCAGGCGGAACGTACAGCGAGGTCGGCCTCGCCAATACGATCCCAACGGCACAAGCGGCGCGCAAATCGGAGCACGGACGTAGACCCGACGCTGGTGGTGCGATAAAACTCCTAACGCACCGGCCGGCGCACTGCACAGGACCAGACTAGGGTCTGGCTCAAGCTTAACAGGGCTCTGGCTCGGAACTGCTAGACCCCGGCTCGAACCACGACTGGAACCTGGTTGAACCAAGTTGGTCACCTAAGGTCCGGACCAAGAGACCCACGTTGGCGCGGACCCAGACGAACCAAGGGGTCGAACCCTTGATTTGAGCCAGGTCAAACTCGGTTTGACCGGGCTAGAACTTAGAGGGCTCGGGCCCCTTTCTCCTCCCCTTCCCCAAACCCTAATGTAGAGAGAGGGAACGAGCGGGAGGATGGGGAAGAGGGAGGTAATGGAGGCAGTGCTCGAGGGAGTCGGCGAGGGTGTCGACGGCGGCGGCGGCCGACGATGGTTGTGGCGGACGACGGCGACGGAGGGGCGGGGCGGCAATGGCGATGCCGACGGCGGCTGCGGGAGCCATCAACACCTACAGCGGGATCAGGAGGAGGCGACGGCAGCGGATTTGGCGGCCGGCGGCGGCGACCGATCAGGCTACCAACGACGGCGACCGAACAGGCAGCCGGCGGGTCCATTCTTCTTCCTCTTGTTTCTTCAACCCTAACAGGGAGATAGAGAGGGAGACAGTACGAAGGAGAGAGCGATGGCGGCGGAGGGCTGGGCCAACGGTGACTAGGGCGACGACGCCGGCAGCTCCTATAGGACCGTGTGACGACCACGCCAACTGAAGAAGACGACAACAGTGGCTGCGTCAAGGCCGGTGCGGGGAGCAGCGGCCTATAGGGGCCTGCCGGCGGAAGCGGCAGGTTCGGCCTCCTCTCTGACCCCTTTTTGCCCTCTGCTATCTCTTTCTTCTTCTATCTCTTCTCTGACGGAAGGAGAAGGTGGAGGGGTCCTTGTGTGGTTACTGTTCACGGAACAGTAACACACACAAAACAGAGAGAGGGATCGAAAGAGAGACGATCAACTGGAGAGGGGAACTAAACGGCGGTGATGATGAAGTTGATCAGGGGATCGAACCTGGCTCTGATACCAAGTTGATGCGGGACAGGAGAGGGGGTAGACCGGAAGTAGAGAGAAGAGAGGGGTTGGAGGAGAAGAAGACTAGGGTTCCCGTCCCGTCTCGGGAGAAAACACGCAGCGGCGGCTCTTCATTTCAAAATATTCTCTTCAATGCTTTCCCACGAGGGGATACAGGACAATATATAGACTCTTCAAAGAAACCCTAATAGGAAAATTACTAAACTACCCCTAGGACTCCAAAAATAACTAAAAAGCATGTGAAAATTGCAGATAAATTAAAAGACTCCCAATGGGCCCCTAATGGGCCAAATGAACTGCACATTGGGCCTTTGACTCCACTCCAGCCGTTCCTGGATCCCCATCAGTCATACAGCTTTCAAGCATTTTGAAGTCATATGGAAAGCAAAGTCACCATTGAAAATTAGAAGTTTTATCTAGCTGGTACACAAGAATGCATTATTACTAAAGCTTATACAAGAGTAAATGGTGCACTGATGGCGATGAAGCTTGTATTATGTGTGGAACTGACAAGGAAGATGTTAACCACTTGTTTATCACACGCCCACTCAGTAAAGAAAGTTGGATTAGTATGGGCAGATTATTTGAATTTTATCTCTCATTCTAGAATATGCAGGACAAGTGGAACTACTTATAAAGGATGAAGTCTACAATGGACAAAAGTAATCGCAGAACAATCCTTCAAATCTTGTTGCATGCTATCAATTGAAGTATAAATCTTATGTTAAAATTAGACAAGGAATAACATGAATGTATCACCTTACCTTAAAGGAGAGTCATCAAAATCTGAGTTGTTGTTGTGCTAAAACATGACAGATCATCTCGAAGATTTTATGTGCATCTAGAGAATGACACCAGGTTAGCCCAAGTGTGGAAAATATATTTAAAAGAACAAATATCTTTGAAAAATTCAATCAAATCAAGGTAGATTTTTCAATTGGCCTTTTATAAATTTATCCACGTTAAAGATGCATATTCGACACATAATGGCACTTTTCAGTGGCAAATTCAGCTAAAGAGGGATCTTAAAAAGGCTGAAGAGTTGGAATACATTATTCTATTGCATACTTTGTTGGAGCACAAATTTAGGTGTGTAGACGGGTAGTTTTGTCTCTGTTTTTTATGCATTTATTTTCTTCTTTTTCCTCTATTAAATGATTGGTAGGGGTCTATTATGTATTGGATTGGAGCAAGGGGTATTCTTGTCCTTGCCCAATCTATTTTTACTCATGATATAAAATAGGAGGAGGGCAGTTTGTTTAGGGCTGCCGCAGCCTCCAGTTCTATCCCCTCTCTCTATCTCTCTATTTTTCAACATGGTATCAAAGCAGGCTGGGCCATCCTAGGGCTTCTTTGGCTCTGGTCGGTCCTCTCTGGAGGGCTTTTCCTACTAGCCGGCCATCCTCCTTCCCCGTACGGTGGCCCTGGGCATATTCAACTGCAGGCCGGTTCCTTCCCTCTCTCTGTTTTGGTGTTTCTAGGGCACCAAGGGGCAGGCCTATTCCTCTTTCTTGTCCAGCGGTACCCTGCAGCAGCCCTGTGGGCCAGGCTGGTCCCTGTTTTGGGAATTTCTAGGGCACCAAGGAGCGGCCAGGACCCCTTCTCTGTCCAGCGGTACCCTGTGGCCCTCCTTGGAGCAGGCCGGTTCTATCCTCTGCCCGGCAATGTGTGGAGGTAGACCTAGGAGTTGGCCGGTCCCTCCTAGGTATTTTTTCCAGTCCCGTTGGTGTATTCAGCAGGTTCGGCCCCCCCTTCTTTGCCGCTGTTGGTGGTCCTAGGGCACCAAATAGAAGGCCGGTCCCTTCTTGCCCTATGGTGCTCTATTTTTTCTTCCAACTGGGTGCTATTTTTTCTCCAAAGGGCAGGCAGGTCTCATTCTCCAACAGGTCTGGCTCTTCTTGTGCAGCAAGAGGCTGGGTCGGGTGATTGTTGGCTGGTGTTAGGTGCTCCTTTCTTTGCCCTAGGAGCAGGTTGGTGCCTAGTGGTGTCTTTACTTGGTGTTTGGGAGTTCCTTCACCTCAAGTTATCTTTTGTGGGGCGGTCATGGAGTTTCCTACGACCAGCTGTGCTGATCAAGAAGCTAACTCCTCCTCGATACGTCCTACTGGCTCTTCATCAATTGAGCACCACATGCTCGCTATGCAAATGACTTCAGTGAAACTTACAGAGACCAATTACCGACTCTGGTCTATCTCTGTCCGTATTTTCCTTGGAGGACGAGGTAAAATATGTTATATTGATGGCAGAACCAAGGAACCAACATATGAGAACCCTACCTATGCTAGTTGAGAACAAGAGAATAACTTAGTTATGGGATGGATTTTCAACTCTGTAAGTTCAAAGATTCAGCAGCTAATCATGATGAAGAGGACAACAAGGGAGATGTGGGATATTCTAAACTTAATATATGGCCAAAAGCAGCAAATTTCTCGCATATATCAGTTGACAACTTATATACAGGAGTTGAAACAGGGTAGCACCGGTGTTACCACTTACTTTGGTTTGCTAAAAAGTAAGTGGAGGAGTTGGACTACTACTCTGCATACAGTTAGGCTTGTACTGAAGATTAGAAGGTTTATTTACTACATGCGGAGCGGAACCGTATCTTTAAGTTTCTTGCTGGTCTCACCTCTGAATATGCAAGCCTAAGAGCTCATATACTCAATAGTCATCCCCTTCCATCCCTTAAACAAGTGTATCACAAGGTGCTGCGAGAAAAGGGGCAAAAGAAGGTGATGAGTGGTGGTAGTGTCACAATAGGTGGTCGTGACGTTGCTAAGTCATCTGCACTTGCGAGTGCCTATTCCAAGCCGGTAAAGAGTGATAGGGGTCAAAGGAAGGGAGAAAAACAAGACAGGAAGACACTGCTCTTACTGTGGGAAGGACAACCACAATATAGACAAGTGTTGGGACTTGTATCCTGATAAGAAGCCACTGAAATTCAGAAGTTCTAAGAGCGGGCAAAAAGCAAAGAGCAATGTTGCCTTCAATCAAGACTCAGGTGACCTTCCAGACCCTCTCTGGATGGTGGGCTTACTACTTCTCAGGTGTCTGCTCTCTCTTCTGGTGATATCATGCACCTTCAGCAGATCCTCTCTCAGCTTGGCACGTCTTCATCTACCACCACCACACCAGGTACTGCTGGGGCAGCCTTGAGTGTGACTCACTCTGCTTTCCCCAAAAACCCTTGGGTCATTGACTCAGGTGCTACAGATCACATGACTGGTACCTCATCTCTCTTTACTTCATATTCTTTAAGTTCTGGACAGGATAAGATCACCATTGCAAATGGTACCCATGCTATAGTGGCGGGTAAAGGCTCAATAAGTCTCAGTGATGACCTACTGTCTTCTGTACTTCATGTTCCTGCCTTACCCATTAATCTTTTATCTATTAGCAGCTTAAACAAATCACTTCAATGCTCTATAACTTTCTTTACCACTCATTGTGTTTTTTAGGACCTAAAACTCAAGGAGACGATTGGAATTGGTTATGAAGTGGGCGGCCTATATCATTTGGAACCTGGACAGACCTACATTTCAATCCAGTGTTGATGGCTTGGAAAAGAAACATGAAGAGATCTATTTGTGGCACTGTCGTTTAGGTCATTTATCTTTTAGGTTTTTAAGGGTCTTGTTCCTTCATTGTTCAAGACTTTTAGAGTGGACACCCTTCAGTGTCAAGTCTGCCAACTTGCCAAGTATTGTAGAACCAATTTCCCAGTTACTATGAATAAAAGTGTTTTTCCCTTCCAACTTGTTCACTCTGACGTTTGGGGGCTATCTCCTCTTCCCTCTGTGGACGGTCACCGTTATTTTATCTGTTTTATTGATGAGCTTTCTCATTATTGTTGGGTTTACCTCATGAAATCGCGTGAAAAGGTACCTCGGATTATTCAAGTTTTCTGCAGAATGGTTGAGAACCAATTTGAAAGGCGGGTTAAGGTATTCAGATCTGACAATGCAAAGGAGTACTTTGAGAGGACGCTCAATATTTTTATGGAAAATGAGGACATCATTCATGAGCCCTCCTGTGCTTACTCACCCCAACAAAATGGGATGGCTAAAAGAAAGAATAGACATTTACTTGAGACCTCTCGATCACTCCTTTTGCAACGTTAGCTGTCAAATTAGTTCCGGGCAGAAGCTATCTTAACTGCCTCATATGTTATCAACCGTATACCTTCCCGAACACTTGACTTTCTATCCCCTATTCGGGTACTTCATCCAGACCATCATCTGTTTGTCTTGGAGCCCAAGGTCTTTGGTTGTGTGTGCTTTATTCATTCCATCACTCCAAGGTCTACAAAATTAGATCCTCGAGCCACCCGTGGCATCTTTCTAGGTTACTCTCCCACTCAAAAAGGGTACAAATGTTTTGACCCTAAAAAGCGGAAAAAAATATGTCCTTAAAGATATCACATTTTTTAAGTCAAAGTCTTACTTTGCACCTCAGACCTCTAATAAAGGGGAGGATGTTCCCGATCCTTGTGGTGATTCTCCTCCTAAGTTGGCTCCTCCTTTGCCCCTAGTTACCGACACGACTGGTGTTGCATCTAGATTGTCGGATAAGTCTCCACTGGATACTCTCACTTACTCCAGGCATACCTGGCACAAGCGTAGGCCTTCCATAGATTCACCATCTCAAAAAGCTACTGAAATTTCAGGTCATTCATTGAACTCCTCACCTACAACTCCTGAAGATTTGGAGTTACCTATTGCTGTCCGGAAAGGGACGAGAACTTGTACCAAGCATCCTATTTCTCACTACATTTCTTATTCTCGTCTCTCATCCTCTTATTGTTCATTTTTAGCTGTTATTTCCACCTATCATGTTCCTAACTCCTTTGCAGAAACTGTTAAGGACCCAAAGTGGGTGCATGCCATGGAGGAAGAGATGCAAACTCTCTAAAGAAACAATACCTGGGAGTTAGTAACCTTGACTCCAGGGAAAAGTTTGGTTGGATCCAAATGGATGTACACTATTAAATATCATTCTGATGGTATGTTTGCGGTCGAAGATTTTTCTTTCTCTCTAACCCTCGGTCGCTTCCCGACCTAGACATATCTCTCCTCCTATGTCGGATTATTCGGAAATCCATTCTTTTTTGTTTATCTAGAGGAATTAGGGTCGGCTATATATTTTTTTATCGGATTATGAGAGCTTGGGATTAACCCTCAGGGAATCCGGGACTTCGAATCAAGCGAAGATTCGAGTATATGACCTCTCTCCACTGACCTCGGTCAGTGTTAATTACGCTGAGCGACTGCTCGGCAACCCTTGATTAACCGTCCGTATGATGCCCTTAATCATGCAAAGCTACCACTATAGAAAGCGCATGCATATGCAGATGAGAGTATATTTTAAGTTGAATCCTTAACCTCACCCCGATTCGGAAACAATTTTTAGGTGATTTGGGATTGACTCCCGGTTATTAAGATTGGTTCCAAGTTCGGAGGATTAATTCCAAATTGTGCGGATTGATTCCTGATTTTTAGCCTTACAGGGACTTCTTTGTAATTTTACACCTTGAGGGGCTTTTATGTAATTATGGGCGCCTTGCGAGAGCATGACAATTTGTAAGTATATGTAGGGTGGATTTTAAAAGGTTCCACACTCTATGGGGGTTATGAAATCAATTTTAAAGGTATGAGGGGTTTTTTGTAATTTTCCCTTAAACTGGGTTATCAAGTTTTAAGGTTTGATATTGGAGGATATTGGTGAGAGATTTCACTCATAATCTGATTTTTAGGGCTTTCGGGGTTATATATGCGAATATTACATATAGGGGTATTTTGGTAATTTTATATTTATGTATTGCGTTCTTCAGATTTTTACTTTCTGATTTCTTACTGTTTTTACTGATTTTTATTCATTTTTATGATTTATTTAATTAGTTTAATTAATTAATTAATTAATTATTCATATGAGGTTATCTGGATTTATTATAATTTTTTCACAGATTTTTTTTTGTTTTCTTATGGGTTTTCCTGATTTTTAATGGTTTTTCCTGATTTTTTAATTGATTTTCCCGAATTTTTATCAATTAATTAATTATTAATTATAAATTACCTTTTTGGGTTTAGTTATAATTTTTATGCAATTTTTTGAATTCATATTTTATTTGTTTAAGGGGTGAGGCTAAGAGTTAGGTTGAAGGTGCACTTCAAATTTTTAGCTTTAGAAAACTATATACATGCATATTAAAAAAATGTGATAATTATAAAATTTAAATGATACACACATGGGCACAGAATTTCTGATATTAATTCGGCAGCATTTCGCCTTATAATAAGACCGTTTTACAAATAAAATTCGGCAGAGCTTCCCCTTAGGATAGAACCTTAGGAGAGAGCTCTCCGGGACGAAAAGAACTCTCCAAATTCGCAGCAAATCCGGGTTAAGAAACCCGAATTTGGTCTTCAATTGGCAGCACTCTCCCTCCCAATTTCACCACAATCTCCCTCTATATGTGGGCAGCTTGTGTCCTTATAGGGTGCACTTGTGGTGTGTCTTGTGCCTCTTTTTGTATTGGGGACCCTTGGGGTCCTATTTATAGGCCCAATTTTAGGCCCGGTGGGGGGAGCCACCGGATGGAGCAAGGTGGGGGGAGCCACCGGTTGGAGCCTCTTTCCTCCCCCATTTTCATTTTTTTATTCCCCATTGGCCAATAGATGAGAGAGAGCAAGCAAAAGAGGGAGAAGGGGGGAAAGGTGGGCACCCCCACCGGTTCCAGCCGATGGGGGGGGGGGGTGGCCACCGGCCATGGACCCTCTTCCCCCCCACCGGTTGGGAACCGGTGGGGGGTCTCCCCACCGGTTTCCCACAACCGGTGGGGGGTGTTCCCCTCCCCACTTTCTTCTCTTTGCTGCCTTTTTGGGGCCCATTAAATGGGATATTCTTTTTCAGATTTTGGGGGTTTGGGTTTAGGCCAATGTGAAAGGGGTTTAACCCCATTAACTTCATGCTTGGGCTAGGTGTGAAAGGGGGTTTAAGATGGAGTTTAAATGGGGTTTCCACATGGGATTCTTAACCCATGTGAATGGGGTTAATATCCCTCATTTAAACCTCCCATTAAACACACCCCCTCCCCCCCATTTTTTGAATTTTTAAAGGAGAAAGAGAGGGAGGGAGCCCCTCTCCCCCCCACCGGTTTCCCTCTTGGAACCGGTGGGGGGGTTCCCAACCGGTGGGGGCTCCCCCCACCGGTTCCCCCTCTCTCTCCTCCCCCTTCTTGGCCTATTTAAATAAAGGGGATGAGAGAGAGGGGTCCACTTCCTCTTCTTTTGCCATTTTGGGAATCCTGGGGATTTCTTCCCCCTTTTGGCAGATTTAGGCCCTCTTGTGGACTGGTTTTGAGCCCATTTGAGCTCCCTATTTGGGCCTTCTTATTGGGCTATCCATTGGGCCAAACTCCCTTGTTATTGGGCCATCATTTGAGGTCATTCTGGACAAGCTTGGAGGCTGTTTTGGACCCATTCCGGGACTGGTTCGGGCCTATTTCGGGACAGATTTTGGCCTGTTAGGGGTGCCTATTGGGCCTCTTTTTGGGCCTCTCCCTTGGGCTATTTATTGGGCCTGACTTTCCCAACATTGGGCCTCCGTTCCGGGACTGATTTGGGTAAGTTCCAAAACTGATTTTTTCTTATTCCGGGACAGATTCCGGTCCACTTTGGGACTGAACTTGGGCCCATTTGGGGGCTTATTGGGCCTCATATTGACCCCACCCATAGGGCTGCTTATTGGGCCTATCTCCCCCACCATTGGGCCTTCATTTCGGGGCCATTTTGGGGGAGTTCTAGGACTGATTTTGCCCCATTTCGGGACAGATTTTAGTCCATTTTGGGACTGATTTTGACCCTTGTTTTGCAGCGTTCGGGGTCCCATTTATCGCTGCATTTGGGGTCTCCCATCGGGTTCCAATATCGAGCATTGCAAGGGCGGTTCGGGAGCTGATTTCGGGAGCCGAAGCAAGCAACTTGGGGCTGCCTCAGGCTCCTAAAAAAAATCTGATTAAGGCCTTTGTGGCCTAGGTATGTCTTTTGCCCCGCTACCCTCGTAATGCGAGCCCGTGGTTCCTTATGGATTTCTAGTATTCACTTATATCATAGGCGTGCATTTTATTTTACATGACATGGTCCTTCATGAACATATTGTCATGCTTCATGCATGTGTATTCTCCCATGGGAACTTCGCATCGACGCGAACATGCGTTATACATGCATACTCATATAATGCAAATCTGCATATCTGTATATGAGTTTTTTTTTGGTTCAACAAATGCCCCCCACGGGATGCTCGCCGAAGACGCAGTCGGAGGCGGGTGTCCCGTGCATTTTTCGTGTACATATCTATTCATGGCCACGGGCATATATGAACCTATGTATATACATATATATTTTGTTTGTATATGTCCCGAGGGATTCTTTTCATGTCATGCCTTGACGATATTTTGCTAATTCTCCCTATCTTGCTCACCATGGTTTTGAGCATATGCAGAATTTCTAGGAAAAATAGCCATGTTGTCCCTATGTATTTTGGTACTCAAATAGCCCAACGTCACCCCGGGAGCCTTGTCTTTATGACTTCGCGGCTTTCTGGGGGCGTTTGGAGCTATAAAATTTCCTTTATATTCGGATCCTCTTGGCCTTCGTGACTTGGAGGGTCCTTATAAGACTGACATCATCGGATTGTTCGACACGTTGCTCGGTCCCGAATATCTCTTGGCCTTTGTGACTTGGAGATCGGTTGGGAACATGGAGCGGGTCACTCAATCCTGATAATGTCATCCCTATTCAAAGGATATTAGTACCTTATTTTGGCATTTCCAGGAGTCTTATGCAAGACATTCCGGATTGGCCAAGTATCCGCCATTAAGGGACGTATATGAGGGCATGATATGGATGTCGTGCCAACATTAGCACTTCATCTTTTTCATTGTTTGGGCATTTCCAGGAGCTCCACATGAGACATTCCGGATTGGCCGCGTTTTCGCCATTTGTTGGCAATATATAAGCTTTGCTGCCTTATCCTGACTTCCTGTCGGGATTTAGTCGTATCATCTGCTTTACGCATTATTTTGATGTGTATGTCTTTGTCGTTTCACAGGTTGCTATTCCTGCCTTATTATCATGGCCGCGCTCAGCGATTTCTCCCACGAGGGTCCTCAGGAGGAGGAGATTGCTTATCCCGATGCGGGGTTCCGCTGGGTGGCTCAGCCACATTTGCGGATCACTATTGAAGATGCCGTCCCCATTCTCCGTGAAAGCATATATAGAGACGGGGAATTCTTCTACTTTTTGCGGGGTGAGACTGCCCGGCATCTTCCCTCAGATTTTTCCATCTACGAGCTGCTCCGATCATTCATCTATGTTGAAGACGGGGTCGAAAGACCGCTATCTCCTGCGGAGTGCCGCGACTTGGAGTGTGCCATTTTATTGGACCGGGACAATATGGAGGGGTTGCTCCCCTTTTCATTCCCAGCCTTTCCTCTGGCCGTTGACCGATTGTGGGAGTTTCCTACTCCCGAACAGATGGGGCCCATACGGGCTATTCTTCGGGTCCATGACATCAGTCGGACCTATTCACCAGCTATGTGGACGAGAGCAAGAAGCCGTCCTCTTGAGGTCGCCCGACACCCTCAGGGGGTGTTTCTGACCGAGGCGGAGGAAGGTTCCATGCATGACCCGTCCGATTTCAGCATACTATTATCGGACATATGTCGGGGTGTTCGCCCCGCATGGGACGCCCGTCTTCAGATCAGGAGTTCCCACGTCTTCCGCCTGGGGGCTACAGAGTGGCTCCTACATATATTGAAGCATCACCGGCCAATCCTTGACAGAGCCGGTATATATGAGGTTGTTTCAGCGGCTCAGTATGATTATCCCTGCCATCACGGCTTCATTCAGGCGATTGCCGAACGGTACATTCGCGACACTAATACCATCGCGACTGCTGAAGGCGAGACTGCTATCGACCTCTGGGCTTTGCACCGGATTTCGGCTTTGCCTATCGTAGGGGAGCCTTATGAAGAGGGAGTGTTAGATGAGTTCCATCGTAGCACTACTGACGGTGCGGGGAACTATGTTACTCCCTATTGCTACAGGTATTTGCTGAAGGTATGGCGGGACTTATCCAAAGCCAAGCGCGCCGCATCGTCCTCCACTGGGGGGAGTTCTTCAGGCCCAGCGAAGGTATCACCAGCTGCCTGGGTCAGATTCTTCTTTGGAGGGCCATTCCGCTATCATCGAGGTTTTGCCAGCATCTTCGATGAACGGGTCCCTTCCATCTTGTCACATAGGGACATACCTCGGAGGGGCATTATCATTGCGCCGGAGCATCAGTCCGAGAACCCCTGGGGCCTGGATGATATCACTTATGTGGCGGCTTATCTAGCATACTGGCTAGTTACTTTTGCTGTCCCGTACGGGGACGAGGGGGCTTTGCGGCCCGAAGTTTTACTAGCGGCTTCCCGACTTGCAGCGGGGACCCGTCTTGCTATTGCGCCGGCGGCGCTTGCTAGTGTATATCATTCTTTCGGGGCCCTTTGCAGCTCGGCTACCCCGAATTCGTGTTCAGTGGTGATGGCCACTCACTATGTCAGCGCCTGGGCGGGACTCCTGCTTCCAGGTTATTCTCCCCTTGGCCGGGAGATGGACTCCTCACTGCCCACTGTGTTTCGACTGGCCAGCCAGCCTGCCAGCCAGGGGACGGGTCAGCTTTCTTACGCCCGCGCGGCCTTGAGTTTTATACCTTTCGGCTCTTCCCGGAAGCTGGATTTTGATCATTCCTCGCGGAACTTCCGGCCATATCTCGACAGAGGAGGAGCCGCTGACCGAGCTTGGTTTGACCCGTGGACGGGTCGTATGGGCCATAACGGCGCTGCATTAGACGGGTGGACTCTAAGTACTCGCCCGTGCTTGCTTGTATTGGAGAAGGGGCGAGACGTCATCCTGGAACCTTATTATCCGAACCGCTTTGCGCGGAATTTCGGATATGATCAGATGATTCCTCCCAATCTTGCCTTTGCCGAGATACCCCGGGTATATCAGAAGCGAAAGAGCCATCTTGTCGCCCGGCTATGGTGGAGTTATTTCCAGCACCAAAATTCATTTGGCCCAGTGGCAGTGCCTCCTCCCACTCATGAAGGGGGTATGACTGTTCCCTTTGCTGCTTGGTGGCATAAGAATCAAGGGGAGTTGCGGCTTAGGCCCGATCCAGAGCAGACGAGGAGTTCCTCTCAGGCTAAGTCTACTAAAGGACTTGGCCGGCATACATATAAGGGCCGAGCTGGCCCATCAGCGCCGAAGACAAAGAAGAAGAAGGGCGGCGAGGATGATGGTTTCTATGAGCTTGCCGCTCCAGGGTATATATGGACTCATCAGTTCCTGGCGGACTGCAAAATCCCCAGGAGATTTGAGCACAATACCCAGCTGCCTGTAGGCAGTTTCAATGGAGATCCTGCCAGAGATTGGCTGCATTATCTCAGCCATATGCTCACCTGTTTCGGCCCTCGCCGCGAGGCATTCCTGATACTGCGGGCCGAGACCGTCGGCGATGTATGGCGGGTAATGGGACAGGTGGCGACCCAGCTGGGGATGCCTTTTGATACCCTCATACCCGAGCCACCGAGGTCTTTTGCCGCGGCAGGTATTCCCATTTCTATTTTATTTTTTATTTCTCCTTATTGTGGATGTGCATCGCATTTACCTTACTCTCCTTATTTTATAGGAGATGTTGTCTCTCCTTTGCCCGCGGCTCCTGGAGGATTTCCCGCGCATCAGGTGCCTGAGGGAGGCCCTCAAATCCCTGCTGAGGAGGTGGCTGCACCGTCTGCCAGCATCGGCCCTACATCGGAGATGCAACTCCTAGTGGCCGCTGCGAAACAGGAAGCTCGGAGGAAGCGAGCGGCCGAAGGTGAGACGGAGGGTCGATCGGTTCGGCCCCGACTGTCTCCTACCCTTCCGCCGGCTCCGGCGCCTATTGAAAGGCCGCCTTCGCCTATCGGTAAGAAACTTGCTGGTTTCTTTTGCCTTGGGGATTAATTCCCCTTTTGAATATGACTTCTTATGCTGTACATATTTTCCCCTTTATATCAGAGGAAGGCGAATTTATCGGTGGGAAAGAGTCCCAGGCGGCTATGGAGCCTGTCGCTGGCGGAATCCCGCTCACAATAGGTGAGGCTGACCGGCCACTTTATCTTTGCATGCTTGTATTTCCATTCTTGCCGTATTCAGAAGGTTCTTACCTTCCATTATTTCCATTTCTCAGGAGCCTATGTTCCCGAGCCTCCCGCCCAAGACTCCGTTCGGATAGCTTCGCCGGCCATTGCGGAGGTGTGCGGATATATCCATATATATTTTGGCAAGTCGGTATTCACCCCTTGCTGGGAGTGACTACGGTTCTAATTATTCTCCCTTTTTGCTTTCTACAGGAGAACGTGGCCATAGCTGCAAATGTCGCTTTGGGCAACGATGAGGAGCTGGGGGATCTCAATTGGGCAGACTATGAGCCCTATAGGTCCGATGTCCCTCTGGTCGACCAACTATATCATGAACTTTTGGACGACCAAGGCCGTTTCGGTAATATTCGGCTTTTTGTCGACATATCGCAGCTCCTTTGACTTTTGCCTTGCACAGGATCTGATTTTTGATCTTTTTCCTATGCAGATTTTACTTTTGAGGAGTTGATGCGCTCAGCCTCTAGTCATTCAGGCTCCTCCTTCATGAAGGGCCTGGTAGGGGACTCGACCGCTCCCCCCGCAGTGGATAGTCCTCTACTCGAGGGTAAGTTATATTTGCCCTGATCTTCATGGCATTTTCAACCACCTTGTTCTTTTCTGGTAGCCAACATCAAATTTTGTATTACAGAAGGTGTCGAAACTATGCCAACCGCGGCTGCCTCTCCTTCTGTGGCTCCTCCTTCGGAGGATAATTCGGCTGCCCCTCTTGCGTCTTCCTCGGCAGAAAGGGAGCCTGCAGCGATTGAGGCCATCCAGGAAAGGCCCGCGGCTACATCACCAGGTAGCTCTATTTTCTTTGCCTGGTGCTTAGAGCTGCACATATTATGTCTTCATATATATTTTTTCTTGATCGTGCCTTCCTTACCTGTTTTCTTTTCTTGGCATAGGCACCCTCTTTGTGTCCACCCAAAGGTGGGAACGCCGAGAGGGGGTTAGATCAGCCCCTGAGCTTCTTTTGGGGAGCACTGGGGGGCTAGCAGCATCGGCAGTACGCGCCAGAGCTAGGTCCCTTCCTATTTGCTTCAGCCAAGTCCCAGCCGTCGGGGACATTGATGCCTTGGCAGGTATGAGGCCTCTTATCCCTTGTTATTTCTGCATTGAACATTATTGGATATTGATTCCATCCTTATTATGCAGCTTGGAGGGCTTCACTGCCCGATTCTCCGGCTCATTCAGGGGAGACCGCCCCCCTTTCCTGCTCAGAGGGAACTCCCTGGACTCCTCGGGCTGAAGAACCGGCTTGTACTCCGACCGAGCTACTTGATTATTCTGGGGATGAGGGCGAACCTGAGGTCGCTTATCCGATCACCTTTGATCGTAGGGTGAGTTCGCCGACATGGAGCGGCTCCACCGCCAAGTTGCCGCCTTCGTGTCACTCAGGGGACACCGAATCTCTTTTTTCCTCTCCCCAAAAGGATGAGAAAGCAAGTGTTCCCGACCCCGAGGAGATTGCGGAGACAGGTAACATCCTTTTTCTTTCATTTTATTGCAAGCCTCATTTGTCGACACTATCATCTCGGCTTTGGTTTTATGATACCCCCTTTCTCTTTTCTTTTATCAGGCGGGGGAGGCCAGGATGACTCTGCCGCGCGAGCTGCCCAACGAGCTCAACTGCGGGCTGAGTTGGAGTCGGCTCTCAAGGATGTTGCCGCTCGTATTACCGAAGTTTCTGAACTCCGCGCTGACAGAGAGGCATTGGATTCCAGCATTGCTGAAGCGAGGTCCCAAGTCTCCGCCCTCCGTCTTCAGCTAGAAGAATTGGAGAGGGGCTTGGAAGAGGGCGTCGAGCAAGTGGCGACCCTCGACCGTCGTCTGGACGAGCTCACCCGAGAGCGAGACGCGTCGGTGGATAGAGTTGAGGCTCTCCGTCTCTTGTTGGACGCCTCGCAGGCTTTGGTGGTGCGGGAGCCGACTCCGACTCGGGACTAGCTGTCGGGAGTCCCTCCCCCTTTTTTTGACCTTGGCATTGTTTCATTTTGAAACGCATATTTGAGTTACCCCGAGGGCTTGTCTCGGGCTTCCATCTCGCGGTCATTTATATGAAGAGTTTTTTGATTAGAAATGATATTCGTTTTTTGATTAGAAATGATATTCGTCTCTCTCTTCTTCCTTTTTTTTTTCCTTCTTTTTTTTTTTTTTTTTTTTTAACTAATGCCAGTGCCCTTTCGGGTTTTCACCGACATTAGCCCCCCCCTTATTTTTGCCTGCACGCCCTTGCGGGTTTTCATGCAGCGGGGTTACCCAATTTTGCCTAAGGCGCCCTTTCGGGTTTTCACCTTAGCTGGGTATAAGACCTTTTTGCCCTTAGCCGATCCCAATGCGGATGAGATCGGTTAAGTCCGTCGGGGCACCTCACTTTTTAAGCCCCCCCTCTTTTTTTGATACGTTCTAGCTACTATTAAATATATAACTATTATTAAATATAAATATAAACATATAACATAACTGAACCAACAATTATTGGGGGAATATTCAATATGGGAACTTGATACGACATGGGTATACGAGAAGGGTTGTCTAAGGTTTAACACTCCTCGTGGGTGAAGCATGAATTTTAGGGTTCGATGCCTCCCGCAGGCGAACATGGGTTCCGGGATATAAAACCTCTTGTAGGCTAACATGGATTTTCAGGATATAGGGCCTCCCGTAGGCGAATGAAACATATGAATTTCCAGGATATAAAGCCTCCTGTAGGCGAATTATAAATTTTCGGGATATAAAGCCTCCCGTAGGCGGATATGAATTTCCAGGATATAAAGCCTCCTGTAGGCGAATATGAATTTCCAGGATATAAAGCCTCCCGTGGGCGAATATGAATTATGAATTTCCAGGATATAAAGCCTCCCGTAGGCGAATATGAATTTCCAGGATACAAAGCCTCCTATAGGCAAATATGAAATATGAATTTCCAGGATATAAAGCCTCCTGTAGGCGAATATGAATTTCCAGGATACAAAGCTTCCTGTAGGCGAATATGAAATATGAATTTCCAGGATATAAAGCCTCCTGCAGGCGAATATGAATTTCCAGGATATAAAGCCTCCCGTGGGCGAATATGAATTTCCAGGATACAAAGCCTCCTGTAGGCGAATTATAAAATATGAATTTCCAGGATATAAAGCCTCCTGTAGGCGAATATGAATTTCTAGGATATAAAGCCTCCCGTGGGCGAATATGAATTTCCAGGATACAAAGCCTCCTGTAGGCGAATTATAAAATATGAATTTCCAGGATATAAAGCCTCCTGTAGGCTAACATGGATTTTCAGGATATAGGGCCTCCCGTAGGCGAATGAAACATATGAATTTCCAGGATATAAAGCCTCCTGTAGGCGAATTATAAATTTCCGGGATATAAAGCCTCCCGTAGGCGGATATGAATTTCCAGGATATAAAGCCTCCTGTAGGCGAATATGAATTTCCAGGATATAAAGCCTCTCGTGGGCGAATATGAATTATGAATTTCCAGGATATAAAGCCTCCCGTAGGCGAATATGAATTTCCAGGATACAAAGCCTCCTGAAGGCGAATATGAAATATGAATTTCCAGGATATAAAGCCTCCTGTAGGCGAATATGAATTTCCAGGATACAAAGCTTCCTGTAGGCGAATATGAAATATGAATTTCCAGGATATAAAGCCTCCTGCAGGCGAATGTGAATTTCCAAGATATAAAGCCTCCCGTGGGCGAATATGAATTTCCAGGATACAAAGTCTCCTGTAGGCAAATTATAAAATATGAATTTCCAGGATATAAAGCCTCCTGTAGGCGAATATGAATTTCCAGGATATAAAGCCTCCCATGGGCGAATATGAATTGTGAATTTCCAGGATATAAAGCCTCCCGTAGGCGAATATTAATTTCCAGGATACAAAGCCTCCTGTAGGCGAATATGAAATATGAATTTCCAGGATATAAAGCCTCCTGTAGGCGAATATGAATTTCCAGGGTACAAAGCCTCCTGTAGGCAAATATGCAACATGAATTTCCCGGCCATTGAGGTACACCGGTGGGATTGGCGTGTACCAGGGTCGATTTCAGGGTATAACGCTCCTTTAGGGTGAATTCGACCGTTTACGGCACATCGATGGGACTATATCATATGGGACTATATGGTTATGCCGATGGGACTATAACATACGGGGGAATTTTGGGGTATAACGTTCCCAGGGATGCGAATAATATTTTCGTATTGCTCCCCAGGGGTGAACGGGAAATTCTTTACCCTTCGTGACATGCCAGTGGGACTAGAGTATGTGAAGAGAAAATTTCAGGATATAACACCTCCTCGGGGCGGCAGTGAGAAATTTCAGGCTACCACGCCTCCCTGGGGCAAAGGAATTTCCTTAAACCCCTTCATGGTATGTCGGTGGGACTAGTTTACACCAAGGGGAGATTCAGGATATATTGCCTCCTTGGGGCAGCAGGGGAATTCTCGACCCTTCCACGGTATGCCAGTGGGACTGGCATATGCCCAGGGGGAACTTGGAACATAATGCCTCCCCGGGGCAAAATTCTGGGGTTTAATGCTTTTTGTCGGCGAAGTATGAATTTCGGGATTTAATGCCTCCCGTAGGCAAATTCCGGAGTTTATCGCCTTCCGCGGGCGAACATATGAATATAAAGTTTTAAAACCTGTAGTAGGCGGATATAAATTTTGGGATATATCTGCCTCCCAGGTGGACAAAATTCCGGAGTTTAACGCCTTCCGCGGGCGAATATATAAATATCAGGATTTAAAGCCTCCTGTAGGCAAAATATGAATTATGGGATTTAATGCCTCCCGTAGGCGATTACCGGAGTTTAACGCCTTCCGTAGGCGAATATATGAATATCATGATTTAAAGCCTCCTGTAGGCAAAATATGAATTCCGGGATTTAATGCCTCCCGTAGGCGATTACCGGAGTTTAACGCCATCCGTAGGCGAATATATGAATATCAGGATTTAAAGCCTCCTGTAGGCAAAATATGAATTCCGGGATTTAATGCCTCCCGTAGGCGATTACCGGAGTTTAACGCCTTCCGTAGGCGAAATATGAACTTTCGGGATTTAATGCCTCCCGTAAGCAAATATGAAAATCTTCATCGCATAGTGTTATCGACAGGAAAATATTTTCTCATCGCAATTATATAACATCTTTCGAGAATGTGTCTATGTATTTACATTTGGTACAACAGGAACGGGGATTGTTCTCTCAGGCCGTATCGAGCAGAAGAGCAAGTTTTCCCACTTCCTTACCGAGTCGGGAGGTTATCGTCATCGTCGCCTCGGTCGTAGCCCTTGATGGGACATTATTGTACCACCAGTGTGGTACCAAGGGTTTATTCGTCATTGGCGACTCTGATATCCTCCCTGGGTAAGGATGTGGGAAAACTCAATCTCTGCCCTTAGCAGGCCGAGAGAGTTCTCCCCCCGCCGGGGAACAAGTATGCGGCTTTATGGGCCTATGTGCTCGCGCACGAGCATTATTGGCTTTCCTTGGCGCGGATAGCTTTTGCGTGGTATTCCCCGACGAGTTGCCGGATTATGTTGTCCTTTGAGGCATATGTTGGGCTTCATGGCACCGGTTGGTGTTGCTGCTGTTGCTCGGGCTGATCATGTACCGGAGCGTAATACAACTTCATATGTCGGCCGTTCAATGGTGGGAAGGCTAGATTCCCTTTTTCGTCCACCAGCCTATAAGCACCGCCTTCGTAGACTCTGCTTACTATGAAGGGTCCGACCCAGTTAGGTTTGAATTTATTTTTGGGCCGAGAGGCCATAACATCTTTATGCTTGACCATTACAAGGTCTCCCTTTTTTAAAGCTCTTTCTTTCACCAATTTATCGAATGCGCGAGACACTCGGGCCTGATATATTTGCATGCGCTGATATGCTTGTAGTCTTTCGCCCTCGAGGTCCGACAGTTCCTCATAGCGTCTTTGAGTTTCGCTCATGTCGCCTTCCTGTACCCCATAGTGCAGGGCGACCCTATAAGATGCGAGCTCTATTTCTATCGGGATCATGGCTTCTGCTCCGTAGACCAAAGAGTATGGGGAGCATCCCGTTGGGGTTTTGTAGACAGTACGGTAGGCCCATAATGCTTCATGCATCTTCTCATCCCAATCCCGCTTTCGTCCCCCACTGATCTTCACCAGAAGTTTACAGAGGGTTTTATTGAAGGCTTCTGCCATTCCATTGGCTTGAGGATAGTATACTGAAGACGCATTCCAGTCTATATGAAATTTGGCCGCCATCTTATATATTGTTTGATTTTTGAATGGCGTGCCATTATCTGATGTGATCCGGCTGGGAGTTCCGAACCGGTATATGATATTATGTCTGACGAAGCGCGATACCGTTTCGCCGGTCACTTCCTTCAGAGGAATGGCTTCTGCCCAACGAGTAAAATATTCCGTTGCAGCAAGAATGTATTTACACCCCCGGGATGACGGTGTCAATGGACCCACAACATCCATTCCCCAATGGGCGAAAGGCCATGTCGGGGTTGTCGGGTGCAAGTAATTGGGAGGTCGCCTAGGGATAGGTCCGTAGGCTTGACATTGGGGGCAGCTTCTCGCCATTTTCTCGCAATCTGCGAACATAGTTGGCCAATAGAAGCCTTTATTTTTGATGTTGATCTTCATTTTTGCGCTTGACTGATGAGCTTCGCACATCCCGGCGTGAATTTCCTTCATTATTTTACGGGACTCCTTTGGGGAAAGGCACCGGAGTAGAACCGCATTTTTGTCCTGAGGGACAAGGCGATATAGCACGCCATTTATCAGCCGATATGAAGTTGCTCTTCGAAGCAGTTGGATTCTTTCGGCTTTGCTATCAGGGAGCCAGCCATTCTTTATTTTGATGATAGGGACGCGCCAATCATCTTCCTCTTGGGTATTATGGTCCTCCAGTGCATTGATCTCAAGTACTGTCAGACCATCTTTTTCATTTAATGAGGTAGGGAAGAGTCTCCTGTCTCTCACCACTATTTCGGCTTCACCTTCAGGAGGTAATTTCAGCGCTGCAGCCAATTTAGCTAACGCATCGGCCTGAGCATTCTCGCCCCTTCTGATATGTTCTATGGCGAAGGTATAGAATCTTTCGCTCAGCCGGACGGCCGCCGCGTGATAGGCTATTAATTCGGTCTTCCTGACCTCGAATATGCCGAGAATTTGTCGGATGACCAACAGGGAGTCCCCGTATACCTGGATACACCTGACACCTATCTCTAAAGCAATTTCCAGTCCTACAATTAGAGCTTCATATTCTGCCTCATTATTGGTCAAGGATTCCATTAGGGCACATGAGTGATGCAGTATCCCACCTTCCGGGGTGACTAGAACCAAGCCAGCTCCCGCCTTTGTGGTGGATGTGCCATCCGGCTTTATGATGGTTCTCGAGGCCCCATCGAAGTATAGCTGCCATGACTTTACTTCTGCTTGCTGCACGTCCAGTATTTTCTGCGCAGGCAAGACTTCTTCATCCGGCAATTCGTTATTCAGAGGGGAAGTTTCAGGAATTGGGTGTGCCGCCAAGAATTCGGCCATACCCTGTCCTTTTATCGCCCTCTGGGGGACAAAGGTAATATCAAACTCCATGAGGAGTAAGGCCCATTTTCCCAACCTCCCAGACAGCACAGGCTGGCGAAGCAGGAATTTTAGCGGATCAAACCGCGATATGAGTCTGACTTCATGTGCCAACAAATAATGCCTCAGCTTCTTTGTGGCGAATATAAGTGCCAAGCACATTTTTTCTGTTGGAGTATATCGGTGTTCAGGACCCACCAACATCCTGCTGAGGTAATAGAGTGGCTGCTCTTTTCCATCCTCATTTTCTTGCGCCAGTAAAGCTCCCAAAGAAGCGTCTAAGGCTGCGATATAGAGTATGAGTGGTTTACCCTTTATGGGTGCCCCTAGCACTGGCGGCTTGAGGAGATATTCCTTTATATCATCAAGTGCTTTCTGGCATTCTTTGTCCCAAATAAATGGGGCTCCTTTCTTCGTCAATCTTGAGAAGGGCCTGCACCTTCCGGATAGGTTGGAGATAAACCTCCTGATATAGGCCAACCTGCCTTGCAAGGATCTAAGCTCGGTTAGAGTCCTGGGAGGGGGCAGTTCCCTGATTGCCTTGATTTTATCGGGGTCGATCTCGATTCCCCTATATCGGACTATGAAGCCCAAAAACTTCCCGCTAGAGACGCCGAAGGCGCACTTCATGGGATTCATCTTAAGTTGATATTGGAGAAGCCTTTCGAAGACTTTTCTTAAGTCCCCGAGGTGGTCGCCTTTCTTTGCAGACTTAACGACGAGGTCATCAACATAGCATTCGACCAAATTATGCAGCATCTCATCAAATATTTTGGTCATGGCCCTCTGGTATGTGGCACCGGCATTTTTCAGACCAAAGGGCATTCTTTTGTAATTGAATATTCCTTTCGGGGTACGAAAGGCTGTATGATTCTTATCCTTGAAGGCCATTCTAATCTGATTATAGCCCGATGACCCGTCCATAAAGGACAAGGCTTCATATCCTGTGGTGACATCCACCATGGTTTCGGTTATTGGCAATGGGAAGTCGTCCTTCAGACATGCCTTATTTAAGTCACGAAAGTCAATGCAGACTCGGACTTGGCCATTCTTCTTCTTCACCGGCACAATATTTGCCAGCCATATTGGGTATATGCATTCTTCAATGAAGTCGACTTCTCGCATCTTGTTCACTTCGGCATTCACCATAATTTCTAATTCAGGGCGCATTCGCCTCTGGGCTTGCTTTATTGGCTTGACTTCAGGGAGAATTGATAATTCATGCTCCGCCACTGAAGGGTCAAGACCAGGCATTTCTTTATAATTCCAGGCGAAACAATCTCTGAATTCTATCAGGAGTTCAGTGTATGCCTGTCTTTCTCCATCGCTCAGGAGGGCGCTGAGGAAAACCGGCCGAGGGTCTTCTGGCTTGCCGAGATTGATCTCTACCAGCTCGTCAACCGTGGCTTGTCCTCCGTCCTCTATCTCCCGAGGAGCTGGCTGGAGGTCGATGAAGTCCTCCTCTTCATCCATATCGATCGAATAGGCTTCATGCCATTTGTCTGTATTTTTATGCGGGCCTTGGGAAATCGCACCGGCGGCTTCCGAAGATCCTTTTTGCCTTTCCATATTGGTATCATGGCCTTTATTGGTGTGTTGGGAAGGCTCGGCCGGGCATTGCTCCCCTTCACAAACGGCATTTATTCCGGTTGAGATTGTTTCGACAGATAGAGGGATTTCTCCATTTCTATCTCCCGAATTGTCAAACCCAATATGGCCGGTTGGTTCCTCTACTCCCGATAGTAGGTTCACCATATGGATTGTATATGGGGCGGAAGACCCCTGGCGTGGCCTATATCCAAGGCCTCTTCTATCTTGATTGGATGATTGCCCCCTGACTTGTGCAGGATGCCATAATTCTCGAAATAATTTGTTCCTGGCTGCACTGTCTTTCTGGGATACTTTGGCGTTTGCACATTTGTCTTATATATTGGGGCATATCGTCCATTTCTTGGACCACTTCTTCAGCTTCCAACCGGACATTTCCATGTCCAAAACCGTCTTTGGGAGGACTCTCTGGCACGAGATCCCCCTTATAGAATATGATACGCCGCCCATCTTTATGACGAACTGCGAAGGTCTTCAACTCTTCCACAGTGTGGACTTCTCTGGGGAATATGGGCTTTGTGAGGCCGGGAGGTATGCATATGATGGCCTCTATTTCTCTGCTAATAGCATTAGCTTCCAAGTTGATGGCTGGCCTGCCAAATTTTGCCGATTTTCGATGAGACTTACTGGGCTTCATTCCTTGCCGGAATCTAGCGGCTTTGTCTTCGTTGATTGTAATTCTGTCTTCCTCATCGGAAGACTTATCGGCTATCTTCTTCCCCTTACGCCGGCTTTCGCCGGTTGTTGGGTCCGAGGCCTTATCAAAGTATAATTGTGCATCCGCCAGATGGCAGTCATATGCCTTGAATGGCTCCAAATCGGCAAATATCCGGTGTTGCTCACCGTCCTTTGTATATTTGAGGCATTGGTGGAGAGTTGAGGGCACCACCCAATTCCTATGTAACCAAGGCCTACCAAGTAGTGCCTTGAAGGAGGTATTGGAGTCGACTATGAGAAAAGACACTTGGGTTACCCAGTCATCCAAGCATAATTCCACATCAACTCGGCCAAGGGCCTCTTCCGCCTCTTGATTGAATCCCGATATCGTTATGCCTTGCACCTTTTTCATATATGGAGTGAGGTATAACGCTTGGAATGTTTTGAGGGGTAATATGTTTACGGCAGAGCCTGAGTCTACCAATATTCTATCGACCTCCCGGCCATTGATTTTGCCCCTCATGTATAGCGGTCTATTGTGGCACGGTGATGACAACAACATATCATCATCGGTAAAAGCTACCGTAGCCTCATATGTTTCATACGCCTGAGCCTTTATTTCGGCCATATGGACCTCATATGTTTCAGGATTTTGCAAGGCAGTAATCAACGCCTCCCTTAATTCTTTGCTCAAGGCTATTGCTTCCCATATGCTGAGGGAAGCTGGCATTCTTTTCATATTCTGCAACACCTTTCGATCGGCCCTGGCTCGGGCTTGTTCGATAGGAGGCATTATTTCCGCCAAACTGTAAAGGGTCTCCTTCAAGGCTTTTGACTGCTCCTCAGAAGTCGGGGATTCTTCTATCTGTATTTCCCCTTTTGCAGGATCAATTTGTGTTTCTTCGGCGAATAATTCTGCCAAGGTCTCGACTCCCTCTGCGGGATTTGGCTGGACCGAGGGGTTTATCTCTCCTGGTTCTTTGATGGATTGAGCATTTCCTGCTTGCGGAGAGCATTCTTCTTCATCAGAAGAAAGGCAGAAGCGAACATTACCCCGGACTTCTGGCCTTGGAATTGGCCCTGGGGTTTCTCCCCTGAAATAGATGATTTTGTCTTGGTTGGGTTGATTTTCATCCCGACCGTTATTGCGATCTCGGCCTCGGCCTCGGCTTCGGCCTTTATTTTGATTTCTCCGGTTCCCCTTCCTTTGATAGGTAGCCAACGGGGTCCCGGTTTCCGGCGGAGCGTGGCTTGCTTCGTCGCTGGGGATATCTTGCAGTTGAGCCGACACCACATGACAGGCTCGATATTGTTGTTCTATCTTTTCTATTGTTAACCCCTCATCCCAGAATAAACTAACATCGTCCGGGATGGAGAGTTCATCCTCGCTAGCCTTTCGCATGCGGCCCTGGAGGTCCAACAGCCATGCTCTGAGGCGAGCTCGTCGGTCGAACTCTTCCCATGGAATATATTGGTTCAGAGGGACATCCTCCGTGGGCCGATTTGGCTGATATTCTTCTAATTCATCTATGATTCTCTGCAATCTTCGAAGTGGTGAGTCTTTATCCTCAGACATATTTATGGCATTGGCAAGCATTTCTTGCTTCTTTAGCCTCCTCTTCTCACTTCTTTTTCTATTCTTTTCCTGCTTCTTTCTCCTCGCCGCTTCCTGAATGAAGCTGGGTTGGACCGGCATTTCTGGAAATGGGTCGAAGTGAACCGCAACTTTCCCTTTTGCCGCATATGTTTGCAAGGATTTAGCCATTTTAGGCTTCTTTTTCTTCTTTGCCTTAGTCCACGGACTTCCTGGCTGATCGTGGTCAAGAGTAACTTTGACAGCTTGCTCGACCATCGAATCTGGCAACATTTGATATTCGCCAAATATTTCCTTTACGGACTTTTTGGAGGGACCCACCCCCAAGTTTTCCTGTTGACATTTTATATCCAACATTCGCATTCTCGTGGCTATGGCCGCCACGGTATCAATGGCGTGACAGGTGGAAGGCCTATCAAGTGCCATTTCCTTATGTGTACTATCTGTGATGTCCTTCATATTGGGGGAGAACTTATGGATCATATTCACAGAATAATTAGTCACATGAGGTTGTGGGGGATCAACCAGGTACTTCCCCATATTTATTTGTCCTTCTTGGATTAATTTTTCTATCTCATCCTTGAGGACGAAGCAATGCTCCGTTCGGTGCCCAAGGGCACGGTGGTATTGGCAGAAATTAGGATCATCTGTCATATTCATCTCTTCCTCCCTTCTTGGCTTTGGAAGAGCGATGACTTTCTTTTTCATACAAAGTCGGAAAAGTTCACGAACTTTGTTTTTGGGGAATGAGTAGGGCTTTGCGCGCCTTTCCCTTAGAGTTAGTGAATTTCTGAAGCGTATTCCAGCCTTTTTATCGACCATCCGCCTGGCTTGCTGCCCTCTTTCGGCTATTCTCACGCTTTCATGGTTTCTTCTATAAGAGGTGGTTTCTTCTTGGCGATATATTTCCGAGTCTTCTCTAGGAAACATAGCCTGTTTGCCTCTTTTCCTCGAAGGGCGATCGAGGTCCGATTCCAGCCCCTCAGAAGAGAAGAATCTGTCAACCTTGTTGAATGACAGAGTTTCTGAAAATTGCCTGGAGAGCCCCTCCATCATCTGGGTGAGCTCTTCTTGCTGACATGAAAGTCGTGTCAGGCTGGTTTGGATTCCTTCCAATGCCATCATGACCGAGTTCCCTGGGGGAGGAGTTGCTGGAGTATATATCGGTGTTGCCTCGCGCTCTGGAGAAGGCCTCACCGCTTCTTCTTCGGGATGGTATCCAGATGAGCTCTCACTCATATAGATGACATTGACAGCAAATGCCTGCTTATTTCTTTGGTGAGGCTGGGGAGGGCTTACCAAATGTTTACCCATCTCCACTGCGCCTTCACGGATAAGTTTTTATATTTCGTCTTTGCAGACATAACAGTCTTCTATGATATGCCCCAACATTCGATGATATGGGCAATAATTTGGCTCATTAACCATGCCTGCCTCAGCTGGCTTTTTGGGCTCAGGGAGCGATAGAAGCTTTGCCCGCATACATGTTTCGAACAATTTTCTTGTATGCTCGCGGGTAAAAGAGTATGGCTTTTTCATTCTTTCGGCAAGGGAAGAAACTGGCGCCTTCCCTTCTCCCTTTTTATTGGCTGCTGGGACACTGGGACCTCCCCTGGCCTCGCTCCTTTCTGGAGCTGGAGAAAAGTCGAATGTATTCACCTCTTTAGCCGGAGCGCCCCGCTCCCTGGGCGCTTTCCCCTTATTTGGAAGTATAGTGGGGTAATCGGCGAAGAACATCTCGATCTCCGTCACGATATTATTGAGTTGATCGAAGTTTCTGACATTAGCTCCGATCAGCTTCTCATTTATCTCAGGCTTCAAGCCCCTTTTGCACAATCTTACCGCGTCTTCGTGGACGGGTGGATTGTCGCACCTCATGCTGAGGTTCCGCCATTTCTTGATATAATCCACGGCGGATTCATTCTTCCCTTGTTTAAGTGTCACCAATTCGGTGATAGTGACCTTCCGCTCCGACACTTTGAAGCGATTAAGGAATTTTTTCTGCATTTCTTCCCAGCTGCTTATAGAGTTGGGCTTCAATTTGGCATACCACTGGAATGCCGTGCCGGTGAGAGAAGTCGAGAAGAACCTTAAAAGGTATGCCTCCTCAGTTGCCAACTCTCCCAGATCACTCATATAGTGGGCTATATGCTCTTGAGCTGAGCCCTCCCCGTCATATCTTGTTACTTTGGGGCGTTTACTGTGATCTGCTGGAAGCTTTTTGAACATATGACGAACCGGGAATGGCACCTTATATAAGTCAAATGTGCTTATTCCTTCGTCTTGTTCGGCCATCTTGGCCTCAACAATTTGCTCAATCAGGTGCTTCTGCGAAGCTGTCGCATCTTCTGCTGACGTACGTGATTGATGAGCATTATAGTTGGGCTCTTCAGCCCTATCTTCCTGAATCTCCTCAGGACTGAAGTTGACCTCAACAACCGGGGGTCCTGCAGGTGCAGGAATGGCCCTAGGTGGAGGTAGATTTATTGGAGGGGCCGGAGCAGCCCTTTGCTGCTCCTCCATCTTCTGTATTAGGCCATACAGCAAGGCCTTTAACTGCTGATTTTCCTGCCTAATCTCCTCAAGAGTTTGAGGTTGCGGCTGTTCTTGCGGCAGTTGCGCGACTTCTGGCTCCAGGGCGTTGGCCGCACCTTCATTGGCTCGAGATGGCTCTGCCCCCTGACCCACTTGGCCTAGCAGGCGCATGGCTTGCTCCATTTGGCGGGTAACCGGCCCACCTCTTTGTATCATCCCAGCGGCATTACTCGGCTCTTCCGAAGGCTGCCGGTTTGTGCTGGAAGCATAACAGGTATATATCCGGATGCCATCATCCGTCATTCGGGCGGTCCTTCTTTTCCTCTGTGCCGGTCGTACCAGAGCACCGAGTCTTTCGAAGACCGAAGCCCGCTTTTGGGCGGGTTGTTGCGCCTCACAGGTATCTTTCTTTCCCCGACTTCGCTTATGGTGAAGTCGAGTCGATGGATGATTTGTCTCCCTGACCGGGTCTACGGGCCTGGGAGGTTGCTGCTGCTCCGCCAGGATAACCCTAGTCTCGCGGATTTCGCGGGCTTCCTTTTTGGTCACCCACATTTTCTTTAGGCGGGACACATGCCCCTCCTGATGTTTGCCCCCATTTTGGGGAATGGGATCATTCTGCGCTCGGGGTATAGTGTTGCCCCCTGAGCGTCGGGATGTAACGTACGCAGGCCGATGAACCACGGCTTTTTGCGTTTTCTTCTTCTTTTTGAAGGTCGCCGCCTCCTGGCAAACCTTTGGCAGAACCCCAAAACGGTTGTGAACCGGGACCGTTGGGACATGCCGAGTTTTTGGAATGATCGGTTCCCCGCCATCTAAGCGAATACGCAGGCAGGTCCCCGACCAATATTGTTTTCCCGGTCCGGGAGGGACTCGGGGAAGTGTTCTTCTTCTTTTGCCTCCTGTTGGATGAGGAAGCATGGAATGTGGTAATAGTATTGGCGGTGTAGACGATTGGTCGCTTCCCGCCTTTGTTGGCCTCCTTTGTGCGGGAGGCGTGCTTCTTTGGTTCTGCCGGAACCGACTCCGGCGCTGGGACTACTCCCAGGAAGTACGGAGATCCCACGACCGCGGGGAAGTTGCCGAAGATGGTCGGCACGGTAAGATACCCACACTGGACGTGGGCTGCCACGGCAAGGGGGCCATAAGTGACCCTTGCTGCCATTATCGCTCCGACGGGTGAACGACTTAACAACCTGCATAAGATATAGCAAAGTTAGTAGCATAGTTATGGTGAGGGCATCACCGGACGGAGAGATGAAGGGGAAGAGAGGTCCCACCGGGCGTGCCATCTCTGTTTGCGGTCGAAGATTTTTCTTTCTCTCTAACCCTCGGTCGCTACCCGACCTAGACATATCTCTCCTCCTATGTCGGATTATTCGGAAATCCATTCTTTTTTGTTTATCTAGAGGAATTAGGGTCGGCTATATATTTTTTTATCGGATTATGAGAGCTTGGGATTAGCCCTCAGGGAATCCGGGACTTCGAATCAAGCGAAGATTCGAGTATATGACCTCTCTCCACTGACCTCGGTCAGTGTTAATTACGCTGAGCGACTGCTCGGCAACCCTTGATTAACCGTCCGTATGATGCCCTTAATCATGCAAAGCTACCACTATAGAAAGCGCATGCATATGCAGATGAGAGTATATTTTAAGTTGAATCCTTAACCTCACCCCGATTCGGAAACAATTTTTAGGTGATTTGGGATTGACTCCCGGTTATTAAGATTGGTTCCAAGTTCGGAGGATTAATTCCAAATTGTGCGGATTGATTCCTGATTTTTAGCCTTATAGGGACTTCTTTGTAATTTTACACCTTGAGGGGCTTTTATGTAATTATGGGCGCCTTGCGAGAGCATGACAATTTGTAAGTATATGTAGGGTGGATTTTAAAAGGTTCCACACTCTATGGGGGTTATGAAATCAATTTTAAAGGTATGAGGGGTTTTTTGTAATTTTCCCTTAAACTGGGTTATCAAGTTTTAAGGTTTGATATTGGAGGATATTGGTGAGAGATTTCACTCATAATCTGATTTTTAGGGCTTTCGGGGTTATATATGCGAATATTACACATAGGGGTATTTTGGTAATTTTATATTTATGTATTGCGTTCTTCAGATTTTTACTTTCTGATTTCTTACTGTTTTTACTGATTTTTATTCATTTTTATGATTTATTTAATTAGTTTAATTAATTAATTAATTAATTATTCATATGAGGTTATCTGGATTTATTATAATTTTTTCACAGATTTTTTTTTGTTTTCTTATGGGTTTTCCTGATTTTTAATGGTTTTTCCTGATTTTTTAATTGATTTTCCCGAATTTTTATCAATTAATTAATTATTAATTATAAATTACCTTTTTGGGTTTAGTTATAATTTTTATGCAATTTTCTGAATTCATATTTTATTTGTTTAAGGGGTGAGGCTAAGAGTTAGGTTGAAGGTGCACTTCAAATTTTTAGCTTTAGAAAACTATATACATGCATATTAAAAAAATGTGATAATTATAAAATTTAAATGATACACACATGGGCACAGAATTTCTGATATTAATTCGGCAGCATTTCGCCTTATAATAAGACCGTTTTACAAATAAAATTCGGCAGAGCTTCCCCTTAGGATAGAACCTTAGGAGAGAGCTCTCCGGGACGAAAAGAACTCTCCAAATTCGCAGCAAATCCGGGTTAAGAAACCCGAATTTGGTCTTCAATTGGCAGCACTCTCCCTCCCAATTTCACCACAATCTCCCTCTATATGTGGGCAGCTTGTGTCCTTATAGGGTGCACTTGTGGTGTGTCTTGTGCCTCTTTTTGTATTGGGGACCCTTGGGGTCCTATTTATAGGCCCAATTTTAGGCCCGGTGGGGGGAGCCACCGGATGGAGCAAGGTGGGGGGAGCCACCGGTTGGAGCCTCTTTCCTCCCCCATTTTCATTTTTTTATTCCCCATTGGCCAATAGATGAGAGAGAGCAAGCAAAAGAGGGAGAAGGGGGGAAAGGTGGGCACCCCCACCGGTTCCAGCCGATGGGGGGGGGGGGGGGGTGGCCACCGGCCATGGACCCTCTTCCCCCCCACCGGTTGGGAACCGGTGGGGGGTGTTCCCCTCCCCACTTTCTTCTCTTTGCTGCCTTTTTGGGGCCCATTAAATGGGATATTCTTTTTCAGATTTTGGGGGTTTGGGTTTAGGCCAATGTGAAAGGGGTTTAACCCCATTAACTTCATGCTTGGGCTAGGTGTGAAAGGGGGTTTAAGATGGAGTTTAAATGGGGTTTCCACATGGGATTCTTAACCCATGTGAATGGGGTTAAGATCCCTCATTTAAACCTCCCATTAAACACACCCCCTCCCCCCCATTTTTTGAATTTTTAAAGGAGAAAGAGAGGGAGGGAGCCCCTCTCCCCCCCACCGGTTTCCCTCTTGGAACCGGTGGGGGGGTTCCCAACCGGTGGGGGCTCCCCCCACCGGTTCCCCCTCTCTCTCCTCCCCCTTCTTGGCCTATTTAAATAAAGGGGATGGGAGAGAGGGGTCCACTTCCTCTTCTTTTGCCATTTTGGGAATCCTGGGGATTTCTTCCCCCTTTTGGCAGATTTAGGCCCTCTTGTGGACTGGTTTTGAGCCCATTTGAGCTCCCTATTTGGGCCTTCTTATTGGGCTATCCATTGGGCCAAACTCCCTTGTTATTGGGCCATCATTTGAGGTCATTCTGGACAAGCTTGGAGGCTGTTTTGGACCCATTCCGGGACTGGTTCGGGCCTATTCCGGGACAGATTTTGGCCTGTTAGGGGTGCCTATTGGGCCTCTTTTTGGGCCTCTCCCTTGGGCTATTTATTGGGCCTGACTTTCCCAACATTGGGCCTCCGTTCCGGGACTGATTTGGGTAAGTTCCAAAACTGATTTTTTCTTATTCCGGGACAGATTCCGGTCCACTTTGGGACTGAACTTGGGCCCATTTGGGGGCTTATTGGGCCTCATATTGACCCCACCCATAGGGCTGCTTATTGGGCCTATCTCCCCCACCATTGGGCCTTCATTTCGGGGCCATTTTGGGGGAGTTCTAGGACTGATTTTGCCCCATTTCGGGACAGATTTTAGTCCATTTTGGGACTGATTTTGACCCTTGTTTTGCAGCGTTCGGGGTCCCATTTATCGCTGCATTTGGGGTCTCCCATCGGGTTCCAATATCGAGCATTGCAAGGGCGGTTCGGGAGCTGATTTCGGGAGCCGAAGCAAGCAACTTGGGGCTGCCTCAGGCTCCTAAAAAAAATCTGATTAAGGCCTTTGTGGCCTAGGTATGTCTTTTGCCCCGCTACCTTCGTAATGCGAGCCCGTGGTTCCTTATGGATTTCTAGTATTCACCTATATCATAGGCGTGCATTTTATTTTACATGACATGGTCCTTCATGAACATATTGTCATGCTTCATGCATGTGTATTCTCCCATGGAAACTTCGCATCGACGCGAACATGCGTTATACATGCATACTCATATAATGCAAATCTGCATATCTGTATATGAGTTTTTTTTTGGGTTCAACATGGTACTATTCAAAGGTATAAAGCTCGCCTTGTTGCCAAAGGCTTTACCAAGACTTATGGTGTAGATTATCTGGAGACATTTGCTCATGTGGACAAACTCAAATCTGTCAGAGTTCTATTGTCACTTGTTGTCCAGTTTTCTTGGGAACTTCACCAGTTAGATGTTAAGAATGCCTTTCTTAACGGTGATTACAAGAAGTGGTGTATATGCAGCCCCCTCCTTCCATAACGGTGATTACAAGAAGAGGTATATATGTAGCCCCCTCTTGGATTGGACGCCAGGGGGAGAGTGTGTCGGCTCCAGAAGGCACTATATGGTTTAAAACAGTCTCCAAGGGCCTGGTTTGACAAGTTCAGATCTATTATGGTACAACTTGGCTATCAACAGGACAACTCTGATCATACTCTTTTTAACAAATGGGTAGATGGTCGTGTGGTGATTCTTCTTGTATATGTTGATGACATGATTATCACTGGATATCATACCACAGAGATACAAAAGCTTAAATATACTTTAGCCCACGAGTTTGACATTAAGGATCTTGGGGAGCTAAAATATTTTCTTGGCATTGAAGTGGCCAAGTCTCAAAAAGGTCTCTATGTCTGTCAACGGAAATATGCTCTTGATTTGCTTTAAGAAACTGGGGAGCTAGGTTGTAAACCAGCTCACACCCCTATAGAGACCAATCATAGATTGTCTGAGTTAGGTGGGGAGCTCTTGTCTGAGTCTGATAAAGGTTCGTACCAACACCTTGTCGAGAAACTCCTGTGCTTATCCCTCACCAGACCAAACATTGCCTATGCAGTTAGTATTGTCAGCCATTTTATGCATGCTCCCCGGTCTCCTCATATGTGGGCTATGGAAAGAATTATGCGTTACATCAAAACCTATCCTGGTAGAGGTTTGTTGTATACTCAGGCTTCACATGTGAATATTGATGCTTATACTGATGCAGATTGGGCAGGTACTCGTGATGATTGGCGATCAACCACTGGTTATTGTTTGTTTCTGGATGGCAACCTCGTTACTTGGCATAGTAAGAAACAAATTATTTGTGCTCGTTCAAGTGCAGAAGTTGAATATCGAGCTATGGCACATGGGATTACAGAGATGTTATGGGTTAAGCTTTTTCTTTAAGACCTTGGTATTCAAGTTCATACCCCCATGCGCCTGTATTGTGACAACAAAGCTACCATCAACATTGCAAACAACCCAGTTCAACATGATCGCACCAAGCATATTGAAATTGACCGTCATTTCATTCGCGAGAAGTTGGATAATGGAGAAATCTGCTACTCTTATGTTCGCCCTGTGGATCAACTGTCTGATGTTTTTACAAAAGGGCTGTCGAGGGAAGTTTTTGTCTCTCTATTGTCCAAGCTGTGCATTTTTTATGTATATGCTCAGCTTGAAGGGGAGTATAGACAGGGGGTAGTTTTGTCTCTGTTTTTTATGCATTTATTTTCTTCTTTTTCCTCTATTAAATGAGTGGTAGGGGTCTGTTATTTATTGGATTGGAGCATGGGGTATTCTTGTCCTTGCCCAATCTATTTTTACTAATGATATAAAATAGGAGGGTAGTCTGTTTAAGGCTACCGCAGCCACCAGTTATGTCCCCTCCCTCTCTCTCTCTCTCTGTTTTTCAACAAGGTGGAAGGTCATGACCAAATTCTTTGGGCTAATAACAATGGTATGTTTTACGTAAAGTCCTATAAATTAACGCAAGGGAGTCCAGGATCTCTGCGTGGACGTACACTGCATGCATCCTACATACCACTACGATGCAAGATGTATACTGGTGACAAACGTAGGATATATATGTTATTATCAATGAATACTGGTGACATACGTATGTTATTTAGAAAACTCTGCTAGATCATCTTATTATGATGAACTAGTGTGTTTGATATATTGTCACATGTCGTTTGCATACATGTAATTAATCTAGTCTAGTATAAGGTGGGTCAAATTCATAAAAATTAACTAGACTCACACGGATAATTAACTTTATCATGACATCATACGTTGGCCGACTATACATCATTTACATGTCATTGCAGTGTTTCATTGAGCGTCTCTTCAATATATAGAGTATGTTTATCTTTTATGCATTGGCATACCCATGCACATGTCGTGTGCATGCACATGAATGAGTTATACTTAATTACTAGAATAATTCATTTTGTTATTAGGGCATAACTTTTGCCGCAGAAAACGTTGTAGTGGTTACAACTATAAGTAACATAACCTTGAATAATATTTGAAAAGGCTAAAATCAGAACTGAAACTAAAACTCATTCAAATCCCATCAACAATTAAAAGAGTAATAATGGTATGTTTTCTGCAAAGTCCTTCTATAAATAAACGGAAGGGAGTCATATAGATTTCAAGCATTTTCAGGTCATATAGAAAGCAAAGTCACCATTGAAAGCTAGAAGTTTTACCTAGCTGGTACACAAGAATGCATTATTACTAAAGTTTATACAAGAGTAAATGATGCACTGATGGAGATGAAGCTTGTATTATGTGTGAAACTGACAAGGAAGATGTTTAAAAATTTCTTTTTCAGAGACTCATTGGAGACTATGGAGGATCAAGAATTATTTTTTTTTTGTCCACTCTGATTGTAATTATTAGGGGCCGATTTAAATCGGTTCCCAAGTTGTACAATTCAAGCAATGTACTAATTGGACGATGGACTTTGAACCTTGTTTTAATGTGGTTGATATTTTGTTTGAATGATGGACTAACCGGGACACTAGCTATCCGGCAATCCTTATTTAAAATTATTAGACACATTTGTTATAACATAAGGGAGCGGGTAGTTCATTTTTTTTATTAATGAATTACCTATATGTGTTAGTTATATATTGGTTTGTAGTAGCATTAAATGAATTTATTTTTTGCTTCATAATGCGATCGATATATCTCTCTTGTGGATGCATGTTGTAATTAGGGAATGCGTCATCCATATTTATCATGTATTTTAAAGCAAAAGTGTCTGATATTCTTTTTAAATCATGTAGATTTAAAATTAGGGAATAAGTCCCATAATGTTTAAGTTATTTTTTCACTCTTATTTTAACTGAAAATATAATTCGTAACATATATAAAGGTGATGATTACAAGCCTAGCAAAGTTTTCGAACTGATATATGTAAGACAAATTATATGATCAATTGTTTTTAAGAAAAGGAATGTATAAGTGCCTAATTTTTTTTTTTCTTACGTAATTAGAAGGTAACGATGGCCTCTAAAGGTTTATATCATGAGTTGTCTGGTCAAGATAAATTGAAAAGCGAAAATTATGACGTGACACAGAAAAATTCAGTATCTCCTGAATGATGAGGTACTTGAGACCTTGACCAACGTGATGTTGCCACCATCTGATGATGGACCACTTGCGCAAGTCAATCGTGACAAGCAACCCTATGACAAGTGGTTGAATAAGGACAAAAGTGCGCGCTACACTATGTTGAGCTATATGCACGATGACCTTATTAAAGAATTTGAGAGTTACAAAACTGCTAAAGAAATGTAGGAGCAATTGAAACTCCAATATGGAGGCACATCAGCAACGAGGCTGAGGGTCTTAACTTTGAGGTTCAATCAATACATGATGGACCCAAAGCATTCTATGGCAGAGCACCTGAGGGCGATGTCTTCAATGATCAGATACAGGAACAGAACTCTCATATGAGTAGCAGATACTTGCTGTGCTGAGGTCCCTTCACGATTCTTCTTGGGAACACATTAAATTAGTGCTTACACAACGAAAGTATCAAGACTTACAGTGACGTTTCACGTCACCTTAAGTTAGAGGCAGAACGCAAAGAGGCGAACCGTCACAGTGCATTGGTAACTAATGCCAATAAGCCTAAAGCAAAGAGGCCCAGGTAAAACTGGACCAAGAAGAACAACAATTTTCAGCAAAAGGCTAAAAAGAAATGGGGACAGCAAAATAACCGAAAGAGTAAGCGTGGCAAGCGAGGAAAGAAAAACCTAAGCAAAGTCAAGTGTTTTAACTGTCAGAAGATGGGACACTATGCCAGTGATTGCACTGAGCCAAAGAAGGTTTGTCTCGTCCCTAGAAATCTTGTTTATGTGTACTCTAATGTCTTCATTGCTCATACGGTCTCTCAATGGATTGTAGACTCAGGAGCAACAAGCCACATAGTTCGTAAGCGAGCCGGGTTCTTAGATTATCGTCGAATACCAGCTGGCAGCCAACATGTTACCATGGGGAATGGCGCTCAGGAAAAAGTCCTTGGAGTTGGCTCGTACCAACTGAAGATGCGAACTGGACGCACTCTTCTTTTACATGATGTGCTTTATGCACCTGGTGTTCGATGTAATCTATTTTCAGTTATAGCACTTTTACGTTTGGTTATTCTTTCAACTTTTTAGGGACCTCAGTATCTCTTTATTACGATAAGAATCTTTATGGTCTTGGTCATTTGAGGGACAATTTGTTTGTGATGGATTTAGAAAAAAATGATTCTATTTCTTTAATCGCATCTACTTCTGATATTCTTTTTGATTATGTATCCTGGCATGCGAGATTGGGGCACATATGACAAGAGAGAATGAGCCGATTGGCTCGAGCAGGCTTATTGGGACCTCTCACTAAAGTGAATCTCCCTGTTTGTGAACCATATTTGGCAGGAAAAGCCTGCAGAAAGCCATTTGAGAAGGCCAAGAAGGCCTCTTGCCCACTAGAGCTAATCCACTCAGACATATGTGGACCCTTAAATATGAGGGCACGTCATGGCGAATCTTATTTTATCACCTTCACATATGACTATTCTCGCTATGGTTCAGTATATCTTCTCACCCATCGCTCAAAGGCCTTAACCTGTTTTAAACGTTTTCTGACTAAGGTAGAGAATGATAAACAGAGGAGCATTAAGGCTCTTCCCACTGATAGAGGCAGATAATATCTCTCAAATTAGTTCAGAGAGTTATGTGAAGAGAAAGGAATTCGCAGACAACTTACCATTCATTATACTCCGCAACAAAATGGTGTTACAAAGAGGAGGAATCGTACTCTTATGGAGATGGTTCGATCGATGATGGCACAAGCTAACCTCCCAATAAATTTATAGGGGGATGCACTATTGACTGTTGCCTTTATCCTGAACCAAGTGCCTTTTAAGTCAATACCTTCAACTCCCTACGAACTATGGAAAGGTGAAAAGCCTCATTTGGAGGATTTACGTCCGTAGGGATCAACTAGATATGTTCACAGTACTTCCCATAAGTATGGGAAATTGGGTCCTAGAGCTAGCAAACAAGTGTTCATAAGGTACTCTGAGCAATCTAAGAGCTATGTGATGTATGGTGAACATCTAGATGGAGGAATGACTGAGAAAGAGGTCCGAGATGTAATCTTCCTTAAGGGAGATTACCCAACAATAGGAGAGGTCAGGCAGGACATGCAGCTATATGAATTGCAAGATCCTGATGAGAACACTATGTCTTCTGGCATGGGGGGAATTAGTCTCATCCCAGAAGTGGCCGAAGACAATGGGAGTGAACCACTTAACTATTTACCTTGTAGAAGTCAACGTGGACATATCCCTTGACGTCGTTTCACGATTGAAAGGAAATCATTCATGTGTACTTCTGTAGATGCTGATGAGCCTACATCCTACGAGAAAGCAATGACCTCACCTGACTCAGAAAAGTGGATAGCTGCAATGAGGGAAGAAATGAACTCAATGGCTAAGTACGAAATATGGGAGTTAGTTGATCTACCACCTAGACGTAAGGCTATTGGGAACAAGGGGGTTCTTAAAGTCAAATGTAAGGTTGATGGATCAGTTGACAAACATAAAGCCCGACTAGTGGCGAAAGGCTATACCCAATTAGAGGGAATAGACTATGAAGAGACATTCTCCCCAGGAGTGAGATTTGCCTCTATTCGCCTCATTCTGGCTATCGTCGCACATCTAGACTGGGAATTGTTCCAGATGGATGTAAAGATAGCTTTTCTCAATGGAGAATTAGACGAAGAGATCTACATGGCTCAGTCTGTGGGCTTTGGAGCTGAAGGACAAGAGCACAAAGTGTGCCGCTTAAAACATTCTATATATGGCCTCAAGTAGTCGTCTAGACAGTGGTATTATCGGTTCCACCAAGCAATCATTTCGATTGGCTTCAGAATGACCGAAGAGGACCACTATGTCTATGTCAAGAGAGTTAAGAAAAGTGTTCTCATTCTCTCTTTATATGTTGACGATATATTGCTAGCCAGGAATGACATGGAGTTAATCAAAACCACTCAAGAGTGGTTATCTTCCACATTTGAGATGAAGAATTTAGGTGAGACTGATTATATACTAGAAGTAAAGATCCAAAGGGATCGATCCAAGAGACTTCTTAGTTTGTCTCAAGAAACTTACATAAAGAGAATCTTAGAGCACTTCCGGATGCATAAAGCCAAACCTATATATACTCCAATGAAGAGGGGCTGAGTTCTTAGCATTGATCAATGCCCCAATACAGAGGAACAGAAAGAACGAATGAAGGATGTTCCATACGCCAATGCAGTCGGTTGCCTCATGTATGCCATGATGTGCACTCGTCCCGACATTTGCTTTGCAGTTGGCATGATTAGTAGATAGCAAAGTAATCATGGAACTGCACATTGGCTAGCAGTGAAAAGGATTTTCAGATATCTGCGAGGTACTGAGAACCTCGCTCTGTACCATCATAGTGGGAGCCTTAGATTGATCGGATACACAGATGTCGATGGATCAAATGATAGAGATGAGCGCAAGTCCACTTCGAGATATGCATTTGTACTTGGAGGAGAAGTTATTTCTTAGTACAGCAAGAAGCAAGCATGTGTCTCCTTTTCTACAATGGAGTCTAAGTACGTTGCTTGCACTGCTGCGGTCCAGGAAGTCATTTGGTTGAGGCGATTCTTGGTGAACTTGGATGTCACAGCACATGCAGGAGATGTTGTTATGGTCTATTGCGACAATATGGTTGCGATAGCCTACACGAAGGACTCCAAGTATCACAGAAAGTCAAAGCATATTGACACTCGTTACCATTTCATTAGAAACATCATTACGCAAGAGTTAGTGGTCCTTAGATATATCTCTACTAGTGGAATGCTTGCAGATCCTTTCACAAAACCTCTTGTGAGGATTGCGTTTCTCAAACATATTGGAGGTTTAGGACTGAGAAGGATCTAGTTGTTTTTGTAAAAGGACACCATTTAAAGCAATAAAGTACAAGTATTTCCTTTGCATTAGTACACTTATATTTGTGAATGTGAATGTGTTGGCCACCAGGTTTTGATCGGTCCACTCACACAAACGATCGCCATATCGCTATGAGAGCGAGCATGATGAATGTTGGAAATTAATTACTTTTGTAGCGTGTACGACGTCGCAGCGGTGTGGAACGGAAGCGTCCTATCATCGGTGCAGAGCGGCTACCAGAGTCGCTCGCGGAGTCCACACGCCAGGTCCCGTACGTGAGAATTCCTCCTCCTCTCTCCCACAAACTCCTCCATCTCCTCTATCTCTCTCCCATTAGATAATCACCCGAAGCTTCCGGGAGCAGGCGCGTGGACTCCGCCAGCGATTCTAGTAGCCGCTCCGCACCGATGATAGGACGCTTCCGTTCCACACCACTTCCACGTCGTAGCCGCTACAAAAGTAATTAATTTCCAACATCTGAAAAATAAAATTGAGGACACTCGCCATCTGTCTTCGCAATCACATAATCATGCAATTTTTATTGATTTGTATATAATTAATTATCCCCCATTATGAGAAAAATTAAATTTTAGACATGAAAATTACATGATAAAATAGCGTGACAATTTTCAGATTTGCGTAAAAAAATTTAGGCCCATCTCAAAACTCCAAACCGATTTTCTTTTTTTTTAAGAAGTATAGACCATCCAAAGAAAACAAACAAAAAAAATGAAAAAAAATAGCATGAACAGTAACCCGTGGTTACTGTTCACCCCACGCCTCTGCACACAAGTGCGCGCTACACCGCGCAACCATTATATACTTTAAGCCCACAATATTAATTCCCTACCAATCTACTTTTATGTTTAAACTTTAATCAAACAATAAAATCATTCTAGTTTATTAGATAAAAGTTAATATCTAAATTAATAAGAAGATAATTTATTCATATTCTAACTAACCAAAAACTCAAAATCAAAGGAACAGGAATGTATCACAAAATCTAAAAGGAGATTCATCAAAATTAGAGTTGTTGCTAAGATTTGATGATGCCTTCTACTTACCAAGAACTACAAATCTTATGTTAATGTTAGAAACCAAAGGAGGAGAAGGAATGTATTACTTTACCTAAACGGTGATTCATCGAAGTCCGAGTTACTGTTGAGATATCATTGAGCTATCCCTAATTTGATGCCTCCAACTTACTAATAACTATAAATCTTTATATTAAAGTTGGAAACCAAAGAAGGAGCAACACTGTATCACCTTACCTGAAAGGAGATTCATCGAAATTCGAGTTGTTGCTGAAATATTCTTGAGCGCTGCCCAATTTGATGCCTCCGACTACTTACTAAAAACTGCACATCTTATCGATGTAAAGGTTTGATATAAACCAAAGGAGAAGCAGGAATGCATCACCTTACTTGAAAGGAGATTCTTAGAAGTCTTAGTGGCTATTGAGATATTGTCGAATTGCGCCCAATTTGATGCCACCTACTTACTACAAACTACAATTATTATGTAAAGTTATAAACCATGAGGAGCATGAATGTATCATCCTACCTGAAAGAGGATTCATCGAAGTCCAACTGGCTGCTGCGATATAGTAGAGCTGCCCCCAATTCAATGCCTTTAACTTACTAGAAACTAAAATCATATGTTAACATTATAAACCAAGGGAGGAAAAGTAATGTATCCCTTACGTAAAAGGAGATTCATCAAAGTTCGAGTTGTTGCTGAAATTTAATCAAGTGGCCCCCAATTTGATTCCTCCTACTTACTAAGAACTACAACTTAAAATTAGAAAGCAAAGTAGAAGTATGCATGTATCTGCTTACCTAAAAGGAGATTCATCGAAAACTGAACTATTGTTGATATTGTGTAGAGCTGCCCATGATTTGGTACCCTTAACTACTTGCTAACAATTGCAAATCTTATCTATGTTAAAAGTTACAAAGCAAAGGAGGAGCAGAAGTATATATTACATCACCTGAAAGGGGATTCACCGAAGTCTGAGTTGCTACTAAGATATTGTCAACCGGCCACTAATTTAATGCCTCTTACTTATTTGGAACTACAAATCTTATGTTAAATTAGAAATCAAAGGAGGAGTTGGAACATATCGCCTTACTTGAAAAGATATTGAAGGAAATCCAAGTTATTACTAAGATATTGTCAAACTATCCTCATTTGATGCCTCCAACTACTTACTAAAAACTACAAATCAAATTTACATTAAAGTTAGAAACCAAAGGAGGAGTAGGAATGCATCACCTTACCGGAAAGAGAACGAGGAGGAGGACGACAACCATGTATGCAACCACATATGTACTGTTGTCCGCACCTCTTTCTCTCTCTCTTTTATTCATTAGGACAATAAATTTACAAATAAAAAATATATCCCATAACAGGGGCTAAAAAGACATAAAAAAGGACTCTACCTACCCTCAAAATACTTAACACAAGAAGAAAAATATAAAGGACCAAAAAAGCCCTCTCACTTATAATTGCAACTACACTCCCCCTCAAGTTGAGTATATATATCAAGCATACTTAGCTTGCTCAAACAAAGTTGAAATTGATCAGTCGATTGCCCTTTTGTGAAGATATCTACAATTTGGTCTTGGGACTTGACATATGGCAAATAAATTTCATTCGAGTCAAGCTTCTATATAATGAAGTAGCTTCAATCTCTGTATGTTAAATGCGATCATGTTGGACATGATTATTTGCAATGCTGATTCAGTTTTATTGTCACCATAAAGCTTCACCGGTAGGCATAATTAAATGCCAAGATCAACTAAAAAAAGCTTCAGCCAAATCATTTCTATAGCAATGTTTGCTATAGCCCTATATTCAGCTTCAACACTAGACCTTGCATAAACTGATTGTTTCTTGCTCCCCTATGCAACAAGGTTGCAACAAGGTTGCCCCCTATGAACAAGCAATAACTGCTAGTGGACCTTCTATCGTCCTTGGAACCAACCCAATCAGCAGCAGAGTAGCTTTCAACCAATAGTTTGTCGCACTTTAAGAGTACCTTCTGAGGACAGGACTTGATGTACCCAAATATCCTTTTAACCGCCTTTATATGAGGCACTCTGGGTGCATACATATATTGGCTGACCACACTGACAGAATAGGTCAAGTCAGGACAAGAAAGTCCTAAATAAAGTAGATGACCCATCAATCTTTGATATTTTCCTTTCTTTGAGTTTAGATCACCATTTGTATCATCACTTAGACCATGATTTGTTTTAATAGGGGTTTCTACTAGTTTACAACCCAAATTCCCTGTCTCTTGCAACAGATCTAGAGCAAACTTCACTTGGCAAATATATATACCTTTCCTAGAACGAGCCACTTCAACACCAAGGTTAGTACATGAGCTCACCAAAGTTTTTAATATCAAAGGCTTAAGCGAGATCTCTTTTCAACTTTTCCATTTGTTGTAGATTATCACCGGTGATGATCATATCATCTACATAGACTAACAATAAAACAATCTTTCTATCCTGTCATTTTGGAAAAAAGAGTGTAATTAGCATTACCTTACATAGCCTTGCTGAAGCGATCAAACCATGCTTATGGTGACTGTTTCAGCCCATAAAGAGCCTTGTTCAGCTTAGACACTCTCCCCCTTGCATCAAGTCCTAAATGTGGCTGTATGTAAACTTCCTCCTGTAAATCATGATTCAAAAAAGTATTTTTTCAAATCAAGCTGATAGAGGCCAAGAGAAATGAACGGCAAGAGCGGACACTGCCCGAACAAATTTAAAACGAGCAATAGGAGCAAAGGTCTCCGAGTAATCAATTTTGTAAGTTTAAGTAAACCCTCAGGCAACCAATCGGGCCTTCTATCGCTCAATAGACAAATCTGCACGAAACTTGATAGTGTAGACCCACTTGGAACCTACCAACCTATGCCCTTTGGGCAGATCCACCAACCATAATGTGCCATTTTTATGTAGAGCTATCAATTCTTAATTCATTGCTTGTACCCGCTTGGGATCCTTAGCTGCCTCAAAATAGGAGTGAGATTTGTGATATCAAGAAATGGTAGTAAAAAAGAGTAATAACCGGGTGATAACCTTGAGTAAGAAATAAAATGAGAAATAGGGTGACGAGTACAAGCTCTTGAGCCTTTCCTGATAGGAAGGACAGACTTAGAGATAAACTCACCAGAGGGTGAACACGTAGTAGGTACAACAGCTCCTAAGAGTGGTAGTTTAGTGGAGGAATCTCTCTTTTGCTATGTGCCCCGAGAGTACGTATGTAAGGGCAAATGAAGCACGCACTGAAGAATAAAGGCCTGGTTTCTCCCTTTAAGATACATGGTTTCTTTTTTTATATCAAGAATCTAGTGCCTAGATACCTAAGGTATAAAGTGTCATTGAGCAGAAGACCTGGGAGATAGTCACAACCTTTGCTCTGACCTGTCTAGACAAATTCTTTTAATTCTGAGTCATTGTACCCTCTCCGCATTATTTTTTTTTTCCTATACTACATTATTGTATCTCCTAAAACACACTTCGTAAATCAATTTTAGAATCCAATATATCTATCTGATTGCATTCTCCTATCTTAGTGTCTCTCTTTCATTTGTTTTATGTATGTGATTACCTTTTTATGTGAATGACAAAAAAGGGGAGAAATAAATTATCCAACATTCTTATTTAACTGTATTTGCATATAGAAGAAATAAATTGTCCAATTGTTTCAGTTTTAACAATTTTATTTGTGTTGTTTTGTTTCTTTAGCTCTGATACCTATTACATTTCCTTGTATGATTGAATTGTTTCTAGCCATGGTTTTATTTCATCGATAGTACTGTCATTTTCAAATATCTTTCTCATCAACAAAAAGGGAGAGATTATTAAGTAATTTGTGTTTTCATATTCCATATATTTTCATGATAAACACTATGAAAATATTAGGACTTTGTTTCTATGAGAGTGAGAGAAATCTCTTTGTAGCAGCATAGTTGTTTGTTTTCTATCTTAATCTGCGATGTGTTCTTTGTGAACACTTGCCTATTTCTTAGGCAATCTTTGCATTCCACATTTGCTTTGTTTCCTCTCCCTGGTTATGGAGAGAAGGCCTACTAGAAGCAAGAGGTTGTTCCTCTTCTTGTTGAAGAGAGGGCCTTCAGTTGTAGGAAGTTGTTGTTTGTAACTTGCAAAGAGTTGCTACCTTATTATTAGTAGAAATCCCAAGTGGTTTTTTGAAGACTGGACATAAGTCTGGACAGATCGAACAAGTATAAATCTCCTAAACATTTATTGTGTGATTGTTTCCCTATTTTTATCTCTTTCTTTATTAGCTTCCACACTTAATTTCTTTAAAGTAATTTTTAATAACCCATTCCCCTCCCTCTAGATTAGTCTAGCCTTGGGAAACAATTGCTAGTACTGTGAACGGAACTAATTATGGCTTCAAAAGGGCTCCAAGCTTTCATAAGGATAACACATATCAAGCAAATCTTTCTTTGACTTAATTGTTTCAGGACTCTCTCTTCATCTGGTTGATTCTTAACTTGTATAACTGTGATGTCATTTATCATCACCATTTTCTTAAAATTGAAAGGCATGAGAGTTACAATTTTAGCAGCGCAAATTTATGTATATCCTTCGTAAAACCCAATCAACCTGATAGCATTCTATATTCTAGGCCCTGAATATTAATAGCATATTAGTCTTAAGAAATACAAGTTTAATATTGTAAACTTATGTATATACTTTGCAAAACCCAATCAACATTATAGCATTCTATACTCTAGGCCCAAAATATTAATAACCTATCAATCTAGTTTTGCGTTAAACCTTAATTAAACAATCTTATTATTCTAGTTTATTACATAAAAATTAACATCTAAATAGATAAGAAGATAAAAAATCAACTAATCAGAAACTCAAAATCAAAGCAGCATTAAATGTATCACCTTACCTGCAAAGACATTTATCGACGTCCGACTTGTTGAGATTTAATGAAGCCTTCTACTTACTAGGAACTACAAATCTTATGTTTCGAAACTAGAGGAGAAGAAATGTATCATCTTTAACCTGAAAGGAGATTTATCGAGGTCCGAGTTGCTGTTGAGATTTAATGAAGCCTTCCACTTACTAGGAACTACAAATCTTATGTTTCGAAACTAGAGGAGAAGGAATGTATCATGCTAACCTAAAAGGAGATTCATTAAAAGCCTGACTTGCTGTTGAGATATCGTTAAGCTACCCTTAATTTTATAGCACCTACTTACTAAGAACTATAAATATTTACGTTTAAGTTAGAAATCAAAGGAAGAGTAAGATTGTATCACCTTGCTTAAAAGGAGATTCATCCAAATCCGAGTTGCTACTGAGATATCATCGAGCTACCCCGATTTAATGCCTCCAAGTGCTTACTAAAAACAGCAAATCTTATTATCTATGTAAAGGTTAGAAAACAAAGAAAAGCAGGAATGTATCACCTTACTTGAATGGACATTATTCGAAGTTTGAGTTGCTACTTAGATTTTGTCAAACTACCCCCTATTTGATGCCTCCTACATACTAGCTGCTATAAATCTTATGCTAAAGTTAAAAACCAAAGGAGGAGCAAGAATGTATCACCTTATTTGAGGGAGATTCATCGAAATTCAAGTTACTACTAATATTTTGTTCAGTTGCACACAATCTAATCACTGCAATTACTTTCTAAAAATTGTAAATCATATATATATATATATATATATATATATATATATATATATATATATATATATATATATATATATTAAAGTTACAAGAAACCAAAGCAGCATAAATGTATGATCTTACTCGAAAGGGGATTATTGAAGTCTGAGCTGCTATTGAGATTTTACCGAGTTGCGCCCAGTTTAATGATTCCAACTACTTATTAAAAGGTGTAAATCTTATATATGTTAAAGTTAGATATAAAAGGAGGAGCAAATCTTACCTGAAAGGTGATTCATCGAAGTCTCTATTGTTACTGAGATAGTGTCGAGCTGTGTTCCTAATTCAATGCCTTCTACTTACTAGAAACTACAAATCTTATGCGAATGTATCACCATACTTTATATATTCATTGAAGTCCAAGTCGCTACTAAGATTTTGTCAAGTTGCTCCCGATTTGATGTCTCCTACTTACTAGAAATGAAAGGAGCAGCAAGAATGTATTAGCTTACTTGAAAGGAGATTCATCGAAATTAGACGCGCTAAAGAGATATTGTCGATCTGCCTACGATTTGATATCTCCTACTACTTATTAAAAACTGCAAATCTTAACTAAAGTAAGAACCTAAGGGGGGAGAAGGAATGAATCATCTTACCATAAAGGAGATTCATCGAAATCCGAGTTGCTACTGAGCTTTTGTTGAGTTGCCCCCAATTTGATGCCTCCTACTTACAAGGAACTAAATCTGATGTTAAAATTAGAAATCAAAAGTGGAGCAAGAATGTATTACCTTACCTGAAAGGAGAATCATCAAAATCTGAGTTGCTGCTTAGATATTGTCAAGTTGGCCCCGATTTGATGCCACCAACTATTTACCAAAAATTACAAATCTTCTATGTTAAAGCTAGAAAGCAAAGGAAGAGCAGGAATGTATCACCTTACTTGAAAGTAGATTCATCGAACACCAATTTGCTGCTAAGATATTCTTGAATTGCCCCCTAATTTGATGGCTCCAACTATTATTAAAGACTACAAATATTATCTATTTGAGTTAGAAAGGAAAGGAGAGGTAGGAATCTAAGACATTGCTTGGAAGGAGATCCATTGAAGTTCGAGTTGTTCTTGAGATATTGTTGAGTTGCCGCAAACATGATGTCTTCTACTTACTAGGAACTACAAATCTTACGGTAAAGTTAAGGAAACCAAAGGAGGTGCTACTGAGATATTGTCGAATTGTCCCAATTGGAGGCCTTTTACTTACTAGGAACTGCAGATCGTACGTTCAAGTTGGAAACCAAAATGGAGCATGAATGTAACACCTTATCAGATAAAAGATTAATCCAAGACCGAGTTGTTGCTGAGATATTGTCGACTCGACTCCAATTTCATGCCTCCTACTTACTAGGAACTACAATCTTATGTTAAAGCTAGAAACCAAAAGAGAAGCAAGAATGTTCACCTTACCTAAAAGGAGATCCATTGAAATCCGAACTGCCGCTAAGATATTGCCAAGTTACTCCCACTTTGATGCCTCCAACTACCTTCTAAAAACTGCAAATCTTATGTATGTTAAATATAGAAACCAAAGGAGGAGAAGGCATGTAATACCTTACCTAAAGGAGATTCACTGAAGTTCGAGTAGGTGCTAAGATAGTGTCAAATTACCCCCAATTTGAGGCCTTCTACTTACATGGAACTTCAAACCTTATGGTAAAGTTAAAAACTGAAAGAGGAGTATGAATGTATCACCTTTCCTGGTTGAAGATTTTTTCGAAATCCAAGTTGCCCCTAATTTGATGCCTCCAACTACTTACTAAAACCTGGAGATCTTTTCCATGTCAAAGTTAGAAACCTAATGAGGAGTAAGAATGTATCACCTTACCTAAAAGGAGATTCACCAAAGTCTGAGTTTTGGCTGAGATGCTGTCGAGCTGACCCGGACTTGATGCCTCCAACTACTTACTAAAACCTACAAATCTTTTTCTACGTTAAAGTTAGATACCTAAGGAGTAAGAATGTATTACCTTACCCGAAAGGAGATTCTTCAAAGTCTGAGTTACAGTTTAGATATAGTCGAGCTGCCCCTAAATTGGCGCCTCCTACTCAGTACTATGAACTACAAATCTTATGTTAAAGGAGGAACAAAAACGTATCACCTTACCTGAAAGGATATTTACCGAAGAATGATTTCCTACTAAGATGTTGTCGAGCTGCCCCCAATTTGTTGGCACCAGCTAGGGGTGGCCACGAGCCGAACTAAGTCGAGCTACAACTCGCTCGAGCTAAACTTGACTAAGATTATTCGAGCTCGAGCCCGAGCCTAACTCAAGCTCATTTAGTGGGCTCGAGCTTGGCTCGCCGAGAAAGGAACTCAGCTCGAATTCAGCCGAGCTCAACTCGTTAGAGCACCATTAAGCTAACTTAGCCAATAAACTAAGTTCACCCAACTAGAAATAGTCAAATCGCTAAGCTCGAGAAGGTGCAATAAAGGGAGGTTTGTGATTTAGAGAGAAAGTTGGATGAAGTTTTGTAAAGTAACTGATGTCAGACTAAGGCCCAAATATGAATCCTACCTTAAGGGGGGTGCACGGAAAGGAGGCTCGCCTGTGTACTCCACATCAGGATGGACCCACACATCATTGACCCACTCCAAGTTGGTTTGGAGCCTTAGAGGTCCCTTGTTGCGAACTTCATCTTCTCTTGCAGGCTAGAGAAGCACACCGTGTAGCAACTCCCACTTCCTCGGGTGGGCTCAGCTACCACCACCGCCCTCATCTACCACCCAATGTTGCACTAGCCTACGAGGCCTCCATAGGCTGGTGCAACATAAATGGCCTGCTACAACAAGGGGGTAATGTTGCGTGTACCCAAATGCCATGATCTCCTAAGTGAGCAGGGCGCCAGAGTTTTTGCCATCGGCGTGATTGGCCAAGAGGTGGCCATAGACGACGGAGTAGTAACATGTCCTAGACATGGCGCAAACAACCTTGGCCTCGTACCAGGCCCCGTGCAAGCCTTTGTCACCCCAGCTCACATCTACTTCGTCACCACTGGAAAACCTTATTACCCTCCTCCGTCCCCCACCACTTTGCCATAAGTGCAAAGAGCTTTGGACAAGCGACAGCAATGGGACCTTAGTGATGGGTGGACCTAGGACTTCTTCCCGTAGATGCACTAGGAATCTGAAGCTCCAAAAGTTTAGTTCGAGATAAGAAGCCTGATTGTTTTATCATTGCTCATAATAATCATGTTCAAAACTTATGTAAACGTTTAGTAGGCTGGGACCAGTGAAGTGATGTTGGCACGGTGGGCTTATGATAGTTGGTTTACCTTTGCTTGGGAAGTTTGACATAGAATATGTAATCTGATTAAATATTCTTACCTCCAGCAAGCTCGCAAGCCGGCCGAGCCGATCTGGGTCAAGCTCGAGCTTGGCTCGTTTGATCAGACAAGCCTAAATTAGAGCTCGAGCTTGGTTCGTTTGGTTGAACGAGAAGAGCTAAGGTAAGCTTAACTCAAGTTGAGCTCAAGTAGCTCACAAGAGGTAGCTCGTGGCTACCCCTAGCTCTAACTACTTATTAAAAACTGCAAATGTTATCTATGTTAAAGTTAGAAACCAAAGGAGGAGCAGGAATTTATCACTGTACCTGAAAGGAGATTTATTAAAGTCTAAACTGTTGCTAAGATATTGTCGAGCCACCCCCAATTTGATGTCTTCCTACTTACAATGAATTACAAATCTTATGTTAAAGTTAGAAACCAAAGGCGAAGCAGGGATGTATCACCTTACCTAAAAGTAGATTCATTGAAAACCGAGCTACTACTAAGATACTGTCGTGCTACCCCCAGTTTGAGGCCTCCAACTACCTACTAAAAATCGCTTATCTTATCTATATTAAACATAGAAACCAAAGGAGGAGAAGGAATATACCACCATACCTAAAAAGTTCCGTTAATCTGATTGTGCCATAATTATTTGACTTTGCTTGTACATTGCCATCTTAAGGAAATATTTGACCCGATTCCATTATAAGCATCCATATTAGATAGGATATTTTATTTGGAATCCGAGGGCAAATGGGTGGAATCCTGATTGCCGACCGGCTAAAACTAGGGGTCCATGTATCAAATTTTAAAGTACAAAAAAGTAGATCGCAAAAAAGTTGAACCGTTTCTTTCAGGCTTTTTCTTTCCTAGATGGATCCAAGACAGCTTCAAAATGGCAATACACAAAATTTATAACTTGCAGGAAGCACATGTGGCCACTGAAGCTAAGGTAACTAAAAGACTAATAAATTACAATTGCATCGTATTCTAGTAAAATAGCTTATACTTATGATTGCACTCATGGTTAATGTTCTATATAAATTTAAACAATTCATCAAGATTGTAGAAGGTGCATAAACCTAAAAAAAAGAAAACATGAAATATCAGCAGATTATTCCTTCTAATTTGTAGACAGGACAAGTATTATTTCTAAGCAGAATGAGATAACTGACAAAACAAGGTGCAAAAACTTACTAGAAAAACTTTCACATGAATAAAAAGATAGTCCTCAAAGAACCAAAATTCAACTCCCATATTTAATTCAACTTTTAGCAAAAATACTGCTTCTCTATGATTCAGAGCATGGCACAGTACACTGTCCATGAAGGAAAATAGGAGTACAGCATACAAATAATACTGAAAAAAACATGATACACCTACCAAATTCGGAGAAATTCCACGTGCAACAGCTGAACCTCCAATTGTACACTCCAGTATAAGAGTGCAGCCAATTAACCAAGCAACACTGAACAAAAGCACAAGGTTTGTCATTGAAAAGGTTAATTCTAGACCAAAAACACTAGATATCATAGGTCAACTTTTTATTTGTTTGTCCAGCCTTAGAGTTAGCTTGAAAAGGTATCTTTTTTAGGCCAACCAGAATAAACAATGGGATTCTCAGAAAACTGTTTTTGCATGTATGCAATAGAGATCTGCTCAAGTAGGAATATCATTCGTTTTTTCTTTTCTAAGAAAACACGTAACATACATACATATCAACCTATTATTTGTAACTCTAGCCTGAGAATCAATTCCAAAAGGCCATTTGTGTGATGCCAACCGGAATAACGCAAAGGGATGTGTCACAAACTCTTGCTGCGTACATGTAATAGAGGTTTGCCCAAGTAGGAGCATCACCGTTTTTCTGACAAAACACTATACATGTATTTAGGATGTGTTAATCCAGCCTGAGTCAGCTCTGAAAAGCTAAATGAACATGCTATACTAATGAATACAAACAATGGAATGTATCGAAAAACTATCATTGCATATGATATAATACAGGTATGCCAAGGTCGGAAATCATCCCCTTTCCTGCACTGATTTGTTTTTGTTAAATTGATGGACTAGAAGCCAGCAAAGTTCATATGCAACAGATTTGGCAGCACAACATAAGCAAATCAAGTTTGTTTTCTTTTTTTCTTCCTTGATATCAAGGAGATGAAACCAATATTGGTCCCTGTGCTGCTGATCTTACCCCCTGGGGCCCAACTAACATTGGCAAACTACACTGCAGGGACCATGGTGCAGTCAAACCAGTAGCCCTTGGCCACACTGACCAGAGAAGGAGTCAGATCCGGATAGGGGTTTCGTAGGTGTCCATGAGCATAGATTGAATGCATGACCTCAAGTTACGGAAAGAATATTAGTATTATCAATTACCCTTCTCCGGTACAAATGTATGAATAATGATATGCACTGCCAGCAGATGGGCAACGACTAGCAAGTTCTGCATAACAGAAGGCCGATAGACCAGCAGCTATCCCAGCTATCAGGATGGAGATGGCGAGTGCTGGCCCCGAGTGTTCCCTAGCAACTGTTCCAACAAGAACATATACTCCAGCTCCAATGGTTGCTCCAAAACCTGAAATGAAGTGCAAGATTTATCAATAGAAAAACAGGTTAATATAGAATGTTAGCAATGCTAAAACTCTAAAAACATCCTTTGTTGTTTCTATGCAGCAGACCATTAGCACAAGCACAGAAGATGAAATGCTATGTCACCACCTAAGAGAGGAGAAAAAAAAAAGGAAACAGAAAGCCTATCTTTTTTAACTTTTAAATCAAAATGGGAGAAACAAAGACGTGACACAACAGAAAACTGAAATATGGAGTAACGACACAGAAATCAGTAGAAAATAAAAGAGGAAAATTATTGGTAAGAAACACCAGAAATATGAATATGATTTCATACGTAGTTCAAGATAAAACATTTAACTATTGAGGTAAGGGTTACAAGAGGGGGAGAAACCACTGAACACATACCATGATCACCAGCTGTATAACATAATAAGAACTGATTGAAGAAAACAACCAAACCGGTAAATATTATGATCCCCACGGAGGTGTTTCACTCAAATAAATACACAGTTATTTTCCAGATAAGCAATGTTATATCCCTGCATGCTGAAGAGAGGACACTGGTTTTTTAATCATAAAACACAGAAGTAGAAGAGAAAAATGAGACAATAGACACTGATTTCAACGGAATGAAGAAAATGGTGGTAAGGTTATCGATCAATCAAGCAATCATTGTCTCTAATCTCTATTCTGTTCATCATAGCAAGAAAAAAGGGTTTTTCTTCTCCCCCTCAACCAGGGAAACAATTTGATCAACAACATTTTGGGCATTAAGGGGGAGTCCAGAATGCCCCATGCTCAGCAGAAAATTCTGGTACCAAGGGCCCTATGGCAAGTAGGCAAAGCATGCTCAGTCCTCAACAGTAGTCAATGGCCTAGAGTTTCCCCACCTGTGCGCCAGCTCACGTCTGTTTTCGTTTTTTGTTACTTGTTTTAAAACATAAACCCTGTGCTTAAGATATAACAGTCTTTGATACAGTATGCTGCCAACAGAGAGAGAGAGAGAGAGAGAGTAAGCTCTACACAAGTTTTATACTCACTGCCAGTGTGCCACTTTTTTTTTATGAGGGTAGCAGGTGGTGAAGTATGACACTAGGCACAAGTTCATTTTGAGGAGAAGATCAGTAGATCAGTGTGTTATACAGTGATTGTATAACGATCAAGTTGTATTTTTGTTCTTCATGCTAAATGAATATATGCCAGTTCGTTCCAGAGAAATGCTTCCATTACATCTCATATTTTATTATGTTCCATCATGTCTCATCCTTTACTTTAGCCTTGAAGGTCACCAACTCAGTTGTGTTCCTGAGAAAGGTTGTGGTCAAAGTCTTCATAACAATTAATAACATTTATTGGACCTCAATTACTACATTGGATGCATGACCCATGCCTTGAAATCCAAATTAGTGGCAACTAACTGATCCCAATCTTGACTATCTGAGAGCATTGGATGCGCAAACATGTCCATCAATTGAAATCCAAATTATATGCCGGTTCGTTCCAGAGAAATGCTTCCATTGCAACCCATATTTTATTATGTTCCATCATATCTCATCATTTACTTTAGCCTTGAAGGTCACTAACTCAGTTGTGTTCCTAAGTAAGGCTATGGCCAAAGTATTAGTAACAATTAATAACATTTATTGCACTCGATTACCACATTGGATGCATGACCAAGCCTTGAAATCCAAATTAGTGGCAGCTAACTGATCCCAATCTTGACTATCTGAGAGCATTGGATGCACAACCATGTCCATCAATTGAAATCCAAATATGAAAGGCAGCTAACTGATCCCGATCTTTACTGTCTGCCAAATTAGGTGCTTAGGGAAAACTTTTTCAAATCAATTGCTTAAAAACATAAAAGGCTAAAAACTAACAAAAGGAAAAAGGAAGAAAATAGCATCATATGGGTCCTCTTCCTCCCCATTCACATCTGCCAGATCTTTTGATACCAGCAGCCAAGCAGTAGATTGTTCCATCCCTGGAAAGAGTTCGGGCCAACATCATTCCATGGGACAATGTGTGTACACACGTCCACTTATTTATAGAAGATGGAGTATAGAGGGTTTCATTCTCATGTTAATTTGATGCATTGATGCATCTGATTCATTTTCTATCTAGAAGAGAACTGGCAAGCAACTTTTGTGCCTTAAAAGCAAGCCAACTAACAAAACTATGTACACTAGCTTCTCACAACTTCGGAAGCAAAAAAGAATAGTCTGCAAATCATGAGTGGATTCTCACTTAGAACATATTTGCTACTCTATCTTCTGCTTACTTCACATGCAAATTTCTAAATAATTGAGTGATGATAAATTTCAAACCTAGATTCCTACTCATATACAAGGTTCACCAACTACTGACTCATCCTCCCAGATACAAGTTGTATCAGACCAATTCGGTCCGATTTGCATGTTCAGGCTAATTTAGGATTTTTTTTAGATCTTTTAATTTTATGAATAAATATGATAACTAAACTTTTAACTCTAGTGGTTTGCTAATAACAATGACTTTAAACCAAACTTAGGTTCACCAACTGCCGACTCATCCTCCCAAATACAAGTTGTATCAGACCGACTCGGTCCGACTCGGAGGTTCAAGCTGATTCAGGCCAATTTATGATTTTTTTCAGATCTTTTAATTTATGAATAAAAATGACAAATAAACTTTTAACTGTAGTGGTTTGTCAATAACAATGACCTTAAGTCAAATTTATGAGAAATATACCCTATTAAACAATATAAATGTGTAAATTACTTATCAAATTGGAGAAAAAAGACCAATTACTTACCAAATGGAGAAATTTTCTAATTATTTACCAAATTAGAAGAAATATTTACTTAATACCAATTTAGATGAAAACTAAAAAAAAAACAAGTCATTATAAATGTAAATGAACCTATAGTAGTGAAATATAGAACAAAACCCAAAACCCATATGAATCGGGGCGGATCATAGCGAATTGCACCTAGCTCGTCCAATATGATGTGAGTTGCATGGAGTTGCAATGAGTCAAATGCGACTCAACAAGTCGATGCATATCCGCACCTAAAACTCAATAGATATGAGCCGACTCGAACCATGCTCACATGAACGAATGTGTCATGCGTGTGTGTTTGGGAGTCAGAGAGGAATGGACATTGAACAACTGGAAAATTATACTAAGCCAAATAAAGTGCGAATTTTAGAAAACAGTAACATTAGATTCAAAGCAGGAACACTAGCCTCTTTGCATGTACAATTAAATGACTTACAGTGCCATGCCAATCTGCACATTAGATCTCCCCGTATGAACCTGGACAAAAAAAATGCATTAGTACTTAACTACATATTAGCTACTACTAGAATACCCAATGAAAAATAAAATACATTTCAAATTTGTGTCATAAACAATATGAGTTCAAATTATTGCCACATAATAGTTAGGCATGCTGATCATCAGTAAGCACTACCATAGAATCACCCATTTCACCTCCCCAATGCACTCAACAGTTGTGATGTACACTAAAGCTTAAGCCCCTTTGCAGGGCATTCTCTTAACATAAAACATCAAATAGTTCCTAAGTCAGAAAATTTCAGACTTTCAAATTGGTTGGTCATCAACAGGCTGAAGAGAATCGCATAGCGCAGCACCCCATGAAGCTTATGGTATCATTATCAAGAAAAGGAGGAAACAAACTTAGAGATCACTGGCATAATCTTCAAAAATCTTGCAGAAAGAAGCAGATCTCCATATCTTGACTGATAGAATAAGAACATTAGAGAAACCACTCAAAACACAGTGGCACATTATATGATGGTACTCCATGGTTGAATAGAGTAATACTTCTAACAAAGTTCCTAAAATGGGACCCCGACAACAGTTGAAAGGGGTTCTTGCACATCCACCAGTCTCTACATCAAGGTGTCACAACAACAGGAGGGGGCACCTGGCATTATTTCTACTTACCGGGTGCAGACATGAGATGCTCCTCGATCTTTCTTAATCAGATCTACTTACAAGGTCCTTGTATGTGGGGCACCAAGCATCTATTCTACACGCATGTTTGGTTTCCTAAAAGTTCTCTTAGGGTCAAGGTTCTTCAATGGAGAATTACTTTTCAGAGGTTGCCCATAGGGCTGGCAATGAATTGAGCCATGCCGAGCTTTGTCGTGCTTGAGCTCGGCTCATTAAAAAATTCTCAATCTCGAGCCGAGCCCGAGCCTCACCTTCAAGCTCCAAGCTAAGCTCGATCTCGAGCTCAAACGAAACACCATCGAACTCGAGCCGAGCCCGAGCCCAGATCGTCGGAGATGGGCCCTCCTCAGCCAGCTTGACATGTTTAATTTAAGTTATTATAGGGCCAATGATTTGGTCGGCCCAAATAACACTTTAACTATAAGAGCCCACCCACTTTGGACGGCCCAAACCCATTAACTTTGGCTAGGCCAAGAGCGTGGCAGTAAGGTAGCAGAAAGTGGCAGTAAGGTAGGTTTAATTTATAGGAAAACTGGAGGGGTACATAAAAGCTACTAGCCCATATCAGACTAAAATCGTGAGAGTTGCACCCCACTCGCCTGCCTTCACGGGTGTAACAGCTGGCGGCTTTGTCTTGAAGAGCTATAGTCTGGTATCGAGTATTTAAAAAAAGTTTAGGACCTTATATTCTTCCCAGTTGTCAAACGTGTGGAGTCGACAAAGTGAGTGGACGTCTTGGGGTCGTTTCAAAATATGTAATAATTTGTTTTGACACGAGTCGACTAGCGAGTTGACCGAGCCAAGCTCAGTCGAACTCGGGCTTGGCTCTTTACATGAACGAGCTATCTCTTGGACTCGGGCTTGGCGTTTGGATGAACAAGTCGAGTTGAGCCGAGTAGCTCGAGAGGCTCAGCTCAATCATTTGCTTTGGTTGTGTCCATTTGCTCAGGAGATGTGGCAGCTGTTATTAGATAAGCTTAGTATTCAAAGGAGTTCTTGTCTTCGATTGATACAAGGGACAGCCTTCTCCTCGCTTGAAGTATGCATTATATAGCCAAGGAGGATATGAAGATGTGGTAGCCTATTCTACATGTGACTCTGTGGGCAAGATGGGGTGAAAGGAACAGGAAAATTTTTCAAGCATGAAGCATTGATTCTAGGGTGTCTTGCCTCTTTTGTTTGTCGGAAGGTTAGGGAGTGGGGATCTGACTTTGTAATGTGAATTCGTCTTCTTTTTTTTGTTCTTTTGGGAGTAGATTGAGCGCTACACCACTTCAGTACTTTATGTATAGAGGGAATTCTGAAGGTTTTTGTCCAACTTACTATTGAGATATGGTCGAGCTGCCCTCTAATTTGATGGCTTCAACTATTTATTAAAAACAGCAAATATCATCTATGTTAAACTTAGAAAGCAAAGGAGCAGTAGCAAATTACCTGAAAGGAGATTCATTAAAATATGAGCATTACTAAGCTGCCACCAATTTGATGCTTTCAACTTGCTAGGACAAATTTTATGTTAAAGTTAGAAACTAAAGGAGGAGAAAGAATGTATCACTTTACTTGAACGGAGATTCATTGCAGTCAAAGTTGTTACTCAGTTATTATCAACTTGTCTTCAATTTGATGCCTCTTACTTGCTAGGCACTATAAATCTTATGTTAAAATTAGATAAGAAAAATGTATCACATAACCTTAAAGGAGTGTCATTAAAATCTAAGTTGCTACTGAGTTAAAACATGACAGATCATCTCGAAGATTTTATATGCATCTAGAGAATGACACCAGGTCGGCACCAGTATGGAAAATACACTTAAAACAACAAGTATCTTTAAGAAATTCAATCAAATCAAGATAGATTTTTCAATTGTCCTTTTATAAATTTATCCACATTAAAGATTCATATTCGACACATAATGGCACTTTTCAGTGGCAAATTCAACTAAGGAGGGATCTTAAAAAGGCGCGCCAGAGCACCACGCAGAGCGCATGCTAGTTTGTATGCAGACAGAGAAAAATGTCCAATTTATTGGATGTTTTACTATAAAACATCCAATCAACCAGACATTTAACTCAAATAAAAGTGTGGCCCTAGAACGACACCTTAACATGATCGAAACCTATCCATGACCCGATAAACGGGATCCGGACCTAATAACCTGCTCCAAAATGCCCATATATTACACTTTCTTTGCCTATTTTGTCTAAGTATTCTAATAAATCAACTTCTCGATCGGCGATCATAAACTCATATATTTTGCTTGCCTCAATATATATTTATTTATTTAAATTATGATAATGCTTAGTAAAACACAGATATGAACACACTGGCTCTCTATTATGCCAACTAGGACTGTCAATGACTTTGAGATGGAAATGGAAATGGCACCTTTCACTTATGTTTCCTATAAGTTTTATAATGGAAGCCGAGACGAAGTGAGTGTTTCCACTTTCGCATTCATTTCCGCTTTTAAATCAGAAATCGGAAACGAAAACGGAAGTTTTCGCAATCATTATTAAAAAAACTATTTAAAATCATTGTTACTATTTACTTTTCGATAAACTTTCTTCTAGCAAGTTAAAAATTTAAACCTATAAATTTTTGACATATGAAAAAATTAACAATCTATGAATTTTGAATTTTGAAATCTACTATGTCGATCTAAACTTACATATGAATATGCCCAAACGTGTGCCATAGAATCATATTAAAATTTCGAGAAGTTTCTAACCCCTTACGGTGGTCTTGCTTTTATCAAACTGTCAGGAGGCATTCTCACTATATATGTATATACATATGTATATACATATATATATATGTATATACATATGTATATATATATATATATGTATATGTGTGTGTATGTGTGTGGATGGATGTATAAGGTACATGATCATTCGGAACCGGAAATGGGTTAGAGGATGTGAAAATGAGTGTTACTAGTTTTAATTCCTATAATTATTGAAAATCCATTCCCGTTTCCTATAAATTAATGGATGGTCTTTAACGGAGTTCCCTATCCATTAATAAAAATGAAAACAAAGCGGATAGTCCGAACTCAGGTATCCATTAACAGCACTTATACTAACCCTTATAGTACGGCCTCAATTGATAAACCCTTATACTAACCTCAAAGAAATGATACAGAGCCTAGCCATACAATACAGCCAGTACTATGAACAAAACTAATTATGGCTTCAAAGGGGTTCTATAATAAAAAAACTCGAACAATATAGGATCTGGTGTTGATCATTTCAAGGCAATCATACTTTTATAAGGATAACACATATCAAGAAGTTGTTTATGTGACAATTTTTTCAAGACCTTCTCTTCATCTTGTTGATTCTTATCTCGCATGTATGTGATGTCATTTATCATCATCATAGTCTTAAGATGTAAAGTTATGAGCATTACAATTTTACTCTCGCAAAAATTATTTACATCCTTCTCAAAACATAATCAATCTCATCGCATATTCTAGGACCACAATATTAATTACCTATCGGTCTACTTTAACGTTTAAACTTTACTTAAACAATCTAATCATTCTAGTTTATTATAACAATTAATGCCTAAATTGATAGGAAGATAATTCATTCATCTTTTAACTAATCAGAAACTCAAAATCAAAGGACTAGGAATGAATCACTTTAACTCAAAGGAGATTCATCAAAGTATGAGTTACTTCTAAGATTTGATGATGCCTTATATTTACTAGGAACTACAAATCTTATGTTAAAATAGAAACCAAAGGAGGAGAAGGAATGTATCACCTTACTTGAACGAAGATCCATCAAAGTCCGAGTTGCTGCTAAGATATAATCGAGCTGCCCCTAATTTGATTTCTTCTACTTACAAAGAACTAATTTTATGTTAAAGAAACCAAAGGAGGAACAAGAATGCATCACCTTATCTGAAAGGAGATTCATCGCAAGCTAAGATGCTGCTGAGATATTGTCGAGCACCCCCCAAATTTGATATGTTAAAGAAACTGCAAATCTTTTTTTATGTAAATGTTAGAAACCAAAGGAGGAGTACGAATGTTTCACCTTACCTGAAAGAAGATTCTTAAATTCTTAGAAGATTCTTATGTTAAAGTTAGAATAAGGAGCAAGAAGAACATATCACCTTACCTGAATGGAGATTAATCGAAGTCCAACTTACTACTGAGATATTGTCGAGCTGCCCTCTAATTTGATGGCTTCCACTATTTATTAAAAACAGCAAATATCATCTATGTTAAACTTAGCAAATATCAACTATAACTCTTATGTTAGAGTTAGATAAGCAATAACATGAATGTATCACCTTACCTTAAAGGAGAGTCATCAAAATCTGAGTTGCTGCTGAGCTAAAACATGACAGATCATCTCGAAGATTTTATGTGCATCTAGAGAATGACACCAGATCGGCACCAGTGTGGAAAATATACTTAAAACAACAAGTATCTATGAGAAATTCAATCAAATTAAGGTAGATTTTTCAATTGGCCTTTTATAAATTTATCGACATTAAAGATGCGTATTTGACACATAATGGCACTTTTCAGTGGCAAATTCAGCTAAGGAGGGATCTTAAAAAGGCTAAAGAGGTGGAATATATTTCTCTATAGCATACTTTGTTGGAGCAAAAATTGGGAGCAAAAATTTAGGTGGACGGTCATGACCAAATTCTTTGGGCTGATAACAATGGTATGCTTTATGTAAAGTCCTTTTATAAATTAACGGAAGGGAGACCAGGATCCCTGCATGGATGTACACTGCATGCATGCTACATACCACTACGATGCAAGATGTATACTAGTGACACACATAGGATACGTATGTTATTATGAATGAATACTAGTGACACACGTATGTTATTTATAAAACTCTACTAGATCATCTTATTATGATGAACTAGTATGTTTGATATCTTGTCACATGTCGTTTGCATACATGTAATTAATCTAGTTTAGTAAGCTGGGTCAGATTCATAAAAATTAACTAGACTTATAAGCATAATTAACTTTATCAGGACATCATGTGTTGGCCGACTACACATGATTTATAAGTCATTGCAATGTTTCATTAAGCGGCTCTTCAATATATGGATGATGTTTATCTTTTATGCATTGGCATACCCATGCACATGTCATGTGCATGCGCATGAATGAGTTATACTTAATTACTAGAATAATTCATTTTGTTATTAGGACATAAGTTTTGTTGCAGAAAGCATCGTAGTGGTTACAACTATAAGTAATAACCTTGAATAATATTTGAAAAGGCTAAAATCGAAACTAAAACTAAAACTCGTTCAAATCCGATCAACTTTTAAAAGAAAAATAATGGTATGTTTTCGGCAAAGTCCTTCTATAAATTAACGGAAGGGAGTCATATAGCTTTCGAGCATTTTGAAGTTATATGAAAAGTGAAGTCACCATTGAAAGTTAGAAGTTTTATCTAGCTGGTACACAAGAATGCATTATTACTAAAGCTTATACAAGAGTAAATGATGCACTGATGGTAATGAAACTTGTATTATGTGTGGAACTGACAAGGAAGATGTTGACCACTAGTTTATCACACGCCCACTCAGTAAAGAAATTTAGATTAGTATGGGCAAATTATTTGAATTTTAACTCTCATTCTAGAATATGCAGGACAAGTGGAAGTGCTTTTAAAGGATGGAGTCTGCAATGGACAAAAGTAATCGTAGAACAATCCTTCAAATCTTGTTGCATGCCATCTATTGAAGTATATTCGGTTACTTGTTATTTCTTTTATTTACAACTACAGTCGCCATATTCTTGGCATTTCTGTTAAGGCTTGGGTGAAAGAATTCCACTATCTCTATTTATAATTTTCATAAAGTTGATGGTATGGTCCACTTTTCATCAGAAAAAAAGAAAGAGAATTACAATTTTAATTTCGCAAACTTATTTATATCCCTCGCAAAACCCAATCAACCTTGTACCATTATATACTTTATGCCCACAATATTAATTCCCTACCGATCTACTTTTATGTTTAAACTTTAATTAAACAATAAAATCATTCTAGTTTATTAAATAAAAGTTAATATCTAAACTGATAAGAAGATAATTCATTCATCTTCTAACTAACCAAAAACTCAAAATCAAAGGAACAGGAATGTATCACCGTATCTGAAAGGAGATTCAACAAAGTTAGAGTTGTTGCTAAGATTTGATGATGCCTCCCACTTACTAAGAACTACAAATTTTATGTTAATGTTAGTAACCAAAGGAGGAGAAGGAAAGTATTACCTTACCGAAACGGTGATTCATCGAAGTTCGAGTTGCTGTCGAGATATCATCAAGCTATCCCTAATTTGATGCCTCCAACTAACTAATAACTATAAATCTTTATATTAAAGTTAGAAACCAAAGGAGGAGCAGGATTATATCATCTTACCTGAACGGAGATTCAACGAAATTCGAGTTGCTACTGAGATATTCTTGAGTGCCGCCTAATTTGATGCCTCCAACTACTTACTAAAAACTGCACATCTTATCGATGTAAAGGTTACCAAAGGAGTAGGAATGCATCACCTTACTTGAAAAGAGATTCTTAAACTCTAAGTTGCTACTTAGATATCATCGAGCTGCTCCCAATTTGATGCCGCCTACTTACTGCAAACTACAATTCTTATATAAAGTTAGAAACCAGAGGAGCAAGAATGTATCGAAGTCCACTGGCTGCTGCAATATAGTCGAGATGCCCCCAATTCAATGCCTTTGACTTACTATAAACTAAAATCATATGTTAACGTTAGAAATCAAAGGAGGATAAGGAATGTATCCCTTACCTAAAAGGAAATTTATCAAAGTTCGAGTTGTTGCTAAGATTTTGACAAGTGGCCCCCAATTAGATGCCTCCTACTTACTAAGAACTACAATTTAAAATTAGAAAGCAAAAGAGGAGTATGCATGTATCTACTTACCTAAAAGGAGATTCATCGAAAACAAACTATTGTTGATATCTTGTAGAGCTACTCACGATTTGGTACCTTCAATTGCTTGCTAATAATTGCAAATCTTATCTATGTTAAAAGTTAGAAAGCAAAGGAGGAGCAGAAATATATATTACCTTACCTGAAAGGGGATTCATCGAAGTCTGAGTTGCTGCTAAGATATTGTCAAGCGGCCACTAATTTGATGCCTCTTACTTACTTGGAACTACAAATCTTATGTTAAATTAGCAACCAAAGGAGGGGTTGGAACATATCGCATTACTTGAAAGGAGATTCATAGAAATCCGAGTTATTACTAAGATATTGTCAAACTATCCTCGATTTGATGCCTCCAACTACTTACTAAAAACTACAAATCTAGTTTATAATAAAGTTAGAAACCAAAAGAGGAGTAGGAATGCATCACCTTACTGGAAAAGAGATTCTTCGAAGTGTGAGTTACCACTACGATATTGTCGAGCTGCCCCCTCCCCCCAAATTTGATGCCTCTAACTTATTAGGAATTTCAAAGCTTATATTTAAAGTTAAAAGACCAAAGGAGTAGGAATGCGCCACCTTACCTAAAAGGAGATTCATTGAAGTCTGATTTACTGTTGAGATATTGTCAAGCTTCCCCCCAATTTGATGGCTTCAACTACTTATTATAAAACTGCAAATATTATCTATGTTAAATTTGGAGCCAAATCTCAATTGTTGTGGTTATCCATACAATTTCTCCAGCTAGGAATGAAGGCCTGATCACTCCCTTTAAGATACATGGCCTATGTAGAATCTAGTACCTAGATACCTAAGGCATAAAGTGTCTAGTGAAGTGTACATGACTAGGATGCAATAAGGTTATGCTCAGTACTGCCTGAAGAAGACAGAGCAAGGACAACGAGTCAAGATGACTCTCTAGGAATACATTGCCAAATCAAAGGCCATTGTGCAGAAGACCTGGGAGATAGTCACAACCTTTGCTCTGACATGTCGAGACAAATTCTTTTAATTCTGAGTCATTGTACCCTCTCAGCATTATTTTTTTTTTCCTATACTACACTATTGTATCCCCTCAAACACACTTTATAAATCAATTTTGGAATCCAATATTATCTATCTCATTGCATTCTTCTATCTTAGTCTCTCTTTCATTTGTTCCATGTATATGATTACCTTTTTGTGTGAATGACGAAAATTGGGAGAAATAGACTATCCAACATTCTTATTTAACTGCATTTGCATATAGAAGAAATAAATTGTCCACTTGTTTCAGTTCTAACAATTTTATTTGCGTCGTTTTGTTTCTTTAGCTTTCATGCCCATTTCATTTCCTCGTATGATTGAATTGTTTCTGGTCGTGGTTTTATTTCGTCGTTAGTGCTGCCATTTTCAAATAGTTTTATCATCAACAAAAAGGGAGAGATTATTAAGTACTTCGCGTTTTCATATTCCCCATATTTTTATGATAAACACTATGAAAATATCAAGACTTTATTTCTATGAGTGAGAGAAATCTCTTTGTAGCAGCATAGTTGTTTATTTTCTATCTTAATATGTGATGTGTTCTTTGTGAACACTTGCCTATTTCTTAGGCACTCTGTATTCCACATTTACTTTGTTTCTTCTTCCTGGTTGTGGAAGAGAGGGAATGTTGCATGCAGGAGGTTGGTTGTTCCTCTTCTTGTTGAAGAGAGGGCCTGCAGTTGAATCACTAAGCTCGAGAAGGTGCAATAAAGGGAGGCTTGAGATTTCAAGAGAAAGTTGGGTGAAGCTTTCGTAAAGTAACCAATGTCAGACTAAGGCTCAAATATGAATCCTACCTTGGGGGGGGGGGGGTTGCACAGAAAGGAGGCTCACCTGTATACTCCTGTCAAGATGGACCCACACATCATCGACCCACTCCAAGTTTGTTTGGAGCCTTAGATGTCAATACCGTGAACTAACCTAATTATGGCTTCAAAAGGGTTCCATAATAAGAGTATTCGAATAATATGAGATCTAGTGCCATCGTTTCAAGGTAATCATTCTTTCACAAGGATAACATTTATTAAGCAGTTATTTATGTCGCTCAATTTTCTCAATACTTTATCTACATCTTCTTGATTCTTAACTCGTATGCATATGCTATTTATCACCATATTGCATTAGAATGTAAGGACATGAGAATTACAATTTTAATCTAGCAAACTTATGTATAACCTACACAAAAACACAATCAACCTAACATTATATATCAAGGCCTACAATATTAATTCCCTATATTGTTAAACTATCAGTCTACCTTTTCATTTAAATTTCAATCAAACAATCTATTCATTCTAGTTCACAATAAAAATTAACATCTAAACTAATTAGAAAATCAAAAGCAAAGAAGCTGAAATTTATCACATTATCTGAAATGTGGAACCGTCCCGCATTATCTATTGAAGTATATTCGGTTACTTGTTATTTCTTTCATTTACAACTACAGTCGCCATATTCTTGGCATTTCTGCTAAGGCTTGGGTGAAAGAATTCCACTATCTCTATTTATAATTTTAATAAAGTTGGTGGTATAGTTCACTTTTCATCAGGAAAAAAAAAATTACAATTTTAATCTCACAAACTTATTTATATCCCAAGCAAAATCCAATCAACCTTGTACCATTATATACTTTAGGCCTACAATATTAATTCCCTACCAATCTACTTTTATGTTCAAACTTTAATTATACAATAAAATCATTCTAGTTTATTATATAAAAGTTAATATCTAAATTAAAAAGAAGATAATTCATTCATCTTCTAACTAACCAAAAACTCAAAATCAAAGAAGCAGGAATGTATCACCTTATCTGAAAGGATATTCATCAAAATTAAAGTTGTTGCTAAGATTTGATGATGCCTTCTATTTACTAAGAACTACAAATCTTATGTTAATGTAAGAAACCAAAGGAGGAGAAGGAATGTCTTACCTTACCGAAACGGTGATTCATCGAAGTCCGAGTTACCGCTAAGATATCATTGAGCTATCCCTAATTCGATGCCTCCAACTTACTAATAACCATTAATCTTTATATTAAAGTTAGAAACCAAAGGAGGAGCAGGATTGTATCACTTTACCTGAAAGGAGATTCAATGAAATTCGAGTTGCGGCTGAGATATTCCTGAGAGCCGCCCAATTTGATGCCTCCAACTACTTACTAAAAACTGCACATCTTATCGATGTAAAGGTTTGATAGATACCAAAGGAGGAGCAGGAATGCATCACCTTACCTGAAAGGAGATTCTTAGAAGTCTAAGTTGCTACTGAGATATTGCCGAGCTGCTCCAATTTAGCCGCCTAGTTACTACAAACTACAATTCTTATGTAAAGTTAGAAACCAAAGGAGGAGCAGGAATGTATCATCCTTAACCTGAAAAGAATTTATCATACTTAACCTGAAAAGAAATTCATTAAAAGTCTGACTTGCTACTGAGATATCGTTGAGCTACCCTTAATTTTATAGCACCTACTTACTAAGAACTATAAATATTTACGTTTAAGTTAGAAAGCAAAGGAGGAGCAAGACTGTATCACCTTGCTTGAAAGGAGATTCATCTAAATCCAAGTTGCTACTGAGTACCCCGATTTGATGCCTCCAAGTGCTTACTAAAAACTACAAATCTTATTATCTATGTAAAGGTTAGAAATCAAAGAAAAAGCAAGAATGTATCACCTTCCTTGAAAGGAGATTCTTCGATGTTTACGTTTCTACTTAGATTTTGTCAAATTGCCCCCAATTTGATGCCTCCTACATACTAAATCTTATGCTAAAGTTAGAAACTAAAGGAAGAGTAAGAATGTATCACCTTACCTAAAAGGAGATTCATCGAAGTTCATGTTACTACTAATATTTTATTGAGTTGCACCCAATATGAGGACTGCAATTACTTTCTAAAAGCTGCAAATCATATATATTATAAAGTTAGAAGAAACCAAAGGAGCAAAAAATATATGATCTTACGCAAAAGGGGATTATTGAAGTCCGAGTTGCTACTGAGATTTTATCGAGTTTTGCCCAATTTAATGATTGCAACTACCTATTAAAAGGTATAAATCTTATATATGTTAAAGTTAGATACAAAGGAGGAGAAACAATGTATCATCTTGCCTGAAAGGTGATTCATTGAAGTCTTTATTGTTACTAAGACATTGTCGAGTTACTCCTAATTCAACGCCCTCTACTTACTAGAAACTACAAATCTTATGCGAATGTATCACCTTACTTGAAAGGAGATTCATCGAAGTTTGGGTCGCTACTTAGATTTTGTCAAGCTGCCTCCAATTTGATACCTCCTGCTTACTAGAAATCAAAGGAGGAACAAGAATGTATTAGCTTACTTGAAAAGAGATTCATCGAAATTTGACTGGCTGCAGAGATATTGTCGATCTGCCAACGATTTGATATCTCCAACTACTTATTAAAAACTGTAAATCTTATCTATACTAAAGTAAGAACCTAAGGGGAGAAGGAATGAATCATCTTATTTAAAAGGAGATTCATCGAAGTCTGAGTTGCTACTGAGCTTTTTTTTAGTTGCCCCAAATTTGATGCCTCCTACTTACAAGGAACAAACTCTTATGTTAAGGTTAGAAATCAAAAGTAGAGCAAGAATGTATTACCTTACCCGAAAGGAGAATCATTAAAATTTGAGTTGCGGCTTAGATATTGTCAAGTGGCCCCCGATTTGATGCCACCAACTACTAAAAATTACAAATCTTTTATATAAAAGTTAGAAACCAAAGGAAGAGTAGGAATATATCACCTTACTTGAAAGTAAATTCAACGAACTCCAATTTGCTGCTAATATATTCTTGATTTATTCCCTAATTTAATGGCTCCAACTAATTATTAAAGACTACAAATATTATCTATTTGAGTTAGAAAGTAAACGAGAAGTAGGAATGTAAGACCTTGCCCGAAAGGAGATCCGTCGAAGTTCGAGTTGTTCTTAAGATATTCTTGACCTATCCTAAATATGATTCTTCCACTTACTAGGAACTACAAATCTTATGGTAAAGTTAAAGAAACCAAAGGAGGAGCTATATCACCTTTCTAAGGGGAGATTCATCGAAGTCCGAGTTGCTGTCAAGAATATTGCCAGGTTGCCTCCAATTTGATGCCTCCTACTAACTAGGAACTACAAATCTTATTATATTAAAGTTAGAAGCTGAATGAGGAGTAGGAATATATCACCTTACCTGAAAGGATATTCATCAAAATCAGAGTTGCTACTGAGATATTGTCGAATTGTCCCAACTAGAGGCCTTCTACTTACTAGGAACTACAAATCATATGTTCAAATTGAAAACAAAAGAGGAGCATGAATGTATCACCTTATCTGATAAGAGATTCATCCAAGTCCAAGTTGTTACTGAGATATTGTTGACCCGCCTCCAATATGATACCTACTACTTACTAGGAACTACAATCTTATGTTAAAGCTAGAAATCAAAAGATAAGCAAGAATATATCACCTTACCTAAAAGGAGATCCGTCGAAATCCGAACTGTTGCTAGGATATTGCCGAGCTACTACCACTTTGATGCCTCCAGTTACCTTCTAAAAATTGCAAATCTTATCTATATTAAAGACAGAAATCAAAGGAGGAGAAGGCATGTATTACCTTACTTAAAGGAGATTCATTGAAGTTCGAGTTGATGCTAAGATAGTGTCAAATTGAGCCCAATTTGAGGCCTTCTACTTACTTGGAACTTCAAACCTTATGGTAAAGTTAGAAACCAAAAGAGGAGTATGAACGTATCACGTTTCCTCGTTGAAGATTTTTCCCAAGTCCAAGTTGCCCCCAATTTGATGCCTCCAACTACTTACTAAAATCTAGAGACCTTTTCCATGTCAAAGTTAGAAACCTAATGAGGAGTAAGAATGTATCACCTTACCTAAAAGGAGATTCACCAAAGTCTAAGTTTTTGCTGAGATGTTGTCGAGCTGCCCTAGATTTGATGCCTCCAACTACTTATTAAAACCTGCAAATCTTTCTCTATGTTAAAGTTAGAAAGGAGATTCATCGAAGTTCGAGTTGTTCTTGAGATATTGTTGAGCTGCCCCAAATATGATATCTTCCACTTACTAGGAACTACAAATCTTACGGTAAAGTTAAAGAAACCAAAGGAGGAGCTATATCACCTTTCTAAGAGGAGATTCATCGAAGTCCGAGTTGATGTTGAGATATTGCCGAGTTGCCTCCAATTTGATGCCTCCTACTAACTAGGAACTACAAATCTTATTATGTTAAAGTTAGAAGCCGAATGAGGAGCAAGAATGCATCACCTTACTTGAAAGGATATTCATCAAAATCATTGGTGTAATCATTTGATAGCATGAACCACTATCCAATAAGTATCCTTTAAAGCATGACCTTTTAATAGGCCCTAATTAACTATACCAATATCCATTAGATACTCTTTTACTTAAAAGATATTAGTAGGTCCACTGAAGCCATTAAGGGCCACTTTACCAATATCCTTTAAGAAAACGTCTCTTAATAGTCCTAATGAACTATACTAAAAATCTTTCCAGTATCCTTTAGTTTAAAGGATATTAATAAGTTCAATTAGGATCCATTAAGGGCCAAGGATAATGTGACTCATTAAGTCCAATTAAGTATCCTTTAATATAATTCCTTAATGGTTCTAAGCAAAACATACTTATGGCCCAGTAAATATTTTTTAGTTTAATAGATTTTCATTAGGTTCACTTAAGACCCATTAAAAATAAAAGAATGATCCATTAAAGGTCTGCTTTAATCAGACAACTTCAATTGCAAACAAAGCCCAATGTGCTTATTAAAGGGGCCCAGTAAGGATTCTCATTCAAGATCCAATATAAATCAATGATCCATTAAAGATGGTTCAATTAAATATTCATTTAGTAATTTCAATGAATCCATAAAATTCAATTAGACAAAATTTACACAAAGACCGATATGATTTACTCAAACAAAGTTCAACAAAGTCCATCATTTAATTTAATTAGTGGAACATATTAACCACTTAATCAAAATTACCATACGTAAGACTCAAGAAAGCACGAGTCATTACATAAGATGCAAACTCAAGAAAACATAAGATTGCATAATGGATCACTCAAGAAAGCATGAGCGTATCCTCTTAAGTCTTAAAAAAATCATCAACCTCAAGAAAAGAGTTTGGTCTTGTCTTGAAGAAATCTTGAACTTATCTTTATAGGTGGCAGCACTTCGTGGTCTTCCAAAAGGTCCTTTGCAGCAGCCCCCCTCCCAATTTGGAGTATTTATAGGGGCAAGGAGGAGACAACCGGTGGGGGGTATGTAACCGGTGGTTCACCCCCCAACTAGTGGCCTTCCCTCCAAAAATTTTTGATTTCTTTTTTATAGAGAGAGAGATAACAGAGAAGCATGGGAGAGAGATAGAGAGAACAAATTGAGAGAGAGAGAGAGAGAAGCCTCCATGGCCTTCCTCCACACTGTCCGGTGGAGGTGGGGGCATGGAATGTAGAATCGGCCGATTCGGATCGGGATCGACAAGTCCCGATTCGGATCGGGATTGGCGGGTCCCGATTCGGGGACCCGATCCGATCCGGAATTCCTTGGGTGGTGGGGGGGGGGGGGGGGGGGTTGAAGAGCCAATGGTGGCACCCCCCACCGTCTCTTTCCCTTCTATTTTTCTTTGTTTTCTCTCTTCCTTCATTTCTCCTCTACTTCTCTCTCTCTCTCTTTTGGTTTGTGGGACACCCCCCATCGGTTGGAGTGTCCAAGTGGAACTAGTAGGGGGTGGAGGGTGTTAAGAGGATTGGTGGGCAGGAACAGTTTGGCAGGCCCCCCCACCGGTGCCTCTTTCTCATCTCTCACTTATTTCTCTATCTTTCTTTATTTTCACTTTTTTTTCTTTTTATAGAACCTTAACAGGTGGGTGTCCCCCTCTCTCTTGGTCTTCCCTCTCTAGCATATTTGGCAGCCTTTCTTTCTCTCTCTGCCCTAGTTTTGCAAGAACAGGGGAGAGGGGACCGCTCTCTCTTCTTTCTCTGTCTTATTATTATAATTATTTGTTCACAAAATGCCCCCATCAATGGATAGGGGGTGTTAAGAGGATCGGTGGACAAGAATAGACCAGTGGGACCCGCCACTAGTGCCTCTCTGATCTTTCACTTCTTTCTTTCTTCTGCTTTCTCTATCTTTCTTTATTTTCATTTGTTTCTTTCTCTAAAACCCTAACTAGTTGGTGTCCCCCTCTCTCTTGGTCTTCTCTCTAACGTGCTTAGCAACCTTTCTTTCTCTCTCTTTGCCCATGTTTTGTGAGAATAGGAGACTGCAGGTCCCCTCTTCGCTTCCCGTTGTTGTCCTTGTTAGTCTTACTTTGTGCAACTGCTCTTGTTGTTGCTACTGCCAGCTTTAGGTGCTGCTGCTATTCTTTTGGGCTTTGTGGTTTACTGTTGCTGGTCCTTTTATTGTTCGCTACTACCGCTGCTATGGTGCTGCTTTTTGCTCTGACGCAAAGGAGAGACCAATCCTTAACCTTTGTTCAAGGCCCATAACAAGGTAATTTTTCTTTGTTTGTTTATGTATGTAGGATACATATTTTAATGCATGATGCTATAGAAAAACTTGTTAAACATGCCCTTACCCCCACCCTCCTACATAATCCCACACCTACCCTACACCCACCCCCACCCCCACACCCCTAACCACACAAGCACACCCACCTGACTCCCACACACAAAAACCTCATCCAAACTACCCTTACCCAATCCACCCCCTACACCTACCTACGCTAATCCCCACACACCTCGACACCCCACCCAACACCCCCAACAGGACCACCCATACCCCCATCGTGACCTACCCACGCCCATGCCCACCCACCCCTACACCCCCAACTCCACCCACCCCCTTGCCCACACCACCTACCTACGCCCATGCTCCCAACCACCCACCCCTACCCCCCTTTCCTACATGCCCATCCACCCCACACCCCACCTATAACTCCACTCCCATGCCCACCCACCAATGCCCACCACTACCCACCCACCCACCCCTTCCCGCCTTTCTGACTAGGGGTGTTCATTGTTTGGTTCAAACTGAAAAACCAGACTAAAATTCTGGTTTGCTTTGGTTCGTATCATAACTTAGTTTGGTTTTGGTTTCAAAAATTATCAAACTGCACAAACTGAATCAAACAAAAAAATCTAATTTGTTTAATATATTTAATACTTATTATTGTTAACATTTTATTTTCCCAATTTCTCTTCAATTGACGTTGGTCAACATCCAGCGGTACTAGGGCTAGACTATACCATATGCACCTGGCTCCTTCTGCTCAAATTTAGTAAGTTTTCTCAAAACCTTCCTGTGTTCTTTCAATATCGGACTAATGGAGCTACATCAGCACTATCCTCCACGCTTATACCACCTCAGTTTAAGCCTTGATCGAGACACCCCCTTTGCATTCATGCTCTCTATGACCATCTCGCTCAAGTCCACAAACAATAGCAATGGCAGGGGTGGCAGCTCACTATACAACTTGGCAACTGCCCCATGTGCAGCAAACACCTATATCTTTGGCAGCCTCCACCACTCTTGTCCAGCTGTGGGCGAGCAGTTTGAAGAGCATGGGGCCATCCTTCATTCCTTTTGGCATCTACCTGAAGAAGCGGCATTGCAGCGTCGATGCAGGGAGATACAGTTGCACCTGGGCATGCACCCATGTTCTCCCTGGATAGAGGTAGATGAGATGCCTCTCCGTTGTACTACCTGGTGGGGGCGATGATGATCCTAGGGACTGGTCGATGGCATTGAAATCATAAACTCTCTTGAGCAATAGCACAATATGGCCTCACAACCATAGCGATTGTCGTGGGCTAAAGGCTTGGATCATGGTTTCCGCGCTACCACGGCTAACCCGAGTTGAAGCAAGCACGAGGGACGCAGTGGCCTTGGCAGCTTCCCTCTATCATTATCGGTGTCGGAGGAGTCCACGTTGGTGGACGAGTGCACCGTCGGAGCTGGTGATGTGAGGCATGGCATAGAGTCAATCATCTCGCGTCGTGAAAGGGAGGATTGGGGTGTGTGAATTTGTCATCTATTTTATGTCCTATATCAAAAACTACAGAAATGGGGAGGGCCAAGGCTCTCTACATTACCCAACTCCTACGATCCAACCCCTGTCGGTTCAATGCATAATGGCTGACATGGTGCTCAATGGTTTAAAGCAAACCGTACCAAAGTCGAATTTTTTCAGTTTGGTTTGGTTCAATTTCCAAAGGTGGCTCAATTTGGTTTAGTTTGAAAAAGTTTCTCCCTAAATCAGACCAAACTAAACTGTGAATACCCCTATTCATTCTTGCATGCCAGCGTCAAAGGAGCAACAACTTGCTGAATCGAAGAGATACCAGATGTTGTTGACCATCAGACCCCCCCCCCCAATAAGTAGAAATAAAGTCTGAAAGTGGGAGACCAGGTAAAATGCCCGAAGTGCAAAGAAATTCCGAGTCCACCTCAGATAAGTCCGGATCTACATACTGGGTCGACTTAACCACAATCAAAAAGGTATTAGAGATCTACAACTATAGCTTTTCTCCACCCATACCACTGCCAGAAACAGCCAGTAGCCTCTCCCAATCAGCAAACTAGTGTAACGCACTAGATAGCCCCCTCCCATCCAGCCATTCAACAAGTGCAGCTTTGGGACATGCAACATCCACCAAAGGCTGATTTGAATCGCCATCAAGACCAGCAAAGGAAGGTGAATTGAGCAACGAGAAGGCCAAATCCCCTGTCCCTTCGGCTTCTTTCAACTAGGTCGCAACAAGACAGCTCGGCTGCTCCACAACAGGCCAAGACTTGGAGCCCAACAACTTGTCCGGACCACATGACTATTGTGCTCCTGTTTCAGAGTTGAAACAGGCCACCTGAGAGAAAGAAGAAACAGGAGTGGTTACATTGTCAATGCAAGCTCTATACTTTATGTATTACGCACAAACTTCAGGCTACGACCACCTTAGAGCATCAGCAACTCCCTATGACTCAGAACCCACCTCCCTATTAATGAATACCCAAAAATAGCAGTCCCCTAAACAGATTTTAACTCTCTCTAGGACCAAATCACAATTGTCTACTTCATACTTAATCTAAGCAAAAACAAGCAACCCCTTCCTTAAAGACTTCGAATCCACTTTTTTGAGGATCCCAATTTTGGATACAATAGCATGGAAGGTCTGGATGTTCCACAACACAGGGGAACTCCTTGTTGTCTACACCATGATTCCACAGTACTATTCACAGGGAATGTACCACACCTAGCAGACCAAGATGAAAGATACAAGATGGAGTTGCCCATCTTCAGCTCTCTCCAAGTCAAAACCTTCTCCTTTCAACCAGGGAGAGCATAATGTTGGAACCCATTTTAAAGCAAAAGGGAGAAGGGGGAAGCCCCCCCCCCCCCCCACCGGTTGGGGACCCCCCACCGGTTCCAAGGGGGAAACCGGTGGGGGGGGGGGGAGGAGGATCTCCCTCCACTCTCTCTTCAGATTTTGAAAAAAAAAAATGGGGTGTTCAATGGGAGGATTAATGGGGGATCTTAACCCCATTCACATGGGTTAAGAATCTCATGTGGAAACCCTCTTAACCCCATCCCAAACCCCTTTCACATGGGGCCAAGACATGGAGTTAATAGGGGTTAAACCCCTTTCACATTGGCCTAAAACCCAAACCCCCAAAGACAAATCTGAAAAAAAAAACCATTAAATGGGCCTTGGAAGAGGGAAAAGAAAAGAAGCATGGGGAGGGGAGAACCCCCCCACCTCAAGCCAACCGGGGGGGGTGCCCACCGGATTCCCCCCCCCTCTCTCTCTCTCTCTCTTTTTAATGATCTCTCCCCTCTCTCTCTCACCCATGTGATTAAAAAATTAAAAAAAAAAAGAGGGAGAGGGGGAGGAGGCAACCGGTGGGTACCCCCCCACCTCAAGCCAACTGGTGGGTACCCCCCACCTCAAGCATTTCGGTGGGTACCGCCACCGGTTAAGGCTTTGAAGCCTATAAATACCCCCCAAGGGGTAAGAAGAAGCCCCATGCCCATTTGGCCCAAAATTTCCTAGGGGAAACTCTGTCAATTTGAAGACCAAATCCGGTGCTCTTGCCCGGGTTTGCTGCGATTTGGAGGAGATATTTTCTTGGAGGGCTCTCTTCCTAAGGTTTATTCCTAAGGGGAAGCTCTGCCAAATTTATGTTGTAAAATCACCGTCCTATAAGACGGGATTATGCCGAAATAATGAATGAAATGCCCATGATGTTCTTTGAGCATATGTGTGTGCATGTGTGTTCATGGATCTACTATTTAAGTAACACTATGTTACTATATTTTCATATGCAAAATAATTAGTTTTATAACTAATTAAAATACATAAAACATGTAATTAAATATTCTAAAATATCATTGGCCTCATCCCATACATAACTAATCTTAGACTCATAATTAAAACTTAATAATGAAACATTGAGACATAAAATAATATACTTAAGTTAAAAAATGACTTAAATACTCCACATACTTAATTAATTAATAAAATCTGCGAAAATTATCTAAAATTAATAAAATAAACATAAAAATCAGAAAAATTCTGTAAAAATCAGTAATACTCAGTAAAAAACAGAGAACCAAATCTGAAAATATATAAAATTCTGAAATGACTAAAATGCCCCTAGAGCTTAATACAAATTACAAAAATACCCTCATACATGTTAAAAATCTGTAAAAATCACAGAAAATTCTTTAAAATATCAAAATCTCTCATATGTCCAAAATACCCTCCAAACCTTAATAAGATGGGTAAAATTACCAAAATACCCTCAATATGATAAAAATAAATAAAAATCTCAGAAAAATATAAAAATAGACTTTAAGTCTAAAAATCCAATTTGGGCAAAATTACCAAAACACCCTTACAATCCAAACACACTTGAAATAACTCTAAAATACCTTCTAAGGTTTTGAAACCTTCCTAAATCATTAAAACTCATTTCATACACTTAAATAACCATAATCTCCCTATACCCTCCAACTTGGCATAATTACAAAAATACCTCTCTGGGTCTAAAATACTTGGAATCAATCCAGAATACTTGGAGTCAATCCAATATACTTGGAATTAATCCAGATAGCTTGGAATCAATCCAAAATCATATAAACACATCCTAAACTTGGGTGAGGCCAAGAGTTTAACCTAAAATATATCTTCATATGCATGTGCTGCCTGTAGTAGTAGTGTTGCATGTTATAAGGGCATCATACGGACGGTTAATCAAGGGTTGCCGAGCAGTCGCTCAGCGTAATTAACACTGACCGAGGTCAGTGGAGAGAGGTCATATACTCGAATCTTCGCTTGATTCGAAGTCCCGGATTTCCTGAGGGCTAATCCCAAGCTCTCATAGTCCGATAAAATATAAAACCGACCTATAATTCTCTAGATAAACAAAAAAAAATGGATTTCCAAATAATCCGACATAGGAGAGACATGCTAGGTCAGGTTCCAAACACATAACTAACCAAGAGGAATAACAGAGCTCCCTCATCCACTACTGCTTTTCTCCTAGCCAGGCAGCTTGCAGGACATCATACATCGGGTTGTTGGAGGCTCTTGCGCTATCATAAACCACCCCTCCTCCTCTGGTATCAATAGCTCTTTATACAAAGACAATACGACAATTCTCCATTCTCCAAAGAGAATTGGGCCTGCTTCACCAAAGAAGATCACGGAACCTCAACAAAACCAACAAGTCCTTCACAGGCACCCATTATCAGAAGTAGGGTAGGTCTGGCCAACACCACCCTAGTTCATGGCCAAGGCATCTCAAACTAGCATCCTTTCCTAGAAGAAAGGAAGATCCACCAACTCCAAACCCAGGAAATGAAGACTTCCAACTCCTACTCTCTTCACTACCTGTCAATCTCCACCACCCTCAGAACCATCTTGTCTCTCAGCGAGCAGGGCGACCTAAGTCCCCCCACCCCAACCCAAACTGCCTTCATGCTTGAGACCTACACTTGGACTGAAGGCACCAACCCCTCTCCTCACCACTCTCCTCTCCTCCCTCCTATCCATCCTATACATCCTACACAAAACCCATTTATTAGTTTATCTTTTGAAACCAATTGCATTATCAGACTGATGTTGCACGTTTTACAATGGAGCAGCTACTACTCATATGCTTACAATGATCACTGACCAAGAAGAGGATAAGTGTGGTGATCAAACAACCTATTTTATTGCCAAGCATGCCTCTGCAGCATAGCAATCAATCTCTCTACCTATCTATCTATCTGAAGTTTTACTAGCTGCACCACATGGTACCGCTGCATCATTATGGGCATTTTTTATTATTTATTGGGGCTCGGATTTTTATTTTTTTTGATATTTTTGCATCATTCAATCGGAGATCAGCCTATACATGTGGGGCATGCTGGGGCCAACCTTTAAAAAAATTAAAAATCAATTGCCACACTGCATGGTGGTGCCGCAAGTAAAACTCATCTATCTATTGCAGGCGTGTCTTTGTGTACAGGTACATATCATGCGTGCAATGCATATTCATGCAGCAAGTAAAACTCATCTATCTATTGCATGTGTGTCTCTGTGTACAGGTACATATCATGCGTGCAATGCATATTCGTGTAGGTGTGCACACATGTTAAGGTGATGAGCACGGCTAATTTTGAAGCATGACAAGTTAGGTATATTTTATGTTGCAACTTATGCATGGTTTCTAGAGAATATGCTAACTAGGAATTGAGCGAATGCACATGCGTGAAGAAGGATTAATCTAAAAAAACTAGGATACAGGGGCCTTCTAATGAATCAAATGGGACATGGAACCTAAAAAAGTCAAACTAAGATATGTCTCAACCAAAAAGTGGTGAAAAAAAGCTCATTTAGGAAACAAATATGAACATGCAAAAACTCATGCGATTGGATGTCTACAATCAGGAAAAAAAAAAAGGTCAGATACGGACTAAAGGCACATTTATATGATTATAAAGAATTCTACCAACGTTCTGGAATAACTGAACTCAGGTTTATGCAAAAATGTAACCCATTGTTTTTCATACAAGAACCACCAGGCTCCTGTACAACTTGCACACAGAAACAGTTTTCTGCAAGTTAATATTCACAAAATGGCGCGAACTGCAAGAAAGCATATAAAATAAAAATGCATCACACAAAGGGCAACGTCATATAATCAATACTTCAGTATTAGTCTCTCTTTTCCATAGTTACTGAAATCTGCAAAAAGTCATTTAGTTTACACCAAAAGCCTCTAAACACCGCATCATATCCAATTATTAAATAGACAAGTCAAAATTGTGTCAGGTCAAGCTCAAGCCTGTTAACCTATTGGAAATCCATGCAAATGTACATGAAATTACACTCTAAAAGAATTTTAGAAATGTAAAGGTATAATGCGCACACTTTGTCATCATCTAAAAACCATGACTTGAGTCACTTGAAAGACTCTTACCTGGTTGCGTACATGGTGCACTCTGTATTATATTCATCGCTACGAAGAATTCCTCTGAGAAAGAAAAGAATATGGTACCGTATAAGTATAAACAAATTGATCTATTTGTGCATAAAGGGTCCATGTTAATTATGTAGCACTGATCTGAAGATAACAAAAGTAACTAAAATTATTCAAACACGATCAAGATATTAAAAGAGAAAAAAAATCAAAATCTCCAAATGAATTGTGATACTATAATGACTAAAAGGGGTCTTTTGGTTTCGCACCTTCATAACAGCTCTGTGTTGATCATGAAAAAAGGATCTATATCCTAAAGAGTGAAAACTAATCTTCATAAACTTGTTTACTTGTAGTCCTTATTGCCAGCTTCTCCTAGTTTTGGCTCCAGTACCACCAGCCAAATACAAAATTCAGGGTTTATTCTGTAGTGAACAGCCATTAAGTTCACCAGACCCTGCAGTGGTGGGAGCTTCATGGCACTTGGCTGCCCTTTTTTAGTTAACAAGCATTAAATTACAATTATTATTGCTTTTGATCTTGACAAGCAGGTTAAAGAAACACCTAGTTTAAATTCCACTTATGGTGTAAACTCCATTAGTGGTCAAGCCTAAGACAAGAAGATAAGTAAAAGCCAAAATGGAAGATGAGGAAAGAAAAAGCTCCACTTACATACCATGCTTTGGCATTGTAATTCTTGTTCCATGTAAGACGTCTGCAAGCCGCATGCCTCAATCGAACTGATGACTCTAGTATGTTGCAATTTTGAATTTATTCAGAATTAGTAGTTAAATAATCAAAAAATTGAAACATGGAATTGGGGAGAGGAGTTGTCAGATATGAGGTTAAACAAACAAATTGTTGAAATTAATAGTAAGACATTTTCTACACATCATAGAGACTGGCAAAATGTTTATTGAGAAAACTGGAGCATAAATGACCTCTTGGCAACTTTCTCTCTCTAAAATATTTCAACAAACATTTTGCAATTTCTAGCCTACTTGTTGTGTGATATCATTATGAAAATTCATGAGAAAACAAAAGAGAAGATGCTAGTACGTGAGTATAAATAGGTTGATCTATTTGTGCATATTGGGTTCGTGCCAATTATGTAGCATAACTGGACATATCATACGTGAATAAAAATTATTCAAATGTGATCTTCACAAAGAACAAACCAAAGCTCTAATATAATTGTGATACTATCTTTCCCTAGATTTTTGTTGAACCAGAACTGAATGTGCTTTCTGTTGAATCACATCCCTGGATTTTTATTTTTTTTTGAAAGAAGGTACACTGTACGTCCAATTTTATTATGAAATAAATAGAGGAAATACAATTAAAGGAAAGAGGAGACCCAGGTACTTCTGCAAAGCAAAGTTTTGATCCTACGACAGTTTTGGTGCTAGATTTCCGATGCATCTACCTGATCTCTTTGCGGAGCCTACTGTTGGTGGCCTTGAGGTGACCCAGGTACTTCTTCAATTTCTGTTCACAGGCACGCCCGAAATAAGAGAACAGTTTAGTGTCAAAGAGGGGAGAGAGAGAGAAAGTTGAGGCAAGGCAGGGGCGCCTACGTACGTCATTTGCTCTTTCCAAATGTCAATCCCAATAGCTTGCTGATAACGATCAAATATGGCCTTCGTGTTGAGGAAGGCAGAGGATGTCTTGTACGCATGCACACGCAGAGAGAGAGAGAGAGAGAGAGAGAGAGAGAGAGAAGATGCTACGCCTCATACAGGGCGACCGTCAAACGGGTGCCCACGTTCGGCTGTGACACGTGTATTTTCCGAATCATGACCTCCTACCCTAAGGCGAAAGGGTGGGCGTTCCTCATCGACATCGGTATGCCAGCCCACTCATGGTTTTACTGCTCCCAGGGGCGCGCCTTCAACCTTCGGAGCAGGGGGGCTAGTGAGAGGGCCCTGTGCTGGCCCATTTGCAAGGTAGACTGGCCCGCTAAGGACTGCCCTTGATCGCTACCAAAGTCTGACGGGCCTTTCAACCAACAAGCCCATGAACCCAAGCTCTAACAGGGAGCGCCCGAATCCGAGGCAGACCCTGATGTCCTGGGGGGCGCCAGGACACCTTCGGCCATAGGAACTCTCCTTCGAATCAACTCCGGAACAGATAAAGGAAAGCCAGAGACCTATCCCGTCTAGGGATCATGCCTAATTTCTCGTCATACGCTCGCCGATCAGACTTGGCTACTACCCCAGATCTGGCCCCATAAAAGAGACTCCATGATACCCTCAGAAAGGTACGTTCTACAGCAGACCCTCTACCTTTTCCTTGTTCCTACACTTTTTGACTTGAGCATCGGAGAGGGCTCCCCCGGATCACAATGGGAGGTCTCCTCTGACTTGGTGTCCGTTTTGTAGGAGCACAGGAATTTCTGTGATCAAGGGAGTTATGACCGTCTAATTTGAAGCGGACAAATCTCTGACCCAACAATAGTAGTCCTCTTAAAACATACTAGGTTACATAAAGTAGGCTTTGCCTAGGCGCCTCGCCTTGTCGCCTAAGCAGAAAGGCGATCCACCGCCTCGGTTTCCTTGACAACATTGGCCTTACTATTATAAATGGAAAAGGGAGCCTGGTAGTTGGGTATGATGTTTGCCTTATTATTATAAATAGAAAAAGTCCTCTTTGCAGCCCCCTATAAGGGGATTATATAGTGGGCGAATGCTTCAAGTGGGAAGCCCAAGTGATCTGGTGGCACCTCCCTGCCAGATGGATTTTTTCCACTAAAAGATTTCTCTGCATTTTTTTTATTTTTTATCCTTCTACTATTGGGGGGATCAAGAGAAAGAAAAGAGAGATGGAAGAGAGAAAGGGAGGCCACATGGGCTATTTGGGAGGTGGGGGGGGGGGGGGTTGTTGGGTGCACAAAAACCTCCAACGGAGGATCCTCCCTCTTTCCTTTTTTTCCTTCCTTTTTCTTTTAAACCCTTTCCCTCTTTCCTTTTTTCCTTCTTTTTTCTTTTAAACCCTTTCCCTTCTTTTTATGTTTATGACCCTTCTCTCTTGGCTCTCTCTCTCACCCGTTGCCATTATCCCTCAGTCCCCTGTTCGAGGCAGAACAGGGGACGACCGGTGCACCCTTGCTTGCTGCCGCTGCTGTCATGGACTGATGTTGGTGTTGGGGTTGTTTCTGGCTGCTGCTGGGGCTGCTATTGCTTGTTGTTATTGCAGCAGGCTGCTGCTGTTGTTATTGCAGCACGTGCTCCCATGTGTGCAGCACGTGGGAGTCTTCCCCTTGGCCTTTGTGCAAGGCCCACATAGGTTGTGGGTCTTGATCATTTGTTTATGTACATCTTTTATTCTCTTTTGATAAAACATGTTATAGACGGATAAAAAAACTGTCAAACAACCAGCCAAATCTTTATGGAGAAAAAAATAGAGCATAAGTGACCTCGCAGTATCTTTCTCTATCTTAGATATTTCAATTTCCATCAAGCAAACAATTTGTAATTTCTGGCCTATTTGCTGTGTGATATTATTATGAAAAAAATCCTGAGAAAAGAAAAGGGAAGATGCTAGTACTTTTAAGTATAAAAAGGTTGATATTTGTGCATATCAGTTTCGTGTCCATTATGTAGCACTGGACTGCATATATCACAAGTAAATAAAAATAATGAAAATGTGATCCAAATGTTCATAGAGAACAAATTAAAGCTCTGATCTAATTCTAATACTATAATAATTAAAAGGTAAGTGTACAGTGGATGAACCTTATCCTCTTGGGGAGAGCTCTTTGGCTTGCCTCTGCTCACCCAGAACTGATAGGATCCTGCTGAACCAGATCCCTGGATATTACTGTAAAATGATCCTTGGATGTGTCAATCCTAAAATTTTCATGTTTTAGCTTGAACCAACAAAAATATATGTAAATGTGAAACAATAATCAGTTTTGAGACACGCAGAAATTAGTTATGTTTTAGGTTACAACTTATGCATCATTTCTAGAGAAGAGTCTAACTGGGTATTGAGTGAATGCATGTAATCAGAAGAATTGTACAGAAGGATTAATCTCAAAAAAATGTACAATACAAAGGCCTTCTAATAAATCAACAGGGACATGGAACCTAAAAACCTCCATTAAGATATGTCAATCAATAAGAAGTAGTGAAAGAAGGTTTATTTAAGAAAAATGTAAACATGCCAAAGCTCATGAGATTTGATGTTTACAGTCAGAAAAAAAAATGTCGGACAAGGACTAAAGTCACATTTTATATGATCACAAAGAAATCTATCTACTTTGTGTCATAACCAAACTCAGGCTAATGCAAAAATTAAACACATTGTTTTCCATGCAACAACCACCAGACCTCTGTAAAAACCTCCATTAAGATATGTCAATCAATAAGAAGTAGTGAAAGAAGGTTTATTTAAGAAAAATGTAAACATGCCAAAGCTCATGAGATTTGATGTTTACAGTCAGAAAAAAAAATGTCGGACAAGGACTAAAGTCACATTTTATATGATCACAAAGAAATCTATCTACTTTGTGTCATAACCAAACTCAGGCTAATGCAAAAATTAAACACATTGTTTTCCATGCAACAACCACCAGACCTCTGTAAAAACCTCCATTAAGATATGTCAATCAATAAGAAGTAGTGAAAGAAGGTTTATTTAAGAAAAATGTAAACATGCCAAAGCTCATGAGATTTGATGTTTACAGTCAGAAAAAAAAAATGTCGGACAAGGACTAAAGTCACATTTTATATGATCACAAAGAAATCTATCTACTTTGTGTCATAACCAAACTCAGGCTAATGCAAAAATTAAACACATTGTTTTCCATGCAACAACCACCAGACCTCTGTGCAAATTGCACACAGAGAAAGTTCTATGCAGGTTAATATCCACAAAGTGGCACAGGCTGCAAGAAAGATGTAAAATAGAAGTGCATTAGGCAAACGGGCAATGTCATGTAATCGATACTTCACTAGTAGTCTCTCTTTTCTATAGTTACTGAAATTCTGCAAAAAGGTAATTTACTTTAGACCAGAATACTCTAAAGACTGCATCATATCCAATTATTACATGGAAAAGTCAAAATTGTATCAGATCAAGTGCAAGGTTTGCCATGTCAGATCTCGGGTTCATTGGGAGGAGGGAGGTTTTGGAGAGGGGAGATCTCAACAAAATCTCGGGAGATCAAGATAATGTAAAAGATAAATATACGTATATGTGACGTGCCTACATGTATGTACGTAATGTGTGTGTAATAACAAGATGACCATTTATCAAGGGAAATAGATAAATGAGTATGTTATCAACCATGAATAGTACAAGTTTATGTCTGCCATAACCAAATACATAAAAAGGCCAATACATGTCCGTCGTGTGCCTCACTCTGCTTAAACAAACTAATGCTTAAAAAAGAAAGCAGGCCAAAAACTGCTGAAAATTAGCTGAGACAACTGCTAAAATTTAGCTCAAAAAACTGCTAAAATAAAATTAGCTAAAATAATTAAAAAAAAATTGACGAAAATTACCCCAAAAAAAGAAACCAGAACAAAGTGTTAGAACATTGTTACAGACTGATAAAACTGAAAAGAAAAAACACTGATAAAATTAGCTCAAGAAACTGATAAAAAACTGACAAAATTGAAAAGAAAAACTGATAAAGAAGTGAACAGGAAAGCTGAAAAAATAAAAAAACTGACAAGATTAGCTTAAAAACTGATAAAAATTAAAGCAACTGAAAAGAAAAAAAAAGTTCTAAATTACTAAACAAAAAAGATCCAAAAAGAATTAAAATAATTACTAAATTGAAAATTAAGATCCAAACTGGCAAGTGGCGGGCGGGAGAAGTGGAACCCAGAGAACCCCCCCCCCCCGGCCAATGAGACCCAGGGGCGGAGTGGACACGCCATGCCCTGCACCCAAATCTCTCTCTCTCTCTATTACGGCCATTGAAACCCAACGGCGAAGCGAAAGCCCCATGCCCTCCACCCAAAACCCTCATCCCTCTCTCTCCCCCCCCCCCCAAAAAAAAAAAAAACTCTCCCACCAAAGGAAACGGCCATCGCTCGCTCTCTCTATCTCTTCTCCCTCCAACCGAAACCCTCATCCCTCATGGAAACTGCCATTGATCCCAAAAGACACATACGCGGAGAGAGAGAGAAGATAGAAGGGCTAGAAGCACAATCGATTTCTTAGATCCCATGCCCTCCACTCAAAACCGTCCACCCTCCCTCCCCCCAAAGGAAACAGCCATTGCATCCCAAAAGTACAGAGGCGAAGAGAGAGAACCTCACATAGAGCGGACGGCAAAACCCAGAGAAGTGGATGCCTCTCTCTCTCTCCATCTGTGTGTCCTGTGTGTGAATGAATCGGCCATCCCCATGCCCTCCACCCAAAAGGGCCAAAAACCCACCTCCCTGCCCCCACCCCCTTCTCTCTCTCCCTCTCTCTCTCTCTGGGAACCCCGCCGCTTCCCCCCCCCCCAAAAAAAAAAAAAACATCTACACCGGCACTGATGACGCAGGAGGCAAGGACGCACCTCGTCGTTGCCGGAGCGCAAGGCCAGGGCGAGGAAGGTGCCCCAAGCGTGAACGGCCACGTCCTCACCACCGCGGGGGTCGCCGCCGCTCACCAGCTCGGGGCTGGCGAGGAAGAGTACTGGGTAGATGCGCTTTGCACCGGCAAAGAGGAAGCAGAGTACGGGCGTCTCCCCCTGGGCTGGGCGGCGCTGCATCGTGGGGTGGGAGCGGCTTGCAGGGAATTGGAACTTGGGAGGGAGGAACCCAAAGGAGAAGTGGAGAGAGAGGTGACCCTTTGAAACAAGCATTTGTCCGTTGTAATAATAAATATATAGAAAGAGAAAAGGCAAGCGTGAAAGGCTATTTAATTTGAATTTCTTCTGTATAGCAATATAGCATTAATTTTCTCTTAAAAAAATTGCATACTTTATAACTTTTAAGAAATTACACCAAAGTGTTGAGCTTTTTAATTTTTTTCTTCAAAACCGTCATGACCTTTTAATTAAAAAGCCGTGTTACCTTAACTGATTTCAACTTCACCCGCCTACCCTTATCACTAGATATCTGCAAGGAGGCGGTGCCTATGATGTTACGGTCTTTTCATCCATTGTATATTTTGGCATTATAATATCTAACTTTTGATTATTGAGCATTTGAATGTGCGAACAAATTTGATTCGTCATGGTAATAGTTTCTATTGTCCGAGGCAAATTTTTAAATTTTATATTAAGAGAAGAAAACCATAGTAATATTGGAAGCACTGATTTTTTTTCTTCTTCATCAAATTCTATGTAATTAAAAAAATGGTAATGTGAAAAGATCATCCTTATTTAATTTTTTAGTAAAACTTGTTGCACCGTCAGATGTATAACGCCACCTCACAGTGCAACTTTTTTTTTTTTGAACTTTTTTTTGGAAAACCTCGACCCGCCCTACCTAACATATAACCCGATCTTTGATTGGACGATGTGAAAAAAGATAAAAAATCGGAAATCAGCCTCAAATGAACAGTAAAAACAGCTTTTAATGCTCATTGTGGATCGATTTGTGGTTTATTTTTTCTGTTCATTTGGAGTCTTTTAATGTTTCATCTTTTTATCGGGTCGTTCCATCTAAGATCGGATTATACAATCGGATAAGGCACCATGGAGTGCTTCAAAGAAAAAAAAATTGGCTGCACCACCAGAAGACCTAACAGCCCCTGGTTGTGCAACAAGTTGAACTCTTAATTTTTATATAGATGGAAATAAGGAGAATGACACACAGGATCAGAAAACAGCATGCACAAGCTAGTCAATGGCACTGGCATCCGACAACAGTGCACCACACTTATAAATGACAGGTTGCCAGTTTCAATATTGGACTAACTTGAAAGGATACAAGTTTGAAGGTAAACAAAAGAATACCAAATTCTTGGCTATAAAGGATCAGTAAGAGGTAATGATGCCATTTGGGTAATTATAGACAAGTTTTCAAAATCAGCACATTTCTTGGCTATAAAGGTAAAGAAGTCAGTGGAGAGCCTAATCAAGTTGTATATGGACAATATAGTCAGATTGCATGGGGTCCCTAAGTCTATTATATCGGACCGGGATTCCAAATTTACTTCTCATATTTGGAAAGGCCTTCAAGAGGCATTAGGGACACAGTTAATGTTCAACATAGCTTTACACCCTCAAACAAATGGCCAATATGAACGAACCAAAATCAGCACATTTCTTGGCTATAAAGGTAAAGAAGTCAGTGGAGAGCCTAATCAAGTTGTATATGGACAATATAGTCAGATTGCATGGGGTCCCTAAGTCTATTATATCGGACCGGGATTCCAAATTTACTTCTCATATTTGGAAAGGCCTTCAAGAGGCATTAGGGACACAGTTAATGTTCAACATAGCTTTACACCCTCAAACAAATGGCCAATATGAACGAACCATCCAGAAGCTGGAAGATATGCTTAGAGCCTGTAGTCTAGATTAGAAATAAGACTGGGATAAAAATATGCCTTTGGTAGAATTTGCCTATAATAACAGTCTTCACGCTAGTATTTTAATGACTCCATTTGAAGCTCTACATATAAGCCCTTGCAAATCACCTTTATATTGAGAAGAATATGGAGAACGACAACTAGTCGGACCCGAAATTAGGAGTGTTCACTATTTGGTTAAACCCGAAAAACCAAACCGAACCGGATCAAATTATCGGTTTGGTTTGGTTTGAAAAGTAGTTCGGTTTGGTTCGGTTTCCAAACCCCTTCAACCCGTAGAAACCGAACCAAACCGAAAATCTAAAATAATATTAAATTTATTTTTTTCTCACACTTCGTAACATACACACCCACCAAATCCTCCACAACCTACATAACTCACACCCAGGCGTTAACGTTAAAACTTATAAGGAAGCAAAACTTTTTTAATCTACCGATGTTGGACTAAAGATGCGGTATTGAGAGTCCCTGCGCTGACGCCGCTGATCAATGTGGTGCCACATTAGTCCTGTATCGGACGTTTTTTGTTTACTGCTTCTCCATAGGTTCTATAAAAAGAAGCGTTCCCACTGGCTTTCTCTCCCATTTGGACCGCTTGCAGCTAGGGCATTGGCCCAATAAGAGCCTTAATGTCAGATTGGGTTCAAACTTCCAAAATAAATAGGTTTATTAATTTTAATGAAAAAATTTCTTCGTCTAAGTCGGTTCAAACCGATCCAAACCGAAGTAAACCGAACATTTTTGGTTTGGTTCGGTTTGGTTTTACGAGTGAGTCGGTTTGGTTTGGTTTCAATTTTTTTTCCTCTAAACCAAACCAAATCGAACCGTGAACACCCCTACCCGAAATTGTGCAAGCAAGTAAAAAGAAAATTCGGCTAACCCGGCAAAGGTTAATAGAAGCACAAAATAGGTAGAAGAGTTATACTGATAGAAGAAGAAATGACATATCTTTTGAAGTTGGGTGTTCTTGAAAGTCTCTCCTTCAAAGGGAGTTATCAGATTTGGGCAACATGGCAAGTTGAATCCTCGATTTATTGGTCCCTTTGAGATCTTGTAGAAAATTGAAGAAGTAGCCTACAATCTAGCCTTGCTCCCTTTCATGGATGGTATACATGATGTATTCCACGTATCGATACTAAGGAGGCATGTACTAGATCAATCCCATATGATAGATTATGGTGAACTCTAGGTCCAACCAAATATGAATTATAAAGAGCAGCTAGTCCAGATATTAGACAGTAAGGTGAAGGGGCTAACAAATAAAAGAATTTCCTTAGTCAAAGTATTTTAGAGAAATCACTCTTTGGAAGAGGCGATTTGGAAGCTAGAATCAGAGATGCGAAGAAAGTACACTAGCCTGTTTGGTAAGTAAATTGTCTTATTAAGTTATTATTATTACTTAAGTTATTTTCTTAAAATTCAAGGACGAATTTTGTTTAAGGGAGAGAGGATGTAAGACCCCCAAAATAAATGGAGGATATTTACAAAATTAAAAAAAGTGATATTTAATAAGATCCTTACAACGTATGAAAGGAAAAGTTTATTTATGATTTTAGTGAATTTATGATGTTATTAAGTTATTAATAAGTTTGACTGAAATGCACATAATTTTAGAAAAAAATGTATATTTATAAATACTTAAAAGGTGTGAATATAATTATAAAAAAATTATATCTTATGATGCAGTGGATGATTTTTATAGGGTCTTAAATGAAAATTTTAAAGTTCCTAAAAGTACCCTTTAATAGTCAAAAAGGGCCTTTATGTTAGTTTTGGGTGTCCTGCATACCAATTATAGGCCGTGTAGGCCCAATGTGTGGTATAATCTTATTCAATATAATTAAGTGGTAATTTGAGCGTAAACTTGTAATTTGTGGATTGCTTTGTGTTGTCCCTAGGATATGTGATTGTAAAGTCAATTTCGAGATGGGATCTCGAATGTGAGTTTGACTGTACATGAACGCATATCTTAAACTGTTCTTGATTGGAGAGTAGTCACTCTAGGACATTGGTTACTTGTAAATCAGCGCGCATGATGTGTAGATGACCAATCTCACGGTCATAGGTGCGGGGTACCAGCACATATGTGTGGGTGTTCATCCTAGGAGGATGTTCACTGAACTGATCCATTGATGGATCTTCATATGGTTAATTATACCTTATGTCAACTGAAGATCCATCTATCTCGGTAGTATCATTGATCCTTTAATCTGAGACATTATGTTTGGTTAAATGACTTTAATCATAAGTCATGAAACATCGAATTATTAGCCACATTGGTATGCATGCGAAGACCGTTAATAATCAAGAGGGGATCACTCACTGTCAGGTATATCACAGACAGTTAATGAGTCATGACATAGACGCTCCACTAAATCTCTGGCCAAGATAGTATCAGTTCGTTTGGAATGAACATGAAATTATTATGGAGGTCATGGTCAGACGACACGATCACTAGTGGTTTAACGAAACCATACCACACGATCGGATCGGACTCATAGAATGAGCGAGAGATTATAGTGATACGATAACTGAAGACTTACAGGTTCCAGACAGGGTGAACATAACCTCGACATCCTCTGTGATCACGCGGATTTGCTTGACCCAATATGATCAAAAAGCTCCGGAACAAATTAAACGGTTATTGAGAATAACTGGTTTAATTCGCTTCTAATTACATTAGAAGTTAATAGATCTTTAAACCAGAATTATAATGGGCCTAGAAGATCACACACAAATAACTCTTGCAGAACGGAATATTATTGTATGAAAAAATATACTAAATCATTAAATTCTTTTGAGAAAAGAATTTATAAATGACTTAAAAGTATATATACAATAATATAAAGGATATATATATATAATATATATATTATTAGGCTTATTTGATAAATAAGCTAATAATAATATATTGATATATAAAATATCATCGGGTTTACCATTTAACCGCGGTTACTTTTAGTCGAGGCGGTTAAATGACGGGATTGGTTGAAATGGTGGTTCAAGTTGCCGCCTTTAAACCCTTTATAAGCCCATATTTCCTAACCTGCATAAGCTAATGCTTTAACCATTAAAAAGGGTGGCCGTCAAGTTTCTAAAGGATTGGATTCTTCTCAGGAAGACTTGAGGTTGAGCTTGAGGGTTGTGCGGGTTTTGGAGAAGAAGAAGCTATGTTGCTGCGAGGGTTCGTGTGGATCGGTTTTAGAGGCCGTACGCTTGTGCGGCTCAAAGCTTCGAGGAGTTCGGCATCGATTTTCACAAGATAACATATTCTATGCAAGGTAATAAATCTCGTGTGATTTATTTAGATCGTCTTTGTTGCATCAATCGGAGTCCGAACCGGTTTGGGAAATCATTTTGTTTTATGTTCTTCCGCTTTTGTGATTTTCCGAGGGTTATGACCAAACCCAATAGTAGTATCAGAGCCAGGTTTAGGCTTCTGTTGATGTAAATGGGAAGAACAATCTCTGTTGTAACATCATGTTCGAGTTCTTCAATTTTATTTAATTTTTTGGGCCATGAAAAATTTATTTTTTCGGAATAGTGGGAAACTACACGACAAAAGGCCAGGCTGTCTGAGTATTTTGAAATATTTTTCCAGATTGTAAACGACACTTGGAGTGGCCGTCCGGAACGTAAACGGCACTTGGAGTGGTTGTCAAATTTCGCGGGATTTTTCTGGATTTTTTTTTCAAAAAAAATAAATAAACGGCCATGCATGTGGCCGTCCACCAAGTGGACAGCCAACATGGTGGCCGTCCACTCCAAGGGGTGGACAGCCAACCATGTGGCCTTCCACTTGGTGGAAGGCACTTGGCCTTGCCGTCTGCTTATTTTAAATTATTTAAAATTAATTTCTTATCCGATTTTTCCACTGTTAGGCACATTGCTCCAACCCGCACTACGCAGCGCACTGCACTAGTTCAGAAAAATTAAAATTTTATCTAAAAAACTAAGATAATTGTCAGATACGATTAATTAAATTTGATTTTGATTAATTCGATAGTTATCATGTAAATTTTGAGTTTAATTGAAGATTACGTATAAAATCAAACTTTCAAATTTTTAATTATCAGATAATTGTTAAATTCGAATTTTGAGAGGATTATGGTTAAAATTCAAATTTTGAATTTGTAAACTTATTGGATAATTTTCAAAAAATCAAATTATGAATTTTAATGAAAGATAATTGAAGACGATCATTTGATTATATTTCATTCTATTTAGTTTAATCATTGGATGATAAATTTGAATTTATATTTCATGATTGTCTTAATTATCATGATTGATTGAATTTAATTTTAAATCATGTGAATATCCTCTTATACGTATGGAATAATTCTAAGCATGAATGTTGCTGTGATGCCGTTTTGGTCTCTGTTAGATTTATTTTGAATGTAACGATGAGTTTTTCAAAATTAAACATGACCAAAATTTCTCCTATGTACAACCCATGATTTCAATCAAAATATAAGGATTATTTTCAAAATAACCATTTTGTGATTGATATGATTGTGTTAGGAATGGTGGGTGATTATGAACTTAGCTCAGTTCGTTTGAGGTCTGCGAGCCTCCCTTCTCTCTCTATTTAATTTCCAATATAATTCTATCTTCCTCCGATGAATGTATTCGCCCTAAGGGCTGCAGAAAATTATTTGGCATGTAATTCTTTTTTGGTCTGCGAGCCGTGTAATTATTGTAATTAATGCTGCGGATGGAGTTTGAAAGCACGGAAGACGAACTGTGAGGATGATCCTGCTGCTTGGAAAGTAGGCTGGATATATGCATAGCTTTACTTAGAGTCTATGATCACCCAAGCTTATTTATTTACATGGGATGCATTTATTTTGAGCAATTACTAAGTATAGTAAATATATAGCTCGAATATATTTATTCTACCACTTAAGGTAAGACCAAGATAAAATCAAAATTCCCCATTTATTAAATATTAGATCTAAGAACGTGGCTTTAGAAGCCGTCGTAGCCCTCCACCATTATAGGGTGACTGAATGCCATTATCTCATGAATTTGTTGTGCTTTCCACAAGGTTCATGATTTGGTGGCAGGATCTCAGCCCTAAAGCTTTGCTTCAATGGGATGAGGGACTGAACTTGGCCTTGTTGTGCTTTCCACAAGGGTGTCGGGTCACGAACTCATTGCTATGTAGTAATGGTGGTGCGATTTAACTGAGAGTATCCTTTGTTGTGCTTTCCACAAGGAGATGATTGCTCGGGGGCCGAAAGTTGGATATTGCATTAGATGCAAGTATTGTTGACTGCCTAAGGAATGGGATGTAATTTGTTGTGCTTTCCACAAGGTCGCATTTCAGTTTTGTTGGGATTCCGACCCACTAGGATGATCGCCGTGATCTCCCGTTCTATATGATTAAGGGTCATATAGTTCGACGCAAAATAGTGGAGCAAACTAAGATAGAAAACTACATCTAAGTTAGAACCTTGAACGCATGCTCAAATATTGTCTTTTATTTTTCATTCAGATCATCATGCCATTGCCAAATCCCCTCCATAGCATCTTGGATGCGAACAAATTGACTGGTCCTAATTATGAAGATTGGTTGCGTAATCTGCGAATTGTCTTAACAGCGGAGAAGATTGTGTACGTGTTAGACACGATTCAACCTGAGCCTCCCACTGATGCCGAGGAGGGTGATCAACTAAATTATGCAAAATGGTCGGAAGATTCTTCTCTTGCGTAATGTTATATACTTGCCTCTATGGCTCCCGAGCTACAGAGACAATTTGAAAAGACAGATTGTAGAGCTATACTTCTCCAACTACGCCAGCTCTTTGGTGAGCAGGGTAGGATAGAGAGGTATGAGCTCTCCAAGAAACTTTTCAGGACTAGGATGTCTGAGGGTGCTTCAGTACAGGCTCATGTACTGAAAATGATGGAGTGGATAAAGAGATTCAATGGGCTAGGATTCAAGTTGGATTTTGAACTTAGCATTGATCTCATTCTCCAATCATTGCCTGAATCCTTTTCTCCCTTCATCATGAACTTTAACATGAATAGGATTGAGGTTTCTCTACCAGAACTCCTAAACATGTTAAAGAGTGCTGAACGGACCATGCAGAAGGAAAAACTATTTTCTGTAATGATTGTTGGTTGGACCAACAAGAAAAGGAAGGCCACACATACACCCAATAACAAGAAGGGAAAGAAATCGACTAAAGGTAATTAGATCACCAAGGCAGGCAAGGGCAAGGGCAAGAAGGATGAAAAAGACAGCAAATACTTTCGGTGTGGACAAACAAGTCGCTGGAAAAGAAATTGCAAGGCCATTCTAAATGAAGGTATTTTTGTCATTGACTTAAATTTGTCTCTTATGAGATCCACATTATGGGTATTGGATACTGGATGCACATCTCATATATGCAATTCTTTGTAGGTACTGACAAATAAAAGAAGACTTGACAAAACAGAGATTTCAACTAAGGATGGACAATGGAGCTATAGTTGCTGCTAAAGCTGTAAAAGGACTGCTCGTCTTAGTTTACCTTCTGGGATAATTCTGGAGTTAACAGAGTGTTATTTTGTTCCAGAAATTATCAGAAACATTGTATCTATTTCCTGCTTAAACAATGTTGGTCACTTTTTGACGATAACTAGCACTGGGATTATACCTAATGGTTATTTGTTCAATGGGTTATATGTATTGGATACATGTAATGATGTAATGCAGGTTTCCAATGATAAAATAGAAGAAGTGAATCCTGCATATCTTTGGCATTGCAAACTTGGTCATATAGGAGAGAAGAGGATTTCTCACATATGTTTAAATGGATACTTGAATTCATTCGAATTCAAATGATTTGATACATGTGAGTCGTGTCTCACGAGGAAGATGACCAAAGCTCCTTTTAGTGGACATGGTGAAAGGGTTGCTGAGCTTCTGGAACTCATACATACGGATGTATATGGACCAATGTCAATAGAAGCTAAAGGAGGATATCTCTATTTCATTTCTTTTATTGATGACTTCTCTAGGTACGGCTGTGTGTATTTAATGAGATATAAATCATAAACTTTTGAGAAGTTTAAGGAATATAAGAATGAAGTAGAGAAGCAGACTGGTAAAAGTATTAAAAGTCTTCGATCGGATCGAGGAGGTGAATACTTAAGTCTCGAATTCACTTCTTACCTGAAGGACAATGGAATAATTTCTTAGTGGACTCCACTATATACGCCACAGCATAATGGTGTATCTGAAAGGAGAAATAGGACATTGTTAGATATGGTCCGTTCCATGATGTCCTTGTCATAATTACCATTGTCTTTATGGGGGTACGCTTTAGAGATTGCAACCTACTTGTTAAATAGGGTTTCGAGTAAGTCAGTTCCTACCACACCATATGAGATATAGAAAGGAAGGAAACCGAACTTTAATCATATTAAAGTTTGGGGGTGTCCTGCCCATGTGAAGTGGAATGACACAAATAAGCTAGAGTCAAGAACAAACAAGTTTAGGTTTGTGAGATATCCAAAAGAGACATTTGAATATTATTTCTATCACCCTTCTGAGTAAAAGGTCTTAGTGGCCAAGAGAGTTGTATTCCTGGAGGAGGAATATCTCCTCCAGAAAAACAGTGGGAGCCAGATAGAACTGGACGAGGTCCATGAACCACGAACTGGGGACATAGTCTCATTAGATGAGACACCACCGACGGAAAATGCTCAAAATGAAACACAGATATTACGAAGATTTGGTAGGGTACCTAGAGAACCTGAAAGATATGTTGGACATGTCTCTGACTGTTCGTCTAAGATATAGATAAATGAGGATGATAAACCTCAATCCTATTAGGAGGCAATTTGTTATTTTGACTCCGAGAAATGGAAGTAAGCTATGGATTCAGAAATTCAATCCATGTATACCAATCAAATTTGAAACTTGGTTGACATACCTGAAGGGAAGGTCCCTATCGGCTGCAAATGGATCTTCAAAAAGAAGATCGGAGCAGATGGAGAAATTGACAATTATAAGGCTCGACTGGTGGCAAAGGAATATCGTAAAAGACAAGGAATTGACTATGACGAAACTTTTTCACCCGTGACAATGATAAAGTCAATTAAAATCCTCCTTGCCATTGCAGCATACCTAGATTATGAGATCTGGCAGATGGATGTGAAGAAAACTTTACTTAATGGAAACCTATCAGAAGAGGTGTACATGGTACAACCTGATGGATTCACATCTAAGCAACATCCCAATAAGGTATGCAAGCTTCAGAAATCTATTTATGGATTGAAGCAGGCATCTCGAAGTTGAAATTTGAGATTTGATAAGGTTATCAAATCTTTTGACTTCATTCGAAATGAAGACAAACCTTGTGTTTACAAGAAGGTTAGTGGGAGCTCAGTGACCTTCTTAGTCCTCTATGTTGATGACATCTTACTCATTGGGAATGATGTAAAGATGCTGACATCAACGAAGTCTTGGTTGTCTAAGACATTCTCCATGAAGGATTTGGGAGAAGCATCCTATGTGCTGGGCATAAGGATCTATCGTGATAGATCAAAGAGGATGTTGGGATTGTCCCAATCCATGTACATAGATACTATACTCAGGAGATTCCAGTTGGAAAATTCCAACAGAGGTCTCATTCCTATGAGACATGGAATTTACCTATCTAAGGGCATAGCCCCTAGAACACCTGAGGAAGTAGAGCACATGAGTCGGGTATCCTATACCTCGACAATAGGGTCGATCATATATGTCATGCTATGTACTCGCCCTGATATGGCCAATGCTTTGAGCATTACCAGCAGATATCAGAGTGATCCAGGCGAAGAGCACTGGAAAGCAGTGAAATGCGTCCTTAAATACTTGAGAAGAACTAATGATCTTTTCTTACTGTTTGGAGGAGAAGACGACTTGTTATTGAGAGCATATACATACTCTAATTTCCAGTCAGATTCGGATGATAGCAAATCCATGTCTGGATTTGTATTCATGTTAAATGAAGGGGAAGTCAGTTGGAAGAGTTCCAAGTAAGAAACGATTGCGGATTCAACGACAGAGGCAGAATATATAGCTGCGGTTGAAGCTGCCAAGGAAGCGGTTTGGATGAAGAAATTCATCTCGGAACTTGACATAGTTCCTAGCATATCGGCTCCCATCCCATTATTATGTGATAATAATGGGGCCATCGCGCAAGCGAAGGAACCCCGGTCTCACCAATGGTCGAAGCATATTCTAAGGCGCTTCCACCAGATTCGGGAGATTGCTGCAAGGGGAGATGTGATGGTAGAGCGTGTACCATCAAAAGACAATATTGCAAATCCATTGACTAAGCCTTTGTTACAGATTGTGTTTGAGCGTCATCGGAAACAGATGGGCGTCAAGATTATAGGAAATTGGCTGTAGGACAAGTGGGAGATTGCTAGTTTCGGGTGTCTTACAGACTAATTATGGGCCGTGTAGGCCCAATGTGTTGTATAATCTTGTTCAATATAATTGAGTGGTAATTTTAGCATAAACTTGTAATATGTGGATTGCTTTGCATTGTCCCTAGGATATGTGGTTGTAAAGTCAATTTCGAGAAGGGATCTCGAATGTGAGTTTGACTGTACATGGACGCATACCTTAAACTATTCATGATTGGAGAGTAATCACTCTGGGACATAGGTTACTTGTAAATCAGCGCGCATGATGTGTAGATGACAATTCTCACGGTCATAGGTGCGGGGCACTAGCACATATGTGTAGGTGTTCATCCTGGGAGGATGTTCACTGAACTGATCCGCTGATGGATCTTCAGATGGTTAATTATACCTAATGTCAACTGAAGATCCATTTGTCTCAGTAGTATCGTTGATCCTTTGACCTGAGACATTAATGAGGACTTGCGTGAGGATTGGTGTGGTTTAATGTTTGGTTAAATGACTTTAACCATAAGTCATGAAACACTGAACTATTAGCCACATCAGGATACATGCGAAGACCGTTAATGGTCAAAAGGGGATCGCACACTGTCGGTATATCACAGACAGTTAATGAGTCATGATATAGACGCTCCACTAAATCCCTGGCCAGGGTGGTATCAGTTTGTTTGGAACAAACGTGAAATTATCATGGAGGTCATGGTCAGACGACACGATCACTAGTGGTTTGATGAAACCATACCACACGATCGGATCAGACTCATAGAATGAGCGAGAGATTATAGCAATATGGTAACTGAAGACTTACAAGTGCCAGACAGGGTGAAGATAAACCCGGCATCCTCTGGGATCACGCGGATTTGCTTACCCCAACGTGATCAAAAAGGTCCGGAACAAATTAAACAGTTATTGGGAATAATCGGTTTAATTTACTTCTTATGACATTAGAAGTGAATGGATCCTTAAACCAGAGTGATAATGGGCCTAGAGGATCACACACAAATAACTCTTGCAGAACAGAATATTATTGTATGGAAAATCATACTAAAGCATTAAATTCTTTTGGGAAAAGAATTTATAAATAGCTTAAAAGTATATATACAATAATATAAAGGACATATATATAATATATATATTATTAGGATTATTTGATAAATGAGCTAATAATAATATATTGATATATAAAATGTCATCGGATTTAACATTTAACCGCAATTACTTTTAGCCGAGGCTGTTAAATGACGGGATTGGCTGAAATGGCGGTTCAAGCTGCCACCTTTAAACCCTTTATAAACCCATATTCTCTAACCCGCAAAAGCTAATGCTTTAACCATTAAAAAGGGTGGCTGTCAAGTTTCTGAAGGATTGGATTCTTCTTAGGAAGACTTAAGGTTGAGCTTGAGGGTTGTGCGGGTTGTGGAGAAGAAGAAGCTCCGTTGCTGCGAGGGTTCGTGTGGTCGGCTCTAGAGGCCGTACGCTTGTACGGCTCAAAGCTTCGAGGAGTTCGACATCGATTTTCACAGGATAACATATTCTGTGTAAGGTGATAAATCTCGTGTGATTTATTTAGATCGTTTTTGTTGCATCAATCAGAGCCCGAACTGGATTGGAAAATTATTTTATTTTATATTCTTCTGCTTCTGTGATTTCTCGGGGGTTACGACCGAACCCAACACTTTATTGATTACTTGGTAAAGAAGTAGGGATATATACAATTATTTAAAAAGAATGGGTACAATAGCGATTACTTAGTCTTTAATCTACCTCGCTACCACCTTGTCATGCCATCATTATATTTTGTCTTCTAGCAATCATTGGACTGCCACTTCAACCGCCACCTCACCGCATCTAGAATTCTCTTCTCAATAATATATTAGAAAATATAATTAAAATATAGTAGAATATCTTATTTAATTAATATAGAATCTTCTCCTCATGCGACCTCGCCTGTGTAATGATGAAGAGGGACACCTCAGCGGGCACTTGTCGTCCATTGCTCATCCTTATCTTCAAGCCATGATGAGAGGGACAACTCAAGGGGACACCTAAGTATACACTTGTTAAACCCTAATTGGTTGCCTAAATATATAAATATGGTTGTTAATTCCTCTTCTCCTTCAATTAAAAGAGAAGAGATAGAGAGAGAGTTAGGGAGAAGTTTAGAGAGCCTTAGAGAGCCTTAGAGAGCCTTAGAGAGATTGTTCTTAGCACCGGTTGGAGACGCCTTGGAGTGTTGTGTAAGTGCTTCTCGCCTTGCCTAAGCGAGCTTCTTCGAGTTTCTTAGCATGAATCAAGAGGTATGTGATGAGTAATCTTCTTTTCACAGCTATTTTTATGTATGAAAAAACTATTTTCAAGTTATTTTATTAAAGTACTATAGTAGTAAATTAAAAGATGAGTTTAATTAAAACATTAAGCATGCATGAACATTTATGCTTGATTCTTCTTGTCAAATCATGTTGACTTTTAATTCTTTGGAATATGTTAAAGAAAGTTAAAACACATCAAGTGTCCATGATGTAATTCAAACTTATGTTTCTGATCCCTTACAGAACATATCATGCATCATGATAACAACCTTAATTTATGCACGATTATTCACGAAATGTCACTTAGAAAATAATCATAACCATATTTGAAGAAGTAGAATTTGGAGAGAGACAATCTAAACTAAAAAAATAACAATATTTCACTATTACAAATGTAATTCATTCATCCAAAAGCTAGAAATAAAATTACAACATTTCTGATTTTATATCCTATAACTAAATAACTAAACAACTAAACCTAAACAAATGATTAAACAAATGGAGGGCAAAGCTAATGCAGTAGAGGGGAGACTCTTGTGAGATGCCGGTGCAGAAGACCGGGCTGGTGCAGTGGACCGGCGGGGGCTGGACAAATTGCCTTCACGCCGCGTAGCAGAAGAGGGCGTCGCACTGAGCTGAGCTTTGCGAACTACTGCAAGGGCGCATGGGCGCGTGGCAGACGTGCGCAGTGCGGCAGGCGAGGCGAAGCCGAGGCGGGCGCGGTTGGCGACGCGTGGCACAAAGGACGGCGGCACTGGGCGGGCTCAAACGGGGGCTTGCCGCGTGACTGAGCGGTCGCCCGTTCAATGGCATGGGCGATGATGTGGTGCCCCACGTGCTTCGTGGGCTCGCTGCATGTCCAAGCGAGTGGCGGCGCCTAGTGTGAGAGAGAGGAGAGAGATAGAGAGAGAGTGCGAAAAAGTGAGAGAGAGAGAGAGGGAGTGGGTGAGAGAAAAGTGAGAGAGAGGAGAAAAAGTGGGAGAGAGACAGAGCGCAGACGAGAGATAGAGAGGAAGGGAAAAGCGTGGAGGGAGATAGGGAGACAGTGCTGGTAAGAGAGAGAGAGAGAGAGAACAAAAGAGAGAAAAAGTGATAGAGAGAGAGAGAGAGTGCAGGCAGGAGAGAGAATAGAAGAGAGAGTTGTGTCTGAGAGAGAAAAAAACTAGGGGGAAAGAGAGAGAAGAAAAGCCAAGAGAGGGAGGAAGAAGGAAAATAAGGAGTCTTTTTGAAGGAAGAGGGTATTTTTAAAATAAAGAAAGGGGAGAGAGGAGGCGGTAGCTGGCACCAAGGGCCTTTCTTGGGCAAAAGGTAGGGCAACCCTTTATTAAAACAACAAATGACCGTTTTACCCCTGCTTCATTTATTTTTACAAAAAGATAAACGTTCCTACTAAGGTTTGAACACTGGACCTCCCACAAGTCTCAAGAGACTTAACCAACTAAGTTACATCCTCTTCATGTCCTGTTCACATAAAAAAAATGTAAATTAGGATTTTATCTTGAACAATATTACATTTATGCCGAAAGAAAATTATTTATTCACTCGGCTTTTCCGAAAAAACTGCAAATGCATTACACTCAATTTTTCGCATTAAATGACGATATTTTTAACTCGAAATTCAGTAAAATTGGTATCGTTGGAATCAATACAAAATTATCTATCATTTCATGTCATTTTACACATACAATCATGAGTATAATGCCTGCATTTGCCTTTTTAATGATAAAAACTGTCAACTAATTATCACTCTTCATCGTCTTTTGTACCTCCTCATTCCACCACCGCCTTTCATTCGCAGGTGGGTCATGTCCTTTAGACTCTCTAAGCACTTTTTCAGCCACTTCTCTAATATTTGAGGCTGGATCTATTCACATAGTATTGGCCTCCATATCTGACTTCCAATCTCCGATCTTGAAAAGTTCATTCTTAAACATTACTTGCTTCATCCCTTTTAATTTTCACCACCTTGTTAGAACGTCAGTCTTCCTTCTAAATGTTTCCGACCACCTCTTAATCTTAATATCTAAGACCAGTAACCTATGTTGACTTGTTAAGTCCTCTTCTAGGATAACTTTGGAATCCTTGCATAGAGCACGATTTATCTTTCTTGTGCGAAGGAAGTCAATTTGACATCTATTTTGCTCACTTTTAAAGGTCGCTAAATGAGATTCCCTTTTTATAAAGTGGGTATTTAGTAGTATAAGGTTGTAGGACATAGCAAAATCGATGATACTTTTTCCCTCCTCATTTATGGTCCCAAAGCCAAGACCTCTATGAACCTTTTCATAACCTTGACGTTCACTTCCTACATGTCCATTGAGATCCCCATTAATAAAGATATTCTTTTCATTTGGTATATTCTACATAAGGTCATCCATATCCTCCCAAAATCCGCTTGTTTACTCTCACTATCTAATCCAACTTGTGGAGCATATGCATTAACTATATTAATCGCATCTCCTTCTATAATTGATTGCACTAAGGGTCGATTGTAGCCGAATAGAACCGGGATTAACCAGTATAAGGGCCGGAGCCCAGTTTGGTTGCCGGGATGCATAATATACCCAATTCTCCCAATTCTACCTAGAATCCCTAATTCCCACCCCGCCTTAGACCCTTCTTCCACCCCAATCTTCCTTCCCATCACCGAATAGAACCGGAATTATAAAATTTGAGCAATGTCTTCACCTTCCAAAAAAAAAATTTGAACAATGTCTTGAACATAATTCAAAAGCATACATAATGTTTCATTTTGATTCTAAAATGCCATGGCAGTCTGAGGCCTCCATTGCACTCATTAACTGTCGATGGTGAGAAAACACATCCTGTAACTAGAACCTAAATATTAGTAGAGTCTATTGAACCATCATTAGCTCTAGGGTTATGTAGTGAGACCATCCAACTACTCAAAGGTGAAGCTAGTGGTTGGGAAAGCCCAGCACTAGTGACTCTCTCACTAGCTACCCAAACGTTCCTTTTAGCCATGTGAGAGCTGCTGGACCTGGACTAATAGCTGCATTACAGGAGACTCCACTATGGAACTTAAAGGCATGGGAACACTAGTTGATGCTAGTTACTTAACCCACTAACCAGCGAACTTCTGAGAATTCCCCTCCCTAAACCAATTTCCGTAGGAGCAAGAGATGATCTGCGGCCTAGGATACTTATACTATCATCCTCCTTAGCTGAATTAGAGGGATTTGGCTTTGATGGAGCAGTAGCAACAATTGGCTTCTTGGCAGTACCCTAAACTACACTAGAAATAGAAAGAACTGCAACAGTTGTTGATCCACCGGCCATATTACATGAAATAATTGCAACATTTGTTTATCCACCATCCATATTACATGCAGAGACATGGCTAACAAAAGTCGCTGAATTAGACGCTATTCTTGCACTAGAACTAATGCTTAGAGATTCTATAGAGGCCAAGATGCCCACAACTTCAATTTTAGAAGGTGGGGTCCTTGGAATGATATCAGAGTTGCTATTCTGAGAAGCTATCTCCTGAGCTTGATCATAGGAAGAAGCATCCTATTGGATAGCAGAGAAAACTAAAGCCTAACAAAAGAAACTAAATGAATTCAACAATAGGCTGCTAAGCCTTGTTAGGGAAAGATTGCCCAAGAGGCTTCTAAATAGCACACTAGAGTTAGTCTTGTAGTATTAATATCCTTACTTGTTTGTAATGTCCAGTTGTTCCTCTGCAGAATTTTTTTTTTTGGGGTTGGTTATTCAGTTGTCATGATCACTACCACATTTTGAACTTTGTTCTATTGCCACCATATGCACACACAAGTCCTCTGTTTAGCTATCATTAATGTCCTTACTTGTTTGTGATGTTTGTAATGGCATTGACCTCGCAACATTTATTCTTACTTTTTCCATATATTTTGTTACATCATTTATGTATGACATTGACCTACTAATGCAAATTCATATTTGAGCTTGGTTTTTACTTAGCTAATGTCTTCCTGCACTAATGGCTACCCTTGCCTTGTGCATGGATTGGAGAATGGTTATGTAGGAGGGCGAGTAAGCGGGCAAGAACTATGTGTAGGTGCTTAAAATGCTCGTGTGATTAACATGAAAAATCTATGTTGTTTAGTGTAAACTAACCTATTAAAAACAACAACTAAGTGCAGTGATCGCCAGAAACTTTTGACTTAAAAGTTTCAAAAGAGAGTTTTGATCGCCTACCTGTTTGAACGCGGAAGATGTTAAGTCCATGATTCCCCTCCTTCAGCCGGCTGAAGAAAGTGAGCCCTTCTCGTTCTTTTGTTCTTGCTGTTGAGTTTGAGGTTGAGGATCGTCCAGAAGTCTTTCTGGCTTTGTGCTTGATTTCCCCTTTTGATTCTCTTGTTGTTGTTGAGTGCAGCAGAGATAGAAACAGGAAATGAAGAAATGATGATGAGATTTTAAGTGGAAGCAGTATCTAAACTAATCATGATTTTAAGCATGCAATTGAACAGTAAACTTACTTGTTTAATGGCTTTGAAAACCCCTTAATCAAATAGGTTTTGAAAGATGATGCTGTGGTGTGTGTTGCATGAAGTGAATATGAAGACTGAAAGATTAATGAAGATGTAGAATAAAAATGCAGAAATGAAACACTTATGCCCAATGGGATGAAGCCTTGAAAGGATGAAGATTCTTGAAAGGACGCCGACTTCTGGAAATGGCAGCGCTCCGGCGTTCCGACGTTGTTGCTCCGATCTTCAACTCGGTATAATAACGCTCTCTTTTCTTTCAATAGGGCTCAATATTTTTTACTCTTCAAGATGTAAGGTATTTATAGGCTTCTTCTGCGTTCGCGATTAACATAGAAAAATCTAGGATTTATCTATCTTAACCGACAGATAAATACTGATTAATTCATCTTTATCTATAATTATCTAAAACGCGTCCACCATGGCTGACGCCTTTCAGATTAATTAAGATAAGGATAAATATCCGGGAAAACTTATCTTTATCTTTATTGGCTAAAACGCGTCTACATGTGTACACGTCTTTTAAACTAATTAAGATAAGGATAAACATCCGGAAGAGAAGTAGAAATAGCCTAGGAAACCTAAAACGCGTCAGCACTCACAGACGCCTTTTAGCTAATTAATCAACTGATTAAAATTCAAATTTAAACGTTAAAATAGGAATAAACTTTAAATCGCGTCCACACAGGTGGACGTCTTTTAGAATTTATGCATATTTTAACTGAAATTTGAGCTAAAATCAATTTAATTGATTAACTTAAACATGTCTGTTAAACCCGACACTTAAAAATATCAATAAAAATTAATCAATGATTAAATATCAGACCATTCTGAGGCATTATTATATGATATGAAATTTACTCGAAATGATGTCGAAATTAGCGTGTCTACAGCTGCCTCACCTTGGCATCATCTTTGCAAGGGAGTGAAATGAAATGGAATGTACTGAAAAGGTGATGCCAAGGTGTGATGAGACACGCTCTTAACATCACATGATTGGAATTTTTCTCAAAATTATCATTGAAGATAGCTCAAAGAGATCAATAGAATTAATCCTGTCTGGATGAGGTAGACAAGGAAATAAAATAAAGTCGATCAACCTCCTCGGAGTGGGAAGTACCCCAGGTCATAGACACTGTAGGTTTCATCATGGGGAGCGTTTGCCAGCCAATGTGGACGTGCTGCAGCCATGATGGATCTTAAAAGAAAACAAGAAATATTGGATAAAGAATCCAAGAAAGGATAGAATTCCAAGGATATCTTCAAGCGAACCTCAAAGATAATCAAGATACTTAATTCAGAATGGAATATTTCATATCATGTTTGAGATTATTTGATTAATGCTCTGAAACTTAATCAATAATTAATCCTTATCACAATGATTTCAAAGTCCTACATGATGCATGCTGGGTTAAAAGAAAAATATAAAGTCAAATAAAATATAAATTAATTAAGGATAATATTGTTAAATTGTTATTAATGATTTAAGATACAAATTCTTGTAATTCAGTGCTAAGCCGAAGCTCGTTTATCCACGCACCGTTTCACAAAAGTGGAACCATCGTCCTTACTAATTAACAATCCAACGGCCTATCCGTGCGATTAAGAATCCTCTGGAATTATCACTGTTTTTGTTGAAGGGGAACTCAAATTCCAGTTTCATCAAAATTACAAGGTCCTTGATATATACTCTAATAAATACTTATCATATAGTAATTATGATGATGCAAATGATTTACATGGAAGGGTACAAGAGTAGAGATAACCATCTTTTTAGTCACGGTCAGGACTTCTTGACTCCACAGTGAGATCTTCTTGACATTTTCCAGCTTTACTTAGGCTTTCTTGAATTTTCTGCAATCAAAATTGTTAATAATTCCAAACAAATATTCAATTTAAAACATCAAAAACCACAAAATTTCGAATAAATCACAAAAAGGCTGAAACGCGTCGTGTCACGCAGACGCCATTTAACGTTTAAACGCGTCAGTGCTCCTCGACGCCTTTCACTCACAGAAACAGGTTTCTGGCTGTTCTCTATTCGGATTCCAATTCCATCAATGCCTTATGTCCTGTATACAATTTGAACAAACATGTTAAGTATCTGTTCAGGCTTAGCCCCTTGCCTGGTTAAGTAACCGACTACTTGATCCTATCCTTGATAGAAGGGTCAAGGGGCATAGCCTTTATTAACAAAGGTAATGAGAATAATTAAACTTAAGCAAAAATGCAACATGCAAGCAGACAGATGTTCACTGAAAATAAAAGGAATGAGACACACCAAATACAACAAGCAGATGCTAATTGAAATATTTTTGTTATTTTGAAATATTCATTTTTTTTTGGGTTTTTGAAATATATGCTTTTTTTTTTTTGAATTTTGACATATGTAGTTTTTTTTTTGAATTTTTGCATATGTATTTTTTTGGATTTTTGATATATGTATTTTTTTTGGGTTTTTGACATATGTATTTTTTTGGATTTTTGATATGTATTTTTTTGGATTTTTGACATATGTATTTTTAGATTTTTGACTTATGTATTTTTTTGAATTTTTTTTTGACATGTATATTTTTTTTTGAATTTTTGACTAAAAGATCAGCATGGTACTTAGATCAAAAGATCATATTCATTTATTAACTTAATTCCCAAATTGTTCTTTAACAACTTAACTCAAGCTCATCGTGTTTGAATTTGTGTTTCCATTCGTGATCCCATTTGATGATTTGACCCTTAGTCAATGTAAGCCATTCCTTAAGTTTGGAGTACATCTCTTTAGAAAGAAAAGATGAATAAGTTTAGAAAGCCCATGAGAAGGTTCCGGAGACTTAAAAAGATGTCCCTTTCCTACCCTAATATCCGTTGGGGTTCGGTCATTTTTTTTCCGGGGTATTTATCGACCTTGCGTTCTCTTTTGTTTCTTTTCATGGCCTTGATATAACGTTTGTAATGTGATGGACTTTTTGATTTGACATTTGTCTTTTTACCTTTTTGCTTTTGCTTTTTCTATTCTTTTCTTTGGGACGGATCTCCCCCATTTTTTTTATGACGGCCTCCTACTAAGATGGCGGGTATTCTTGGTAGTCTATTCTAAGTCTCGTTCTTACATCATGGGCCGAGTATTAAACATAATTTTTTGTTTAAAATGAATGATCTGTACTTTACACTTTCGGTCAAGCTTTCGATATTCTTTAGTACTTGTCATCTCTTGTTACTCACGAATCAAACGTGTCAGTGTGTGCAGTAATGAGCTTGAAATTAAGTTATCTAGACTAATAAGGAAATTTGAGTTTATAAACTTTCTGATTCCACTGGTCTTTGTACCATACTGATCGACTCTTTAACCTAAGGGTATTATTTCTTAAGATGTAAGCCATTCCAGGGATGATTTAGCTCTTCTCCTTCTGCATTAACAAGACGATAAGCATTACCAGGAAAAGCGTGCGATACAACATAAGGTCCTTCCCAGTTGGGTTGGAGCTTAGAATGCGGACCACCAGGTTTTACAAAAATTCTTTTGACAACCATTTCACCGACTTTGAACTTACGTTCAATGACTTTCTTTTGATAAAAGCGTGCTAGTCTGTTTTGATAAACTTTTGCATGATTAGCAGCTGACCATCTTTTCTCGTCTAAGAGTTCCAATTGAGCAAGGAGTGCTGAACGATGTTCATCAATGGAAAATTCCTTATTCAATTGTACTCTTAATGACGGTATGAGGATCTCATATGGAACTACCGCCTCCATTCCAAATGTTAAGGAATAAGGAGTTTGCCCAGTGGGTGTGCGGATTGAAGTTCGGTAGTCCCATAGAGCCTCAACCAATTTTTCTGGCCAATCTGCGAATTTATTAGATTTACACGTCTTTTTGATGATTTTTATCAAAGTCTTATTTGTTGCCTCTGCTTGGCCATTGCCTTGCGGATAATAAGGAGATGAATGATGCAATGCAATTTTATACATGTTACAGAGGTCCTTCAATTCCTGTGACACGAACTGCAGTCCGTTGTCGGTGACGATGGTGCTTGGAATTCCAAATCGAGTGATGATGTTCTTCATGATGAACTTGCAGACGATTGATGCTTTGATCTCCACGTACGCTTCAGCTTCTGCCCACTTGATGAAGTATTCCGTTGCCGTGAGAATGAAAGATTTTTGCTTGATGCCGAAATCTGGGTTACTAAGAGGTCCAATGATGTCGAAAGCCCACATGGAGAAAGGCCATGGGGAAGAAACAGGATGGAGTGAAGATGCAGGAGAATGAATTTTGTCGGCGTGAAGTTGACACTTAGCACACCTACGGACATATCCTACACAGTCTTCTTCCATGGTTGGCCAGTAAAATCCTTGTCTAAGGATCTTCTTTGCTAGCATCTGTCCATTGACATGGCCACCACAAACTCCACTATGAGCTCCTTCCATAACCTTCCAAAGCTCATCTTCGTCTAGACATCTCAGGAGAACTCCATAAAAACCTCTCTTGTATAATGCTCTCCCAACTAGGGTGTATCGTTGAGCAACTCTCCTGATAGCTCTCTTCTCCTCAGTTGTAGCTTCCTCAGGATACGATTGATCTTCACAATATTTTGCGATTTCAAAATACCATGGCTTCTGTTCATCATCCATCTCTTCTAACAGCTCCATTAACATATTTCTCTTTTCTCAATGATATCTCCGTCTCTGACTTTCTTCAGCAACTTCTCCTTAGTTCTAAGGAATGAAAGATCTTTCACGGCAGGTGAAAGACGCCTATGAACTATGATTGATTCGGATTGTTTGCTGATTGGAAAATCAAGAGAAGATGCAAGTGAAGCTAGAGCGTCTGCTAAGATGTTTTGATTCCTAGGGACATGGACAAAGATCAATTTCGTGAAAAGCTTTGAGTAAGCAGAAGTAAGTTCTTGATAAGGCTTGAGCTTGGGATCGAGAGTTCGATACTTGGTCAGCACTTGGCGAAGAATTAGCTAGCTATCACGTACAATCCTGAGTTTGGTGGCACCATGGAAATGAGCAACCTCGAGGCCAGCAAGGAGTGCCTCATATTCAGCTATATTATTTGTGACTGGAAAGTCAAGCTGAAAGGCTTGTGGAATGGTGACACCTTCAGGTGATAACAGAACAATACCTATCCCTTTTCCATGAGAATTCAGAGCTCCGTCAAAATGCAGAGTCCACATATCATCTCTGATTTGATTTACGGACATATGTTCCTCATCCGGAAACTCTGATCGCACTGGATCAAATCGAGGAAGGGGATGATGAGCGAGATGTTCCGCTATGGCATAGCCCTTGATCGCTTTCTGCTGAATGTAAGTGATATCGAATTGAGATAAAAAGCTTTGCCATCGCACTAACCTATCAGTAAGAACAGATTTCTCTAGAAGGAATTTGATCGGATTCATCTTAGCGATGAGATGCACTTCATGGGCCAGAAAATAATGCTTTAATTTCTGCACGACCCAAACCAATGCTGCACATGTTTTCTCCATCGCCGTATATCTCTGTTCAGGGGGGTTGAGAAGTTTAGAGAGATAGTAGGCTGCCCTCTCTTTTCCTTCTTCATCCACTTGTGCTAGGACAACCCCCACTGCATCATCCAGGACTGAAATGTAAAGTATCAATGGTTTGCCTGGAGATGGTGGTCTCAAAACAGGAGGACTTGCTAGATAGTTCTTTAATCCATCGAATGCCTCCTGACACTTATCGTCCCAATCGAATTTGACTCCCGGCTTGGTAAGCTCGTAAAACGGCTTACACCTTTGTGAGTGCTGGGAGACAAAGCGGCGAATAAATTGCAACCTCCCGATTAATCCTCTCAACTCTTTCAAGTTTTTAGGAGGTGGCATTTCTCTAATAGCCTTCGCCTTATTGGGATCGATCTCAATTCCCCGTTTGCTGACAATAAATCCAAGCAATTTTCCTGAAGATACCCCGAATACACATTTCTTGGGGTTCATCTTTAATTGATATTCTCTCGATCTCTCTAATACCCTTGCCAAAACTTTGGCGTGCTCAGCCTTTGTTTTCGATTTAACCAATAAGTCATCCACATACACTTCCAAATCTATGTGCATCATGTCATGAAATATTGCCATCATAGCCCTTTGATAAGTGGCTCCAGCATTCTTTAACCCAAATGGCATGACAACATAACAGTATGTTCCCCAAGGTGTAGTGAATGACGTTTTCTCTTGATCCTCTTCTGCCAGCTTAATCTGATTATATCCTGAAAATCCGTCTATAAACGATAAAGTCTCATAGCCAGCAGTATTATCGATGAGTACATCAATATGAGGCAATGGAAAATCATCTTTAGGACATGCCCGGTTCAAATCACGGAAGTCAATGCAAATTCTGACCTTCCCGTCCTTCTTCATAACCGGGACTATGTTAGCCACCCATTGTGGATAGAGGACAACTTTAATAAATTTAGCTTTATGCAATTTGTCGACCTCTTCCTTCATCTTTAAAGCCATTTGTGGGTGGAATCGCCTTAATTTTTGCTTGACCGGGCTAGCTCCATCCATTAACGTTAATCTGTGTTCAACTAAAGATGAATCTAAACCTGGCATATCTTCATAACTCCAGGCGAAAGTGTCCTTATAGTCTTTAAGTACTTGTACCATTGCCTTCTCATATTCTGTAGAAAGATTTTTGCTGACGAGGACAACCTTAGTTTCGTCTTCAGTCCCTAAATTGATTTCTTTGGTGGGTTCTTCTACGGCAGCTGAGGGTTCATCGAATCTCTTCACTCCACTGGCATATGCCTCAGCTGCGTCCTCGTCATCTTCCTTATTTTCAATAATGGGGTCCTTTTCATGCATTAATTCATATACCCCATACCCATCATTGACTGACTCATCATTCATACCATCTTCTGGCATCTGAATTGGATTTTCTAAAAACTGAGGGATCAAAGAACAAGAAAAGCATTTATCAGCTAAGTCCTGGAGGTATCTATCTGGAATTCGCCTACCCTTAGGCTTCCTAGACTTCCTAACCTGACTAATCTGACTAAAACTAGACTGCCTAACTTTACTAAACTCCCTATCATAACCTAACGATGATGAAGTAGGATAGGAATCCTGGGGTACAAGTGGAAATACAAGAGAATCCTCCCGAGGGGAGGGACAGAGTAGATCTAGAAGAGAATCTTGACTGAAGGACCCGCGCGACGGGGTGCGATCGGACAAGTAAGATGTTTCCTCGATAAAGATTTGAGAAGAATTTGTTGTAAAATTGGCGTTTTTTTTTTTGATATCAGAGGAATTAAACATGAAGCAGAAGTGAATACAAATGGGAGGAGAAACAGACGGAGGAAGTGGCACCAAGGCCAGAGGATTAGGGGGATCATATAGTAATATGTCCCAGATCAAATTATACATCCTCTCTAGATCGAGAGGAGGTTGTGGAATAAGGTCCCGGGGGGACAGAGTAATCATGACGGGCGGAGCCCGTGGGATATCTTCAATAATGACCCGCGACCAAGTCGGGGTCAAGAGCAGTGTGCGAAATAGAGTATGGAGCATGAAGACATGTGAAGGATATGTCCCCCTCCAGAGCAGATCTGTAGTGTAACCAGCTTCATAGGGGTCATCTGGTTCCCCTTCATCGGTCTCTTCAGACAGCAATATCCGCTTGTCAAATATGGCACCAGGGCTTTCAATCAGCTCATCAATCTGCGGCGGCCACTTAGGTTCTGCAGGATCTAGGAATAATCTGTTCAGTGCAATATAAAGGTCTCTAAGATCGAACCACCTGTACCATTCACGTTCAGGATCATGAAATTTCCACCTTTTCATAGGCCGCAGAGCCTCCAAGGATTGGTACGTAAGTAGTTCAGAGCAATGTCTGGCCAAATCTCTCCCATATATATCATGGAAGTCAAAACGCGAAGTAATGACTACCGTGTTGTCGTAGCTAAGTATGGGCCCTTTCACAAAGTGCCTACACAGGGTCCATGTTAAGGGATCTCGGCCTTCTTTGGGTGGTGTAGACATTGCCTCCCAGATTTTCGGACCTTCTTCGATCTCTGCTTGCTGAACCAGATCTTGCTTCAGTTTTCTTGGCCTATAGCCCAGACCACTTCCAGGTGCTGCTCGATGATTTTTAACAGGAGTGGTCCTGCCTTGCAACTGTGTGCCCAGACCTCTTCCAGGCTCATAGCCGTTCTTCATCATAATCCTCCATCCTGGGGTACTCATGCACTTCCCCCTTTTTATGGCATCTAACGGGTATGGAGAAATAGTGGCGGCTTTTAGAGGATCAGCCACTGGACGGTAGACCTGTAATACCGACAGAAAAGGTTGTCGGCCAGGTAAGACAACAGATTTAATATTCAAGGTATGAGCAGCAGCAAGGATCGGCATGCTCGTCACTTTAATAATTCGTCCTTTGAAAGGGAATTTGAGGCATTGGTGATTTGTAGAGGGAATCGCCTCAAGAGTTTTGATATAAGGACGACCCAAAATGGCATTTATAGAAGGGTCGATTTCTAGGATGTGAAATTCGACCTCTGCATGACTTACAGGGCCCAGCTCCACCTTCAAATAGACCATTCCCAGAGGGGAACGGGTAGAATTGTCATATGCCGTCACTGAGATGGGGCTGGGCAGCCATTTTTCTTTGGGCACACCGCACAGCTCCAGGGTCTTCGGAGGTAAAACATTGATCGAAGTCCCTGTGTCGACCAGGCATGCATCCACGGCCTTCTTACAGATGTTGACCGTGATGCTCAGAGCCATGCTTCTGGCTGCCGGCGGTGCTAGTTCCGATGTATGAAATGTAATGGAGGGCTGATCCCCCTGAGGAACTAGTAGTGCTGCAATTTTTTCTACCGGCACGTCCTCATTGACCATCACCTTCTGTAGATATTCCATTAAGGCTTCTTGGTGAATCTTGGACCTTTTGATCAATTCAAGTACAGTGATCCGTGCCGGTGTCCGATCCAGATGTTTCAACAAGTCATATTGAGTGCCTGGTGCACTCTCTTCATTATGGGCTTCCTCAGTCGGCTGTGATGGGCCGTCTCTAACTGTGGACTGAGGAAAGACTTTGTTGAAAATCCTTCCACTCCGGAGCGCGTGTTCCTCAACCATGGAGGATCCGGGTGACACTTTATGTACCGTAGGGTTGGATGGTGCGGATGGCGTAGAGGGTTGGTATGTAGGTGATGGCGTAGGGCTAGGTGGTGATGGCGTGGTACGGATTAGAGGCCTAGATGGTTGGATGGTGGATGGGTAAGTGGTTGGCGAAGTGGGGAATGGTACGCGTAATAGCGGTCTAGATGGTAAGGGGATATCTGGGTAGGTGGTAGTGGTAGCGGGTGAGGTAGGAAATGGTACGCGTAGTAATGGCCTAGATGGTAGGAGGGGCGTGTGATTGGTTTGCGGGGGGTTATATGGTAGCGGCGTAGGAGCGCGGGGCGTGATGGGCTTGAGGAAGGCGGGTAGTGGTAATGGGTTATTGGGTGTGGGCGAGTGATATGTGGGTGTCGGTAGAGGGGTGATGGTAATGGGTTGAGGCCTAGGTATGTGGATGGTGTGGCGTGATGGTCGCTCTGCGGCACTTGGAACGTGACCCGTTGAACAAAGAGAGGAAGAGTCCTCTATTCTCCACTGTTGCCCACGACCAGCCTCAGACTGGCTGTTCGTCAAAATGGGAGCAACTTGGTTTTGGTTCTGGTGCTTCGGGAGTGGATTCTGCACTATGCCCATGTTGGGTGGTGCTGCTGCTTGTGCTGGTGGTCTTCCTTGCTGCGGCTGCTGCTGCTGTGGTCTTCTCGCCTTCAGGGCTGATATGTACTTTTTCATCTCCTCTCAGTCTATGCCGCCCTGCTCGTTGAGATCATGAATATAATCTCTGAATTGAAAGTAGGTGTCAATGGTATGCCCAGGTTGCCTATGGAAGTAGCAATACCTGGACGTATCGGCATTTTGAGGCCAGACGGCCTTTTCCCTTGGCAAAACTAAGGCATTAGCTGCCATTAGAGCACTGAAAATATCTGCCAAGGATTCTGGGAGGGCCGGGTATTCTGCCCTCTTCGGACCTGGAGGTCTTCTCTGCTGGTTGTAGTCACCAGGAGGAGGGACATTATGGTACGCCGGCGGTGCGCGCGGCTGATATTGTAGCTGTTGCTGTTGCTGATATTGTTGCTGTTGGGGCTGCTGGTACTGCTGTTGCCGTTGCGGCTGTTGTTGTAGCTCTTGCTGGTTCTGATTCGGCTGCTGGGGCCGCTGATACTGTTGCTGATAATGGGGGTTATGCTGCTGCCTGTACCCTTGTTGGTTCGGCTGCGGTGGCCTCTGGTATTGCTGCTGGTTCCTCACGAACTGAGGCGAGTTATTGTTCATGCTACTGACTTGCTCGTGAGAGAGCGTGCCCTCAGTAGTCGGACCTGTGCTGGGAGAATTTGGGACTGCAGGCTTCCGAGGTGGAGGCCTGCTAGGTCTGTGAGGATTAAAGACGCTAGAGAACGTAGCGTCCTTGAAGGCATTTTGGCAGTACCGTGCTCTTTCATAGAACTCTGCCATGTTGGTCAAATTGTTCAAGGAGAGGACTAGCTTGAACTGGGGCGTGGCGTTGGAAATTAACATCTTCACTTGCTCGGACTCGGACACGTGATCCTTCACCTTTTCAGCCAGGCCCCGCCACCTGTCAGCGAAACTGACAAACTCCTCATCAGGTTTCATCTTTTCTGCAATAAGGTCAGTGATAGACAAGGAGGGTGCAACTCTGTCCTGGTATCGTTGGATAAATTTGCGTGAAACGATACCGTAATCCTCTACTTCGGAGGGTTCCAGAGAAAAGAACCACTCGAGGGCTGGTCCCTCTAGAGATCTCCTGAACAAAAAGGCCAACGACCTCTTGTCGTTCTGCCAGAAAGATGATTCGTACATAAACTCCTTTAGATGTGTGAAGGGGTTACCAGTACCGTTATACTTTCGGTACACTGGCATCTCAGAGGGTGGCAGATGGAATACTGGCAGGCTCGGTAAACTGATCTCTGGCACAGCTTTAACCCCCATCATCTTCTGGAGGTTGTTAAACTGCTCATCCATGCGCTCCATCTTGGCCAGCAACGCTTGCGTGGTCAGATCTGCCTGGGGAGGAGGAGGAGGTGGAAGTACTTGATAGGCCTGCTGCCTAGAGTACGTTGGACAAGGAGGACAATAAAGAGGAGGTCCGACAGAGCTTCCGCCATACCCGAGGGCATTTTGATAAACAGGCGTTTGCGGTCTAGCCGGTTGCCTAGATGATGAAAGTTGTGGCCCAGTTGGCCGAGAAGTGATATGAAGGCCTTCCATGGCCTGATGGATATAAGGAGGAGGAAGAGGAGGTTGTTGAGTAACAACAGGGGGAGCCACAGGGTTCGGCTCAGCAGGCTGTACGGGTGCCTTCCCCTTCAGAATAGACTGGATCGCCTCGAACTGCTGAGGGTCCAGTCGGGAGGCAAGAACTCCCAAGGCGTTGACGAGATCGGAAGGATCAGAGGGTGAGGGATCATTCTGATTCATGTCCCCCTCTAGATCGGGATTAGGGATCGCATATTCATGTGGGGGAAGATCAGGATATCGATCTTGTGGATGAAAGAGAGGCGTCCGGACATTCCCATCTTGTCGATATGGAATGGGGACGGAATTACGGGAGGCATCAGCATCTCTCCCGTTCTCATAGTTGTAGTCCGAATCGCGAGGGGCATTAGCATCTCCCTCGTAGTTGATGATGGCGTCTTAAGCCATACTCAAGTCCCTGCCTGATCGCAGCAGCATGATGTTAGATTCCCTTTTCAAAGATTTGACAAACAAGTTGCACAGAGATTAATCAAACAAGTGGATGTTTAACATGATTTTAAGGTTCTTGTTGAGTTATTTGGATTGGATTAAACCACAAATTCGCTCAGGGAAAGGATCCTAGTTTCAGTTCGAGTTCCACCGTTATTCTCTAGGGCTTTCTCTCACAACGCTTTCGGAATCTAGCCGGGACTTCAATTGGTACAACCAGCCCGATGATCAAGGAGGAATACCTTGATTTTGGGGACTTATGGAGGTCTCAACGTCAACTCCTCTAGTCTGATCAAGGGACCAACCCAATCAGAGAGAGTTGCTGACGTCGAGTCACATCTACAGTCATCTTTTCTCAGTCACATCTACAGTACAACTGTCTCAAAGACAAGACCTTCCCCTATAGGACTGAGATGGACTACCTAGTGGCCAGCAGCACTGCCTATGGTCCATATGCTAAGGCGACCCATCGTAGATGCAATCTGACTGTTGTCACTGATGATCTACATAATATTGACTACACTATGCACAGTCAATCACAACTCACATACGTCGATGAGTTTCTTGCCGCACTCTAGGGGCCGCAGCACAATGATGACTATCTCATGGGTGTCTGCGACTATAACTTGCCTTCCTCTCCTCCACCCCAAACTCGAACCATGGCCTCCAACAGCGAAGTGAACTCCCCGTGCAAGAAGTGTGGGTCTGCATCCAAGAGGTCCAAGGGGAAGGCAATTGAGGACACAGCCGTCATCACTGATTTTGTTCACTGTGTTCGCGAGCGAACCGACCTTCTCAAGGAGTTGCGTAGAAAATTTGCAGAGATGATGTCTGTCTCCGCTGTCTGGAAGTAATAAAAAAGCATAGCCCACGAGCATGAATGTATCCCTTCAATGAAGGAATGCGTGGATACTTTGTGACAGGTTCCTGGCATACATCCAGAACTATTCGTCAAGTCCTTGGATCTCTTCAAAGATCTAGGAAATCGGAGATTATTTAGGGTACTCGGCAATGAGGAGATAATGTGGATGTTGAACCACATGGGCTAATGTGTGAGATCTTGTCCTCTATGTCAGACTTCTTGTTATCTTGATTTTGTTCTTAATTTGGACCTTGTATTCGTGTCTTATGTATCTGCTTGGACCTCGTATTTGTGCCTAATGAACTGTTCAATGTGATTGAGGACACAATTATAGATCACATTGAGAATGTGTACGTTCTGCAGGTACGACGACGTATGCATAACTCTACTCTATCCAACCACACCTGGATCCAAGAGATACTAGAGGGGCATGACGAAAGGTTTTACCAGATGTTTCGAGTGCACCCCTAAATGTTCTTAGGACTCCGTGACCTACTTGTCAAGCGCAGGCTCTTGAGGGACTCGCGCCATATGACAGCCATGGAGCAGCTTGGTATGTTCTTATATGCTGCCGGCCATAGGGTAGCAACAGGGGTCATGTGTGAGCGGTTCCAACACTCTTCTTAGACGATTAGTCATTACGTCAACCTCATCACAAAACATATAGTGAAGTTGAAGTATGACCTTATTCAACTACCTACACGCACTCAGATCTGCGACTGTGATCCACATATCTGGGGGAAGGAAAGGTTCTACCCTTGCTTTAAGGTGATCACTATACACAATCTTAGTTGTGATGTATATACTGACAATGATTAATAAATGTTATTGCACACAACTTTCTATAACCCTTGATAGATGCGATTGGAGCCATTGAAGACACGCATGTCTTGGCAAATGTGCCACAGATACATCATGGCCGATTTTGCAACCTCAAAGGTTTCATTATCTAGAATGTCATGGGTGTTGTGTCGTTCGACCTCACCTTCTAGTATCTTGCGATTGGTTAGGAATGATCGGCTACCGACATGCGGATGCTTAGATGGGCTTTGGACTAAGGCGGATTCACTATCCCTTGTGGGAAATATTATCTTGTTGATTCTAGATATGCAAACTCAAGTGCTTTCTTGACTCCATATCGGGGCCAAAGGTATCACTTGGCATCGTTTGAGGAAGCACAAAATCGCACAACAAAGAAGAGAAGTATAACCATCATCACACTCAATTAAGGAATGTGCCCGAAAGAGCATTCGACGTCTTGAAGAATCACTTTCACATGTTGAAGGAGGGGAACATGTACCCCTGGGCGATGCAGAGGAAGATGGTCATTGCATGCGCTGTCATTCACTACTTCATACATCTATCTCAGGGACATGACTACTACTTCAACTGCAAAAACAATGAAGAAGCAGTTGTTGACGATGCTGGCGATGAGGACTCCCATTGACATCCCTCTCAGCAGGGCTGCAGTTGCATTAGGAGGACATATCAGAGACTCGATTGCTGATGCACTTTGGAGATGAGTTGTGTTCCTTATATCTCCTGTTATGTGATCTGTTTGACATGCCTCTTCCCTTATTTCGTTCTATGTCCGTAGGTTGAGCTGTTGAGATTTGGGTTTATTATCTTGTACTTCGTTCATAGTTGCACTTGGTTTCATTTGCTTTATGCTTGTTATTTTTGTGTGCTATATTGGGCATGTCCTTTTAGCATGTATTTTTATATTTCAGTTATACTTCCTTATTTCATTTTTATGTGCATTGTCAAAATTAATCTTAAGCATTTTCCTTCACTTAAATAATGTAGTTACTATGCATTTTTTTGATAGTAGAAGGCAACAATGTAAATGAGTCTATTAGTCGGATGGTTCCACTGCTTGGAGCAACCCCAGTAGACAATGATTTTATCAATATGAACTTTATATTTATGAGCCTGCGAGTTAATACTGTGCAAATATGCAGTCCTATCCATTGGGTATGCTGTGATGGTCGGATGGCATCACTACAACCACATTTCAGTGTATTTTTTGGATAGCAGGAGAGCAAATTTGCACGCTCCTAATTCGATCATTAAAGGCAATGATGAAATAATTAAAATGAGTCTGGTTGGTTGGTTCTACTGTTTAGAGCAACTCCACTGGATAATGATTTTATCAATATGAACTTTCTATTACTGAGCCTGCGAAGGGTGGCCGGATTTGAGGATGGTCAATAGTGTGCAATTTTGCAACCCTATCCATTGGTATGCTGGGATGGTCGAATGGCATCACTGTGACCACATTTTAGTGTGTTTTTTGGATAGGCGGGCAAAAATGCATCCTCGTAAATCGAGTATTTTTGGCAATGATGAAATAATGAAAATGATTTTTTTGGTTGGATGGTTCCATTACTTGAAGCAACCCCAATGGACAATGATACAATATGAACTTTCTATTTCTGAGCTTGCAAAGGGTGGCAACAGTTGAAGATGCTTAATAGTGTGCAAATTTGCAACCCTATCTATTGGTACGCTAGGATGGTCAGATGGCCTCGATGCAACCACATATCAGTGTGCTTTTTGGATAGAAAGAGAGCAAAATTGCACGCTCGTAATTCGGTGATTATGGGCAATGATGAAAGAATTAAAATGAGTCTATTCGTAGGATGGTTCCATGGAGCAACCCCTCTGGATAATGATTTTTTCTATATTACATACATCTTTCTGAGCCTTGAAACTATTCATAATTGGCATGGTTACAGCGTACTGACGGATGGTGAGTTTATGGCAACGGTAGGTATTGTAATTTGACTGTTACATCTTTGTTAGTTTATTTATGTATTTGTTATTAGAATGTACTAATTTTTTTATGCATAGAATGTAAAGTTATTGATAATAGGGGTAAAGTGCGTATAAACTTCCACGAAGTGTGTTGCTTGTGGATTTGGCTCAAAAGAAGCAGAAGGAGTGACGCTTTGTTGATTTTTTTTTGGTTATAATGCATTTTGTAAAATTGAAATTGTACTATTGGAATTGCGTGCATATGTGCAAGTGAATGTTATGGGTCATGATTTTGTATATTTTTTTTTCGACGTAATTGAGTGTATGATTACAAATTCTTCTATCATTTGATGACTATGTTCGGTTATAGAAAATATGAGAATTGTACATTTTTTATGTAACTGAACTTGTCACAATGATCTTTTCTTTTTGCATTTTAAATCAATTGTACATGTTGTAATTCAGGTTGTAATGTTTAAATTCTTTTACTGACGAAGTAAATTAAATAATGGAAGCATGATTTTATCCTTAGATTCATAAAAAAGTTTAGTTCAGGGAAATTACTTAATCTATGCTTACAATGGTATCATAATAATAATTAGTTAAGTAAATCTAATTGATGACCCCACTTTTTGATGTCGATAAAAAGATAAGTTACTCATAACCAAAACTAAATTTATTCCATCTAAATTAAAATAGTTTAATTGTTATATTATAAAATTTATTTAAACAAAATGTTTTGCTAAACTATTGAACTTGACGAAAAAAAATGATAATATTTTATCTTTAAAAATTTATTTATATATTATGGTGTGTTAATGTGTGTGTAAATTTGAAATGAATTAAAATCAAAATTCTGAACAGAATAATATTCTAAACATTTTAATAAGTAATTTGAAAATGATGTAAATTGCGAATAATCTATGCCTGGAATCGTAAGGGCAATATGGATATTTGTACTATTTCTTCCACTCTTTATTCCACTCCTTTCTATCAAATCACTTGGAATAGTGTAGTGTAATTCTCCTTATTCTCAGTGGAATACAAACAACTTATCAAATCAAACTACCCCTTATTCTGATTTACGAAATCCCCAAAACCTTATTTTGGTACAAACAATTCTACGAACAAAGTGAACCTAAGATAATCCTATCTCCTACTCTCCTCACCGCTACCACCGCATCCTTCAAAGTCTTATCAATAATAATATATATCTAATTCTTATTTCTCTACTTTTGTATTTTTCACTTTCTTATTTTTTTTCTCCTACCTATTTAGTCTCTTGAATGTGAGTAAGGTTGACTTTTCTTCTCTCTATAGTGTCAACAAGTTCCATCAACTTTTCTGTAAGAGACCTAATATTCTAAGTACCTACTCTGATCTACTCCTCAACCCATTTTTTCTTAGAATTCTTTCTGTAGTAACGTCTATTATATTTACATTTTGATAGAATCCATATCATGAGATGTGACAAGATTCTTATGATGGTTGTCATCTACTGCAACCATTCTCCTTTATCCGGGCTTGGGACCGGCTAAGCACGACAGGCTCATACTTATGCTGCGTTAGAGATATATATGCAAAATTACTTAAAATTAAATAAAGATGGTCTTTCTGCATTTATCATTTTTTTAACATCTTTTTGGATTACTAGTTTATCATTTATCATTACTAGCATTTGTATACATGGTAATATAAAAAATAAGATTGTAAATTTCGTGGAATTAAATGAAGAAGACAAGAAGTGGACGCTTCCATTGTTACTACACTTTTCTTTTCCATAAAAATTTGAAAATTTGCCGTAGAAAATTAAAATACAAATTGTTATGATGAATCAAATTTGTTTGCACGCTAAAATGTTCAAAAATCAAAAGTTAGATATTGTAATGTCAAACTGTACAATGGATGAAAAAGACCATAATCTCATAGGCATCACCATCCTGTAGATGTGCAGTGATAAAGAGTAGGCGGTGTAATTGCTTAAAAATTATAAAAAATAAAACTTTAAAGGTGAAAATTAATGCTATATCGTTATGTAGAGGGAATTCAAATTAAAATAACTTTTGATGTATGCCTTAAATCTGTCTCTCTATCAGTTCCAAAAAAAAAAAAGAAAATTCTCTCCCTATATATATATATATATATATATAAGGGTATAATGGACAAATACTTGTTTCAAACGGCTGCCTCCCTCACTTTCACACCTCCCTTACTTTCAAACGCCCATGGTCTGCTTCCTCTTCGCCAGTGGCAAAGCAAACCCACTCGATTCTCTACCATCCCACCTTTGAGCTAGTGGGCGGAGGCGACGCCGGTGGCGAGGGTGCGGCCGTTCATGCGGGATCCTTGCGCCCTGGCAACGACAAGCTGCATCCTTGCCTCCCGCGTCATCTGTGCCAGTGCAGATGGTTCTTTTTTGGGGGAAAGGAGGCCATTCGTAGGGGGAGAAGGGGAAGGGGGGTGGAGGAGGGAGGGGGGTTTTGGGTGGAGGACAAGGGGATGACTAAGAGAGAGAGAGAGAGGGAGAGAGAGAGAGGCATGGGCGTCCAATTCTCCTTTGGGTTTTGCCGTCCCTCTATCCGGGACAGAATGGTTGTTTCCTTCTAGAGGGTGAGGGGAGAGGGATGAGGGTTTTAGGTGGTGGGCATAGGGTGTCGACTTCGCTTCTAGGTTTCATCCTTCTATCCGAAGTTCTCTCTCGGTTTGTCTTTTAGGATCCAATGACCATTTCCTTTCGTAGAGGGGGGGAGGGAATTTGAGGGATGAGGGTTTTTGGTGGAGGGCTTGGGGCTTCCACTTCTCAATGGGCAGGGGAGGGTGGGACAAGGGTTTTGGGTGGAGGGCTTGGGGCTTCCACTTCGCAGAGGGTGGGGGTAGGGTGGGACGAGGGTTTTGAGTGGAGGGCACGGGGCTTCCACTTCGCCTCAGGTTTCAATGGCCGTTAGAGAGAGAGAGAGAGAGAGAGAGAGAGAGAGAGAGAGAGAGAGAGAGAGTTTTAGGTGGAGGGCATGGGGCATCCACTTCGCCTCTAGGTTGCAATGGCCGGGAGGGGGGGGGGAGTGTGTGGATTCCACTTGAGTCTTTGGGTTCCACTTCGCCCGCCCGCCACTTGCCGCTGCTCCCCGCCCTGCTCGTACTCCCCTGCTGCATGCTGCTGTGCTCGGGAGATTGCATAGCGAGCTATGCTGCTCCGCGCTGCTCTGACCTGTGGAAGGCGCCTTATGACTGATCTAGCTGGTCCGCAGCCCTGCAAGCTCACTACCCGCGTGCATAGGTATTCTGGTAATTTTGCTGTTAAATATGATCTCATCATAATCTGATGACTATTACACATTCAAGGCCTTCATTATACGCAATTATAAATATGTCAATGTTCATAATGAAATTAATGCTATTTATCAGTGAACCAGATTTTAATAGGTGCCTTATGATTGGCTTTGAGGATGCCTGTAACGATCGACACCCTATAATCGGAGATCCGATTACTAAATGACTACTGAATCATTAAAATTAGAAGTCAAACTAGGATCTCAAACAAGTTTGGAAAATAAATGATAAAGTAAGCTAAACATTCCACACAACATCGAACTATAAATAAAGTGCAGGAATTAAAAATTACTATAGTTCGACTCGACTCAGCAAATAATTACATAATCCAACTGAAAGGAAATAATTATGCGTACAGGCCTAAAAATGAAAGTACAACTACGTCGTGGCATACCCCAGAACGGTGGCTGCTGGCGCACAACCTGAGATGAAACCCCACAACCACTATGCCTGCCGAGAACCCTTACCTGAAATCGCAGGGGGTGAGTCACACCAGAATGGACTTAGTAGGGTTCCTTTGATCCCCACCTCCCACACACGCACCCACCATCACAACACAACAAGGATATATGCAAGATAAACAAGGAAAGCAGTAAATAAATCATATGTCCACCGAAAAGGAATACACAAGAAACTGCCAACCCAACTAGGAAACACCGATCTGCTGGAACGGAATAACAAACCGTCGGATAGCGCGCTTGCTACTCCGGTCTATCTAGCTCTAGGTGGTTCTGCCTCCTCGCAGCCACGAGTGACACTCAGTGTACCACTCCCACACCGACACAGGGTGTAAAGCATTAACAACTGTCACTCTAGGTCCACGATCGCATAAAACACAACATAATGTCATTCTAATCACATGAGAAATCCCCGTCCCAATGTATGATTTCAAGAATACATTTAACATGGTCTTTTAACGATATACGAGAATTTAATTGACATAATGTATAATAATCACACATGTTAAATGCACGAAATATGGGGCTTTGTCTTGAATCGTGTCACCCATGGCCGACGTGATTTACAAATCGTGTCGCCCTAAGTCGACGTAATTCACCACCCTAAAATTGGTTCTCCCAGAAATTGGCCTCGGGACTTCAGGGGTATCGGCCTAAAGCGCGTCCCCCATGGCCAACATGATTCACAAATCACGTCGCCCATGGCCATCACGATTTAGCGTCCGAAAATAGAACTCCGCTCTGGTCTCTATTGAGCCACACACGAGATCCCTCCCCTAAATCGAATGAAAATAGCATAAAAGGAGAGTAAAACATGCCAATTCCAATAAAAAAACCCCCTAAAACATGCTCATTTTCTACCCAAAATCCCCCATACATCCATAGCATGCTCCGAAGTAAGAAATCACAGGTTAAAGCTTGCGTGAGGATCATCACCCTACCGGTTACTTGAACTCCTCCTAGCTCCTCACCGCCGATCCGCTACACCGCAAGCCGTCGCCGGTACCATCGTGGAAGCCGTCGTCTGGAGAATGAAGTGCCGCGAAGGAGATGGTGGTGGTAGTGGTGAGAGGTAAGGGGGGTGTTGGAGTGGTGGAAGAGGAAGAAGAGGAAGAGGAAGTGAAGGGGACGGAGGTAATCAGAGAGAGGAAAGAGAGAGAGAGGAAAGGAGAGAATGAAGGAAAGGAGGGATGGCTCAGGGCGTCAACCCCGACCGAGCTAAATCACGTCGTCCCAAGACGACGCAGTTCAGACGACGAGACAAGGGTCATACACTGGCAGATGTCTGAATCGCGTCAAGCTACAAGACACCAATCAGAGCAAAAATTTGAATCGCGTCGGCCATGAAAGACGCCATTCAGATGACAAGACCGGGGCCGTATACTCGCACCCCAATGCTCGCCATGTGGCACCCCTGCATGGCTCCTAAATCGCCTGCCTCAAGGCCAACGCCTTTCAAAAGCATGTCGAGCTAGCTCGACGCGATTTAGAGGCCATGCACCAGGCCCCCAAGGGCCCAAACCAAGGGGTCCGACACCGAAATCGACCTTATAACTGAACCTAAAACCTCAATTCTTACATCCTCCCCCCCCCCCCCCTCCTTAAGAAAATTTCGTCCTCAAAATTACCGCAACTGAAGTAGCGCCAACGAAAAAGATATTACAAGCTCACAAGATAACTTACTAGAAAAGGTAGGGTAACTATTCCCGCATCTCATTTTCTCGCTCCCAGGTCGCCTAGCCTTCGAATCAATGCTGCCAAATCACCTTCACCAGGAGAATGACCTTGTTCCGAAGGACCTGTTCCCTAAGATCTGCAACATGCACTGGGATGAAAAATTCTCTGAGACTTCCTACTCTGAAAAGTCCAAAACATGAGACGGATTTTTTACATACTTCCTCAGCATTGAAACATGGAACACATCGTGAACTCCCGCAAGACTGGGTGGCAAAGCTAACTGATACGCCATTTCCTCAACTTGAGCAAGGATGGGAAAGGGCCCAATAAGCCGTGGACTCGGGTTGCCTTGCGTCCCAAATCTCATCACACCCTTGGAGAGTGAGACTCGGAGAAACACATGGTCCCCAACCTTGAACTCAAGCGGTCTCCTTCGAACATCTACATATCTCTTCTGCCTGCATTGAGCTGTGTCAACCTCTGCTGCACTACTCCGACAACTTCTGCGCATTGCTATACCATCTTTGGACCTGCCATCTGCTTCTCACCGATCACAGACAAATTCAAAGGAGATTGACACGGCCATCGGTACAATGCCTCATACGGTGCCATGTCTATACTAGAATGATAACTATTGTCGTATGTGAACTCCACAGTAGATAGGTGTTGCTCCCATGAACCTCCCAATTATAGGCAACAAGCGCTTAACATTCCCTCCAATGTTTGAATAGTCCTGTCCGGTTGTCCATTAGTCTCGGGATGGTAAGCCGAGCTAAAAGCCAACTATGTACCCAAAGCCTTCTGAAAACTCCTCTAAAACCCTGAAGTGAACCTCGAATCCCGATCCGACATAATGGACAAAGGTACCCCATGCAGAGATACGATCCATTCTACAAACAATTTAGCCAGCTTGCCGACCGACCACTCTTTCCTAATAACTAGAAAGTGAGCTGACTTGGTCAATCGATCAACAATCACCCATATCGCATCTCTCCTACTGGGTGACAGGGGCAATCCCATCATGAAATCCATAGTCACATGCTTCCATTTCCACTATGGAATCGGCAATGGCTGCAACAAAGCTACTGCCTATGATATTCTGCCTTAACCTGTTGACAAATCAAGCACCTCACTACATATTTAGCTACAACTTTCTTCATTCCAGGCCACCAAAAGTGCCTTCTCAGATGATGATACATCTTGGTCGTTCCAGGATGCACTGCATAACTAGAACGATGCGCCTCATCCATAGCACTCTTACGCACGTCCTTCTCTGCCGCAATATAAAGTCTGCCTCGAAACCTACCTGTGCCATCATCCCACAAGTCCACCTCTGATATCTAGAGCATCTGAGGTAACTCTAGATATGCCCTCTCAGCATCAATCACTGAATGGTACACTGTTGGTCTCACAGTCAGACTAGCCAACACAGCTCTGCCAACCTCTCGGGGAACCCTGAAGGAAGATTCCACAAGTTGCTCATACAACTTCCACTCCTGAATCATAAGATATGACACGACCGTCTTTCGACTTAAGGCGTCTGCCACAACGTTGGCCTTTCCTGGATGATAAGGAAGGTCGAGATCATAATCCTTGATGAATTCCATCCATCTACACGGCTTCAAGTTCAAATCCTTCTGTGTGAACATATACTTCATGCTTTTATGATCAATGAAGACCTAAAACTTCTCCCCATACAGATAGCACTGCCAAATCTTCAATGCAAATACAATAGCCGCCAACTCCAAATCGTGAGTGGGGAAGTTCTTGTCATGCCGCTTCAACTGCCTAGAAGCATCGGCTTCAACCCTCCCAAGCTGCATCAAGACCGCACCTAAACCTTAACGAGATGCATCTAAATAAACCACAAATCCACCCGAACCAGATGAAAGCACTAGGACTGGAGCCGAAGTGAGATGAGTCTTCAACTCAGCAAAGCTTCACTCACACTCCTCAGTCCACACAAAACGAACTCCCTTACGAGTCAACCTCGATAAGGGTGCTGCTATGGAAGAAAAATTCGGGGCAAATTGCCGATAATATCCTGCCAACCCCAAGAAGCTCCTGATCTCTGACATAGTCGTCGGTCTTCCCTAATCCATCATTGCCTTAATCTTGGCTTGATCCATTGAAATGCCATTACCAAAAATGACATGCCGCAGGAAGTGCACCTTATCTAGCCAGAACTCACACTTGCTGAACTTAGCATAGAGTTAGTGCTCTCTTAGGACCTGCAACACTACCTGAAGATGCGTGGCATGCTCTTCCTTAGAAGAAGAATACATCAAAATATCATCCACAAATACTACCAAAAACTGATCCAGATAGGCCCTAAAAACCTGGTTCATCAAATCCATGAAAGCTGACGGAGCATTGGTCAAGCCGAAAGGCATAACAAAAAACTCATAATGTCTATACCGATCCTGAAAGCCGTCTTACTCTAATTTAATTGGACTCATGGATTCTTATCTGGTAATACGTTGACCTTAAGTCAATCTTCAAGAACACCTTGAAAGACTGCAACTAATCCATCGGATCAACGATCCTCGAAAGTGGGTACTTGATTCTTCACTGTTACCTAGTTCAGCTGTCTATAATCAATACATAGCCTCAGAGAACCATCCTTCTTCTTAAAAAATAGAACATAATCACCCCACGGAGAAGTGTTGGGATGGATAAAACCCTTATCAAGCAAATCTTGTAACCGTGCCTTCAACTCAGCGAGTTCGGTTGGAGCGATCCGATACGAGGCCTTAGACAAGGGCGCTGTACTTGGTGCAAGCTCAATAGTGAACTCAACCTCACACTGAGGAGGAAGGCTAGGCAACTCCTCAGGAAACACATCAGAAAAATCGCAGCCTACAGGCACCTCCAAAGGACTGGAAACACTATCATTACGAGCCACAACTACTGAGGCTAGGAAAGCCTTACAGCACCAACAAGCAACTTCTGAGCCATAAAAGCAGAAATGAGAATACCACGAGAGGGGAGCCTAATACCTTGAAATAGAAGCCTAATACCTATGGTAATCCACCTCAGCATAATAGGCCTCCAACCAGTCTATGCCCAAGATCACATCAAAGTCTCGAATGGCAAGCACAACTAACTGGACAGGTAGCTGATGACCCTCAATGGCTAATGGAACCTCACTTGAACAATTATAAGTCAACAGGAAATCTCTGGAAGGAATCTCAACCCTCAGCCTACTAGAAATCTCATCAACGGGTGCGGAAAGAACATCCACAAACTGTTCGGAAATAAAAGAATGCAAAGACCCTAATCAATCAACACATGAGTAGAGTTCCCAAAGATAGAAAGTGTACCTTCCATCAAGTTAGACGTATGAGCCTCCTTCCTGGTGATAGCAAGAACTCTCCCCTGGGTCTTCTACTTATTCTGAACTCTGGGTCCCTGCCCCTGCCCATGCCTCTGCAGGCAATTTCTTGCCAAGTGGCCCTGCTGGCCACACGTATAGCACCTCCCTGAAAATGTGGGACACTGAGTCCCACAATGAGTACTACCGCAATGACGACAAGTCGTCGGAACCCTCTAGGCTGCCTCTTGTTGTGTGTTGGACACCGACTGACTCTACTGGATCTGCCTGGGTCTACTGTTGTCGCTACTTCCACTGCTGCCTCGAAAGAACCTCCTAAATCTAGAGCCGAGTGAAGACGATCCCGAACCAGACGAAGGAGCAGCTACTTGTAGGTGCTTAAAATGCTCGTGTGATTAACATGAAAAATCTATGTTGTTTAGTGTAAACTAACCTATTAAAAATAGCAACTAAGTGCAGTGATCGCCCGAAACTTTTGACTTAAAAGTTTCAAAAGAGAGTATTGATCGCCTACCTGTTTGAACGCGGAAGATATCGAGTCCTTGATTCCCCTCCTTTAGCCGGCTGAAGAAAGAGAGCCCTTTCTTTGTTCTTTGTTCTTGCTATTGAGTTTGAGGTTGAGGATCGTCCAGAAGTCCTTCTAGCTTTGAACTTGATTTCCCCTTTTGATCTCTTGTTGTTGTTGAGTGCAGCAGAAATAGAGAAACAGAAAATAAAGAAACAATGATGATGAGAATTTTAAATAGAAGCAATATCTAAACTGATCATGATTATAAGCATATAATTGAACAGCAAACTTACTTGTTTAAATGGCTTTGAAACCCCTTAAATCAAATAGGTTTTGAAAGATTATGCTATAGTGTGTGTTGCATAAAGTGATTATGAAGAATGAAATTAATGAAGATGTAGAATAAATGCAGAAATGAAACACTTATGCCCAATTGGTTGAAGCCTTGAAAGGATGAATATCTTGAAAGGGGACGCCGACTTCTGGAAATGGCAGCGCTCCGGCGTTCCGACGTTGTTGCGCCGATCTTCAACTCGCTATCGCTCAATTAACTCAAGATTACGCTTCACGCTCTTTTTTTTACTCTTCGAGATGCAAGGTATTTATAGGCTTTTTCTGCGTTCGCGATTAACATAGAAAAATCTAGGATTTATCCATTTTAACTGACAGATAAATAGTGATTAATTCATCTTTATCTGTAATTATCTAAAACGCGTCCACCATGGATGACGCCTTTCAGATTAATTAAGATAAGGATAAATATCCGGGAAAAGTTATCTTTATCTTTATTAGTTAAAACGCGTCTACCTGTGTAGACGTCTTTTACACTAATTAAGATAAGGATAAACATCCGGAAGAGAAGTTAAAATAGCTTAGGAAACCTAAAACGCGTCGACTCTCAAAGACGCCTTTTAGCTAATTAATCAATTGATTAAAATTCAAATTTAAACATTAAAATAGGAATAAACTCTAAATGGCGTCTACATGGGTCGACGTCTTTTAGACTTCTTCATATTTCAGCAGAAATTTGAGTTAAAATCAATTCAATTGATTAACTTAAACATGTCTGTTCGACCCGACACTTAAAAAGATTAATAAAAATTAACCAATGATTAAATATCAGACCATTCTGAGGCATTATTATATGATATGAAATTTACTCAAAATGACGTCAAAATTAGCGTGTCTATAGCTGCCTCACCTTGGCATCGTCTTTGCAAGGGAGTGAAATGAAATGGAATGTACTGAAAAGGTGATGCCAAGGTGTGATGAGACACGCTCTTAACATCACATGATTGGAATTTTTCTCAAAATCATCAATGAAGATAGCTCAAAGAAATCAATAGAATTAATCCTGTCTGGATGAGGTAGACAAGGAAATAAAATAAGGTCGATCAACCTCCACGGAGTGGGAAGTACCCCAGGTCGTAGACACTGTAGGTTTCATCATGGGGAGCGTTTGCCAGCCAATGTGGACGTGCTGCAGCCATGATGGATCTTAAAAGAAAACAAGAATATTGGATAAAGAATCCAATCAATGATAGAATTCCAAGGATATCTTCAAGCGAACCTCAAAGATAATCAAGATACTCAATTCAGAATGGAATATTTCATATCATGTTTGATTTAATGGTCTGAAACTTAATCAATAATTAATCCTTATTACAATGATTTCAAAGTCCTACATGATGCATGCTGGGCTAAAAGAAAAATATAAAGTCAAATAAAATATAAATTAATCAAGGATAATATTGTTAAACTGTCATTAATGAGTCAAGACACCAATTCTTGTAATTCAGTGCTAAGCCGAAGCTCGTTTTTCCACGCACCGTTTCACAAAAGTGGAACCATCGTCCTCACTAATTAACAATCCAACGGCCTATCCGTGCGATTAAGAATCCTCTGGAATTATCACTGTTTTTGTTGTAGGGGAACTCAAATTCCAGTTTTATCAAAACTACAAGGTCCTTGATATGCTCTAATAAATATTTATCATATAGTAATGCGAATGCAAAATAATTACATGAAATAGAGTACAAGGGTAGAAATAACCGTCTTTTTAGCCACGGTTAGGACTTCTTGACTCCCACAGTGGGATCTTCTTGATGTTTTCCAGCTTTACTCAGGTTTTTTTTTTTTTGAATTTCCTGCAATCAAAATCATTAGTTTCAAACAAATATTCAATTTAAACATCAAAACCCACAGAATTTCGAATAAATCACAGAAAGGCTGAAACGCGTCATGTCGCGCAGACGCCATTAAATGTTGAAACGCGTCAGTGCTCCTCGACGCCTTTTACTCACAGAAACAAGTTTCTGGCTGTTCTCTACTCGAATTTCAACTCTATCAATGCACATCCCTTTTCCAATCCGGAAAAGTCTTCCTAGGATCGCAATTCCTTCTATATAAACACCCTTAGGTCGTTCCCAAGCAATCCTACCATAATCCAAAGATCCAAAGTTGAGTTTTTCTTCCAAAGTTCCAAGGTTTCTTCAAAGTTCCCAAGGTTTCCAAGCTTCAAGAAGGAGGAACTCCGAAAAAGGGAGGAATTCTTCAAACAAGAAGATGAAGATGTCTTTGGAGAAGTTTTCTGATGTGAAAAATCACCTCAATGGAAAGAATCCCAATCTTCAAGTAAGTTCAATCAACTTCCTTTCAATTCTTCTTCATGTTCTTCATGTTCTTCATCATGTTCTTCATGTTCATTTTCCTTTTTTTTTTTTTTAGAACTATCCCATGTTTCCTGGCCCAAGGAACTTTACCTCCTTACCTTGGATTCGTAAACTTGCAAAAAGTGTCAAGCTTTCCATGCAAGTGTTCATATCCAAGTGGAATCTTCAAGGTCTTGTAGTGCTTGCCAAACATTACAAGAGCGCGAACGTAGATTGGGCGGCTATGGGTGCCTTAATCGAGTGGTGGCATCCCCAAACTCATACGTTCTTCTTCCAAGACTTCGAGTGCACGATTCTTTTAGAGGAGGCGGAGCTTCTTTTAGGTCTCCCAAAGACCAAAGAGAACAAAGATAAGATAGCTTTGACAAAAGTGAGAATCACCGGTCAACAATTGTTGACATCAATTATGAAGGATCCTTCAGAAGCTAAAGGATGCCTCACCAAGAAGGGAATCAATCTTGCAAAACTGGCCGAGTGGACGCTGTATGAAATTGATGATCTGAGGGAGGATGAAGCGGAGGACGTAACAAAAGCTTTCGTTACATGCCTTGCCGGTGCCTTGTTCTTCCCTGCGCAGGATAATATCTTAGAAGATGACCAAGTCAGTGCCATATGCGCAATCTTTGAAGGTAAATCCATTAACACTGCACTCTTGGCATATCTTTATAGTGGGCTTTCTGCGGCGTCTGTGGGCCGTCCTCCTTATGGATGCATGCTACTCTTTGCCTTATGGGTTGAACTTCACTTCAAGTTTGAGCATAACAAGAAAAGGCCTTTGAATCCATCTCAGATCTACTTGAATAGCCCAATTCATTGCATTGCTAACATTGTAAAGTTCAATGAGCACATGGTTAACAAGGTTCCAAAACTCAAGACTCGAGCCGACTGGAGAGAGTATTTGAAGCTCATGACGTCCGACATATTCGACTCGTCTCCACTTGCTACCGAATTCGTTGATTGGAGCCACCGAATTCGTGTTATACAATCCACATCGGTGCCTTACTCAACTTAGCTTGGGCCGTCGTGAATTCCCTGAGTTCTCTCCCACACTCCCAATCAAGAAGTGCGACTTGGAATCCGACGAAGATTATGAAGCCGTACAAATCATTACCACTCTATGGAACCTTGGCTTCAGTTATCGTGTAAAATCCTCTAAAGATAGAGACAGAGGATTGAAATTTCCTTACCTTAAAAGTCTTCATGAAATTCTTCCTTAAATGTCCTCTTTCTCTTTTTTTCATGATGTAATAAAGAAATTTATTGAATAAAGAAGTTTTTTTATGCCTCCAAACCTTTCCTCAACTTCCTATGATGTGCACATGATTTTTCCTTTAGTAAAAACTTGATTTTTCCTGAAAATTCAACAGTTCGGATTCTGTAAAATGTAAAACGCGTCCACTCAGAAAGACGCTTTTCAACCATAATTCATTTTCCAGAAATTCAACTTAATCTTCAAAAACCCGATTTAAAGCTTAAAACGCGTCTTCATATGTTGACGCCTTTCAACTCTCTCTCCTACTTTTTCCAGGATTCTGTCATTAATTCCATGATTAATTCTCTGAAACGCGTCATAACACTAAGACGCCTTTCATCATTTTCCTCTGTACGGCTCTGACCAAAATATTGAAACGCGTCCACCTGTGTGGACGTCTTTCAATCAAATTCAAACAGCTGTCCTTGCCGCCTCAACTTTTGCGCTCTAAAACGCGTCTGTCTGAGTAGACGCCTTTCAGCCTTTCTGTTAACAGACCCGCGAAGGCCCCCTTTCTTCCTCACTTTTCAAAAATCTCCCTTTCTCACCTCTCTCCGGCGACTATCTCCGGCGATCTCTCCCTCAAAACTCCTCTACCCGAGCTATGGAGCGTGGTGAAGGATCCAAGAAGATGAAGACCCTAGCCAAGAGACGGCGAAGGCAAGAAGAAGAAGCCCCCGAGGAGATTCCGGCTATGCTAGCCGAGGCGGCGGCCTTCTTGGAGGAAGAAATCCCTCCACCGGCACCCATGGCGGTGGAAGAAGAAGAGGAGGGCGACCTCCACACGGTAAGATCTCTATAGGTGTGATTGGATGAAGAAAAGAAGGGAGAACGGGGTTCTTGAAAGAACCCGGAATCTGGACTTGAAAGGCGTCCAGACCAGGTGACGCTATTCAAAAGGCGTCACCATGGGCTGACGTCTTTCAAGATAAATTCCGGATTTTTTAATTAGGAATAAACATTTTGAATTGCGTCAAGGCATGTTGACGTGTTTTAAAAGACGTCCATATGGACTGACGCCTTTCAAAACAGAACTGATTTTCCTATTTTTTTTTTAATTACTGACCTTTGTTTTTTTATGTTTTTATTTGCAGGGAGTGATGAGGGCTAGAATCTCCTGGGACCTAGTGATAGGGGCATATAGAGGTCTCCCGGATTTCCAGAAGGCGCGCCTGCGTCGGATGGGATTCGGCGAGGTACTGGACATCGAGCCATTCTGGCTCGATTTAGTCCTCCTGCAGGTGCTGCGGGAGAGGTGGCATGCGGAAAGCCGTGCTTTCCTAATGCCGTGGGGGAATATGGTCTCCACCCTAGAAGATGTGGCCAGGATCACTGGCCTCAGGGTAGAGGGCCGACCAGTTAGTGGGGTTACTTACCCCAACTATCAGGGATTAGCAGAGGCTCTCCTAGGGATAGAGGTGTCTAGCCTAGGCAGAGAGTCTAGGATGGTTCCTAGGGTAGAAGTAGAGGCTGCTTTAGGACTAGAGGAGCCCCGGCGTCGATCTGACGAGACCCGGGAGGAGTTTAGGGATAGACTAGCAGAGTCATCTTCCTCTGTCTACTGTAGTGACCCGAGTCAGGTAGAGGAGGTAGACAGACAGCTTAGGGTCTTCTTAGTTTTCTTTTTCGGTCGGTTGCTCTTCGGTACGAAGGGCGACCACATCCATTGTAGATTTCTTTACTTACTAGATGACCTAGATAGCTTAGGAGAGTATGCCTGGGGTGCGGCCCTTCTGGCTCATCTCTTTGCCGATCTGTCCGCGGTCACGCCGGACCGTGAGACCACTATCAGCGGCTTCTCGCCGTTTCTTCAGGTATTAACTTGTTTAATTATTTGTTATATGCAGTGCAATATGATATGATGCTTCTTCTAACCTATATGTTCATGAATGCATGTGTGGAGTTACTACTATTTCCCGCTCGGCAGAGCGCGGATTGCTCGACCAGATGCCGTCCCATTTGCCTGCCGTTGGCAGCCGGTTGTGGACACGGCTCCACAGCATCACCAGCTGACGGCCCTCCGCCGTCAGTTCCTGGATTATCCGGAGCTACTGGTAAGTTTTAACTTGTTTAATTTCATTAAATGCAATTTTTTATTCATTAAGTACAAGTTGTTTATGAATGCATCTAACTTATATGCAGGTGATCTGGCGCCCGTACCTTGGTATGGGCGAGGAGGGTCAGCCGTGGGTGACGGCTGGCAGGAGGAGGTTCGGGAGGCAAATGTGGGTACATTGCCTCAACGAGATCGAGCCCCTCCGTCTCCGGCTCGTGATGAGGACGTTGGGTCTCCACCAGGAGTGGATAGACGAGGAAGTCCCGGAGGGTGTGGGGAGGAGCATGAGGGGGAAGCAAGCCCTCACCGACTGGCGTGCCAAGTTCCCTGAGCAATACGAAGACTGGCACCGTCGGGGCGTACGGGTGGAGTCCCGTGCGGTGAGTAGCGAGGGCTACCTCCAGCAGTACCGGGCCCACTACGCCGATCAGCTTCGGCTCCTTCGACCACTCGATGTAAGTATGCATTCATGCGTCTTTAATTTCATTATTATCTTGATTTATGTTTGTGAATGAATGTATGTATGACATGCAGGATGCGTGTGATGCGGTCATCGTCGACCTCCGGGCCTGCCTACATGATGCGGAGGCCCAGCTAGAACAAGTTCAGAAGGAATTATATGACCTGGTATGTATGAATATGAATGCATGTTTTAATTAATTAATTGTTTTGGCGATTAATCACTGACAGTTGTCTTTCGGTGCAGCGAGCCGTCTACACCCAGGCGGCTCCCCCTTCCTTCGGAGCCTCGTCATCCTCATCATCTGCTGCGCACGATGCTGCCCTGACTGACCTCCAGAGTCAGCTCGCCTCCGCCATCCACCGGGCTTCTCTCGCGGAGGAGGACCGTGCTGCTCGGGTAAGCTCTTCAACTTTTGACTTCTGAATTTGATTTTAATTACTTGATTGCCTTGAACTAATAAAATCTTCCTCTGCAGGTTTCTGAGCTTCAAGAAGCCCTTCAGAGGGCTGAAGCAGAGCTGGAGCATGCCCGTACTGCAGCGGCTCGTGCCGAGGCTGATGCAGAGCGGATCCGGGCTCTGGAGGAGCAGGTGGCTCATCTCTCCACTGGAGATTTTGCGCGCCTCCAGATTCGCCTGGAGATCATCAACGAGGAGCGAGAGCGGGAGAGGCAGGAGCGGCAGAAGATGGATGCTGAGATATCCGCTCTTCGGGTCCAGCTGGGGATTGCTGAGCACGAGCGCCGGAGTGTGGAGGAGAGGTACAGGCGTGCTCGACAGCGTGCACAGGAGCGCGGTTTGACGAGTGCCTTCACCGCCAGTGCTGCCATGTCTTCTGGCCAGGCGGCTCCGAGCGCGATGGGACCACCTCCACCTCCTAGTCGAGGGCCAGCACCGGATGCGCCTGACGAGGCCAGAGTAAGCTCGACGAGGGCGGAGGGGAGAGCCAGCCTTGAGGGCTCATGTATCTTCTTTTTCTTCATGTATCATGTACAAACAATCTTTTGATAAAATACATGAAACTTTTGGGCTCCAATCTTGTGTTCCTGTACTTGTCTTGCATCCTGTACACACTTAACAAACAGGTTAAGTATCTATTTAGGCTTAGCCCCTTGCCTAACCAAATAAATGGTCAATCAATCTTTTCTTCAATAAATGGTCAAGGGGCATAGCCTTTATTAACAAAGGTAATGAGAATAATCAAACTTAAGCAAAATGCAACATACAAGCAAACAGATGCTCACTTGAAAATAAAAGGAATGAAACACATCAAATGCAACAAGCAGATGCTAATTGAAATATTTTTTTTGTTGTTTTGAAATATTTATTTTTGTTTGGGGTTTTGAAATATATGCCTTTTTTTTGAATTTTGACATATGTATTTTTTTTTTTTTGATGTTTTGACATATGTATATATTTTTTTGAATTTTTGATATATGTATTTTTTTTAGATTTTTGATATATGTATTTTTTTTGGATTTTTGACTAAAAGATCAGCATGGTACTTAGATCAAAAGATCATATTCATTTATTAACTTAATTCCCAAATTGTTCTTTAACAACTTAACTTAAACCCATCGTGTTTGAATTTGTGTTTCCATTCGTGATCCCATTTGATGATTTGATCCTTAGCCAATGTAAGCCATTCCTTAAGTTTGGAGTACTCTTTAGAAAGAAGAGATGAATAAGTTTAGAAAGCGCATGAGAAGGTTCCGGAGACTTAAAAAGATGTCCCTTTCCTACCCTAGTATCTGTTGGGGTTCGGTCATTTTCTTTCCGAGGTATTTATCGACCTTGCGTTCCCTTTCATTTCATTTCATGGCCTTGATGTAACGTTTGTAATGTAATGGCCTTTTGATTTGACATTTGACTTTTTGCCTTTTTGCTTTTTCTTTTCTTTCTTTTCTTCGGGACGGATCTCCCCCTTTTTTTTATGACGGCCTCCTACTAAGATGGCGGGTATTCTTGGTAATCTATTCTAAGTCTCGTTCCTACATCATGGGCCGAGTTTAAAACAGAATTTTTACTTTAAAAAGAATGATTTGTACTTTACACTTTCGGTCAAGCTTTCGATATTCTTTAGGACTTGTCATCTCTTGTTACTCACGAATCAAACGTGTCAGTGTGTGCAATAATGGGGTTGAAATTAAGTTATCCAGACTAACAAAGAAATTTGACTTTATAAATTTTCTGATTCCACTGGTCTTTGTACCATACTGATCGACTCTTTAACCTAAGGGTAGTATTTCTTAAGATGTAAACCATTCCAGGGATGATTTAGCTCTTCTCCTTCTGCATTAACAAGACGATAAGCATTACCAGGAAAAGCGTGCGATACAACATAAGGTCCTTCCCAGTTGGGTTGGAGCTTAGAACGCGGACCACCAGGTTTTACAAAAATTCTTTTGACAACCATTTCACCGAATTTGAACTTACGTTCAATGACTTTCTTTTGATAAAAGCGTGCTAGTCTGTTTTGATAAACTTTTGCATGATTAGCAGCTGACCATCTTTTCTCGTCTAAAAGTTCCAATTGAGCAAGGAGTTTTGAACGATGTTCATCAATGGAAAATTCCTTATTCAATTGTACTCTTAATGACGGTATGAGGATCTCATATGAAACTACCGCCTCCATTCCAAATGTTAAGGAATAAGGAGTTTGCCCAGTGGGTGTGCGGATTGAAGTTCGGTAGGCCCATAGAGCCTCAACCAATTTTTCTGGCCAATCTGCGAATTTATTAGATTTACACGTCTTTTTGATGATTTTTATCAAAGTCTTATTTGTTGCCTCTGCTTGGCCATTACCTTGCGGATAATAAGGAGATGAATGATGCAATGCAATTTTATACCTGTTACAGAGGTCCTTCAATTCCTTTGACACGAACTGCGGTCCGTTGTCGGTGACGATGGTGCTTGGAATTCCAAATCGAGTGATGATGTTCTTCATGATGAACTTGTAGACGGTTGATGCTTTGATTTCCACGTACGCTTCCGCTTCTGCCCACTTGGTGAAGTATTCCGTTGCCGTGAGAATGAAAGATTTTTGCTTGATGCCGGAATCTGGGTTACCAAGAGGTCCAATAATGTCGAAAGCCCACATGGAGAAAGGCCATGGGGAAGAAACAGGATGGAGTGAAGATGCAGGAGAATGAATTTTGTCGGCGTGAAGTTGACACTTAGCACACCTACGGACATATCCTACACAGTCTTCTTCCATGGTTGGCCAATAAAATCCTTGTCTAAGGATCTTCTTTGCAAGCATCTGTCCATTGACATGACCACCACAAACTCCACTATGAGCTCCTTCCATAACCTTCCAAAGTTCATCTTCATCTAGACATCTCAGAAAAACTCCATCAAAACCTCTCTTGTACAATGCTCCCCCAACTAGGGTGTATCGTTGAGCAACTCTCCTGATAACTCTTTTCTCCTCAGTTGTAGCTTCCTCAGGATACGATTGATCTTCACAATATTTTGCAATTTCATAATACCATGGCTTATGTTCATCATCCATCTCTTCTAACAGCTCCATCAGCATGATTTCTCTTTTTTCAATGATATCTCCGTCTCTGACTTTCTTCAGCAACTTATCCTTAGTTCTAAGGAATGAAGGATCTTTCACGGCAGGTGAAAGACGCCTATGAACTATGATTGATTCAGATTGTTTGCTGATTGGAAAATCAAGAGAAGATGCAAGTGAAGCTAGAGCGTCAGCTAAGATGTTTTGATTCCTAGGGACATGGACAAAGATCAATTTCGTGAAAAGCTTTGAGTAAGCAGAAGTAAGTTCCTGATAAGGCTTGAGCTTGGGATCGAGAGTTCGATACTTGGTCAGCACTTGGCGAAGAATTAGTTGACTATCACCCACAATCCTGAGTTTAGTGACACCATGGAAATGAGCAGCCTCGAGGCCAGCAAGGAGTGCCTCGTATTCAGCTATATTGTTAGTGACTGGAAAATCAAGCTGAAAGGCTTGTGGAATGGTGACACCTTCAGGTGATAACAGGACGATACCGATCCCTTTTCCATGAGAATTCAGAGCTCCGTCAAAATGCAGAGTCCACATATCATCCCTGATTGGATTTACGGACATCAGTTCCTCATCCGGAAACTCTGATCGCACTGGATCGAAACGAGGAAGGGGATGATGAGCGAGATGTTCTGCTATGGCATAGCCCTTGATCGCTTTCTGCTGAATATAAGTGATATCGAATTGAGATAGAAAGCTTTGCCATCGTGCTAACCTATCAGTAAGAACAGATTTCTCCAGAAGGAATTTGATCGGATTCATCCTAGCGATAAGATGGACTTCATGGGCCAGATAGTAGGCCGCCCTCTCTTTTCCTTCTTCATCCTCTTATGCTAGGACAGCCCCCACTGCATCATCCAGGACTGAAATGTAAAGTATCAATGGTTTGCCTGGAGATGGTGGTCTCAAAACAGGAGGACTTGCTAAATAGTTCTTTAATCCATCGAATGCCTCCTGACACTTATCGTCCCAATCGAATTCGACTCCCGGCTTGGTAAGCTCGTAAAACGGCTTACACCTTTGTGAGTGCTGGGAGACAAAGCGGCGAATAAATTGTAATCTCCCGATTAATCCTCTCAACTCCTTCAAGTTTTTGGGAGGCGGCATTTCTCTGATAGCCTTCGTCTTGTTAGGATCGATCTCAATTCCCCGTTTGCTGACAATAAATCCAAGCAATTTCCCTGAAGATACCCCGAATACACATTTCTTGGGGTTCATCTTTAACTGATATTCTCTCGATCTCTCTAATACACTTGCCAAAACTTTGGCGTGCTCAGCCTTTGTTTTAGATTTAACTAATAAGTCATCTACGTACACTTCCAGATCTATGTGCATCATGTCATGAAATATTGCCATCATAGCCCTTTGATAGGTGACTCCAGCATTCTTCAATCCAAATGGCATGACGACATAACAGTATGTTCCCCAAGGTGTAGTGAATGATGTTTTCTCTTGATCCTCTTCTGCCAGCTTAATCTGATTGTATCTTGAAAATCCGTCCATAAATGATAACGTCTCATAGCCAACAGTATTATCGATGAGTACATCAATATGAGGCAATGGAAAATCATCTTTAGGACACGCCCGGTTCAAATCGCGGAAGTCAATGCAAATTCTGACCTTCCCATCCTTCTTCATAACCGGGACTATGTTGGCCACCCATTGTGGATAAAGGACAACTCTAATAAATTTGGCTTTATGCAATTTGTCAACCTCTTCCTTCATCTTTAGAGCCATTTGTAGGTGTAATCGCCTTAATTTCTGTTTGACCGGGCTAGCTCCTTCCTTCAACGTCAATCTGTGTTCAACTAAAGATGAGTCTAACCCCGGCATATCTTCATAACTCCAGGCGAAAGTGTCCTTATAGTCCTTAAGTACTTGTACCATTGCCTTCTCATCCTCTGTAGAAAGATTTTTACTGACGAGGACAACCTTAGGTTCGTCTTCAGTCCCTAAATTGATTTCTTTGGTGGGCTCTTCTACGGCAGCTGAGGGTTCATCAAATCTCTTCACTCTACTGGTATATGCCTTAGCTGCGTCCTCGTCATCTTCCTCTTCAACAACAATGGGGTCCTTTTCATGTACTAATTCATATACCCCGTACCCATCATTGACTGACTCATCATCCATACAGTCTTCTGGCATCTGAATTGGATTTTCTAAAAATTGAGGGATCATAGAACAAGAAAAGCACTTATCAGCTAAGTCCTGGAGGTATCTATCTGGAATTCGCCTACCCTTAGGCTTCCTAGACTTCCTAACCTGACTAATCTGACTAAAACTAGACTGCCTAACTTTACTATCATAACCTAACGAAGATGAAGCAGGATAGGAATCCTGGGGTACAAGTGGAAATACAAGAGAATCCTCCCGAGGGGAGGGACAGAGTAAATCTAGAAGAGAATCTTGACCGAAGGACCCGCGCGGCGGGGTGCAATCGGACAAGTAAGATGTTTCCTCGATGAGGATCTGGGAAGAATTTGTTGCCAAATTGGCGTTTTTTTTTTTGGACAATGAAAGAATTAAACATAAAGCAGGAATGAATACAAATGGGAGGAGAATCAGACGGAGGAAGTGGCACCAAGGCCAGAGGATTAGGGGGATCATATAGCAATATGTCCCAGATCAGATTATACATCCTCTCTAGATCGAGAGGAGGTTGTGGGATATGGTCCCGAGGGGACAGAGTAATCATAACGGGCGGAGCCCGTGGGATATCTTCAATTATGATCCGCGACCAAGTCGGGGTCAAGAGCAGTGTACGAAAAAGAGTATGGAGCATGAAGACATGTGAAGGATATGTCCCCCTCCAGAGCAGATCTGTAGTGTAACCAGCTTCATAGGGGTCATCTGGCTCCCCTTCGTCGGTCTCTTCAGACAGCAATATCCGCTTATCAAATATGGCACCAGGGCTTTCAATCAGCTCATCAATCTGCGGCGGCCACTTAGGTTCTGCAGGATCTAGGAACAGTCTGTTCAGTGCAATATAGAGGTCTCTCAGATCGAACCACCCGTACCACTCACATTCAGGATCATGAAATTTCCTCCTTTTCATAGGCCGCAGAGCCTCCAAGGATTGGTACGTAAGTAGTTCAGAGCAATGTCTTGCCAAATCCCTCCCATATGGAAGTCAAAACTGGAAGTAATGACCACCGTGTTGTCGTGGCTAAGTATGGGCCCTTTCACATAGTGTGTACACAGGGTCCATATTAGGGGATCTCGGCCTTCTTTAGGTGGTGTAGACATTGCCTCCCAGATTTTCGGGCCTTCTTCGATCTCTGCTTGATGAACCAGATCTTGTTTCAGTTTTCTTGGCCTATAGCCCAGACCACTTCCAGGTGCTGCTCGATGATTTCTGACAGGAGTGGTCCTGCCTTGCAATTGTGTGCCCAGACCTTTCCCAGGCTCGTAGCCGTTCTTCATCATAATTCTCCACCCTGGGGTACTCATGCACTTCCCCCTTTTGATGGCATCTAATGGGTATGGAGAAATAGTGGCGGCTTTTAGAGGATCAGCCACTGGACGATAGACCTGTAATACCGACAGAAAAGGTTGTCGGCCAGGTAAAACAGCAGACTTAATGTTCAAGGTATGAGCAGCAGCAAGGATCGGCATGCTCGTCACTTTAATAATTCGTCCTTTGTAAGGGAATTTGAGGCATTGGTGATTCGTAGAGGGAATCGCCTCAAGAGTTTTGATATAAGGACGACCCAAAATGGCATTTATAGAAGGGTCGATTTCTAGGATGTGAAATTCGACCTCTGCATGACTTACGGGGCCCAGCTCCACCTTCAAATAGACCATTCCCAGAGGGGAACGGGTAGAATTGTCATATGTTGTCACTGAGATGGGGCTGGGCAGCCATTTTTCTTTGGGCACACCGCACAGCTCCAGGGTCTTCGGAGGTAAAACATTGATCGAGGCTCCTGTGTCAACTAGGCATGCATCCACGGCCTTCTTACAGATGTTGACCGTGATGTTCAAAGCCATGCTTCTGGCTGCCGGCGGTGCTAGTTCCGATGTGTGAAATATAATGGAGGGCTGATCCCCCTGAGGAACTAGTAGTGCTGCAATTTTCTCTACCGGCACGTCCTCGTTGACCATCACTTTCTGTAGGTATTCCATTAAGGCTTCTTGGTGAATCTTGGATCTTTTGATCAATTCGAGTATAGTGATCCGTGCCGGTGTTCTGTCCAGATGTTTCAACAAGTCATATTGACTGCCTGGTGCACTCTCTTCATTATGGGCTTCCTCAGTCGGCTGTGATGGGCTCTAACTGTGGACTGAGGAAAGACTTTGTTGAAAATCCTTCCGCTCCGGAGCGCGTGTTCCTCAACCGTGGAGGATCCGGGTGACACTTTATGTACCGCAGGGTTGGATGGTGCGGATGGCGTAGAGGGTTGGTATGTAGGTGATCGCGTAGGGTTATGTGGTGATGGCGTGGTGCGGATTAAAGGCCTAGAGGGTTGGATGGTGGATGGATAAGTGGTTGGCGAAGTGGGGAATGGTACACGTAATAGCGGTTTGGATGGTAAGGGGATATCTGGGTAGGTGGTAGTGGTAGCGGGTGAAGTAGGAAATGGTATGCGTAATAGTGGCCTAGATGGTAGGAGGGGCGCGTTATTGGTTTGCGGGGGGTTATATGATGGAGGCGTAGGAGTGTGGGGCGTAATGGGCTTGAGGAAGGTGGGTAGTGGTAATGGGTTATTGGGTGTGGGCGAGTGATATGTGGGTGTCGGTAGAGGGGTGATGGTAACGGGTTGTGGCCTAGGTATGTGGATGGTGCGGCGTGGTGGTCGTTCTGCGGTACTTGGAACGTGACCCGTTGAATAAAAAGAGGAAGAGTCCTCTATTCTCCATTGCTGCACACGACCAGCCTCAGACTGGCTGTTCGTCAGAATGGGAGCAACTTGGTTTTGGTTCTGGTGCTCCGGGAGTGGATTCTGCACTATGCCCATGTTGGGTGGTGCTGCTGCTTGTGCCGGTGGTCTTGCTTGCTGCTGCTGCTGCTGTGGTCTTCTCGCCTTCCGGGCTGATATGTACTTTTTCATCTCCTCCCAGTCTATGCCGCCCTGCTCATTGAGATCATGAATATAATCTCTGAACTGGAAGCAAGTGTCAATGGTATGCCCAGGTTGCCTATGGAAGTAGCAATACCTGGACGTATCGGCATTTTGAGGCCAGACGGCCTTTTTCCTTGGCAAAACTAAGGCATTAGCTGCCATTAAAGCACTGAAGATATCTGCCAAGGATTCTGGTAGGGCCGGGTATTCTGCCCTCTTCGGGCCTGGAGGTCTTCTCTGCTGGTTGTAGTCACCAGGAGGAGGGACATTATGGTACACCGGCGGTGCGCGCGGCTGGTACTGTAGCTGTTGCTGCTGCTGATATTGCTGTTGGGGCTGCTGGTACTGCTGTTGCCGTTGCGGCGGTTGTAGCTGTTGTTGTTGCTGGTTCTGATTCGGCTGCTGGGGCCGCTGATACTGCTGCTGATAATGGGGGTTCTGCTGCTGCCTATACCCTTGTTGGTTCGGCTGCGGTGGCCTCTGGTACTGCTGCTGATTCCTCACGAACTGGGGCGAATTATTATTCATGGTACTGACTTGCTCGTGAGAGAGCGTGCCCTCAGTAGTCGGACCTGTGCTGGGAGAATTTGGCACTGCAGGCTTCCGAGGTGGAGGCCTGCTAGGTCTGTGAGGTTCAAAGATGCTAGAGAACGTAGCGTCCTTGAAGGCATTTTGGCAGTACCGTGCTCTTTCATAGAGCTCTGCCATGTTGGTCAAATTGTTCAAGGAGAGGACTAGCTTGAACTGGGGCGTGGCGTTAGAAATTAACATCTTCACTTGCTCGGATTCGGATAAGTGATCCTTCACCTTTTCGGCCAGGCCCCGCCACCTGTCAGCAAAACTGACAAACTCCTCATCAGGTTTCATCTTTTCTGCAATGAGGTCCGTGATAGACAAGGAGTGTGCAACTCTGTCCTGGTATCGTTGGATAAATTTGCGTGCAACGATACCGTAATCCTCTACTTCGGAGGGTTCCAGAGAAAAGAACCACTCGAGGGCTGGTCCCTCTAGAGATCTCCTGAACAAAAAGGCCAACGACCTCTTGTCGTTCTGCCAGAAAGATGACTCGTACATGAACTCCTTCAGATGTGTGAAGGGGTTACCAGTACCGTTGTACTTCTGGTACACTGGCATCTCAGAGGGTGGCAGATGGAATACTGGTAGGCTCGGTAAACTGATCTCGGGCACAACTTTAACCCCCATCATCTTCTGGAGGTTGTTGAACTGCTCATCCATGCGCTCCATCTTGGCCAGCAACGCTTGCGTGGTCAGATCTGCCTGGGGAGGAGGAGGAGGTGGAAGTACTTGATAGGCCTGCTGCCTAGAGTACGTTGGACAGGGGGGACAATAAAGAGGAGGTCCGGCAGAGCTTCCGCCATGCCCGAGGGTATTTTGATAAATAGGCGTTTGCGGTCTAGCCGGTTGCCTAGATGATGAAAGTTGTGGCCCAGCTGGCCGAGAAGTAATATGAAGGCCTTCCATGGCCTGATGGATGTAAGGAGGAGGAAGAGGAGGTTGTTGAGTAACAACAGGGGGAGCCATAGGGTTCGGCTCAGCAGGCTGTACGGGTGCCTTCCCCTTCAAAATAGATTGGATTGCCTCAAACTGCTGAGGGTCCAGTCGGGAGGCAAGAACTCCCAAGGCGTTGACGAGATCGGAAGGATCAGAGGGTGAGGGATCATTCTGATTCATGTCCCCCTCTAGATCGGGATTAGAGATCGCATATTCATGCGGGGGAAGATCAGGATATCGATCCTGTGGATGAAAAAGAGGAGTCCGGACATTCTCATCTTGTCGATATGGAATGGGGGCAGAATTACGGGAGGCATCAGCATCTCTCCCGTTCTCATAGTTGTAGTCCGAATCGCGAGGGGCATTAGCATCTCCCTCGTAGTTGATGATGGCGTCTTGAGCGATACTCAAGTCCCTGCCTGATCGCAGCAGCATGATGTTAGATTCCCTTTTCAAAGATTTAACAAACAAGTTGCACAGAGATTAATCAAACAAGTGGATGTTTAACGTGATTTTAAGGTTCCTTGTTGAGTTATTTGAATTGGATTAAACCACAATTTCGCTCAGGGAAAGGATCCTAGTTTCAGTTTGATTTCCACCGTTATTCTCTAGGGTTTTCTCTCACAACGCTTTCGGAATCTAGCCGGGACTTCAATTGGTACAACCAGCCCGATGATCAAGGAGGAATACCTTGATTTTGGGGACTTATGGAGGTCTCAACGTCAACTTCTCTAGTCTGATCAAGGGACCAACCCAATCAGAGAGAGTTGCTGACGTCGAGTAATGTGTTCCTAAGAAAAGGAGGGTATTCGCCTCAATGCGTATGTCCTGCGGCATGGATGGCCTCTAATGCTTAATAAATAATTGGTAGCTAGCACTCAAACCACAGAAATCTGGAAACTGAAAAATAATTAAGAAACTGTCTGAATCGCGTCGATGATAGTCGACGCTATTCAAAACAGAACTTAATTCTTTCGCAGAAAGAAATCTGAAAAATAACTAAGAAACTGTCTGAATCGCGTCGATGGTAGTCGACGCTATTCAACACAGAACTTAATTTTTTCGCAGAAACAGATGCAGACAGCAGAGAAACTGTGAAGACTGAAAGGCGTCTGGGGGTGTTGACGCGGTTTTAAAACGCGTCAGTGCTCCTGGACGCTTTTCAGTTCGCAGAAACAGTTTTGCAGGAGGATTTTCTGGGTTGAATCCTCCTCAAACAGGATAAAAAGCAGTAAACAATCGACTCATGCAAAAAAATTTTAGTTCCAGATTTTAAACAGGATGATTTACTAACTAAACAACTAGGAAATCTATCAATCACACATCATTTTTATCACAAAAACAGCTTTTTGAACTAATCAAGGGGAGGGCAAGATCTTGCCACTGGGGTGTGCACGTGGTGCACGAGGGAAATTAATTAAACTAAAACACTCACCAATTGGTGAGGACGTGTCGAGAGACACAATGGTGCACTGTGGGTGCCCGGTTGATGATAGTAAGAACAAAAAGAAACTAAAAGATGGCGAGACCAAGTCCCATCGTGATCGCCAAAAGAGCTATAGGTGCTTAAAATGCTCGTGTGATTAACATGAAAAATCTATGTTGTTTAGTGTAAACTAACCTATTAAAAATAGCAACTAAGTGCAGTGATCGCCAGAAACTTTTGACTTAAAAGTTTCAAAAGAGAGTATTGATCGCCTACCTGTTTGAACGCGGAAGATATCGAGTCCTTGATTCCCCTCCTTCAGCCGGCTGAAGAAAGAGAGCCCTTTCTTTGTTCTTTATTCTTGCTGTTGAGTTTGAGGTTGAGGATCGTCCAGAAGTCCTTCTAGCTTTGTGCTTGATTTCCCCTTTTGATCTCTTGTTGTTGTTGAGTGCAGCAGAAATAGAGAAACAGAAAATAAAGAAACAATGATGATGAGAATTTTAAATAGAAGCAATATCTAAACTGATCATGATTATAAGCATATAATTGAACATCAAACTTACTTGTTTAAATGGCTTTGAAACCCCTTAAATCAAATAGGTTTTGAAAGATTATGCTATGGTGTGTGTTGCATGAAGTGATTATGAAGAATGAAATTAATGAAGATGTAGAATAAATGCAGAAATGAAATACTTATGCCCAATTGGTTGAAGCCTTGAAAGGATGAAGATCTTGAAAGGGGACGCCGACTTCTGGAAATGGCAGCGCTCCGGCGTTCCGACGTTGTTGCTCCGATCTTCAACTCGCTATCGCTCAATTAACTCAAGATTACGCTTCACACTCTTTTTTTTACTCTTCGAGATGCAAGGTATTTATAGGCTTTTTCTGCGTTCGCGATTAACATAGAAAAATCTAGGATTTATCCATTTTAACCGACAGATAAATACTGATTAATTCATCTTTATCTGTAATTATCTAAAACGCGTCCATCATGGATGACGCCTTTCAGATTAATTAAGATAAGGATAAATATCCGGGAAAACTTATCTTTATCTTTATTAGCTAAAACGCGTCTACTTGTGTAGACGTCTTTTACACTAATTAAGATAAGGATAAACATCAGGAAGAGAAGTTAAAATAGCTTAGGAAACCTAAAACGCGTCGACTCTCAAAGACGCCTTTTAGCTAATTAATCAATTGATTAAAATTCAAATTTAAACGTTAAAATAGGAATAAACTCTAAATGGCGTCCACATGGGTCGACGTCTTTTAGACTTCTTCATATTTCAGCAGAAATTTGAGTTAAAATCAATTCAATTGATTAACTTAAACATGTCTGTTCGACCCGACACTTAAAAAGATTAATAAAAATTAACCAATGATTAAATATCAGACCATTCTGAGGCGTTATTATATGATATGAAATTTACTCAAAATGACGTCAAAATTAGCGTGTCTACACTACTGTGGCGGTCTTCCCCTTGCCGTATGCTGGTCCCTGAGCTGCCAATCCCCTCTCTCAAGCCATTTGGTCATGCTACGCCTCTACTGCTGCTGCACACTTCACTACTAATGCTAAGTTTAAAAAACAATGGGATGCCACCAAGCTTCTCAACTCAAACCTCAACCCATCAACGAACCTTTCTGTCTATCGCTCCTCATCCTCTGAAATGAAGGGCACAAATCGCCCCAATGAGACAAACTTCATATGATACTCGAGAACTGTCATGCTCCCTTGGGTCAACTCCATAAACTCCCTTTCTTTGGCTTTCTGGATATGCCTGGGGAAGTATTACCCATTTAACTCCTTCACAAATGTCTCCTATGGAATCTCCCTGAGATTCTTATCTGCATAGGTTATGTTCTTCAAGGTGGTCTACCAATCATAGGCATCATGCTTCAACATGAAGTTGGCCAACGGGGTCCGCTTAACTACCGCACAGTCTAGAGTATCGAAAGTCTTCACTATCTCCTTTAGCAAATGAGCGGGCAAGGTCAGGACAACTAGTGAAATAAGGTGGCCTCAGCTTCAGGAATCTTTCCAAAGTAGTCGAAGACCCTCCCTAAGTACTAGAACTCTTACTAGGATCTCGAGCCTGATATCTAGTCATCATCTTCATCATTGCTTCCATAAAGCGTTCCATATTCTGCCTACTGGCCTCAGACCCGCGAGAAACATCTCCCTGTTCACGAATGACGGGCACTCTCTTTCTAGGAGCCATCTAATCGCCTACAATCACAAGAATCAGCAACCTCTATTTAGAGCCCAAAACCTAAACCACCGCTGTGCCTGTACGGGACAATGTATTCATTTATTGTAATGCAGTATTTCACTTAGTTATTCATCTATTTGCCAGACCGAATGCTCTGATACCAACTATAATGATCTGCCACCCTATAATCGCGGATCCGATTACTAAATGGGTATTGAATCATTAAAATTAGGAGCCAAACCAGGATATTAAACAAGTCTGGAAAATAAATAATAAACTAAGCTAAACATTCCACCCAGCATTGAACTGTAAAGAAAGTGTAGGAATAAAAAATTATTACGGTCTGACTCAACTAAGCAAATAATGACATAATCCAACTGAAAGGAAATAATTATACATACAGACCTAAAAATGAAAGTACAATTATGTCGTAGCATACCACAGAATAGTGGCTGTTGGGGCTCAACCCGAGATGAAACCCTACAACCGTTATGCCTGCCGAAAACCCTCACCTGAAACCGTAGGGGGTGAGTCATACCAGAATGGACTCAGTAGGGATCCCTCGATCCCCACCTCCCTTACACGCACCCACCATCACAACACAACAAGGGTATAGGCAATATAAGCATAAGGAAAGTAGTAAATAAATCACATGTCCACCATCACCGGTCTAGCTCTAGGTACTTCTACCACTTCTCAGCCACGAGTGACATTCCGAAGTGTACCACTCCCACACCAGTACTAGTTATTATCCCGGGGTACACCACGTGACCCTCTCCTCCTATGTCTCACCTTGTCACTCCCACACCGACATTGCGTCACTTCATCACTGACACAGAGTGTAAAGCATTAATAATTGTCACTCTAGGTCCACAATCGCATAAAACACAATACAATGCGATTCCAATCATATGAAAAATCTCCACCCCAATGTATGATTTCAAGCATGCATTTAACATGGTCTTCTAACGATATACAAGAATTTAATTGACATAATGCATAAAATCACACATGTTAAATGCAAGAAATATGGGGCTCTGGCTTGAATCGCGTCACCCATGGTCGACGTGATTCACAAATCGCGTCGCCCTGAGTCGACATAATTCAACGCCCTAAAATTGGTTCCTCGAGAAAGTGGCCTCGAGACTTCAGGGGTATCGGCCTGAATCGCGTCTCCTATGGTCGACATGATTCACAAATCGCGTCGCCCATGGCCGTCACGATTTAGCACCGGAAAATAGAACTCCCCTTCGGTCTTCATCGAGCCACACACGAGATCCACTCTCCCAAATCGAATGAAAATAACATAAAAGGAGAGTAAAACATGCCAATTCTAATAAAAAAACCCCTAAAACATGCTCATTTTCTACCTAAAATCCCCCATACGTCCATAGCATGCTATAAAGCGAGAAATCACGGGTTACAACGTGCGCGAGGATCGTCACCCTACCGGTTACTTGAACTCCTCTTAGCTCCTCGCCGTCAATCCGCTACACCGCAAGCCGTCGCCGGTATCACCGTGGACGCCGTCACCCCACCGAGACGTTGCCGCTGTCTCGAGAATGAAGTGCCGTGGAGGAGATGGTGGTGGTAGTGGTGAGAGGTAAGGGGGGTGTTGGAGTGATGGAAGAGGAAGGGAAGGGGACGGAGAGAATCGGAGAGAGGGAAGAGAGAGAGAGAGGAAAGGAGAGAATGAGAGAAAGGAGGGATGGCTCGGGACGTCAACCCCGACCGAGCTGAATCGCGTCGTCCCAAGACGACACGGTTCAGACGACGAGACAGGGTTGTACACTGGCATATGTTTGAATCTCATCGGCCATGTAAGACACCATTCATAGCAGATATCTAAATCTCGTTGGCCATGCAGGACGCCATTCAAACGACAAGACCGGGGCCATACACTTGCGCCCCAACGCCCGCCACGCGGTACCTCCGCATGGCTCCTAAATCATGTCCCCCAAGGCCGACGCCTTTCAAAAGCACGTCTCGCCAGCTCGACGCGATGAAAAGGCCATGCACTAGGCCCACAAGGGCCCAAACCAAGGAATCGGACACAGAAATTGACCAAATAACTAAACCCGAAACCTCAATCCTTAAAACATCTATATCCGGCAAGATGCACATCTAGTATCCAATACCCAAGATTATGAATCTCTAACTGACAAGTTAAAATCTATCATATAGATACCTGAAGCTTCTCCAAGCTTCACCTTTCTCTGAGCTTTGTCATCTATGTATTGCTTGTAATTCCTCTTTCAGTGTCCCTTCCGGTGGCAGTAGAAACACTCGCCCGTTTTAGCTCCTTTGCCCTTGTCCTTCTTGGAGGGTGACTTTTACTTGGTCGTCTTCTTAGTCTTGCGGCTCGGACTGCTCTCCTTTTCCTGTTGGTCTTACCAACCATGAAGACAGCGGGCTTCTCCTTCTAAAGGTTGCCCTCTGCAGTCTTCAGCGTGTTAAGCAATTCTGCCAATGTAGTGTGAAATTTATTTATATTAAAATTAACTATGAACTTGGCATATGAATCTGGAAGTGAGCTAAGAATAAGGTTGGTGGTCATCTCTTTAGGTAGGTCTAGCCTAAGCGCAACCAACATTTCTATCCACTCTATCATCTTCAGTACATGGGTCTACACTAAAAATCCCTCTGCCATACGAGCCCTAAACAGGGATTTGGATATCTCATATGTTTCAACCCTACTATGCTCTTCAAGGAGCTCCTTCAAATGGAGTAGGATGGATCTAGCATCCATCTTTGTATGTTGCCTTTGACACTCATTGCTCATTCAGGCTAACGTATAGTATTGGGCCATAGCGAAATCTTCTTTCCACTTCTCATAGGCAATCATATCTCCTTCAGGGGCATCTAATGTTGGTTTAGGCAGAGCCTCATCCTCCAGGACATAGGCAATCTGCTATGACTTAAAGATAATCTTTAGGTTCCTGAGCTAGTTAGAGTAGCTAGTGTTGGGTTCGCCTGTGTCCGGATCTGACCAAAATGCAGCGGATAAAATAATGTCATGATGGGATCCATCCTGTTTCGATCAACAAAAACCAAGAACAGTAAATCATATTTACCTTGCACAGATTCGAATCCGCGTTCGTCCGGTTCCGTCAATGTGATGTTGCAAGCCGCGCCGGTGCCCGGCCTCTAGCAGTATCCATGCGGTCTTCCTCTTGGTGGATCGTCCTCGCTTCCTCGCTCACAGAAACGCCGCGCCGGTGCCCGGCCTCTAGCAGTATCCATGCGGTCTTCCTCTTGGTGGATCATCCTCGCTTCCTCGCTCACAGAAGCGTCCGCGGATCTCGTTTGGCTGCGCATAACTCTCTGCCACATGCGGATTCAGATTCCCGTCGGACGGGAAGATGGAGCAGGCGGGAGTCGGAGCAGAGTCTCCCAGGGCCGGCTAGAGGTGGGGGGCGCCAGAGACAGAGAGGAGGAGAAGGGGGTGGCTAGGTAAGGGTTGCTGTCCCCCGACCTAGCAGCGGTTCTTTTATAATAAGTGTTTTCGCAATTTTCAGAAAAATCCACACTTATCTGAAACCTCGTCAAAAAGTCCACCAACTTGAAAACCATTTCCATGTGACCCTCTAGGCCCAAATACCAGTCCAATTAATGGCTCATTAAGTCCAACAACCTTTTATGGACCCACTGAATTAATTAATATCCTTATATTAATTAATCAACCAAATTTAATGTCCTACAATAAATTTGGACAGGCTTCCGATCATGTTGGGTGCCAAGCAACACCGCGTGATCTCAGAAGGCATTGGGGTTTATGCTACCCACTATGGGAACCTTTCCGTCAACGGTTACCGTGCGGATAATAATCCTTCATCCGTGCAATGTTCCCGAATCGACCTAGGGTATGGATTACTATTAAACCCTAACCGGTCGATTCACTTGAATTAGATGCCGCTAATATATATCAGATAACTCTTTATCTGATACAAAGTCTGGCCTGGCCAGGGACTTGAGCGCATCATTCTCAGAACATTCTCTCCCCTATTACCGAGAGTGGATAATCCCGTATTGAACACACAATTACCTTCGAGGTCATCTCCCTGAATTTGATCTCTTGACTTATTGATAACCCATAGTTAGGGATTCGTTAGTCAAAGTCAAAGCTTAGAGATGTACCAACAAGATATCTTTGGCGTCTCAGGTCCAAGGATCATCTACGCAACCGTGACAAAAGAATTGAGCTAGTTAACAGTTAGATATATACTATCCAGCGATTCATAGTCGGATCAGTTCAGTGAACTCATTCATCAATGAGCACCTACAGGTCCAGCATAGTGTCTCTACACAAGTGACTTATAGGATCAACCACCCTCTTCATATGAGCTGAAGAAACCTATACTAATCTATCCTGATGTTTGATGTCCTTCTCAAACATCCTCCGACTAGGAACAATTAAGAACATGAGTTTATAAGTGTAACGACCCGCCACCCTATAATCGGAGACCCGATTACTAAATGGGTATCAGATCATTATCTACGGGTTCACACCCGGATCTCAAACGACACATCTGGAGAAATAAGCGTTAAATAAGGCTAAATATAACAATCTCACGGACCTCAAAGAAAGTACAAGTGCACATAAAGTAAAATAATAATGTCCGTACACAGCCCAACAATAATTACATGGTCCAAAGAATTAAATAAGTACAGGCAGAAGAAAAGTACAACAACATGGGGGCATACTCCGGAACCGAGATAGCTGCTGGCCTGTACACCAAGGAGAACACCACATGCCAACACTCGCCGAGAAGCCCACACTTGAAACTGCAAGGAGTGAGCCACACCAAAATTGGGCTCAGTAGGGATCACCCGATCCCCGCCTCCCATACACGCATCCACAAGTGCAGTAATACAAAATGAAGGCAATTTAAGTAAAGCAGTAAACACAGCTCCCAAATTTTGATATGAGACATGCATTCGTAATGCAACAGGCACAGTTCTAAGCAATTCAAGTAACCCAACTCAACACCACAGTTCGTAACCAAAAATCCGGCTAAACACACAAACCACACTGCCGAACGTGTATAAACAACGCCTCACAACACCACCAACACCCACGCGTGTCTACCCCTACGATCTTCCGGACACCGTATGGTGAGGCAGTGAGTTAAACTAGGACTAACTGGGACTAGTGAACCACCACCACCCAGTCACGTGTGCACACAAGCAGTTTAGACCACTGCCCTATCAACCGGACTTCCCTCAACCGCAGGCCTAGGCGCTTCACAAGGGCCCTGGGGACCAGCGAAACCCCCTCAAGCCGAAGCTATAGGAACTACCCGTAACCCTAACCTCCCGGGTCACATCAGGCCAAAGGGCGAAGGGTACAACCTGAAACCTTAATATCTCATGTTACATCAGCCCAGTGGCGAAAGGGTAAACTCCAATGGTACCAAACCTGGCTCCACAATAAGAAACACGTCGGAAACTGCCACGACAAACTAGGAAAATACCGACCCGCTGGGACCAAACAGCAACCCCTCGGATAATACGCTGGCTACTCCGACCTGTCTAGCTCAAGGTAGCTCTGCTTCCCCCAGCCACAAGTGAAACACTAACATATACCCCTCCCACACCAGTACGGCAACAATGCCACATAGACACCGCATCCCTCCCACACCGACACAAGGTGTCAAACGCAAACCACAATCATTCTAGCTCCACAATCGCAAAAACACACACACACACATACAATACGATTCCGATCATACAGAAATCATCGGCCTCGATGTATGATTTCAAGCATGCATTTAATCGAACTATCTAACAATGTAAACACATGTTAATTTCATAGATTAATGGGGTTCTGGCTTAAATGGTGTCGTCCTAGCCAGTCACCATTTCAAATGGCGTCGCTGTCCCTAGACGCCACTCAAAACAGAACTCATTCCCACAGAAACTGCTCCCGGGACAAATCTGGCCTAAATGGCGTCGCCCTAGCCCATCACCATTTCAAATGGCGTCGCCCTAACCCGCCGCCATTTAAAGCCAAAAAGCTGGTTTCGTGCAACCTCTCTCGAGCCTCAAAATGGAGTTTCCTCTCCCCCAAAATTACCCAAAAAATGCCAAAAAATAGAAAATGAAGGGGAGAATCCAATTTACCACTTGAAACACACTAATTCCCATTTCAGAAAAATGACCATGTTCATTAAAAAGCCCCTTAAACATGCTCATTCTACCCAAATCTCCACACACGTCACATGCTTCAAGCGGAAAAACATGGATAAAACAACCAAATCACGTATAAGGATCGTCCCCCTACCAGTCACTTGAACTTCTCCTAGCTCCGTGCCGCCGAACTGCCGCATCGTAAACCGCTGCCGGTACCCCCGTAGACGCTGTTGTAGGTGCCCGGAACGTCCCCCCGTCGCCGCGGCTGCGAGGCTTTGGAATCGAGGGTCCCTCCGTTCTTCTTAGCATTGTGGCGATTCAAAAGGGAGTTAGAAATTGAAGTGTGATCGCCAGGAGCATTACCTTTTGGTCCCTGTGCTCCGCAGGATGGTGATGATGTGATCGCGTTCTGTGGGAGTGGAAGATGGTGGTTTCCCCTTCTCTTCCTCCGGCCGGCCAGAGGAGGAGAGCTCGGTAGTCCGCGCGCAGGATCTGGTAAGAGCCCCTGAAAAGAAAAGACAAACAAAGAAAAGAAATAGCCCGATTAGAACTATGACATGTAGGATCCGTTCATGCAAACATAAAAATTAACTAAAATTAGAGAGAGACGCACCGGATAGGTGTTTGGGAGGGAAGGTGACCATATGTTATGGCCACCCACCTCCTGTTTTTTGTTTGAAACCTCTGGGGGTAAAAGATGCTAAGTCATCCTAAGATGCATGCATGCAGATAGGGTGCTCGTGTGTGAAAGGTGAAATGATGTGTTGAAAGTGAAAAAAGAGAAAATAGAAGAGGGTTAAGAAAACAGGCCCATTTGGAGTGCGAAGGATTCTTCTGAGACTCCTCCTGACCGCTTGCCAACCTCCTCTGAGCCTTCCCTCCAAGAAGCCACCTCTTAACCCCCGGAAATCCTTAACCCCCTGCTCGAGAGGATGTGGGGGGTTTAAATAGGTGAGGGAAAAAAGGGAGAAAACATGGGTCTAAATCCTCGTAAATCAACCTTCAACCAATAGAGAGTGGTCAAGGGTCGGAGGTAGTGGACACGGCAGTGGCTAGAGTGGGGAGTGGTCGGAGTAGTGGGGGACGAGGGCGGCGAGTAGAGGAGATCGTGGGGAAGACGGAGTCAAGAGGGTGGTTGAGGAGTGGACGGCCAGGTAACATGCCTTCCATATGAAGTGGTGGAAGGCGGCCCGGTTGGCCTTCGAAGGGAGTGGAAGGCAAGGGGTGGCCTTCGAAGGAGGCGGAAGGCAAGGGGTGGCGTTCGAAGGAGGTGGAAGGCAAGGGGTGGCCTTCGAAGGAGGTGGAAGGCAAGGGGGTTGGCCTTCCACGAAAAGGTGGAAAAAAGTGAAAAAAAGGGGGCCAAAAGGTGGAAGGCAAGGTAGCTAGCCTTCCAAGGGTGTAGAAGGCAAGGGGTGGCCTTCGAAGGGGGTGGAAGGCGGACTGGCTGGTCTTCCACGAAAAGGTGGTGAAAAGTGAAAGAGGTGGCCAAAAGGTAGAAGGCAAGGTGGCTGGCCTTCCAAGGGGGTAGAAGGCAAGGGGTGGCCTTCGAAGGGGGTGGAAGGCGGACTGGCTGGCCTTCCACGAAAAGGTTGGCTAGAGTCGGGATTTGGTTAATGGGCTTAGTTGTTAGTGGGTTGAGATGGCCAAATGGGGGGATTTATGATGATGGGCTGATGATGGAGGGGATTTATGACCAAAAGGGTGGTCCAAAATCGGTGTCTACAAATGCCCCTCCGGGACACCTGTTTTGCAGTGAAGTGGAACGGAATGATAAATAGGTGTTCCGGAAATCGAACCAGATTTTGGACCGCCCGGAAAGGGATGAGCTATATCCAAGGATGATATGCGAATGCGGCAAATGCATGAAAGCTGGCTATTTGAGTTGCAAGAGTGGTTTAGGAAAAGGAACAAAGTTCAGTACTAGAGAATCACAGTCCGTGGGACCCTCGGGTGCTGGAACCGCGAGGCCTTGGTGCACCAGAATGTAGCGATCTGGCCCAAGGGGATCTCGAGCATGAAAGGTGTAGGAGTGTGACTTGAAGAATTCTCAACACAACGAGCGCGTGGTGGCCTGGCGCATCATGGTATCGCCAAGTGAGAGGATCTCAAGCACACGTGCTGAAAAAAAGGAGGAAGGGGTCTTGCAATTCAGAAGGCTAACAAACGTACAACTGCTAGAATCACAGATCAGCGATGGGTTAAGCAAAGTAATGAATCATGGCCATTGCCCCTCGGGCGAGAATGAATGCAAATGTGAATGCATGCTGGTTTAAAATTAAAGTAAATTCCAAATGCAAACAGGAGGAGTTTATTGGCCAATCGAATAACTTGGGGAATATAGACTCCTCATTGTTTTGTTTAAAGAGGAACTCAGAGTCTATACACCCGAAGTTATTAGCCTCCTGTGTCTTCAATCCTACTTGCTTCAGGTTCCCTGCAGCTGCAAGAACGCACATCAGTAAATGTAAATAATCAATGATCCACGATATCTTAATGATAAGCTGCAAGGAAGCGAGGGACAAAGGTCCCTGTCGAGTCGAAGCCAGCGCGGAAGATATGGCCATTCTCAAAGTAGAATGCCAATCCGGCTGCTTTTGGCTTCGACTCGACAACAAAAGTATCCATCTTTCGGAATCCTTTTCCTGTATGCACAAAATGAAGGGGAAACAGTTAGTAGTATCTGTTTTCGGCCCCTTGCCCAAAAAAGAACAACTACCTTTTCCCTAGCCTTCGCATAGGGTCGAGGGGTCGTGTCCTACTAACTAGACAAAGAGAAGAACATTGAAACTGATGCAACAAGTAAATATGCAAATGATAGTGGATATTAACAAGTGGAGTGTGTGATGAAAACATGTTTTTTTGTCCACCTGCCTGGTGGTTGCCCAAACTTAGGCTGGTTGAATGATGAAAGGGAAATGCACACTCAACTTCCCAGGTATCCTAAGTGCACATCTAGATTGATTTGGACCTCTAGACTCCTCAAACTAACCTTGACCGGTTAAGACTCATACTGATGACAATACCGTCATGCCATGCTTAGGCTCCCAGCTGCTTCCGACCACCAAGTTTGCCCAAAAAGCTTTCGAGGTAAATAATTTGCCCGACCCGGATCTCTTTCCTCACAATCTAGAAGGTATATGATGGAACACCTTGGAACCCTAACAGTCAACCGCGCGACGCTGACCCGGAATCAGACGCCGTCGCACCAATTGGTGATGCGCATGCATTGACCTAAGCCCGAAGTTTTCGAGAGTACACATTGAGATTATGGTTAAGAAATTAGTTCACCAGAAACATCGACATTACTCTTCACCCATTTTGGGCTCCTGTGATCATGTGAGCATGTGACGATTTTTGAAAACGAACCATTTTAAAATGATGTTCAGTCTTTAGATAGCCATCTTGTGCTAAACCTTGGGGGGAAAAAGTGAAGAAATTTTGAGACAAACCTCACAGGAGGATTGACAAAACCGTTAAAAGGACGAGCTGTGACAAAACAGACCCCTTTTGACCTCCTAGATGCCCATATTTTGACTTTTCAGGCCTTTGTTAGATTTTGTGGCCCGGCACGGTCACGACCAGGCTTTTTTCATGATTGCTTGAACCCCTTTTTCCTTTTTTTTTTGTATTTCTTTTTTGATGCTTTTGACATTTTTCGGGGTTATTTGATATTCCGCCTGCGGGGACACTGCCCTCTTCACGTGTTCTGGTCCTTTACATTTCATTTCTGGGCCCCCTTTTTTTTTTTTTTTTGTTGAGGGGTTACATCTATCGGGTTTTTGAGGAACCGCAATTTGCTGAGCTCGACCGTTTAAGGGCGTCAACTGTCCTGATCGGTCGAGAGATGAAGAGCAAAGGTTGCGTTTTGACAGTACACTAAAGACTTGGAACTCATTTTAAGCAGGTTCTCTTTGAAAAACGTGTTGGTGTGTGCATCTCATGATGATCATAGGGATCCATATGAAAGTAAAGTAGACACATCCAAGGTTCTGGTGGACCAAAATCTTAGCCAAATCCTAATGTTAACCCAATCTATCATGCAACTAGACCTAGACAGGGGGTTACATGGCAATCACCAGACAATTGGATTTTGTGTCTTTTCTGATTTTTTTTGTCATTTTCATTTGTACATATTTACAAATATTTTTTTATGCTTTTTGGATATTCGATTTTTTTTGAGATTTTGAAATTTTTGATTTTTTTTGTATTTTTAAGGGTAAAACTTCTTCAAATAGACTCCTATCCGAAGGAAAGCTTTTCAACAATTTTCAAATATTTACACTTATTTGCTAACTAGAAATGAAAGAACTTACTTACCTCTACAACTTGTAGATAAAGAGGAAGCTATCCAATCCCCAAGCGATTATGCACAAGACTCAGAGAGTGAGTCAAACATGTTGCAAAGGTGGGTCCTTGAGACAGAGACCCAATGATGGCAGAATTGCCCCAGTATGTTGGCTCCTCATGGAAGTGAGACTTTTCCTCTTTTTGGGGGTCGTAGTCTCCAATCATAAAACATTCAGGGAAATGTGCTACAACCGGTGATAGAAACCTGAGAAGGGAAAGTGTGTGAAATAATAAGGGAATGAGAGCGGTGGGTACCTGTTCATCCCTCACTAAGGAGGCTCCTTCTTGTTGAGTGGTTGGTTCATAGAACAGCAGCTGTGTAAAGAAATCTTCTGCATCTTCTCTTTGAGCTTCAATGCTTGTTTCCTTCAACTCATCCTCAAGATAGTGTATCTTGAGTACCTCTTGACTTTCCTTCACAAAGTGATTCAAGAGACTCCATTTTCTTTATCCTTCAGTTGGTTTGGTTAGTATGTAACCCAATTTGAATCCTCCACTGGTCGGATTTTCAAAGATAGGTTCTTGAATTCCCTGCTCTTCTTTGTCTAACCTAGATCCCGAACTATACCCCATTTTGTCCATAAGCTGCCAACCTATGCTAGGCTGGGACTTGAGCTGAGAGTCAGCCGATGAAAGGATGAGTTCTGCCCCTTTTCCAGAAGTGATCATGGATGGAATTTGTTCAGTCGAGACTAAATCCAAAGGCTCAAGATAGGAGGTACCCTTCATTTTGACAATCTTCCCATTGTATGGGAATTTATAGCACTGATGATTAGTGGAGGGCACTCCCAGGGTGTGGTCCATCTAAGGCCTTCTCAAAATGGCGTTGTATATGGGCTTGACATCAAGGATGTGGAATTTAAAGATCATGGCCACTGGGCCAATTTCCAGTTTCCCATTTGAGACCGTCATGGAAGTAGACTCAACCTTTTCTAGATCAATCCCTACTTTCCTGGGGATCTTGAGTGGATGAACATTGATTGATGCCCCGGTATCCAACAGGATGGAGTCCAATGAGTGACCCTTGAGTGTTGGGGTCAAGCCTGAGGGAAGGGATTGGCATTCAGGGGGAGCCGGATCTTTATCTGTGATGGATATCGTAGGTGTCGGGGTGACTGAGAGAATGGCATTTATGAGCCCCCTGATAGGAAGATCTTCATTGACTGAAATTCGCTGCAGGAATTTGAACAATGTCTCCTTGTGTGTAGTAGATCTCCTAATCAACCCTAGGACTGGCATCTTGGCGGGAGTTCTCCCTAGATGTTGTAGGACGTCATGCTTGGATTGAGTAATCCTTTTAGACATATCTGAATCCTCTTGAGAGTCCAAGGGTTGACTTGTTGGGGGAATGATGCGATTTCTCAGTGTAACACCCATCGGACTGGGGTCCACTGCCTGATCTGACTTTGGTGTTGGACACAAGATGGGTAGAGGAGGTTCTCTGATTGGAATTGAGGGAACTTGGACCAGAGTGACCGGGTTGATGGCTGTTGGTTGTTCCCTAGGTTGTATCAAGACCAAAGGTTTGTCTTGGATGATAGTGGAGACTCCTTGCAACGGCTCTCTAGGTCTGTTCGTCCTAGTAGGGTACTCACGCCATATCCCAACCTCTTCATACTCCCAGTACTGTCCTCTGCGATCGACATTTGGTTCCAAATTTTTGACAAGGGTGCTCACCCTTTCTAGAGAGCTAGATGGATCTTGGGTCACCTGATAAGAGGGCGGAGGGCCCTTGATTTTCAAGGTTTCAGTAGTCTCTTTCACGTGCCCCCAATTGATCTTGGCGCTAGAGGAAGGGGGAACTGCTGAATATGGTTTCTGATTGGATTGGTTGTCTGATCTGGACATAGGACTGGGTGACCTAAAGGGTTGCCCCAAGGCACTCACCTGTTCATTGATTGCCACTCCCTCCATTGGTGGAGTTTGTGTAGTCCTCTTATTTTTGTTCTGATTTTCAAGGAAGGATGGTAAAGTGGAATTCCAGATCTGAGATTGAACTACCCGAGCTCGATTATAAAGTAATGCGAATGTGTGAAATTCGCTCAGCATGAGAATAGCTCGAAGCTGCGGGGTAGCGTTGTTGACCAACATGGTGATAGCTTGAGATTCGGGGATTTCCACTTCCGCCCTAGAGGCCATTGCCCTCCACCTGTTGGCAAAATACGTGAACTCCTCTTCAGGCTTCTTCTTCTCCATCACAAGATCAAACAAGGTGGGAGGCATGGTTGTCATATAACTAAACTGAGTGATGAATTTTTCGGAGACCATATCAAAATTGATTAGGTCTGTGGTGGGCAAGGAAGAAAACCATCTTAAGGCCTCACCTTCTAAGGATTTCTGGAACACATGGACAAGGAGGACTCTGTCGTAGAGCCATTGATGGGAATCCATGAGGAAACCTGACAGGTGATCATGAGGGTCAGAGGTGCCATCATATTTCCTGTACTCGGGGGCTTTGAATCCTGGCGGAAAGTAGGCCGGAGGGAGCTTAAAATAGCTCGAAAGAGAGTGCGGTTGTATCAGAGTAAGTTTCTCGGCCATGAACTTACGCACACAGGTTTCAATCTCACTTTTGTAGATGAACTCTTTCTGCTCGGGAGGAGGTGTAGTTGGAGAGACTGGAATCGGCATGACAGGTGGAACAACTGGGGTAGGAGTTGGCTGGTTGATACGGGTCTGAGCTCTGTTGGAAGATCCTTGGAGGTGAGTTCTCCGAGGAGTGGCATCTTGAGTTTTGCCACAGGAGGCCCACTGGATGAGTTGATCAGGGGTGTACCGTGATAACACGGCAGTAGGTTCCGGATCCTCACTCGGGTTTCAGAGGGTTCTGTTGGACATTATAGGGTCACTTTATGAAGAAGAAGATTCATCCAAGTGTCCTCTCCTAAATTCCTCTTCAGGTGTTTGGAACATGCCCACAAATGTTCATTGTGGATCCTCTTCAATCTCAAACAGAGGGTTGTGTGTGACATTGTTACCAAACTCATACATGTCATCATACATAGTGTTAACATACATTTGGTTCATTATGAAACACAAATCCTAAGAGATTTTATATTCCACTTGGAAGGTTAACTGTGTATTATGAGTGTTGGTTTCTAATAAAGCAAGTTCAAATCCTTAACGATCTTGGAATTTTTCTTTCAAAACATGTTCCACCAAGGTTGAATTAAGTGTCTTTAAATTTGAAACAATTCACTAATTTCTCACACCAACCCAAGGTTCTTACAGGGTGGTTTCAGGTACAACCTGCTCGGCGGCCAAGTGGGAATCCCTGGCTCGCGGAGATTGACGGAGGTTCCCAACAGAATAACACTAGTCACACCCGAGTGGGAATCCTCAGATTGAGAGTCAAACTCTGTGGGAGAGGTAACTAGTAGTGTGATGCCGGCTCTTCCTTAAAAACCCCTGCGGATAGCACCCTTGAACCAACCCACAATCCAGCAGACAGAAAAGGAAAGAAAGACAAGAGAACAGTAAACAAAAAAGCAAACTAGAATCCGCAACAAATTAAAAAAAAAAGGGACACTTAAAAATCAGGCAGCCAGAAAAGCTGGAGCCTGGACGGCAGGCTGCCTGGCCGTCCTAGAGCCTGGATGGCCAGGCTGTCGGCTGTCCAGCCTGGACGGCCAGGCGCTTGGCCGTCTTGGGCCCTGGACGGCCAGGTGATTGGCCGTCCGGGCTGGGCTGGACGGCCAGGCACTTGGCCGTCCGGTCCACTGGACGGCCAGGTACTTGGCCGTCCGATCTGGGCGGCCAAGCGCTTGGCCGTTCAGGACTCTGGGCGGCCAAGTGCTTGGCCGTCCACGGGAGGAACTCTTTTTAACCTGTCTTACCTGCGCGGCGAGCAAGAGAGGGTCCCACCGTGATCGCCAGAGGGCTGTAGGCGCCCGGAACGTCCCCCCGTCGCCGCGGCTGCGAGGCTTTGGAATCGAGGGTCCCTCCGTTCGTCTTAGCACTGTGGCGATTCAAAAGGGAGTTAGAAATTGAAGTGTGATCGCCAGGAGCATTACCTTTCGGTCCCTGTGCTCCGCAGGATGGTGATGATGTGATCGCGTTCTGTGGGAGTGGAAGATGGTGGTTTCCCCTTCTCTTCCTCCGGCCGGCCAGAGGAGGAGAGCTCGGTAGTCCGCGCGCAGGATCTGGTAAGAGCCCCTGAAAAGAAAAGACAAACAAAGAAAAGAAATAGCCCGATTAGAACTGTGACATGTAGGATCCGTTCATGCAAACATAAAAATTAACTAAAATTAGAGGGAGACGCACCGGATGGGTGTTTGGGAGGGAAGGTGACCATATGTTATGGCCACCCACCTCCCGTTTTTTGTTTGAAACCTCTGGGGGTAAAAGGTGCTAAGTCATCCTAAGATGCATGCATGCAGATAGGGTGCTCGTGTGTGAAAGGTGAAATGATGTGTTGAAAGTGAAAAAAGAGAAAATAGAAGAGGGTTAAGAAAACAGGCCCATTTGGAGTGCGAAGGATTCTTCTGAGACTCCTCCTGACCGCTTGCCAACCTCCTCTGAGCCTTCCCTCCAAGAAGCCACCTCTTAACCCCAGGAAATCCTTAACCCCCTGCTCGAGAGGATATGGGGGGTTTAAATAGGTGAGGGAAAAAAAGGAGAAAACAGGGGTCTAAATCCCCGTAAATCAACCTTCAACCAATAGAGAGTGGTCAAGGGTCGGAGGTAGTGGACACGGCAGTGGCCGGAGTGGGGAGTGGTCGGAGTAGTGGGAGACGAGGGCAGCGAGTAGAGGAGATCGTGGGGAAGACGGAGTCAAGAGGGTGGTTGAGGAGTGGACGGCCAGGTAACATGCCTTCCATATGAAGTGGTGAAAGGCGGCCCGGTTGGCCTTCGAAGGGAGTGGAAGGCAAGGGGTGGCCTTCGAAGGAGGCGGAAGGCAAGGGGTGGCCTTCGAAGGAGGTGGAAGGCAAGGGGGTTGGCCTTCCACGAAAAGGTGGAAAAAAGTGAAAAAAAGGGGGCCAAAAGGTGGAAGGCAAGGTAGCTGGCTTTCCAAGGGTGTAGAAGGCAAGGGGTGGCCTTCGAAGGGGGTGGAAGGCGGACTGGCTGGTCTTCCACGAAAAGGTGGTGAAAAGTGAAAGAGGTGGCCAAAAGGTGGAAGGCAAGGTGGCTGGCCTTCCAAGGGGGTAGAAGGTAAGGGGTGGCCTTCGAAGGGGGTGGAAGGCGGACTGGCTGGCCTTCCACGAAAAGGTTGGCTAGAGTCGGGATTTGGTTAATGGGCTTAGTTGTTAGTGGGTTGAGATGGCCAAATGGGGGGATTTATGATGATGGGCTGATGATGGAGGGGATTTATGACCAAAAGGGTGATCCAAAATCGGTGTCTACAGCTGTCATTCCGCCGGGACGTCGGCCACCGCCCGGAGAATGAAGTGCCGCAGAGGAGGTGGTGGTGGTAGTGGTGAAAAGTAGAGAGGTATTGGAGTCGTGGAAGAGGAAGAAGGGGAAGGAGAAAGGAAAGGGGGAAACGGAGGGGATCAGAGAGAGGGAAGAGAGAGAGTGAGAAGGAGAGAACGAGAGAAATGAGGGAAGGTTCGGGGCGTCAAACCGAAATAGATGAAATCATGTCATCCTCTATAGACGCCATTCAGGCGACATGACAGGGGCGTACTCTAACAGAATGTCTGGATCGCGTCATCCATCCAAAAACGTCGTTCAGATGACATGATCGGGGCCTTACACACGTGCCCCAACACCCGTCGACGCGACACAACAACAAGCTACCTAAATGGCGTCCCCACAGCCCGACGCCATTCTAAAGGCATCGTGCACCCCAGACGTTGTTTAGAAGGCACGCCCCTGACCCTCCGGGGCCCAAACCAAGGGGTCCGACTTCGAAACTGACCCGATAACTGTACCCGAAACCTCATTCCTTACATACTCCCCCCTTAAGATAATTTCATCCTCGAAATTTAAACTGCTTGAACGAAAACCACTGTCGACAATTCCACACCGGTAACACGGATCACATCAATTGCCCTCACTGATCACACTCCACCATGGGGCTCCGTATAGTCGGTCGATCTCATCAACACTAGGCTAACTACGTTCTACGATTTTGCCAATACTGATGGATTAATACAACCATTTATTAGCCTTACGAGGCACATATTACAAAATTGATTCTCCACCATGTCCAAAATACATAAAAAGTGCCATAAGAGCTCACAACTACAACCTAAAAGATAAGACAAAAGTGTTCATCTAGCCCAGCATCTCGGACCTCTTCTAAGAGAACACACAACACCGCTCTAGGTCCTGGGCTTCTTCTGAACACTCGGATCCTGACCTAACCTATTCTTCTAGGGACAGTTCCTCACAAGATGTCCCTTCTTATCACAGCCAAAACAACTACCAGTGACCAATGGACATATCCGATCACCATGCTGTCTACCACAATGGGGACAATGATATGCCACATCATATCCCGCTTCCTGCTGTCTGCTAGCCACAGTCTGCATCTGCCGAACCGAGCCGTCTTCGTCCTCGTCATAAAGCATCCCTTGGAACCTGGACCCAAGAGAACTTGAACCGTCTAACGAAAGAATCACCAATTTGTTCTTGCTTTGTTGCTGCCCTCGTGCTGACCGCTCCAACTCTTTCGCCATTTGTTGGAACTAGGTCTCCACTGCTGTTGCGCACCGAACTGCTGATGCAAGATCACTACAACAATGAGATGCCACCATTCAAAAGTACCCACCTTCTTAGTAGGAGGCCGTTATAAAAAAAAAGGGGGAGATTCGTCCCATGAAAAAGGAAAAGGAAAAGCAAAAGCAAAAGACAAAAAGCCGATACAAAATTAAAAGGCCGTTACATTACAAATGTTACACCAAGGCCATGAAATCAAATGAAAAGGGAGCGCAAGGTCGTTAAATACCCCATAAAGGAGATGACCGAACCCCAACCGATATTAGGATAAAGGAGGGACATCTTTTTGGGTCTTCGGAAACCTCTCGTGGGCTTTCTAAAACAAATTATTCCTTTCTTTCTTAAAAGAGGGGTGCTCCAAGTTTGAAGAACGGCCATGATTGACTAAGGGTCAGACCATCGAATGGGATCACGAATGAAAACACAAGCTCAAGCACGATGAGTCTAAGTTAGATTATTGAAGAATAATTTGGGAATTAAGTTAATAAATGAACATGCTCTTTTGATCTAAGTACCATGCTGGTCTTTTAGTTTACACATATTTCAAAATCAAAAAATATATAGATATCTCAAAATCCAAAAAAATATAGATATCTCAAAATCCAAATATATGTATATATATATATATATATATATATATATATATATATATATCTCAAAATCCAAAAAAAAAAAAAAATATTTCAAAATCCAAAAAAATGGATATCCAAAAACAAAACAAATCAAATATTTTGAAAATCGCAATTGCAAAAAAAAAAAAAAAATTCAATTAGCATCCGCTTGTCGCATTTGGTGTGTTTCATTCCTTTTATTTTTAGTGAGCATCTGCCTGATTGCATGTTGCATTTTACTCCGTTATTTCTTTCAGTTCAATTATTTCTTTTACCTTTGTTAATAAAGGCTTCGCCCTTTGACCCTTCTATCAAGATAGAGTTAAGTGGTCAGTTATTTAACCGGGTAAGGGGCTAAGCAAGAACGAACATTTAACTTGTTTGTTCAAGTCATGTACAGGGCACAGGTATGTAAGTCAAAGTCGAGGACAGAAGAAGTGGGAAAAAAGTTTCATCTATATCTCAAAAGTTTCATATACATGTGTGAAAAGATGAAGAGTCCATCGACATCAAGACTCACAAAAGAAAAGAAAAGTACATGATAACAGCCGTCAAGGCTGACTCTCCCCGGTGCCCTTGTACTGGCTCGTTGCCTCATCAGGTCCCTCTGGTGCTCGGCTAGGTAGAGGTGGCGGACCCATGGTGATCGGACCAGCCTGGCCAGAAGATACGGCAACACTAGCAGTGAAAGCACTCCCATGCCCCTGCTCTTGAGCCTGCTGACGTGCTCGCCGATACCGTTCCTCCACACTATGGCGCTCGTGCTTGGCGATGCCTAACTGGACCCGGAGAGAGGACATCTCTGTATCCATCCGGTGCCTCTCCTGCCACTCACGTTCCCTCTCCTCAGTAATAAACTCCATGCGTGACCGGAGTCGTGAAAGCTCTTGAGGGAGGTCGCCAGTGGAGAGACAAGCCACCTGCTCCTCCCACTCCCTAACCCGAGCAACATCAGTCTCAGCCCTCTGAAGGGTTTCCTAAAGCTCAGCAACCTACAAGAGAAGACATTGTCAGTCTAGGATAATCAAGCAATCAATATCAGATTCAATAATGGAAGTCAAAAGTCAAAACTTACTCGGGAGGCCCGATCCTCTTACGCAAGGGAGGCTCGGTGTATGGCAAAAGCGAGCTGACTCTGGAGATCTGCAATAGCAGCATCATGGTCAGCAAATGAGGTGGAGTACGAAGAAGCACCAGCAAAGGAAGGAGGAGGAACTGCCTGGGTGTAGACGGCTCGCTGTACCAAGAGAATCAACTGTCAGTGGTTAAACGTCAAAACAAATTAACTAATCAAAATAAACATTTCATAAACATGCAGACATACCAGATCAAATAACTCCTTTTGGACCTGTTCGAGTTGGGCCTCCGCATCTTATAGGCGGGCCCGGAGGTCGATGATGATCGCATCACGAGCATCTTATATACATGCATACACTCATTCACAAAAGATAATAATTAAAATGAAAGATGCATAAATGCATACTTACATCAAGTGGACGGAAGAGTCGCAGCTGATCGACATAGTGAGTCTGATACTGCTGGAGGTAGGCCGCGCTGTCCTCCGCATGGGACTCCACTCGTATACCCCAGCGATGCCAATCCTCGTACTGCTCCAGAAACTTGGACCTCCAGTCGGTGAGGGCCTGCTTCCCCCTCATCGATCACCCGACCCCCTCTGGTACCTCCTCGTCCACCCACTCCGGGAGGAGTCCCAGGGTCCACATCACGAGGCGGAGGTGGAGCAGCTCGATTTTGTTAAGGCAGTTGACCCACATCTGCCTGCCGAACATCCTTCGACCAACCGTCACCCTTGGCTGGCCTGCCTCGCCTATGCCCAAGTACTGGCGCTAGATCACCTGCATACAGATTAGATGCATTGATAATAAATAAATTGCATTTAACAAATGAAAGATTGCCTTTAATGAATAAAACTAAATAAATGAATTAAAAAATCACCAGTAACTCGGGATAGTCGAGAAACTGACGATGGAGGGCCGTCAGCTGGTGGTGCTGGGGAGCTATATCCACAGTTGGTTGCCAGCGGCAAGCCAACGGGACAGCATCCGGTCGCACGATCCTCGCCCGACCGAGCGAGAAGTAGTAGTAGCTCCACACCTGCATACATGAACATATAAGTTAGAAATCATCATATCATTTCATATCATTTCAAATTATATAAATAAATAAATGAAATATATTATACCTGAAGGAATGGCGAGAAGCCGCTGATAGTAGTCTCACGGTCCGGTGTGACCGCGGAAAGATCGGTGAAGAGATGGGCCAGGAGGGCCGCACCCCAGGCGTACTCATGCAGGTGGTCGAGGTCATCTAAAAGGGAGAGAAACCTACAATGGATATGATCGCCCTTCGTACCGAAGAGCAACCTACCGAAGAAAAAGCCTAAGAAAACCCTAAGCTGCCTATCTACCTCCTCCTTCTGACTCGGATCTCTACAATATACGGCGGAGGAAGACCTAGCTAATCTATCTCTAAAAGCCTCCTGGGTCTCGTCGGATCGACGCCGGGGCTCTACTAACCCTAGAGAAACCTCTACATCTACTCTAGGTACAGTCCTAGACTCTCTACCCAGCCCACCAGAAACCTCTATACCTAGGAGACTCTCTGCTAGCTCTAAGTAATCGGGGTAGGTCACCCCACCCACTGCCCGGCCCACTACTCTAAGGCCAGTAATCCTGGCAATATCCTCTAGACTCGGGACCATGTGGCCCCAGGGCATTAGAAATGCCCGACTCTCTGCATGCCAACGCTCTCTCAGCGCCTGCAACAGTACTAAACCGAGCCAAAAAGGTTCGATCTCCAAAATCTCGCCGAACACCATCCGGCGCAGTCGCGCCTTCTGGAAATCCAATAGGCCTCGATAGGCACTGATGACTAAGTCCCACAAGATCCTAGCCCTCATTGTCCCCTGCAAATAATTCAATGAATATCATCAGTCATAGGCATTTAAAAATCAATTTTTGAAACTATTTTAAAAAAAAAACTTATCTTATCTGAATAGCGTCGACCTTGGTGGACACCCTTTGAAAGGAGTCACCCAGGCTTGACATCATTCAAACTTTTTTTTAATCATTTAGAAAATATTTTTTCTTGTTTCAATGGCGTCGGACAGGGTGGACGCCTTTTGAAAGGCGTCACTTGGTCTGGACGCCATTCAACCCCGAATTCAGACCTTTTGAAAAGGCCCCTTTCCTCATCCAAATCCATACCAACATGTCCATAGAAAACTTATCAAATGAGGTCCGCCTTCCACTTCTTCTTCTTCTTCTCCCATGGCCGCAGATGGAGCCTCCTCCTCTTCCAAAAAAGCCGCCACCGCTGCAAGGTCGGTCGGCGCTACCTCGGGAGCTTCCTCTACCGCCACCATTAAGAGGGGTGCGGTTCGTTGACGTTTCATGACGGCCTTGGTCTTGCTTGACTGTCCTTTTTCCATGGCTCGGGAGGATGCGTGGAGCTCGGGAATGAGAGGAAGAGAAAATGAGAGGAAGGTGCAAGGAAGAAGAAAGCCCAAGAGAGAAAAGGGGGGAAGTCGCCGGAGACTCCGATGATGGTCGGAGTTGGAAGGGATCAACGGAGGGTCGCCATAGTTGAAGGGGATAGCCGAAAACGGGGAAGATCGCCGGAGAAGATGAAGGAGAGAGTTTTGAGAGAATGAGGAAGGCGGGCTCGGGCTCGCGCAGGTTCTGTTTGGAGAGTTTAAAATGCGTCGAGGGACATCGACGCCATTCAAAGCACATAAACTGAGGCGGCAAAGTTGAATTTTTGAATTTTGTTAACCGCGTCAATATCTCACGATGCGTTTCAAATTAAACCGTCCATTCTGGTCAGAGCTGTACGAGGTACAATGATTAATCAAATCCTATCAACACGATGAGTTTCAGTGGATTAATTACAGGATTAATGGCAGAATTCTGTGAAAAAGTAGGAGAGAGAATTGAAAGGCGTTGATATGTGGACGTGTTTTAGCCATAATATGGGATTTTAAGGAATTGATCTTTGAATTTCGGAAATTAATTATGATTGAAAGGCGTCTTCATGAAACGACGCTATTTATACCAGAAAGTTTTATTTTAAGGAAAAATCATGAATAAATTATAAAACTTTGGAGATTGATTTTTTATTGAAAATAAATTCTTTATTACATCAAATATAAGATAAAGAGAGCTTTCAAGGAAGAATTTCATGAAGCCCTATTACATATAGATATGATAATCCTCTGTGAGCTTCGTGTGAAGATTTTACACGATGAATGAAGATGATGTTCCACAATGTAACTATAAGCTCGGTTGCTTCAAAATCTTCATCAGATTCCAATACGCACTTCTTGATTGGAAAGATGTGGGAAAACTCTGGGAACTCATGGCGAGACATGATGAGTTGAGTATAGCAGCGATGAGGATTATACAATACGAATTCAGTTGCCCCGATCAGTCAAAGCTCTGCACCAGCTGTACGACGTACTCGGATCGTCTTCCCTACAAAAGCAAGTGGAGAAGAATCGAATCCATGTGATGGCATTGTCTTCAAATATGCACGTCAATCAGCTCGGGTCTTAAGTTTGGGCACTCGGTTGATCAACATTTCATTGAACTTCACGATATTGGAAATATGGAAGATTGGACTGTTTTGATAAATCTGAGATGGTCTTACAAAATTTCTACTATGGTACTCAAATTTGAAATGTAACTCTGCCCACAGAGCAAAGAGAAGCATGAAACCATGAGGAGGCGACCTATAGATGCTGCAGAAAGCCCACTGTAGAGATAGGCTAGGATCACCGTGCCAATCTGTTTTCCTTCAAAGATCGCACAAATTGCACTTACTTGATCATCCTCCAGAATATTGTCTTGTGCAGGAAAGAATAAAGCTCCAGCCAGGCATATGGTGAACGCTTTCATCACGTTCTTAGTGTCATCTTCTTTGAGTTCCTCAATCTCATATACGGTCCACTCTGCCAACTTTGCAAGGTTAATTCTTTTCTTCGTAAGGCATCCTTGAACTTCTTTTGGATCCTTCATAATCTTCATCAATAGTTGCTGACCTGTGATCTTTTCCCTCATAAGTGCCATCTTGTTTAGGATCAATTCATCATTGTTCAACTTGATCTTAAGAAGGCCTAGTAAGAGTTTGACCTCTTCAAGGAGTATGGTAGATTCGAACTCAGCAAAGAGAAAAGTGTGGGTTTGTGGATGCCATAATTCAATTAGAGCTCCCATCGCCGCCCAATCTACGTTCGAGCATTTGTAGTGTTTTGCATGGACAACTAAGCCTTGGATATTCCACTTAGAAACATAAAATTACATGGAGAGTGATGTTTTTTGTAAGCCTCCGAATCCAAGGAAGGGAAGAGAATCTTCTTGGACCAGGAAAGAAAGGATACTCCTAGAAAAGAAAAATTCTATTAAAGAACAATGGAGAACATGAAGAATATGGAAATAGAATTGAATAGAAGAGAGAAAACTTACTTGTAGGTTAGGATCTCTCCCGCTAAGATGATCTTTAACCTCAGAAATCTTCTCAAGCGTCTTCTTCATCCTCTTATTTGAAGAATCTATCTTGTTCTTGAGCTTTTTTCTCTTGAAACCTTGATTTCCCTTGAACTTTGAAGAAAATCTCTTATTTTGATCTCTAGATTGTGTATGGATACAAGTTATGGAAGTTTATGTAGAGAGATTTGTGATTCTGAATAGCCTTTTCCGAGTTGGAGAAGGGATATGCATGAAGAGAGTTGGAGTTTGGATTGAACACAACAAAAACCTGTTTCTGCGACTTAAAAGGAGTCTTTGGACAGCGACGTCATTCAAATGACGTCAGAAAGACACGACGCGTTTCAAGCTTTTTCTATTATTCGCCAGAAATTCTATGTTTATCTATGTTGGATGCATAATTGAATATTTGACTCAAATGACATCGGCAAGACACGACGAGTTTCAAGCTTTTTTCTGTTATTTGTCCGAAATTCCATGCTTATCCATATTTTGATGTTTATTATGTTTCTTGAAGTTACTAATGATTTTCTAGTGCAGAAAATTCAAAGAAATGACAATAAAGCTGAAAATCTCAAAAAGGTCCCATTGTGTGAGTTTATGAGTCCGACCGTGGCTAAAAAGACGGTTATTTCTATCCTTATCTGATTTGCATAATCATCATTACTATATGATAAGTACTTATTAGAGTATATCAAGGACCTTGTGGTTCTGATGAAACTGGAATTTGAGTTCCCCTTCAACAAAAACAGAGATAATTCCAGAGAATTCTTCATCGCATGGATAGGCCGTTGGATTGTTAATTAACGAGGACGATGGTTCCGTTTTTGTAAAACAGTGTGTGAATAAATGAGCTTCGACTTAGCATTAAATTACAGAATTGATATCTTGACTCATTAATGACAATTTAACAATATTATCCTTGATTAATTTATATTTTATTTTATTTTATTTTATTTTTTATTTTTAGCCCAGCATGCATCATGTAGGACTTTGAAATAATTGTGATAAGAATTAATTATTGATTAAGTTTCAAACCATTGATCAAATAAATCACAATGTGATATGAAATATTTCATTCTAAATTGAGTATCTTAATTATCTTTGAGGTTTTCTTGAAGATATCTTTGATATTCTATCTTTGTTTGGACTCTTTATCCAACATTTCTTGTTTCCTTTAAGATCCATCATGGTTGCAACTCTACCACATTGGCTGGTAACCGCTCCCCATGATGAAACCTGCCGGATTTGTGACGTAGGGTACTTCCCAATCGTGGAGGTTGATCGACCTTATTTTGTTTTCTTGTCTATCTCATTCAGACATGATTGATTTCATTGATCTCTTTGACTTACCTTTATTGATCGTTTTAAGAAAAATTCCTATTATATAATGTTGAGAGTGGGTCTCATCACACCTTGACATCACCTTTTCAGTACATTCCATTTTATTACACCTCCTTGCAAAGTCAATGCCAAGGTGGGACAGCTGTAGACACGCTAATTTTGACATCATTTTGAGTAAATTTCATATCATATAATAATGCCCCAAAATGGTCTGATATTTAATCATTAGTTAATTTTTATTATTTTACTGGATTAATTGTCTAAATAACATCGGGTCAGGAAAACGCCATTTAAGTTTATTAATGAAATTGATTTTAATTTAGATTTTTAATCGAATATGAAAATTATTCTAAAAGATGTCGGCCTTATAAGACGCCATTTAGGGTTTTATTCCTATTTCGATTTTTAATTTAATTTTTAATAAATTTGTTAATTAACTGAAATACGTCATCCCAACACGACGCCATTTAAGTTTCCTAATGATAATGGTTTCTTCTTCCCGAGTTTATCTTTATCTTAATTAAGCTAAAAGACGTCTCCCACAGGCAATGTGTTTTAGGTAATTATAGATAATGATGAATTAGCCTATGTTTATCTGTTTCTTAGTTGGATTGGCTTCAAATTCTTTCATGTTGATCCATAAGTGGCCGCGGATGCACGTAAGAGCCTTGAATTCAAGTCTATAAATACCCAAGCCTTTGAAGTGGTAAAAGTTAGAGAAAAAATGTCAGAATAATCGAAGGGTTCAAACGTTGAAGGAATCAAAGAAGGATTGAAGCGCTTTGTAAAGAATTCCAGGAGCATTCAAAGGAGAGCAAGCTTCATCCTCTTCATTCTTTCTTCATTCTTATAGTCCATTCAAGACCAAGGCTTCCAGGGGCCATTCAACCTCATTCATTCATTCTTCCACTTGTTTTCATCATCATTAGTATCATAAATTCATTTCATAATCATCACTTCATGCTATTCACACACTCACAACATTCATAATTTCCAACCCACATGCTAAAGGGGTTTTAAAAGATCACAAAACAAGTGAGTGATTCTGTTTAGTTGCATGATTAAAATTCTGATTAGAATAGATTCTACACTCCATTAGTTCTTATTAGTTTCTTTCTCTTTTTTTCTTTGCAAGGCACAATCATCAAGATCAAGAAGATCAAGTGGAGATCATTATCCAAAGAAGAACTGGAGTAGAAAGGAAGATCCCTAAATTCATCAAATCAAAATAAGAACAGAAGCACTAGAAGGGCTCTTTTTCTTCAGCTGACTGAAGAGAAGGAATCAAGAATTCAACAATCTCCCAACTTCAAAACAGGTAAGCGATCATCCTTTTATCTTTTGAAGCTTTTTAGTAAAAACTTTCTGGCGATCACACTTAGTTTTTAATAGGTTTCATTATCATATAATCAACATGAAATTCATGATTTCACACATCACAATTTGAGCACTCACAAATGCATGCGCCACGTGGTTCAGGTAAGGTGGTCTTGGTTCATCTCCTTTCGGCTTTGCCTTGTGGTTTTCGGCATTTGTACTTACAATTATTTTCTTCTTTTCTTTAGGCCGCGACTATCTGCTGGGCCCTCAACCGACGATATGCCCACATCCTAGATAAACTGAAGGACGTGGACAAGGCTGTGGACCACCTAGCCGCAGGCAAGGTGGCCTCGATAAAGAGAGACTTGGAGGGCAACATCAATGCCCTCCTCGATATGAATGCTCGACTTGGGGTTGAGCTTACCAAGTAGAAGGAGCTGAACCGCCTATCGGCGGAGGCCCGAAAGAGGGCCGAGAAGGAGTCGGATGGGCTCCGTGAACTCCTCACCGAGAAGGATGAAGCCTTTGCTCGGCTTCAAAAGGAGCTCGATGAGGAGCGTGATCTGTGCGCCGACACCGATGCTCAGGCTGAAAAGACGGTGAAGAAGGCTGAAGAGGACGTACGCTATGCCGTTGAAGCGTACAAGTCCGGGCCGGTGTTCGACGAGCTCTTGCTGGAGGTCGGGGCCAATGCAGCCCAAATGATCTTCGATCTTGTGCTGGCCATTGCCCAGAAGGCTTGTCCGGGATCGGATCTTAACTCCCTCAGCCTTCCCGACGAACCGGAGGAGTCTGAGCTGCTACAGTGGTGGTCGAAGCTGAAAGCTGAGAAGCTCCCGACGGCGGCTGAGTAGGTTGCAGCCACTCCGGAAGGCGGAAAGATTCCTTCAACCCCAACCACCTCGGGCAACTCACTACTCAGTTCTGACAGAGAGGAGTTAGCCAAATAGGCTTCTTTTCCTTTTTCTTTTCTTTTTGATCAATCGGCGAGCCGAGGCATGTCTCGGCCTTTTTGTATAGTCGTACTTTTGTAATCCGAGACCTTAGCTCCGGTTTTTTTTAATATATAAAATATGTTTTGATTATACCTGAATGTTGCTTTTGAGTATGTCTGAGTGCGGTTCGTTCGTAATTCTTTGTGTATGTCTTCTGTGCGGGCTTCTCAAAATTAGGCTATCTCCGATGCGGTCTTGGATTTAGAGTAAAACCACTTCCGCTATTGTTTGCTTGGCCGTGGCTGTAATCGGCCTTGTCCACATGGACTTTAAGTGTGTGAACTCCGAAATAGCACTGTTCCCTACAGGATTTGCATGCGCCGCTCCTGATATGGATTCCTTGGCCGAAGCCACTCCCGGTACGGTTTATACGGTCTTAGAGATAGTGCTGCTCCCGATACGGTTTACACGGCCGAAGTCGCTCCCAGTATGGTTTACACAGTCTTAGAGATAGTGCCGCTCCTGATACAGTTTGCACGACCAAAGTCGCTCTCAGTACGGTTTATACGGTCTTAGACATAGTGCCGCTCTCGATATGGTCTGCACGGCGGAAGCTGTATGGTTTACATGGTGTTAGAGATAGTGCCGCTCCTGATACGGTTTGCACGGCTGAAGTTGCTCATGGTACGGTTTACATGGTCATAGAGATAGTGCCGCTCCTGATACGGTTTGCACGGCCGAAGCCGTTCTCGATACGGTTTACATGGCCGAAGCCGCTCCTGATACAGTTTACACAGTCTTAGAGATAGTACCTCAGATTTGCCATCAATTGGTGCCTTCGTATTGAATTACTGTTTATATTCGGACAAAGTCAAGAGAGAATTTTACATGAAATAGCAACGAAGTTGCTCTACATTCTAGGTGCGAGGAAGAGGTTGACCTGAGAGGACTTCTAACTAGTACGCTCCTCATCGGACGACCTCTTTCACTCTGTAAGGCCCTTCCCAATTAGGATCTAGTTTTGTCGAGGCTTCGGCCGGTTTAGAGGCGTGAGAATTCCGAAGCACCAACTTCCCAGCTTCAAAACTCCGAGGCTTCACTCGGGAGTTGTGATATTTGGTCATGCGTTGTTGGTATGCCATTAACCGAATACGGGCTAGGTCTCTCATCTCCTCAATGAGGTCCAATGATCCTTCAAGGCTTCATCATTGGTAGCCGAGTCGTAAGCGAGGACCCTTGGGGACGAGATGCTGATTTCCACCGGAATGACTGCATCGACACTGTAAGCCATCCAGAAGGGAGTTTTGCTGGTAGGGGCTCGGCTTGTGGTCCGATAGGCCCATAGCACACTCAACAACTCGTCGACCCATTGGCCTTTCGCTTCGCCGAGACGTGTCTGTTAGTTTAGGTGGCCTACAAGCCAATCTGACTATGTAAATCTCGTTCATTTATTAATATAATGGCATAATATTCATTATGTGTAAATCGCGTTAATTATCGTTTCATAATGAAGTCCGTGAATATGTGCTATGGTGATCAGATTATGATGAGATCATACTAATGAGACTAATCACTTAAACACACATATTCTTAATCGTTCCTAGTCGAAGGATATCCGAGAAGGACATCGGATATACGGTTAGACTAGTACAGATTACTCCTGCTCATATGATGAGGGTGACTGATCTCATAAGTCACTTGTGTGGAGACACTAAGGCGAATCTGTAGGTGCTCATTGGAGAATGAGTTCACTGAACTGATCCGACTGAATCGCTGGATGGTATTGTACCTCACTGTCAACCAGCTTGATTCTATTGTCGCAGTTGCGTGGATGGTCCTCGGACCTGAGACACCAAGGACACATTGGCGGTGGACTTCTGTGCTTTGACCTTGGTTTACGAATCTCTAGCCACGGGATTCTAATACGCCAAGGATTGAGTACAGCGGAATACCGTCGAAGGGAATTGTGTGTCAATAAGGAATCATTCGCTCTCGGTACTTAGAGAGAGAATGCTCTAGGAAGGATGCTCGAAAGTCCCTGGCCAGGGCGGACGATAATATCGGGAAAGGAGTTTTCCGATATTCATCAGCGTCATCCAATCCAAGTGAGTCGACCGGTTAGGGTTTGACAGCTCGCCATGCCATGAGTTGACTCGAGAGCATTGTACAAATGAAGGATTATATCCACGCGGTAACTGTCGGCAGAAAGGTTCCAAGAGTGGGTTACTTAACCCCAAATACCTTCCGGGTTCACGCGGTGTTGCTTGGCACCCAACGTGATCGGAGGCCCGGTCGAATTCGATGTGCGACATCAATTCGATTGATTAATTGATTAATAAAGGGTTATTAATTAATTAATAAAGCCAATGAGGAGTCACTGGGCTTGTTGGGCCATTAACTGGACTGGTACTTGGGCCTAGAGGGTCACACGCAAATGATTCTCAAGGCGATGGATAAATAAGTGGGTTTTATACAAACTGGGGGTTTTTATGAAAAACCGCGCGGTTAGTATAAAACATAGCGAACGGGCTGAGCAGGCCAAGCTGCTGCTAACCCTAGCCGCCCCTCCTCAGTTTCTGTCTTCCTCTGGCGTCCGGGCAGATCCAGATCTACTTTGCCGCTTCTCCGAATCCCGTTCGACGGGAAATCGTCCGCGCACTGCGGCGATTATTGCGGCGACCGGCGGAGGCTTCGTGGGCTGCGAAGAACGAGGAACTCGAGGATATCCGTCGCGGGGAGGATCGCGTGGACTTCGCTAGAGGCCGGGCGCTTGCGCGGCTTGCGGTGTCGCACCGACGGAACCAAACGGCTGCGGATTCGAATCCGCACACGGTGAGAACTTCGATAATCCGATTATCGTATTTTAGATTCCGAAACGGGAACGGATCGCTGTAAATAATTTTGTTTTCCGCTGCATGATCGATCCGAAGAAACCAAGAAAACCCAACAGTGGTATCAGAGCCAGGTTCCACTGTTTCTCGTCCCGTTTCGGTCTCCGAAATTAATTTTGCTTGAGTTATTCCATGCATCAATGTTCGATTAATTGTCGGATCCGTGTTCATGCGATGAACACAGTTAATCAGATTACTTTCCTTCAATTTTTCGAGATTATTTTGGGGGTTTTTCGTGTTCTTCGTGAGACGAAGAACGGCGAGTTTACGGTGGCTTCAATCGGCTTCCCAAGCGTTGGGATGGCCGGCCGAAACTCCGGATCCATAGAGGATAGTCACCAAGACCGCCATCGGAGTGCCCTTGGAGGGCCATTAATTTAAGCCCTAAAAAGGTTTTAAAACCCTGCGAAAAACCAGTTTTTGGGGGACTTTTGGGGCATGGCCGGCTCCTTTCGGGGCCTCTCCGGCGACCCTGCCGGCGCCGGGGGAACCGCCGGCGCCGGGGCATCGCCGGCCGAAGCCGGGCAGGGCCGGGGGCGACCACAGGCGCCGCCTGCAACTCCCAGCCACCGCCGGCTAGGGTTTCTGCAGCAATGGGGCACGGTTCGGGTTTCTGGAAGAAGGCTGGTCGAGCCAGCCCATTTGGCCGGTCCCGACGGACGGGGCCGGCCCCGGTTGGACCGGGGCCAGAAGCTGGTTGAGCCAAGGTGCCCGAGCCCTGGCTCGATCCCAAAGGGGCCTGGCTCAGCCCCTTGGCTCAACCCTCTTGACCCAATTAAACCCAAAATAAAACCCCTTTGACCCAATTAAATTCTAATTAGATTTTAAATTTAATATTAAAAATTGTTTTTGAAATTAAATCTTTATCTAATTTTATTTAATTGGGTTATTAATGATTGTGAATCATTTTAATTACAATTAGTTCTTAACTAATTATGGTTAATTATTAAGTTAAGTGTTAATTTAATAATTAACTTTAGTTGTCTAATTTTAAGTGTTAAAATTAATGGTTAATAATTAATAATCTAAATGTTAGATTATTAGTTATTAAAACATCTAATTGTTAATTATTAATTACAGTTAGTTATTAATTTAAGTGTTAAATTAATAATTAATTCTAATTGACTAATTTAATTGTTAAATTAGTACTTATCAGTTAATTAGAGTTAATTGTTGATTTTAAGTGTTAAGATTAATGATTAATTTTAAGTTAACTAATCTAAGTGTTAGATGAAAATTATTAATTAATTAGTGTTGATTAGTAATTTAAATGTTAAATTACTAATTGACATTAATTAACTAATCTAAAAGTTAGATTAGTAGTTAATTAATAATTAGAGTTAATTAATAGTTTAAGTGTTAAATTGTTAATTAACTTTGTTGAATTAATCTAAGAGTTAGATTAGTTTTTAATAGTCTAATTGTTAGATTATTAATGGGGTTTTATCTAAGTGTTAGATTATTAGAATTGTTCTAATTTGCATGGAATAATCTGGAATTATTAATTCGGAGTGTGTGTGCATGTGATGTGTGTTTATTGCTTTTAAATTTGATTTAATTGCATGTTAAGATAATAAATGAGTTTTTCGAAATTCAAATGCCAATTTTGATTGGATCCCAGTTTTTTGAAAGCCAAAATTATTTATTTTGAAAACTCATTTGTTTTAGCCATGTGATGCGCTGAATCATGTGTGGATGTTTAAAACACACTGTGGTCATGGTTATGCACTTTTAATTGTTCATGTGATGAATGTGTGGATCGTGGATGAATGATGGATGTTTATTAATTGTTAATAAATAGAGGTCTGCGCACCTCTCTCTCACTCATACTCCGATGTATTTCTACCTCCCTCTTACTCTTGTACTCGCCATAAGGCCTTCTTCAATTTACTTGTAAATTCTAGAATTTAAATGTAATCTGATCGAGGCAACCGAGGAAGGAGCGAGGACGATCCACAACTGCAACCAGGAAGGCGAAAAGATGGAGATCTCTTGCCTATGTGATTGCAGGATATCTAATGTAAATGTTATGATTAGAATGTGTGTGCGTTTGACTGTTGGCTCCAGTCAAACCCACTGTGCTATCCATGACCACACTAATGACATGTATGTGATGCATTGGTTATCTTTTGATTATGAATCAAAGCAGGTTATAGTATTTAGTAAATATATACGATATATTTATACTATCACCTAGGAGAGACCAAGATAAAAGTTATCCAAATACCCTCAGATAAACTCTAAACCGTAACGCGAGTAGTTGAGAACTTACCACGTGGTCCACCATCATTATAGTCATAGGATTTGAATCACTTTAGGCAGGTTTGTTGTGCTATCCACAAGGCCTGCTTAATTGGGAGGAGAAACTATGGCTATGGCATTAGATGCCTATAGATCGGGGTAGAGGAACCATGTAGCTTTGTTGTGCTATCCACAAGGGCTGCATGCAAATCTATGCTCGTCGCATAATGATGGTTAGCTTAGACCAGAATTAATGGTTTGTTGTGCTATCCACAAGGCCATTAAATCTCTGGGGACCGAAGCCATGATCAGATATTGCAAGGAGTTGCAAGTCCCATGAGTTGGGTGCTCTCTGATTGTATTACAGTTTGTTGTGCTATCCACAAGGCTGTAGTGCAAGTCATTGAGATTATGATCCCCACTAGGAGACTGTCAGCGTCTCCCGTTTTGTATAACTGAGGGTTATACAGTCCGTCGAAAATTAGTGGGAGTTAAACTTGAACAAAAGACCATGTCTTGTTTTAAACTTTAATAATTGAACATCTGCTAAATAGATTCTACTTATCTCCTGTAGGGAATTATGTCGTCGAATAACTCACTCCGTGGCATACTTGATGCCGTTTTGACTTACCTGATCTACTCAGATTGGTTCAGAAGCCTGAAGAATGTCTTCAGATCTGAACGCAATAACTTTGTCCCTGGAGCTGATCCTCTTGCTGAATCGGCATTAGATGCCCCTGAAGCAGATATGATAGCTAACGATAAAAGATCGAAGGACAAAGGCGAAAGAGTAGTGAAGGGTGACTGCTTCTACTATAAGCAGTATGGTCACTAGAAGAGGAACTGCAAGGAGTTCCTTAACGATAAAGCTCATGGAAGAGTGAAGCTGTCTGAAGCTTCAGATATCTATATGATAGATATCAACTTATCAGTTAGAGATTCCACATCTTGGGTATTGGATACCGGATGTGCTTCTCATATCTGCCATGATGTGCAGATGCTGACAAGTAAGCACAAGCTGAGACAAGGTGAGGTGGAATTGAGGCTAGGGAACGGCGCAAAAGTTGTGGCGATTGCTGTTGGGACAGCAAACCTCAGGCTTCCATCGGGAGACACCTTACTATTAGAAGATTGTTATTATGTTCCTAGCATAATAAAGAACATCATATCAATATCTTGTTTGGACGGGGGGGGGGGGGGGGGGGGGGGGGGTGGAGTGGAGTGGTAAACTCTGGGCTTCGATTGGTACTCATTCCAACAGGTCGTAGGTTCGATCCTCACTACCCCCATGGGTTGAACAGGGAAGCCGTGCCTTAACCCCCCGCACGGTAGCTTCCCCGGGGTTTACCAGGCAACTGGGTTTCTCTCGTCATCTAAAAAAATATCTTGTTTGGACAAGATAGGATATAGGTTGACTATTGAGAATAGAAGTTATTCGATTTATTATGGTAATAAATCAATAGCTTCAGCATCTTTAGTCAACGGTCTATATCTATTAGATGTTTCTCATTACAATCTTCAGATTGACAAAGCTCTTAAGAAGAGCAAGAATTGTGTCAACCAAGCCTACATGTGGCATTGTAGACTTGGGCACATTGGCGAAAGCAGGTTGCAAAAGTTGCACAAGCATGGTTACTTAACAGCATTCGATTATGAATCGTTTGCAACATGCGAATCCTGCCTTATGGGAAAGATGGCAAAATCTCCATTTATTGGACATGGAGAACGTGCCAAGGACATTCTTGAACTAATACATTCGGATGTATGTGGTCCCATGTCCACCCAAGCCAAAGGTGGTTTTTCTTACTTCATCACGTTCACCGATGACTTCTCAAGATTCGGCTATGTGTACTTAATGAAGTACAAGTCGGAAGCATTTGAGAAGTTCAAGGAGTTCAAGAATGAGGTAGAGAACCAGTTAGGAAAGAGTATTAAAGCTCTTCGATCAGATCGAGGAGGAGAATACTTTAGTACTAATTTCACACAATTCTTAAAGGATAATGGTATCATTTCTCAGCTGACCCCTCCATATACACCACAGATGAATGGTGTATCAGAAAGGAGGAATCGCACCTTGTTGGACATGGTGCGATCCATGATGAGCTTTTCGGGATTACCAGTGTCCCTCTGGGGTATGCTCTAGAGTCAGCAGCATACCTACTGAACAGAGTACCCAGCAAGTCTGTGGCCTCTACTCCATATGAGATATAGAAAGGCAGGAAACTAGAATTTAAGCATGTTAAAGTCTGGGGTTGTCCTGCTCATGTAAAGAGGCATGATCCAGACAAGCTGGAATCACGAGCTGATAAATGCAGGTTTGTGGGATATCCAAAAGAAACCTTTGGATACTATTTTTACCATCCTGGTGAACAAAAGGTGTTTGTCGCCAGGAAAGCTGTCTTCTTGGAAGAGGAATACCTTCTCCAGGAGGACAGTGAGAGTAAAATAGTACTGGAAGAGGTTCCAGATCCCGAAACAGCTGCATTATCATCAAATGAGATATCAGTTCCTGAATCTGTTCAGGTACACACAGATGAGCCTCGTAGATCTAGTATAGTACCTAGACTACCCGAACGATATGTGGGACATATCGCTGAAGGTGAGTCTATGGTACAATATAATGAGGATGATGATCCTAAAACCTACCAGGAGGCCATAGAAGGCCCAGAATCCGGGAAATTGCGAGAAGCCATGAACTCAGAAATCCAGTCCATGTACACCAACCAAGTTTGGAACTTGGAAGACTTGCCCGAGAGTATTGTACCCATCGGTTGCAAGTGGATCTTTAAGAGAAAGATCGGTGCTGATAGACGGATTGACACTTATAAGGTAAGGTTGGTGGCAAACGGATATCGTCAAAGGCAAGGAATTGACTATGACGAGACTTTCTCACCAGTTGCCATGATAAAGTCGATCAGAGTTCTGCTCGCCATTGCTGCGCATTTTGATTATGAAATCTGGCAGATGGATGTGAAGACTGCCTTCCTCAACGGTAACCTTAAGGAGGAGGTGTATATGATACAACCAGAAGGTTTCACATTCAAAGAATCTCCAGATAAAGTGTGCAAGCTTCAGAGTTCCATTTATGGACTGAAGCAAGCTTCCCGGAGCTGGAATATAAGATTTGACGAGGCTGTCAAGTCTTATGACTTCATTAAGAATGAAGATGAGCCTTGTGTGTACAAGAAAACCAGTGGAAGTGCAGTCACTTTTCTAGTTCTTTACGTGGATGACATACTACTCATTGGGAATGATGTAGGTATAATGTCATCAGTAAAGATCTGGCTGTCGAAAAACTTCTCCATGAAGGATTTGGGAGAAGCATCCTACGTATTGGGAATACGGATCTATAGAGATAGATCAAAGAGGATGTTTGGAATGACCCAATCCTTGTACATAGATACCATAGTCAAAAGGTTTTGCATGGAAAAATTCCAAGAGAGGTCTCATACCGATGAGACATGGAATTAATCTCTCAAAGGAGCAGTCTTCTAAGACTCCTAATAAGAGGGCATTCATGGATAGGATACGCTATGCCTCTGCCATAGGATCTATCATGTATGCCATGCTATGTACACGACCTGATGTTGCATTTGCTCTAAGTGTTACGAGCATATTTCAGGCTGATCCAGGCGAAGAGCACTGGAAGGCAGTGAAATGTATCCTTAAGTACTTGAGAAGAACTAAGGATATGTTTCTTGTCTATGGAGGAGGTGACTTGAAACTGCGAGGCTTTACTGACTCGAGTTTTCAGTCATATCCAGATGATAGCAAGTCTACATCTGGATTCGTGTTTACTTTGAATGGAGGTGCAGTGTGCTGGAAGAGTTCCAAGCAAGTAACCACTGCAGATTCGACGACTGAACCTGAGTACATCGTTGCAGCTGAAGCCGTCAAGGAAAGAGTGTTGTTGAAGATGTTCATCACCAACCTTGACATAGTTCCCAGTATCCTTGATCATGTTCCGCTGTTGTGCGACAACAATGGGACTATTGCGCAAATGGAAGAGCCGTGGTCTCATCAGAAATCGAAAGATGTTCTGAGGCGCTTTCATATTATCCAGAGGAGATTTAGTAGTGGAAAGAGTTCCACCCGTCGACCATGTAGCAGATCCACTGACAAAGCCGTTGGCTCAAATTGTGTTTGAGCGTCACCTAGAGTCTATGGGCTTATTGTATAAAGGTGATTGGCTTTAGTCCAAGTGGGAGATTGTTAGTTTAGGTGGCCTACAAGCCAATCTGACTATGTAAATCTCGTTCATTTATTAATATAATGGCATAATATTCATTATGTGTAAATCGCGTTAATTATCGTTTCATAATGAAGTCCGTGAATATGTGCTATGGTGATCAGATTATGATGAGATCATACTAATGAGACTGATCACTTAAACACACATATTCTTAATCGTTCCTAGTCGAAGGATATCCGAGAAGGACATCGGATATCCGGTTAGACTAGTACAGATTACTCCTGCTCATATGATGAGGGTGACTGATCTCATAAGTCACTTGTGTGGAGACACTAAGGCGAATCTGTAGGTGCTCATTGGAGAATGAGTTCACTGAACTGATCCGACTGAATCGCTGGATGGTATTGTACCTCACTGTCAACCAGCTTGATTCTATTGTCGCAGTTGCGTGGATGGCCCTCGGACTTGAGACACCAAGGACACCTTGGCGGTGGACTTCTGTACTTTGACCTTGGTTTACGAATCTCTAGCCACGGGCTTCTAATACCCCAAGGATTGGGTACAGCGGAATACCGTCGAAGGGAATTGTGTGTCAATAAGGAATCATTCGCTCTCGGTACTTAGAGAGAGAATGCTCTAGGAAGGATGCTCGAAAGTCCCTGGCCAGGGCGGACGATAATATCGGGAAAGGAGTTTTCCGATATTCATCAGCGGCATCCAATCCAAGTGAGTCGACCGGTTAGGGTTTGACAGCTCGCCATGCCATGAGTTGACTCGAGAGCATTGTACAAATGAAGGATTATATCCACGCGGTAACTGTCGGCGGAAAGGTTCCAAGAGTGGGTTACTTAACCCCAAATACCTTCCGAGTTCACGCGGTGTTGCTTGGCACCCAACGTGATCGGAGGCCCGGTCGAATTCGATGTGCGACATCAATTCGATTGATTAATTGATTAATAAAGGGTTATTAATTAATTAATAAAGCCAATGAGGAGTCACTGGGCTTGTTGGGCCATTAACTGGACTGGTACTTGGGCCTAGAGGGTCACACGCAAATGATTCTCAAGGCGATGGATAAATAAGTGGGTTTTATACAAACCGGGGGTTTTTATGAAAAACCGCGCGGTTAGTATAAAACATAGAGAACGGGCTGAGCAGGCCAAGCTGCTGCTAACCCTAGCCGCCCCTCCTCAGTTTCTGTCTTCCTCTGGCGTCCGGGCAGATCCAGATCTACTTCGCCGCTTCTCCGAATCCCGTTCGACGGGAAATCGTCCGCGCACTGCGGCGATTATTGCGGCGACCGGCGGAGGCTTCGTGGGCTGCGAAGAACGAGGAACTCGAGGATATCCGTCGCGGGGAGGATCGCGTGGACTTCGCTAGAGGCCGGGCGCTTGCGCGGCTTGCGGTGTCGCACCGACGGAACCAAACGGCTGCGGATTCGAATCCGCACACGGTGAGAACTTCGATAATCCGATTATCGTATTTTAGATTCCGAAACGGGAACGGATCGCTGTAAATAATTTTGTTTTCCACTGCGTGATCGATCCGGAGAAACCGAGAAAACCCAACAGTGTCTTCAACCCTTGCAAAATACTACGATTCGTGACTTCGGCTTGCCCATTTGTCTGAGGATGGGCTACTAATGTGCATTTGTGAAGAATACCTAAGCTCTCGCAATTGCCTCTGAACCACTGCTATCAAACTGCTTGCCATTGTTACATATAATTACCCGAGGGATCCCATATCGGCAAATAATAGACTTCCAGACAACGTTCTAGGCATTGTTGTCCGTGATAGTTGCAAGGGGCTCGGCCTCTATCCGCTTGGTGAAATAATCAACAAGAACAATAAGAAATTTCCTTTGGCCAGTAGCTACGAGAAATGGACCGAGAAGATCTATACCCCATTGGGCGAAAGGCCACGGATCTGACAAGGGTGTCAATAATGTAGCCGGCCGATGAACAAGTGGGCTGAACCGCTGGCATTAATCATAGCGTCGGACGAGCCCAGCCGCGTCCTGTCGAAGGGTTGGCCACTAGTACCCTTGCCTCAGCAATTTGTGGGCCAAGGCCCGGCCCTTGGCATGTCCTCTGCATACCCCTTCGTGAATTTCTCAAAGGGCGTAATCGGCCTCCGTAGAGTTGAGACATCTGAAGAGTGGTTAGATCTTTTATACAGCAACCATTCTATCAAGAGGAATTGGGGGGAGCGTAGCCGAATATGCCTTGCCTCTTTTTCTTCCGGTGGAAGTTCCCCTCAGAGGATATAGTTTAACAATGGGGTCATCCAGGTCTCGTCCTAAGGGAGTTCAGTCTGCATTACCTCCTCCGGCCGATTGATACTTAGAGCAAGGAGTTCTTCTACGAGTACCATCCTGCTTCTCCCCCCTTATGAGTGGATGCCAGCCGGGAGAGAGCATCGTCCCTGGTGTTTTCGAACCAAGGGATCTGTTTGATAGTAAAAGAATTGAACTCGACTAGAAAATTGTTTGTTACCTGAAGGTAGGCCGCCATGAGGGCGTCACGGGCATCATATTCCCCGATTATCTGGATGATGATCAGCTGGGAGTCACTGAATGCGCTTAACTCAAGCACGTTGATTCGTCTTGCGGCCTGGAGGCCCGATATCAAGGCTTTGTACTCCGTTGCATTATTGGTGGCAACGAAGGCGAAGCGGAGAGCATACTCGGCGACCACTCCAGCCAGGGACATTAGGACCCATCCGGCACCACTGCTCGAGGCGCCAGTGCCCGCTTGAGCCAGGTGATTTGTCTGGGAGGCTGTCGGCTGAAGGGCATGATGGGGAGGAGTCGGGTTCTTTACCCTCGACCGGCTTCTGTGCCGAAGGTCCCTCGGGAGTCAACTCTGTGATTAAGTCAGCGAGAGCTTGTGCTTTTATTGCAATTCGGGGCCCGTAGCTGATGTTGAACTCACCCAGCTCTATGGCCCACTTGGCAAGCCTCCCGGATACTTAACGCCGAGAGAGAACCTGCCGTAAGGGTTGGTCGGTGAGTACCTTTATCGAGTGTGCTAGGAAATACGGCCGAAGTCTCCTCGCGGACGCGATCAGGGCAAGCGCTAGTTTCTCCAGCACCGGGTATGAAGTTCAACCCCGTGAAGTGCCCGGCTGATATAATAGATAGGTTTCTGTATGTCGTCCTCCTCTCGAACAAGGATGGCACTCAGCGCAGCTTCGAATGCAACAAGATACATGAACAACTGCTCCCCCTCCACAGGCTTGGCTAGGATGGGAACCTCAAAAAGATAATTTTTGAGTTGGCTAAAGGCCGATTAACATTCGTCCATCCATTGGAAATCGTCAGTCTTACGCAGTAGCTTGAAGAAGCGGAAACAACGATCCGCCGCCCTTGACATGAAGCAGCTTAGGGCTACCACTCATATGTTGAGCCTTTGTACTTCTTGTACGTTCGCCGGGGGCGCATCTGGTGGATGGCTGCCACCTTGCTGGATTTGCCTCAACCCCTCAGTGAGTCACCAAGTAACCTAGGAACTTCCCGGAGTCTACACCGAAAGCACACTTGGCAGGATTTAGCTTCATATAATACCTGCAAAATGCAGAGAAGGTCTCCGCCAAATCGGCCAAATGGTTAGAGGCTACTTGGCTCTTCACCAGCATGTCGTCAATGTACACCTCCATGTTCCGGCCAAGCTGTGGGGCAAATATCTTGTTGACGAGGTGCTGATAAGTGGCGCCAACATTCTTCAGGCCAAATGGCGTCTGGGTATAGCAATAGAGGCCGAGATCATTGGTGAAGCTGGTCTTGTCTTTGTCTTCCAGATGCATTCGGATTTGATGATACCCCGAGTAGGTGTTAAGGAAGCTGAGTAGTTCGTGGCCAGAAGTGGCGTGCACCATCTGATCTATCCGATGCAGTGGGAAACTGTCCATCGGGAAAGCTTTATTGAGGTCAGTAAAGTCAACACACATCCGCCACTTACCATCTTTATTTGGCATCATTACGACGTTGGCGACCCACTCAGGATGATGAGCCTCTCGGAGATGCCCCGTATTCAAACATTTTTTCACTTTGGCCTGGATCGCCATTCGTCTTTCCAGATTGAAGCTTTGGCTTTTTGTTTGACTGGAGGATGGTTCGGATCAATATGAAGGTGATGCACAGATACCTCCAGGTCAACTCCTAGCATGTCCAAAGGTGACTAGGAGAATACGTCAAGGTTTTCTTTCAGGAAATTAATTAACCTTTCACCTTCGTCTGCCAAGAGATTGGAACCTATTCGCAGTAGTCGGCCGTCTCCTCCTGGGACAGGGATGGCAATCAATTCTTCCCCCAAAGAAGCATCGACTGAAGACTCGATTGAAAGTAACTCGGCCACCACCTTGCCTTTTACCGAGATCATATAGCATTGCCAAGCCGATTCCTAGTTTCTTTTGGCTTTGCCTACTCCGTAGTTGGTATGGAATTTAAGCTTCTAGTGGTAGGATGAAGGTACGTGTTAGGATCCGAGGCGGGACATGAAGAACGCAGCGAAAACAGAAAATAAAATCATGCTCGATGCTCACAGATCCGTTTCGGAAAGAAAAGAGATAAATAAAAAAAATCGGGAGTGATCGAATTATTGTGGGCGAGTTCGAATATGCGACCGTGGTGGCTCTGTCGAAGCGATGCCGCTAGCCGCACAAGCGTCCGGCCTCTAGCGGTATCTACGCGATCCTCCGTAGTGGTTCGTCCTCGCTCCCTAATCCAGATCAACACGCTCACTGAAGACCCGTCGCCGCAACGATGTCCGAAGCCTACGGACGATGAATTTTCGACTTTCGGGATTTGCACACGACGGAGACGGGACAACACCTGGCGCCCCAGAAGGAGCGCCCAGAGGTGAAGGAGAGAGAGGGGGGCGGCCTACATAGTGAGAGCTCCTAGAGCTTGACCCAAGGTTTCTCAACAGCCCGTATATATATTAAGTCGGCACGACTTTTCATAAAAGTTCCTGAGTTAATATAATTCTCACTTAAGTACCACGGACTGAGAATCAATTTGTGTGTGGTCCCATTAACCAGTCCGGTTTTTTGTCCGTTATGTCCAATAACTATTTATCGACTTATAGTAATTAATTAATAACTAATATTTAATTAATTACTTAACCGAATTAACATCTCATGTAAATTCAGTCGGACTTTCGATCAAGTTGGGTGCCAAGCAACACCGCATGATCCCGGAAGGTAATGGGGGTTCAACAACCCACTCATGCAATATGTCCGTCCATAGTTGCCGCAGGGCTATAGTCCATCATTCACACAATGCTCTCGAGTTAACCTAGGGTATGGTCAACTATCAAACCCTAGATGGTCAACTCACTTGAATCAGACTCCGCTGTACCATATCGAAAAAACACATTTTCTGATATTGTGTCTGCTGTGGGTAGAGACTCTTGCAGATCTATTCTAGAACATTCTCTCTCTAGTTACCTGAGAGCGAACGATCCTATATTGAATACACAATCACCTTCGAAGGTCTTCCGCTAGACTCGATCCTTGACTATTAGAGATACTGTAGATAGGTATTAGTAAGCCAAGGTCAAAGCCCAGAAGTCCACCGACAAGGTGTCTTTGGTGTCTCAAGTCCAAGGATCAAATACACCACTATGACGATGAATCAAGACGGTTGACAGTTAGGTAAATTACCATTCGACGATTCATGTCGGATCAGTTCAGTGAACTCATTCCCCAATGAGCACCTACAGGTTCACCATTGTGTCTCCACACAAGTGACTAACGAGATCAGTCACTCTCATCATATGAGCTGGAATAACCTGTACTAGTCTTACCGGATGTTTGATGTCCTTCTCAAACATCCTACGACTAGAAACAATTAAGAATATGTGTTTATAAGTCATCAGTCTCATTATTATGATGTCATCATAATCCGATGACTATTACACACATTCATAGACTTCATTATGCATAATTATAAATATGCCAATCTACATAATGAAATAAATGTCATTTATTAATGAACAAGACTGTCATAGGTGCCTTATGATTGATTTAGAGGACACCTGTATCCATCAATCTCCCACTTGGACTCAAGCCAATCACCTTCGCATTTGATCTCTATCAAATCTAGGTGATGCTCACATAAAGTCTATGACTAAGGCTTGGTTGGGGATCTACTAAATCATTCGTAAATTGAATAATTTCCATTATGTTATTTCCTCTTAATCCTTTGTCTCTAAAGTTGCGAAAGAGCCTTAGAACGTTTTACAACTTCTGATGAGGCCATAGCTTGACCACAAATTGATCCCCCCCACTGTTGTCCTACAACAACGGGACATGATTAGAGACCTTTTAAAACTATATTTAGTTCAACGATGAACTCTTTCATCCATATTGTTCTAATAATAGTATCACTCATTTATGTCGTCATCTTGATAGCAAGTTCTGGGTTGGAACCCTTCCAATCCACTCCATACTGTTCTAGCAATAGTATCAACTGTAATCATGTTGGCAGTGGTTTCTCGCTTGCAACTTTTCCAATCCACTGCTTTCTCATTAGAAGGTTAAACCCAAGTCTGATTTGAAATTTGAGTCAGTGTGACCTCATAGTTTCAAATCATCCTCTCCATCATCCAGGAGTGCACCCTTAGCACTTATCAAGTACATAGTGATGTGTTTCACTCCTTTTGTCAAAGTTCCCTTGTATCATTCAAGGATTCTTTCCTTAAAAAAATAAATTTCATGTCTCAACAATTGAGATTTATTATGGAATTATTAATAGATTCATAATAGATCTGTCTTAATAGATTCATATTCCCAATATGCAAGCTGTTATATCCAAACCTATCATGGAGAATTATATAGAGAATAATGCTTTTACTGATGATAACATCCTGATGTCATTCCCAATGACTTTGATGTTATTATCACAAAGCATTAATCAATCGGCCGTGCTCCCACTATCCTCTTTGTACACACACAATCCATAGTCATTCTTAATGATCATTAGTGTTTGACCATGAGGTCAAAAGTGTGATTCCAGTTTTGAGAAGCTTCAGTTTGATTCAAAATTAATCTTTGAAATCATAACATGCTTCCTTGACATTCTAAAAGCTTTAAAATTGTATCATATACACTTTTTCCTTAATCAGATTGAGGGAATACTTTTTAATATCTAACTGTCTTTCTCTCATCATTATGATAGGAAGTATTGGCAAGTAGAATTCTAATAGACTTATTTATGATAATCACCGAAGAAACATTTGTAAAAATCAGCACTTTGACCTTGACTATTTTCTTCAGTTTGCCATATAAGTCTTAATTAGTCCACATGTTCTAATCTTCATTCTAAAGATATACTTGTTTCTGACAGGTACAATACCCTCTAGTAATACTATCAAGTTCCGAACTTAATAGGTGTTATAGATTATGGCTTAAAATTCTAAACCTTTTACCAATCTCAAAGTTGTAAAGAGCTTTATCATAGATTTTGGATCATAATTTATATCTTTGAGCTCCCCTCATTCTGCTATCTCTGATATGTCAAAACTATCTTTCTAGCCATTTGAGAGAATCTCAAATATCTATGAAGCTCCTTTATGTGTGTCATGAATGGTTCCAAACAATCGAAGATTATCTAATAATCTTGTGTTAATTTGTGGGTATAGAACATCTTCTAGTTTTATCAACTACCACTGTCTTCTCTGAGGACATATTCCTCTTCATAGAAGACAGCTTTCAGGACGATAATTATTCTATTATCGTCTAGTCAATAAATGTAAAGTCCAAACTCTTTGGACATCTCACAAATTCATACTACACTATGTCCTTTTAGATCAACTTCTTTGGATTATGTGTTTTCCACAAGACCTGGACATAACTTGATTTTAACATTCTTAAAATCATGTTTGTTTATAATTCACATCTCATATGAATTATCTTATCTCCATATCTTATATGGACACACTGACTTATTTTAGAACCATCTGTAAAGTATGGACATCTAATGTTCATACTCATATTCACAAGAATATAAGAATTGGATAAATCTTATTATTTATAACACCATATCCAATAAAGTGTAATTCCTCATTATATCATATTGCTATGATATATAATGAGTTAATCGAGAGAGGATACAATTATACTTTTAATGATTTGTGTGGATCACATACTCAAATATTAATTTCCTTGATCAAAGCAAAGAATTTTAATACTATTTCTAATTAGTTACTTCTTCTTGATCTTTTATACCTTAATCTCTCAGATGTATTCGACTAGTACTTCAGCAAGTACACACAGTCGAATCTATCCAAGAAAAAACTATTAAAGTAAGTCATTAGAAGTGATTATCTTTGTCTTTAAGAAAATATTGGACTATTTACATCAGTATGTATAAGCACTAATAATTTCTTATTGCACAACCTAGTGTATAATGTCATAGATAATTAGGATTCACACTGCTCTTTTTTATAGGAGACTTATGAATATTCATCACATGATATGTCACATCAAAACTCTACAGTGCATTGACTAATTTTAAAATCTTTTATTTTATTTCTAAAACCATATGGAACAATGCTTGTTTCTTCTCAGTCAATGATATTCACTTTTACAATTCTTAATCATTAATGGAATTAAATAATAATTATTTAGTTTCATATTAGCCTCTTAAAGATATGCAAAGATTTACTGTCTGATAACATATGCATCTTTTTGAACTATTGTTGAGTCTAACTCAACACTTTTATTTTCTCGATTTCCTTTTACTTGTCTAAGTCTGCATACTATTACAGATGTGAGAATCATTCACAATATCTCATATTGGAGATGTTAATTCTCCAATAGATATGCAAAAGTGGATAATATGAATACCCGAAACTTTTTATAAATTTCATATTCTTGTTGCCCTTTTCAATATCTTTATTAGTTTCAGTGGGAGAACTGCTCATTCTCTCTTTCAGCTGACTTGCCTTTATCCGTCTCAAGTGTGGGTTCAACCATTTAAGATCGTACCTCTTACCTTTCTCAAAGGCATATCATGAATACCTCTTTTTCTTGGTCTATCTAAGTAAGAGATTTCATGACAATCACTGCCTTTCATAAAGGCATACTATGAGTGCCTCTTCACCTTGGTCTATCCAAGTCAGAGATTTCATGATATCCGATTAAGATATTAGCTATCATTTGGCACTGAAGACATTCTTCAGAGTCTTCTGGTCAATCTGAATATGAGAAATATTAGCATCCAGCATGCCAAATCTCGGATTAATAGACGACATTTTAGTTAATTGAGGAAATAATGTGATTTAGGCAGATAGTTCTTATAATTCAATTATGGTCTTTTATCTTGAAATATTTTCCACTATTTAAACGGACTGTATAACTCTCGGATATACAGAACGGAAGACTCCGATAGTCTCCTAGCAGAGATCAAAATCTCAATGACTTGTAGTACAGTCTTATGGATAACACAACAAACTGTAATACAATCAAAGAACACCCATCTCATAGGATTTGCAACTCCTTGCAATAATTGATTATAGCTTTGGTCCCTAGAGATCTAATGGCCTTGTGGATAGCACAACAAACTATTAATTCTGGTCTAAGCATTACCATCGTTACGAGATGGGCATAGATTTGCATGCAATCCTTGTAGATAGCTCAACAAGGCTACATGGTTCTTTTACCCCAATTAAAAGGCATCTTACGCCATAGCCCAAGTCTCTCCTTATAGTTAGATAGGCCTTGTGGTATCACAATAAATCTGCCCAAAGTAATTTGAGTTCTATGACTATAACGATGGAGGACTACGTAGTAAGTTCTCAACTATTCATGTTACGGCTTAGACTTTAACGAGGGTTTTAGATAACTTTTATCTTGGTCTCTACCTAGGTGATAGTTTATAAATATATTAAATATATTTAACTATACCAAGATAATAGCAATTGATTAATAATCAAAGAGTAAAGCATACATCAACCATACATGTTCATTATGTGGTCATGGACAGTACGGTGATTAACTTGAGCCATATAATTAGTCACCAGAAAATATAACAATTATATTATTCTAACATGCAAATACATAGGCACTGGTGATCTCATCTCCTGTCGCCTTCCTGGTTGCACTTGTGGATCATCCTCGCCTCTCCTCGGCCAACACGATCAATTACAGCATAATAAAGAATTTTGAAATATTTTCAAACACATATTAATTATAAGAGAATGTCTTATGGCCGAGTACAATAATAGAGGGAGATAGAATTACATCGGAATGAGAGAGAGAGGGAGGCTTGCGGGCCTCATTAATTAATATTTAATTAACCCACATATCACATTCTAAAATAATCTACATAATCACACACCATCATATGATATGAAATTAACTAAGTGCATGTCCATGACCATCATAAATTTTAACCATCCACACAGATCATACACATTACATGAAGGCTAATTTTTTTAAAAATAATAATTTTACTTTTCTTAGAACTTGGGTAACAATCAAAATTAGATAATTTGGATTTTCGAAAATCTTATTTTCTATCATGTATTTAAATCTAATTTAAAGCATCAAATACATTATCATGTGCACACAAGACTAAAATTAAAATTTTAAATTATTCTATGCATTATTTAGAACACTTCTAAATTAATTAATCTAACACTTAGATTAATCTTAAATCACATTAACAACAATTATTAATGTGAAATAATCTAACATTTAGATAGAATTAAAAATATCTTAATAACTCTTATAAAAGAATTTATAATTCTAATTTTAATTACTTAACAACCCTTTGTTAAGAAACCATTTATTAAATAATGTTTTTCCGTAACAATTATTAAGAAATATTAATTAGAACATTTCTAAATAAGATTAGTCTAACAATTAGATTTAATTAAATATCTTAATAACTTTTATTAAAAGGTCCCTTTTTAAGTAAATTAGATCTATAAAAAGTTTAATTAAGAGATCCTTGAGAAAACTAATTAATTATCTTAATAACTATTATTAAGACTTAATTAATCCTTAATAACTTTTATTATGGTTTATTCTCAAGAAATAATTAACCCTATTATAATATTTATAAATAGTTAATTAATCACTTAATAACCTTTTATTGAGTGTCCCATAATTAAAATTAATTTCATAAAAACAATTGTTAAGAAATTAAATAAATCTAATCACCTAATTAAAATAAACTAACAGCATTCATTAATCAATTTAAAGGTCACTATTTAAAAATAAATGAACAACACTTGTTAACATAATTTAAGATCACATCTTAAATAACCCCTCTAATCACTTAATTAAAAGCAATTTAACAACACTTGTTGATCAAAATTAAGATCAAATCTTAAAGGACCCATTTAACTGAAAATAATAAATTTAAACTTTAAAACATATTTTAAAATAAATTTTATTATTTCTTCAGGTTAAATGGGTGGGGTTTTATATTAATAAAAGGGTTTTGCAGGTTAATGGGCAGACCATTATATGGGGGTTTAGGGGGTTGGCCCAATGGGCATTTAGGGCCTGGGCTCAGGTCTAGCTAGGGCCTGGTATGGCTCGGACCAGGAGGGCGCCTGGGCTCGGTGCTACCTAGGGTAGCTAGGTCTAGCGCCTGGCGTGCACGGGCTGGGTACAGGCCCGCAGTCGAGCCGACAAGGGGCCGGCCGGTTCTGCGCCCTACGCACCAGGGCGTGGGCCGCTCGGGACCGCCTGGTCCACCTGGTGCACACCAGGCTCGCCCTCTAGGGTTCCCCCCCCCTCCTTAATGGTTTTGTCGTATGGGGCGGCACCGCCGTCGGCGCCAGCAATAGGGGCGGCCGGAAGTTGCAAGGGGTGGCCCCCCCCATCGTCTTCGACGCCGGCGATGGCTGGACGGCGTGCCAGTGCCGCCAGTTGCCCCCGGCGGTTTAACGTGTTTAGAAATCGTGGCCTTCCTCCTTTTTCTCTTCCAACATTTGGAAAAACCCAGAGAGGGAAGCACAACTGTCGATTACGTCTATCCAGCAAGGGTCCGAGGGAACTTGCAGATGTCGCCGGTCATACCAGCCTCCACCATGGAGGTGGTCGTACCCCATCAAAACCCCAGACAAGCCCTTGAAAATGGGTTCTTCATCTCCATGAAGAACAATACGAAAAACCCCATAAAAATTTATTTTTCATATAGAATATTAAATTTGAAATTTTAAGTTCATCTCATGAACAATTTCTACGAGGAAAAACAAAATTAATGCATGGAAATTATTTTAGAATAGTAATTTCGCCGTCCCGAAACGGATCAGAGCGGAACCTGGATCTGATACTACTATTAGGATCCGAGCGGGACGCGAAGAACGGAAAAGTGGTAAATCAAAAAAATTGGGAGCGATCGAATTGCCGTGCGCAGATTCGAATCTGCGACTGTGTCGATTCTGTTGAGGCGATGCCGCTAGCCGCACAAGCGTCCGGCCTCTAGCGGTATCCACGCAATCCTCCGCGGTGGTTCGTCCTTGCTCCCTCGTCCAGATCAGCGTGCTCGCTGAAGATCCCTTGCCACAACGACGTCCCAAGCCCACGGACGATGAGTTCCCGACTTTCGGGATTTGCACGCGACGGAGATGGGACAATACGGGGCCCCCAGAGGAGGAGGAGAGAGAGGGGGGTGGCCTGCATAGTGAGACCCCTAAGAACTTGACCCAGGGTTTCTCAACAGTTCGTATATATATTAAATCGGCGCGACTTTTTATAAAAGTCCCCAAAGTAATATAATTCACACTTAAGTACCACCGACTGAGAATCAATTTGCGTGTGACCCTCTAGGCCCATTAACCAATCCGGTTTTCAGCCGGTTAAGTCTAATAATTATTTATCAACTTATAATAATTAATTAATATCTAATATTTAATTAATAACTTAACTTCGGACTTTTAATCAAGTTGGGTGCCAAGAAACACCGCATGATCCCAGAAGGTAATGGGATTCAGCAACCCACTCATAGAACCTGTCCATCCACAGTTACCGTGTGGCTATAATCCTTCATTCGTACAATGCTCTCGAATTAACCTAGGGTATAGTCAACTGTCAAACACTAGATGGTCAACTCATTTGATTCAGACTCCGCTGTACAATATCCGAAAACACATTTCCAGATATTATATCTACTCTGGCCAGAGACTCCTACGAACCTATTCTAGAACATTCTCTCTCCAGTTACCTGAGAGCGAACGATCTTATATTGAACACACATTCACCTTTGAAGGTCTTCTGCTAGCCCCGATCCTTGGTTATTAGAAATCCCGTAGATAGGGATTCGTAAGCCAAAGTCAAAGCCCAGAAGTCCACCGACAAGGTGTCTTTGGTGTCTCAAGTCTAAGGATCAACCATGTTACTGTGACGATGAATCAAGCCGGTTGACAGTCAAGTAAATTACCATTCGGTGATTCATGTCGGATCAGTTCAATGAACTTATTCCCCAATGAGCACCTATAGGTTCACCATTGTTTCTCCACACAAAGACTAACGAGATCAATCACCCTCATCATATGAGCTAGAATAACCTGTACTAGTCTTATCGAATGTTTGATGTCCTTCTCAAACATCCTACGACTAAGAACAATTAAGAATATGTGTTTATAAGTCATCAGCCTCATTATTATGATGTCATCATAATCCAATGACTATTGCACACATTCATGGACTTCGTTATGCGTAATTATAAATATGCCAATCTAAATGAAATAAATGTCATTTATTAATGAAGTAGATTGTAATAGGTGCCTTATGATTGGCTTAGAGGACACTTATATCCATCAGTACGGCACCAATGCGTCCGATCAAGCGTCAGCTGATGATGATATTATAGGCCGAATCCACCTTCACTACTGCAAAGTCAGTTTCAACCATTAGTTGCTTCGAAGCCATGCCGAGGGTCACTGGCAATCAGACTATGCCTTCCACTCGGTAGGATGCTCCGTTAAAACTAAACAAAGGTCCACGATGGGCCTTCATGTCGGCCTCGGTCAAGTCGAGTTTGAGAAAACAGTCATAAAAAAGCATTTTATGTGCACTTCCATTATCTACAAAAACACAATGAACATCAAAGTTCTTTATTACAGCGCTAATGATGAGGTCATCATCATGCGGGACCTAGACCCCTTCAAGGTCAGCTTCGGTGAAGATGATATCCTCCGACCGAGAGCACTTCGATTCATTGTCGATCGCTGCAATGGGCAAGGAAGCCTCGGCTCATTGACACCTGTACGGTACCTCATCTGGCTCTCCAGATATGACCATTATGGATCCTGCGCTCAACCACTAGTGGGAAGCTTCCCCTACTGGGCAAGTTTCGAGGGAGGCCCGTGCTTGGACAGGTGCTAATGCTGCTTCGATGTTTCCTGAGGCTGCCGCGGCTATCTGTCCTAGTCGTACTGAGGCAGACGCCCCTCTCGGATGAGGCGCTCTATCTCTTGGCGAAGATGGCAGCTTGTCCATTGAGTGGCCTATCCCTCGATGGTACTCGCAATACTTCCGGGGATCCCACCTTCGAGGGTCCGTCTTGATACGTTCTGGCCAGCGGAGCATGCCTTTGACTTCCATGAGCATTCTTCAGGGAAGAGCTGGTAAAGGCAAGTGTTGAGGATGATTAGACCGACGACGATCTTATAAGGAATCGACAGAAAACGCAGCGGAAACGATACGATTCCTAGTATCATGTTCTTAGGGTCGAAAAACGAATGATTTAATTAATACTAGAAGAACTGCTCTTCACCTTTGCGAGGTTTCGAATCTCTCGGGCGAAGTTCCGATTCGCTAATTGCGCAGGCGCACGATCTTCAGAGGTATCCATACGAGCTCCTGACGCAGATGAGTTTCCCTCGGCTTAAAGACGTCAACACGATCTCAGAATCTCCACTATGCAGTTAAAGAGGAGGAGGAGAGAGAGAGAAAGTATCTGTGTGCTTCAAAGGGGAGAGAGAGAGACTGAGGAGAGAGAAAAATCCCAACCCCTGTGGTGTGCGTTCACCACCCTTAGGCCTCCTTTTATTTCTCTTATTAGAATAAGAGATAAAGCCAAGGTTTTATCTCATAATTATCCAAGAGCTTGGCCTTGGATAATTCTCCAAATATTCCATAATTATCCTGCGGCTTTTCATAAAAATCCAAATAATAGAATATTTAAAATCTCTCACTGTCTTTCGAGAACTCTTATGTGTGTGACCCTCTAGACTCATATATCAGTCTGGTTTTAGGCCCACTAAACTTAGAACTATTTCTCAAGTTTAGTATTTTTTAATTTATTATTAAATATCATATGTTAAATAATTAATTTAATAAATAAGTGAATTATCATCTGATGATAAACCCACTTGATCTTCTGACCATGAATAGCACCAAGCACTACCTCATGATCCTAGAAGATATAAGGGATGTCTTTCCCTTTGTTGAACCTTTCCGTCTGCAGATACCGCACAGATTTAATCCTTCACGTATCTAATGCCCCAATAACGTAAGAGTATGGTTTCTACGTCAAACCCTTAAAGCATTGTCCGGATGGATTCCAGTTCTCAAGTAACTTCTAGAAAGACACCTCTTTCAGTTGACCTTGGCCAGGGATTTCTGAATACACGTCCATAGGGCATTCTCTCTCCAGTGGTATACCAAGAGTGAGTGATCCCTTGTTGTTCACTCAATTTCCTTCGCAAGCTTTCCACTGTGTCTGAAAGACTGACTATTTTGAACTTAATGGCTAAAGTCTATAAGTCAGAAAATCAAGACACAACAGTCTACAAGCAATGTACCTTTGGTGACTCAGGTCAAAGGACCAACTACGCTACTGCAACAATTGAATACCCTGGTTGACTATTAGGTGTAATGACTATCCAGGGATTCTTATTTGGATCTGTTCAATGACTCTAATGAGCACCCACAAGTTTGTCTTAGTGTCACCACACAAGTGAATGTGAGATCATTCACCCTCATCGCATGAGCAGAAATAACTTGTGTCAATCTTATCGGATATTTGGTGTCCATCTCAAATATCTTATGATCGAGAACTGTTTAAGACAAACGTTTATAGAATATTGATCTCACTATCATGAACTCATCATGATTCAATATCCTTTATATAAGTCTATAGACATTCATTACGATAGTTAAATATGCGAGAACTACATAATGAAGAGATTGCCTTTATTAGTATTTAGAACTAGAATGTACAAAATGAGTTTATAATTGGCATTTAGCCCACTCAATTCTATCATTCTCCCACTTGGACTAAAGTCAATCACCTATATGCTTAAGTTCCATAGACTTAAGGTGACGTTCTAAATCGTTTTGTGACAATGCCTTAGTCAAAGGATCTACAACATTATCAACGAATGAGACTTTCTCAAGCACTATATCTCCTCAGGCGATAATCTCATGGATCATGTGAAAACATCTCAGAATGTGCTTTGACTTCTGATGTGACCTTGGCTCCTTTGCTTGAGCAATTTCCCTATTGTTGTCACACAATAATGGGACAAGATCTGAAATGCTTGGGACTACTCAAAGAGCATAGATGAACTTCTTCATCCAAACCACCTCCTTAGTCGCTTCAGCTGCAACAATGTATTCTGCTTCGGTCGTCGAATCTGCAGTTGTTTCTTGTTTGGAACTTTTCCAACTCACTGCACCTCCATTTAGCATAAACACAAATCCAAACATGGATTTGCTGTCATCCATATCCGATTGAAAGCTCAAATCAATATATCCTTGAAGTTCCAAGTCGTCTCCTCCATAAACGAGAAATAGATCCTTAGTCCTTCTCAAGTATCTAAGGATATATTTCACCGCCTTCCAATGTGTCTCACCTGGATCTGCTTGATATCTACTAATGACACTAAGTGGATGTGCCACATCAGGCCTAGTACACAGTATTGCATACATGATAGATTCTATTGTAGAAGCATAAGCTTTATTCATCTATGCCTTCTCTTCAGGTGTCTTGGGAGACATTTCTTTTGAGAGATTAATTCTATGTCTCATTGGAATGAGACCTCTCTTGGAATTTTCCATGTAGATCCTTATTCCCAGAATATAGGATGCCTCTCACAAATCCTTCATAGAGAAGTTCTTGGATAACCAAATCTTTACTGATGATAACATTCCTACATCATTCCCAATAAGTAGAATGTCATCAACGTAAAGTACTAGAAAGGTGACCGCACTCCCAGTGGTCTTTTTATATACACAAGGTTCATCTTCATTCTTAATGAAGTCATAAGATTTGATTGCTTCAACAAATCTTAAGTTCCAAGTTCGAGAGGCCTGCTTTAATCCATAAATGGATCTTTGCAGCCTACGTACTTTACTTGGATGCTCTTTGGAAGTGAATCATTTAAGTTGTATCATATACACTTCTTTCTGAAGGTTGCCGTGAAGGAACGTTGTTTTCACATCCATTTGTCATATTTCATAATCATAGAATGCAGCAATGACAAAAAGTATTCTGATTGACTTAATCATAGCAACTGGGAAAAAAGTTTCGTCATAGTCAATTCCTCGCCTTTGACGATACCCTTTCGCTACCAATCTTGCCTTGTAAGTGTCAATCTGTCCATCTACGCCAATCTTTCTTTTAAAGATCCATTTACTGCGAATAGGTACTATACCCTCTAGCAGAATTAACCAAGTTCCAAACTTGATTGGCATACATGGACTTAATTTCTGAATTCATTGTCTCATGCCATTTCACTGATTCTTGACTATTCATGGCCCTTCGGTAGGTTTGAGGATCATCATCCTCATTTATGTGCACTATTGGATTTCCGTCATCGATATGTCCAACATATCTTTCAGGCTGCTTAGGCACTCTACCAGATCTGCAAATTTCTTGTGTATTCTTCTGAATAGGTTCTTGAGTCAATGGCTCATCAGATGAGCCAGCATTGATTTGTAAGTCTGAAATTTCTTCCAGTTCTACCTTGCTCCCAATATCTTCTTTTAAAAGATATTCTTTCTTTAAGAAGATAGCTCTTTTTGCGACAAACACCCTTTGATCGCTGGGCTGATAGAAATAATATCCAAAAGTCTCTTTTAGATATCCCACAAACCTGCATTTTTCTGTCTTGGAATCCAATTTATCTGGATCATATCTCTTAACAGGTGCAGGACAACCCCAAACTCTAACATGCTTATAGTCTGATTTCTTCCATTTCTATATCTCATATGGTGTGGAAGATACTAACTTACTGAGAACCTTGTTCAACAGATATGCAGTAGGCAGTAGTGCATATCCCCAAAAAGAAACTGGAAGTTTAGCATAACTCATCATTGATCGTACCATATCTAATAAGGTACGATTCCTCCTTTTTGATACACCATTTAACCGTGGTGTATAGGGAAGAGTCCACTGAGTCTTGATGCCATTATTCTTTAGATATTGTGTGAATTGTATACTTAAGTATTCACCCCCTCGATTAGTTCAAAGAGTCTTGATACTCTTTCCAGTTTGCTTCTCAACTTCATTTTTAAATTCTTTAAATTTTTCAATGACTTCTGACTTATATTTCATTAAAAATATATAGTCATATCTTGAGAAATCATCTGTAAATGAAACGAAGTATGAGTTACCTCCCATAGCATGAATGGACATTAGACCACATACATCAGTATGTATTAGTTCTAATAATTCCTTAGCCCTTTTCCCATGTCCAGATAATGGAGCTTTAGTCATTTTACCTATGAAACAAGCTTCACAAGTTACAAATGATTCATAATCAAATGGATCAAGGTATCCATTATTTTACAACTTAATAATCATGTTCTCATTTATATGACCGAGCCTACAATGCCATAAGTATGCCTTATTCACATCTTTATCTACTTCTTCAAGAGACTTATTTACTAGATATACATTATATGCGATATCAAGTAAATACAAACCATTGAGTAAATATCCAGAAGCAAACAATTTGTCTCTTAGATTAATAGAACAACCATTATTCTCTAGCCTTAATGAATATCCTTCTTTATCTAAACAAGAAATAGAAATGATATTCCTAATGATAGTTGGAACATAATAACAATCTTTAAGTTCCAATATGTCTCCTAATGACATCTTGAGTCTTGCTATCCCCACAGCTAATGCAGCAACCTTTACTCCATTTCCAAGTCTCATATCTACGTCTCCACGATTCAGTCTTCTTTTACTTGTTAGCACCTGCAAGTTGTTGCAGATATGAAAAACACATCCAGTATCTAATACCCAAGATATAGATTCTCTATAAGACAAGTTAAGATCAATCATGAATATACCGGAAGCTTCACCAAGCTTCTCCTTTGCTTTCTCTGCTAGATAGATCTTGCAGTTTATCTTCCAGTGTCCTTCCTGGTGGCAGTGGAAACATTGACCTTTATCATTGGCCTTTGCTTTGTCCTTTTTAACAGTTGGTTTGGCTTTCACTGGCTTCTTAGCCTTTAATTTCTTAAAGGTTTCCAGCTTTCCTTTTCTTATTGGTCTTACCAACAAGCATAACATGGGGCTTTTTCTTCTAGATAGTACCCTCAGTTGTCTTCAACATATTGAGTAGCTCAGCTAGTTTAACCTCAATCTTATTCATATTGAAGTTAATGATAAACTGTAACGACCCACCACCCTATAATCGGAAACCCGATTACTAAATGGGTATCGGATCATTATCTACGGGTTCACACCTGGATCTCATACAACACGTCTGGAGAAGTAAGTGTTAAACAATGCTAAATATAACAATCTCACGGACTTCAAAGAAAGTACAAGTGTGCAGGAAGTAAATTAATAATGTATGTATACAGTTCAACAATAATTACATGGTCCAAAGAATTAAATATGTACAGGAAGAAGCAAAGTACAATAACATCGGGGCATACCCCGGAACCAAGATAGTTGCTGGCCCACACACCAAGGAGAACGCCACACGCCGAGAAGTCCACCCTGAAACCACAGGGAGTGAGCCACACCAAAATTGGACTCAGTAGGGATCATCCGACCCCTGCTTCCCCCCCCCCCCCCACACACACACAAGTGCAGTAATACGAAAATGAAGGCAATTTAATTAAAGCAGTAACACAGTTCCTAAATTCCGATATGAGACATATGCATCCGTAATGCAACAGGCACAGTTCTAAGCAATTCAAGTGACCCAACTCAACACCACAGTTCGTAACCAAAGATCCGGCTAAACACACAAACCACACTGTCGACCGCGTACAAACAGCGCCTCACAACACCACCAATACCCACGCCTGTCCACCCCTACGATGTTCCAGGCATCGTAGGGTGAGGCAGTGAGTCAAACTAGGACTAACTGGGACTAGTGAACCACCACCGCCCAGTTATGTGTGCACACAAGCAGTCTAGACCACTGTCCTATCGACCGAACTTCCCTCAACGCCAGACCTAGGCGCTACACGAGGGCCCTGGGGACTGGCGAAACTCCCTCAAGCCGAAGCTATATGGACTACCCGTAACCCTAACCTCCCAGGTCACATCAGGCCAAAGGGCGAAGGGTACCACTCGTAACCTCGATATCTCAGGTTACATCAGGCCCAGTGGCGAAAAGGTAAACTCCAACAGCACCAAACCCGACTCCACAATAAGAAACACGTCGGAAACTGTCACGACAAACTAGGAAAACACCGACCCGCTGGGACCAAAGAGCTGTTAGTTTAGGTGGCCTACAAGCCAATCTAACAATGTAAATCTCGTTCATTATTAATAAAATGGCATAATATTCATTATGTGTAAATCGCGTTAATTATCGTTTCATAATGAAGTCCGTGAATATGTGCTATGGTGATCAGATTATGATGAGATCATACTAATGAGACTGATCACTTAAACACACATATTCTTAATCGTTCCTAGTCGGAGGATATCCGAGAAGGACATCGGATATCCGGTTAGACTAGTACAGATTACTCCTGCTCATATGATGAGGGTGACTGGTCTCATAAGTCACTTGTGTGGAGACACTAAGGCGAATCTGTAGGTGCTCATTGGAGAATGAGTTCACTGAACTGATCCGACTGAATCGCTGGATGGTATCGTACCTCACTGTCAACCAGCTTGATTCTATTGTTGCAGTTGCGTGGATGGTCCTCGGACCTGAGACACCAAGGACACCTTGGCGGTGGACTTCTGTACTTTGACCTTGGTCTACGAATCTCTAGCCACGGGATTCTAATACGCCAAGGATTGGGTGCAGCGGAATACCGTCGAAGGGAATTGTGTGTCAATAAGGAATCATTCGCTCTCGGTACTTAGAGAGAGAATGCTCTAGGAAGGATGCGCGGAAGTCCCTCGCCAGGGCGGACGATAATATCGGAAAAGGAGTTTTCCGATATTCATCAGCGGCATCCAATCCAAGTGAGTCGACCGGTTAGGGTTTGACAGCTCGCCATACCCTGAGTTGACTCGAGAGCATTGCACGAATGAAGGATTATATCCACGCGGTAACTGTCGACAGAAAGGTTCCAAGAGTGGGTTACTTAACCCCAAATACCTTCCGGGTTCACGCGGTGTTGCTTGGCACCCAACGTGATCGGAGGCCCGGTCGAATTCGATGTGCGACATCAATTCGATTGATTAATTGATTAATAAAGGGTTATTAATTAATTAATAAAGCCAGTGAGGAGTCGCTGGGCTTATTGGGCCATTAACTGGACTGGTACTTGGGCCTAGAGGGTCACACGCAAATGATTCTCAAGGCGATGGATAAATAAGTGGGTTTTATACAAATCAGGGGTTTTTGTGAAAAACCGCGCGATTAGTATAAAACATAGCGAACGGGCTGAGCAGGCCAAGCTGCTGCTAACCCTATCCGCCCCTCCTCAGTTTTTGTCTTCCTCTGGAGTCCAGGCAGATCCAGATCTGCTCCGCCGCTTCTCTGAATCCCGTTCGACGGGAAATCGTCCGCGCACTGCGGCGATCATTGCGGCGACCAGCGGAGGCTTCGCGGGCTGCGAAGAACGACGAACTCGAGGATATCCCTCGCGGGGAGGATCGCGTGGACTTCGCTAGAGGCCGGGCGCTTGCGCGGCTAGCGGTGTCGCACCGACGGAACCGAACGACTGCGGATTCGAATCCGCACACGGTGAGAACTTCGATAATCCGATTATCGTACTTTAGTTCTTCGAAACGGGAAACGGATCGCTGTAAAAAATTTATTTTCCGCTGCGTGAGCGATCTGGAGAAACCGAGAAATCCCAACAGTGGTATCAGAGCCAGGTTCCACTGTTTCTCGTCCCGTTTCGGATCTCTAAATTAATTTTTTCATGAGTTATTCCATGCTGTAACTTCGAATAATTGTTGGATCTGTGTTCATGCGATGAACACAGTTAATCTGATTATTTTCTTTCAATTTTTCGAGATCATTTTGGGGGTTTTTTCGTGTTCTTCGTGAGACGAAGAACAGCGTGTTTACGGCGACTTTAATCGGCCTCCCAAGCGTTGGGATGGCCGGCCGAGACTCCGGATCCATAGGTGATAGTCACCACTACCCACCGAGCATCATTGTCGCCACCGGAGTGCCCTTGGAGGGCTATTAAATTAAGCCCTAAAATGGTTTTAAAACCCTGCGAAAACCAGATTTTTGGAGATTTTGGGGGCTTGGCCGGCTCCTTTCGGGGCCTCTTCGGCGACCCTGCCGGCACCGGGGGCACCGCCGGCGCCGGGGCATCGCCGGCCGGAACCGGGCGACGCCGGGGGCCGGCCGGCGGCGGCGCCGGATCCTCCTTGCCGCATATGCTACAGTGTTTAGGGTTCTGCTGGTTAGGGGGGCGTCGAGTGTGGGGGGGGTGACCGGTCCAAGGCCGGAACGGACCGGCTGGGCCGGGCCGGGTTAGCTGGCTGAGCCAGCAAGGGCCGGGTTACCTGCTGGCCCGGGCGAGCCCAGGGTGGCACTTGGCTCGACCCTGGCTCAGCAGGGTCCGAGCCTGGCTCGGTTTTAAATGGGCTGGGTCCATTTTAATTATTAACCCCAAACCCCTTTTAACCCCTCACTAAACCCCAATGAGTCTATTTAAATTATAAATAAAATTTGAACTAAATTTTAAATTTTAAAATTGTTTTGAAATTTAATTGTTCAAATTTATTTTAATTGGGTCTTTTAAATAATGATTATTGAATCATTATGGATTAACTATTAGTTGTTAATTGATTAATGTTAATTGTTAGTTTAATAGTTAAAGTAATGATTAATCTTAATAATACTAATTTAATAGTTAAATTAGTTATTAACAATTATTAATCTAATAGTTAGTTTATTAATTGTTATTTCAACTAATTGTTAATTAATATTTGAGTTAGTTATTAATTTAATTGTTAAATTAATAATTAACTTAAATGATTAATTTAAGTGTTAAATTAGTTGTATTTAATGATTATTGTTAGTTATTGATTTAAGGGTTAAATTAATGATTAACTTTAATCTTCTAATCTAATTGTTAGATTATAGTTATTAATTGATTAGTGTTAATTAATAATTTAAATGTTAAATTACTAATTAACATTAATCAACTAATCTAAGAGTTAGATTAGTAGTTAATTAATAATTAGAGTTAATTAATAATTTAAGTGTTAAATTATTAATTAATTTTGATGGATTAATCTAAGAGTTAGATTAATCTTTAATAGTCTAATTGTTAGATTATTAAAGGGGTTTGATCTAAGTGTTAGATTATTAGAATTGTTCTAATTTGCATAGAATAATCTGGAATTATTAATTTGGAGTGTGTGCGCATGTGATGTGTGTTTAATGCTTTTAAATTTAGATTTAATTGCATGTTAAGTTAATTAAATGAGTTTTCGAAATTCAAATGCCAATTTTGATTGGATCCCAGCTTTCTGAAAGCCAAAACTTATCTATTTTTGAAAACTCATTTGTTTTAGCCATGTGATGCGCTGATTCATGTGTGGGATGTTTAAAACACATCGTGGTCATGGATATGCACTTAATTTATTATTCATGTGATGAATGGATTGTGTGGATCGTGGATGTATGTTTAATTATTAATTGTTAATAAATAGAGGTCTGCGCACCTCTCTCTCTCTCATACTCCGATGTATTTCTACCTCTCTCTCTCTCTTGTACTCGCCATAAGGCCTTCTTCAATTTACTTGTTAATTCTAGAATTAATGTAATGTGATTGAGGCAACCGAGGAAGGAGCGAGGACGATCCACAGCTGCAACCAGGAAGGCGAAAAGATGGAGATCCCTTGCCTATGTGTTTGCAGATATCTAATGTAATTGTTGTGTTAGATTGTGTGTGCGTTTGACTGTTTGCTCCAGTCAAACCCACTGTGCTATCCATGACCACACTAATGACATGTATGAGATGCATTGTTGTTCTTTTGATTATGAATCAAAGCAGGTTATAGTATTTAGTAAATATATACGATATATCTATATACTATCACCTAGGAAGAGACCAAGATAAAAGTTATCTAAATACCCTCAGATAAACTCTAAGCCGGAACGCGAGTAGTTAAGAACTTACCGCGTGGTCCACCATCGTTATAGTCATAGGATTCAAATCACTTTAGGCAGGTTTGTTGTGCTATCCACAAGGCCTGCTTAATTGGGAGGAGAAATTGTGGCTATGGCATTAGATGCCTATAGATCGGGGTAGAGGAACCATGTAGCTTTGTTGTGCTATCCACAAGGGCTGCATGCAAATCTATGCTCGTCGCGTAATGATGGTTAGCTTAGACCAGAATTAGTGGTTTGTTGTGCTATCCACAAGGCCATTAAATCTCTGGGGATCGAAGCTATGATCAGATATTGCAAGGAGTTGCAAGTCCCATGAGTTGGGTGCTCTCTGATTGTATTACAGTTTGTTGTGCTATCTACAAGGATGTAGTGCAAGTCATTGAGATTCTGATCCCCACTAGGAGACTGTCGGCGTCTCCCGTTCTGTATAACTGAGGGTTATACAGTTCGTCGAAAATTAGTGGGAGTTAAACTTGAACAAAAGACCATGTCTTGTTTTAAACTTTAATAATTGAACATCTGCTAAATAGATTTTACTTATCTCCTGTAAGGAATTATGTCGTCGAATAACTCACTCCGTGGCATACTTGATGCCGTTTTGACTTACCTGATCTACTCAGATTGGTTCAGAAGCCTGAAGAATGTCTTCAGATCTGAACGCAATAACTTTGTCCCTGGAGCTGATCCTCTTGCTGAATCGGCATTAGATGCCCCTGAAGCAGAGATGATAGCTAACGATAAAAGATCGAAGGACAAAGGCGAAAGAGTAGTGAAGGGTGACTGCTTCTACTATAAGCAGTATGGTCACTGGAAGAGGAACTGCAAGGAGTTCCTTAACGATAAAGCTCATGGAAGAGTGAAGCTGTCTGAAGCTTCATATATCTATATGATAGATATCAACTTGTCGGTTAGAGATTCTACATCTTGGGTATTGGATACCGGATGTGCTTCTCATATCTGCCATGATGTGCAGATGCTGACAAGTAAGCGTAAGCTGAGACAAGGTGAGGTGGAATTGAGGCTAGGAAACGATGCAAAAGTTGCGGCGATTGCTAGTGGGACAGCAAACCTCAGGCTTCCATCGGGAGACACCTTACTATTGGAAGATTGTTATTATGTTCCTAGCATAATAAAGAACATCATATCAATATCTTGTTTGGACAAGATAGGATATAGGTTGACTATTGAGAATAGAAGTTGTTCGATTTATTATGGTAATAAATCAATAGCTTCAGCATCTTTAGTCAACGGTCTATATCTATTAGATGTTTCTTATTATAATCTTTAGATTGACAATGCTCTTAAGAAGAGCAAGAATTGTGTGAACCAAGCCTACATGTGGCATTGTAGACTTGGGCACATTGGCGAAAGCAGGTTGCAAAAGTTGCACAAGCATGGTTACTTAACAGCATTCGATTATGAATCGTTTGCAACATGCGAATCCTGCCTTATGGGAAAGATGGCAAAATCTCCATTTAGTGGACATGGAGAACGTGCCAAGGACATTTTGGAACTAATACATTCGGATGTATGTGGTCTCATGTCCACCCAAGCCAAAGGTGGCTTTTCTTACTTCATCACGTTCACCGATGACTTCTCAAGATTCGGCTATGTGTACTTAATGAAGTACAAGTCTGAAGCATTTGACAAGTTCAAGGAGTTCAAGAATGAGGTAGAGAAGCAGTTAGGAAAGAGTATTAAAGCTCTTCGATCAGATCGAGGAGGAGAATACTTAAGTACTAACTTCACACAATTCTTAAAGGATAATGGTATCCTTTCTCAGCTGACCCCTCCACATACACCACAGATGAATGGTGTATCAGAAAGGAGGAATCGCACCTTGTTGGACATGGTGCGATCCATGATGAGCTTTTCGGGATTACCAGTGTCCCTCTGGGGTATGCTCTAGAGTCAGCAGCATACCTACTGAACAGAGTACCCAGCAAGTCTGTGGCCTCTACTCCATATGAGATATAGAAAGGCAGGAAACTAGAATTTAAGCATGTTAAAGTCTGGGGTTGTCCTGCTCATGTAAAGAGGCATGATCCAGACAAGCTGGAATCACGAGCTGATAAATGCAGGTTTGTGGGATATCCAAAGGAAACCTTTGGATACTATTTTTACCATCCTGGTGAACAAAAGGTGTTTGTCGCCAGGAAAGCTGTCTTCTTAGAAGAGGAATACCTTCTCCAGGAGGACAGTGAGAGTAAAATAGTACTGGAAGAGGTTCCAGATCCCCAAACAGCTGCATTATCATCAGATGAGATATCAGTTCCTGAATCTGTTCAGGTACACACAGATGAGCCTCGTAGATCTAGTATAGTACCTAGACTACCCGAACGATATGTGGGACATATCGCTGAAGGTGAGTCTATGGTACAATATAATGAGGATGATGATCCTAAAACCTACCAGGAGGCCATAGAAGGCCCAGAAGCCGGAAAATGGCGAGAAGCCATGAACTCAGAAATCCAGTCCATGTACACCAACCAAGTTTGGAACTTGGAGGACTTGCCCGAGGGTATTGTACCCATCGGTTGCAAGTGGATCTTTAAGAGAAAGATCGGTGCTGATGGACGGATCGACACTTATAAGGCAAGGTTGGTGGCAAAGGGATATCGTCAAAGGCAAGGAATTGACTATGACGAGACTTTCTCACCAGTTGCCATGATAAAGTCGATCAGAGTTCTGCTCGCCATTGCTGCGCATTTTGATTATGAAATCTGGCAGATGGATGTGAAGACTGCCTTCCTCAATGGTAACCTTGAGGAAGAGGTGTATATGATACAACCAGAAGGATTCACATCCAAAGAATCTCCAGATAAAGTGTGCAAGCTTCAGAGGTCCATTTATGGACTGAAGCAAGCTTCCCGGAGCTGGAACATAAGATTTGACGAGGCTGTCAAGTCTTATGACTTCATTAAGAATGAAGATGAGCCTTGTGTGTACAAGAAGACCAGTGGGAGTGCAGTCACTTTTCTAGTTCTTTACGTAGATGACATACTGCTCATTGGGAATGATGTAGCTATGATGTCATCAGTAAAGATCTGGCTGTCGAAAAACTTCTCCATGAAGGATTTGGGAGAAGCATCCTACGTATTGGGAATACGTATCTATAGAGATAGATCAAAGAGGATGCTTGGAATGACCCAATCCTTGTACATAGATACCATAGTCAAAAGGTTTGGCATGGAAAATTCCAAGAGAGGTTTCATACCGATGAGACATGGAATCAATCTCTCAAAGGAGCAGTCTCCTAAGACTCCTAATGAGAGGGCATTCATGGATAGAATACCCTATGCCTCTGCCATAGGATCTATCATGTATGCCGTGCTATCTACACGGCCTGATGTTGCATTTGCTCTAAGTGTTACGAGCAGATTTCAAACTGATCCAGGCGAAGAGCACTGGAAGGCAGTGAAATGCATCCTTAAGTACTTGAGAAGAACTAAGGATATGTTTCTTGTCTATGGAGGAAATGACTTGAAACTGCGAGGCTTTACTGACTCGAGTTTCCAGTCAGATCCAGATGATAGCAAGTCAACATCTGGATTCGTGTTTACATTGAACGGAGGGGCAGTGTGCTGGAAGAGTTCCAAGCAAGTAACCACTGCAGATTCGACGACTGAAGCTGAGTACATCGCTGCAACTGAAGCCGCCAAGGAAGCAGTGTGGTTGAAGAAATTCATCACCGACCTCGGCGTAGTTCCCAGCATCTCTGAGCCTGTTCCACTGTTGTGCGACAACAATGGAGCGATTGCGCAAGCGAAAGAGCCACGGTCTCATCAGAAATCGAAGCATATTCTGAGGCGCTTTCACCTTATCAGAGAGATCATATCCATAGGAGATGTAGTAGTGGAAAGAGTTCCATTTATGACAATGTAGCAGATCCACTGACAAAGCCGTTGGCTCAAATTGTGTTTGAGCGTCACCTAGAGTCTATGGGCTGATTGTATAAAGGTGATTGGCTTTAGTCCAAGTGGGAGATTGTTAGTTTAGGTGGCCTACAAGCCAATCTAACAATGTAAATCTCGTTCATTATTAATAAAATGGCATAATATTCATTATGTGTAAATCGCGTTAATTATCGTTTCATAATGAAGTCCGTGAATATGTGCTATGGTGATCAGATTATGATGAGATCATACTAATGAGACTGATCACTTAAACACACATATTCTTAATCGTTCCTAGTCGGAGGATATCCGAGAAGGACATCGGATATCCGGTTAGACTAGTACAGATTACTCCTGCTCATATGATGAGGGTGACTGATCTCATAAGTCACTTGTATGGAGACACTAAGGCGAATCTGTAGGTGCTCATTGGAGAATGAGTTCACTGAACTGATCCAACTGAATCGCTGGATGGTATCGTACCTCACTGTCAACCAGCTTGATTCTATTGTCGCAGTTGCGTGGATGGTCCTCGGACCTGAGACACCAAGGACACCTTGGCGGTGGACTTCTATACTTTGACCTTGGTCTACGAATCTCTAGCCACGGGATTCTAATACGCCAAAGATTGGGTGCAGCGGAATACCGTCGAAGGGAATTGTGTGTCAATAAGGAATCATTCGCTCTCGGTACTTAGAGAGAGAATGCTCTAGGAAGGATGCGCGGAAGTCCCTCGCCAGGGCGGACGATAATATCGGAAAAGGAGTTTTCCGATATTCATCAGCGGCATCCACACGCAAATGATTCTCAAGGCGATGGATAAATAAGTGGGTTTTATACAAACCGGGGGTTTTTGTGAAAAACCGCGCGATTAGTATAAAACATAGCGAACGGGCTGAGCAGGCCAAGCTGCTGCTAACCCTAGCCGCCCCTCCTCAGTTTCTGTCTTCCTCTGGAGTCCAGGCAGATCCAGATCTGCTCCGCCGCTTCTCCGAATCCCGTTCGACGGGAAATCATCCGCGCACTGCGGCGATCATTGCGGCGACCAGCGGAGGCTTCGCGGGCTGCGAAGAACGACGAACTCGAGGATATCCGTCGCGGGGAGGATCGCGTGGACTTCGCTAGAGGCTGGGCGCTTGCGCGGCTTGCGGTGTCGCACCGACGGAACGGAACGGCTGCGGATTCGAATCCGCACACGGTGAGAACTTCGATAATCCGATTATCGTATTTTAGTTCTTCGAAACGGGAAACGGATCGCTGTAAAAATTTTATTTTCCGCTGCGTGAGCGATCCGGAGAAACCGAGAAATCCCAACAAGAGCAACCCCTCGGATAGCACACTCGCTACTCTGGCCTGTCTAGCTCTAGGTGGTTATGCTTTCCCCAGCCATAAGTAAAACACTAACATGTACCCCTCCCACATCGATACGGCAGCAATGCCACATAGACACCGCGTCCCTCCCACACCGACACAAAGTGTCAAATGCAAACCACAATCATTCTAGCTCCACAATCACATAAACATACGCACACATAATGCGATTCCGATTATACAGAAATCATCGGCCTCGATGTACGATTTCAAGCATGCATTTAATCGAACTATCTAACAATGTAAACACATGTTAATAGCACGAATTAATGAGGTTCTGTCATGAATCCCGTCGCCCATGGCTGACGTTATTCAAGACTCCTTAACTGGTTCATAAGAAAACTGGCCTCATAATATGGCCTAAAACACGTCGTCCCTGGAAGCCGCCATTTGAATGGCGTCGCTGTCCCTAGACGCCATTCAAAATAGAACTCTTCCTCACAGAAACCGCTTCTGGGATAAATTTGGCCTAAATGGCGTGGTCCTATCCAGATGCCATTTAGTGCTCAATTTCTGGTTCCCTTGCAATCTCTCCCCTAAAATTACCCCAAAAATGCTCCAAAATAGGAAATGACGGGGAGAATCCAATTTAGTACTTGGAACACACTAATTTCCATTTCATAGAAATGACCATTTTCATTTACAATCCCTTTAAACATGCTCATTCTACCAATTCTCCACACACGTCGCATGCTTCAAGCAGGAAAACATGGATTAAACCAACCAAATCACATATAAGGATTGTCCCCCTACCAATCACTTGAACTCCTCCTAGCTCCGTGCCGCTAAACCGTCGCACCGCAAACCGCCGCCGGTACCGCCGTGGACGCCGTCACTCCGCCGGAACGTCGGCCGCCGCCCGGAGAATGAAGTGCCGCGGAGGAGGTGGTGGTGGTAGTGGTGAGAGGTAGAGAGGTGTTGGAGTGGTGGAAGAGGAAGAAGAGGAAGGAGAAAGGGAAGAAGAAAAGGAGAGGATCGAAGAGAGGGAAGAGAGAGAGAGTGAGAAAGAGAGAATGAGAGAAAGGAGGGAAGGTTCGGGGTGTTAAACCGAAGTAGATGAAATTGTGTCGTCCTAGGCAGACGCCATTCAGGTGACAAGATCGAGGCCGTACTCTCGCGGCCCGAAACTGACCCACGTGGTACCCACGTGGCACAATCTAAAATGCGTCGTCATAACCGGACGCTGCTTGCTCGACGCGAAAAAAGAACCCATGTCCCAGCCCCACAGGGACCCAAACCAAGGGGTCCGGCTCCGAAACCGACCCAATAACTGTACTTGAAACCTCAATCCTTACATTCTCCCCCCCTTAAAAGAATTTCGTCCTCGAAATTGTAACTGCTCGAACGACAAACACTGTCGACAATTCCACACTGGTAACACGGATCTCATCAATCGCCCTCACTGATCACACTCCTCCCCGGGGCTCCGTATGGTCGGTCGATCTCATCAACACTAGGCTAATTACATTCTATGATTCTACCAATACTGATGGACTAATATAACCATTCATTAGCCTTACGAGGCATATATTACAAAATTGATTCTCCACCATGTCCAAAATACATAAAAAATGCCATAAAAGCTCACAACTGCAACCTAAAAGGTAAGAAAAAAGTATTCATCTAGTCCAGCATCTCGGACCTCTTCTAAGAGAACACACAATACCGCTCTAGGTCCTGGGCTTCTTCTGACTACTCGGCTCCTGACCTATCCTATTCTTCTGGGGACAGTTCCTCACAAGATGTCCCTTCTTACCACAGCCAAAACAGCTACCAGTGACCAATGGACATATCCGATCACCATGTTGTCTACCACAACGAGGACAATGATCTGTCACATCATGTCCCGCTTCCGGCTGTCTGCTAGCCATAGTCTACATCTGCCGAACCGAGTCATCTTCATCCTCATCATAAAGCATCCCTTTGAACCTGGACCTAAAGGAACTCGAACCGTCTGTCGAAAGAATCGCCGATTTGTTCTTGCTTATGTTGTTGCCCTCGTGCTGACCGCTCCAACTCTTTCGCCATTTGTTGGAACTGAGTCTCCACTGTTGCTGCGCACCGAACTGCTGATGCAAGATCACTACAACAATGAGATGCCATCATTACCCTCAGATCGTACCAGAGTCCATCCACAAATCTCTCCGTTCGATGTTCCTCATGCTCAAATATGTGCGGAACGAATCTTCCGAGAGCCACAAACTTCATCTGATATTCCAGAATTGACATATCACTTTGCACCAATTCCATAAACTCCCTTTCCTTGGCCTTCCAAACATGCCTCGGTAAGTACTGTCCACTAAACTCTCTCACGAATACCTCCCAAGGAATCTCTCTCAAGGACCTATCCGAAAACATCATTCTCTTGATGGTAACCCACCAATCATAGGCATCGTCTCTCAACAAGTAGGTTGCCAACAAAGTCTTGTCATTCTCAGCACACTCAACAACATCAAATGCCTTCTCCACCTCCTTAATCCAATAAGCTGCCTCGTCTGGGACAGGTTTGTTGGGATTTCTCGATTTTTCCGAATCGCTCACGCAGCGGAAAATAAAAATTTACAGCGATCCGTTTTCCCGTTTCGAAGATCTAAAGTACGATAATCGGATTATCGAAGTTCTCACCGTGTGCAGATTCTAATCCATAGCCGTTCGGTTCCGTCGGTATGACACCGCAAGTCGCGCAAGCGCCCGGCCTCTAGCGAAGTCCACGCGATCCTCCCCACGATGGATATCCTCACGTTCCTCGTTCTTCGCAGCCCACGAAGCCTCCGCCGGTTGCCGCAATGATCGCAGCAACGCGCGGACGATTTCCCGTCGAACGGGATTCGGAGAAGCGACGGAGCAGATCTGGATCTGCCTGGACGCCAGAGAAAGACAGAAACTGAGGAGGGGCGGCTAGGGTTAGCAGCAGCTTGGCCTGCTCAGCCCGTTCGCTATGTTTTATACTAACCGTGCGGTTTTTCATAAAAACCCCCGATTTGTATAAAACACACTTATTTATCCATCGCCTTGAGAATCATTTGCGTGTGAACCTCTAGGCCCAAGTACCAGTCCAGTTAATGGCCCAACAAGCCCAGTGACTCCTCACTGGCTTTATTAATTAATTAATAACCCTTTATTAATTAATTAATCAATCGAATTGATGTCGCACATCGAATTCGACCGGGCCTCTGATCACGTTGGGTGCCAAGCAACACCGCGTGAACCCGGAAGGTATTTGGGGTTAAGTAACCCACTCTTAGAACCTTTCGGCCGACAGTTACCGCGTGGATATAATCCTTCATTCGTACAATGCTCTCGAGTCAACTCAGGGTATGGCGAGCTGTCAAACCCTAACCGGTCGACTCACTTGGATTGGATGCCACTAATAAATATTGGAAAACTCCTTTCCCGATATTATCGTCCGCCCTGGACAGGGACTTTCGCGCATCCTTCCTAGAGCATTCTCTCTCTGAGTACCGAGAGCGAATGATTCCTTATTGACACACAATTCCCTTCGACGGTATTCCGCTGTACCCAATTCTTGGCGTATTAGAATCCCGTGGCTAGAGATTCGTAAACCAAGGTCAAAGCACAGAAGTCCACCGACAAGGTGTCCTTGGTGTCTCAGGTCCGAGGACCATCCACGCAACTGCGACAATAGAATCAAGCTGGTTGACAGTGAGGTACAATACCATCCAGCGATTCAGTCGGATCAGTTCAGTGAACTCATTCTCCAATGAGCACCTACAGATTCACCTTAGTGTCTCCACACAAGTGACTTATGAGATCAGTCACCCTCATCATATGAGCAGGAGTAATCTGTACTAGTCTAACCGGATATCCGATGTCCTTCTCAGATATCCTCTGACTAGGAACGATTAAGAATATGTGTGTTTAAGTGATCAGTCTCATTAGTATGATCTCATCATAATCTGATCACTATAGCATATATTCACGGACTTCATTACGAAACGATAATTAATGCGATTTACACATAATGAATATTATGCCATTTTTATTAATAAAATGAACGAGATTTACATAGTCAGATTGGCTTGTAGGCCACCTAAACTAACAAGGTTGACCCGTGAAAGAAGGGGTCTTCAACTTCAAGAACCGTTCCATCACCGTGGACGGACCACCTCGGGAGTTGGATCCCTCACTACCATCTCTCGGTTGGTATCTAGACATTGCCCCAATCATAGCCTCCATGAAACGATCCACATTATGCCCATCTACCCCCGAACTACCATCATCAGTTCTCGTACTACGAACTAACAGAACTCCCTCTTCGGTGCCATCACCACTCTATAAACACGAAAATCAAAGCAAGAACGTCAAAACCTAATAATCTATGCCAGCAGCCATCGCCTGTACAGACTCGTACTTATTGGACTATGATATCTAACCTAGTTTATCACATACTCGACCAGACTGATCTCTGATACCATTTGTAACGACCCGCCACCCTATAATCGGAAACCCGATTACTAAATGGGTATCGGATCATTATCTACGGGTTCACACCCGGATCTCATACAACACGTCTGGAGAAGTAAGTGTTAAACAAGGCTAAATATAACAATCTCACGAACTTCAAGGAAAGTACAAGTGCGCAGGAAGTAAATTAATAATGTCCGTATACAGTTCAACAACAATTACATGGTCCAAAGAATTAAATATGTATAGGCAGAAGCAAAGTACAACAACGTCGGGGCATACCCCGGAACCAAGATAGCTGCTGGCCCGCACACCAAGGAGAACGCCATACGCTGACACTCGCCGAGAAGTCCACACCTGAAACTGCAGGGAGTGAGCCACACCAAAATTGGGCTCAGTAGGGATCATCCGATCCCCGCCTCCCACACACACACACAAGTGCAGTAATACGAAAATGAAGGCAATTTAATTAAAGCAGTATCACAGTTCCTAAATTTCGATATGAGACATATGCATCCGTAATGCAACAGGCACAATTCTAAGCAATTCAAGTGACCCAACTCAACACCACAGTTCGTAACCAAAGATCCGGCTAAACACACAAACCACACTGTCGACCACGTACAAACGGCGCCTCACAACACCACCAATACCCACGCCTATCCACCCCTACGATGTTCCAGGCATCGTAGGGTGAGGCAGTGAGTCAAACTAGGACTAACTGGGACTAGTGAACCACCACCGCCCAGTTATGTGTGCACACAAGCAGTCTAGACCATTGTCCTATCGACCGGACTTCCCTCAACGCCAGTCCTAGGCGCTTCACGAGGACCCTGGGGACTGGCGAAAGCCCCTCAAGCCGAAGCTATAGGGACTACCTGTAACCCTAACCTCCTGGGTCACATCAGGCCAAAGGGCAAAGGGTACCACTCGTAACCTCGATATCTCAAGTTACATCAGGCCCAGTGGCGAAAGGGTAAACTCCAGCAGCACCAAACCCGGCTCCACAGTAAGAAACATGCCGGAAACTGCCACGAACAACTAGGAAAACACCGACCCACTTGGACCAAAGAGCAACCCCTCGGATAGCACACTGGCTACTCCAGCCTGTCTAACTCTAGGTGGTTCTGCTTCCCCTAGCCATAAGTGAAACACTAACATGTACCCCACCCACATCGGTACGGCAGCAATGCCACATACACACTGCGTCCCTCCCACACCGACACAAGGTGTCAAACGCAAACCACAATCATTCTAGCTCCACAATCGCATAAACATACGCATACATAATGCGATTCCGATTATACAGAAATCCTCGGCCTTGATGTACGATTTCAAGCATGCATTTAATCGAACTATCTAACAATGTAAACACATGTTAATAGCATGAATTATTGAGGTTCTGTCTTGAATCGCGTCGGCCATGGCTAACATTATTCAAGTCCCCTAAACTGGTTCATAGGAAAATTGGCCTCAGAATATGGCCTAAAACACGTCGTCCCTGGAAGCCACCATTTGAATGGCGTTGTTATCCCTGGACGCCATTCAAAACAGAACTCTTTCTCATAGAAACCGCTTCTGGGATAAATCTGGCATAAATGGTGTCGTCCTATCCAGACGCCATTTAGAGCCCAATTTCTGGTTCCCTCGCAATCTCTCCCCTAAAATTATCCCAAAAATGCCCCAAAAATAGGAAATGACGGGGATAATCCAATTTAGTACTTGGAACACACTAATTTTCATTTCATAGAAATGACCATTTTCATTTAAAATCCCTTTAAACATGCTCATTCTACCAATTCTCCACACACGTCGCATGCTTCAAGCAGGAAAACATGGATTAAACCAACCAAATCACATATAAGGATCGTCCCCCTATCAATCACTTGAACTCCTCCTAGCTCCGTGCCGCTAAACCGTCGCACCGCAAACCGCCGCAGGTACCGCTGTAGACGCCGTCACTCCACCGGGACGTCGGCCACTGCCCGAAGAATGAAGTGCCGCGGAGGAGGTGGTGGTGGTAGTGGTGAGAGGTAGAGAGGTGTTAGAGTGGTGGAAGAGGAAGAAGGGGAAGGAGAAAGGGAAGGGGGAAACGGAGAGGATCGGAGAGAGGGAAGAGAGAAAGAGTGAGAAGGAGAGAATGAGAGAAAGGAGGGAAGGTTCGGGGTGTTAAACCGAAGTAGATGAAATCGCGTCGTCCTAGGCAGACGTCATTCAGGTGACAAGACCGGGGCCGTACTCTTGCGGACCGAAATTGACCCACGTGGCACCCACGTGGTACAATCTAAGATGCGTCGTCCTAACCAGACGCCGTTTGAACCGCACCAGCCCCACAAGGGCCCAAACCAAGGGGTTCGGCTCCTAAACCGACCCAATAACTGTATACGAAACATCAATCCTTGCATAAACTGTGAGTAAGAATCTGGTAAGAACTGAATGATTTAATCAATGATTAAGTCATTGTTCATAAGAAAACCAAGCACTGCGAGCCTTTCTATCTACTCTATCATTTTGCGCACATGTGTTTGCACAAATGTGCCCTCGGTCATTCTGGTCCTGAATAGTTTCTTTGATATCTCATATCTTTCTGTTCTAGATTGCTCACTAAACAACTCTTGTAGGTGATGCAAAATGGCCTTTGCTTCCATGTTATCATGCTGTCTCTGTAGTTCATTATTCATTGAACCACGCATGTAACATTGGACTTTAATAGAGTCATTCTCACCAGACTGTTCTAGATCAGGCTGATCTAGGACATAAGCAAGTTTCTCACATCTGAGGACAATCTTCAGGTTACAGAGCCAATCTATATAATTCAGTCCCATGAGTTTGTTACCATCAAGAATGCTACAGAGAGGATTAGGTGACGACATAGCGACCTACAAGGAAATATAACGAAAAATAAGTAAATAGTTCTTTAAATCAGATTTAGAACTTTTAATCTAGATTTTACTCCCACTATTTTTCGGCAATTTGTACGACCCTCTAATGTAAGAACGGGAGATTCCGGTGATCTCCTAGTGAGGATCAGAATCCTTTGGTTATCATGCATATGGTCTTGTGGTAGCACAACAAATCACATCATGTTCCTCAGACAGCCAACTCTTGGCAATCGCAACATTTGCAATATCCGATCAAGTTCTAAACCCCTAAATCAGAATGATCTTGTGGTAGCACAACAAATCAAATGATTTAGTTAAGTTTATCCATCATTACGTAGATAGCATGAATTCGTAGTGCAATCCTTGTGGTAGCACAACAAAATTACACATTTGTCCACCTATCTTGAATAACATCATATGCCATAGACCATGATTAATTTTAAAATCAAATAGATCTTGTGGTAATACAACAAATCCATTTGAAAATAAAAATCAACCTAAGATCTATAATGATGGTGGGCTATGTGGAATATTCTAAATATCTCACGTTACAACTTAAATTTGAAAAAGAGGGTATTTGAGTTGTTTTCTAAAATAGTGCTATTAATAATATTTCGAAGTATCATGTATGCTTAATCGAAATATTTATCTAATAACATATTCCACATATATCACATATATGCATAAATTTAAATAGGATGATCGTAAACTACTTATTCTAATATGGCATCATCGGAGCCAAACGATGATCCATAATGATGTCATATGGTGAACCATGCAACACAAGTTCCATTTGATGTGAATACATTCTCCATGGGTGTCTTCAGAAGATCTCGACCTCAAATCTTAACCCGCTACATTTACATGTAATAATGAACATTGGACTCGCAGGCCTCCTTATGTACATTTTAATTATAATAAGAAACCTTGATCTGATCAAGGGGAGTACAAAATTTGAGGGAGATAGAATGTACATTTTGGATAAGATCAAGAGAGAGGAGGACACGCAGACCCTATTAAAAAGACATCAAATAAACCATGCATCGTATTCAACCACATTAACTATCACATGATTAACCTATGTCTCTGATCATCCCACTATTCAACATAACACATCAAATGCATCAAATAATTATAGTTGGTATGATTTTATATAAAAATAAAATATAATACCATAATTTTTCAAAATAACAATTATTTTATGTATATCAACAATATTCGCAACATCGTTAATAATTATATTAACTAAACTATTTAGTTAACATGTCATATGCTCAAACAATTTGAACAAAATTATAAAATCAAGTAATACAGTAATTGAATTAAGTTAAATAATCACATTTTTAACTTAATTGATTAAGAGGGAATTTAGTTAACAATTTAAAACTATTTTAAATAATTAACTAATACCCCATAATCATTAAACAAATTTAAACAAATTTTAAAAATTGCAACAATGGGTTTAAACAATTATTAAATGGGCTAAAAGGGGGTTAAAAGGGGCTTATCAGATCTGGGGTGTTCGACCGAGTCCGGACCCAGTTCGGGTCAGGTGCGGGTCATGTGGACCCCGGCGGGCCGACTTGGTAGCCCACGCGCCCTCACCCCCACCTCCCATTAGGGTTTCTGGGGGGGAGGAGGGCTAGTGCGCGGGATTGGCGGCGCGGGGAAGGCCGCCGCCGGCCGTGGCAGGGCCGGGGCGACGCCAGACGGCGCCTGCAATGCCGGCGGTCATCGCCGGTCCTCTTTCCTTTCTACATGCATCGAGACCGCTTGCATGGCTGGTTCTGAACGCAGCTTTGTTCGCATGCCCATAGGAAGGAAAAAGAGTTGTTGTTGGCCGCCGCTCATGATGGGGAAGCCCCGGTTATTGCCAGAGACCTCTCTGGTCATACCAGACGGCCGCATGAAGCCAGGGACCATCCCTACAGCTTCCTTAAACTCTTATTAACATAGCTTCTTTACAAGCCCGTGGGATAAAATATGCACCCTGACCTGCAGGAGCAGCCCCAATGGATGAATTCGTAAATGCCTTTAGCCATCACCAGACCCCCTAGCAGTTGCAGAGAAGCAAGCACAATCCTGCGGTTCTCTTGTTTGCCATGCTATCTAAGATTATTCTCATTAAAGATAATATAGCTAATCACCATGATACATGCTCTCCGAAGGATCAAGCAACATATTAAAAGGCATAATATAAAACCCTTTGAACCTGGGAACAATTCCCAATTATAAAGATAAAGTTAAACGCCCCTTAAACTAGCCCAAGAATGTGTACAATACAACGTTCTTCACGCATAATGAGAAAACAACACGAAAAATGATGTCGTTTTCCGATCAAACCAACAACCTAGCTCTGATACCACTATAAGGAATCAACAGAAAATGCAGTGAAAACGATATGATTCCTAGTATCATGTTGTTGGGGTCGAAAAACGAACGATTTAATTAATACTGGAAGAACCGTTCTTCACCTTTGCGGGTTTCGAATCTCTCGAGCGAAGTACCGATTCGCTAATCACGCAGGTGCACGATCTCTAAAGGTATCCACACGAGCTCCCGATGCAGACGAGTTTCCCTCCTCGGCTTAAAGACGTCGACCCGATCTCAGAATCTCCACCATGCAGTTCAAGAGGAGGAGAGAGAGAGAGAGTATATGTGTGCTTCAAAGGGGAGAGAGAGAGAGATTGAGGAGAGAGAAAAGTCCCAACCCCTATAATGTGCGTTCACCACACTTAGGCCTCCTTTTATTTCTCTTATTAGAATAAGAGATAAAGCCAAGATTTTATCTCATAATTATCTAAGAGCTTGGCCTTGAATAATTCTCCAAATATTTCATAATTATCCTACAACTTTTCATAAAAACTCAGATAATAGAATATTTAAAATCTCTCACCGTCTTTCAAGAACTCTTATGTGTGTGACCCTCTAAGCCCATATATCAGTATGGTTTTAGGTCCACTAAATTTAGAACTATTTCTCAAATTTAGTATTTATTAATTTATTATTAAACATCATATGTTAAATAATTAATTTAATAAATAAGTAAATTATCATCTAATGATAAACCCACTAGACCTTCTGACCATGAACAACACCAAGCACTACCTTATAATCCCAGAAAATATAAGGGATGTCTTTCCCTTTGTTGAACCATTCTGCTTGCAGATACTGTACAGATTTAATCATTCACTCATCTAATGCCCCAACAGCGTAAGAGTATGATTTCTACGTCAAACCCTTAAAGCATTGTCTGGATAGATTCCAGTACTCAGGTAACTTCCAAAAAGACACCTCTTTCAGTTGACCCTGGCCAGGGATTTCTGAGTACACGTCCATAGGGCATTCTCCCTCTAGTGGTATACCAAGAGTGAGTGATCCCTTATTGTTCACTCAATTTCCTTCGCAAGCTTTTCACTGTGTCAGAAAGACTGACTATTTTGAACTTAATGGCTAAAGTCCATAAGTCATAAAATCAAGACACAACAGTCTACAAGAAAGGTATCTTTGGTGATTCAGGTCAAAGGACCAACTGCACTACTGCAACAATTGAATACTCTGGTTGACTATTAGGTATAATGACCATCCAGAGATTCTTATTCGGATCTGTTCAGTGAACTCATTCTCTAATGAGCACTCACAAGTTTGTCTTAGTGTCACCACAAGTGAATATGAGATCATTCACCTTCATCGCATGAGCAGAAATAACTTGTGTCAATCTTATCGGATATTTGGTGTCCATCTCAAATATCCTATGATCAAGAATCGTTTAAGACAAATGTTTATAGAATATTGATCTCACTATCATGAACTCATCATGATTCAATATCCTTTACATAAGTCTATGGACATTCATTACGATAGTTTAATATGCGAGAACTACATAATGAAAAGATTGCCTTTATTAGTATTTAGAACTAGAATGTACAAAATGAGTTTATGATTGGCATTTAGCCCACTCAATTCTATCAGATCTCGGCTCCAGTCTTCTTCTCTTCTGAACCTCTTCCGGGAGGGATCGAGGTCTTCTGATCGTTGACGAACTGCAGGCGGGGCAACCACCGAAGCAGGCTCGGCTATCTCCTTGGCCATCATCAACGCCTCCCGATTGATGTATTTGTGAGCCCAAGCCACCAGGTCCTGGAATGTTGGGGGGTGCTGCTTCCCTATGGAGCTGAGCAACACTTTGTCGGTATAGCCGTTGATGATGGCCGAGACCGCGATGGAGCTGTCTAGATTCAGGATTTGAGTTGCCTCGGCGTGAAACCTCGCAAAATAGTCTTGGAAGGTCTCGGTCGGCTCCTACCGAATAGCAAGCAAACTGGCCGAAATCTTACATTGCCAAGTGGCATCATAAAATTGATCAATGAATAATTGACCGAGTTGTACTAAAGAGTGAATGGAATTAGGAACCAGGGTTTCAAACCAAGTTGAAGCTATTCTTTCAAAAGTGAGGGGAAAGAGCAGACAACGAACCATTTCGGGCACCCTCAGACTGAGAGGTATGAATTGAACCTCTAGAAATGGCTGACCGGATCAGTCATCCCATCATACAATGGTCCCTTCGGCAGCTTGACGTTTGATGGTATGTCCATTGCCAAGATCTCAGGGGAGAATGGGGAGTGCTCAAGGATAGTGCTGGCCAAGGATGCTCCGTACGGCCGAGACACCATCTATTGCATCTCCTTGCTCATCTCGAATAGCTTCCGATCAAGCTCTGGAGTCGTCATGGTCGTCGCTGCCGAGTGCCCCTCGGCCCCCGCCGGATGAGTTCCTGACAAAGCGACGTTTGGCTCGGTCGGCTGAAAGTTGGTGCGCATAATCTGAGCTTGGGGCCTGTACGGATTACTGTGTGCCAATATCACCTCGGGGGGGTGGACCCCGAGAGTGGCCTGGCTGCCCGGTCGAGAACTAACCGGGTGGGCAGAACTACAGTTGTTGTGGCGGAGCCAACCCGACTAGGGGGTTCAACAAACCCATATACTGGGCGATAGTCAATACCACATCGCGCAAAGGGAAGAATGAAGACCCGGTTGCAGTCGGGTTAGCTACTTGTTAGGAGAGTTCCTCCATCATGTCTTCTCCATAGAGAGCGGGACCTTGTGCCACCGGGAGCGCAGGTCCTTGTAGTAAGTTCGCGGGCACCCCTTTGGCATGTTCGAGTGATCCCTCGGCTCCAGCTCTTCTTGTCTGAACCATCCTCTCGTCACTGGTGTGAGCCATGGCTATGTTGTTTCCCACAGACGGCGCCAAGTGATGCAGTTGAGGCAATCGCGGGTGGGTCTCGGATGCCGGATCCGAGAGCCAAAGGGAGTTCTAATGTCGAGAGAAAGATCCGAGACCGAGGAGTGTCCAGAGGAGAAGAAGGTGCCTGCAAGGGGAAGGAACTTCGTCAATAAGGGCCCTGGGTTTCGTCCCAAGGGAGCCCACTCCGACATCGACGGTCAAGTTAGGCTTAGATTAAGGGATAATTATGGCGTATTAAGAGGAAAATGGAGGCTTATCTCACTTAGCTTTTCTGATGCAAGCAGCCTTCTATTTATAGGGGGTAGGTGAGAGAACATTCTTCACGGCAGTCAATGTGGGACTATTCACTGCTACGGGAGCACAGATCCCAAATGAGGACCTTTTTATATCTATTGGGCCGAAGGCCCACATCCCGACTGCCTTCGAACCGAGCCAGGGTTGATAGTCCTCTCACCTCTCGGCCCAAATCGACTTCTATGTCGTAATCGACTTCTAATCATCTCTCGGACCAGCTCTCGGCCCAACTCTCGGCCCAACCGTTAGGCCCATTCGGATTTACCCCATCACAAACCAATCCAAAAATTGATGAAACTTTGTCCACACTTTAAATATGATCTAGTTGACATGTTCCAAAGTTTTATAGTTTTTATGAATCTATTTGATGTTATTCAGCCTATTTGTTAATTTTTTAGTTATGAAAATTAATTTTGATGTCCGAAAAATCTGTTTGTTATTTCGAAAATTCAAAGAAAATTATTTTGACTATCTTTTCTGTCTAGCAACCTATTTTGATCAGCTTCACTTTGATTATCCATCTATATAACCAAGTTGACTCTTTAAGTGACTATTTCATATATAAAATTATATATTTCAACTCTTGTATGTAAGTATCACTATGCCAAATTAATTTTCAGATCTATGACGATTATGAAATCTGTGAAAATATATTTGTGTCATATTTATTTGATATATGTTTGGACATTGCCATCTTATGGAGATTATGGCTCATTCCATAAGCGTCTGTGGATGAGTTATGTCCATGAGCAACAGGAAAATCCCAGTGATTATGTTTTGTTTGCAGTCATCCAAGGTAGAATAATAGACTCTCCAGCTATGCATGTGCCAAGATCTTAACATGCTTGCCTATATGTTTTGATATTTGTTTGTTCCGTTCTTTATATGGTAGTTAGATGCATGTCTATTTGATATGTTTGAATTTGATTTGTTTGACACATAAATATGAAACATAATTTGTTGTTTAGATCCATTTGATTTTTCTTATGATCTGATCAGTTTAATCTTTTGACATCTACGCTCAATGATTTTGATCTCAACCTATTTGATTAAGAATCTATATTCATTCTGATTAGCTGTTCTGACAATATAAACTCTAATTTGATAAGCTACCATGCCATGATAAATTTGCTACATCTTCAATTCGATATGTTCAGTTTGATATATGATATGTTTAGATCATGGCTAGTAGACTTATTCAGTTAAATAAGAATCTGATCATGCCATATACGCTATATGTTAGTCGATCTATTCATGGTATTAGAAAATATATTTGATTTGATAAGCTTTATATCTGACCATGTTTGTATCATATTCTTATTTGAGCTATATAAAAGTGTGTAAGATCATGTTTAGTATAATTGTATAATGTGATTCGTAAAATTTACTATACATTAAGTCATGTGGATGGTTTGAATCCTACTGAGTGATTGTACTCATAAATCATATTAATATTTTCAAAGTCTGAGAAAGAGAATATAAAATTTAAGAAGACTTCTGATTGAGGCATTTGACATCTTCAGGAAGTTATTAGATTTAAATTTACAGGTTTCTTAGATTTGATGTGATAGAGATAATGAGATATTGATATATTTTTCTTTATTTAATGAGATTGAGAATTTATATATAAATTGATGGATATTATAATCTGTGAACTTTGGTATTAACTATATTTGGATATTTTAGATTAATTGATGGTTATGGTATTTATTTAAATCGTCTTATAGTTGTTTAGCTCTCATATCTATTTGTTATGGTGGAATTTGTTTCGAGATTACATAGTCGGACTCCGAGTTGAAAAAAAAAATGGATTAGATCCGGGCCATAACATATCCAGCGATTCAAGTCGGATTAGTTCAGTGAACTAATTTGTCAACGAACACCTATATGTTCGCCTTAATATCTTTACAATGAATATAATGTCATTATTATTATTAATTGAATAAGACTGTACAATGCACGTGATTGGCTTGTAAACTTAATACAACACTAAAAGTTGAACCATGTTATAATGATCTATGCTATGAATCATAAATATGTAAGATTAATATACACATAGTGTGACTTAGATGCTTGCCGTTATTTTGCCATACATTAGACGTTAGCATCATTGCGTGTGCCTCTCTAAGTGTAGTATAAGATTAGGCGCAACCAAGGTTAGTGGAATTTATGATCGCTCCCCTCATCATTAGGTATACGTATTAAGTCCCTAGATCCTAACTTAGTGGTGGCTGGGAGTTGGACACCTAAGGTGGGAGGGGGGGTGTCCATCAAGGTTCTAACCCTGGTGCGCTACCAAAAAAAGAAGTCAAAGAGCTAAGTTACCATTAGGGTAAAGCTTAGAACCGAAAAAAAAATTACGCACATTAAAATGAAGTACACATAATAAATGGACCCTCGAGTTTGTTACGGGAGCCACCTATCAATAGCCATGCAGTGGGCTAGTTCCCAAGAAGACACTCGTACATTAGCTCCCTAATGTTCCAAAGGAATTGGAGGGTTTTCTTAAGAAGAGTCCATCGGCTCGTAGTTGCTAGGACAATTGAGGGAGGCACACTCCCAACCTTATTTAAGACCCTTTAACCTATAGGAACTTGTTAGAGACTCTTGAGGGCATTATTGCATCCTATTGGCTGACTTGTGATTGACGCAAACGTTAACTATGTTCCCAAAGGCTCAAAGGCCATTGAGAGTCGAGGGAGACGTTCTCTCTACCATGCATGAAGACTACTACTCTCTAGAGCCCCCATCAACACACCCAAAGGTGAATGGTCAACATAAGCTTTTCATATCTCAAGGAGCTTTGGACATAAATGGCTTGATGTGCCAGAGGAGAGCTCCAACAATATAATTTGACGAGCCTTCGTGGATGTAAACCTTGTTGGTGGGCCATTAGAAGGCTATAGATGCTTCGGGCTACCTCACAGTTGGGCCTTTACTGGATCGACCTATTTATCCCCCTTTGAATTCAATAAACAAATTTATTATAAAAGGTTTACAAACTCATTAGCCACTAGAAAAAGAACCCCACAATGGCCTAATGGAAAACGAAATCATTGTGGCATCTAATTGATCTATTACAGGCATGATCTAGAGTGTTGTACTCAAATGTAATTTCCTATCCAATTTCATGGCCCCATATCAACACAATATTTACGTGCTCTACGACATTGTTCACTTAGTAACAGAATATGAAGAATGATCTTTGTTCACTTAGTAACGTATCTAAGAAAGGAGAATTTCTTGCCATGTATGTATTTTCAGTTATTTTCTACTTTAGTTCACATTGTTCTTCACAGAATATGAACTTTTAAAACACACTACTTAATGCAAGAATGCCACTCACAACTTCCAGTCAAATGATTTTGAAGGAAAAAATAGAACATGAAAATGGTTTATTTGATCTCTTATCTTCTAACTGAAAGCTACACGTCGGAGCTGTTTTGCAATGAAAAATGGGATTATAAAATAAGGTGGGCTTAGTCCAGTTGATCAGATCTGTGGCTACCCACTTTCATGTGACTTCGAGGTGAAAGCATCACCAGACAGATGGGATAACCTTGCTGTAGTTTAGGCATCCTCATATTCAAACCAAAATCAAAATCGTGCACCATATAATCTACAAGAACATGGGGCATTATGATGCTGGTCTGCGCTGGCCAGTCTTATATGTTTCTAACATCCATCCATCCAATAACTGTCAGTGGTACTCCAGGATTATGCTGGACGCTTTAGTTCTCTATGTGAAACAAAAATAGAACAAAATGAAATAAATAAAACATCCTCTCCTCACACTGATGTGAAACAAAGTAACGATGCCTCCAGTTGAGATAGGACAGCTGAATAAATAAAATAAAATAAATAAAACATATATCCCCCTAACACTGATGTGAAACAAAGTAATGATGCTCCAGTTTAGATAGGACAGCTGAATTGCCAATATATAACTTAATGGATCTCTAAAGCTCCAGCATTCAGATGTCAGTATTATTTAACACTGCCAAATGCTTAATTATACTGTGCTGCTGATGAAGTCTTCCTTGAAAGTGCCATGACATTGAAGTTGATTGAATCAGGATTCCTTTCAATCAATGCCTTTATCACCTTTACAGCATCCTAAGAACAGCAATGCAGAGAGACCCATGAGATAAAAGAGGAACACGCGAGCACATTAGACACATAGCTAACAAAACAAAAACAATGAGTAGCTAGTTAATTGACCACAGCCCATGGCGTTGGCTTGTCTAAATCTTATAAACGTTAAACCATGTCACAGGAATTGCCAGACTCATATCTTGGTTTCACTATGAAAAAGCTGCATTGGCATAAACATTCCAAGTTCCCACAAGAATTCTGACAACGAACACCACAAAACATCATCGTCGTCGTCGTCGTCATCATTGTCAAGACTTAACACGTGTATAATGTGTGCTGCAACATATACATTCTCACCCTTTTTGTTAGATTTTTCCATTGGATATTAAAAACTGTGAACATAAGAATCAAAAGTGTAAAAAAAAAAAGAATCTGGTTCTGACCCATTTAGGGTCCAGCAGCACCAAACCTTACCCTAGGTTCATCGCTCATTGACTTAGAGACAACATTAGATGGTTAGTCACATAAAGTCTCATATTTGTAAACGTATTTTTCATCACCCTTCAATATCCTAAGATGAGATATTTTAACAACTAATACTAGCCACTTCACGTCTCTTCAAATCTTGGAAACTTGTTTGTTTCTTATCTACTTTACATATTGTTTACTCTTACCTAACTCTATTTAAAGTCAAAACACAGCTTGATAAACCTACTTCCAATCAAGTCATTAGGTGCTACCTTACCCAAATTTCTTTTGAGAAATGACTTTGTTTGGATTGCTTCTTCAAATATTTTAAGAAGCTATATATGATGCTAGGGAATTGGATGCAAGTTTCGGTGGATCACTCTTCACTACAAGTTGGGCCTATGCGAGCATGCAGAGAGCTTGTTCAGGGAAAAGCATTATGCAGGTCTTATACTATGTTTGTTTCTCATTGTAGATATGGAAGCAACCTGAAAACCCTATCTCACGTCTTTAGGTTTTGCTTTCTTGAACATTTTTAACAAGTATTTGAACCTACATCTATTACTGCAAAATTGGGGATTGGGGGCGGGGGGGCGGGGAGGCGGGGGGAAGTTCAGGTAGTTTAGTGCATAAATGTCTCAAAGTTAAATGCTCAACCTAGAATGTTGTCCTCTCTCTGCCTCTTTACCCCCACCCCCAGGCAGAGATTGACTGCATTTGGCTCGGGAACAGAACCATGCAGGTATGTGCAAGAGCCCCAGACAGCTGTAAGAGTTGACCCTACCTTGACCAACTTGCGTAGCTACTTCAGAAGGTTTTCATTGAATTCCCTATTTTGTTCAAGAAAATAACTAATAGGCCACAAAAATTAGTAAAGTTTTCACTATACGACTCATGATCTTTTGAATTTTAATCATCTATATTGTTGAAAATATAAGAGACGCACACGACACTAATGACAATGATAATGTAGATGATTAAAGTAAGCACTTCACGGATAACCGTGAGATTGCGGTATCGAATCTCCATGAGATCATAGTATCGAATCTCACCTGTGGACATACTCGTGGCGGGCACAAACTTGGGTTCACGTGAGTAGTTCCGACCTCACGGACTTCACCATGCTGGAGGGGCCCAATGCCCGAGAGATGTTTGTTGAGCCTTACGGCTCAGGGTACTAGTGGTGCAGGGCTCGATCCTGGGTTTGTGGGTTTACTCTTGGAATTCAAAAAAAAAAAAGACAAGGAAGCATGGTGATGACATACATGCATGCCGTACATAGATAATGACTTGAGCATCCCTAAGAATAATTATGACTATGCTTAAGATAGGGAAGATCTAGATGAATTGCATGGTGATATAGCAAGATCATGATTAACCAAAGGACTAAGATCATGAAGACATAACATTGAAAGACTATGTATGGTTCAAGATTATGATTATTGATTGTGATTATTATTTCATGTGAATAGAAATTATGATTTAATTAGATTATTATGACCACACTTCTTAAGATATTTTATTATTAATCAAGAGTGAGGTGACATCACTTCACGATAGAAAAGTACAAAAAGGTTACCCCATGAGGAGATATAGGTTGTCCAGTCCTCTTGTGTTGAGGTTAGGGGACATAGGGTCTGTTATTTCTTAAAAGGGCCTAGATTTCAGACTTAGGATATACCGGCTTAGGCAATGGTCAAAAAATCTCGTTTATATATGTAAAACATCCTGAATAGATTAGGGCTAAAAAGGACTGTATAATCCTAATCTACATAAGTGTACCTTCCTCTCTCTAACAATACGAAGCATTTAAGTTTACATAAGCAAAACATCTAGAACAGATTAAAATGGTGAGACAGGATTCATGTAGCCAATCCCAAGTAAATGGGATAAGCCTCTCCTGCTGAGGACGATGATGTAAAGCATCTTGAATATATTCATACCATAAGCTATAAACCCTTCTTTTAAGTGAAAGTTTTTGAATCAGATATAATCTTTAGTATTATCTTTACACATATTAAAGATAATACATCAGGGTATTTTCAGTTATAAATCCTTACTTAAGGGTTTGCAAAACAGCCCTTTCACAAAATTTTCCACCGTCTACTTCAAAAAATAATGATTACGTCTCGTCTCTTGCCTTATGTGATGGGGAAAATGTAATAAGCAAAACCTTACTGATGACTAAAAGTTTAATAGAGATGGGAGAAATAAAGAAGCATAGGTAAATTTTCGTAATTAAACTCAAATGTAAATTCTAATACTTCACAATCATATTAGAACATGTAACAATCACCTACACTTTATTAACAAAAATGGCATCCATAAATGTACAGGGTTGCAACCTAGGTACCTGAACGCTTCAAGGTACTTATGAGAACCAAGGATGGCCGTACCGGTATTGGTACCGGTCTTGGGGGGTACTGATATTGATACATACCGGTATCGGCCATTACCAGGTCCATTTTAGCCCATTATCGACCAATAAAAGTTTTTAATTTTTTTTTAAATACAAATGACTAGTATTGGGGTTTCCCTCAATATCGTATTGGTACCCACCAATACCAATAATGCATCGGCCGATACATATCAGTATCGGCCAATACTGCCAACCATGCCAGGAGCCCCTCCAAATGATGATTTGCTCATGCTGCTTTGAGATACATAGAAAACTGTGCAATGCTTCTTGGTTCACCAGCAAATATATGATCATGGTCATAGTACATTTAACTGCTGCAAGAAAAGGAATACTGAAATCCCAACCAAAGTACAAAATAGGTTGTTACAGCTACCATTAACAGAATGAATATGGACCATTAAATAGAACCATTTAAACCTATATATGACATTTCTAAAAGGAAATTTACTAGAAGTGATGTTACCTGCAATAACGTGTCAGCTGATGATCGACCATGTGACAATGGCTGGGTCTTCACACCATCTAGCTCATAAAGCTCACCTGCATATTTCCATGACTGTAGTTCTATATAGATGGTAGAGAAAAATAAAAGCAATCCCTAAAAGATGTCAACATTGAACAGCATGGAAGAAACATCATCGTACCATCAACACATGTAAAGCATATAAAGTGTTCATCCACATTTGCAGAAGCCTGACAAGGTGAGAAAAAAAACGTCATCATAATGCACTATTGAATAATGGAATAAATTAAGATAAAAATGCACATTGAAATTGAATAATGAAATAAATTGAGATAAAGGATGCACATGGAAATTGAATAATGCATTCAACCAAAAGATCTACTATCTAACCTAGTTTCTAATTGAGGCACTAGATTGAGAGATATAGAGAGATGAGGAAAGATATGCAAATATGCATCACTAATTTAGAGAAGGCTTATGACCTAGTACCAAGAAGAGGTGATTTGGTCAGACTTTAGAGAGGAAAGAATCCCCAAAGGATGTATTAATGTGGTTGACATGTATGGGAGCTTTTTACTATAATGAGAACTATTACCAAAGAGACTTGAGGGGTTTTTTGTTACTATAGGATTACATCAAGGATCATCATTAAGTCCATACCTCTTTAGTTATAGAAGAGATGCCTAAACATTTGCATGATGGAATCCCTTGATGTATGTTATTCACAAATGATATTGCTTTAATTGATTTGAATATAGAAGGTACAAATGCTAAGTTAGAACAATGGAGAGGAGCTTTGAAATATCAAGATTTATATAGTGAGACTCAAGTCAAAATATGAAAATTGTAAATTTAGAAACATGAAGGTTGACCAAGAGGATTTTGATTATAATCAATGGTCAAGTTGACACGGGACATGAAAGACATGATGCAATATAGCAAGCACCATAATATCAGCATCATCATCATCATCATCAAAGCCCTATCCCATCTATTTGCGGTCGGCTACATGAATCCTATCCCGCTATCTTAATCTATCGCATGCCAAACTTGAGATAACACGTAGCAATGTCATGTCCTTTTTAACAACATCTAACTATCTCATCTTAGGTCTTTCTTGATGTCTTCTACCCTCCTTCACTCTAATTCTATCACACCTCTTAACTGGTGCTAAACTTAGATGACGATGTACATGACCAAACCACCGCAACCTATTCTCCCTAAGCTTAACGTCAATCGGAACTACACCTAAATCCTTACATCTATATTCATTCACAATTTTATCTTTTCTAGTCTTTCCACACATCCATCTTAACATCTTCATCTCAGCAACATATAACTTGTACACATAATCTTTTCTCGCAGCCCAACACTCGAAACCATATCACATAACTGGTCTTGCAGCTGTCCTATAAAACTTATCTTTGAGTTTTAAGGGGACCCGCCAATCACAAAGAACTCCAGATGCACTTTTCCACTTCAACAAACCTACCTTAAGTCTATGAGTGACATCTTCTTGGAGCTCTCCATTATCTTGAATAATAGATCTTAAATACCGAAAGTTACTACTTTTAGGAATAACTTGACCTTCGATAGTGACTAAATCTATTTGATCAACATTTCTATTATTGAAATTACATTTCATATATTCTGCCTTAACTTGACTAATTTTAAAGCCTTTAGATTCCAAAGCAAACCTTCATTCTTCTAATTTATCATTCAAATTCTTAATATCCTCATCAATCATAATAATATCATCTGCAAATATTAGCACCATAATATCAACAATGAGCCAATAAACATACAGCAACGAGCCAATAAACATACAGCAATGAAGCATGCGCAGCCAGTTAATCCAAACAGAGCAATCATGTAATAAACAAGCAAGTACTAATCCCACAGCAATGATCAATTCAAAATAATCAAATGGCAGATTGACAATAGATAAGAATCATCATTATGGTAGGGTAAGTTCCAAATCTAATGTGACAGTCTGATAGTAATAGGAGAAAAGTAGGTTCTCACGTGCACGCTTGGAATCTGACAGTGATTACCATTTTAAGGTGGAAGGAGGTAAATCTCACTCTCAGCCTCAATCTCTCTTTTCCGGCCTACAGATTTTAAAACATACAAGGTAAACAGGTTATAAGACGGAGTAAGCCAAGAATCTCATTGCGAACTTGTGCTGCGAGGAGCACACCCTGATATCTTGAGAATCCTGAGGAGTACAGGTGGATCCCATCCCAAGAAATCATCCTTGATGTATTCTAGGGTTGCATGTCAGTCGATGGAGAAGGGGGAGTGATTCGGGATGACTGTGGAATGAAAAAGGTAGGACTGATGTGGTAATGGGAATAGTTGTCAAGGCAATAAGGCGACCCAAGGCGTACTTGGGGTCCTTAAGTGCCTAAGCGCTTAGGTGCATGCCTATGCCTAGGCAGCGCTTTCACAATCAACTGGTGGGGTGAAGGAGGAGGGAGAAATACTTACAAATAGGAAGGCAAACACATGAAGAGAAGGGAGAAGAAAGGACAAGCATATGGAAAACTCATGGAGGGTGAAAGGTTGCTAATGGCCACAAAGGGTTCCAAATTTGTGGACGTGGGCGAGTGGGCCTTGTTGCCGCATTGTGGCCATCATAATTAGAGGAGAAAAATATCAGAATGCCTCAACATTAACATAGAGATTTGTGCAGCAAAGAGGGATAATGTCAAAAATAATGAGGAAGACGAGATGAAGGGGCATCAAAACTAGGGTCCAATCATCCACACAACCTATTTATCTTAGGACTGGGTCCCAAAGAACCCAATTTGATTAGCCCATGAACTAGCCTAGGTGTTGCCTAGGCATGTTGGGCGCTCCTAAGTACGCCTAAGTGGTGCCTAGGCATGCATTTTAAGGCCCAATAAGGCGTTTAACTGCCTAGGCCTCAAAAATAAGCTTTGTCGCCTAAGTGGTGCCTAGACGTTGCCTAGGCATAAGCCTTGACAACTATGTCAATGATGCTCAGAGGGGCACCGAGCAGGACGAGCGTGCGCAATGTTGTACTTGAGGCAAGGGGAATAGGCCCAAGCACATGCAACTAAAGCAGGAGTGGCTCGATCTTTGTGGAGATGAGATGATGGTGGCAAGATCCCTATGGTGCATGGACAGTTGGTGCAAACAATGAGAGATGCGAGCATAAAGGTGCTTGCCTACGCATAGGTGACGATGCTCATTTCAGAGTGGAGTAGCACAGATCTCAGGACCTGCACTCCAAGGGCATGTGGGCGCCAAAAGCATGCGCTTTCTGATGCCCCAACGGGGCCTTTCCTAATGACACTTGTAGAGTGTCCCTTTACTTGTAGTGAAGGAATTAAATGAGGAAGGGAGGAGAAGGAGGGAGGGTGCATAGATCTAGGATATCTAATAGTGGACCCTTACCATTTGGTCATAGGAGGTTAGGAACTAGGAATATAAGTAGGGAAGTAAAGAAGAAGAAGATGAATAGGAGAAGAAGAAAGGTGATGCAGGGTGGTGGAGGATGTGTACACGTGGATCAAGATAGGGGAAGGGAGAAATCTATGGCATTGCTCGGCCTTTCACCTGCCCCTCTCTCAAGGGTGCCCTCCTTTTGAGGAACCCTAGTAAGGTTTCAAGGAAAAAAAGAACTTTACTATTCCATTACATCTAATTGCTTTACTCTATATTGGAGATCCCTCATATAGGGAAGCACATAAAAGGGTAGGCCAGCGTTGCCCTCAAACATCAAGTAAAACGACTAGCTTCTACATAAACAAAAGGTCCACTAGGAACAAGACCCAACTAAGATTAGATACTCTAATCTAAGAATATAAAACACATAATAAAAGAAAGATACACAATACAAGAGAACGTGAATCCACTCTGGCTCCACTTAAGCTATGAAGTTGTTGCCCAGCCACACTGATGTCGTACCCAAATCTTCTCACTATTTTAGCAGTACACAAGCAATGGATCGAATCTGACTCTCGCAGACTTACCAACTCTCTTCCACTTTTGAACATACACACTTACGTGGGGCTAAACTCTCTCTAGATATAACTTTACAATCGTTAAATAATGATCACCCATCCTTCCCTATAAGAAGATAGTGTATTTGACTTCTTTGTGTCCCGAATTTATAAGTTATTAAGTACCATCTCTCTTTTTTAAAGTAACTATTTAACATCATTAGATCGTAGGCGCTCGCAAGGTCGAATGGGCAGGGAAGGGTTACTATCCTTCCTAACTTTCCGAAAGCCTTCCTGACTAGCATTTAAACTGGGCTTGACTAGAGGGGGTTGTCTGGTTCTGATCCACATTGTACTCGTCTCAAGCTATTAAACATGCAAAAAGGAGAAGAGAGGTCTCCTAAATCATTTTGAGCTCAGACCGGAACCATTCATTCCTCCCATGGTAGGGGTCCGATCAGATCAACCAGCGACCGGTTTACGGAAGAAGTCGTGTTACAAAGGCCAGGAGAAGAGAAAAGGTGGTCCGGAAGCTTCCTCTCTCCCAGCAAGCAAAACAAGATGAGATCACCACTTCCCAGTCATAGACTCACTCCTCAAGTCAATAACCAAGCTACGGATGAGCGCTATTTATCATTATCAAGGAATTCTCCAAAGTGAGGCTCCTATTTACTCCATGAGGCTTAGCACAAGTGAGTTCCGAGCAAGTACTAGATAGAGTGAAAGGGGGATAGTGAATTACAGGAACGGAATAGCAGGCCATGGAAAACGACTCTCCTAAACGGGAACATTTTCGGATATCTATCTTCATAAGTTTAATATTGGTCAGTTATGATTAGTCAACAAAACCATTTTGCACAAAGTCCAGGATGAAGGACCTCCCCTTATTTCCACCAATTGATGGAGGACTATTTTTCGCCCTAATTCTGTACAACAACCTTAACCGCAGAAGCATGGGCTGGGCCTACCTCCATCCCTAGAGGAGACATGAGTCGGAAGCTCAACGTACGATTTTGAAACCGCAAGTTAAGATAGCATTCTAAGCTTTTGAAATAGCCACTACTTCTCGAAGAGCATATACGGCCTCGAATATTCCATGTTAAACCACACACCATTAGGAAGAAAGAGAATGAAGCTCTTGATTATGCCCCACCATACCTTTGGTTTTGACACTCAATGGTCTAATTTTAACCTTTTGCTTCTTCTTCTGTCTACTGGCCAGGCAGATTTGCCGCTTGAAGCTTGGATTAGCATCTGCTCTTGGATAATATTCTCGGCCAGCTCATCAGCATCTAGGGCATGCAGAGCTTCCAACACCAAAAAAGAGTTCTTGCATAGAAGTCCATCGGTAGGAGGCTCCTGCTGATACGCCCCGATATGATAGTGACTTGATCTAATAAAGGGAGTTTTAGTTGAATCATTTCCAACCTAACCCTCTTTTCCTCGGATGAGGTCTCGCTTATTTTATTCAATTTCCTGCTTCGAGTGAGTTCCACCCTATACCATTTCTTCCACTGAAGTCTAATAGATTCTATCATCTTTACCTACATGACCATATAACAAGAATAGCAAACTCAAAATATCTCATTTTACCTACTGTGGCCACGCATGGCCAAGGATGCTCGTTACGGAGTAGGGTAGTGCAGATCTCAGACCTGGGCTCCAAGGGTCATAGGCACCAAATGCATGCACCTTCTGGGCCCCAGCGGGGCCTTTCTTGATGGCATATGGGCTTGCAAAGCAAGGCATGAGCCATGGTTCCCCTTTACTCGTGAGCAAGGAAAGGCAAGGAACCTTCGCACGGATTACAGGGCAGAGGCGAGCCCACAGGATAACCCTCAAGGGGACATGGGCACAGCCCTTCTCAGCTGGTTACGGATGTAGTAAGTTAAGGAATTAAATAAGGGAGGAGGAGAAGAAGGTGGGGTGAAGATTTAGGAGATCTACTTTTGGACTCCTGTCAGATGGTCACAGGTGGAAGGGAAGTAGGAATAGAAGTAGGGAAGAAGAGAAGAAGATAAATAGAAGTGGAAGACAGGTGATGCAGGGTGATTGCAGATGCATGCATGCAGATCAAGATAGGGGAAGGGAAATAGTCGCCCCATTACTAGGTCTCTCACTTGACCATCTCTCAGGAGGGTGCCCTCCTCATAAGGAACCCTAGTAGGTTTTAAGGCGAAAAAAAATTAAATTCATTGTTCCATTGCCTTCGTAATTTACTCTTTACATTGGAGGTGCTGAGTATAGGGAGGCACATAAAATGGCAGGACAACATTGCCCTGAAATATCAAATGGGAAGACCAGCTGCTACATAAACAAAAGGCCCACTAGGAGCAAAGGTAACCTAAGAAAATAAAACACATCATAAAAGAAAGATACACAATAAAAGAGAAATGTGAATCCACTCCGAGTCAAACTAATTTCTTAAGCTGCCTGCCAATGACATCAATCTCATCCTCGGATCTACCCAACGCAGGTGGCAGTACACTAGTGATGGATCAAATCGGACGCTAGAGCAGGTGTTCTCAATAACTCCCCTCAACTTTTGAATGTAAACATTATATCAAAGGGGTAAACTCTCTTTACATACACAACTTTGCAATCTTTTTATAATGATCGGTCATCCTTCCCAATGAGAAAATAGTCAATTTGACTTTTATGTGTGACACATTTATAAGTTATTAAGTATTGTTCTCTGTTTGTAAAATAACTATTTGAAATTATTAGATCATAGGCACTAGCAAGCTCAAGAGTGGCATCACCTATACCATTTCTTCCTGGAAGCCAAATGGATTCTATCATCCAATAACTACATGACCATTTGAAGAGAATGGCAAACTCAAAAATAGGTTATTTAGTTAAACAAGCCAAGTTAAAATCAACCCAAACCATGGTTCTCCGTATTGTACTAGATTGGGTTGACTCGTACAAGTCGACTCGTATCTAGGCCGACCGGATCCATTGGTACACATTGAGTCGGACCAGATCGTGCCGACTCATACATACTTAATGGAATGTTTTACATTGAGTTTTTCCTATCTAATAAGTAAAATTATACTTTTTATATCAATTAATAGGGAAACTTTAAAATGTGGTTTAAACTCATTAACCTTAACAAATTCATTGGCTTTACTCGTGCGACTCGTGTGAGTCGGACCGAGTCAGATCGGTATCGTACCATATCTGGGAAGATACAATCCAATACAAATCAGTGATACGGCGAACCTTGATCCAAACTTAGGTAGCTTACAAAAAGCTTGGCTCATTGCCAGCTCCCAAGTCCTAACCATAAAAAGGTGCTCGACCAACCATGACACCCATCTCAAGCAGATCTACTTTTTATTTCTTTATAAAGTAGAAATCAATTTCACACTTGAATTTTCAGTTGTTTAAGTCCAACAATGCTTACACATGCAACTAACATTGAAAACCATTGGCAAGATAACACTTCATGCTACAAAAGCCACAAGCCTAACTTGTGTCCAGCTTGCTGGGTATTCAGGGACAGAGTTGAAATGTTCAAGATAATAAAGAAAGGCATAGAAAACAATGAATATTTCCTATTCATCTCAAACATAATTGCGAAGGCATCTGCCTAGGAGACATGTAGATGAAAAGGGCATTTTCCCATTTTGAGATGGGATGGTACCCACAAGTAAGGAAGGGCATTTTCTTAAAGGCCTAAGCAGCTAAACACCTTGCTGGGCATTGAGAGGATAGGTCCAAGCATCCATTAAGTGCACCAAGTGGGCCTAGGCACACTAAGTGATGCCTAGGCAGATTAATGGGCTGATCAAACTAAGACCTAGGCATATCTCTCTCCCCTGCCTCCCTTCACCGCCCACCCCCCTCCCATGGTCACTCTCTCCTCTCTGCCCCCCCTGCCCTCCCCTCCCCCCCACCAGCTCTCACTCCCTCTCCTTCACCCCCTAACTCTTGCACGATTTCACTCTCCCTCCCTCCCTCTCTCAAAGCCTAATGGAAATAGACAGAGAAGAGAGGTGAGCCCTGATGGGGATCTAAGACAATAGCATGGATGCATTACACATGATGGAGCGCAGCCACTGCCATTGGAGAGTCATTTCACCTTCCTTGAGACTTGAAGACAGTTTAAAGTTCATTTAATGCGTAGTTTATTTTTAAAGGAATCTGTAGATATTTTATTTGGCCCGTTTGGAATCCATTTACTATGATTTTTACTTTTTTATTTTTTAGGCTTGATTTTCTATTTTTCAGAGATTTTTAGTGTGAATCCATTTACTATGATTTTTACTTTTTATTTTTTAGGCTTGATTTTCTATTTTTCAGAGATTTTTAGTGTGAATTTTTGCAATAATTATCTAGTTAGGGATGTTTGAGTCCGTACTGGAGTTAGGTAGTCAAGTTTGAGTCAAAAAGGCCCCTTAAACAATATCTAAATGGATGTACTCTATATTTTCTGATTATTGATAAATTTTGGCGCAAATTTCGATTAATTTCTAGTGTTCCTCTCTGCGACGGAGAAAACGACCCTATGACGGAATTGAATCTGCCCTGCGACGAGGCCGGGTATGATGCCCAAGCCGCCAATGCGACGCTTGAGGAGTCCCCACTGCCGATGCGATGCTGGTAGACTCTTCAACCACCCTTCTTCCTCCTTTGTCTCCCATCAAATTTGCTATTAGAAAATCAAGCCTAAAAAGTAAAAAAGTAAAAATCATAGTAAAAATCTCCCAACTTCGATCCTCCAACACTCAACCACCGCTCGCCACTCCACACCCACCGCTCCGTTTCCACTCGCCACCACTGTTGCCGCATCCTCCTCTCTATTTTTCTCTCCCTCTGCCTGCTACTGTAACCCACTAGAACCCCATGACCCATCACCCTTCCCTCTCCCTTTCTTCACACACACACACACACACACACAAAAACAAAAACCAAAAAAAAAATCTGGTACTGTTCAAGGCACTGTTTCGTGAACAGTGCTGCACAGTTTTTGTACCCCACCCGGTCTCCTCCTCCTTCGTTTTTGATCTCCCCCATCAAGCCCTCTCTTCGTCCTAACGTTTATCGCCTCTCTCATCTCTACTCTATCTGCTCCTCTTCCATTTTTTTTCTCCCTTCCCTCCCCACCCTCTCTCTTTTGTTGACCTCTCTTTGGGACACTCTTCATCTGTGTCCCAATTTCATTGACAACCCTGTTGTCAATAATTATACATATATCCTCTGATTCCTTTATTCGCAACCCTGTAGTCGGATCATACCATAAGCGAGGCAACTACTAAAAGGAAGAAAAAAGACTACTCAAAAATGAAAATCAGACTAAATAAAATAAAATAGCCACTTAGCCAGGACCACCTGCAAACCACAATGACTAAACCATGCCAATCTTTGTTCTCCAAACCTCAAATCCTGCAATTCAGCACTCTTATTATGGAATGAACTGTATGTTGACTGCATAACCCAGATGTTGAATTCCTTAATTTCTCAACATTAGAGTTCCTTAACAAGTTCTGGAGTTCTTATTGTCCACTTGCTAGTTTGGTATTTTATTCTGGTAACCATTTTTCCATAGCTTTCTACACCGGCCAACTTTATGTTGAATTTGAATGCCCAAAGCACTCGCTTTGGCAACAAGCTCTTCATCACTCCAATAAGTTTGAATGACTTGGCCTTTTCACGGGGCCAAGAATCATTCAGAGTTAGTAGAGGAGGTGACTTGTTCAAATCAACAAAAGAAGCTAAAGAGGAATACATGCAAAAAGGCACTCCAAAATTAGGGCAACACGGCTGCTGACCTGCTAAAATTTCTTTGCGCCGTTGGGAAACCTCCTCTTGATCAGTTCTGAACTAAATGTGTGTGTTAGTATCACTGACTGGGAACTAAATGGCTACTCGATCTAATCCTTGTGTGACCAGAAATTGGCAAAACTAGCAAAAAATTTTAACTCAGCTTACCTTAATTCTCTCAAACTAACCAGATCCCATGCGGAGATTAGATGTTGACTAGTCATGATGTTCCCTCAAGATTTGGGAAAACAGATATCCTGGTACTTCGTAGTTGTAAACTACCACCAGATTAGGGCTCTCACAATCTTTCTCAAATTGGGCCCATCTACGTGTGGAGTTGTTTGGTGACTTTCCAGTGCATATGAGATTAACAATGTCAGCTCCAACTTGTGGAACCAGAATGCAAGCACTCTGCCCACATTCACGGAGAGTTGATGTCAACACGTGATGTGGTCAGTGAGGAGGGTGGGGAGGGGGACTGTTACAGTTGCAGGACATCGGATTGAGTACCTCACGCAGGGAGGTTCATATTGTAGTCAGGAGTAATTTTGTCTAGTTGGTTAAGTTATTTTTTGTTCTCTCTTTTTCTTTGTATGTTTGGGTTTATGGGACTTACTATGTTTTTATTGAAGCAAAGGGTAACTTTGTCTTTGCCCACTATTATGTAATCTCACAACCCATAGTATAAAAGAGAGAGAGGTGCGGCATGTTCATGTGTGCCGCAGCCTCCTGTTCTGCCTCCACCTATGTAGTCAGAGGCGAGAGGCGAGCGAGGCAACCAAGGGTTCGCCTCAACCTTAAATGCCTAGGCGATCACCTAAGCGTTTGAGGCGATGTGTTTTCTTTCATGCATCACCATAAAGGAAGAAAATGGTAGTATGAATACAATAAAGAAAACTCCAAGATAATCATGTGTAAGATTTTGAGAAACACCGATAATGTCCAATATATAATGACCAATTGGTATAAAGCACTCATGTAATAGTGTATAGTCTTAGAAATCATCAAAAATAAGAAAATGATGTGATAGCATATAAGAAAAAAAGGGGAAAAAAACATGTGTAAGAGAAAAAGGGCAATGGACATTATTAAAAGAGGCATTAGCCACTTCGGAATAATTAAGAATAAGAAAAGCAATACTACATAATTAAAAAAGAAATAAGCATTTATCATAGACCTCATAGGTAAGTGCCTAAGTGAGTGAGACAAATATGAGGCGAGGCGAGACGTTTTTGGCTCGCCTCAACCTACTTCATCGCCTAGGCGAGCGAGGCCATCGCCTTTGATAACATAGGCCTCCACCAAGCCTCCCCTTCTTCTTTGTTTTCTTCATGGTATCAAAGCATACCGATCCCTCCTAGGGCTTTCTATGCCATGTCCAGTCCCCTCTAGGGCACCTAAAAGCAGGCCGGCCTCCCCTCTGTCCTGTTCGATCACTTCTAGGGTTTCTAAGAGCAGGCCGGTGGTTTTGCTCTGCCCTGCCCAGTGATTCTAGGGCACCCAAGATCAGGCCGGCACCCTTCTCTGTCCTGCCCGGTGAATCTAGGGCTTCTAAGAGTAGGCTGGTCACCTTCCCTGCCCTATCCGGTGGTCATAGGGCATCCAAGACCAGGCCGGCACCCTTCTCTGCCTTGTCTGGTGATTCTAGGGCATCCAAGAGCATGTCGGTGCCCTTGCTCTTCCCGAGTGCTCTATTTGAAGCTTGAGAAGGGGTCGGTCCCTTCCTAAAGTCTGTCCGGTCCACCTTGTGCAGAAGGGTGGAGGGCAAGGCTCTTGTTTTGGTGTTGGAAGATTGGCTGCCCCTACCCCCTCCGCAAGTGCATTGAGTACCCGTAAAGCCTTCTTTGCAGGCCGATCCTCTTGTGTAGTTGGAGGGTGCTCCGGATTTGCCCTAGGAGCAGGCCGTTGTCCGTGCCTTGGTGGAAGTCTTGCTAGGTGTTTGGAAGTCACTTACACCTCGTTATCTCTTGTGTGAGGCTACCATGGAGTCCTCTACAACCAGCGGTGCTGAGCATCATGAAGTTAGTTCCTCCGTGATGCGCCTTGCTGGTTCTTCATCCATTGAGCACCACTTACTTGCCTTGCAAATGACTATAGTGAAACTAACGGAGAACAATTATCGTCTCTAGTCTGTCTCCGCCCGTATCTTTCTTGGAAGACGAGGAAAGATATGTTATATTGATGGCAGAACCAAGGAACTAGCATATGATGATCCCACCTATGCCCGGTGAGAGCAAGAAAACAACCTGGTTATGGGGTGGTTCCTCAATTCAGTCAATCCGGAGATCCAGCAGCTGATTATTATGAAGAGGACAATAAAGGAGATGTAGGATATCCTGAATTTGATGTATGGCCAGAAGTAAGATGTCTCTCATATATATCAGTTGACAACTAATATATAGAAGTTGATACAGGGTAGTACTGGTGTTACCACTTACTTTGAGCTGTTAAAAAGCAAGTGGAAGGAGTTGGACTACTACTTTGTCTATAGCTAGGCTTATACTGAAGATCAGAAAATCTATTTGCAACATGTGAAGTGGAACTGCATCTTCAAGTTCATTACTGGTCTCACCTAAGAATATGAGAGCTTAAGAGCTCACATACTCAATATTGACCCCCTGCCATCCCTTGAACAAGTGTATCACAAGGTGCTGTGAGAAGAGGAGCAGAAGAAGGCCATGAGTGGAGGTATTGTTACAGTCGGGAATTGAGACTTGGTACAGTCATCAACACTAGCTAACCTATTCCAAGTCTGTGAAGAGTGATAATGGTCAGGGAAGGAAAAAGGAAAGACTGGGAGACACTCCTCACACTGTGAGAAGGACAACCACAATGTAGACAGGCTAGGAACTTTACCCTGGTAAGAAGCTGTTGAAATTTAGAAATTCAAAGAGTGGATAGCAGCCAAAGAATAATGCAGTCTTCAATCAAGACCCAGACAACCCTTCCAATCACTATCTAGATGGTGGGTTTACTACTCCTCAGGTGTCTGCCCTCCCTTCTAGTGATATTATGCACCTTCAATAGATCTTCTCTCAACTTGGCACATCTTCATCTACTACCTCCACATCAGATACTGCTGGTGCAGCCTTGACTGTGAATCACTATGCTTCCCCCAATAGCCCTTGACTCATTGACTCAGGAGTTACAGATCACATTGACTGATACATCTTCTCTCTTTACTTCATATTCCTTGAGTTCTGGACAGGAGAAGGTCACCATTGGTATTCATGTCACAGTGGCGGGTAAAGGTTCAATAAATCTCAGTGGTGACCTACCTCTGTCCTTTGTACTTTATGTTCCTACCCTACCCATTAATCTTTTATCTGTTAGCAGCTTAACTAAATCACTTCAATGTTCAGTAACTATTTTTCCTATATATTGTGTTTTCAGGATCTGAAACACAAACATACGATTGGAACTGGTTGTGAAGTGGGAGGCCTATATCATTTGGAGTTTGATGGTAAAGCTGCATTTCAATCTAGTATGGTAGGGGCATGGAAAAAAAACATGCAGTGATCTATTTGTGGCACTATTGTTTAAGGCACTTATCTTTTAGGTCTTTAGAGGTCTTGTTTCCTTCATTGTTCAAGTCAATTAAAATCGACACTCTTCAGTGTCAAGTGTGTCAACTTGACAAATATTGTAAACCAATTTTCAAGTTTCTACAAATAAGAGTATTTTTCCCTTTCAACTTATTCATTCTGATGTTTGGGACTCATCTCATGTTCTCTCTGTAGATGGTCATCGTTACTTCATTAGTTTTATTGATGATTTTTTTCATTGTTGCTGGGTCTATCTCATGAAATCCGTGAAATACATCTAATTATTCAAGTATTCTATAAAATGGTTGAGAATCAATTTGAAAAGCATGCTAAAGTGTTTAGGTCTAACAATGCAAAAAAGTACTTCGAGTGGACTCTTAATATCTTTCTGGAAGATGAGGCTATCATTCATGAATCCTCGTGCTTACTCATTCCAACAAAATAAGGTAGCTAAAAAAAAAAACAGACATCTACTTAAGACCTCTTGAGCTCTCCTTTTGCAGCGTCAGTTGCTATAAAAAATTGGACAAATGTTGTCCTCACTGCCTCATATGTTATCAACTGTATGCCCTCTCAGACACTTGACTACATGTCCCCTATCCGAGTACTATGTCCTCACACTATTTGTTCTGGAACCCCAGATCTTTGGTTGTATGTGCTTTATTCACTCTTTGAATCCAGATTCTACAAAATTGGATCATGATGCTATCCGTGGTATCTTTTTGGGTTACTCTCCCACTCAAAAAGGATACAAATATTTTGACCCCAAAACAGGAAAAAAGTACGTCCTCAAAAATGTTACTTTCTTTAAGTTAAAGTCTTATCTTGCCCCTCAGACCTCTGGTAAGGGGGAGGATGCTCCTAGTTTCTGTTGTGATCCTCCTCCTAAGTTGGTTCCTCTACCTCTTATTACTGACACACCTAATGTTGCATCTGGATCGCCAGCAAAGCCTCCATTAGATATTCTCACTTACTCCAGACATACATGGCACAAGCATGGGCGTCCCATAGATCAACCATCTCAAGAAGCTGCTAAAATTTCAGGTCATCCTTTGACCTCCTCCTCACCTATAGCTCCTATAGATTTAGACTTACCTATTGCTGTCCAGAAAGAGACAAATTTGTACCAAGCATCCTATTTCTCATTATAATTCTTATTCTCGTCTCTTACCATCCTATTGTTCTTTTTTGTCTGCTATTTCCACCTATCATGTTCCTAACTCCTTTGCAGAAACTGTTAAAGATGTAAAGTGGGTGCAAATTATGGAGGAAGAGATGCAAGCTCTTGAGAGAAACAACACCTAAGAATTGGTGAATTTGCCTCCAAAGAAGAGTTTGGTTGGGTCCAGATAGGTGTACACTATTAAGTATCATTCTGATGGTACTATTTAAAGGTATAAGGCTAAACTTGTTGCTAAGAACTTTACCCAGACTTATGGTGTGGATTATCTAGAGACATTCGCCCATGTGGCCAAGCTGAAATCTGCAAGAGTTTTGCTCTCTCTGGTTGTCTAGTTTTCTTAGGAGCTTCATCAGTTGAATGTTAAAAATACTTTCCTTAATGGTGATCTGTAAAGGGAAGTGTATATGCAGCCCCCACCTGGACTTGATGCTAGGGGGAGAGTATGTCAACTCAAGAAGGCCATGTATAGGTTAAAACAGTCCCCAAGGGCTTGGTTTGACAGGTTTAAATTTGCTATGGTTCAACTTGACTATCAGCAGGACAATTTTGATCACACTCTCTTCACCAAATGGGTGGATGGCCGTGTGGTAGTTCTTCTTGTGTATGTAGATCATATGATTATCATTGGAGATCATACTATAGAGATACAGAAGCTTAAAGACAGCCTAACATATGAGTTTGACATTAAAGATCTTGGGGAGCTGAAATATTTCTTTGATATTGAGGTGGCCGAGTCTCAGTATGATCTTTATATTTGTCAACGGAAATATGCTCTTGATCTGCTTCAAAAAACTAGGAAGTTATAGTGTAAACCAGCACATATCCCCATAGAGACTAATCATTGGTTGTCTGAATCAGTGGAAGAACTTCTCTCTAAGTCTGATATAGATTCCTACCAATGCCTTGTCGGGAAACTCTTGTACTTATCTCTCACTCGACCAGATATTGCCTATGTTGTTAGTATTGTCAGTCAATTCATGCATGCACCTCGGTCTCCACATATGCGAGATGTGGAGAGAATTCTGCATTACATCAAGTCTTGCCCTGGTAGATACTTGTTGTACACTAAGGCTCTACATGTGAATATTGATGCTTATACTGATGTGGATTGGGCAGGTTCTCGTAATGATACGAGGTCAACCACGGGCTATTGTTTGTTTCTAGGTGGAAACGTTGTTACTTGGCGAAGCAAGAAACAAACTGTATGTGCTCATTCCAGTGCAGAAGCTGAATATCGGGTCATGGCACATGGTGTTACAGAGTTATTGCGGCTTAAACCCTTTCTCCAAGATCTTGGTGCTCAAGTTCACACACCCATGAGCCTGTACTGTGACAATAAAGCTACAATCAACATTGCTAATAACCTGGTTCAGCATGATCGCATCAAGTATATTGAGATTGACCGTCATTCATTCGCGAGAAGTTGGATAATGGGGAGATATGTCTCTCTTATGTTCGATCAGCTGATCAACTTTCCGATGTTTTCACTAAAGGCCTGTCTAAGAAAGTTTTTCTCTTTTTTGTCCAAACTGTGCATTTTTTACATCTATGCTCAACTTAAGGGGGAGTGTAGTCAAGGGTAATTTAGACTAATTTGTTAAGTTATTTTTTGTTCTCTCTTTTTCTTTGTATGTATGGGTTTATGGGACTTATTATGTGTTTATTAGAGTAAAGGGTAATTTTGTCATGGGGGGGAAATGCTAGGTTCGGTCTCTTTCCTGGTTATGGATGTTTTATGTATGGATTGGAGGGAGAACGCAGGTGAGGGTGGTTGGACTCTGGTTAGTAGGAGCAGGGGGAAGACGGCTTCGAAGCTCTCTGTTTATCTGTCTCCACCTTCTCTTCCGGTGGAGAGGGATGTATGCATCAGATGCCTTCGTAGAGGACATTGGGCGAGTGCTTGTAAAGAGAATGTTAGGTGCTTAGAATGTGGGGGAGAGGGTCACAGAAGATCTTGTAAGAAGGTCTCAAAACAGGGGACCGGTTATGCTCCAGTTTTAGAACTGGACCTTGCTTCCCGTCCGGATGAGGAGTGGTCTCATCCTATTGCCATTCCTTGGTCGAGGGAAGCTGCCGAGGCCAAGCTATTCCTAGAAGGCTGTGTGGTCATTTCTATATCTGATGCCTCCTCCATCAAGGTCCGTGAAGAAATCTCCGGCAATAGCTTGATTCAGGTTCTCCACCGTCGTTGGCCTTTGGTGAAAGATTGGTGGTGCCAGGAAGTTTCGTCCAAGTCCTTTCTGGTTCGAGTAGCAGACTCTGCTTGGAAGGAGGTTATTGCCCTCAAAGAATTTACTACTGAAGACCTGAAGTTCTGGTGTTCTGAATAGAGCTTGGAGGTAACGTCGGAACCAGCTCAACAGGGGAAACTTCTCTGGGTCAAACTGATGGGGATCCCATTGCATCTTTGGAATGCCTTGTCTTTTCAAGCAATAGTTTCAAAGTTTGCTATTCTTAGATAGGTAGATGCTGGTTCTATGGGAGGGAGGCAGTTCAGATTCGCCAGAATCTTGATTGAAGTTGACTGCCTGTCGGTTGTTCCTTCCAGAGTTAAAATCTTGGTGGAAGGCAAACTCTTTTGGGTGTCTGTTTTGCCAGAAGAGGAGGTGTCTCAACACTTGTTGGCTTCAGAAAATTCATCAACTGAATGCACTTGGGCAGAGGTGGTGGCGGAATACAAAAATTACAGAGCATGTAGTTGCGAGTTTGACTCAAGGTGCTTTTGCGAGTTTGAGGTCTCAGACTCGGTATATCAGGAGGGATTCTCAGGAGATTTGTCTTGAAGATTATTCACGGCAATCTATTTTGGGGACCGCCCCAGTTATTGAAGACTTTGGGTCAATCTGTATGGTAGACAGTATTCTCGAGGATGTGGCACTGCTCGAGGCAAGGGTGGCAGGTTGGGCAGAGGATGGTTTGCTTCCCCACGCGGAGGATGGATGCTCTCATTCGAGGAGGTGGCCGGCAGGTAAGGTGCCTCTGTCGGGCTGGGAAGATGAACAGGCTCGGGCCTATTCGGTCCCAGCGGGTCTGCTTTCGGGCCCCTCAATAGAGAGCATTACGGGTAAGTCATTCGGGCCCCATCCTTGGGTCTTATTGGTTAAGTCTGGCGGGCCTCTTTCTACGTTCGTATCGGGTAAGCCTTACCCGATTACGACCCGTCCGGACCCCTTCTTCTTCATCCGATTCGCCCAGCTCTGGTTCACTAGCTAGTAGCTTTGAGCCGGTGTCACCGTGGATTGCATCGCGGTCTCTCCCCCCTTCCATCTTTGCTTCGGCTGGTTGCTACCCAGTCGGAAAGGAGAGAACGGTCCGGTGCACTGGCTCTTCCTTGCAGCTCCCTCTGGCCGGTATTGCTTGTTGCAGAGGATTGGCGACTTATCAGTTCCAAAGTTGTTCTCCATCAGGATCCCTTGTTGACCTGTCTAATGACTTGGAGAACGACCAACTTAAAAATAAAGGGCTGGCTCTAACAGTTTTTGATCAAGACTGTATCACGGAACATTCAGTAGCTTTGAACAAGTTCCCGGAAGATGGATTTTCATCTTTAGTGGTAGGTTCAACACCTTCTGAAGATTCTTTCCCTCTCGCAGTCATTAATCCTAGGGAAAGCTTGGAGTGGTCTGATGACACTATTAACATGATTGGGGGTTTGGTCGGTATCTCCTTCTCTGGTAAAGAGGATGTGGTCAAAAAATTCCTGCGGAAAATCAGAAGAGATCTGAACCTCTCTATCAAATCGAGTAGAAGAGGCAATAACAGTGGAGTGAAAATAGGCAACAGGGAATTGACGTTTCTTCAAAATAATGTGCAACTTGAAGGTCTTAGGCCTAGAAAAGGCAGTGAAAAGAGTAAGAACTCTCATTATTCATGAACATTGTCAGCTGGAATGTTAGAGACCTGAATGGAATTGTGAAAGGCAAGGAAGTTAGAACATTGATTCAATTTAACAAGGTTCAGATTATGTGTCTGCAAGAAACAAAAGGGACAGAGAAAGATGAAGAACTCATTAAAAGAATTGGAGGTAATAGACTCACAGGATGGGCAGCAAAACCAGATGATGGTCAGCGTGGGGGTATCTTAATACTTTGGGATGAGAAAGTACTTCAATGGTGCAGTTCTAGGGTGGGCAATTATTGTATCTCCATTGATTTCAAAATGAAAAGTAACAATATTTTATGGACATTCACAGGTGTGTATGGGCCTCAGGATGCAAGCTAAAATGAATTTTTTTGGTGAATTAAGAGACCTGCAACTTACAAGTGCAGAGGCATGGTGTGTGGGAGGGGACTTTAATGTTGTTAGATTCCCAGGAGAAAGAGAAAATCAATTGGCCTGGAATTCTGAAATGGATGCCTTTGTAGATTGGGTGAATACATGCAATCTTATTGAAGTGGACTCCACAACAGTGACATTTACCTGGTCTAATGTCAGAACCAAGTCAAAAATTGACAGATTTTTCATTACTCCTCAGTGGCAGCAGAAATTTAACTCTTTTTCTCTAAAAGGGTTACCTAGTGTTCTCTCGAATCATGCCCCCTTATTACTCTCTGTTGGAAAGAACAAAAGGTGTAGAGACAGATTATTTACATTTGAATTGGCCTGGCTGAAACATGAAGACCTTTTTGATCTTGTCTCTACATGGTGGAAGGAAGCCCCTCTTCATTGAAATGCTTGTTATAATTTGGCTTCTAAACTTAAATGGCTGAAGCAAAAACTGACCAAATGGAGTGAAATAACTTTCGGAGCAGCATCTAGAATCCGGAAAGATCTTCTCAAGGAGATTGAAACTTTTCAAGCCAAATATGACCAAGATCTGTTATCTAGAGAGGAAATCCATCAATGCGACAATCTAAAACAACAATATCTTGATTGGTCCTTAAGGGAAGAAATCAAATGGAAGCAGAGATCTAAGGAATTGTGGTTAAAAGAGGGAGACAAAAACACTTCCTACTTTCATGTGATGGCCAGTGGTAAAAAGAGGAGAATCTTGATAGGGTCCTTGAAGGTTGACAATCAAATTTTACTTGAGAAACAAGAGAAGGGAGCTGCTGCAATAAACTTCTTTGAGAAACTGTTTAAAGAAGAGGAGGTGTGGAGACCATGGATCAGCTCTAACATGTTCAAGCAGATCTCATAACAGGAAGCTAACAGTCTTATTAGACCATTTTCTGAGGAAGAAATTAAGGCTGCAGTTTTTAGCATGGATGTTCATAAATCTCCAGGACCAGATGGATTCTCAATTGGGTTCTACCAACATTTCTGGGAAGTTATTAAGGTAGACATTATGGCAGCTGTTAGAGAGTTTGAAAGGAGGCCTTGGAAAATTAAATCTCTTAACTCTACTTTCATTGTCCTTATTCCTAAGGACAGCGTAGAAGGGTTAGGGGATTTTAGGCCCATTAGTTTACTCAATAGCAGCTACAAGATCATCTCAAAGGCTTTGGCATCCAGACTCAAGCTAGTGATCAACAGTGTGGTGGACACCAATCAAGCAGCTTTCATTCAGGGTCGTTTCATTCTCAATAATTTTATGGCTGCATATGAATGTATCCATGATCAGAAGAATAGAAAAAAGGAGGTTGTTGTGTGTAAAATTGATTTCGAAAAGGCGTTTGACAGAATAAACTGGAACTGTTTGCTAAGAGTTATGCAACTGATGGGATTTAAAAGGAAATGGACATAACGGATAGCAAGCTGCATAGGGACAGCGAAATTCTCCATTTTAATCAATGGAGCCCCCCCATTTGGCTACTTTGATAGCTCGAGAGGGCTTAGACAAGGTGATCCCCTATCACCTCTTCTCTTCATTATAGTGGGACAGGTTATGAGCACCATGTGGAATAAAGCAAGAGATTGTCATATTATTGAAGGTATCAAGGTTAGAAGAATGGATGAAGAGGCTACCCACCTTCAATATGTTGATGACACGATTTTATTCTCATCTACAAAGAAAGATAAGATGGTTAATTTGAAGATTCTGCTGAAGATTCTTGAAGCAGTGACTGGACTTAAAATCAATTTCCCAAAAAGTGAAATGGTGGGTATCAATGTTCCAGAAGACAAGATGGTTGGTTTATCTAATATGATCAATGTGCAGCCAGCTACCTTCTCTATTTCTTATTTGGGATTACCTCTTTCTGACAGGAGGCTTAACATTTGTGATTGGAATCCTTTGATTAGGAAATTTGAAAGTAAACTTCAAGGTTGGAAAGGTTCCCTTCTTTCAGCAGGGGGAAGATGGGTTCTGTCCAAATCAGTCCTCTCTAGTTTGGCTATTTATTATTTATCCATTTTTGAAATACCTAAGATGGTGTGTAAGAAACTGGAGTCTATAAGAGCTGCTTTCTTTTGGAAAGGTAAACCACCGGATGTAAAGGGTGGGCATCACATTGGTTGGAAATTTGTATGCAGAGGTACAGAAGAAGGCAGAGCTGGTTTAACACCTATTCAAAACTTCAATAAAGCTCTTTTGTTAAAATGGATTTGGATATTTGAAAAGGATGTTCATTCTATTTGGGCCAGAATCATCAGAAGTAAATATTTCTCTCACAATGATCTTTGGATTAGTAACTTCCAGCTCACTGGATCTGTTTCAAATATTTGGAAGAACATATTGCATAACTTGGATCTCTACAATTGCTCTACTTACATAATTGTGGGTAATGGCCGAACTGCAAAATTCTGAGATGATGCTTGGAAGGAGGGAAGGACTTTAAAATACAAATTTCCAAATTTGTACAACATTTCATGGGATAAGAATTCTACTATCAGGGATGTTCGAACTTCTACACCTCAAGGATTTGTTTGGGATTTCAGATTTTGCAGAAATTTTCACTATGAAGAAGAGAAGGAGTTCCTTCAACTCAATTGCTGCTTCAAGACTTTCAAGAGTTGAATGAGAGGGAAGATGCCAAAAGTTGGAGATGAGATCCAGGTGGAAAATTCTCTGTCATTTCTACAACCAAAGTTCTGAACTTATGAGGGATTAAGGTCAGTTGGGAATCTCAGGTGTGGATTAAATCTCTTCCCATCAAGATTAGGATCTTTCTGTGGAAAATAGCATGGGGCAGATTATCCACGGGGGACAAGCTTAGGTTCCTTACTCCAGACAAAAGAAATTGTTCATTTTGTGGGATGTTTGAAGAAACTGTGGACCATCTTTTTATTAATTGTAGTATAGTGGATGCAATATGGAGGGCTTTTTTCAGAGTCTTATTCAATCATCCAAGCAGCTACAATTCGGTAGAAAGCCTTATGACAAACTGGAATCGGATGTGTCCATACCAACAGGAATTACGTTTATGGGAAACCCTTCTTCCAACAATGCTATAGGCCATTTGGAGAGAGAGAAATCTCAGAATCTTCAGCAACCAGTTCTCTTGCCCAGCAGGGATTATCGGACATTGTTTTCACTTCGTACAAGAATGGTTTTTTAGAAGATTTGGACACAAGATCTCATATTCTGCAACTTTATTTAAATTTGCTCAATGGAAAAATGTCTTTCTATGAGGATCCTGATGTAAGTTGTAATGGGTTATATTTTCTGGGAAGGGAGTTTTTTGTGGTCCCTGGGGTTCTTGTAATGTCTACTGTCTTGGTAGACAATTTCTTTGTTTTCCTTTCCCTCTCTTCTACCCTTGTAATCTTTTCTTGATAACTCCAATGAATGAATGTGGCTTTTGCTGCCTTCCAAAAAAAAAAGGGTAATTTTGTCATTACCCATTATTATGTAATCTCACAACCCATAGTACAAAAGAGAGAGAGGTGCGGCATGTTCATATCTGCCACAGCCTCCTGTTCTGCCTCCACCGAGCCTCCCCTTCTTCTTCTTTGTTTTCTTCACATAGCAAGGGGAGGAAGGGGAAAGATACATGGTACATGGTGGTTTTTTCATTTTTTTTTATTTTTTATTTATTTTTATTTTATTTTATTTTATTTTTGGGGGGGGGGGGGGGGGGGTGGGGGGGGGGGGAGTCTGGTCGGGTGAGTGATGAGTACAAGAGTTTCCCGGCAAGACGTTGGTAAGAACCTTTATCACCCTCCGACAGAAGCTCCCCACCTGACTCAGACAATCCATGATTAGTCTCTATAGAAATATGAGTTGGTTTACATCCCAGCTTCCCAGTTTCTTAAAGCAGATCAGGAGTATATTTCCGTTGACAAACATAGAGACCTTGCTGAGACTTAGCCAACTCAATGCCAAGACAATACTTCAACTCCCCAAGATCCTTAATGTCAAACTCATATGCCAAACTATCTTTGAGCTTCTATATCTCTGTGGTATGATCTCCAGTAATAATCATATCATCCACATACACAAGAAGTACTAACACACGACCATCCACACATTTGGTAAATAGAGTATGATCAAAATTGCCCTGTTGGTAGCCAAGCCCTTGGAGACTGTTTTAAACCATACAGCACCTTCGTGAGCCGACATATTCTCCTCCTAGTTTCCAGTCCATGAGTGGGCTGCATATACACCTCCTTTTGCAGATCACCATTAAGAAAGGCATTCTTAACATCTAACTGGTGAAATTCCCAAGAAAACTGAACAGCAAGGGAGAACAGAACTCTGACATATTAATCTTGGCCACAGAGGCAAATGTCTCTAAATAATCCACACTATAAGTTTGAGTAAAACCTCTGACAACAAGTCTAGCTTTATACCTTTGAACAGTACCATCATAATGATACTTAATGATGTACACCCATCTGGAGCCAACCAAACTCTTTCCTGAAGACAAAGTTACTAACTCTCAAGTATTATTTTTGTCAAGAGAGCTTGCATCTCTTCTTCCATAACTTGCACCCACTTTGGGTCCTTAATAGTTTCTACAAAGGAGTTAAGAACATGATAAGTGAAAATAGCAAACAAAAAAGAACAATAAGATGGTGAGAGACAAAAATAGGAAATGTAGTGAGAAATAAAATACTTGTTACACGTTCTCGTCCCTTTCGGGACAACAATAGGCAAGTCCAGATCTGTCGGAGCTATAGGTGAGGGGGTCAAAGAATGACTTGAAATTTCAACAGCTTCATGAGATGGTGGATCCATGGGAGGCCTATGCTTGTGCTATGTATACCTGGAGTAAGTGAAAGTATACACTGGAGACTTGTTAGGCAATACAGATGCAACACTAGTCGTGTCGGTAACAAGAGTTAGAGTAGGAACCAACTCAGAAGAAGGACTACAACAAGAACCAGGAATATCCTCCCCTTTACCAGAGGTCTGAGGGAAAAAATAAGATTCTGACTCAAAAAATGTGACATCTTTAAGGACATACTTTCTTCTTCTTTTGCGGTCAAAACATTTGTACCCTTTCTGAGTAGGAGAGTAACCCAAAAAGATGTCACAAATGGCCCGAGGATCCAGTTTAGTAGATCCTGAAGTCAAAGAATAAAGGACACACAGCCAAAGACTCGGGGCTCCAGAACAAACAAATGATGGTCAGGACATAGTACCCGGATAAGGGACACAAAGTCAAGTGTTCGAGAAGACATATGGTTCATAACATACGAGGCAGTTTGAACAGCTTCTGCCCAGAATTTATTGGGCAACTGACGTTACAAAAGGAGTGGTCGAGAAGTCTCAAGTAAATGTCTATTCTTTCTTTCAGTCACCCCATTTTATTGGGGCGAGCAAGCACAAGAGGATTCATAAATGATACCCTCATTTTCCAAAAAAATATTGAGGGTCCTCTCAAAGTATTCCTTTGTATCATCATATCTGATACCTTAACCCGCCGTTTAAATTGGTTCTCAACTATTTTGCAGAACACCTGAATAATCCGGAATACCTCTTTTCGAGATTTCATGAGATAAATCCAACAACAATGAGAAAAGTCATCAATAAAACTGATGAAGTAACGGTGACCATCCACAGAGGGAACAGGAATAGGCCCCAAATATCAGAGTGAACAAGTTGAAAAGGAAAAACACTTTTATTCATACAAACTTGAAAATTAGTTCTACAATATTTGGCAAGTTAACATATTTGACACTGAAGAGTGTCGACTTTTATTAACTTGAACAATGAAGGAAACAAGACCTCTAAGACCTAAAAGACAAGTACCCTAAACGATAGTGCCACAAATAGATCATTGCATGTTTCTTTCCATGTCCCCACTAATACTGAATTGAAATGCAGCTTTATCATCAGGCTCCAAATAATATAAACCTCCCACTTCACGACCTATCCCAATCGTCCGCTTGTGTTTCAGGTCCTGAAAAACACAATGTGTAGGAAAAAAGGTTACTAAACATTGAAGTGATTTGGTTAAACTGCTAAGAGATAAAAGATTAATAGATAGGGCAGGAACATAAAGTACAAAGGAGAGAGGTAGGTCATCACTGAGAGTTATTGAACATTTATCCGCCACTGACACGGGTACCAACTGTAATGATGACCTTCTCCTATCCATAACTCAAACAATATAAAGTAAAGAGAGAACAGGTACCAGTCATGTGATCTATAGCACTTGAGTCAATGACCTAAGGGTTATTAGAGGAAGCAGAGTGAGTCACACTCAAGGCTGCCCCAGCAATACCAAGTGTGGAGGTGGTGGATGAAGACGTGCCAAGCTGAGAGAGGATCCACTAAAGGTGCAGAATATCACCAAAAGAGAAGCAGACACCTAAGGAGTAGTGTACCCATCATCCAGAGAGGGTCTGAAAAGGTCATATGGGCCTTGATTAAAGGCAACACTGCTCTTTCACTATTATCCACTCTTAGAATTTTTAAATTTCAACAGCTTCTTATCATGGTGGAGGTCCCAGCACTTGTCAACATTGTGATTGTCCTTCCCACATTGTAAGTAGTGTCTTATTATCTTTCCTTTCTCCTTTCCCTGACCATTGTCACTCTTTATAGGCTTGGACTAGGCACTATCAAGTGCAAACGACTCAACTACATCTCAGTTACCGACTGTGACAATACCACCACTCATTGCCTTCTTTCGCCCCTCCTCTCGTAGCACCTTGTAATACACTTGTTCAAGGAATGGCAGAAGGTCAATGCTAAGTATGTGAGCTCTTAAGCTCTCATATTATGAGGTGAGACCAGCAAAAAACTTGAAGATGCGGTTCCGCTCCACATATTGTAAATAGACCATCTGATCTTCAGTACAAGCCCAACTATATGCAGAGTAGTAGTCCAACTCCTCCCACTTACTTTTTAACAATCAAAGTAAGTGGTAACACCAGCACTATCATGTTTCACCTCATGGATATCAGTTGTCAACTGATATATGCGAGAGACATCTTGCTTTTGGCCATACATCAAGTTCAGAATGTCCCACATCTCCCTTGATGTCCTCTTCATCATGATCAACTGCTAGATCTCTGAACTTACAGAGTTGAGAATCTATCCCATAACCAAGTTGTTTTCCTGCTCCCACTGGACATAGGTGGAATCATCATGTGCCGGTTCCTTGGTTCTACCATCAACATAACATGTTTTTCCTCGTTCTCTAAGGAAAATACGGGCAGAGATAGACCAAAGACAATAATCGGTCTATGTAAACTTCAATGTAGTCATCTGCATAGCAAACAAGTGATGTTCAATAGATGAAGAGCCAATAGGGCGCATCAGGGAGGAATTAAATTTGTGATCAGCACCGTTGGTCGTCGAAGACTCTATGACAGCCATACACAAGATAACAGAAGGTGTAGGTGACTCCCAAACACCTAGCAAGATCTCCACCAAGGCACCGGCATGCTCCTACAGTAAAAAAATAGAATAATGTACTGTGGAAGGCTGCTATAAGATCCCTTACACCAAAAGCAAACACCCGGCCCAGCCCCTACCTGCACAGGGAGGACCGAACTAGCAGTAGGGAGGTGACAGCCCCCTTCTCAAGCTCTAAACAAAGCACCGGCTTGCCCTTGTCTGCACAAGGTTGGCCGGACCAACAATAAGAAGGGGGTGGTCCAGCACCAAACAGATCCTCAGGAAGGGAAAAAACAGAGCACGTTGGCTTAGGTAACCTTAGAACCACCAGACATAGCAAAAAGGAGGAACCGGCCTGCTTTTAGGTGCCCTAGGACCAACCATAGGGCAAAAAAGGTACCGGCCTATGCAGACGAAGGCAAAAGGAGGCACCAGCCTGTTGTTGGGTACCTTTGGACCACCAATAAGCACATGTTGTGCAGAGGAGAGAACCGGCCAAGCTGTTGATGCCCTAGAATCAACAACCAGGATAGGAGAGATAACCGGCCAGGCTTTGGTCCCCTAGAGCAACCAAAGAAGAGCGAGAGAGCTAACCGACCAGGTCTTGGGTGCCCTAGAGACACCGGACAGGCCAGGGAAGATGACCGGCCTGCAGAAGGAGGCTGCAGAGATGACCGAACATAGCATAAGAAGTCCTAGGAGGACCGGCCTGCTCTGATACCATGTCGGATAAACAGGGGGAGACAAAATAGGGCAGAACTGGAGGCAGCGGTAACCCTGCACAGGCCGCTCCTTCCTCTTTTTTATAGTGTGAGTTAAAAGAGTTAAAAATATTGGGCAAGGACAAGAATACCCCTTGCTCCAATAGAACACATAATAAACCCCATAAACCCACATATAAAGAAGGAAAAGAGAGAGTAAAAATAAAAAACATACTAGACATAATTACCCCTGACTACAGTTATCTAACTCGCAATGATATTTTCTTCATTTTTTTGATTTTTAAGGTTTTTTGTAGAATTAGAGATGTATACCAACACCATTCCTCCTAAGCCAGTTGGGATCAAGCTGGGATTGGCCAGATAGGGCCAGCGTCGGCCACATAAGATTGGGACTGCACCAACCAATTCCCAGCACAATCCCATGTTTACAATCATTGCCTCTAATAATCAAGAAGGCAAACTCGGGGATCGGACTCAGATCGGTCCGAGTCTTAAACTGATCAGATCGGCCAATCCAATCCAATCTTAGACTTATCCAGTCCGGTTCGATTCCCCACTTTCTTTAAAAAAAAGTTAAAAATTTAAAAAATATATATAAAAAAAATCATGAAAAAATAAAAAAATCATAAGTTTGTCAAAGCTAATAATATACATGACATATGTAGTATATGAGTAAAGAAACTCCATCATCCTCGTTAAGGTCATCAGAAGAAAGAAAAGATCTATTATCCACTCCACCAAAATCTAACTCAATCTAAGTGGGTGGTGGGACATGTAGTTGTCTCTAAATACATCAAACCATCTGAACAACAGTAGTAGATGGAATATGATACTCTAAAAAGAATGCTCGCGGAGCATCCACAATCTCCATCCTAAATCCTCCCACTAACATGGAAAGCAGAATCGATCGATCCCGATCCTGATCGGCCGATTTAGATCGGGATCGGCAGGTCCTGATCCGGCCGGAATCGGCCGATCCCCGACGATTCAGGCCTATTTCAGCCAGAATCGGCCGATTCGATCTCGATTCGGATCTGGATTGGCAAGTCCTGATCCAGCCTCCCAATCCGTGTCAGATTTCCCTTCCCGCTGACGTAGATGAAGATGGATGAATTGGTGATGTAGGTGGTATAATTGTCGGTTGTGTACATACTATGCTAGATGATCCTTCATCCTGGCGTAGAAATATCTGGAACTGTACATATACATCATAGGAGACTGAAATACACGGGATGCTATCTTTGCGTATCTATGTAAGTTCCTCCGCAAAATGATGGATCTTACTAACAAGGTGTGCACAATAAAGACAATGGATCCGTCTATCTCCTGAGATTGTGTACCCATGGTCCCATACTGGATGACATTGCCCACGTGGCATCGACAAAAGAAGAATTAATAGAAATATCCAATCGGATCCCCTTCAAAAATTTAAAAATAATCGTGTATAAAATTTTAAAAAATAATAAGCAACTCTACCTTGATTTCTTCACTTCAGACTGTTTTATTTTTTCTTTAGTAATTGGTCTCTCTATAACACACTCTCTATCTTTCATCCCTTATATTTTCTTTCTCTTACTCTTTTTTTTTTTTTACTCTTATATACATTAATATTAATGGTTCTCAGTAGTAAATAAAACAAATAAATTTACCATGTTGTGCCTCAGAGAAAAATTAAGGTATACCATTTTTTTCTATTGAAAATTAATTAGTTTTGAGTACAAACGATAATAAAGATACTAAATATTTTTGTCGATGACAGAAATCAGTATCCTCATTGTAATTTATATCCAAAATCGAGTCATCCTCAATAGAAAAAAGAAATAGTACACATTTCTTAATTTTCTTCTAAACCACAACTCGATAAACTTATTGATTTTATTTACTTTTTAGGACTATTAATACTATTGTATCTAAGGGAAGAAAAAAAAGAACGAGAGAGAAAATTTTAGAGAGATTGTTAGAGAGAGTATGTGTGATAGAAAGACAACTTACTAAAAAAGCTCCTTGAACTGTCCACCCGATCGTCGTAGAATATTAGAATGTCATTTAGAAAGAGGGAGAGAAATACTAGATAGAAAAAAATTAGAAAGAGGAAGAAATATAAGTAGATAAAAATATTAGAGAGAGGAAGAAATATTTAAATTAAGTAGATATAAAAAAGATCAAAGAGATATAGGGAGAGAAATATACAATCATACATTAGATAGGAAAAAAATAAGAGTGAGGAAGAGAAATATTAAGTAGATAAAAAGTAGAAACATTAGAGAGGAGGAGGGAAATATACTAATAGGAATATACAATTATTATACATTAGATATAAAAAAAACTTAGATTGAGAGGGAGAAAAACTTGGAGAGATAGGGAAGAGAGAGAACTTAAAGAGCGCGCGAGAGAGAGAGAGAAGTGAGTTGGTGGGGATGAGGGAGTGCTTTTGGGGGGGGGGATTATAAGCCCCCCAAGGCCCTTGCTAGCCGTTGGGCTCGTTCCCAACAGCTAGCCATTGGCTAGTTGTGAACTAGTTGTTCTACGGATCTGCGATCCAGACCAATCCCAACAGATCCACCTGATCCCAGTAAGGGAACAGGGGGTCAGGGCTCGGGATCAGATCGGTCCAGCCAAAAACCGATCCGATCCACGCTGATTTTGCCCTCCTTGCTGATAATTAATTTATGATGAAAACAAACAATCAGTCATGTTCCAACAGAAACAAAAAAACAAAAAAAAGAGTCACCACTTGTTTTCAGACATCATGGATACCATGCAGAAAGATCTCTAAGTAACCATCAGATACCATATCAACAACTTTTGTCGCCATCCTTCTGTGCCAAAACCTTTGTTGTACTTCCTAAAGCTCTTCATCATTCTTCCAACACTTTTCCATCCATGATAACAGCCAATTGGCTGGATGAATCCTCACTTCAATGTGGCTTTACAACTCAGTCATTGACTCGGTTCAGATCCAGCCAGCAAAAACAGTTCACCGTCGTCACTGATCAATGGTCAAAGGAATCTGGACCTTGGGAGTAGAAGGCCCAAATTGGGTTCAAATAGCTGATCTAGCCAGTTCTGAACCAAAACTGGCAGGGATCTGGTTACAAATTCCATTTCCATCAGAGATTTTCCAGTGGGTTTCAAGTGTTTGAAGTGTCCCCCAGATTTACCTGCTTCGTTTCACATTGAGTTGCTCTATGTTCAAGGTCCAGTACTCCACTTACATCAAGGACGAAAACCAACATCTTAAACCAAAGCCAAATACTAAATAAATACAAGTGACATACTGTTAAAAAGGTAATAGACCTCATCAATGTCAGTCTTGGTTGTCAGAAGAAATACCTCAGTATCACCGGCAGAAGCTGCAACAGAATGGGCATCTTCCATTTCTCTATCTTTTTCAAGAAAAAGTGCACGCTACAGAACAAACATTCATATATGAATGGTTAAATGGAAGACAGACATTTTCTCGAGAACAAACAGTAATGTGATGCTAATGAACAGGAGGAAAAAGGTGGAACAATAACCTCAAGTGGATCCATGTTAGCTGTTGATATGAAGAACTTATCTAAGAATGACCCGTCCACTAAAAAGAATGAAAAGAGTAAAATAAATAATGTAAAATAGCCGACAAATTAAGACTTTAAAGAGAATAAAGAGCATAACATGATGAACAGATACAGCTGCCAGATCACAAAGCATCTCAGCGGGGAAAAAAAAAAACAGAATGAAATAGCACCATAAAAAAAACACCAAACCTAGTCACCATGCAGTTGACAATCAAGATATGATAAGAAATCTTTACAACAACAAAAAATTGTGGACATAAGCCAGTATGACTTAGATAACATAAATGACCATGAATCATTTGGTTTGCAGAATCTCATGTATAGAGTCAATACATTGCGTGATATATTTTTTTTGGTAAAATATTGTGTGATAGAAATGAATAAAAAGAAATAGTTCTTTTAGATGGATGAGTGAATGGAGTGACGAGTGAGGGATAAAAGTAGGGATATAAATGATCCTTATTGAAATCTCAATACGAATTCTCATAAAAGATTAATATATATTTTAAGAAACAGGAGCCAAAGATATAGATCCAGTACAAGTTTAAAATATTTCAGATATGGTGAGCTTGTTTATTTCTTGGGATATGTGTTTTATTTTCCTTATACTATTATTGTATAATGGACATGACTTTCCTTTAGCACTTTTACATTAAAGCATCTTATTATTTTATTTTTGAATTGTGCACCTACTAGAGATCTGCAAGTGGGACTGTTACAAAAGCCCGTTGTGTTAGCTTCTTTTTCTTCTTCCCTTTTCCTCTTTCCTTCTTTCTTTATTTCCTCTTCTATGGGACACAAAGGAGTTTGGTGTCCTTTTTCCTATCAGGAAGAGGAGAAACAGATTGGTAAGTTGGGAAGGAGGGATGGACCCCCCCCCCCTCTGATTTTATACCCCTTGTCCTTTGTTTCTATCTCCCTCTTTCCTTTTTTCCTTCTTGTTTTTGAGCCAGAGCTGGTAGGGGGCAACCCTTTCTCCCAGTCTGCCTACTCTTTCAACTCCTCTGCTCTGCAGTTCTTTATGGGTGTGATTTTAATTTTAATTTTAATTATTATTATTATTTTTTTTTTTTTGGGGGGGGGGGGGGGTTGGTTGGTTGGTTCATGGGAGAGTGGGTGGGTGCTTAGAACCTGGAGCCTTCTCCTCCTCCTTTTCATCCTGTTCTTCTTTTTCTATTTGGCTGTTTCTGCTTCTTCCTTCCCCTTCTATTTTTTTTCCATCATTACTGCTGCAGCTCAGATGACCTGCACACATGGGGTGACTGTTGACTCTTCTTTGGCATCTAGACAAAGCATGTATCCCAAGGTGCACATCCTCTTCTTTTATTTATATATTTTACTTTATTTTTGAAAAAAATCATCAAATACATACCCATGTAACATTATAGGTAAAAGCCTGAAGAGTGTTCTAATCACCGTTGAGCTGTTGGCAGATTTCAGCCAGCTCTTGCATGTTATTTCCATCATCATTTCCATTGTTATTGCTTCCTCAGATGATTTTCTTTCCACTTTATTTATCTCTTTGAATTCCAATCCAGCCTCAGTGCTTAAATCTGAATATTTTGGCATCACAGAGTTTGGATCTCCTCCACGAGGGAAGGCATCCATTTCAACAAAATATTTTTTTTTTGAAGGTGACATAAAGTCACAATTCATTGAAAGAAAAAGTGAAATACAAACAAGGATACACTGGTTAATAACCCCTTACAAGGACACAGAGTATACCCCAAAAAAAGAAGAATACACCGCTCTTCCGAAACAACAAGAGCACAGAAGGGTGAAAGATAAAAGACCACAGGAATAAACTCAGCTCTACTGAGAAAGTAGAACACACCACTCTAGACAATAAACCTCCTCCAGCTAGAGAGCAAAGTAAACATAGAGTAGTCATCTGATCTAAACCTGCATTCTTGCACCAGGATCTACTCCAATCATAGCTATTTCACAAAATATTAAATGAGGACACATTAAAACTATTATAAAACTATAAGAAATATGATAACTTCCTACCAAAAATTTTACCTCAGGAGATTATTGTTGAAGATAGGCAATGAAATGTAAATGAACTCACACAACTTGATTTCTGCAGTTATATTTCCAACAGCATGAAGAAGCCCAATTGTTCCACAAGCATTTCCAACAGTTTGTTTCAAGAAATATACTTTTTCACTTGGTTTCTGAAACGAAGATTGAGATATTGTAAGTTCCAAACTCTGGTGCCAATGGGAGAAATGTCACACATAAAATGAAAATCAATAGCATGGCATTAAAAATTTTGAGAAGCCAAAAAATGTGTTGAACGTGAAACAACTGAAAACATCATACTCAAGGATTACGCCTTCTCCACTAGGTTTACTTAATTAGAGGGACCAGTGTTCCTAAACCTAGGAGTTCAACCTACAAAAAGCAGAACTATAGACCCTCTCCCAAGATTATAATAGCCAATATGTTACATAAAAATGTTTCCATACACAACTGGAGAACCTTGTTACATTAATCCGGGTTGTGATTTGTGGATCAAAGTACGGTCCAGAGCTTTACTATCAGTTCTGACCCAAAAAAAAACCTGCTGTTAACAAATGCCATAGGCGAAGGCAATTGAAAAGTAAAAGGCCAAACATATGCACAGAAAACCCAGTAGGTGGGCTGGGGGAGCCTCAATTCTTTGTTGCATCATTCTAGCTCAAGTACAGAACAAAAACCACCAACAACATCTCCCCAGATTTTAAACAAATGGAGATGGAGGGCAGCGATATAAAAGGAACTCAACTAAACAATCAATTTATAAGCCTTGCCAAATAATCTGAGGTCCACAGGGCATTTGCAGACACTACAGGAAATGGCTAGAAATAATGGCCTGGTGCCCACCTTTTTGAGCAGAAGGCGGGATGTATGAGAACTTTTATTAAGAAACAAATAAAGGTGATACATTCGAGTAGTTGAGTTTTTAACCTCAACCCAACACAAGAAAAAACAGAACCTCAAGCACATTGTAATACCCAATCCATAGAATCTACTTCGTAGGCATTCCCCAATAGAGCCAACACAACATGAGGTCATTGGCTCTGCCAATGTGTCAAGGAAGGTAGAATCAAATTAGGACTACGAACTGCCCGGTCTTGATCCAATCTGTATCAAGATCAATCAGCAGAATCGGCGGACTTAAGGAAAAAAGGTCGATCCCTGGATTGGCCTGAATTTTTCAAATTGAAAAAAGGAGAAAATAAGGAAATAAGGAAAACAATGAAAATAAAAAAATAGAAAGAAACTAAGAAAAAGTGAAAATGACATACTAACAATCAAATCTAATGGAATTACATTGATTTTGGGTTGGTAGTGGTCAATTGGGGATTCAGGATTAAACATATAACTTGATTAAATGATCAATGTTTTAATGACACAACAATATAATAGAATCGCAACGGCCCCACTACCAAGTAGGATCCGAAACCCAGAATCTCAAATAGTGAATTGTTACCCAGACCACAATCCAGCTTTCCAAGATATTTTACCTGAACGTAAGCACAAACCTCAAATACACAAATAGATGATCTCAAGGTCAAGCAACACAAAATCTGAAATTTCATTACACATGTCGATAATTACACACTGGAAAAGAAAAGTATAATGGTACAAGCAAAATAAACAGATTACATCACTATAACATTACACACTAACCAAAAACTACGATGGCTTCCTGAAGGCACAAGTTTCAAATCAAACTATCCTTAATGTCCTTCTTCCTTCTCTGAAAATATATCTTAATCTTTTACGAGCACTCATAATTGAGATCTCAATAGAGATCATTTACAATCCTATTGTTATCCCGCAAACACTACCCCATTCTCTCTTCCTTTCACAAGCACAATTCTTCATGCATACTCGTTTCTACTATTTTCATGAGATGGTTCATGCATGAGCATGATGCAACTATAATAAGTACGAGGAAAATCCAATGGAAAAGCTAACATGAACGTAACTACAAAATCTGTTATAACATGATCCCACTTCCACTCCGGGATCTCCAGTGGTTGTAACAACCCGCTAGGCTTCTGGTGTTCAATCTTGACTTGCTGGCATATCAAACATCTTGTCACATAATTAGCTATATCATTCTTCATCTTTGGCCACCAAAATCTCTTTTTCATGTTCTGGTACATCTTTGTGCTTCCAGGATGAATGACAAATTTGGATTTGTGAGTCTCATTTAATAACTCCTTCCTCAATTCTTCTTCTGGGGGCACATACAATCTGCCTCTTAATCTAACTATATCCTTTTCAAATAGTTCCACTTTTGGATAAGTTAATATTTGGGGTAATCCTTCATCTGCTTTCTGAGCTTCTACAATCTTTTCATACAAACTAGATCTCACTGTAAAACTAGCCACCACTCCCTTGGATGTATCATTATACTCTGAATGTGGACTCTGCCACTTCTTCATAAAGTTTTCATTCATGCACCATCATATAGGCTACCATCGCTTTCTTGCTTAAGACATCAGCTACAACATTTGCTTTACCTAGATGGTAGGCCAATTCAAAATCATAATCCTTGATAAACTCCATCCATCTTCTTTGCCTCAGGTTTAAGTCTTTTTGAGAAAATGCATACTTCAAACTCTAATGATGTGCAAAAACTTGAAACTTCTCACCATACAGGTATATGTGGATTTAATTGTTTCGAGGCATAGGCTACAACATGCCCAAAAAATTGCTCCTAACCCTTTTCTGGATGCATCTGCGTATACTACAGAACCACCAGATCCATAAGGAATTACTAGGATATGTGCAGTAGTGAGAAGGGTCTTCAGCTCTTGAGAATTTGCGTCACACTCATCATTCCACACAAAAGGTACTCCTTTTCTAGTTAGTTTCATCAGTGAGTTTGCTATGGAAGAGAAATCTTGACTAAACCTTCTCTAATAACCTACCAAGCCGAGAAACCTATGAATCTCTATCATTGTCTTAGGTCTCCCCCACTGCAAATCCACTTCCACTTTTACAGGATCTATAGCTACACCTTCACCAAAAATTACATATCTTAAGAATTGCACCTTCTCCAGCCATAACTCACACTTACTAAACTTGGCATAAAGTTTATGTTCCCTTAAAGTTTGTAGGATCATCCCTAAATGTTTTGCATGTTCTTCAATCAAAGGAGAATAAAACAAAATGTCATCTACAAAGACCACTACAAACTGATCCAACTATTCCTTAAACACTTAATGCATTAGGCCCATAAATGTTGTTGGGGCATTTGTTAACCCGAACAACATGACTAAAAATTCATAATGTATGTAACGGGTTGCAAAAGCTATCTTGCTCTTTAATCTTCAGTTGGTAGTAGCCTGATCTCAAATCAATCTTAGAAAATATTTTTGATGTATGAAGCTGATCAAACAAGTCATTAGTCCTTGGTAAGGGGTACTTGTTTTTCACTATAACTCGATTCAACTATCTATAGTCAATGCAAAGTCTTAAAGTCCTATCTTTCTTCTTTACAAAAAGAATGGGTGCTCCATAGAGTGAGAAACTTGGTTCCTACTCCTACTCCCAAGGAAAATTGGAATGGTAAACTAGAAGATCCCTGGCTCCATCTTGTTCTCATCTTGCTCCCATGGCTACTCCATGTAACTAGATTTGGAAGTACAAAGTCCCATCGTTCCCATAAGGAATAAATCTAGGATACTGCCAAAATCCACCAACATAAGGCAAAATTCAAACTCCACTGCAACAAAGCCTCAAACCATCACTAGAGGCAAAAGGAACAAAATAAACACCCTTACATCCAAGGGAGGGGAAAACCAAGTGGAGGATAGAAACATCCACTTAAAGGTGTGGGTCACCAAAGAGGAGGCACGTAAAATCCACCATGATAGAACTGCTACCCAGACCCATATGTAAAAAAAAGAATAATTTTTCATAGTTTATAAGGTTTGGGGTTTGGATGATGGTTTATTTGAAAATTTTCCTAGAGCTCATTAGATCCAATAGGCCAAAACTAGTGGCCCTTGAGCAGACTAATCTTATTAGGCCCAATAGACCATAGTTGCCCAAGCTTGACCACTTCCAACATGAGATTGTCTTGGCTAAGTGCTTATAATAAGATAATAGAGCTCCTTAAGGAATTATCATTATACATTTGTCTTATTTATTGGACTTTGAGTTTTAAACATGTAGGATTGACGGCATGATTTATGTGGTTTTTTAATTAGGTAGAAAAGAGCATTTTATAAACTAATCAAGTATCGGTGTCTCTTTGAAGTTGTTAAAAATGTCAATTTTTTTTCTTTAGAGAGAGAGAGAAGACTTTTTATTAGTTGGAGATATGATTTTTTTGACATCTTTACTGAATTCAAATAGGGGTACTTCCCATATTTACATGCAACATCTTAATTATCATTTGCTTAAATAATATTCAAATAAATAAAGTAGTGCATGGAACTTGTTATGTCTTGTTATTGAGCCATGTGGAAGCTTGCTATGGGCTCCACCATTTCACCCTTTTCCACCTCACGTACCACGCTCCCACTCCTGTAGCCATAACCCCCATCCCACCTACGCATAACATTGAGAAAGGGAGAGGAAGAAAGGAAGGGAAGGGAAGAGAATAAGAGAGGAAGAAGAGGAGGGCAGGGTGACTGCCAATCGAAGTGAAGAAAACTAGAAATAAACCAACTACATGAACTCGCTAACCTTTCCCTCTCATAAATTACGCCACGTGATTCTTCGCCCTGCAGTCCCCAGGAGAAATGAGCATGTGTAACCAGACAGCCTCCAAGCGATGGACAAACAAATAACAACAGACGGGCAACAGGTCCAAAGACAACGAAATTAACCTTGTTCTCCCTTTGCTGCGCCCGCTCCATCTCCAGCACCCGCTCAGCTTCAGCCTGCACCACTCAAACTCAAAGCAAATCATACCAAGTTTCTTGCAAGCTTGAAGACAACTAATAAGATGGCGGGGAGACAACAGCAGTGTCCGAATCAGGACATCCGGAACACACAAGACAACAGTATACGGAAGAAATAGGAGGGAACACGTCACCTGAGCATTGTAAGGGAAGAGGAAAAGCACGGCGAGAACGGGCTTGGGGACCATCGCCAGGAGCTCGTCGTCGAGGCCGTAGACGTCGTACAGCTCCGCCTCGTCTTCCGGGAGCCCTAGGCCCCAGAGGAACTGCAACCAAGCATCAGATATGGAAGAAGAAGAAGAAGAAGAGGAGGAGGAGGGAGGCCGGCCGCACGCATGCAGAGGAAAGCGGGGTGGTACCCGCCGGACTGCGGGCGCGGTGATGGTTGCCGGGCGGAGACGGAGAAAAGAGGGGAATAAGAGGATGCCGATCCACATCCTACCTGGTTCATGACGTCGGGATTCGCTTCAAGCGGAAGCCACCGCTTCTTCTCACTCGTCGCCGTTGCCATCCCTGTTTCCGCCCTCTGGAAGTTCGCTGCCGCAGAGTTAAGGAGAGGAAACGACGACAACGCGGAGACCAGTCCAAAAGGCACGAAAAGGGGAGGAATAGCTCGTGTTGGATCACGCTTCGGAGCAGGTCGTTCAACTTGAGTGCGGTTCGAGTAAGTACAGGTGCGGCGGGGACCGGTTAAGTGCAGAAGGGGGAAAGGAGTTTTTCCAAGCGGTCATATGTCAAACTTACTTATGGTTGGACTACGTAACTAATTTGACCACCAGTTGGCATAGTCATCCGTATAATATTTTGATTAACAAATATAATTTTTTATTAACAAACATGTATTTTAATTTATTAATATATTTTTTTTATTGATAAATATATATTTCGATTGACTAACGTAGCAGTCGGAAACTAGTCGGATCACGATGACCGTCTGATCAAAATTCCCAACTATTCGATAGAATTTGTAATTAGATAGAAACGCTCAAGATAGAACATGTAAGAGGGAGAAGAGATGTCAAGGGGGCCCCACAATATGTTGGAAAACCAAGCCTTCCAATGTCTAAGTTAAGTGCTAGAAGATGAGATTTAGCTACGGGTTTCTTGGACTCAGTATTACGTACCTGTGACCAAAAGTGGTCTGGGATTATATAATTCCTTACCCCAAAGGCGTCCTAAGGACAGTTACCTCTGGAGAAGCAATCAGCCAATGATCCACTCTCTTTGATTAAGAGGATCGTGGGATACTGGGCAAAGAGATATTTGCTCACGATTGAGGGGAGCAGATCGTGTAGACCTGCCTTAACTGGACAGTTGTGCCATTAACGCGCAAGACCTGCCTGATGGCGGGGAGGCTTTATGGGTCGTCCCTAGGGGGGAGGGGGGATCTTCCTCATCTCAGGAGGTCGGGAAGAAGTGGCCTTTCGAGTCCAAACTCCCGATCGTCACGTGATCGGATTGTAGATCTCCTAGAGTTGAGAGCGTCAGCATCCCCGACTCTCGGTTGCCATAACCAAGACTCTGGGGGTCTCGGGGTGGCCAACTAGTGCTCTCGGGACTTGGGTCCGTACTCTAGACTTTTGCCTTCAACCTTCCAGTCAAGTTACCGAGACAACTCACGAGGCACCCTCGTGGCGGTGCATGCTGGTTGCAAGCTCTTAGACCTATAGGCCAATTGGGCCTGGTTGGGCCGAATCCCAATCGCCCCTCATCACTGGCCCCCTCACTTTCAAATTCAAATTTTGAATATGGGAATAAAATTGAGCGGGAAGCCCGACGAGGGGTCGCCTTTGCCAATAGGCATGGGACGCGTGGCGCCAGTTTTTCTTTGTTTGAAAGGACGCTTACTCATGCCTTTTCGTGATCCCCGAGCGATCTTCAGCATGTCGATTGTACTTCCATTTGTGGGGATGATGACATTGCTTCGCCTTTTGCGATCTCCGAACGTTCCATGGGGTGTCGGTTGTCCACGTGGTGCTGCCATGCGTGCGATTGGACCCCTAGTGCTACCGCCACGGGATGCGTCTCTTCGTCTTCAAGCGGAACGCTTGAGCCGTCATCATAATGGACCGTACTCGCGTCTCTCGAGATTCCAGGCAAGAAGAGGGACGAGCGAGTGGGGTGCCCTTCTCCTATAAAAATGGGAGCACAAGGGCGTACCAGGCCCGTTCTTGCGTTTACTCAAAGCACTCTACCGAACGCCGGATCTGTGGAAGAGGAACTTCTCTGTCGCCTTAGTTCTCTCCGTTCCTCTCTAGTGAGTCCATCATGCTAGTTATGTCGGTTCATCAGCTCCCCTAGGACCTCTTCTTCGCTTCCTACTCCTTCTAGGACCACTTCTTGGTCTCCCGAGTCCTCACCTTCCTCGTCTAGCGAGTCTTCCCTTTGGACCGAACGATCCTTTTGTTAGTCTTAGGTAGCCTACAAGCCAATATGACTTTGTAATCTCGTTCATTTATTAATATATAATGGTATTATATTCATTATATATAATTCGTTATTATCGTCTCATAATGAAGTCCGTGAATATGTGCGATAGTGATCAGATTATGATGAGATCATACTAGTGAGACTGATCACTTAAACACACATATTCTTAATAGTTCCTAGCCGGATGATATCCGAGAAGGACATCAGATATCTTGATAGACTAGTACAGATTACTCCCGCTTATAAGATGAGGGTGACTGATCTCATAGTCACTTGTGTGGAGACACTAAGGTGAATCTGTAAGTGCTCATTAGAGAATAGGTTCACTGAACTGATCCAACTGAATCGCTAGATGGTACTGTACATCATTGTCAACCAGCTTGATTCTATTGTCGCAGTTATGTGGATAGTCCTCGGACCTGAGACACTAAGGACACATTGTCGATGGATTTCTATGTTTTGACTTTGGTTTATGAATCTCTAACCATGGGATTCTAAACAGCCAAGGATCGGGTACAGCGGAATACCGTCGAAGGGAATTGAGTGTCAATAAGGAATCATTCGCTCTCGATACTTAGAGAGAGAATGCTCTAGGAAGGATGCGCAGAAGTCCCTGGCCAGAGCGGACGATAATATCGGGAAAAGAGTTTTCCGATATTATTCGGCAACATCCGACCCAAGTGAGTCGACTAGTTAGGGTTTGACAGTACACCATACCCTGAGTTGACTCGAGAGCATTGTATGAATGAAGGATTATATCCACGCGGCAACTGTCGGCAGAAAAGTTCCAAGAGTGGGTTACTTAACCCCGATACCTTCCGAGTTCACGCGGTATTGCTTGGCACCCAACGTGATCGGAGGCCCGATCGAATTCGATGTGCGACATTGATTCGATTGATTAATTAATTAATATGAGTTATTAATTGATTAATCAGGCCAGTGAGGAGTCACTGGGCTTATTGGGTCATTAACCGGACTGGTTATTAGGCCTAGAGGGTCACATGCAAATGATTCTCAAGGCGATGGATAAATAAGTGGGTTTTATATAAACTAGGGGTTTTTATGAAAAACCGTATGGTTGATATAAAATATAGCGAACGGGCTAAACAGGCCAGGCTGCTGCTAACCCTAGCCGCCCCCTCCTCTCTTCCTCTCTCTCCCTGGCGCCCCAGACGAATCTGGATCCCCGAGTCTACTCCGCCGCTTCTCCAACTCCCGTTCGACGAGAAATCGTTCGCACGTTGCGGCGATCGTTGCGACGAACGGTGGAGGCTTTGTAGGATGCGAAGAACGAGAAACGTGAGGATATCCATTGCGAGGAGGATCGTGTGGACTCCGCTAGAGGCCGGGCGCTTGGGCGGCTTGCGGTGTCGTACCAACGAAACCGATCGGTTGCGGATTCGAATCCGCACACGGTAAGAATTCGATAATCCGATTATCAGTTTTTGTTATTCGAAACGGGAACGGATCGCAGATTTTTAATCTTTATTTTCTGCTGCATTTAGCGATCCGGAGAAACTAGAGAAACCCAACACCTCTACTCTTTCATCCATGGCTTCGGACGAAGCTGCCAATTCCTCCGGTCAGTCAGAGAGGAGGGCTCCTGCCCTGGCCCGTCATAGCCATAGTTTAATCAAACGGGATGAGTTGAGGAAGATGGTAGAGGAATATCGAGTGCCTCACATGTACCGTCTTGTTGAGGCCAATCTTGATGACCGACTCTCTTTCGAGGCCCCCAATTCCTTCGTGGCATATCGAGAGATGTTTCTAGTGGGTTTCTGTCTCTCGGTCCTTCGGTTTGTCTACAGCCTCCTCATCTAATACCAACATGGCTTCGACCCAGCTTACCCTGGATACTTAGTTTTACATCTATGCTTTTCTCCTTGTCTGTCATGAGCGACACGTCGACCCCACAGCCGTTCTGTCCCACTACATGTTCCAACGTCACCCCCATACGTTGATCGACGATAGGTTCTTATTCATGAAGGCCCATCTTCGTAACTTGTTTCTCCGCTTGAGCTCCTCCGCCTCAAGCCACAAATCAAGGAAAAACCACTTTTTCTTTGTGACCGAGACCCTAAAGTCATTCCCTCTTGGGACTTCCACACAGTCTTCAATTTCGTTCCTATGTGGGAGGACCCTTCGCCCTTTCGAATTCCCCCCCAACGTAGAGCCACGGAAGGTAATTCTCAAGGCTAAGGTTGTGAACGAGGCCAACCTTGAAGTTACTGAGATGTCACTGCTGAAGGCCGGCCTCGCTCTCCGGGAGTCCAAGAGTGAGTGAATGCCTTGGCCTTTGTTATTCTTTTTTTTATTTCCTTGCAATCTCGCTAAACTGCTCCTCTTTTCAGCCGAGACCGTCGTCCGGGCATCGCTAACGGAGGAAGTGGCTCGAGGCGAAGGGGAAGTCGACAAGGGGACCTCCACGGCTCGAGGCTAAGGGGAAGGGGACGAGGGGACCTCCGCATACCCAGCTTCTCTGGAATCTGCGGGCTGGACGTCAAACCCTCTTCGACCTACTTTGACGTTCTTGAGGGCATACCTCTGTCGAGCCTAATAGCGAGCGTTGTGTTGGGATCGCTGTGTCGGGATCCGACCGAAAAACGCAGCGGAATAATATGTTCGGGATCGGATCCATCTCGTTTCGATCATTAAAATAAAACCGGAGAATATCAAGTTCACCTTGCGCGGATTCGAATCCGCGTCTGTTTTCCGGTTCCGTCGGAGCGATGCCGCAAGTCGCGTAGATGCCCGACCTCTAGAGGTATCTACGCGGTTCTCCTCGCGATGGATCGTCCTCGCTTCCTCGCTCGCTGCGGCGTTCGTAGATCCTGTCTGGCTGCGCGTAATCCGCCGCGACATGCGGATACTGAATCTCCCGTCGGACGGAAGCCGGAGCAGTCGGGAACCGCACGCCCAGAAGAGAGAGAAAGAGAGAAAGAACGAATGACGGCTAGGTCAGGGTTGCTGGCCCCGGACGTAGAATCCGTTCTTTTATAATAAGTCAATTTGCGGTTTTTCATAAAAACCCAAACTTATCCGAAATCTTGTCGAATTATCCATCGACTTGAAAACCATTTGCGTGTGACCCTCTAGGCCCAAATACCAGTCCAGTTAATAGCCCATTAAGTCCAGTAACCCTTTACTGACCCACTGAATTAATTAATATCCTTATATTCAATTAATCAGCCGAATTTAATGTCCCACAATAAATTCGGACGGACTGCCGATCACGTTGGATGCCAAGCAACATCGCGCAATCCTGGATGGCACTGGGGTTATCGCAACCCTCTATGGGAACCTTTCTGTCATCGGTTAGCGCGCGGATATAATCCTTCATCCGTTCAATGTTCTCGAATCGACCTAGGGCATGGTATACTGTTAAACCATGTTTGGTCGATTCACATGAATCAGATGTCGCTAATCTGAATCTGATAACTCCTTATCGATTACAGAGTCCGCCCTGGCCAGGGACTTTAAGCGCATCATTCCCGGAACATTCTCCCTCAAACTACCGAGAACGGATTATCCCGTATTGAACACACAATTACCTTCGAGGGCATTTCCCTGAACCCGATTACTTGACTTATTGATAACCCATGGTTAGGGATTCGTTCGTCAAGGTCAAAGCTCAGAAACCTACCAACAAGATATCTTTGGAGTCTCAGGTCCAAGGATCATCCACGCAACCGTGACAAATGAATCGAGCTGGTTAACAGTGAGGTGATTACCATCCAGCGATTCATAGTCGGATCAGTTCAGTGAACTCATTCACCAATGAGCACCTATAGGTCCAGCATAGTGTCTCCACACAAGTGACTTATGGGATCAGTCACCCTCATCATATGAGCTGAAGTAACCTATACTAGTCTATCCGGATGTTCGATGTCCTATCTTAAACATCCTATCACTAGGAACAATTAAGAACATGTGTTTATAAGTCTTCGGTCCCGTAATTATGATCTCATCATAATCCGAAGACTATTGCACATGTTCATGGACTTCATCGTGATACGATAAACACAGATCGAATTAATTACACACAATGAATTATTGCCATTTATTAATAATCTGAATAAGTACATAGTATCGGATTGGCTTTGAGACCATCTAATACTAACACGTTGTTGATGTCTCGGCTCGTTTGGAGGAAATGGGCCGATGGAAGCGGGCCGTTGATTGGCAGCCTCAAGAAGTTGAAGCTGCCGCGGGAGGCAATGCCCACTGGAGGAGGCGTCGGGTGGATACTGGGAAGGCTCCTGCAACCGGCGGCCAGAAAGAGGTCGCTGTCGAGACTCCCCACCCGGCCAGGGGTGTGGTCATTAAGGGTGCTCCGGCCCAACCGAGACAGTTGGTGCCTTGGCATCCACCCATCTGAAGGGTCTATACTGACATCACCTTTGTTGACGGGGACATGGTGCACGACCTAGCCTTGGTTGTGTGCATCCCGATGGAGCGCGCTTAGAAGGAACGAAGGGACGATGCAGAACTTCCCCTTCGAGCGCTGCAGTTCGGCTTGGCACCCTCGTCCAAACCTACCGCCTCGCCACGAGGTTCAGGTCGATAGGCAGCAAGACGAGGCAGAGCGCGTCGAGCTTCAACGAGCCCTGGATGGGGCGAACAAGGCAAAGGAGGAGCTCGGGGCCAAACTCAAGGTAGCTCTGGCTTAGATGGCTGAGTCTAAGCAACGGAAGAGGAGGGTTGAGGAGGATCTCAACATCGCCAACGCTCGAGCTCGGTCGCTGGAGACAACGGCTTTTGAAGTGGTGAGCCGCTACAAGTCCTCTCCCGAGTGCCTCGATGAAAAGGTCGAGTTCAGCCTTGAGCAGTACATTGTTGGTTATGGCAAGGGTACTACAAAGGGCTTCTCGGCCGGCTTCCAAATAGTCGCTACTCACGCTAAGGCACTATGTCCAAATGTCGAGGTCCTAGAGTAGCTAGAACAGGGTGACCTAGCCTACTGCTCCGACGTCAAGGAGTCGGGGGAAGGAGCCTAGAAGGTCGAAGCATCCGAAGCCATTGACATCACCGACTCTCCGGTTCCCCTCCACGAGCATGTTGTTAAGAGTTTCGCTGCCGCTATCAACGGTCCCGCCGACTCTTAAGAACTCTTCTTCGAATCCAGACTGGATGGAAGTTAACCGACAAGGTATTTGGGGTGCCTTGTCAAGAAATATCCAACCAGCCACTCATCTGAAGTATACCAGCTTGCCTCATTTTGTAACTCAGGTCCCGTCAGGGAACGAGACGGTCGGTCCGCCCTAGGCTTTTTCTCTCTCTCTCTCTTTTTTTTTTTTTGGCTCATTGGAGCCTCTGTTTTGTACCTCGATTACACGATCGGTCATCCGGTCAAAATAAATAGAATGCAATTTATGTATTCACTCGTACTTTCTCCTTTTTATCAGAAAGGATGTTACGAACCACCCTTTTGTTGATATCACGATTTGGCCCTCCGGGCGTTTCTTTTGGGTGAACTTGCTTGAGAATGGCTTACGAGCTCTTCCCGAGTGTGAGCACTCGGGGGAAATAGTGGCCTAAAGGCCCTTCCTGTGTATGAGCACTCGGGGAAAGGAGTGGCTTAAGAGTCCTTCCCGAGTGTGAGCACTCTAAGGAAGAAGTGGCTTAAGAAACCTTCCCGAATGTGAGCACTCGGGGAAAGAAGTGGCTTAAGAGTCCTTCCCAAGTGTGAGCACTCGAAAAAATGAGTGGCTTAAGAGCCCTTCCTGAGTGTGAACACTCGGAGAAAGAAGTGATTTAAATATCTGAAACTGAGAGGACGAAAGAATCGTTTATTTCTTGATCATTAAGTACATGGGTATGTGGAACTAACAATAGTAAGCTCGTAGGTTGTTGGTATTCCAGGTGCGAGGTACTTCATTGCCATCAAGCGTGGTAAGTCGGTACGAGCCTCTCCGAGAGCTTTCGAGACTCGGTAGGGACCTTCCCCATTGGGGACCAATTTTTCTGCGGCCAACTGTGGCGCCGAGGCTCCAATTTTCCATAGGACTAAGTCTCCCGGGAAGAACTGCCTTTCTTTGACCCTCAAGTTGTAGTACTTGGCCATCCTCCATTGGTATCCCATCATGCGAAGCCTGGCATTCTCTCGGACCTCTGGTAGTATGTCAAGGTTCTCCCTTAGTTGGTAGTTTTTTGCTTCCGTAGCCTGCACTTGTAGCGAGGGACTCCCGATTTCCAAAGGGATTAATGCTTCTGCCCTGTAGACTAGGTGGAAAAGGGTTTCCCCTGTTGCTGCTCGAGCTGTTGTATAGTGTGACCATAGGATGCTGGATAGCTCTTCTATCCAAGACCCTACGGGGCCCCTCTAATTGAGTCTTAACTCCGTGGAGTAAGGTTCGATTAACACTTTCTACTAGGCCATTAGCCTGGGGATGGGCAATTCGACATGTAGCAATTCTTTATTTTTAGTTGCTCGCATCTCTCTCTGAAATAGGTGCTAGGGAATTGCCTTCCATTGTCCGAGACTATTGCTCTCGAAATACTAAATATGCATATTATGGATTTCCAGACAAAATTCCATACCGCTCTGTCAGTAATCTTTGCCATTGGTTTCGCTTCTATCCATATGGAGAAGTAGTCGATGGCCACGATAATTAATTTACTCAGTCTCATCGCCTCGAGTAACGGACCTAGTATGTCGATACCCCACCTTGCGAACGAGCAGGGCTCGAGGAGACTCGTCATGGGCACAGCCTGCTGATGGGGTGTCAACGCGAAGTGTTGGCACCAGTCACACTTCTTGACATATTCCAACGCATCCTTATAGAGGGTTGGCCACCAGTACCCTTAACAAGCGGGCTAAAGAACGGCCCCCTAGGTGGCTTCTACACATACCTTTATAGACTTCCTTGATAGCTCTCAGAGCTTCCATTAGGCGAAGGCATTTTAGTAGGGGTTGGAGAAAGATCGTCGGTATAGAGAATCACCTGCCATGGGGAATTGTCTGGCCCGGTTCCTAATATTCCTCGCCTCCATCCTGTCTTCTGGTAACTTGCCCTACGTAAGGAATTCCATTATTGGCTCTATCTAGGATTTGTTCCTTCCTATAACTTGTACGACCTCTTTCTGAATGCTCGACCATTCAAGCTCATCGATGAGAACTGACCGAGATGGTACTAAGCCGACTGATGACGCCAGCCGAGACAGAGACTCAACCTTGTTGTTTTCCTCTCTCGGTATTTGGATTACCTCGAAGTATTCAAGTCCTTCAGTCTGATTTTTGATCTCCTACAGATATCGACCCATGCCTAGATCTCGGGCCTCAAAATTCCCATGGATTTGACTAGCCACCAGCTAAGAATCGGTGAAGATTTTCACTATGGTGGCCCCCATGCTCTGGGCCATATGAATGCCTAATAGGAGAGCTTCGTACTCGGCGACGTTATTGGACCCAGGGAATTTGAAACGCAGGGCGTAGTGAAGCTCGATTCCCTCCAAGGACATCAAGACTAGCCTCGCGCCGCTGCCTGAGGCGCAGGAGGATCCGTCGATGTACAGTTCCAAATGGAACCAAGGCTGGTCCCACCTGCTTCCTGTGCCGAGATCGTGCACTCGGCTACAAAGTCGGCGAGCGCCTGCTCCTTGATGGCGGTTCTTAGCTTGTAGGTGATATCGAACTCTCCTAGCTCGACCGCCAACTTGACCAGGCGTACCGATGCCTCAAGATTCTGCAATATCCTGTCCAAGGGTTGGCTCGTGTAAATCACGATGGGTGAGCCTGGAAGTATGGGCGCAGCCGCCTGGCCGAGTGGATGAAGGCAAGCACGAATTTCTCAACAATCGGATATCTTAGCTCAGGACCTTGTAGGACTTTGCTGGTGTAATAAACTGGCCTCTGTATTTTGTCATCCCTCACTAGCACTAAGCTTAGAGAGTAAGGAGTGACCGACATATATAAGAACAGAGGTTCCCCAGTGACCGGCTTTGACAGTATCGGTGGAGAGGCCATGTATCGCTTCAACTCTTGGAACGCGTCTTCGTATTGCTGAGTCCATTCGATTCAGCCTTTGTTTCCTGCCTGCTTCTGTATGCCACGCAACACTTTGAAGAAAGGTAGACATCTTTCTGCCGCTCTCGACAGGAATCGACCGAGAGCTGCTAGTCTCCCAGTTAAGCATTGGATGTCCTGGATCCTGTCAAGACACTGCATATCTTGGATGGCTTAAAGCTTTTTTGGGTTGCCTTAAATTCCTCTATAGGTGACTAGAAACCCCATGAACTTTTCGGACTTGACCGCGAATGCACATTTGGAGGGATTGAGCTTCATGTTGTATCTCCTTAGAGTGTCGAGGGTCTCGGCAAGATCGGACAGGTGATCCGAGGCCTTCGGGCTCTTCACCAGCATGTCGTCGATGTAGACCTCCATATTCCTCTCGACGAACATAGAGTTCACCAGGCGTTGGTATGTCGCTCCAGTGTTCTTGAGGCCGAATGGCATTTGAGTGTAGCAATAGATGCCCATGTCAGGGATGAAAGCTATTTTTTCCTCGTCAGATGGATTCATCCTGACTTGATGGTATCCGTAGTACGCATCCAGTAAACTTAGCATTTTGTTTCCCGACGTTGAGTCGATCAGCTGATCGATATTAGGCAACGGATAGCAATCCATCAGGGTGGCTTTGCTGAGGTCTATGAAGTCGACACACATACGCCACTTCCCTGTGGCCTTTCGAACAAGGGTCACATTGGTAAGCCACTAAGGGTACTAGACGGGTTTGAGTAGACCGGTCTTCAGCCCCTTGGTGACTTGCTCCCGCACTGCTTCTTGTCTGTCGGGTGCACACCTTCTCTGTCGCTGCTGAATAGGCTTCTTATCTGGTAACAGGTTGAGGTGATGTGCTGCCACCTTGGTAGGAGGACCCGAGAGATCATCATCAGACTAGGCAGAGACATCTTGATACGGAGATAGGAACGCCCGATATTCCTCAGCTTGTTGCGCTGTAAGAGTTGAGCCGACACGTACCATCCGATCCAGATCCTCGCCTAGCTGGATATTCATAAGATCTTCGGCTGGGGAGGCGGACTTCTTCTCTTTCACGGGCTCTTGAGGGAGTTCCACCACCTATTTGTTTTGCCCCTTGGAGGCTATGAGGTAATAACGACAGGCTTCTTTTTTATTCCCTCTGGCCTCTCTAACCCCAAACGGGGTTGGGAACTTCAACTTCTGATGATAATAGGATGGGACTTCCGTAACCCCTCTGATGATCCCCCTATCGATAATCGCGTTGTAGGTTCTCATCTACCAGATGATTACGAAGTCGGCGACAAAGGTGACCGCTCGGGGACCAGTTTCGAGAGTCATAGCTAATGCTACTACCCCCATTGGGGGGACATCGTTGCTCGAGAAGTCGTATAACGGCATGCGCATCTGTCGCGTAGGAGGGACGGCGGCACCCATTTGGAGAAAGCATTTGTAACTGATAGTGTTTGGGCCGCTGCCTCCATCTACTAAAATATAATGAACTTTACACTTATTAACCGTTGCGGTTACAAAGAGAGCTTCCTCGTGAGGAACAATTGCTCCTTCCAAGTCCTCGTCCGAGAAAACGATGGGTTCCTTCATAGGGTCCCTTACATTTGTTTTCTTGTGTTTGGAACGCTTGGGATCAGGAGTTACAAGGCTCACCTAGCAGGTGTAGCACTTCTTTCCTTGGCAGTTGTCTCCTCCTGTCGCCCGGCCACTCAAGATCATATGGATCTCGATGCCATTGGGGCGATTCTCAATCCGAGGTGCTTTGTGCTCCTGGCTGGGCTTCGCCATGTACTTCCTGAGATATCCCCGACGAATCAGGGACTCTATCTCGTCCAGCAACTGCAGGTATTCCTCGGTCATGTGGCCATGATCTTTGTGGAAGTGGCAATATTTCCTCATGTCTCAACGTTTGGGGTTGGTCCTCATTTTTTGGGTCTAGTTGACATACTCCTTATTCTTGATATCTTGCATGATCTCGAATACAGGAGTGGTCAACGGCGTTTATGGTCCAGGTGTCACGGGACCTTTGGACTCTCCCTCGAAGCGCCGAGACTTCTTCTTTTCGGAAAGAGGCCTTTTGCTCTAACGCTTGCAGTCGCCTTCTTCTCCTCAGTAGTGGTAGGCAGTTACCACTGCCTCGCAGTCTGCGTATTGGTGCACCAAGTTGATGAGGGAGTTCAGAGTCTTGGGCTCTTGGAGGATGATGGCCCTTCGGAGAGCGTCATCCCAAGTCCCCTGGGTAAGGGCGGTCACAGCGGAGGATACTTCGAGTTTCGAAACTCGAAGGGCCTTGTCGTGGAAGCGAGAGATATATTCTTGGAGGGACTCACCACTCTTTTGTTTGATGGCCACCAAGCTGGCCGATGACCTCTTCCGGTGGGCGCCCGCGAAGTGGTCTCGGAACAACTTCCTGAGTTGCCCGAAAGAGCAGATCGACCCCGACGCCAGGGTGGTGAACCACGTATGCGCTGTTCCAAATACCGAGAGCAGATGATCTCGCATTGAACACACAATTACCTTCAAGGGCATTTCCCTGAACCTGATCATTTGACTTATTGATAACCCATGGTTAGGGATCCGTTAGTCAAGGTCAAAGCTCAGAGACCTACCAACAAGATATCTTTGGTGTCTCCGGTCCAAGGATCATCTACGCAACCGTGACAAAAGAATCTAGCTGGTTAACAATGAGGTATATACCATCCAAAGATTCATGGTTGGATCAGTTTAGTGAACTCATTCACCAACGAGTACCTACAAGTCCAGCATAGTGTCTCCACACAAGTGACTTATATGATCAGTCACCTTCCTCATATGAGCTGAAGAAACCTGTACTAGTCTATCTGAATGTTGATGTCCTTCTCGAACATCCTTCGACTATGAATAATTAAGAACATGTGTTTATAAGTCTTCGGTCCCATAATTATGATCTCATCATAATTAGAAGACCGTTGCACATGTTCATGGACTTCATTGTGATACAATAAACAAAGATCGATTTAATTACACAATGAATTTATGCCATTATATTAATAAACTGAATGATACACAGTATCCGATTGGCTTTCGGGCCACCTAATACTAACAGGACATCTAGGATCTCGACGGCGACAGGGAAAGATCCCCTTCCTCATCGGAGAGGGAGAGGGAGTGTCTCCTTTGGAGGAGGCTTTCGAGGCAGTTATCTCGGTGCTCCAGGCGGAGTTCTCACTCGCTACGCTTCTTCTCCAACTCGTCGAGCACCGATGTATTGTAGGACTTTCCTGTAGAGAATGGGATCTTGAAGCCTGGGAGTGATGACTCTGGCTTTTTCGACCGCCTTTCCTCTTTGGAGAGGAGCGGTTCGAGCCGGCGACTCCAGAGGCTGCTGGCTAGAGGTTGTTGCGTCGGATTTTCCTATGGAGGATGAGGAACCGACCACCAGTGCTCTATACGCCTTCACGCCTACCAATGACGACCGCCAATTGTCAGGCCTCCCTTTAGGGTCGCTCCTGGGGGGCGGCCCCCCGGGCTCCAAAACCGCCGGTGGTGCAGCGAGGCGTTCCTGCATCAGGGTGAGCAGGGCGCCAAGTTGTTGAGTGACCACCCCTGTGGGGTTGCCGCTGTTCCTCGAGGGCCTAGAGGTCGCGCTTTGCGACCTGTTAGAGCTAGCGTCCATTCCTCGAGTAGCTGCTCTAGCGCGATGGCTACTCTTGTTGCCTCTTACCATGGTTTTTTAGGCTCAATATTGCGTACCTGTGATCGAAGGTGGTCTGGGGTTATATAATCCCTTACCCCAAAGGCGTCCTAAGGACAGTTACCTCTGGAGAAGCAATCAATCAATGATCCACTCTCTTTGATTAAGAGGATCATGGGATACTGGGCAAAGAGATATTTGCTCACGATTGAGGGGAGCAGATCGTGTAGACCTGCCTTAACTGGGCAGTTGTGCCGTTAACGCGCAAGACCCGCCTGATGGCGGGGAGGTGTTATGGGTCGCCCCTAGGGGGGAGGGGACCTTCGTCATCTCGGGAGGTCGAGAGGAAGTGGCCTATTGAGTCCAGACTCCAGATCTTCACGTGATCGGATTGCAGATCTCTAAGAGCTGAGAGCGTCAACATCCCCGAGTCTCAGTTGCCATAACCGTGACTTTGGGGTCTCGGGGGTGGCCAACTCATGGTCTCGAGATTTGGGTCCGTACTCTGGGCTTTTACCTTCAACCCGCCAGTCGAGTTACCGAGACTGTCCACGAGGCACCCTCGTGGCGGTGCATGTTGGTTGCAGGCTCCTAGGCCTATGGGCCAATTGGGCCTAGTTGGGCCAAATCCCAATTGCCTCTCATCAACTAATATATATTTTTATTGATGAATAGAATTTTGATTGACAAATACATATTTCGATTGACAAATACAATTTTCGATTGACAAATATAATTTTTAATTGACAAATATAGTTTTCAAAGTATGTATTTGTCAATTGACATCCGTATTTGTCAATCTAAAATATGTCTTTGTCAAGCAAAATATATATTTGTCAATAAAAAAAAATATTTGTCAATCGAAACACGTATTTGTCAATCGAACTATTATGGGGATGACCTTGTTAGTTCATCCAACTAACCAAGTTAGCCACGTGATCCAATCGCACGGAGTTGTGCGATGTGACAGGACTTGCTGCACAATAAGCATTACTCTTTTCCAAGAATCTCTTCCTCGGGAATGGGAAAATTTTTGTACGAAGGATTTGTTTGAAAAAGTCCTTTCTCTGCATTATCTGAGTACTATCCAATCCTACACCTAGAGGATTCCTTCTCATTCAACTTGGTAACTCCTGGGTAGCCACGACTCTAGTTTGAGTAATACTCGCTCAGCCATATAGTGTAACCTAATTTTTATTTTTTATTTTTTTTGAATTTCTAAGGTCCATTATATCTGACATATTCTTATCTCCAATCAAATGATTCAAAAAATCTAAAAAAAAAAATCAAATCTTATTTTATTAGACTCAACCTATTGAGTACGTCTTCTCACTGTTCATTATGACTTGATTTTTTAGTGTTTAGATTTTATTTTTATTTTTGATCATCCGATCATAGATCGGATTGTACGAACATGTAGGTGCTCATAAGATGATGGTAATTTCTCTTATACGCACTTGTGTAGAGACACTAAGGTGTGTTAATCTTAGGTGGCCTACAAGCCAATATGACTTTGTATAATCTTGTTCACTTATTAATAATATAGCATCATTTTATTATGTGTAATTCGTTTTATTATCGTTTCATAATGAAGTCCGTGAATATGTACAATAATGATCAGATTATGATGGGATCATACTAATGAGACTGATCACTTATATATATACATATTTTTAATTGTTCCTAGTCATAAGATATTTGAGAAGAACATCAGATATTAGATTAGACTGGTACATATTACTCTTGCTCATATGATGAGGGTGATTGATCTCATAGTCACTTGTGTGGAGACACTATAGTGAACCTGTAGGTGCTCATTAGAGAATGAGTTCACTGAACTGATCCGACTGAATCGCTAGATGGTAATGTACCTAACTGTCAACCAATTTGATTCTATTGTCGCACTTGCGTGGATGGTCCTCGAATCTGAGACACCAAAGATACCTTGTCGGTAGATTTCTGTACTTTGACTTTGATTTATGGATTTCTGTTCACGAGATTCTAAACAACCAAGGATCGAGTACAACGGAATACCGTTGAAGGGAATTGAGTATTCAATATGGAATCATTCACTCTTGGTATTGAGAGAGGGAATACTCTAGGTAGAATGCGCTGGAGTCCCTGTCCAGGGCGGACAATAATATCGGGAAAGTAGTTTTTCGATATTATACGGCAGCATCCGATCCAAATGAGTCGACCGGTTAGGGTTTGACGGTTCACCATACCTTAAATTGACTCAAGTGCATTATGTGAATGAATGATTAAATCCACGTGGTAACTATCAATGGAAAGGTTGCAAAAGTGGGTTGCTTAACTCCAATACCTTCCAAATTCACGCAATGTTGCTTAGCACCCAACCTGATTGGAGGTCCGATGGAATTGAATGTACGACATTAATTTAGTTGATTAATTAATTAATATGAGTTATTAATTGATTAATTAAGTCAGTGAGGGGTCATTATGCTTATTGGGCTATTAACTGGATTGGTAGTTGGGCCTAGAGGGTCGCACGCTAAAGATTCTCAAGGCGATGGATTAAAAGTGGGTTCTATACTTTTCCAGGGTTTTTATGAAAAATCGCGCGGTAAGTATAAAATATAACGAGTAGGCTAAACAAGCCAAACATCTGCTCAGCCCTGGCCGCCCCCTCCTCTCTCCCTCTCTCTCTCTCTTTGGCGCCCCTTGGTTGTTCCCCTCTCTAGGGTCTGCCTTGACGTCTTCTCCAACTCCCGTACGACGAGAATTCGAGCGCGCGTTACAGCAATCATCGCGGCAAACGACGAATTGTTTGAGGGCTGAGAGGAACGAAGAATGTGAGTAAAATCGTTGTGAGGAGGATCGTGTGGACTTAGCTAGAGGCTGGGCGTATGCGCGACTAGCTGTGTCACACCGACGGAACCGTTCGAACGTAGATTTGAATCTACGCAAGGTGATGATTGATCACCGACTTTAGGTTTTTGTTTACCGAAACAGATAGAGATTGCTAATATTAATTTTTATTTTATTCCGTTGTGCCTGCGATCCCGAGAAAACGAGAACCTTGCAGTGTTATTAGAGCAAGGTTCCACCGTTTCGATCTCCGAATTGATTTTTTCCATGCTATATTCCATGCCATAATCCGATTACAATGCTAGAACTGTGTTCATAAGATGAACACAAATAATTAAATTATTTTATTTTGCAAAATTCAGATTTTTCTGGGGGTTTATTTGCGTTCTTCGTTGGACGAAGAATGGGGGATCATAGCGACTTCCATCGACATCCCCAAGAGTTGGGGAGGTGGGCCGACACCCTAGATCCTCTGGGGGGGGTTGTCGGTCACCACCGGGCTCATTACCGGCACCGGGAACGTCGGGTTGGTGGCGGCTGGCCGCCCCACCTCTCTTCTTCCTTGCATTGGTTTTTAGGAGGGAAAAAGGGGTTGGGATCGGCTTCAATAAGTCTTAGCTCACCGCCGGCATCGAGGGCGTCGCCCACGGGGCTAGGCGGCGCCGAGGAGCCGTCCGCCGGAAAGGGGGGGCACTTGCAACTCCCGCCGCCATCACCGGTAGGGAGCTCTCGGGGGGGGGGGGGAGACCCCGTCGACCATATGGTGCCCTAGCCCGACCCGACGGGGTCGAGCCCCTAGCTGGGCTGGGCTCGAGCCGCTCCAGCCAGGGGATCGAGCCAGGCACCCAGCAGTTGGGTGCCTGGGCCCAACCCCACTCACTCGGTCGAGCTCGACCCTGGCTCGAGCCTAGGCTCAGCAAGGCCGACCCCTGGCTCAGCCACGGGCAAAGCCCATTGCATCCTACCCCCAATTTAAACCGCAATCCCAATTAAAAGAAAATTTTGGATTTTAAATTTTAAATTCATAACTGTTTTGAAGATTTAATTTTTATTCAATATTATTTGATTGGGATATAAAATGATTTTGAATTATTTTAATTAACAAAAGTTGTTAATTAATTATAGTTAATTATTAGTTTAAGTGTTAAATTAGTAATTAACTTTAATTGACTAATCTAAGAGTTAGATTAGTAGTCAATAATTAATAGTCTAATTGTTAGATTATTAGTAATTGATTAATCTAAATGTTAGATTGGTTTAAATTATTAGAAGTGTTCTAATTGGCATGGAATATTCTGAAACTTATTAATTTGGAGTGTGTACACATGAGATATGTGTTTAATGCTTTTAAATTTGATTTAATTGCATGCTTAAGATAATAAAATGAGTTTTTGAAATTCAAATCCCAATTTTGATTGGAACCAAGTTTTTTGAAAGTCAAAATTAATTATTTTCGAAACTCTCTTATTTAGCCATGTGATGCGCTTTTCATATGTGGAATGGATAAAACACACCGTGGTCATGGATATACATTTTTTAATACTTCATGTGATGATGTATGATTGTGGATCGTGGATGTATGTTTAAATATTTATTAATTGTTAATAAATAGAAGTATGCATACCTCTCTCTCTCATACTCCAATGTACTTCTACCTCCCTCCCTTTTGTACTCGCCATAAGGCCTTCTTCAATTTTACATGTAGATTTAGAATTTAATGTAATCTGATCGAGGCAACCGAGAAAGGAGCGAGGATGATCCATAGCTGCAACCAGGAAGGCGATTTGATGAAAATCTCTTGCCTATGTGTTTGCAGGTTATCTGATATAAATGTTATATTAGATTGTGTATTTGACTGGTTGGCTCCAGTCAAACGACAATGCTATCTATGATCACTATTGACATGTATGTGATACAATGTTTTATTTTGATTATGAATCAAAGTAGATATAATATGTAGTAAATATATAGGATATATTTATATACTATCACCGAGGAGAGACCAAGATAAAAGTTATCTAAAAACCCTCGTTAAATTCTAAGCCGTAACATGAGTAATTGAGAACTTACTGCGTGATCCTCTATCGTTATATTCACAAGACTCAAATTACTTTATACAGCTTTGTTATGCTATCCACAAGGCTTACCTAAATGTAAGGAGAGACTCTGGCTATGACATGAGATGCTTATTGATCAGGTAGAGGAACCGTGTAACCTTGTTGTGCTATCCACAAGGACTGCATGCAAATCTATGTTCGTCTCGTAACGATGGTAATGCTTAGACCAGAATTAATGGTTTCTTGTGCTTTCCACAAGACCATTAAATCTCTGGGGGCCGAAGCTATGATCAGATATTGAAAGGAGTTGTAAGTCCCATGAGATGGGTGCTCTTTGATTGTATTACAACTTGTTGTGCTATCCACAAGGCTGTACTGCAAGTCATTGATATTCTAATCCCCACTAGGAGATTGTCAACATCTCCCGTTCTGTATATCTTAGGGTTACATAGTCCGTTGAAAGTTAGTAGGAGTTAAAACTTGCTTAAAAGTCTATATCTTGTTTTTTTATAATAATTGAATAGAGTACTTAGCAAGTCCGTGACCTCTATTCGATATGAGATACGGAAAGGCAGAAAGTCTATGGCCTTGATTATAAAGTGCCAGTTCTCAATGAAGAATAAGCAAAAAAGAAACCATGGGCAGCAATGACCTTTATCATGAAGATTGACAGAAAGCCACTTACATGGTCATTGTACTGCCATTTTGTGAAAGGGCAGCGGTTCAATAAGGGGACTAAATAACGGTAATCACTTTATGCCTAGATGCCTAGGATGGTCATGCACGACAATTTTCTCGTCACCTAGCACCTTTGGCAACATTCAAGGCCTTGGAATCTCTAAAACAACTCAAGGGAAGGAAGATGGATGGCCCTTAATGTGAGTGGTATGGATGGTTTGACATGTATGATATTACTATTGCTTTGAGCCGCTTATTCATGCCAACCAACATAGAATGGCCCCATCTGATCCACGACTTGCTTGAGAACCCCGCCGTTATTCTGGACAAGAGGCAATTGTTAAATGTTGCGACAAACATCAGAGAATTTGATGATCCTATGAAGAGGGCTACACTGTTGATAAGCTTTGGTCAGCGGTATTCTTCATCCACACCACTCGCCCACTTTTGCTGGCACCTGCCTGGTCACTGCTCTTGATTGATGACAAACCTAGATCTCCTCCCATTCTAATCAGAATCATTAGTTAATTCTTCAAACCATTCATGATCATTGATCCTAAGGAGTTTTTGGACAAATACATGGAGTTCTTAGTTTATGATCCACTGAATTCTTTGACTGTGATACCTTTCTCCCCTCCTTCTTTTCACTGCTTTGCCACAAATGAAGACCAAAAAAAAAAAAAGCGTCTATCCTTAAATCTCCACTCTCAAATCATCATTAAGGAAACCTTCTACCTTTCTTGTAAGTGCGCCCCGACCTACGGGCCACTTATTCAAGGTCTCCTAATTGATCTTCTTTACCCATCTACTGCGGGGTCTTCCCATGTATTCCCTCATGTATCCTCTGATCTCTCGTTCCCTTATTAGGATACTCTAGTCATGTTAGTGAGTCTAGGGAGTCTAATATAGAAGCGTTAGTTAGAAAGAAAACTAAGGGTAGGTAGATTTTTCCATATATATCTCCAAGAGCTAGCCCTTAGGTGCAAGGCCTGTTTAAAGATCCCCTCGTTCTTAGAAAATCCTATCTAGTTGCTAGAAGAAGAATGTGAGAAACAATGCTATGTAGATGAAGGATATGGAATGTATGAAATGATGAATGATGAGTATACCCTATAGAAGAAGGGGACGAAGAATATGAGAACGTGGTTGATATGTATGCAAGTGGAATTAGAGGATTTGATGAACCGTCAGCCGCAGTAGAAGAAACCACCCAATAAGTTAATCTGGGAACTAAGGAAAACCCTAGGATTGTCCTCAGAATGATAATTTGTCACCATTAGAAGTAGAAGCATTGATTAAGGTTCTCAACGATTATAAGGACACATTTGAATGGGGCTATGAGGATATGCCGAGTTTGGATCCCACTCTTGTAGAATACAAGATAACATTGAATCCAGGGTCTAGCTCGGTCAAACAAAAGTTAAGATGTTTCCACCCTCAGATGGCTTTAAAAATGAAAGAAGAGGTCACAAGCTCCACAAAGTGAAGTGTATTAGAGTCATCCTGTATCCTTAGTGGGTGGCAAACATTGTCCTGATAATGAAGAAGGTTGGAAGGGTCAGAATTTGCATTGACTTTTGGGACCTTTACTGCGTGTGTCCAAAGGATGATTTTACCCTACCTCACATTGATCTACTAATAAGTACACAATTTTAGATAAACAATAGATGAAATTTACACACTATACTGTCAATTTTATGTACAAAACCACATGGAATGATAGATAAATCGATTATGCTTTCAAAATGTTAAATTTACAAAATTTGATGGTCAAATATCATCATTTCATGGATTAAGTAAATGTGATAATTTCATATCCAATCAGAGCTTCTCGGCAATTATTTAATATACATTTCAATAATTTATTGATTACTGCATGAACTTAACTATTATTTTATATGGATACAAGACATGAGCAAGCAGATGGCATAGTGGTTAAACCACCCGAACTTTAACGAAGTTACCAGGGTTCGAATCCTGGAAGAAACAAGACTTTATTTTTGTATTTTCGCTTCAAATGGGACCCACATGCCAACTAAGAGAGAGAGAGGAGGGAATTCTGGAATTCAAAGAGAAGAATATATATTTCAAAATTCAAAATACCATTTATTGTTTTTAAAGAGGATCCCCTAATCAAGGGGCGGCTTAATGCAAAGAATTTAAACCTCTTTTATTATATTTTTTAAATTCAAATCCTCCCTTCTTTTCTATAAAACCAAGGAGGGAGGTCAAGTCAGGTGGGGGGGGGGGGGGGGGGGGCGGCGTATTCCAAAATTTTGGAAATTCCGATTTTCTTGAAGTCCTCAACTGAGCTCTCTCTCTCGCGTTTTCTCTCTTCTCCATTTTTTTTCTCTCTTAATTTTTCTCTCCCTCTCTCTATATTTTTTTAAAGGATTTTCCTATTTCTCTCTCCCTTTCCGAGCACCCTCTCCCTCTTCCCGTAGTGCTCTCTCTCTCTCCTAGCTCTTTCTCTCTCCTTCCAGTGCTCTCTGTCTCTCTCTCACTTTTGTTTTCTCTCTCTCTCCCTTGCGCCCTCGCGCTCTCTTTCTCTCTCTCCCTTTATCTTTCTCTCTCTGCAAATTACGCCTGCCACCGCCGCCCACCAGCGCCACATGTTGTACGGAGGCGTTTCACCAACCAGGACCTCGTCGCCCGTGTGAGGGTGGAAGCAGCCGCCGCCTGCAGGGTTGCCACGCATCAGCCCGCCGCCACCTCCCGTCGGTTCGCCCTCGACGCGCCTGCCTGCAAGCAGGAATCGCCTGCCACGCGGCGGCCTGAGAAGCAACTGTACGCCACCGCCAGCTGCCTGCCTGCCAGCCCGCCTGCTTAGCTGCCGCGCCCGCGGTTCACTACGCCCCGCCCGCCAGCATTGCCGGTCGTGCCCCGCCCGTAGTTCATTGCGCCCGAGCCGCACAGCACCCCCGCCAGTGGTGCACTGCACCGCCCGAGCCAGAGCTTTTACTGTGTTTTCCCTGTTATTCCTTTTAATTAGTTTATTTTAGTTAAGCAATTAGTTCGCATTTCTGTTATTACATTTTTTAGAATCATTGTAATCTTTCTTATTCTATTAATAGAGATCAAGTTATTGTATGTTTTTATCTTGTGGATATTTCTATTAGTCTTCTTAGATTATTTAGTTAGGTACCTCTATTTTGTTTAATCTCACTAATAGTGTTCTAAATGGTATTTTCTTAATAGAAAATAGGTGTTTTAATATTTTAGATGCGTAATTAATTTCTGGCACCTATTTAATCATCTTTTCTAAAATTGCATCTCAAAGTCATACTTGTCAACAAATATTTGCTAAGAAAACCCAAGAGTTTCAAAGTTAATAAGTCTATTTCTCCGTGGATCGACCCGATCTCAATCAAGTACTACTTTGTTATTTTTATTGAGATTCGAAAATTAAGATTGATGTTATCTGTGTTTTAACGATGGCATTTAAATACGCATCATCTACTTATTGACAACACAGTTGGATATGAGACTCTCATTTATGATGGCTTCTCCGGGTTCAATCATATTTACTTGGCAGAAGATGACCAAGAGAAAACTTCATTCACTACACCCTTGGGAAGTTATTGTTATGTGGTTATATCTTTCGGATTCAAGAATGTTATTGCTACTTGTTAGTTATCTATGTCTGTCAAGCCAATCACATAATTTGTATAATCTTGTTCTCATATTAATAATAAAGACATTTATATTCATTATGTGTAACTCAATTTAACATCTTATAATTAAGTCCATGAATGCATGGATGAGATCATAATGATGAGATTAACATATTTTAAACACACATTCTTAATTGTTCCTAGGCGGAAGATATTTGAGAAGGACATCAAATGTCCGATGAGATTAGTATAAGTTACTCTGGCTAATAAGATGAGGGTGATTGGTCTTATAATCACTTGTGTGGAGACACTAAGGCGAACATGTAGATGCTTATTGGTGAATGAGTTCACTGAACTGATCTGACTTGAATCACTGGATGGTAAATTATCTAACTGTCAACCTGTTTAATTCATTGTCACAATGGCGTGATTGGTCCTCAAATATGAGACACCAAAGACACCTTGTCGGTGAACTTCTGGGCTTTGACCCTGGCTATTATTTTTTTTTTTACTAAGGATCCTAATCAGTCAAGTGATCAGGTTCAACGAAATACCTTTGAAGGTGATTTAGTGTTCAATATGGGATCATTTGCTCTCGATAATTAAAGATAGAATACTCAGGGAATGATGCTTAAGAGTCTCTGGCTAGGGCATACATCATATTAGAAAAGATGTTTTCTGATATTGTATTGAAGCATCTAATCCAAGTAAATGAATCGATTAGGGTTTGAAAGTTGACCATACCCTAGGTTTACTTGAGAGCATTGGTGCGAGTGAAGGATTATAGCCACGCAGTAACTGAGGACAGGAAGGTTCTTTGAGCGGGTTGCTGACCCCCATTGCCTTAAGGAATCATGCATTGTTGCTTGGTACCCAAGTTGATTGGAAGCCTGATCGATTATCATGAGATTATAAATCAATTAAGTAATAATTTAATATGAGATATTAAATTAATTATTTTAAGTCAATAAGGGATTACTGGACCTATTGGTCTTGAAACCGGACTGGACTTGGGCCTAGAGGGTCACACGCACAAAGATTCTCGGTCGATGGTCAATAAGTGAGATTCATAATAACTCTTGGAGTTTTATGAAAAGTCACTTAAGTTATTATAAATAATAGTTGGGAGGGAATCCTAGGCCATGCTATAGGGTTTCCCACAGAGCCTAGCTTCCTCCGTCCCTCTGGCCGGTACCCCCTTCAAAGAGGGGACCCCCTTTTTCTCTCCTCTGCTTCTATGTATCTTGACTGTCGAGAGTCTCTACCGACATGCCGTAGGCACCATCATCAAAGAAGAAAGCTGGCGACCACGCTGAACTTGCTGAGGGATTGAGGATGAACCATCAATCAGAGGATCACGTAGATACCGCTAGAGGCCGGGCACTTGCATGACTGGCAGCATTACTCTACTGGAACAGAACAAACGTGGATTCGATTTCGTGCAAAGTGATGAACAATCACCCAATTATTTTCTGTTTTATCGAAACAAATTGAGAACAATAGGATAATTAAAAAATTTAACTTACTGCTGCGTTATGTTCATCATTTTTCCCATCCTACATCAATCCTTAGAATATATCTGCATGAATTTTTTTTTAAAATTATTTCAGGCATCTGAAATGGATTAAAATGGAAACCTAGCTCTGATAGCAAGTGAGAGCACCAGGGCAAGGAGGAGGGGATGGCGGCGACTAGGGTTTAGCACTAGGCCATACCCTCCCCTCCCTGGCCAGGTCGGGCCCTACTGACTCAAGCTGGCCCTAGCCAGATCGGGCCACGGGGCCCGGTTTGGCTCGATTGGCTTGGCCAGTCCCTAGCCTTAGGCCCATTAAATAATTTTTTTATTTTTAATTTTGAAACTTTGTTAAATTTTTAAAATAGAATTGTTTTATTTGGTGAATCCCATTTGAAAGGATTATTATAGGGGTTTCTTAACAAATGTTGTTAAGTGATTTTTGATTAATTTAAGTGTTAGATTAATGTAATTTAGAAGAGTTCTATATCTTTATAGAATGTTTTTGGAAATCATTTCGGTTTATTAATGCACATGTTGCTGTGTATTACTATCTTTTAATGTACATTAAAAGCATGCTTAGAAAATGAAAATTTTGAAAAATCTCAAATAAACTCAATTTTGATTGGATCCCAGATTTTTTAAAAAAACCAAAATTACTTTATTTTCAAAAAATTGAGCCCCATTTGATGTGTTATATCCTGTGTAGATGGCTAAAAATCTATTGGTGGTCATGGGCAGATAGTTAAATTATCATATCATGTGATGGTATGGTGTGGATGTGGATGTGTGGTGATGATTAATTAAGTATTAATTATTAAGGCGTCCGTGCCTCCCTCTTTTCCTTCACTGCAATGAATTTTTACCTCCTTCCTTCAACGTACTCGCCATAAGGCTTTCTCAATTTACAAATGTATAATTTGATATTGTTCAATTAGTTTGTAATTGAACCTGATGGTCGAGGAGGAGCGAGGACGATCCACAACAACAATCAGGAAGATGTTTAGGAGATGACATCACCCATCTATGTGCTTGACAACTTTTGATATAATTGTGTTATTAATTAATGGTGATAAACTGTTTGGCTCCAATTTGATCATCGTGTTGTCTATGACCATCCTAATTTGATGCATGCCTTATATTTTGATTTTGAATCAAAATATATATATCTAGGTATAGTAAATAGTTAATATATTTGATGGATAAAATTTTAATAAAACCCTAGTTAAAACTTTAAGCAGTAGCGCGAGTTATTAAGAATGTACCGCGTGGCCCTCCATCATTATAATTTTAGAATTTGAATCAGATCAGGTAGGTTTGTTGTACTATCCACAATACATGTCAAATTCTGAGGACAAACTAAAACTATGATATGTGATGCCTTAAACGGAGTAGAGAAATGTTGTAGCTTTGTTGTGCTATCCACAAGCGCTACATCCAAATGTATGCCTGTTAAGTAATGATTGTATGCTTAAACCAGGCTTTAATGGCTTGTTGTAATATCCACAAGGTTGTTAAAGGTCTGGGGGCCGAAGTATGATAAGATATTGCAGGAGTTGGAAGTGTCAAGATTTGACTGCTCTCTGGTCATAGTGATTTGTTGTGCTATCCACAAGATCACATTATGAGTCAATAAGATTATGATCCCCACTCAGAGATTGTCAACGTCTTCCATTCTGTATATTTCAAGGTTATATTGTCCAACAAAAATTAGTGAGAGTTAATCTTGATTGAAGTCTTAATCTTGATTAAATAACTTAAGAGCATCTGTCAATTCATTTGCATTTCCTTTGTTGACCAAAATGTCATCAAACAACCCGCTCCGTGGCATACCAGATGCTAATAAGTTTGACATGCTCGAACTACTCAGATTGGCTAAGAAATTTGAAGATGTCCTCAGGTCTGAGCAAATTACCTATGTCTTTGAGGGTCAGGCACTCTCGGAATCACCCTTGATGCACCTAAATGGGAAATAATCACGAATGAAAAGCGAAAAGAGGATTCCATTATTGTCCAATGCTACATACTTGTCTCCATGAGTAATGAGTGCAGAGGCAGTATGAGAAGATGGATGCCAGATCCATCTTGCTCCATCTGAAGGAGCTATTTGAAAAGCAAAGAAGGATTGAGCGATATGAGATATCCAATAACCTATTCAGGGCTCATATGGCAAAGGGTTTTTTTATGTAGACCTATGTGCTGAAGATGATAAAGTAGATTGACAGGCTCGTTGCGCTTGGCTTTGATCTTCACAAAGACTTGAGCATTGACTTCATCCTTTAGTCACTGCCCGACTCATTTTCTCAGTTCATCATTAACTTTAACAAGAAATGTAATACTCGAATATGTTAAATATACTAAATCAAAAGACTACCAACAACACTGGTTAGCCATTTTTTGGAACTTGAATTGAATAGAACTTCGAAGTTAAGCGTGTTCGGTTAGGAGAAGTCCCAAAATGGGTGACCTTCCTGGGAAGACTACCAACTAGCACAGTTGTGAGGCTAGTTAGCTAATTGGGTCATTATAAAATGATATTAAATCCACAAACCAACTGGAAGTGTAGGAGCTAAGTGCCACACATGGCAAAGTGCTACACCATAAAAGGGCTACCCTAGAGTGTGAAGTCGCATGGTGGGAGCCCCCTCTTGAGCCTGTGGGGGCCACCTCTAGAATCATACCTGCCTGGTGGATTGGTTATGGGCTATGTGGAATATGGTCCTGACAAGGATGTCAGACTTCTAAAGAGGGTAGATTGTAATACCCCGTATAAAAATATGTTAAATAGACAAAATCAGTAGAATACAAACAACATACGGTTAGCTATTTTTCGGAGCTCGAGTTGGAAAGAACTCCAAACTTAAGTGTGCTTGATTGAGAGAAATCCTATAATAGGTGACCTTTCTGGGAAGTCTACCAACTAGCACAGTTGTTGGGCTAGTTACCTTGCTAGGAAGTCTACCAACTATACCCTGAGTGTTTAAATCAGGTGACTCTGGCTGAGCTACTTAACATGCTCAAGAAAGCCCATTGTTCTCTTGGTCGGTAGGGACAGAAGAAAGATAAGGGCAGTCTAGGCCTTTAAGAAAGGCAAAGGTAAGCAGTAGCCCAAGCAGAAGCCAGCTTAGAAGAAGGGCAAGGGCAAAGGAGTACAGAAGGGTAAGTGTTTCCACTGACAGCAGAAGAGACACTAAAAGAGGTACTGTAAAGACTATCTTGCACAGAAAGCTCAAGTAAAGAAGAAGTTTGCACAATTATACTTTTGGACATCTGCTAGGGTTTTCATGGGACACGGCGGCTGCTAGGGTTTGATGTTCCATGGCATCGATGGGGGGGACCCCGGCCCCCCTCCCCATGGCCAGCGCCTAGGGGCTTCATTAGGGATCGCTATTGGATCGTCTGCCATGGCGGGGGTGCATTCTTCTATGTGGAGGAAAAGCTTCGTGCAGGTGGTGGTTGACTCCTCTTCAGTTCTATTGATGGAGAAATCCGGCCTCCGTAGACTAGTATAGACTTCCACAAGATGAGACAACGAACCTTGTTATCTAGGAGGGCTGATAGGTGTCCGTGACGTAGACGAAGCCCATCCTCCGAATTTGCCTAAGTGAGTAGGAAGGCTGAGTGGGATGAGAGGCCGAGGGGCCGAGAAACCGAGAGGCCGAGGCCGACTAATCGAAGAGGTTGAGAGACCGAGTCCCTACTTGAGTCGAGGGACGACGAGTACTGAGACCAACTGGACAAGGAGGCTAAATGGTTGAGGCCCAGTAGGCCGAGAGGTCGAGGCCGATTGCTCGAAGAGGCCGAGAGTCCGAGTCTCCACTTGAGTTGATGGATGAGTAGTGCTGAGGCCAACAAGACGAGGAGGCCGAGTGACTGAGTAGGCTGAGGTTGAATAGGCCAAGAGCTTGAGGTCGACTGTTCAAAGAGGATGAGAGGCCGAGTCGGCCGAGAGCTTGAGGCCGAGTAAGCCGAGAGCTTGAGGCCGACTGCTCGAAGAGGCCGAGAGGCCGAGTGACTTAGGCCGAGGACGAGTAGGCCGACCAGTGCACTGAGCAGTAACGTCAGTGGGGCCCCGAGTTTTGTCCCAGGGGAGACCCCTCCGATGCTCAAGTTAGAACCATGACATGTGGCAAAAGGTGAGTGACTAAGTAGGGAGTAGGGAGCCCTTCTTTTCTCCCTTTTCTTTTTTGATGCCTTTGGGTCCCTTTTGTAGGAGGGGGTAGGTGAGCACTTTATGTTACAGCCGTTGTGGGACTATTTTGCTTGCATCTTGTAGAAGAGACCCATACCCTTAGAAGGGAATATAAATTACCCTCATCACTTGCCCTCCACTCCCAAGTCTGAGCCGAGTCAAACATTGCTGAGAGGAAGGGAGTAATTCTTTTTGCATCGAGGTCATTCGAAACTGGCACTCTTATTCAAGGTAGAATTGAGGCCAAGGAGGCCGAGATCGATTGGCGAAGGAGGCCGAGAAGCCAATTGCTTGAAGAGGTCGAGAGGACGATTGCTTGAAGAGGCCGAGAGGTCGAGTACTTGAAAAGGCTGAGAGGTCGAGTAATTGAAGAGGCCGAGAGGTCGATTGCTCGAAGAGGCTAAGAGGCCGATTGCTTGAAGAGGTCGAGTACTTGAAGAGGCCAAGAGGTCGATTGCTTAGTGAGGCCAAGAGGCTGATTGCTTGAAGAGGCCGAGAGGCCAAGTACTTAAAGAGGCCGAGAGGCCAATTGTTTGAAGAGGCTGAGAGGCCGATTGTTTGAAGAGGCTGAGTACTTGAAGAGGCCGAGAGGCCGATTACTTAAGGAGGCCGATTTCTTGAAGATGAAATGCTGCTCTGGGTACGGTCTGCATGAGCTGAAGGACAAAAGGCCGAGTCGAAGATGAAATGCCACTCTCGGTATGGTTTACACGGCCAAGGCTGCTCCTGATACGGTCTGCATGGGCTTAAGGACGAGAGGCCGAGTAGGTCGAGTCGAAGATGAAATGTCGCTCTTAGTATGGTTTACACAGCCGAGGCCGCTCCCAATACAGTTTGCACGGGCTTAAGGTTGAGAGACCGAGTAGGCAGAGTCGAAGATGAAATGCCGCTCCCCGTACGGTTTACACGGCTGAGGCCGCTCCCGATACAATTTGCATGGGCTTAAGGACGAGTGACGCTCCCAGTATGGTTTGCACGGCCGATACCGCTCCTAATACGGTTTGTACAGGCTTAAGGACGAGTACCACTCCCGGTACAGTTTGCACGGCCGAGACCGCTCCCGATATGGTTTGCACAGGCTTAAGGACGAGAGGCCGAGTAGGCCGAGTGGAAGATGAATGTCGCTCCCGGTACGGTTTACACGGCCAAGGCCGCCCTATATACGGTTTTCACGTGCTTAAGGACGAGAGTCCAAGTAGGCCAAGTCGAAGATGAAATGCTGCTTTCGGTACGATTTACATGGCCGAGGCCGCTCGCGATGCGGTTTGCACAGGATTAAGGACGAGAGGCCGAGCCCTACTCCTGATACGGTTTGCACTGCCGAGACCGCTGCCGATATAGTTTGTGCAGGCTTAAGGACGAGAAGCCGAGTAGGCCAAGTCGAACATGAAATGCCACTCCCGGTATGGTTTACACGGCCGAGGCCGCTCTCGATATGGTTTGCACGAGCTTAAGGACGAGAGGCCAAGTAGGACGAGTCGAAGATGAAATGCCGCTCCCGATACAGTTTACACAGTCGAGGCCGCTCCCGATGCGGTTTGCACGGGCTTAAGGATGAGAGGCCAAGTAGGCCAAGTCAAAGATGAAATGTCGCTCTCGGTACGATTTATACGGCCGAGGCCACTCTTGATACAGTTTGCACGGGCTTAAGAACAAGAGCCTATGTAGGCCGAGTCGAAGATGAAATGCCGCTCCTGGTATGATTTATACGGCCAAAGCCGCTTCCGATACAGTTTGCACGGGCTTAAGGACGAGTGCCGCTCCCGGTATGGTTTGCATGGCCGAGACCGCTCCCGATACGGTTTGCACGGGCTTAAGAACGAGTCCCACCCCTGATACGGTTTGCACGGCCGAGATCGCTGCCGATACAATTTATGCGGGCTTAAGGACGAAAGGCCGAGTAGGCCAAGTCGAAGATGAAATGTCACTCCCGGTACAGTTTACACGGCCGAGGCCGTTCCCGATACGGTTTGCACGAGCTTAAGGACGACAGGCCGAGTAGGCCGAGTCGAAGATGAAATGCCGCTCCCGATACAGTTTACACGGTCGAGGCCACTCCTGATACGGTTTGCACGGGCTTAAGTGTTCGGTTTGCTGTGTCGAGATCCGACCGAAAACGCAGCGGAAATAATTTTTTGGGATCGGATCTATCCCGTTTCGATCAACAAAATTAAACCGGTAAATCTTATTTACCTTGCGCGGATTCGAATCCACGTTCGTACTCTGGTTCCGTCGAAGCGATGCCGTTAGCTGCGCAGGTGCCCGGCCTCTAGCGGTATCCACACGGTTCTCCTCGCGATGGATCGTCCTCGCCTCCTCGCTCGATGCGGCGTTCGTGGATCCCGTCTGGCTGTGCATAATCCGCCGCGACATGCGGATTCGGAAACTCCTGTCGGACGGAAGGTGGAGCTGTCGGGAGCCGAAGTGGAGCCTCTAGATGGCCACCTAGTGTCGTGTGCCCAGGAGAGAGGAGAGATAAAGAAGGCGGCGGCTAGGTCAAGGTTGCTGGCCCCTGACCTAGCGGCCGTTCTTTTATAATAAGCATATTTGCGGTTTTTCACAAAAATCCATACTTATCCGAAATCCCGTCGGATTATCCATCGACTTGAAAGCTTTTACGTGTGACCCTCTAAGCCCAAATACCAGTCCAGTTAATGGCCCATTGAGCCTAGTAACTCTTTACTGACCCATTGAATTAATTAATATCCGTATATTAATTAATCAGCTGAATTTAATGTCCCCAGTGAATTCGGACGAGCTTCTGATCACGTTGGATGCCAAGCAACATCGCGTGATCCTGGATAGATTTGGGGTTATCGCAACCCTCTATTGGAACCTTTCCGTCATCGGTGAGCGCGCGGATATAATCCTTCATCCGTATAATTTTCCCAAATCGACCTAGGGTATGGTTTACTGTTGAACTCTAGCCGGTCGATTCACTTGAATCAGATGTTGCTAATCTATATCGGATAACTCTTTATCTAATATAATGTCTACCCTGGCCAGGGACTTAAGCGCATCATTCCCGGAACATTCTCTCTCATAATACCGAGAGCGGATGATCCCATATTGAACACACAATTACCTTTGAGGGCATTTCTCTGAACCCGATCATTTTGACTTATTGATAACCCATGGTTAGGGATTCGTTAGTCAAAGTCAAAGCTCAGAGACGTACCATCAATGTATCTTTAGTGTCTCAGGTCCAAGGATCATCTACACAACCGAGACAAAAGAATCGAGCTGGCTAACAGTGAGGTATATACCATACAGCGATTCTAGGTCGGATCAATTCAGTGAACTCATTCTCCATTGAGCACCTACAGGTCCAGCATAGTGTCTCCACACAAGTGACTTATAGGATCAGTCACCCTCATCATATGAGCTGAAGAAACTTGTACTAGTCTATCTGGATGTTTGATGTCCATCTCAAACATCCTCCGACTATGAATAATTAAGAACATGTGTTTATAAGTCTTTGGTCCCGTAATTAGGATCTCATCATAATCCGAAGATTGTTGCACATGTTTATGGACTTCATTATGATACAATAAACATAGATTGAATTAATTATACACAATGAATTAATGTCATTTATTAATAAACTGAATTAATATATAGTATCGGATTGGCTTTGAGACCATCTAATACTAACATTAAGGACGAGAGGTCAAGTAGGCCGAGTCGAAGATGAAATGCCGCTCCTAGTACGATTTACACGGCCGAGGCCACTCCCGATATAGTTTGCACGGGCTTAAGGACAAGAGGTCGAGTAGGCCGAGTCAAAGGTGAAATGCCGCTCTTGGTACAGTTTACATGGCCGAGGCCGCTCCTGATACGGTTTGCACGAGCTTAAGGACGAGAGGCCGAGTAGGCCGTGTTGAAGATGAAATGCCACTCCCGATACGGTTTACACGGCCAAGACCGCTCCCAATACGATTTGTACGGACTTAGAATAGTGTCACTCCCGATACGGTTTGCACATAGTTTACGTGGGCTTAAGGATGAGTGGCCGAGTAGGCCGAGATTGAGAAGGGAGCTGAGTGTGACTCCCTTGAGTATGACTTTTTATCGCATTTTCCACAGACGATGCCAAGTGTTGATACCACTGTCAAGATCGGGGGGGATGACGAAGAACGTAGTGGAAACGAAATGAATGAAATTAATCCCGCCTGCTCCCAATTCGTTTTCGACAAAAATAAACAAATGCAGTGATCACACATCGCCTTGCGTGGATTCGGATCCATGTCTGAGTGGTTCCGACGGAGTGACACTACCAGCTACGCACGTGGTCGGCCTCTAATGGTATCCACGCGATCTTCGTCGAAGGTTTATCCTCGTCTCTCCTCGTCAGATTTGACGCGTTCGCCGCAGTTTCTTCTCTATGGCAGCATTCGCAGCATGCAAACAGGCTTCCAACAGTTGGGAATCGGAGGCGTGCACCAGAACAACATGAGTTGCCCTGTGGGGGGGCTGCTATACTATATCAGAAAATCACTTCTCTACTATAGTGTTTGCTCTAGCTAGAGACTCATGCGCATCAGTTCCGAAGCATTCTCTCACCAATTATAGCGAGTGAACAATCTCATATTAAACATTCAATTACCTTCGAAAGTATTCTGCTGAATCCAATCGCTTGACTAATTAGGACCTCATGGTTAGAGATCCATAAGCCAAGGTCAATGCCTAGAAGTCGACAAGGTCTTTGGTGTCTTAGGTCCAAGGACCAACCACACTACCGTGACATTGAATCAAGCTAGTTGACAGACAGGTAAATTCCTATCCAGCGATTTAAGTTAGATCAATTCAATGAACTCATTCCCTAATGAGCACCTGTGTGTTTGCCTTAGTGTCCCCACACATATGACTATGAGATCAATCACGCTCATCATATGAGCAGGCACAACACAACCAGTCTATCCATATGCAAGATGTCCTATCTCTTATATCCTTTGACTGGGAACATTTTAGGGATTATGGTTAGAAGTATTGGTCTCATTATCATAATCTCACTATGATCTAATATTCCTAGATAATCCCACGAACTTCATTATGCTCTATGAGTTAAATGTCAATCTTCATAATGAATTAATTGCCATTTAGTTGGTGAACTAGAATATAATAGGGGTCTTATGATCGACTTTGAGAATACTTATATCTAACAATCTCCCACTTGGACTAAAGTCAATCACCTCCATATTTGATCTCCATCAAATCTAGGTGATGCTCACAGAAGGTTTGTGACTAAGGCTCTTAGTTGGAGATCTACTATATCATCTACAATGGAACCCTTTCCATTACTATATATCCTCTACAAATGATCTTTCTGATTAAGTAAAAGTGTCTCAGAATGTTCTCCAACTTCTGATGAGACCGCGACTCTTTCACTTAATCAGTTATTCTCACTGTTGTCACACAACAACCAGACGAGATCAAAGGCATATAGAACTACTCCTAGTTCAGGGATGAACTCTTTCATCTATATTATTCCAGTAACGGTGTACCTATGTTTGTCGTCAAGTCAGAATTCGATGTCAGTTTTCTATTATCCATTACTCATTGGAGGCTCGAGTCAGGACAAGCTCACAGCTTTAAATTCCTTCAGGTGCCAGGAGCACATCCTTAGCTTTTCTTAAGTACATAAGGATGTATTTTTTTATCTTCTCACAAGGTTCTCCTAGATCCGCCTAATGCTTATTGCACATAATGTATCAGGTCCAGTATATGCAATCTCTTTTCAAGAGTCATGAGAAATATTTTCTTAGAGAGGTTAATTCCACGTCTCATCAGTATGAGATATCTTTGAAATTTATCACGTCAAATCTTTTGACATTTCAGTCAATGTACTTAAATTAGGTTAAATCAAGCATCCTTAACGATCTATCTTTATAGAGCCCTATTTCCAATATGCAGGATGCTTCACTTAAATGTTTTGTGGAAAAATTATGGATAATTATGCTCTTACCGATATAACATCCTTATGTCATTTCCAATAGATAAGATGTTATCAATGTAAAGCATTAATAAATTGGCCGTGCTCTCACTAGCCTACTTGTACACACATAGTTCATGTTCATTCTTAATGAATTCACAAGATTTGATCACCTGGTCAAATCTCTAATTCCAACTTTGGTCTTAAAGGTTAGATATCTAATGCCAATGTCCAAGCCCACAAGGAAACATAAAATTTAGGCAAACTTGTCATAGGTCGCACTATATCAAATAAGGTATGATTCCTCTTTAAATACACCACACACTTGTGGCATATTATAAGGAGTCAATTGAGAGAGAGATACCATTATCCTAGAAGAATTGTGTGAATCATGCACTCAAGTATTCTTCTACTCAATCAAATTGAAGAGTTTTACTATTATTTCCAGTTACTAGTGTCCTTGTGAGGATATGCACTAAAGTCAGTTGCATATCTACTTAACAAGGTTCCCAATAAGTTTGTGTCTTCCACTGCATATGAGTTATGGAAGGGCAGAAAGCCCAACTTTAAGTATGTTAAAGTCTGGGGTTGTCCTGCCTATGTAAAGAGACATAATCCAGACAAACTGAAATCTAGAATTGATAGGTATAGACTTGTAGGATACCCAAAAAAGACTTTTGGATATGACTTTACCATCTTGAAAAACAAAAGGTGTTTGTTACTAGGAGAGTTGTGTTCCTAGAAGAGGAGTATCTCCTTCAGGAGGACAGTGGGAGTAAAGCAGTTCTAGATCTTCAAACTGCACAAGTCTCAACAAATAAGCCGTCAATTCTAGAACCTATTCAGGAACACAAGCACGAATCGCGTAGGTCTGCAAGGGTACTGAGACCACCTGAAAAATATGTGAGACATATCAGTAAGGGTACGTCAAGTGTACCTTACAATGAGGATGATGATCTTAAGACCTAATTGAGAGTCCAGAAGCTGAAAAATGGCGAGAAGCGATAAACTCTAAGATACAGTCTATGTACACAAACCAAGTTTGGAACTTGGAGGACTATTGGACGCAAGTGGATCTTTAAGAGAATGATTGATGTAGATGGACAAATCAACACCTATTAGGTCAGGTTGATAGCAAATGGATATCGTCAAAGGTAATAAATAGACTATAACAAGACTTTCTCACCAGATTGCTATGATAAAGTCAATTAGAATTCTTCTCACCGTTATCACACACTAATAGAAACTAAGAGCGATGTCTATCCACAATCTGAGCTCATCAAAACATATCCATATTCACACCCAGGCCCTTATGATAATAAATTTCACTTTATCCAATCCCAAATCATAATAGGAGATGCACGATGATTATGAAATCTGACAGATGGATGTGAAGACTGCATTCCTCAATGAAAATCTTGAAAAAGAGGTGTATATGATACAACCTGAAGATTTCACATCTAAAGAATGTCCAGATAAAGTGTGCAAACTTCATAGATCTATTTATGAATTGAAGCAAGCCTTCCGGAGTTAGAACATAAGATTTGATGAGGCGATCAAATCCTATAATTTCATTAAGAATTAAAATGAACCGTATGTGTATCACCTTTCTCGTACTTTATGTTGATGACATCCTACTTGTAAGGATTGAGGTTCGGGTTCAGTTATCGGGTTGGTTTCGGTGTCGGACCCCTTAGTTTGGGCCATTGTAGGTCTAGTGCATGGTCTTTTTATCGCGTCGAGCTGGCAAGACGCGCTTTTGAAAGGCGTCGGCCTTGGGGGACGCGATTTAAAAGCCATTGCAGGTGTGCCATGTGGGCGGGCGTTGGGACACATACGTATGGCCCCGATCTTGTCATCTGAATGACGTCTTACATGGTCGACGCGATTCAGACAACTGCCAGTGTACGACCCCTATCCTGTCGCCTGAACCACGTCGTCTAGGGACGACGTGATTCAATTTGGTCGAACTTGACGCCCCAAGCCCTCCCTCCTTTCTCTCATTCTCTCCTTATCACTCTCACTCTTCCCTCTCTCCAATTCTCTTCCTCTTCCCCTTCTTCCTCTTCCACCACTCCAACACTTCCCTATCTCCCACCACTACCACCACCATCTCCTCCGCGACACTTCACTCTGCAAACAGTGGTCGACATCTCGATGGGGTGACGGCATCCACGGTGGTACCGGCAATGGCTTGCGGTGTAGCAGATCGGCGGCGATGAGCTAGGAGGAGTTTAAGTAACCAGTCAGGTGACGATCCTCACGTTTGTTTCGATAGTTTTAACTCATGATTTCCCACTTTTGAGCATGCTATGTGTGTAGGGATTCTGGGTAGAAATGAGCATATTTTAGGAGGCTTTTGATGGAAATAGGAATTTTTGTGGTTAATGGATTCCCCCGTATCTTCATTTGTGCTATTTTTGTTCGTTTTGGGGGAGGGATTTTTGTGTTGTGGCTCGGGGAAAGTCGGAGGAGATTCTGTTTTCAAGCACTAAATGGCGTCGAGCTCAAGCGACGCGATTTAGGCTTATGACGTCGACTCAGGACGACGCGATTCAAACCAGAGCCCCTTAATTTCTTGCATTTAGCATGTGTAACTATTATATAATATGTCAATTAGATTCTTGTATATTGTTAGACAATATTGTTAAATGCATGTTTGAAATCATACATTGGGGACAGGGATTTCCTTGTAATCAGAATCAAATTGTATTGTGTTTATGCGATCGTGGACCTAGAGTGACAGTTGTTAGTGCTTGACACCCTGTGTCGGTGTGGGAGTGACAAGGTGACGCCTAGTAGGCGAGGATCATCTAGCTTACTCCGGGATAATAACTAGTACCGGTGTGGGAGTGGTACACTTCGGAGTGTCACTCGTGACTAGAAGGAGGCAAAACTACCTACAGCCAGACAGGTCGGAGTAGCCAGCGCGCTATCCGAGAGGTTGTTGTTACATCCCAACGGGTCGATGTTTTTCAGGTTAGTTTGGCAGTTTCTTGTGTGTTCCTTTTGGGTGGACGTATGATTTAATTATTGTTTTATTCATACATATCTTGCTATTATATATGTATCCTTGTTGTGTTGCGACTGTGTGTGCGTGTGTGGGAGGTGGGGATCGAAGGATCCCTACTGAGTCTATTCTGGTGTGACTCACTCTCTGCGTAGGTGAGGGTTCTTGATAGGCGTAGCAGTTGTAAGGTTTCATCTCGAATTGTGCGCTAGCAACCACTGTTCTAGAGTATGCCCCGATTAAGACTGTCAATGGATACCCGAGTTCCGATTATCCGCTCCGTTTCCATTTTTATTAGTGGATACGAAACTCCGTTAAAGACCACCCGTTAAGTTATAGGAAACGAAAATGGATCTCCGATAGTAATAGGAGTCGGAAACGGAAACACTCATTTCCGCATCCGCTAACCCATTTCCGTTTCCGAATGATCATGTACCTTATACATCCATCCACACACACACACACACACATATATATATATATATAATATCTAACCGTGAGAATATCTCTTGACAGTTTGATAAAAGAAAGGTCATAGTAAAAAGTTGAAAACTTTTTAACATTTTAATATTACTTTATGGCATATGTTTGGGTATATTTATATGTAAATTTAGAATGATAGATAAAGTAGATTTCAAAATTCAAAATTCATAGATTATTAATTTTTACTTATATTAAAACTTTGTAGATTTAAAATTTTAATTACTAGAAGAAAGTTTATCAAAAAGTGAATAGTAATAGTGATTTTAAATATCTTCTTAATATAGTAATGATGATAGCGGAAACTTTCGTTTACTTCCGTTTCCGATTTCCGATTTAAAAGCGGAAATAGATGCGGAAGCGGAAACACTCACTTCCTACTCCGTTTCCGTCTACGATAAACCTTATAGGAAACGGAAGCAGAAGGTGCCATTTCCGTTTCCGTCTCCGAGCGGTTGACAGACTTAGCCCCAATGTAGTTGTACTTTCATTTTCAAGCATGTACGCATAATTATTACTTTTCAGTTTGATTATGTAATTATTTGCTAAGTTGAATCGAATTATAATAATTTTTAATTCTTGCACCTTCTACAATTTAATGATGTGTGGAATGCTTAGCTTAGTTTATCATTTATTTCTCAGACTCATCAAGATCCTAGTTTGATTCCTAATTTTAATGATTTGGTACCTATTTAGTAATCGGATCCTTGATTATAAGGTGGTGGGTCGTTACACTACTCATTGAGAATGATATAGCGATGTTATCATCAGTAAAAGTATGGCTATGAAAAAACTTCTCTATGAAGGATTTAGAAGAAGCATCCTACGTAATGGGAGTATAGATATATAGAAATAGATCAAAGAGGGTGCTTGGCTTGACCCAATCCATGTATATAGACACCATTGTCAAAAGATTTGACATGAAAAATTCTAAGAAAGGTCTCATACCGATTAGACATACCCTAAAACTCCTAAAGAGAGGACAATCATGGATAGAGTCATGTATACTTCTACAATAAGATCTATCATGTATGTCATGCTATGTACGAGGCTTGATGTGACATATACTCTAAGTGTTATTAGTAGGTATTAGGCGGACCCAAGCGATGCACACTAAAAAGCTGTGAAATGTATCTTAAGTACTTCAGAAGAACTAAGAATATGTTTTTGGTCTATAGAGGAGGTAACTTGAAGCTACAAGGATACACAAACTAGAACTTTCAATCTGATCTCGATGGTAACAAGTCTACTTCTAGATTTGTATTCACTTTGAATGGAGGTGCAATGAGTTAGAAGAATTTTAATTAAGAAACCACCACATATTCAACGACAAAAGTTGAGTACACTACTACAGTTGAAGCCTCCAAGAAAATTGTTTGGATGAAGAAGTTTGTCGCTGACCTTGGTATAGTGCCAAGTATCTATGATGTGGTCCCGTTATTGTGTGACAACAATAAGACTGATGCACAAGCAAAAGAGCCATGATCTCATCAGAAGTCGAACTATATTCTGAGACGCTTTCACATGATCAAGAAGATCATTGCCAAAGGAAATGTCCTGGTGCTCAGCTGACAACATAACAGATCCATTGACGAAGCCTTTGACTCAAATTATGTCTATGCATCACCTAAAGACTATTGGTGTACCGTGTAAAGATGATTGACTTCAATCCAAGTGAGGATTGTTAATTATGTATGTCCATCAAGCCAATCACATGTCTTGGGCAATATGTAGACATGCACTTTTAACATCATCTTGAGTATATTTCTCATGTTTTTAATATTAATACCCTACTTTGATTATTATTTCTAAAATTATTGTGAATTTTTAAGAATTTCAGGTTCAGAGGATTTAAACGTCTAGGTTGTTGGATATTTTATTCGTCCGACGGCTACGGGTCTAAACATTTTTATCCAATTTCTGAGAATTAAGATTTTCTTGCTTTTAAGATGACGCGTCTAAAGAGATGGACACTCGCCAAGATAGACGTCTAGTCAATTGGACTTCATTATGAAACGATAATAAAACGAATTACACATAATAAAATAATGTCATATTATTAATAAATGAACAAAATTATACAAAATCATATTGACTTGTAGAGCACCGAAGACTAACATAAAGCTCATGAGTCAATTTTCTATTCATGTTAGTACCAAGATGTACAATAGTATGAAAGACATTCATTGATTTTGTTCCTAGATGCCTTAGTTGACAACAAATGAGGAGAAAAGTCAAAACATATTGGTCCTTTATAATCTATAGAGATTCCACTATAGAAATGGAAACATATCACAATGGACTGTGTTATGGTTGCCTAAAACACAGAGAAAGAATGATATGATCTGAATGATTGTAAATAAGTTGACTAAATTTACTCATTTTCTTACTATACATAAGATTTATTCTTTGGAAAAATTGACCAAAATATATATATTGATGAGATTATTAGACTCCATAGTGTGTCAATATCTATTATTTCCAATAGAGATTCCAGTCACAGTTGAAAATATCCATATGCAGGAAGACAATGTCTAATGGCACTAAACTGAGGCAGATCATTAAAGAATGAGGAATGCCTAACAATGCACCACATCAATAGCTCAATGAGCATCTGCACGGAGCAATAGAACACTTCAAGGAACTAGTGCTGTCAAAGTTTGGAACATAACACTTCTACACCTGATTTGCCAATTAAATGACAATTTTAAGAGGAAATAAGCATACCTAAGTTTGTCTTATTGGCCAATTAAATGACAAGTTTAAGAGGAAGTAAGCATAGCCAAGTTTATTTTACGCCTTGTATGAGGTATGGAAGTAATCTTAAGAGATTATTTAATCATGGCCATATATTCATAGGTAATATTGATTGCACAACGTACAACCAGTAAGCATAATCAAAATTACTTCATGAAGTTCTTAAACCGAATAGTGATTTATGCCTCCTATAATGATCACTAAGCCTTAAAAGATTTGAGCTTTCTCAGCTCATAATTTTCTGTTTTGCAAAATTCTTCATGATGAATCTCCTTTGCAACATAAGAAACATCCCGTCACCTGATTAACAAAGACAGCTGATTGTGATCCTTCTAAATCTTTGGCTGCCTTGGTCCCATTGTGATCCTTCTATATATTTCCTCTTATTGTTAGAAGAATTAAAGGAACATGCTTATTCATAAAGGAATCTTACTTTTATGTGCATGTAAGCCCACCCTTTTGCTCTCCATCTTTCCTCTAACTTCATTGTTGTCCCCAAATAGTTGATGATTCATTTGTTAACTAGATCTGATGTTTGTTAATTTATAGGGAGCTTTGAAAGTCACTTATCATGAAATAAACAAAATAAAATATTAAATTATTAATTCAAACCATCCACAACAGTTTATTATGAAATAAAACAAAACAAAATATAAATGATCACTTCAAGTGACTCAAATGTTTGGAAAAGTGTCCCTTGGTAATACACCACACTTTAGGTGTTTACTTCAAGTGCAAAAAAGACATTAATAACAATTTGTACATGTAAAGGGGCTCAAAGATATTTAAGGGTCCTAATTAACTAAATTTTATGGGAGTTTAATGTCAAAACGAAAGTAAAGCAATAGAATGAGAGAAAATCAAATTAGGCTTGACAAGCATCATGATAAAGGGCATAGGCAGAAATGGAGATCAAATCGTAGGACCCCATATTACAACGCTAAAGATCAGTATCAACCATTAAGAGCTCAATTTGTTTTTCTTATTCGATCAATTTGTCATAATATTGCTACAAGATCCAAGAATAAGAACTCCTAAATAAATCAACTAAATTGCCAGAGAAAAAGAGGAATTTTGAGAATTTACAGTGGATCTTAGGGGACAAGTAACAGGGGCCAATAAAACCTCTTAAAATTACAGGCTGTGATATTAGAACAATCCAAGAGATTTATCATTTTTTGGTTAGGTGATCAACATCATTACTTACGGCACTGGGAACAAAATTTTCATTGAGAGTGGTTCTCGACTCAGAACCAACATTCTGTCTGAGCATTCTCTGCTTCCTAAGGCTGTCACAGCATGGTAAGAAGAACTCATGCATTAAAGCTTCATCTGCACTAATTCTAAGCCTAGGGTTCACTGTCAAACACTTGTCCACAAGATCAAACAGTGAACCTGGGATCTGGTCGAGGAAATCCAGTCTCTTCGTATTCTTCACACACCAATCTCTCAATTTCATGCTTTCAAGTGATTGAATATCATACAGCTCCTGCAAGAAGCATATGAAAGTTATAAACCTTTTTATCAGATTAAAGTTGAAGTGAGCCAAGTGCAATACCATAGGAAAAGAAGACTCGCGGTTATGTAATTTGGCCACTTCCCATAGATCTTCGCTGCCTCTCAATCTTGCAATTTCCTTTATATTTCTAAAAGAAATTGAAAGATCAGCAATAATAAATAATGGACAATACTGGCTGCATTGGCTACTGTGCAGTTCCAAGTGGAAGGCTTACTGTTCAGGATCACCACCAAAGGGTGTTCTTCCCATCACCAGGTAGAGTAGTGTCACCCCAGCAGACCATATGTCAACTTTGCAACTTTGGTGAATTGATTTAAGCAAGACCTACATTGGTTACCTTACTGAATTACAATGACAAGTAACAAACTGAATGAGAGTGATTTGAGAACGGAGTGTGAATTAGAGGAACTCACCTCTGGTGCTCTAAACCCTTTTGTACCAACACAAGGACCTTCATTTTTGTGTTTCTTTTCTGAAAAATACGAAAAATAATTTAGGTGATCAAAGGGAGAGAAGCCAGTGAAATCCTGCATATTCACCTTGGTCTCATCTTACAGCCTTATAAGAATAAAAGAATGTTTTCATACAAAATAATTTGTTTCTAAGGTCGCAACAAACCTTTATTGCTCAAATTGCCTGAAGCAGAAACAGAAATTCCGTTGGACAGTAGAGGCATAGGGGTCAAGAATGCTAATCGTCTATCCACTTTGCCAAGAGGTGCAGCTATCCTCTTCCTTTGAGAAACAGGAATTGTCAATGAATTCTGACTGGGACTCTGCATCACCTCGTGCACCAGGTTGATCAGCTCCTTCCTTCCACAATATGGAATGGGTTCTCGCAGCCTATCTGCAGAGGGTGTCCTTGTGCTTGTTACATCCCTTGCTGAAGTTACGCCTGAGCCGTCAGCAACTGGAATTCCATATTTGTTTCTGCAGTCAAAATCTGAAAGAGCATCTGGACATTTGCTTGCTGCCTTGTTAATATTCTTGGACAGAAGAGCCTTTCCTGAGCCCTTATCCACTTTCTTAGCTTGTCCCTTACCACATACTTCCAATGTTCTGCCAGTCGCAGATTTCCTGGCCTTTGTAGCAGACATGGCCCTTGTATATTGATAAGAAATTTGCTCAGAACTTCCATACAAATTTGCATATGACCTCCCTGAGAAGAAAGGAACACAAGAATCAGTACATATTATAAAAATACGAGGTATCATCGCATGCAATAAAAGTCCATAAGCTAGCAGAAAAGCATAAATCAATTATGAGAGTATGTTGATAGATCACAGATTAATACCAACAAAATTTCCTGAATCAACTTGTTTCAGTTTAGACTGCAACCGTGAAATACAATAACATAACTATGAGCTAAGATTGACATGTGACAGATCTGATGATAATGGTTAGGGATAATTAAGTATATACCCCTAAAATGTGTCTTATTCTACACATACCCTTGCATTCATTGTATCATCATTGGGTCATAAAAGCAGTACTTGCTCATTTTGTCATCTCTTCTATTCCTTGTTCCCATTCCAGCTCGCAAATAAATTTTGAACAGTAAACTAGATGTTCCTCTCCCCTTGTGTTTCCCATTACCGCTCCCATAACCACTCCATACTTCAAAGATGTTGGTCATAAAACCCTCTTTCAGTTAACAAAAGGACATGCAGCAAAAAGATCATTTAAAATGGGCAAACGGCAATCCAGTTTACCTATTTGTGGACCTTCCTGTTGAGTGATCAGATCTGATCCCCGACCGATCCGGGCAAATCGGATCCAGTCCCCCTAATTTATTTATAAAATGGTTATAAAAATTCAACAAAATATTTTATTAATTGGTAAAAAAAAGCTTGGATATAGAGGGGGACATAAAAGTTTGGAAGAGAGCTTAGAGAGAGAGAGAGAAGAGAAGAGATGAGAGAGGTGACAGAGTAGTTGAATGCGCTAGGGACGGCCAATTGGGGGGTTTATATAGACCCTAAGGCCTATCCCACCCCTAAACACATTAGCCGTAGCGTATCAACTAGTGTCAACTTGTACAAGTCGACTCATATCTGAATGATTTCAAGTCGCAAGTATGGTCTGACTCATCAAGTTGCATACAACTTGAGCTGACACGACGCAACTCATGCGATACATTGTGATCCAGCACATATCGTTGTGATTGGGTTCGAGCCTACTCGATGAGACTTGATGTGACTTTTATCTTATTAAGTAGATAGTTTTTTCTAATTTGATAAGTAATTGGACTTTTTTCTACAATTAGTAAATAATTAGACACTTTTCTCCAATTTAATAGGTAATTTATACTTTTATATTTATTAATAGAGTAGATTTCTTCTAAATTTAGCTTAAAATCATTGTCATTAATAAACCATTAGACTTAAAAGTTTATTTATATCATAATTATTCATAAAATTAAAGAATCTGAAAAAAAAACAGAAATAGGCCCGAATCAGACTGACTCGTAGGAGTCAGTCCAAGTCAGATCGGTACCGTACCCTACCTGGGAAGATGTGATCAAGAACAGATCAGCAATACGGCGAACCTTGCCCCTAAACTAGCCATTAGAAACCCTTTGGAATGGTTCCCAACAGCTAGCAACAGGTAGTTTCAGACTAGCCATTGCAACCCGAATTGATCTGATCGAGACCGATTCGTTGGGAGGATTGGCCAATACTTGGCCTAGATCAAGGGATCCGGGCATGAGATCGGATGGGACCAGGCCAAATCCGATCAGATCAGCCAATCCGATCTGTGCCAATCCTTCTTTGAATTTTAGGCTAGAATCAATTCCCCCAACAACCACAAATCAGATCAGCAACAACGGATTCCTAGGGCTGGAAATGAACTAATACACTCGGTGAACAACTCGTAAGACTACTCGATAAGAACTCGATTCGGCTCGTTTATTAAGCTAAATAAACGAGTTTGAACAAAAAATTGAGCTCGGTTTCTTCAACGAGCTAAGCTTGAACACAAGTGAACTTGGTTCAATTATGCTCGTGAACAAGCTCGTTTAAGAACTCATTTTAATATTTGCTAAGAACTCATTTAAGTACTTATTAAGATCTTTTTAAGTACTTATTTAATTATTTTATACATAAATAAACTTAATTAATAAGATATTTAATATCTCGTAGAGTTTTCTATCAAACCATGGTTTAGTCTGACTTTATATATTTTAATTCAAAAAAAATTGAACCAAATGTATAATAGATTGATTGAGCTGACGAGCTACTTGATACTCAGCTCAAGCTCGTTTAATATCTAAACAAACCAAGCTTGAACAGCCGCCATAAATACTCGGCTCATACTTGAACTCGATTAAAATTAGCTGAACCAATCTTGAACAGGGTAAAACTCGACTTGACTCAGCTCGTTTGCACGATTCCCATCCAAATCAACTGTCTCAGATCAAAATCAGCTGACTCTAAACTAGGAAATGGCAAGGGAGGATGTTGAACCTCACGACCCAGCCCCAACTCCAACCTCAAGTCCCTGATCAAAGCCAAAACACTCAGAATGACAATAATGAAACTTTCAGACAAGGAGGATTTAAATTTCTCTAGTTTTCCCCCCCACTCTGTTTTATGTTTTGTATACTGTATTGGATCCCAAGGATGTTTATGAAATTAAACATGCTGTAGCAGATACAAGTTACTTACTATAATGCGTAACTTGTATATTGTTTGGACCATTCTAGTTCAAGATTTGAAGAGGGCATATGACATGCCAAACGCAGGATTATGATTATCCAGTATGCTTCCATACATGTTGAACCTATGAGGTTCAACCGAAGCACACCTTGTGATATATGAAATCATAGGATTATGAAAAAAACACAAGATAACAAAGGAACTAGGATTTATCACAAAATGAAGGTTCCAAGGCCCAAATATTGCAGCCAATGGTTTCCTAACAAAGAAAGAAGGCATGTGAAATGAACAAGTGGAAGAGACGTTGGCACACCTTCAAGAAGATGTTGAATTTTTTATTGGAGTGAATATCAATATGCAAGTTAGAGCAGAAGTATATGTTCTCTGCCTTTATTGACTAGGAAGGCAATCATTCAACCATTACAGTTATAAGAACTCAAATACAGGATAGGCAAAGAGAAGCCATCAACTTACCATTAGGCTGATGCTTGTTACTCAGATCCTGCAGGCAGAGCGAAAGCACCAAAAAGATACAGTAAAAGTTTAAAAGCAATTTCCTGAAACAAGGAAGCAACCAAGTGCAAGGATAAAAGAATACAACTAACCAGTGCTAAGTTGAAATCAATAAGGTACCCTTTGTTAAGTTTACGCGAAAAGAGGAAATTTCCAGGTTTAACATCTCTATGCACTATTCCCTGAGAAGGATAAAGAGGAAAAAAAAATGAATAGTGAAGGTATGGCACAAATAGATCAAAAGGTGTGCCATACTAAAACGTTTCTACCTGCTTATGCAAGCTTGATAGTGCTCTAAACATGCAGTAACCATACCACCGAAGCTCGGACACGCCTATTTCCTTTTTAAGAACCTACATTAGGTAATGGAAAAAAGTTAGCTGGGGAATAACCACCTTTGATGTATAAACCACCTTTGATGTATAAACCCCTCTAATAATTACCTCTGGCCTGTCATGCTCAACATGCTCCAGAACAAAGCACTCAGATTTACCACTCTTGAAAGAGCCTTCATACTTAATAATAAAGCTCCTCCCACTGAATCAAAAATCAGTTTGAATATTAAACGAGATAGCTTATTTACCAAAAGATTTAGACATACAGTAACAGTGGACATCCTACCCAAATCGCTCCAGCATTTTTAACTCATTGTTGACATGGTATGGGTGAGCATTGGGATGAGGACCTGAACAAAAACATGGCATGATAATGATCAAGGCTTCATCAGTTGCTGCAGATTTTTAAAACATCAAAAGATGGGCCACATGAAAAGCTGGCTAAACTATTTTAGTTTTTGAGAGGTCGATACAGATTGGCCTTCCAAGGCAACCATAGCTGAATACACTTACTCAATGGTGGGTTTTGAAAATACAAGCATTAGTTTACTTTTTCAACTTGCTCTTGCTATCTGTACTTGAAAATAAATTTACACTTTACAGGAACCTTGGCATGATTCATAGAGAGAATTATCCTGAAACAAGAGGAAATGTCGACAAGATCTTACTGGCGAAATGAGAACTAAGTTAAAGGCTTAAACATGGGCAAATGGCATGGAGCATTCATGTAAACAGAAGGGTGTTCTGGAGGACAAGAACTAGAAAGGCTTCAGCATGTCTGCATAGGCTTATTGGGCACAAATCACGATAGAAAATCCATCAATTGAACCCCAGCCCAACAGATTCAATTGGATGTTCGGCCTTTCTGAGAGATGAGGATAAACATGGAAGGATTTTTCACAAGAATTTAAACAATATTAGAAGGAAAATCTCTTCTCTATCCCCCTCCAGAAAAAACGAATAGTTTTCCCAACATATGAAGTAATGTGAATATAATTAAATTAAAATGATGAAGCGTGATGACATGAACAGCTGATTTCAGTAACAAATGGCAAAATTCCTTGGAATACATTATGGGAATCAGACTGTATCTTAAACCAGCTAAAATGTTGGTTTCAGAAGAGGATGAAGACTTGGTCATAATAGTACAAACCCCTTCAAATTTAGTTGATTAACCTGGATACAACGCACATTGCTACTCCAATAACACTGTCCCTCACATCCATGTTCATTGATCTAGAAACTTTAGCAACCTATGGAAGAACAGCCCTTCAACATTGAAACCTGCCCTTTCTGCATCTCAGTGCTTAAGCCTTTGTCAGTTTTGCCAGCGTCATTTTTCCAACAACAAGCTGCCTAAGACAAGGGATAGATGTCAAGAGACAGGAAGGCAGGACAAGGAAAGTTTCTCTTACCAGTGTTGCTAGAAGCTTTGCTGGCCTCTGAGAATGATGGTCAAGTTTGATAAATGAGGAGCTTGCAATTGAAGACCAGGAGGTAAGATCAAGACATCTGGCTTTAGCTTTTTACTCATTCAAAGTGGGTATGGCCACAAGATAGTGGTAGCAACTAGACCAGGTGCCAATGAATCCCATTCCCATTGATCCTAGGGAAATGCAAGCTAATTATAGATGGTCTAAGAAGCAGTCAATCCCATTCACAGCAGCAGACAAGAAGATCACAGAGAAAAACAGAAGAGAGAAGAATTCCGAGGTAGCAAATTAAGTGAAAAAAAAACCCAAGCTCAGAAATGCTTTATACCGCAAGGCCTTCACTTAGGTCAACCCAATCTCTGATATTGTGTGACAACTGACAAGTTGTTAACCCATGACATGATGACAAGCAGAGACAGGAAAATGCAAGTTGCCGAAACTATTCCTTTAGACATTTGGAATTGCCCAATTTAGATCTGGATGTCATTCAAAGTGGGCGAAGATAGTTGGACTCCATATGCTAAGCTCTTAAAGAAAAATAATGCAGTAGGTCTAGTGATGAATTGAGTAAATATACATGTGCAACTTGTTTATTGTTACAATAATTTGCCGTCTCTGATGGTATCTCCAAGATCTCGGAAGAATCTCTCCCTCCAAATATCCAAGATTAAACCTTTATGGGGATCAAGAATATAAGGAAGATGGAAGACAAGTAGTGGAAGGAGTAGGAGGAGGAGGAGGAGATGAGAATCCAAAGGCTCTCCAACATGCGAGTTGACATTAAAAGTCAGGAAAGCACTCCTTGTGCATACATAAATATGATTTTCATGTGGCGCTTGTTATTATTATGTTAACTTAATCATTTTGAAAGTATTATCCTAATCTAATCATTTTGAATTGTGCATAAAATTAAAAGTTTCTTAAGTATAAGAATATCATGGTCTTTGTCCATTATTTCTGAATCATTCTAATCCCTCCAAGATCTCTTCTCTTCGGCATTCTAGGATGATGTCGAGATCCAATATAGCCTTCCTTAATGAAGAATTTTTATCCACAATTTAGATGGATACAATTGAAACTCTCAATCTTTGTATCTGCTCTGGTGGGCATCCTTAGATCATTTAATGCATATAAACATGTTCCCACAGATAATGCATATATATATATATATATAAATTGGCAAATAAAAACTCATGTTGCATTGACCTAGGAATGCCCTTGAGAATGCAGAACTTATGTTTCTAGATGTGGAGTAGGACTGAAAAACTAGATATTTGCATAAGATTCTTTAATACACAGCAAAGTTTCTCAGTTGTTTTTATGTTCTTTGTTGGTGAAAAGGGACCAAAGTGACTTTGTAGCAAAAATGAAGTGGAAGAAAGGACAAAGGAAATCATTACAATGCATGGCTTCATCATCTCTTTCTAAGATCTTCTCTACTCAGATTTAACTAATGACCTGTGCATCTCTTTCTTTTATAATAACATTCTTTTTTTTCTTTTACACATACTCTAAAGTTATGCATCTCTACCATGCAACAACATGTTTTCTGTTTGATCTTAATACATAGTTCTAGGCTTTCTGATGGGAACCCAGGAACTGCTGAAACAAAGCATAGGACCCATTGTTTATTTTGTTTGGCCCATTAGAGGCCCAATTGATATTTTTTTTAGATTTAGGTCTGTTTTAAGTCTTTTTATTTTGAATAAGGGGCATTTTGGTCCTTTAGTGTTAGGTTTATGTTAGGATTTATTTTGGGTCTCTATATATTGTCTTGTATCCCTCCTTTGGGGGAGGATGGAAAATTTGAGATGAATAGAATGGAAATATTGCAGCCCTTGTATGCGTTTCTGTGGGGATGGACCCGTGAGGGGTCTGGTGTGTGAGGCTGTGATGCCCTAGCCTTCTTCTTCCCCAACCCCCTCTGCTTGCTTCTCCTATATCATGTACCCCTATCTTCTTCTTCTTCCTTGGCCTCCGAGACCCTTCGTCCAATTTCCCCTTGCTGTCCCACATCAAATTGGTATCAGAGCGGATTTTGGGTCGTCCTCACAATCCAAGTCCTTCACCCAAACCTCCGATCTGCTGCCTCACCACTGCGCCGCCACCGTCCCTGGACAGAACCGTTGAAGCCTTCGGCATCTGCAGCTGCTGCCATCACCATCTTCTCCACCGCTGCTACCGCTACAGCCCCTGCCCACCATCACCGCGGCCGTCCGCCCATCCCACCACCACTGCGGCATCCCTCCCCCTATCTCTCTCACAGCAAGGCGGACAGAAGAAGAATTAGAAAGAGGACGTCAGAGACGAGGTTACCGCAGGCGCTTCAGCCACCGGAGCCCTCCGGCGTCGTCACCAACCTCTACCGACGCCCCAGCCGCCGGCTGCACCTTCCCTCGCCTGCCACCGCCCTAGCCACCCCGCCGCTGCACTAGGTCCGAACCAGGCCTCCCCTGGTCTGCACCAAGTTCAAGCTAGTATACGCCCTAGTCCGCTACAGTGCATGTGCAGTGCACTAAGAGACTTTATCGTACCGCCAGTGCTAGGACCACATCCGTGCTCCGATTTGCGAACCAGTTGCACCGGGGAGATCGTCTCAATGAGGCCGACCTCGCTGCACCTCTCGTCTGCAAGCTTGACCTCATTTTGCATGCCGCACTTGCACGCTTTACGAGAACGTTTGTACTCGCCATTCGAGATCGTATTAGACTCTGATTTAAATGCCGTCAGCGGCATTAGTCTCATCTCAGTGAAGCCCCATCCAATTTCAACTTATATCTGCCATGATTTACATCGTTTTGCGTGTCACTTTTGCACGCATACCGAGGTTGGCGATTTGGACTCCATTTCTTGCACCGATCGTACCGTTGGCTTCGTCTCAACAAAGTATACTCGGCTCAAAAGTGGTGCTACCTATACGGCACCTCATTCTACGTGCCATTAATTGACTCTATTAGAATTGGAGTCCCAAAGTAATTTCTTGCAACATGTTTTCCATCTATTTCCTTTTTGATGTATTCTTGTCGAATCGAGAATGGACGACATTAATTTTAGATGGGCGGGCAAGTGATAATGTGATTCCTCTGTCTATTGTTGATTCACTATTGAGGATGGGTGAGATTTTTGTGGAGGGTGATAGAGCTTTTATGGAGTTCTATCGGCGGGTTAAGGGTGTCACCACAGGACACTCCACTACTTATGTGGACAGAGCTTGGTGTACTATAGTTCCATAGAGTTCTTCTATTTACCTGGGTCGAGAGTGGCTATCGGAGCACCATGCTACAATGGATTGTGATAGATGTCGATGCTCCCTCTTGCACCCTCATTTTGATGGACGTGAGTACACATTCCCGAATTCTTCACTTTATTCTCCTAAGGCACTAGAAACACCGTCAGAGTTAGTTGACACAATCTCGTCGGCTATAAATGATCATTAATCAGATATGTCGATTCATACCCAGGGTGCTAGTGTTGATCCTACGACTGATGATGTTTGGGATGCTACTTTATTTATTGAGTATGGACTTCATTTGATGGCGGACGATGTGTTTGAGACCAATTCAATACCGTTGGTCATCAGTGATTCATCAGATATTATTGTGTGGGATCAGACACTTACAGTTAAAGCCAGATTCAACTTACTTTCTGAGTACTCGTTTGATGTTTTGAATGTCCAATGCCATTCCTTATGTCTTGCGGACATTGCTTTATCTGAGTTTGACTTGCTATGGTGTAACTTTGAGGCTTATTGTCAGTGCCACCCTTAGCTCTTTACCCTGATGATCTATATGGAGTCAATTGTGCACCGCTGGTTTGTTGTCCCCTTACTCCTCATATGGCTTCTTTGGCATTTTAAAATTCGAGGACGAATTTTTTCGAACCATGGGAGATTGGTGGGAACCCAAGAACTGTTGAAACAAAGCTGAGGGCCCATTGTTTATTTTGTTTGGCCCATTAAAGACCCAATTGATGCATTTTTTTTTAGATTTAAGTCTTTTTATTTTGAATAAGGAGCACTTTGGTCCTTTAGTGTTAGGGTTATATTAGGATTTCTTTTGGGTCTTTATATATTGTCTTGTATCCCTCCTTTGGGAGAGGATGGAAAATTTGAGATGAATAGAATGGAAATATTGCAACCGTTGTGTGCGTTTTTATGGGAATGGACCCGTAAGGGGTCTGGTGTGTAAGGGTGTGATGCCTTAGCCTTCTTCTTCCCCAACCCCCTCTTCTTCTCATATTCATCTATCATCTACCCCTGTCTTCTTCTTCTTCCTTGGCCTTCAATCCCCTACGTCCAATTTCCCCTTCTTATGCCACATTATAAGCCTACACTATTGATAGTGTAGCAACACTTATTAATAGCCTCATGTGTAACAGTTGACATATTAGTAGACCAATTAAAGGCTCGTTAATGTGCAAGGTGGCCCATTAGTGGAGTTGTAGTTGACTTTTATTGAGTCTGGCCTAAAGTGCTGAATCGCGTCACCTATGGTGAACACATTTCAATTGGTTGAAAAGCATATGATCAGACAGATGTAATTCAACCTGATAGTTTTTTTAAAAGTGGGCAGTATCACAATTTTATTAAAGAAGAAAAAGTTACAAAAGGGAAGGGAATGTACAAACGAAAGAATTCCCGACCAATATATCAAAAACAACCAAAACAAGAATACCAAGGCAGTGTCTTCCTACCACTCTACAAATGTGGGGTCCTCTAAGTACACAAAAGGACCAATATCAAGTTTAAATGAGGGCTGAGCACTACACAAAAGCTTGCCCCACTCTAACACTGTAGCACCAATGAAAAAACAAGGCTGTCAACTATCTTTAACTCGTTAAAAATTCTAGCATTTTGCTCTCCCCAGATGGATCAAAGAGTGGCATGGAGCACTAGCCACCAAATCGTCTACTATGTTTTCATCAGTCCTTTCCTCCGCCATCCCTTGAAAAGCATGAAAATGTTGTCCAAAAAAGGTAGCGACAACTTCAATTTTTGCAGGCTTGCCGCCATACATTTGAAAAAGGAGCAGCCAAAGAACAAATGAGGCAAGCTCTCAAAATCACAACCACATAAGGAGCAACTGCAGTCCATGTTAATCACGATGGCAGATAATCTATCACAAGTAAGAAGTCTCCCATTCATAATACGCCACATAAGGATCTTGTCTTTTAGCGGGATTTTGGCCTTCTAAATTTCCGCAAAGAGGGGAAACAACATCCCACAATACGCCACATAAGGGTCTTGACTTCAGCAGGCTTTTGACCTTCCAAATTTCTCCAAAGAGGGGAAACACCATCTCACCATCATGAATCACTCTATAGGCAAAGCGGACAGAATATTTCCCCGAGCTATCCCATCTCTACTCCGAAGACTCCTGTTGGGAGTGGTGAATAGAAAACCTATGCAACACCGACATGAGCTCCATAAACTCAGTAGTCTCCACATCATTCAAGTTCCTTTGGAAGGTGGGTCCCCATCCCAAGGAATCTTAAAAGTCCGAACCCATCACCAAAAGGGAAGAGGAAATTCTGAAGAGAAGTGGGAAAGTATCACTCAAGGCACAAGTCCCAGACCATCTATCCTTCCAGAACAAACATAGCCGACCATTTCCCAGGATAAGACTAGGGCCAGCCTTAACCACCTCAACTGCCTGAAGGATGCCCTTCTATAATGGGGAAATACCCCGGGAAGAAGATGGGAATGGGTCCCAAGCCCTGACACTAGAATAATATTTGGCAAGAACAAGATCTCTCCAGAGAGCTGAAGAAGGTAAGCCAAGCTGCCACAACCACTTACCTAACAAGGCGAGGTTAAAGTCCCTCAGAGATTTGAGACCCAAGCCACCTATGTCCTTCTTCAAACAAATTTTGGACCAACTAATATCATGCCATCCTCTAAGCTTCTCCTGAGACCCATGCCAAAAAAATATGATTCTAATAGAATCAAGCTACTTAGCTACTGAAATGGGGATACAAACGATGGACAAATAATATGTGGGGAGACTATCAAGTACCGACTGGCAGAGAACCAGCCTGCCCCCATACGATAGTAATTTGCCTTTCCAGCCCGCCAGCTTAGCCTAAAACGCATTAATGATCTTACTCCATTCAACACATCTGGTCTTATAAGGAGATAGAGGGGGACCTAGATACATGATGGGGAAGTGACCAGTCTTGCACCCTAGGAGGGAAGCTGCCCTACTAAGTTGTCCATTGTCCACATTTATGCCCACCAGGGAGCTCTTGTCATAATTGACTTTGAATCCAAAGGTATCCTCCAGAATCTGCAACATCTGCTTGATCACACACAATTGCTTGATAGAGGAAGGGAGCATGAGGATGATATCATTAACATATTGGAGATGAGAAATTTGCATAGTAGAGTTGTTGATTTTGAAATCAGAGATAAACTTCAAAAACTCAACCGCTACCACATAACATCAACAATTTGAGCAATCAAAGTAAAGAGCAGAGGAGACAAGGGGTCCCTCTGTCTAAGGCCTCTACCACTGAGGAAGGAAGAGGAAGGTTGCCCATTAACCAGAACAGCAAAAGTAGTTGAGGACACACTGGCCCTGACCCAGCCGATTCATCTTTCTCTAAAACCCATCAATTTAAAGTATGGAAAAGGCACTGACAGTTATCTGAATCATAAATGTTCTAGAAATCCAATTTTAGAACCAGCCCACTCTTCCTTCTGGACTACATATCATACAAGCACTCATAAGCAACAAGGAAATTGTCTTGGATGTGTCTTCCTTTGATGAGGGCACTTTGATGTACACTGACTAAACCCGCAATGACATTCTCCAATCTCAAACCAAGGTTTTGGAAACGATCTTATAGACCCCATTAAGAAGACTAATGGGTCTATAATCCTGCAGACACAACTCCAGTCTTCTTAAGTATCAAGACCATAAAGTCTTCTTGATACCATGAAGATGCACCTTCCCCTCCTGGATATCCCAAAATGCCTACAAAATGTCATGCTTCACCACATCCCAGTAGTAATGGAATAAGAACATGCGTAAACCATCAAGACCAAGGGCTTTATTACCAGCCAAGGAGAAAGTAGTAAGCCTCAACTCCTCCTCATAGAAAGGTCTCTAACTCCAACATCACGTCATAATCAAGATGAAGGAAAAGGGCCCCCTAGAGAACAGGCCTCTGGATATCCTCCTCAGAAAATAATTTGGCAAAATAGGATCTGGCATGCTTAGCAATATATGGCTGATTGGATAACACTTTATCACCCTCTCTTAGTTACCTCAAAGCATTGGATCTCCGCCTGCTAGATGCCACCTTCTGGAAGTATGCAGTATTCGTGCCCCCTTTCTTAGTCCATCTGTCACGAGACCTCTGCTTCCAATAGTTGAATCTGAACCGAACGTGGGTCTTTCCTTTCGTGGGAGTTTCTACTCCACCTAGAACTCTTTTGAGAGGGCTATTTAAGCGCCCCATACGCCGTTCAAGCCCTTCTCTTCATTACCAAGTCATTAGTAAGCCTAAAGGGAGAGTTAAAAGAGAGATATATAAAGAGAGGGCAGTGTACTCTTGGTGCTCTTCGCACGTGTACGGTGAGCAACGCGAGCGGAGTGTGCTGGTAGCGTGTTGGTGTGTGGAGGAGGGATCCGTCTTGCTATAAACGGGCTTCTTCGCGTTGTGAATTATGTGGAGAGAGGCAAGTGATGAATTATCCTCGAATCATAGTATTTTTACGTAAAAGAAAATCTATTTTCAACTTATTTTGCTATCTATTACCTTTACTAAGCAAGGATGGTAGTACAAATAGCAGTACCAATATCGGAGGGTATTGATATCGATAGTTATGGATACCAATATCGGTCGAATCGGCCGATATTGGCCAATTAAAAAATATTAAAAAAAACCTTAACTATAAAGACCAGTATCGACACTTGTACCCCCCACTATTGGTACCGAGCAGGGCCCATACTGCCAACAACGTTATGAAGAGAAAAGTTGTCATACGGATGTTCTAGACCGATGATAAACCTGGTTGCTTGGTCATTTTGTGGTTTTGATTCGAGCATGCACGATAATTTTGTAAATTGGTTATCGTGCTTGAAACGCATCTACGCAGAGTGATGTAATTCACTAATCGCATCACCATGCATGGACGTGATTCATACATAGAAAGGCTTCGCAAAACTTTGTTTAGCCACTTGATACGCGTCGATCACCATGGACACATTTCAACGTATCTGATAATTTATCTGACTATTTCTGTTTAAATTATGTGTGAACCAATGTTAGGGTTTATGAGTATAGAATATATAGATGTTACAGCATGATATTCCATAATAGACTTATGAGTTATCTGCTTAACTTAATGTTTTCATGGTTAAGATGTTATTTCCATGAAAAGATGGATCATGCATAGTTTAACATGTGTGGAGCATGATTTTTTTATAATCGGATCATGTCTTAAATTTCTGTAAATATCCATGAATGAGTATGTCCATGGTAAACCTGTTAACAGCATGATTAGAGCAATTATGCCATATATGCAATCTTAGTCTGAACAAATATAAGAGCATGTACAAACAAATTTTTGTAAAGCGCTGAAATACGTCAGGGTTGGAGGGAAACAAGCATTAAAAGATATGTATGAAATAGCAACTACTAGTGTCCGCACAGTTGGAGGAGAAATAAGAGATTTTCCTATTTCAATTGGAGTGCATCAAAGATCAACAATAAGCCCTTACCTTTTCACATTAGTTATAGATGATTTAACAAAGGATATACAAGAGGACATTCCGTAGTGTATGATGTTTACAGATGATATTATGTTGATAGATGAGACACAAAAGAGAGTTAATAAAAAGATAGAGCTTTGAAGGAGCACCTTAGAGTCTAAGAGTTTCAGATAATGTTGAACTAAGACAGAATACATGCATTGTAAGTTTAGTAAAGGTCGGATGGGCGAGAAGGAGGAAGTTAACTTGGATAGGATGGCAATACCCCAAAGCACACATTTTAAATATCTTGGTTTGATCCTCCAAGAAGATAGAGGGTGCGAGGAGGATGTTAACTATAGGATTAAAGCAGGATGGGTAAAGTGGAGACTTGCCACGGGAGTCATGTGTGACCGAAAGATCCCGACAAAGCTAAAAGGAAAATTCTACCGTACGGCAATAAGACTGCAATGTTGTATCGTAGCAAGTGTTAGGCGATGGAGGGGCAACATGTCTCCAAGATGTGTGTTGTCGAGATGAGAATGTTAAAGTGGATGTACGAACATACTGGGCTAGATAAAAATTCATAATGAGTATATTAGAGAAAAGGTGGGAGTGGCATTGATTGAGGACAAAGTGAGAGAAAAGAGATTAAGATGGTTTGGACATGTTACTCGTAGATCTAGGGAGGCTCCAGTTAGAAAAGTATAGCATATTAGGATAGAGGAAAGGAAGAAAGGAAGGGTAGACCTAGATTAAGTTGAAAGAAGGTAGTACAATATGATTTGGAGGCTTTAAACCTTTCAAAAGAGGTAGCCCAAAATCATTTAGAGTGGAGATAAAGAATCCATATAGTCGACCCCAATTAACTTGGGATTAAGGCTTGGTTGAGTTGAGTTGAGTTAAGTTAAGTTAAGTTGTTGAAATGCGTCAGGGATGGCTGAAGTGATTCATATTGCGTCGCCCATATATGACGCAATTTAGGATCTTAACAAAATTGTTCATATTTATTTAGCATGAGTATTCTTGCATGTTTAAGCCTTACTAATTTCTGCCATGCATACTCATGTATAGCAGTCATGTTTATGCATTAAGTGATATATTAAGATGCTAAATAGGTAAACCAGCCGGTGGTGTGGGCGCTAAATGCCACATGGACCAAAGTGCTATATTATAAGGGTCATCTCTTGATTCCCTCAAGACCAAAGTGTCACGCAACATGAGCCATCTCTTGATTCCATGGGAGCCACTTCTAAATTTTCTCATTTACTTGGTTAATGACTAAGGAGTTAAGAAAGAGACCCGAGGCAACATGTTAAATCTTGGAATTATGTTTACATACTATCTAGGTAGGATCTTAGAGCGGCTCCCGACTGCACAGTCGAAGGCTGAGTGGGTTTGCCATAACTACTAGGTAAAGAAGTTACCTCTATGTTATTGTATGGTTGCTTGTCCTATATTAAAATGAAAAATATGATATGTATGATCATTCATGATGATAAAAGATGAAGATTAAGTTAAGTTTCAAATTTTAATGCATATTCCCATGTCATATTACATGCTAGAAATTCATGATATATTCGTGATTAGAAGCTCATGTTCATGCTAGTTTCATGCAAGTAGATTCATATGCTTAATTTTCTTGATGGCCATGATTGATGAAAATATGTTTATAATGTAAGAAGTAGATATATGATATAATTTCATGCTATGTTAATTGTTGGTTATTGTGTCTTTTAAAGCTCATATATTTGCTATGAAAACCTGTGATTTGTTGGATGATGAGCTTTCTGAGTCAATTGGGACTCACCCTTGCTCAAACTAATACTTTCAGGAGAGACTGAGGTGGAGGTTGAGGTTCAAAAGGAGGAGACTAGCACAGAGGTACTAGTGAATGAGGTGCAACTTCAAATGAAGGTTATTTTCCAAGTCAACAGACAGGAATCCAAACATCTTTCACCACAAAGGTACTAGCACCTCTCTCCATTATACCAATTTTTATCATTCTTTAGTTAGAATGCTATGTTATCTTAGTTAGCACCTACCAAAATTCCAGCATATCAAGGCAATGTTCTTAATGAGTTTCTATACATGACCAATATATGGGCAAAGAATACCCACCTTAAGTGGTATGAATCAAGGAAGGTAGAATCGGCGCGGATCGAATCAGATCGGCTGATCCGATCGATTTTTAGCCGGACTGATCCGATCCCGAGCCCCGACCCCCTGTTCCCTTACTGGGATCGAGCAGATCAATTGGGATCGGCCCGGATCGGCCAATCTGAGCCAGACCGGCCGATCCATAGCCTAACGGCTAGTTGCGAACTAGCCATTGTAAACCGGCTAGTTGCGAACTAGCCATTGTAAACCGGCTAGTTCACGACGTTGTTCAATATTTGTATAACACCTGCCATGTAAGACTACAATGATTTTTTTTGTTTCCTAACTTTCCTTAGTTTTTTTTTTGTTTTATCATTTATTCATGTATGTCACTAAGTTGCTGGGGTAATATGTCTGCCCATGTGTCCAACTTTTTTGAAAATCAATAAAGTCCTAAGGGCTTACCCGAGGTCCTAGATAAGTTTCAAGCATTTGAAGGTTGCTTTCTATTTTTTCTGATTTTTCTGACTGTTTTAATTTTTTTAAACCTTTCTTTACAATAAAATGAGGGAACCAGATTGGATCTGTTGGGATTGGTTGTGATCGGATCGGATCGCCGATCCAATCTATCCAGACCTGGACCGATTCGAGTCCAATCCTCGAGTTTACCTTCCTTAGTATGAATATCATATCCAGACGCTTTGGTCCTAGAAAGAATTAAGTTTTAACAACCTCAGCATGTTGCCTAATATTGACTAATGTTCTCAAATATTATCCACCAACAAAGCAAGCATCCAGTTCATAAAACTGAGTTACATATCATAAATGAACAGTACAGAAGAAAAACGATTTCAACAAAACATTCATCATGTAATCTACCTCCCATGAGAGATAAAATTTTACTGCATAAATTAGCCATTAAATAAAATATTTTCATTTTACATACACTTGATAGCAAATGTCTTCCCATCATTCGTTCTTCGACCTCTGTAGACAGTACCATACCCTCCTGCTCATTTTCAAGGATGAATCAAATGTGAGAAAGGTAAATTTGAAGGGAAAATGTATGAAAAAAAAACATGTACAATGCGTTTCCACATGCCTGAACCCTCTTCTTCCTCTACAATGAATGATTCAAAGTCTGGAAATTTCTTGGACTCCACATGGTTCTGCAAATAGAGCAGCAAAAATTTGTATAAGCTTTAAAAAGAAAAGGTAAAACATGTACAGCTCAAAGTCATTTAGAAAAGAACCTCAAAGAACACGGATTATCCAGACCTTTGGAAACTTGGAAACCATGCCCTTGTTTTCTTTTTTGGGCATTTTGTTGTTCTGGCTTCTCTTTAACTTCTTCAAAATAAGCTTGCCATCTTCCTGGTCTTCGGCCAACTTCTTCTTGATACCATTGTTATTCTCTGTTCTAGAAGCATCCACCAAGCCTGCATTAGAAGGAATTCTGTCCACATGTTTGTCAAATAATGTTTCCTCCTCCTTCTGGGTATCGAAAGGTTCAGATGATGGTAGAATTGTAACTGCCTCCATTTTTGAAGCTGTACGTTTAGTAGTAAAAGTTGCCACATCTCAGCATTGCTATATAAGCCATAGATGTCTAGATCATTGTGAATGTTTATCAATAGGAAGATTACCTGGTGGTGCAGGAATGTCAAGAGTATCTCCAGAAGCACCAAAGATGACAAGATCCTTTTCAGCTTGACCTTGACAGCGGTTGTCCTCTGACTCATTTACTATCGGCCCTAATGCACTGTGGCAATCATTACCACTTTTCTCATCATTCTGCCTTTTATGATCTTGCAGGAACGCTGGATCATTTGGAATAACTTCATCCGGAACTATCATTTGAGTAGATGTGGCGACATGAATATCATCATTTGTGATTAATGGCACAAGTGTAATCGGTTTTATTTCAGTATCCAAGACACCAAGTTGATCTCTTGATGAAATTGTTGATTTCAGGTGCTCGTTGACATCTATACATCTAATTTCATCACATGCCATCTCATCAGCATGACTTAGTGTGGTATCATAGGTGAGAAGTGGAAGAGTCAATGCTCTCCCTTCCTTAACAATCTCTGAGGCACATTCCATGACAGCCACATCCACCAACAAATTATTTCTACTCATGGTATCAGGAACTAGAGCTTGAACCTGTACAGGTTGATGCAAACTTAAAAAGTGCATTTTGCGATTAAAGCAACAATTAAATGCTGTAGAAGGTATAACAACGGCGCAACTTTGTCTGGCTGATGTATGGGAAAGTTTCAGGCACAGTACCAAAAAGCTATCAATGAATAACAATCTTTTAGGCACAGTGCCCACAAGTTTTCAATGAAGAGCTTTTCGATCAATGTACATCAAACTAGCCAGAGAAGAATAAAGGTCGGTTATTAACTTAACACATCCGTGCTAATCAAATTACGGGGCACACTGGCACACTCTTCCTCCTCGGACTCTTTTCCAAACACCGTGGAATAGGTATTTAGGGCTAGGAAGTACCTCATCTGCACAGTCGTCAACATTTGCTGGGGTTAGAATAAGGCTAGCGCATTCACCTGCTCCCAATCCCTCTGTACCAAAGGATGGACTAATTAAATAAGAAAGTCAAAAGAAAAAGAAAGAAGAGAAAACAAGAAGGCATGGATCTACAGCCAAATTGTTTACCACTTGGATGGCCCATCAAGAACCTCCTTTTGGCATTTGGAAGCACACCGCACGCCTTCCTCTTCCGACTGGAGTAACTCATCAAAACATCCCCAACACCCCATACCCTCCTCAGCCCCCCGAATGCCACAGCGACCCTGGGAACAAACTCCGGAACGGCTCCAATGCCGACCAATTTCCTGAACGTTACCACTACCGCCTCGGACACCGTGAGAAATCCACCATCCGTGAGGAACAGCGGGGAATTCGGGATCCGGCAGAGCAACTCCACATACTCCGTCGATGCCGGGAGCAGCCGAAACCTCGACACGATCTCGGCCGGCCTCGCGGGGCGGCCAGTCCTCAGCAGCAGAGTGAGGACGTACCACGCCTTGTCGATCTCCATATTCATCTGCGGAGCAGCCGCTCGCCCAGCGAGGGCGAGGCAGTCGGCCATGGCGGCCTCCTGAGAGTGACAAGCGAGAGCAGAGGAGGAGACGCCGGCCGCAGGCAGGCTTCCGCGTTTGAGATCTGAGGGATTATGGCGCCATCGCTGCTATGCTAAACCATCTCTGCATCCCTAGATTGTGTTTTCCGGGAGGGGAGACGGGATCTTGGGAGGACTAGGGTTCTGTGTCGGAAGTTAACGCCTGGCCTGAAGAGAGAGAGAGAGAGAGAGGCGCTTCAGAAAAGATTCAGACAGAGCGGGAGAAGAAACGGGGGTGGGTACTGGGCAGATTGGTGAGATCTTCTGAGCCGTGACGGAGTGCTCATGAGCTTTACTGTATCTGTGATCACCCTCCTGTCATATCCTTATGGGTGGCTGGTTTATTGTGCCGTGGCGCAGCCATTATGGGTAGGGTGAGGACTGAGGAGGTCTTTTTTTGGCGCGGGATCGAAGAAGGCGCGAAAAAGACCTCCTATGGATTTCAAGCCGCCCCCTCTTCCGGTTTCCCGCGCTTTGCTTTGCGAACGCCACGGGCCCACCAGAATGGATTTGGGTCATATCCTTCGAAACTGAGAGAAAGCATGACTCTTCTTACGCCCCAGTATTTAAGTGATACTGATATTAGCACTTAATACTGCTGATATCGGTATCACTTTTGATATTGATATTAATAGTGTCCATTCCAAGTGTTTGGTTCACATGTGTCAAATCTAAAGTTCATTCATAAAAAAGCCCCAACCGTATCAAGTTTAATACAGTTAGCACCTTGTATTAAATTTGATTTTGATACGGAAGGCCTCGAGCCATCGTGGGCTTTGACTTCCAACTCTCTTCCTCTCCTAGCTTCGACTTATCACCGCCATCGCCTTCTCCTTCTCCTCCACAAGCTTCGCCGCCATCGCCATTGCCTTCTTCTTCTCCTCCACAAGCTTCGCCGCCATCGCCATCTCGTCTGCAATGTGATGGGGATGAGAGGAGCCAGGCCCAACTTCCACACCGAGAAGGTGAAGGGTGCAAAGACGCTATTTGAGCACATGTCGTCCACCTGCAACATGCCCAACTTCCACACCGTGAATAGCAACACTTACAACATCATGGTGAATGAGAAACTCATAAAGGGGAAGTCTGTGGAAGCTGTTGAAGTGTTCCCTTGCATCGCCCCGAAGCCATGTGAGATGGATGTCAGTTGTTACAACAACATAATCAGCAAGCTCTACAAGAATGGGCTGGTTTTCGTGCTAAGAAGTTGTTCGAGGAAATGCCCATGAAGTCGGTGAACCCATATGCAGTTATATATGAGGAGGAAGTTCATGTCTCTCACACATGTTACACAAGTAGGGGTCCCGTGTGTTGGGTGTTAGTATTAGGTGGTCTCAAAGCCAATCCGATACTATGTATTGATTCAGTTTATTAATAAATGACATTAATTCATTGTATATAATTAATTCAATCTATGTTTATTGTATCATAATGAAGTCCATAAACATGTGCAACAATCCTCGGATTATGATAAAATTATAATTACGGGACCAAAGACTTACAAACACATGTTCTTAATTATTCATAGTCGGAGAATATTTGAGATGGATATCAAACATCTGGATAGACTAGTACATGTTTCTTCAGCTCATGTGATGAGGGTGACTGATCCTATAAGTCACTTGTGTGGAGACACTATGCTGGACTTGTAGGTACTCGTTGGTGAATGAGTTCACTAAACTGATCCAACTATGAATCTTTGGATGGTATATACCTCATTGTTAACCAGCTAGATTCTTTTGTCACGGTTGCGTAGATGATCCTTGGACCGGAGACACCAAAGATATCTTGTTGGTAGGTCTCTGAGCTTTGACCTTGACTAACGGATCCCTAACCATGGGTTATCAATAAGTCAAATGATCAGGTTCAGGGAAATGCCCTTGAAGGTAATTGTGTGTTCAATGCGAGATCATCCGCTCTCGATATTATGAGAGAGAATATTTCGGAAATGATGCGCTTAAGTCCCTGGCCAGGGCGAACATTGTATCAGATAAAGAGTTATCCGATATAGATTAGCAGCATTTGATTCAAGTGAATCGACCGGCTAGGGTTTAACAGTAAACCATACCCTTGGTCGATTCAGGAAAATTGCACTGATGAAGGATTATATCAACGCGCTAACCGATGACGAAAAGGTTCCAATAGAAGGTTGTGATAACCCCAAATCCATCCAAGATCACGCGATGTTGTTTGGCATCCAACGTGATCGGAAGCACGTCCGAATTTACTGTGGGACATTAAATTCGGCTGATTAATTAATATAAGGATATTAATTAATTCAGTGGGTCCGTAAAGAGTTACTGGGCTTAATGGGCCATTAACTAGACTAGTATTTTGGCCTAGAGGGTCACACACAAAAGGTTTTCAAGTCGATGGATAATCCGATGGGATTTCGGATAAGTATGGATTTTTGTGAAAAATCGCAAATATGCTTATTATAAAAGAATGAACGCTAGGTCGGGGGCTAGCAACCCTGACCTAGCCGCCGCCTTCTTTCTCTCTCCTCTCTTTTGGGCGCACGACACGAGGCGGCCATTTGAAGGCTCCGCTTCGGCTCCCAATAGCTCCGCCTTCCGTTCGACGAGAGTTTCCGAATCGCATGTCCCGGCAGATTACGCATAGTCAGACAAGATCCACGAACGCCGCATCGAGTGAAGAGGCGAGGACAATCCATCGTGAGGAGAACCACGTGGACACCGCTAGAGGCCGGGCACCTGCGCGGCTTGTGGCATCGCTCCGACAGAACCGAAGAACGAACGCGGATTCGAATCCGCGCAAAGTAAATCCGATTTTCGATTTAATTTTATTAATCAAAACAGGATAGATCCGATCCCGCATAAATAATTCTGCTGCGTTTTTCGGTCAGATCTCGACACAGCGAACACAACATTAGGAAGGTTCATAGACTGCAGCTTGGTGAGTTGCTTTGGGTTGAGCAAGGTAGATGAGGAGGACAACGTTGGGGTGGGTGTTGGGGTGGAGCCGGTGGTGGGAGAGGCAGTGGGGGAAGGGGCTAGAGAGAGGGTGGCAACACCGCTAGTGTAGGGAAATAGAATGGACAAGAGGGGGAGGAGTAAAAGCCTCTTGCTTCGTAGAGAGAGCAGAGATAGATAGATAGAGAGAGAGAGAGAGAGTGAAGACAAGGTTCTAGGCTTCCAACATGAATGGCAGAGAGGGTTTTTGAATTTCTAGAGTTGGGGATGTGAATAATATTCATGGCATAGGAAAGTTGGGCCCTTTTGTAACGTTACTAGTGTTAGTGCCTTTTTTGACTTTCCAATTATTTGTTGTTATGGGTTTATTTTACATGAATTTTCAATCATTTAGTATAAGGTACATTGAAGTACCATGTCTATATGATATAGTTGAAATTTTGTTACATGATGAAGTTGTTTTGTTTAAGTGTGATTGTAATGCAGCTATTTCACTGTGTTCTTATCTATTCTTTATGGATTCCATATAGCATGATGGATCCTATTGGGATGGAAATTCTATTTGTTCTATGTGAATCTAAATCACCCCCTTGTGACTTAGGTTATCCTCTTCTTTCATATTAAGTTATCCTTCTTTCATACCTTACCCTTGCAATTTGAGAATGTTTAGTTTAGTTTCTTCATCTCCCTTTATGCTCTCAGTAAGCCTCACTAGTATCAAAACTCCAATTATTGCTCCAATAATATTTCATGCGTGATCGAGCTCCCAAGTTGGCTATTTGGTTACTTGGAAGTTCAAATCGGGTACCTTTAGTTTAAAGAATGCAAAATAAGATGGCTATTTGGAAGGCAAGATATACACAATTGTTCTATATGCCAACTGTTCAATCTTCGTTTTTTTTTTTTTTTTTTTTTTTTTTTTTTTTTAAGGGGGTGATATGCTGGTGAATTTAGTCCTGTTAAACATACCGCAAACATACCTATGGGGGGACATTGATGAAGCTTTAGTCCACATTCTTTTTGTTAGTTTTTAAATTTCAAAAGTTTGAAGGCTTAGGTGTCAAAAGCCTGCACTTCATGACTTTGGTCCTACTAAGCAAATGGATTTGGGAACTAATCACTACACATACTGTAAGGATCAGACAGGAACTCGAAAAATGCAACGGAAATAGAAATTAAATTTTGATTCCCACATGATCGATCTATTTCGAAGAATAAAAACAAAGAATCAGTGATTGAACATCACCTTGCGCAGATTCGAGTCGGTAACCATTCGATTCCAATGGAGCGACGCCACAAGTCGTGCAGGTGTTCGGCCTCCACCGATATCTATACAATTCTCCTCTTCGTGGATCGCCTCGTCTCCTCACTCGGTTTGACGCGATCGTTGAGATTTCTCCTCCGTGACGGCGCCCACGACATGCGGATGAAGCCTCCGACAATCAGAGACGGAAGCAGACGAAGGGGCCACCCTGCTCTGAGGGGGGCACTCGAGTCAAGAGACTTGCTTCTTAATGAAGTCATAAGACTTAATCACCCCATCAAATCTTATAATCCAGTTCCGAGAAGCTTGCTTCAGTCCATAAATGAATCTTTACAGCTTCACGTTATCTGGAAATTCCTTAGAAATGAAGCCCTAAGGTTGTATCATATACATCTCTTCCTCAAAGTTCCATTAAGGAAGGCAGTCTTCACATCCATCTACTATATCTAATAGTCATAGTGTGCCGTGATGGCGAGAAGTACTATGATCGACTTTATCATGGCAACTGGTGAGAAAATTTCATCACAATCAATTTCTTGTCTTTGACGATATCCCTTTACCGCTAACATTGCCTTATAAGTGTCGATTCATCCATCTGCACCAATCTTTCTCTTAAGGACCCACTCGCATCTGATGGGTACAATATCCTCAAACAAGTCATCTAAGTTTCAAACTTGGCTAGTGTACATGGACTGTAATTCAAAGTTCATAGCTTCTCTCCATTTCTCGACTTTTGGGCCCTCAATGGCTTCTTAGTAGGTTGGGATCATCATCCTCATTGTAGAGCGTATTCGAGTCACCTTCACTGATATGTCCCACATATCTTTATGGTTGTCTCGGTACTCTAGTAGACCTACAAGGTTCATGTGTGTACTCTCGAACAGGTTTAGGAACCGATGGCTCATCTGATGAGTTAAGAATAATATGTAGATCTAGAACCTCTTAAAAAACTACTTTACTCCCACTTAGAGAAGATATTCTTCTTCCAAGAACATAGTTTTCTTAGCGACAAATACTTTTTGTTTGCCAAGATTATAAAAGTAGTAACCAAAAGTTTCTTTTGGATTCCCAACAAACATGCATCTGCTGATTCTTGATATAGTATGTCTGAATCATGTCTCTTCACATGGGCAGGACAACCCTAGATTTTAACATACTTAAAGTCCGACTTCTATCCTTCCATATCTCATATGGAGTTGAAGTCAGAGACTTACTAAGTACCCTGTTCAGCATATATGTAGTTGACTCAAGTGCATATCCTCACAAAGATATTGGTTATTGTGAGAAACTCATTATTGAAAGCACCATGTCTAACAAGGTGCAATTCCTCCTTTTAAATACACCATTCATCTGAGGTGTATAAGGAGGAGTTAACTGAGAAAGGATACCATTATCCTTTAAGAATAGTATGAATTCTGTACTTAAGTATTCTCCTATCCGATCTGATTAGAGAGTTTTGATACTTTTTCCAGTTTGCTTCTCTATTTTATTCTTAAATTCTTTGAGTTTCTCAAAAACTTTCAACTTATATTTTATTAAGTATACATAGCCGAATCTTGAGTAGGGGTGTTCACTATTCGGTTCAAACCGAAAAACCAAACCGAACCGGTCAATTCGGTTTGGTTTGGTTTGATTTGAACTTCTGAAAATTTCAGTTTGGGTTGAAACCAAACTGAATTAAGAAATTTGGTTTGGTTTGGTTTCTCTTGTTCATAAACCAAACCAACCCGAATAAACCGAATTACGTTAAAAGAGCATAATATGAGTATTAAATTCTTAGATTAAGTGTGAGTTTATGTAAATTATAAGATAAAAAAAAATAAATTATTTTTAGATAATATCTTTTAAATCGTCATCTTGTACAAAAAAAGGTGTTGAGTCCTTAATGAAATAGGATGTTTAACTATAATAGTTTATTTCAAGACTTAAACCTCCAAACATTTTGAAATAATATTTTTTTCAATAACTATTTTTAGAAAATAATGTTGAAATGAATTATTTAACCTAGTGGCCCATTATAGGCCCAAACCGCAAACCAAACTGAACCAAACCAAATTATTTCGGTTTGGTTTGGTTCGGTTTCAAACTATTACAGTTTGGTTTGGTTCGGTTTGACTATCTACTTTGGTTTGATTTGGTTTCTAAAATTTTGTCCTCAAACCAAACCAAATCAAACTGTGAACAACGCTAATCTTGAGAAATCATTAGCAAATGTAATGAAGTAAGAGAACATATCCTTGGCATAGGTAGATATAGGACCACATATATATGAATGTATTAGTTCCAAAATGTCCTTAGCCCTCTTTCCATATCCTATAAATTGAGACTTTGCTAATTTACCCATCAGACATGACTGACATGTTATATATGATTCATAATTAAATGGATCTACGTATCCATTCTTATGTAACCTTTAGAGTCTATTCTTACTAATGTGTCCAAGCCTACAATGTCAAAGATAGGCTTGGTTCACGCCATACTTGCTCTTCTTAAGAGCTTTATCAATATGGAGACTATGATAATAAATATTCAAAAGGTACAACCCATTGACTAAACATGCATAATCAATTAATTTATTATGATAATAAATAGAATAACCATTGTTCTCAATAGTTAATTTGTACCATATTGTATCTAAACAGGAAATAGAAATAATGTTCTTTATTATGTTAGGAACATGATAACAATCATCTAATTATAAGATGTCCCCAGATTGAAGCTTGGGGTTCACTATCCCTATAGCAATCACAACAACTTTTGTGCCATTCCTAGCCTTAGGTCTACCTCGCCTCTGCTTAACTTTCGCCTACTTGTCAGCACCTACACATCATTACATACATGAGAAGCACATTTAGTATCTAATACCTAAGATATAGAATCTCTAATAGACAAGTTAATATATATTATATAGATACCTAAAGCTTCTCCAAGCTTCGTCGTTTCTTGAGGCTTCTCCTTAGGGTACTCCTTGCAATCCCTCTTCTAGTGTCCCTTCTGATGACAGTAGAAACAGTCGCCCTTCTCCACTTCATTGGCCTTGTCCTTCCTACTGGCTTTAGCTTGTTCTACTTCTTATCCTTGCCTTTCTTAAAGTCTTGGACCGTCTTACTCTTCTTATTGGTCCTACCAAGCATGAGAACAATGTGCTTTTTCTTCTGAAAGTTGCCCTCTATAGTCTTTAGCATGTTGAGCAATTCTGCCAATGTAGCATGAATTTTATTCATATTAAAATTAATAATGAATTGGGAGTATGAATCTGGAAGTGAACTGAGGTCAAGGTCCGTATACATCTCTTTGGGTAATGCAATTCCAAGCATAACCAACCTTTCGATCCACTCAATCATCTTCAGTACATGAATTTGTACTGAAGATTCCTCTGCCATGCAAGCTATGAACATGCTTTTGGATATCTTATAATCTTGCTCTACTTCTCAAAAAGCTCATGCAGATGGAGCAAGATGGATCTAGTATCCATCTTCTCGTGTTGCCTCTATAGTTCATTGCTCATTGAGGTACGCATATAGCATTGGGTCAGAGTGGATATCCTCCTTCCACTTCTTATATGCAATCATCTCGTCTTCATAGGCATCTAATGCTGGTTCAGGGGGGTACCTGATCCTCCAGGACATACGCAATTTGCTCAGACTTGAGGACAATCTTCAGGTTTTTGAGCCAGTCGGAGTAGTTCATGCCTGTCAAGCGATTGGCATCCAGTATGCTTTGCAACGGGTTATGGGACAACATTCTTACCTATAGGAGATAAAATTCAAAATTAGCAGATGTTCAATTATTAAATTAAAACAAGATATTGCCTTTTATCTAGTTTAACTCCCAGTAATTTTTCACGAACTGTATAACCCTTAGATATACAGAACGGGAGACGCCGATAGTCTTATAATAGGTATCAGAATCTTAATGACTCACAGTGTGACTTTGTAGATAGTGCAACAAATCATACTATGATCAGAGAGCAGCCAACTCGTAACACTTGCAACTCCTTGCAATATCTAATCATAGTTTGGTCCTTAGGACACTAATGGTCTCGTGGATAGCACAACAAACTATCATGTCTGGTTTAAGCATTGCCATCATTATGTAACAGACATAGATTAAGATGTAGCCCTTGTGGATTGTACAACAAGGCTACACCATGCCTCTACCTTATTTAGGCATCATCATGCCACAGTTTTCGTTTCTCTCAAAGACTGATAAATCTTTTGAATTGAATCATAAAACTATAATGATGGAGGGCCACACAGTGTGTTCTCAACGACTCACGCTATGGCTTAGAGTTTAAAGACGAGGGATTTTAATATTTTATGTTAGTGTCATCCTAGGTGATAGTATATAAATATATCACATATATTTAATATCTACTATACCTAGATAATTTGATATCCTAATCAAATAAAGAAAGCATGAATCACCATACATGTTCATTAATGTGGTCACGGATAGCATAGTGATTTGACTGTAGCCATGTAGCCAATCATACACATTTCAATACAATGATTATATCAAAATTAAAAAAGCAATCACACAGGTGGAAGATCTCATCTCCCTGCCTTCATGGTTGCACTTATGGATTGTCTTCACTCCTCATCCATCGCGATCATTATTACAAAATTGAAATTGATATATTATTAAGATTACATTTGTAATGAAGAAAGCCTTATGACGAGTACATAAAAGGAGGAGATAGAAGTATATTGGAATGACAGAGAGAGGGAAGCATGTAGGCCTCAATAATTAACAATTAATCACATCTCATAACCATTCCACATCCATAATATCACATCTCATAACCATTCCACATCCACAATATCACATCATCACATGACATAATAAATTAAGGTGCATATCTATGACCACAGTTAACTTTTAACCGTTTACACATGATAAGGCACATCACAAGTGACTGAAAATTTTGAAAATAATATATTTTTATTTTCATAAAACTTGAGTTCCAATCAAAATTGGGAGAATATTTGAAATTTTTAAAATTTCGTATTCTAAAGATGCTTTTAATTCTAAATTAAAAAGCAATAACACACATCACATATGCAAACATAATCTGAATTGAATAATTTAGAAAGGATTCCAAATATAAGTTCAAAACAATTCTGAACATATATAATTAATCTAACAATTAGATTAATTATTTTAACAACCCTCGTTAACATTAAAATTTTAGAACATTTCTAAACAAATGGTCATTAATCTAACAATTTAGACTTACTAAATTAACAACACTTATTAATTAACCGCCCCAAAAATAATTAAAATAACGGCCCATGTATAAAAAATTAATTTTAAAATTTAAAATAGATTTTAAATATTTAAAATTAAAAATTTTAACTTGAAGGGTCCTTGAGTGGGAGGGGGCAATGGGCCAGCCCTACTGGTAGGTCCAGTCCGATTAAGCCCAGGATTGGGCCCCTGCCCTGAACCAGTTCTGGCTCAAAGGGCCAGGCTGGCTCGGGCCCGGCCCAGTCGGGTCCTGTCCCTGTGTGCGGGCTAGGGGAAACCCCAACCAATGCGTAGGGTGCCGCCTCCCCTCCCCCCCGCACCTTATCACATAGGGCCAGTAGTACGGGGAAGGGAGCCAACAACGTCGGCCTTCCCCTGCGGCCTTGCCGGCACCAGGGAAAGGCCAATGACCCCTTATGACGCCGTCGGTCTCACCAGCAATTATAGGAAGGGCCACGGCCCTCCTCCCCTTCCCTCTTCCCCATCGCATGAAGAGAGGTGGGGGGTGGGAGATTCCGGCGCCGCCGGTCATCGGCCCCTAGGGCGGCCGTGATCGGCAGCCACCGCTGGTCGCCCCATGTGCACTAGTTATCCCCAATATACATTCTATATACAGAACCCCCATAAAGTTTTAGAAAAAAACAAAGTTTCAAGGAATTTTTCACATATTTGGGGTTAAAACAATCTAAATTCATCAACATGAACTATTCGATCGAAAAAGATCAAATCTTTTAGCAGGAATCCATCTAGAAATTCAACTTTGGATGATGGAAACAGATCTAATGGAACCTGGCTCTTATACCATTGTAAGGATAAGGTGGGATCTCAAAAAACGCAGCGAAAATAGAAAATTAAAATTCGATTTCTGCCTGACTGATCCGTTTCGAAGAATAAAAAGAAAGAACTGGTGATCAAACATCACCTTGCATGGATTTGAATCCCCAACTGTACGATTTCAATGGAGTGACGCCGCCAGGTACGGAGGTGACTGGCCTCCAGCTGTATCTACGCAATTCTCATCTTCATGGATCGTCCTCGTCTCCTTGCTTAGTTTGACGTGATTGCTGAGATTTCTCCTCCGTGATGGCACCCATGGTACGAGGACAAAGCGTCCGACAATTGAAGATGGAAACGGCAAAAGAAGATGATGCGGGTGCCTTACTTTAAAGGGGGCGCCCAGGTCGATAAAGAGAGAGGGGGGCAGCCAGAGGAGCCCTGGAGCTTTGCCCAGGGCTTGATGGATATAGGTGTCCTCTAAGCCAATTATAAGGCGCCTATTTCAATCTAGTTCATTAATAAATGACATTTATTTTATTATGTAGATTGGCGTATTTATGATTACGCATAATGAAGTCCTTGAATGTGTGCAATAGTCATCAGATTATGATGAAATCATAATAATGAGATTGATGACTTATAAACACATATTCTTAATTGTTCTTAGTCGTAGGATGTTTGAGAAGGACATCAAACATCCAGTAAGACTAGTGCAGGTTATTCCAGTTCATATAATGAGGGTGACTGATCTTATTAGTCACTTGTGTGGGGACACTATGGTGAACCTGTAGGTGCTCATTAGGGAATGATCTGAGCTGATCTGACATGAATCGCCCGATGGTAATTTACGTGATTGTCAGCCAGTTTAGTTCATCGTCACAGTGGCATGGTTGATCCTTAGATTTGAGACACCAAAGACATCTTGTCGGTAGACTTCTGGACTTTAACCTTGGCTCAAGAATTCCTATCCACGGGATTTCTAATAGTTAAGGATCGGGTCCAGCGGAAGACCTTTGAAGGTGATTGTGTGTTCAATATTGGATTGTTCGCTCTCAGGTAACTGGACAGATAATGCTATGGAATATATCCGCAGGAGTCTCTGGCCAGAGCAGACACAATATCAGAAAATGTGTTTTCGGATATTGTACAGTGGAGTCTGATTCAAGTGAGTTAACCATATAGGGTTTAACAGTTGACCATACCCTAGGTTAACTCGAGAGCATTATGTGAACGAAGGATTATAGCCACGCGGTAACTATGGACGAACAGGTTCCATGAGTGGGTTGTTGTACCCCATTACCTTCTGGGATCATGCGGTGTTGCTTGGCACCCAACTTGATCGGAAGTCCGACCGAATTTACATGAGATGTTAATTTGGTTAAGTAATTAATTAAATATCAGATATTAATTAATTACTATAAGTCGATAAATGGTTATTGGACTTAACGGGCTGAAAACCGAACTAGTGAATGGACCTAAAGGGTCACACACAAAATGATTCTCAGTCGGTGGTACTTAAGTGGGATTTATATTAACTCAGAGACTTTTATGCAAAGTCATGCCGACTTAATATATATACGTGCTGTTGAGAAATTTTGGGCCAAGATCCATGAGCTCTCAAAGCTGGCCGTCCCCCTCTCTCTCTCCTCCTCCTTTGTACGCCGGGTTGTTGTCCCGTCTCCGTCACGCGCAATTCCCGAAAGTCAGGAATTCCTGTCCGCGGGTCTTCGGACGTTGTTGCGGCAACGGATCTTCAGCGAACGCGCTGATCTGGATGAGGGAGCGTGGACGAATCACCGTGGAGGATCACGTGGATACCGCTGGAAGCCGGACGCTTGTGGGGCTAGCGGCATCGCCTCGACGGAACTGACACGGATGCGGATTCGAATCCACACACGGTGATGTAATCACCATCCTATTTTTCGGTTTTAGTTTTCCGTTCCGAAACGGATCTGCGGGCCTCAGGCGGGGTTTCGTTTTATGTTTCCGCTGTGTTCTTTACGTCCTGTCCGGATCACAATAGGGCTTTCCTTTTTTCTATTATTTATATTAAATTATGTGATTTTTCATAAAAACCTAAAATTAATATAAAACACACTTCTGATCGATGAACTGAGAATCTTTATATGTGTGATCCTCTAGGCCCAAGTACCAATGCAGTTAATGACCCACTAAGCCTAGTAGCATTTTACTGACTTAATTAATTAAGTTAATATCTCATATTAACTAATTAATTAATCGGATTAATGTCATACACATTAATTGGCTGGGCCTCCGATCACGTTGGGTGTCAAGCAACACCCTATGATTTCAAAAGGTAATGGAGTTCAGCAACCCGCTTAAGGAACCTTTCGGTCAGCAGTTACTGCGTGGATATAATTCTTCATCCATACAATGTTCCCGAGTCAACCTAGGGCATGGTTAACTATCAAGCCCTAACCGGTAAACTTACTCGAATTAGATGCCGTTGTATGATACTAGAAATCACCTTTTTATGATAAAGTGTCCGCCCTGACTAGGGACTTATGCGGATCATTTTTAAAACATTGTTTCTCTTAATACCAAGAGCGGATGATCCCATATTGAATACATAATCACCTTCGATGGTATTCCGTTGAACCCGATCACTTGACTGATCGGGACCCTATAGTTATGGATCCATTAGCCAAGGTTAAAACTCAGAAGTCCATCGATAAGGTGTCTATGGTGTCTTAGGTCCAAGGACCAACCACGCAACTGTGACATTGAATCAAGCTGGCAGACAGTCAGATAAATTACCATCTAGTGATTCAAGTTGGATTAGTTCATGTGAACTCATTCATCAATAAGCGCCTACAGACTCACCATAGTGTCTCTACACAAGTGACTATAAGACCAATCACTCTCTCATCACATGAACTGGAGTGACTTGTACTAGTCTCACTTGATATTTGATGTCCTTCTCAAACATCCTCAGACTAGGAACAATTAAGAATATGTATTTATAAGTTATCAATCTCATTATTATGGTCTCATCATAATCCGAAGACTATTACACATATTCATGGACTTCATTATGAAACGATAATAAACACGTTACATATAACGAATATAAAGCCATAAATTATTATTAATAAATGAACAAGACTGTACATATATCTAATTGGCTTATAGGTCACCTAATACTAACACATGTCTCTATGGTAAAAAAAGTATAAGATTTAGACACTATAGTTGCAACCGTTGTTTGGATTTTAGAGCTGAAAATCAAACTTTCACATCACCACTACGGAAGGGTGATGTAAAGTCAATTGAGAGGATCAAAATAGTGCCAAAATCAGAGTTGGTAATGGTGGATGATGCTTATTTATATAAACATGTGGGCTGGGAATGAGAATTTGGAGTAGATGTTTCCCGAACTATCTCATTGGCCACTAATAAATGGCAGTTGGTTAAGGGTAGCTATCAGGTTGTCCAAGACTATTTAGGCTATCTTTGGCATCCATTCTTGAAAATTCCTTCCCATTCCTCACTGTAGGAAGTAAAAAGACATTCTCCATTCTGCATTCTTAGAATAAGAATAATATTTGGTTATCATTTTGAACTTATGCAAGATTACCTTTTTTAAGATAATGTTAGGTCTAAAAGAAGCAATGTTTTTTAGAGGAAAGGCCTTCCGAATATGAGGAGGAGACTTTATGCCACTTAAAGATGATCAAATTGATGAAATATACCAATCTTTTGAATTAATTATTTGATATTGGTAAAATTGATGAAATATACCAATCTTTTGAATTTATTATTTGAGATTGGTATCAAAATAGAGAATAAAGACAAAGCCTTATTTTATAAGAACACTTTTTAACTTATTAAGTGTTAGGACATTAAAGCTTTAAGATGTTAGAAACATAGATTCACATAAGCATGCATAGACCTGCACCAACTTTCTATATTAATGTTAGAATAGTGGGCCAATTATTAGCTAGCATACTTTGTGAACCATGGATATTTTAATTCGCTATCCTATAACTTGGGTTTTGGCCTTGGTTTGCCATTTTATCTAGAGAAAAAACGTGGGGAGTAGCAAGGGAAGGATTTGGAAGGACATCCTTGAGGGTTCTTGGTGTTCTTGAAGAGTTCTTGATGTTCTTGAAGAAGGTAGGTAGCATGGGTGCTAGTTTCATAAAAGTTTAACTTAGTTAATCATAAGAAATAAATAAATCTTTAATATTTTATTTTATATCTTCAAATTATATATTCCTATGATGGTCTTAGGTGTGAAATAGTTGCATGGTGTAGGGATTTAAATTTTTAAAAGCCTATAATAGATTAAGTATAGTAGAAGTTAAATTTCTACAACCCAGACTTTTCTGTAGCTCTTATGACAGCAGGGTAATCTGTAAATTTTTATGATTTTATTTTGTATATAAAACTTATGAAATTTTTATGACATAACTATTGCATGATTGAACATTTCTAAAAAAAATCTACATAAATTTTCATGTTCATATGATGATACTTCCAAGTCAGGTAACATGGTACAATATGTAGTTACAATTTTCGAATTTCATTTGATAGCATATTAGTACATGAATTTTAGTAATTTATATGTGTCACAAAATAATCTGAAATTTTTATGACATAATACTCATATCATTATACAACTTCAAAAAAAGTTTCATGAATTGTTATATTCATATGATGATGCTTTCAAGTCGGATAACAGAGTATAATTTGTAGATACAATTTTCGGATTTCATTTGATAGCATGTTAGAATATCATGTCATAAAAATTTCAGATTATTTTGTTACATGTATAAATTACTAAAATTCATGTACTAATATACTATCAAATGAAGTCTGAAAACTGTAACTACAAATTGTACCCTATTACCTGATCTGGAAGCATCATCATATGAACATGAAAATTTATGCAGATTTTTTCTGGAGATGTCCAATCATGTAATAGTTATGTCATAAAAATTTCATAAGTTTTATATACAAAATAAAATCATAAAAATTTACAGATTACCCTGCTGTCATAGGAGTTACAGAAAAGTCTGGGTTGCAGAAATTTAACTTCCACTATACTTAATCTATTCTAGGCTTTTAAAATTTAAATCCCTACATCATGCAACTATTTCACACCTAAGACCATCACAAGAACATATAATTTGAAGATATAAAATAAAATATGAAAGATTTATTTATTTCTTATGATTAACTGAGCTAAACTCTTATGAAACTAGCAATATGCTAATAATCGGAGGAGAGATCTAGAGTTTGCAGAAGGTGATCATGTGTTCTTAAAAGTCTCTCCTACTAGAGGTGTGATTCAGTTTGGTAAATATGGGAAGCTAAACCTACGTTACATCGGGCTATTTCAAATTCTTGTTCGGGTGGGCAGAGTAGCTTACCAGTTAGCGTTGCCATATGAGTTTACTGGAATTCATGATGTTTTTCATGTATCAATGTTGAGAAAGTATGTGTATGACCTAGCTCATGTTATTGATCACACTGCATTAGAAATTAAAACAGATTGGACATTTGAAGAAGAACCTATTCATATTCTGGATCGAAAGGTACAAGAATTAAGGTCAAAGAGCATTCCCATGGTCAAGGTGTTAGGGCGTCATCACTCAATGGTAGAGGCTACCTAGGAATTGGAGGTGAAGATGCAGACAAAGTATCTAGAGGTATTCAGGTGATAATATTTCAATTTTAAGGACAAAATTATTTTAAGGACGAGCGAATATGTAACATTCAATTATTAGCATGTAATTAGCATAATTATGTTATTAATTAATTTGAGCTAACACATTATGTATGTTAAGATATGCACAAAGATTAAACTTGGTTGGTTAAATCTCATAGAATAATTAGATATGATCAATTGTGATAGAAAACTTAGTGCACTTCATAATCAGATTTAGATTAGAATGATTAATTGGAGATTAAGGGTAAGTATGCAATTATTAAAAAAAGGATGATTATTTGATGAATAATTAATTTATATAGTAGAAAAAAAAGTCTATAGTTAGAAATTTGTCTTTTATTAATTAGTGCTTATCTTAGAAATATTAGTATTTTATTAGTTAGTGGGATGGTCAAAGTTAGTATTGACCTTGGTTAAAGATGGTGGGATGGTAAAGTTAGTTTAACCTTGGTTAAGTTAGTGGGATGATCAAAGTTAGTATTAACCTTGGTTAAAGTTAGTGGGATGGTTAAGTTAGTGTGATTTGGATAGTTAGAAATATTTTATTTTTAACTCATCTAACTAACCATGCTAAAACTAACTAAACCCTTCCTATTTAAAGGACGCTAACTTGGGTTTTGGCCTTGGTTTGCCATTTTCTCTGGAGAAAAACGTGGGGAGCAGCAAGAGAAAGATTTGGAAGGTCTCCATACTAATTTAAGTTGGCATAATCATGAGAATTGAGCTTAGGATCATGAGATCGAAATGCTCGGGGAATGATTAGAATCTTAACTCTAATCAAGTATGGGGGTTTGCGGCACATATCAAAAAGTTCCTTTTTCGTGTTTAAGTATAAACATCTTTTGAAAGATAAGCTTGACCAATAAAGAAACAAAGTTTAAGGAGAGGATACAACTTCAATCTGAGCTTTATCAAAGAACCAAAACTCAAAGTGATGTCTTTCCTTGGAACATATTGTAGTCTCTTTCATCACCAAGTCCTAACTTTATGCAAACTCCATTTAGTCAATTGACACATTTTCCGCAGGTTGGTTTGGATTCATGTTGGTTGTTTGGTTATTTGCGAAGAACATTGTGGGCCTGCTAAACATTCACTAAGCATGACAGGATCAGCATATTCTGCAGCTCATTGAGTCCATTATTAGCCAAAGAAAGACGATTGAAGCTGTGACTGGGAGCATAGCATGTGGCTAGGGTTTTGTCAGTTGTCATGTTCATGTCTAAATCTTGTTCACTACTTGACTTTGGACTTCTAAAATATAAATGCTAAAATGTAAATGTTATTAAGTTTAAGTAAATTTTAACGATAATCATAAATCCAAGCACCTCATTGCTCGCATGGTATATAGGATACTAACAAATTATTTCATTCGTTTATGACAGCTTCTTGTTGTCTTGTGTAGGAGCGAGAACTTGGGGAACTAATGTATACTCTTTGATAAAAATTGTGACTTGATATAATATTGGCTTCCATTGCCTTTGTTATTTGACAAGATTGCAAGGTTGATGTTATTTATCCCTTTGTCCTATGACATTTGCTAGAATTTGAAAAACGAATTTAAAGTTGATGCTTAATTCAAAATATTTGAGATCTTATCTTGTTTTGTGGCAAGTAAAAAAAGTAGACTTGATGGGGGCATTGCGGTAAGTATTTCTCCTTGGAGATGTGTTGATTTCTCAACTCTTGGAGATCTCGTCGTGTAAACAACTTTGAAATGGAATTATTCTCAATAAATGCAAGAAGATTATGTCAAAAGGATTCATGTATTTGTACGTAGAGCATTTGAGATTAATGACATTGTATAGAAACCATTTATTATTATTGTTTGCTTTTGTTTGTTCTAACATTTATCAATTTTTGCATTGTGTTTGGTAGGTAATAAATTTTAATTCTAATTTTTAAAATAAAATTGATTATACTTAAGTTAAAATTAATTTATAAATAAGAATAACATGAAATATTAAAAAAACTCTTTTTAAAATTTCTTTTCAAAACTGGTGAAAGCAAAATATTTGATTTTAAAAAATCACTAGTCCTAGAATTGTTGGCCTTGGTTTTAGGTAGTTTTGTACTAAAAACTAAAATCGGATAAAACCATGCTAATTTAAAAATCCAACAATTTATGAACATCAAATATCTAATTTTATTTTAGTATAGTCAGATAAAAGGTAGTATTTTGATAATCGAAATCAGATGAAAATAATCCCATATGAGTCAATAGAATTTTAAAAACATCACAAGTAATTTACGTCACACAAAACATAAGAGGATAATGTTTTGCGACAATTTAAATTTTTTTGTAGAATTTTATGACACACCCAACAACTACTTGGAATACCATTAATATGTTATTATCATAAAGTAAAATGGATATTAAGTCATCCAAAAAGGTTGTTGTATTACTTATGATCTTGTTACAACTTTATCTATACACTTAGAAATTGTATCATATCAATTTTAATATTATAAATATTTTAAAAATATGAACATCAAAACTGATATTATATCAAATTTGGTACTATAACAAAACAGGGCATTAGAAACCTAATTTTGGTTCATTACCCGGATCTTTTTTGAACTTCATTTTAGTTAACGGTTTTTTATTTTGACCCATTTTAGTCCATTTTTAACTTTTTTTTGTCTTTTTAAATGAGCGTGTCAGAAGGCTAAATTGATGATCATCTGATGCACTATACGACCAAGGAAGTGGACAGTCACCTCCTTGACCGTCTGATGCTTTTATTGTAAAACTTATCTCTTTCGCCGTATGTGCTTTTGATGGCTCTATGAATCGTTCTACTGCCATTTCTAATGCATGGGGTTGGGAAGAAGTTCACTTATGTTGGATTTAAAGCTATGGCTACACCCTCGAGATGGGTGAATAAGGTGATAAACGTTTTTGAAAATTTTTATCTAATGGGTAAAAGCTTAAAGCAAAACCCACAATAAAATTATAAATAAGAACATAAAGCACAATCAAACAAGAGGCACAAGATTGATAGTGATTTGGTCTAGCAAATGGTGACCAACATCCACTTCCTAACCTTGTAGAATTTTTTCCACTAGAAATTCTATTCTAGTACACCGCTAGTAGATCCGTTCCTAGCCAACCAAACATACTAGATATGAAGCCTTTAACTAGGCTCTACCTATATAACATGCCTCTAGTAAGGTTAACCTTCAACCCTTTCAAGGATTGACCCTCTTCCAAGTGAAAGGCAACTCAACTTCCAATCTTCCCAAAGATTGGTCCCCTTCTAAGTGGAGGGCTACTCGACCTCCAATCTTCCCAAAGATTGGCCCTCTTCCTCAAAGGATGACAAACAACAAGAAATAAATTAGAAGATAAGAATCCTAAACCTCTAACCAACCGCACTTATAAGACAATGTTTACTTTCAAAAATATTACAAGCAATAGAAATAAGAAAAGAAAGTTCAAACCTTTAAATCCCTTCTTGTGGTGTTCTTGCACTAAGAGGTGTGTTGATGTAGATGATGCTCCTCCAAATCCTCCCAATTGTCCTAGCTTAAGAAGCTCCACCAAGATCTTCTTCTTAGAATAAGAAGACACATTGAGCACCGAGGATGCTTCCCATGGTCTCGGTCTCGATCTCGATTGAGAAAAGGATGAGTTACATAAGATAAGTATGGATCCAACTTTTGCAAGCAAAATCAATCAGCAACTTGACCAACTACACGATTTATCGGCTCACATGGTGACTCAATTTAGTTCATGTGATGAACTCATAATGATCGAGCGATTAAGCACGCCCACAGTTTAAACCACTTAGAGATAAAAGAGAAGATGTGTCTCCTGTTAGGAATCACCAAGAACGCAGCGGAGAGTAAAATCGATTCCTATGTATCGGTTGCAGGGATCGTAAAACGGACAATAAAATTAAACGCGGGAAGAACGGTTCTTCACCTTTGCGGGGTTTCGAATCTCTAGTGGATGATTCCGACTCGGTAATCGCGCACGCGCACGATCTCTAGAGGTATCCACACGAGCTCCCGCTGCAGACGCGTTTTCCTCCTCGACTTGAGTGCTCCGACCAGATCTCAAATCCACCATGTGCGGAAAGAGAAAGATCTACTCCAAGAGAGAGAGAAGGAGAGAGAGAGAGGAGATAGAGAATCTTGGGGTGTGAAATTCGTCCAACTTCTTTTTACCCCTCCTCTTGGCCTCCTTATATAAGAAATAAGGATAAGCACAAGGATTAATCCTCATGATTATCCAAGAGTTTGGCCTTGGATAAATCTCCATTAAATATTCATGTTTATCCTGCGGCTTTTCATAAAAACCCAGATAAGCATGAAATTTAACGTCTCTCACCGTCTGACGAGAACTCTTATGTGTGTGACCCTCTAGGCCCATATATCAGTCCGGTTTCAGGCCCATTAAACTTAGAACTAATTCTAAAGTTTAATATTTATTAATTAACATTTAGACATCATATGTTAAATGATTAATTTAATAAACAAGTGGTTTATCATCTCATGATTAATTCACTTGGCCTTCTGATCATGAACGGTACCAAACACTACCTCATGATCCCAGAAGATATAAGGGATATTGTTCCCTTCAATTGAACCTTTCCGTCTGCAGATACCGCACAGATAAAATCCTTCGCTCATGCAATGTCCCAATAACGCAAGGGTATGGTTTTATAGTCAAACCCTCTATCGCATTATCTAGATGGATTCCAGTACTCAGTTAATTTCTAGAAAGACATCTCTTTCATTTGACCATGGCCATAGATTTCTGTGTACACATCCATAGGACATTCTCTCTCCAGTCTTATACTAAGAGTGAGTGATCCCTTGTTGTTCACACAATTACCTTCATAAGCTTTCCACTGTATCTGAAAGACCGACTATCGTGGACTTAATGGTTAAAGTCCACAAGTCAGAGAATCAAGACACAATGGTCTACAAACAAGGTATCATTGGTGACTCAGGTCAAAGGACCAACTGTACTACTGCAACGATTGAATTCCCTGGTTGACTAATATGTATAATTACCATTCAGGAATTCTTATTTGGGTATTCAGTGAACTCATTCTCTAATGAGCACCCACAAGTTTGTCTTAGTGTCACCACACGAGTGAATGTGAGATCATTCACCCTCATCACATGAGCAGACATAACTTGTGTCGATCTTATCGGATATTTAATGTCCATCTCAAATATCCTATGATCGAGAACTGTTTAAGACAAGTGACTGAGGATATTGATCTCACTATCATGATCTCATCATGATTCAATATCCCATACATTTGTCTACGGACCTTCATTACAATAGTTAATTTGCAAGAACTATAAATGAAGAAATAATTGCCTTTATTAATAATCTGAACTAAAATGTACAATGATTGGCTTTGAGGCCACCCAATCGTGGACTTCTTACTGTGATGTGTTTTGTGCTACTGTGAACTTAGAGTGACAGTTGTAGCGCTTGACACCCTGTGTCGGTGTGGGTGGGACACAGCGCCGGTGTGGGTGTGGCGGGGTGACGCCTAGAGAGAGGGTCACCTGGTGTACCCTGGGGTTTGCTAGTACCGGTGTGGGAGTGGTACCTGTAGAGTGTCACTCGTGCTGAGGGAAGTAGTAACCACCTAGAGTCAGTTGGGCCGGAGTAGCTAGCGTGCTATCCGAGGGGTAACTGTTTGGTCTCAGCGGGTTGGTGTTTTCCCGCGTTCGGCTGTGTGGTTGGCGTGTTTTACTGAGACGCTGGTTGTAGGTTCCCTGGTAGAATGATTTCAGAATTATGCTTGTTACATTTCGAATGCATGTGGTTTCGAATGTATGTGTTACTGCACTTGTGGGTGCATGAGTGGGCGGTGGGGATCGAAGGATCCCTACTGAGTCTTTTCGCTGAGACTCACCCCTGCGGTTTTTAAGTGAGGGTTGCAGACAGGCTTAGCGAGGAGAGAGTGCTGTTTTGAGTTGCGCGCCAGCAGCTGTTGTTCCGGGGTATGCCCCAACGTAGTTGTTATTTTATTTTCTGGCTTGTACGCTTAATTATTTCTTTTCAGTTGAAATATGTAATTATTTGCTGTGTCGAGTCGCATTGTAATAACTTTTAATTCTTGTACTTCCTTTGTAATTCAATGCGATGTGAATAATTAGCTTAGTTAATTATTTATTTCCCAGACTTATTTAGATCCTGGTTTGGCTCCAAACTAATGATTCGGTACCCATTTAGTAATTGGATCCCCGATTATAAGGTGGCGGGTCGTTTCACATTACGTCAACTAGCTGATATCTTTACAAAATCTATTTTAGAAGATAGGTTTACTTCTATCCGAAGAGATTAGGGAATGTGTAATTTATAGATTAATCAGTTAGACCTTCATATCACTAAAAAACTTGGATAGTTTTCCTGAGAAAACACACAAATCTGATGAGGACAGATACTAATTGAAATATGTATTGAAACTTTCCTCATTAATAAAAATCTCAATCTCATTGATAAACTCTTTGAACTGTTATGGTTAATCAAACGAAATTGAACTCTAATCAAAGGCTGTTTTTCTACTCTAATTGATACTTCGATTATCCCTTTAGTTCATGCTAATCTATTCACTAACTGAAACAGATGTTTGTTAGCTAATTAAAGTTTTGTCTTTGATCGTTAATCGAAGCAGAACTTATCTTCTCTATTTCTATTTTCTCTTCTTCTCTAATCGAAGTTCTACCTTTGATCGTTAATCGAAGCAAAACTTATGTTATGTAATTGAAGTATGTATCTTCTTCTTTAATCGAAGTCTATGACTTCTTTGTTAATCAAAGCAAGCGCTTCTCCTTACCGCTTCGATTAGCGTCTACTTCCTTCTTTTCATTTGGCACCTTTACGGTTGAAACCCTTTGAATCTTTGCTCTTTCGATTTGGGCATCGTATTAAGAAAGTTCAACCCCTTTCGACTTCCTTCCACTTGTGCTTTCCCTCTCCGGCGACTTTGAAGCTTTTGTGCTCCACCTATGCTTTCCCTTTCGACTTCCTTCCACTTGTGCTTTCCCTCCCCCGCGCGAAGGCATTCAAGCTTTTCAAGCAATTTCTTGTTGATTTTTGCCAAATCTCTGCAAAAGGTAGGATTCTTGACCCTTTTTCTTGATTCCTGCCATCTGATTTACATTTTTTCGCCCATTTTTGATATTCTCCTTGCTTAGAAACCCTAATGTTTTTTTTTCCTTGAATCCAGCTTGTATGGCCACCTCTACAAGCTCTGCTGCCGTTTCTCAGGCTACCAGGGTGGCTTCCAGTGCCGCAGCTGAGTACTTTCAAGATGAGGCCAAGCATCAACGATTTCTCAACACCCTAGTGGATTATTGCAGTTGCAAATTGGTGGATTTCACGGATCTGAGGAAGAAGGGACTGCAATCAATGATAAAAGTTCTGGTAGATTTTCAACTGAGTCAAATGTGCCAAGTATCTGAGCTTTTCTACCCCAGACTGGTCAAGACCTTCTACATCACCTTGACAAGTCAGGTCACACCTCCAGTTCTTATTGCTAGAGTAAAAGGGAAGGTCATCTCTATTGCCCTAGAGCTCTTAGTTCAACTCTTAGGGTGTGAGATAGAAGGTTAGACTCTAAAGAACTCAGTGATATGGAAACCAAGGCAACAATTATTGTTGGGCAGAGCTATGTATTGAAAAATGGCACAGTGGATGTAAACCAGCTATCAGCAGAGAAGCGGATGATTCACCTCATCATTGCTCACATTCTAAGTCCAAGGATAGCAACTTTTGGTGTCATCACATAGAAGAACTCAGACATGTTGTATTGTATTGTTCAGAAGATGAGGGTGAACATGCCTGATAAAATAATGGCCAACATACTTAATGCCAGTGAAGTTGTGAAGAACCGTCCCAAGTCCAAGAGTGTCATGCTATCTTATGGTCACTTTCTTACAATGATCTTTAGACATTATGGAGTGGGATTCACTAGAGAGGACTCTATGCTCCAACCAGCCATCTATACAAGCAGCCTCAAGAGGAGTAAGTTCAAATTCTCTAAGGGTATACGGACTAAGGACATAGTCCCTGCTGATGATCCTTCCTTGGTTACAACCACCCCTGATGAGGCTAGAAGAGCAACACCAGCAGGAGCAGCAATAGAAGAAATAGTAGAAGCACCAGTAGCAACAACCACAACACCCCCAGCACATGAACAACAACAAGAAGAAGCACCACTAGCAGAAGAACTAGCAGGAGTAGTTGTAGAGGAGAAAATGCAGGACTAGCCTGCATCTCCTGAAGAGTAGATGTAGGATCCGCCTACTGTTTTTGAAGAGGTGATTGAGGATCAGCCTGTAGATCAGACATATAAGGCCACATAACCCCCTCCTTAACCAGCATTTGTTGAGGTAGAGCCAAAAGTTGAGGAGGCCCTTATGGACATTGGTTCCGAAGAAGAAACAGTTACTAAAGCAGCAAATATAATGAATGAGCTGCTAAGGGGGGTAGCATTTGTTCAACCCCTAGAGATGCCTACTCCTCCTCCCTATGTGCCTCAAAAAGAACAAATAAGAAAGAGGCAGGAGGATAAGCCAATGGACTCTGATAAGTTGGATGAAGTCCTCACCAAAGTCAATCAGCAGTAAGCTGATATTGAGGATATCAAGAATAAGATGGGACACATTACTGAACTCAAAGTTGAAATGTTGCAGATCAGGCACTTGTTAGAAAAGTTACTGGCTGAGAGAACATGGTACAATTCTGTGTATGTCAGGAGGAAAATACTAAGTCAGAGAGAGAGGTAGCCTAGGCCTGCTTCCCTTCCACCTCCTCCTCATCTGTTCCTCCACCCTCTTTACAGCCAGACCATCAAGCTGGTGAAGAGCCCATCTCTTCCCAGCCTCCAGCCTCTTCTCCTAAGCCATCTGCACCTCCCACTTCTTCTACTCCTTTTTCTCCTAAGTTACTATTGTCTAAAACAATCAATATTGTAGACAATGTACTTATTCTTGACACCATCCACCGCATCTCTGAACCATCTAAGCAACCATCTTCACCTATTGCTCCACCTCCTACCACTCAACCCTCTACTTCACCTACTGAAGCTCCTCCCACTTCTCCTATTCAGTCTCCAGTAGATCCAGTCTCTTCTATTCTACATCCATCTCCAACTATACCTTCAACTTCTACTCCTCTACCTATAGTAGCTCATTCTTCTCAACCAGAAGCAACTTCTAGTTCAACATATGCACCTCCTCCTATAGATATTCTCACTTCCTTCACAACACCTCCTCTATCTCAAGCCTCCTCTTCCAAACCTAGTGATGTAACCAGCTCTTCTTTTGACTATCCTCAATCGACTTCTGACTTCTTTCATATTCAAGCATTCTTTCTTGAAATAGGTTCTACATCATCTACTCCTCCTCTTCCTCCACCTACTCCTAGGCTAGTAGCAGTGCCTCATGCCCCTTCAGAGCCTCCAAAAGAGCAACAACCTCCTGTCACTTTCAATGAGCCAGTTTTTTCAGTGAACTCAGACATATGCTACATATTATAGAATTTCAGATGATGCTCCCCTTAGTTCACTGTTCTCCTCTCATAAATGGGCAAGTCTTGAAGGACATAAATCCAAAGCTCCTAAGAGGCTCAAGAGGAGGACTAAGTACCATTTATTCCCTCTATTCTTGGATGTCTTCTCCTTATTTGTTAAGAAAAGACTTGTATATATAGAGTTCTTGCAAAAGAATGCAAGACTTGAAGTGTTGGAGTTGCTTCCTGTTTTCTTGGAGATGTACATAGAGCAATTCATAGTCCAACACTAGCTAACCAAAGAGGAAATCACTCAAGTCAGGAATGAGTCTTCTATACTCAAGGAACAAGAATAGAGTAATTTACATCTACAATTGTACTACTCTTTTTTACAAGACAACTCTGCCCGAGCTCAGCGAAGACAACCAACTTTGGCTCAGAGGCATAAGGCTTATTGTGGAAGGTACAAGGAGTCATCAAAATAGGAGTACAAGCACTTTCTGCAGTACAATGATAGGAGAAGGGCAGCTAGCAAACTAGAGGTCAGCTTGAGCCAGTTTCAGTTTGAAGTCCAGAGACTTAGATCTCAACACTTTGGTGAGACTGTGCAGGTCAGTCTTGATCTAGATGAAGCCACTATGCCCCTGAAGTTTCCACAGCTTCACTATTTGATGATGGACACAGAGGAGGGCTCACAGATCATTGAGCTATATGGGAAGATGAAAGGCAAGCACTCAGCAAAGTACAACTTTATCCTTCCCATCTCTCATTTCTTGAAATTGACCATTCAAAACGGGAAAGTAAAGCCACAGACCTTTTTTATTGTCTTCTCCCAAGCTGAGAGATATACTGAAGAAGAATGGGCCCAAGCCTATCCAGAACTACATCAGCAGCTCCTGGCAGGTAACAGTTAAAGAGGACCTCTCAGGAAGGTGAAGCCATAAACCTTTTCTATTGTCTTCTCCCAAGTTGAGAGATATACTAAAGAAGAATGTGCTCAGGCCTATCCAGAACTACATCAGCAGCTCCCGGCAGCTAACAGTTAAAGAGGACCTCTCAGGAAAAGTCCTCTAAGTATAAGGAAATTTGAAGATCAGCAGTCCATAGACTTCTCCTTCCACATACTTCAATTACAAGTGCATTTACGTGGCCTACAGGAACATGAAGCAGGCACTGAAGAATGGAAGCTTGGTTTCTCCTTTTAAGATATAAGGTTCCATTCCCTATGGGAAGAATCCAGTGCCGAGATACTTAAGGCATAAAGTGTCTAGCGAAGTGTACATGACCAAGATGTAACAAGGATATGCTCAGTACTGCCAAAAGGGGACAGAGCAAGGACAACCAGTTAGGATGACTCTTAAGAAGTACATTGCTAAATCAAAGGCCATTGAGCAGAACCTGGGAGATAGTCACCAATTTTGCTCTAATATGTCCTGACAAATTCTTCTAGTTCTGATTCACTGTGCCCTCTCTCCAAATCTTTTTTGTATACTACAACGTTGTACCTCCTCAAACATACTTTGTACATCAATTTTGAAATCCAATATATCTTATTGTTTTCTCCTATCTTTCTATCTATGTTTCATTTATTCTCTCTGTGTGATTACTTTTTTGCGTGAATGACAAAAAGGGGGAGAAATAAACAATCCAACATTCTTATCAACTACATTTGCATATAGGATATACAAATTATCTACTTATTTCAACTTTGATATTTTTTTTTATATGATTTTGTTTAGCTCTGATACCAGTTTCTTTTCTTTGAATGTTTGAATTGTTTATGGTAGTTGACTTATTGTTTCTAAAAGTATTGTCATTTTCAAGTAGCTTTGTCATCACCAAAAAGGAGAAGATTATTGAGTAATTTATGTTTTCATATTCCCCATGTTTTGGTGATAACACAATATGGAAATATCAAGACTTTGTTTTTATGAGAGTGAGAGAAATCTCTTTGTTTCATTGATTAGTTACTGACAATTTCTGTCATAATTTAGGTAAGCTCTCTGACTTAATAGCTTTAAGGCTCCTTAACTCTCACAATAAAAAGAGCTAATTGGAACTTCGATTAAGCTTCAAAACTTCAAGCAACTTGTAGTTAGTCCAGCACTAATTGAAACATCACTATCTAGTTTAATCAAATCAATTTCTCTAAGTGTTCTATCGAGTAGGCGACTAAGTTTCACTTCAATTAATGTTAAGTAAAGAACTTAAAGTTCTCTATCGATTAGCTTTATAAGTATGCTATCAATTAGCATTTTAAGTTCTCTATCGATTGACGTTTCAAAGTCGCATTCGATTACCGTTTAAAGTGTTCACTTCAAATCTATCTAAGTCTGACTTCGATTAACGTCTAATCGAAACTCAACTTAGAGTTACATTTTGTGTCTTAATCGAAAATGAGTTTTAAGTTCCATTTCGATTAGCGTTCTGAGATATCCGTTCGATTACTATTATAACACTAATCAACATTTTTGCTCTCGATCTTCACTTCGAGTAATGTTGTAAGTTTCACTTCGATTAACCATACCAGTGTTGTTTCGATGAATGATGTCTTTTCGATTACTAATTATAAGTCTCAATGCGATTACTGTAGAATTTGAGACTTCGATTAGTAAGACTAAATCCTCTGTGCATTTATTGTGTGATTGTTTCCTTGTTTCCATCTCCTTCTGTCTATTTATTAGCTTCCGCATTTAATTTATGTTTGAGTAATTTTTTAATAACCCATTCACCCTCTCTGGGTTAGTCTAGCCTTGGGCAACATACATATTTCTGGGAAAGTTTCTATATCTCAATGTGAGTGGACTATATTTCAATGCAAACAGAGTTAACTAAGTGACTAGTATGTATGTCTGGGAAATCCATGTCCTGGTCTATGGACCAAGACATATTTTGTAACGACCCGTCACCCTATAATCGGAGATTCGATTACTAAATGGGTACCGAATCATTAAAATTTGGAGCCAAATCAGGATCTTGATAAGTCTGGGAAATAAATGATAAACTAAGCTAAACATTCCACATCACATCAAATTGTAAAGGAAGTGCATGAATTAAAAATTATTACAATTCGACTCGACTCAACAAATAATTACATATTCCAACTGAAAAGAAATAATTAAGCGTACATGCCCGAAAGGAAAATGACAACTACATCGGGGAATACCCCGGAACGGTGGCTGTTGGCGCGCAACCCGGGACAACACCCTCCACGCTATGCCTGCCTGGAACCCTTACGGGAAAATCGCAGGGGTGCGTCTCATCGAAATGGACTCAGTAGGGATCCTTCAATCCTCATCACCCACTCACGCACCCACAAGTGCAACAACGTAAATATAGACAATTTAAGTAAATAAAGCAGTAAACACAACACCCAAAGATTATCAAATTCCGATATAAAACACATGCATTCATAAATGCAACATGCACAACTCTGAAACCACCCCACCATGGAGTCCACAACTAGCGTCTCGGCTAAACACATAAACCATGCGGCCGAACGTAAAAAATATCAACCCGCTGGGACCAAATAGCAACCCCTCGAATAGCGTGCTGGCTACTCTGGCCTATCTAGCTCTAGGTGGTTCTGCTTCTCCCAGCACGAGTGACACTGCGAATGTACCACTCCTACACCGGTACTAGCTATACCGCGGGGTACACCAGGTGACCCTCTCTCTAGGCGTCATCCCACCACTCCCACACCGGCGCCGTGTCACTCCCACATTGACACATGGTGCCTAAGTGCTAACAACTGTCACTCTAGGTCCACGATCGCACAAAACACAACACAGTGTGATCCGATCACGTAGAAATCCCCGTCCTTAAAGTACGTTTTCAAGCATGCATTTAACTAAACTATCAAACAATGTAAACACATGTTAATTACATGAATTAATGAGGTTATGTTTTGAATCGCGTCACCCGTGGCCGATGTCATTCAAGATTCCTAAACTGGTTCACACGGAAACTGGCCTCGGAAGATGGCGTAAATCGCGTCGCCCTTGTTAGCCGCCATTTAAAATGGCGTCGCTTTCCCCAGACGCTATTTAATACAGAGACAAAATCCGCTGAACTGGCCTTAGAACAAGCTGGGCTAAATCGCGTCTTGGGTGGTAGCCGCCATTTAAAATGGCGTCGCTGTCCCCAGACACTATTTAGCATCCGCAAATAGATTCCTGTCCAGCCTCCCCCGAGTCACAAAGTGGGATTTCTCTCCCAAATCACATAAACCATCAAAAGTGGAGGTAGGGAAGAAGCCTAATCATTTTTCATAAAGAACCCCTTAAAACATGCTTTCAAAGCGGGAAAATCATGGTTTTAAACAAAACGCCACGAGGATCGTCACCCTACCAGTTACTTGAACTCCTTCGAGCTCCAAGCCGCCGAACCGCCACCCCACAAGCCGTTGCCGGTACCGCCGTGAACGCCGTCACTCCACGGGGACGTCGGCCGCCGTTCGGAGAGAAATGCACCGCGCAGGAGATGGTGATGGTAGTAATGGAAGTTAGGAGGTTGATGGAGTGAAGGGAGAGGAGGAATGGGGGGAGGAAAGGAAGGAGAAGGGGAAGGGGGAGCGGATGGGTCGGTGAGAGGGAGGAGAGAGAAGAGAATGAGAGAAATGAGGGAGGGTTCGCGGGGTCAAATAGAAACTAGCTAAAACGCGTCGTCCAAGACCGACGCCAATCAGACGACACGCAGGGTCGTACACTGACAGACCTCTGAATGGCGTCGACCATGCAAGACGCCATTCAGACGATAAGACCAGGGCCGTACTCTTGCGGCCCAAAATCGGCCCACGTGGCATATTCTAAAAAGCGTCCCCTTAACCAGACGTCGTTTGAACCGCGTAGAGTATGCCCCAGCCACACAAGGGCCCAAACCAAGGGGTCCGACACCGAAACTGACCTGATAACCGGATACGAAACCTCAATCCTTACATATTTATTGAAATCTTTGTATATCATAGTGATAACTTACTATATTTTAGTGCAAACACATTAACTACACACTATCTAAGTGTATATATAGTGATAACTTACTATATTTAGTGCATAGTCTGGGCAATCAATCTAAGAGTCAATGTACATAGACATATTTATGTGAAGTTTTCTATATCTTAGTATGAATAGACTATATTTCAGTGCAAATAGATAACTTAGTGCATATGTTGGGCAATCAATCTCAGGTCAGGGTACATAGGCATATTTTTGGAATCATATTTGGACATGCAAAGAGGCATATTTTTGTAATGGAACTTATATTGCATACTTTTCCCATCTTTTGCATGTGTCTTTAAATTTTTGATGTACTTATTCTTTTTTGTCTTACAATTATTCGGAATCACTCGACAGAAGAGGATAAGGGAACGCGAGTCCTCCCTTGTTGTGCCATGCTCTATGAATAATTATATCCAGGAGAGAGACAAAGTTTGTTTTAGCGATTGTCACAAGGAGATGATGAGGCGAACCCCGTTTGCGCCTTACATTGACAACAAACTGGGGAGGGCCTTTAATGTCAACTTCTTGGAAGAGATAATTGCCTCCCATATGGAAGGCAATGCATTTTTGTCAGGGGAGCAGATGGTCTCCTTCAAAGCAGAGGATGTGGCAGTCATCCTTGGAGTGGCCTACGTTGGTGCATGTGTTAACCATTATGGGTCTAGTACATGGTTGGATCTATCGTCCGCTACCGATATATATCGGTCGATACGTATCGGTATCGGTGGGTATCGATACAATACTGAGTAGACTGATACCGACCGATATTGGCCTAGTACTGGTCCAAAATGGACTTAGTACCGGCCGATACTGGCCGATATGGCTGATACCGATACCGGTACATATCGGTATCGGTACCCTCTGATACCGGTACGGCCATCCTTGGTCTACTATCAACAATTCCAAGTTGCACAGGCGGTTTGGGAAAAAAGTGATTTTTAAGATAAAGTTATCTGTGAATTCGCCTGTGGATTTTGCTACTCTTTGCTACATTCCTTGCTCCCTGGTCAAACAAGAGTTGACCCCAACAGATGATTCGATACTTAAATGATGTTGATAGATCGGATATTTTAACTGGTTTGTTGCCTTCCACGAAATAATTATGCAAAAATTTGATGAGGTGGTGGAGACAGTGAGGAACATGAGAGATAGAATAAAGATTCAACCTAAGAGAAAAAAAAAAATCATTGAGAGTTGTCGGGGTAACCGGGTGTTGTATGGGTGTCTCACTGCATTATGTGTATGTGCTATATAATCATTATTTTAATCTTGTATTTGTTTGTGCTGTGTGAATGCCACTTACAATGTAACTAAAAATCTACACGTGTAGTTCTTGGAGCACACAACCATTATGGAGCCCATGAACCGATTGTTATTCCCACCGGTTTTAAGGTAGGAAGCAGGCCGGAAGAAAAAGGGCCAAGTGGTTATTAATTCTTTAAAATCACATCAAGTAGATTTCGATGTTAGTTTTTGTTTCTTTCTACTTGTTTGTTTGTTTCATTTTTTAGTATGGTCTATATTTTTTAGTGAATGTTTGTATATGTTATTTGTTTGAATTTTCCTAAATAGATATGCCAACATCTTGACATTCACCTGCTTGAGCGATCACTTTTGGACGGTCTAGGTCAAGTTCAAGGAGATGTTGGGGGTGTAAATGTTGCAGAAGAGGAGGAGAGGTCAAAAAACTAGTGGATCAACTTCTAGTTTAAGCTCTCTGTTGTCTGCGCTGGTGGACTTTGTTAGGATGGCTGAACATAAAAGGGAGCAGGAATCCGAGAAATTTAGAGAAAAATTGGATTCCATGTACCAAGAGGCCCATGGATTTATCTCAGCAATAAGACCCCTATGAAGGACAACATTGGTCTCAATTGTACAGAAGGGGAAGTAGAGGAAGTGCAGAAGGAGACGAAGGAAAAAAAAATGTAAAGAAAGAAACACATAGGGGACCCAAGGGAAAGGTAACCCACGGCAAAGGATCGGAGATTAATCACATCATTCTTGATATATTTATTTCATGCAGATCTTAATTGGAATTTCCTTTTATGATGTTGAATATTTTAACTTTGTAAGATTTTTTGGAAGATAGAAGAGATTTTTGTGGACATGATCTTTTAGAAGCCGACGACGTAAAGGCCATCAACGACTTCTTATGTTTGGAGATGAATAGGTAAATCTGAATTTCTTTTCATTAATGTATTGGCATGATTTGTTTATAACCCACAATATTCGTCTCTTCCCATCAACAACACAACTGTAATGACAAACGCTTGGAATGCGGATTTGAAAAGAACATAGATACATGGTCTTCTATTTGAGAAAGATATAGTTGATGATGTAAGCATGCCTCTAGTGGCATTGGACCATGTCACTATAGTTCATGGTCATGAATCTTTTTTTTCTCTTGTTCTGTAGACCATTGATTGTGCAGTTCAATTGTTAGGAGAAAAATGTCATGCTTCTCCAAATGAGTACTATACATGAGTATACTTGCCTGCTCTCGTTGTTTCAACATACACAACAGGTCAAACTCTGCAATTGATGAGAAAGCAAATCAGTTGATGGTCAGCTTGCCTGAGGTTGCCACGAAGAGCAATGTTGAAAAGTTCGATTTAATGTTCTTCGTCCTTTATACGTTCAATTATTGGCACCTTCTTGTGGTTGATTTAAAGAAGATGTGCTTTATATCTTTCAACTCAATCAAAGGATGTGCTTCTTATAAAGCAGCTGCAAGGAATTGAGTAAACAATCTTTTCTAATTGTCATCTCACTTGTTACTAGGCATTCAAGTACAAACTAGAGTGAATTAATCTTTCAATATGTGCAGGTTGTGGTGCTGTGGAGATTTTTCAACATTTGTGGAACAGTAGAGGATATGGACAATTGGGAGTTATTGTACAACGAGGTCTGCCCATCACAGCCACCTAAGAGTGTTGATTATGGCATGTATGTCATAAAGTTCATGGAGCACCTGAGTAGCAGAGAAAGAGTGAATTGGAGCTTTAGCCAAGAGGACATGCCTAACATTAGGGGCATACTTGCAATGGATCTATTGAAGCGATCACTCACGGGGCATAGACTGTGATTGTTGTATTTTTGTTTTAATGATAGTGGTGGAAGGGTGATGAAATAGAACAAACAAACTTGTGAATGCTCTATTCTCTTTTGTGTATGTAACTTTATAGAATGTGAAAGCTTGGTGTGTGATGTTTTTGTTAGGAAAAACTTGAAATGCTAATAAACTATATTTCAGTGCAATAAGACTTAATTTAGTACATATATCTAGGCAATCGATTTCAGATCCAATACATAGGCATATTTTTATAAGGTTTTTTATATCTTAGTGTGAACGGATTATAGTTTAGTGCAAACAAACCACTTGGTGCATATGTCTGGGCAATCGATCTCATTTCAGGGTACATAGGTATACTTATGTGAAGTTTTCTATATCTTAGTCTTGACAGACTATATTTTAGTGCAATAAGACAACTTGGTGCATATGTCTGGGCAATCGATCTCATTTCAAGGTAAACATACATATTTCTAGGAAGGATTCCATATCTTAGTATTAATGGATTATATTTCAGTGCAAACAAAGTTAGTTTAGTGCCTTTTATTTCTAGGAAGCTTTCTATATCTCATTTCAGTGTACAAAAGAATTATTTATGGAGAACTTTGTATATCATGGTGATAACTTACTATATTTCAATGCAAACAAATTAAGTATAACTTATTATATTTTAGTGCATGTGTCGTCTAGGCAATTGATCTCATTTCAGGGTACATAGGTATATTTATGTGAAGTTTTTTATATCTTAGTCTTAACGGACTATATTTTAGTGCAATAATACAACTTGATGCATATTCTGGGCAATCGATCTCATTTCAGGGTAGATAGACATATTTATGGGTAGGATTATATATCTTAGTGTTAGTGGACTAAATTTCAGTGCAAATAGAGTTAGCTTAGTGCCTTGTATTTGTAGGAAGCTTTCTATATCTCATTTCAATGTACAAAGGCATATTTATGGGAAACTTTGTATATCATGGTGATAACTTACCATATTTCAGTGCAAACGAACTAACTAAATATAACTTACTATATTTTAGTGCATGTGCCTGGGCAGTTGATCTCAGGTTAGGGTACATAGGTATATATTTATGTGAAGTTTTCTATATCTTAGTGTTAATGGACTATATTTTAGTGCAATAAGACAAATTGGGGCATATGTCTAGGCAATCAATCTCATTTCAGGGTAGATAGACATATTTATGGGTACGATTCTATATCTTAGTGTTAACAAACTATATTTCACTGCAAACAGAGTTAGGTTAGTGCCTCGTATTTTTGCGATGCTTTCTATATCTTATTTCAGTACACAAAGACATATTTTAGTGCAAACACGTTAACTAAGTATACATATAATGATTTATTTTTTTTGGCAAAATAGGATCATGTGTGGTTGACAAATGATCCTTTCATATACACTTGACCTTACTCTTTAGTGAGGAGGCCTAATGGAATCTAAAAGACAAGTGTCAAAAATATTATGTTATTTCATGATTTTCTTCTTTTTTTTGTAAAATAGGATCATGTGTAGTTGCCAAATGATCCTTTTACACACACTTCTAGGATTATGATGTGTGAACTCCTCGATTGAGTTTGCACACTTGACCCTACTCTTCAGTGAGGAGGCCTAGCGGAACTTAGAAGACAAGTATCGGAAATATTATGTTGTTTTATGACTTTTTATTTTCTTTTCAACATAGGATCATATGTGGTTGCCAATGATCCCTTCACACACACTTCTAGGATTATAATGTGTGAACCTCTCGAGCTTGCACACTTGACCCTACTCTTTAGTGAGGAGGCCTAGCGGAACCTAGAAGACAAGTGTTAGGAATATTATGTTATTGTATAACTTTTTTTTTCTTTTGCAACATAGGATCATGTATGGTTGCCAAATGACCCTTTTATACACACTTCTAGGATTATGATATGTGTACTCCTCAATTGAGTTTGCTCATTTGACCATACTCTTTAATGAGGAGGCCTAGCGGAACCTAGAAGATAAGTGTAAAAAATATTATGTTATTTTATGACCTTTTTTTTTTTGCAACATAAGATCATGTGTGGTTGCCAAATGGTCCTTTTACACACCCTTTTAGGATTATGATGTATGAACCCCTCTATTGAGTTTGCACACATGACCCTCCTCTTTATTGAGGAGACCTACTGGAACCTAGAAGACAAGTGTGGAGAAATTATATTATTTTATGATTTTCTTTTATTTTATTTTTTGCAACATAGGATCATATGTGGTTGTCAAATTATTCTTTTACACACACTTCTAGGATTATGATGTGTGAACCCCTCGATTGAGTTTGCACACTTGACCCTACTCTTTAGTGAGAAAGTCTAGTAGAACCTAGAAGACAAGTGCCAGGAATATTATGTCATCTTATGACTTCTTCTTTTTTTTGCAACATAGGATCATGTATGGTTGCCATATGATCCTTTTACACACACTTCTAGGATTATGATGTGTGAACCCCTCGATTGAGTTTCCACACTTTGACCCTACTCTTTAGTGGGGAGGCCTAGCGGAACCTAGAAGACAAGTTTAGGGAATATTATGTTCTTTTATGACTTTTTTTTTACAACATAAGATCATGTGTGGTTGTCAAATGATCCTTTTACACACACTTTTAGGATTATGATGTGTGAACCACTCGATTGAGTCTGCACACTTGACTGTACTCTTTATTGAGGAGGCCTAGCGAAACCTAGAAGATAAGTGTCGGAAATATTATGTTGTTTTATTAGAAACTGTGTATATTATTGTGCAACTTACTGTATTTAAGTGCAAACGGGCTCCCATCAATATGCTTCTAGGAATATGTTTGGGCAATTAATCCTATAATTGGGAAAAATAGGATATGAATGAGAAACTATGTACATTTGTGCAACCTACTGTATTTCAATGAAATGGGGTCCCATCAATATCCTTCCGGCAATATGTCTCGGCAATTAATCATGAAACTGGCGAAAATAGGTATATGCTTGAGAAATTGTGTATATTCTTATGCTACCTACTGTATTTCAGTGCCAATGGGCTCCCATCAATATGCTTCTAGGAATATGTCTAGGTAATTAATCTTGGAATTGAGGCAAATAGGTATATGTTTGAGAAACGACGTATATTCTTGTTCAACCTACTTTATTTTAGTGTAAATGGGTTTCCATCAATATGCTTCTAGGAATACGTCTGGGCAATTAATCGTGGAATTGGGGAAAATAGGTATATGTTTGAGAAATTGTGAATATTCTTGTGCAACCTACTATGTTTAAGTACAAATGGGCTTCCACCAATATGCTTCTAATAATATGTCTAGGCAATTAATCCTGAAACTGGGGGAAATAGGTATATGTTTGAGAAATTGTGTATATTCTTGTACAACCTACTTTATTTCAATGCAAATGAGCTTCCATCAATATGCTTCTAGGATTATGCCCAGGTAATTAACCTGGAATTGGAAAAATAGGTATATGTTTGAGAAACTGTGTATATTTTTGGGCGAACGACTATATTTTAGTGTGAATGGTCATATGTCCCGGCCATCAATCTGGATACAACGTAAATAGGCATATATCTAGGAAACTATGTATACTACTGTGCAAACGACTATATTTTAGTGGAAAAAGGCTCACATCAATATGCAATGCATTTGTCTAGGCAATCCATCAAATTTAGGTTCAAGGTCAATAGGCTAAATGGTGGGGAAATCGTGTAATTTATTTGAAAACTATTATATTGCAATGGAAATAGACTACCATTGTTGTTAGGATCGAGGCTAGAAAGTGAAAAACGTAGTGAAAAATGACAAAAATAAATATCGCATGTTCCCGATCTATTTCAGACAATTAAAATGAGAAAATGGTGATCGAACATTACCTTGCATGGATTCGAATATGCGTCTATATCGGTTCCATCGAGGCGGTATCTATGCGATCCTCGTTGAAGATTCGTCCTCGTCTCTCCTAGTTAGATACGGCGCGTTCACCGCAGTTTTCTCTCCGCAGTAGTGCTGCGGCATGCTAGACCCATAAAGACCCTCTGGAGCTTGGCCCAGGGTTCCACTCAATGCTTATTTATATTAAATCAGCCAACTTTTCACAAAAGTCTATAGATTAATATAAAATCTATTTAAACACTTTTGACTGAGAATCTTTGTGTGTGTAACCCTTTAGGCCCAAGCACTAGTCCAATTAATGGCCCATAAAATCTAGTTAACTGATTAATTAGTTAAGTGAATTAATGTCGCACACATTAATCGGCTAGGCCTCTGATTATGTTGGGTGCCAAGCAACATTGCATAATCCCAGAATGTAACGAGGTTCAGCAACCCGCTCATGGAACCTTTTTGTCAACAAATACCGCATGACTATAATCTTCCATCCGTACAATCTCCTAAGCTAACCTAGGGTATGGTCAAATATTAAACCCTCTCCAGTCAACTCACTTATATTAAATGTGGTTGTACTATATCAAAAAATCACTTTTCTGATATAGTGTCTGCTCTGACCAGATACACTCACGCATCATTCTCGTAGCATTCTGTCTCTAATTATCGAGAGTGAATGATCCTATATTGACCACTCAATCACCTTCAAAGCTATTTTGTTGAATTTGATCGCTTGACTAATTAGGATCCATAGCTATAAGTCTGTGAGCCAAGGTCAAAGTCTAGAAGTCCATCGACGAGATGTCTTTGGTGTCTCAGGTCCAAGGACCAACCACGCTATTGCGATGATGAATGAAACTGGCCGACAGTCAGGTAAATTATCATTCAGCGATTCATGTTAGATTAGTTCAATGAATTCATTCCCAATGAGCACCTATGTGTTTGCCCAAATGTCCCCACACACGTGACTATGAGATCAGTCATGCTTATCATATGAGCAGACACAACACACACTAGTCTATCCGGATACAAGATTTCATGTTTCTTATATCCTTTGAATGGGAACAACTTAGGGATTATGGTTAGAAGTATTGGTCTCATTATTACAATCTCATTGTGATCCAATATTCTCACATAATCTCACGGACTTTATTATGCACTGATTGCCAATCTTCATAATGAATTATTTGCCATTTATGAGTGAACCAGAATGTAATATATGCCTTATGATTGGCTTTGAGGACACCTATACCCAACAATTGTCCTATATCTCCTTTGGTTTTGGGCTGTCAATCCTAGAATTAGGATAATTAGGTATATGTTTCAGGAACCTTATAAATTATTATCCAAATATCTTTATTGAAGTGCAAATGGACTTATATCGGTCGAACTGCTATACTTCAGTGCAAATGGACTTCTATCAATGCTTTTCTTGGACATATGTCGGGCAATCAATCTAGAAACTAAGGTAAAACTATGCACTTGCACATTTACAGGAAGATAGAAAATGCTCAAGTATGATTTTTTGTATTACATACACTTGCACCTCGGCACAACATAAACAAAAAATCCCTTTGTATTACATACTCTTGCACCTTTGCATAAATATAAACAAAAAGCCATCCTGACATATACTTGTACCTTTGCATTAAGACAAATAAAAAGCCCCTCTCACATATACTTGCACCTTTGCATTAAGATAAAAAAAAGCCCCTCCCACATACACTTGCACCATTGCATTAAGATAAACAAAAAACCCCTGTCACATACACTTGCACCTTTGCATTAAGATAAACAAAAAACCCCTGTCACATACACTTGCACCTTTGCATGTACATAAACCCCAAAAAAAAAAATCCTTTCACATAACTTGCACCTATGTGTTTATATCAATTTCCAAGGTCACACAAGTTGGGATCTATAGGCTAGAGAGCATCTCCAACAATGAAACTCAGGTTCGACTACCATGGGAGGATAGTGTCATCCTCAATGCAGGTGGAGGTCTACTGCATGGGCTGGGGATGGTAGTCCCCATGATAGGTAGGGGTGGGCTGGACAACATCTTCAGAAGTGTCGGTATGCACACCTAAGCCTTTCTTTCTCGAGGCTTTCATGGCTTTGTACCTCCCTTTCAGCTTCTTAAGGGAGCTCAGAATTTTCTTCTCTCTTTTCCTTCCTTTCCTCGATGATTTTGATGGATCATTAACAATAGTATCCTGCCTAACTGAGTATTGTCCATTATCTGTCTCCACTGTCAGCATTAACTTATGCATTAGTTTAAGAATTTCATCTATGGCTACTTTATATTGAGCTTTGGACAATAATCCAATCTCAACAATTTTCATGAATCGATAAATTAAATCATTGTACCGACATGAGGATGAACTATCATTCCCAATTTGCTAATTGTATTCATCAATTGCATGTCTATATCGCATCGCACTCGTCCATCACCTCAAAAAATATTTTTGGGGATACTAAAGATGCTTGCAAACTGAAATGCCATTAAAGCATGACGACATAAGTAGCCTCTGAATTCAAATGATCGACAAGCATAAGTAACAACTTCTTCAGTTCAATCACATTACATTGTGAATTCTTTCTCTAACACCTTTTTCGCACCTTTTACTTTGACCTTTTTAAATGATTTTACCTCATTATCAAGTTCTTGACATCATAGTGGATTATTATAGGAACATAAGCCCCAATCTCAACAACCTCTTCTTGAAATATTTTAAATGTTCCCCTTGTATAAATATTGGCTACTTGCTTCTCAAATGGATTAGAGGTATGTAAGAAGGCTATGGTCTCCATTGAATTTACATTTGCTTGATTTTTTGCATCATACCTTTTCTCAAGGGCATGACCATACTTCTCAGTGAATTCTAGTTTTTGATTGTACGAATTCATCAAAAAAAGGATTAATACTTTCACTTCTTTGCGAGGTTGGCATTCATGCACAAAAGCATTAAAAACATTACAGTATGTCTAAAATATGTGCAGTAGTTATGAAACATTCACATTACATATTAATTATATATAGTATATCTAGTTGGTATGTAATGGAAATAAAATATGTAAGTAAGAATGATATATTACTAGCAAAAAACGTATCTTTTAAGAACATTGGAACCTATTCACATGAATTTTGTACATTCCTTTTATCCATTCATTCTCCTTGCATCCTGTATACTTGGTCATTAATTGATCACAGTTTTCTTCAAACTCATGACTTGTGATGGAGTCATACATACATCCATCAAACTCATCCATAAATTCAGAGTATTGAGAACAAATATAACCAATCTCTTTAGGGATCTTTTTGAGAACATGCCAAAGGCAAAGACGATGCGATGCATTATGTATATATTACTTTTGATGCTTCTCCATCATTTTCCTCTAACCAACACCTAAATATCCACACAAATTATTCTACTTTCTCATTTGGAAGTAACGCACAACCAAGCAACACGGATTGTCCGTGGTGATTAACCCCAACAAACGAAGCGAATGGCATTTTATATGTGTTAGTACGGTACGTAGTATCAAATGTGACAACATCTGAAAAATAACTACGTGTCATGAGAGATCTTGCATCGATCCAAAAGACGTTACTCAATTGCTGATTTTCATTCAAGTTTAGCACATAAAAGAAGGTGGGATTCTTCATTTTCATTTGCAAAAAGTGATGAATCATAGTCTATGCATCACCCACTTTTGATGGATATTGTTGCTCTTTATCTAAAAATATTCCAACGATCCTTCTCTGTGAAATGTAGCTGTCGAACGCCACTTTTCCTTTTAACAATATAATTGACTATCTTTGAAGTCGATATTCCGGCACTTCCCGTATTCTTAATTTCAGCCTTCTCAGGTGTGCATATTCTTCTATGAGACCTTATATATGCAACAGCAAGTGTACTTAGCTCATGGTTATGTTCTGTCACCACATCCTAAAATGAGTAGTTTTTCACTGACTTTGTCCAACCATACTTTCACTGAAGCCCTCAAGCCCACCTTAGGAGAGTCTTTATGCATTGTTGCATCAGTTTTCCTCCTTGATTCTCTATTCTTGCAACAACCAAAGTGTTTGAAAACACATTGACCGATCCTAAATTTACTCTTAATCGTACACATGCCAAGCCCAAAATTTTGGCATATTTTTTATAAAAATTCTTGGCAGCTTCAACGTCGTCAAATTTCATGTCCTCACATGGTTCTACTCCACAAAGAGCATTACACTACTTTGTCACCTACAAAGAAGAAAATATAAGGTATTAGCAAATGATCATAGCTAAGTATAAACTATATGTATGTCAGTGTTTATGCACATACTTTTGTCAAAATTAATTTATTACGGGTGCAAACGAGTATAAGATTAGACTACTGTATTTGCCCAAGTGAACAAATTTCGGTCAAATAGGAATGTATTAGTGCAAGTCAATGTATATTAGAGTACATAGGCATATTTTAGTGCATATTGTATATTTAGAAGTACATATAAACTAGATAAAAATGTCAAATTTAGGTGTAAAAAAATAAAAGTATATGTATATTAAAGAAAATAGTAAGAGGAAAAATCAACGTTCTAAGGTGTCATGACATAATAAAACATGGGAAAATAATAAAAAAAGAACGAGAGCCATTGAGAAAAACTATTTTGACAAATTTAGAGAGAAGGGAAAAAAGGTTGATGAAAATTAAAAAAAAAAGGTTGGAAGCAACATCAACTTTGAAAATTTTAGACAGAAAGAAGAAAAGTGGATGATGAAAATAAAAAAAGGTGAAAACTTTAATGCAATAGCATTAACTATAAGCTATCAATGCATAAATCTACCTTCTTCTATGTCTTAAATGTGTGCTAACAACTAAACAACCAGTGTCAAGTTGATGGACTGGGTCGGATTCCATGTCCTTTGCCAGCGTAAAGTTGATGGACTGCAATGTAGCAGGGGAGGGAGAGAGTGGGGGAGTGGCCAATGGCTTTGATTCCACCGATTGATGCAAGAGAGCCTGAGAGGGGGAAAAGCATTTGCCACACCATGCTTCTTCCTTTGTCGTGGAGTGGAAGGAATGAGTTGGAGAGGAGGTAGCTGAAGAGCGACATTTGTGGAGGGCACCGTGGTCATCTTCCTTCCCTTTCAAATCGCATTAAAATCCTACTTTTCAAGTCAGCCACACTATCCATGTTATGGCCAAATCAACCAATCCCTTTGGCCAACTCAACCCCACTCGACCTCAACATGGCCGCCGCCTATTGGCTGTCCAACATAACTAAGCCTTTGTGCACACCAGTGTTGTACACTAGGTTGCTCTCTTATTTCAAACTATATTTACTTAAACCAAAATTAGTTTTCAAGGTTAATTTGCTTATTGGATTTAGAACTATGGCCTACACCCTAGAGGGGGGTGAATACGGTGTTAAAAATATCTTTTTGAAACCTCTAACTAATTCGGTGTACTTTAAACTAAATCGTGCGACAAAGATAAAGCAATAACAAGTAAGCACAATCATACAAAAGGCGCAAGATTTATAGTGGTTCGGTCCACCAAATGGTGACCTACGTCTACTCCCCAACTCTTTTGGCATTTCCATTACAAAAATACTTCTAATACACCGCTAGTAGATCTGGTTCTAGCAAACCAACATACTAGATATCAAGCCTCTAGTTAGGATACTCCTAGATACAAGACCTCTAGTAAGGCTCCCCCTAGATACCACTCCTCTAGTAAGGCTTACCTCCAATCCCCACAAGAATTGACCCTCTTTCACTAAGAAAGTCACACAACCTCCACCTTTCGCAAAAGATGGCCCTCTTCCACCAAGGAAGATAAATAACTTCCAATCCTTTTAAGGATTGATCTTCTTCTACAAAGGAAGGTATACAATGTCCAATCTCCTCCTAAATTGGCTCTCTTCCACGAGGAAGGCAAACAATAAGAAAGAGTAAGAAAGATAGGAACCCTAACTTCCTACTCTATACTACACACACAAGATAATATAGTTTTCTTAAATATTACAATAAATGAACAAAACAAAGAAAGCTTAAGCCTCTGATTCACGCTTGTGGTGTCTTTATTCTTGGTGTCAAGTTGATATCGATGAAGCTCCATAGATCTACTTAGCAGTTCTTTCTTGAAAAGCTCCACAAGATCTTCTCTTCAAAAGAAGAAGATGTTGTTAGTACTAAAGTAGCTTCTCATGGTCTTGGTCTTGATCAAGAAGATGGTGTAAATCTATCAAGCTAACACATTCCTTCTTGACTTATACACATGAAAAAACTCACAAGAAATCTCCTCTCAAATGATTAAAAAGAAAATTAAGTGGAAGATATGAAGAACAAGGGAATTTATTTCTTTAATGAAGCTCACGTTTCCCTCCAAGACCCCTGCCAAAAAAATGCCCACAACTCTCCTTTTTATAGTCCAAAGGATGGATTCGAACCAATAGGTACATGGTAGGAAAAGTTCTTTGACTTCCAATTTTTAATTCAAAAGTATTTCATCTCATTTTGAAATCTAACATCTTTATTGGTTCTATGTTGTACCGACTAGTAGAGGGGCATCATGTGATGTTTCTTGCACCAAAAAAAATCCTGCAGAAAGTTTTCTTGAAGAGCTAACTGGGTGATAGGTGAAAAGGTGATCTGATGTGTAGCATGTAAAGGAAAAAAGTAAGTTTCCAAAAGCTTTCATAAAGTACCATAGGAATCAAGAAAAAGTGAAGAAGATTTGTACTATCATAGTCAAAATACTAGGGTGATAGTCCTTTTGTCATAAAGGTACCTATATGACTATCCCTGCAAGAGGACAACTCAGTCTGTCCCATTCACATGGGTGTCTGGGTCATCCTAGATGACCAGAACCCAAAGCTAGACATCCAGAGGCAGTGCCGGAAAAATAGACTATAGAACATCTCCTGGTTCTGGTCGACCAATTTCTGGATTGATCATCTAACCAGTCAGAATTCAAAAACTGAATTCTCGTACTGGTTGACCAATGACCAGTTGGTCGACTAAATAGGTCACTTATTGAAAACTGGCTTCTGGTTCTGGTCGACCAGTCTATCCACATGTTTGGATTTTGACTTTTTCATTCAAATTTAATTTTTGAGGTCATTTTAATCTTTAAAAAATGATATTTACAATTCAAAAATTCTATTACATTTATATCTATATAAAGAATAAATTTGCCAATATGCCCTTACAAAATATGAAAATAAATATTCAATTACTTTCAAACTTACCAATAGTATCTTTTACAGTTATAAGTGATGTGTGCCATCAAAATCAATCCAAAGGACTTAACACCGCTAGTTATCAAAGAGAATTCATATTTATCTCAAAATACTTTATCTTATTGGACAAAATTAGGTAATCCTAACTCCTAATAAAGTGGATATAGAGAATTACAAAAACGAAAAGCTTAAATGCCATAACTTGTGTTACTATATTATATATTGTTTTTGATGTAAAATTTAAATATATTTTTATTTATAGATATATTAATAATTATAAAAAAGATTTGACGAGGTAGATACAAGATGATGCCAAGGTGTGAGGAGACACGCTCTCAACATCACATGATTGGATTTTTTTTTCAAAATCATCAACGAAGATAATTTGAAAATATCGATGGAATTAATCATGTCCCGATTAGATAGACAAGGAAATAAAATAAGGTCGATCAACCTCCAGGATTGGGAAATACCCAAGGTCACAAACCCTACAGGTTTTATCATGGGGAGCGATTGCCAGCCAATGTAAACGTGTTGCAACCATGATAGATCTTAAAAGAAAACAAGAATATTTGAGATAAAGCGTCCAAGAAATGATAGAATTCCAAGGATATCTTCAAGCGAACCTCAAAGATAATCAGGATACTCAATTCAGAATGGAATATTTTATATCATGTTGGAATTATTTGATCAATGGTGTGAAACTTAATCAATAATTAATTCTTATTACAGTTATATCAAAGCCCTATATGATGCATGCTGGGCTAAAAGAAAAATATAAAATTAAATGAAATATAAATTAATCAAGGATAATATTGTTAAATTGTCGTTAATGAGTAAAGATACAAATTCTGCAATTCAGTGCTAAGCCGAAGCTCGTTTATCTACGCACCGTTTTACAAAAGCGGAACCATCATCCTCACTAATTAACAATCAAACGGCCTATCCGTGCGATTAAGAATTCTCTGGATTATCACTGTTTTTGTTAAATGGAAACTCAAATTCTAGTTTCATCAAAACTACAAGGTCCTTGATATACTCTAATAAATATCTAACATATAGTAATGTTAATGCAAATCAATTACATGAAAGAATACAAGAGATAGAGATAACCGTTTTTTTAGCCACGGTCGGGACTCATAAATTTCCACAATGGGATCTTCTCGAAATTTTCAACTTTGCAATCATTTCTTTGAATTTTAGCACTAAAAAATCATCAGTAACTTCAAGCAAGTATTTAATTAAGCATTAAAATATGGATAAACAATGAATTTTGGAAAAAATAACAAAAAACCCTGAAACGAGTCGTGTCGAGCCGACGCCTTTAAGTCCATTCAAAACACGTCGCTGTTCTACGACGCCTTTTAAGCCGCAAAAACAGGTTCTGGCTGTCTTCAATCCAGATTCCAACTCTCTCTATGCACATCCCTTCTCCAATCCGAAAAAAACTAAGTAAGTTAAATCCTTCTTTCAATTCTCTTCAATTCCCTTTTCTTCATGTTCTTCACACATGTACATGAAACTTTTGAGTTTATACATGAAATTTTTCGTGCTTCTTCTGCCTTTGTCTTTAATTTACATACTTATGTCATGTATATGACTTAGTAAACATGTTAAGTATCTATTCAGGCTTAGCCCCTTGCCCAGTTAAGTAACCGGCTACTTGATCTTATCCTTAGTAAAAGGGTCAAGGGACGTAGTTTTTATTAACAAATGTAATAATAATTGAACGAAAGGGAATAACGGAATAAGATGCAACATACAAGCATGCAGATGCTCGCTGAAAATAAAGGAATGAAGCACACCAAATGCTATAAGCAGATGCTAATTGAAATATTTTTATTTTTGAAATACTCACTTTGTTTGGATTTTTATTCTTTTTTGTTGATTTTGACATATCTTTTTTTTTTGGATTTTGAAATATATACTTTTTGGATTTTGAATTATATTTTTTTTTTTTAATTTTGAAATATATACTTTTTTTGGATTTTGAAATATATACTTTTTTTTTGGATTATGAAATATATACTTTTTTTTTGGATTTTAAAATATATATATATATATATATATATATATTTATTTATTTATTTATTTATTTTTGAAAGTAATGTGCAAACTAAAAGACCAGCATGGTACTCATATCAAAAGAACATATTCATTTATTAACTTAATTCCCAAATTGTTCTTCAATAATCTAACTTAAACTCATCGTGCTTGAGCTTGTGTTTCCATTCGTGATCCCATTCGATGGTCTGACCCTTAGTCAATCTACGCCGTTCCTTAAGCTTGGAGTACGCCTCTTCAAAAATAAATGAAGAATTTGTTTAGAAAGCCCACGAAAAGGTTCCAGAGACTCAAAAAGAATTTCCTTTCTTACCCTAATATCTGTTGGGGTTCGGTCACTTTCTTTCCGAGGTATTTATCGACCTTGCGTTCTCTTTTATTTCACTTCATGGCCTTGATGTAACGTTTCTATTGTAAAGGCCTTGATATTTGATATTTGGCTTTTGCCTTTTGCTTTTTCTTTTTTTCTTTTCATAGGACATATCTCACCCTTCTTCTTTTTTTATGACGGCCTCCTACTAAGATGACGGGTATTCTTGGTAGTCTATTCTAAGCCTCGTTCCGACATCGTGGGCCGAGAGTAAAAACAGAATCTTTGTTTAAAAAGAATGATTTGCACTTTACACCCTTAGTCAAGCTTTCGGTATTCCTTCGGACTTCACATCTTTTGTTACTCACGAATCAAACATGTTAGTATGTGTAGTAATGTGTTTGAATTAAATTATCCTGACTGATAAGGGAATTTGAGTTTCAAAACTTTCTGATTCTACTGGTCTTTGCACCGTACTGATCGACTCTTTAACCTAAGGGTAATATTTCTTAAGATACAGTCCATTCTAGGGGTGAGTTAACTCTTGCCCTTCTGCATTAACTAGACGATAGGCGTTACCAGGAAAAGCAAGTGATATAACATAAGGTCCTTCCCAATTGGGCTGGAGCTTGAAACGCGGACCACCAGGTTTTACAAAGACTCTTTTCACGACCATTTCAACAACTTTGAACTTATGTTCGATGACTTTCTTTTGATAAAAACGTACTAATCTATTCTAATAAACTCTTGCATGATCAGCAGCTAACCATCTTTTCTCGTCTAAGAGTTCCAATTGAGCAAGGAGTGCTGAACGGTGTTCGTCAACATAAAATTTCTTATTAAATTGTACTCTTAATGACGGTATAAGGATCTCATGTGGAACTACCGCCTCCATTCCAAATGTTAAGGAATAAGGAGTTTGTCCAATGGGCGTACGGATTAAAGTTCGGTAGGCCCATAGAGCCTCAATCAAATTTTCTAGCCAGTCTGTGAATTTATTAGACTTGCACGTCTTCTTGATGATTTTTATCAAAGTCTTGTTAGTTGCCTCTACTTGGCCATTGCCTTGCGGATAATATAGAGACGAATAATGCAATGCAACTTTGTACCTGTTGCAGAGGTCCTTCAGCTTTTGTGACACGACTGCCGTCCATTGTCGGTGACGATGGTGCTTGGAATTCCGAATCTTGTGATGATGTTCTTCATGATGAACTTGCAGACGGTTCATGCTTTAACTTCCGTGTATGCTTCGGCTTCCGCCCACTTGGTGAAGTATTTCGTTGTCGTAAGAATGAATGATTTCTGCTTAATGCCGGAATCAGGATTGCCAAAGGGTCCAATGACATCGAAAGTACACATGGAAAAAGGGCATGGGGAGGAAACATGATGGAATGAAGATGCAGGAGAATGAATCTTGTCAGCGTGAAGTTGACACTTGGTACACCTACGAACATATACTACACAATCTTCTTCCATGGTTGGCCAATAGAATCCTTGTCTAAGGATTTTCTTTGCTAGCATTTGTCCATTAACATGGCCACCACAAACTCCAGCATGAGTTCCTTCCATGATCTTCCAAAGCTCATCCTCGTCTAAACATCTTAAAAGAACTCCATCAAAACCTCTTTTATATAGTGCTCCCCCAACTACGGTGTATCTCTGAGCAACTCTCCTGATACTCCTTTTCTCCTCAGCTGTAGCTTCTTCATGATATGATTGATCTTCACAATATTTGGCAATTTTATAGTACCATGGTTTCTCTTCATCATTCATCTCTTCTTGTAATTCCAATAACATTATCTCTCGCCTTTCCACAATATCTCCATCTCTGACCTTCTTCAGCAGCTTTTCCTTAGTTATAAGAAATGAAGGGTCTTTCACGGCGGGTGAAAGACGCTTATGAACAATGATTGATTCGGATTGTCTGCTGATTGGAAAATTGAGGGATGATGCAAGTGAAGCTAGAGCGTCAGCTAAGATGTTCTGATTTCGAGGAACATGGATGAAGATCAATTTAGTGAAAAGCTTAGCATAAGCAGAAGTGAGTTCTTGATAAGGCTTGAGCTTGGGATCAAGAATCCGATATTTGGTTAGCACCTGGTGAAGAATGAATTGGCTATCACCCACAATTCTGAGTTTGGTGGCACCATGGAGATAAGCAGCGTCGAGGCCAGCAAGGAGTGCCTCGTATTCAGGTATATTGTTAGTGACTGGAAAGTCAAGCTGAAAGGCTTGTGGAATGGTGACACCTTCAGGTGATAACAGAACAATGGCGATACATTTTCCATGGCAATTCAAAGCTCCGTCAAAATGCAGAGTCCACATATCATCTTTGATTCGGTCTATGGACATCAGTTCCTCATCCGGAAACTCTGATCAGACTGGATCAAAACGGGGAAGGGGATGATGAGCAAGATGTTCTGCGATGGCATAGCCTTTGATTGCTTTTTGTTGAATGTAAGTGATATCAAATTGGGATAGAAAGCTCTGCCATCGTACTAACCTATCAGTAAGGACATATTTCTCAAAGAGAAACTTGATCAGATTCATCCTAGCGATAAGATGAACTTCATGGGTTAGAAAGTAATGCTTCAATTTCTGAACCACCCATATAAGTGCTGCACATGTTTTCTCCATTGTTGTGTATCTCTATTCAACGGGGTTGAGAAGTTTAGAGAGATATTAGGCTGCCCTCTCCTTTCCATCTTCATCTTCTTGTGCTAGGACCGCCCCCACCGCATCATGCATGACAGAAATATATAGAATCAAAGGTTTGCCCGGAGATGGTGGTCTCAAAACCGGAGGACTTGTCAAATAATTCTTCAATCCATCAAATGCCTCCTGACACTTATCGTCCCAATCGAATTTGACTCCCGGTTTAGTAAGCTCGTAGAACGGCTTACACCTTTGTGAATGCTGGGAGACAAATCGGCGAATAAACTGCAACCTCCCGAACAATCCTCTCAACTCTTTCAAGTTCTTAGGAGGTGGCATATTTCTAATAGCCTTTGCCTTGTTGGGATCGATCTCAATTCCCCGTTTACTGACAATGAATCCAAGTAATTTCCCTGAGGATACCCCGAATACACATTTCTTAGAGTTCATCTTCAACTGATATTCTCTTGATCTTTCTAACACTCTTGCCAAAACTTTGGCATGCTCAGCCTTAGTCTTCGATTTCATTAACAAGTCATCCATGTACACTTCCAGATTGATATGCATCATGTCGTGAAATATTCCCATCATAGCCCTTTGATAAGTGGCTCCAGCATTTTTTAATCTAAAAGGCATGACGACATAACAATATGTCTCCCAAGGTGTAGTGAAGGATGTCTTTTCTTGATCTTCTTCTGCCAATTTGATTTGATTATATCTTGAGAATCTATCCATAAATGATAAAGTTTCATAGCCAGTTGTGTTATCAATGAGTACATCAATGTGAGGCAGTGGAAAATCATCCTTAGGACACGCCCGGTTCAAATCTCGGAAGTCAATACAAATTCTGACCTTCCCATCTTTCTTCATAACCGGAACTATGTTGGCCACCCATTGTGGATAGAAGACAACTCTAATGAATTTGGCTTTATGTAATTTATCGACCTCTTCCTTCATTTTCAAAGCCATTTGTGGGTGGAATCGCCTTAACTTCTGTTTAACCGGACTAGCTCCATCCTTTAATGTCAATATGTGTTCCACTAGTGATGAGTCTAACCCCGACATATCCTCATAATTCCAGGCGAAAGTGTCCTTATAATCCTTAAGAACTTGGACCACTGCCTTCTCATCTATTTCAGAAAGATTTTTGCTAATGAGGACAACCTTAGGTTCGTCTTTAGTCCCTAGATTGATCTCTTTGGTAGGCTCTTCAACGGCAGCTGAGGGTTCATCGAATCTTTTTACTCCACTGGCATATGCCTCAGCCGCGTCCTCGTCATCTTCCTCATCTTCAATAATGGGGTCTTTTCCGTGTATCAATTCATACACCCCATATCCATCATTGACTGACTCATCATCTACATAATCTTCTGGCATCTGAATATGATTCTCTAATAGCTGAGGGATCATAGAGCAAGAAAGGCATTTAAATGCTAAATCAAGAGGTATCTATCTGGAATTTATTTATCCTTAGTTTTCCTAAACTTCCTAACTTGATTAACCTGCCTAAAACTAGACTCCCTAATTGTTGGGATCGCTGTGTCAGGATCCGATCCTAAAACGCAGCGGAATATAATTTTCGGGATCGGATCTGTCCCGTTTCGGTCGTTAAAATAAAACCGGTGCAAATCGATTTACCTTGCGCGGATTCGAATCCCCGTCCGTTTTCCGGTTCCGTCGGAGCGATGCCGCAAGTCGCGCAGATGCCCGACCTCTAGCGGTATCCACGCGGTTCTCCTCACGATGGATCGTCCTCGCTTCCTCGCTCGCTACGGCGTTCGAAGATCCCGTCTGACTGCGCGTAATCCGCCGCGACATGCGGATTCGGAATCCCCGTCGAACGGAAGGTGGAGCAGTTGGGAACCGCACGCCCAGAAGAGAGAGAAAGTGGGGAAGAACGAATGACGGCTAGGTCAGGGTTGCTGGCCCCGGACATAGAATCCGTTCTTTTATAAGAAGTCAGTTTGCGGTTTTTCATAAAAACCCAGACTTATCCGAAATCCTGTCGGATTATCCATCGACTTGAAAACCATTTGCGTGTGACCCTCTAGGCCCAAATACCAGTCCAGTTAATAGCCCATTAAGTCCAGTAACCCTTTACTGACCCACTGAATTAATTAATATCTTTATATTCAATTAATCAGCCGAATTTAATGTCCCACAAAAAATTCGGACGGACTGCCGATCACGTTGGATGCCAAGCAACATCGCGTAATCCTGGATGACACTGGGGTTATCGCAACCCTCTATTGGAACCTTTCTGTCATCGGTTAGCGCGCGGATATAATCCTTCATCCGTGCAATGTTCCCGAATCGACCTAGGGCATAGTTTACTGTTAAACCCTATTTGGTCGATTCACTTGAATCAGATGCCGCTAATCTGAATCCGATAACTCCTTATCGATTACAGAGTCTACCCTGGCCAGGGACTTTAAGCGCATCATTCCCGGAACATTCTCTCTCAAACTACCGAGAGCGGATGATCCCGTATTGAACACACAATTACCTTCGAGGGCATTTCCCTGAACCCGATCGCTTGACTTATTGATAACCTATGGTTAGGGATTCGTTAGTCAATGTCAAAGTTCAGAAACCTACCAACAAGATATCTTTAGAGTCTCAGGTCCAAGGATCATCCATGCAACCGTGACAAATGAATCGAGCTGGTTAACAGTGAGGTGATTACCATCCAGCGATTCATAGTCGGATCAGTTCAGTGAACTCATTCACCAATGAGCACCTATAGGTTCAGCATAGTGTCTCCACACAAGTGACTTATGGGATCAGTCACCCTCATCATATGAGTTGAAGTAACCTATACTAGTCTATCCGGATGTTCGATGTCCTATCTCAAACATCCTATGACTATGAACAATTAAGAAAATGTGTTTATAAGTCTTCGGTCCCGTAATTATGATCTCATCACAATCCGAAGACTATTGCATATGTTCATGGACTTCATCGTGATACGATAAACACTGATCGAATTAATTACACACAATGAATTATTGCCATTTATTAATAATCTGAATAAGTACATAGTATCGGATTGGCTTCGAGACCATCTAATACTAACACTAACTTCACTAGACTCCCTATCCTGACCTAATGAGGATGAAGAAGGATGAAAATTATAAGATACATGAGAAAGTACAGGAGAATCCTCCCGAGGGGAGGGGCAGAGTAGATCTAGAAGAGAATCTTGACCGAATGACCCGCGCGATGGGGTATAATCGGACAAGTAGGAAGTTTCCTCAACGAGGATCTGGGAGAAATTTGTTGCCAAATTGGTGTTTTTTTTTTGGGAAAAGATGAATTAATCATGAAATAAGAATGGAGATGAATAGGAGGAGAATGGAATGGAGGAAGTCACACCAAGGCCAAAAGATTGGGGGGATCATACAGTAGCATATCCCAGATTAAATCATAAATCCTCTCTAGATCGAGAGGAGGTTGAGGGATGAGGTCCTACGGGGACAGAGTGATCATGATGGGCGGAGCCCGTGGAATATCTTCAGTGATGACCCGCGACCAAGTCGAGGTCAGAAGTAGAGTGCGGAATAAGGTATGGAGTGTGAAAATGTAAGAGGGGTAAGTCCCCTGTAGACACGCTAATTTTGACGTCATTTTGAGTAAATTTCATATCATATAATAATGCCTCATAATGGTCTGATAATTAATCATTGATTAATTTTTATTAATCTTTTTGAGTGTCGGGTTTAACAGACATGTTTAAGTTAATCAATCGAATTGATTTTAACTCAAATTTCAGTTAAAATATGAAGAATCCTAAAAGGCGTCGACCCATGTGGACGTCATTTAGACTTTATTCGTATTTTACCGTTTAAATTTGAATTTTAATTAATTGATTTATTAACTAAAAGGCGTCTGTGAAGGGCGACGCGTTTTAGGTTTCCTAAGCTGTTTTAACTTCTCTTCCGGATGTTTATCCTTATCTTAATTAGTGTAAACGACGTCTACACAAGTGGACGCTTTTTAGCTAATAAAGATAAAGATAAGTTTTCCCGAATATTTATCCTTATCTTAATTTAATCTGAAAGGCGTCATCCATGGTAGATGCGTTTTAGATAATTACAGATAAAGATGAATTAATCAGTAATTATCTGTCGATTAAAGTAGATAAATCCGAAGATTTTTCTATGTTAATCGCGAACGCAGAAAATGCCTACAAATACCTTGCCTATCAAGGAGTTAAAAAGAAAAAAAAAGAAGAGAGAGAATTATTGAGCCTCAGCGTTATAGCGATTTGAAGATCGAAGCAACCACGCCGGAACGCTGCCATTTCCAGAAGTCGGCATCCTTCTTCAAGATCTTCATCTCCTTCAAAGCTTCAACCAAATGGACTGGGTATAAGTTTTTTCATATCTGAATTTCATTTTCATTCATTTCATTCTCTCATACTCACTGCATGCAACACACACCACATCATCAATTCTCTAAAACCCATCTGTTCTAAAGGGGTTTCAAAGCCATCTAAACAAGTGAGTTGCTGTTTATACATGTTTCTAATCATAGTTAAATTTGATATTATTTCTATTTAGATTCTCATCATATTTCTCCTTTATTTTTCTGTCTCTCTGTCTCTGCTGCATTCAACAACAACAACAAGAAATTAAAAAGAGGGAAATCAAGCACGAAGCCAGGAGAACTTCTGGACGATCCTCAACATACAACAGCAAGAACAAAAGAACAAGAAGAGGCTCTCTTTCTTCAGCCGGCTGAAGGAGGGGAACCAAGGATTCATTCTTCCGCATTTAAACAGGTAGGCGATCAAACTCTTTTGAAGCTTTTTAGTTAAAAGTTTCTGGCGATCCCAGCACCTTAGTTGCATTTTTTAATAGGTTAATTTACTCTAAACAACTTAGTTTTTCACATTAATCACATGAGCAAATTTTCAGCACCTACAGCTCTTTTGGCGATCACGGTGGGACCTGGTCTCGCCGTCTTTTAATTTCTTTTGTTCTTGCCATTATCATACCGGGCACCCACGGTGCACCACTTGTGTCTTTCGACACGTCCTCACCAATTGGTGAGTGTTTAGTTTGTTTAATTTCTCTCGTGCACCACGTGCACACCCCAGTGGCAAGATCTTGCCTCCCCTTGATTAGTTTAAAAAGCTGTTTTTGGTGATAAAATGCTGTGTGATTGTGTGATTTCTTAGTTGTTTAGATAGTAAACCATCCTGTTTAAAATCTGAAACTAAAAATCTTTGCATGAGTCGATTATTTATTGCATTTTTCCCTGTTTAAGGAGGATTCGACCCAGAAAATCCTTCTGGAAATCTGTTTCTGCGAACTAAAAAGCGTCCAGTAACAGCGACGCGTTTCAAAACCGCGTCAGTGCTCCTAGACGCCTTTTAGCTTCCAGATTCTCTCTGTCGTTTACATCTGTTTCTGTGAAATAATTAACTTCTGTGTTGAATAGCGTCGACCATCATCGACGCGATTCAGACAGTTTTTAGTTATTTTCCAGGTTCTCTCTGCTGTTTGCATCTGTTCTCTGCGAAAGAATTAAGTTCTGTTCTGAATAGCGTCGACTATAATCGACGCGATTCAGACAGTTTCTTAATTATTTTTCAGTTTCCAGATTTCTGTGTTGAGTGCTAGCTACACATTACTCTATTAAGCATTAGAGGCCATCCAGGTCGCAGGGCATATGCATTGAGGCTAAAACCCTCCTTTTCTTAGGAACACATTACTCGACGTTAGCAACTCTCTCTGATTGGGTTGGTCCCTTGATCAGATTAGAGAAGTTGACGTTGAGACCTCCATAAGTCCCCAAAATCAAGGTATTCCTCCTTGATCATCGGGCTGGTTGTACCAATTGAAGTCCCGGCTAGATTCCGAAAGCGTTGTGAGAGAAAAACCTTAGAGAATAACGGTGGAAATCAAACTGAAACTAGGATCCTTCCCTGAGCGAAATTGTGGTTTAATCCAATTCAAATAACTCAATAAGGAATCCTGAAATCACGTTAAGCATCCACTTGTTTGATTAATCTCTGCACAACTTGTTTGATTAATTTTTTTTTTTGAAAAGAGAATCTAATATAATGTTGCTGCGATCAGGCAGAGATTTGAGTATGGCCCAAGACGCCATTATCAACTACGAGGGAGATGCTAATGCCCCTCGCAATTATGATTTCAACTACGAGAACGGGAGAGATGCTGATGCCTCTCGTAATTCTGTACCTATTCCAGTTCGACATGACGGGAATGTACGAACTCCTCTTTTTAATCCGCACGATCAATATCATGATCTTCCTCCACATGAATATGCGATTCCCAATCCTGACTTTGAGGGGGACATGAATCAGCATGATCCCTCATCCTCCGATCCTACGGATCTTGTCAATGCTCTGGGAGTTCTCGCCTCCCGACTGGACCCTCAACAGTTCGAGGCGATCCAGTCCATTTTGAAGGGGAAGGCACCCATGCAGCCTGCTGAGCCGAACCCTGTGGTTCCCCCCGTTGTTCCTCAACAACCTCTTCCTCCTCCTCCTTATATCCAACAGGCCATGGAAGGCCTTCATCTTACTTCTCGGCCAACTGGGCCACAACTTTCTTCATCCAGGCAACCGGCTAGACCGCAGACGCCCATTTACCAAAATGCCCTCGGGCATGGCGGAAGCTCTGCCGGACCTCATCCTTATTATCCTCCTTGTCCAACGTACTCTAGGCAGCAGGCCTATCAGGTACTTCCTCCTCCTCCTCCTCCCCAGGCAGATCTAACCACGCAGACGTTGCTGGCCAAGATGGAGCGCATGGATGAACAGTTCAACAATCTTCAGAAAATGATGGGGGTTAAAGCTGTGCCGGAAATCAATTTGCCGAGCCTGCCAGTGTTCCATCTGCCACCCTCTGAAATGCCAGTGTATCAGCCGCAACGGCAACAGCAGTATCAGCAGCCACATCAGCAGCAACAGCAACAGCCACAGTACCAGCCGCGTGCACCGCCGGCGAACCACAATGTCCCTCCTCCTGCTGACTACAACCAACAAAGGAGACCTCCAGGCCCGAAAAGGGCAGAGTACCCGGCCCTCCCAGAATCCTTGGCGGATATCTTCAGCGCTTTAATGGCAACCAATGCCTTAGCTTTGCCGAGAGAGAAGGCCGTCTGGCCTCAAAACGCCGATACGTCTAGGTATTGCTACTTCCACAGGCAACCTGGGCATACCATTGACACCTGCTTCCAATTCAGAGATTATATCCATGATCTCAATGAGCAGGGCGGCATTGACTGGGAGGAAATGAAGAAATACATAACAGCCCTGAAGGCGAGGAGACCGCAGCAGCAGCAGCAGCAAGCAAGACCACCGGCACAGGCAGTAGCACCACCCAACATGGGAATAGTGCAGAATCCACTCCCGGAGCATCAGAACCAAAACCAGGTTGCTCCCATCTTGACGAACAGCCAGTCTGAGGCTGGTCGTGGGCAGCAATGGAGAGTAGAGGACTCTTCCTCTCTTTGTTCAACGGGTCACGTTCAAAGTACCGCAGAGCGACCACCACGCCGCACCATCCACATACCGAGGCCACAACCTGTTACCATTACCCCCATACCCACACCTACATACCGCTCGCCCACGCCCAATAACCCATTACCACTACCCGCCTTCCTTAGACCCATTACGCCCCGCACCACTACGCCTCCATCATATAGCCCCCCGCAAACCAATAACGCACCCCTCCTACCATCTAGGCCACTATTACGCATACCGTTTCCTACTTCACCCACTACCACCACCACTTATCCAGATATGCCTTTACCATTTAGACCGCTATTACGCGTACCATTCCCCACTTCACCAACCACTTACCCATCCACCATCCAACCCTCTAGGCCTTTAATCCGCACCACGCCATCACCACCTAGCCCTACGCCTAGCCCTACGCCATCACCTACCTACCAACCTTCTACGCCATCCGCACCATCCAACTCTGCGGTACTTAAGGTGTCACCCGGATCCTCCACGGTTGAGGAACACGCGCTCCGGAGTGGAAGGATTTTCAACAAGGTCTTTCCTCAGTCCACAGTCAGAGACGGCCCATCGCAGCCGACTGAGGAAGCCCACAATGAAGAGAGTGCACCAGACACTCAATATGACTTGTTGAAACACCTGGATCGGACACCGGCACGGATCACTATACTAGAATTAATCAAGAGATCCAAAAGTCACCAAGAAGCTTTGATGGAATATCTGCAGAAGGTGACGGTCAATGAAGACGTGCCGGTAGAGAAGATTGCAGCACTACTAGTTCCTCAGGGGGATCAGCCCTCTATAACTTTCCATACATCGGAACTAGCACCGCCGGCAGCCAGAAGCATGGCTCTGAGTATCACGGTCAACATCTGTAAGAAGGTCGTGGATGCATGCCTGGTTGACACAGGGGCTTCGATCAATGTTCTACCTCCGAAGACCCTGGAGCTGTGCGGTGTGCCCAAAGAGAAATGGCTACCCAGCCCCATATCAGTAACAGCATATGACAATTCTACCCGTTCCCCTCTGGGAATGGTTTATTTAAAGGTGGAGCTGGGCCCTGTAAGTCATGCAGAGGTTGAATTTCACATCTTGGAAATCGACCCTTCCATAAATGCCATTTTAGGCCGTCCTTATATTAAAACTCTCGAGGCGATTCCTTCTACGAATCATCAATGCCTCAAATTTCCTTACAAAGGACGAATAATTAAAGTAACGAGCATGCCGATCCTTGCTGCTGCTCATTCCTTGAACATCAAATCTGCTGTTTTACCTGGCCGGCAACCTTTTCTGTCGGTATTACAGGTCTACCGCCCAGTGGCTGATCCTCTGAAAGCCGCTACTATTTCTCCATATCCATTAAATGCTATCAAAAGGGGGAAGTGCATGAGTACCCCAGGATGGAGGATCATGATGAAGAACGGCTACAAGCCTGGGAAAGGTCTGGGCACTCAGTTGCAAGGCAGGACCACTCCTGTCAGAAATCATCGAGCAGCACCTGGAAGTGGTCTGGGCTATAGGCCAATAAAACTGAAGCAAGATCTGGTTCAGAAAGCAGAGATCGAACAAGGCCCGAAGATCTGGGAGGCAATGTCTACGCCACTCAAAGAAGGCCGAGATCCCCTAACATGGACCCTATGTACACATTTTGTGAAAGGGCCCATACTCAGCTATGACAATACGGTGGTCATTACTTCCTGTTTTGACTTCCATGATATATATGGGAGGGATTTGGCCAGACATTGTTCTGAACTGCTCACGTACCAATCCTTGGAGGCTCTGCGGCCTATGAAAAGGAGGAAATTTTATGACCCTGAATGTGAATGGTACAGGTGGTTTGACCTGAGGGACCTGTATATTGCACTGAACAGACTATTTCTGGATCCTGCAGAACCTAAGTGGCCGCCGCAGATTGATGAATTGATTGAAAGCCCTGGTGCTATATTTGACAAGCGGATACTGCTATCTGAAGAAACTGATGAAGGGGAACCAGATGACCCCTATGAAGCTGGTTACACAACGGATCTGCTCTGGAGAGGGACATATCCTTCACATGTCTTCATGCTCCATACTCTTTTTCGTACATTGCTTTTGACCCCGACTTGGTCGCGGGTCATAATTGAAGATATTCCACGGGCTCCGCCCGTCATGATTACTCTGTCCCCTCGGGACATTATACCACAACCTCCTCTCGATCTAGAGAGGTTGTATGATCTGATCTGGGACATATTACTATATGATCCCCCCAACCCTCTGGCTTTGGTGCCTCTTCCTCCGTCTGATTCTCCTTCCATTTTTATTCACTCCTGCTTTATGTTTAATTCTTTCATTTTCAAAAAAAAAACGCCAATTTGGCAACAAATTCTTCCCAAATCCTCATTGAGGAAACATCTTATTTGTCCGATTGCACCCCGCCACGCGGGTCCTTCGGTCAAGATTCTCTTCTAGATTTACTCTGTCCCTCCCCTCGGGAGGATTCTCTTGTATTTCCGCTTGTATCCCAGGATTTTCATCCTGCTTCATCTTCGTTAGGTTATGATAGTGAGTTTAGTGAAGTTAGGCAGTCTAGTCAGTCTAGTCAGGTTAGGAAGTCTAGGAAGTCTAAGGGTAGGCAAATTCCAGATAGATACCTCCAGGACTTAGCTGATAAGTGCTCTTCTTGCTCTCTGATCCCTCAGCTTTTAGAAAATCCAATTCAGATGCCAGAAGATTGTATGGACGATGAGTTAGTCAATGATGGGTACGGGGTATATGAATTAGTACATGAAAAGGACCCCATTGAGGAAGATGACGAGGACGCGGCTGGGGCATATGCCAGTGGAGTAAAGAGATTTGATGAACCCTCAGCTGCCGTAGAAGAGCCTACCAAAGAAATTAATTTAGGGACTAAAGACGAACCTAAGGTTGTCCTCGTCAGTAAAAATCTTTCTTCAGAGGATGAGAACGCAATGGTACGAGTACTAAAGGACTATAAGGACACTTTCGCCTGGAGTTATGAGGATATGCCGGGGTTAGACTCGTCTTTAGTTGAACACAGGTTGACATTAAAAGACGGAGTTAGCCCGGTCAAGCAGAAATTAAGGCGATTCCACCCACAAATGGCTTTAAAGATGAAGGAAGAGGTCGATAAGTTACATAAAGCTAAATTTATTAGAGTTGTCCTCTATCCACAATGGGTGGCCAACATAGTCCCGGTTATGAAGAAGGACGGAAAGGTCAGGATTTGCATTGACTTCCGTGATTTGAATCGGGCATGTCCTAAAGATGATTTTCCATTGCCTCATATTGATGTACTCATCGATAATACCGCTGGTTATGAGACTTTATCATTTATGGACGGATTTTCAGGATATAACCAGATTAAGCTGGCAGAAGAGGATCAAGAGAAAACGTCATTCACTACACCTTGGGGAACATATTGTTATGTTGTCATGCCATTTGGATTAAAGAATGCTGGAGCCACCTATCAAAGGGCCATGATGGCAATATTTCATGACATGATGCACATAGATCTGGAAGTGTATGTGGATGATTTATTGGTTAAATCGAAAACAAAGGCTGACATGCTAAAGTTTTGGCAAGGGTATTAGAAAGATCGAGAGAATATCAGTTAAAGATGAACCCCAAGAAATGTGTATTCGGGGTATCTTCAGGAAAATTGCTTGGATTCATTGTCAGTAAACGGGGAATTGAGATCGATCCTAACAAGGCGAAGGCTATTAGAGAAATGCCACCTCCCAAAAACTTGAAAGAGTTGAGAGGATTAATCGGGAGGTTGCAATTTATTCGCCGCTTTGTCTCCCAGCACTCACAAAGGTGTAAGCCGTTTTACGAGCTTACCAAGCCGGGAGTCAAATTTGATTGGGACGATAAGTGTCAGGATGCATTTGATGGATTAAAGAACTATTTAGCAAATCCTCCTGTTCTGAGACCACCATCTCCAGGCAAACCATTGATACTTTATATTTCAGTCCTGGATGATGCAGTGGGGGCTGTCTTAGCACAAGAAGATGAGGAAGGAAAAGAGAGGGCAGCCTACTATCTCTCTAAACTTCTCAACCCCGCTGAACAGAGATATACGGCGATGGAGAAAACATGTGCAGCATTGGTCTGGGTTGTGCAGAAATTGAAGCATTATTTTCTGGCCCATGAAGTCCATCTCATCGCTAGGATGAATCCGATCAAATTCCTTCTGGAAAAATCTGTTCTTACTGATAGGTTAGCACGATGGCAAAGCTTTCTATCTCAATTTGACATCATCTATATCCAGCAGAAAGCGATCAAGGGCTATGCCATAGCAGAACATCTCGCTCATCATCCCCTTCCCCGATTTGATCCAGTACGATCAGAGTTTCCGGATGAGGAACTGATGTCCATAAATCAAATCAGAGATGATATGTGGACTCTGCATTTTGACGGAGCTCTGAATTCTCATGGAAAAGGGATCGGTATCGTTCTATTATCACCTGAAGGTATCACCATTCCACAAGCCTTTCAGCTTGATTTTCCAGTTACGAACAATATAGCTGAATACGAGGCACTCCTTGTTGGTCTCGAGGCTGCTCATTTCTATGGTGCTACTAAACTCAGGATTGTAGGTGATAGCCAATTGATTCTTCGCCAAGTGTTGACCAAGTATCGAACTCTCGATCCCAAGCTCAAGCCTTATCAGGAGCTTACTTCTGCTTACTCAAAGCTTTTCACGAAATTGATCTTTGTCCATGTCCCTAGGAATCAAAACATCTTAGCTGACGCTCTAGCTTCACTTGCATCTTCTCTTGATTTTCCAATCAGCAAACAATCTGAATCAATTATAGTTCATAGGTGTCTTTCACCTGCCGTGAAAGACCCTTCATTCCTTAGAACTAAGGAGAAGTTGCTGAAGAAAGTCAGAGACGGAGATATCATTGAAAGAAGAGAAATCATGCTGATAGAGCTGTTAGAAGAGATGGATGATGAACGGAAGCCATGGTATTATGAAATTGCAAAATATTGTGAAGATCAATCATATCCTGAGGAAGCTACAACTGAAGAGAAGAGAGCTATCAGGAGAGTTTCTCAAAGATACACCCTAGTTGGGGGATCATTATATAAGAGAGGTTTTGATGGAGTTCTTCTGAGATGTCTAGACGAAGATGAGCTTTGGAAAGTTATGGAAGGAGCTCATAGTGGACTTTGTGGTGGTCATGTCAATGGACAGATGTTAGCAAAGAAGATCCTTAGACAAGGATTTTATTGGCCAACCATGGAAGAAGACTGCGTAGGATTTGTTCGTAGGTGTGCTAAGTGTCAACTTCATGCCGACAAAATTCATTCTCCTGCATCTTCACTCCATCCTGTTTCTTCCCCATGGCCTTTCTCCATGTGGGCTTTCGACATTATTGGACCTCTTGGTAATCCATATTCCGGCATCAAGCAAAAATCTTTCATTCTCACGGCAACGGAATACTTCACCAAGTGGGCAGAAGCTGAAGCATACGTGGAGATCAAAGCATCAACCGTCTGCAAATTCATCATGAAGAACATCATCACTCGATTTGGAATTCCAAGCACCATCGTCACCGACAATGGACCGCAGTTCGTGTCACAGGAACTGAAGGACCTCTGTAACAGGTATAAAATTGCATTGCATCATTCATCTCCTTATTATCCGCAAGGCAATGGCCAAGCAGAGGCAACAAATAAGACTTTGATAAAAATCATCAAAAAGACGTGTAAATCTAACAAATTCACAGATTGGCCAGAAAAATTGGTTGAGGCTCTATGGGCCTACCGAACTTCAATCCGCACGCCTACTGGACAAACTCCTTATTCCTTAACATTTGGAATGGAGGCGGTAGTTCCATATGAGATCCTCATACCGTCATTAAGAGTACAATTGAATAAGGAATTTTCCATTGATGAACATCGTTCAGCACTCCTTGCTCAATTGGAACTTTTAGACGAGAAAAGATGGTCAGCTGCTAATCATGCAAAAGTTTATCAAAACAGAATAGCACGTTTTTATCAAAAGAAAGTCATTGAACGTAAGTTCAAAGTCGGTGAAATGGTTGTCAAAAGAATTTTTATAAAACCTGGTGGTCCGCGTTCTAAGCTCCAACCCAACTGGGAAGGACCTTATGTTGTATCGCACGCTTTTCCTGGTAATGCTTATCGTCTTATTAATGCAGAAGGAGAAGAGTTAAAACATCCCTGGAATGGTTTACATCTTAAGAAATACTACCCTTAGGTTAAAGAGTCGATCAATATGGTACAAAGACCAGTGGAATCAGAAAGTTTATAAACTCAAATTTCCTTATTAGTCTGGATAACTTAATTTCAAACCCATTAATGCACACACTAACACGTTTGATTCGTGAGTAACAAGAGATGACAAGTCCTAAAGGATATCAAAAGCTTGACCGAAAGTATAGAGTACAAATCATTCTTTTTAAAGCAAAAATTCTGTTTTATACTCGGCCCATGATGTCGGAACGAGGCTTAGAATAGACTACCAAGAATACCCGCCATCTTAGTAGGAGGCCGTCATGAAAAAAAAGGGGGAGATCCGTCCCGAAGAATAGCGGAAGAAAAGCAAAAGCAAGGCAAAAGCCAAATGTCAAATCAAGAAGGCCATTACATTACAAACGTTACATCAAGGCCATGAAATGAAATGAAAGGGAACGCAAGGTCGATAAATACCCCGGAAAGAAATGACCGAACCCCAACGGATATTAGGGTAGGAAAGGAACATCTTTTTAAGTCTCCGGAACCTTCTCATGGGCTTTCTAAACTTATTCATCTTTTCTTTCTAAAGAGATGTACTCCAAACTTAAGGAATTGCTTACATTGACTAAGGGTCAAATCATCAAATGGGATCACGAATGGAAACACAAGTTCAAACACGATGGGTTTAAGTTAAGTTGTTAAAGAATAATTTGGAAATGAAGTTAATAAATGAATATGATCTTTTGATCTAAGTACCATGCTGATCTTTTAGTCAAAAATCCAAAAAAATTACATAAGTCAAAAAAAAAAAAAAAAAAAAAATACATATGTTTCAAAATTCAAAAAAAATACATATGTTAAAAATTCAAAAAAAAAATACATATGTCAAAATTCAAAAAAAAAAAGTATATATTTCAAAACCCCAAACAAAAATGAATATTTCAAAACAACAAAAATATTTCAATTAGCATCTGCTTGTTGCATTTAGTGTGTTTCATTCCTTTTATTTTCAGCGAGCATCCGTCTGCTTGTATGTTGCATTTTACTTAAGTTTGATTATTCTCATTACCTTTGTTAATAAAGGCCATGCCCCTTGACCATTTATTGAAGAAAAGATTGATTGACCATTTATTTGGTCAGGCAAGGGGCTAAGTCTGAACAGATGCTTAACTTGTTTGTTCAGTCATATATAGGACACAAGACATGAAGAGAGTGAGAATTCGAATAGAAGAACCTGTTTCTGTGAGAAAAAAGCGTCGAGGAGCACATTAATCACAAGAGCTGTAGGTGCTGAAAATTTGCTCATGTGATTAATGTGAAAAACTAAGTTGTTTAGAGTAAATTAACCTATTAAAAAATACAACTAAGGTGCTGGGATCGCCAGAAACTTTTAACTAAAAAGCTTCAAAAGAGTTTGATCGCCTACCTGTTTAAATGCGGAAGAATGAATCCTTGGTTCCCCTCCTTCAGCCGGCTGAAGAAAGAGAGCCTCTTCTTTTTCTTTTGTTCTTGCTGTTGTATGTTGAGGATCGTCCAGAAGTTCTCCTGGCTTCGTGCTTGATTTCCCTCTTTTTAATTTCTTGTTGTTGTTGTTGAATGCAGCAGAGACAGAGAGACAGAAAAATAAAGGAGAAATATGATGAGAATCTAAATAGAAATAATATCAAATTTAACTATGATTAGAAACATGTATAAACAGCAACTCACTTGTTTAGATGGCTTTGAAACCCTTTTAGAACAGATGGGTTTTAGAGAATTGATGATGTGGTGTGTGTTGCATGCAGTGAGTATGAGAGAATGAAATGAATGAAAATGAAATTCAGATATGAAAAAACTTATGCCCAGTCCATTTGGTTGAAGCTTTGAAGGAGATGAAGATCTTGAAGAAGGATGCCGACTTTTGGAAATGGCAGCGCTCCGGCGTGGTTGCTTCGATCTTCAAATCGCTATAACGCTGAGGCTCAATAATTCTCTCTCTTCTTTTTTTTTCTTTTTAACTCCTTGATAGGCAAGGTATTTGTAGGCATTTTCTGCGTTCGCGATTAACATAGAAAAATCTTCGGATTTATCTACTTTAATCGACAGATAATTACTGATTAATTCATCTTTATCTGTAATTATCTAAAACGCGTCCACCATGGATGACGCCTTTCAGATTAAATTAAGATAAGGATAAATATTCGGGAAAACTTATCTTTATCTTTATTAGCTAAAAAGCGTCCACTTGTGTAGACGTCGTTTACACTAATTAAGATAAGGATAAACATCCGGAAGAGAAGTTAAAACAGCTTAGGAAACCTAAAACGCGTCGCCCTTCACAGACGCCTTTTAGTTAATAAATCAATTAATTAAAATTCAAATTTAAACGGTAAAATACGAATAAAGTCTAAATGACGTCCACATGGGTCGACGCCTTTTAGGATTCTTCATATTTTAACTGAAATTTGAGTTAAAATCAATTCGATTGATTAACTTAAACATGTCTGTTAAACCCGACACTCAAAAAGATTAATAAAAATTAATCAATGATTAATTATCAGACCATTATGAGGCATTATTATATGATATGAAATTTACTCAAAATGACGTCAAAATTAGCGTGTCTACATCCCCCTCCAAAGAAGATCCGTGGTATAACCACCTTCATAGAGGTCATCTGGCTCCCCTTCATCTGTTTCTTCAGATAGCAGAATTCTTTTACCAAAAATGGCGCCAGGCCTTTCAATCAGCTCATCTATTTGCAGCGTCCACTTTGGTTTTGAGGGATCAAGAAATAGTTTGTTTAATGTAATGTATAGATCCCTCAAGTCAAACCATCGGTACCATTCACACTCAAGATCTTAGAACTTCCTCATTTTCATTGGCCGCAGAGCCTCCAAAGACTGGTACGTCAACAATTATGAACAATGTCTAGCAAGGTCTCTTCCATATATGTCATGGAAATCAAAACAGGAAGTGATAACCACCGTGTTATCATGACTGATCACGGGCCCCTTGACGAAATATGTGTATAAGGTCCATGTTAAAGGGTCCCAACCTTCTTTACACGGTGTGGACATTGTTTCCCAGACCTTCTGACTGTCTTCATTTTCTTCCTGCTGAATAATGTCGTGCCTCACTTTTCTTGGCCTATAGCCCAGGCCATTTCCAGGTGTCCTTCGGTTGTCCTTGAGGGACGTGGTTCTGCCTTGTAATTGCGTGCCTAGGCCCTTTCTAGACTGATAACTACCCTTCATCATTACTTTCCAACCAGGGGTACTCATGCACTTCCCCCGCTTCATGGCATCCAGTGGGTAAAGAGTAAGTATGGCAGTTTTTAAAGGATCAGCCATAGGACGGTAGACCTGTAATACCGACAAAAAAGGTTGTCGGCCAGGTGAAGGAGTTGGCTTGATATTCAAGGAGTGAGCAGCAGCAAGGATTGGCATGCTCGTAACTTTAATGACTCGTCCTTTATAGGGAAATTTGAGGCACTGATGATTCTTAGAGGGAATCGCCTCAAGGGTCTTAATGTAAGGACGGCCCAAAATGGCCTTCAAAGAATGATCGATTTCCAAGATGTGGAATTCGACCTCGACATGACATACGGGGCCTAACTCTACTTTTAAATAGACCATTTCCAGATGGGAACGGGTGGAGTTATCATATGCTATAACAGAAATGGGGCTAGGCATCCATTTTTCTTTGGGTACACCATATAGTTCAAGGATCTTCGGAGGCAGGACATTAATTGAAGCCCCCGTGTCAACTAGGCATGTGTCTACGGTCTTTTTGCAGATATTGACCATAATACTCAGAGCCATGCTCCTGGGTGCTAGTTCCGAAGCATGAAATAAAATAGAGGGTTGATCCCCCTGCGGAACTAGTAGTGCGGTGATCTTCTCCACCGGCACGTCTTCGTTGACCATCACTTTTTGTAGGTATTCCATCAGAGCTTCCTGATAGGTCTTCGATCTCTTGATCAACTCAAGTACAGAGGTTCGTGCCGGTGTTCTGTCCAGTTGTTTCAGCAGGTCATATTGAGTGCGTAGTGCACTCTCATCGTTATGCGCTTCCTCTAGCGGTTGTGATGGGCCGTCTCTGACTGTAGATTGAGGAAAGACCTTATTTAAAATCTTCCTACTCTAGAGTGCATGTTCTTCAATCGTGGAAGGTCCAGGTGACAGTTTGAGCACTGTAGGGTTGGTGGATGATGTAGATGGTGCGGAGGGTTGGTACACGGGTGGTGGCGTGGTGCAGATGAGGGGTTTAGATGGTTGGATGGTGGAGGGGTAAGTGGGCGGTGCAGGTGATGTGGGGAATGGTACGCGGAGTAATGGTTTGGATGGTTGTATGGTATTTGGGTAGGCGGTGGTGGTGGTAGATGATGTGGGGAATGGTACGCAGAGCAATGGTTTAGATGGCATGAGGGGTGCGTAATTAGCTTGCGGTACGTTGTTTGATGGAGGTGCGGTGGCGTGGGGGGTAATGGGTTTAAGGAAAGTAGGCGGTGGTGATAGGTTAATGGGCGTGGGTAAACGGTATGCGGGTGTTGGTACTGGTGTGATGGTAACGGGTTGTGGTTTAGGTATGTGGAGGGTGCAGCGTGGTGGTTGCTCGGTGGTGCTCGGAGTGTGACCTGTTGAATAAATAGAGGAAGAGTCCTCTATCTTACATTGTTGCCCTCGATTAGCCTCAGACTGGCTATTTGTTAAAATGGGGGCAACTTGATTCTGGTGCTGGTGTTCCGGAAGTGCTGCACTATACCCATGTTCGGGGGTGTTGCCGCCTGTGCAGACGCTCTTGGTTGTTGCTGTTGTTGGGGTTGCTGTTGTTGTTGCTGGGCCTTCTCACCTTCAGGAGGATATATACTTCCTCATTTCTTCCCAATCAATGCCTCCCTGCTCGTTGAGATCATAGATATAATCTCGGAATTGGAAGCATGTATCTATTGTGTGTCCAGGTTGTCTATGGAAATAACAATACCTGGAGGTGTCGGCATTTTGGGGCCAAACTGTTTTTTCTCCTGGCAAAACCAAAGCATTGGTTGCTATTAAAGCATTAAAGATATCTGACAAGGATTCTAGAAGGACTTGATATTCTGCCCTTTTCAGGCCTGGAGGCTTCCTTTGCTGGTTATAATTAGCATGAGGAGGTACATTATGGTATGCCGGCAGTGCGCGCGGCTGTTACTGTTGTTGTTATGGGGGCTGGTACTGTAACTGCCGTTATGGCTGCTGTTGTGGCTGCTGGTTCGGCTGCTGGTACTGTGGCTGTTGATATTGTGGATTTGGCTGCTGGGGTTGCTGATACTGTGGCTGTTGTTGTTTGTAACCTGTTGGTTCGATGGTCTTTGGCCTGCGACCTGTGATCGTGGCTGGCTCCTTACGAACTGGGGCTGATTGTTGTTCATAGTGCTAATATGCTCATGAGAGAGCGTGCCCTCAATTGTTAGACCCGTGCTAGGAGAATTTGGCACGGCTGGCTTCCGAGGTGGAGGCCTGCTAGGTCGGTGAGGATCAAAGACACTAGATAATGTAACATCCTTGAAGGCATTTTGACAATAACGCGTCCTTTCATAGAGTTCTGCCATGCTGGTCAAGTTGTTTAGGGTGTGGACTAGCTTAAACTGAGGTGTAGTATTGGAAATCAACATCTTTACTTGCTCAGACTCAGACAGATGATCTTTAACTTTTTCTGCCATGCCCCTCCATCTATCAGCAAAACTGACGAATTCCTCGTCGGGCTTCATTTTTTCTACTATCAGGTCTGTAATGGACATGGAGGGGCAACTCTATCCTGGTATCATTGAATAAATTTTCTGGATACGACACCATAGTCTTCTACTTCATATGGCTCTAAGGAAAAGAACCATTCGAAGGCTAGTCCCTCCAAGGATTTCTTGAACAAAAATGCCAACGACCTCTTGTCATTCTGCTAGAAAGATGACTCGTACATAAACTCCTTCAAATGAGTGAAGGGGTTACCAGTACCGTTGTATTTTGTGTATACTGGCATCTCGGAGGGTGGCAGATGGAATACTGGTAGGCTCGGAAGATTAATCTCGGGTGCAGCTTTGACTCCCATCATCTTTTGAAAATTATTGAACTGTTCATCCATACGCTCCATCTTCGCGAGCAGGGCTTGAGTCGTTGGATCAGCTTGAGGAGGAGGAGGTGGTGGTATGTGATAGGCTTGCTGCCTGGAGTATGTGGGGCAAGGAGGACAATAGGGTTGTGGTCCGACAGTGCTTCCGCCATGCCCGAGGGCATTTTGGTAAGTGGGCGTCGGCGGCCTGATCGGTGGCTTCGAAGAAGACAATTACGGCCCAAATGGCCGGGAAGTTGAAACCTGAAGGCCTTCCATGGCCTGGTGAATGAAGGAAGCATGATGGGGAGGTGGTTGAGGAATAACAGGGGGAGCCACAGGGTTTGGCTCGGCAGACTGCATGGGCGTCTTCTCCTTCGAAATAGACTGGATCGCCTCGAGCTGGTGAGGATCCAGATGAGAGGCCAGAACTCCTAAAATATTGACTAGATCGGAGGGATTGGATGATGTGGGTTCATTCGGGTTCATGGTGCCCTCAAATATAGGATTAGAAACCGCATGCACGTGTGGAGGAAGATCAGCACCAGAATTGTGTTGATCATGGACAAAAGGAGGAGGGATATGAAGATTTCCCTCATGTTCATATGGATAAGAATGAGGATCATGGGGGGCATTAGCATCTCCCTCATTTTCATAGTGATAATTAGATTCAAGAGGGGCATTAGCATCTCCCTCATAGTTGACCATCGCTCCCGAAGCCATGCTCAAATCCCTACCTGATTGAAGTAACATGATATCAGATTTTTTTTTCCAAAGATTTGCAGACAAGTTGTACATAGATTAAGCAAACAAGTGAATGTTTAATGTTATTTTAGGATTCCTTGTTGGGTTATTTGGATTCAGTTAATCACAAGTTCACTCAACGGGTAGAATCCTAGTTTCAGTTCAATTTCCACCGTTATAATCTATGGCTTTCTCTCACAACGTTATGAAGAATCTATCCAGGACTTCGATTGGTACAACCAGCTCGATGAACAAGGAGGAATACCTTAATTTTGGGGACTTACGGAGGTCTTTAACGTCAACCACTCTAGTCTGATTGAGGGACCGACCCAATTAGAGAGAGGTGAGGACGTCAAGAAAGGTGTTCCTAAGAGAAAAGGGGGGTGTTAGCCCCAGTGCGTATGGCCTGTGGCCGGGATGGCCTCTAATGCTTAATATGTAATGTGCAATAGCAATCAGATCAAAAATATGAGGACTGAAGATCAAAACAAGAAACTGTCTGAAACGCGTCGCTCTTGGTCGACGCTATTCAAACCAAAACCTTATTCTGCTCGCAGAAGCTCAGGCAGCACACAGCAGAGAATTTTGTCTAAAAGGCGTCGTGTTAGGGCGACGCGGTTATGAAACGCGTCGCTGTCTCAAGACACTTTTCAAAGCGCAGAATCAACAATCAAGAAGGAATTTCTAGATCGATTCCCCCTCAAACTAACAGGTTAAAGCAGTAAATAATCAGCTCATGCGAATCTTTTTTTATTAATTTTTTATCAGGATAATTTATCATGTAAACAACTAAAATATCAATCAATCACACATTCTTTTTATCACAATCACAACTTCTCAATCAATCAAACGGGGAGGGCAAGATCTTGCCGCAAGGGTGTGCACGTGGTGCACGTGGGAATAACAACTAAACTAAAAACTCACCGATTGGTGAGGGCGTGTCGAGAGACACAGGTGGTGCACCGTGAGTGCCCGATTGACAAAAAGAAAGAACAAAGAGTAAAAGATGGCGAGACCAAGTTTCACCGTGATCGCCAAAATGCTGTGAGTGCTCAAATAGTGGTGTGTGATTATCATGAAAATTTTGTTGATTAAGTGACAAATAAACCTATTAAAAACTATATGATCGCCAGAAACTTTTGACTAAAAAGTTTCAAAAGAAATAGATTGATCGCTTACTTGTTTTGGACGTGGGAGATGTTGGAGTCTTTGATTCTCCTCATTCAGCCGGCTGAAGAAAAAGAGCCCTTCTGACTTTGTTCTTGTTCTGAATATTAATCGGACTTTGAGGATCGTCTAGATTTCCTTTCCTTGTTGATTCCTTCCTTTTGTTCTTCTTTTGTACCTTGTAAAAAAGTAGAAAGAAAGAAAGATGGAAAGAACAATAAGAACTCAAATAGTGGTAGTATTTATTCTAATAATGATTCTGATCATGTAACTTAAACAAATGAACTCACTTGTTTGTGGTCTTTGAAACCCCTTAACACATGGATTGGAAAATAATGCTAGTGAGTGTGTGTTGCATGGAGTGATATGATGAAATTATGAACTATTATGATGGAAATATGAAAAAGGTTATGCAGAAATTGATTAAGAACTAAGTTGGATGGCCTCTGGAAAGCCTTGGTTCTTGAATGGATGAAGAAAGGACGAAGAGAGGATAACGCTTGCTTTAAGACTCTTGGAAGTAGCAGCAGCGCCTCAATCCTTCAGCGTTTGGACGTCGTCTTTTTTCACTCTTTCTTCACTAAAATTATCACTAACCCTTCAAGAATTATCACTCTAATGATCACTAACTTTTTAATGACCAAGGGCTTGGGTATTTATAGGCTTAAGTTAGCGCGTCCGCGATTACTTACAGATTAACATGAAGGAGTTTGAAGCCAATCAAACCAAGAAATAGATAAATACAGCCTAATTCATCATTATCGGTAATTAACTAAAACGCATCGCCCATAGAAGACGACTTTTAGCTTAATTAAGATAATGATAAACATCGGGAAGAAAAAACAGAAACAGTTTAGGAAACTTAAATGGCGTCGTTAAGGGCAGACGCCCTTTAATTTATTAACAAATTAATTAAAAATCGAAACAAGAATAATTCCTAAATAGCGTCTTCACAGGTCGACGTCTTTTAGAATTCATCATATTTGATTAAAAATCTGAGTTAAAATGAATTTCATTAATAAACTTAAATTATGTCTATCTGACCGATGTCATTTAGACAATCAATCCAGAAAGATAATAAAAATTAACTAATGATTAAATATCAGACCATTTTGAGACATTATTATATGATATGGAATTTACTCAAAATGATGTCGAAATTAACGTGTCTACAACTTGCTTCTAGCTGCACCAAGAAATAGCTCCTCCTCTAAGCACGAATGCATATCATGAAGTAGATTTGCGCTCATCTCTGTCAGTTGATCCATCGGCATTCGAGTATCCAGTCAATCTAAGGCTCCCACCATGATAACACAGAGCGAAGTTCTTAGTACCTTTGTAGATATCTGAAAATCCTTTTCACTGCTAGCCAATGCGCAGTTTTTGGATTGCTTTGATATCTACTAACCATGCCAACTACAAAGCAAATGTCGGGACAAGTGCACATTATGACATACATGAGGCAACCGACTGTATTGGCATAAGGGACATCCTTCATTCGTTCTTTCTCTTCCTCTGTATTGGGACATTGCTTAATGCTAAGAACTGAGCCCCACTCCATTGGAGTATCCACATGCTTGGCTTTATGCATCCGGAAGCGCTCTAAGATTTTCTTGATGTAAGTCTCTTGAGACAAACTTAGAAGTCTCTTGGATTGATCCCTTTGGATCCTTACTCCCAGTATATAATCAGCCTTACCTAAATCCTTCATCTCAAATGTGGAGGATAACCACTCTTGAGTGGTTTTGATTAACACCATGTCATTCCCAGTTAGCAATATATCGTCAACATATAAAGAGAGAATGGGAACACTTTTCTTAACTCTCTTGACATAGACACAGTGGTCCTCTTCAGTCATTCTGAAGTCAATCGAAATGATTGCTTGGTGGAATAGATAATACCACTGTCTAGATGACTGCTTGAGACCATATATAGAACGTTTTAAGCGACACACTTTGCACTCTTGTCCTTCAGCTTCGAAGCCCATAGGCTGAGCCATATAGATCTCTTCGTCTAATTCTCCATTGAGAAAAGTTGTCTTTACATCCATTTGGAAGAATTCCCAGTGTAGATGAGCGACGATAGCCAGGATAAGGCAAATAGAGGCAAATCTCACTACTGGGGAAATTGTCTCTCCGTAGTCTATTCCCTCTAATTGGGTATAGCCTTTCGCCACGAGTCGGGTTGTATACTTGTCAATTGACCCATCAATCTTACGCTTGACTTTAAGAACCCACTTGTTCCCAATAGCCTTGCGTCTAGGTAGTAGATCAACCAATTCTCATACTTCGTTTTTAGCCATTGAATTCATTTCTTCTCTCATTGCAGCTATCCACTTGTCTGAGTCAGGTGAGGTCATTGCTTCCTCGTGGGATGCAAGCTCATCAGCATCCACAGAAGTACACATGAATGATTCGCCTTCAATCGTGAAACGACGTTAAGGGATATGTCCACGTTGACTTCTACTAGGTAAAGCGTTAAGTGGTTCACTCTCACTGTCTATTGGAACACTTCCACTGTCTTTGACAACTTTTGGGATGAGACTAATTCCTCCGGTGCCGGAAGACATAGTGTTCTCATCAGGATCTTGCAACTCATATAGCTGCATGTCTTGTCTGACCTCTCCTAAAGATGGGTAATCTCCCTCAAGGAAGACCACATCTCGGACCTCTTTCTCAGTAATTCCTCCATCTAGATGTTCACCATACATCACATAGCCCTTAGATTGCTCAGGGTATCTTATGAACACTTATTTGCTAGCTCTAGGACCCAACTTCCTATACTTATGAGAAGTATTGTGAACATATCCAGTTGATCACCACGGGCGTAAGTCCTCCAAGTAGGGCTTTTTGCCTGTCCATAGTTCGTAGGGAATTAAATGTATTGACTTAGAAGGCACTCGGTTCAGGATATAAGCAGCAATCAATAGTGCATGATCGCAGAAAGTTATTGGGAGGTGAGCTTGCGCCATCATTGACCGAATCATCTCCATAAGAATACGATTCTTCCTCTCTACAATACTATTTTGTTGCGGAGTATAAGGAATAGTAAGTTGTCTGCGAATTCCTTTCTCTTTACATAACTCTCTGAACTGATCTGAGAGATATTCTCTGTCCCTATCAATACGAAGAGCCTTAATACTCTTCTCTTTATCATTCTCTACCTCAACCAAAAAACGCTTAAAGCAAGTTAAGGCCTCTGAGTGATGGGTGAGAAGATATATTGAACTATAGTGAGAATAGTCATTTATAAAAGTGATAAAGTAGGATTCGCCGTGACGTGCCCTCACATTTAAGGGTCCACGTATGTCTGGGTGGATTAGTTATAATGGGCAAGGGGCCCTCTTGGCCTTCCCAGATAGTTTTTTGTAGGCTTTTCCTGCCACACATGGCTCACAGACAGGGAGGTTCACTTTAGTGAGAGACCCCAATAGGCCTTCTCGAGCCAATTGGCTCATTCTCTCCTGTCCTTTGTGTCCCAATCTTGTATGCCATGATACATAATCATAAATGATATCAGAAGAAGATGCGATTAAAGAAATAGATTCATTATTTTCTAAATCCATCACAAACAAATTGTCCCTCAAATGACCAAGACCATAAAGACTCTCATCGTAATAAAGAGATACCGAGGTCCCTAGAAAGTTAAAAGAATAACCCAAACATAAAAGTGTTATAACTGAAAATAGATTACATCGAGCACCAGGTGCATAAAGCACATCATGTAAAAGAACAGTGCGTCCAGTTTGCATCTTCAGCTAGTACGAGCCAACTCTAAGGACTTCTTCCTGAGCGCCATTCCCTATGGTGACATGTTGGCTGCCAGTTGGTATTCGACGATAATCTAAGAATCCGGCTTGCTGACGAACTATGTGGCTGGTTGCTCCTGAGTCTACAATCCAATGAGAGACCGTATAAGCAATAAAGACATTAGAGCACACATAAACATAATTTATAGGGACGAGACAAACCTTCCTTGGCTAAATGCAATCACTGGCATAGTGTCCCATCTTCTGACAGTTAAAACACTTGACTTTACTTAGGTTTTTCTTTCCTTGTTTGCCACGCTTACCCTTTTGGTTATTTTGTTGGCCCCACTTCTTTTAGCCTTTTGCTGAAAATTGTTGTTCTTATTGGTCCAGTTTCGCCTGGGCCTCTTTGCCTTAGGCCTGTTTGCATCAGCCACCAATGCGTGTGATGGGTCGTCTCTTTGCGTTCCGCCTCTAACTCTAAGTGATGTGAAATGTTACTGTAAGTCTTGATGCTTTCGTTGTGAGTAAGTACCAATTTAATATGCTCCCAAGAAGAATACAGAAGAGATCTTAGCACGACAAGTATCTGCTGCTCATCTAAGAGTTTAGTTCCAACTGTCTTTAATTCTCTGATCATCGAAGACATTACCCTCAGGTGCTCTGCCATATAATGTTTTGGATCCATCATGTACTGATTGAACTTCAAAGTTAAGGCCCTCAACCTCGTTGCTGATGTGCCTCAATATTGGAGCTTTAATTGCTCCCATATTTTTTTGGCAGTTTTGTAACTCTCAAATTCTTTAATAAAGTAATCGTACATGCATCTCAACATAGTGTAGCGCATACTCTTGTCCTTTCAACCACTTATCATAAGCTTGCTTGTCACGATTGACTTGCGCAAGTGGCCCATCATCAGATGGTGGCAGCATCACATTGGTTAAGGGCTCAAGTACCTCCTTCTCATTCACGAGATATTGAATTTTTTTGTGCCACATGTCATAATTTTCGCCCTTTAATTTATCTTGACCAAACAACTTGTGATATAAACCTTTTGAGGCCATCGTTACCTTCTTTGTTGCGCAAGAAAAATAATTAGACACTTAAAAATTACTTTTCTTAAAGTTAATTGGTCATATAGTTTATTTAACATATGTTAGTTCGAAAACTTTGCTAGGCTCGTAATCATCACCTTCATATATATCACAAACTATATTTTCAATTAAAATAAGAGTGGAAAAAATAAAACATTAAGAGACTCATTTCCTTTTTTTTTTTAAAATCCACGTGATTTAAAAAAATATCGGACATTTTGTTTTAAAAAATGCATGATAAATATAGATAACACATTTCCTAAATATAGCATGCATCCACAGGAGATATATATTGATTGCATTACAAAGCAAAAATTTAGTTTTAATACAACGACAGATCAATATATAAACACATACAGGTAATTCATTAATTATCAAAAAATGAACTACCCCCTCCCTTAAGTTATAACAAGTGTGCCCGATAAGAAAAAGCCGGATAGCCACTGTCCCAATTAGTCCATCATCCAAACAAAATATTGGCCACATTAAAAGGCCAAAGTCCAATATTATATTGCTTAAATTGTACAACTCAGGAACCGATTCAGATCGGTCCCTTATAATTACAAAAAAAATTCTCACATATGAAGATAGATCTTCCATAGTCTCTAACGAGTCCCTGAAAAAAGAAATTTGGGGACACTGGCCATCCGTCTTCTTAATCACACAATCATGCAATTTTCATTAATTTGTATGTAATTAATTATCCCCCATTATGAGAAAAGTTAAATTTTAGATATGAAAATTACATGATAAAATAGCATGATGTTTATCAGATTTGCGTAAAAAAAAAAAGGCCCATCTCTAAACTCTAAACAGATTTTTTTTTAAAGAAGTGTAGGCCATTCAAACAAAATAAATAATAGAGTTATATTAACAATTACTAAAATTTGGAAACTTAAAAACAAAAAAAACACATGAGATGAACAGTAAAACGGGTGTGAACAGTAATCCACGGGTTCCTGTTCATCTGCAGTCCTTGCGCGAGGGTGCGCAGCGCTGAGCGGGCGTGCGCAACCCTGTGCTCATGCGCGCGCAACGCCCTGCGTGCTTGCGTGTGCTGCCCCGCACGGACGCGTGCAGCCCCTCGCGCAGGCGCGCGCTGCCCCACGTGTGGGCGCGTGCAGCTGTGTTCCCGCAGACATTCCGATGTTCTCCGAGGCTCTGATACCAATGTTGGACATATATTACCTTTGTACAGTGTATGATGTCGCAACGGTGTAGAATGGAAGCGTCCTCTCGTCGGTACAGAGTGGCTATCAGAGTTGCTCGATGAATCCACGTGTCAGATCTCAGAAGTTTCGGATGATTCTTCAAAGGGAGAGAGATAGAGGAGATGGAGGAATTTGTGGGAGAGAGGAGGAAGATGAATTCTCACGTAGGATAATTTCCGCTCTATATGCTCTATCATATATAGAAAGAGACTTCTAAAGAGTTCCCACATATTGGGGCTCTCTTATCCTCTAAAGTCTTTTTCCTGAATGAAAAAAAGTTCCAATATAGATGTTTATCCACTACAACCACCAATATGGTTAACATATATATTCAAAAGATGGATAAGAACTATTATTGCAGAGACAATGTTATTTTATGTTTATACTTTTTAGTATTGGGTCCTCGTAAGTATTTTTACTTTGAAAATAAGTCGACTTGTGTAGTTAGTGCTGACTCTGAAAATTCTTATTATAAATAAGTCTTCATTAATGCTTAATATGAAAGATGAGAATAAAAAAAAAATATATTAAACTTTAATTTAATGGAGCCAAAATTTAATTTAGTGGCCCATTAATGTCCACGTGCAGTACTTCGGGGGCGTGCCGAGAGGTGGTGGACCCCGTGTCCGAGGACACCATGACAACTACATTCTCTCTCTTTCTCTTTCTGTCTCGTTCCTCCGTCGCCACTGAAGTCAAATCGGACACTTTTACGATGATGGCGGGGAAGCAGGCGCACGGAAATAATACCCTTGCAGAAAAGCATTGGCACTAAAGTGGTCCACCTGTCATTTGCGTTGTGGGTAGGTGGTAGTCCACCCGTCCTTTTCTTTCTTCGACACTTGATGCGCCTGCGGCCTCTCTCTCTTCGATTCGGACGCATCCCTGCCAAACCCGCCCGCAGCCCAAAACTTCTACTGCCTCCACGTTGTAAGGCAACACGACCCTACTGCTTTGTTACTTCTGCAGTAGGTTCATAGGTGCCGCTGGTGCACTCAACTCTCACTGTGAGAGCCGGTGCTCTAGCATCGCCACCTCTACCGGACCACTTGAGGCGTTGCGGACTCCTTTTCTCCTCCCCGGCAATCGATTGCCGAGGTCAGATCGGTCGGTCGGTGATGATGAGGCGAAGAGGAGCGGAAGGCATGCGGTGGGCAGGGCGCGGAACCGCCTTACCCTTGCAGCAGCAGCAGCCACCACCGAAGACGCAGCGACGGGGCCGCCTCTCTCAACGCTTCTCCTTGTCTTCCGCGGACGTTGAGCCGCTTTCGTCGCTGTTGCCACTGCCGCAGCCACTGGACGGAAAGGAGTAACATGGACGCCAACCATCTCCACCACCTCCACCTGCAGAAGCAGAGACCGCAGGCTCCTTTGCCCTTATCCGAGTATTCCTGGCAACAGCACTGCGACGACTGGTCAGCTTCTTCTCCCTCGTCTCTCGCTTCATATTTGCTGCCACTGCGATGATGGCTCGCTTGTTATAGTTGCGATCTGGAAATGCCCTTTTCTTCTCTCTTTGTGTTGCTTTCCTTTTTTTTTTTTTTTTTTCTTATCCTCTTCTAGAAATTGGGGAGATCTCATTTCTTCGATTCCTTCACTATTTCTTTTCACTTTGTTTCTTAACGTAAAATAGCTTAATTTGAAATAATCGTTTCATTTTACTGTATAATCAGTTGTTTGGAATGATGTAAAATAATGTAAAGTGAAATTCTGTTTGGACCTTGTCTTCCCACTTGACAGCTCAATTCCCTCTTGTTTTGTTTTACAAACAATCATACAAATATTTCCTAATTTTAAAACAAGAAAATTTCACTTATTTTAAAACTGGTGATTTACAAAGTTTTACATTAAAACAAACAACTGCTTACAATGTTGAAGGCTGGTGAAGGGGGATAGAGTAAAAAGGGATAGCAATCTCCTAGGAGGAGGCTAAGATGGGATGACAGCAACTCGGAACACTTTGCTTGGCCACCGGTTGCCACACGGATTATGCCATGAAACCAGTTCCTGAAGGGTGGCACCTACTGAAATGCCAGTAACCATTGTAAGAGCATGCCTGAACTCGTCGGCCTGCTAAGTGTCCTTGAAAAACAAAAGAGTCTGTAAGCCATTTTTCTTTCCCCCTTTCCCGGTGAGTAGGGTTGTTAATGGGCCGGGTTGGCCCGCGGGCTCACGGGTTGGGCCATGGACGGGCTCAGATTCGGGCCCAATTTTGAGCCTGCGGGCCAACTCGGGTCAAAGTTTTCCAGCCCACTGGCCGACTCAGGCCAACTCGGCCCACGGGCCGAGCCAATTCAGGCTCCTTTCTTCTTTCTCCCAACCTCCCGTTGATCTACCGCATGCGGCTCCCTTCCTTGCCGCTGCCATCTCATCCCCGAGAGTGCCGTCTCCTCATCACGATGGTCTACTGCGTCGGGGACGACGACGGGCCCAAATCGGGTGGCACCCACAACAACAACAAGGCGGCCAAGAAGAGGGTGCCGCCACGGTGTCTGGAGGAGTAGTGCCGTGTGCGGGTTGCTACAACAGCAATAGCAATAGAAGAAGGGCAAGTGGGAGTCAATATCGCGAGCGATGATGGAGAAGGGTTACTACATCTCGCCGCAGCAGTGCGAGGACAAGTTTAACGACCTCAACAAATGTTACAAGCGCGTCAACGACATCCTCGGCAAGGGCATGGCGTGCCTGGTGGTGGAGAACTAGGTGCTGCTCGAAACCATGAATCACCTCTCCCCCAAGGCCAAGGAGGAGGTCCGCAAGCTCCTCAATTCCAAGCACCTCTTCTTCCGCGAGATGTGCGCCTACCACAGTAGCTATGCCGTGTCCGTCACCGCCAACGCCAGCTCCACTGGCGGTCTCGAGGCCGCCTCCACCCTGCAGGCCCACCACCTATAGTCCTGCGAGGCGTTGTCGGCGACAAACCCCTCCCAGCTGCAGCAGCAACGTTGTTTCCACCCCCCGGACGTGGGCAAGCGCCGTAGCATTCTTGACGAGGGCGGAGGAGGTTGGCGCGCCCGAGAAGATGGGAGGAGGAGAAGGAGACACGACGCCAGAGGAAGATGGGAGATGTCAAAGCCTCTCGGGGTCTTATAATTGGCCCAGAGGGAGAGGAAGGCGAGAGCGACGATCGAGGCCAGGCGCACTAAGACAACAAAGGCCAGGACTGGAGAAGGCGCAACCGACACCTTGACGTCGGTGGTGGCGGCGGGGGCGGCCGGTCGAGTCCCGTCCTCGCCCACGCCCCCCCTCTGCGGGCACCTCCCCGCCGTGCACCCGTCCCCACAACATAGGGTCGAGGAATATGGTCTCCGCATCCCCAGCGTGGAGGCACCCTGACGATCCCCCATGGTTGCTGGCCTCCACAAACTCGTCGCCGGCCGTTACCATCGTCTTCGTCATCGCGTAGACTAGACCTTGTTCCCCTTGTTCTTCTTCTTCTTCTTCGTCTGAATCAGAGAAACGAGTCGCCTGCGGGCTGGGCTGGGACCCACGGGCTTTGGAAAGAGGCTGTGGGCCAGGCCAGACCAACTTGCGGGCCATGCTGGGCTACCATCGGGCCGGGCTGGCTTTGCCCATTGACACTCCTATCGGTGAGCTGAGCTCTTTCCTTGATTGGAATTGTGTCCTTGTGGCCCGAGTCTCTCCCACCATGCCACCACAACATCATGGAGGGACGTGAGCCCCAAGATTCCTAAACTTTATCTCTTTAAACTATTCGCTTACCATAAACGGATACTTGGGAGGCCACATCCTTACCCCATCTTATAATGTGGTTATAGGTAAACTGTAGTTGAATAAGATGTAAATTTAACTAGCAATCTGATAACTGACCTAATTATTTATATAACCGTTGGGTTTTGTACAGTTTTCAGGACCCATTTTTAGTAGATTCTTAATGAATCATAGTTTTAAACCGGTGTTGGTATTGGATACTGTGTGAGGAGTACTCATATTCGAATACAATACACTGGTCCTATATTCTTGTAATAATGTATCATATGTGCACGATATGCCCTGTTCATTGACCACTTAATAAAATTAAATTTCTGATGTTATGGATAGAATGATAAACATCTATTGCATTATCAACTAGCTTCCAAAACCAATGATTTATTGAATAAAGTAGTGATGTTCTAAAAGGCTGGTGCGTTGGATCTTGGTTGTCCTGCAATTCCTGGGGGTAAGTTGCAATCTTTCTTATTAGAAGATCCAAGACCTTAATGGATTTGGGTAGACCTAATTAAGATAACATAAGGATCCAATGGGCCTTAGGTAGACCCACTGAGGATCTGTTTAGGATCCACAAACATCCAAGAGTTAACAACACTATTCAAATCCAACAAGACAATGACATTCATTCACATTTTCAAACTTACATGACTACAAGTCATAAAGCTTTAGTGGCTTCAAAAGGACCTTGGACCCTTAAAGGAACTTGAACTCAAAGGAGACAACATAAGAGATTTTGTTGACTCCTGTAGACGAGACCTAGGACTTGGTCTTCTCTCCCATTCTTCCTTCTGTAACAACTCTCATTTTAGAAGATCTATGGTAATGCACAAATCTGAGAGAAATTTTTTGAGTTATTTGATTCCTTTCTATGACCTTAATGATACCTAAGATTAGATCCTGAAGATGGTAGTCGATCCTCGTGAACTGCCATCGAGCTATTGTGAGCTGCTGTCGGACTGCCACCCAGCATCTGTGAGCCGCATCGGGCCATTGCTGCGCAGTCCTTCCTTTCTTCTCCTCCTCCTCCTTCTTCTCCTCCTCTCTCCTTGGTAAGGAGATTGGGGGTGGGGGGGGGGGAGTGACCCCTTATTTATAGACACTCAAGGGTGGTGGGGAGAGAAGAGGTGAAGGGCAGTTGGGGTGGGGGCAATGATGGTGGAGGCTCTGGCAGTGGGGCCTGTTGTGCCTAGTGCCAGGCCCAACAAGAGGCCCCAATAGTGGCCCATTAAGAGCTGGTCTTGTTGGCTCACTAGGGGTGTAATCCAGGGCAAATTCTCAGGCTGTTTTGGGCTGTGTTTTAAATCTGTTCGAAATTCATGTAGGGCCCATTACTCGAAGGGCCAATTTATTGTTACAGGTTTCTTAGCTTCATGGATAAACTTCCCTATTTCCTTGAATATCATTTAAGTAAATAAAAGATATCCCCCATTTCAATAAAAAATCAGGAAAATAATCTCCAATATATAAAAAGTCAACTCTCTCTTTTAAAAATAAAAGTCATTTTCATGACTTTTGAGAAAACACCTCTATTCGGTTAACCCATTAAATGTCTTTTTCAGTCAATATAAAAATCTTATAAATCATGCCCCTTTCTCACCTAGTGAAAACCTGAAGTTTGGGAAAATAAGTCAAACCCATGTGGTACTTCTCTATAGAGCCCCATTGTCCGACTGACAACACTTGGCCAAGTGAGGGTTCGTCAAAATTGGTCAAACTTGGGCAAATATAGTCTCAAGGGCCTAATAGGGGTGTTTGGATGTTTTCTTTAAGTTTATCTCTCTCAAAAATTAAAATTAGAAATAGATAAAGACCATTCCTGCATTTGGTATGACTTTCCCAATTTTTAGGGAAGAGTCCTTCCCTTTTGTTAACTGCTCTCAAAAGAAAAAAAAAACCTTTAACCTATTTTTATTTTGAGAGAGACTCATGGCACCCACGTCTCAAACGGAACCCAATGGTGCCTTCTCTCTCCGCCCTACCTCCCACAACACAGGTAAGAATTGTCCCTGTAAAATCTCTCCCATTCCCCCTCTCGTCATGGTGCAGTGACATCCCCCGCTGCTGCCTTCTCTTCCTCCTCTCTCTCTCTCTCTCACACACACACACACACAGAGCAACCCCCCATGAGGCACCTCTCTTTACCAGGGTGCAGCTTCACCCTTCATAGGAACTGCCTCACCTCTTCTAGGAGCTGCCAAAGGGTTCCCTGCGGGCTGCAATGCCGGGAGCCGTTCTGGAGCATGTGAGACCAATTTGATGCTAGTGCAGGTTCTAGGGTTGATAATGGTGTTGATGGGGTGTGTGTCATGGTGCATACACATTTGTCATGGTGAAGCCTGTTACGGAAAACAACTTGTTAGCAAGTACTGTGCATATGTTCGCGTGTACTTTCTTGTTATATATCATAAACTACAAAATCATTTACTGTTAGGATGATTTTTGTAACCTTTATTCCATTTTGCAAGATATTGCAATTAACACTAAGTATGCATAATGATGTGTTCATCTCATTTTGAACAACAATTTCATTAATTCTTCAAAATTTGTTGAAACAATATTTGCCAAATACATCTACTTTATTTTTTAAAATTATGGCAGTGTTGCCAAATAGGTTAGTTAGTTGTCATGCCATATTGAAAATTATGCTAAAAATGACATGAATTTAAATTTAAAAGTGAAATAGACTCAAAAAGAAAAGTACGCCCAAACACCCTATAAGGTTAGCCCATTCAAGAGTTTCTACTTGGAACCTATATGGGAGGAAGCTCTAAGGAAAATTTCAAAAATTTTCTTTTATTCTTTACCATTTATATTTAAATTATAAACTTATTAAATGCAAAGATAGTCTTTACTTTTACATGTAGGTCTTTACACATTATTATTATTTTCAGATCCCCCAAGGGGCTATTTATAGTGGCGAGGAGGGAGTCCATTTGGCCTTGAAAATGATGCCAGTAGGGGGTGGGGGTGGAAATTAGAGAGATGGATAACATTAACAGGGAGGAAATCAAGGATTTTCTCATCAATGGAATGTCATTAGCATCGACTATGGTTCGGCGTGAAGACTCCAAATCAATAATCTTGGTAATGTCCCTTCAATGGCCAAAGCAAAAGAATAGTTCACCATGCCTCCAAAACTTTTTCCTTTTAGAGGTTTCAAATATTAACATTACAACATTGCCTTACCATGTATCACATGGGACTCTATTTACATATTTAACAGGAATCTTGATGGGGATCTGGAATCAACGCACCAACACAACCACATGATGGAGTGCGTCTATTGCCGTCAGAAGGCTGCACCAGTTTCCGTGTGGCTTGGAGACTCATCAAAGCATGTCTAATGCGTAGGATTTTGGATGTTGAGACTGGAGATATTTTGTTTGGCTCGTTCGGGGCTTGTTTAGGCCTTTTTCTATTTTCTAAAATTTTTTGTACAACTTTGCACTAATTTTTAGGTTAGGGGTATTTTGGTCCAAAGTCAAGTTTAATGAGTTTTTAGCATTTGATTTTTCTTTAAATACTATTGTAATGCTCTTTGTAAATTAATGATATTTTGCATGAATTTTGGATTATTTTCTTTGCTTATCTAAGATGGAAAACTGAAGACCTTGCGACGGGGCTATATCTACCCTATGACAGGGCCGTGTGACGTCCAAATATCCCCTTTCTCTTCCATCGTCTCGCATCAATTTGATATTAGAGCCGGTTTGGATCATCTTCATGATCCAAATCCTATGTCGAGTGTGTAAGTTCTCGCAGTTGTGACAACGATGCCACCGCCGCAACGTCACCAACGCTGTTGTTGTGCTGTCGCTTCCACCAACCTCTATTTTTTCCCTCCTAATTACTGTTCACTGTGAACAGTACTACGGGTACTGTTCACCATAAATAGTACCCGTGAACAATAACCGCATAGTTACTGTTCACCATGAACAGTGATTGTGCCCCTTGCTCCCTGCGCTTCTATTGTGCACTCGGGCACAGTGTGTCGGGTAGTGCACTGGGCTGATTAGCATACCCCCTTATTTCAGGGGTTGTTCACGAGTCGATTGTGTTGTCGGCATCCTTGCAGTGAATTCATCCAGCGTGCTGCCACCACCAGCATGCCTCATTTTGAAACTTTCGTACGTATTTTTTTAGGGTTAACGTTAGCCACCTGATTTGCGTGCTAGGTTTTGAGTACCTCCATTTCTATGCTTCTCAAGGATTTGGAGCACACTTCTCAGACATTGTGTCCTTACATGTTGAGGTCCTGATTTCTTGCCGTTTAGCACTATAAGTTCCTTTCTGTTCAAAACAAGGGTTTGTTTACCAATGGGACAGTTGCCAACTTGATTTTTAATGAGTTATTCAAAGAAAGTTACATTGTGACTTCAAATCCAATAGGCATATCGTCCTGATATCGACCGAACTTTAGATCAAACGGTCGGGTCTTAGCGATATCGGTCGAATCTCAAATCCTAACGGTCGGATCGTTTAGATACCAATCAAACTTTAGATCTATCAGTCAAATCATGTCGATATCGATCGGATTTCAAATCCAACGGTCGGCTGGTCTCGATATCGACCGAACTTTATATCTAACGGTCATATTGTCTTGATATAGATCGAATTTCAAATCTAATGGTCGGATCTTAGCGATATCAGTCCAATCTCAAATCCAACGGTCGGATTGTCCCGATATCAACTGAATTATAGATCCAACGGCTGGATTGTCTTAATGTCAACTGAATCTCAAATCCAACGGTCAGATCGTCCCATGATCGACTGAACTTAAAATCCAACGGCCGAATCGTCCCGATATCGACCGAATTCTAGATCTAACGGTCATATCGTCTCGATTTCGACTGAATCTCAAATCCAACGGTTGGATCGTCCCGATATCGAGTGAGCTTCATATCCAACGGTTGGATCGTCCCAATATCGACTAAACTTCAGATTCAACGGTCTGATCGTTCCGATATCGACTGAACTTCAGATCCAACAGTCGGATCATCTTGATATCGACCAGATTTCAAATCTAACGGTCGGATCGTCTCGATATTGGCCGAACTTTAGATCTAATGGTCGGATCATATGATGTTCTAATCTTTGTGATCTCAACCATACACTCAAACTTTAAGGTCTGATCACATCAACGTGACTGTTGGCACAAATCTGATGAGTTGATCGCACTGATCGTGACCACAGGTGCAAGACAGTTTTATTACGCATGTCGAGACTATACTTGCAAGATCGATGATCTAAAGAAGGCGGCAATTGTGCCGCGATAGCTGTATAACAATTGCATACATAATCATTCATGCAGTAGTCCGATCTCAATAATCGGAATTATAGCCAATGTAATGCTCCCCCATCTTGGCGACTATCATTGTAATTTGTAACATTCATGATCAATGAATGATCAGTTCATTTTTCTTCATTATTGCCACTCTTGCGCATTATGTTATTTTCAATTCTCACACAAATTCTACGGTTAGTTTCAGTATCACGCGTAAAGGGGTTAATCAAAGGTTTTAGTGATTTCACTGGTATAATTAACACCGACTGAGGTTGGTGGAGAGGGGGTCCAAATTCAAATCCGCACGTTTGATTCAACATATAACGCATCATTCATGAGTCACGAATCAAACAAAATATTCATGTTAAAAAATATAAACCTTTTTTATATTTTTTACAAATATCATTCCCACAGGATGCCACATTATTTGTTGAGTCGGGGCTTCACTTCGTCGATGATAACGTGTTCATGGTAGAGTCATCATTGACCATCCCTAGTGGTTTGGTTGACATTTGATGCAGGAGCGGATCCACGACAACACAAATCAGGCGTTTATCGTGCCTGGAGCCGTCCCTGTGGCTTAGAGACAAGGCATGGCCTATTAGAGGCCTAGAGACACCTTTATTTACTTTTATTAAGCCTATTTATGGTCTATTGGGTGTTTTTTATTTTCTAGGAATTTTAAAAACGTGGATAGAGACGGGAAGTCCTAGAGTCAGGAGGAGTTACATATCGAGTCTCTATAAATATGTATGCTCATTCAGAAAAAAGAAAAGAAAAGAGATGAATATTGGAGAAAAAAAAATACCTGTTTGTGCGAGCCGGTTCTCTGCGACAGAGAACACCCTCTCTTTCTTGGTGAGACGCCGAGAAACCTGTTCCCGGTGCGACGCCGGAGAATTCCCCAATCCTCTGGTGCGAGGCTGAGGATCTCCACTACTGCGGGTGTGACGCCAGTAGTCCCTCCTATTCCCCTCCTCTTTCCCCTTGTCCCCCATCAATTTGGTATCAGAGCCGGTTTTGGGCCATTCTCATGACCTAAGTCCTGTAAGAAGCCGTCATTTCCTTCTCCTCTTGGTCCCCTTCCATCTCCCTCCTCTTCGGTTCGGTTCGCAGCAGAGAAAAAGGAAGACAGAAGAAGCCGAAGAGGGAGAGGAGGGCTTGACTCGCCTACAACCACTGCCCTGTTCCCTGCAGCGAGTCGCCGTCGCCAGCCGGCATCGACCTCGCTGCAATCCCCTACAACCACCTTCCCCGCCACGGTCGCCATCATCCCCTGAAGCCACCGCCGCCGTTGTCTTCTCCCGCTACTGCCATGGTCGTCAGCGGGTCCCGTAGACGCCGCGCCGTCACCGTCGCCATCCGCCGGAGCCATTGCCGCCCTTATCGGTCCCCGCCGGCGCTTGCGGAACCGACACCGGCCCTAGCAGCCCCTCTCCCCGCCGCTGCCTTCCTCCGCAGCCACCCTTACCGCCACCGCTAGCCTTCGCCGCGGTCGCTGCCTCGCCCCGCCGCCGCCGTCGGAGCTGCCCCTCGTCGCCTTTGAGGCCGTCCGCCTCCACCTCTGGTGCGGTTAGGGTTGGAGAAGGAAACAGAAAAGAGGTAGGGGGAGGCAAAAGGGCTCGTGCCCTTTTGTTGGAGTGAATCGGTCAAACCAGTTGACCCGGTCCGGTCTGAATTGGTTGAACCGGTCCAGTTTGGTCCGAGCCATCTTCATCTTGGTCCTAGCCATTTGCAGCCGTGGTCTGGGCCAACTGCAGCAATCAAGCGAGCCGGTAAATTAGGATCTAATTAAGGGTCTGCTACAGTGCAATATGAGGTGCATTAATGGTCCTATCACACTGTCAGCGCCACGATCTCGTCTGTGCTCCGATTTACGAGCCACTTGTGCCGTTGGGATCGTATCGGCGAGGCCGACCTCGCTGTATGTTCCGTCCTACAACAGTGTCTCATTTTATGTACCACACTTGCACGCTTTACGAGGGCGCTTGTGCTCGTTGTTCGAGGTCGTCCCGGACCCGATTTGAGTGCTGTCAATGACGTTGGTCTCGTCAATGTAAGACCAACCCAGATTCTGTGTGCGACAGCTGCGACGATGTCTCGTTTTGCGTGCCCAACTCCGACGGCCGTATTGGTTACACGAGGACACCTTCGTGCTCCGTTTCGCGTGCCAATCGTACTGTTGACATCCTTGCAGCGAGGCGGACCTCGTCCAGTGCTTCTTCAGCCAGTGGTGCATTGATCTACACGCTATCTGCTCTAGTCATACAGATTTGTTCTTACAAATCGGAATCTTAGGTACGCTTCATCACCATGGATTTTACGTTTGAGGTGGACCTACCTGATTCCATGCAAGTTAGGGTGTTTCTTATTGCAAGTCCGTTCGACAATTTTATTTTGCAATCTATTGTGGGTTCTCTCTCCCATACGGACTACATGGTTGTCTCTGGAGATCGAGCTTGTGTGCAGGTTTCCCATCTTCTAAAGAACAAAAGCACTTCCTTGATCCATCAGATATTACGATGATGTATAGTGCAAGGTTACACCACTTAGTTCATATATTAGCTTGGGCAAAGAATGGATGGACGATCGACATGTTGTAGTTGATCCCACTGGGCATGATTGTCTTTTACGACCCGAGGGATACCATGCATCCTTTCGTATTCTCAATTCCACTTATCATGACGGGAGAAGCTTTAACAGTTGTATTTAGCTTGTTTAACTAAACTGACACCCTCACCTGTTACTTGTTGGGATCACGACTTATTCGTTGCTTATGGACTACATATGATTGCTGATACAGTATTCGAGGTTGATGTCTCATGTATGGTTGACAGTTGGGTTCACGCATTGTTTAGATGATCAAGATTGGATCGCATCTCTGATGATGTGTTTAGCCATGGTCTACTTGATACTGCACCATTTCCTATTATCTCATGGGATCAAGATTTATTATTGAGGTAGGGTTGTATCTTATTACTGATGATGTTTTTGTAGACTCAAAGCCTCGTCCAACACTTACTGAGGGTGTGATGATAACTACCCTACACGAAGATATGTATGATTTGCTATAGTTTCCAGTTGATATGATATGGTAGACTTTTTATGATTCACATGCAACAGACCAGTTGATGATTCTTGATATGATCCTCTACTTGAAGACTGCCACATATGATCCAGTCGTCCGCATATTTATATTGGCGCACTTTAAAATTCGAGGACAAATTTTCTCGAACCAGGAGAGATTGATGCAGGAGCGGGTCTACGGACAACACAAATCAGGCGTCTATCGGGCCTGGAGCCGTCCCTGTGGCTTGGAGACAAGGCATGGCCTATTAGAGGTCTGGAGACCAAGGTTCAGAAACCCGGGATCGGGGCTCGGATCGGCCGGTCCAAAACCGATCGGATCGGCCGATTCCGATCCGAGTCAGTCCGATCCCGGCCGATCCTGGCTGAGTCAGGCTCGGCTGGTTCGGATAGCAGAAAAAAATATGAAAAAATGTGAAAAAAATATAAAACACAAGTCTAATGCATAATTGTGTTGAAATACATTGATTTGAAGTACATAAGATGTTGTTGGACAAAAAAACCTTGAATAAACTTACATATATGATTATGAACTTACATTTATTCAAAACGTACATTATACTGAATGAACATATGGCTAACATACTCAGCCCATGACATATAGCTCTGGTAGTATTGTTCATACTGCATCACATACCGGCTATAGTCATCCGTATTGGTATAAATGACTGAAAATTGTGGATATTCTAGACAACCCCCTGAATAGTCGGATGTATCAGAATGTTGAGGAGGGTAAACTACATATCCAGTAGGCTGACTATATGAGGATGCATCTGATAGTTGCTCCTGATATTCCTGAGGAGCTTTACCTTTGTCCTTCCTCCTTGATCTGCTGAATGTTTGAATGGAAGATTCTTCACGTCCTCCTCTGCTACCATGATGTTCATCTTGGGTAGCATGTGTGAATTCTTCTTCTCCAGTGAATTGAATTGGTGGAGCTGGAGCTGGGGCACTGGTAGCATCTCCGCCATCCTCAGAACTGTCGGAGCTCGTCTTTGATGTCGAGTCATTTGAGGTTTGATATTGGACCTCATCACTTGGTTCTGGCGTTTCATCATCTTCCTCGATAGTCTCCAGATCAGCAATTTGAATTCCATGACCACTCTTCCTTCTGCTTGGTACTTGTTTTTTGCTCTTCTTCTGACGTTTTGGAGAAGGAGGTTGAAAATCAGTAAGTAATGGAACATTATCTAACTCACCTTCCGCCCATTCCCGATCATTTGGGTTGAATTCAGGCTCATTTGAGGTGCTTGAATCAACCCATGCATTTAGTGGATGTTGCTCCTCAAACAGCTCATCCAAGTCTATGGGTTCTTCTGCATGTGTCGTCTGTGTGGCTTGTCCGGAAATTCTCTCTTTCTCCTGCCTTTGAAGGTTCCTTATGAGCTCCAGATTCTTTAGCTTCAACCTCATGTTATAATGACAGAATACGAGCTTCTCTAGACGGCTCGACTTCAATCTATTCCTTTGCTTGGTGTGAATCAAGCCAAAGGTGCTCCAGTTTCTCTCACAGCCTGATGAAGAGGTTGTTTGACTTAAGACCCGAATTGCAACATAGGCTAGATCTTCATACCCATATGTTTTTCTATGATCTAGCCACCAGTCAGCTGTAAATAGAAAATTGGCCATGTCAAGTGTCAACAATGTGCAAGTTATAATTAAAATTTAAGTAGAACATCTAGTTAATAATTTTCAAACCTGGACTCAAAATTTTGGCAGCTCTTTGAGCAGTACTTGTCCCAAAGTGGTATAACATCATTCTGTAATCATGCATTTGCTTGCATGCCAATATTGCTCTGTCCTCATCTGCAAGCATACGCTTAATAACAGACTTAGCCCCCATCAACACTTCCGAACAACTATCATAGCTATCTTTCTTCCCATCAGTTCTGAACATGTACTGAGGGTTGAAAAAATAACCTAAATAAATAAGTCGAAGTTAGTTATTACTTAAGAGAAATGTGTATACAAATAATACATATAGAAAGTTAGTAGCTTACCAGCTGCATGAAGATCGTGATGTAAAGTGTGTTCCCAACGTCTGTCTATTATGTCCCACCACTTCACAAAGGTTGTTGGGTTGTTCAGTTGAATGAGCTCCTTAGCTCTGTCCATAGCTTCATATAAAAAACCCATATCCGATCTTCTTTCTCCATCACAAGATCGCAAGACACGGACAAGCGGTTCTACAACATTTAACACCGCTTGCACCCCCCTCCAGAAGGGTCTAGACTGAATTAAATCAGCCACTTTCTTACCTTTCTCTATGACCTTAGTTGGTACATGCCGCAATATGTGATTCTCCCAATCTTCCGATGCCACCATCCTAATCAAGTTGTTCTTTTGTTGACTTAAACTATCTAGAGAGATATATTGAGATGCAAACCTGGTGGCTCCCGGACGAAGCAACTCTCTTCCATGAGTATGTGTGCGCATGATATCCAGAATGTTGTTGTGGTTGTAGATGAATGTGGTGATAAATCGACCACTCTTGACCACTCCATCTACCATCGGATCAGAGCAAATGTCTTCCAACATCAAGTCAATACAATGAGCAGAACATGGAACCCAGTATAAATGTTCTCTCTTTTGCATCAACATTTGTCCAGCTAACTTGAACGCCGCTGCATTGTCTGTAACCACTTGGACAATCCTTTTTTCGCCCACTTCTTCCACCATTTGATCCATTAATTCACACAGGTACTGGGCATTCTTTATCTTTCCAGATGCATCAATGGACTTCCAAAATACGGTTCCAGCTTTACAGTAAATTAAGAAGTTGATCATACTTCTTCTTGTTATCCCTGTAAAATTCCAAACGTGATAAGAAATCAGAAATAGACCTATTCTGATTAAGAAAAAATGAAGATAAGATAAGAAACTGAATATAAGATTTATGTACCTGTCCATCCATCGCACATTAAAGTGCATCCATACTCATCCCAGATCCTTTCAAATGATTTAATGTATGTTCGGATGTCATCAACTTCCATATCCAACTACTTGTTGTATATCTCATATGGAGAAGGTCCTTCAACCCCTTTGCCAACTTCTTGTATGGTCTCGATCATGGACTCATAATATGGCCCCTTGGCCGCATTAGCAGGGATACTGTTATAGAAAAACCACCTAGATGTAGCTCTCCCTATCTTCTCCTTACAAAGTTTTAAGTTCTTGAATGCAGCACTAATAGAAGGTTGTTTATCCCTCTTCTTGGTGAGCAAGGGATCTATTGGACCTACTCTAGGATCTGCAGCTCTAGTGAACTCCTGAGGCAGCTCCTCGCATACATTAGTACTCATGCCGGCGCTAGTGCTCCCTTGTGCAGAAGGTGTGGAGCCACTTCCTTGTCCTCCGTATCTTCCAGTGTGCCGAAATAAGTCCTCATCTGCAAAGGACCGCCGGCTTCCTTCCATTGCACGTCGCAATTCAGCTTTAAATGTAAAAGAAAAAAAAATAATCTACTATAACTATTTGTCTGAAAACGTTAAGTGAAGAACATGAAAATAAGTTAAATAAGAAACTTACTTGTATCCCAATCATCAACATTTATAGGTTGATTACTTCCACCAAGCCGGACTCCAGCATCAGACCTTCGCGCTGGTTCAGTCAATTCCTCTCGAATTTCCTGTCTTCTTCTGGCAGTACTTGCTTTGCTTGATTCCTTCTCCTTTATGTAAGTTCGAAATTGGATCCTAACCTCTGAAGGAACTCGAGCACATGCTGCAACTTCACCTTTTATTCCAGCAAGATGTTGTTTGAATCGGTAGACCCCGCCAGAGACAACCCGGTTGCAATATTTGCATTGTACCTTTCTTTGGCTCATGTCCACCGGTGTGCAATGACCCCAAGCAGGATCAGCACTAGGAGGATTCCCAGATGACCGCTCAGCAGCACCTTGAGATGCCATTCCTTCACAGCACAAGAAGATGAGAGATCGCGGAGCTTGTAGTAGACTAGAAGTGACCTCGTGGGAGAGATGGAGAGAGAATTCTATGAGGGAGAGAGAGCAAGAATGTTAGGAGGCTCAAAGGGCATTTGTGGAGCCTTAGGAGGGCCTTGGGGGGGTTTAAATAGACCCCCAAGGCCCAAACTAGCCGTTGCTGGCCGTTTGGGAACGGCCAGCAACGGCTAGTTTGACCCCCAACGGCTAGTCAAACTAGCCGTTGGGGGCCGGGTCGGGCCGATCCGAGCCGACCCGGCCCGGTCCGGTCCCGGATCGTCCGATCCGGCTCGGACCGGCCGATCCGAGTCCAGGACTCGGCAAGGAACCCCGGAATCGGCACGGTCGGCCAAAAACCTGTCCGACTCGGCCGATCCGTGCCGATCCGAGCCGAGTTTTTAAACCTTGCTGGAGACACCTTTATTTGCTTTTATTAGGCCTATTTATGGCCCATTATGTGTTTTTTATTTTTTAGGAATTTTAGAAACGTAGATAGAGACGGGAAGTCCTAGAGTCAGGAGGAGTTACAGATCAAGTTCTATAAATATGTATGCTCCTTCAGAAAAAAGAAGAAAAGAGATGAATATTGGAGGAAAAAAATTCCCTGTTTGTGCGAGCCGGTTCTCTGCGATGGAGAACACCCTCTCTTTCTCGGTGAGACGCCGAGAAACCTGTCCCCGGTGCGACGCTGGGGAATTCCCTAATCCTCTGGTGCGAGGCCGAGGATCCCCACTATTGCTGGTGTGACACCAGTAGCCCCTCCCATTCCCCCCCTCTTTCCCCTTGTCTCCCATTAACATTGCTACATGTGATTTGAAGCTTGTGACCTGAGGAACAACAAGAGAAAGGTGAGGAAGAAGGAAGAGGAGGCTGCGGACAGAAAAAGAGAAGGATGTGGCAGCAACAACATGCCGACCCACACTACTTTTTGCATTATGTGTTGCATAGGGTTACAAAAAGACATGGGACATAAATACCCTTGTCCCCAATAACTTATAAATACACCCTTACAATGCACCCAAAAAGCATATAAAAATTATAACCATATGAACCAAATTACCCCTGCCTACACTACCCCTCAAGTTGAGCATAGATATCCGCTATTTACAGCTTGGACAATAGAGAAGTAAAAAGATCTTTGTACAGTCCTTTGGTGAAGAGATCAAAGAGTTGATCAATAGACCGAACATAGGTAAGGCAGATTTCTCTAGAATCCAGGTAGATTTCTCTAGAATCCAGCTTCTCTCGAATGAAATGACGATCCATCGCGATATGTTCTATTCTATTGTGTTGAACTGAATTATTAGCAATGTTGATGACAGCTTTATTGTCACAATAAAGGCACATTGGAAGGGGAACTTGAACCCCAAGATCTTGAAAGAAAAGCTTTAGCCATAACAGTTCCGTAATACCATGTGCTTATGGCACATACTCAGTTTCGCCACTAGAATGAGCACATACAGTCTAGTTCTTGCTTCGCCAAGTGACAAGGTTTCTATCCAGAAACAGACAGTAGCCAGTGATGGACCGCCTGTCATCTTGAGAGTCAGCCCAATCGTCATCGATAAAGCCATCAACATTCATGTGAGCAACCCTAGTATGCAACCACCCTTTGCCAAGGCAGGATTTGATGTAGCGCAATATTCGCTTTATAGCCCGCATATGTGGAACTTGAGGAGCATGCATGAGCTGATTGACAATGCTCATGGCATAAGCAATGTCGGGTCGAATGAGATAAAGGTACAATAACTTACCCACAAGCCGCTGGTAGGTACCTTTGTTAGCTTCAGACAACAATTCTCCCACTGACTCTGAAGGCCCATGATTAGTTTCTATTAGAGTGAGGGTTGGTTTACAGCTCAACTTTCTAGTCTCTTAAAGCATATTAAGGGCATACTTCCGCTGGCAAATGTACAAACCATGTTGAGATTTAGCTACCTCAATGCCAAGAAAATACTTTAGCTCCTAAGATCTTTAATATCAAACTCATGTGCTAAACTATTCTTTAAGTTATGAATCTTTGTCGGATGATCTCCAGTAATAATCATATCATCTACATACACAAGGAGAACCACCACTCGACCATCTTTCCATTTGATGAAGAGAGAATGGTCATAATTTTCCTATTGATAACCAAGCTGAAACATAGTTGTCCTAGATCTATCAAAGCAAGCTCTTGGGGACTGTTTCAGTCCATACAATGCCTTCTTCAACTGGCATACTCTTCCTGGTGGAGGTTGCATATATCCTTCTTTCTGCAAATCACCATTAAGAAAAACATTCTTGATGTCTAACTGGTGAAGCTACCAAGAGAACTGGACAACAAGAGATAATACAACTCTGACAAATTTCAACTTGGCCACCAAAGCAAAGGTCTCCATGTAATCAACACCATATGTCTAGGTAAAATCCTCGGCAATTAATCTTGCTTTGTACTGCTGAATAGTACTATCAGAATGATATTTGATGGTATATGCCCATCTGGACCCAGCCAGACTCTTCCATGAGAATAATTCCACAAATTCCTAGGTGTTATTTTTGTTGAGAGCTTGCATCTCCACGTCCATAGCTGTCACCCACTCTGGATCCTTAACAGCTTCAACAAAAGAGTTATGAATATGGTAAGTAGAAATAATAGACATAAATGAGCAATATGAGGGTGAAATACGAGAATAGGACACATAATTAGAAAGTGGATGCTTGGTACAAGCTTGTGTCCCTTTCCAAATAGCAATGGGAAGATTCAAATCAGAGGTGTTGTGGGCACATAGGTCAAAAATAGACCTGAAGTTTCAGCAGCTTCTTGAGGTGGTGGATCTGTGGGAGGCCCATATGATTAAGACTTGTTCTACGAATCATGTATGGCATCAGTCATGTCAGAAGCCAAAGGTAAGAGAATAGCCTCAGGAGGAGGTTCACAAGGGAGAATAGGAGTATCCCTCCCTGACCAAGAGATTGAGATTCAAAATAGGATTTAGATTCAAACAAAGTGACATCCTTGAGAACATATTTTTTTCCTGTTTTAGAGCACCTGTACCCTTTCTGAGTAGGAGAGTACCCCAAAAAGATGCCACGAATAGCACGGGGGTCTGACTTAGTAGAACTAGGACTCAAGGAATGAATAAAGTATAGATAACCAAAAACACGGGGCTCAAGAGCAAATAATAGATGGTTAGGACGAAGTACTCGAATAGGAGACATGTAGTCAAGTATCTTAGAAAGCATACAGTTAATAACATAGGAGGCAGTCATGACAGTATCAGTCCAAATTTTTTTATGCAACTGACGCTGTAAGAGAAGAGCTCAAAAGGTCTCAAGTAAATGTCTGTTTTTTCTTTCTGCCATCCTATTTTGTTGAAAGGAATAGGCACACGAGGATTCATGATTGATTCCCTCATCTTCCATAAAAATATTGAGGGCCCTCTCAAATTAATCTCTTGCATTGTCAGATATGAATATTTTAACCTGCCATCCAAATTGGTTTTCAACTATTTTACAAAACACTTGAATGATTCGAGGTACTTCTTTACGTAATTTCATAACATATATCCAACAAAAATGAGAAAAGTCATCAATGAAATTGATAACGTAGCGATAACCATCCACATAAGGAACATGGGATGGCCCCATAATCAGAATAAACAAGTTGGAATGAAAAATTGTTTGTATTCATTGAAGTTTAAAAATTAGTTCTACAATGTTTTGCAAGTTGACACATTTGACACTAGAGAGAGTCAACTTTTATTGACTTGAACAAAGATGGAAATAAGACTTATAAAGACCTAAAAGACAAATGCCATAAACAACTATGCCACAAATGGATCACTTCAAGTTGCTGATTCATGCCTCCATCAATACTATACTAAACACGGCACTACCACCGGACTCAAAATAATAAAGACCTCACACTTCACGACTATGCTCAATCGTCCGCTTGTGTTTTAGGTCCTGAAAAGCACAGTATGTAGGAAAAAAAGGTTACTAAACATTGTAGGGATTTAGTCAAACTGTTCACAGACAAAAAATTAATAGAAAGTGCAGGAACATGAAGAATAAAGGATAGAGGCATGTCATTATTGAGATTTATAGATCTTTTACCCACTACAGTGGTACGGGGACGATATGTAATGGTCACCTTCTCTTGTCTAGAACTCAAAGGATAGGAGGTAAAGAGAGAACATGTACCAATCATATGATCTATAGCTCCTGAGTCGATGACCCAAGGGCTATAAGGGGGGGTAGAGTGGGTAACACTCAAAGCCGCCCTTGCAATACCTAGTGTAGTGGCAGAAGAAGATGCTCAAAGCTATGAGAACATCTGTCAAGGTAAAGAATATCATTTGAAGAGTGCAGACACCTGAGAAGTAGTGAGACCACCATCTGAAGAACAATTGGGAGGATGGCAACATTGTTCTTTGCTTGCTGTCCACTCTTGGCATTTCTGAATTTCAACGGCTTTTTGTCAAGATAAAGATCCCAACACTTCTACATTATGATTATCCTTCCCACAATGAGTACAATGTCTCCCAGTCTTCTCTTTCTCCTTTCCCTGGCCATTGTCACCTTTTTCAGGCTTCAAAAAGTGCTAGCCAACGCAAAGGACTATCCTAAATCACGGCCACCAGCAGCTACACTACTTCCACTTATAGTTTTCTTTCGCCCTTCTTCTTTCAACACCTTGTGATACACTTGCTCAAGGGATAGAAGAAGTCAATGCTAAGTATTTGTGCTCTTAATCTCTCATATTCAGAAGTGAGGTCAGTAAGAAACTTGAAGATCCGATTCTGCTCCACATGTTGCAAGTATATCTTCTGATCTTCAATATAAACCCAACTGTAAACATAGCAGTAATCTAATTCCTCCCACTTACTTTTCAACAGTCCAAAGTGGTAACACCAACACTACCTTATTTTACATCCTGTATATCAGTAGTCAACTGATAAATATGAGAGGCATCTTGCCTTTGCCCATACATCTATTTGACAATATCTCACATCTCCTTTGTAGTCCTCTTCATCATGATCAATTGTTGGATCTCTGAACTTACAGAGTTGAGAATCCATCCCATCACAACATTATTCTCTAATTCCCATACAGCAAAAGTAGGGTCACCATGTACTGGTTCATGGACTCTACCATCAATGTAACATGTCTTCCCTCATCCAACAATCCACTTTTTCCCAATCAATTGAGTAACTTCTCCCCAGGTGATATCAAAGCCGTGACTTTAATCCGAGCATAGACAGACTGGAGACAATAATAGTCATCTGTAGAGCAAGAAGGTGCTGCTTCATGGATGAGAGACCACCAGGGTGCATCACGAAGGAGTTAACTTCCCGAGAATCAACTCCGCTGCTCACAGATGAATCCATGAAGGGGAAAAAAAAAATACTGCACGCAGCAGTAACCACAGTGTAGATGACTTCCAACACCAAGAGAAGCCTTGTGAGAATCCGTACCCGAGACTGATCCAACCTCTTCTTCACCAAAAACAAGGGCACCGGTTGCAAGAAAACCATAGAATAGGGATCCAGTTGCAGGGGGAAGAAGAGAGGTTGAGGCCGGTCAGTCCAGAACCCTAGAACGGGAGGAGTGGTCACCAAAGCCAAGTGACCCGACCCCTCCTCCACCAAAGGGGGGCCTGGCCAGCACCTTCTTCACTAAGAGGGGCTGTGTCCATCCCCTTTTTCCTCCCAGAAACAAGGCAGCAGGGGACCACATAGCAGAGAAAGAGTGGAGATGGCCTGCAAGTGAGAGACAAGGGCACCAGATACAAGAATCAAGGTGTCCGATCCCTCCACCAGCAGGAAATAAGGGGTCTGTCCCTCCTTCACTTCATCCAAACTCCTCCCTGCTCTGATACCAGAAGGACAGCGAGAGAAAGGAGAGGAAGAAGGAAGAGGAGGCTGCGGACAGAAAGGGAGAATGGTGCAGCAGCAATAACAGGCCGACCCACACTACTTTTTGTATTATGTGCCGCATAGGGTTACAAAAAGACATGTGACAGAAATACCCTTGTCCCCAATAACTTATAAATACACCCTTACAATGCACCTAAAAAGCATATAAAAATTATAACCACATGGACCAAATTACCCCTGACTACATGACCAATGCAGGCTTTTGTGCTAATCGGGATGACTTTGACAAGATATGGTACGATATTGAGGCACACTTTCCATATCGATTTGAGGCTCACCTCCACATGGTGATCCTAGTGGCATCAATAGTGTTTCCTAGATTTGTTGCTCTCATCATTTTCCCATAGATATTGCCACGTTTCAAAACCTCAAGGACGAGTTGTTTCGAACCTGGGGAGAATGACGAGGATCTGGCATTAGTGTACGAACATAACCACACGTTGGAGTCCATCTATTGGCGTCAGACAGCTGTACCAGTTTTCTTGTGGCTCAGAGACTCACCAAAGCATGTCTAATGCGTAGGATTTTGGGTAATGATTCCATGGACATTTTGTTGGGTCCGTTTGGGGATTGTTTAGGCTTTTTTGTTTTTTTGAGGAAATTTTTGTGTGATTTTTGCACTATTTTTTAGATTAGGGTTATTTTGGTCCAAGGTCAAGTTTAGGGAGTCTTTAGGGTTTGGTTTCTCTTTAACTAGTGTTATAATGCTCTTTTTAAAATAATGATGATATTTTGCAAGATTTTTTTTTTTATTTTCTTTGCTTCTTTGAGATGGGGAACCAAAGACTCAGATCTACCTTGCAACGGGGCTGGGTGTGACGTCCAAATATCCCCTTCTTCCTCCTCCCTTCGTCCCGCATCAAATCCATCTTTTCCATGCTTAATATATTGCACCACTTCATAGTCTCTTAATAAACTGTCTATCTAATCTCATAAACATCTGGTCAATGATGCACCATTTGCCAACATATATTCGATCACAAGCTCCTCAGTGTGTTGCATGATGTGTGCTACTCAGCAACATCTAATTGGACTTTATAGTTCTCTAGCATCTTCCACAATATCTTTGCATCTTCCAAAAGTTGATGGTTATACCTAGCCTCTAATATTTAGATTATTTACATAAATTTCATGAGATCTTGTGAGAATCTCGGTCTCGGCAGGTTGCCTTGAAACAAAGCACTGGAGATTGTCCCTTCCGTGTAACACAACAGGTGGGCTTTAAAAAAGTTTATTCATTCATTTTCTGCTTGGCTTCTGTGGTCTTATTTGGGATTAAATTTAGTTTCGGGGAAGCTAAGGCATGCAACTTTATTCCGTCTTTGTAATTGCTTTTGAATTGTATATCTGAATAGCTTAGTAATTATCTTGATCCATGATCTGTTGGTGGTGCATGAAAGTCTAATATATTGATATTATCATGAAGAGCAATTAAGTGAATAAAAATTAAAGTTTCTCAAAAAAATTATAAGCTTGTCATGATCTCTGTCCATCACTGATCTCCCACAAGATTTCTCCATGGTCTCTTCTGTTTGACCCCTCCAAGACAAAGCCGAGATCTGATATGACACTTCTCGATGCTGTTATATAAATAGCAGAGCAAATGTAGGGTCAGTCTAATTATGTTACGATAGTGTCTATATAAGTTTAATACGTATTTAAATATGTGGTCTGCTGTGGGATCTGGACTATGAGAGCTTTGCACATTTCAATCTTCCATTTATTGATTTTATACGGAATTGTCTTTTCTTGTGATAACATCTGATGGAACTGATTATGCATTAGCTGTTGGCTTTCTCTCATATTATCAAGATTTTCAGTAGTCTATCAGTTAATTAATTGCAGTTATATTGCAGGATTTTCTTGGATGTTCCTAGTGATGTTATTGTGGAAGTGAATGGAGTGAACTTTGCATTACATAAGGTGATTGCAGAAACTTGTGCTTTGTTTGCCATTTATTTTTGCTTTCACTTTGATTACGATTGAAAGAGTGTCACATTATCTACAATTCATCAATTTAAATTTCATGAATGATTTAGCACAGCTGTAAGGTTCTTGTAAATTTTAAACTAATGATCATTTTGCTACTTGCGTTTTTTTGGGAGGAGAGGGGAGTCATTTCTCTGGTATCAATCTATTATTCCTCGATGCTTGTTGCATAATTGTTGCTTAATTATCCCTTCTTGATAGTGGAGCACTTGAACTGTCATCTTTCAGTAGAAAGAAGAAAAATATTATGATTTCCTTCCCGTAATTTAAATTATTCATAATGCGTATATTTGCTGTTGTCATCTGTTCACCTTTTCCCTTGCTGGATATCTTTTGCAACATGAAATGGTTCTGAGGAGTGGGAACTGATATGTGTCATTTGTTGAATCAGTGGGTAGATATTATTTAGTTGCCAGGACATAGAAATTTTCAAAAAAGCGAAAACAAGCTGCTACCTTTGTTGTGTGAGTGTTTGATAAGTATTCAATCCTCGAGTGTTGGAACAAAATAAACAAAAATAATGAATGAAGAAGGAACAAAAAAAGTAGAAACAGAAGGAAAAAAAAAGTACAAATCTGTGTAACAGCAGGAGCAATAGTATCTGCATGCCACCCAGGACCAGCAGCAGCTGCCTTCCCTTCCTTCTGCACCACCAAGTAAGGGGGAAGAAAGAGATACCAAAAGAAAAATGAATAAGAGAGGAGTTGTAAATGGGAGAAAAGAGAGAAATGGAGGTATGAGAATGTCTCCAGCAAAAAACAACTAAGAACACCCCCCCCCCCCCCCCCCCCCCCCCACACACACACACACACACACACAAAAGAAAAGAAAAAACATCTCTCTCTCTCTATGCAGCAGAAACTAAATTTTTTAAATTGATTTCCTTGACCGGATTGATTTGTGTTAGAATAGTCCTACATCGAAAAAAGGACAAAATCAAAAAATGTTTAGTAGATGGTGCCTACTCCACTCATAGCCTTAAGGTTTTGAGTTGGATGGCCCAATAATTTCAACATGGTATCAGAGCCTATAGTTACGAACCGAGTTGTGCACCCCGTATTTGTGATCCACGTGACAGAGCCTAAAATCGGCATGCACGTGAGGGGGCGTGTTAGAATAGTCCTACATCGAAAAAAGGACAAAATCAAAAAATGTTTAGTAGATGGTGCCTACTCCACTCAGAGTCTTAACGTTTTGAATTGGATGGCCCAATAACTTCAACAATTTGGATTTGACAAATCGGAAGATTAATGTGAAGATCAGATCTTTACTTTTGTGGAGACCATGGATCTTCAAAGCTCGATGTAGAAAATAGTTCCGGATCAAAGAGCCGCATAAGCTTCCGGCCTCTCCATACGAGCTTTCGGTGAAGTACAGAGTCCTCTTGTGCTCCACAGAATGATTCCGTGGCTGACAAATTCTCCACGAGAGGAGAATGGATCTCCGGAAGTTCTTTGGACGGAGAATGGATGAGCAGAAGAGGGGGCAGCAATGCCTGGCCTCCAGCTAAGGGGGGGCACTCTGAAGGAGGTTGGGGGGGTGGGGGAGTAGAGAGGATGGCCAAGAGCCTTGTTGATCGGCTAGGGTTTCCCTCCTGCACTGTAAACTTCTAGATAGTTTTTCACAAAAACTCTCAAACTTTTTTATAACCTTCTAAAGTCCCATTTTTATGAGAATTCTTGCGTGTGCGAGTTAGCAATGAGCTGAATAATGTTACAACTCCATTTTCATTTAACACCATCGGAACACCTTCTAAATCCAATTTGATCTGCCACTTAATTCTATATTGATTAATCATCACATAATTGATCGGGTTTGATTCACTGGTCATGGTTATCTCAGCAACGCACCATGACCACCCAAACAATAAAGGATTCAAAATCCAATTGGAACCTTTTTGTCTACATTTACTGTGTAACTATAATCTTTCACTCATACGACACTGCATACTAAATCAAGAGTATGACTATGCCGTCAAATTCCAATTAACTGATGCAATAGGTCACATGCTCAAATATCTCCTATCGAAAACTCCTTTCCAGTAAGATGTCTAACCTTGGGTAGGGATTTAATCGAGATCTACACTATATGTCATTCTATATATTAATAATGAGTGATTTCTTGTTGAATACTTAATCAACTCCGCGTGAATCACACTAAACTTGATTATTAGGTTGTTGTAGAACGCATAATAGAGATCCATAAGTATAACATCATTGTCTAGTGATGCGCATACCAGATGTCTTTAGTGTCTCAAGTCAAAGGATCAATTATACTATTGTGACAAGGAACTTCCTGATTGACAATCAGTTATAAGTACCATTCAGGAGTCCCATGACGAATTAGTTCAATGAAATCATTTTTCTAATGAGCACCCACGTCTTAACCTTAGTGTCTCAATGCAACTGATCTATGAGATCTCAACCACCTTCATCACATGAACAAACATGAGGTGTATTAATCTATCTGGATATTTGATTTCCTTCTCAAATATCCTATGACTAGGAACAATTTAGAACTTGTATTTGTAGAAGATAGGCTTAGTCCATGGCCTAACTGGGTTTATTAGTAGACCCAATCAGCTAGATCTATTTGACGTATGTCTAGAGGGTCTATCTGGGGCGTTGGTTCATTACCAGACCCAATAAGCTGGATGCATTTGACTTATGTCTAGGTTTCTTCATTGCATAAACACCCCTGATTGTTCTTCTAACATGGGTCTTTTTTGTCATTATGGAATTAAACCTAATAAAACAAAGCTGGAGAGGATTAGGTCGTTCACTTCTGGCTGCCTCCTTTCTTGCACAACCTCTCTCTCCCCCTTCTCTTCATCTCTTCTCTTCTTCTTCCTCCATCACATCAAGACCATGTAAACCCTATACATGGTATCAAAGCTAGGTTGCCGATGTTTTTGCCAAGGGCCTCACTAAGGACAAGCTACTTTCTGCTTTAGGTAAGCTATGCATGAATATGTATGCTCAGTTTGAGAGGGAGTGTAGAGGATAGGCCCAGTCTAGGGTGTAATTGGGTTCATTAGCAGACCCAATACGTTAGATCCATTTGACTTATGTCTAGAGGGTCTATTCAAGGCACTGGTTCATTACCAGACCTAATAAGTTGGATCCATTTGACTTATATCTAGGTTTTTTCATTCCATAAACACCCCTGACTATTTTTCTTCTAATAGGGGCCTTTTTTGTCATTGTGGAGTTAAACCTAATAAAACACAAGTGGAGAGGATCGGGCCATTCGATTCTGGCCGCCTCCTTTCTCGCACAACTCCCTCTATCTCTCCTCTTCCTCTCTTCTCTTCTTCTTCTTCCATCACATCAAGAACATATAAATCTTAAAATCTACATGTTTAAATGAGATATGATCTCACAATCATAATCTCATTATGATTCTATCTCCATTGCATAAGTTCATGGACTTTATTATGCAAGTAATAAAATGCATATTAAATAATGAACTAATGCCATTTATTAATAACAATTGTATAAAAATATACATGAAATGATCCCTTTGTAACGCTTATAATTGGCTTGTAGGGCACCTGCTTCTTTCATTTACCCATTTGCACTTAAGTCAATCACCTACATGCCTTATCTCCATCAGCATGTGGTGACACTCAAATATAACCTAATATAAAGCTTTTGTCAATAGATTTGGGATATTGTCCAATGAAGGAATCCTTTTCTACGATCACATCTTTTCTGGTAATGATCTTCCTGATCAGGTGAAAATGTCGTAGAATATGCTTGGACTTCTGATGAGACCTCAATTCCTTAGCTTGAGCAATAGCCTCATTGTTATCATAGAACAAGGGGATAGGCTCAGAAGTGCCAGGAACTACTCCAAGCTCGTCGGTGAATTTCTTCATTTAAACAGCCTCCTTGACTGCCTCAACAGTAGGAATGTACTCTGCTTCCATAGTTGAGTTACCAGTGGTTTTTTGTTTGGAGCTCTTTCAACGCATTTCACCTCTATTCAAGGTAAACACATACCTTGACATGGACTTGCTATCATCCACATTTAACTGAAGTTAGATTCAGTGTAACCCTCTAGATTCAAGTTAGACCCTCCATAGACCATAAATAATCCTTAGTTCTTGTTATGTACTTAAGGATATAGTTCGCGGCCTTCTAGTGCCTTCGCTTGGATCTACTTGATATATGCTTGTAATACTTGGAACATACGCTATATAAAGCCTAGTACATAGCATGATGTACATGATAGAGCCTATAACAAGTGCATGTAGTGCTCTACTCATGTGCTTTCTCTTTTTAGGCATCTTATAAGACATTGCCTTCGAGAGATAAATTCCATGTCTCATCGGTATGTGGGCCCTTTTTAGAAATTTTCATACCAAACTTTTTGACAATGGTGTCTATGTATATTGTTTTGGAGTAAGTCTAACATCCTGTTAGATCTATCCATATAGATGTTAATCCTTAAGATATAGATGTTTCACCTAAGTCTTTTATGGAGTTCTTTGACAGCCATGCTTTCACTGATGATAACATACATCATTCTCAATGAGCAGTATGTCATCTACATACAGTATTAAAAATGTGACTACACTTCTACTAACCTTCTTGTACACACATGGTTCATTTTCATTCTTTAATAAAGTCGTAATATTTGATCACGCTATCAAATCTTATGTTCCAACTGCGAGAAACTTGCTTCAATTCATAAATAGATTTCTGAAGCTTACATATCTTATCTGGGAATTTCTTGGAAGTGAAACCTTTAGGCTGCACCATGTATATCTCTTCCTTAAGATTTTCATTGAGGAATGTGGTCTTTACATCCATGTGTCAAATCTCAATTTTATGGTATGCTGTGATGCTGAGAAAAATTCTAATGGACTTGATGATGACAACTGGCGAAAACATTTCATCATAGTCAACACCTTGTTTTTTATGATAATCTTTTGCAACTAATCTTACCTTGTATGCATTAAACTGTCCATTGGTTCCAATTTTTCTCTTAAAGATCCACTTATGTCTAACAGGTATAATGCCCTTCGGTAGATCCACCAAGTTTTAAACTTGGTTATAGCACATGGAGCTCATTTTAGAATTCATAACTGCTAGCCATTTTCTGGAGTTAATACAACTTATTGCCTCCTCATAGATTTTAGGATCCTTATCCTCATAATAGAGCACCTTTTGTCCTGAAATGTGTCTCACATATCTCTCAGGTTGTACTGGTACTCTAGCCGACTATGAGCAACTAGTGTGTGATGTTGAACAAATTTCTGAGGTGACTTTGTGCCATGGATGGCAGTTTCGGCCGGTACCGGTACGTACCGGTACCGGCCCGGACCGGTACCGGTATCCCCATTTCGGGCCGGTACCGTAAAAAAAAAAAAAAAAAAGATAAAAATGACTGTACCGGACCGGTACCGGTCCGATTTCGGGCGTACCGGCCGGTACGCCCGAAACCGGGCCGGTACGCCCGTGAAACTTTCACTGTCCCCTCTCACAGAAACAGATCTGTGAGAGGGGATTCGGGTTTTTTGCAGTGGGAGGGGAAGGGAAGGAGGGAAAGGAGGAGGAGAAGGAGGGGAAAGAACCGCCGCCGCCACCTGCCGTTGCCGCCGCCGCCCGCCGCTGCCGCCGCCGCCCGCCACCTGCCGCTGCCGCCGTCGCCCGCCGCTGCCGCCGCCGCCCGCCACCGCCGCCGCCGCCCGCCACCGCCGCCGGAGACGTTTTCATCCTTTTCCGGAGACATTTTCACTGTTTTGGGTGGAAGAAAAAAAGAAGGTATGATTTATATTTTAATGTAGTGATTATTTTTTAGTTTGTTACATATTTCTTAGATGATTTACGTTCATTTTCTTGATAAAATAGACAACCCCCAATTTTGGCCCTAATTAGCGGTTAAAAATTGGGGCTTTTGTCTAATTACTTAAATTAAACATCAATTGGAGCCTAATTAAGCTTCATGACATGTTTTAAACTAGGAGTGTGCTGTTAATTACGTTGATCGACGGTTAATTAGGGGAAATCCCCAATTTTGGCCCTAATTAGCGGTTAAAAATTGGGGCTTTTGTCTAATTACTTAAATTAAACATCAATTAGAGCCTAATTAAGCTTCATGACATGTTTTAAACTAGGAGTGTGCTGTTAATTACGTTGATCGACGGTTAATTAGGGGAAATCCCTAATTTTGGCCCTAATTAGCGGTTAAAAATTGAGGCTTTTGTCTAATTACTTAAATTAAACATCAATTAGAGCCTAATTAAGCTTCATGACATGTTTTAAACTAGGAGTGTGTTGTTAATTACGTTGATCGACGGTTAATTAGGGGAAATCCCCAATTTTGGCCCTAATTAGCGGTTAAAAATTGGGGCTTTTGTCTAATTACTTAAATTAAACATCAATTGGAGTCTAATTAAGCTTCATGACATGTTTTAAACTAGGAGTGTGCTGTTAATTACGTTGATCGACGGTTAATTAGGATAAATCCCCAATTTTGGCCCTAATTAGCGGTTAAAAATTGGGGCTTTTGTCTAATTGTTAAATTAAACATCAATTGGAGCCTAATTAACATCCAATTTTACATGTTTTAAACTACGAGTATAATGCCAAATGTTCTTATATTTGTTTCTATTTTTTTTTTATGTGTTGTAGGAACATGGCTGAACAGCAAGAGCAAGACCCAGGGTGGGCCCATATCACCTTAATTAATACTGCAAAGAGGAGAGTGAAATGCAAATATTGTGGCAAAGAGATGGGTGGTGGAATCACCCGAGGGAAAGAACATTTAGCAGGGAAGACATGACAGGTGACAAGGTGTACTGTCTGTCCCCGACAAGTTGCCAACGAGATGCGTGAATTGTTGCGTGGCCGAAAAGCACAAAAAGAACAAAAGAAGGAAGATGAGGTTGAACTCCAAGGCGAAATTTCAGGTAGACATAATACAAAAGGCAAAGGGATGTATACTGCGGCCAGTGGCATTTCTATACGTGAGAGGGAAAGGGCTGAACAAAATGTAGATTCTAGTGATGATGATGATGATGATGATCCTGACATGGCTGCAGCTAGAAGAGAGAGTTTGTGGCATCAACAAGAAGATGAAGCCCGAAGGAGAGGTGATGGACCATCAATAAGAGGCACAAGTCAACCTACAGGCCAAGTGGGTCCTATGGACAGTTATCTTTTTAGAAGACAGACTTCTACTCAGCCAAAAATCAAGCAAGCAATGAGAGGAGTAAAAAAGTCAGCTGAAGCGGCATGACATACTTTTAAAAGCATATGCAAATGGTTTTTGCATGCAGGTGTTCCCTCACATGCTGCTCAGTCTCCTTATTTTCAGCCTATGATTGATGCGATAGCAGATCATGGTCGTGGGTTCAAAGCCCCCACACGTCGAGACATATATGGACGGGGGCTTGATGGAGAATACGAGGAACTTCAACAGTGGGTTGAAAGTTTTAAGGCAGTATGGAAGGAGAGAGGATGCACAATTATGTGCGATGGCTGGACTGGTACCACGAAGAAGTCCATGATTAATTTTCTTGTTTATTGCACAGAAGGGACAGTTTTTATGAAATCTGTTGATGCATCAAACTATTCAAAGAATGTAAAATATTTATTTGGTTTGATGGATCAGATGGTGCAGGAAATTGGAGAGGAAAATGTTGTCCAGGTGGTCACCGATAATGAACCAAGTTATAAAGCTGCAAGGAAGAAGTTAATGGACAAGCGCAAACACCTTTATTGGGTCCCATGTGCAGCGCATAGTCTGGATTTGATGCTTGAAGACATTGGTAAGGATCCAACTATCAGCAAGACTGTAAAGAGAGTCCAAAGAATTACCCAATTTATTTATGGTCATCCCAGGATCTTGAATATGTTCAGAGAAAAAGCATCTGGAGGTCGAGATCTCATCCGTGCAGGGCCTACACGATTTGCATCTAATTTTATTTCTTTAGAATCTTTGCACAAATTCAAGAATGAGATCAGGGGTTTTATGTTTAACAAGGAGTTCTTGGAGTATATGCGGACCACTTCCAATGAATCTAAATCTGAACATTTGGAAGTGAGAAAAATCATAGAGAATAAAATTTTTTGGAGTAATATGGAGACTTATCTGAAGTTGGTGGAACCTCTCGTACAAGTGTTAAAATTGGTGGATGGGGATGATAAGAATTACATGGGATATTTGTACGAGGCAATTGACATTGCTAAGGTCCACATCAAGAACGCATTTCCCAACACTTATATGAAGTGGTGGGACCTTATTGATATCAGATGGAAAAGCACATTACACCACGACTTGCATGCAGCTGGTAAGTGAAGTCTTATACTATTACATGGGAGATTATTTATTAAATTGACATTAGTAATTTTTCACCTAAATGCAGGTTATTATTTAAATCCTCGAGTAATGTACAGTCGTCAAGTGCATATTGATGGAGAGGTGATTCAAGGCACATTAAATGTGATTGCACGTTTTTCGAGGACAATAGAAGATAGGATTGAGGCAGAGAGACAGGTATACTTAGTGAAGATCTGACTTTAAGATTTATCCAATTACTTGTAATTTGAAGAGCCTATGAATTCTATTAATTGTTAATTCCATCTTTGTAGATGGAGGCTTATAGGCTAAGGCTGGAGACATATAATGAAGACTCTGTGCAAATTGCTGTAGAGAAAGTGAGCCCAGGTATACTTAGTCATTACATTGTTGTCAAATGTGCATAAGAAACGAGAACATACATTGATTAATTTTTTTTTTGGTTTCTTTTAATGATGGCACAGCTGAGTGGTGGATAATGGTGTACAACAGAGATAGGTGCTATAATCCATTGGCTTCCGTTGCAGTGAGGGTTTTGAGTCAGACGACGTCGGCAAGCCAATGTGAAAGAAACTGGAGCACGTTCAGCCTTATACATTCAAAAATTCGTAACCGGTTAAAGGCTGAACGATTGGAAAAATTGGTGTACTGCTATTACAATATGAGATTGAGGATCAAAAACATCCGGTTGAGACAACAATTGAGGGAGAAACGAGCTGCAGGGCACGCAGAAGATGTGGTTGGCCAAATTGATGTGGAAGAGTTATTTGATGATGATAATCCCTTGCAGACTTGGGTTGAGACACGAGCAACTGTCGATGAGCCAGTTTTTGATCCTGATGATACAGAATGGGCAGAAGGCATACTAGATGGAGCTGTTGCTAGAGATCCAGAATTAAGAAGCTCGAAAAGGCAAAAAGAAAATTCACCTCCTCCTTCACATGAGTATCAGAGTCAGACTGAGCATGTGCCTTTATTTGCACCTGATACTGAGCTTGAGCCTGCTAGACACTCAGAATCAGATAGTAGGCCAGTCACTCCTAGAATGGTTGGGCCACCATCATTCTTGAAAAGGAGTACATCTACATTGGAGAGGACTAATCTGGCTGCCAGAGACGATCCTGCCATTGATGAGCTGAAGCAAATTTATGTGAGGCATACACCACGAGGAAAAGGAGTATTGAATCGATTGAACTTGCAAAAGGATCTAGAAAAAAAAGAAAGCCAGCAAAAACAGGCATCACAAAAGAAAAAATCAAGTACTGTTAAAAGAAAGTTAATTGTTGATTATGATCAAGATGACGATGATGATGGGACAGAGTCTCCTAGTGATGATGCTGGTGCAGCTGCAGGTGCTACTACCGGGGGCGGAGTGTATGCACTTTCTTTCTCCTTACATGTTGACACAGGAAGAGGACAACATGAAAGTCAAGGAGATTATGATTCACAAAGCCAGCATGGACAACAGTCAGGTTACGGAGGTGGCCAACAAGAAGCAGGCATGTATAGCTGGGGAGATCAAGTAGAGTATGAAGGCTTTCAATTCCATCCACCGATTCCACGCAGTAGCAGTTATGGGTCAGGGTCTTCTTCTTATCCTCATGCTACTTCTTTGCACCATGATTCTGGCATTTCATCAAGTCAACAACCATATACTCCAAGAGGGATTCAAAGAGGGATGCACGACTTGGCTGCATCATTGTTTAGTTATGGTGAATATAGGGAACATATGCAACCTTATTATGGATACCAGCAACAGTAACCAGATGATGAATCAGAAGGATCTACGGGTTATTATCCATAGTAAGGGACTCACTTATGTTTTTCATAGGTAAGGATCGTTTGATTTCGTTCATATTTTGTATTGTTGTAAATATTTAGTACATTAACATAATATTTTTCATGTTTAATCTCTATGAAAATTGTCATTTTGTATGTGTTATGTGTACTTCTTTGTCTTAACCCATTTTTATCACACCCAACACATAGCTAATTAATTGTTTACATTTTTTCTGAATTTTTCTGAATTTTTTTCTTTTTTTTCTGATTTTTTTGGGCCCTTTTAAGCCCGTACCGGTCGTACCGGCCGGTACCGGTACCGGTACCGGCCGGCACCGGTACCGGTACTGCCTTCCATGCTTTGTGCTATTTTGTAGTTCTGGAATTTCTTCTAAATCTACCTTGCCCTCTTCTAGAAACATGGCGTGCTTAGTGACAGACTCCCTTTGATCGCTTGGTTGGTAGAAATAATACTTGTAAGTTTCTTTTAAGCATCCCACAAATTTGCACCTTTTTGTTTTGGACTCCAATTTGTTTGGATTATGTTTTTTTACATGGGCGGGACATCCTTAAGCATTAACATGCTTAATGTCAGACTTCTTCCCCTACTATATCTCATACGGAGTAGAAGACACTGATTTTGATGAAACTTTGTTCGACAAGTAAGCGAAAGTTTTAAAAGCGTAACTTTAGAGTGATAGTTAGAGTGAAGATCAACACGAGTTGCGACCGTCTGCAAAACTTATCATAGATTGTACTGTGTCTGGTAGTTTGCTAGTGGTGATAAGAATCCTATTAAGATCATGTATGTAACCTTGTGGTAGCACAACAAATTACACCATGCTTAATAGGTAGGCAACTCTTGCCAATTGTAATTTGTTGCAAATTTTGATTTATTCGGTCCCTAAAACTCATAGTAACCTTGTGGTAGCATAACAAATTACAATATGTTAGTTAATTTCATTATTACGTTATGTGCATGGATTAGTGGTGCAACCTTTCTGGTAGCACAACAATGACACTCTAGGCCTCTATACCAAGGTCTGACATCAACCATGTCTAGACTAATGATTACCTCCTTGTCAACTTGTGGTAGCACAACAAATTTCACTTTGATTTAAGAATAATGCAATTAGTCTATAATGGCGGTAGGTCACGTGGATCATTCTTAACGTCTCACGCTTTCTAACTTAAATTTAATTTACAGGGATTCTATTGCTAATTTTATCGAGGTCTCATCATTAATGATACATAGACATATATAACACACACATACATATATATATATATATAGTTACAATTAACATATAGTGTATTTAAGATGTGATCACTCCTTCTTCAAGGTTTTTCACCTCAGTATCCTCATGACCTCGAATCTAATTAACCCAACCATAAATGTAATTCTATTCATACGAAACTTTAAACAAGTTCAAGGGTAGTTACACATGGGAGGGCGATAGAATTTTACAAGATGGATTTAATAAAGAGAGAGGGACACACACGTGCCCCTTAAAATGATCATTAATTGCATCATCCACACCAATAAAATAAAAGTAACAATTTAATTTTGTGTCCCTGATCATCCACTTACATGCCATCACAATCGCACATCACATGCACGTTACAATCATCACATAAAAGTAATTGATAACATCTAATCATGAATTTGATCGATCTAATTGATTTAAAGAAATAACTTTTTTTTTCAGTAAATAGTTTTCATGATATTTAATTTAAATATATTTATGATATGATTAATTAAATATTAAAATCTCAACTTTTCAATTTTTTTTCATAAAAGCCCTCTTTTATTTTGGATAAACATGTATGGATAAATAAAAATCTAATCAAGTCAAAACAATTTTAATTGGAGCACGGTTTAACTGAGAAATGATTTCTCAAGATAAAGTCCCACTTTATCTTAATCTTTATCTGAAAGTAAACTGGTTAAATAATTTTAACCGCTGTAGTATTTTACTAAGAATTAAATTCATAAAGATAGAATTTGATCTTATTAATTTTCTATCTAGAATTTAATTCACATAAAAAAATTTCTTAGTAAAAATAAATTCAAAAATTTAATTTAATTTACAAGAATTTCAGAGAAAAAAATAAAATAATCCCAAATGGAACCGATGAAAACCAGATTTATTTGGATCAAACTTGGAATCAAACCTTACATTGTCAATCATTCTCAATGATTAGAATGATGCCAACCCTTCGATGATTATCCATGATTGCCTATTCAACCCCTCGCTATCTTGGTCGAGCAGAGAAGGGAAGGATGCAGGACACTATTCTCCCGATTTTGCTGGAAAAAGAGAGGGGCAGGACCTACCACTCACCGGCGCGGCGCGGCGCCCTCTACGGCTGCATCCATGCTGCCCTCCATGGCTGCGTCGTGCTGCTACATTTTTTTTTTTTTTTTCGCTTCTGAAACTTTGTTCCTCATGCAGATTGTTTTTGGATGCAAAGTAATCAAAATAAAGAGGTAACAAGACAATCAAACCCATGAAAAGTTGATTTTTCACATCCGAAACTTGGCTCTGATACCACTGTAAGGAAATCTTGGGTTTCAAAATGCAGCAGAAATTAAAATTTTTAAGATTGATTTCCTTGTCCCAGTTGATTCAGATCTGATAAAACGGAAGATTAATGGGGTACATATCAAATCTTTATCTTTGTGGGGGCCATGGATCTCCAAAGCTTGATGCATAAAATAGTTCGGATCAGAAACCACACAAGTGTCTGTCCTCTAGTGGTATTCACAAGAGCTCTCGGTGAAGAACGGATTCCTTTCGTGCCCCATGAAATGATTTTGTGGCTGACAGATTCTCCACTAGCAGGGAACGGATCTCCAGAAGTTTCCTGGACAGAGAATGGAAAGAGCGGGAGAGGGGGCAGCATTCAGAACATACTCCTCTCGCGCCCCATGGAACAATTATCCAATTTCAGTTCCCTTGTAGGCAGTGTGAGAAAAAAAGGTTTGGAGTCATGAGAATTGGGGGTTAGGGACATGGCAAGATAAGATGGAAGCTTTCTTCCAAGAGAATTCTCACTAGATGGCCTAGTAGAGATACCTGTCTTATCCGAATATGCTTTTGCCCTCCAAAGAGGATCACATGTTCGATGAAATATTCAACCTAAAAAACCATTAACATTCTGGAGGCTTTTGGGTTTTAGTGAGGATGAGATCTTTGGTATAACTTGGATCTTATATTTTTATCAAATCCCTTGATAAACTATGGAGTTCAGTGAGCATTTTTGCCATATTACAACAATGTTCAATGTGTTCGATGAAATACCATGTTTAGGAAACACATAGTTTGATGGGTTTCTTTGACTTTTCATTTCCTTGCATTTAATTGTCATGGAGGCAAGGTGGCAGTACCGGTACCGGTACGGTAGCGCCCGGTATCGGCCTGGTACCGGTCGGTACTGGCCCAATCCCAGTCCAGTACCGGCCGGTACCGGCCCGGTACTGGTCGGTACCCAGGGTACCGGTGCCGGCCGATACCGGTACGTACCGGTATCGGCCGGTACTGCCAACCATGCATGGAGGACATTCTTAATCAGTAAGAGAGTGTGCTAAATACCCTAAAATTTTTAAGGTCCAATAGGAGCAGATTTTTTGTTGGTGGAGATCTAAATGGTCATCTAGTAGGCAAGGATAACACATGCTATCAGTGGCAAATATTATATATAGAAATAATTTGTATTTTAGGGTCCTTTTAGTGCCCCCCTCCCGCCAATAAAAATTCTCTCCCTCCACCATTGCATGCTTCGAGAAGGTGTATGGGGTTTTTGGCATTGGTGATAGAAATGGCATGGGTAATGCCATTCTTGACCTTTCTAATAATGCCTATGATCTCATAATTGCGTATAATGATCAAGTTTACAACCACACAATAATGAACCATCCAAAGTTAATTCAAATGATTGATTGACCACAGTTAGGAAGCTGCCACCAGATAGGGTATAGTTCCAAATTTAAGGTGACAATCCAAGCAAGCAATAGAGGTATTAGATTCTTATGTGCATTAACTCAATCCGACAGCGCTTAAACCTTTAACGTGGGTGGTAAATTAATCTCTCTCTCTCTCTCTCTCTCTCTCATACTCTCGGTGCTACAATTAATAATCTACTAGGTCATCCAAAGGAGGGATTAATAAATTGTAACAGTGCTAATTGGGGCTTGCAAAAGGGTCTATTGACTCTTTCCTACATGTGCTTCAGATGAACATCGATGCCTTGGGTATTGTAGGTTAGTGGGTTGAGATGGGGCCATATCTAGTATGCAGAGAGGAAATGAAGTGAATCTCTATAGGGATCCGACACTTGTGGCACAGATAGAGGGGGGTGCATGCGCATTGAAATTGGGGCGTCTTGTGGGGAAGCCTCAAGGGCCTGTGCAGAGCAGGTTGCTGAGGGTGGCCCTATGTGCATGTCAGAGAGGTAGGGGCTTTTGTGGCTCCCTTAATGGTGCAGGTGATGATGCAGTCGTCGAGGCCAGCCGTAGGCGGTAGCATAGGTGATGATGTGCCATCCCTTCACATGTAGAGACACTGATATCAGGACGGTATGCTGGCGAGTGTCTTCTAAGGGTTTATGAGCACTGAGGAGATCTGGCATAGGGGATGAAGCCCAGTTCATGCGGATTAGAAGAAGGTGGACAACTGAAGCAGCTTGATCAGTGAGCCTGGACGAGTGTAGCTTGTTGGACGAGGGTTTCACAAAGAGGCCTGACCTATGGGTGTAGGTCCTCTGCTATAGGGTCGTCGATTTTATGAGTCACAATAAGGTGGCCTCCCTATTGATAACTGGTCATAGGTGGGAGGAGGAGGTGATTGAGAGGAGGAAGAAGGAGAAGAGAAGAGAAAAGGAGGGCATGTAGATCGAGGTGGAGAGACGAGTAGATGGTTGCACAGATACCGGCATCTTGCCGTTCCCTCTCTTAGTGGATCCTCCTCTCGAGGCTCACTTTTAGGGTTCCTAAAAGAGTATGGTTTCCATGTTTTTCTTCATCTCATTGATTCCTTCTTTACATATAAGAGTCCCTTGTAAATGGGGAGGGAATGAAGTAGGATAAGGTTACCCTTATACATCTAATAACCCCCGCAACTGTCATGAGTAAAAGGCCCACTAATAAATAAGTCCCAACTAAAAGACATCTAACTAATAATTAAAATACAGAACAAAAGCAAAATGGTAGACTACTCTGACTCTTACTAAGCTCCTAAGTCGTCCGTAAACCACAATGACATCGTAATTGGCTCAATCCTACCCCATTGGTGTGTGTGAAACCATGCTCAGACTCAGGTGTCATTAGTAGTTGTCCCTGATTGGGGAGCACTTGACCCAATCAAGTATAGTTTACTTCTGCTTTAGTACTGCTCAAATAGGTCCGGTTGAGGCATTAAAGCTTCTACTCTAACCACTTCCTTAAACTCCTGGTGTCACGTATGAGAATCTATGAGACATTTGTAAGCTTCACTGCTGACATTGATGTTCTTACTAATTTCTTCATATAGACTTCTAAATGTTGTATAAATGACTTGGCAGACTCTGACGCCTTAATGCGCAGTAGTGTGGGAATTAAATTTACGGGCTTCTTATGCCGATGACCATAAATGACCTCAAATGGACTCAATTTAGAGGACCTATTGACCAAAGTGTTGTATGCAAACTCAGCATAAGGTGATGTCAGGTCCTCATTTCTCACATGCTCTTTAACTAGGCCATACAACAAGTTCACCAGACTCTTATTGACTACCTCAGCTGACTTTTTGTCCAAGGGTGATATGCAGTAGAAAATTTAAGCTTGGTGCTCTTCATATGCTGGTACATTATCTAAAAATAGTTTGTCAAATGCATATCTCTGTCACACAAATGGTCTTGGTGAGCCCATGCAATTTATCTACCTTGTCAAAGTACATGTGGGCTATCCTAGATATAGACATATCTGAGGTCTTGGAACAAGATATGAAATGGGCCATTTTGGAGTGACTGTCCATAATGATAAAGATGGAATCGTACCTTCAAGCTATTTATGGCAGGCTTAAGAGTTAAGACAATGGCCATGCTTGCATCTTACTAAGGACAGTCGGGTAGTGTTTTGCTTTGCTTGGCCCGACATTAGGCGACTAGTCGAGCAACATTGGCATGAGGCTCAATCAACAGAATCGGTCTCCACTACCTCAATGGACTTGTTCCTGCCGAAGTGTCCTGTCAGACCTTCGGCATGCAGCTCCAACACAAGGAAATCTTGTATGGATGCGTGGGGAATACACAATCGTTGCTCTTGAAATAGGCATTCATCTTGAAGTATTTAATTATGGGCTGATTCCTCAAGATGGCGATGTAAGAGGACCTATAATGTCTGTGCCCCAATATGGCACAAGGCCATGTAGTTGTTGTCGGATGTAGCTGATTTGGAGGTCACCTTGAAATTGACCCAACTTTGAGGATAGCTTTTCGCAAATTGCTCACAATCTACAAACATTGTTGGCCATAAGAAGCCCTTACCTTTGATGTTGGTCTTCATTTTTGGGTCAGATTGGTAGGCCCTACATAATCCAGAATGGACGCCCTCTATTATTTTTTTGAGTCTCCTTCGGCAAGAGACATCGTAAGGGAGCCGATTTCCTGTCCTCAGGTACTAGTCGGAATGAAGCACAATTAATTTGCTTATAGGAAGCTACTCTGCATAATAGTCGATCCATTCTGCCTTATCATCCGGTACTCGAACCATTTCCATTTTAATGATCGGGACATTCCAGTCATCCTTGTTTGCTTTGCCTTTTTCAAGCTTCTTCATTTCAAATACTTTTAGACCATTTTTACAGTCCGTTAGGCTGGGCAACAATCATTCATTCATCATGTTTTCACCTCCCACTTTGAGGACAATTTCAAAGCCATTGCCAATTTGGCTAAGGCTTCAATTTGAGTATTTTAACCCATATTGATGTGTTCTATTTTGAAGGTGTAAATGTAGTCACCTACTTTGGCTTTTTGACTTAAAAGGTCCCAAGGATTTGTCATATGACTAGGAGTGAATCTCCGTAGCCTTAAATGCGCCGAACATCAATTTCTAGGTGCGCTACAAGCCAATAATCAAGGCTTTATATTCTGTTTCATCCTTCGTAAGTGATTCAATAAGAGCACAAAATGGTGTAGTGTGCCACCGTTAGGCGTGACGAAGGCAAACCCTACCTTGCTCGAGTTGTGGATGTGCCATCAGGCATTGTAATTGTTCTTAATGTACCGTCAAAGCACATTTGCCAATTTTTGAGCTCAGTGTATTGTGCATGTAGTATTTCTTGTGTGCAGAACGACAAGTTTATTTTCAAGGGAGAGTCTTTATTCATTGGATGAGCCTGTTAGAAATTCTACCATGCCTTGATGATGTCAAACTCTATGAGAAGTAGGGTCCACTCCCTTAGTCTTCCTGATAAAACATGTTGCCGAAGTAAGACCTTGAGCAGATCAAGCTACAATATAAGTTGGACTTTATGGACAAGGAGGTAATGCCTTAGCATTTGGACTGCAAAGACCAATGTCCAACATATTTTCTTTATGGGAAGGTATTGGTTGCTCTTGACCGATGTTCAGGGCCCACCAACATCTTGTTAGGGTGTTATAAGGTTGCTCTTTGCCCTTTTCATTTACTTGTGCCAGTAATGCCCTCGGGAAAGCCTTTAATGCCATAATATATAGAATTAATGGCTTGCCTTTGATGGCTGCCCCAATTAGAGGTTAAGCATATGCAGATATTCTTTGATTTTATCAAGAGCATTCTGACACTTTACATTCCATATGAAGGGAGCTCATTTCTTCATCTTTGTAAGATGGTTAGCAATTCCTTAACAAGTTTGAGGTAAAACTCTTGATGTGGGCGAGCTTGCCTTGAAGGGCTCTGAGTTCTGTACGGTTCTTGGGAGGGGAAAATCCTTGTTCACTTTGACCTCATATGGATCATTTTCAGTTCCTCGATAATTTGCCGATTGATATGCCAAAGGTGCATTCAGTGGGATTCATCTTTAAGTATAGCTTTTGTGCTTGACAACCATTCTTGTTTGATTTTGGACTGATGACCCATCCACGATAGACAATGCCTCATGGCCTCTAATGACATCCATCATAGCCTTTATAATGGGTAGTGTGTCTTTGGGGCAAGCCCTATTTAGATCCTTGGAATCAATGAAAGCATGGACTCATCCTTTTTTTTTTGACGGGTGCATATTGGCCATACATACAGGATAAAATCCACTTCGTGAATCGCATGAATTTTAGCATTCACTTTTATTTCCAATTCTGGATTCATTCGTTGCGAGTGCTCAAGAACGTGCTCTCAATGACATGAAGCAATGTTGCTATAAATAACAATGAAATATGATCACCAGAGGTCGAAGACCTCAAAAAGAAAATGAAGTGATTGTGAATTACTTTTCCAAATTGGGAGTATTGTGAATTCTTCTGTTTCCTCTTTTTTTTAGCCGGCCAGAGAAGAAGAGCCTTCTTTGTCAAAAGTTTACTCTCTCGTGAAATAATGCACGGCAAGGAGGATGTTTTTCAAATTCCTTTTCCAATATCTCGTAAGAAAGACAAGAAGAACAAAAAAGAAATTGAAATATGATTAGAGCCTTGAATAGTGTAGCATTTATTCTATTAAGAAAAACTCCATGCAACTCAATTAAAATACTCACTTATTTTGGTTTTCTTTAAAATCTTTGTATGCAAATGGAGAGATTTATTATGAGATGCTAATGAACGTGTGTGAAAGAAGTGAACGAATAATGTATGTGATGCAATTACTACGAAAAAGTGATAAAATAGAAACAAAGAGAAGAGAAAGAAAAGAAAAGGTTGGCCTCTCCAAAGCCACCATGTTTTTGAACTTCTTGAAGATGAATGAAAAGACTTGGGAGGAAAAAGACGAAGCTCCAACGATGCTGTCCACGTTCAGAACTATAGGACTCTCTTCTCACTTTAGAAAGACTCTTCGACAACGTTCTGGTCAACTCTCTTGAAGGTTCAAAGGGGTGCACTATATATAGAGAACATTCTCTAAGATTTTAAGCCTAAAAATCTTCTATCTCGGCGCACATATTACCATGGATAATTACTAATCGAATGTAGACCTCTCATCTAAGAAAATTAGATAATCTTAGTCAAATTAAGTTTATTAGCACGCCACTGAATCACGTCGGCCACAGGCGACGCCTTTTAGAAAGGCGTCGGCCTACTCGGATGTCTTTTAGAAGGGGCAATTAAAGCAAGATAATCTCGAAAAAATCAAAGATAATCACAAAATCTCTAAAACACGCCAACCTACTAAAACGCGATTTAGATAAATAAGAAATTGATTAAGATTCAAATTAGTAATCGGTCAGGATCAGGAAACTAAATCACATCGATCATGGACGACGCCATTCAGCTTAACCTTATCCGATTAAGAAATCTGAGCCAAAATTAATTTCGTATAGAAATCTAAATATCTTCGGCCATCAGCGACGTGTTTTAGAAAATTCTCTGAAGTTAATTAATGATTAAAACACAAACAATTTTGAGACATCATAAATGTGATATGAAATTTACTTAATGTGAAGTTAAAATTAGCTTGTCTACAGTTGCCCCGCCTTGGTATTGACTTTGCAAGGGAATGAAGTGAAATGGAATAAACGGCAATGAATAAAATGAAGCAGAAATGAACTGAAAAGGTGATGACAATGTGTGATGAGACACGTGCTCAACATCACATAATGATATTTTTTTCAAAATAGCCAATAAAGCGACTCGAAGAGATCAATGAAAACAATCCTATTTGGGTGATATAGACAAATGAATAAAAGAAAAGATCGATCAACCTCCACGAGGGGAAGTACCCTAAGTCATAAACTTCAGGTTTTACTATAGAGAGCGATTATCAGCTAATGTGGACGTGCTACAACTATAGATGATTTAAAAATAATAATAAAGAAATATGAGATAAAGATCCGAACAAGAAATAATTCTAAAGATGTCTTCAAGAAACTCTAATGCCAAGACTTCGGATCAATCCTTAGAAGCCCCCCCCCCCCAGTCAGCTACACCCTACAGTCCCTAAAGTCTAAACAAAACAAGAAATAAAATTAAACCAAAAGAAATATTAAAAAGAAAAGTGAAGTCTCACATTGGCTCACGAGCCGGCTCGTGATAAAATAATGAAGGAACTATTACTCAACTCATTTGTTGAGGTTACTCGCTCTGACACGTGACCCGGCTGGGTCAGCAATTTGTTTGCAATAAGTTTCAACGGGAATAACAAAAGGGGCCTTGAAGTTTTTGTGCATCCGGTATAGGACTAAAAAGGTGCCCGATGCCCCCCCCCCAGTCCTTCTATAAATAAGGCTGGAATGTAGGGCTGTCAACGGAAACCCGATTTTCCGATTTTCCGATCCGTTACCGAAAAAATATATCCGTTTCCGATAAAAAATATCCGTCCGATAGCTATCGGAATCGGAAACAGAAACTCTTGTTTCCGTATCCACTTTTCGATTTCCGATTCCGATTGTTGTTAAATTTATTATTATGAATAATATTAACCTTAGGATTGTTTTAATCTTATTAATCATTATCTAATATAATTAATTATTATTTAATATACTAAGATGTATTGGTTATATTTAGGTTTCATTTTATATGTTTTAAACAAATAAATCAGGAAATCAATAATTTTCGAAAATTATCGGAAATAATATCCGATTCCGATATCGGAATCGGAAACAAATCGGAAACGGAAAATAGACTTTCCGATTTTATCGGAAACGGAAACGGATAATGCACTTTCCGATCTTATCGGAATCGGAAACGAAAACAGGCTATCCTTATAGGAATCGGAAAACGGAAACACCTGTTTCTGTATCCGTATCCTACCCGTTTACAGCCCTACTGGAATGTCACCTGGTGACATGTCTCCCCAGTCTGGGCCTGCCGACGGTCTAGGCCAAAAGAAAGTTAAATGGGCCTGGTCTTCCTTTGGATGGTTTGGGCCAGCAAAATTTAATGGGTTGATTGTCTTACGAGCTGGGCTCGGGCTTGGCTCGAGATGGGTTTTTCCAGTTGAGCCCAAGCTCGAGCTTAGTTTTAGGCCTGCTTTATGGCTCGGGCTCAAAAGTTTTACTGAGCCGAGCTCAAGGTTAGTGAAGCTTGGCTCAGCTTGGCTCATTGCCAGCCCTAGTCGTGTTATTGCTGTTGGTGCATGCTGCTGCTTTTGTTGGTGACGCTTGGTGCTGCTGCCCTTTTGTTGCTGCTGTTTGCGTCGCCAAGTAATGCCCATCCTCTTATTTTGTTGTTATTCCTCTTGTTTTTCTCTCTCTCCTTTTTTTTTTTTTTTTGGTTTAACAGGAGTTACAGGACCCTATGGGATCTGCTTGCATTCACCTCTTCTTGATGTTCAAGCTGCCACTGGAGAACTACTCCTTGTTGCTGTTCCTTGTGCTGCCCATTGGGGAGCTTCTCCCTTGCCTTTTCTTTTTTCGCTCGCCTTCCTTTTTGCGGACAACAGGTGGAGGCAGCCCTTTTATTTCTAGAGTTTGTTGTCTATTAAGACATGAAGCTCCTTTGAGGTCACTTAAGAAGGTGGGTTTCGGTCCCATTTATAGCGGTTGAGAGCTGCTCACTTCTTCAAATTAGCTGGTGACTATGTCCCTGGTTGAGCCACTAACCCACACTCTAATGGGCCCAATAACCCGGCCAAGAACCAGCCCAATACAGGCCTGACAACCTGGGCCATTGAGCCCATTAACCTGGCCCATTAGGGCCCAATATCAGTTCACAGTGGACTGAATTTTTTGACTCGCTTGTATTCCACTGAAGGCCATTAGGCCTGGCTGAATAGGATCTATGGAAAGTTTAAGTAAACTTCTTACTTCTTCAAACACTTTTATTTAAACTGTAAACTTTATAAAATTGAAAACTAAATCTATTTTTACACGCGTATTTACAGTTTCTTTTGATCCTCTGAGACCATCCTGCCCTCTTTTTCCCCTCTTTCATCTGCATCGAATCCCCAGGGAGTTATCATCGACACTAAATCCCATGAATCCTGGCAAAGTGCCTGTGGTGGTAGCAAGATCAGCTGTGGAGCAGTCTAGTTAAGTTTTTTGTGTCCTTCCTCCTGTGTGTTTTTGCTTTTTTCCATGCATTTTTGAAATGAGTCATCTGAATGGGAATCGTTATTTACATCATACTGATGTTTATGCAACTAAATAAATCTGCATGATTTCTGCATATCTGTAGCATACTAATGTATGTAGCTATGTTGCTCCAACTCCAATGTTGTTGACAAGCTTGTTGGAAGACATCTACAAGTGTCCTTCGGATCATAACTTAACTCAATCTGTACTAAACAAAATACAGAAACAACTAAAAATCATTTGCTGGCATTATGAATGTGATTTCAATGGAACTATAATGTGACGACAATGGAACTATCATTGGCCAGTGCTTTCTGGATCTGTTGATTCTGATTGAATTTCACAGAGGGTTCTTGGGAGTTATTTGGAACATGAATTATGGTCAACGTAAGGTCAGGTCTGGCAAAATCCCAGTCGAAACTGAATAGGCTTTATGATTCAGGCAAAGAATGCCAATGTCCTTGTTAGAGCATTCCATTCTTCCTATACTGGCTCTGAAGATGGTATTAGAGTCAGTTTGTACGTGACCGATCCCATTTCCTTGTTTTATCCCATGTGCCTGGCCATTGGGCTTGTGTCTTGTTTTTGCCAATTTGTGAATTGGCCTGGATGGGGAGTGTTTGTTTAGTTAACCCCACATTGGTCATGAATGAAAAGGCTTCATGCTTTATACTTGAGACTCTCCACTCTCAGGCAATTGGTTTTGAGTTGGATGCTCTATCAGGCTATGACATCATTATTTGGTGCCTGTTTAGCTTTTTTGTTACTGACAAATTATCAAGTTATTTGATGGTTTTGTGTCCACTGATCAATTATTGTGTCAAATGGCTTGCTTGTTTGGAACCTGCAATTATGACACTTTGAACAATACTCTGCTTATTTTCTGTCTAAGTATCTTGACTTCAAAATGGTTATTGTGGCTGAAACATAAAAATTGCAGTTCCCTCTTGTCTCTCGAAGTGGACGAATTCGAAAATTGATGGCAGAAAACAGAGACACTGATATTTCAAAGATAGAGTTGCTTAATTTGCCAGGGGGACCTGAATCATTTGAATTAGCTTCGAAATTCTGCTATGGTGTTAATTTTGAGATCACATCCTCAAATGCTGCCCAGTTGTGTTGCGTATCTGAATACCTTGAAATGACTGAGGAATATGCAAATGATAATCTTGCATCACGTGTGGAAGCTTATCTTGATAGTGTTGTGTGCAAAAGCCTTGAACTATGTACTGAAGTTCTGAAAAACTGCGAGAGCCTGCTTCCTCTGGCAGATGAGCTCAAAATTGTTAGTACATGTGTAGATGCGATTGCATCAAAAGCATGCGCAGAGCAAATGGCCTCAAGTTTTTCACGCTTGGAGTATAGTAGCTCTGGAAGGTTGCATATGTGCAAACAGACAAAATGCGGTGGGGACTGGTGGATTGAAGACCTCTCTGCCCTTCGCATAGATCTATATGAGAAAGTCATAGAAGCCATGAGGTTTCGTGGAGTTCGTCCAGAAAGTATAGGAGCTTCACTTGTTCATTATGCTGAGAAGCTATTATTGAAAAAGCCCAACCTATGGAACACAACCAGAGAGCCAAGGGTTGACTTGGTTATGGCTTCCAATGTAGCTGGAGATAAACTAGTAGTGGAGACTATTGCTAGCCTTTTACCTGTAGAGAAGACTACTGTTTCCATTGGTTTTCTTTTTGGTCTTTTGCGAACTGCCATGATGCTTGAGTGCATTATATCCTGCAGGTTAAACCTTGAGCGGAGAATTGGGTCACAACTGGAACTTGCAACCCTTGATGATCTCTTGATACCTTCATTCCGGAATGCCAGTGATACTCTGTTTGATGTTGATACAGCTCATCGGATCCTTGTAAATTTTTCCCAGCAAGAAGACAGTGATGATGACTTGGAAGGAGGCTCTGGATATGGATCTGATGGGCTTCATCCACCCTCTCAGACTGCTTTGATCAAAGTTGCAAAACTAGTGGATAACTATCTTGCTGAAATTGCCCCGGATGCAAATCTTAAGGTTGGAAAGTTTATGGCTATTGCGGAGACCTTACCTGGGTATGCTCGTACAACAGATGATGGACTATATAGGGCAGTTGATATCTATCTCAAAGTAGGTAATTTTTAATCCTTATCTCACCTGTTTTTCTGTTTCTCCTTAGCATTGAATACTTTCTGTTGTGAGTGTTTAATTGTGAAAGCTTTGGTAGAAAACCAGTTATTGAGTAAAATATTTTGATCTATTCCTTCTGTCACATGTTATCTTGCAAAGTTGATTGCCGTTTGGAATGGAAGAATAAAAGTGTGGCAGAGTGATCGTGAGCCATGTTGTAATCAACATCATTGTCATCTGAAGCCTTGTTACCTCAGTCTCTGGAAATCTAATGGTTCTGTATTAGTTCAAATGGTTGTTACCTTAATAATCTTCATGTCAACCTTCTTAATACGCATATAAGATTTGTGCTAACCTTTGGCTTTGCTGACTTAATGTTCAACCAAGGTTCGCCTTATCGCTGATCCGTATCGGATCGTATCTTCCCAGATACGGTACGATACCGATCCGACTCAGGCCGACTCGTTTTGACTCGTACGAGTCGCATGAGTCCAGCCAATGAGTTACTTGTTAAAACTAACGAGTTTAAGTCACATTTTATAGTTATCCTATTAATTGATATAAAAAGTATAATTTTACTTGTCAAATAGGAAAAACTTGACTTAAAACATTCCATTAAGCATGTATGAGTCGGCACGATCCGGTCTGACTCGGTGCGTATCAGAGGATCGGGTTGGCCCAGATACGAGTCGACTCGTACGAGTCGGCCTGATCCGATATGATACGGCAAACCTTGTGTTCAACATACTATGGATAATGCACATTCTAAAATAAACATGCCATGAATAATCATAGGAACCCTTTCCCCCATGCAAAAGGCTAGTTGATGTGATGGATAGGAGAACTATGTAATGCATTTCATGTGATGGGTAGGAGAACTATGTAATGCATTTTCTTAGCGATGGATGGTTGGTGTGTGCTAATGCACAGTGAGGAGGCAAGCTATGACCTAAAGGTATAAATCAACATCAAAGTTATTTTTCATTGGATGTGACATTTCTTCGAGCATATTTGTCTTGACACAAATCTTTTTCAAATGAGAGATCTAACTAGAGTGGAGTGCTACATTCAAATTAAAAATTGAAATCTTGATCTATAAAAACTTGCCACCTTCATTGATATTGCAGCATGTTGGACCTATACAGAACTTGCCTTCATGTGTAGAATGGTTGTCTTAGTGTTTCATTATTTTCCTTTTTTTTTTTGGTTTATGCCATTGCAGTTGGTAGAGTTCTCTCTTTATAAGAAATGTAGTTCTCATCCCGACACTGAGCAGATTGACTATGGCTTGTTCACTGATGACAAAAGAAGATACTTATTGCTGTAGGGGCTTCGATAATGGGCCAAAGGAATAATAAAAACTTCCCAGTTCCCACATAAAGGAAATAGTAAAAGTATCCAATTGCTGAAGGGATTTGCTCAATGGCGACAAAAATAGATAGATTATCGCTGAAAGGGCTTCAATAATGGACCTAAAGAAGATAGCAAAAAGCATGCCACATAAGGAAAACAGTGAAATGTTCGATTGCTTTGCACCACAACACCCTTGAGGTTGCTAAGCAAGTCTTGTTTTGTCAGGTTGGTCAAACTCTCATTTTTCTTAATTCCTTCTATGTTATGTTAGACTGAGTGTTTGACGGGGAAGTAACATATATAGAAAATGTGTATGGCAAGATGTAGAGATAGATGTGCAGGAAGGCCAAAAAGAATAAGATATGGATAGCATATAAATGTGAAGATTTAGATGTAACTCCTATTGATTTCTATGTCATCAAAGGCAATTGCCTTCCTCACCTAGGCGATGAAGTAGGCTAAGGCGAGCCAAGAATGCCTCTCCTCGCCTCATGTTCCCCTCACTTACCTAGGTACTTGCCTATGATGTCTATGCCAAATGCGTGTTTCTTTTTTAATTATATGGTATTGCTTTTCTTATTCTTAATTGTTCCAAAGTGGCTAATGGCTCTTTAACAATGTCAAGTATCCTTTTTCTCTTACATGCTGCCACATTTTGTTCTTATTTTTTATGATTCCTAAGGCCATTCACTACTTGTATGAGTACTTTATACCAATTGGCTGTTACATGTTGGACATGATCAATGTTTATCAAAGTCTTACATATGATTATTTTTAGATGTTTTCTTTATTTTCTTTGTGCTTTTATTTTCTTCCATTATAATGAGTTTGGAGAGAACACATCGCCTCAAATGCCTAGGCAATTGTCTAGGCATTTAAGGCTGAGACAACCCCTAGTCGCCTTACTCTCCTCTCGCCTCTGACTATATAGATTGATGTTGAGGGATAAGATGGCTTGGCGTGTGCACCTGTTGAATAGTTTCATTTTGTTTTATATTTGATTTTCTGAAGAGTTTTTTGTTTCAAAAACTTGGTTAAATTTTGCTCAATTAGATTGACAATTAGGGTTTCAAGGATTGAACTGTCCTTATCAACCTCAGCTAGTGTTAAACCACATTCTTCTACTAATGAGCACCCTTGATCGACTGTACGGAGTGATGCCATAGGGTGAACAAACCATCTAGTGCTTCAAATCTAAGTAGAATATTCCATTAAAGGCAAGCTTAAAAGCTCTACCATGGCTCGGGTCGTTACTCGTGGGGTTTTAAGATGTTTTGAGGTGATTTGAGGTGTATTGGCTAGTCGAGGAGTAGGAAGCATGAACCTTAACATCCTGCCGTACGAGCATCATTCTAGGCATCCTAAATGCAATCAAAGCAATAACAATCTTCTTTGGAACAAGGGTAACTGTCTCTAGAAGTTACATGTTCTTTTTTTACAATTGTACACATCAGGTGTGCACCTACATATGTAGGTTGAATGTAGGGTCGTTTCCACTACCTACACTCATAACCACACTTTTTGTTAGTTTGAGATGAGGGACACTCTTTGTTCTTTCCTTGGCCTTGAGGTTGCTTACTCTTCTTGCTATTATCTTCTCTCTTAATAGAAATACATCAATGATGTTCTTTAGTGTGCTGCTTTCTTTATTTCTTGAACAATTAACATACTAATAGGGCTTTAGTTGAAGCTTTGTCTTTTAGATGGGGAGCTATTGAGATGTAATGACCTGATCCAAACGTTGTGATGTAATGTTCGCTTTAGGCCAAGTCTACATGGTTTTTTGTCTCTAAAATGCGCCTTACAAATTATGGATCTAAATCCTTCATATATGACCCAATAACTTTTCCAGTTTTTTGATATAAGACTAATCATATAGTGACCCAGTCAAGTAGGAGGCAAGGGCTACCCGTACCTATAGAGTAAGTCAGAGTGGAGTTGGTACAATGTAGAGCCACTACTATATTAGAGGACGAGTGGGAATGAATTTGATTAGTTTCGCATTGGAAAATGGAATTAGGCTATATATAAAAGATTTACTTGCGAGGGCCTTTACAGGAACAAAATTGTACGGGCTTGGCCTAAAGTAGGCAATACCTCAGAAGGGTTGGATAGGGTCTTTAGAAAATGGTACCATAGTAAGACGTGTAGTAGTATGATGTGGGCTTAGTTTGAGTACGAATGACGTAGAAGTTGGTGCGCCTATAGTGACCCGGGCATGAGCCATATAGAAGGGAAGGGCTACCTGTGAAGTAAGTTGGATTGTAGTTGCCACATCATGGACTATAGAGCCACCATTGTGTGTGTGTGTGTATTGTACGTATGTATAGACACATGTACATGTGTGTACAGCCCTACCCCAGGGTTAAATTGATATTAACTATCTTTCTATGCAAAATATCAAATATGCCACTTTTGGTTATACAAAGCATATATACCATCGTTATAATAACATAATTTCAAAAATACTATTAAGGTTAATGTCTTTTGATAATTATTAGAATATGCCAAGAATATTCCTTTTGGCTGTAAGAACATAATAGGAAATGGGTGGCGGAGGACAACATGACTAAAATGCCTATTTGTTTGGGACCTGGACTAGATCTCTCTTAGAACATTTTTTATTTTCTTTATTTGTTTTATCTAGAGAAATATAGGTCGGTTTTATTTATTTTGTTTCTTGGACTTTGAGAGCTTAGAATTAGCCATCAAGGAGTACGGGACTTCAAATCAAGCAAAGATTTGAGTATATGACCTCTCTCCACTAACCTCAGTCAGTGTTAATTACGTCGAGCAATCACTCGACAACCTTTGATTAACCGTCTAAATGATGCTCTTTAAAACATCTATACTACCCAACGATATGCACATTTGTGAGCACAACTTTTACATTAAATCTTTGGCCTCTCCAAAGTCTTTAGAGTATTAAGTATTTGGATTTGTTCTAGTGTAGTAGGATGAACTCCACGGTATCTGGGTTCACTCTAAGTGTTTTAGGATTGACTTGTAAGGGTATTTCTATAATTATGTTGAATTAGAGGTATAAGGTTATTATGGTCGTTTTAGTGTGTGAGATGTATTTTAATGTTTTAGGGAGGTTTCAAAACTCTTGGAGGCACTTTAGGAGCATATTTAGGTTATAGGGGTATTTTGGTAATTTTACATCAAATCAGATTTTCGGGCATTCACCATGTTTAAATATTTTTTGAGATTTTTAATTATTTTTATTACATCGGGAGTATTTTGGTAATTTTACCAGCTTTTAGGGTCTCAAGGGTATTTAGGGCATATTGGGGATTTTGGCATTTTTAGGAATTTTCGATGATTTTGCAGATTTTTATCATGAAGGAGGGTATTTTAGTAATTTTATTAAGTTCTAGGGGGTATTTAGGTCATTTCAGAAATTTATATATTTTATGTATTTTATTTTCTATTTTTACTGGTTTTACTATTTTATTGGTTTTTTACTGGTTTTTATTAATTAACTCTGATTTTTTATTAATTAATTGTCCAAGGGTGGTGGGCATTTTGGTCTTTTAAACTCAGGTGTATTATTTAGTGTGTGTGTGATTTATTAAGTCTTAAACATTGATCAAGATTTAATTATATGTAGGGGTGAAACCAAGGATATTTAGTTATGTATTCCTTTTAGATATGTATTTTGTTAATCATTTGATTTATTAATTAATTATGTATGTATGTGTTTAATCACACTAATACAAGTGTTATTTAGATATAAGTCCATTGCATGATCACATGTACATACGCACATGCACACAAAATATATTGACATTCCATTCAAGATTTTGACATTGTTTCGCCTTATAAAAGGGAGGTTTTACAATAAAAATTCGGCACTTTCCCCTAGGAAAACCTTAGGAAAAACCCAAGAATGAAGCTTCCTTCACTGTGCGCTTTGAACTTGTGCAAAAGCACTAAGTTCAGTCTTCAAATTGGCAGCAACTTCCCTTGGAATGCTTGGACCTCGGATGGCATGCAAGATGATGTATTTCCACCTTCCTATGGGGGTGTATTTATAGGCCATGGAGGCCACATTCAGTGGGGGGTGCCACTGTAAAAAAAAATTAGGTGGGGGGGGGTGCCACCATAGTAAATTTTGAGAGAGAGTGGGAGGGGATAGATAGAGGGTAGAGAGAGGAGGGGGACCCGTTGGACACCTCCACCGGTTGGGAACTGGTGGGGGTGCCACCTCCCCCTTCTTTTATTATTTTTTTCTCCTTTTCCTTCTCAATTAATGAGGGGGACCTGACCTCATTTATTCCCCACTCCTTTTTCTCTTTTTTGAACATATGTGAATATGAGTAGATTTTCAATCATTAGGGGATTAAATGTGGAGTTAGTGGAGGCTCTACTAACCATGGGACAACATAAAGAAAGTACCCACTAATACGAAGACTTCTTATTCCACAACGACGAAAGCACCTTTTCATTCTTCCATATATTAGGAGATTTCACTTGGAAAAGAAAATTAACAGATTCGGGTCCATACCCGTGAGTTCCAATGCACGAGATCTTGTAGCACTTATCAACGAGGCCCTATCAATTAGTATTGCACAGAAAAAATCAATTATAGAAACTAGTACAATTATATTAGCTCTTTATAGACAAATTTGGGATTTGCGAGCCCGGGTTAGACCAATTCAGGATCATGGGATCATTTTCTATTAGATAGGAAGGGCTGTTGTACAAAATGTACTTCTAAGTAATTGCCTCATAGATCCTATATCTATCTATATCAAAAAAAAAAAAGTAATCTTATCTTTGACGAACAAGAGAAAGAATCATTATTATCTTGTGTCGAATAGAAGAATAGAAAGACTAAAAATACCTCCTAGAAGCATTTGTATCTTTTATTTATATTTTGCTTTGTATTCTCCTCCTTTGTATTGTATTTGTATACCTATTATCCATTACTAGTACAATGAATGGTCGATTATATAGAATAGAAGTAATAAATTTTAGCCCTTAATTGCCTATTAACCCCCCCCCCCCTCTCTTTTTGAATTTTAAAAATGATGGAGAGGGGGGAATGGACCCCCACTAGTTCCTCCTTGGGAGGAAACCGGTGGGGAGTCCACAACCGGTGGGGGACCCCCACCGGTCCCTGCCTCCCTCTCTTCCCCATGATTTAAAGAAAGGGGGAGAGAGAGGGGACCATTTGCTCATTTCCTTCTCTTGGGATTTTTCTTGTTTGCTGCAGATTTTTGTTTTGGGCTGTCCTACCACTATTTGAAAGATATTGGACTGCATATTGGGCTTGTTTGGACTAATATTTGGGTCTATTGTGGACTACCCATTGGACTATATCATATTAGCAGCATATTGGACTGCATTTGGGCCTACATAGGAGGCACATTGGGCTGCGGTTTGGGTCCTATTTTGCAGTCTTCTAAGCCCATTTTCAGCAGCATATCGGGCTGCCTAGCGGGCCATTTAGGGAGGTTGCGGGACTGTTTTGGGACACTATATTGAAGGCTTCCACGACTATTTTGGACAACATATTGGAGGCACTTCGGGACTATTTTGGACAGCATATGAGAGGCATCTCGGGGCTGTTTTCACTAAGGTATAGCCCTCGTCTCTTATCTTTTCTTATGCATGCATGCATATGATCTATAGTTGCATGCATATAACATATATTTTTCATACCGCATGAATACATATATATGCATGTTAGGTATTTTGTCATGCATGAAAATATTTTGGGCCAGCAATGCCCCTAGAGAGAGAGAGAGAGAGAGAGAGAGAGAGAGAGAGAACCTCCAAGGCATGGATGGCGGCCTCCTCCTCTAGATCCACCTCCCTCTTCCATGGCACCCTAGTCCTAGGTCTTTGTCTTCCTTCTTCCCGGCATACTGTGCCGCATGGTTTCTATAAGGTGGTTGCAGCCCTATCCTCGGCGCTGCTCATACTCGGCATCTATTCACTCATCGTCTACATCACCTGGAAGGTGTTCCTCATTGGCGTCGGCGTCTCCTCCTCCATAGTCAACATGGCACTAGAAGAAGCTTCTCTTTTGGAAAAGTGAAAAGCCTCCGACTCCGAGGGCAGCTCCTCATCATGATCTATGCTCCTGGGCATCCTCGCAGATGGTAGAGGTGGGGGCAACAACGGCGTTTCAAAGCCACAATAGGGAACTACAACTGCAAGATTATCCAGTAAATAAAGAGTAAATGTTGAAATAAAAACGACAACAGTCTTCTTTCAAGATCTCTACAAATCCAAATGAAAATTATTGCATCTTAAGAGTCCAGATTAACTAACTTATTACATCAAGATTCCAAACTAAAAGTAAACATAAACCTGCGTCTATCTAGCAAGTCCTCGAACCCGAACTCTAAGCCTCCAGATCATCCTCGAGCTCAGCCTCTACATCAGCCTCAAGGTCAACCTCTCCTAAAAGTGTTATTTAGCAAGGGTGAGTCGTAACCAACTCACCAAGCTTGTAATCCACAAATCCACAGTTTTTAGTCCGTTCATATAAATGAGAAAAGACATTGTAAACATTGATCCATGCTGGAACAATAATGTCATATATATATATATATGCTTATGATCCTAAACATATTTTTTATCATCTAGTCATACTATGTGCATACTACTCTTGCATATTTTCGTAGTTCTTAGACATGTGCAATGTTTGTGCAAACACATCATCTTATCACTTAATTACTTGCGACATGCAACCAAATCACAATGTGAGGAGGCCCTATTCTTATTCTTCACCTAGTGGTAAGGCAAAACTCATTAAGTTTTCGGTTGTGTAATTGGGGGTTTCTCAAATCTCACCCAGGGTCTATGTGTCCGCAAGTTAAGAGTTTAGCCCGTTGTCCTTGGACTTTATTAATCATCATGGTTTTCCCCTGTAAGATGCTTATGTGGGTTGGACAATTTTTATTCTCCAAAGGTGGCATTGTCCATACTCACATTTTATTTCGTGCATGCATATTATCTTTGTTGTGTTGTGTGTAATAGTGCATAAATTTGGGTGATTATAATGAAAATTAACATGTTCTGTACAACTCCTATGTAAAAGTCTAAAACATGTCAGACTCAGATGATGCCCTTCAAGAAACACGTCCTGAGGTACGGATGCATATCTGGCTATATTATAGTTATGTGAAAAACATGATTAATTTTTGAAAACACAAGTCTGAATCTTTTAAAACACGTCAGGAAATCGTGACATATCTCACATGCTAATGAGATAATTAAACAGGAAATTAACCACTTTATTAACATGCTAATCAGAATCTGTAACTTTGGGGAATTAACAGGAAAATCAGGTTAAAACGCATCAGACATATTGGACACAACCTATACATAATACATCCACTGGGAGTGACGCATATCAACCTAGTTTGACAGTTTTATAGATTATCGCATGAATCAAATTAAATTGATATCTCTTTATGTTCTTGCGCGGTCAACATCACTTGTAGACTTACCACATATCTTAGTGTAAATCCACCTAGGCCAAGGCAGCTTTCTCTCTTCCAGCACGCACTCAACCTCCTGGAGAGCTTCCCAAGAAGTCCTCCACAAACCACACATAAAAACTCTTACCAAAATACTTAAGAACTCTCTCACTATCCCTCTCAATGGCAAGGGATGCGCTAAGGGGGCCTTGGGGTTGAAGGGCTCTATATATAGCATGCGAGGGTTGAGTTATATGCGGAGGAAACTTTCTAGGGAAGGAAACAATCAAGTCCTACTAAAACTGAGCAACTGTCTTGAATATGCGTCAATGCGACAACTACAAAACATTAAACGTGTTCGGGCTGCGCAACGCCTCCTATAAAATGCGTCAACTATGGGTGACGCCTATCAGAGCTAACCCTAGGGTTCAAAATTCTAACTTGTACTAGGTCCACTAATGGGCCGATCTAAGGCTACTAACGAGCAGCTAATGGTGTCAGACATTACACCCTCTCCCCTTTAAAGAAAATTTGTCTTCGAATTTCAAGAATAATTCACTTACCAAACAGCTAAGGTACTTCTTCATCTCAGACTTAAGTTCCTGTATAGCTTCTTCTAAAGAATAATTCCTCCACAGTACTTCAACTAAAGGGATCCTCTTATTTTTCAATTCTTTTACCTTGGAATCCAATATCTGAATAGGTTGCTCCTCATAGTTAAGTTCGGTTGAACCTACAATGGGATATGGTCAATCACATGGGATGGATCTGGCATATTTCCTTAGCATGGGAATATAGAACACATTATGCACACCACTTAAAGAAGGGGGCAAGGCTATTTGATAGGCCACTTCTCCGATTCTCTACAGAATCTCAGAGAGTCTAATAAATCTCGGATTCAACTTGCCATGTTGTCCAAAGCTAAAGGAGATACCTTCAAGAACACATGATCATCAACATAAAAAATTAAATCCTTCTTTCTCTTATTTGCATAATTTTTTTGCCTGCTTTGAGCTGTCAACAATCTCTGCTTGATCAACTAAATCTTCTTTGAACTGATTCGCATTAACTTGGGTTTAATTAATTGCCTTTTAGCTGATTCCTCTTAAAATGAGGGTGATATGAAAGGTCTACCATATAAAGCTTCAAAAGGTGCCATACCAATATTAGCATGAAAATTGTTGTTATATGCAAATTCAACTAATGGCAAATTCTTGTCCCAATCCTTTTTTCAATTAAGACTATAAGCTCTCAACATGTCCTCAAATATATAGATTGTTCTCTTTGACTGGCCATTTGTTTAGGGATGAAAAGCTATACTGAACTTCAACTACGTCTCCGTGCTTCCTAAAGACCTTCCCAAACATGGTATGTTAATATGAAATCTTGATCAGATATGATAGACTTAAGAACACCATGCAATCGTGCAATGCTGTCCATATATAATCTAGTCAAACTCTCAATAGACCGCTTTACTTTCATAGGCAAGAAATGAGCTGACTTCGTGAATTTATCTACAATCACCAATAACATCATTGCCTCTTACAAATTGAGGCAAACCAACAACTATTGATATACCCTCACTTCCACTCAGGCATATCAATCTATTGCGTCAAGTCAAAAAGTCTATGATGTTCTGCCTTAACCTACTGATAGATCAAGTGCCTTGAAACAAGCTTAACAATATCCTTCTTCATATCGGCTCACCAAAAAGTTCTCTTCACATCCCGAAACATCTTAGTGCTGCGCGAGTGAACCGTAAACGTAAACTTAGATCGATGTGCCTCAATCATAAGTTTCTTCCTCAAATATGAATCATCGGGCACACCAATCCTGTTCTGAAAATGAACCACTCTGTCTTCACCTCTGCTGAAGTCAGACTTACCTACAGAAGTCTGCATTTGCTGATCATCTTTCTGCATTATAATAACTTGGTCAACAACATCTGGTCTGATGGATACTTAGGACAAGGAAGCAGTAACCTCATCAATCATCTTCCAGTCTTGTAATATTATCAATCTCTTCGTGCTCAAGGCATCAGCCACCATATTAGTCTTACCTGGATGACAGTTCAACTCAAAGTTATACTTCTTCAGAAACTCAATTTATTTACTCTGTGTTAAATTCAACTCTTTCTAGGAGAAAATGTACTTTAGTGAACACCTAGAACTCACCTCCAAACCTTCGAAGTATGCATAACTGATGCAAGCTCTAAATCATGTGTCAGATAGTTTACTTCGTGACCAAACGTGTCTTCAGCTCTTAAAAACTCTTCTCACACTCATTAGACTACACAAACTTCACTCTCTTTCGGTCAGTCTTGTCAGAGGGGCTACCAGGGTAGCAAATCTCTCAATAAATCTCCTGTAGTAGCTAGCAAGACTTAGAAAATTTCAAATCTCAGTGGAAGTCTAGGGAACCTCCCAACCCAAAACAGTCTGCACGTTCACAGGTTTAGCAACAACGCTATATTTGGAAATAACATGACCAAAAAATTGCACATGGTCCAACTAAAACTCACACTTATTGAACTTAGCATACAACTAGTGAGTTCTCAGAATATCCAATATTGTCCTCAAGTGCTCTTGGTGGGTCTCCTCATCAGGTGAGTCTATCAATATATCATCAATGAGCGCGACCATAAACTAGTCCAAGTATGGCCTGACACCCTATTTATCAAATACATGAAAGCCGCTGGGCAATTAGTCAGACCAAAAGGCATCTCCAGAAATACATAGTGGCCATACTAAGTTTGGGTAGTTGTCTTTGGAATATCTTCATCTCTTATCTGCAATTGTTGGTAGCCAAATCTCAAATCAATCTTAGATAACACTTTAACTACTGTTTGGGACCTAACCTAGTATGTCTCTTCTATCGGATTATTTAAAAAAATCCATGGCGTTTTGGGTCTTTTTGTTTTTTATCTGGAGAAATATAGGTCGGTTTTATTTATTTTATTTATTGGACTATGAGAGCTTGTGATTAGCCCTCAGGGAGTCCGGGACTTCGGATCAGGTGAAGATATGAGTATATGACCTCTCTCCACTGACCTCAGTCAGTGTTAATTACGTCAAGCAACCGCTCGACAACTCTTGATTAACCGTCCGTTGATGCCCTTATAACATGCAACACTACTATTACATGCAACACATGCATATGAAGATATATTTTAAGTTAAGCTCTTGGTCTCACCCAAGTTTAGGATGGGTTTATATGATTTTGGATTAACTCCAAGTTATCTGGATTAATTCCAAGTATAATGGATTGACTCCAAGTATTTTGGATTGATTCCAAGTATTTTAGACCCATAAGGGTATTTTTGTAATTATGCCAAGTTGGAGGGTATAGGGGTATTATTGTCACTTTAGGTTTTTTAACATTTTAAAGAGACTTGAAAAACCTTAGAATGTATTTTAGGATCATTTTAAACATATTTGAGTTATAGAGGTATTTTGGTAATTTTACCTTAAATCGGGTTTATTAGACTTATAGTCTATTTTTATATTTTTTCTGAGATTTTTTTATTCATTTTATCATATTGAGGGTATTTTGGTAATTTTACCCATCTTATTAAGTTTTGGAGGTTATTTTGGGCATAGGAGAGATTTTGATATTTTTAAGAATTTTCTGTGATTTTTACAGATTTTTATCATGTGTGAGGGTATTTTTTGTAATTTCATTAAGTTCTAGGGGCATTTTAGTCATTTTGGGAATTTTATATGTTTTCAGATTTGGTTCTCTGATTTTTACTGATTTTTTTATTAATTTTACTGATTTTTATTAATTAATTAGATATATGAAGGATATTTAAGTCATATTTTTGAGTTTATGTAATTTCCAGATTTGGTTTTCTGATTTTTACTGAGTATTACTGATTTTTCTGATTTTTATATTCATTTTACTGATTTTAAATAATTTTTTGCAGATTTTATTAATTAATTAAGCATGAGAGATATTTAAGTCATTTTATAACTTAAGTATATTATTTTATGTCTCAATGTTTCATTATTGAGTTTTGATTATGAGTTTAAGATTAATTATGGGATGAGGCCAATGATATTTTAGAATATTTAATTATATGTTTTATGTATTTTAATTAGTTATAAAACTAATTATTATGCATGTGAAAATATAATAACATAGTGTTACTTAAGTAGTAGATTCATGAACATACATGCACACACATATGCTCAAAGAACAAATAGTGGCATTTCATTCATTATTTCGGCATAATCCCGTTTTATAGAACGGTGATTTTACAACATAAATTTGGCAGAGTTTCCCCTTAGGAATAAACTTTAGGAAGAGAGCCCTCCAAGAAAATATCTCCTCCAAATCGCAGCAAACTCGGGCAAAAGCACCAGATTTGGTCTTCAAATTGGCAGAGTTTCCCCTAGAAAATTTTGGACCAAATGGGCATGCCTTTCTTCTTACCTCTTGGGGGGTATTTATAGGCCATGGGGGCCTCAACCGGTGGGGGTACCCACCGGAATTCTTTGAGGTGGGGGGTGCCCACCGGAATTCTTTGAGGTGGGGTGTACCCACCGGTTTGCTTCTCTCTCTTCTCCTTTTCTCTTTTTCTTTATTTAATAAGGGTGAGAGGAGAGAGTGAGTGAGAGACTTGAGAGGAGGGGGGGGGGGGGGGGGGGGCGGTGGGCACCCCCACCGGTTGGGAACCGGTGGGGGGTGCCACCAGTTGGACCCCCCACCGGTTTGAGAACCGGTGGGGGGGCTTCCCCCTTCCCCTTTTTTCTCTTAAAAAGGGTCCAACAACTACCTACAACTGATTAAACATATCATCAATCCCTCGGCAAGGGATATTGATTCTCGATGGTTAACTTGGTTCAACTTCTTGTAATCAATAGATAATCTTAAAGAGCTGTCCTTCCTCACAAACAAAACAAGTGCTTTCTATAGAGACACACCCAGTCGAATGAAGCCCTTATCTAAAAGCTCCTATAACTGCTTCTTCAACTCCGCTAATTCTGTCGGTGCCATACAATAGGGAGCCTTAAAATCGGCATCGTACTGAAGAGAAGATCAATGGTTAAACCAATCTCTCGAACAATAGGCAAATCGAGTAAATCATTAAGAAAAGCATCGGCAAACTCCCTCACTACATCAACATCAAAAATATTCGGAGACTGACTCTCCTCTGAGACAAAAACAACACTGGCAAAGTAAGCACTGCAACCCCTACTAATCTACCTCTGAACTTTCATAGTAAAACAAGACTTGGGAAGCTTAAAATAAAAGTCCTCCTCACCTGGAATCCGAAAGATAATCTTCCTCCCATGGCAATCCAACATGGCATAATGCCGCTCGAACCAATCTATACCCAGTATAACATCCAAGTCCTGCATATCGAAAACATGCAGTTGGGCGGACAACTTCCTATTCTGAGTTTCTACATAAAGGAAAGTAATACATCTATCTAATTGTACTATCCCTTCTGATGTGAAAACAATTATAATAATAGCTAACTCATCTACATCCATCTTATCAACCAAAGCCCGGACAAAACTCGAAGAAAAAAATGAATGGGTGGCATCAGTATTAAACAAAACTCTAGCATCTACTCCATTGATCAGAATGGTACCTTTTGTGATGTTCTCTGCCACCTTCATATCCTCTCTTGTTAGAGCGAACACATAGGCAGAGGTCTGTGGTCTGGTTGGTGCAGTCACCGGTGCAGTCACTCTCTTGGGACAATCCTTGATCATGTGGCTCACTTCGCTACATTCGAAGAATTTGCCTGCTGCCTTCAGACATTTAGAACCATCGTGCATCTTCCCCTCAAATGGTAAGCTGTGCGGGTCGGGGCATCTCTTGCTATGGGCGGTGTTGGACCCTTGCCTGGTGACTTTCCTACCTCCATCTGCTTCCTCTTCCTTTGTAGTCTGGGGAAGGTCGATGACAATGTTTGCTCCTTCGGCGCCACCTTGTGCTCCTCCAGAAAGATCTCATGTTCGGCTTCCTATCGGCATCTTGCATCAACTACCTCCTCTAGCGAGGTGAACTAATGAGCCACAAGTTCGGCTCTCAGAATAGGCTTTAGACCAATAAAAAACTTTTATATTCCATCAATGCCAAAGTTTGTCGACTCAGGGATCTGGATCGGATTGGGTCATGCTGGATACGAGTCAGATCCGATCTCTTTTGGGCCGACTTGCACGAGTTAAGCCAATGAGTTTGTTAAAAGTAATGAGTTTAAGTCACATTTTAAAGAAATGTACCCTATTAATTAATATAAAAAGTATAAATTTACTTATCAAATGGGAAAACTTAATTTAAAATAACCCATCATGCATGTATGAGTCAACATGATCCAATCTGACTCGATGTGTATTGGCGGATCGGATTCGTTCTGATATGAGTCGACTCGTACGAGTTGGCACGATCCGGTACGATACGACAAACTATGATTAGTATATATGTAGGGTGCAAATTTTGCCAACTCAAAAAACTTCGTCCCATACTCCAAGACATTCAACTGTCCCTGGTTTAAACTCAAGAACTCTTACACCATCTTATCCTGATGTGCAAGGGAAAGAACTTCCCTCTGAAAGCCAACAGAAAATCATTCTATGAAATATCTGCCGCCGTGCCAGCAAACTTGGTTCTCAATGTGGAAGTCCCCCATACATCAGCGTGGTCTTGTAACATGTAACTGGCAAGGCTGACTTTATCCTCTTCAGGGCATCTGATTTTCTGGAAGATTTTCTCTCTCTTGAATCCAACTCTCTGCAACTGTAGGGTCGCTCTCCTCCCTTAAAGGAGGGCGGTCCCATCCTGTTAAATCTGTTCGTGGCCGCTAGACCATGGCGGTTATCTAGTTTTGCTAGTGCTGGGGGGCCTCTACTGCTGGACTGCCCGCATGAAATCCTAGAATATCTACATAAATGCACCTATGTCCAAAGGTGGGAGCGGAGGCGGAATAGGCGTTGTGCCATCCTCCAACATCCCGCTGATCGGGACTGCGCTGCACTATCTCGTGGGCCATGTCGCGCGCTGCTACGGTACTGCTTCGCGGCGTCCACGTTTGCCTACCATCACTTGGAGGAGAAACCATGAACCAAACCTTAGAGACTAAAACACCCTAAGCTTAATCGTTAACTTAAAATCTCAACCTATGATCTTGGTTCAGTGGTTTAGGTTGATCATACTCGAATAGTTGGTCTAAAGAAACTAGCTCTGATACCAATTCCTGTAACATCCCCTGCCAACCCGGTTCGGTTATAACAACTTACTGCGAACTAGCGGCGCGCCACAGTGGGAACAACCCAAACATATCCAATGAATTTTAGAGCGAGCATTCATACATCGATGATCAAATGAAACAACCATAATTGCCACAAGATTATCTATTCACTGGATAGACAGTAAATGCTGAAATAACAACGACAACAAAGTATTCTTCTAGGATCTAAATCCAAATGGAAACTATTACATCTAAAGAGTCTAGGCTAACCAACTTATTACATCAAGATTCCAAACTAAAAATAAACATAAACCTACGTCTATCTAGCAAGTCTTCGAACTCGAACTCTAAGCCTCCCAATCCTCTCCTCGAGCTCGGCCTCTAACTCAGCCTCAAGGTCAACCTCTCTTGAAAGTGTTATTTAGCCAAGGTGAGTCCCAATCGACTCAGCAAGTTCGAATCCACAAATCCACAGTGTGTGTGTGTGCTTATGATCCTAAACCTATTCTTTATCATCTAGTCATGCTATGTGCATATACTCTTGTATATTTTCGTGGTTCTTAGACATGTGGCGTGCTTCATAATAAATCATCATAACATGGTTCATGTTCATATTTACAACATGCACACACATCATCTTATCACTTAATTACTTGGGACATGCATCCAAATCACAATATGAGGAAGCCTTATTCTTAATTTTCACCTAGTGGTAAGGCAAAACTCACTAAGTTTTCGGCTGCGTAGTTGGGGGACTCTCTCAAATCCCACCAGGGTCTGTGTGTCCTCGAGCAGGTTCACTTCCAGGATTTTAGCCCATTGCTTCGGACTTTATTAATCATCATGGTTTTCCCCTTCAAGGATGCTTATGTGAGTTGGATAGTTCTTATCCTTTAAAGGTGACATTGTCCATACACACCTTGTATTTCATGCATGCGTATCATCTGTGTGGTGTCGTATGTAACAGTACATAAATCATAGTGCTTATGATGAAAATGAACATGTTCTGTACAGTTCCTATGTAAGAGTCTAAAACACGTCAGACTCACATGACGTCCTTCATGAAACTCACCCTGAGGCACAGACGTCTTTCAACCTGTTACACCATATCCAACCATATTATAGTTCTATGAAAAACATAATTAATTTTCGAAAGCACAAGTCTTTAATCTTCTGAAATGTGTTAGGAAATCATGACCTATCTCACATGCTATTCAGATAGTTAAATAGGAAATAACCACTTTATTAACAAGCTAATTGGGGTCTGTAAATTTGGGAATTAATAGTAAATCAGATTAAAATGTGTTAGGCATACTGGCCGCGGCCTATAGAATACATCCAATGGGAGTGACGCATATCAGCATGTTTGACAGTTTTACAGATTATTGCATGAATCAAATTAAACCGGTATCTACTCATGTTCTTGTACAATCAACATCACTTTTAGACTTACCACTTATCTTAGTATATATATAGTATACAAGAAAATACCTTGAAAATAAGTTTTATATAGAAAATAGTTATGGAAAAGGGTTAATCATCACTTGAACTTCACCAAAGGACTAAGGGAATTGATGAAGCTTGCCTAGGCCAAGGTAGTCTCCTCTCTTCCAGCACACACTCAACCTCTTGGAGAGCTTCCCACGAAGTCCTCCACAAGCCACGCACAAAAACTCTTACCAAAATACTCAAGAACTCTCTCTCTCTCTCTCTCAATCTCTCTCAAGGGCAAGGAATGCACTAAGGGAGCCTTGAGGTCGAAGGGCTCTATATATAGCCTGCAAGGGTCGAGTTCTTTGCGGGGGAAACTATCTAGGGAAGGAAACATTCGTGTCCTGCTAAAACTGAGCAACTGTCTTGAAAATGCATCAGTGCGACAAGACGCCTTCTAAAGTTCCTAGTCAGGTCATGACTAGGCAAACTAAACTTGAAATGTGTCTGGGCTTCACGACACCTCCTACAAAACACGTCAACCATTGATGACGCCTATCAGAGCTAACCCTAGGGTTCAATTCTAACCTGCTCTAGGTCCACTAATGGGCCGATCAAAGGCTACTAATGGGATACTAATAGGCCAGACATTACCTGTATTGCTATGCAATGAATGACAGGTCTGCATCACCAGCTTATCTGTGGTTAATAGGATATAACGAAGAAGTTGACGCCCAACTGTAAAGACTCCCAGGGTGTGAAAACTGGATCATTTAAAAGGAGAGTAGATCATATATTGAAGCCTTGGATCAAAAGGAAAATATGGTTTACTCGGTTGCTGATGCAGCACAGTGCCACGAGGGTTGTCGCTCCCCAAGGAGGAGCTACTGGATGGTGGCAAGGGAGATGGCACGATATGGCTGGAGGTGGAGCTGGTGGACCTACTCATTGTGAACCCAAGGAAGCAGATGAAGATGGGGGACCCCATGGGGTATTGGCTGATGCCCGATGGCAGGGCCGCCATCTCCCTCCTCATCACCACTAACTACTTGCATGAGAGAGAGAGAGAGAGAGAGAGAGAGAGAGAGAGATCTTAACTAAAGGGCATATTGGCCGTTTCATACCCGGGTTAACATTTAACTATGTTTGGTTTAGTTAAGGGAACAGAGGGTAACAATTATGGCAAATATGACACTATTTTATTATAACGATGGTACATATGATACTGTAACTAAGAGTGGCATATCTGGTATTTTGCATATAAGGATGGTTAATATGAAATTATTATATATATATATGTATATATATACATATATTTAAGGGGGGGGGAGGGAGAGAGAGAGAGAGAGAGAGGGGACGAACCTTTGGTAGCAGTGTGAAATCCTAGCAAATGGGGGTGAGGTGAGATGGGGGTGAGATAGACAAATCTTCAGTAGCAAGTGCCAAGTAGCATGAAATCCTAGAAAAATGGAGTTGAGATGAGATGTGGTGAGATAGGAGTCAAGGGGATCTAGGTCGGGGTTTTTAGATAGGAGCATGGTGCGCCTATTAGCGGCTGACTGGTTAAGTCTAATTGTGCCTGGACGGTCCAAGACTGCGAGGTGCGTATCTTGGGCTGCATAAGGGGGTGCCTAACCCACCTTTCTTGGGCTTGTGAAAGGTGTTATAGAACCCTGGACCTAGGTCGGTGCCTAGACACCTATGAACCACCTAAACGGGCATCTTTACAACCATGGTAAAGATCTAAATAGTCTATAAGCAAGGATCATGGAGGCTATGGTGATTCATGGGGTAGTTCTTGATTATGGTAAAATAGTGATATAGGTGATGCCATTCCTGAGTTTGCTATTGTCTATGATTTATAATTATAAACACTTGCTTTAGAAAGTGAGACAAACACCTACAAAAGTCGAATTGATAAAAGTCAAGTTGACTATTCTCTTGTTAGAAAGGTTGTTCAATGATTATATTTATTGTAAAGTTATCTCTGCAGAGAGTTTAGCCCTTCAATGTAAGATTCATCAGAAGTGGAAGAAGAGTGTAGTGAATAGTTGTTCCAAGATTAAAGGGTGGAATTTAAAAGGAGGGAGTTTGCATTTAAAAATTATCTATTGCAAGAACAAATATGATATTTGGAAAAAGAAATAAACATGATGTGAACATAACTAATTTTATAAAAGAGTTGCTAAATAAATCTTGAAAAATCTTAAGGTAAGCATATATTTTAGGAAAAGTGACTTGGTCGTTGAGAAATAAAATTCAAAATGCTATAAGAAGAAAATGAGAATGCTTTAAAGCATGGGAGAAGAATAAGGTTATCAAATCTTAAAAGAACATCTTGCAAGAGGATATTAAGAAAAAAATTCATTGAATTAAATTTAAGAGTTTTGAAGCATTATATCGTAGACTAGGAATTTGGCATAGAGAAAAAGATGAATTTAACATTCTAAATTGAGAGTGAGCAAAAGTCCACGTCATGTTAGATGGCATTAAGTGAGGATCCAATGATTTTGGTTAAAAAATTTGTAACTAAGGAGAGGTGGTGCACGTACTTAGAGAAGCGTGGATCACTTTAGAGTCATCCTTTGAGAAAACTGATGAGCACAAGCTTTTTTGAAAATTTATAGTGCAGCTCCAGAACATCAAAAAATTTGGCCATACGAGTTCTCATACCGGTTACTTTTGGAAACAGTTTTTTGTCTAACATTTTTATGTGCTTCCAAAAGTTTGGCCATACATCCATGTGCTTCTTAAACTGATCCTTTTTGGAGATATTTTTTATATGGTGGGGACATCATCAGTGCTTGGAAGTACCTTTTTTTCTTTTACATGCTTGTACCACCTTTTTCATAATAATCAATGTCTCCCTCTCTACTCTCAAAAAGAAAGGTGTCACTTATGTTTAGGGCTGCAAATGGGTCAGAGCAGGTCGGAGGATACTCTCATCTACATGTGACCCGTTGCAGATCGGGGGATGAATGTTTGATCGAAATCTTTATGCGGATCGGATCGAATCAGGTTATATTTATTTTTTTTCTTCATCTGCGGGTGGCACAGATTGGATCGGAGGCCATCATGATCCATATGTGACCCACTTTGCTGTGGATTGGAGCGGGTGCGCTTTGGAGTTGGTTCTACCGTGGCTCTTAGAATATTAAAAATTAGTAGTTTGATGACTAAAATCTATATGCAATAACATACATATATTGTATCTAACCTATTTATGTTTTTTTTTTAAACAAAGCCTTATTACACACATTGGAATCTTAGGTCTTTAGTTAACCCATGTTAAAATAACCTCTTCCATGCTAAAATAACCTCTTCTATCAAGACTATAAAGTAATTAGAAAGTTACAACTCACCTAAATCCCATTCAAATTTATAACTAATTCACGTTCAACCCAAATAAGCTATTTGATGCATCAAAGAGGACATGGATCAAGTGGCTCTCATGACATTGAACATAATGTTAAATAATTTAAATCAATTTCTTTATAACATGAGGATTGATGTGGATATCCATGGATTTGTAAGTGAAAGATCCAATCCAATCCACAAGGACTTGTGGATCGGAGTGGATCAGGGTGGATTAGTTTGAGCTCAATCCATAACCCGATACATAGAAGGTGAGGGTTAAGATTTTTAACCCACACACTAATCCGATCCATATTTTTGCGGATTAACCCGATCCACTTGCAGCCCTACTTATGTTGAATCCATTAGGTTATGTTGGAGCATATAAGTTTTCCATTTGGGGGTGGGGTTCTTTATTGGACTTCCCATTCCTTTTGCATGCTTCATGATTTCCTGGTAATGAAATTAGATAGCTTACTTGGTATCGTCAGGGTGAAGGGGTGCCTTGGTGCAATGGTAATGTTGCTCCATCATGACCTGGAGGTCATGGGTTCAAATCTGGGAACAGCCTCTTTGCAGTAGGTAAGGGTATGACTGCATTCAATTGACCCTCCCCAGACCATATAGTGGGTAGGTCATCGCACTGGGCTGCACTTGTCCTCTGAGTGGTTGGACAGCATTTCGTTTGAAAACAAGACGATAATGATTACCTGTTTACTAAGGGAAAAACAAACTTTACATATGAAAATAGGTCATAGAGTGGAGAACTCAATTGCTACAAATGAAGAACTCTTTAGGAATTAATGTCCTTAACAAGAAATATGAACCTTTCATTTCTGGAAAACTGTGTAAGGTTTTGTTTCTAAAATGCCATGGAAGCCTTCATTATTGACTTAATCATGGGTACATTTTTTAACACATCCCGTACGTTCATAAACTGGGGATTGGGGATAATCCTTATATGTCTATATCAGTGTGGAAAAGCTTATTAGGTTTCTATTAGAACTCCATTTTTGTGAGTATCCTGATACTTTAAGCTGATCCTATTTTTCTGGTTGGAGGTAATAATGATTTTGTCTTTGACATTGGAGTGAGCTTATTCTATTATTGCCATGATTTGTGTTTTTTATTTCTCACTGTAGCATATTCTTTGAGATGACATCAATATGATTTATGTTTAGCATATATTTATGTATATTCTTTTATATGAATTTGTATGTTTTCTGGTTCACATGGAGGTACGTATATGACCTTCAGGGATTTTAATGTGACGTATATTCACATTTTGGATATGATGATGTGTTGTCTCTGCTACTTCTCAGGCTCATAATGGACTATCAGATGTGGAGAGAAGGAAGCTGTGCAAACTGATTGATTTCCAGAAGCTCTCACAAGAAGCAGGTGCCCATGCTGCCCAAAACGAGCGCCTTCCCCTGCAGACAATTGTCCAGGTGCTGTATTTTGAGCAAGTGAGACTCCGAAATGCTTTATGCTGTTCCTGTTCTGATGATGACCCAAAAATGGCACAGCAGTCACGGAGGATCAGCAGTGGCACTCTCAGTGCTGCGATGTCACCAAGAGATAACTATGCATCCCTAAGAAGAGAGAATCGGGAGCTACGACTTGAATTGGCCCGGATGCGGATTCGCCTTAATGATCTTGAGAAAGGGCATGCATGCATGAGACAGGATCTAGAGAAGTCCAATTCCCGTAAATTCATCAGTTCCATCTCAAGGCAAATAGGAAAGATGAACTTTTTCAGTCATACCCCATCTAGAGGATCAGCTTCACCAGCCAGGAGTTCAGAGAGAACGGGTCTTAAATAATGTGATGACCATGAATATAGACCTTCCGTCATCGACTAATATGTCAAGCTGTGAAGTTATGTTCAGTGGCATAGGCTCCACAGTTTGCTCTACAGAATGCTTAGTGGCATTAAACTTGGGTGGGTAGGCATACGCCATTGAGAGAGTGTCTGGGTGCTGTTTCTGGTGTTGTGCAATTTGCTATGTATATACAGCAGTTACTATATAGGGAGCTTGGTAACTTTTTATTTCATATTTAAGTGAGAAAGAGGTGATCTGTGTGGTGCATTATCCATTAACAAGAACTCCCTCGTAACCTTGATTCGCAGTGGGTAAATAAATCGTTTGTCTGCAAGCATGTTCTGTATGTTCCTATTGAACAATAGAGCAGTGTGTAATTTCTGTGTTCTCTTCAATCAGTGCTCTCAATTAATTGTATCTTTTATTCCACTTGATCAAATTGGACTGACTATTTTCCACTGACGTTTATACTTCCACCTCAGTCGATGAAACAACTTCAACAGCTACTTTGCCTAAAGAAAGTGCATACGATTAATTTTCCCGGTGAATCTCAGTTGAAACCATCAGTCGACTCTATCTAGTTCATCTACTACATCCTTGAGGATGCTATGATCAAGTGATCCATTTTTGCCTTACTCTATCAGGTTATGTACTTTGTAGTCACTGTTCTGTCAAACCTTTTTAGTTGACATTTTGTATGGTGCCTGTGCAGATAAGTTTCTATCTTGCAAAAGGTTGCAAGTTCCCATGAAAGTTATATATATATATATATATATATATATATATATATATATATATATATATATATATATATATATGTTTATTCCGTTAAAGGTCTTTGAGCTCTCGTGCAAAACAACAGCATATCTGTTATGATCAATAGGCTTTGTCTAAATGGATACAATCTGCATATTAGATATCCTGCAATCTTCTCTATCTTTGCTAGCATGCATCGAGGAAATGACTTCGCAGTAAGATCATATACGTAAAATGGTATCATTTGCACTCTTTATCTCTCTGGATAGGACTAACACCCTTCTATGAGAGTGTGAAAGTATTACTAGGTTTAAGAAAAGATTACAATACTATTTGAAGAGACTTGAACAATTCTCAATAAGAAGAACAAGACACAACAACTACGCTCCACTGACAAGATTTGAACGCTAGTTGTGACACAAAATTGAGTCTAATGGATCTCAAACGGCTATCTTCTCAAGACTAGTCTACAAAAGGATGGTGCTTCTGAAGAAGCGATAAAGCTATCCACGCAAATCAATTGAGCTAAGTGAGAACCCAGCTGAACCAGCAAATGAAATTTGAGAGACTATAAGAAAGAAAGAAAAGAAAAGAAAAGAGAGCCCGAGCAACTACATTCAAGTCGTCTTTCCTCTCTCTCTCTCAAATGTTCAAGGAGTTCCACTGTGTTAAAGGCTACTGCATCAACTAAGTCCTTCATCCTTGACATTAAAAGCACACTATGCTTTTTTACTTTCTGTGTCATTTGCTCCACTATCAGCCTATAAGAGGTATTTATTTTGTGATAGTTTGTTTTTATAATCTGTTGTTGTTTGAAGACAGTTGGAAAAGCCTGAGGGGCTGCTATAACTGGTTGTAGTGCAGTAAAAATCTGAGGACTCTGATGGTTATTGCTTGAGCGCACGTATTGATGAGCTAGGATCAGATTCACTTGTACTTGGTGAGTTGGGCACCTGATCAACAACTTGAAATGTATTAAGGACTGCTTGTGGATAGTGCCTTGTTGGTGAACTGGGCACTTGAGTTTAAATTAGTTGGTGTACGTCTTGCCAGAAGTAGTGGAAAGTCTAGGTGAGACCTAGGTACTGGACATAGGTCTGTTGAGATCGAACCAATATAGAATTTCTGTCACTTATATAATTGACTTTTGTCTTCCTATCCATGTCTTTTATAAATGGACCTAAATTGAATGTGTATCTTAAGTTATATAGTCATCTCAAATAATCCAAAAGTTATTATTTTAACCTTATTTTTATTTGATATTTGAAAGGACCCACAAATAAATTTCTTTACACGAAAAGTTTAGTTACGATTTTAGTAAATTTTGGATGCAATTAAGTTGTCAATGAGTTTTACAAAAATATACATAATTGTGAAAAGAGTATATTTAGAAATCTTTAAGAAGTATAAATATAATTATCAAAGTTTAAGAATTAAAGTGTGATTGATAATTTTTATAGGATCTTAAATTAAATTTTTTAAGGTTCTAACCCTGTCTTCAATCTGTTAAAAGGATGATTCTATAATTTTTTATGAAGAAGAATATTAGATAGGGGTATATATACAATTATTTTAATAAGAATGGGAGAGAGAGATTACTTAATCCTTAAGCTACCTCCTTTCCATCTCGTCGTGTAATAATGAGGAGGGGATACCTCGCCATGTCACCTTGCAAGCTTATCTCCTAAGCCATCATTAGATAGACACCTCAAATGGCACTTGTTTGCTTCCTATTGGTTTCCTTTGGCTATAAATAAGGAGGTAAACTTTATTTCTTCTCCAACGTAAGAGAGAGAGAGAGAGAGAGAGAGAGAGAGAGAGAGGAGAGAGAGATAAGTTTAGAGAGAGAACGGGAGCGGCTCGTGATGTTCTTCGCATGCATGTGGAGGACGGTGCGAGAGGAGTGTCGTGGTGCCGAGAACATGCGCGGAGGAGGAGGTACCTGTCGTGCCTAGGCAGACTTCTTCACATTTTAAATCATTTGGTTAAAGACAAGTGATGATTAATCATGATTTCACAGATATTTCTATAAACAGAAAATTCTATTTTCAATACTATTTTCCTATCTATTATGAGTATGAAGATCTATGTAATGCTTAAGATGATATTAATGAATATTTGCATAATTTTAAGATTTACTATGCAAGGTTATGTTCTGCATATCACTGTATGATGTTGCATGCATTTAATTAATATGCTTATGATGTGGATACACCAGTCGGTAATATGGGACTTAAGTGCTATGCAAGTTAGGATGGGAGGAAAGGACTACCTATAGAAAAGGCGACCCGTGGGACGATAATACGTAACGCCACAGTGTGAAGCTATCCCTTGAGCTTGTTGAGCAATTTGTGTCTTTATTTTACTCATATATTTTAGTGATAACAAATAATAAAAATATTAGCAATAAACATTAGTTATATTCACCTTGATAGTTATATTCAGTTATGAACTTAGTCTATTTCAGGAGTTTCATGATCCTTTGACTAGACTTAACTGATAAATCAATTAAGTGTTTATTGCTAATCGATTAACTATTTGGTTTCAAGTATTGTCTAAGTTAATCGATTCTACTTTTATTTTGATTATGTGTCGTTTAATTGATTATCTGTGAAGCCTTAATCAGTCTTCGATTATACTTCAATCGATTAAGTGCTTAATCGCAACTTCGATTAATTACTAGATTACTCTTAATCGGTTAAGTGATTGAGCTTCAATTTTCGATTCGTGTTAGAACTTTAATCGTTTACCAAGTGTTCACTTCAATTATCAATATACTTCTAATCAATTACGTGATTGAGCTTCGATTTTGGTTCATGTTAGAACTATAATATATTACTGAGTGTCTGCTTTAATTATCGATATACTTATAATCGATTAAGTGATTAAGTTTCGATTTCTATTAATGTTATAATCGATTACTGTATGTTCACTTCAATTATCGATATACTTATAATCAATTATATGATTGAGTTTCAATTTCGATCAAAGTTAGAACTTTAATCGAATAGTAAGTCCTCACTTCGATTATTGATAACTATCTAATCGACTACTTTTAACAACTACATAATCGATTCTCGAGTTTCACACTTCAATTATCGACATACTTATAATCGATTCTAATGTGTGTGACAACACCAGCGCCATCAATCTAATAAAGAATCTGATTCAGTGCTTCAGAACCAAGCATATCGAGGTCAGACATCATTTCATTAGAGACTATGTAGCTAATGATAGTATTAATATGAATTTGTTGTTACTGAACATCAACTAGTTGATATCTTCACAAAATCCCTTCTTGAAAATAGATTCACTTCTATCAGAAGAGAATTGGACATGTGCAATTTGTGAGGATATTAATTAGTTCATAATAATCAAAATTTGGATAGACTCTCAAAAGGTTTGAGTAGATTGATCACTTCTATATGCTAAATTGAAATCTCCTTGTTAATTGATTTAGTTATTGACTTAATCGCTACCTTAGTCACTTCTTTGATTAAGGACTCTTAATCAATTCAACTTAAATTTTCAATCGATTAACTCTTTATTCAGTTATTTGAGCCTAATCGCTTTGATATTAATCGATTATCTCTTAGTATTCTTATAATGATTCATTCTGCTAATCGATTCATTCTGTTAATCGATGTACCACATAATTAGTTAGCTCTCTTTAATCGATTATAAATGTAGATCTATTCCTTTATAGTCTGTTTTGTAACCGATTATCCTTCAGATCGATTACTCCTCACTTCGCTTATGGTACTATGTTAATCAATTATACCCTCAAGGCTAATCGATTCTTTTTTCCTTAAATTCATGGACCACCTTTTGACCGAGTGCCTATATAAAAGGAGGATTTGACCTTTCAAGTGTGAGACAAAATAGCGAATAAACTGCAACCTCTCGATCAATCCTCTCAATTCCTTTAAATTCTTGGGAGGTGGCATTTCTATGATAGCTTTAGCTCTATTGGGATCAATCTCAATACCCCGTTTACTCATAATGAATCCTAGTAACTTCCCTGATGAAACGCCAAATACACACTTCTTAGGATTCATCTTTTGTTGATATTATGTTGACCTTTTCAACACCTTAGTCAAGACTTCAGCATGCTCAACCTTAGTTTTAGATTTCACCAAAAGATCATCCCTGTACACCTTCAAATGTATATGCATCAGGTCATGAAATATGGCCATCATTGCCCTTTGATAAGTGGTTCTAGCATTCTTCAGTCCAAACGGCATAACTATATAGCAATAAGTTCCCCAGGGTGTAGTGAATAACGTTTTTTCTTGGTCTTCTTCTGCCAAGCTAATATGATTATACTATGAAAACCCATCCATGAACGACAAGGTCTCATATCCAGCTATGTTATCAATAAGCACATCGATGTGAGGCAATGAAAAATCATCTTTAGGACACGCCTTGTTCAAGTCCCAGAAGTCAATACAAATTATGACTCTTCCGTCCTTCTTCATGACTGGGACTATGTTTGTCACCCATTGGGGATAGAGGACAACTCTGATAAATTTGACTTTGTGCAATTTGTCAACCTCTTCTTTCATCTTTAAAGCCATTTGTGGGTGGAATTGCCTCAATTTCTGTTTAATTGGGTTAGCTCCATGCTTCAAAGTCAATCAGTGTTCCACCAAAGACGAGTCTAACCCGGCATACCTTCATAGCTCCAGGCGAAAGTGTCCTTGTAATCTCTAAGAACCTGAACCAAAGCCTCTTCGTCTGGTTCAGAAAGATTTTGACTAATGAGGACAACCTTAGGTTCATCTTTGGTTCCTAAGTTGATTTCCTTGGTGGGTTCTTCTACAACAGTTGAGGGTTCATCGAATCTCTTTACTCCACTTGCGTAAGCCTTAGTCGCATCCTCATCATCTTCTTCATCTTCAATCATGGGGTCTTTCTCATGTAGCAGTTCATACACCCCATACCCATCATCAACTAGTTCATCTACCTCACTTTCTTCTGACAACTAAATAGGATCCTCTAAAAGTTGAGAGATTTGTGAGCACGAAAGACATTTGGAGGCTAATTCTTGGAGGTATCTGTTTGGAATATGTCCACCCTTAGATTTTCTAGACTTCCTAACTTACCTAACTTCACTAGACTGCTTATAGCTAGACTCGCTATCCTAACCTAAAGAGGATGAAGAAGGATAGAAATCATGGGATACATGATGGGATATAGGGGAAACCTCCTGAGAGGAGGGCCAGAGCAGATCTAAGAGAGAACCTACCCGAGTGACCCGTGTGACGGGGTACATTTGGACAGGTAGTAGGAAGTTTCCTCAACGAGGATTTAAGAAAAAGTTGGGAAATAGGCGTTTTTTTTTTGGAAATGTTTTCATTAATCATGAAACAAGAGTGAATATGAAAAGAAGGTGGAATAGAAGTGGATAAGAAAGATGATGGCACTGTGGCCAGAGGATTTGGGGGATCATATAAAAGGATGTCCCGAATTAGTTCACGGATCTCCTCAAGATCGAGAGGAGTCCGAAGAAAGAAGTCCTGAGGGGACAAAGTGATAACCAGTGCCTGTGGAAAGTCTTCAGTAATTACCCTGGACCAAGTCGGGGTCAGCAATAGGGTTCTAAATAAGGTGTGGAGGGCAAAGATATGAGAAGGGTAAGTGGCTCTCCAGAGGTGGTCAGCAGTCAGGCCTGATTCACAGGGGTCATCAAGCTCTCCTTCATCAGTGTCTTCATCCAATAATATTCTTTGTCATATATGGCCCCATGTCCTTCAATCAAATCTTCTATTAGAGGTAGTCATTTAGGCTCAGATGGATCCAAGAATAATATGTTCAAAGCAATATACAAATCCCATATGTCGAACCACCTATACCATTCGCACTCAGGATCATGGAATTTTCTCCTTTTCATAGGCCATAGAGCCTCCAAGGATTGATTAAGTGAGGAGTGGTGTACAATGCCTAGCTAGATCTCTCCTATAGATATCATACAGATCAAAGTGAGAGGTGATCACTACTGTGTTGTCGTTCCCATGTTGAATTACGGACGAAGTGGGTGGATAGCGTCCATGTTAATGGGTCCCGGTTTTCTTTGCAAGGGGTTACCATGGTCTTCCATACCTTATGACCTTCTTCATTTTCTTCCTATTGCACTATCTGGTGGGTTCTCGGGTTTCTCCGGATCTCCCGCGCAGCGAAAAAATATTAAAAAAATGGAGATCCATTTCTGTTTCGAAAATAAAAAATCGATTATTGGATAATCGAAGTCTTACCGTGTGCGGATTCGAATCCGCAACCGTTCGGTTCCGTCGGTGCGACACCGCAAGCCGCGCAAGCGCCCGACCTCTAGAGGAGTCAACGCGATCCTCCTTGCGATGGATATCCTCACGTTCCTCGTTCTTCGCAGCTACAAAACCTTCACCGGTCGCCGCAACGATCGTCGCAATGCGCGGACGATTTCTTGTTGAACGGGAGTCGGAGAAGCAGTGGAGTAGATCCAGGGATCCGGATCTGGCCTGGGGCGCCAGAGAGAGAGAGAAACAGAGGAGGGGGCGGCTAGGGTTAGCAGCAGCTTGGCCTGCTCAGCCCGTTCGCTATATTTTATACTAACCGCGCAGTTTTTCATAAAAACCTCCGGTTTGTATAAAACCCACTTATTTATCCATCGCCTTGAGAATCATTTGCGTGTGACCCTCTAGGCCCAATTACCAGTCCAGTTAATAGCCCAATAAGCCCAATAACTCCTTACTGGCTTTATTAATCAATTAATAACTCTTTATTAATTAATTAATCAATCGAATTGATGTCGTACATCGAATTCGATCGAGCCTCCGATCACGTTGGGTGCCAAGCAACACCGCGTGAACCCGGAAGGTATCGGGGTTAAGTAACCCACTCTTGGAACCTTTCTGCCGACAATTACTGCGTGGATATAATCCTTCATTCGTACAATGCTCTTGAGTCAACTCAGGGTATGGCGTGCTGTCAAACCCTAACTGGTCGACTCACTTGGATTGAATGCCGTTGATGAATATCGGAAAACTCCTTTCCCGATATTATCGTCTGCCCTGGCCAGGGACTTCCGCGCATCCTTCCTAGAGCATTCTCTCTCTAAGTACCGAGAGCGATTGATTCTTTATTGACACACAGTTCCCTTCGACGGTATTTCGTTGCACCCAATCCTTGGCTGTTTAGAATCCCGTGATTAGAGACTCGTAAACCAAGGTCAAAGCACAGAAGTCCACCGACAAGGTGTCTTTGGTGTCTCAGGTCCGAGGACCATCCACGCAACTGCGACAATAGAATCAAGCTGGTTGACAGTGAGGTACAATACCATCCAGCGATTTAGTCGGATCAGTTCAGTAAACTCATTCTCCAATGAGCACCTACAAATTTGCCTTAGTGTCTCCACACAAGTGACTTATGAGATCAGTCACCCATATCGTATGAGCAAGAGTAATCTGTACTAGTCTAACCGGATATCCGATGTCCTTCTCGGATATCCTCCGACTATGAACGATTAAGAATATGTGTGTTTAAGTGATCAGTCTCATTAGTATGATCTCATCATAATCTGATCACTATTGCACATATTCACGGACTTTATTATGAGACGATAATTAATACGATTTACACACAATGAATATTATGCCATTATATTAATAAATGAACGAGATTTACATAATCAGATTGACTTGTAGGCCACCTAAGACTAACACTATCTTGTGTCTCACCTTTTCCGGTCTGTATCCCAGACCACTTCCAGGCACAATTCTCTTGTCTCTAACTAGTTTGAGTCTTCCTTGCGGTTGTGTGCCCAGACACTTTCCAGGTTGGTATCCAATCTTTATCATAATGTTCCATCCTGGGGTACTCATGTACTTCCCCCGCTTCATTGCACTAACTGGATATGGTGAAGGTAATGTAGATTTTAGTGGGTCTGGTGAAAGAAGATAAGTCTGTAGAAGAGAGAGGATCGGTTTCTGAATAGGATAGGGATTAGGAGTTGGATTGACATTAAGAGAGTGAGTAGCAGCGAGGATAGGCATGCTAGTCACTATGACAATGTGCCCCTTATATGGAAATTTGAGGCAATTATGGTTAGTGGAAGGAATGGCCTCAAGAACCTTGATGTAGGGGCATCCAAGTATGCCTTTGAGAGAAGGGTCTATTTCCAAGATATGGAATTCGATCTCTAGATGACAGATAGGGCCTAGTTCTACCTTGAGGTAGACCATGTCCAGTGGGGATCGAGTAGAGTTGTCGTAGGCAGTGACAGATATAGGTAATGACAGCCACTTCTCCTTCGGCTCACCACATAGTTCTAAGGTCCTTGGTGGTAACACATTTATGGAAGCTCCAGTATCTACCAGACAGGTATCCACTGCCTTCTTACAGATGTTCACAATGATGCTCAGAACCATACCCCGTGCTGCCAGGGGTGCCAGTTCATAAGTATGAAAGGATATTGACAGATGTTCGCCTTGCGATACCAATAATGGGGTGATCTTCTCCATAGGTACATCCTCATTCACCATAACTCTCTGCAGATACTCCATCAAAGACTCCTTGTGGAGATATGAATGCCTTCCATGGCCTAAGTGGGAATCTAATGAGAGACTAGAGCAACAGGGATGGTAGGCTCAGAGTAACTCATGGAAGTCTTTCCCTTAAAAATAGACTGGATTGCCTTAAGCTGTTAAGGATCCACGTGAGTTGCCAGAGCTCCCAAGACAATAGTCAAATTTGGAGGTGGAATGGATGAGGGCTCATTTTGATCCTGAGCCTCCCCGGAAGTAGGATTGAATTCGAAATCTAAAGCATGAACCCGAGGATGAAAACCCGCAATGTGGCGGTATTGATCATATTGAGGATGAACATGGTTATGAGGGGCATAAGCATCTCCCTCGTATTCAGACTGGAACAGGTTGTAATTCTGAGGGGCATGAGCATCTCCCTTGTGTTCAAACACACTATCATACTCATAGGAAGCCATGCTCACGATCCTATCCGAACATAACATCATAGTGACTAATCAATCAAAAGCTCAAACAATTTTGCACGAAAATTTTCAGACAAGTGGATGTTTACATTGCTTAGGAGTTTCTTGTTGAGATTAGGTAGATTTTAAGGACGAATTCTCTCAGGGGTGGGATCTAGTTTCAATTTGGTTTTTCCACCGTTATTTTCTATGGTTTAACTCATAATGAACACAATGAGTATCCAGAACTTTGATGGTACAGCCAGCCTGATGAGTAAAGAGGGAATCCTTCGCTTTTGGGGACTTACGGAGGTCCCGACACAAACCACTCTAGTCTAATCGAGGACCAACCCTAGTCAGAGAGAGGTGAGAGTGCCGAGAAGGGTGTTTCCTAAAGAGGGAGTGAACTCCCAATGAGTATGACCTATGACCGGGATGGTCTCTAATGTAATAAGTAATAATAATAGTAACAGATATGAGCAAGAATCCAAGGGGCTGATAGCTGAATGGCGTCTGCTTGAATCACATCACTTGGTGCCGACGTGATTCAAGACAGTAAACCTCCTGTCAGCAGTGCCTCGGGCAGTAGGCAAGCAGGGTGAATGGTGTCGGGCCTGGACGACGTCGTTCAAAACGGGTTGTCTGGGCTCGATGCTATTTAAGGACCGTAAACAAAAAAATAGAAGGGGCACTCCCGTTCAAGCAGATAGAGTATAAAGGAAACAATCAACCATACAAAATCACTCCAATTGACAAATTATCATGCAAACATTAAATGAAATAAGTTAAGCATCATGCTCATCACAAACACAATTTTTAGGTAATCAAGGGAGGGCAAAATTTTGCCACTAGGGGTGTGTACGAGGTGCACGAGGGGGAAAAAAATCAACAATCAAACAAATGTGCTTGAAGGGCATGAATGGGTGCACACAAGGGTGGCAAAGGATGAACATGAGTGTGCTAAACGGTGCACACGAGGGTGCCCAATGGAAAAAAGAGAGTAAAATAAAAGAATTGGCAAGAACACGTCCCACCGTGATCGCCGAAAGGCTGTGAGTGCTCAAAGTGTTATGCTATCATCATATCATTAATATTAACCATGAAAAACAATGTAAATGTGATCGCCAGATATTGAGAATCTCGAAATAAATAGGTTGATCACTACTTACCTGTTAGATTTGGGAGATTTGTGTATTGGGTTTTTTTGTTTTCTCCTCCTCGGTCGGCCGAAGAAGAAGAGCCTTCTTTTTCCTTTTACTCTTTTTTTTTTGTTCTTTTCTCCTTTTCTCAACTCCTTGCAAAACAATTTAAGAAACAAAAGAGAAATCAATTAAAACTATAAACGTAGTATAGTATTTACTCTAAGAATGAAATGAAAGGCAAAGTCCAAAAACTCATCTACCCCCCTCTTATATCGAAGATCTCCTTGATTATGAACAAGTTTCATCCAACTCTTATTACGTCTAGCCATTTCTGTGTATCCTTTAACCTATATATTAACAAATATGATCGGTTAATAATTATCCACATATCCATATCAAAAGTTCAGCAACATCTTCCCTAAAAGTTATACGTTGTCCAGATTTATACGCATGTCTGCTTTTATACAAAATGCACACACATACAACACAAACACACAACACAAGAAACTTGATCAGGGGGTCCAATTTTTTACAATAAGTACAACACCCCATTTCACACACTGCACACACACACACACATGCAAACACTCACACACACAACACAAATACACACAGTTGCCTCTCCATAAGGGTTAGGAGAGGAGAGACCGGAGGCTCAGATGTAGCTATTTTTTTTGCCCCTAGGGGCTTATGTATGTTTCAACGATCTGTACAAATGGCTGCAACCCGATTGCCCATCGATGAAATAACACAACACACAAAATGCACATACACACGCATACACAACCTTCCAGCAAGTAAGGATGGTTGTCCAGGGCCCTCACACTATTAGCAGATAGCTTGTACTGGCAGCAAAGGCAAATGCATTATCATCGCCTCATACACACACATAGGACACATACACACAAACAACCGACCACATACAAAATGCACACACACACCACACAAACACACAGCACAAGAAACTTGATCTTCTAATCTCCTCCTCATAGTATGAACTTAGCTAATAAGTACATAAGCCGCGACAGAGCACATTGACAAGATCAGGGGGTCTAATTTCTTACAATAAGTACAACACTTCATTGCACACACTGCACATACACACACGCCCGCAAACACTTACACAAACACACAGACTCGCCTCACCGTAAAGTTTACGGGAGGGGAGACCGGAGGCTCAGATGTAATTATTTTGTTTGCCCATAGGGCTTCCATATGCTTCAGCGGTATGCACAAACGGCTGCAACCCGACTGCCCACCGACGAAATAACACAACACACACTGCACACACACACACATATATAACCTTACAACGAGGAAGGATGGCCGTCCAGGGCCGCTACACCGTTAACAGATGGCTTGTAGTGGCTGCAAAGGCAAATGCATTACCATCGCCTCACACATACTATAACGACCCGCCACCCTATAATCGGGGATCCAATTATTAAATGGGTACATAATCATTAATTTGAAGCCAAACCAGGATCTTGATAAGTCTGGGAAATAAATAATAAACTAAGCTAAACATTCACATCGCATTGAATTGAAAAGAAAGTGCAAAAATTAAAAATTATTACAATGCGACTTGACTCAGCAAATAATTACATACTCCAACTTAAAAGAAATAATTAAGCATATAGGCCAGAAAATAAAATAATAACTACATCGGGGCATACCCCGGAACAGCGGCTGCTGGCGCGCGACCCAAGGCAGCACTCTACTCGCTACGCCTGCCTGGAACCCTCACCTGAAAACCGCAGGGGGTGAGTCTCATCGAATAAGACTCAGTAAGGATCCTTCGATCCCCACCACCCACTCACACACCCACAAGTGCAGTACGCAAATATATGCAATTTAACTAAATAAAGTAATAACACAACTTCGATATAAAGCACGCGTATTTATAACTGTAACATGTACGATTCTAAAACTACTGCAAGGTCCACAATTAGCGTCTCAGCTAAACACACAAGTCACACAGCCGAACGCGGAAAATACCGACCCGTTGAGACCAAACAACAACCCCTCGGATAGCACACTGGTTACTCCGGCCTGACACGGCTCAAGGTGGTCCTGCTTCCCCCAGCATGAGTGACACTTCGAATGTACCACTCCCACACCGGTACTAGTTATACCCCGGGGTACACCAGGTGACCCTCTCTTTAGGCGTCACCCCACCACTCCCACACCGGCACCGTGTCACTTTTACACCGACACAGGGTGCCTAAACGCTAAAAACTGTCACTCTAGGTCCACGATCGCACAAAACTCAATACGGTGCGATCCGATCACGTAGAAATCATCGCCTTTAAGTATGATTTCAAGCATCCAATTAACCAAACTATCTATCAATGTAAACACATGTTAATTACATGAATTGATGAGATTCTGTCTTGAATCGCGTTGCCCAAGGCCGACGTCATTCAAGCCTCCTAAACTGGTTCATGTGAAATCTGGTCTCAAAAGAAGGCCTAAAAGGTGTCGTTCAACATGGTCGCCGTTTAAAAGGCGTCGCTGTCCCTAGTCGTCTAATAACGATAGAAACAGAGACAGACCTCGAGGTGATTTCACTTAAAAACGCGTCGTGCATGGAAGTCGCCGTTCAAAAGGCATCGCTGTCCCTGGACGCTCATCAGTACAGAGACAGAGTCTGTTATTTGAGTTAAATCGCGTCACGGGTGGAAGCCGCCTTTCTAAAAGGCGTCGCTGTCCCCCGGCGCCATTTAACCCTCATAGACAGGTTCTTCCTCCGCCATCTCCCAATCCACGGGGTGGGATTTCCTCCCCAAAATCGTGTAAAAACACTAAAAAAGTGGAGAAGGAGGAGAAGAACCTAAATACCTATTAAAACACTCAAATTCTCATTACATACAATTAGTATTTTCACCCCAAGAAAACCCCTAAACGTGCTCCAAAGCGGGAAAAACATGGTTTTTAAACGAAATACAACGAGGATCGTCACCCTACCGGTTACTCGAACTCCTTCTAGCTCCAAGCCGCCAACCCGCCTCGCCACAAGCTGCTGTCGGTACCACCGTGGACGCCATTACTCCTTCGGAACGTCGGCCGCCATCCGGAGAGAAATGCGCCGCGGAGGAAGTGGTGGTGGTAGTGGAGGAAGTTAGGAGGTTACTGGAGTGGAGGGAGAGGAGGAATGGGGAGAGGAAAGCAAGGAGAGGGGGAAGGGGTTTGCCGGAGATCGGAGGGGAGAGAGGAGAGAGAAGAGAAAGGAGAGAAAGAGGGAAAGGAGGGAGGGTTCGAGGGGTCAAACAGAAGCTGGGGAAAACGCGTCGTCCAAGCCCAACGTCATTCAAATGACAAGACCGGGCAGTATACTGACAAAGCAGGGTCGTACTCTAAATGACGCCGTCCATACAAGACGCTATTCAGACGATAAGACCGGGGCTGTACTCTCGCGCCCCAAGGCCAGCCCACATGGCGCCCATGTGGCACAGCCTAAAACACGTCCACATTGATGGACGCCGTTTAAACCGCGTTGAGCAAGCTCGACGCGAAAAGGAAACTAAGACTCAGCCCCACCATGGTCCAAACTAAGGGGTTCGACCCCGAAAACTGACCAGATAACCGAATCCAAAACCTCAATCCTTACACATACAAAACGTACACACACGCATCACACAACACACAACACAACAAACTTGATCCTCTAATCTCCTCAATGTGCTTCCTCAGAGTATGAACTTAGCCAATATGTATACAAGCCACGAGGGAGCACATTAACGAGATCAGGGGATCTAATTTTTTACAATAAGTACAACACCCCATTGCACACACTGCACAACACGTAAACACTCGCACACACAACACAAACACATACAGTTGCCTCTCCATAAAGTTTATGAGAGGGAAGACCGGAGGTTCAGATGTAACTATTTTTTTACCCTTAGGGGCTTCTATATGCTTGAGCGATCTGTATAAACAGCTGCAACCCGGTTGCCCACCGACAAAATAACACAACACACATTGCACACACATGCATACACAACCTTCTAGTGAGGAAGGATGGCCGTACAGGATCACCACGCCATTAGTAGATGGCTTGCAATGGCAACAAAGGTAAATGCATCATCATCGCCTCACTTACGTATATAGAATACACACACAACCTTCAAAGGCAAATGCATCGGTCATTTTCTTCAATTAATTCAAAAGTGCTACTAACAAAAGTTAAACACATAATGTATATAGATATCTAATTATATATAACTTTAAAAAAAAAATTGGTAACATCTCCCTGAAAGTTGTACATTATCCATATTGTACACCTATCTGTTTTCATACACACATCTTAAGTCACATGCACATACACGTCTCATATCCACATCCACATACACAATACCAAGTTTATATTTCAATTCATATGTGCATCCTCAAGTGTATATCTATCTACTTATATATTACCCTTTGGTACTAGGCGGAGGTAAGCCTCTACACACTGTGGTTGCCACTTTAATATACCAAAGTAGTAATACAGTCTAACAAAAAGAAATTTACATCTACATAAATAAAATCGATAGATAAATAGATAGCTAGTTAGATAGATAGATATATAGATAGATAGATAGATAGATATGTACATAGATCGCAAGATAGATAGGTTGTAACTAGATAGGTAAAGAGATAAGATAGTTACATACATACACAGATAGGTAGATACATAGATAAGATAGTTACATAGATAGGATAGATAGGCAGATAGATAGGTAGATAGATAGGATAGCTAGATAAATAGATAGGTAGTAGCTAGTTACATAGATAGGATATATGGATAGGTAGATAGGATAGCTAGATAGATAGATAGATAGATAGGTAATAGCTAGATATATATATAGATAGATAGCAAGATAGGTACATAGATAGATATACAGTTAGATAAGTAGATATATAGATAGATACATAGATAAATAGTTAGATAACATAAATAAGTAGATATATAGATAACAAGATAGTTAGATATATACATAAGTAGGTACATATTTAACTATATAAATAGGTAGTTAGATAAACTAGATATATAGATAGAAAGATATATAAATAGATAGGTAGAAAGATTTATAGTCATAGATATATACATTTCTAAAAAAAATCGACTGCATCTCTCTTGAAAGTTGTATATTTTTCACACATGTACACCTGTCTAATTACATACAATCTCATAAAAAAGGATACCTACATCACATAACATGTCCATCTATAGATATTTGATCATCTAATGTTCTTTATTATATATGCTTCATGATTATCTTAAAATTTTGGCAGCATCTCCCTACACTTTTATAATATACCATCATTATTTCAAAACTTATTTTTCAAAAGTACAATGTTCATTTCTCTTTATTACATGTCTTCCTCTCTCTACTTCTTGATTAAATCTACATTAGTCTGCTCAAATTTTCTTTAGCCGGGGGAACTTCACTTCCCTTCTAGTGGATAAGTGTACTATTTACCTATTTCAAAACTTATTTTCAAAAGTACAATGCGCCACCTTCAATTAAATTTATTGCCTTCACTGCCCAATTTATTGGCTTACATTCCTTGTCTATCTCCTCTCTTACTACATTTCTGTATTTAAGAGAAGAAAGGGTACTTGTTTAGTGCAATGATCAAAATGATTCCTTCATAGATTTGGCAGGTCAAGCAAGCAAGAATGTTTGTGGTCACTCATTATTGATAGTGTTTTGGGAGAGAACAAGCAAGCATGTTGCTATTGCCACCGAGTGAAAGCTAGTGCAGTTCTTGGATAATAAAAATACTAACCATCTTTTTAAAAATGAGGCCGTGCAAACTCCATGACACAATTTGTGCAGAAACATGGTCCAAGGTTGCATACAGTGTAAAATAACTTTAATTAATGTTGTATATGAGGAGAAACCAAGCCATTAGACTTTTTGGTTATGAGAGTGACAAGAATCATGAGAGTATCTATTAAATGTCATATTTTTTTAGGCACGTTTATGATAAACTACAAACATCATGTTATGTAGGTGGAGGATCTATAAGAGAGGATTATGAAAAATTGATGGCAGAAAAGCACAAATGTCCGTGCCCATGGGAGGCAATCTACATGTATCTGATGATAGGCTTTGGCTAGTTATACTCTTTTTTTTTTTTAAATTCAGAGTAAGGTGGGTCCCACCAATTTTATAGTACTATAAGTGGAGATAATACAATCAGGAATGTACAGGAGAGGTTCCTCTGCCTCACACAAGACCCACAAAGTTCACCAGCTATTGTCGAAGAGCTCTCAAAATAAATGCATGCACCATGTCTCAAGCTACCTTTATCATCCAAAGATCATTTCTTTCATCTTGAAACAAATGAGGGTTGAACTGCAGATATCTATTCATTTATAGGAAAAGGTGGGACATATCGCTTATGTTGAATAAAAAATAGAGGTGGTAAAACCATGCTTAGCCTAAGGATTTAAAGGATGGAGTTTAAATATGTGGAAACTTCTGACAATAATAAGAAGAATGCAAGAATATTCTGAATGGGGTATCAATGTAATTGTTTTAAGTTTGCTAGTTCCTGAAGGTAAGTGGATTAAGTCAACTTCTTTTCTAGAAGAAGCAGGGTGGTCACTTAACAAAACACTTGAAGAACCTTATAAAAAATAAAAGTGGTTCAAGATGTTTTGATTTGCCAATTAACCACTTTACAATTGATATTAAGAATTTGTGCTTTTCTTTAGGAGGGGAGGGGGGGGGGGGGGGGGGGGGGGGTGTTGTTGAAGAAATGAGGTTCACCCTTAAGCAACAAGGAGCTTCTTTGTTGAATCAATATGTCCCATAGAAATTGTAAAACCTACAATTTGTCTTGAAGTCTGTCCCTCTTAAGTTTTATTGTGAGTTTGATAAGCTCATATAGTAAATCTATATGTGATCATGTTTAGTATCATTCTTTTATTTGAGCTATATGTAAAATTATGCAAAATCATCATACTTAGTTTATTTATATAATGTGATTTGCAATGTTATTATATATTAAGTCATGTAGATGGTTTGAACCCTACTAAATAGTGGATTCATAAATATGACCAATTACCGATTTGGAATTTGCTTACATAGGGAATCAAGTATGTTAAATTTTTTTAACACTTTTTTGTTATCAAATTAATAGTTTAATGTCGTAGGGAATGATAAAAGATTGATGCCCTTTTCTTTATTTGGAGATATTGAGAATTTAGATACTAATTGATGAATATTGTAATATGTAGACTTGGCTATGTTTTAGATATTTTGGATTAATTGATGGTTATAGCATATATTTAAATCGCTTTGTAGTTGTTTAGCTCTCATATCTATTTGTTATGATGGGATTTATAATTAGATTACGTAGTCGAACTTTGAGTTGAAAAAAAATGAGTTGAATCTAGGATGTAACACTCAATCACCCTTGAAGGTATTTCTCTGAACCTGATTACTTGGTTGATTAAGATCCCATGGTTAGAGATCCATTAGTCAAGGTCAAAGTCCAGAAGTCCACCAACAAGATATCTTTAATATTTCAAGTCTGAGGACCAACCACATTACTATGACATTAAATCAAACTAGTTGACAATTAGGTAATTTACCATCCAACGATTCAAGTTAGATCACTTCAATGAACTCATTCACTAATGAGTACTTATAGGTTCGCCTTAGTGTCTCTACACAAGTGACTATGAGACCAGTTACCCTCAATCATATGAGCATAAGTAACCTATACTAGTCTTACCGAATATTTGACGTCATTCTCATATATCCTCCGACTAAGAACAATTAAGAATGTGTGTTGAAATGATGTTATTTTGTTCTTAGCATCATAAAGAACATTATTTATGTCTCTTGTTTGGATGAGTATGGAGTTCACATAATTCTTAAAGGATAATGATATCCTTTCTTAGTGGACTTCTCCTTATACACTACAAATGAATGACATATTTGAAAGGAGGAACTGCACCTTATTGGACATAGTATGTTCTATGATGAGCTTTTCACAATTATCAGTGTCCTTGTGGGGATATGCATTAGAATCAACTATATATCAGTTGAATAAGGTTCCCAGTAAGTCTATGTCTTCAACTCCATATGAGATATGGAAGGATAGAGAGCCTGACTTTTAAGCATGTTAAAGTATAGGGCTATTTTACCTATGTAAAGAGATATGATCCAAACAAACTGAAATCACGAATCAAGAGGTGACAAACTGAAATCACGAATCAAGAGGTGCAGATTTGTGGGATACCTAAAAGAAATTTTTGAATACTACTTGTACCATCCTAGTGAATAAAATGTGTTTGTTGCCAAGAGAGCTGTATTTATCGAAGAGGAATACCTCCATCAGGAAGACAATGAGAGTAAAGTAGTTCTAGAAGAGTTTTTAAATCTGTAAATTGTACAAGTCTCATCAGATGAGCTATCGATTTCAAAATCTATTCGTAAAAACACACATGAACCACGTAGGTCTACTAGGGTACAGAGACAACCTAAAAGATATGTAGGGCATATCAATGAAGGAGTGTCAAGTGTACCTTACAATGAGTATGATGATCCTAAGACTTATGGTGAGAAGTCATAAACTCTGAGATACAATATATGTACACCAACCAAGTTTGAAACTTGGAGGATTTACCTAAATGAATTGTACCTATTGGTTGCAAGTGGATCCTTAAGAGAAAGATCGGTGCAGATGAATGGATCGACACTTATAAGGTAAGATTGGTGGCAAAGGGATACTGTTATAGGTAAGAAATGTTAACTATGATAAGACTTTCTCACCAATTGCTATAATAAAGTCGATCAGAGTTCTTCTCGTCATAGCTACACATTATGACTAAAAAATCTTACAGATGGATGTGAAGATTGCCTTCCTCAATAGAAACTTTGAGTAAGAGGTGTATATGATACAACTTGAGAGTTTCATATCTAAAGAGTTTCTAGATAAAGTGTGTAAATTTCGGAGATCTATTTATGGACTGAAGTAAGCATCCAATAACTGGAATATAAGATTTGATGACGCTATTAAATCTTATGACTTCATTAAGAATGAATATGAACCGTGTGTGTATAAGAAGACCATATGGAGCGTAGTCACTTTTCTCACAGTTTATGTTGATAACATCCTGCATTTTGGGAATGCAGATTTATAAATATAGATCTAAGAGGATGGTTGTGTAACGCCCCGCTGACCCAGTTCAGTCATGCCGGCTTACTTCGAACCAGCGAGCCACAGTGGGAACAACCCAAACATATACTTACTCTAGAGTGAGCACATACATATATCCATAACACCATGAATCAACCATTATAACCACAAATTTATCCATTAATAATAAATAACGTGAATTACAATACTTACCCAAAATCTCTAAACTTATTCATATATTACATCAATTAAGCAGTAGTTCGACCTTCAAGCTCTAAATCTCCTAGTCCCATAGCTTAAACTTTACCTCTCTTTGCCTAAAAAATGTTAGTGAGCAAGGGTAAGTCTCATCCGACTTAGCAAGCACATGATACCACTACATGGTTTATCATATATAAATATAAAAGAAACATGATAATACTATCTAATCATGTCATGATAGAATATAACATAGCAAGCTTCATCTAACATAAAGATCATGGCTCATGGCAAAGCATCATGGTATGGCGTGAGTATAAACATATAAGATCATGGCATGGCAACATAGCATGGCATCATAGCATGGCGTGAGTATCATAAAGATCATGGCATGGTTAAAAGACCATGGATCATAAATATATGGCACAGGAGCATGAATCTTATCACTTGTTTAACGGACATGCATCCAAATCACAATATGAGGAGGTTTAACATGACATGCAGCCGGCGATAAGGCAAATGCCCACTGGCACTTCCACTATGCAGCAGGGGGACCCAGCTGTCCCACCTAGACCGGGAGAACCATAGTCAGGATTTTACCCGTTTGCTTCGGGTTGCGTCTTTTAACTTAATGTCCGCCTCATAAAGATACTTGTATGATTCAAACGTATGGACTCCTAAGGTGGCACTGTCTGTAAGCATGTTCGATTTTAACATGGAAGACTTATAGAATGAGATTTAGGCATGGGTTGGGTGTCCATATAGGCTCTTATGTCATTTTGACAGCATGTTAGTTTAGTAGTATATACTTAAGTGGTATGAAAATATATATTTTGAAAATGGGGCATTTGTAGTAGGAAAATAACCATGAAGAAAGAATCATGTACTTGCCTTTAGCTAGAGGCTGGCTTAGACTCGAAAAAAGCTTCCTTGCGTCGCCCTAGAAGGTGTCTTGAACTAGCACTAAGACCTCTCTACATTTTCCCTAACTCTCTCTTTCTCTCTTTCTCTCTTCCTCTCTTCCTCTCCCTCTCTTCCTCTCTTTCTCTCTCTCTCTCTCACACCCTGGCATGGAGAAGAAGGAAGAGGGATGGGGATGAAATGGGAGGACCACCCTCCTATTTATAGGAGATGGGCTAGGCTTGGGATGGGGACATATGTCCCTTTTAGGATAGGGAACTTGGATTATGACATGTGGTTAGTGAGGTGGCGTGGGAGTTTCTTAGGAGGTAAGAAACCTTACATGTTTCCTTATCCTTTTCTATACTAGTATCCTTATTTGTATCATCATCCTTTACTAATAACTGGTACTTTTATATTTAAGTCCTTATATTTTCTATAATTAGCTTTATATCCTCATTCAGTACTTCTTCACCAAATTTAACCCATTTTTAGTGATTTGAGGATACATTTAGAAGTTTTAAAAATTTCACTCAAGACCCTATAAAAATCATCTAATTGCTCCATAAGACATGAACTTTTCATATTTGCGTATATACTTTTTAGGTACTTACGAATATACCATTTTTCATACTTGTATATATGTTAGTAAAATTTATTACCATCCAATGGTACCATAAAGTTCTTTAGATTATAATTAAACTTTTCATGTAAGGATAATTTTGTAGATCCTTACATCCTCTCCCCTTTAAACAAAATTCGTCTTCAAATTTTAAATTCTAACTGAATAAATTGCTTGAATATGGTGAGGATCTTACCGAAAAGATATGGGTACTTTCTCCTCATTTATTCTTCCATTTCCTAGGTTGCTTTCTCTGTTGACTTGTTTCTCCATAGAACTTTCACCAAAGGAATTGTCTTATTTATGAGCTCCTTTGCCATGAAGTCCAAAATTTGCACTGGTTGTTCTTCATAACTCAGATTTGGCGGGATCTAGAGCTCGCCATAATCTATGACATGAGATGGGTCATGAAGATATTTCTTGAGTATGGAGATATGGAAGATGTTGTGAACTCCTTCCAAGGTAGGTGGTAAGACTAGTTGGTATGCCATCTTTAACTTTCTGCAGGATTTCAAATGAACCAGTATAGCGGGGTGCCAACTTGCTTCGCTTTCTGAATCTAACAACTCCTTTTGATGGGGAAACCTCCAGAAAAATATGGTCCCCGACTTCAAACGAGACATGTTTTCTCCTATGATCGGCATAACTCTTTTGTCAATTTTGTGTAGCTATCAACCTTTAATAGATAAGTTGAATGTTCTCTGTGTTGGTCTGTACAATGCTTGGTCATATCGGTTGTCTCTCTCCGGACTCTTCCCAACATACAGGTGATCTATAGGGCCTCCCATATAGAGCTTCAAAAGGAGCCATTTTAATATTGGCATGGAAGCTATTGTTATAGGCAAACTCGACCAATGATAAGTTTTTTTTTCCCAATCTCCTCTCCAATTCAGACTACATTCTCTCAGCATATCTTCTAGAGTCTGGATAGTTTTTTTCTGACTGACCATCGATCTGAGGATGAAAGGCAGTAACTTTAATTGAGTGCCTAAAGCTTCCTAGAGACTCTTCTATATTCTGGAGGTGAATCTAGAGTCTCTATCGGAGATAATTGACTTAGGAACCCCATGCAACTTTATGATATTGTCTATGTATAGCTTGATCAAACTTTCTACTGATTGTTTAATCTTGATTGGTAATAAATGGGCAAGTTTTGTGAATTTGTCCACGATTACCCAGATGGCATCATGTCCACGTGCTGAACGGGGAAGACCCATGATAAAGTCTATAGTGATATGTTCCTATTTTCACCTTGGAATTTCTATCTTTTGAAGTAGTCCAGAGGGCCTCTGATGTTCTGCCTTAACTTGTTGACATATTAGGCATTTAGAAACAAAATCAGTAATATCTTTCTTCATACTTGGGCATCAGAAGGTAAGCTTCATATCTTGGAACATCTTGGTACTTCCAGGATGAATAGTGAACCATGACCTATGAGCTTCTGTCAAAAGTTCCTTTCTTAATTCTTGGTCCTCTGGAATGCATAATCTATCTTGGAAATATATAACCCCATGATCATTTGTTTTAAATCCGGGCTTATCAGTCAGTTCTTGCAACTTAAGGTCATTTTGTTGAGCTTCAGAGATCTTCTCCACAATGGTAGATTGGATGGATAACTGAGATAAGGAGGCAACAACTTCCTCAATCATCTTCCTATCTCTAATCATCATCAGTCGCTTCATGCTGAAGGCATTGACCACAATATTTGCCTTGCCTGGATGATAATTCAATTCAAAATCATAATTTTTTAGGAATTCTACCCAACGTCTCTGTCTAAGATTGAGCTCTTTCTGAGAAAAAATAAATTGAAGGCTCTGATGATCTGTGAAGAGTTGAAATTGCACTCCATATAAATAATGCCTCCATATTTTGAGTCCATGAACTACTGCTACTAATTCAAGATCATAGGTGGGATAATTTAGCTCATAATCCTTTAGTTGACGGGATGCATAAGTAATTACCTTACCTTGCTGCATGAGCACACAACCAATACCTTGTCTTGAGGCATCAGTATAAATGACAAAACATTCAGTTCCATTGGGCAAGGTAAGGATTGGAGTTATAGTTAATCTTTTCTTTAGCTCTTGGAAGCTCCTTTCACATTCTTCTGTCCACAAGAATCTCACTTCTTTCCGGGTCAGCCTAGTAAGAGGGGCTGCTAGAGTAGCGAACCCTTCTATAAAGCGTCGGTAGTATCCAGCTAGACCTAGAAAACTTTGAACTTCAATTGGAGTCTTAGGGGATTCCCAATTAAGTATAGCTTGAATCTTGACTAGATCAACAACTACACCTTCTTTAGAAATAATATGGCTAGTGAATTGAATTTGTTGTAACCAAAACTCACACTTGCTGAATTTGGCATATAGAGTTTCCATAATAATATTCAGGTGTTCCTTGTGTGCTTCCTTAGTAGCAGAATATATTAGGACATCATTTATAAATACTACTACAAAATGATCAAAGTACGGTTTGAACACCCTGTAGACACGCTAATTTTGACGTCATTTTGAGTAAATTTCATATCATATAATAATGCCTCAGAATGGTCTGATATTTAACCATTGATTAATTTTTATTAATATTTTTGAGTGTCGGGTTGAACAGACATGTTTAAGTTAATCAATTAAATTGATTTTAGCTCAAATTTTAGTTAAAATATGAAAAAGTCTAAAAGGCGTCTACCCGTGTGGACGCCATTTAGAGTTTATTCCTATTTTAACGTTTAAATTTGAATTTTAATTAATTGATTTATTAGCTAAAAGACGTCTGTGAAAGTCGACGCGTTTTAGGTTTCCTAAGCTGTTTTAACTTCTCTTCCGGATGTTTATCCTTATCTTAATTAGGGTAAAAGACGTCTACCCATGTGGACGCGTTTTAGCTAATAAAGATAAAGATAAGTTTTCCCGGATATTTATCCTTATCTTAATTTAATCTGAAAGGCGTCAGCCAAGGTGGACGCGTTTTATATAATTACAGATAAAGATGAATTAATCAGTAATTATCTGTCGGTTAAGGTAGATAAATCCTAGATTTTTCTATGTTAATCGCGAACGCAGAAAATGCCTATAAATACCTTGCATATCAAAGAGTTAAAAAAAAAAAAGAGAGAGAATTATTGAGCCACAGCGTTATAGCAATTTGAAGATCGAAGCGACCACGTCGGAACGCCGGAGCGCTGCCATTTCCAGAAGTCGGCATCCTTCTTCAAGATCTTCATCTCTTCAAAGCTTCAACCAACTGGACTGGGCATAAGTTTTTCATATCTGAATTTCATCTTCATTCATTAGTTTCATTCTCTTATTCACTCCATGCAACACACATCACATCATCAATTTTCCAAAACCCATCTGTTCTAAAGGGGTTTCAAAGCCATTTAAACAAGTGAGTTGCTGTTTAAACATGTTTATAATCATGGTTAGCTTTGATATTTCTTCCATTTAAATTCTCATCAGTTTTTCTTCTTTATTTTTCTGTTTCTATGTCTCTACTGTACTCAACAACAACAACAAGAGATCAAAAGGGGGAAATCAAACACAAGCCAGGAGAACTTCTGGACGATCCTCAAACATTCAACAGCAAGAACAAAAGAACAAGAAATGGCTCTCTTTCTTCAGCCGGCTGAAGGAGGGGAACCAAGGACTCATTCTTCCGCGTTTAAACAGGTAGGCGATCAAAACCTCTTTTGAAGCTTTTTAGTTAAAAGTTTCTGGCGATCACTGCACCTTAGTTGCATTTTTTTTAATAGGTTAATTTACCCTAAACAACATAGTTTTTCACATAAATCACACGAGCAATTTTTCAGCACCTACACACCCGGTTCATTAAATCCATAAAAACTGTAGGAGTATTGGTTAAAAAAATGGCATGACTAGAAATTCATAATACCCGTACGTGGCTCGAAATGTTGTTTTAAAAATGTCTTTTTCTTTAATCCTTAATTGATGATATCCTGATCGAAGACTCTTGAAAATATGGTGGTACCTTGTAATTGATCAAATAGATCATTAATTCGTGGGAGTGAATATCGATTCTTGATAGTAACTTGATTCAACTTTCGATAATCTACAAAAAGTCGCAGAGATCCATCATTCTTCCTAAAAAATAAAACAGGAACATCCTATGGAGACACACTAGGACGAATAAATCCATTGTCTAATAATTCTTAAAATTGCTGCTTTAATTCTGCCAACTCAGCAAGTGCCACACGATAAGGAATATTAAAGATGGGTATTGTGCCTGGGAGAAGATCAATTGAGAATTCGATCTCTCTTATTGGCAGCAAGCCTGGCAATTCATCTAGAAAGACGTATGAATATTCTCTAACTACTTCAATGTCAGAGATAGAGAGGGTGTTTCTTTCTTTTGGGATAGAAACTACACTGACTAAGTAAGCTGAACAACCTTTATCAATGTAGCGTCGTGCTTTAAGTATTAAGATGATTTGTTTTACAAGATTGGGGAGTTTAAGAGAGAACTCTTATTCTCCTGAAATTTTAAAAAGAATCTTTTTCCTTCGACAATCAAGCTTAACATGGTGCTGTTATAGCCAATCCATCCCTAGAATGACAACAAAGTCTTTCATCTTAAGCACATGTAATTGAGTGGAGAGTCGCCTACCTTCGATCACTACCTTAAGAGAGGTAATGCACCTTTGGGACTAGAGAACTCCTCTAGGAGTAAAAATAGTCATAAGAACTGGAGTTTCAACTAGATCTACCTTGTCAAGTAATGACTGTATGAACTCTTCTATTCTACTATGGATAAGCTAGTTATACGACATCTGCAACTACCATATAATTAACTTACCATAGTTTTGCAAAGTAACATAAGCAAATCTTAGTGATCTAGTCTTCTTAAGTAAACACCAACTTAGAAAGCCCTAGAGTGCATTAGGTTACCTTATGCTTATTCTAGTTAAACTTTTTCCTAAATCCTATGGTATTTCAAGCAAGGACTTAAGTAATTAACTAGCTATGCCAGACTTATCTTGTCCTCTACACTTCACCATTGTGGGCTCGCTCTCCCCTTTAAAGAAAAGTAGATCCATCCGCTTAAACCTAATTCCTCACAATCCTATGCCTATGTTTCAAGTTCAGTAGCTTAGGTTGATCATACTTATGTGGTCAGTCTGGAACTGTCTGATACCATTTTCTGTAACGCCTCATGACCTAGTTCAATCATGCCGACTTACTTCGAACCAGTGAGCGCACCACAGTGGGAACAACCCAAACAGATACTTACTTTAGAGTGAGCACATACATATATCCATAACACCATGAACAAACCATCATAACCACAAATTTATCCACTAATAACAAATAACATGAATTACAATACTTACCCAAAATCTCTAAACATATTCACATATTACATCAATTAAGCAGTAGTTCGATCTTCAAGCTCTAAATCTCCTAATCCTATAGCTTAACCTTTACCTCTCTTTGCTTGAAAAATATTAGTGGGCAAGGGTAAGTGTCATCCAACTTAGCAAGCACATGATACCACTACATGGCTTATGATATATAAACATAAAAGAAACATAATAATACTATCTAATCATGTCATAGAATAAAACATAGCAAGCCTCAGCTAACATAAGGATCATGGCTCATGCCAAAGCATCATGGCATGGCGTGAGTATAAAAAAATAAGATCATGGCATGGCAACATAGCATGGCATCATAGCATGGTGTGAGTATCATAAAGATTATGGTATAGCATGGCATGGTTAAAAGATCATAGGTCATAAATATATGGCATAGGAATAGCATGAATCTTATCACTTGTTTAACGTACATGCATCATGTTAGTATTAGATGGTCTCAAAGCCAATCCGATACTATGTACTGATTCAGATTATTAATAAATGGCAATAATTCATTGTGTGTAATTAATTCGATCTATGTTTATCGTATCACGATGAAGTCCATGAACATGTGCAATAGTCTTCGGATTATGATGAGATCATAATTACGGGACCGAAGACTTATAAACACATGTTCTTAATTGTTCCTAGTCATAGGATGTTTGAGATAGGACATCGAACATCCGGATAGACTAGTATAGGTTACTTCAGCTCATATGATGAGGGTGACTGATCCTATAAGTCACTTGTGTGGAGACACTATACTGGACCTATAGGTGCTCATTGGCGAATGAGTTCACTGAACTGATCCGACTATGAATCGCTGGATGGTAATCACCTCACTGTTAACCAGCTCGATTCAATTGTTGGTAGGTTTCTGAGCTTTGACCTTGACGAACGAATCCCTAACCATGGGTTATCAATAAGTCAAGCGATCGGGTTCAGGGAAATGCCCTCGAAGGTAATTGTGTGTTCAATACGGGATCATCCACTCTCGGTTGTTTGAGAGAGAATGTTCCAGGAATGATGCGCTTTAAGTCCCTGGCCAGGGCGGACTCTGTATTCGATAAGGAGTTATCGGATTCAGATTAGCGGCATCTAATTCAAGTGAATCGACCAAATAGGGTTTAACAGTAAACTATACCTTAGGTCAATTCGGAGACATTCTACGGATGAAGGATTATATCCGCGCGCTAACCGATGACAGAAAGGTTCCAATAGAGGGTTGCGATAACCCCAGTGCCATCCAGGACCACGCGATGTTGCTTGGCATCCAACGTGATCAGAAGTCCGTCCGAATTTATTGTGGGACATTAAATTCGGTTGATTAATTGAATATAAGGATATTAATTAATTCAGTGTGTCAGTAAAGGGTTACTCGACTTAATGGGCTATTAACTGGACTGGTATTTGGGCCTAGAGGGTCACACGCAAATGGTTTTCAAGTCGATGGATAATCGGACAGGATTTCGGATAAGTCTGGGTTTTTATGAAAAACCGCAAACAGACTTATTATAAAAGAACGGATTCTACGTCGGGGGCCAGCAACCCTGACCTAGCCGTCGTTCTTTCTCTCTCTCTCCTCTCTTCTGGGCGTGTGACACGAGGCGGCCATCTGGAGGCTCCGCTTCGATTCCCGACTGCTCCGCCTCCCGTCCGACGGGAGATTCCGAATCCGCATGTCGCGGCGGATTACGTGCAGCCAGACGGGATCTACGAACGCCGCATCGAGCGAGGAAGCGAGGACGATCCATCGCGAGGAGAACCGCGTGGATACCGCTAGAGGTCGGGCATCTGCGCGACTTGCGGCATCGCTTCGACGGAACCGGAAAACGAACGCAGATTCGAATCCGCGCAAGGTAAATCCGATTTACTCCGATCTTGTTTTATCGATCGAAACGGGATGGATCCGATCTCGAAATTATTTTTTATTCCGCTGCATTTTCGGTCGGATCCCAACACAGCAATCCCAACAGTGGTATCATAGCCAGGTTCTACTGTGTTCTTCGCCGTTTCGGATTCCGAAATATAATTTTCTAGTTATATTCCATGCATATTATTCGATTTTGTTTGAAGAACGATGTTCATGGGATGGATATATAATTAATTTGATTAATATCGTTCCTGCAAAATCAAATTTTTATGGTGTTTCTTGCGTTCTTCATGGGACGAAGAACAAGGTCGTCTTGGTAATGTTTAGATGATCACATGCGTTGTGATGCATTTGGCTAAGGTTTTGGTGTGACCAAAAACCCTCCCTAGCCACTGCCTTCACCACCTATGGCGCCGGCGTGGCCTGGTCGACGGCTTCCGGCCGCCAAAAGGGGCCTCGGAACCGACAGCCATGCGCAGGGATCGGGGCCCCAAAAAAGGGGGGCAAACTGCGGTGGGGGGGCCGTCCGGCGCCGGCGAGGTGACCGGCGATGGTCCGGCTCCCTCCTGGCGCCGGGATGGTCGCCGGCCGCCACCCACCCCCCCTTCCCCCCATGGTTCCTGCTTGCAGGCGCCGCCGTCGGGGGGGAAGGGAACAGGCCCTGGTTCGGGCCTTGTGGCTAGGGTTTCCTAGTCCGCATGGTCCGACCGAACCGGGCCGGGCTCAGACCGGGTCTGAACCCTGAGCCACCTGACTAGGGGCCTGGCACCCCTGGTCTGAACCAGGGTGCCATGGTCCGAGCCCCAGGCTCAGCTGGGCTGAGCCCTAGTTCGACCAGGGAGAGGGGTGGTTGAACCACCTTGGGAATTTCTTTGGGTTTATTATTTCAAATTGTTTTTAAAACTTTTAAAATCTCAAAATTGTTTTGAAATTGAAGTTTTATTCAATTTAATTTTCTTGAAACTCATAACAATTTTTATTATTATTATCCTAATTAACAAATGTTGTTAATAGTTATGGTTAATTATTGATTTAAATGTTAAATGATTAATTAACTTTAACTTTATGATCTAATTGTTAGATTCATATGGGATAATAGTAAATAACATAAGTTAATTAATCTAATTGTTAGATTAATTTGTAATAAGCATGGAATATTTTAAAAAGTTATATTTTGGAATTTTGATGCACATTTGATGTGTAGTGATTGGTTATTTAAAATTTGATTGGTTTGCTTGTTTAAATAATGATTTAGATTAGCATGCTTAAAATTAATGAAATCTGTTTTCGAAACTTTCTAAACCCAATTTTGATTGGCTCTTGGTTTTCTGAAACCAAAATTATTATTATTTTCGAAAGATTTCTTGAGCCATTTGATATGCTATTTCATGTGTGGTTTGTTTAAATAAAACACATGGTGGTCATAGACGAGCATTAATTGTAGATATGGAATGTGATTGTGTGGTTTGTTATTTATTAATAAATAGAGGTCTGCGAACCTCTCCCTCTCATATTCCAATGTAATTCTACCTCACTCCTTGATGTAATTGCCATAAGGCTTCCTCTTTCTATAAATTATCTTGTAATTGCGAATTATGAAGTAATTTGATTGAGGCGGCTGCGCTCGGAGCGAGGATGATCCACAACTGCAACCAGATGAAGATGAAGGAGTTCATTGAATCCATGGGTTTGCAGACTCATGATATAAGTTGTTATATTATGTATGTGTGTGCGTTTGACTGTCTGGCTCAAGTCAAACCATAGTGCCGTCCATGAGCACACCAATGACATGTATGTGATGCGTGTGCTTAATATTTGTTAGGTTATTAGTATTTATAATATATTCGATATATTTAATACTATCACTTAGGATGAGACTAAACTAAATAAGTAAAACCTTCGTAACAAATTCTAAGCCGGAGCGCGAGTCATTGAGAATGCACCGCGTGGCTCTCCATCAATATGATTAATAAAACTTAATTCAGTGGTGGCAGATACTATGTGTTTACCTGAGGTTTGCCATTAACTGATGAGAGAACTATTGATCATGGCATTAGATGCCTTTGGATAAAAGTAGAGGAACGATATAGTCATTCATGTGTTTACCCGGGAACTATATTTCTACTCTACTTTATCACGTATTGATGGTAATGCTTAGACTGGGGATAATGGTCTATTGTGTTTACCCGGGACCATTAATAACCTGGGAGCCGAAATATGATCGGATATTGCAAGGAGTTGCAATTATCATGAGATGATTGCTCTGAGATAGCAGTATGATACTACGTGTTTATCCGAGGTCATATTGTGATGCTTGGAGATTCTGATCCCCACTAGGAGACAGTCGGCGTCGAAAATTAGTGGGAGTAAAACTAGTGGGAGTAAAACTAGATAATAAAAGACCATATCTTGTTTTAGTTAATCTGAATATCTGCTAATTATCATTTGATTATCTCCTGTAGGCTAGAATGTCGCATCATAACCGGTTGCGAGGCACACTTGATGCCAACCGTTCGACAGGAACCAATTACTCAGACTGGCTCAGGAACCTGAAGATTGTCCTCAGGTCTGAGCAGATTGCCTATGTCTTGGATAATGAACCTCCTGCTGAACCAGCATTAGATGCCCTAGAGGAGGAAATGATAGCGTATGAAAAATGGAAGGAAGATTCCACCATGGCCCAATGCTACATGTTAGCCTCTATGAGCAATGAGTTGCAAAGGCAACATGAAGAGATGGATGCTAGATCCATCATGCTCCATCTGAAGGAGCTATTTGGTGAGCAGAGCAGAATCGAACGATATGAGATATCGAAGAATCTGTTCAAGGCTCAGATGGCAGAGGGAACTTCAGTACAGAATCACGTGCTGAAGATGATTGAGTGGGTGGAGAGGCTGGATGCTCTTTGGATTACACTTCCCAAGGAGATGCACACAGACCTCGTGTTGTCTTCACTTCCACCGTCATATGCTCAGTTCATCGTTAATTTTAATATGAACAAGATCCGGGCCACCTTAGCTGAACTACTGAACATGTTAAAGACTGCTGAAGGGAACCTTGTGAAGGATAAACCCCAAGTCCTCATGGTTGGTAAGACCAACAGAAAAAGACTTGCAGTCCAAGCTTTTCGAAAGAATAAGAACAAGGTTCAGAGAAAGGCAAAGGTTGTCAAGAAAGACAAAGGTAAAAGTGCTGAGAAAGGTGATTGCTTCTACTGTCACCAGAAAGGGCATTGGAAGAGGAATTGCAAAGAATACCTCAAGGACAAGACTCAAGGAACTGTGAAGCAGCAGGACGCTTCATGTATCTATATGATAGATGTAAACTTGTCAATAAGAGATTGTACATCATGGGTATTAGATATTAGATGTGTATCTCATATCTGCAATTCTGTGCAGGCACTGACAAGAAGGCGTAAGCTGAGGACCGGCGAGGTGGAGCTGAGGCTAGGTAACGGCGCAAGAGTTGCAGCGATCGCTGTGGGGACAGTGAAGCTCAAGCTACCATTTGGAGACACATTTTTATTAGATGAATGTTATTATGTACCTAGCATAATAAGGAATATAATTTCTATTTCATGCTTAGATAGAATTGGATACAATTTAAATTTTGGGAACAATAGTTGTTCAATTTATTTCGGAAATAAATTAATAGCTTTTGCTATTTTGTCCAATGATTTGTATCTATTAAATGTGTCTCATGATAATTTAAACATTGGTTCTTCAATTAAAAGAAGTAAGTATGAAATGAACAAAGCCTACTTGTGGCATTGTAGGCTTGGACACATTGGTGAAAATAGACTCCAAAGGATGCATAAAGATGGATATTTAGATCCATTTGATTATGAATCATATGCAACCTGTGAGTCATATTTAATGGGTAAAATGGCTAAGTCTCCATTTAGTAGAACTGGAGAACGAGCCAAAGACATATTAGAACTCATACATTCATATGTATGTGGTCCTATGTCAACTCAAACCATTGGTGGTTTCTCATACTTCATTACATTCACTGATGATTACTCAAGGTTTGGATATATATACTTATTGAAGTATAAGTTTGAAGCCTTTGAGAAATTCAGAGAATTTAAGAATGAAGTAGAAAAACAAACATGAAAGAGTATAAAAACCATCCGATCCGATCGGAGTGGTGTATACTTGAGTACATAGTTCATTAAATACTTAAAGGATAATGGTATCCTTTCTCAGCTTACACCTCCTTATACACCTTAGATGAATGGTGTATCAGAAAGGAGAAATCGCACATTAATGAAAATGGTGCGATCCATGATGAGCATGTCTAAATTACCAGTGTCCTTATGGGGATATGCACTAAGCTCGGCTATGTATATCATGAACAAAGTACCCAGCAAATCTGTTGAAACCACTCCATATGAGATATGGAATGGAAGAAAACCAGACCTTAAACATGTTAAAGTCTGGGGATGTCCTGTTCATGTTAAAAGACATGACGCAGATAAGCTAGAATCTAGAACTGACAAATGCATATTTGTGGGATATCCAAAGGAAACTTATGGATATTACTTTTATCATCCTGGCGAACAAAAGGTGTTTGTGGCCAGGAAAGCTGTCTTTCTGGAAGAAGATTATATTCTCCAGAAGGACAGTGGGAGTAAAGTGATTCTGGAAGAAATTCCAAACCCACAAACTGGCAATGGTTCATCAGATGAACCGTCAGTTTTTGAACCTGTTCAAAATGATACACAGGAACCTCGTAGGTCTGGAAGAGTACCTAAACCACCAGAAAGATATGTGGGACATATTAATTTGGATGGTTCAAGGATCTATAATGAGGATAATGATCCTAAGACTTACCAGGAGGCCATTGAAAGTCCAGAGGCCGGGAAATGGCAGGAAGCCATGAATTCTGAAATACAGTATATGTACATCAACCAAGTTTGGAACTTGGTAGATTTGCCCGTGGTATAGTACCTATCGGCTGCAAATGGATCTTTAAAAGAAAGATCAGTGTAGATGGACGTATTGAGACTTATAAAACAAGATTGGTGGTGAAAGGCTATCGTCAAAGACAAGTTGTTGACTATGACGAAACCCTTTCACCCGTTGCTATGATTAAGTCTATCATAATTCTTCTTGCCATTGCTGCCTACCATGATTATGAAATCTGGCAGATGGATGTGAAGACTGCCTTCCTCAATGGAAACCTTGAGGAGGAGGTGTATATGATACAACCAGAAGGATTCACATCCAAAGAATCTCTAGACATTGTATGCAAGTTGCAGAGGTCCATTTATGGACTGAAGCAAGCTTCCTGAAGCTGGAACATAAGATTTGATGAGGCAATCAAATCTTATGGCTTCATTAAGAATGAAGATGAATCCTGTGTATACAAGAAAAACAGTGGGAGCGCAATCACATTTCTGATTCTTTACGTTGACGACATCTTACTCATTGGGAATGATGTAGGAATGATGTCATCAGTAAAGATATGGCTGTCAAAGAACTTCTCCATGAAGGATTTGGAAGAAGCATCTTACGTGTTAGGAATACGGATCTATAGAGATAGATCAAAGAAGATGCTTGCTTTAACCCAATCCATGTACATAAAAATCATTGTCAAAAGATTTGGCATGGAAAATTCCAAGAGAGGTCTCATACTGATGAGACGTGGAATTTCACTCTCTAAAGGTCAGTCTCCTAAGACACCTGAAGAGAGGGATGTGATGGATAAAGTTCTTTATGCTTCTGTCATAGGATCCATCATGTATGCCATGCTATGTACCAGACCTGATGTAGCATATGCTCTAAGTGTTACGAGCAGACATCAAGCATATCCAGGTGATGAACACTGGAACGCTGTGAAATGTATCCTTAAGTACTTGAGAAGGACTAAGGATCTATTTCTAGTCTATGGAGGAGGAGACTTAAAGCTGCAAGGATATACTGACTCGAGTTTTCAGTCTGATCCTGATGACAGCAAGTCAGCATCATGTTTTTTTTTCACACTCAACGGGGGAGCAGTGAGCTGGAAAAGTTCCAAGCAGGAAACTACTGCTGATTCGACAACGGAAGCCGAGTATATTGCTGTTGCTGAAGCCGCCAAGGAAGCTGTATGGATAAAGAAATTCATCGGCGATCTTGGTGTGGTGGAAAGCATATCTGGTCCCGTCCCATTGCCGTGTGACAATAATGGGGCGATTGCTCAAGTGAAAGAGCTGAGGTCTCATCAGAAGTCGAAGCACATTCTGCGGCGTTTTCATCTGATCAGAGAGATTATCACTCGAGGAGATGTCGTGGTGGAAAGAGTTCCTTCAGCCGACAACATAGCAGATCCACTTACAAAGCCTTTGTCTCAAAATGTCTTTGAGCGTCACTTAGAGAATATGGGTATTCTGTATAAAAATGATTGGCTTTAGTCCAAGTGGGAGATTGTTAGTATTAGATAGTCTCAAAGCCAATCCGATACTATGTACTTATTCAGATTATTAATAAATGGCAATAATTCATTGTGTGTAATTAATTCGATCTATATTTATCGTATCACGATGAAGTCCATGAACATGTGCAATAGTCTTCGGATTATGATGAGATCATAATTACGGGACCGAAGACTTATAAACACATGTTCTTAATTGTTCCTAGTCATAGGATGTTTGAGATAGGACATCGAACATCCGGATAGACTAGTATATGTTACTTCAGCTCATATGATGAGGGTGACTGATCCTATAAGTCACTTGTGTGGAGACACTATACTGGACCTATAGGTGCTCATTGGCGAATGAGTTCACTGAACTGATCCGACTATGAATCGCTGGATGGTAAATACCTTACTATTAACCAGCTCGATTCTTTTGTCACAGTTGCGTAGATGATCCTTGGACCTGAGACGCCAAAGATATCTTGCTGGTAGGTTTCTGAACTTTGACATTGACTAACGAATCCCTAACCATAGGTTATCAATAAGTCAAGCGATCGGGTTCAGGGAAATGCCCTCGAAGGTAATTGTGTGTTCAATACGGGATCATCCACTCTCGGTAGTTTGAGAGAGAATGTTTCGGGAATGATGCGTTTAAAGTCCTTGGCCAGGGCGGACTCTGAATTCGTTAAGGAGTTATCGGATTTATATTAGCGGCATCTGATTCAAGTGAATCGACCAAATAGGGTTTAACAGTAAACTATACCCTAGGTCGATTCGGAAACATTCTACGGATGAAGGATTATATCCGCGCGCTAACCGATGACAGAAAGGTTCCAATAGAGGGTTGCGATAACCCGAGTGCCATCCAGGACCACGCGATGTTGCTTGGCATCCAACGTGATCAGAAGTCCGTCCGAATTTATTGTGGGACATTAAATTCGGTTGATTAATTGAATATAAGGATATTAATTAATTCAGTGTGTCAGTAAAGGGTTACTCGACTTAATGGGCTATTAACTGGACTGGTATTTGGGCCTAAAGGGTCACATGCAAATGGTTTTCAAGTCGATGGATAATCGGACAGGATTTCAGATAAGTCTGGGTTTTTATGAAAAACCGCAAACAGACTTATTATAAAAGAACAGATTCTACGTCGGGGGCCAGCAACCCTGACCTAGCCGTCGTTCTTTCTCTATCTCTCCTCTCTTCTGGGCGTGCGACACGAGGCGGCCATCTGGAGGCTCCGCTTCAGTTCCCGACTGCTCCGCCTCCCGTCCGACGAGAGATTCCGAATCCGCATGTCGCGGCGGATTACGTGCAGCCAGACGGGATCTACGAACGCCACATCGAGCGAGGAAGCAAGGACGATCCATCGCGAGGAGAACCGCGTGGATACTGCTAGAGGTCGGGCATCTTCGCGACTTGCGGCATCGCTCCGACGGAACCGGAAAACGAACGCGGATTCGAATCCGCGCAAGGTAAATCCAATTTACTCTGGTCTTGTTGTAAGGACTGAGGTTTCGGATCCGGTTATCGGGTCAGTTTCTGGGTCGGATCCCTTGGTTTGGGCCCTGATGGGTCTGGGGAGTGCCTTCTAAATGATGTCTAGGATGCACGACGCCTTTTGAACGGCGTCCTGCTGAGTGGACGCCATTTAGTTGAGTGGCTGTTGTGCCACGTGGGCGGGTTTCGGGCAGCGAGAGTACGGCCTTGTCCTGTCGTTTGAAAGGCGTCATCGATGGACGACGCCATTCAGAGTACGACCCTGGGTTGTCAATGTACGGTGCCAGTCTTGTCGTCTAAACGGCGTCTTGGATAGGCGACGCGCTTCAGAGTTCTGTCAGTACGGCCCGTCACATCAACTGATAGGCGTCCGTACCTCACGACGCGTTTTAGCCAGTTTCTGGTTACCCCGCGAACCCTCCTTCCTTTCCCTCATTTCTTCCTTCCTTCTCTCTCTCCTCCCTTCCTCCCGCGACTTCGGCGATGCCCCTTCACCCTCCTTCTTGTCCTCCCACCATTTCGTCTCCCCCTCCACTCCATCGACCTCCTAACTCCCACCACTACCACCACCACCTCCTTCGTGGCGTTTTCTCTCCGGACGGCGGCTGACGTTCCGGTGGAGTAACGACGTCCTCGGCGGTACTGGCGATGGCGTGGGGCGAGACGGGTGGGCGGCTTGGAGCTTGGAGGAGTTCGTGTAACCGGTAGGGTGACGATTCCCATTGTATTTCATTAAAAACCATGTTTTCTCCGCTTTGAAGCATGTATGTTTTCCCGCTTTGAAGCATGTTTAGGGGTGTTTTTGGGGTGAAAATGTTAAGTGCATGAGATGAAGAATTGGGCATTTTAATGGGTATCTACGTTCTCCTCTTTCCCCCCTATGTTTCGTTGCCTTTTTGTGCGTTTTGGGGGAGAAATCCCAACTTGTGGATTGGGGGATTCGGGGGGGAGAACCTGTCTGTCAGGACTAAATGGCGTCGCTGGACGGGGACGCCTTTTTGAAAGGCAGCTCCCATCCACGATGCGATTTAGCCCAATAACAGACCCTGTCTCAGGACTGATAAGCATCTAGGGATAGCGACGCCTTTTCAAAAGGCGACTTGCATCAACAACGCGTTTTAGTAGAATCACCCCATGGCCTGCCCCTGTTTCGGTCGTTGTTAGGCGACGAGGGACGGCGACGCCTTTCAAAAGGCGGCTACCTATAGCGACGTGTTTTACGCCAGGTTCTGAGGCCGAGTTTCTATGAACCAGTTTAGGAGGCTTGAATGGCGTCAGCCTTGGGCGACGCAATTCAAGACAGAATCACATTAATTCATGTTATTAATATGTGTTACACTGTTAGATAGTTTGGTTAATTGCATAATTATAATCGTACTCGACGATGAGGATTCCTGTGTGACCGGATCACACCGTGTTGGGTTTCGTGCGACCGTGGACCTAGAGTGACAGTTGTAGCGCTTTATCACCCTGTGTTGGTGTGGGTGGAACACCGCGCCAGTGTGGGTGTGGCGGGGTGACGCCTAGTGAGAGAGGGTCACCTGGTGAACCTCGGGGTTAGCTAGTACCAGTGTGGGTGTGGTACCTGTGAAGTGTCACTCGTGCTGGGGGAAGGAGTAACCATTTAAGCCAGTTTGGTCTCAGCGGGTCGGTGTTTCCCACCTTCGTTTGTGTGGTTGGCATGTTTTGCCGAGACGTTGGTTGTGGGCTCCCCGGTAGACTGGTTTTAGAGATATGCATATTATATTTCGAATGCATGTGTTTTATATCGAGATTTAGGAGTAGTAATTACTGCTTTACTTACTTACTTCACCTTTAGCTGTGTTTTTGCACTTGTGGGTGTGTGAGTGGACTGTGGGGATCGGAGGATCCCTACTGAGTCTTTTCGTTAAGACTCACTCTTGCGGTTTTCAGGTGAGGGTTCCAGGCAGGCTTAGCGAGGAGAGGGCTGCTGAGAGTTGCGCGCCATCAGCTGTTGTTCCGGGGTATGCCCCGACGTAGTTGTTATTTTATTTCTGGCATGTACGCTTAATTATTTCTGTTCAGTTGGAATATGTAATTATTTGTTATGTCAAGTCACATTGTAATAACTTTTAATTCTTACACTTTCTTTTTAATTCAATGCGATGTGAATGTTTAGCTTAGTTTATTATTTATTTCCCAGACTTATCTAGATCCTGGTTTGGTTCCAAATTAATGATTCGGTACCCATTTAGTAATCGGATCCCCGATTATAGGGTGGCGGGTCGTTACACTTGTTTTATCAATCGAAATGGGATGGATCCGATCCCTAAATTATTTTTTATTCTGCTGCGTTTTCGGTCGGATTCCGACACAACGATCCCAACACATCCAAACCACAATATGAGGAGATTTAACATGACATGCAGCCAGCGGTAAGGCAAATGCCCACTGGCACTTCCACTACGTAGCAGGGGGACCCACCCGTCCCACTTAGACCGGGAGAACTATAATCAGGATTTTACCCGTTTGCCTCAGGTTGCGTCTTTTAACTTAATGTCTACCTCATAAGGATGCTTGTATGATTCAGACGCATGGACTCCTAAGGTGGCACTGTCCATAAGCATGTTCGATTTTAACATGGAAGACTTATAGAATGGGATTGAGGCATGGGTTGGGTGTCCATATAGGCTCATGTTAGCTTAGTAGTATATACTTAAGTTGTATGAAAATATATATTTTGAAAATAGGGCATTTGTAGTAGGAAAATAACCATGGAGAAAGAACAAATGTACTTGCCTTTAACTAGAGGCTTGCTTAGACTCGACAGAAGCTTCCTCGCGTCGCCCTCCAAGGCGTCTTGAACTAGCGCTAAGACCTCTCTACATTTTTTCCTAACTCTCTCTTTTTGTCTTCCTCTCTTCCTCTCCCTCTCTTCCTCTCTTTCTCTCTCTCTCTCTCACCCTGGCGTGGAGAAGAAGGAGGAGGGATGGGGATGAAATGGGAGGACCACCCTCCTATTTATAGAAGATGGGCTAGGCTTGGGATAGAGACATGTGTCTCTTTTAGGATAGGGATAATTTGGATTATGACATGTGGCTAGTGAGGTGGCATGGGGGTTTCTTAGGGACTAAGAAACCTTACCAATTTCCTTATCCTTTACCATGCCAGTATCCTTATCCTTTACTAATAATCGGTACATTTACATTTAAGTTCCTATATTTTCTATAATTAGCTTTTCACCTTTATTCAACACTTCTTCACCGAATTTAATCCTTTTTTAGTGATTTGAGGATACATCTAAAAGTTTTAAAATTTTTATCTAAGACCCTATAAAAATCATCTAATTGCTCCATAAGACATGAATTTTTCATAATTGCGTTTATACTTTTTAGGTACTTACGAGTATACCCTTTTTCATACTTTTGTATATGTTGGTAAAATTTATTACCATCCAATGGTACCATAAAGTTCCTAAAATTATAATTAAACTTTTCATGTAAGAACAATTTTGTAGGTCCTTATAGCTTGGCTTGACCCAATCCATATACATAGATACTATTGTTAAAAGGTCTGGCATGAAAATTTTCAAGAGAGATCTCATTTCGATGAGATATAAAACTTCTCTCTAAGGAGCAGTGTCTTAAGACTCCTGAAGAGAGGGAAATCATGGATAGCATCTCCTATGCTTTTGCAATAGGGTCTATCATGTACGTCATGTTGTGCAACGAGGCCTGATGTGGCATATACTCTAAGTGTTACTAGCAAGTATTAAGCGGATCCAGGTGATAATATTAGAAGGCCCTGAAATGTATCCTTAAGTACTTGAGAAGAACTAGCAAGTATTAAGCATATCCAGGTGATAACACTAGAAGGCGACCATATACGGACTCGAGCTTCCAGTTTGATCCGGATGATAGCAAGTCTATTTTGGATTTGTGTTTACTTTGAAGGGAGGTGCAGTGAGTTGAAAGAGTTACAAGTAGGAGACCGTTGCATATTCGACAACAGAAGCTAAGTACATTGCTGCAACTAAAGCCACCAAAGAAATTGTCCGGATAAAAAGTTCATCCCTGACCTTAGTGTTGTGCCAAGTATCTCTGATGCCGTCCCATTGTTGTATGACAACAATGTAGCTATTACTCAAGCAAAAGACATGTGGTCTCATCAGAAGTCGAAGTACATTTTAAGCCACTTTCATCTTATCAGGGAGATTATTTTCAGAGAAGATGTATTGGTGGAATGAGTTCCTTTAGTTGACAATATGGCATATCTACTAACGAAGCCTTTGACTCAAATTGTGTTTAAGGTTGTCTATGGATATGCAACATAAAGGGGATTGGCTTTAATCCAAGTAGGAGATTGTTGGTTATGTATATCCATCAAGCTAATCTCATAACTTGTACAATCTTATTCTTATACAAATAACAAAGGCATTTATATTCAATATGTGTAGTGCGATTTAACGTTTCATAATGAGGTCCATGAATGTGTAATAGATGTTAAACTATGATGAGATCATAAGATTAGCATCCTTTAAACACATATTTTTAATTATTTATAGTCTAAAGATATTTGAGAAGGATAAAAAATAATCGGTGGGACTAGTACATGTTACTCCTACTCATATTATGAGGATGATTGGTCTTATAGTCACTTGTGTATAGACATTAAACCGAACCTATAGGTGCTCATTGACGAATGAGTTTACTAAACTGATCCGACATGAATCACTGGATGGTAAGTTACATAACTGTCAACCAGTTTGATTCATCGTCACAATGATGTGTGTGGTCATTTGACCCAAGATATCAAAGACATCTTATCAGTGGACTTTTGGACTTTGAACTTGATTTATAGATCTCTAACCAAGGAGTCCTAATCAGTCAAGTGATTAGATCCAGTGGAATACCTTCGAAGGTGATTAAGTGTTCAATATGGGATCATTTGTTCTCGGTAATTAGAGAGAGAATGCTCTAAGAATGATGCTCATAAGTTCCTGGCCAGAATAGGACAACATATCATAAAAGGTCTTTTCTGATATTATTATGAAGCATCTAATCCAAGTAAGTGAACTATTTAGGGTTTGACAGTTGACTATATCCTATGTTAACTTGAGAGCATTGGTTTAAGTGAAGTATTATAAGCCATACGGTAATTGATGACGAAAAAGTTCCTTGAGCGGGTTGCTGAACCCTATTGCCTTCCTGGATCATATGGTGTTACTTGGCACCCAAGTTGATTGGAAACCCGATTGATTATCATGAGATGATAAATCAATTAAGTAATAATTTAGTATGAGATATCAAATTAGACACTTTAAGTCAGTAAGGGATTACTGGGGTTATTAGGCTCAAAATCAGACTGGCACTTGGGCCTAGAGGGTCACATGTACAAAGTTTTTTGATCAATGGTCTTTAAGTGGGATTTATATTAATTTAGGGATTTTTGTGAAAAAATGCCTCTTTTAATTAAATAATAGTTAGGAGGGAACCTTGGGCCAAGCTCCAGGATTTCTCGTTTGTGCCTGGCCATCTCCTCCTTTCTCCCTATCCAGGTCACCCCCTTCTCTCTCCTCTAATTCCCACTATCGAGCATACCGTTTGCATGTCGTGGCCACTACCCCGGAGAATAAACCTCGGCAAACGCGTCGAATTTGTTGAGGGATCAAGGATGAACTATCAATTAGAAGATCGTATGGATACCGCTAGAGGTCAGACACCTACGTGGTTAGCAGCATCGCTCCACCGGAACAGAACGAACGCAGATCTGAATCCACACAAGGTCATAGTTGATCACCCGATTACTTTTGCTTTGTCGAAACGGATCAAGGCAGGATCAAAATTTTAATTTATGTTGCATACTTGTTCTTCGTCTTTTTCTCATCTCGCCCGGATCCTTATAGGTTCCTTGATGATCCAAGTAGCCAAAACAAGTCTATGGGGTCCCCCAGAATTAGTGGTGTTAGTGTCGACGTCATGGCTCCCAAGGCCCAAAATAGAGATCTAGACATGGTGGTGTCGACACTAACAATAGTGGTATCGACACCCTTGGCATTCTAGGGTCCTAAAAATAGGACTACACAAGTAGCTCAATTTTGTAGGACCATAACTCTCAATATACACATCTAAATTGAAAATCGCTTTTTTTTTGTATGAAAGAGAACTAAGTTAAACATAATATATCCAAAAATCAAGTCAATTGGAGCATCACACAAGTCATGGTGCGCAAAATAGTAATTAATTGTCAATTTTTAGAGACAACCATACACTTATGAAGATGAGGGTCTATCTCACTGAAATCTTGACCAAAATTCATAAAATTTAAACCATGACATCTAGACATGAAGCTTAAAACATCCTCAAGCATGCATGGTGTTTTAATCTTAGAATCGTGAGCAATAATTCAAGAACTTAAGGAAGGAAATCATTTTCGCACTGAGCCAAACATACATGAAAAACTCATCTTGAAATCATAAAACCACACATCCATAAGCTAAATAAGAATATGAATGGTAATACAATTTGATAAACATCAATTCTGCATATGCATGTCCATTCTAAGCCCTTAAACCAATATGCACACCATGCATCTAGGGAAACCAAAGTATGAGCATTACTCTACCTTAGAACTTAAACTCTACCACCCCAAAGGGCTTTTTAGAACCAATCCAAGCCAAGGGAAGAAGATGAAGAAAAAATCCAAGAAACTTTAAGAGAGCTTATTCCTCGAAGAGAGCTTCAATGCCACCACCTAGAGTCTTCAATTGAGTTTCCTAAACATTATGGAAGCTTTCAATGACCACCTCCAAGCTTCTAAACTCACGTGCAAGCCTCCACCACTACAAAGAGCCAAGAGAGAGTGGGAGGAAGAGAGGGAAGAGCCTGGGAAGGAAAAGAGAGGGATGGATTCTCTCTCCCACCCACATTTAAACTAAGTGGAGTTTGCAATCACACCTTTAAATTATCAAAAATAGGCTCTTAGACCCATATATACCCGATGGGCTAACTAAAGCTCACTTTCTAAGGCCTAATAACTCTTATTTGGGTCTCAAAGTCTACTCACTAGTTCAAGCCATTCTAAGGTCATTTATCCACATTTCTAAGTAAGTTAAATCTAATAAGTATGGAACTGAATCCAATTACCACTAATTCACAGCGAACCCACTTAATTAAACTTAAATCACGCATAATCTACCATGAGAATATATTTAACTCGAATTAAAATATTTTAATAAAATTCAAACTAGTTTGGGCATAGTCAAACTTAGTCAAAATCCTTAAACATGTCCGAATATTCTGAACTGGAGGGTCGAGGAATTATAAAAGACAATATCTTTTGCAAATTTAAAATTCAAGCACTCCACTCTCTGTACACAAACTCCCTCTAGTTGAAGAAAAAATAGAGGGAAGAGTCTGCTTCAACTCCAAGCATTGCGCCCATTGTGGTCTTCTCCGTTCTATTGCCTGAAGCTCTCAAACCTCTTCATCGGCTGATCAAGACTCTATGAATCATTTTCTTTTCTTCTATTCTTGATTTGTGCTTATTGTTTACATAGTAGCCTTTTAAGAGGCATTTAATGTATAACTCTAATTAAATAATACTTGGGTGTTCATCTTCCTTGAGAGGAAGGAAAGACTTGTTGAGGCATGATGTTGTTACCTTTTTCTAAGGGAATGCAAAACCAACTAAGGCTGGGTAGTGTTGTTGGCTATATAACCTACAAGTAGTTTGTACCTTATGTAGCCTTTGAGTTAGTGGAACTCCGAAGTGGTCACTTGGGGACTAAACGCAGGTCTGAAGACCGAACTAGTATAAAAAATTGTTTGTTTGTATGACTATTCATTGTCTCTCACCCCATTCTTACTTGAGTTACTTGCTACACTTGTTTGATTTAGTGAGTAATTTTTATTTACCCATTCACCCTTGTAGGTTGGTCCAGAGCCTAGGCAACAATTGATTAATATCTATAGCAACTTTCACCCTAGCATAGGAGCTCCAAGTATCACGAACGCTCATAATTGGTTCTTGGACTTGGAACAAGGCATTCGTCAAGAATATCGTAAATCTTAATCCAAAAATCAACATTAGAGAGATTATATTTGAAGGGACTGCATTTGACGACTCCTTCAACAACAATGCGGCTATTATTGTAGTACAAAGGAGTCCTTTTATAGAGCTTTTATACTTCCTCCAATTCTGAAAGCCTCAAGAGGAACATATTTTATGCGTAGTCTAGAAATTGCCAATGTCCCTTTGCATTCCAAAGCCTAATTGTCCACTCTTTCAGACTAGTCGGGCAAATCTGGTCTATGGATAGGACTTTTGACAAAACACCATACTTCCCATCTTTATACTCATTTAGAGTCAGGGCTGCCTTCAATGACTATCTCATTTCTCTGTTCCATTAAGAGTAGGGCCTGAAACTTATCTAAGACTTCCCCTTCTTGGCTATTGTCCTCCTTTTCACCTAGAACAGAGGGCTCATCCATGACAGTAGGGGGCTGCGCTAGAGACTCAAATCAGGGGGTCAAAAAAAAAAAGGAACAACAAGAGGGAAGGTTTAGTGAAACTAGACTTGGGCAGGGGAGAAAAGGAAGAGAAGAGGTGGAGTTAAACCTAAAGAGAAGGGTTACAACTACATACAGGTTTTTGGAATTTTGAAAAGGTTCGACTGATGACCATTACTTGGAAAGGTGAGGAGTTACGTGATGAATAGTTTTCCTACTGAAAATAAGGAGATCATCTTCATTGTGAGCCTAACAAGTTTCTAGAATTAGTTGTTCCGGCCCTTTTAATTCCATTAGAGCTACCTAGAAATCAAAACTATAGGGGGGAAAGCAAACATGAGTTAAACAGAGACTGGGAGCAATAGAAGGAAATTGTTTCTAGAGAGAGAAAAGGAGAAAGAGGAATGTGGAAAAGGGGAGGATCACTAAGCAAAAGAATCGAGAAGAAAGGATTCCAACTAAGGAAATAATTGAAAGTTCCAAAAGGAGTACCTTTTGAGTGTGATATCTCAACTTACTTTCAATGTTGATGCAAAGTTGGCAATACAACATTTACTCAGTTGATGATGGCAAGATTGACCCTATCTTGGTGATGGCAAGGCTAAGAGCTTGTTTGATAACTAACTTAATTGACATCTAAATTAACATATTATTTTATAAAAATACCTCTGAATACTTAAAACTATTCATATTTTTGCTCTTTTGTTTCATTACAGTTGAAATCAACTGGGAATGTTATTTTTACATATATATCCCTCTAACTATAATATTTACAATTAGATCCCTAACTTTTCTATATTGCAACGATACCCCTAAATAATTAAAAGTACTCATAATCTTGTTCTTGTTTGTTTTATTACAGTTGAAATCAATGTTGGATGTGATATATATATAAGTCCCTAACTTCTACATATTGCAACAATACCACTAAGTAATTGAAAATACTAATAATTTTGCTCTTTTTGTTTTATTTGAAATCGATTGGGAATGTTGTTTTTACATATATTCCCTCTAACTATAACTTGGCATTTTCTAAAGACCGATTGTCAGTAGTTGCAAGCCATGTCCTTCTAGCATCCTTGTAAGTTGACAAAAGGAACAATTCATTATGCACACCAACTGTTTGACAAAATTCCTCACCCACCCGAGACCACTAGAGCAAGACAGAACTCCATGCCGTCCAGGTTAATGCAGCATCACCATCGCTAGGTAGCCACCTCCTCTTCCTCAATGGATCAAATTGATGTTGTCCATAGCTCCCCCGTGTCCCCTCCTTAAGCAGCTTTCTCTGCGCGGGTGTGCGACGGAGCTCGTTGTTCTTCCCTTGGCGCTAACATGTGCCCCCACAAGCCGTGCGCTGCAATGGACGAAGACCGTGTGCTGAAGGTGTTCAAGTGTTGCTCGGCAATGTTTGTAGTGGAGGGCCGGTTCTTGCCTGACCACATAGCACCTTACCCAGGGTATACTCGCTCGACCCGAATATGGCACTAGAGCTCAGGGTATGCGCAGCACGAGCGCCTTTGATGGCTAGATGGGCAGCCTCCGGTGTTGGTGGTGTTCCTCTGTTTCGGAAGCAAGGGCTACTTCACAACAGTGCAGGTGAAGGAGACGGCCGCGGTGCTAGAGCGCAGCGGGCACAGGTTCCTCTGGGTGCTCCTGCCTGGAGAGCCTCTGGTTTGGAGCGCCCATGCTCTCCTGGCTGTTGTATGCCAAGCAGCACTTAAACGCGTTCAGGTAGGAGTTTGATAACTCTCAATGATCCCCGACGAGTGCGAGACCTCTACCGACGTTGGAGGATGTTATACATCGCACTTTTACAACTATTAATAAATTTAATTAATTTAAATTAAATCAATTAACTAATTATAAGAATCTATGACAGAGTTTAAGTAACTTAATTTAGTCTAATTAACTCAATTATGAAAGCCCAATAGCCCAATTATGCTACTAAGAATAGCTTACTAATTTAGTTCAAATTCTGGGTTGATATATTAGATAGCAACATAGTAAAATAATGATATCTTTCTATAAATTTTTTTAATTAAGGCATAATTGATATAATTGGAAAGAGAATAAAAAGATTTATAACTTTGTAGAAGACTATTTTTACTAATTAAGATGTTTTAGAGGTTAAAAATATCAAAGATCAATTTTAGAAAGGGCTACCCATAAAGAACAAGTCCTAATCGGATTAGGATTTGAATTAGGAAACAAAATATGGTATAATTAGTGTTAACTACGACCTAAAAAGTTATGTATAACATATTTGACTTAGATTAGAAGTAAAATATAATAAATTTGAATATAATTAAGATTCTAATTAATGAATAGAAAGTCATAATTAGAATCCTGCTTAAACTAGGATTCTGTACACAGTTTACTTGACATGGTCTTAATATTTTAAACATAGCTCCGTGTATACAATTCTAAATTAAGCAAGATAACTCCCATTAGAACTATGACTCAAAATTCTAAAAGTTTTATGAATACGATCTGTTTAAAATGAGTCGTTTCCTAATCGGAATCAGGACATCTTTAAGCATAAAGGAAATCTGCCAGATTTCTGAGTTCGGAGTACTCATGATAGCATATCAGTAAAATATGTATATCATTTTGTATAAATGTTCAAAAATAGTGAGCTTGGTGGCATTAGAAAGATAATAAAAAGTTATAAAATTTTGTAGAAGAGAGTGTTTCTTAATTCGAATGTTTAAGAGGCTTAATTTAAAGGTCTTCAGAAAAAGAAACTGTAAGTAGCGTGAGCAGAGTCCGATTTGGATTAGGAAATGACTTTGACTTGGAGATTAAGTTATGGAGAGTAGAAGTTCGACTTTAGTAAATAAAGGAGGTGTTGATGGTTATATTAAGAGAGTAAATAAGCATAAATAGAGGTATGTAGTCATGCTTAAAGTTCTATTGCATGCAACTCTCTTCCAATGATAAGTTCATGTGGTGTTTTTAAAAGAATATAGTTGTTCATGGTTATTTCTTTTGGAGGTTTGATCCTAATCAATGTTTTGTGTTATTGGAGGCTTAAAGAATGTGGGAAATAGCTTAGAGAATGTGAAAAATAGTTTGGAGGAAGAAGAAGGCATTGATAAATAGGAAGGAAGCCATAGGAGAGTCAAGATCCGATCTTTCTTCAAGAGGTAGATGGATAAATGTACACATGATCTATTTTGTATTAAAAAATTATGTTATTTTTGAAAATTTTAAAAAAATAATAAATTAATAATAACTTTGATTTATATTCATGATATTCAAGTTTCCGATTTTTGTGATCTTATTTTCTATTTATTCCATGATTATTATCTCAGCCTATATAATCTGTCTGTTCAATTTGTTCTGTTTCTAATTATGATCACACGAGTTACAGATTTTTTTCCTCCTTGGTCCAATGCTCGATTGAGATGAAATTTGGTCAAAAGTCTATTTGTTATGTTATATTAATGTACAATAAATTTAATAATTTTAATTTTTTTTAATATTCATTCCATAATATTATTTTCAAACTATACAATCTATCCATACAGTATTGAAATCTCAACTTGTGAATCCTATATCTCATTTGATTCACGTTCAAATCATACAAAAGTTTGTAAAGACCTTTGTTATATTATCCTTGACGTATATATAAAGTTTGAGAATTTTATGACTTCGTTTGATATTCCGTTCATCTTCTGTTTTGATTTGCTGGAATTCTATTTAAGTTGGATTTTTCGAATTAAAATAAGAATCCAAAATCATATCAAACAAATTCAGAAATTGATGAAACTTTGTACACACTTTAAATATGATCTTTTTGACATGTTCGCCAAGTTTGATAATTTTCTGAAACTCTGTTTGATATTATTTGGTCTATTTATTAATTTGTTAATTCTGAAAATTAATTTTGATGGCCGAAAAATATGTTTGTTATTTCGAAAATTTTAAGAAAATTCCTTTGACTGTCGTTTCTATCCAGTAACGTATTTTGATCAGCTTTACTCTGATTATCCGTATATATGACTACGATGACTCTCTAAATAGTTATTTTGTATATAAAAGTATGTATTTAACTCTTATATGTACGTATCAATTTAATAATTCAATTTTTAGATCTATGCTCACCTTTTGTCATCATTTGATCTCTGTTAATCTGATTGTGTCATAAGTATTTGACTTTGTTTGGACATTGCCATCTTAAGGAGATATTTGACCTGATTCTATTATAAGCATCCATATTAGATAAGGTATTTTGTTTAGAACCCGAGGATAAACGGATGGAATCCTGATTTCCAGCCGGCTAAAACCAGGGGACGGCGATACGTAACACCCTGGCGGTTTGGAGTTGGGTGGGACTTAGACTCTCCGATTCTACGCAATGACTAAGACCATTGCATCATTTGTCTAGATGCTTTGGTATTTGTTTTGTTTGACTCCTTATGTTGTGGTTTAAGTGCATGTTCGTTATGATATGATTTGATTTGTTTGATTGACACATAAATATGAAATCTTTACTCCATATGTTCATTTGAATTCAGCTTAATCATTTGAATCTTTTGATCATTCTGTTTAGCTATCCTTTTACAATCATATGAATCTGTCTTAACTATATGATCCATGATATGAATATGATTTGATAAGCTACTACGCCATGATATTTGCCATTTGATATGATATGTGCTCAGGAGACGGCGATACGTAACGACCTGACAATTTGATATGTTATATGATATGTTCTGATTATGGCTAGTAGAATTTGATATGTCTGATATGAGTTCGATCATGCCATATATGCTATATGTTAATTAATCTATTCATACTATTAGAAAACACATTTGATTTGATAATCTTATATTTGATCATGTTTTGTATTATGTTCTTATTTGAGATATATGTAGAACTGTGTAAGATTACGTTTAGTATAATTGTATAATGTGATTTGTAAAATTTACTATATGTTAAATCATGTGGATGATTTGAAGCCTACTGAGTGGTTATACTTATAAATCCTATTAATAGTTTCAGAATTTGAGAAAGAGAACATGGAATCTAAAGAGACTTCTGATTGAGACATTTGACATTTTTGGAAAGTTATTTAGATTGAAATTTATAACTTGCTTAGACTTGATGTAATAGGGATAATGAGAGATTGATGTATTTTATTTATTTGGTGAGATTGAGAATTTATACACAATTGATGGATATTGTAATTTGTAAACTTTGGTATTGACTATATTTGGATTAGTTGATGGTTGTGGCATTTATTTAAATTGTCTTATAGTTATTTAGCTCTCATATCTGTTCGTTATGGTGGAATTTGTTCTAAGATTACGTAGTCGGATTTCGAGTTTAAAAAAAAAAAAAATGGATCTGGAGCGTAACAAAGGAGCACAAGACCTCCTTCTTCGACGTTAAGATAAGTAGGGAGGAAGAGGACATAAGCCGAATGTGGAGTCAGGGGAGCACAAGACCTCCTTCACCGCCATAAGGACGAGCATGGAGGAAGAGGAGAGGAGCTGTATCGAGCCTGAGGCCTTTGCCGACATCAAGGGAGTGTGAGATCTCCTCCGCCGGCGTCAAGACGAGTAGGGAGGAAGAGGAGCAGAGCATGAGAGAGATGTGGCGTGGGGGAGACGGGGCTTCACAAAAGGGGGTTGGCAATAGGTTTTCAACCTCTGAAAAAGAAAAAGTCGGATGCCCCTCACTTTTTTTTAAGAGAAAAAATAAGAGAAAAAAGGTAAATGTAGACTCAATTCGAGATGTTTCACAAAACAGTCTAAATTTTGGATGTCTGATCACTTCAAACAATAGAAGTTCATTGAGAGTTATCAAACACCCCCTAAGTTAAAGTCGATTTTGTCAATACTAATTTTAAGTCCTTTTTTCAGACCCACCCCATGGATGTTTTAGTGTGTGTCAGAGACGTGTCATCTGACAGGGCTCGTTAAGTTGGATGGTTAGTTTTAAGGCTTTTCATTTATAAGCTTCTGAAAAGTTTTGATATTGCAAATAATTATTTTTAATCTTATTATTTACAAATAAGTTCTTGCAATTTCAACTTTCTTACAAAAAGTTATTTTGAGTTCTTTTTTGGTGTCACTCTCATGGAACTTTTTTGTAACATTAAAGGGCTTTGCACCAATTCACGGGAGATTGTGGGAGCTTATTCGTAAATACTTAACTTATAGGGACTTATTTGTAAATCACTATATTTTTGAGATTTTTTTTAAAACTTAAATGATTGGAAATTAATTTTTATTAAAATAATTATTTTAATGAAAAATTTGTAAAAAACCAAAGGGAGAAAAGGGCGAGCTGCGACGGCCGAATCTCGGAAACGGACGACAAGCAGATGGCGGGCTCTTCCGCCTTCTCATGGCTCCTTGGCCGCGGCGGCGCTAGGAAGAGTGGGAAGAATGAGGCGAAACGGGGAGAGGCATTCCAGGCGGAAGCGGCGGCGGCGGAGGAACTGGGAGTAACAGAGCAACTGCGGGAGTTCGTGAGGAGCTTCCGCATCGACACCTTCAAGGAGTTCCGCCTCCCGACTGTGCAGCAAGGTGAGGAGGGGAGGGTTGCTTTTCTTCTCTCCTTTCTTGTTTTATTTATTCTCGTGCGTACACTATCAGATTATACAGACAGAGATAAGTTGGGACTTGGGAGGAGCGAGAATTTGAAATTTTGGTGTAAAATCCCTTTCGAATTCTGGACGAAGGTATAAATTTGGTCATATTTTTATGAATTATAGTTCCATCTGCATTTTTTTTTTCCTTTTCCCACAACCAACCTCTCTCTCTCTCTCTACATATATATATATATATATAAATACATATATATAGATAAAAATAAAATAGAGAGGCCGTCTGATTGATTGATGGTGGGTGGGGTGGCACAACGGAATACAATGGAGGGTCCGGAAAATTTTCTGCAGCAATTAAGGTTGAATTTGTTGTAGCAACTTCTATTTATGAAGAAAATCTCCGAATTCCAGTTAGAACAAAACAAACAACATTTAATCACAACGCCTACGCATTGGCACCTATTGCTTGTCTTGCTTTGCTATTTCTTCTGTTGTTTACTATTTTTCTGGATGATGGACAGACGATCCATGCACTGGCGGGGACTCTCGTCCTATGGATCACAGCTCTAATAACAACGTCCAAAAGGACCTTACTGAGTGGCAAGAGAGGCACGCCCTGCTTGTTCTCTCCACAGTCAAGGTAGAGAACCTGAATCCCATTCCCTCCACATACATTTCACCATTCCCTTATCATCGTCTCTTCTTGCTTCATGCTTATGACGAGTTGGTGAGCTACCAAATTACTACTTCATGATTGTGAACCGTTATCTGTACTCTCGTTTTCCGTTCAGGAGCAGAGATATCACAAGGATCTGACAATGCCATTCCCCCTTTGCTATCAGGGCAATGATCTGCCATTGTTGTTTTTACATTACGAAAGGGTTGTTATACTTTTATATAGTCCTTATATGTCTGTCAAGCAAGGGAACTGACAATAAAGTAGCATCGGTATTCTATGCTTCATTCTTTTCCATAACTGGAAGAAGGATTACATTAAAAGAACAAACAGAAAGGACTGTGCAAGTTATACCATACGCTGCACATGGATAGTTATGGAAAGTAAGACTTACTTAAGAAGGTATTGTGGAGTGGGAATCTGTTGGACACCTTGCGCGGTTCCCTTTCCAGACCAGGCAGAAGAGCTCCTGCCTCCTTTCCTTGAGCTCGTATGATCACCGTTGGATTGAAATGAGAACCTGGAAGAATAGCGGATGAAGAACAGAAGAAGAACAAATGCAGAGCAGAGAGGAGGAAAGCTGAATAGGGTGATAGCAGAAAGTAAAGAACTGAGCATTCCGAATTATCTTGCCCATTTCCCCCAAATCTCATCTATTAATAAGGATCACATACAACTGAAATGTTCCGGCTAACAGCCTTTACAATTGCCAGCTAATTGGCTAAAAATAGAAAACGGAAACAGTTGGAGCGTTGAGCTCGTTTGAATGGCCGTTATGGCCATTACTACAGTAAACTACAGTAACTTTTTACAAAAATCCATTACAATTCCTCCCCTCCTTATGAAATGACCTTGTCCCCAAGGTCAAAGTCCGTGTACATGGAAATGAAGTCGTAGTAGTCCATCCAGGATGCATCAGTGGCAGCTTGATCCTTCCACTGGATGAGGAGTTGAGGTACATGTAGGTTGTTTCTTTTGAAGAGTCTGCGTCCCAATATAACATCTGGTGCTGGTTTGATCACAGGAAAGGATATAGGAAGTGGATCAACTGGCAGCTGGGCAGTACCATGAAATTTCTTTAACTGAGAAATATGAAATACATTGTGTATCCTACTAGAATCAGGCAGAGCAAGTTTATAAGCTACTTGGCCAATTCGTTCCAATATTTCATAGGGTCCATAATATCTTGCAGCCAGCTTATTATTGGATCTTTGAACAACTGAGCCTTGTCTATAGGGTTGCAGCTTCAAATATACAAAATCTCCCACCATATACTCTTTGTCAGTGCGGTGTGTGTCTGCCAAACGCTTCATACGCGCCTGTGCCTTGGATAAGTGTAGTTTGAGTCTTGCAGTAACTGATCTCTAGTAGTAAGGGTGTCAGCTACATCTTCAACGAGTGCAGTGTCTTGCACATAAGAAATTAGGGAAGGAGGAGGTATACCATACACTGCCTGAAATGGGGTTGTGTATGTGGAAGAATGCCTGGAGGTGTTATAAGAAAATTCAGCCCATAGAAGCCAATCTAACCATTTGTTTTGTTGCTGTCCACAAAAACACCTGAGGTATGTTTCCAAGCATTTGTTAAGAGCTTTACTTTGACCATCAGTTTGTGGGTGATATGCAGTGCTCATTTTGAGCTGAACACCTTGCAGCTTAAATAGCTCTTTCCAAAAAGCACTAGTGAATACAGTGTCCCTGTCAGATATTATAGATTTGGGTATCCCATGCAGTTTCACAATGTTACACATAAATTCTTTAGCAACCATAGCAGCTGAATAGGGATGCTTTAGTGGAATGAAATGAGCATATTTGGAAAGTCTATCTATCACCACTAATATAACTGTCTTTGATTGAGAGTTGGGAAGCCCTTCAATGAAATCCATAGCAAGATCAGTCCAAATATTATCCGGAATTGGTAGAGGTTGGAGTAACCCAGCTGGAGATTGAGATATATACTTGTATCTCTGACAAACATCACAATGCTGAATGTACTTCTTAACATCTTGATTAATGCTAATCCAATGGAAGCTCTCCTTAATTCTGTGTAATGTTTTGTGGTATCCAAAGTGACCTCCCTGTGGTGAATCATGACAGAATTGGAGAACCTGATTTGTGAGGTAACATGCTGAGTGTAAAAACAATCTCTTTTTGTAATATAATAAACCACCCTGACAAGAATATAATGCTGGATTAAGGTCTCCTGATTCCCATTTGGATATATATTCCTGAAATATAGGGTCAATTTGGTAAGCATTTACCAACTCTTTTGTCTATTCAGGTTGTAGAACTGATAAAGAAAAGTGAACACTGGATTCATGAATCCTTGAGAGAGCATCTGCCACTAAATTGTGGTGTCCTGACTTATAATGAACTTCAAAATCATACCCCATTAATTTCAATAACCACCTCTGCTGAGCTAGGGTATGAATTTGTTGTTTCATAAGATGTCTTAAGCTTTGGTGATCTGTTCTGATGATAAATTTCCTGCCAACCAGGTAAGAGTGCCATTTCTGTATGGCATATAGTACAACTTCCATTTCTTTATCATATACAGACATTCCTTTTTGTTTTTCAGAAAAAGCATGGCCTAGATAGGCTATTGGTCTACCACTCTGCATTAATACAACCCCAATCCCCAATCCACTTGCATCACTTTCAATAACAAAAATTTATTGAAAATTAGGTAATGCTAATACAGGGGATGTGGTCATAGCTGTTTTAAGAGCCTTAAAAGCCAATTGAGCATCCTCATTCCAATCAAAGTTGTCCTTTTTTAACAACTTGGTTAAGGGTGCTGCAATCATTCCATACCCTTTAACAAATTTCCTATAATAGCCAGTAGGTCCTAAAAATCCTCTCAGTCTTTTAGTAGAGGTAGGAATTGGCCAATCTAGGATGCTTTTGATCTTTGATGATTCCATGGAAACCCCGTCAACCGAAATAATTTGTCCAAGATATTCAATTTTATTAACACCAAATGCACATTTAGACTGCTTCACAAAGAATTGATGCTGTCTCAATGTGGATAGGACAGTGTATAAATGATGTAAGTGATCTGACCACGTTTTGCTGTAAACCAGTATGTCATAAAAAAAAACCAACACAAATTTCCTCAAAAAGGGTCTAAATGTGTGTTTCATAACATTTTGGAATGTTGAAGGAGCATTTGTGAGGCCCAATGGGCTGACCATAAACTCATAATGCCCCTAATGAGTGCGAAAGGCAGTTTTTGGGATGTCTTCCTCAGACATCCTAATCTGATGGTAGCCTGAACGCAGATCTAATTTGGAAAAAAATTTGGACCCATGTAGTTCATCTAATAAATCATCAACCAAGGGAATAGGGAATTAGTCCTTGATGGTTTGCTGGTTTAAAGCTCTGTAATCCACACATAATCTCCAGGATCCATCCTTCTTCTTGACTAGTAAGACAGGAGCTGAGAAGGGACTGTTGCTAATTCTGCATAAGCCAGAATTAAGGAGTTCTTTGACTTGCTGTTCTATTATGGTTTTATGATGAGGTGGATGTCTATAAGGTGGAACCACCACTGTTTTTGACTCATCTTGCAGCTTAATACTGTGATCAAATTGTCTAATAGGTGGTAAGTCAGTGGGTTCAGCAAATATGTCAGAAAAATTCTGCAACAACTGGTTTAAGTCCTCAGGCATATCAACAGTGATTTCCATGGTGGTGACAGCAGCAGTGGGTTGTTGAACCTGAATAGCATAGATAGTTTTGGCTCCTCTGAGCTCTTTACTCATGTGGTTTTCTGAGACTAAGTGTACCTGATCGTCTTTCAATGAGGATAAGCAATGAGTAACACCATCTAGTGTAAACTTCATTGTCATATGTTCAATGTTTAATATGATGTCCCCCAATGTGCGCAACCAAGTGGCTCCTAATACCAAATCAAAACCTCCCAAAGGTAGGACCAGCAGGTCCAATGTGAATGCCAATGATTGAATGGTGAGCTGGACATTATAACAAGCCCCTTGACATTGTAGCTGAATTCCAGAAGCCACTTTGACAAGTACTTGAACATTGTTATTAATCTTGAGTCCCAGTCTTTGTACCACTGTAGGGTCCACAAAATTGTGTGTGCTGCTACTATCAATCAGAATTAGTACATTCAAGTTTTGAAGAAGGCCCATCACTCTTAACGTACCTTGGGCTTCTAAATCAGTAATAGCATGAGAAGATATAGTGGGTTGGATGAAATGTAATTCAGAGTAATCAATATGCAAGTCCTGTTCTGGTTCACTAGGGTCCTCATAGGTATCATCTGGGAGGACTTGAAGCAAAAATAGTTTGTGTGATTTACAAACGTGTCCCTTGTACCATTTATCATCACAATTGTAGCAGAGTCCTTTTTCTTTTCTTTCCTATAGTTGCTGAGGGGTCATCCTTCGCACAGGAGGAGTAGTACTGGCTGCAGTAGCATGGGCAGGTGTAGGTAGTAAAGGAGGCTGATGATTGGGTGAGGGATGCATTGAACTTGAAGTAGAAGGATGTGAATTATGGAAGAATTTCCTTCTTGCCAAATATTTAACTTCTTGAATGCGGGCAATTTCCATTGCCTGCAACAGAGATGTGGGTTTGAAAGATCGAACCTCACAAGAAATGTCATCCCTTAAACCGCTTAGGAAGGTTCCCAACAAATGTTCTTCTGAAACCCCTTTGATTTTGTTAGATAGTCTCTCAAATTCTCTTTGGTAATCCAACACAGAAGTAGTCTGTTTCAGTTTACTCAAGGAACCATGAGCATCTAAGGATGAAATAGGTCCAAATCTAACTTCAAGTGCTTCAACCAACTCATTCCATGATATAGAAGTTTTTGTGCTGGTAAAATGCCAGAACCACTGCAGTGCTTCGCCATCTAAATAATACGATGCTGTAGAAACTTTTTGAATTTCAGGAATTTTATGAAAAGTGAAAAACTGGTTTGCTTTGTAGCGCCATATAGCCGGATCTATTGATCCATCATAACATGGAAAATCAAACTTCTTTGGACGAAATATGTTGACACGAGGAGTAGAATCTTCTGAAGAACTTTGTGATTCTTGGCGATGGAGCATGGATTCGATAGAAGAAACGCGATCTAACATACTAGTGAATTGCTATTGCATTTCTGAAACCAAGGCTTGGAAAGCCCCAAGATCCTCAGACGCCATTGTTATAGATTTGGTTCTCGAGGTGGGCTCAAACACCAAATTGATGGACACCTTGCGTGGTTCCCTTTCCAGACCAGGCAGAAGAGCTCTTGCCTCCTTTCCTCGAGCTCGTGTGATCGCCGTTGGATTGAAATGAGAACCTGGAAGAATAGCGGATGAAGAACAGATGTAGAGCAGAGAGGAGGAAAGCTGAACAGGGTGATAGCAGAAAGTGAAGAACTGAGCATTCCGAATTAGCTTGCCCATTTCCCCCAAATCTCATCTATTAATAAGGATCACATACAACTGAAATGTTCCGGCTAACAACCTTTACAATTGCCAGCTAATTGGCTAAAAACAGAAAACTGAAACAGTTGGAGCGTTGAGCTCGTTTGAATGGCCGTTACTACAGTAAACTACAGTAACTTTTTACAAAAATCCATTACAGAATCCCTGTGTGGAAAAATATGATGGCCAGAAGTGCTGTTGACATGGTTAATGGGGAGAAATTCTGGGACTTGCGAAGGAGGCAGAGCTGATCATTTAAAGAAATACATCATGCTGGCTGATGTTTTCCTACTTCATGGCCTGGCCTGGTGGCCATCTCGGGATTATTCTTGTCTCTTTCTTCGGGCAAGTCAAGGGTCATAGTCTTCTTCATGGCTTGGCCTGGGCTTGTTCTCTCTTTGGTGAGGGGTGTGTCCTCCTTTTAGTGCTCATTATTTTCTTACTGTTTTATTATTTTGTAACACGTTGTTTGTTCCATGAATTGGTGGGTACTATACAGTCTATTACTCAGGCAACGAGAAAATACCATGGGTGGTGCTAATTGGTTTTGTTTGGGTTGTGTTTAAATGCTGCTGAAATTGTCTTGCCCCTTTGAATTTGATTGTGGCAGTGATGGTGATGCAATCAGCATCATTGTCATCATCATCCAATCCTAATCTGATCCCGGTTGATCTTGTTTTATTCCATAAAGTGCCAATTTTCACTTTCCAATGAAAGCGAAATTGGACTTTGGGTACTTGGTTTTAGCAAAATATCATTTTGATGGTTTTGAGAAAATGCCATTTTGAGACTTTTCCCTCCTAGGCTTGGTGACTCAACTATTTGTTTGATTGATAATTCATTTGAATTGTTGACAAGGTAGGCGGAATCGGATTGGGACCTTGGATTGGCAAGATCTGAGACAATCTGGATTGGGATTGGATTTGGCAGATCCAAAGGAAGAAAGTCGACCATTGGATCGATTTGATTTTAGTTTTTAGAAATAAAGAAAAATAAATAAAAATGAAGATAAAATCATAAAATTTTAAAAAAGAAAAAGTAGGAAAATTCCAACTATCATAGGTTAATTCAGCTTGGATTGGCTGATCCTAGTAGATTCAACCAAGGTGTGCTGGATCGGCACCGATCGGCCGATCTGATCAGATTTTGGCCAATTGATCCGATCCTATGCCCTGATCCTCCGTCCTGAAATCGGGATCCAACGAGATCGGACCGGATTTGCTGATCTTGGGATTAGATCGGCCGGATCGGAGTGGATTGGCCGATCTGGTCATTAACGACTAGTTTCAAACTAGCTATCTAGTCGGATCCGGCCATCAAGCTATTAGGAACATTCCCAATGGCTAACTAGGGACTTGGGGGTCTATATAAAGTTATAAACGCCCCAAGCCTATTTTCCATCCCCATTAACACTCATTCTCATTTCTCTCTCTAAGCTCTTATTTGCTCTCTAAAGCTCTCATTAGGTGTAATTGAACTTTGGAGGGTTGTTCTCTACTACAGTTGGGCGACATCTCCACGTTTTTTTTCTTTCTTTCTAACTCTCTCTCAAAAACTCTCTTTATTCTCATTTCTATCTCTCTCTCTCTCTCTCTGTTTCTCTTTTCTAAAATTTTTATTTTTCAAGTTTCAACAAAACTCAACTTTCTACTTTCTAAGTTTCTATATCTCATTTTTTAAACTTAAACTCTCTCTCTCTCTTTCAAATTTTATATTTGTACTTTGACCTTTCATTTTTCATTTTTAAAATGTTTAAGTTGATGCAAAATGAGGCAACATTGGTAGCTTCTCGCAGCGGCCCGGGATGGAACCATTGCACCCCTGTGGACATGCAACAACGAAAGGTGAAGTATAATCATTGTAATAGGATAATTTCAGGTGGAGTCTTTCATCTAAAGCAACACTTGGCGGATCTCAAAAGAGAGGTAAAATCTTGCTCTAATGCACCATCGGAGATCAGAAATCAATGCAAGAACTACCTAGAATAGCAGGATGCTGAAAGAGGTGTAACATCTGTTATGAGGGGTTGGATTAGAGAGGAGATGACTTGTCCTTCCGCTAGGAGAAGAACCCCAATATACAGAAATAAGGAGGTCTACAATATTTGAAGACTTTTCTCGAGGTAATATTATACACATCACCAATTCTTGGGATCCTTTACCTAAAGTAACTTTCAATTTTAACAAATTATTTCTCTTCTTTTATTATTTCTTGAGATGAATTGTGGCGTGCAATGGAAGAAAACATAAGATCCTTTGCAGAGGAGGATATATAGACTCATAGGCAGCATCGTGGGCAAGGAAGTGGGTTTGGGCAAGGATCTAACAAAGAGAAAATTAACAACCTAACTAGGGATGATTATCTTAGGGTAGGTCCCATAGATCCTTTTCTGACATGAAGGAGTAGGCAACCATCTATTACGGCTGCCACGAAGAATTTGAAGCTGTGTAAGGAAAAGATTGGTCATGCTGTTGCCAGATGGTTGATCTATAATGCTGTGCTGGCCAACACTACCTAGGGTGTTTATTGGGAGGACATGATTGAGACAATTGGAGAAGTAGGTAAGGGAGTTCTAGGATCAACACTCAAGGGGATTTACAGCATAGTGGGCAAGGAAGTAGGTTTGGGCAAGGATCCAATGAAGAGAAAATTAACAACCTAACTAGGGATGATTATCTTAGGTTAGGTCCCATAGATCCTTTTCCGACATGAAGGAGGAGTAGGCAACCATCTATTACGGCTGCCACAAAGAATTTGAAGCTGTGTAAGGAAAAGATTGGTCATGCTGCTGCCAGATGGTTGATCTATAACGTTGTACTGGCCAACACTACCAAGGGTGTTTATTGGGAGGACATGATCGAGACAATTGGAGAAGTAGGTAAGGGAGTTCGAGGACCAACACTCAAGGAGATTTACAACATTTACCTACCTCAAAAGGTGGATGATCTCAGAGAATATATCACGTCCTTTGAAAGAATATGGGATGTGAGAAGCTACACAATCATGACTGGCAGTTGGACATGTGAGCATATCTAGTTTGATAATTTTAAGGTATCTCTTTAATTCATGGTATGATGTTTTGACCTAATTGTCATTAATTTTTGAACAGACATATTAAGGAAGAGTATGATCAACTTCCTTATATACTGTCAAGCTGGGACCATTTTATGGAAGTCGGTTGATGCCAATGGTAAGGTCAAGAATGCTGAATATCTTTGCAACTTAATTGATAACATTGTGGAGAAATGGGAGAGGATCGGGTTGTGCACGTTGTGACGGACAATGCAGCTTCATACAAAGCCATTAGTTAAAGTTAATGGTGAAGTGACTACACCTCTATTGGTTACCTTGCTCGGTCTACTCTCTAGATTTGATGTTAGAGGACATTGGCAATGATGCAAATTTGAACTAGATTGTAAAGAGTGCCCGATTCATCACCTCCTATATCTACAACCACAATTATGTGCTCACATTGATGCGTGAACACACTAACCAGAGAGAGTTGCTACAACCTGGGGTAACTTGTTTTATTTCTACTTACATTTCTTTAGACAATTTGCATCTCAAAAGTGTCCTTTAATGCAAATGATTTCAAGTAAGAAATGAGAGAATTGGATGACAAGGTATGCAAAACAATCAAATAGGGCCAAGGGGAAGCAGGTGGAGGAGTTGATTGAGAACATAGATTTCTGGAGGGACATTAAGATGATACTTAGTGTAGTAGAATCTCTTGTGCGTGTTTTGAGGATGGTGGATGATGACGAGAAGGTTACAATGGGCTACCTATATGAAGCAATGGATCGCATGAAGGAAGACATCCGAAAGGTGAACAAGACCAACTATAGAAAGTGGTGGGACATTATAGATGCAAGATCTTTGTAGTCAAAGGCGAGAGGCGACTGAGGCGACCAGGGGGTCGCCTTAGCCTCAAACGCCTAGGCGATGGCCTAGGCGTTTGAGGCGACATTTTAAAAAATAAATAAATTGTAATTTACTTATTATACAAAATGTCAAAAACACAAATACAATCATACATAATGCCATATTCATTCATCCAAATTATCAAATATAACCAAATAATTTTAAATCAAACTAATTGAAATAAAAGTTAATCATTCAAAGATGTAATCAACAAATTGATGGACATTTTGCTACTAACTAAATCCACCATAATGAAAAATTATCAATGAAATGCTAAGTAAACACAATATAAATGTATAAAGAGAGATTGAGAGAGACAGTGTAAGAGACAGACAGAGAGAGATTGAGAGAGACAGTGCGTGAGAGAGACAGAGAGCAAGAGAGAGTGAGAGAGATAGATAGAGAGAGTGGATGTCGGGGGAAGGGGAGAGACAAACAGAGAGAGTGGGGGTCGGGGGAGGGGAGAGACAAACAGACAGAGAGAGATTGAGAGAGACAGAGAGCAAGAGAGAGTGAGAGAGAGAGACAGAGAGAGTGGGGTCGGGGAGGGGAGAGAGAGAGAGTGTGCGTGAGAGAGACAAAGAGCAAGAGAGAGAGAGAGACAGACAGAGAGAGGGGGGGTCGTGGGAGGGGAGAGAGAGACAAAGAGCAAGAGAGAGTGAGAGAGATAGACAGAGAGAGTGAGGGTCGAGGGGAGGGGAGAGACAGACAAAGAGAGATTGAGAGAGACAGTGTGCGTGAGAGAGACATAGAGCAAGAGAGAGAGAGAGACATACAAAGAGAGTGGGGGTCGGGGGAGGGGAGAGAGAGAGACAGAGAGCAAGAGAGAGTAAGAGGGTTGGGGGAGGCAGAGAGAGAGGGTGGGGGGAGGGGAGTGTGCGTGACACAGGGAGAGAGGGGCGATGAGAGAGAGAGAGAGAGAGAGAGAGAGAGAGAGAGAGAGAGAGAGAGAGAGAGAGAGAGAGAGAGAGACGCTTACTTGCCGCGGTCGTCGCCGTTGCCGTTGTCGTTGCCGTCGCCGGAGAAGTAGGCCGCTGCCGCTGGAGAAACTTCCCGCCGTTGCCGCTGCCGCTGCCGCCGAAGATGCTTCCCGCTGCGCTCGTGTCGGGGGGCTCGGGACGCAGGGCAGGTAGGGTTCGATGGAGTGGATGGGGGGTCTATATAAGCTGGGCCAGTTTTGTATGGGCCGGTTTAAGCCCGAATCGAACCGGACGCATATTGGGCTCGGTGGTTTTCTTTTCTTTTAAATTGGGCCCAGTAAGGCGCTCGAGGTGCTGAAGGCGTCAAAGGCGCGCCTAGGCGAACGAGGCGTTTCCCGCAATCGCCTAGGCGAAAAGCGGGAAGGTGAGGCGCCATACCAGCTCCTTGCCTCGTCGCCTCGGGCGCCTTTGATAACACAGTGCAAGATAGTATAAGACACTTCACCATGATCTACATGTAGCAAGAAACCACTTTCTATTATATACTTTTCATCATTTATATTTGACAATTACTTAGGTAACTGACTTGTAGGTCATTTCTTTAACCCAAGATATCAATATAGTACGGCTACTCGACATTTGCCGGATGATGAAGAAGTCCTTCGTGGGACTAAAATATCATTATGCGTACATTGGTGGATGAGGACCGAGTTATGGTAGCATGCAACAAGATGCATGGCTATAGGCTCAAGACATTGCATTTCGGGACTCACCATGCTCAAAGGGCAGTTGTGCTGCTATCACCAAGTAATTAAACTATTAACTATCAAAGACTTACAGGGCTTGCATCTTTTACATAACCTATGTTTTGGTAATTTTGCAGCTAATTGGTAGATGGATCATGGAAAAGCCCCAGGGTATGAAGATTTTGCTTATGTTTCCATCCGCGTATTGCGTTAGACAACTTCTACCTCTGAATGTGAGAGGAACTGATCAACCTTTAGCTTGATTCATACCAATCAAAGGAACCAGTTAAGCTCACAAAGATTGGAGCACTTGATCTTTTGCCACTACAACATACAACTCAAGTTGAAAAATCTTCAAAAAATTCAGGAGAGCCAGAGGAAAGAAATGCGATGGAGAGATGAGGTTGCTGGCCGGCCTATGCAATGGGAACCTCAAGTCGAAGATCCGATTGGCCTTGATGAGAAGAACCCACTTCATGCATGGGTGGATGCAAGGAATATCTTGGGTTTATCAAAATTTAACCCAAATGATGGCTCATGGGCGGAAGGAGAATCGGATGAAATCCTATTGTCTGTAGAGTTTCAAACTTCTCCAACCTCTTTTTAAAAAGCAGAAGAAATCTACACCACGTGCACCGAGATCAAGTAAAGGTAAGGAAAAACTAACAACTCCCATGGATATTGCAAATTTAGAGACTGTAGAGGAAGAGAAGAAAATGACAGAATTGAGCAATAGAGTGGAATACCAGACTTCGGATGATTCTACTTTAATGGTGAGTATTGATGATGATGATGATCCATATGGTAGTCATGGTGGATCTCTACAACATCGAACATATCAAAGACGAGGCTCAAGTCAAGGAATTGAAGCTCCTCCGATTACCTTCACTGAAGAGCAACAATTTACGCACGCGACTCAAGATGAAAACCATTGGAGTAGGTTAGCCATGGGTACACCAACTGGAGATAAGGGCAAAGGGAAGTAGCAACAACGACATGCTGGATTCATGAGGAGGGCAAGACCAATGTTAGTAGAGTTTGCTCAAGACCACTTCTCTGATGCTTCATGTCAAGCTCCATCGGAGGGGTATGAATTGTATACTCCCTATGGATACCTACTCCTAGCAAGATATTATACAACTCAACCACCAGGTCCACCACCACTCTTCGATGGATCGATCATGAGGATATATAGCTTATTCTCAGTACTCAGATGCATACGCCTATCAATCATCAGGAGGATCTTATTATGTAGGTGATACACAAAGATGGGTGCCGGTGACAATTATCTACAACCATATAATTGGTTTCTTGAAGAATATAGACAATGGTACGAATCTTACATGTCTTGAGAAAACTATGTGCAACATTTGTGTAGTTGTTACCGTGCAAGACTATAATGAAGTTAAGTATATCCACAATGTCTTAGTTTTTTTATTTATTTTTACTTTCAACTTATTTCTTTGTTGTTCTATCATGTATTCATGTTACTAAGTTACTAGGGGTAAGGTGTTATGTCCCATGTATCTAACCTTTCTATGAAAACTAATAGAATCCCAAGGGCTTACTCGAGGTCCTAGATAAGTTTTGGGCATAGGAAACCTATTTTCCATTTTTCATAATTTTCAGCATTTTTTGAAAATTTGTAACCTTTTTGTTTTTAAGAAAGTGGGGGAGCGGACCGGATCGGATCTGTCCAGGACCGGACCAATTGGTGTCTGATTCCTGATTATGCCTTCCTTAGATTCAAACCCAATTCAAGGATGATTTCGCCTGCAAAGTTTCTTTTGCATTTTCTAGTTGATTCAACTCAATTCCAATCCAATTTCGCCTGAAATTTTCCTTTTTTAAAACTTTCTAGAGCGGTTCAGGTTCCCTGTAGAGATCGGATTGGAATGGGATTTGGATTGGATTTGGTTGATCCTGCGAACCTTGATTGTTAGAGAACAAACTATAATAACCTTTGTTTGCTTTATGTATAAGCTATAATTTTGTTACTATTAGCATGATGTTGTATTCATGTGCTCTTTAATTGCATATATGACCTTGGGCTCCTTAGGATCATTTATATCCTCCTGTATATTTATCATGCTTATGCCCTACTCACTTGTGTATATATTGATCATATGCCTTAGTTATGATTAAAGGTTCACACTAGACTGCCCTGCACCACAACTGGGGGTGGCAATGAGCCGCGCCGCGCCGAGCTTTGGCAAGCTTCCAAATTTTCCAGCTCGAGCCGAGCTAGAGCTTAAATTCGAGCCTAGAACCAAGCTTGATCTCGGGCTCGAGGAAAAAGAATCGGGCTCAAGCCGAGCCCGAGCCCAGCTCACTGGGTTGAGTCCATCCTGCCCACCAATCAGCCCATTCATTTTTATAGGTCCAAGCCCACCCTAAAATTCATAGGCCCAAGCCCAGATGGCAGCTAAGCTAGGTTACGTCCAACCCACTAAAAGTCTTTTTGACCCGCAGCATTTTAAGCATTGGCCCAAAGATGCGTTGTCAAAAGTGCAGGAAGGCTGCTGGGTTGGGGTTCTATTTTAGAAGGCTGGGCAACATGGAAACCTTGCAATATTCGATACCGGACTAAATATCCCAAAGCAGCAGCTCGCTCCCCACGGGCGGGCAGGCAGGTGGATTGTTAACAGTTTAGTCAGACATCGGCTATATTAGAAAGTTTGCAGCCCTCATATACTTCCCGTTAGCAGAAGCTCATGTGCGCTTGAGTTGGGGTCCAGCAGCTTTGGTTGGCGCTAGTTTTGACGTGATTTTGAATTTGAATTTGAACGTGGGCAACGTTGAATTTAAAAATAGTATATATATATTATTTTTTAAGCCGGCTCGCGAGCCGATCGATCCGAGCTCCACTAAGCTCAAGCTCGGCTCATTTACTGAAACGAGCTGAACAGGGGACTCGAGCTCGGCTCGTTTGGGTGTCTGAGTCGAGCCGAGTCGAGCCAAACTCGAGCCGAGCTTGAGTGGCTCATGAGTGGCTCGACTCATTGCCAGCCCTAGCCACAACTCTCTTCCCCGTAAAATGGTGTCAGAGCACCTCATAGGGTCATTCTCTGGCATATCTAGAAGCATCATCAGATGACTGGGAACTTGGTTTCTTTCTTGCGCAACCAGGGACTCTTATCCCTGTGAGACCCTTGGTTCCTTACCAGTTAGCTTTGTTTGACTTTTGTGAAAGCTCTTGCTGTTGTCTGCTGCTGTCGCTGGTGCTACGAGAGCTTTCAGCATCATGCATTGGGTTTGTCTGCTACATCCATCACTTCCTGTCATCACTTTGCACCTTCCTTGCAAATGTGTGGATTGTTTTGTGGACCACAGTCAGTCATTCCCTCAACTTCCAGGGTCATCACAGCTGACATTGTCGTGCACGCTACCAACATCTTCTCACTTCCACTGATGTGTGAGCAGCTATCATCATCATTCATCTGACGACCATGCTAGCTGCTGTCTGTCCCCATTCCCCTCTCTGTCTACTGCTGTACAAGATCTGGCTAGGGCTTTATTTGCCTTTGGGTGGAGGAAGAGGAGCAGCAGGTCTCCCCGAACTGTCTTATGAATCCGTGGTTTTAAGCTAACCAGATTTGGCGAAGGCCAGAACAGTTTAACTTAAAATAGACTGGAACACCCTAAACTGGCCCATTTCATTTGTTCTTTCAGCCGGCCAGTTATTGTTTGAGCAGGTAGCCCATTGGTTCTCACCTCTGGTTCATTGTACCAGGGTATTTTGATGCTTTAAGCACATCTCTGCAGTCCATTTCTTCATTTGGCTCACCTTTTCTTTTCAAGCACCTTTATGCTGTTGGCTTCCACTCTTTCCATGGCTCGTCTAGCCCGATATTCACAAGATGGATATTTAACTCAAGGTTCGCCGACTCGTTGATCCGGATGGGATCGGATCTCCTCAGATACGGTATGATGCCGATCCAACTCGGGCCGATTCGGACTCGCACGAGTCGCACAAATCAAGCCAATGAGTTTGTTTTAAAAAAAATTAAAAAAAAACAAGTTTAAATTATATTTTAGAGAAAGATACTCTATTAATTCATATAAAAGTGTGATTTTACTTATCAAATGAGTAAAACTCAATCTAAAACAAGTCTTTATGTATGTATGATTATATTGAGATGGTACGATCCGGTCCGACTCGGTCTGTGCGTGCGTATTGGGTCGGCCCAGATACTAGTCGACTCGTACGAGTTGACTTGATCTAATATGATATGGCAAACCTTGTTTCAACTATAGGTGTTCATTTTACCATATAGGTGATTACTATTCAAGCCAATCTTGTAAACTTGAGACCTTGGGCTTGTATAGATAGCACATTACCCTGCCTAGGTACTATCCCTACTTCAGCCAACATTACCACTTCAAGTTGCACAACTAGCGAATGGTGTCTTTAGCAGATTCTCTTGCAATGTCCAATCAAACATCATTTGTTGAGGCATGGAAAGTCACCGATGATGTTTTCTTGCCTATTCCATCTGATTCGTGGATCATTTTGTACATTATGATTTGCAGACTCTCTCCATAGCTTGTGCTTGTTGGTTGTACTACTTACACGTATTTGTCTAGATTAATGGGCCGTGTGAGCCATAGTAGTCAATCCGTTCCCATCTCAGTCAAAATTGGCTAGGATCTTCGGTCTTAGGGAGAAAATGGGATAGTCACTTTCCTGTCTGTCCCAGTGAGTGTCCCGGCCTGTCTTGGTCTATCTTGGCCATCTCGATGTATCCTTGCCTGTCCTAGCCAAAATTTTATATTCTAGCTTGAGATTTTGTATGCTCGTTAAACTCTTTGTTAACTTATTTTTTTTTAAGGGGGTTCCATTTGATGAATATGGAGACCCATCCAAAATGCTTTTGTTGCATTACTTTTGTGGTATTTTCATGTAATGTATTTAAGATCAGAAGGGACCTGTTGACAGCTGGAACAACCCGAACATGTATTTATAGATTTTGAGAATAAGCACTTTGCATGACAACAAGCCATCAGTGATGAGTCACAAAAACTCTTTTTATTAATGTCATGTATAAATATCATAGTACATCGAGTCCAGGAGTACAACTTGTAGATATAATAAGGAACTGGACTTACAAAAATTTCTGCTCAAATAGTCTAAGATTGTAGAGGTTCCTCAACTGCCTTGGAAAGGTCCTCTCCTGAAAGGGGGAGTTAAATAGCATAGGTGAGTTTACTGACTCAACAAGCACATGATACCACTACATGGTTTATCATGTTTAAACGTAAAAAAAACATGATAATACCATATAATCGTGTCATGATAGAATATGACATAGCAAGCTTTGTGTCTACTGCATGTTCTTTTGTTTAACAACTAATTCGTCTAGGTGCAACTATTCTTGTAGGTTTTATCATGGCATAGTATAACATGGCATGGGTATAAACATAAAGGATCATTAGCATAGTATAAAGTCATGAATCATGAAGATATAGCAAAGGAATAATATAAATCTTATCACTTATTTAACAGACATGCATCCAAACCACAACATGAGGAGTATCGTGTTTAATATGATATGCAGCCAATGGTAAGACAAATGCCCACTGGCACTTCAACTGCGCAGCAAGGGGACCCACCCATCCCACCTGGATCGAAAAAAACCATAGTCAGAATTTTATTCGTTTGTCTCGGAATTCGTGTATCTTTTAGCTTAATGTTTGCCTCATAAGGATGTTTGTATAATTCGAACGCATGGACTCTTAAAGTGGCATTGTCTGTAAACTTGTTCCATTTTAACATAAGGGACTTATAGAACGGGGTTTAAACATGGTTTGAGTGTTCATAAAGGCTTTTATGTCATTTTGGTAGGATGTTGGCTTAGTAGCATATTAAATTTGTAAGACAATATATATTTATGAAACAAGGCATTTGTAGTAGAAAATAACCATGGAGAAAGGACCATATATACTTGTCTTAACCAAATGATTTATAATGCTAAGAAGCTCGCTATGGCAAGAACCTCCTCCTCTACGCATGTACTTGGCGCCACTACAATCCTCTCGCGTCATCCTCAACATGAAGAACCTCACGAGTTGCTTCCGTTCTCTCTAAATCTCTTTCTCTCTCTCCTCCTCTCTCTTTACTTCTATGCCTCTTAGGTTGTGGTAGGAGGGGAAAGGTAACCTCCTATTTATAGGAGGAGAAAAAAGGAGATAACTTAATGCTCAAGTTAACTTAAGGAGTAAGTTAACTAAGTAACTTGTTGACTAAGTTACTTGTCGGCTAAGTAACTTAAAGGACAAGCAACCTTACCATTATCCTTATCCTTTATCTTACTAATAGTATTTATCTGTATCTTTATCCTTTACCAATAACTTATACTTATTATATTTCAACTATATATATATTTTTTATAATTAGATTTATATCCTCATTCAATAACTTCTTCACCAAGTAAGCTGGAATCAATCCTTTTTGGCTATTTTAGGATACTTTTAGGAACTTTAGAAAATTCCTTTAAGATCTTATAATAATCACCCATTGCATCATAAGACATAAATTTATCATAATTGTATTTATACTTTTTATGTATTTGTAAATATACTCTTTTTCATAATTGTGTATATTTTGGTAAAACTTATTACCATCTAATTATATCATAAAATTTCTAAAATTATAAGTAAACTTTTCATGTAAGTATAATTTATTTGTGGGTCCTTATATCCTCTCCCCCTTAAACAAAATTCGTCGTCGAATTTTAAATTTGACTGTATAAATTGCCTAAATATGGTGAGGATCTTACCGAAAAGATGTGGGTATTTTCTCCTCATTTCTTCTTCCATTTCCCAGGTAGCTTCCTCTGTTGACTGATTTCTCCATAGGATTTTTACTAGAGGAATTTTCTTATTTTTGAGCTATTTTATCCTGAAGTCCAAGATTTGCATTGGTTATTCTTCGTAACCCATATTTGGCTGGATCTGGAGCTCGCCATAATCTATGACATTGGATGGGTTATGAAGATATTTCTTGAGCATAGAGACATGAAAGATGTTGTAACTCCCAGGGGCAAGTGGTAAGGCTAGTTAGTATGCTACATCTCTGACCTTTTGCAGGATTTCAAATAAACCAATATAGTGGGGTGCCAGGTTGCTTCGCTTTCTGAGTCTGATAACTCCTTTTGATGGAGAAATCTTGAGAAAAACATGGTCCTCGACTTCAAAAGAGATATCCTTTCTCCTCTGATCGGCATAATTCTTTTATTGATTCTGTGCAGCTACCAACCTTTGATGGATAAGTTGGATCTTTTTTGGGCTGGCTTACACAATGTCTGGGCCGATCAGTTGTCTCTCTCCAGACTCTTCCCAACATACAGGTGATATGCAAGACCTCCCATATAGGACTTCAAAAGGAGCCATTTGAATACTGGCATGGAAGTTATTGTTATAGGCAAACTCGACCAATGGTAAGTTTCTATCCCAATCTCCTCTCCAGTCCAGACTACATGCTCTCAACATATTTTCTAGAGTCTGCATAGTTCTTTCTGACTGACCGTCGGTCTGAGGTTGAAAGGTAGTACTAAACTTTAAGTGCCTAAAACTTCCTGGAGACTCTTCCATATTCTAGAGGTGAATCTAGAGTCTCTGTCGGAGATGATTGACTAGGGAACCCCATGCAACTTAATGATATTGTCTATGTATAGCTTCATCAAACTTTCTACTAACTGTTTGATCTTGATTGTCAGAAAATGACTAGATTTTGTGAATATGTCCACGATTACTCAGATGGCGTCATGTCTGTGTGCTGATCGAGGTAGACCCACGATAAAATCCATAATGATATGTTCCCTTTTCATTCCGGAATTTCTATCTTTTGAAGTAGTCCAGAGGGCCTCTGATGTTTTGCCTTAACCTGTTGACAGACTAGGCATTTAGAAATAAAATCAGCAATATCTTTCTTCATACCTAGCCACCAAAAGGTACGCTTCATCTATATAGGCCAAGGTTAAGAAACGCGGGATTGGGTCCCGGATCGGCCGGTCCAAAACCAATCGGATCGGCCGATACCGATCGGATCGGATCCGATCCCGGCCGATCCTGGCTGAGTCAGGCTTGGCTGGTTCGGATAGCAGAAAAAAATAGAAAAACAATATGAAAAAATGTGGAAAAAATATAAAACACAAGTCTAATGCATAATTGTATTGAAATACATTGATTTGAAGTACATAAGATGTTGTTGGACAAAAAAACCTTGAATAAACTTACATATATGATTATGAACTTACATTTATTCCAAACGTACATTATACTGAATGAACATATGACTAACATACTCAGCCCATGACATATAGCTCTGGTAGTATTGCTCATATTGCATCACATACTGGCTATAGTCATCCGTATTGGTATAAATGACTGAAAATTGTGGATATTCTAGACAACCCCTTGAATAGTCGGATGTATCAGAATGTTGAGGAGGGTAAACTACATATCCAGTAGGCTGACTATACCCTTCGTATGGAGAATATGATGATGCATCTGATAGTTGCTCCTGATATTCCTGAGGAGCTTTACTTTTGTCCTTCCTCCTTGATCTGCTGAATGTTTGAATGGAAGATTCTTCACGTCCTGCTCTGCTACCATGATGTTCATCTTGGGTAGCATGTGTGTATTCTTCTTCTCCAGTGAATTGAATTGGTAGAGCTGGGGTTGGGGCACTGGTAGCATCTCCGCCATCCTCAGAACTGTCGGAGCTCGTCTTTGATGTCGAGTCATTTGAGGTTTGATATTGGACCTCATCACTTGGTTCTGGCGTTTCATCATCTTCCTCGATAGTCTCCAGATCAGCAATTTGAATTCCAGTACCACTCTTCCTTTTGCTTGGTGCTTGTTTTTTGCTCTTCTTCTGACGTTTTGGAGAAGGAGGTTGAAAATCAGTAAGTAATGGAACATTATCTAACTCACCTTCCGCCCATTCCCGATCATTTGGGTTGAATTCAGGCTCATTTGAGGTGCTTGCATCAACCCATGCATTTAGTGGATGTTGCTCCTTGAACAGCTCATCCAAGCATGGATTGCGGAATCGGCCGATTCGGATCGGAATCGGCGGGTTCCGAGCCGAGTTGGGGGGGAAATTACTGTTCCCCCCACCGATTTAAAAAAAAAAAAAAAATGGCAGAAATCGGCCCGAACCGGACAAAATCGGGTCCGGACCGGCCAGATCGGCCGGTCCGGACCCGATATGGTCCGGTTCGGGCCGGTCCCGATCTCCCCCTTAAGGGGGGATCTGATGCGGGACAGGAGAGGGGGTAGACCGGAAGTAGAGAGAAGAGAGGGGTTGGAGGAGAAGAAGACTAGGGTTCTCGTCCCGTCTCGGGAGAAAACACGCAACGGCGGCTCTTCATTTCAAAATTCTTCTTCAATGCTTTCCCACGAGGGGATACATGACAATATATAGACTCTTCAAAGAAACCCTAATGGGAAAATTACTAAACTACCCCTAGGACTCCGAAAATAACTAAAAAAACATGGAAAAATTACATATATATTAAAAGACTCCAAATGGGCCCCTAATGGGCCAAATAAACTGCACATTGGGCCTTTGACTCCATTCCAGCCGTTCCTGGATCCCCATCATTCTCCCCTGGTTCGAAAAAATTCGTCCTCGAATTTTAAAATGAGTCAATATCCATGGGGGAATGATGGTAGCATGCTCGGAAAACAACACCGATGACCCATGAACCATCGCGCGCATGAATGCTCCAACCTGAGGAGAAAATTGTGCCTCGACGTCGCTCCATATGTGGTCAAAATCATGCAAACTGATAACATCTTTAATGACCTTCGGCTGATCGACTACATCTCCTAGTAGCGGTTCTGTCTTCGACTCGTTCCCTTTAGTGGGGAAGAGGTCATTATCTGATATAGGCGTCACTGATTCAACCTCCCCCAAATATTCATCTTCTAGGGCTGGATCGGCCACATAGTGCACCTCCTTCATTTGATTTTCATGCTCCTCGCTCATCGTTGGGTCGGCCTCATAGATAACATCTTTTGGCTTGGTCAGCTTGGCAAGCATGGCAGAAATCTTCTGAAGTTCACTCCTCATCTGGGACTTCTCACGCTCCCAATCATCTGCTTGTTGAAACCTCTCTCGATCCTGATAAGTGGCATTGAGAATAAGAATGGGAGCCTGGTATTCCTCAGGTTGTATTAGACAATCTCGTCCAGTATGATCAATCACAACTTGCCGCTCGTCTATCCATTCTCTACCCAAACCGATATACGAGCCATGGGGTATAACCTTGCACCATGCATCATCATAATACCTGACGGCTCGGGAAGTACTGCTGCTCCTTAAGAGATGGAAAAATGGCACATAGACTTGATTTCTAGAGACCCTTACGTAGTCCGTGTGGGAGATAGAATCCACAATAGATTGTGAAATGACGTTGCCGAACGACGTTGCCTCAAGATACACCCGAGTTTTCACGGAATTGGGTAGCTCTACCTCAAAACTAAAATCCATGATGATAAAACGTACCACTGGCCAAAGAAATGATGGACGAGGTCCGCCTCACTGCCAGGATGCCACCGGTACGATCGGCACAAGAATCGGAGCTCAAATCATCATCCTCGATATGCGTGCAAAGTGGCACGCAAAACGAGGTAAGCGGGCACTAGCTGCTGAGAAACCTGTGCGCAGGGATGCTGGCACGTGAATCGAGGCAACTTGGGTTGGCCTCGGGATGCGTGCAGAAGCGGCACGCAAAACGAGGCAAATATGGGAACATCACACTGGATCCGAGTTGGCCTCGTCGAGACGGATCCGATGGCGCGAACGGTGCACAAATCGGAGTCCGGAAAGATCTCGAACTGCGCGCCCGAGTGTCCTCGTAAAGCGTGCAAGTGCGGCACGCAAAACGAGATGCTGCTGTTAGGCGGAACGTACAGCGAGGTCGGCCTCGCCGATACGAACCCAACGGCGCTAGCGGCTCGCAAATCGGAGCACAGACGAGTTCTCGGCGATGGCGGTGCGATAAGAACCCCTAATGCACCGCCCGGGCACTGTAGCAAACCGGCAGATTTGTGCCTGAGCTGGGTTGAACCGGTTCGGCTGAACCACTTGACTTGGCTGCCGGTTCGCTCGCTGGGTCGGATCCGGTTCTAATGAACCGGTTCAGGTGAACCGATACTCAAGTTAAACGGATCCTGGGGGTTATGTATTCGGTTCAGACCCGTTCGGATTCGAATCCAAACGACCCGATACGAGGGGCCTTCTTCTCCATCCCTCCAACCCTAACAGCGTAAGGGGAGGCGGTGAGGAAGGCTGCGGCGGCCGAGCGCAGCGGCGGTGCCCGGCGCCGGCGGTGGGAGATGGCGACGGCGACAGTGGCTGCGGGTCGAGCGACAGGCTGCGATGACGCCGGCGGCCGGCTTCAATAGCGCAGGCGGCGCTGGCTGCGGAGCTCCGACGGTCAAGAAGGGGTGGGAACCCGACTTGGATGGTGCCGAGCACCACGTAGCTCGCGGGGGCCGCTTGGGCGGACTCAATGGGGCGACAACGCTCGCGGGAAGGAACCGACCAGACCCTGCGATGGAGAAGGGAGGGGGCTCGCGGAGCTGGTTCTTCCGGCCGGCGTGCGATGGCAGAGCTCTGACCCGCGTGCGGCGGTCAGAGGGCTCGTCGGTACTCTGCCTTGGCCTTGCGTGCGACGGCTTCGAATGCCGCAGGGTGGAGGGACTCGCGGAGCTCGCGGGAGTTGGAGGGGGCCGGCGGTGAGGGCCTGCTGGGCCGCTGAGCTGTGGTGGGGGAAGAGGAAGCTCGCTGGGAATGGGCCCTCCGAAGCCCGCGTGCGTCGGTGGGAGCCTGCAGGGGAGGGTCCTCCGAGGCCTGCGACGGCGGGGATGGCCGCGTTCAGAACCGAGCGGGGCGATGCCGGCGGGGAGGACTCGACCTGGCGGGAAGTGGGGAGGGGAAACCACGGGCGATGGGGTGGTCTCGCGGGAGCCGCGGGGAGGCGAGGGATGGAGATCGAGCAGCAGCTGTGTGGCTTTGGGGAGCAGAACTTGGATCGTGAGAACGATCCAAAAAACCGGGCTCTGACACCAAGTTGATGCGGGACAGAACCAGGGGGAACCTGTTGCAGGCGGGATGGGCTTCTGCGGGATGGCCGTTCGCGTGGACAGCTTCGTGGAAGGCCGGTCCTTGCAGTGGAGAAACCAACACAGCGCTGGGGAAAAGAGAAGGCAGTGGAAGCACGATGGAGATCGGAGTTGGGCTCTGATACCAAGTTGATGCGGGACAGGAGAGGGGGTAGACCGGAAGTAGAGAGAAGAGAGGGGTTGGAGGAGAAGAAGACTAGGGTTCCCGTCCCGTCTCGGGAGAAAACACGCAACGACGGCTCTTCATTTCAAAATTCTTCTTCAATGCTTTCCCACGAGGGGATACAGGACAATATATAGACTCTTCAAAGAAACCATAATGGGAAAATTACTAAACTACCCCTAGGACTCCGAAAATAACTAAAAAAACATGGGAAAATTACATATATATTAAAAGACTCCAAATGGGCCCCTAATGGGCCAAATAAACTGCACATTGGGCCTTTGACTCCATTCCAGCCGTTCCTGGATCCCCATCAGGATCGGGAACCAGACGCCAGCAGCGTTTCTGCTGCTGGCGCCCGGCCCTTCCCCAGCCCCCAGCCCCTCCCCGGCTCGCCGCCGGCCCCCCCGCCGCCGCCGGCCTGCCGCCGCCGGCCCGCCGCCGCCGGCCCTCTCTCTCTCTCTCTCTTTTTCTCTCTCTTTTCTATTTTTTTTTGAGATATCGAGCAAAAGGAGGGGATTTTCATCCCGTCATCGTCGGCCGGCCGTCCGGGAGCCGCCGCCGCCGCTGTGGTCGCCGTCACCGCCGCCCTCGACGTCGGATTTTTTGTTCGCATTCCGATCCGAGTTTAGGTATATTTCGAATTAATTTTTTAAAATTCTAAAAAAATTAGAAATGATGTATGATTGTGTTTATTGTGTAGATCTCTTAATATTTATGTTGAAAATTTTTTTAGCATGTTGATTAGACAAATTCTCAAAATTAGCCCTAATTAGGGGTTAAAAATTGAGGCTTTTGTATGATTAGTGTGATTAAGGTTCAATTGAGTGTGCCAACCACTCAATTGAACTTGTTAGGACATAAATGTGTATTTTTTTACATTAATTGCATGTTATTAGCGTTAATTAGTTAAAATTAGCCCTAATTATGAGTTAAAAATTGGGGCTTTTGTATGATTAGTATGATTAAGGTTCAATTGAGTGTGCCAACCACTCAATTGAATTTGTTAGGACATAAATGTGTATTTTTTTGCATTAATTGCATGTTATTAGCGTTAATTAGTTAAAATTAACCCTAATTAGGAGTTAAAAATTGGGGCTTTTATATGATTAGCGTGATTAAGGTTCAATTGAGTGTGGCAAACACTCAATTGAACTTGTTAGGACATAAATGTGCATTTTTTTGTATTAATTGTCTGTTATTAGCGTTAATTAGTTAAAATTAACCTTAATTAAGTGTTAAAAATTGGGGCTTTTATATGATTAGTGTGATTAAGGTTCAATTGAGTCTGTCAACCACTCAATTGAACTTGTTAGAACCTGATTGCATTTTTGTGTTTTTATGTTATGCAGGAATATAGCAGAACAGGATGTGGAGCAACATGGTGCTGATCCTGGTTGGCAGCATTGCACACTAGTGGACAGTGTTAGGAGGATGGTCAAATGCAACTGGTGTGGGAAGGAGATGGGTGGTGGCATATATCGCCTAAAAAATCATCTTGCTGGCATATCAGGAGATGTCAGTAGATGTGAGTCAGTCCCGCTGGCCTTGAAGAAGGAAATGAGGGCTTATATGATGGGTAAAAAGGCACACAAAGATTTATCATCTCAACAACACATGGATTTGCAAGATGAGATATCAGGGCACCAAAGACGAAGGGATTACAGTCTACCTGTTCAACGCCCGATCAATTTAGATGATGATGATGAGGAGGATCCAGATGACCCTGATGCAGAGTACACCAGAGCTGTTCGTGCCAGTTTGCGGACAAATAGAGAAGATGAGGACCGGTGAAGAGGCATATGATCATCAGGTGGATCAATGCCTGCTGTTTCTCAGCCTGGGATATTCGTTCCTAGGGGTTCTTCTGGTCGCAGGACTGCTAGTTCTATACTGAGTTGTGGACGAACATCAGATGTGGCACGCGGTCCTATGGACCAATTTTTGTACAGATCAAGGTCTGCCAGACAGCCTGGAATCAAGCAAGTATTAAAAGGAGTCAAGGCATCAGCAAAAAATGCCTTGAAAGGAATTGTGAAATGGTTTTTACATGCAGGTGTGCCAGCACATGCCGCATCTAGTCCATATTTTCAGACGATGGTGGATGCAATTGCAGATGCTGGACCTGGTGTAAAGGCCCCTACAGCTCGCTACATTTATGATGTTGGGCTTGAAGAAGAGTATAATGACTTGAAGGTATGGGTCGACAACTTCAAAAATGTGTGGAGGGAGCGTGGTTGTACCATCATGTGTGATGGTTGGACAGGGACCACAAGAAGATCCATGATTAATTTTCTTGTGTATTGCAGCGAGGGCACCATTTTTTGAAGTCTGTGGATGCCTCAAACAGAATAAAGAATGCTAATTATTTGTACAGGCTAATGGATGACGTGGTAAAGGAAATTGGTGAAGAAAATGTTGTGCAGATAGTCAATGACAACGAAGCAAGCTATAAAGCAGCCGGTAAATTGTTGATGCAGAAGAGACACCATTTGTACTGGGTGCATTGTGCAGCACATTCTATTGGCTTGATGATGGAGGACATAGGTAGAGATCCTTTTGTTGCTGAGGTGGTACAACAAGCTCAGATGATCACGGGATTTATTTATAGTCACAACAGGATCTTACATATGATGAGAGAACATACAGGTGGACGGGATCTTCTTCGTACTGGCCCTACTAGATTTGCATCCAACTTCATTTCTTTAGAGAGCCTGAGTAAATACAAGCATCAGTTGGCCCAGTTAGTCCACTCTGACGAGTTTCTGACACATATAGGGACACTGAGAGCCGATGCTAGAGAAGTTGCCTTGGCAGTGCAATCGCTAGTTGGGGAGAGAAGTTTTTGGGATAAGGTTTCTCGCTATCTGAAAGTGGTTGAGCCTCTGGTACGTGTTCTGAGGTTAGTTGATGGAGATGACAAAAATGACATGGGATATTTGTATGAGGCCATGGATAGAGCAAATGAGCAATTGAGCGAAAGCCTTCCTACTTCTCATGACAAATGGTGGAGGATCATCGATAATAGATGGGAGTCGACTCTTCATCATGATCTTCATGCTGCTGGTTAATTCTTCATCTATTTAAGTTGATTTTATGTTATTAATTTTGTTCACATTTAATTTTATAACTAATTAAAATTCAATTTATATGCAGGATATTTTTTCAACCCAAGGTATCAGTATAGTGAGAACGTGCATAATGACGGAGAGGTCCTTCGAGGCACAACTAATGTGATTACTAGAATATCAAGGAATACGAACGAAAGGATAGATGCCTTAGCAGAGGTACCGTACAAAGTAGGAGTTTATGAAGATGTATGCGTCTATCATTAACTTATGTTATTTATATTTATTTTGTAGATGGAGAGATTTAAATTGAAGATTGGCATTTATGGAGATGATGACGTCAGGACTGCAGTAACGAGGACAACTCCAGGTGAATTACATAATAAATAGTCAAATATTAAATTTAATGATTGGCATTTATGATTATTGATATCGTCGTCTTCTTTTTTTTTGAACAGCTGAATGGTGGATCCAGATTAATTACAGACAAGCTGCCACAAATCCTTTGGCGTATGTTGCAGTGCGAGTACTCAGTCAAACCACTTCTTCCAGTCAATGTGAAAGAAACTGGAGTACATTCAGTCTCATTCACACGAAGGTTCGTAACAGATTGGGGGTTTCTAGACTGGAGAAGTTGGTGTACTGTCACTACAACATGCGTCTAAAAATCAGGCAGATTCAGAAAAGACAGAGGCTTGAAAGACAGAGATTCATGGAGTTTGCTGGCAGACCAGTTGATGAGCCTGTACATCAGATTGATATTGATGAACTGTTAGATGAAGAACACCCACTGCATTCTTGGGTGGAGAGCAGAGCAGCCAGAGATGCACAGCCTGAGTTTGATCCTCAGGATCGGAGTTGGGCAGAAGGTGAATTAGATGCAGTAGTTGCTCGAGATCCTGAATTTCAGACAACACAAGAAGGAGGTGCACTACTTCTGCAGATGCGCCGAAAGTCAGCCACACTAGAAGACACTGCTAGAACTTCTGCCTCTCAGCCAGCACTCAGGAGATCAGCTACTCAGGTGGATCCACAAAGAAGAAAGGAGAAAGAGCCAGCGAGACCTTCATTGCAGTCATCGAGCAGCAAGAAGAGAAAACAATCAAAAGGAAAGTCTAAAGAACGAGTGGACCCATCAAAAGGAGAAGAAGGGACAGTTCAGCAGACTGGAGAGACACCTGAGGACACCCCAGCTTTACCACCTCACTTGGCCAGCATGTACGAGGCAGAAAGACAAACCTACAGGCGTAGAAGAAGGCGATTGAGGAAAACAAGCCAAGTGCGGAGTGATGACTCCACTGATGATGATGATGATGATGATGGAGATGGTGATGGTGATGGCGCTGCTGCTGCTGGACTATCAGGAGGTTCTGCACTTGGGAGCAGTTACACAGGATACAATGATTACTCCGCACCTCCGAGTCATTCTGAAGGAACTCAAGGTCAGAGACAAGGACAAGAAAGGGGATTTGAAGGCCAACAGAGACAGGCAGGATGTGATTGGCCACCATGGGAAGATGCACCTTCTTATCCGCCTATTTTTCATCCCCCTACACTGCCATATTCAGACATCAGCAGCACTACTGAAGGGTACTCTGGAGCTCCACCTATACAGTACGGCATTTTTGTCCCTCCAATACAATCAGGAGAAAGTTCAAGCCAACAAGCTTACACACCTAGAGGTATTCAAAGAGGATTCGAAGACCTCGCTAGTTCTTTGTTTGGCTATGGATATGCACCGGCAGATTATGGCCCGCCTGCTCAAACTTATGAACCGGATGATGAAGGATCACAAATGTGATCTTTCTAAGGTATTTTTCAACAACAATATCTTTTTTAATTAATGCACAACAAAAATTATTAGTTAGTTAGTTGTCTTTAATGTTTATTTTTTATGGATGTACATGAATTGCATTCGTTCTTATTGTACATCAATTGAATAATATGTATGCAATTTTTTATGATTTTTTTTTAATTTTTTCTGATTTTTTTCTAAATTTTTCTATTTTTTCTGATTTTTTTTTTTAAAAAAAATTCCGGCCGAGTCGGACCGGCCGGACTGAGCCTGGATCGGCCGACTCGGCCGATCCAGATCGGCTCGGGTCGGGATCGCCGGGTCTCGATTCCCGGTCCCGACCCGAGCCGGAATTCCTTGCATCCAAGTCTATGGGTTCTTCTGCATGTGTCGTCTCTGTGGCTTGTCCGGAAATTCTCTCTTTCTCCTGCCTTTGAAGGTTCCTTATGAGCTCCAGATTTTTTAGCTTCAACCTCATGTTATAATGACAGAATACTAGCTTCTCTAGACGGCTCGACTTCAATCTATTCCTTTGCTTGGTGTGAATCAAGCCAAAGGTGCTCCAGTTTCTCTCACAGCTTGATGAAGAGGTTGTTTGACATAAGACCCGAATTGCAACATAGGCTAGATCTTCATACTCATATGCTTTTCCATGATCTAGCCACCAGTCAGCTGTAAATAGAAAATTGGCCATGTCAACAATGTGCAAGCTATAATTAAAATTTAAGTAGAACATCTAGTTAATATTTTTCAAACCTGGACTCAAAATTTTAGTAGCTCTTTGAGCAGTACTTGTCCCAAAGTGGTATAACATCATTCTGTAATCATGCATTTGCTTGCATGCCAATATTGCTCTGTCCTCATCTGCAAGCATGCGCTTAATAACAGACTTAGCCCCCATCAACACTTCCGAGCAACTATCATAGCTATCCTTCTTCCCATCAGTTCTAAACATGTACTGAGGGTTGAAAAAATAACCTAAATAAATAAGTCGAAGTTAGTTATTACTTAAGAAAAATGTATATACAAATAATACACATAGAAAGTTAGTAGCTTACCAGCTGCATGAAGATCGTGATGTAAAGTGTGTTCCCAACGTCTGTCTATTATGTCCCACCACTTCACAAAGGTTGTTGGGTTGTTCAGTTGAATGAGCTCCTTAGCTCTGTCCATAGCTTCATATAAATATTCCATATCCGATCTTCTTTCTCCATCACAAGATCGCAAGACACGGACAAGCGGTTCTACAATATTTAACACCGCTTGCACCCCCCTCCAGAAGGGTCTAGACTGAATTAGATCAGCCACTTTCTTACCTTTCTCTATGACCTTAGTTGGTACATGCCGCAATATGTGATTCTCCCAATCTTCCGATGCCACCATCCTAATCAAGTTGTTCTTTTGTTGACTTAAACTATCTAGAGAGATATATTGAGATGCAAACCTGGTGGCTCCCGGACGAAGCAACTCTCTTCTATGAGTATGTGTGCGCATGATATCTAGAATGTTGTTGTGGTTGTAGATGAATGTGGTGATAAATCGACCACTCTAGACCACTCTATCTACCATCGGATCAGAGCAAATGTCTTCCAACATCAAGTCAATACAATGAGCAGAACAGGGAACCCAGTATAGATGTTCTCTCTTCTGCATCAACATTTGTCCAGCTAACTTGAACGCCGCTGCATTGTCTGTAACCACTTGGACAATCCTTTTTTCGTCCACTTCTTCCACCATTTGATCCATTAATTCACACAGGTACTGGACATTCTTTATTTTTCTAGATGCATCAATAGACTTCCAAAATACGGTTCCAGCTTTGCAGTAAATTAAGAAGTTGATCATACTTCTTCTTGTTATTCCTGTAAAGTTCCAAACGTGATAAGAAATCAGAAAGAGACCAATTCTGATTAAGAAAAAATGAAGATAAGATAAGAAACTGAAGATAAGATTTATATACCTGTCCATCCATCGCACATTAAAGTGCATCCATACTCATCCCGGATCCTTTCAAATGATTTAATGTATGTTCGGATGTCATCAACTTCCATATCCAAGTACTTGTTGTATATCTCATATGGAGAAGGTCCCTCAACCCCTTTGCCAACTTCTTGTATGGTCTCGATCATGGACTCATAATATGGCCCCTTGGCCGCATTAGCAGGGATACTGTTATAGAAAAACCACCTAGATGTAGCTCTCCCTATCTTCTCCTTACAAAGTTTTAAGTTCTTGAATGCAGCACTAATAGAAGGTTGTTTATCCCTCTTCTTGGTGAGCAAGGGATCTATTGGACCTACTCTAGGATCTCCAGCTCTAGTGAACTCCTGAGGCAGCTCCTCGCATACATTAGTGCTCATACCGGCACTAGTGCTCCCTTGTGCAGAAGGTGTGGAGCCACTTCCTTGTCCTCCATATCTTCCAGTGTGCCGAAATAAGTCCTCATCTGCAAAGGACCGCCGGCTTGCTTCCATTGCACGTCGCAATTCAGCTTTAAATGTAAAAGAAAAAAAAAAAATCTACTATAACTATTTGTCTGAAAACGTTAAATGAAGAACATGAAAATAAGTTAAATAAGAAACTTACTTGTATCCCAATCATCAACATTTATAGGTTGATTACTTCCACCAAGCCGGACTCCAGCATCAGACCTTCGCGCTGGTTCAGACAATTCCTCTCGAATTTCCTGTCTTCTTCTGGCAGTACTTGCTTTGCTTGATTCCTTCTCCTTCATGTAAGTTCGAAATTGGATCCTAACCTCTGAAGGAACTCGAGCACATGCTGCAACTTCACCTTTTATTTCAGCAAGATGTTGTTTGAATCGGTAGACCCCGCCAGAGACAACCCGGTTGCAATATTTGCATTGTACCTTTCTTTGGCCCATGTCCACCGGTGTGCAATGACCCCAAGCAGGATCAGCACTAGGAGGATTCCCAGATGACCGCTCAGCAGCACCTTGAGATGCCATTCCTTCACAGCACAAGAAGATGAGAGATCGCGGAGTTTGTAGTAGACTAGAAGTGACCTCGTGGGAGAGATGGAGAGAGAATTCTATGATCGAGAGAGTGGGAGAGAGAGCAAGAATGTTAGGAGGCTCAAAGGGCAATTGTGGAGCCTTAGGAGGGCCTTGGGGGGGTTTAAATAGACCCCCAAGGCCCAAACTAGCCGTTGCTGGCCGTTTGGGAACGGCCAGCAACGGCTAGTTTGACCCCCAACGGCTAGTCAAACTAGCCGTTGGGGGCCGGGTCGGGCCAATCCGAGCCGACCCGGCCCGATCCGGTCCCGGATCGCCCGATCCGGCTCGGACCGGCCGATCCGAGGCCTGGACTCGGCCAGGTTATTCGGGATCGGCACGGTCGGCCCAAAACTGCTCCGACTCGGCCGATCCGTGCCGATCCGAGCCGAGTTTTTAAACCTTGATATAGGCTACAATGTGTACAAGAAAAATACAAACAAAACAAGATTGAGAATGAGAGTGGTGAATTGGGGTCTTGTTTGTTGTGGAGGGCCTGAGAGCTTTTTCAGCAAGCACAATAGAGGATGAGGAAGGCGAAGAGTGCTAAATGCTTGGGAATGGATCTTGCTTTGAGGCTCTCTCTCTTTTCTTTTCTCTCTTCATGAATGAATTTGGGTGCAGACTGCAGAAAGTTCTTATGTTCCAGAAGAGTCCTTTGTTGATCTGCCAGCTTCAATATACAGTGCTCTGTTCAAATCTCTTTGTTAGACAGATCAGATAGTCGTTTAGACAGTGAGGTGTTCTTGAGTCTAACATTAAAGATCTCGAGTTTAATGTTAAAGTTCTTGAATCTTGTGTGAGCAGATAGGCGCTGGAGAATTGGCCTTATCTTCATATAAGCTTCCATCATTGGTCGGCTTGTATTTCCAGCGCCTTATCTTCGTACAGGCTTCCATCATATAGCTTACAATGGAAAATCCTTCTGATCCTTGATTGAGGACAGGTGGGTAGCAAAGTTGAGCACAAGATGACGACAAACAAGGTGGAGACATACCTATTTATTGTGTCGGAAATTTGAACACCAACAGTTTAAATAAATTGAATAGAAACAGTAAGATCCGCTGCGGATACAGCATGATACACCAAGATAATCACTTAAATGCAAGACAAACACAAACATAATCGATTGTGAAGTAAAGATAACACCAAGAGAAGCACACTAGTTGATTAAGTATTACCATGGAAGGCAGTACCGGTACCGGTACCGGCCGGTACGACCGGTACGGGCTTAAAAGGGCCCAAAAAAATCAGAAAAAAAAGAAAAAAATTCAGAAAAATTCAGAAAAAATTCAGAAAAAATGTAAACAATTAATTAGCTATGTGTTGGGTGTGATAAAAATGGGTTAAGACAAAGAAGTACACATAACACATACAAAATGACAATTTTAATAGAGATTAAACATGAAAAATATTATGTTAATGTACTAAATATTTACAACAATGCAAAATATGAACGAAATCAAACGATCCTTACCTATGAAAAACATAAGTGAGTCCCTTACTATGGATAATAACCCGTAGATCCTTCTGATTCATCATCTGGTTGCTGTTGCTGGTATCCATAATAAGGTTGCATATGTTCCCTATATTCACCATAACTAAACAATGATGCAGCCAAGTCGTGCATCCCTCTTTGAATCCCTCTTGGAGTATATGGTTGTTGACTTGATGAAATGCCAGAATCATGGTGCAAAGAAGTAGCATGAGGATAAGAAGAAGACCCTGACCCATAACTGCTACTGGGTGGAATCGGTGGATGGAATTGAAAGCCTTCATACTCTACTTGATCTCCCCAGCTATACATGCCTGCTTCTTGTTGGCCACCTCCGTAACCTGACTGCTGTCCATGCTGGCTTTGTGAATCATAATCTCCTTGACTTTCATGTTGTCCTCTTCCTGTGTCAACATGTAAGGAAAAAGAAGGTGCATACACTCCGCCCCCGGTAGTAGCACCTGCAGCTGCACCAGCATCATCACTAGGAGACTCTGTCCCATCATCATCGTCATCTTGATCATAATCAACAATTAACTTTCTTTTAACAGTACTTGATTTTTTCTTTTGTGATGCCTGTTTTTGATGGCTTTCTTTTTTTTCTAGATCCTTTTGCAAGTTCAATCGATTCAATACTCCTTTTCCTCGTGGTGTATGCCTCACATAAATTTGCTTCAGCTCATCAATGGCAGGATCGTCTCTGGCAGCCAGATTAGTCCTCTCCAATGTAGATGTACTCCTTTTCAAGAATGATGGTGGCCCAACCATTCTAGGAGTGACTGGCCTATTATCTGATTCTGAGTGTCTAGTAGGCTCAAGCTCAGTATCAGGTGCAAATAAAGGCACATGCTCAGTCTGACTCTGATACTCATATGAAGGAGGAGGTGAATTTTATTTTTGCCTTTTCGAGCTTCTTAATTCTGGATCTCTAGCAACAGCTCCATCCAGTATGCCTTCTGCCCATTCTGTATCATCAGGATCAAAAACTGGCTCATCGACAGTTGCTCGTGTCTCAACCCAAGTATGCAAGGGATTATCATCATCAAATAACTCTTCCACATCAATTTGGCCAACCACATCTTCTGCGTGCCCCGCAGCTCGTTTCTCCCTCAATTGTTGTCTCAACCGGATGTTTTTGATCCTCAATCTCATATTGTAATGGCAGTACACCAATTTTTCCAATCGTTCAGCCTTTAACCGGTTACGAATTTTTGAGTGTATAAGGCTGAACGTGCTCCAGTTTCTTTCACATTGGCTTGCCGACGTCGTCTGACTCAAAACCCTCACTGCAACGGAAGCCAATGGATTATAGCACCTATCTCTGTTGTACACCATTATCCACCACTCAGCTGTGCCATCATTAAAAGAAACCAAAAAAAAAATTAATCAATGTATGTTCTCGTTTCTTATGCACATTTGACAACAATGCAATGACTAAGTATACCTGGGCTAACTTTCTCTACAGCAATTTGCACAGAGTCTTCATTATATGTCTCCAGCCTTAGCCTATAAGCCTCCATCTACAACGATGGAATTAACAATTAATAGAATTCATAGGCTCTTCAAATTACAAGTAATTGGATAAATCTTAAAGTCAGATCTTCACTAAGTATACCTGTCTCTCTGCCTCAATCCTATCTTCTATTGTCCTCGAAAAACGTGCAATCACATTTAATGTGCCTTGAATCACCTCTCCATCAATATGCACTTGACGATTGTACATTACTCGAGGATTTAAATAATAACCTGCATTTAGGTGAAAAATTACTAATGTCAATTTAATAAATAATCTCCCATGTAATAGTATAAGACTTCACTTACCAGCTGCATGCAAGTCGTGGTGTAATGTGCTTTCCCATCTGATATCAATAAGGTCCCACCACTTCATATAAGTGTTGGGAAATGCGTTCTTGATGTGGACCTTAGCAATGTCAATTGCCTCGTACAAATATCCCATGTAATTCTTATCATCCCCATCCACCAATTTTAACACCTGTACGAGAGGTTCCACCAACTTCAGATAAGTCTCCATATTACTCCAAAATTTTTTATTCTCTATGATTTTTCTCACTTCCAAATGTTCAGATTTAGATTCAATGTAAGTGGTCCGCATATACTCCAAGAACTCCTTGTTAAACATAAAACCCCTGATCTCATTCTTGAATTTGTGCAAAGATTCTAAAGAAATAAAATTAGATGCAAATCGTGTAGGCCCTGCACGGATGAGATCTCGACCTCCAGATGCTTTTTCTCTGAACATATTCAAGATCCTGGGATGACCATAAATAAATTGGGTAATTCTTTGGGCTCTCTTTACAGTCTTGCTGATAGTTGGATCCTTACCAATGTCTTCAAGCATCAAGTCCAGACTATGCGCTGCACATGGGACCCAATAAAGGTGTTTGCGCTTGTCCATTAACTTCTTCCCTGCAGCTTTATAACTTGGTTCATTATCGGTGACCACCTGGACAACATTTTCCTCTCCAATTTCCTGCACCATCTGATCCATCAAACCAAATAAATATTTTGCATTCTTTGAATAGTTTGATGCATCAACAGATTTCATAAAAACTGTCCCTTCTGTGCAATAAACAAGAAAATTAATCATGGACTTCTTCGTGGTACCAGTCCAGCCATCGCACATAATTGTGCATCCTCTCTCCTTCCATACTGCCTTAAAACTTTCAACTCACTGTTGAAGTTCCTCGTATTTTCCATCAAGCCCCCGTCCATATATGTCTCGACGTGTGGGGGCTTTGAACCCACGACTATGATCTGCTATCGCATCAATCATAGGCTGAAAATAAGGAGACTGAGCAGCATGTGAGGGAACACCTGCATGCAAAAACCATTTGCATATGCTTTTAAAAGTATGTCCTGTCGCTTCAGCTGACTTTTTTACTCCTCTCATTGCTTGCTTGATTTTTGGCTGAGTAGAAGTCTGTCTTCTAAAAAGATAACTGTCCATAGGACCCACTTGGCCTGTAGGTTGACTTGTGCCTCTTATTGATGGTCCATCACCTCTCCTTCGGGCTTCATCTTCTTGTTGATGCCACAAACTCTCTCTTCTAGCTGCAGCCATGTCAGGATCATCATCATCATCATCATCACTAGAATCTACATTTTGTTCAGCCCTTTCCCTCTCACGTATAGAAATGCCACTGGCCGCAGTATACATCCCTTTGCCTTTTGTATTATGTCTACCTGAAATTTCGCCTTGGAGTTCAACCTCATCTTCCTTCTTTTGTTCTTTTTGTGCTTTTCGGCCACGCAACAATTCACGCATCTCGTTGGCAACTTGTCGGGGACAGACAGTACACCTTGTCACATGTCCTGTCTTCCCTGCTAAATGTTCTTTCCCTCGGGTGATTCCACCACCCATCTCTTTGCCACAATATTTGCATTTCACTCTCCTCTTTGCAGTATTAATTAAGGTGATATGGGCCCACCCTGGGTCTTGCTCTTGCTGTTCAGCCATGTTCCTACAACACATAAAAAAAAAATAGAAACAAATATAAGAACATTTGGCATTATGCTCGTAGTTTAAAACATGTAAAATTGGATGTTAATTAGACTCCAATTGATGTTTAATTTAAGTAATTAGACAAAAGCCCCAATTTTTAACCGCTAATTAGGGCCAAAATTGGGGATTTCCCCTAATTAACCGTCGATCAACGTAATTAACAGCACACTCCTAGTTTAAAACATGTCATGAAGCTTAATTAGGCTCTAATTGATGTTTAATTTAAGTAATTAGACAAAAGCCCCAATTTTTAACCGCTAATTAGGGCCAAAATTAGGGATTTCCCCTAATTAACCGTCGATCAACGTAATTAACAGCACACTCCTAGTTTAAAACATGTCATGAAGCTTAATTAGGCTCTAATTGATGTTTAATTTAAGTAATTAGACAAAAGCCCCAATTTTTAACCGCTAATTAGGGCCAAAATTGGGGATTTCCCCTAATTAACCGTCGATCAACGTAATTAACAGCACACTCCTAGTTTAAAACATGTCATGAAGCTTAATTAGGCTCCAATTGATGTTTAATTTAAGTAATTAGACAAAAGCCCCAATTTTTAACCGCTAATTAGGGCCAAAATTGGGGGTTGTCTATTTTATCAAGAAAATGAACGTAAATCATCTAAGAAATATGTAACAAACTAAAAAATAATCACTACATTAAAATATAAATCATACCTTCTTTTTTTCTTCCACCCAAAACAGTGAAAATGTCTCCGGAAAAGGATGAAAACGTCTCCGGCGGCGGTGGCGGGCGGCGGCGGCAGCGGCGGGCGGCGGCGGCGGCTGGCGGCGGCGGTTCTTTCCCCTCCTTCTTCTCCTCCTTTCCCTCCTTCCCTTCCCCTCCCACTGCAAAAAACCCGAATCCCCTCTCACAGATCTGTTTCTGTGAGAGGGGACAGTAAAACACCCCTTTAAGGGGTGTTTCACGGGCGTACCGGCCCGGTTTCGGGCGTACCGACCGGTACGCCCGAAACCGGACCGGTACCGGTCCGGTACAGTCATTTTTTTTTTTTTTTTTTTTTTTTACGGTACCGGCCCGAAATGGGGGTACCGGTACGTACCGGCCGGTACGTACCGGTACCGGCCGAAACTGCCATCCATGAGTATTACACTATGTCTTTTCTTTTCTTTGATTTTGACTTTTCAAAAGAGATTTCTCATTTCTTTTCTTTGATTTGAAGATTTGAGGATTTCTTTCATGTTTTTGAATTTTTTGAAGGTATAAATTAAGTTTTAACACAATGTAGTTTGTTTTAAAATGCCATTTAGTTTGCATTTGGTTGATCTAATGGCATTGAAGGTATGAATATAAAATAAACCTTCTTTTTTAAAAAGCCTCAAATTAAATCCTAATTAGGGTATAGAATTTGGGGCTTTTCTTAAATTAGGTTAATTAAGATGCAATTGAACATAGGTTACATATAATTTCATCTAATTGGATTGATTGAGTGCTGAATTGAACTCTTATTCATCCTAATTTTAGAAAAACTCCAAATTAAACCCTAATTGGGGTTATAAAATTTGGGGCTTTTCTAAAATCAGGCTAAATAACATGGAATTGAACATCAATTGCATGCAGTGCCATCTAGTTGGGTTGATTGAGTGCTGAATTGCACGCTTATTCATCCTAATTTTACCAAAACTCCAAATTAAACCCTAATTAAGGTATAAATTTCGGGGCTTTTCTAAATTTGGGCTAATTAACGTGCAATTGAACATCAATTGCATGCAATGTCATCCAATTGGATTGAGTGCTGAATTGCACTTTTATTTACTTTAATTTTGGGAAAATCTCAAATTAAACCCTAATTAGGGTATAACATTTGGGTTTTTTCTAAAATTAGGCTAATTAACATGCAATGAACATCAATTGCATGCAATTTTATTCAATTGGATTGATTGAGTGCTGAATTGCACTCTTATTCACCTTAATTTTGGGAAAACCCCAAAATAAACCCTAATTAGGCATAGAATTTGAGGCTTTTTAAAAGTTAGAATAATCAAGATGTAATTAAACATCAATGGCATGCAATGCCATCCAACTGGATTTATTGAGTGCTGAATTGTACTCTTATTATGCATTTGTTTTAGGCTTTTAGCAGATGTGGGAGGCCGTGCAGAGAGGCAGGAGGATTGGGGGTGACTATATACCACCTTAATTAATGGAAAAGCAAAGAGGGTGAAATGCTAGCTATGTGGGAAGGAGATTGGAGGAGGGATATTTTGAACAAAACAACACTTGGCAGGAATAAAAAGAGATGTAGCGGCATGTACATAGAACTACTAAGAGGGAAGCAAAAGGAGAATGAAACAAGGAAGACTCGAGAGAAGAAGTCATGGAGGAAATCCTTGGACAAGGCCAATCAATGGGGCCTGAGATTAGGGCACCTGGTAGGGTTACAAATGATGATGATGATAATGATGCTGATGAGAAGTTCAGAGCAGCAATGCATGCAAGTATGCAATTATTACATGTAGAGGAGATTTGCAGATTTGGGCAAGGCACTTCATCAACACCTCTAAGTGATTCTCAACATTCCAACAGTATGCAGGGGACACATCATCTTCAAGACCATCATTGCCAAGAGCAAATACTATGTCTGCTGCACAATGTGCTAACTTCCTTGGTAGTGGAGGAGACTTGGCTCCTGTTGCAGATCCATCTATTAGTCCTATGGACCATTATGTTTATAGGAAATATGATGCCAAATAGATACATTTATAGGGAAGATGATGCCAAATAGAGGAGCATTAAGACTGCATTGAAAGGATAGAAGCAAGTGAAGAAAGTGGCATCACAGCAATGGAAGCACATCTCTAAATGATTATTTTTTTATGCTAATGTTCCTACAAATGTAGCTGCTAATCCTTATTTTCAGACCATGGTTGATTCGATTGCAAGAGGTGGCTTTCTTCATAGGATCATCCTAAGCCAAAAGGCATTTATGGTCCATTGCTTGATGAGGAAGTTCGTGAACTTCAAGAGTGGATAAACTCTTTTAAGAGAGTTTGGGATGAAAGAAGATGCATATTAATGTGCAATGGATGGACAGGAATTACTAGGAAGCAAATGATTAACTTCTTGGTATATTGTCCACATGGAATGGTCTTTTTGAATCTTGGATGAGATGGTTGAGCAAGTTGAAGAAGAAAGAGTGATGCAAGTGGTTACTGACAATGCAACAAATTACAAAAGAGCTGGTCAATTGTTGACGGAAAAAGGAAGCATTTTTATTGAGTTCCATGTGTAGCACATAGTTTGGATCTGATGCTAGAGGATATCAGGACAGATCTGGCAGTTGAGAGCATCATCCATGATGCACATACTTTTTTTTGGAAGGTGATAAAGATATAATTCATTGATAGAAAGTATTACACAGATTAAAACCAAAAAGAGTCCCTGGACCCAATGGAAAGGTCTACAACAGCAAAAAAATAGTAAAGGAACAAATCTCTTCACTGCATTATCAAGATAATAAAACAGTAGGGAGCCTCAGTAAAACACAACAAAAAATCTATAACAAAAATCCTTTCCACTGGTAGGATTTCTGCAAGATCACTGAAGCCTCACCGAAATGCATCCCCAAAGCTTTCGACCAGCTGTTCACCAGACTGAAAGTTCTTCTGAGAATGTCAAAGGGTTGTTAAGGTTATCACTGAAAATCCTATTGTTCCTTTCCAACCAAACTGACCAAAGCATTGCTGGAAGAAATAAGCCCTATAAATCTTTTTCTGGTTTAATAGGATAACTATTATCCCACCATTTGAATAAGCTAAGCACCTCTGGAATGTTCTTCCAAACAATTGACAAAACTCTGCATAAAGTCGAACATAAAGTATTAATGATCCCACGTGTACAGAAAAGATGATCAATACTTTCCTCTATAATACCACAAAACTTACATCTAGAATTCTGAATATGGAAAATAGCTTTGACTCTATCATTTGTGGGATGTCTTTTCCAAGCTACTTTCCATAAGAACAATTTGACCTTATTTGGAAGGAATTTGGACCAAACTATCTACTTCCACGAAACTCTACAGCCCCCATCATCTAGTACTCTACAGCCCCTTTTGTCACACTTCCCATCTTCTGTCCTCTACATTTTGTCGCAACTGCACTTATTCCTGATTCAACACCCTAGACAAATGAACCAATTCTGAAATCTCTAACTCAGTGAGATTTCTCTTAAATATGATATTCCACTGATATCTGTTCCCTCCGGATAACACCTTGTTTGTGGACCCGACCTAGCTATCTCTCCCTTTGGATTCTTTATCTATTTATTTAAATCCTGTCATTTTTGGGTCTTTTGTTTTTATTTGGAGAAATATAGGTCGGTTTTATTTATTTTATTTCTTGGACTATGAGAGCTTGGGATTAGCCCTCAGGGAGTCTGGGACTTCGGATCAGGCGAAGGTCCGAGTATATGACCTCTCTCCACTGACCTTGGTCAGTGTTAATTATGTCGAGCAATCACTCGACAACCCTTGATTAACCGCCCGTATGATGCCCTTGAAACCATCTACACTACCACATAGCACGCACGCAAGTGAAAGATAGCTTTTAAATCCTTGGTCTCACCCAAGTCTTTTAGGATATTTGGATTTGTTCCAATGTATAAGAGTATTAGATTGGTACCAAGGCTTTTAGAGTAGGCTTTTAAGTGTTTAGGATTCATCTCTTTCAAAAGCTTTGGGATTGATTCCCTCTTATTTAGGATTGATTCCGGAGTATTTAAAACCCTTAGGGTTATTTTAGTAATTGTGCTGTATTGGGGGTTATTGAAGTCTTTTTTAGGTCTTTAATATCTTATTTAAGGTTTGAAAACCCTTCTGATGTTTTTTGAAGTTATTTTGAACATACTTATGCTGCAGGGGTATTTTAGTAATTTTTCCTCGAATCGGATTTATTTAGACTTAGGGTCTATATCGGGACTTTTTTAATATTGGGGGTATTTTAGTAATTTTCACCCTTCTCATTAGGTCTCGGAGGGTATTTTAGATATAGGGGTTACCTTGTCATTTTTTAGGATTTTCTTATGATTTTTACAGATTTTTATCATATAGGAGGGCATTTTGGTAATTTGGTTAAGTTCTGGGGAGCATTTTGGTCATCTTAGAATTTGTATATTTCAGATTTATTTTCTTTCTGTTTTTAACTGTTTTTTTTGAATTTCAACTAATTTTCATATTTATTTTATCAATTTCTTAGGTGGTGATGTAGCCGAAGCTATCACGACCGGATTCCGAAGCTGGAATCCGAAGTTATGGATCCGGAGCTGGGTCGGATCGGTGCAAGAGGCCCGACGGGGATCCGGAAGGTGAAGGAGGCAGAGGCGAAGCCGAAGGTCCGAGGCCGAGAGCCGCTCGGTCGGAGGCTGGCTTGTCTTCGGGAAGTGGGGCCGACGCTCCTTCGGACGAGGGGGAGCCGGCGCACGGCGTCGAGACCAGGGAGAGGAGTCCGAGGTCGGCGGCCGAGACCGACTCGGGAAGATCGGCGATGATTCGAACCGAGCCCCTGCGGGAGGGAAAGAAGAAGAAACCGGTCAGCAGGAGTCCCGGGCTTCGGCCCTAAAGAACTCCCTTCGACGGTCAAGTTAGCTTCTGAAGAAGAATCGATTCAGAAGGCAAAGAGTAGCTTTAATGCTATTTGGATTGTAGTCCTTGAGGGTCTCGGAGACATACCTTTGGCAATAAATAACGGTGTATTTATAGCAGAGGATAGAGGATGGTTAACGGTGATAGCCGATATAGGACTATGTCCGGGCTTACTGGTAAACCGCCATAGTGCCTAGTCCTCCACCGGAGTGGGCCGGACACGGCTGTCGGGCCGAAGGGGGTTGGGCCGCTGATGGGCCGAAGCCTGCTGGGCCTAGGGCTGCTGCGCCGCTCACGGGCCGTAGGCTGGTGGGCCGCTGACGGGCTGAAGCCTGTTGGGCCGGGAGCGACGGCGCCGCTTACGGGCCGAGGGCTGTTGGGCCGCTGGTGGGCCGAAGGCTTCCTGAAGGCCTTCCACTGCTGCTGCTGGGCCGAACTGGGTTTGGGCTTGTTTTAATGGGCCGAATCGGATTCTGCCTCATCAGGTGGGTAATTATCTTTTATGGCTAAATATTTTAATTATTAATTTTTTATTTTTTACTGATTTTTATTAATTATCACTGTATTTTCTTATTTTATTTACAGATTTTCATTAATTATTGTACTTTTCAGTAATTAATTAAGATTATTAATTAATTTTCAGAGAAAATTAGTTAGTTTATGTCATATATTCATATTTAGGATTTAATTACATCCCATGTTTAGTAATGAGACCAAAAGAGGATTCATAGACGTTTCTTTTTTAATCAGATTTTAAAGTAGTTAGAAAATTAATTACGTGTATTAAAAATAATAATACATGGTATTTATTTAACTTAATGACACACATACAAGCATACAATTTGGCATAAAGGAGTGCTTTTATTATTTCAGTAGGTTTTGTTTTATAAGGAAGGCTTTTTCAACAAACAAATTGGCAGGGCTTTCCCTTAGGAAGAACCTTAAGAGGAGAACCCCCCGGGACGAGAAACTCCTCCAAAACACAGCAAACCCGGGCAAAGACACCGGATTTGGTCTTCGATGCAGCAGAGTCTCCCCTTAGGATTTTCCCACTTTGGAGTATATGGAGTGGGGTGTGTGTGTTGTAAATGGGGGTTTTAGGCCCTATTTATAGGGCAAAATTTGGGTCTGGTGGGGGGTGCCACCGGGGAAGCCCACAGTGGGGGGTGCCCACCGGTTTGCCTCTCTCCCCTCTCCCCTCTTCTCTTTTTTTTTTTTTTTTTAAATTTAAAGAGTGAGAGAAGAGAGAGTGAGTGAGAGAGTGAGGGGGGCACCGGTGGGCACTCCTATCGGTTCCAACCGGTGGGGGAGCCACCGGCCTTGGACCCCCCACTGGTTTTGGGAGCAAACCGGTGGGGGATCCCCTCTCCTTCTCTCCTCCTTTTCTTGTTTCTTTTTTATTTAATGAGCCTTGCTCATTAATCACCCTCCTTTTTTGGTTTCTTAGTGTGAATAGGGGTGAGATGGGCTCTCTCTTAGTGGAGAATTAATGGGGTTTAGTGGAGGCTCCACTATCTTGGGGGATGTTTGAAAAGTAATTAATCCCCCCCTTCTTAATTAATCTCTCTCCCCCCTCCCCTTTATTTTTTTTCTTTTTTTTGAAATTTGAAAAAGAGAGGGAGAGGGAGAGACCTCCCCCACCGGTTCGTCCCCTCTCTCTCTTCCCTCCCTCTTCTTTATTTAAATAAAGGGAGAGAGAGAGAGGGGACCACTTGGCCTTCTTTCTTCTTTGGGAAACTTGAGGATTTTTTCTTTTTGGCCTTTGGAGAATTCTCCTCTTTGGGCTGCAGATTTGTGAGCCCTGTGGGACTGATGTTTGGGCCCATTTGGACCCCTCATTGGGCCTTCATATCGGGTCCCTTATTGGGCCTCTTATTGGGCTTACATATCTTGCTATTAGGCCTCCATTGGGGCTGTTTTGAGCCCATTTCGGGACTGTTTTGAGCCCATTTCGGGACTGTTTTGAGCGCCGATTTTGCAGTATTGGGAGTATTTTTGTTGCTGCATTTTGGGGCTCCCTATTGGGCCCATTCATTGAAGCCATCAAGCTGCTCGAGGGGCAGCATATAGGAGCTTCTGGGGCTGTTTTTGGACAGCGTATAGGAGCAATTCCGGGGCTGTTTTGGACTTCTTGCAGGAGCCCCGATCAAGGTATCTTGGCCTAGGTATATGTTTTGCTCCATTGCCTTCCTAATTCGTGCATATAGGCCTATGTATTCGCATGCATATAGGAAGGATTTTTATTTAACATGGACCTCCATATCATTGGTGCATGCTCATTTATTTCTTTATTTTTACATAACATAGGCTCATGTGAATATGAATATATGCCATGCCATGCATATTTTCCATAACATAAATCCATATCATTGTGAGTATATGCCATGTATATATATATTTTCTGTTGCACAATCATGTGCATATGCATGCTTTGAACAATGTCATAGTGCATGAAAATTTTTCGGGTCAACAAATGCCCCCTATGGGATGCGTGCCAAAACCAAGTCGGAGGCGGGTGTCCCGTGCATCATTTTATATATGTATTTTCCTTTTTGGCCATATATGCCTTTGTTTTTTGTATGTCTCGAGGGATTCTTTTCATGCCATATATTGGTGCAACCTCATTAATTTCCCCATCTTGCCCAATGCTGTTTGAGCATATATGAATTCTTGGGAAAATAGAAATGCTGTCCCATATTTCCCGTGCAGTCAATTGCGCGGTTTGCCATGTATATGCTCCTACGGAGCTTGTGGGTTCGGACACCTTTTATTTTGGTACTTGAACATTCCAGAAACGCTCTTGCAAACCTTGTCTTCATGACTTTGCGGCTTCTCGGAGGCATTTGGAAATATTCGATTCCCTTCATATTGTGGATCCTCTTGGCCTTCGTGACTTGGAGGGTCTTATAGGATTTGTGCCATCTAAATTGTTCGACACGTTGCTCGTTCTCGGGTGTCTCTTGGCCTTCACGACTTGGAGACTCATTGGGAACATAGAGCGGGTCACTTAATTCTTGTGGCATCATTCCTATTTAAGGGATATTAGTACCTTGCTTTTTGGCATTTCCAGGAGTTCAATATGAGACATTCTGAATTGGCCAAGTGTCCGCCACGTTGGCAACATATATAAGAGATTTGTGGGCATGATATAGGCACTATACAAGTGTTAGCACCCTATTTCACTTAGGCATTTCCAAGAGCTCAATGTGAGACATTATGGATTGGCCAAGCTTTCACCATATAGGCAATATATAAGCATCTTTGCATTGTCCCGACTTGCTATCGGGACTTAGCTAATATTATGTTTTGCACATCTTTTTTAACATGTGTGTTTTTGCTGATGTTTCCCTTTTGCAGGTCGGTATTTCTTCCTCCGCATCATTATGGTCAATATTGGGGATATCCCCGCTGGGGGATCTCAGGAGGAGATCGCTGTATGCCCGGATGCGGGGTTTCGCTGGGTGGCTTAGCCATTTCTTTTTTTAAGAGAATGAGATCAATTCGGAAGCGCTTTTTTCTAGCAAACAGAATTACCTCGGTCTAATTTTGGACTCTCTAATCTATCTTTATTCTATTTTTTCCCCAATAGATAATTAATGTTAAGTCCATCTTGTTGCGATAGGAATAAACAGGAACAAATAGGCTTTAGCTAATGTAATAAAGATACCAATTGTCATCCCAAAGATACCCCCTATTTTATTTATTCCGAAAAGTTCAGGAAGAAATATGTACGGAAGAGAGAAATTCCACCCACCTAAGTAAAGAACTGTTACAAATAATGAAGAAACTAATAAATTTAGATAACACCTGCGAATTACCATCGAGGATGTTGTCCCTATTGGTCAGGATAGCATCTACAGAGACGGCGAGTTCTTTTATTTTCTGCTAGGTGAGACAGCTCGGCATCTTCCTTCAGACGCCTCAATATAAGAGTTGCTCTACGCGTATGTTCATGTCAAAGATGGGGTTGAAAGACCATTACTTCCTTTGGAGCATCGTGATTTGGAGCGTGCTATTTTGCTGGATCGAGATAACATAGAGGGACTTCTCCCTTTTTCATATCCAGCCTTCCCATTTTTTGTCGATCGGTTATGAGAATTTCCTTCCTTCGATCAGGTGGGGCCTATTCAGGCCATACTTCGGGTCCATGACATGACGAGGACCTATTAGCCGACTATGTGGACGCGAGCGGGCAGTCGTCCTTGCGAGGATACCAGGCGTCCGCAGGGGCTATTTTTGACTGGGGCTGAAGAGGGTTCAATACATGACCCTTTTGACTTCAGCATACTATTATCAGACATATGTCGAGGCGTTCGCCTAGCTTGGGATACTTACCTCCAAGTTCGTAGTTCCCATATTTTTCGCCTTGGAGCTACAGAATGGCTCCTATATGTTTTGAAGAACTATCGGCCGATCCTCGACAGGGTGGGCATTTATGAGGCCGTTGTAGCGGCTCAATATGATTACCCTTGTCATTATGGCTTTATCCAGACGATAGCCGAGTGCTATATTCGCGATACCAATACCATTGCAACTTCAGAGGGTGAAACTGCAATTGACCTCTGGTCCTTACATCGAATTTCAGGTTTTCCAATTGTGGGAGAACCATATGAAGGAGTGTTGGATGAATTTTATCGTAGCACTGCAGACGGTGCCGAGAGCTACACCACACCCTATTGCTACAGATATTTGTTAAAAGTATGGCGCGACTTATCTAAGGCGAAGCGCGTCGCCTCTTCCTCTAGCGAGGGGAATTCTTCTGACCCGGGCAAGGTATCTCCAGCAGCTTGGGTCAGATTCTTTTTTGGGGGACCCTTTCGCTATCATCGAGGCTTTGCTAGCATATTCGATGAACGGGTTCCCTCGATACTGTCACACCGAGACATTTCATGCTGATGCGTCATCATCGTACCCGCGTATCAGACAGAAAATCCTTGGGGTCTTGATGACACAACATATGTGGCTACTTATCTAGCTTATTGGCTAGTGACTTTTACTGTCCCGTATAGGGCCGAGGGAGCGTTGAGGCCTGGGGTTTTGCTAGCGGCATGGAGACTTGCCGTGGGGACGCGTCTCGCCATTGCACCAGCTGCGCTTGCCAGTATATATCATTCTTTTGGGGCCCTCTGTAGTTCGGGAACTCCCAATACTTGCTCAGTGGTTATGGCCACACATTATGTCAGTGCCTGGGCGGGGCTTTTGCTTCCAGGCTATTCCCCTATTGGCAGAGAGATGGCTCCATCACTGTGTACCATCCTTCGGTTGGCCAACCAGCCAATCAGCAAAGGGACGGGTCAACTCTCCTATACCCGTTCTACTTTGAGCTTCATTCCTTTCGGTTCTTGCCGAAAGTTGGATTTCGACCATTCCTCGCAGAATTTTTGGTCATACTTCGACAGAGGAGGAGCTGCTGATTGCGCTTGGTTTGACCTGTGGACAGGCCATATGGGTCATAATACTGCTATATTGGACGGGTGGACTCTGAGCACTCATCCAAGTTTACTTATATTGAAGAAGGGCAAGGATGTAATCCTGGAGCCTTATTTCCCAAACTGCTTTGCGTGGACTTCGGGTATGATCAGATGAACCCTTCCGGCCTTGCTTTTACTGAGATGCCTTGGGTTTATCACAAGCGGAAGAGCCATCTGGTTGCCTGCTTATGGTGGAATTATTTTCAACATCAAAATATGTCTGGTCAAGTAGCGGTGCCTTTCCCTACACATGAAGGGGATATGACTGTTCTTTTTACTGCCTGGTGGCATAAAAACCAGGGGGAGCTACGGTTGAGACCAGATTCTGAGTAGGCCAGAGGTTCTTCTTCGACTAAGCCCAATAAGGACTTCGCCGATATACTTATAAGGGTCGAGTTGGTCCGCTTGTGCCAAAGGCAAAGAAGAAAAGGAGCAGCGAAGATGATGGTTTTTATGGACTTGCTGCTCTAGGGTATATGTAGGCGCAACACTTTTTGGCAGACTGTAAACTTCCAAAAAAGCCTGAGCATAATGCCTGACTGCCTAGTAGCAGTTTAATGGGGATCCCGCAATAGATTGGCTATGGTATCTCAGCCACATGCTTTTCTCCTTCGGCCCTCGCCGAGAGGCATTCTTGATATTGAGGGCCGAAACTGTCGGTGATGTATGGCGAGTGATGGGTCAAGCAATGACCCAATTAGAGATGTCTTTTGACTCCTTAATCTCCGAACCCTCGAGGTCTTTTGCCGCGCAAGGTATTTATATTTTCATCTCCTTCTTTTGTTATATTCCTGTATTCGCAGACATTTGTCTTGACTTTGCTCTATCTTAATTTATAGGAGATGTCGTCTCTTCGCCGCATGTGGCGCCTGGGGGACCTTCCACGGTTCATATTTCTGAGGGGGAGCCTTAAGTTCCAGCCATTGCAGCCGTGGTGCCTCCTGCCAGGATTGGCCCACTTTCAGAGATGCAACTCTTAGTGGCCACAGCGAAGCAAGCGGCTTGGAAGAAGCGGGCAGCAGAAGAGGAGGCGGGATGTAGGTCAGTTCAACCCTGACTGGCTCTTCCTCCCTCACCGGGTCCGACGGTTGCCCGAAGGTCATCTTCGCCTATAGGTAGTAACCTTATCAGTTTTTTGTTCGAGGATTAATTTCCCTTTTGCTAGTTAGTCTTTGTATTTTGCCTCTTCATCATTCTCGCTTCTTTTTATCAGAGGAAGGCGAACTTGTGGGCGAGGATATTTCTCAGGCCGTCGTCCGGCCTGCTGTTAGTGAACTTCCCATCTTGGCGGGTAGAGCTGACTAACTAAACCCCTTTCTCATTCCTCTTCTTTGGCTGCTTCTTTTTTATTCATGGGATTATGACCTCCCATTATTCCTGCTCTTTAGAGGCCTATGTTCCCGAGCGACCTGCTCAGGGCCCCTCTCAAGCAGAATTGCTTGCTATAGTTGAGGTACATATTTTTTGTTGAATCCACTTTTATCCCTTGCTGGGAGTGGTCATAATTTTGATCATTTCTCCTTTGCTTTACGAAGGATAATATTGGCGTGGTCCCCAATGTTCGCCCCAGGCAACGAAGAGGAACTCGGGAACCTTAACTGGGCCGATTATGAGCCTTATCGTTTAGACGTCCCTCTGGTTGACCAACTGTATCGTGAACTTTTGGACGACAACGGTCGTTTTGGTAATCTTCCACCGCCACATTGCAGCCTTTTCTCTTGTATAAAACATGATTCTCTCTTTTTTTTGTGCGTAGATTTTACTTTTGAAGAATTGATGCGATCAACATCTAGCCATTCGGCTTCTTCATTCATAAGGACCCTTGTAGGGGACTCGGTAATAGCCCCTGCAGTGGATAGTCCCGCAGTTGAGGGTAAGCCACCCGTTCTTTTTTCTTTTAAATTCTTCTGACTTTTCATTTCAGCTACTATATCTTCTTTAGTGGCTGACATCGAGCTTTTTATAGAGCTTGTTGAAGTGGCACCTATGGCGGCTGCCTCCCCTTCTGTTGCTCTTCCTTTGGAAGATGATTTGGCTACGCCTCCTATGGCCACCTTAGCGGAGGACGAGCTTGGGGAAGTTGAGGTCACCCAGGAAGAGAATATTACCTCAACACCAGGTAGACTAATTCCTTTCTCTATGCTCAGAGTAGTGCGCATTATATCTTTCGCTTTCTGACTCTGTCTTGTCCTTTGCTGCCTTTCTCTATTTCTTGAATAAATATCATCCCTGTGTCTACCCAAAGGTGGCGGCGTCGGGAAGGGGTCAGATCAGCCCCCGGCATACTTCTGGGAGGTATCGAAAGATTGGCCGCATCCGCCATACAAGGTAGGGCGATGCCGGTTGTTGCTTGCTACCACCGAATTGCTACCTTTGGCGGTATTGACTTGTTAGAAGGTATGGGGTTTCCTTCTCCACGTATTTTGTTGATTTTTGCCGGATGCTGATTCTTTTGTTTATTCATTTCTTCCGCGCTCTGCAGCTCGGAGGGACATGTGTCCTGATTCTCTAGCTCATTCGGGGGATACTATCCGCCTTTCCCACTCGGAAGAGAATCCCAGGCCATCCAGAACCGAAGAACTGGATCATACTTCTACTGAGCTGTTAGCCTTCTCAAACAATTTTGTCTTGTTCTACTTCTTCTGCTAATATTATTTCCTCCATTTTGGTCTTATATACCCCCCCCTCCCTTTTTTTTTTGTTTGCTCGACAGCAGGTGAAGACCAAAATAACTCTGATGCTTACGCGCCCAACAAGTCTTGTTGCGGACTGAGTTGGAGTCCGCCATTAGAGATGTCGCGGCGCGAACCATAGAGGTTTCTGAGCTTCGAGTGCACCGGGAAGCAATGAGTTCCAGTATCGTAGAAGCGGAGTCGCAAGTGGCCGCTCTCCGTATGCAGCTGGAGGAGCTGGAAAAGGATTTAGAGAAAGGCGTCGAGCAGGTGGCGACTCTTGATCGTCGTCTAGACGAGCTCACTCAAGAGCGGGACAAGTCGGTTGAGAGAGTTGAGGCCCTTCGTCTGCTGTTGGATGCCTCGCAGGCTTTAGTGATTCGCAAGTCGAGTCCGACTCTAGATTAGTTTTCGGGAGTTTCTCCCATCTTTTTGATCTTATCGGACTTGTGATATTGCTTCAATTTGAAGCCCCTTTTTGAGTTATCCCGAGGGCTTATTTCGGGCTCCTCCTTCATAGCTATTTATACAAAAAGAATTTTGCTCAAATGGTGTCTATTCTTCACCATCCTCTATCCTCTTCTTTTATATTTCTTTTTTTTATATACTTTTTAACTAATGTTAATACCCTTTCGGGTTTTCACCAACATTAGCCCCCTCTTATTTTTGCCTGCACGCCTTTACGGATTTTCATGCAGCGGGGTTACCTGATTTTGCCTAAGGCGCCCTTACGGATTTTCACCTTAGTTGGGTATAAGACATTTTTACCCTTAATTTGGTCCTTGTAAAAATGAGACCAATTAAGTATGTCGGGACACCTCTTTTTTCTTTTTTTTTTTGAAGGAAGATAACCCTGACCGCTGTTACGTATATAGCATGGCCAGGCCAGCAAACACTGGGTAAATATGGAACATGAGAATTTGGTTTGATTTGGTGGGACGAAAAGATTTTCGAGATGCGACACCCCTTGCAGGGGTGAATGATAAATATTAATAAAGTTTTGGGATGAAATATTTCCTACAAGCAAAAGAACTAAGTTTTGGGATATATCGGTCTCCCAAACAGGCGAACTTTTGGAGTTCAACGCCCCCATGCAGGCGAAATTCCGGGGTTTAATGCCTCCCGTAGGCGAATATGAATTCCGAGATTTAAAGCCTCCGCGGGCGAAATATGAATTCTGGGATTTAAGGCCTACCGTGGGCGAAATATGAATTCTGGGATTTAAGGCCTCCCGTGGGCGAAAGAATAAGACATTGCACGCCTTTCTCTCAAAGTCAAGGAGTTTCTGAAGCGTATGCCTGCTTCTCTATCAGTTATTCGCCTGGCCTGGCTCCTTTTTTCAGCTGCTTTTACGCCTTCATGGCTCCTTCTGTGAGAGGTTTTTTCTTCTTGACAGTAAATTTCTGTAGTCTCTCTTGGAAATATAATTTGCTTGCCTCTTTTCCTTGAAGGATGATCGAGATCCGATCCTAACCCATCAGAAGAGAAAAATCTATTGACTTTATCGAGTGACGAAATTTCTGCAAACTGCCTGGATAGCCCCTCCATCATCTGGGTGAGCTCTTCCTGTTGGTATGAAAGCTGTCTCAGGCTTGTCTGTATTTCTTCCAACGCAGCCATAATTGACCTCCCTGGGGGAGGAGTCGCTGGAGTGTATATTGGTGTTGCCTCACGCTCCGAAGAGGCCTTTACTGCTGCTTCTTCGGGATGATACTCAAATGAGCTATCACTCATATAAATGACATTGACGGCAAATGTTTGCTTATTCTTTTGGTGAGGTTGAGGATGGCTTATCAAGTATTTGCCCATCTCCACAGCACCCTCATGGACAAGTTTCTCTATTTCATCCTTACAAACATAGCAATCTTCTATTACATGCCTTAACATGCGGTGATATGGGCAATAATTTGGCTCATTAACCTTGCCTGTCTCGGCTGGCTTTTTGGGCTTGGGGAGCGATAGAAGTTTTGCCCGCATACATGTTTCAAACAATTACTTCGTATGCTCACGGGCAAAAGAATACGGCTTTCTCATTCTTTCAGCAAGAGAGGAGGTTGGCGCCTTCCCTTCTTTTTTATTGGCTACTAGATCACTGGGGCCTCCCCGGCCATCGTTCTTTTTCACAGCTAGAGAAAAATCAACCGCTTCACCTCTTTAGCCGGAGCACCTCGCTCCCTTGAAGCTTTCCCTTTATTGTGAAGTGTAGCGGGGTAGTCGGCGAAGAACATCTCGATCTCCGTCACAATATTATTGAGCTGATCTAAGTTTCTGACAATGGCTCTGATCAGTTTCTCATTTATTTCGGGTTTCAAACCCTTTTTGCATAATCTCACTACGTCTTCATGGACCGGAGGATTATCGCATCTTATACTGAGATTTCGCCATTTCTTAATATAGTCTACAACGGATTCATTCTTCCCTTGCTTGAGTATTACTAATTCAGTGATAATGACCTTTCGCTCCGATATCTTGAAGCGATCAAGGAATTTCTTCTGCATTTCTTCCCAACTGCCTATAGAGTTAAGCTTTAGCTTGGCATACCACTGGAATGCTGTGCCAGTGAGGGAAGTTGAGAAGAACCTTAAAAGGTATGCCTCCTCTATTGCCAGCTCCTCCAAGTCGCTTATATAATGAGCAATGTGCTCCTGGGCTGAGCCTTCCCCATTATATCTTGTGACTTTGGGTCATTTATTGTGGCCTGCTGGAAGCTTTTTGAACATATAGCGGACCGGGAATGGCACCTTATATAAGTCGAATGTGCATATTCCTTCATCCTGTTCGGCCATCTTGGCCTCAACAATTTGCTCAATCAAATGTTTCTGCGATGCCGTTGCATCATTTGCTGACGCATGTGATTGTTGAGCATTATGATTGGGCTCTTCGGCCCTATCTTCCTGAATCTCTTCAGGGCTGAAATTGACCTTAACAGCAGGGGGTCTTATTGGCGCAGGGATAGTCTTGGGCGGAGGCAAATTCACTGGAAGGGCGGGAGCAACTCTTTGTCGCTCTTCCATTTTCTGTATCAGGCCATGTAGCAAGGCCTTTAATTGTTGATTTTCCTGCCTAATCTCCTCGATAGTTTGAGGTTGTGCTTGTTCTTGCGACAATTGTGTAGCTCCAGGCTCCTGGGCATTGGCTGCACCTTCCTCGGCTCCTCTAATAGTATCACCGAGATTGATTTGAGACGGCTCTGCTCTCTGGCCCACTTGGCCCAAAAGGCGCATAGCTTGCTCCATTTGGCGGGTAATTGGTCCACCCTTTTGCGCCAGGCTGGCGACATTGTTTGGTTCCTCTGATTGGAAGGGTTGCCGATTTGTCGCACTAAAAGTATAGCAAGTGTATATCCGGATGCCATCATCTGTCAACCGTGTAATTCTTTTCTTCTTCTACACTGGTCGCATCAAAGCGCCGAGTCTTTCAAATACGGAGACCCGCTTTTGAACAGGTTCTTGCGCCTTATAGGCATTTTTTCTTCCTTGGCTCTGCTTAGAACGAGGCCAAGTTGTTGGATTGATCATTTCCCTCGCTGGCTCTGTAGGCTGGGGAGGTTGTTGCTCTGCTAGGGTGGCCCTAGCCTTGCGTATCTCGCGGGCTTCCTCTTTGGTCACCCACATCTTCTTAAGGCGGAGACTGCGCTCCTCTTTGTAGTTGCCCTTAACTTGGGAGATGGCATTGTCCCTTGCCTGGGACGCAGCATTGCCCCTTGCCCTAGGTACAACATATTGGGGTGCAGCAGCCTTTGGTGTCCTCCTCTTTTTCTTGAAGGTTGCCACATCCTGACAAACTTTAGGCAGAATTCCGAACTGATTGCGAACTGGAATCGTCGGGATGTGCCAAATTTTGGGAATGATTGGCTCCCCGCCATTTAGACGGATGTGCATATGTCCCACCAGTATTGTCTTCCCGGTCTGGGACGGATTCGGAGGAGTACTCTTCCGCTTTTGCCTCCTGCTAGATGAGGAAGCGGGAGATGTACTGATAGTGTTGGTGGTGTAGACTAGCTGTCGTCGACCACCCTTGTTGCTTTTCTTGGCGCGAGAGGTGCGCCTCTTCTTCTTTGTCGGAGGGGTCTCCGATGCTAGGATCACTCCCAGGAAATATGGTGACCCCACGACCGCGGGGAAGTCCCCAAAATAGGTTGGGGTAGTGAGATACCCACACTGGGCGTGGGTTGCTACTACGAGTGGGCCGTAAGTAACCTTTGCGGTCATTGCTTTTTTGGAACTTCACCTGCATAAAATATGACGAAGTTAGGGTTATAGACATGGTGAGGGCATCACCGGACGGAGAGATGAAGGGAAAGAGAGGTCCCACGGGGCGTGCCATCTGTGTTTGCGGACCCGACCTAGCTATCTCTCCTATTGGATTATTTATTTATTTATTTAAATCCTGTCGTTTTTGGGTCTTTTGTTCTTATTTGGAAAAATATAGGTCGGTTTTATTTATTTTATTTCTTGGACTATGAGAGCTTGGGATTAGTCCTCAGGGAGTCCGGGACTTCGGATCAGGCGAAGATCCGAGTATATGACCTCTCTTCACTGACCTCGGTCAATGTTAATTATGTCGAGCAATCACTCGACAACCCTTGATTAACCGCCCGTATGATGCCCTTGAAACCATCTACACTACCACATAGCACGCACGCAAGTGAAAGATAGCTTTTAAATCTTTGGTCTCACCCAAGTCTTTTAGGATATTTGGATTTGTTCCAATGTATAAGAGTATTGGATTTGTACCAAGGCTTTTAGAGTAGGCTTTTAAGTGTTTAGGATTCATCTCTTTCAAAAGCTTTGGGATTGATTCCCTCTTATTTAGGATTGATTCCGGAGTATTTAAAACCCTTAGGGTTATTTTAGTAATTGTGCTGTATTGGGGGTTATTGAAGTCTTTTTTAGGTCTTTAATATCTTATTTAAGATTTGAAAACCCTTAGGATGTATTTTGAAGTTATTTTGAACATACTTATGTTGCAGGGGTATTTTAGTAATTTTTCCTCGAATCGGGTTTATTTAGACTTAAGGTCTATATCGGGACTTTTTTAATATTGGGGGTATTTTAGTAATTTTTACCCTTCTCATTAGGTCTAGGAGGGTATTTTAGATATAGGGGTTACCTTGTCATTTTTTAGGATTTTCTTATGATTTTTACAGATTTTTATCATATAGGAGGGCATTTTGGTAATTTGGTTAGTTCTGGGGGGCATTTTGGTCATCTCAGAATTTGTATATTTCAGATTTTTTTTATTTTTGTTTTTAACTGTTTTTTTTTTGAATTTCAACTAATTTTCATATTTATTTTATCAATTTCTTAGGTGTGGGTAAATATATTTTATGGCTAAATATTTTAATTATTAATTGTCTATTTTTTACTTGTTTTTATTAATTATCACTGTATTTTCTGACTTTATTTACAGATTTTCATTAATTATTGTACTTTTTAGTAATTAATTAAGATTATTAATTAATTTTCAGAGAAAATTAGTTAGTTTATGCCATATATTCATATTTAGGATTTAATTATCTATCGCATGTTTAGGAATGAGACCAAAAGAGGATTCATAGACTTTTCTTTTTTAATCAGATTTTAAAGTAGTTAGAAAATTAATTACGTGTATTAAAAAATAATAATACATGGTATTTATTTAACTTAATGACACACACACAAGCACACAATTTGGCATAAAGAATTGCTTTTATTATTTCAGCAGAGTTTCGCCTTATAAGGAAGGCTTTTTCAACAAACAAATCGGCAGGGCTTCCCCTTTAGGAAGAACCTTAAGAGGAGAACCCCCTGGGACAAGAAACTCCTCCAAAACGCAGCAAACTCGGGCAAAGACACCGGGTTTGGTCTTCAACGTAGTAGAGTCTCCCTTTAGGATTTTCCCACTTTGGAGTGTATGGAGTGGAGTGTGTGTGTTGCAAATGGGGGCTTTGGGCCCCATTTATAGGGCAAAATTTGGGCCCGGTGGGGGGTGCCACCGGGGAAGCCCACGGTGGGGGGTGCCCACCGGTTTGCCTCTCTCCCCTCTTCTCTTCTTTTTTTTAATTTAAAGAGTGAGAGAAGAGAGAGTGAGTGAGAGAGTGAGGGGGGCGCTGGTGGGCACCCCTACGGGTTTTGGGAGCAAACCGGTGGGGGCTCCCCTCTCCTTCTCTCCTCCTTTTCTTGTTTCTTTTTTATTTAATGAGCCTTGCTCATTAATCACCCTCCTTTTTTGGTTTCTTAGTGTGAATGGGGGCGAGATGGGCTCTCTCTTAGTGGAGAATTAATGGGGTTTAGTGGAGGCTCCACTATCTTGGGGGATGTTTAAGAAGTAATTAATCCCCCCTTTCTTAATTAATCTCTCTCCCCCCTCCCCTTTATTTTTAATTTTTTTTTTTTTGAAATTTGAAAGAGAGAGGGAGAGGGAGAGATCCCCCCCACCGGTTCCTCCCTTGGAACCGGTGGGGGTCCCCTCACCGGTTCGTCTCCTCTCTCTCTTCCCTCCCTCTTCTTTATTTAAATAAAGGGAGAGAGAGAGAGGGGACCACTTGGCCTTCTTTCTTCTTTGGGAAACTTGAGGATTTTTTCTTTTTGGCCTTTGGAGAATTCTCCTCTTTGGGCTGCAGATTTGTGAGCCCTGTGGGACTGATTTTTGGGCCCATTTGGACCCCTCATTGGGCCTTCATATCGGGTCCCTTATTGGGCCTCTTATTGGGCTTACATATCTTGCTATTAGGCCTCCATTGGGGCTGTTTTGAGCCCATTTTGGGACTGTTTTGAGCCCATTTCGGGACTGTTTTGAGTGCCGATTTTGCAGCATTGGGAGTATTTTTGTTGCTGCATTTTGGGGCTCCCTATTGGGCCCATTCATTGAAGCCATCAAGCCGCTCGAGAGGCAGCATATAGGAGCTTCCGGGGCTGTTTTTGGACAGCGAATAGGAGCAATTCCGGGGCTGTTTTGGGCTTCTTGCAGGAGCCCCGATCAAGGTATCTTGGCCTAGATGTATCTTTTGCTCCATTGCCTTCCTAATGCGTGCATATAGGCCTTTGTATTCACATGCATATAGGAAGGATTTTTATTTAACATGGACCTCCATATCATTGGTGCATGCTCATTTATTTCTTCATTTTTATATAACATAGGCTCATGTGAATATGAATATATGCCATGCCATGCATATTTTCCATAACATAAACCCGTATCATTGTGAGTATATGCCATGTATATATATATTTTCTGTTGCACAATCATGTTACGCATGCTTTGAACAATGTCATAGCGCGTGAAAATTTTTCGGGTCAACACACTTGTTGAACCGTTACTCCTTTATCTGCTGCAATGTGATATAGATTAGGAAAAGCCACATCAAAGGAACCTTTTAGACACCATTTATCCTCCTGGAAATGGACATATCTCCCATTACCAAACTGAAATAAGGATGAAGCGTTGACCACCTCAACTGTGATCATAATACTCCTCCAAATGGGAGAAAAATAAGATGAGATGGCAGAATAAAGACACCAATGTCCTGGGTTTTAGTGATATTTCTCCCTCACCACTTTCACTCAAAGAGTTCATATCCTCTCCTAGTCTCTACAGCCATTTGGCTAACATGGCCTTGTTAAAAAATGAGATTTTAACTGACCCAACACCTCCTTGATCTTTGCTCCTACAAACCAACTTCCATTTGAGTAAATGGAGTCCTCTCCTCTGTTTACCTCTGCCAGACTAGAAAAAGAGCTCCTGATAGCCTTGATAGCTTTCTCAACTGTCCTAGGAATTTGGAAAATGGACAATTGGTAATTTGCCAAGGTGGATAGAACTATCTTGGACAAGACCGACCTCCCTCCAGCTGAAAGAAGCTTCCCTTTCCAACCATCCAACTTGCTATCAACCTTCTTTGTAAGGTTATTTCAGTCCTTCGCTCTGATTCTACCATCTGTCAAATGCAAGCCTAGATATTTGAGTGGGAATGCAGAAATCTTACAATCCATGATTCCAGCACTATTCATCAGCCTCTCTCTTGGTGCATTGATACCCACAGCCACATATTTGTCATAGTTAATCTTTAAGCCATAAATATACTGAATGAGTAGCAACAATTTCTTGATATTAGTCATGTAACCTTCCTCCCCTGAGCTGAAAATGAGAGTATCATCTGTAAACTGGAGATGAGTAAGCTGTAAATTGTTCCTCCCGAAGAGGATACCATCTATCAACCTTTGTTCAGCTGCTCGGTGCCTCCCACTAACAGGAAAATTAAAGGTGGCAAGGGGTCTCCTTGTCTCAAAAACTGCCAAAAAATCCACAAGCTTCACCATTGATGAGTATAGAAAACTTACCAGTGGAGATACAACGCATGGCCCAAACTATCCACCTTTGATTAAAGCTCATAGCTTCAAGAGTTTTATGAATACATTGCCAACTAACCCTATCACATGCCTTTCCAAAGTTCAACTTGAGGACCACACACTCCTTGTTTCCTGATTTTTTGATGATGGATAGCTTCATATGCAGCCATGTAATTATCTAGAATAAATCTGCCAATGAAAGCTGTTTGATTTCCTTCTATAAGCTTGCAAACAACCTTCTTGAGTTTGTTGGCCATCACCTTAGGGATTATCATATAGAAACCATTTAACAAACTAATTGGTCTAAACTCTGTCAATCTTTCTGCACCTTCAACTTTAGGAATTAACACTATATATGTAGCATTCACACACCTGATGACGGCTGATGTTCAATGGCCTCTCTTGGAAATCCTTCATCACATTCATAAAGTCATCTTTTATAGTCTCCCAAAAGTGCTAGTAAAAACCTAATGAAAATCCATCCGGTCCCGGAGACTATTTGCATTCATGTTGAAGATAACCTCCTTGATTTCTTCTTCCTTAATATCTGCACCTAATTCCTCGTTATCCTCCCTCTCAAGTTTGGGAAGAACTCTATGTTGAAGATGAGGTCTCCACAAACTATCCTAAGAGAAAAGGTCTTTATAGTAGGAAACAAATGCTCCTTGAATATCTTTCATGTTACCAAAGGTAACCTCCCTTTCCTTAAGATGTTCAATCCTTAAGGATCTCTTCTTGGCACTGGCGATCGTGGATTGCGGAATCGGCCGATTCGAATCCGGGTCCCGATTCGATTTGGGGGGGATTTTACTGTTCCCCCCCACCGATTTTTTTTTTAAAAAAGGCATGAATTGGCCCGAATCGGACCAAATCGGGTCCGGACCGGCTGATCTGGCCGGTCCAGTCCGGTCCGGTTTGGCCCGATTCGGGCGTTCCCGGATCCCCCCTTAAGGGGGGATCAGGAGTCAGTAGCCAGCAACGTTTCTGTTGCTGGCTGCTGCCCTTCCCCCAGCCCCTCCCCCTCCCCCGGTCACCGTCGCCACTCGCCGCTGGCCCCCCCGCCGCCGCCGACTCGCCGTCTGCCGCCATCTTCTTCTTCTCTCTCTCTCTCTTTTTCTTTGAGATCTCGACCAAAAGGAGAGGGTTTTCACCCTGTCATCGTCGGCCGGCCGTCCGGGAGCCACCGCCGCCGCTGTTGTCGCCGTCCCCGCCGCCGTCGACGTCGGATTTTGTTTTCGCATCCCGATCCGAGTTTAGGTATATTTCGATCTATTTTCTTTTTAAATTCTCAAAAAATTAGAAATGGTGTATGATTGTGTAGATCTATTAATATTTAGGTTCAAAATTTTTTAGTATGTTGATTAGACAAAATTCCCAAAATTAACTCTAATTAGGGGTTAAAAATTAGGACTTTTGTATGATTAGTGTAATTAAGATTGAATTGAGTGTGCCAAACACTCAATTGAATTTATTAGAACATAATTGTGTATTTTTTTGCATTAATTGCATGTTTTTAGCGTTAATGAATTAAAAGTAACCCTAATTAGGAGTTAAAAATTAGGGCTTTTGTATGATTACTATAATTAAGGTTCAATTGAGTGTGTCAAACACTCAATTGAACTTATTAGAATATAATTGTGCATTTTTTTGCATTAATTACATGTTACTATCGTTAATTAGTTAAAATTAACCCTAATTAGGGGTTAAAAATTGGGACTTTTGTATGATTACTGTAATTAAGCTTCAATTGAGTGTGCCAAACAATCAGCAGGTTCTGCACTTGGGAGCAGTTACACAGGATACGAAGATTACTTCGCACCTCCGAGTCATTTTGAAGAAACTCAAAGCCAAAGACAAGGACAACAAAGGGGATTTGAAGGCCAACAGAGATAGGCAGGATATGATTGCCCCCTATCGGAAGATGCACCTTCTTATCTGCCCATTTTTCACCTCCGTACACTGCCGTATTCAGACATCAGCAGCACTACTGAGGGGTACTATGGACCTCCACCTATACAGTATGACATTTTTGTCCCTCCAACACAATCAGGAGAAAGTTCAAGCCAACAAGCTTACACACCTAGAGGTATTCAAAGAGGATTCGAAGACCTCGCTAGTTCCTTGTTTGGCTATAGATATCCAACATACATGTCGGCAGATTATGGCCTGCCAGGTCAAACTTATGAGCCGGATGATGAAGGATCACAAATGTGATCTTTCTAAGATATTTTTCAACAATAATTTCTTTTTTAATTAGTGCACAACAAAAATTATTAGTGAGTTAGTTTTCTTTAATGTTTATTTTTTTATGGATGTACATGAATTGCATTCCTTGTTATTGTACATCAATTGAATAATATGTATGTAATTTTTTTTTTTCTGATTTTTTTGTTTTTGTTTTTGTTTTTTTTGTTTTTAATAATCCGGCTGAGTCGGACCGGCCGGACTTTATCTGGATCGGCCGACCCGGCCGATCCAGATCGGGACGGGTCGGGATCGCCGGGTCCCGATTCGGGGACCCGACCCGACCCAGAATTCCTTGCTGGCGATAACATGAAAGAAAGCCATATATTTATCCCCTTCTTTAAGCCAATGTTCTTTTGCTCTCTGCTTTCATTTAATTTCTTCTGTGTAACCACTAATAATAACAATCCTTATGCCCCTGCAACACCTGAATTTCGTCTGATGACAATTCCCCCTCGTTACTTTTCATCTCTCATGAATCAATTTCATGAAGAATCTGCTGTCTAATCTCACTTGCTGTTCCAAAAATCTTCACATTCCACTCTTTAATTTGATGTCTGACCCATTTAAACTTCCTTGAGAAAGCCAACAAAGCATGACCTTCAGACGGAGCTTCTCTCCACCATTTGATAACCATCTCCTTAAACCCATCACAAGAGTACCAAGCCAACTCATACCTAAAAATTCTCCTGTGAGTAAACTTATTCCCTATGCATAGTTGTAAGGGAATGTTATCAGGTGTTGATCTAGACAATCCCTTATGTTATCAAAGGCGATCGCCTTGCTCGCCTAAGCGATGAAGTAGGTTGAGCTTGCCTTGCCTCATCTTCGCCTCACTCACCTAAGCACTTGCCTATGAGGTCTATATCAAATGCTTGTTTCTTTTTTACTTATGTGGCACCATTTTTCTTATGCTTAATTATTTCAAAGTGGCTAATGTCTCTTTTAACAATGTCCTATATCGTTTTTGTCTTATATGTTACCACATTTTCCCCTTTTTTCTTACATAGTACCACATTAGTTCATATTTTTGATGATTCCTAAGACTATACGCTACTTATATGAGTGCTTTACACAAATTGGTCATTACATATTAGACATGATCAATGTTTCTCAAGGTCTTACATATGATTATCTTAGATATTTTCTTTATTTCTTCATACTGCCATTTTCTTTCTTCATGGAAATATATGAGAGAAAACACATCGTCTCAAACGCCTAGGCATTTGAGGCTGAGGCAAACCCTCGGTCGCCTCACTTGCCTCTCGCCTTTAACTACATAGATAGTCCCTTAACCCGAGGAAGAGGGAAGATCTTCAACCATTCAGTTGATATAAAAACCCTATCAATTCTGGACTGAATATTGCTCTGTTGCCCATTGGACCAAGATGAGGTCTCCTAGGAAGCCCACTACCTCTGCCAGAGTGCTTCTTGTCTAGTTCGTTCACATACTTCTATTGATGAGCCTTGTTTTCCACATCAATTGTGTCACAGCCTCTGATGTGGGATAATGGAGAAAAAGGCGGAACAAGGTGATGGTAGAGGCCTCTGGCGTCACACCATTGGTGGGATAACGGCCTTCAACATTGCGCTGACGACAAGGGCATTACACTAAACCCCATCTTAGGGTCATCTCTGTCTCAGAGAGGAGATTCGCAATAAAATCATCAATAATTGAAAAAAAGGGTCTATATGCATGTAGATAGTGGATATAACTCAAACCCAACTCTACTCAGACTTCTAAACAAGTAAAAGACTGAAATACCATAACCACAATAAATAGTGCAAAAATCACACAAAAAATTGCATAAAAATAGAAAAAGATCTAAACAAATCCCAAACGGTTCGAACAAAATATTTGCAGACTCGTGGTCAAAAATCCTATGCCTCCAAATGCTCTGATGAGCATGGAATGCATAATCGGCTGATCCGATCGGGATCGGCAGGTCTCGATTCAGCCGATTCCGACCGATCCTAGCCGATTCCGGCTGATCCCGGCCGATTCTGGCCGATCCGATCTCGATTCGGATTGGGATTGGTGGGTCCCGATTCAGGGACCCGATCCGACCCGGAATTCCTTGCTGATGAGTCTTCGAGTCATTGGGACATTGGTGCAACACTGATTCTGGATCCCCACCAGCCTTGCAGTATGCCATACCTGACTTCCATTCACCAAGAAGGTTTGAATCTGTTCTTCATCGAAAGAAAAGTAGTAGGAAAAGGGAAACAACTAATGGAGCATGTGTACAAAAGAAAATCAAGCACTTAGTGGCATGATAATCCTCCATCTCATCGTGTTAGAAGTGATGACACCACTCAGGCATCCAATGATGAGGAGATGCATGAGGATGTGAAGTTTGGTGCACATGTTGGGGGGCCTGGTTTGGGTTTGGGTACTCAAACTCATAAAGGTTGGGTACTCAAACTCATAAAGGACAAGATGGTGATGACTTTAATGATGATAAAACTTGTATAGAACCTACACAATATGGAGGAGGAGGTCCAGCATTTTGGACAATACAGGCTACCAAAGAACAAGATGATCAAGATTATTATGGAGGGAGTTCTTATCCACATTGGGGCCAGCAATATGATTTTGGTAGCAGTCACTCCTCATTGTCCACAAGTCATGGGCCTTATGACCAGCCAGAGCAACCTCAACCAATCTGTTACAACTTTATTAGGACAGTGGGATCAAATGGTTTCTACATTATTTGGATATGGATATGTACCTTTAAATTATCCTCCTCAAGATGATGAGCAAGGATCTTCAAAATATCCATATCCATATCCATATGGACCTAGTCCTTACTACTAGCTTATTTGATGGTTATGGACTCATGGTAAGTAACTGGAATGGATTACTTTACTCGTTAAGATTTTAATTTTCAATTATGAATGATGTTCAATGATAAATTTTAGATGTGATATAGCATTTCGTTGTGTATAAACAAGTTAATTGCTAGACTTTTTTATATTTTTGTTACTTTTTACTGATTTTAGTTGTTTATTCATAGTTTTTTTTTTAATGTTAATGGCCTTAAAACCATGGAAACTGGCGGGAACCGGCCCTCTAAAGCCGGAAGCGGTTTGAACCGGAAGTGGAACTGGCCCTGACCAGTTCTGGTTCCGGGTCTGCAAACCTTGCTTAATGCAACCTGTAGTCTGAATTCGAAAAAAAGACAATGCAGAAGCATTGACAGAGTAGGCGTATAAGTTTGCTTAATAGGACTTATAAAAATCATAACGAAGACATTAGCAAATAGATTTAAAGAAGCTATTGGTAGATGGGTAGACAATAGCCAGACGTGATGCTGATTACATTAGTTAATGAAGCCGAAGGGGCTGTGGGGAGCAGACTTGAGGAGGTGTTGCTTTGGAACGACATTATCAGAAAGAAATACTTACACAAGGTGAAGATTGGTTCTCAGGTGGGGTCTGCCAGCATCAGTTATCTCCACTATGGAAGGGTATTTTAAATAATTGTGGTTTCTACAGATGTTCTGCTGTGATGCAAGTGGGAGATGTACGTAAGACAAGTTTCTAGGAAGATCCATTGATGAACAATTTGCCTCTTCAACAGACATTTCCTAACCTATATGACATAGCAGTAAAAATAAAGATCAATATAAACACAATGAAGACAAATTAGGGGAGAATCTCCAGTGGAATCTTGAATTTAGAAGAAACTTAAACGAACTGGAAGTAAATGAATTTCTGAAGCTTTCTGAGCTGCTAGATCAAACGAGCATTACTCAAGAAAAGGACAGCAGAGTATGGAGATGAGAAAAATCAGGAAGAGTTTCAGTGAAGTTGGTAGTTAGGATGCTTGGGCAAGGTGGTCAAAAAGTGCCCTGGTTTAAACAGGTCTGGAATAGGAGACTTCCCATCAACATAAGGATATTCTTGTGGTAAATTGCTTGGAACAGAATCTCAACAGCTGACAGGATATCCATGTTCAGGCCAGACATTAGGCATGTGTTTTTTGTGTCTATTACAAGGAAACGGTGGATCATCTCTTTCTAAAATGTGGAGTTATACAAACAGTGTAGACCCCAATTCTTCAAGACAGTTGATGTTGAACGGGTCAGCAAACGTAACATTCGTGACCTCATGAGGGAATGGGAAAAGGAATATATGCGGACTGCCAATAATGGCACATGGAAATTATGGCTTTCATCTATGTAGTGGTCTATCTGGAGAGAAGGAAACAGCAGAATCCTCAGGGATGCTTTCAGTCACCTGTCCAACATTATCAGGAGCTGCATTAATTATTTAAATGACTGGTACTTTAGTGCATATGGTATGAGAATCAATCAGCTTGATTTACTATTCAGGATGGGGGGATGTACATGGTGGGATAAGGCTTTGATGATGATGATGATGGGGGGATGTACATATATAAAGGGGGCTCTCACAAATAAGCTATTCTTTAGAATTTTATTCACGACGACCTTTACCTTACTATGTGGGTTTTATTAGGTCAACATGTTAACTGTAATAAGCTTCTTTTCAGTACTCTATGCAAATTTGTATAAGAATGCTTATATTGGCGTCTGTGTAGACTGCATGTAACTGAAGTAAATTGGTGAATAGTGAGTCGGCTCACTTGTCCTGGAATCTAGATCTGGTCTATGCATATTCTTTTCAACTACCTCTATGAAACTTGCAGATTCTGATTCATTTTCTATCAATACTGCTGAAATTTTCTTCCAGGAGATTTCAACACTTAGATATGTTTTGTGCCCTCGCCATTTGAATGAGAAAGACTTCTGGCGAATATATTTCCTGCTTGTCAAGAGTTATGTGGCTCCGTAAGCTTTCTCTCCATTCTTCTTGGCAATGATTTTAATCTGTCGATATATATACTTGTACATATATACAGTGATTTAAATCCAGTATGTATATATAGGAAAGGGAGGTAGAAACTTCTGATCCATTTTTCATTTGTGGCCTGCTAGAGAGTGATTTTAAAACATGTGCTAGAGACCTTTGTGGATTGCATAAGCATAAGCATATGCAACATCCAAAAGGAAGGGTAAACAAAATCCCAAGGCACAAAATCAAATTCAACTCTTTTCATTGTCACCCAGGCTCAATTCAATTTCTAGGGTTTTCAAAGGTTATTCCATGCATGAACTTAAACTGTACAACCAAGAACATGGGTTTCCTGTCTACAGAATAGCTTTGTAGGACTTTTAGTATACCATGGCCTGTCAAATATTGCCAGTGGTAAATTACTTCGGGTTACCTTTTGTTCTGTTGTCAACATGTTGTGAAACAGGAAGCTTGTGGGAAAAAGAATTTTGTGGAATTTGTTTATTGTATTAAAACTTACATGCATTTTCCATTTTTTTTCTTATGAATTCCCTTCAAAGAGATTTTTCTCTTCAACAAATTCATTTTCCATGACTTAGCATTTCCAGAATATGAACACCACTGTCCATCAACCAGCGAACAAGTTGTAAACATAAATATAAATAGATTGATTGAGACAAAGATAGGGGGGGATTAAGCATGTACAAAACTTGGGAAGCCATGTGTGACTTACTCTAGTACAATCATAGAGATACCAAAGAGTCGGTGCATTTTGTTCATGATCTATTTTGGCAACTTACATATAATATTCATGATTTGTGATATTACAAACTGAGTACACTATTTTAAAAACACATGCATTAGTTATGGCTGTGTAAGATCCTAGTACAAAGTTCATCTTGAATACAATACATTTAGGGCTGGCAATGAGCCGAGCCACTCGCGAGTGGCTTGTGCTTGGCTCGTCCAAAGCAAGGTTCGCCGACTCGTTGATCCGGATTGGATCAGATCTTCTCAGATATGGTACGATACCGATCCGACTCAGACCGACTCGGTCCGACTCGCATGAGTCAAACCAATGAGTTTTTGTTAAAAAAATTAAAAAATAATAGGTTTAAATTATATTTTAGAGAAAGATACTCTATTAATTCATATAAAAGTGTGATTTTACTCATCAAATGAGTAAAACTCAATCTAAAGTAAGTCATTATTTATGTATGACTATATTGAGACGATACGATCCGGTCCGACTCGGTCCGTGCCAGCGGATTGGATTGGCCCAAATACGAGTCGACTTGTACGAGTCGACCCGATCCGTTACGATATGGCAAACCTTGGTCTAAAGCTCTACTTGGCTCGACTCGAATGAGTTAACAAGCCGAGAGTCTAATGCATGGCTCGACTTATTAAACGAGCTGAGTCCAAGTCCGGTGTAGCTCGGCTTGCACAGCTCGCGAGCCGGCTCGAACCAAAACAAATCAACAAACAGTATTTTATTCTATGAAAAATATACAACCCAAGACTGAGTGAACCCGCCGAACATAACCCCGCAAACTCGGATGCTAAGGGTATGTTGCAAGTTTGCCACAGCTGAATGCCTATGAAGCCTTGAACGTTTTATTTTCTGATACAAGACTAAAAGTCGCTGGTGGAACACCCAACGTGTGGTCCTGTGTGTGCACGTACATGGGTTCCTTCAGGACTTCTAGTCCTGTATAGGGAAACTACTTTTGTACCCCAGCCTCTTTGTCTATAAAGTAACCCCACCCCATCAATTTGTTCACCATCCTGGGCCTCTGGGTTGAACAAAACGGAAAAAGCCCATGCCAGTTTTCTGCTTGTTTATACGTGTGGGCCAAATTTGTCCATATGGGCTGGAAAAAAGCATTGGCAAAATTAAAAATATCTTTGTGGGCTTCTGTAGTAGTCTGGACCTATGGGCCAGATAATTTGGGCCAAGCTGCGCTCGGGCTCGGCTCGAGCTTGAAACATGTTGGTCGAGCCGAGCTCGAGCATGTTTGGGCTCGGGCTCGGCTCGGCTCATTGCCAACCCTAAATACATTCCAATATGTCTATAGTGCAGAAGTAGAATAGTTTTCATCTCCAACTGCCACCAGCTTGTTGGAATCTTAACATGTGATAATTAGTTTCTTAGAATCATTCGGGGGAATGAACTGGGTCCTGGCTGCATAAATTACTTTGTTAGAATGATGATAGATAACCCGGCAAGCAGGGTAATCCCCATCGGTATGTGGGAATAGACTGGATACTGCAACCCTCCACCACCACCCAAAAGAAAAAAAAAACACCAAATCAAATCAAAACACACACACACAAACCAAGCAAAAAAGGGGAAAAATATCAACCTGAATTATAGATACCTGTGATTCACTTAGATTAGCTTTCTGGGTTGTTATGTGTAGTTTAGGTTGTCAGCCCAGAATATAGATGGTAATAAAATCATTGGAGACATCTGTTTATACTTGGATAAACAGAAGATCCTGCTGTTTATGATGATAAGAAAGAAAACCTCAACCTAAGATACAGATGAGAATAGAATCATTATAAACGTTTGTTTATAACTGGACAAACGTTAGATGCCTTTTTGTCGATGATGATGAAAAAATGTGAACAATAAATTTCGTAATGTCAAAGTAATCAATAAACCATCTCCTAAACCACAAATTCATCAAGAGTAAGAAAATAATGAGCTACAAATAGTTCATACAATCTGATAAGGAATCAGGAGGCAAATTTTGTTAATAGGATGCGAAACATGTCAAGAAGCAACTGACATGGGTTCACTGAGACACCTACTTTTGGCTCTGCAGACTTTGGATTAAGCTCACATTCCCTGATATCATGGCTAACTGAAATGCCTAACATCTAAAGGTCACCTCATCAGTGTTGTGTTCCCTGAAACATCTGAAGTTTAAGTTCACAGAAAGTCTGAAGGCTAACATGCTGGAGGTTGGTCTATCAAAACATCTGAAGGCCACCCCCACCTTAGGTGGCTTCTTACTGAAACAATTCACCTAAGGACAAAAAATATCTGAAAATCTACAAATCTAGTAACTCAATGTTTTCAAGTGCAGAGATCATTCAGAATTTGTTCACAATTAAAACATATGAATTTTCAGATGAGGCCTTCGGATGAAAAAAATAATTAGAAATCATTTCAATTCAGACATATATACTTTTGTTTATTCTCAAAGGAAGGATTAAGAATATATTTTTTTCCTAGGAAACCAAACTAAACTATCACCAAGGATAGTAGACCAAAATTCAAGATTAGATAGCCAGTTAGAATAAATTTATATATTGATCGACATAACATTACTATTCATTAGGCCAACTAATCACACGCTAATATGCAAAAAGTCTTAAGGTAATAGCCGTCACAGTCAACTTATTGGCCATTCCATGGTGTGCATCTCACCATTAACATGAAGACTGTAGAAGGATGTAACATCCAGTTAGGGAGAGACTGATCCCAGCACTACTCCATACTGTTTCCCAGTACTAATACATGAGTCAATTCTTGTGTATCAGACGTGCTACCCTATACATGATGGTTTCCACTAGAATGCTGAAGCTGGATGTCTATTGCATGCCTTTCCTCCGACACCTTCTCCATACAAAACTAATCTCCATCATTATCTTTAGTTGCTTGTGATGGAGTTACTTATCACAGGATTCTCCTGCTCTCATTGTCACAAGCATTTTCTCTTTCTACACTAACTTCAACTAATCAATCTGTGTATATTTGCTTACTGGAAATAACTGAGTTGTATGATCTGAGTTGAGTTACTTCGACCTTGTTATAAATACCTAAGTCTGCACTGCTATATGTAGTGCTCGGTAAGAAGTGAATGGACAACGTACCGAGTTGTATGATCTGAGGTTGAGTTACTTTTACCTTCTTGTTACAAATACCTGGGTCTACACAGCTATATGTTGGTAACAAGTGAATGGACAACATTTCCTCTGACACCCTCCCCATACAAAACTTATCTCCATCATTATCTTTAGTTTCTTGTGATGCAGTCACTTATCACAGGTTTCTCCTGTTCTCATTGTCACAAGCATTCTTCCCAAGTTTGCCTGCTGGTATTTTCTAGGTTTGCTGGCATAAAAGTGGGGAAGCCAGATGTTAGTTATGGCTGTTAAGTAGTGAAGTTGATGCAGAATGAGTGGGAAGATGGCGGTCCAAGGCAAAGAATCGCAGTGGTGGCGAAGCAATGGCGGTGGTGGTGATACCCAGGTATATCACCTGACCCAATCTCAGGATTTTCTGCTCTATCTTAGAGAGAAACTAAAAAGAAACTTAAAATCACAGCAAATATTCATTAAAAAATAACAGTCTTACAACACTATATATAGGGAGTAAATAAACCCTAATGATTCCCTAAACTTGAGTTTGGGCCAAAATACTTCTAGCTTCAAAAGAATAGTGCAAAAATCGCACAATTTTTTTTGAAAAGAGAAAACTACTTAAACGGATTCCAGCTAGGCTGAACAAGGATCAAATGACTTGTCCTTACGGTTCTGATATCATGCAAACTAAATTCGAGCCAAATAGAACCATGCGTAGTCTTCTGATAGTGGTATCATGGTCCATTATATGTATGCATTGGTGATGTTGGTACGTTGGTCTTGAATCCCCATCATTCTCCTCCAGTTGAGGAAAACTCGTCCTTGAGTTTTGTGGTATTGAGGATCATAATAGCAACCATGATAGACGAAAATGGCACCGAAATTCTTAAACCAACACCCACATCAAAGTGTGCCGAACACCACTTTGCATGATCCTTAAGAGCGCACCACATTAGATTTGAAGCTCTGTGTCTAGTTGTAAGGTCCATGTCTATGACAGTGATCACTTGAATCTGCAGGTTTCCGATAGCTCCTTTAACATAGAATCTTCTAGTAAATGAAGACCAACCACAACCATCCATGATAGTCTGATCCGATGTAGGTAGGTTAGGTGGAGGAAGAGAGGTCACTATTGCTGATGTGGCAGAAGGGCATATCAAGGTCTGACCCCACAGAGAATAAATGTGGAGATGCAGATTAAGCATTGACGGTGTGATGTCTAAAGAACCTGAATATGCTAAGACGACCATCAAATTAGCCTTACACTTTGTGACCTTACTTGCATCCTCAGGTTGTGCCTTTGCTGCACTTGAAGGATACTTGAATGGAAAAAATGGACTTTTCTTTCAAGTAAGGCAGCTGGTGGGTACACCATTGTTGATTGGGGTCTATGGTGGCACACCATTCCTCCATTTAGTCCCTACCAACTCTTCCATGGCTTGGGAAGGATGGTATCCCATGCCCCATCAAAGTGAGAAACTCCCTTGAAGGGTTCAGTGTGGTCATCATCTAGCACAATTTCTCATATCTTGGAGAGTATATCAACAAGTGTTTGTGAAATGAAGTTCTCCTCTAGTCTACTATTAAATACAAGGGTGGCATAGGCTTTATTTGGCAAGATAATGTAAGTGTAGAAGACTAAGAAAGTTATGTCTGCTGACCATATGAATGACGAACGAACACGATCCGACCTACATGGCTCTATGGATCGCGTCGCCAAGGATGTCCGTGTTTGTAGACTTGTCATAGATGATGGGGTTGTTGTGGATCTCGGGACAAACAACCTCGGTGAGTGAGGCCCTATGGGTTGGTGTTCGGGGCAGTAGGGAAGATCATGTCGATAGTGGGACCACGACCGACAGTTGGGAGGCAGAGGGGCTGTACAGACAAGGTGCGCAGAAGACATAGAGAGGGCGCACAACAGTGCACTACAGTGCATGCTACAATATGAAACAAGGGAGAGAGAGAAATAAAGAAAAGAGAGAGTACGAAACAAGGAGAGAGAGAGAGAGAGAGAGAGAGAGAGAGAGAGAGGAGGGCGGTGCAGTAGCAGTAATGATCGGTAGCAACGTTGCGACAGTTGGGTGTGAGGATGCGGGAACTGGGCAGCATTTGGATCGTGAGGACGATCCAAACATGAGACCTGTGGGTTATGTGTCCACTATGCTTCCACATCATATTTGGTATCAGAGCCAGGTGTGGATTGAGGCTCCTGCCTAGCACATTTGGATCATGAGATCATGGACGATTGAGGCTTTTGCTTGGCACATCGAAAACATGATGTTTTGGAGGATTGAGGCTCCGCTTGGCGCATTTGAAACATGAGATCTGGCTTTGACTGTCATATACCAAATTTACACTTTATTTAAGAGCACAAAATCAATTTATCTTTCATGATTTGGCTTTAGCCACAAGGATGAGATAGTTTGACCTTAGTTGATAGATTTATGGTAAGCCAATCCTTGGTGAGAACAAGGTTTGCTGATCCTTGATGAGAACAAGGTTTGTTGACCCGTGGATCCGGATCGGATCGGGCTTGGCCCTATATGAGTTGGATCCAATCCAACTCGGGCCGAGTTGCATGAATTGGGCCGGTTCAGGCTCATTCAAGTCAGTTTACCGTGAATGATTATAAGACACATTTAAGATGAAAACTCTAATTTTATGGATTTAATTTGTAAAACATGTACTCTAAACATGCTAATTGAGAGGAATTTAGTCTAGAGATCTCAATTTGCAAAAGAAAGTGGTACATCGTATCTCATAGAAACGTCAAATGTCAATTTTCAAAATAAAGTACAACTACAACACATTTCAACGACCCATACAAACCTAACAATATAGATGACACATATGTACTAGATGAGTGATGAGACTCAATCATTTTCATCCAAGTCATCGGACGAAGGAAAAGAGCCCTCATTGCTCTATCAAAATCCAACTCAATCTGAGTGGGAGGTAGGACATGTGGCTGTCTTTGAATGGATCTGACCATTTGAACAAATGATGTGTATGTACAGCAGTAGATGGAACATGAAACTCTAGAAAAAATAGTCGCATAACATCTACAATCTCCACCCTAGATCCTCGTGCCGTTCTAGATGTAGATGAACGAGTCGGCGATGTAGCTGACTTGGCTGCCGACTATGTACATGCTGTGCTAGAATGTATCGCTGCCTAATGTATTGCTGCGCTAGGGAAATCTGCGATGCCACACAATGCTTTGCTGCAAAAACTTGCAACACTAATTGATGCCATACCACAGAAACCTGCGATGCCACTTGATGCTGCGCTGCAGAAACCCATGATGCTACTTGATGCTGCGTCACAGGTTGCCGCGGAAAGCTGTGACACCACTAAATTCTTCTCACTTTAAGAAGAGTTTGAAGTTTATGGCTTCATTCCTCGTCACATAACATTTGAAGGGGATGGGGGGTATCCATAGGTGGTGGCCATGGCTGGCTAGCCAATGATAGCGCGTCACTTGGTGCGATATCGTTGGTCCTTACAATAGCGAATGAGATTGCGCCACTTGGTGCGATGGGATTGGACATGTTAACAACCAATGAGATCATGTCACTTGTCACCATAGGATTTGCCATCGGAGGTAGCCATTGAGGTGGCGATATCCCATTGGCCCATCCGTTGGTGACTTTCATTGGTCCAGACATTGGTGATAGAGCATGATGTGGCATTGACGAGGTGTCGACAGGGCTCCATGTGACAGCATTTGATCGGGCCATTTATGTAGCTGTGGACCCATTTTTCTTTCTACATTTCTGATCATGGGCTTCTGCCCATGGGCAGCATGCCAAAACTGAGGGCTTTTGTTTCTGTTTTCAGATGTCTTTCCTTATCTTTCAAGAAATTTTGAGGCAAAGGACCTTCATACCCTTCCTTTTTTGTAAGTGGATAATGTGGCATTTTTATTTTTTTGTGAAAATTTATGGCCACAGTCCCTTGCGACGTCAACAATAGTGGCCTTTCTTCCTCCACCTAATCCACTTGCGTAGGATTAGGCTATCATGGTTGCGGCAGGTCTCATTTGTTAGAGGATTCTATGTTCGAGGAGCTGTCAGACATGCAAATTTAGTCGATCATTGTCATGGACGTAGATCTTGCCACCATACATTGGATTTCTAATCTAGTGTGGTGCACTCGTGATGATCATGCAGAGCGGTGTTCAGTGCACCTCGATGTGGGTATTGGTTTAGGGATTCGGTGCCATTTTCATTTGTTACAGTTATCATGATCTTTTTACACTACAAAATCCGAGGTCGAGTTTTTTTTGAGTCGGAGGAGAATGATGGGGATCTTGGACCGACACACCAACATTGCCAATACATATACACGATGGAGTACACTACTGTTGTTGGAAAACTACACATGGTTATGTTCGGTTCAAATTTAGTTTGCGTGATGTTAGAGGCATAGGGTATTGGACGACGTACTTGAGTCCTTGTTTGGGCCTCTTGTTTATGGAGTCATTAGGGTTTTGTTTGCTCTATATATAGTGTAATAAGACTGTTTCTTATTTTGTAATGATTCTTTGCTATTATTTTGAATATTTTTCTTGAGTTCCTCTATGAGATGCATAAGAAAACCCTAAGATGGGGTTAGGTGAGATGCCCGGGTATCACCACTACCATCATTGCTTTGCCACCATTGCCATCCTTCTCCACAGACTGCCATCTCTCGCTTATTCCGCATTAGTAAGTCTTGTTGGGTTTTCTCTATTGACTCTTATCTTCCGTTACCCCTCTCTCTCTCTCTCTCTCTCTTGGGGCTCATCTAACTTAGATGCACCCCCTTCAAAACTCCCTTTTCTCCTTTCTAAAAATAAGTAAAAATTATAAAAAAATTAAAATATTAAATTAAACCCCCATAAGGATTATTCCTACCTCAAACCATAGATGTCCAATCGTATCTGTACTTAATTGGGGATCAAAACTAAAGCATCAAGGGATAGGATCAACCTTAAAGGTTAATCTGATGAATTTTCTATTTTTGATTATTTTTAAATAGTTTTAGACATTTTTTTAATATGAACCTAATCGGATGGCTCCAATTGATTTTCAAGATCGAACGGTGAAAATTATAGCTCTAGAGATGGGAGTGACCCTAAGGGGCCTATTTTAATGTTTAAAAATTATTGATGATTTTTATTTATTTTTAAATATGGGGACAAGAGGATTTCGAGAGAGGGGAGGTACATCTACGTTAAACTTCAATTCCTTTAAGCAAGGGGCTTAAAGGCACCTAACAATGGATTCTTCCATTGTTTGTGCGAGGAGGCCTAGCCTATTTGACTCTGGAAAGGCGGGATGCCAAAAAGTATATATATATATATATATATATATATATATATATATATATATATATATATATATACTTCAATTCCTTTAAGCAAGGGGCTTGAAAGCACCTAATAGTGGATTCTTCCATTCTTTGTGCGAGGAGGCCTAGCCTATTTGGCTCTGGAAAGGTGGGATGCCAAACAAGTCTTATTCTAGGGTATTCTACAACAGCGAGTGCATATTTTGATTAAATTGCCTCCCTCTTCCATTCTTTGTACGAGGAGGCCTAACCTATTTGACTTTGGAAAGACGGGATGCCAAAAAGAATATATATATGTATATGTATATACATATACATATGTATATATATTCTTCAATTCCTTTAAGCAAGGGGCTTAAAAGCACCTAACAATGTATTCTTCCATTCTTTATGCGAAGAGGCCTAGCCTATTTGGCTCTGGAAAGGCGGGATGCTAAACAAGTCTTATTCTAGGTATTCTACAATAGTGAGTGCATATTTTGATTAAATTGCCTCTTAACAGTTCCAATAGCAAAGACTTGCCATTGCTTCTGATCTCTCTCTCTCTCTCTCTCTCACACACACACACACACATACACTACCTCTCTCTTTTTGTCTTCCTGTCTATCTTCTCTCCCCCTCTCTCTCTTATTCTCTCTCATATCCAACTGACTCACCTTTCCCTCTTTCCTTGCACAAACATTCAATCTCTCTACTACCACCCTTGATGAAGCCATTGCCTCCGTCTCATTCATTTTTCTGCCAATCCAAACATCTCTCCCTCTGCATCCTACTGCTTGTGGCCACATAGTTAACCGGATTGGATCATATCAACTCATGATTGGTCGATCTGATTGGATCCGGTATGACCTATCCGAGCCTTATCCAGTGAACCCCCGATTCTCAGGGGGATCGGTTGGATCCATTGCTAGTTCTATGAATTAGCTTGGGTCAATTGATTTAGGCTCATCTTGATTGGTTGTTGTCCTCCAACAACCAATTAAGTAGCCATTGGAGACCAAGGTTAGCCATCGCTAGCTGGTCTTCAACAGCTAACAAGCGTGGGAGAAGGCTTTGGGGGCTGGTCATAAACAACCTCCATTTGGTCACCCCCACCTCATGTCAGTCATGTCTTACTCTCTAGCCTCCTCACCCTCATTCTTCTATCACAAGCTTTAGAAATTTCTCAACCAAAGAAGGAAGGATCAAGGATTATGCTTGGGTTGGCTAATCTTTTTAGCCATGAACTCTCTCTCTCTCCACATATGTTGCCCTCAACGACGACCAGTGCCCTATAGTTTATCTTCATAACGACCCCCGCCCACGTCGACTTACTTCAAATCGGCAGGCATGCCACAGTAGGAACAACCCAAACATATCCGTTAGTTTCAGAGTAGCATACATCTATTTCATAATTTAAAATGAAACAACCATTATAGCCACAAATATTTCACTAAACAAAACTAGACTGAGATAATAACAATAATTAGGTAGCTATGTAGGATCTCTACCATCCAAATAGGAATTATTACATCTCAAAGTCTGAATAAAACTAACTTATTACATCAATTTTAATTTCTGAAAATAAGTATGAACCTACATCTATCTAACAGTCTTGAACTTCTAGCTCCAGATCTCCCGATCCTCCCTGAGTTCAACCTCAGCCTCTCCTGAAAGATGTTAATTAGCAAGAGTGAGTCCTAACCGACTCAACAAGTTTATAATCCCAAATTCCAAAGTTTTTGCATACATCATATACATAAAGGAAAAAGCATGATAAATAACTAAACATAATAAACATTGATATTATACATACATACTTAAGTTCCTAAACATATTCTTTCTTATCTAGTCATGACATGTGCAACTAATCATGCGTATTTCTTAAACATAATCTTAAACATGCATCATACTTCATAACATGGCTTATCTTAACATGATTTATACATAACATCATTTTATCACTTCATAGCACATAAGCAACCAAAACACAACATAGAGGCATCATAATATCATTATCTTCTTCTTTACCCAGTGGAAAGGTAAAACCCACTAAGTCTTCAGCCGCGCAATTGGGGGACGCTCTCAGATCTTATCTAGTTGGCATGCAAGCATACTCCTAGGCTTGTAGTCCCTTTCCTTCGGACTCATACATACATCCTCATAGTCGTTAACTAAGAAGATATAGGAATCTAGAGATGACCCCCACAGGTTCAAGAGGTGGCACCCGCCATATAGCACTTTGGCCCGTAAGGGATCAATAGGTGGGTCCCATGGAGTAGCACTTTGTCTTATGTGACATTTGGATCCACACTACTGGTGGGTGCATCCATCATCATAGCATCTTAATTATATTCATGCATTAACATACCGTGCAGTGCCGTACATAAAAGTGCATAAATAGGACCTAAATCATGCAAAATTCCATGCAATAACAGTTTCTGTCAGATCATTACCTAACTGATCTCAAACACATCAGTATCAGATGATGCCTTATATAAGACACGTCACCTAATCGTAACGTCCTTCCGAGCATTAGACCAGATTCCAGACTAGATAAAAACCTTGATTAGCTTTTGAAAACCGTAGACATTATCATATTGTTAACAAGTTAAACAAGATTAACAGACTAATTAGAGGCTATTGTTCTGGATTAACAGAATAATCTTTAAAAATTTTGTGAATTAAGTAGGGATTAAGCAAACTACTTAGACAAGTTGAAACACGTCTATTAACATGGACGTTAAATAGGGAACCTTGTAAGATGCATCGTTTCTGACATATCAAAGACCTACATACGTATAGTAGACAGGAAAATAGCTTTGAAAATAGGTTTTTCTATAAAAAAATAGCTATGGAATTAGGGTTGTTCATCACTTGCCTCTACACCAAAAAACGAAAAACACGATGCAACCTGCGTAGCCAAGGCAGGACCTCCTCTCACGCACACTTGCACCACCACAAAGGCCTCTCGCGAAGTTGTCCACAAGCTACACGAAGAACCACTACGAATCGCACTAAAACCCTCAAACTCTCTTTAACCTCTCACAACTCTCTAAAACTTTTTCTAGGGCACAAGGGATGCATAAGAGGGGCCTTGGGGTCTAAGGGTTCTATTGAAAGGTTGCTGGGATTGAGTTCTATGCAAGGAATTCCAGATCGGATCGGGTCCCCGAATCGGGACCCGCCGATCCCGATCCGACTGGGATCGGATCGGTCGAGTCGGCCGATCTAGATGAAGTCTGGCCAGTCCGACTCGGCCAGATTAAAAAATAATAAAAAATTAAAAAAAATCAGAAAAAAATCAGGAAAAAATAAAAAAAAACAGAAAAAATTGCATACATATTATTCAATTGATGTACAATAAGAATGAATGCAATTCATGTACATCCATAAAAAACCCTAAACCCTAAAACCCTAAAACCTTAAACCCTAAACCCTAAACCCTAAAACCCTAAAACCCTAAAACCCTAAACCCCCTAAACCCTAAACCCTAAAACCCTAACCCTAAACCCTAAACCCTAAAGCCTAAACCCTTAACCCTTAACCCTTAACCCTTAAACCCATAAACCCATAAACCCTTAAACCCTTAAACCCTAAAACCCTAAACCCTAAACCCTTAACCCTTAACCCTAAAACCCTAAAACCTAAACCCTAAACCCTAAACCCTAAAACCCTAAAACCCTAAACCCTAAACCCTAAACCCTAAACCCTAAACCCTAAACCCTAAACCCTAAACCCTAAACCCCTAAACCCTTAAACCTTAAGGGGGGGGATCGGGACCGGCCCGAACCGGACCAGATCGGGTCCGGACCGGCCGATCTGGCCGGTCCGGCCCCGATTTGGTCCGGTTCGGGCCGATTTCGGCCGTTTTTTTTTTTTTTTTTCAAATCGGTGGGGGGGAACAGTGAAATCCCCCCCGAATCGGATCGGAACCCGCCGATTCCGATCGGAATCGGCCGATTCCGCAATCCATGGTTCTATGTGGAAACAAAATCCCCATGACAAACACTAATCGAGTCCTGTTAAAACTGGGCTATGAGCTTGAAACACGTCAGCTCGAAAACATTGTCTTCTTCAAATAATTGTTGATAGAATTGGATGAAGTTGTTCACAATGTCCTTCTTACTGTCAACCAATACTCCATTCACTTTTATGTGACCAATCATCAGTGATCTTTTCTTAGCACTTGACACTGCACAGAAAAAGGCTGTGTTTTTATCTCCCTCTCTAAGCCACTTCTCGTCGGCTCTTTGCATCCATTTCAGCTCCTCCTGGAGTAAGATTTCATTGTATTCTTTCTTGTAATCTCTCAAGATCTGGTCTTCATCACTGGATAATAGCCCTTGATCACTTCTCTCTTCTAATTCTTCAATGTGGTGCACAAGATCTTGCCCTCGATCAATCATCAGTGATCTTTTCTCACCAGCCTTACCTGAATTTTGTTTCATCCAATCCTTAATACAGTTCCTAACCTATTTCAGCTTTGCTAAAAAAGTGGATGCAGCAAACTTAGTAGTCGGTGCCTCTGTTTACCATTTGAACACCAGGTCCTTGAAGCCCTCCTGTCTGTGCCCTGCTATCTCATATCTGAATAATCTCAATTTCTTCTCCTTGCCCCGTCATTAATTGTAGAGGAATGTGATCAGACACCACGCTGTTTGGACCTTTATGTACCAGGAAACATCTTCAGGCAATCAGTAGAGATAAGCGCCCTGTCAATCCTGGATTGAATTCTGTTTTGCTGAAAATTGGACAATGTAAACCCTCTATTACGGATATCCAAATCAATCAAGCTAGATTCCTTAATCCAATGATCCAAACTTTCCATCTCCCTTCTCCATTTCTGATTGCCTGTTCTTTCCCATGGGAACCTCACACAATTGAAGTGTCAAAATACACCATACTTCATGAAACAACCCTTGTAGCCTACTTAATTCCTGAAAAAAGTTTGCTCTCTGCTGATCATTGTGTAGTCCTTAAACTGATGTAATCGTCCAACTGGATGTACTAGAGTTGTTACAAAATGTCACTGAGACTGAGAATGCTCCAACATCACTGATAGTGCCCTTTAACTTTCTATCGGTCCATAAAATCAGCTGTCCCCCCTTACTTCCATCAGCTGGATGAATAGCAAAACAATTCATAACTGCACCCCCTAGTGTTTTCAGAAGATGATCTTCAAGCTTTATCATTTTAGTCTCCTGCAGGCAGATACAGTCCAGATGCAAAGACAGAATATAATCCTTTACAGCCCTCATTTTGAAGTCACTGTTAAGGCCATGGACATGGAGTTGTTGCGAATTTTGTGGCAGCTTTTTCAGAGAGTCGCATTGAGGGGGCGGATCGCAATATGCATACAATTTCATGTTTTGATTTCTAAAAAGCCTAGGGCTCGATTTGTTTGCAGGATTGCTAGTTTGCGCATAAGCATCTGGGATTGCTTGCGTTGGAATAAGATATCTTTTGCTTTGATTAGGGGAATGCTATTCTCTCTTAGAATAAAAAATAAATAAAAATAAAGGATATAAAAGTAAGCATCGTTAATACTTATTCTACCGAAGAATAAACAATCCGAGATTTTGTGGAGGATTGCTTGGTCCAGTTTAAATGTGCAATCCATGCAACCAAACGATGAAGCCTAGATAAGATGAATAACCCGCAAATTCACACTGGGCCTAGAAGAACGCAAGTGTAGGTGGTTTGAACCACCGTATGCTGTCTAGGCCCTTGGAATTGCTGCTTCGGATGATGCGTAGTCAAGAACAAGATTGAAATATTGTAATGACATTTTTGTCTTCTCTTCTCCTTATTTGAGTTAAATTAATTGAGGGCTGCCCATGTCTTGGGTCTATTTGTCAGATATGAGCTACGTGCAATAAGAAAGGCAAAGCTGAAAACGATGGTACAAGAGGGTGGGAAGTCAGTGGACGGTGGTGCTGTTGAAGTAGAAATGTCGTTGGCGAAGCAAGTGGAGTGTTCACCTTCACCTGCCGTAAAAAATGTGTCAGATGCTTGTTGATAGACGCTTCTGTTTTAGAGTGTATGATGCTTTACAGAGTTTTCTGCCTTTTTTGTAACTCTCTACAGTTGCTAACAAGGCAGGCTGTACCAAAATCTACTAGTAAAGTAAGAGGTTATTTAAATAGGCTTCAGAGACCTTGTCTACCGGGCTGCCACACCAGTAGCTTCGGCTCACTGGATCTCCTACGCACGCTCAGCCAATGGCATCCCCAAAAGAAGACTTCTTTTCTCCATGCCTGCAATACCCTACACCAAAGGGGACGTGAGTCCACATCTTAGATAATTAGGCCCTTTTCCCCAACAATCACAAAATACTTTCCCCCATCAATCACAAAATAAAAAAAAGGGGTTTTATAAATAACCACTTTAAAGATTGAATATTTGTGGATAAGATGATATGTATCTATCGGAAACAGATGCCTTTCACGTTTGCCTTCTTTTGCCTTGGTCATGCATTCACCTCATGCATGAGTTTTGAAATCCTTGATTCTGGGAGAAGCTAGAAAAAGGAAAAATGCAAACAAATGGAAAGAAATTTTAGATGTCAGAAATTGATGAGGACATTAATCATTCGAATGCAATCACGGATAAGGATGAAGGGCAATGTGGAGGGAGTTGAACCTACCAGGGCAAAAGAGGGAAGTGGTCAGGGCCTAGGTTGCTTCCAAAAAAAAGCCGTCCAATGCTTTAAGTCAATGCTCGGATTAAGGAAAGCAATGGGGCCAAGAGCTCTCTAGGCTTGAGTTGCTTAGAACATGTATACCTAAGGGCATGTTTATTTGCACTAAAGTGCTGATTTCAAGATGTCCTACTTCTAGTGTAAACAAATGGGATATTCCACTGGGGTTTCCACCAAGTGATAGATGCATGGACCCCTCCCTTCTGATTCCCCTAGTACCCAAAAAATGTAGGATACTAGGGCAATCTTTGGCCCATGATGTGATGTGCTGAGGAGGAAAGTCCAAAACTAACCCAAATATGCGGTGTACATGGAGTTCAAAAGATTGCATAGGATTGTCATTTATCTAACATGGATGCCTTTTCTTGGAAGTAGCCACAAATTATTATGCCTTCGAAATTCGATTTAGTATACCGACTCACATCGGATTCAGAGTGTGCAACATCGACTTAACAAATAAATATGAGAGATAAATAAATCACAAGACAATTTAAATAAGTATCATTATCATCACATAGTCCAAATAAATAGTCAAATACTAAAGTCTATAAATTACAACATCAATTAGTATCTAAATTTTCTCAATCTTACCAAATAAATAAAATTATATCAATCTCTCATAATTCCCTACTAGAACAAATTACTAATTTGGAAAGTAGATTTCTAATTAATTAAGATAATACAAAATTCTTCTAAAAGTCCAACATACTTGATAATACAAAATTCTTCTAAAAGTCCAACATACTTGACTCCCCACCTAGTCAGATCTCAGATCGGTTCTTTTTGAAAAACTGGTTGGTCAAATTTACGAGTTCACCACTTAGTAGACTTCAAATTATCCACATGATTTAACATATAGTAATTTTACAAATCACATTGTATAATTAAAGTAAATATAATGATCGGATTAAATTCTACGTACGGTATAACAAGGAAATGATAGAAGCATGTTGTATTTGTCAAATATTATCATACGAATATTTTTTAATATAAATAATCAGATCTGAAATAAGATGATCATATGGTCAAATTTAGATATTCAAATAGTAAATATTATATGTTATATCATAGTTATTTAGCTAGTGCACTTATCGAACAAGTTACTTCTAATCTATAGGGAGTTCACATAACACATATTTAATCTTACACGGCTAGTAGCATGCTAACTTATTTATATTTAATTATACCAAATCTTATATATTACAGATCATAACATGGTCATAAGATCATAAATGAAAGGTTAATCAAATTAGAACATGATTATCAAATTAAGAGAACAAAGGCTGATCAATAAACTAATTAAAAGATGGCAAAGATAACTAGTCAAGTAAGAATATGTCTGATCAAATAAGTAGTTTAGGCAGTATATTGATAATGAGGATCGAATCAAATTTCACATTATGAGTTAAATCGAATTATCATGTGACAAGATATAATTCACTTAAATATATAGGACATGCATCCAACCACAACATAAGGAGCACCTACACAAATACTAATGTGTCTAGGCAAACAACACAAAAGTCTTAGTTACTGCGTAGAATCACAGATACCCCACTCATATACGTCTTGCCTATGGGTTCTTACCTATCTTGTGAATGCTTATAAGGTCCGGCCAAAACTCTCCTACGAGGGCACAATCTATACATACATATTTTATATATTTAGATCATACATATCTTAAAAAGGTCATAGATGTAAATCCCTAGGAGTTTAATGGTTAAACTGAGTTAAAGAGATTTATTCTTTATTTACATAGAACCGTGTATAGTGTTATAATAAAGTGTATTATGATCTAGAAGTGCAAATAAAGTTAAATCTAGTTAAACAGGGTCAAAATGTATTTATGAAGATATGATTAATTTTATAAAAATTATAAAATTGATCTCATAATTTTTCGACATGGATATCAAATTTTAATGTAGAAAATAGTAAGAATAATTAAGATAAATACAAAATAGATTCAAAAAATAAACAAACATGGTTAATAATCTCATAGCATTATATTAAAGATTTTGGCAAAGTTTCATGATTTTTTAAGTTGATTTGATATGGTTTTGGACGTCCACATTGATTCTTGAAAGTCAACTTTAATGGAATTTTAACAACTTAAAATAAAAGATAAATTAAATATCAAATGGCGTCAAAAAATTATTAAACTTTACAGAGAGGTTAAGAATAATATGATAGAGGTCTTCACAAAATTTGGCATGATTTGGAGATGAATCGTGTGAATTATGATGTCCACAAGTTGAGTTTTTTAAAATTGTTAGGACATATTATACAGGCTGACAAGAAAATTATTGAATAAAAATAAATAAATTTAAAATATTATAAAATTTATTGAATATGAATATAACATCCGAACTAAACTTCTGTAAAAATTTCAACTCAATTGAATATTGGACGGAAGATAACAAATATCTGCAACTTAAGTGATTACAATTGAAAATATAACAAGGCGAATGAATAAATTGCATAGACTGACAAATTAATCATGGGATAAATTAAAAGAAAATCAAAATAATATAAAATTTGGTGAACATGGAGTAGACATTCAGATCAAGCTTCTTACGTATTGATTAATTTTTAAAAATTTAAAAAATAATATAATTTTTAATACAAAATAGTATGGTTATCTGCTTACCTCTTGAGAAAGATCAGTTCTTGGTGGTTCCTAGAGTTCCTCCGAACACGTTCGATGACTTTTAGTCTTTGTAAGCTCTTCTTCACACCTTCTAAGATCCCAAAAGAACATTCTCACATTGGAGAAGAACATTCTCTCTCTCTCTCTCAAAAACAACATCAAATCTATTGTCTGCTACTTTGAATCCAATTCTAATACCTCTTCTAAAATATTCTAGGTCATAGTTAACTTTAATTATATTTTCTTTTCTTTTCTAATTCGAATCCATGTCCTATTAGGATTTGTTTCTCGCTGGTAGTCCTTTAAATAATTGATTATTAGTATTTTTGACTCTTAAAATACTTGAATTAGTGAAAATAATCTTCCAGTCCTCTTTTCAAGGTACCAATCGTCTTTTATTCTAAGTTCTCTACAGAAAGTTGTTGTGATTTTATTATACTGTTTGCAAGTACATCCGAACCCAGAATTTTAATTAAGTTAGTGGGTTGTTTTAATTTACTTGAAGGGACTAATAGGCATTCACAATTGAGTTAATTAGACTAAATTGAATTAGTTAAACTCATTTATGGACTCTCATAATTGATCAACCTGGAAATAACTAAATTTATTAATGTGTCGTAAAAGTGCGGGACATAACGCAGACGGGCGTGTGTTGTTCCCTAGGAAAAGTTGAAAGCCGGGTGGAAGAATGACGCTTGGCCTAAGAAGCTGTCCGCTCTCTTCATTAGCAAGTGCAAACAAACACGGCTCTAAGTCTAAATCTGTTCCCTTCGTTTTTATAGTTTCTCAAGATGGAGTTTTTCATTGTCAGTTAGTTGTCACATCACCATTAGTGGCACACTTGTTAATGTTTGATGTTCGTGACCATGAGGATCCACTAATCAGCCCCGTATGGCTTACATCCCACCACATTCATATATTATACTGAGAATTACGAGCCCATTCCCTTTGAACCATCACTTGGATAGTCAATGCCCTATTCTTTGGAGCTTTGGCACGTGTTCCACCTGTTGAATTGACCAGGTAATTCTGATGAATCCTACTCCGTAACTATGGCACTTGGGCATAATCCTCGAGAAAGCCAATCGGGTGGTCCTTGGTCTTGAGACGTTACATGGATGAAGCTCTCTACATGGGCCTCAATGGGCCTTTTTAGGGACTCAATCCCAAGTATATGATGAAACAACCTATGTGTAAGATTAGTGCAGTTCTCGGGCACTACAGTTGGCTCAAAACTGCTTTCTTTGGAATTTTTGTGCTTTAAATTGCTGTTTTAGTTTTTCCACTTGCATTTTAGAGAACTTGTGGACAAGATGATGGCATGCGTAACCTCAATACTATTTGCATCTTTCTAGTACCGTCTCAACCATTGATTAAGTGTTGTTGAGATGAAGGCTTCCCTAGGCATTTGGCGACGTCAACAAAGTGATGGAGATTCATACTTTTTATGTCTCCTGGTTGCCCACATACATCTAGGGGCGAGGCACTAAAAGGTGACCTCCTCTACTTTGGATCCCTGAACTTTGCCTTGCTGGGAATCTTTTATACGTTGAATTTCAAAACAATCTTGTCCCTTTACCTTCATGCATCGTTGTATTCCTCCCTACTTCTCTTGTTCTTGTCCATCATCTGCTTACCTTCTCTAACATCAGCTTTCGGTCCTTATTTTTCTCCTTCATGCAATCATCACTTTCAGTAGGTGCTTACTTCCAAGTGTGTCTCTTTCTTTCTTGGTCTCCTTTATGATCTTGGAGATTTTCATCACCTTCTATTTTTATTCTTCCTTTGGCTCAAAATTTTGTACTTCCTCTTATTCTTCTTATTACCTCCATTGATGTTGAATCTCTAGTCGCCTATATGAATTTAGATGTCCCACATATGTCTGGGACTAGTTCAAGTAGGGGTGTTGATCTCTCCAACTCATTGAGAGGTTCGTTCTCTTCCTGCATCAGAGGTTTCTAGTACCTTTGGTGTCTCCTTCAGCAAGCACCAACTACTCTTGACATCTTCCTAACATTGTGGAATCTTTCTCTTGCCTTCTCTCTCTAGAGCACATCAGGTACCTAGAGAAGAAGTATTGAAACCCTTCTGTAGGCTTGGATTTTTATTATTTGAAGGCTTGATTAGGATGGTCTTTGCTTCAACTTTCCTCCCATGTTTCCAATGATAAGGGGTGGAAGAGAGTATTTTTTTCTTTTCTTTTATCCCAGAGTCTATTTCTTTTTTCTTTTATCCCTCAATGCGGGGCGATCCTCAACCTTGGCCCTTTTCCATACTATTTTAGCTTCTCCCATCTTCCAAGGGACAGTGTTCCATTGATTTCTTTTGCCCTCTATGAGCAAGTGTTGGTTTTCACCTAGTTTAGCGTCTAGACTACCTAACTAATGATCAACTAGTTGAGCTTGGACATAGCCCAACACTAATTGCAAGTAGGCCCTTATCTAGGCCTTTCCTTGCAGATGTTTCTTCTTTGCTTTTCTCACCCCAGGTTGCTATTGGATTTTGAAGAGGCCCCAAACACAACTCTAGAAGTATGGCTATTAAGGTAGTTGAGGGTAGGTAGGAGGTTCAAGAAGAGGTGCTTCAACAATGTTACGACTACTTTCAAGGAATGGTCAGCTTGGATATGGTCCCAACACCCAATGCCAGTTCTTTAGAGGCTCACCTCTACAAGAAGAGGAAGATAGAGGTGTAGGATGTCATAACCCTAGCCCCAAGTTAGTTCAATTTGGCAAGTTATGGAGGCAAGGATAGACCAAATCATATGACAAGCACATTTTTACAAATGAAGGAAGTAAAACTTTGGAATATATTTATAGAACCAAGAGGAATATCTAAGATCAAACATACATATAAGTTTAAAGGACCTTCATGGGTTTGGAACTACTAAATTTGGACATCCACATAAAGAGAACAATAGGGGTCAGCCTTTATAGGCTCAAATACTTAGAAACTCCAAGTGAAAATGGTCATTAGATGAATTGTTTTCAAATTGCACCAAATCTATAAATTTCACCTAACTTTTGAAAACCCATCAAATGCAATTGGAAGCAAGTGAATCAGAGGTCTACAAAGAGAGAACCAAAGGGGTCGGCCCCTACTTTAAGACAATGATCATTGAATCAACTCAGGGGTCAAATCAAGTCCAAATTATATGAAAATTAGAGGAACACCTTTTTCCTACACAGGCTTTCAAATGGTTTTGGAATTACTAGATTTGGACATCCACACAAGGAGAACCATTGGGGTCGACCTTTATAGGCTCAAATACTTAGAAATCCAAGTGAAAATGATTATTAGATGAAGAATTTACAAATTGCAACAAATTCATAAATTTCACCTAACTTATGAAGACCCACCTCATGCAGCACGTGAATCAGAGGCCTACAAAGAGGGAACCAGTGGGTCGGCCCCTACCTACTTTTAATTCAGTCAAGTTTATAATTTGCTCTAAAATACTTCCCTTGAGATGATCCAAGTGGAAGTTAGAAGATTTGAAGTCCAGAGAGAGAGATTGATGAAGGTCGGCCCTTACACTATTTTGTAGTTCCATTTCAGCAAGTTCAATGCATAACTAATGGAAGATTTTTTTTTTTTTTTAATTTCTTCAAGTTCTCAAGCTGAGAAACACAAGTTTTCCACCATGGCATAATGGTAAATAGTTAGATTCATGCACCCACCTTAGGCCTATAAGTAGGACCCCTCGGGGCCATTTAAAGGGGGGGAATTCGAGAGAAAAAGAGAGAGAAATTAAAAAGAAGGTTGGAGAGAAAGAAAAAGAAAGATTAATAGAGAGCTTTGAAGTGCCTCTTGGGGTAAAGGGGGTTCTTTTCCAGAGGGAGAAGGACTTTCCCAAGAGGAAGAAGAGGAAAAAAAGAAAAAAGAGTTTTCTTCTTTAAGAGTGAGTTCTTAGAGGCCTCCCTCTAATGTTTTGCTATATTTTCAAGATTTTAGTGAAAGAAAGGTTGATTGCTTATTCTCTCGTCTAAATCTCTCTTTCATCCTTATATTCATAGTTGAAAGTCCTTACCTTTTTTTCTTTTGATTTTATCCCTTGAGATTGTCTTCAGCTTGGAAAAATGGTGAAAATCATGGGAGAAGAGTGGGGGGTGTGGGGGTTTGACCCCAATGTGTCTTACCTTAAAGATCCCACAACCTCCTACATAGAAAATTCAAGCTTGGTGTCAACCCCAAGTGGGTTTGTTAGTTTCTATAATTTCTGTTTAGTTTTTGTAATATCCCTCATACCCATTTTTATTTTATGCAATATCCCCATCCCTCAGGTTTATTTTATTCCAAAATCCCCTTCCCCAAGTTTAATTTCAACAATATTGCCTATTCCCCTATTTATTTTATGCTAAATCCCATCCCTTAAGTTTAATTTCTACAATATCCCCACCCCCCAAGGTTATTTTATGTTGAATCCCCTTCACCAAGTTTAATTTCAAGCAATATTCCCCATCCCCAAATTTATTTCATGTAAATCTCTCATCCTCAAGTTTAACTTCTATAGAAATTTCATCCCCATGTTTATTTTATGCACTTTCCTTTATGCAACTTCCCTTTTCGATGTTGTATTTTCATTCCTTGAGAAGAGGAAATGCATGCTTTTCTTTCGTGATGCATGAATAAGAGCTTTTACCCTCTTTTCTAATTTTTGGTGTTTGAATGGTTTTCTTCCTCATTTGATGGTCTCTTAACCATTGGACGTTTGTAGGGGCCAACCCCTTCATGGGGAATGAAACCCTATTATTTTTGTGATCTAAAATCTGAAATCTCATGTGAGTAGAAGTCCATTTTATTCTTTTTAAGTTTTATTTAAAAGTATTATCCATATATTCCTATGAGCCTTTGATTTTGATAAAGGATCTGTAAAGGGGAGAGCCTCTTTGTGGAAATGATTAAGCCTCCTCAAAGGATCATTTTGATATAATATGATCTACATGATTCTTTCCCAAGTTTCTATGATTTATATGTTTTCTTTGAAGTTATTTATAAAAGACCATCTTTATATCCATACAGGTTTTCAAATTTGCAAAGGATCCTTAAAGGGGAGAGCTTCTTTATAGGACATGATTGTGCTCACTTAAGGACTATATGATATAATTATGATCTATGCATCGTAGTTTTGATTTCTCTTGATGTCATCTCTCCCTACGATTTAGACCTTTTAGTCATGGGAAGGATAAAAGAAGAAAGTCCTCTTCCATGGACTCATGATTTCTTCAAATCCAAAACTCCCAAGTACGCTAAAGAAGAATGATATTCAAGATTAAGCTTTCCTTCCTTTTAAGTATTTTAATTTTTTTAGTTAAATCATGTTAAAGATTTTAGGATGTCATTGTCAAGTTTAACAAGGGGATACTCACATTTCTATGTGGAGAGTATAACTTGAATCGACTTGCATATGGATGTGCATCATGCACAACCCATGTCTCACCAGGTATTGGGGAGTTCATCACCTCATGCTTAAAGTTGGCCCATCTTTATAGAAGCATTGTTACTAGTTGATTAAATGGGTAGTGTACTAAAGTTTCATACGCATCGAAGGGCAACTTTCAGGATGAGTATCATATGGATGGTTCCCTTGTCAGTTGCATTTATTAGATCCGTGGTTGGCACTAGCCTTCTAAGGATTATCCTTACATGGATGCTTTGTTTAACCTAGAGAGAAAAGGGTTTACACTTTTCAAAGTCTTAAATCACATCATTAACCTTGGTAAATGAGTGTTTTGAAATCTTCATCATAGATTGTCCCTCTTATGATTATTTCTTGTCAAGTCCTTTAAAACTTATTAAATAACTATAATATGAAAAAAAATCCCTTTAGTCTTTGGATTGATCAAAGTAAAGCCATGTCAAGGATACTTCTAAGAAAGGTTAATGCTTTGGTCCTCAAGTGAATAAATTTCACTTTGACACTATGAAACCATGGCTATAATAATTGTGAATCTACAAGATTGATGCCAAACAATGATGGGGTATATCCTTCCGACCTTCAAATTCAAAATTTTCATGATTTTGATTGATGTGTGTATATGAAATGCTGTATCCATTTAATGGTACATGTAATATTCAATGAAAATTACAAGATCATAAATTGTCATGGCTCATTCAATGCCACCGGTGAAGAACTGTCAAATCACCATTGCAAGAGGACAATTTCTTTTTAATTAAATAATTTTATTCTTAAAAAGGTATCTTTGGGGTCTTGACAATTAATTAAGGCTGTTTGAATATTCAAACAAATTACAATACTAGTTACTTGCAAAATAAAAGAAGCACAACAAGAGAGGGAAACAAAGAGGCAAACACACAAGATGAACACATGGATTTTATACTGGTTCGGTCACTCTAGATCTATGTCTAGTCCCTAAGCAACCTCTTAGGAGTTTTATTAAACACAAGGTACAAATTCCTTGCCGGTTATACAACCCCTTCCCTTAGCTGGTCATCTGTTCAACACAATGAAGAGGAAAACAAACAACCTCCTGTACACCGCATGCCCTTTCTTCCAACTAGGAAGAGGTAAACAACCTCCTGCACACCTGCAGGTCCTCTCTTCAACTTAATGAAGAGGAAAACTTTTTCCTGCACAACCACAGACCCTCTCTTCCAATAGTTTGGAAGAGGAATACAATTATAGAAGATATAAAAATGAGAGTGCCTCTTAGTAGGCAAGTGTTTATAAATGAACATACACTGGATCAAGACAATGAAAAAAATAAAAAGCAATGAAACAATAGTCTTGATCTACAGAAAAACAGGTAAGAGCTTCTCAAGGCATAGAAGAGTGGAAGGCTCAAGCTCTTAGGTCCTTCTTCTTCTTAATCTAGCACTTTCTTTTCTCTCTTAGGTCTTGAACACAGAAAGAAGAAGAAGAGTTTTTTCTTAAGATTTTTTTTTTGTGTAAGTTGTGTTGCTTCTCTATGTATGTGTCTCTCTATCTGCTGCTCATTCAAGTCCTAATTTTATATTCTATTTTGAATTAAACTTTCCATTAAGACTGGTTTCTTCCTATTGAGTCCAACGGTCCTTTATTGAGTCTAACGTTAACCAGACTATGTCTTAATGTTAACCAGCCTAGACTGACGTAGACAATTCGAATTTAGTAGCAACCTGCCTTGGTCCGATTTGAGAGAGATCTTCATATTGATTGCATGTTAATTTCTTCTAGAAACTAAGCCTTATAGTTTTTTCATTTCCTAAGATTGGCTCATGCAGCTCTATTTATTCTACAGACATATCAAAGACAAGAAAGAATCCATCTGGTGTACTGACCATAGGACATGTAATAGTGAAAAGTCTGTAAAAGGTAAATTACAACACTACAGGTGTATCTGATTTTTAGAGCTAGAAGAATAACAATGTTCCAACTTCTTGTACATTGAGGAATCAAAGAATCGACTATGAATTCAACAGGTAATGAATCCAATAATAGATAATTAATTTGTCTAGTCAATTTCTACCAGAGAAACACTGTTAATTGCATAGAGGAGTAAATAAATAGTGATATTGTCCAACTAATTGTATGGGTTTAGTAGTTACTCACTGTAAAAGAAAAGAGCAAATTGATTCAAAGGAAGAGGTATTGAATCGATTTAAAGAGTGATTGCTAATCGTTCGAGAAACAACACAACTAATCGTTTGAGCACCAAGTGGGTGAAACATAGATACACACACAGAGACAACTTATCAATCAACTAGGTGTTCAATCGAACAATCAATTTAGCAAATAATCAAAGTCATAATAGACTCTCAGAATTGATTAAGAGTAAGTAGGTAATCGATTAGTGATATAACAATAATCAAAGTTATAATCGTTTGGCAAATCGATTAAAGAAGTAAGGATAGTTGAAGTAAGAAACTCAATCGACACCAATTAACAAAATAAATAGATAATCGATTAGAGAACACATGGTTAATTGATTTTATGATCAAGAGGAATCAAAGTTAAGTGTTGATTAAAAATCGATTCAGGAATGCACTATATTCGATTTGAAATGCATAAGTAATCGAAGGCTGAAAAATATAATGTTAATGGATAGTATAATCAAGTCAGTAATCGATTCAGTTCACGATAGTGTAATCGATTAGCGTTTCAACAATAATCGAAGTGAAGCTTAAGTTATAAATTGATTAGCTAAGCGATCGTGATAGTGATTATAGAAGAAAAAAATGTAAGGACTGAGGTTTCAGATTCGATTTTCGGGTCGGTTTCGAAGTCGGACCCCTTGGTTTGGACCTTTGTGGGCCCGACGCACTTTTGAATGGCGTCGGGCTTGGGGGATGCAATTTAGGAGCCATGTTGGTGGGACGCGTGGTCGGGCATCGGGGCGCGTGCGTACGGCCCCGATCTTGTCGTCTGAATGGCATTGCGCTTGGTCGACGCGATTTAGAGATCTGCTAGTGTACAACCCCGTCTTGTTGTCTGATTGACGTCATCTGGGAACGACGCGATTTAGCGTGGTTCGGTTTGACGACCCGAGCCTTCCCTTCTTTCCCTCATTCCCTCCTTCACTCTCTCTCTCCTTCCTCTCTGACTCCCTCCGTTTCCCCCTTTTCTTCCCCTTCCTCTTCTTCCTCTTCCAGCACTCCAACACCTCTCTACCTCTCACCACTACTACCATCATCTCTTCTGCGGCACTTCACTCTCTGGACGGCGGTCGACGTCTCGGGGGAGTGACAGCGTCCACGGTAGTACTGGCGGTGGCTTGCGGTGTGGCGGTTCGACGACAAAGAGTTAGGAGGAGTTCAGGTAATCGGTAGGGTGACGATCCTCGCATGTAATTCGTTTGATTTGAACCATGATTTTTCGCTTTAGAGCATGTTATGGAGGTATGAGGATTTTGGGTAGAATGAGCATGTTTAGGAGGGCTTTTTGATGGAAAGGCTTGTTTTTATGAAATGGGATTGGATTGTTTTCAATATGGTTATTCGGATTCTCTCCTATCTTTTCTATTTTGGTGTTTTGGGGCGATTTGAGGGAGGATATCCCACATTGTGGCTCGGTGAGGCCGGAGGGAGAGTTCTATTTTCGGGCGCTAAATGGCATCAGGCTTAGGTGACGTCATTTAAATGGTGTCGACCATGGGCGACACGATTTAGGCCCAGGACCCTCATGTCTCGAGGCCAGTTTCTGGGGAACCAGTTTATGACGTTAAATGATGTCGACCACATGCGACGCGATTTGTAAATCGTGTCGGCCATGAGCGACGTGATTCAAGCCAGAGTCCCATAATTCTTATAATTATCATGTGTGTATATTGTTAGACAACCTTGTTAAATGCATGCTTGAAATCATACATTGGGGGCAGAGTTTTCCATGTGATTGGAATCGCATTGTGTTGTGTTTATGCGATCGTAGATCTAGAGCTACTTTGGTTTGTGTTTGACACCTTGTGTCGGTGTGGGAGTGACGCGGTGTTGGTGTGGCAGTGACGCTGTACCGGTGTGGGAGTGGTACATGTCGGGGTGTCATTTGTGGCTGGAAGGAGGCAGAACCACCTAGAGCTAGACAGGCTGGAGTAGCCAGCACGCTATCCGAGGGGTTGCTGTTCCATCCCAGTGGGTTGGTGTTTTCCTGGTTGTCGTGGTAGTTTTTGATGCATTTTTGATTGTGGAGCCGGATGTGATATTGCTAGAAGCGTACCCATTTGTCCTTTGGCCTGATGTAACCCTAGAGGTTAGGGTTACGGGTTGTCCCTAGAGCTTCGGCTTGAGGGGGGTTTCGCCAGTCCCCAGGGCCCTCGTGTAGCGCTTAGGCCAGGCATGGAGGGAAGTCCGGTCGATAGGATAGTGGTTTCGACTGCTTGTGTGCACATGTAACTGGGTGGTGGTGATACACTAGTCCTAGTTAGTTCTAGTTTGACTCACTACGTTACCCTACGGTGTCCGGAGCTCGTAGGGATGGACAGGCGTGAGTGTTGGCTGTGTTGTGAGGCGCCGTTTGTACACGTTTGGCTGTGTGGTTTGTGTGTTTTGCCGGATCGTTGGTGTAAACTCCGGTATTGAGTTGGGTTGCTTGAGTTGCTTTAGAACTGTGTTTGTTGCAGTTACAAATGCATATTTTTCATATCTTGCAATGGAATTTGGGAATCTTTGGAGCTCTGGTTTCTTCTCGTTGACTTTCGTTGTTGGGGATGTAGCTTTACTGCTTTTCGTTTACAGCTTTCCTTTACTTCTGCGGTTGCTTGGTAGTGTTCTGGGAGGTGGGGATTGGGTGATCCCTACTGAGTCCAATTTTGGTGTGGCTCACTCCTTAGTTTTTCGGGTATGGACCTCTCGGGGAGCGTTGGCTTGTGGTTTTCTTCCTAGTGTGTGGGCCAGTAGTTATCTCAATTACGGGGTATGCCCCGTTGTTGTTGTACCTTTTCTTTTGTCTGTACATATTTAATTTATGTGGACCATGTAATTATTGTTGAACTGTATACAGACATTGATATTGTGCTCCCTACGGACTTGTGCATTTCTTGTGGTCCATGCGATTGTTATATTTAGCCATGTTTAACACTTACTTCTTCAGACATGTTATTTGAGATCCGAGTGTGAACCCGTGGATAATGGTCCGATACCCATTTATTAATCGGGTCCCTGATTATAAGGTGACAGGTTGTTACAAAAGACATGTTTAGTAATTGATTGGAAAATAAATCGATTAACGATGTTGTAGTTAACATTCACACTGTTAATCGATTAACGATAGACACTTAATTGAAGCTTCAGTTAGTCTTTAATCGAAGTGATAAAAGATCTATTGAAATCGACCAAGTCTCAAAATTGATAGAGTTCAGGCAATAAATATATAAGGTCAGAGTCTAACCAATCAAATCAACCTTGTAGTAAGCTTGATTCGGTTCACAATAGTGTAATCGATTAGCGTTTCAACAATAATCGAAGTGAAACTTAAGTTATGAATCGATTAGCTAAGCGATCGTGATAGTGATTATAATAGAAAAGACATGTTTAGTAATCGATTGGAAAATAAATCGATTAACGATATTGTAGTTAACATTCACACTATTAATCGATTAGCGATAGACACTTAGTTGAAGCTTCAGTTAGTCTTTAATCGAAGTGATCATAGAATTACTAAAATCGACCAAGTCTCAAAACTGATAGAGTTCAGACAATGTATAAGGTCAGAGTCTAACTAATTAAATCAACTTTGTAGCAAGCTCATAATATTAGTGGGTTATTACCAAAAAATATGAGAAACAATTAAAATCAATATTCTCCCCCTGTTTGAATCAACCAATTAGCATACATAATAACTTGGTGATTACTGGCATATTCAAAGTTTTGTTATCATCAAAACAAATACTCAGAATTTTGTTGTCATCAAAATAAAGGAGAACGTTAAAGACAACTCAAGAATCTCCTACCCAACAATCTCCCCTTTTTTGGTGATGACAAAACTTCTAAATGAGGATACAACTTATGAACTTTCAAAAATCCAACCAAAAATAGTATTTTCATAGCAGAGCAGAGATATTTGATGTTGTTTGAAAAGACAAGAACAGAATCACAAAAACACTGACTGAAGACATCATCTTTTATTATCTATTTGAACAACATTCTATGAAAATATTGTGAAAATACATTTGTTGGATAGTATTCTCCTCCATTTTGTCATTCACACAAAAAGGTTCAAGGGGTAAGATGAGATTGATCTTCAAAAGGGACAAGATGGAAAAGACTTCTACATTGGTAACAATAATGTAGATTCTCTCCCTTAGTCCCTTGCTCTTCCTCAATCTACAACTCCCCCTCAGATGAGAGAGGTTGCTTGAGACATTGCTGCTGTTCATTCTATTGAGCCCTCAGCAAAAGCTTGCACTTCGGCCGACGGTGCAGCACTCACCTAGATCAATGAACAGAGGACTGAAGGTGATATAGACTTCCATTTTCATCTCCTCTTGATCCTGATGTGTGAGACCCTCCACCAGATGTCTGGATTATGTGTGGAGGAACTCACCATCACGAGTGAGTCTAGTAGCAACAACTAGATTGTTTGTGGAGAAACTTCATAGAGCACGTTCACTAGTGTGGATGAACTCTTCCACAGCTGGTTCAGGTAGATCTCAACTCCTCCACTTCCTATATTCAATAGGCATCTAGAGACACCTCAAGATTTCATCAGGGGATTACTACACTCAGCTGGAGGTTGGCCTATAGATTATGTGGATACTGTCGGAGCAGCCAATAAGGGAAACTATGGTTTCAACTGGAGTGCAGGGAAGAACATATTCAAATATCAAAGCGGAAGGAACGTAGAGATTTTTATCTTCCTCAAAGAGAGGGTTCAAAAAGAGAAATATGAACTACGTTAAAAGGTTGCAGTTGTGAAGTAGCTCAAAGATAGATTTCAGGTGGAGAGAGAGGAGAGCTCTTCGAGCTATTTATAATGTAGAAATTTTTTTAAAAAATGACGGTCACAAACAACTGTGTCACGAGAAAGGTGGTACTGTACAAGAGTGATGTAGACGAAACACATTATAGTACACTGTCATTTGATTGAAAAGTAAGTTATTGACCAACTGACAGACTTGATTGTCATAGAGGCTCTCGTGAATAGGCCTTGTAGTCTCATAATCACTCAAAGAACATTGAGTGACAAGTCGATCAAGATTGAGTAATTGATTGGATAAGAATTGAAGTAATCGATTAGACCTTAAGGAGTGAATGTGATTAAATGATTAAGGAGATGAATAGATTTTGTGAACAAATTAAAGTGATCAATTTTAAGTGTGTATTAACTAATTGATTAAGTTGAAGTTGATTAAGGCTTAGAGAAGTTAAATTGATAGATTCAAGGAATTGATTAAGTGATCTAGGAAACATATAGATTAGAGATGGAATTTCTGGACTATCTTAACTTTACCCTTTAAGAGAATTTATCCATTGATTTTTGTTAATAACCAATTACTTTATTATGTCAGTAACTATTTGATATCTATTATAAAATGCACATATCCAATTCCCTTCGAATTTATGTGAATTTATCTTCAGGAAGGAGTTTTGTGAAGACATCAGCTAGTTGATGTAATGTATCAACAAAATCTATTATGATGTTATCACTAGGTATATGGTCTCTAATAAAGTAATGTCTGACCTCAATATGCTTAGTCCTAGAGGGCTGGATGGAATTCTTTCTAAGGTTTATGGCACTTGTATTGTCACACAACATATGAATCCCTTCAAGTTTGTACCCAAAATCTTCCAGTTGATGCTTGATCCAAAGCAGTTGAGCATAGCAATTTCTAACTGCTACATACTCTACTTCTACTGTTGATAAGGCTACTGAGTTCTACATTTCTGGAGACCAAAAAATCAAGTATCCTGTAAGAAATTGACAAGTACCACTGGTGCGTTTTCTATCTACCTTGTAACCAGTATAGTTAGCATCCGAGTAGCTAAGCAGATTCAAGTCACAACATCTAGGATACCACAGACCCTAATCACAAGTGTTAACCAGATATGTAAAGATCCTCTTGACACATATCAAGTGGGATTCTTTAGGATCTGTTTGAAAGCTTGCATAGATGCATACACTAAATAAAATGTCAGGTCTACTTGCAGTCAGAGAAAGTAGGGCCCCGGGGTTGTGCATAATCTCTCTTGTACGCTGCTTCAACTATAGGATAAGTAATGTTGTTATTTTGAGAAGAAAGAGAGTTATTTCATAAATAATTCTCTTGAAACTTTGTTATAATGGGTAAATTATCTTCTTGGAAGCCTTAAGGACGTGGGAAGGAGTTTAGACAGGAGATAGATCATGAGTAGTAGTAAGAGAAGCTAGGATTTGAGACCAGTTCTTCGCATTCTTGAGATAGATTATGATAACCAATTGAATGTTTATTTTGTATTATATAAAAATCTACATTTTGATTTTCAAAAGTGGTTAATTTGAACTTCCAACTTCCGGAATCATGATTAATAATCCCAAGATCTTTAATTTCTATTAGATTCATGAATCCTACCGAAAATATTTGATTTTCTTAAGTTCAAGTTGACATGTTAAATTTGCATTAGCATCAGGTGACGCGACTTTAATCGCGTCAACCTGATATGACGTCTTTAAGTGGTAAAATTAGTGTCATAGGTCCCTGACGTGTTATGCCTTGTAGTTTTACAACCTATAAATATGACGTCTTTAAGTGTTAAAATTAGCGTCATAGGTCCATGACAAGTTATGCCTTGTACTTTTACAACTTATAAATGAATTTAATTAATTCAAATTAAATCAATTAATTAATTATGACAGTTCATTAGTAAGTTTAAGTAAATTGATTTAGTCCAATTAACCAAATTATGAAAGCCCAATAGTCCAATTATACTACTAAGAATAGCTTACTAATTTAGTTCAAATTCTGGGTTGATGCATTAGATAGCAACATAGTAAAATAATGATAATTTTTTATAGAAACTTCTGATTAAGGAATAGTTGGTATCATTGGAAAGATCATAAAAATATATATATACTTTTGTACAAGATCATTTTTACTAATTAAGATTTTTTAGAGGTCAAAAATATTGATGATCAATTTTAGAAAGGACTGTCCATAGAGAATAAGTCCTAATTAGACTAGGATTTGAATTAAAAAATAAAAAATGATATAATTTAAATTAACCACAATCTGAAAAGTTATGTATTACATAATTGACTTGAATTAGAAGTAGAAATAATAAATTTGAATAGAATTAATATTTTAATTAATGAGTAGAAAGTCATAATTGGAATCCTACTTGAACTAGGATTCGGTACAAGATTTATTTGATACAGTCTTAGTGTTTTAAGCATAACTTCGTGTATCAAATTTAAAATTAAGTAAGAAAACTCCCATTAGAAGTATGACTCAAAATTCTAGACGTTTTATGAAGACTATATATTTAAAACAAGTCATTTGCTAGTCAGAATTAGGACATCTTTAGACGGAAAGAAAATCTGCCAGATTTCTGGGTTTGGATTGCTCAGGATAGCAGGTCAGTAAAATAGACATAGCTTCTTGTACACATGTCCAAATATAGTGACATTAGTGGCATTAGAAAGAGAATAAAAAGTTTAAAAACTTTGTAGAAGAAAGATTTTCTTAGTTCGGACATTTAAGGGGTAGAATTTAAAGATATTCAGAAAAGAAAACTGCATGTGACGTGAAGAAAGTCCAATTTGCACTAGAAAGTAACTTTGACTTGTAAATTAAGTCATGAGAAGTTGGGGCTCGACTCTAGAAAAGAAAGAGGGTATTAGTGATTGTATTAGGAAGGAAAATAAGTATAAACATAGCCTTGAGAGAATACATTTGATTCATAGTTGTTTTTTTTGAGAATTTGATTCTAATCATTGTTTTATATTATTGGAGGCTTAGATAATGTGGAAAAGAGCTTAGAGAATGTAGAAAATAGTTTATAAGAGGAAGAAACCATAGATAGATAGCAAGTGAGCCATAGGAGAACTAAGAGTCGATCTTTTTTCAAGAGGTAGGTGGATAACTGTAAATATGATCTATTTTGTATTAAAAATTATATTATTTTTAAAAGATTTTGAAAACTAATCAATTAGTAAGAAGTTTGATTTATATGTTTACTTCATGATCATTAAGTTTTATATTTTTGTGATCTTCTTTACTATTTATTCCATGATTATTGTCTCAACATATGCAATCTATCTATTCAATCTATTTTGTTTCCAACTGTGATTATCTGAGTTACAGATATTTGTTCTATACTATCCGATGTCCAATTGAGTTAAAAGTTTGATATAAGTCTATTTTACACATTATCTTTATGTCCAATAAATTTTATAATTTTCTAAGTTTTTTTGTTATTTATTTCATAATATTCTTCTCAGACTATATAATCTGTCCTCACAATTTTGAAATCCTAACTTGTAAATCTTATATGTCACTTTATTTATGTCCCAATAATGTTAAATTTATGGAGACCTTTATTATATTATCATTGACGTCTTTGTAAAATTTAAGAATTTTTTGACTCCGTTCGCTATTTAGTTTGTCTTCTGTTTTGATTTGTTGTAATTCTATTTAAGTTGGATTTCCCGAGTTGTAGTGAGAATCCAAAATCATATCAAACCAATCCAAAAAATGATGAAACTTTGTCCACACTTTAAATATGACTTATCTGACACGTTTTTCAAGTTTGATAATTTTTTGACTATGTTTGATATTATTCAGCCTATTTGTTTAATTTTCAGTTCTGAAAATTAATTTTAATGGCCGAAAAATATATTTGTTATTCCAAAAATTCTAAGAAAATTCCTTTGACTATCTATCTAGCAACTTATTTTGATCAGCTTTACTTTGATTATCCTGCTATATGACTATGTTGATTTTTTAAGTGACTATTTTGTATATAAAAGTATGTATTTTAACTCTTATATCTAAGTATCACTATACCAAATTAATTTTTAGATCTATGATCATTGTGAAATCTATGAAAATATGTTTCTGTCATATTTGTTTGATATATGTTTAGACATTGCCATCTTAAGGAGATTGAGACTCATTCTATAAGCGTTCGTGGATGAGTTCGGCCTGTGGACAACAGAAAAATCCCGGTGATTGTGTTTTATTTGTAGTCTTCTGAAGTGGGACAATAGACTCTCCGGCTATGCATGTGATAAGATCATAGCATATTTTCCTATGTATTTTGATATTTGTTTGTTCGGCTACTTATATGGTAGTTGGATGCATGTTTATTTGATATATTTGGATTTGATTTATTTGACACATAATTATAAAACATAATTTACTGTTTAGATCCATTTGATTCAGCTTATGATCTGCTCAGTTTGTTCTTTTGACATCTATGCTCAGTGATTTTGATTTCAGCCTATTTGATTAAGAATTTATGTTCATTCTGATTAGCTATTTTGACAATATAAACTCTGATTTGATAAGATACCATGTCATAATAAATTTGTTATATGTTCGGTTCGATATGTTCAGTTTAATGTATGATATGTTCTGACTATAGTTAGTAGATTTATTCGGTTAGATAAGAATCTGATCATGCCATATATACTATATGTTAGTCAATCTATTCATACTATTAGAAAATACATTTGATTTGATAAGCTTAGATCTGACTATGTATTGTATCATATTCTAATTTGACCTATATGTAGAATTGTGTAAGATTATGTTTAGTATAATTATATAATATGATTTGTAAAATTTACTATATATTAAGTCAGGTGGATGATTTGAAGCCTATTGAGTAGTTGTACTCATAAATTCTATTAACATTTTCAGAATTTGAGAAAGAGAATATGAAATTTAAGAAGACTACTGATTGAGATATTTAACATCTTCAAGAGGTTATTTAGATTTAAATTTATAACTTTCTTAGATTTGATGTAGTAGGGGTAACGAGAGATTGATGTATTTTTATTTATTTGGTGAAATTAAAAATTTATATACAAATTGATAAATATTGTAATTTGTGAACTTTGGTATTGACTATATTTAAATATTTTAGATTACTTGATAGTTATGACATTTATTTAAATCATCTTGTGGTTGTTTAGCTCTCATATCTATTTGTTATAGTGTAATTTGTTCCAAGATTACGCAGTCGGACTTCGAATTGAAAAAAAAATGAACCGGATCCGAGGCATAATATGACGTGACTTTAAAGTTGTATCCAATGTTCCTGACATGATTGATACTTAAAGATTAAGGGGTCATAAACCTTTGGCTACTTTTGTGAGCACATTTAACTATGATTATGATGATCTTTAGCTATTGTTTTTAAAACCTGTGACCAATTTTCAAAGCTGAACTTAGATTAACCATAACTCCTTCGTTCCCTAGACAATTGACTTAAAATTTGTACCACACCTTCATTTCAGCATGTTCTACATGCTGGTAAAATTTAATAATTTTTGAATTTAATTTACTTATTTTTTGTTATTTATTCATTGGCCTCAGTTTGATTTAAGTTCTTTATATATCATTTTGATATTCTAAATCTGTTATTTGATATCCAAATTACATGAAACTTTGTTCAAATGTTTCATTTAGCCTAGTTGACATATCTGACGAGTTTGGTTATTTTTTTAATTTGTTTGTTATTTTTGGACTTAATTATTAATGTTCAGCTCTGAAAATTAATTTTAATACATGAAAAATATGTTTATTGATCCAAAACTTTTGAGAATATTCCTGAATCATATTCTTCTGTCCAGTAACATGTTGGCTAGTTTTGCTAAAATATTTCATTTATATTGGCTCTTTAGGTAGCTATTTTGTATATAAAAATATGCATTATGACTTATACTTATATATAGCACTTTGATAATTTAAATTCCAAATTGATATTCATCCTTTGTCATCGTTTGATTTCTATTATTGATTGTGTCATAATTATTTGGCTTTGCTTAGATATCACTATTTTGAGGAGATATTTGACCCAATTCTATTATAAACATCCATATTAGATAGGGTATTTGGCTTGGAACTCAAGGGCAAACGGGTGGAATCCTAATTTTCGGCCAGCTAAACCACATGACGGCGATACATAACGCCCTGACAGTTTGAAGTTGGGTGGGATTTTGACTCCTTGATTTTGTTAAGTAACCAAGACCTTTGCACCATTTGCCTAGATGTTTTGGTATTTATTTTGTTTGGCTCTTTATGTTGTGATTTGGGTGCATGCCTATTATGATTTGATTTGAAATTTTCTACTTAGTTGTGTCCTTTGACTTCAGTTTGTTTATTTGAGATCTATACCTATTCTGCTTAGCTATTCCTTTAAAATCATACGAATTTATCTTAATCTTATAATCCATGATATGAATATGATTTGATAAGTTACTATGCTATGATATTTGCTACATGATATTTGATATGTTCAGGGGATAGCGATACGTAACGTCCTGACAACTTGACAATTTGATATGCTCTGTTCGATATGTGATATGTTTTGATCATAGTAGTACGATTTGATATGAATTTGATTATGCCAAATATGCTATATGATTAGTTGATTTGTTAATGATTATTAGAAAATACATCTGATTTGGTAAATTTCTATTTGAACATGCTTTTGTATCATGTTATTATTTGAGATATATGTAGAACTATGAAAAATACTTAATTAGCTATCATTACTTTTCGACTATTATATTGTTTAGCATTTAGTGGGTTTGATTGCTTATTGAGTGGTTGTACTCATGAATCCTACTAATATTTTCAGAACCTGAAGAGGAGATAGAATTTTAATACTTGAGGAGACATGAATTTTGGAGGACTTTTATAGTGAGATTATTATCTAGTTTAGCTTGATTTTTCATTTAGTAGATTGATGTAGTAGGAATTGAGGGATGATATGTATTTTTCTATTTCTTTAGTGAGTTGAGAGTTGTTTCTGTAGGAATATGATATAGCATTTATAGATCCTTGTTATGACATTATAATGGATTATTGAATTATTTTATGATAAATGACATGTTTATTATTTTGACTATTTGTTTCTTATCATTCATATATGATTTGTGTGCAATTTGGTTCCCTAGTTATGTAGCTTGAATTCGAAGTAAGTCTAAATGACTGAACTGTTAGGTTCACTGTGTCGGATCTGAGAAAACGACAGTGGAAAATAAAATTCGGATCCATGTCGTTTTAGATAATTAAATCAAATTGTGAAAATAGATTTTTACCTTGCGCAAATTTGAATATACGTTCATTGGGTTCTGTCTGTGCGATGCTGCAAGTCGCGTAGGTGCCCGACCTCTAGTGGTATCCATGTGGTCTTCCTCTCGATGAATCATCCTCGCTTCCTTGCTCGGTGCAGCATACGTGGATCCCGTTTGGCTGCACGTGATTCTCTGCGACATGTGGATTCAAAACTCCCGTCGGACAGGAAGTGGAGTAGGCGGGAGATGGAGTAGAGCCTCTAGGGGGCCGACCTCTAAGGGAAGGGGGGGCAGGAGAGAGAGAGGAGAGAGGGGGGCTAGCTAGGACAGAGTTGCTGGCCTCTGACCTAGCAGCGGTTCTTTTATAATAAGTGACTTTGTGATTTTTCATAAAAACCCCACTTATCATAAAACCCGTTAATTAATCCATTGACTTGAAAACCTTTTGCGTGTGACCCTCTAGGTCCAAATACTAGTCCAATTAATGTCCTATTAAGTCCAATAACTCCGTACTGATTCACTTAATTAATTAATATTCTTGTATCAATTAATCAACCAAATTTAATGTCCCACAATAAATTCGGACGGGCATCCGATTACGTTGGGTGCCAAGCAATACCGCGTGAACTTGGAAGGCATTAGGGTTCTGCAACCTACTAATGGAACCTTTCCGTGATCGGTTACCGCACGGATATAATCCTTCATCTGTACAATGTTTCTGAATCGACCTAGGACATGGTTTACTGTTAAACTCTAGTTAGTCGATTTATTTGAATCAGATGCCGCTAAACTATATCAGATAACTCCATATCTGATACAGTATCCGCCCGGGCCAGGGACTTAAGCGCATCATTCCCGGAACATTCTCTCTCCTATTATCGAGAGCGTATGATCCTTTATTGACTGCATAATTACCTTCGAGGGCATCTCCCTGAACTCGATCACTTAACTTTTTGATATTCTATAGTTAGGGATTCGTTAGTCATGGTCATAGCTCAGAGACTTACCAATAAGGTATCTTTGGTGTCTTTCGTCTAAGGACCATTCACGCAATTGTGACTAAAGGTTAACAGTCAGGTAGATGCTATTCAGTGATTCATGGTCGGATCAGTTCAGTGAACTCATTCGCCAATGAGCACCTAGAAGTCCAACATAATGTCTCCACACAAGTGACTTATAGGATCAGTCACCCTCATCACATGAGCTGAAGAAATCTGTACTAGTCTATCCGGATGTCTGATGTCCTTCTCAAACATCCTCCGTCTTCAGTCCCGTAATTATGATCTCAATATAATCCGAAGACCATTGCACATGTCCATGGACTTCATTACGAAACGACAAATAATATCGGATTATATATACAATAAAATTAAGTCATTTTATTAATAACTGAATAATACAAAGTATCCGATTGACTTGGAGGAATATGATGTAGTATTTGTAGATCCTCGTTATGACATTATAATGGATTATTGAATTATTTTATGATAAATGACATGTTTATTATTTTGGCTATTTGTTTCTTATCATTCATATCCAATTTGTGTGTTATTTAGTTATGTAGTATGTAACTTGAATCCGAAGTAAGTCTAAATGACTGAACCGGATAAGGGCCGTAACAATGTGGTATCAAAGCATATGAATCATGAGAGAATATTAATCATTATTATATGATCTTAAGCCATACCAATTGATCTAAGAGTGTGGATATGATAGTCTGGGTAGGTTTAAATGTTCAAATATAGGGATTAATTAGGCTCTGTTGTGTTTTCAAGATAAGACTTAGATGGTTGGGGTATACGATTGTAGATTTTATATGTAACTAATTTTGATAAGTAGCCCTAGAAATTAGAGACACAAATAGGGTTGGCCTCTCCCTAGAGAAGGGTTATGTGCCACCCATTGATTTGCTAAGCCATAATTAATTTGAGCTATTACTATCACAGCCTTGGCTAATGAATCTGGAAGGCACAAATTAGGAAGTTCATTTGTCTTCATAGGTAGCGAGGCTGTTAAGTAAGCTGTGAGACATTTCTGACGAGTGTGGTGATTCATAATGACACGGCCAAGACGGTGCAGGATATTGAGATGATTTGAGACTTTCCCGATGTGTTCCGCGATGATTTCCCATGATGCCTACTAGAGATCGATTTTACTGTTGATCTTATACTAGGGACTGCACTTATTTCTAAGGCACCATACAGAATGGCTCTTGTCGAGTTAACAGAATTAAAAAAACAACTGTAGGAACTTCTAGACAAAAGTTTCATACGTCCTAGTAAGTCACTATGGGGTGCACCAATGTTGTTTGTTCGAAAGGATGACTCGATGCGCCTATGCATTGATTACTATAAGATCAATTAGGTCATTATAAAGAACAAGTATCCTTTACCAAGGATCAAAGACTTGTTTGATCAACTACAAGTAGCAAAGATCTTATCTAAGATTGATCTTTGATCCAACTATCATTAGCTGCAGATTAAGGATGAAGACATTCCGAAGATGGCTTTCTGTATAAGGTATGATCACTATGAGTTCTTGGTCATTTTGGCCTAACCAATGCCCCTGCTGCATTCATGGATTTAATGAATAGGATCTTTCAGTCGTATCTTGACCAGTTTGTTGTGGTTTTCGTTGATCGTACTGATTTACTCTCCGAGTGAGGAGGCATACAGGGAGCATATGAAGATTATACTAGAGATTCTCAGAGCTCACCAGTTGTATGCAAACTTCAGCAAATGTGATTTTTAGATTGAGCAGGTCCAATTTTTGGGACACGTTATATCTAAGGATGGAGTTTTTATAGATCCATCCAAGGTGGTGGATATTATGAAGTGGGAAGCTCTTAAGACTGCTGTTGAAATTAAGAGTTTTCTTATCTCGGCTGACTACTACAGAAGAGTCATTGAAGGGTTTTCTACCCTTGCTGCCCCAAGGACCAAGTTGACACACAAGGGTATTAAATTTATTTGGTCCGAGGAGTGTGAGCATGGTTTTTAGGAATTGAAGACTAGGTTGATCGCTACTCCGTACACACCTTGCTGGATGGAAATGATGGCTATGTGGTGTATACTGATGTATCATGGAAGGGTCTTAGATGCGTACTTATGCATCACGACAAAGTTGTGGCCTATGCATCGTGACAACTGAAAGACCATGAGTAGAATTACCCCACTCATAATTTCGAGATGGCCATTGTGGTACATGTTTTGAGGATATAGCGACATTATCTCTACGGAGCTCAGTTTGAGGTGTTCATAGACCACAAGAGTTTGAAGTACATATTTTCTTAGAAGGACCTCAATCTGAGACAGAGGTGCTGGGTGGAGTTCCTGAAAGACTACAACTTCACTTTGAACTATCACCTAGGCAAGGCAAATGTGGTAGCTGATGCTTTGAGCAGGAAGCTTATGGCTTTATAGTTACACTCAAGATAGAAGGAGATGGAAGATGTCATTGAGAGTACACCTCAGGTACATGGTGAGAGGTCATACTTAATGCATTTGGCTGTTTGGTCTACTCTGATTGACTGAATCATTCAGGCTCAGGAGAAAGATCTAGCTATTTAGTCTATAGTTGGAAAGCCTGATATTGTGCTAGGATCCGATGGCGACATTTGGCTTAACAGCAGGCAATGTGTGCCAAATGATGATGAGCTCAGGAGAGAGCTGATGATTGACGTTCACAAGTCGCAATTCTCTCTACATCTAGGCAGCACTAAGATATATCGCGACTTGAAGAAGAATTTATGGTGGTTAGGCATGAAGAAGGACACTGCTGATTTTGTTTTCAAATGTTTGACATGTCAGCAAGTGAAGGCAAAACTTTAGAGCCTGATGTTGGTCCTTCGGCCGGCCACTCCTACGATGTCTCGGCCCAACTGAAGCTGATTATGCACTTCGGGAGGTACATGAAGGGATCTGCGGAGCACACGCAGGAGGAAGGGCCTTGGCCCATAAGCTCTTAAGGCAAGGGTACTGGTGGCCAACGCTCCGAGAGGACGCGACCGCTCTCGTCCGCCGTTGCGACCAGTGCCAGAGATTCAGCTCCCTCATCCACCAGTCGGCGACCCTTCTGACTCCTCTATCAGATCCCTGGCCTTTCGCCCAGTGGTGAATTGACCTCCTGGGACCCTTTCCCATGGCCACCGGCCAGAGGAAGTTCCTTATTGTAGCAGTGGACTACTTCACCAAGTGGGTAGAAGCCGAACCCCTCGCGTCTATAACCGATAGCAACGCATGGAACTTCGTATGGAAGTCCATCATTTGCCGATACGGCATCCCCCGGGCAATTATCTCAGACAACGGCAAACAATTTGACAGCCATCGGTTTAAAGACAACTGCGCTAGCTTCGGCATTCTCCACAAATTCGCTTCGGTAGCACACCCTCGGACGAATGGCCAAGTCGAGGTCACTAACCGAAGTCTGTTGCGAGGATTGAAGACTCGCCTCGGCAAGGCCAAGGGCCAATGGGTCGAAGAGCTGCCGAGCGTTCTGTGGGCTTATCGGACAACAAGCCGAGCCCCTACAGGCGAAACCCCATTCCGAATGGCTTATGGGGTAGAGGCCGTTATTCCTATTTAAGTCAGCCTTCCATCGTCGAGAGTTCTTACTCATGATCCGAAGGCTAATGAAGAAGCCCTAAAAGATCACCTTGATCTCATAGAAGAAATAAGGGATCAAGCCCGCATTCGGTTGGCGGCTTATCAGCAGCGCATGGCAAGATACCACAACACTCGAGTGAAGCCCCGAAGCTTTGAAGCTGGGAACCTCGTTGAGGAACGCTCACGCATCCAAGCCAGCCGAATCCGCAGGAAAGCTTTCTCCCAACTGGGAAGGACCTTATCGCATAAGGGAAGTGATCCGACGAGGTGCCTATCGGCTAGAGACCCTTTCGGGCCAACCTCTCCCTCGTACTTGGAATGTGGAGGGCCTTCGGCACTACTTCATGTAAGTCATTTCCCCCGGAGTTTAGCCGAAAGTCATGAATAATATCTTCTTCTTTCAAGGTGTTGTGTCCGGCACCATTATTCTAAGTCCGTGTAAACCGTACCGGGAGTGGCTTCGGCCATGCAAACCGTATCGGGAGCGGCATCATTATTCTAAGTCCGTATAAACCGTACCGGGAGTGGGTTCGGCCATGCAAACCGTATCGGGAGCGGCATCATTATTCTAAGTCCGTGTAAACCGTACCGGGAGTGGCTTTGGCTATGCAAACCGTATCGGGAGCGGCATCATTATTCTAAGTCCGTATAAACCATACCGGGAGTGGCTTCGGCCATGCAAACCGTATCAAGAGCGGCATCATTATTCTAAGTCCGTATAAACCGTACCGGGAGTGGCTTCAGCCATGCAAACCGTATCGAGAGTGGCTTCGACCATGCAAACCGTATCGGGAGCGGCATCATTATTCTAAGTCCGTATAAACCGTACCGGGAGTGGCTTCGGCCATGCAAACCGTATCGGGAGCGGCATCATTATTCTAAGTCCGTATAAACCGTACCGGGAGTGGGTTCGGCCATGCAAACCGTATCGGGAGCGGCATCATTATTCTAAGTCCGTGTAAACCGTACCGGGAGTAGCTTTGGCCATGCAAACCGTATCGGGAGCGGCATCATTATTCTAAGTCCGTATAAACCGTACGGGGAGTGGCTTCGGCCATGCAAACAGTATCGGGAGCGGCATCATTATTCTAAGTCCATGTAAACCGTACCGGGAGTGGCTTCGGCCACGCAAACCGTATCGGGACCGGCATCATTATTCTAAGTCCGTGTAAACCGTACCGGGAGTGGCTATGGCCATGCAAACCGTACCGGGAGCGGCATTATTCTCTAAGTCCGCGCAAACCGTACCGGGAGTGGCTTCGGCCATGCAAACCGTATCGGGAGCGGCATGGCTTCGGCCACATACAGAATCAGACTCGGTTATTCATTCGGACTTTACTCTCGCCGTTTCATAAAATTGAGAACGACAAGAGTAGGGGGCTATGTGATGGGAGTAGAATCCGATTCGGCCCATTAAACAGCCCAACACTGAGATCAGCCCAACAGTAGTAGCAATAAGAGGCCCACTGGCAGCCTTCGGCCCATTAGCAGCCTAGCGGCCCTCGGTCTAATAGCAGCCCAGTGGTCCTCGGCCCAGTTGCCTTCAGCCCACTAAGCGGCATCCGGCCCAACAGCGGCCCCCACCTTCGGACCAGTAGCCATATCCGGCCCACTCCGGTGGGAGGGTTAGGCGTTATGACGGTTTATTAGTAAACCAAAACATAGTTCTATATCGGCTGTCACCATTAAGCAACCTCTATCTCTCCGCTATAAATACACGGCTATTTATTACCAAAGGTATGTCTTCTTGATCAAGGACAACAGTCCAAAAGCATTAAAGCTGCCTCTTCTTCCTCCCCTTCTGAATCGAATCTTCTTCAGAAGCTAACTTAGCCGTCGGAGGGGGTTCCTTTGGGCCGAAGTTCGGGACTCCTACTGACCAGTTCTTCTTCTTCTTCATCCTTCTGCAGGGGCTTCGGTTTGAATCATCGCCGACCTCTCCGAGTCGGTCTCGGCCACCGACCTCGGGTTTTCTCCCCTCGGTCTCGACACCCTTCGCCGGCTGGTCCGCCTCGGCCGAAGGAGTCTCGGCTTCGCTCCCGGAGAGCCTTCGCCCGAGTACCTCTCGGCTTCGGATCCTCGCCCCCGTGTCCGCCCTCGTCTCGCTCCGGATCCCCGTCGATCCTCTTCATCGATCCAATCCAGCTTCGGGTTCCAGCCTCGGAACCTGATCGTGATAGCTTCGGCTATATCAGCTAGTCTGATATGTTTGACATATCAAAGATAGTAGAATGGGAGGAGCTCAAAGATGTGGATTATGATCCACAAACTATGAGAAAGCTTCCTATTATAAATACAACTTTAAAATTGACAAGAAGTTAAGAATTCTAAACAATAGTCCATCATATCTATCAAGTTCAAAACTTGATAGTATTTTTTTTTTTAGGATATTGTACCAGTGAGAAGCAAGTAAATTTTCAGAATGAACATTAGTAAAAATGGACTACTTAAAAATTATGTGGTAAACTGAAGGAAATGGTCAATATCAAAATGTTGACTTTGACAAATTTCTCCTCAGTGGTTACCATAAGTAAGTTTATTAGAATTCTACTTGCCAAAACTGCCCATCATAATGATAAGATATGGCAGTTGGATATTAAAAACATTCCCTCAATCTGATTGAGAAAAAGGTGTATATGATACAACTTTAAAGCTTTTAAAATATCCAGGAAGCATGTTATGATTTAAAAGATTAATTTTGAATCAAACCAATACTTTCCAAAGTTGGAATCAGAGTTTTGACTTAATGGTCAAATACTAAGTGATCATTAAGAATGATCAGGGATTGTGCGTGTATAAAGAGGACAGTGGCAGCACAGTCGCGTTAGTAATACGTTTTGATAATAACATCAAAGTCATTCAAAATGACATCAGGATGTTATTATCAGTAAAAGTATTATTATCCATATAATCCTCCATACTGGGTTTGGTTATAACATCCCATGTATTGAAAATACGAATCTATTAAGATAGATCGAAAAGGATGTTACCTTAACCTGTATGTCAAAATGTTTGACATAAATTCCATAATAAATCTCAATTGTTGAGATATGGAATTTATTTCTTTAAGGAAAGGTTCCTTGAAGGATGTAGGAAAACTTTGAGAGAAGGAGTGAATCACATCGCTAAGTACTTGAGAAGTACCAAGGATACACTCCTGTATATGGAGAGGATGATTTGAAACAATGAGTCACACTGACTCAAATTTTAAATCAGATTTGGATTTTATCTTCTAATCTGAAAGCAATAGATTGGAAGAGTTCCAAGTTAGAAACTGCTGCTTATATGATTATATCAAGATATTGTTGATAGAACAGTATGGAGTGGATTGGAAGGGTTCCAATCCAGAACTCGATATTAAAATGACGACATAAACAGATAATACCATGGATGAAAGAGTTCATCCCAGAACTAGATGTAGTTCTAAAAGATGTCCAATCCCGTCCCGTTGTTGTAGGACAATAGTGGGAGCGATCAATTTTGTGGTCAAGCCATGGTCTCATCAGAAATTTGAGAACATTCTTAGGCTCTTTCATAAGTTAAGAGACAAAAAATTAAGAGGAAATAACATAATGGAAATTATTCAATTTATAAATGATTTAACAGATCCCCGACCAAGCCTTAATCGCAGACTTTATGTGAGCATCACCTAGATTTGATGGAGATCAAATGCGAAGGTGATTGGCTTGAGTTCAAGTGGTAGGTGTCCTCTAAGCCAATCATGAGGCACCTATCACGATCTGGTTCGCTAGTTAATGGCATTCAAATCATTATGTAGATTGCCGTATTTATTATCGTGCATAATGAAATCCATGAATATGTGCAATAATCATCATATTAGGATGAGATCATAATGATGAGACTGATGACTTATAAACACATATTCTTAATTGTTCCTAGTCGTAGGATGTTTGAGAAGGACATCAAACATCCGTAAGACTAGTACAGGTTATTTCAACGCATATGATAAGGGTGATTGATCTCGTTAGTCACTTGTGTGGAGATACAATGGTAAAACTATAAGTGCTCATCGGGGAATGAGTTCAATGAATTGATCCGATATGAATTGTCGAATGGAAATTTACCTGACTACCAACCGGCTTGATTCATCGTCACAGTGGCGTGGTTGGTCCTTGGACTTGAGACACCAAAGACATAATGTCGGTGGACTTCTGAGCTTTGACCTTGGCTTACGAATCCCTATCAACAGGATTTCTAATAGTTAAGGATCGAGTCCAACGGAAGACTTTCGAAGGTGATTGTGTGTTCAATAGAGGATCGTTCGCTCTCAAGTAACTGGAGAGAGAATGCTCTAAAATAGATCCGTAAGAGTCTCTGACCAGAGCAGAAACAATATCAGAAAAGAGTTTTTTGGATATTGTTCAGCGGAGTCTGATTCAACTGAGTTGACCATCTAAGGTTTGACAGTTGACCATACCCTAGGTTAACTCGAGAGCATTGTGCGAACGAAGTATTATAGCCACGCGGTAACTATGGATGGATAGGTTCTATGAGTGGGTTGTTGAACCCCATTGCCTTCCAGGATTATCCGATGTTGCTTGGCACCCAACTTGATCGGAAGTCCAGCCGAACTTACATGAGTTGTTAATTCAGTTAAGTAATTAATTAAATATTTGATATTAATTAATTATAATAAGTCAATAACTGATTATTGGACTTAACGGGCATAAAATTGGACTGGTTAATGGGCCTAGAGGGTCACACGCAAACAGATTCTAAGTCGGTGGTACTTAAGTGGGAATTATATTAACTCGAGGACTTTTATGATAAGTCGCGCCGACTTAATATATATACGCGCTGTTGAGAAACCCTAGGCCAAGCTTTAGGAGTTCTCAAGGCTGGCCGTTCCCCCCTCTCTCTCCTCCTCCTCTGGGCGCCCCTCTCGGTGCGCCAGGTACAATTCCGTCTACGCCGCGGGCGATTCCCGAAAGTCAGGAATTCCCGTCCGCGGGTTTTTTGGACGACGTTGCGGCGACAGATCTTCAGCGAGTGAGTTGATTTGGACGAGCGATCGAGGATGAACCACTGCGGAAGATCGTGTGGATACCGCTGGAGGCCGGACGCTTGTGCGGCTAGCAGCATCGCCTCGACGGAACCAAAACGATCGTGGTTTCAATTCCGTGCAAGGTGATGAGATCGCAATTGTTTTTCGATTTCTGATTTTCGTTCCGAATCGGATCAACATGCATCATGAGGGGATTATTTTGTTTCTTACGCTGCGTTCGTCGCGCCCCGCCCCGATCCCAACATCACCTTGGTCCGAAATACTTTCTCCTTACGATCCAATTTGCAAATCAGCTTCTCTTCATAAGATAGGTCGGGTTATACATCTAGCAGCTCATACGTGATCACATGAGATGGATCTGACATATACTTTTTGAGCTTAGAAACATGAAATACTAGATATACATTGGCTAATGCAAGTGACAAAGCCAACTTATAAGCCACTTCACCCACTCGTTGAAGAATCTCTAATGGCCTAATGAATCTTGGACCAAGATTTCCTTCCTTTACAAAACGCATCACACCCTTTGTAGGAGACACTGTCAAGAACATATGATCTCCCAGATCAAATGCCCGTTCTCATCTTCTATTATCTGCATAGACCTTTTGTCTACTCTGAGCAATGGGTAACCTCTTCTTGATGATATCTATCTTCTTAAAATGATCATGTACTATCTATGACCCTAACAATCCTCTAACCAATTCAGACCAACACACTGGCGATCTGCAGGGCCTGCCATATAGAGCCTCATATGGTTCCATCCCGATGCTAGAATGGTAACTTTATTGTATGCAAACTCAATCAGGGGTAACTGATCATCCCAGCTACCCTTCCATTCTAGCATTTAGATGGTCCTCTCAGACTGACCATCAATCTGGAGATGGAAAGCTGAATTGAACCTCAGCTGTGTGCCGAATACCTAGAGCCTTCCAGAATCGAACAATGAGTATGAAATCCCTATCTGAAATAATGAAAACTAACACACCATGTAGTCGAACAATCTCATCTACGTACAATCTAGTCAACAACTCTAATGATTGGATCTTGTAAATGACCAGAGAATGAGCAGACTTAGTTAACCAATCCACAATCACCCAAATCATGTCATGCTTCCTCCTTATCTTGGGCAAATCTATGACTCCTTCCAGAAGAAGGAAGTGGGAAGAGCGTTGCCGGACGTGCCTTGCTTCTTTCGGATCGGACGGGACCTCCTCTCGGAGGAGGAAAGCGACTAGGGGAGTCATCCAGGTCTCTGCTTCGGATTCATTCACTTGTATGACCTCGGACTCTTCGAGACTTGGCTCGGCCAGTTCTTCTACGAGGATCATTCGGCCTCCTCCCCCGTCCTGAGTTGATGCTAGACGGGAAAGAGCATCGGCACGAGCATTTTCGGCCCGAGGGATCCTCACAATTTCATATGAATCAAATTGAGCAAGGATCTTGCGGGTTACCTGGAGATAGGACGTCATTAATGCGTCCTGAGCCTCGTACTCCCCGGTGATTTGATTGGCGATCAGTTGAGAGTCGCTAAACACTCTTATGTTCTGCGCGCCGAGCTTTCTAGCGGCCCAAAGGCCTGAGATAAGGGCTTCATATTCTGCGGCGTTGTTGGTAGCTGGGAAGGAGAAACGTAGCGCATACTTCGTGATGACCCCTTCTGGAGACGCTAAGATCCATCCGGCGCCGCTACCCGTAGAGCATGCGAATCCATCGACGTAGAGTCGCCATTCATCCGTTGGAGGCGGAGGAACTGAAGCAACTTCGGCCTCGGGTGTACTGACTTCCGGCTGAGGGGCCGAGGAGGCTTCGGGAGTGAGCTCGGCGTTGAAGTCGGCTAAAGCTTGAGCTTTTATTGCCGTCCGCGGTCCATAAGAGACGTCGAACTCTCCTAGTTCGATTGCCCACTTTGCTAGCCTACCAGACACTTCTGGCCGGGAGAGGACTTGCCTCAAAGGTTGATCTGTGAAGACCTTTATTGAATGCGCGAGGAAGTAGGGCCGGAGCCTCCTTGCGGACGAGACGAGCACTAGGGCCAGCTTTTCAAGAGCAAGATACCGAAGCTCTACTCCTTGGAGGACTCGGCTTATATAGTAGACAGGCTTCTGAACGCCGTCTTGTTCCTGAACGAGGACGGCGCTGACAGCTGCATCAGATACTGTGAGATAAAGGAATAGCTGCTCTCCATGGACCGGTTTAGATAAGATGGGAACATTGGAGAGATAGGCTTTCAGCTGCTCGAAGGCCGACTGGCACTCGTCTGTCCAGCAGAAGCTATTGGTCTTCTTCAGCAGCTTGAAGAAAGGAAAACAGTAATCCGCTGCCCTTGACATGAAGCGGCTTAACGCGGCAATTCTTCCGTTCAGCTTTTGGACCTCTCGGACGTTGGCCGGAGGGCGCATTTGAATGATAGTCGAAACCTTTGCGGGATTAGCTTCCACCCCTCGGCGAGTGACCATGTACCCGAGGAATTTCCCGGAGGCCACGCCGAAGGCGCACTTGGCCGGATTCAGTTTCATCTTATACCAACGTAAGGCAGAGAATGTCTCGGCCAAATCTGTCAAATGGTCTGCAGCGACGTGGCTTTTCACCAGCATGTCGTCGATGTAGACCTCCATATTGCGGCCGAGCTGTGGAGCAAATATCTTGTTGATGAGACGTTGATAAGTTGCTCCTGCATTCTTCAGGCCGAACGACATCCGGGTATAACAGTACAAACCGAGGTCAGTTGTGAAGCTGGTCTTGCTTTCGTCCTCCGGATGCATTCGGATCTAATGGTAGCCTGAATAGGCGTTGAGAAAGCTAAGTAGCTCGTGGCCGGAGGTTGCGTCCACCACCTGATCTATCCGAGGCAGCGGAAAACTGTCCATCGGACATGCTTTGTTAAGGTTGGTAAAGTCCACACACATCCGCCATTTTCCATCTTTTTTGGGCACCATCACCACATTGGCGATCCAATCAGGATGGTGTACCTCTCGGAGGTGTCCTACGTCCAGCCCCTTTTGCACTTCAGTTTGGATGGCTGCCCTTCTTTCCTGATTGAAGGTACGCCGCTTCTGCTTGACCGGGGGCTGGTTGGGGTCGATATGCAGCCGACCTTCTCCTCCTGGAACTGGAACGGTTGTAAGTTCCTCTCCTGGGGATGCTTCGGCCGAAGATTCGATCGAAAGGGATTCAGCCGCGGCCTTCCCTTTGACCGAAATCATGTAGCACTGCCGAGCTGCTTCTTGATTTCCCTTGGCTTCACCAATTCCATGACCGGTATGGAATTTTAGCTTCTGGTGAAAAGACGAGGGTACAACTCCGATTCCGCCGATCAGCCCTCGGCCAAAAATGGCGTTGTAGGCCGAGTTGACCTTGACTACGGCAAAATCCGTTTCGACGGTTAATTGCTGAGGGGCCGTACCTATGGTTACAGGGAGCCGGACGATGCCTTCTACTCGGCAAGGCGAACCATTGAAACCGAATAGAGGCCCCCCGTGAGGCCTCATATCAGCCTCACTTAAACCCATTTTTACAAAGGAATCGTAAAAAAGTACATTTGGGGCACTTCCATTATCAACAAAGATACGATGAACCTCGTAACTTTTTATTACAACATTTACAGCTAAAGCGTTGTCGTGAGGAACCTGGATGTCGGTCAGGTCCTCCTGGCCGAAGGTGTTGTCTTCCTGACGAGACCGCTTCGGCTCGACGTCGACTGTTGCTACTGTTGTAGCGCTGAGCCGACGACGCCTCGGCCCCTCTCCCAATCCTCCGGATATCATCATAATTGACCCGGCACTAGGTCGTTGGTGTGACGCTTCTGCTAGGGCCGGAGTGACCTTCGGCTGAGGCGGGGCTTCTTTATCTGGGAGTTGACGTTGCCTAGCTGCTTCAGGAACGTCCCGGTTCTGTTGTTGTTGAGGCTGCTCTCGCCGGTACTGTGGCAGACGGCTTTCTCTGATGAGATGATCAATCTCTTCCCGAAGGTATCGGCATTCGTCAGTTGAATGGCCGATTTTCCGATGGTACTCACAGTATTTGCGGGGGTCCCTTCGGCGAGAGTCAGTCTTGATGCGCTCCGGCTGCCGGAGCATGCCTTTCACCTCCATGAGCATCCGGGAGGGGGGAGCAAGTAGTGGCAAATATCGCTGCTGCGGATCCCGGCACTTGTCTCAGTCCCATTCTTCCCTCCGATATTGCTTGCGAGAGGGTTCCTGATCTTCTGGGCGAGGACGAACCGCTGGAGGGGCAGGCACTGATACTGCCTCGGTGGTACTCTTGCCCTTTGACATCATCAGGGCTTCCCAGTTGATGTACTTATGGGCCCGAGCCACGAGGTCCTGGAAGGTGGTGGGATGGCGTTTCCCGATAGAGCTGAGAAGCCCTTCGTCCATGCACCCACTGATTACGGCCGAGACCGCAATCGAACTGCCCAGGTTCGGGATTTGGGCGGCTTTGGCCCGAAACTTGGTGAAATATTCTTGAAGGGTCTCGGTCGGTCCTTGCCGAATGGCTAGCAGACTGGCCGAGGTTTTACACTGCCGGGTGGCATCGTAAAATTGGTCGATGAACAATTGGCCTAACTGAACTAGAGAGTGGATGGAATTGGGGGCCAATGTCTCGAACCAAGTCAGGGTTGTTTTTTCAAGAGTGAGGCGGAAGAGATGGCAACGGACTGCCTCGGAAACCCCTCGGATAGAGAGGTAGGTATTGAACCTCTGGAAGTGGCAGACCGGATCTGTCATTCCATCATAGAGGGGGCCTTTCGCCAGTTTAAAGTTGGGAGGTACCTCAATGGCCAGAAGTTTTGGCGAGAACGGAGTCTGCTCCAGAATGGTGCTGGCAAGGGGCGCCCCGTATGGCCGAGATACCATCTGCTGCATTTCCTTCCTCATCGCCGTCAGCCGCCGGTCTAGGTCCGGGGCGGTTGAAGTAGTGATCGAACGTCCTTCGGCCTTGGTCGGATGGAATCCGGACGAAGCATAGTCTTGCTCCGTCATGATATGATTGGCGTGAGGGACTCGGGCAGGCGGCGCGAATGGCTCGCTGCGTGCCGTTGCGGCCTCGTTGGGGAAGGCCTGCGAGGGTGTCAGTTGTGGCCTCGCAAATTGAGCAAGGCAGAATGGAGGGGGTGGTACCTGCTGGGGGAGCTGACCCAGTAATCCTATGTGCTGGGCGATGGCGGATACCATATCTCGCAAGGGCACTAAGGAAGTAATAGTGGCAGCCAGTGTCGCCACCTGTTGCTGAAGCTCCTCCACCCGGTTGTCTCTGGGAGCGACGGATTCCGGTATGACAGGAAGGGCAGAACCTTGTGGAAGAACAGACGGGGCACCTTCGGAGTGGAGCGGCTGTGCTGGAGTTGCCCGCGTCTCTGTCTCGTCTTGTCCGGATCGTCTGGTCACCGGACGATGAGACATGACTTCTCGCTAGTTTCCCACAGATGACGCCACGTGATATAGCCGAAGCTATCACGATCAGGTTCCGAGGCTGGAACCCGAAGCTGGATCGGATCGATGAAGAGGACCGACGGGGATCCGGAGCGAGACGAGGGCGGACACAGGGGCGAGGATCCGAAGCCGAGAGGTACCCGGGCGAAGGCTCTCTGGGAGTGAAGCCGAGATTCCTTCGGCCGAGGCGGACTAGCCGGCGAAGGGCGTCGAGACCGAGGGGAGAAAATCCGAGGTCGGTGGTCGAGACCGACTCGGAGAGGTCGGCGATGATTCAAACCGAAGCCCCTGCAGAAGGAGGAAGAAGAAGAAGAACCGGTCAGTAGGAGTCCTGGGCTTCGGTCCAAAGGAACTCCCTCCGACGGCTAAGTTAGCTTCTGAAGAAGATTCGATTCAGAAGGGAAGGAAGAAGAGGCAGCTTTAATGCTTTTGGACTGTTGTCCTTGGTCAAGAAGACATACCTTTGGTAATAAATAGCCGTGTATTTATAGCGGAGGATAGAGGTTGCTTAATGGTGGCAGCCGATATAAGACTATGTTTTGATTTACTGATAAATCGCCATAGCGCTTAACCCTCCCACCGGAGTGGGCCGGATACGGCTACTGGGCTGAAGGTGGGGGCCGCTGTTGGGCCGGATGCCGCTTAGTGGGCTGAAGCCAACTGGGCCGAGGGCCGGTGGGCCACTGATGGGCCGAAGGCTGCTGGGCCGCTGATGGGCCGAGGACCACTGGGTTCCTTTGGGCTGAAGCCCGGGACTCCTACTGACCAGTTCTTCTTCTTCTTCCTCCTTCTGCAGAGGCTTCGGTTTGAATCATCACCGACCTCTCCGAGTCGGTCTCGGCCACCGACCTCGGGTTTTCTCCCCCCGGTCTCGACGCCCTTCGCCGGCTGGTCCGCCTCGGCCGAAGGAGTCTCGGCTTTGCTCCCGGAGAGCCTTCGCCCGGGTACCTCTCGGCTTCGGATCCTCGCCCCCGTGTCCGCCGTCGTCTCGCTCCGGATCCCCGTCGGTCCTCTTCATCGATCCGATCCAGCTTCGGGTTCCAGCCTCGGAACCTGATTGTGATAGCTTCGGCTATATCACTAGCCATTGAGAGAATCTCAAAATCTATGATGCTCTCTTATGTGTGTTATGAACGGTTCCAAACATCCGAAGATTATCTAATAATCTTGTATTAATTTGTGAGTCTAGAACATCTTTTAGTTTTATTAGCTCTTACTGTCCGCTTTGAGGACATGTTTCTCTTTATAGAAGACGACTTTCAGTACGATAATTATTCTATTATCGCTTGGCCAATAAAAGTAATGTCCAAACTCTTTGGACATCTCATAAATTTACATTACGCCGTGTCTTTTTAAATCTAACTTCTTTAGATCATGTCTTTTCCAAAAGATTAGGACATAACTTAACTTTAACATCCTTAAAATCATGTTTGTTTATAATTCACATCTCATATAAATTATCGCATTTCCATATCTTATATGGATATACTGACTTATTTGGAACCATATGTAAAGTATAGACATCTAATGTTCATATTCATATATATACAAGAATAGGAGAGTTAGGCAAATCTTATTATAAAAATAACACTATATCTGATAAAGAGTTATTTCTCATTATATCATATTATTATGATATATAAGGAGGATTTATCGAGAGATGATACAATTATCCTTTTAATGACTTGCGTGAATTCCGTGCTCAAGTATTTATTTCTTTGATCAGATCAAAGAATTTTGATACTCTTTGAATTAGTCACTTCATCTTGATCTTTTATACCATAATCTCTTAGATGCATTCGACTAGTACTTTAGTAAGTACACATAGCCGAATTTTTCTAAGAAAAAACTATTAAGGTAAGTCAATAGAAGTGATTATCTTTGGCGTTAAGAAGATATTGGACTATTTACATTAACATATATAAGTTCTAATAATTTCTACTTATTGCACAAGTACAATTCCATAGATAATCATGATTCACTAAGTTCATTTCTATAGGAGACTTGTGAGCATTCATCACATGATATGTCACATCAAAAATGCATAGTGTATTGACTGATTTTAAAATCTCTTATTTTTATTTCTAAAATCACATGGAACAACGCTTGTTCCTTCTCAGTCAATATTATTCACTTTTGTAATTCTTGACTATTAATGAAACTAAATAACAATTATTTAGTTTCATATTAGTTTTCTAAAGATATACAAAGATTTACTGTCTGACAATAATCTATGCATCTATGAAACTAACTCAACACTTTCATTTACTCGATTTCCTTTTACTTGTCTAAGTATACATATTATTGCAGATTTGAGAATCATTTCCAATATTTCATATTGGAGACGCTAATTCTCTATTAGACGTGCAAAAGTCAATAATAATTATATTTGAAACTTCTTACAAGTTGCATATTCTTTTGCCCTATCCAATATCCTTATTGGTTGCAGTAGGAGAACTGCTCCTTTTCTGTTTCAGCTGACTTGTCTTTATCTTTCTCAGGTATGAGTTCAATCGTTTAAGATCTTACCTCTAACTTTTCTCAAATGTATACTATGAATATCTCTTCTTTTTGGTTTCACCCAAGTAAGAGATCTGACTAGGATAGTGGTCATATGGCTTTGAAGACATTTTTCAAAGTCCTTTTGCCAATATGAATTTTAGAAGTATTGGCATCCAGTATGCTAAGTCTCGGATTAATTGACGACATTTCAGATAATAGAGAAAATAAAATGATTTAAGCAGACAATTCTTATAATTCAATTATGGTTTTTTATCTTGAATTAATTCTCATTATTTCTCGACGGATTGTATAACCCTCAAGATATACAGAACGAAAGACTCCGATGGTCTCATAGCAGGGATAAGAATCTTAATGACTTATAGTATAACCTTGTGGATAGCACAACAAATTGTAATACAATCAAAGAGCACCCATCTCATGGGATTTGCAACTCTTTGCAACATCTGATCATGGCTTTGGTCCCCATAAATTTAATGGCCTTGTGGATAGCACAACAAACCATAAATTCTGGTCTAAGCATTACCATCGTTATGAGATAGACATAGATTTGCATGCAACCCTTGTAGATAGCACAACAAGACTACATGGTTCCTTTATCCCGATCAATTGGCATCTTATGCCATAGCCAGAGTCTCTCCTTACAGTTAGATATGCCTTGTAGTAGCACAGCAAACCCGCCTAAGGTAATTTGAGTCCTATGACTATAACGATGGAAGACCACGCAGTAAGTTCTCAACTACTCACGTTACGATTTAGACTTTAGCGAGGATTTTAGATAACTTTTATCTTGGTATCTACCTAGATGATAGTTTATAAATATATCGCATATATATATATATATTTAACTATACCAAGATAATAACAATTGATTCATAATCAAAAGAAAAAACATGTATCAACCATACATACTCATTATGTGGTCACGGAGAGTATGGTGATTAACTGGAGCCATACAATTAATCACCACAACTATATAACAATTATATAATTAAAACATGCAAACACACAGGCACTGGTGATCTCATCTCCGGTCGCCATCCTATTTTCATCCTCGTCTCTCCTTGGCCAGCGCGATCAATTACAAATAATATTAATTTTGAAATATTTCCAAACATGTATTAATTGTAAGATGAAGTCTTATGGCCGAATACAATAATGGAGGGAGACAGAATTACATTGGAATGAGAGAGAGAAGGAGGCATGCATGCCTCCTTAATTAACATTTAATTAACTACATTACATTCTATAACAATCTACATAATGACACACCATCACATGATATGAAATTAATTAAGTGCATGTCCATGACCACCACAAATTTTAACTATCTACACATGATAAAACACATCACATAAAGGCTAAAATTTTAAAAAATAATAGTTTTGATTTTCTTAAAACGTGGGTACCATTCAAAATTAGATAATTTGGATTTTTCTAAAATCTCATTTTCTAATCATACATTTAAATTTAATTTAAAGTATTAAACATATCATCATGTGCACACAAGACTAAAATTAAAATTCTAAAATATTCCATGCAGAGTTTAGAACATTTCTAAATTAATTAATCTAACACTTAGATTAATTTTAAATCACATTAACAATAATTATTATTGTGAAATTATTTAACATTTAGATTGAATTAAAAATTCCTTAATAACTCTTATTAAAGAATTTATATTTCCAATATTATTCACTTAACAACTCTTTGTTAAGAACCTCTTTATTTAATAATATTTCTCAAGAACAATTATTAAGAAATATTAATTAGAACATTTCTAATTAAAATTAGTCTAACAATTAGCCTCAATCTAATCTCTTAATAACTTTTATTAAAAGATTATATTAAGTATATTAGATCTTTTAAAAAAAATTAATTAAGACATCATTGAGAAAATTAATTATCTTAGTAATCATTATTAAGACTTAATTAATCCTTAATAACTTTTATTAAGGTTTATTCTCAAGAAATAATTAACCTTATTATAACTATTATAAAAAGTTAATTAATCACTTATCAACCTTTTATTAAGTGTCTCTTAATTAATAATAATTTCAAAACAACTATTGTTCAGAAATTAAATATCTAAACACCTCTGTTGAATCACCTAATTAAAATTAATTAACAATATTTGATAATTAATATTTAGGTCACAACTTAAAGATTAATTTACAACATTTGTTAGTTTATTTTAAATTCACAATTTAAATAAATTAACAACACTTGTTAATTCAAATTTAAGATCACATCTTAAATAAACCCCTTTAGCAACTTAATTAAAAGCAATTTACAATTAAGATCATATCTTAATTATAACCCCATTAATTCAAAATTTAAAAGTAATTAACAACACTTGTTAATTGAATATTAAGATCACATGTTAAATAAAAATCCTCTTTTATTAAGATCATATCTAAAATAACCCATTTAACTGAAAATGACAAATTTAAATTTAAAACATAATTTTAAACAAAAATTAATCATGTTTTTCACGATAATGGGTGGGGTTTTAAATGGGGTTTGGCCTATTGAGCTTGACCCTGGGCTCGGGCCTGGGCTCGGCCAATCCTGGACCAGGGCGTGCTCAGGCCAAGCTTGGCCAAGAGCTGATTGAGCTGGCTCGGGACCGGCCAGTCCAGGGCCCAACGTCGGGCTCGGCCGGCTAGGGTTTCCACCCCCTTTCTTTCTTGTTGCAGGTTTTGAGCTGTGGTTAGGGGTGGCCCCGCCACTGGTGCTGGTAGTAAGGGCGGTCGGAGGTGGCCAGGGGGGGTTTACAAAAACGGCTGTCAAAAGTGGTTTTACAAACCGTGGCCTCAACTTCTTCCACCTCCAACATTTGGAAAAAGAAAAAAAATAGAAGGCTCTGTCGTCGGCCGTCGGTTATAACAAAGATCTTGGAGACTGGCAGGAATAGCTGGTCATATCAGTGTGCTATTTTGAGGTCTTCCATCACTATGGAAGCCCCATCCAAGCCCATAAATCCGGTTCTTCATCACAATGAAGAACCCTACGAAAATCCCCAAAAATAGATTTTTCTCCATAGAATAAAATTCCAGATCTTAGCATGTTCATCCCATGAACAAACCTTGCGAGAGGAAAATAAATAATGCATGGAATTAATTCTTAGAATATTAATTTTGTCATCCCGAAATGGATCAAAGCGGAACCTGGCTCTGATACCACCGTTGGGATCTGGGCGAGGCGCGACGAACGCAGCGGAAGAAACAAAATAATCCCCGCCCGATGCCCACTGATCCAATTCATAACAAAAATCGGAAATCCAAAAACAGTTGTGATCTCATCACCTTGCGCAGAATCGAATCCGTGACCGTTTCGGTTCCGTCGAGGTGATGCCGCTAGCCGTACAAGCGTCCGGCCTCCAGCGGTATTCACACAATCCTCCGCGGTGGTTCGTCCTCGATTCCTCGTCCAAATCAGCTCGCTCGCTAAAGATCTGCCGTCGCAATGTTGTCCGAAAAACCCGCGGACGAAAATTCCCGACTTTCGGGAATCTCGCGCGGCGGAGACAGAACTGCACCCGACGCACCGAGAGGGGCGCCCAGAGGAGGAGGAGAGAGAGGGGGGAACTGCCAGCCTTGAGAACTCCTGGAGCTTGGCCCAGGGTTTCTCAACATCGTGTATATATATTAAGTCGGCACGACTTTTCATAAAAGTCCTCGAGTTATTATAATTCCCACTTAAGTACCACCGACTTAGAATATGTTTGTGTGTGACCCTCTAGGCCCATTAACCAGTCTAGTTTTCAGCCCATTAAGTCTAATAATTAGTTATTGACTTATTGTAATTAATTAATATCAAATATTTAATTAATTACTTAACCGAATTAACATCTCATATAAGTTCGGTCGGACTTCCGATCAAGTTGGGTGCTAAGCAACACTGCATGATCTTAGAAGGCAATGGGGTTCAACAACCCACTCATGGAACCTGTCCGTCCACAGTTACCGCGTGGCTATAATCCTTCGTTCGCACAGTGCTCTTGAGTTAACCTAGGGTATGGTCAACTATCAAACCCTAGACGGTCAACTCACTTGAATCAGACTCTGTTGTATAATATCTGAAAATACCTTTTCTGATATTGTGTCTGCTCTGGTCAGAGACTCCTGCGGATCTATTCTAGGGCATTCTCTCTCTAGTTACCTGAGAGCGAACGATCCTCTATTGAACATACAATCACCTTCAAAAGTCTTCCGCTGGACCCGATCCTTGACTATTAGAAATCCCGTGGATAGGGATTCGTAAGCCAAGGTCAAAGCCCATAAGTCCACCGACAAGGTGTCTTTGGTGTCTCAAGTCTAAGGATCAACTAGGCCACTGTGACGATGAATCAAGCTGGTTGACAGTCAGGTAAATTACCATTCGGCGATTTATATCGGATCAATTCATTGAACTCATTCCCCAATGAGCGAGCACTTAATATAAAATTAGTATTTTCACCCCAAAAATCTCTTAAACATGCTCCAAAGCGGGAAAAAAACATGGTTTTAAACAAAACGTCGCGAGGATCGTCACCCTACCGATTACTCGAACTCCTCCGAGCTCCAAGCCGCCAAACCACCACGCTATACGCTGCCGCCAGTACCGCCGTGGACACAGTTACTCCACTGGGGCGTCGGCCGCCGTCCGGAGAGAAATGCGCCGTGGAGGAAGTGGTGGTGGTAGTGGAGGAAGTTAGGAGGTTGATGGAGTGGAGGGAGAGGAGGAATGGGGAGAGGAAAGGAAGGAGAAGGGGGAAAGGGAGTCGGAGGTTCAAAGGGAAGAGAGGAGAGAGAAGAGAAAGGAGAGAATGAGGGAAAGGAGGGAAGGTTCGCGGGGTCAAACCGAAGCTAACTAAAATGCGTCGTCCAAGGTCGACGCCAATCAGACGACAAGACGGGTTGTATGCTGACATACCAGGGCCGTACTCTGAATGGCGTCGTGTAATCAAGACGCCGTTCAGACGATAAGATCGGGCCCGTACTCCCGTGGCCCGAAACCGAGGGATCTGACCCCGAAACTGACCCGATAACCGGATCTGAAACCTCAATCCTTACATCCAAGATTAAATTGATGTAGAACAACCTGGTGAAAATGCTAACGAAGATGAATTAATGATGTTTGAAAACTAGAAAGAGGACTCTATTAAAGTCTAGTGTTATATGCTTAGTTCAATGAACAATGAACTAAAGCGACAACATGATAACATAGAAGCTAAGGCCATTCTAATTCACCTACAAGAGTTGTTTGGTGAACAATCGAGAACATAAAGATATGAGATATCTAAGAAACTGTTTAGAACCAGAATGACCGAGGGCACATCTGTGCAAACTCATGTGCTTAAGATGATAGTGGATTGAGAGGCTTGCAGTACTTGATTTTGTTATGAGCAACGACCTAAGCATCGACTTAATCCTTCAGTCCCTACTAGATTCATTTTCACAATTCATCATCAACTTCAATATAAACAAAATTGAGGTTACACTGGCTGAACCGCTCAACATGTTGTAGACAACTGAAGGCACTATCCAGAAATATAAACCACATGTTATGCTTGTTGGTAAGACTAATAAGAAAAGAAAAGCTGGATAGACCTTTAAGAAAGGTAAGCCAAAGAAGCCAGTGAAAAGCAAACTAGCGGTTCAAAAGGACAAAGTTAAGGTCAATGATAAAGGTCAGTGTTTCCACTGCCATAAAGAAGGTCATTGGAAGAGAAATTACAAGATTTATCTAGTAGAAAAAGTAAAGGAGAAGTTTGGTGAAGCTTTAGATATACTCATGATTGATCTTAACTTGTTTTATAGAGAATCTACATCTTGGGTATTAGATATTGGGTGTGTTTCTCATATCTGCAATAACTTGCAGGTACTAACAAGTAAAAGAAGATTGAATCGCAGAGACGTGGATCTGAGATTTGGAAATGGAGCAAAGGTTATTACGTTAGCTGTGGGGACAACAAGACTTCAGATGCCGTCAGGAGACTCATTAGAACTAATAGATTGTTATTACGTTCCAACTATAATTAGGAATATCATTTCCATTTCTTGTTTAGATAGAGAATGATATTTAATAAAACTATAGAATAATAGTTGTTCTATTTATCTAAGAGACATTGTTTGCTTCTGGATATTTATTAAATGGCTTGTATTTACTTGATATTGCATATGATGTATGTCTAGTAAATAAATCTCCTGAACAAGTAGATAAAAATATGAATAAAGCATACCTATGGCACTGTAGGCTCGGTCATATAAATAAGAACATAATCATAAAGTTGCAAAAGAATGGATACTTTGATCCATTTGATTATGAATAATTTGCAACTTGTGAAGCTTGTCTCGTAGGAAAAATGACTAAAGCTCTATTTTCTGGACATGGGGAAAGAGCTAAGGAAATATTGGAATTCATACATATTGATGTATGTGGTCCAATGTCCACTCATACTATGGGAGGTTTCTCATACTTCGTTTCATTTACAGACGATTTCTCAGGATATGGCTACATATATTTAATAAAATATAAGTCAGAGGTCTTTGAGAAATTTCAGGAATTTAAAAATGAAGTTGAAAACCAAACTAGAAAAAGTATTAAGACTCTTCGATCTGATCGAGGGGGAGAATACTTAAGTACATAATTCATAAAATATCTAAAGAATAATGGTATTCTGTCTCAATGGACTCCTCCTTATATACCACAGTTAAATGGTGTATCAGAAAAGAGAAATCGTACTCTATTAGATATGGTACGATCAATGATGAGTTATGCTAAACTTCCAATTTTTTTATGGGGATATGCACTATTGTCTGCTGCATATCTATTGAATAAAGTTCTTAGTAAGTCAGTATCTTCTACTCCATATGAGATATGGAAAGGGAAGAAGCCAGATTTTAAGCATGTTAGAATATGGGGTTGTCCTGCACATGTCAAAAGACATGATCCAGATAAACTGGAACCCAGGACAGAAAAATGTAGGTTTGTGAGATATCCAAAAGAGACTTTTGGATATTATTTATATTAGCCCAGCGATCAACGGGTGTTTGTCGCAAAATGAGCTGTCTTCTTAGATAAAGAATATCTTTTAAAAGAAGACAATGGGAGCAAGATAGAACTGGAAGAAATATCAGATTCACAAATCAATGTTGGCTCATCTGATGAACCATTGACCTAAGAACTTGTTCAAGATAATACACAAGAAATTCGTAGATCTGGTAGAGTGCCTAAGCAGCTTGAACGATATATTGGACATATCAATGATGGCAAACCAATAGTGCACTTAAATGAGGATGATGATCCTCAAACCTACCAAGAAGCCATGAATAGTCAAGAATCAGAGAAATGGCAAGAGGCAATGAATTCTAAAATTCAGTCCATGTATGTCAACCAAGTTTGGAACTTGGTTAATCTGCCAGAAAGTATAGTACCTATTGGCAGTAAATGGATCTTTAAAAGAAAGATCGGGGCAGATGGACAGATTGACACATACAAGGCAAGGCTGGTAGCAAAAGGATATCGTCAAAGGCAAGACATTGACTATGACGAAACCTTTTCTCCAGTTGCCATGATTAAGTCAATCAGAATACTTCTTGCTATCGCCGCATTATATGATTATGAAATATGACAAATGGATGTGAAAACAACGTTCCCTAATGGAAACCTTCAGGAAGAAGTGTATATGATACAACATGAAGGATTCACTTCCAAAGAGCATTCAAGTAAGGTATGCAGGCTGCAAAGATCCATTTATGGATTAAAGTAGGCATCCCGAAGTTGGAACTTAAGATTTGATGAAGCAATCAAATCTTATGACTTCATTAAGAATGAAGATGAACCATGTGTATATAAAAAGACAAGTGAGAGTGTAGTTACTTTTTTAGTACTTTACGTTGATGACATTCTACTTATTGGGAATGATGTAGGAATGTTATCATCAGTAAAGATTTGGTTATCCAAGAACTTCTCCATGAAAGATTTGGGTGAGGCATCCTATATTCTAGGAATTAGGATCTATAGAGATAGATCCAAAAGGATGCTTGGATTATCCCAATCCACGTACATAGACACCATCGTCAAAAGGTCTGACATGGAAAATTTCAGGAGAGGTCTCATTCCGATGAGACACGGAATTTATCTCTCTAAATGAATGTCTCCCAAGACACCTGAAGAGAAAGCATACATGGATAGAGTTCCTTATGCTTTGGCAATAGGATCTATCATGTATACAATGCTATGTACTAGGCCTGATGTGGCACATCCACTAAGTGTCACTAGTAGATATCGGGCTGATCCAAGTGAGGAACACTGGAAGGCGGTAAAATGTATCCTTATATACTTAAGAAGGACTAAGGATATGTTTCTTATCTATAGAGGAAATGACTTGGAACTTCGAGGGTTTACTGACTCGAGCTTCCATTCGGATATGGATGACAACAAATCCATATCTAGATTTGTGTTCATGTTAAATGGAGGTGCAGTGAGTTGAAAAAGCTCCAAACAAGAAACAAATGTAGATTCGACAACCGAAACAGAATACATTGCTGCAGCTGAAGCGGCTAAGGAGGCGGTTTGGATGAAGAAGTTCATCTCTGCACTTGGAGTAGTCCCAAGCATTTTAGATCCTGTTCCATTATTGTGTGACAACAATAGGGCAATAGCTCAAGCAAAGGAGCCTAGATCGCATCAGAAGTCAAAGCACATTATGAGACTATTTCATCTGATCCGTGAGATAATCGCCAGAGGAGATATAGTGATTGAGAAAGTCTCATCTGAAGATAATGTAGCAAACCCTTGACTAAGTCATTGTCTTAAAACAATTTAGAACGTCACCTTATGTCTATAGGACTTAAAAACATGGGTGATTGGCTATAGTCTAAGTAGGAGAATGATAGAATTGGGTGGCCTCAAAGCCAATCATTGTACATTCTAGTTCGAAATATTAATAAAGGCAATTATTTCTTCATTTGTAGTTCTCCCAAATTAACTATCGTAATGAAGGTCCGTAGACAAGTGTGTAGGATATTGAATCATGAAGAGATCATGATAGTGAGATCAATATTCTTAGTTACTTATCTTAAACAGTTCTTGATCATAGGATATTTGAATTTGACATTAAATATCCGATAAGATCGACACATGTTATTTCTGCTCATATGATGAGGGTGAATGATCTCACATTCATTTGTGTGGTGACACTAAGACAAACTTGTGGGTGCTCATTAGAGAATAAGTTCACTGAACAAATCCGAATTAGAATTCCTGGATAGTCATTATAGCTAATAGTCAACAGGGAATTCAATCGTTGCAGTAGCGCAGTTGGTCCTTTGACCTGAGTCACCAATGATACCTTGCTTGTAGACCATTGTGTCTTGATTCTCTGGCTTGTGGATTTTAACCAATAAGTCCACGATAATCAGTCTCTTAGACACAGTGGAAAGCTTGCGAAGGTGATTGAGCGAACAACAGGGGATCACTCACTCTTGGTATACGACTGGAGAGAGAATGTCCTATGGATGTGTACACAGAAATCCCTGGCTAGGGTCAACTGAAAGAGATGTCTTTCTAGAAGTTAACTGAGTACTGGAATCCATCTAAATAATGCGATAAAGGGTTTGACTGTAAAACCATACCCTTATGTTATTGGGACATTGGATGAGTGAAGGATTTTATCTGTGCGGTATCTGTAGACGGAAAGGTTCAAAAAAAGGGAACAATATCCCTTATATCTTCTGGGATCATGAGGTTGTGTTTGGTGTCGTTCATGGTCAGAAGGTCAAGTGGATTAATCATCGGATGATAAACCACTTATTATTGAATTAATTATTTAACATATGATATTTAAATAATAATTAATAAATACTAAACTTTAGAATTATTTCTAAGTTTAGTGGGCCTGAAAACAGACTGATATATGGGCTTGGAGTGTCACAGAAATAAGAGTTCTCGTAAGACGGTGAGAGATATTAAATATTATAGTTATCTGGGTTTTTGTGAAAAGCTGTAAGATAAACATGAATATTTAAATGAAGAATTATCTAAGGCCAAGCTCTTGGATAATCATGAGTATTAAACCTTGTGCTTATCTTTATTTCTTATAAAAGGAGGCCAAGGGGTGGCGGTGGCGGGATACTGATACAACACCCTCTGAGTTTCTCTCTCCTCTCCCTCTCTCTCCCTCTCTCTCTCTTGAAGAAGAAGATCCCTCTCTCTTCTTAACTGCATGGTGGATTTGAGATCGGGTCGAAGTACTCAAGCTGAGGAGGAAATTACGTCTACGTCGGGAGCTCGTGTGGATACCTCTGGAGATCGTGCGCGTACACGATTACCGATACAGTTGAATCCACGGGAGATTCGAAACCCCGCAAAGGTGAAGAACAGTTCTTCTCGTTATCTTTTTATTGTCCATTTTACGATCCCAGCAATCAATACGAAGAATTGTTTTAATTTTTCGCTGCGTTTCGGCGATTCCTTACACATGACACCCTCGCATTGCTCCTAAATGGCACCCCGTAGGACGACGCTGATCAAAATCGTGTCGAGCAAGCTCGACGCGATAAAGAGCCCATGCCCAAGGCCCACAAGTGCCCAACCAAGGGGTGCGATGTCAAAACCCGACCCGATAATTGAACTCGGAACCTCAGTCCTTACATTCTCCTCCCCTTAAAAGAATTTCGTCTCTGAAATTGTTGCTATATAAATAACGAGAACAAAAATGATGGTACAAGCTCACAAGAGAACTTACAAGAAAAGGTAGGAAAATTATTTCCGTATCTCATCCTCTCGCTCCTAGGTCGCCTCGCCTCCGGAGCGATGTTGCCAAATCATCTTGACCAGAGGAACTACCTTGTTCCGAAGGGCCTGCTCTCTGTGATCCTCAATACGCATTGAAAATTCCAGAAAGGACAAGTCCTCATTGACCTCCAATTTCGAAAAGTCCAAGACATGAGAAGGATCCTGGACATACTTTCTCAACAAAGAAACATGGAACACATCGTGCACTCCTGCAAGACTGGTTGGCAAGGCTAGCTGATACGCCGTTTCCCCAATTCGACTAAGAATGGGAAAAGGCCCAATAGATCGCGGACTCAGCTTATCTCGCTTTCCGAATCTCATCATACCCTTGGAAGGTGAGACTCGGAGGAACACGTGGTCCCCAACCTCAAACTCGAGTGGCCTCCTGTGGATATCTGCATAACTCTTCTGTCTACTCTGAGCTGCAGTCAACCTCTGCGGCACCACTCTGACAACCTCTGCACACTGCTGTATCATCTCTGGCCCTATCATCTGCCTTTCATCAATCTTAAACCAATTCACAGGAGATTGAAACGGCCGCCTGTACAAGGCCTCATATAACGCTATGCCGACACTGGAATGATAATTGTTATTGTATGCAGACTCTATAGTAGACAAGTGTTGCTCCCAAAAACCTCTCCAATCTAGGCAACAAGCCATGAGCATGTCCTTCAATGTTTGAATGGTCCTTTCAGATTGTCCATCAGTCTCGGGATGGTAAGCCGAGCTGAAAGCTAACCACGTACCCAAGGCTTTATGAAAACTCCTCTAGAATCTGGAAGTAAATCTCAGATCCCGATATGACACGATGGACAAAGGCACCCCATGCAGAGAGATTATCCGGTCCACAAACAACCTAGCCAACTTACTGACTGACCAGTCCTTCCTAATAGCTAGAAAGTGCGTTGACTTGGTCAATCGATCAACAATGACCCAGACCGTGTCTCTCCTGCCGGGTGACATGGGCAGTCTCATCACAAAGTCCATAGTTATGTGTTCCCATTTCCACTCTGGGATCATAATGGCTGCAACAATCCTCCTAGTCTCTGAAGTATAGCCTTAACCTGCTGACAAGTCAGGCACCTTGCCACATACTCAGCCATGTCGTTCTTCATGACAAGCCACCAAAAGTTCCTTCTCAAACAATGATACATCTTAGTCGTTCCAGGATGCACTGCAGATCTAGAACGATGCGCCTCATCTAAGATACTCGTATGCACCTGTTCCTTAGCTGGAACATAGAGTCTGCCTCTAAATCTGACCGTGCTGTCATCCCACAACTCCACCTCTGATATTTGAGAATCTGTGGTAACTTTGCATCCGCTCTCTGAGCCTCGATCATTGCGTGGTACACTGCTGGCCTCACAGTCAAGCTAGCCAGCATAGCTCTGTCAGCCTCTTGAGGAATCTTAAAGGAAGATTCCACAATCTGCTTATACAATCTCCACTGCCGAATCATGAGATATGACATGACCGTCTTCCGACTCAAGGCGTCCGCCACCACGTTCGCCTTGCCCGGATGGTAAGAGAGGTCAAGATCATAGTCTTTGATAAACTCCATCCACCGGCGCTGCCTTAAGTTCAAATCCCTCAGCGTGAATACATACTTCAGGCTCTTATGATCAGTGAAGACCTGGAACTTCTCCTTGATGGATATAGGTGTCCTCTAAGCCAATCATAAGGCACCTATTTCAATCTGGTTCACTAATAAATGGCATAAATTTATTATGTAGATTGGCATATTTATAATTGCGTATAATGAAGTCCATGAATGTGTACAATAGTCATCGGATTATGATGAGATCATAATAATGATACTGGTGACTTATAAACACATATTCTTAATTGTTCCTAGTCGTAGGATGTTTGAGAAGGACATCAAACATTCGATAAGACTAGTATAGATTATTCCAGCTCATATAATGAGGGTGACTGATCTCGTTAGTTACTTATGTGGAGACACAATAGTAAACCTGTAGGTGCCTATTGGGGAATGCGTTCACTGAACTGATCTGACATGAATTGCTGAATGGTAATTTACCTGACTATCAACCAGCTTGATTCATCGTCACAGTTGCGTAGTTGATCTTTGGACATGAGATGCCAAAGACACCTTGTCGGTGGACTTCTGAATTTTGACTTTGACTTACGAATCCTTATCCACGAGATCTCCAATAGTCAAGGATAGGGTCCAGCGGAAGACCTTCGAAGGTGATTGTGTGTTCAATAAAGGATCGTTCACTCTCAGGTAACTGGAGAGAGAATGCTGTAGAATAAATTCGCAGGAGTCTCTGGCCAGAGCAGAAACAATATCAGAAAAGATGTTTTCGGATATTGTACAGTAGAGTCTGATTCAAGTGAGTTGACCATCTAGGGTTTGACAGTTGACCATACCCTAGGTTAACTCGAGAACATTGTGCGAAGGAAGGATTATAGCCATGGGGAAACTGTAGACGGACATGTTCTATGAGTGAGTTGCAGCCATTACCTTCCAAGATCATGCGGTGTTGCTTAGCACCCAACTTGATCGGAAGTCCGGTCGAATTTACATGAGATATTAATTCGATTAAGTAATTAATTAATATCTAGATATTAATTAATCACAATAAGTCAATAAGTAGTTATTAGAGTTAACGGGCTCAAAACCGGACTGGTTAATGGGCCTAGAAGGTCACACGCAATAAGATTCTCAGTCGGTGATGTTTAAGTGAGATTTATATTAAGTCGGACTTTTGTGAAAAGTCGTGCCGATTTAATATATATATATATATATGTATATATATATATATATGTATATATATATGTATGTATATATATATGTATATGTATATATATATGTATGTATATATATATGTATATGTATATATATATATATATGTATGTATATATATATGTATATATATATGTATGTATATATATATGTATATGTATATGTATATATATATATATATATATATATATATATATATATGCGCTATTGAGAAACCTTGGGTCAAGCTCCAGGGTCTCCCCATATTGGCCATCCCCTCCTCTCTCTCCTCCTCCCCTGGGCGCCCCTCTCGAGGCACCGGGACTATTCCCGTCTCTGCCGCGCGCGATTCTCGAAAGTCGGGAATTCCTGTCCGCGGGTTTTTCGGACGTCGTTGCGGCAACAGTTCTTCAGCGAGCGAACTGATGTAGACGAGGGAGCGAGGATGAATCACTATGGAGGATCGCGTGGATACTGCTGGAGGCCGGACGCTTGTGCGGCTCGCGGCATCGACTCGACAGAATCGACACAGTCACGGATTCGAATCCACGCACAGTAATCTAATTACAGTCTGATTTTCGATTTATCATTTTTCGTTCCGAATCGGATCAATGGGTATCGGGTGGGATATTTTTGATTGCTTCCACTGTGTTCTTTGCATCCCGCTCGGATCCCAATAGTGGTATCAGAGCCAGCTTCCGGTCTGATCCATTTCAGGACGACGAAATTTCTATTCTAAAATTTATTTCCATGCATGTATTTATTTTTCTCTCGTAGAAATTATTCATGAGATGAATGTAAAAAATTCACATTTATTTTCTATGGAGAAATTTAAATTAAATGGGTTTTTCGAGGTGTACTTCATGGAGATGAATAATCGGATTTTGAGGGTTGGTGATGGGTTTAATGGTGGTCGGACCACCACTATTTGCATGTTGGTATGACTAGCTAACCTTCCTTGACCTCGAGATCTCCCTGTAGTCGTCGGCAGCCAGCGGGGGAGCCTCCTTCTTTGGTGATTTGCAAGTGTTGAAATGAAAGGGGAGGAAAGCCATGGTTTCAAAAGGGGCAACCGGCGGCAAGGACACGCCGGCTGGCCATCGTCGGCTGTAGATGCTCAAATCGTGTGTGCCATTATCATGATATCATGTGTTAGATGATTAACAAATCAAATCTAAATCGTGATCGCCAGAAACTAAAGGTTTCAAAAGAAAGAAATTGATTGCTTACCTTGCAACTGGGAGATTGTGTTCTTTTGTTCCTCTCTTTCGACTGGCCAAAAAAGAAGAGCCTTCTTTTTATTTACTTTTGTTTATGTTATTGTTTTCTTATGCTTTTCAAGCCTTCAATCCTTCCTTCCAAACCTTCCTTCAAGTTCTTGGTATTCTTCAAACCTTGCAAGAAAACATTAAACAAAGAAAGAAAAGAGAAGATTAGAGCTATAGGGTAGAGTAGTATCTATTCTATCTAGCGAGTTAAACATGAATTGAACAAAGAAAACTCACTTGTTTTGGTTCTTTATGTTAGTTTTTGGGTGTCCTACAGACCAATTATGGGCCGTGTAGACCTAATGTGTTGTATAATCTTGTTCAATATAATTAAGTGGTAATTAGAGCGTAAACTTGTAATCTGTGGATTGCTTTGCGTTGTTCCAAGGATATGTGGTTGTAAAGTCAATTTCGAGATGGGATCTCGAATGTGAGTTTGACTGTATATAGACACATACCTTAAACTATTCCTAATTGGAGAGTAATCACTCTGGGACATTGATTACTTGTAAATCAGCACGCATGATGTGTAGATGACCAATCTCACGGTCATAGGTGCGGGGAACCAGCACATATGTGTGGGTGTTCATCTTGGGAGGATATTCACTGAACTGATCCGCTGATAGATCTTTAGATGGTTATTTATACCTAATGTCAACTGAAGATCCATCTGTCTCAGTAGTATCATTGATCCTTTAACCTGAGACATTAATGAGGTCTTGCGTGAGGACTGGTGTGGTTTAATGTTTGGTTAAGTGACTTTAACCATAAGTCATAAAACACTGAATTATTAGCCACATCGGGATACATGCGAAGACCATTAATGGTCAAGAGGGGATCGCTCACTGTCAGGTATATCACAGATAGTTAATGAGTCATGACATGGATGCTTCACTAAATCCCTAGCCAGTGTTGTATCGGTTCATTTGCAACGAACGTGAAATTATTATGGAGGTCATGGTCAGACGACACGATCACTAGTGGTTTGACATAACCATATCACACGATCGGATCGGATTCATAGAACGAGCGAGGGATTATAGCGATACGGTAACTGAAGACTTACATGTGCCTGACAAGGTGAAGATGAATCTGGCATCCTCTGGGATCACGTGGATTTGCTTGACCCAACGTGATCAAAAAGGTTCGGAACTAATTAAACGGTTATTAGGAATAACCAGTTTAATTTACTTCTAATTAGATTAGAAGTTAGTAGATCTTTAAACCAGAGTGATAATGGGCCTAGAGGATCACATACAAATAACTCTTGCAGAACGGAACATTATTGTATAGAAAAATATACTAAAGTATTAAATTCTTTTGGGAAAAGAATTTATGAATGGCTTAAAAGTATATATACAATAATATAAAGGACAGATATATAATACATGTATTATTAGGCTTATTTGATAAATGAGCTAATAATAATATATTGATATATAAAATGTTGTCGGGTATACTTTTAACCGCAGTTACTTTTGCCAAGGTGGTTAAATGACAGGATTGGTTGAATGAGCAGTTCAAATTGGCGCCATAAATCCTTCATATAACCCATCTTTTCCCAACTTGTAAAAGTGCATTCCAATATCCCTAAAGCTTGTCGTCCAAAGATTGGAAAAGTTTGACTCTTCCCAAGGGTGAGGTTTTTGTGTTGTGCGGAGCTGGGAAAAAGAAAATTCCGTTGCTGCGAGATTCGTGTGGATCGGCTCTAGAGGCCGAACGTTTGTGCCGCTCAAAACTTTGTAGAGTTCGGCTTCGATTTTCATAGGATAACATATTTTGTGCAAGGTGATAAATCTCATGTGATTTATTTTACATCGTTTTTGTTGCATCAATTGGAGTCCGAACCGGTTTGGGAAAGTATTTTATTTCATGTTCTTCTGCTTCTGTGATTTTTCGGGGTTTACGACTGATTCCAACAGTGGTATCAGAACCAGGTTTAGGCTCCTATTGATGCAACTGGGAAGAACGATCTCTGTTGTAACATCATGTTTAAGTTCTTCAATTTTATTTTAATTTTTTGGGCTATGAAAAATTTAATTTTTCGGAACAGTGGGAAATTGGATGGCAAAAGGCCAGGCCGTCTGAGTATTTTTGGAATTTTTTTCAGATTGTAAACGACAATTGGAGTGGCCGTCCGGAATGTAAATGACACTTGGAGTAGCCGTCAAATTTTTCGAGATTTTCTGGAATTTTTTCAGAAATTAAACGGCCTAGGTTGTGGCCGTCCACGTGGTGGACGGCCAACATGGTGGCTGTCCACTCCAAGGGTGGACGGCCAACCATGTGGCCTTCTACTTGGTGGAAGGCACTCGGCCCTGCCGTATGCATATTTTAAATTTTTAAAATAGAATTGTTGTCTGATTTTTCGCACTGTTAGGCACACTGCTCCAACTCGCACTGCACTGGCTCAGAAAATTAAAATTTTATCTCAAAAATTAAGATAATTATCATATAGGATTAATTAAACTTATTGTTGATTAATCTGATAATTATCATATAAATTTTGAGTTTAATTGAAGATTACGTATAAATTCATACTTTCAAATTTTTAATTATTAGATAATTGTTAAATTCGAATTTTGAGAGGATTATCCTTAAAATTCAAATTTTGAGTTTGTAAAATTATTGGATAATTTTCAAAGGAATAAATTGTGAATTTTAATGAAAGATAATTGAAGACGATCATTTAGTTAAATTGTATTATATCATTGGATGATTAATTTGAATTTAAATTTCATGATTGTCTTAATTATCATGAAAGCAGCGGATCCTGTTGATCCAGGCTGCCTCATACCTGGATTTGTGCTTGTTCTTTGGCTGGAGCTTTGCATTTGAACTCTGAACTTGAATTTAGATTTAAGCAGCGGATCCTGTTGATCCAGGCTACTTCATACTTGGATTTAAGCTTGATTTGGAGCTTGAACTTGAATTTTGAATTTGAGTTTAAACTTGAATTTGAGTTTGAATTTGAACAGGAGCTTTGAATTCAATCGGCGAGTCCTATTGACCCAGGCCGATTTATACTTGAACTTGAGCTTTGAATGGAGGGGTTGAATAAACCCGGACCATCTTCTTTGTTTTGACCTTGGATGGCGGACTCAAATGAAACCAGGCCATCTTCTTGCTTTAAACTTGGATTTTCGTCTTGAATTTAAGCAGTGGATCCTGTTGACCCAGGCTGAGTTATCTTGAATTTGTGCTTGCTCTTTGGCTGGAGCTTTGAACTTGCATTTGAGCTTGCGTTTGAATTTGGACTTGAATGGCAAGGTCCAGCAGGACTCAGGCCATCTTCTCTATTTCTTTGTAGCTTATTGCCCCCTGTTCATTGAAGAGACAAAGTTGCAATACATATGCATGTTTATGTCAGACAATTTCAGAATCGGAAAACATCATCGATTCAGATTAATTTGATTGAAAACTTCGACCGGTTATAAAATGGGAAGCGGAAAATGATTTATATTCCCTCCGCACCAAGTTTGCCTCAGCACCATTGCCCAACTAGCAGGATAGTCGTGCCAACTTTTTTCTTTTTCTTTCTTTTTCAATGGCATTTCGTCATTGGCAACCCATGAGGTGCTTTGGGGCGGCTTCGTGAAGCCTTTTGGAGCTTTTTCAATGTCCTTGGCTCAAATAGGTAGGTTAATTTTACCATGCCATTTAAGATTTATAGTCTCGGGGGAATACATCCCGAGAACTGGATGATTTCTTTTGACTGTCTTCATGGTGATCATATTCACACCGTAGACAATGCTTCATATATTTTTCAACCTTCACTTGGAAAGCACGGAGGTAGCGCATGATAGCGCTTCATATATTTGCCATTTAAGGGAGGAAACTGTACTTCTCCCTTATGATTGGTGAGGGTATATGCTCCTCCTTCATAAACAGTTTTGACGACATAGGGGCCGATCCAATTATTGGTCAACTTCCTTTTTAGATTTGACGCCATGACTTCTCTTCTTTTGACCATAACTAGGTCTCCTTTTTTGAAGACTCTTTCTTTGACTAGTTTATCAAATGCTTGAGCTATGCGAGCTTGATATATCTGGATATTTTGTTGGGCTCGAAGTCTGTCGCCTTCCAAGGCTAATAACTCCTCGAGCCGCCTTTCTGCATTTGATTGATTTCCTTTGATAAGCCCCTGCTCTAAGGCAATGCGCAAAGAGCGAACTTTCAATTCAATTGGTACGACTGCCTCTGACCCATATACTAAGTGTGAGTGCTCAAATTGGGTGTGTGATTATCATGAAAAATTATGTTGATTATGTGACAAATAAACCTATTAAAAACTAAGTGAATGTGATTGTCAGAAACTTTTAACTAAAAAGTTTCAAAAGGAGAAAGTTTGATCGCCTACCTGTTTGGATGTAGGAGATGTTGAAGTTCTTGATTCCCCTCCTTTAGCCGGCTGAAGAAAGAGAGCCCTTTTCGTCTTTGTTCTTGCTTTGATTGCTTATTGGGCTTTGAGGATCATCCAAATTCCTTGTTGTTCGTTGTTGATTCCCTCCTCTTGTTCTCCTTTTATACCTTGCAAGAAAATGAAAAGAAAGAGAGAATAATAATGAGAACTCAGATAGATGTAGTATCTATTCTAGTAGAAATTCTGAACATGCAACTAGACAAATGAACTCACTTGTATGATGATCTTTTAAACCCCTTTAAAACAAATAGGTTTGGAAAATAATGCTAGTGGGTGTGTTGCATGGAGTGATGTGATGAAAATGTCATAATGATGCAGAAATTAATTAAAAGTTAAAATGGATGGCTCCTGGAAAGCCTTGGTCTTGAATGGATCTTGGATGGACGAAGAACGGATGAAGACTCCTAGAAGTAGCAGCACCTCGATCCTTCAGTGTTGGGACGTCATCTCCTTCTTGAATCGCACCGATTATTACTTAATTTTCACAAATTATCACTAACTTTTCACTGACCAAGGGGTTGGGTATTTATAGACTTTTCATCCGCAGTTATTAATGGATTTACATGAAGAAATTTTGAAGTTTATCCAGCTTAACAAACAGATAAAGATGGATTAATTCATCATTATCTGTAATTATCTAAAACGCGTCGCCCATGGGAGACGCCTTTTAGACTGATTAAGATAAGGATAAACATCCGGAAAGAGAGATAGAATCAACTTAGGAAACCTAAAATGCGTCGCGTCTGGCAGACGTCTTTTAGCTAATTAATCGATTAATTAAAATTCAAATTTAAATATCGAAATATGAATAAACTGGCATCTGCACATGTCGACGTCTTTTAGACTTTTTCATATTTTAATTAAAATTTGAGTTAAAATTAATTTAATTAATTAACTTAAATCATGTCTGTCTGACCTAATACTATTTAGATAATTAACCCAAAAAGATCAATAAAAATTAACAAATGATTAAATATCAGACAATTCTGAGGCATTATTATATGATATGAAATTTACTCAAAATGATGTCAAAATTAGCGTGTCTACAGCTGCCTCACCTTGGCATCGTCTTTACAAGGGAGTGAGGTGAAATGGAATGTACTGAAAAGGTGATGCCAAGGTGTGATGAGACACGCTCTCAACATCACATGATTGAATTTTTTTTCAAAATCATCAATGAAGATAGCTCAAGGAGATCAATAGAATCAATCCTGTCTGGATTAAGTAAACAAGGAAATAAAATAAGGTCGATCAACCTCCACGGATTGGGAAGTACCCCAGGTCATAGACACTGCAGGTTTCATCATGGGGAGCGTTTGCCAGCCAATGTGGATGTGCTGCAGCCATGATGGATCTTAAGAGAAAATAAGAAATATTGGATAAAGAGTCCAAGAAAGGATAAATTTCCAAGGATATCTTCAAGCGAACTTCAAAGATAATCAAGATACTCAATTCAGAATGGAATATTTCATATCATGTTAGGATTTATTTGATCAATGGTCTGAAATTTAATCAATAATTAATTCTTATCATAATTATATCAAAGTCCTACATGATGCATGCTGGGCTAAAAGAAAAATATAAAGTCAAATAAAATATAAATTAATCAAGGATAATATTGTTAAATTGTCATTAGTGAGTCAAGACACCAGTTCTTGTAATTCAGTGCTAAGCCGAAGCTCGTTTATCCACGCACCGTTTCACAAAAGTGGAACCATCATCCTCACTAATTAACAATTAAATGGCCTATCCGTGCAATTAAGAATTCTCTGGAATTATCACAGTTTTTGTTAAAGGGGAACTCAAATTCCAGTTTCATCAAAACTATAAGGTCCTTGATATAATCCAATAAATATTTAACATATAGTAATGATGATGCAAATTAATTACATGAAATGGTATAAGAGTAGAGATAACCGTCTTTTTAGCCACGGTCGGGACTCATAAACTCCCACAGTGGGATGTTCTTGATATTCTCAGCTTTATTTGGATTTTTCTGAATTTCCTGCACTCAAAATTCATCAATAACTTCAAGCAAATGTTTAATTAAGGATCAAAAAATTGAAGTTTGGGCAAATAACAGAAAACCGTGAAACGCGTCGTAGAAACAGGTTCTGGCTGATCTCTACTTGGATTCCAACTCTTCCCATGTTTATCCCTTTTCCAATCTGGAAAAGACTTCCTAGGATCGCAATTCCTTCTATATAAATTTCATTAACTTGTTTCAAAGCAATCCTACCACAATCTAGAGATCAAAGTTAGAATTTTTTTCAAAGTTCAAGGGATTTCCAAGGTCTTCAAGGCTACAAGGCTTCAAGAAGGAAGAAACTCGAAAACAAGATAGTTTTTCAAGCAAGAGGGTGAAGAAGACGTTGGAGAAACTCTCCGATGTGGAGAATCATCTAAGTGGAAGAGATCTTAACCTCCAAGTAAGTTGAATCATCTTTCCCTTCAATTCTTTTTCTTCTTCAATTCCATGTTCTTCATGTTCTTTTCAAGTTCTTCAAGTGATCCTCTCTTTTATTTTCCAGACGTACCTATGTTTCCCGGTCCAAGGAGATTCACCTCCCTCCCTTGGATTCGCAAACTTGCTAAGAGTACCAAACTCTCCATGCAAACCTTCATCTCCAAGTGGAATCTCCAAGTCTTAGTAGTCCACGCTAAGCATTACAAGAGCCCAAACGTGGATTGGGCGGCCATGGGTGCTTTGATTGAGCAATGGCATCCTCAAACCCATACCTTTCTTTTTCCTCAGTTCGAGTGCACTATCCTTCTAGAGGAGGTCGAGCTTTTGTTGGGCCTTCCGAAAATCAAGAATAAGATGGCTTTAATGAGGGAAAAGATCACCGGCCAACAACTATTGATGACGATCATGAAGGACCCCACAGAGGTAAAAGGGTGCCTCACCAGGAAAGGGATCAACCTTGCAAAGCTCGCAGAATGGACCTTGTATGAGATTGAAGACCTGAGGGAGGATGATGCTGAGGACGTGACGAAAGCTTTCGTCACGTGCCTTGCCGGGGCTCTATTCTTTCCTGCGTAAGACAACATCCTCGAAGATGATCAAGTCAGCGCGATCTTTGAAGGAAAACACATTGGCACTGCGATCCTGGCTTATCTCTACAGTGGGCTCTCTGCGGCGTCCACAGGTCCACCTCCTTATGGGTGCATGCTGCTCTTCGCTTTATGGGTCAAATTGCACTTTATGGAATATTAGCTTCAGTCATCATGTAAAATCCTCTAAAAATAGAGATAGAAGATTAAATGTTCCATATATATTAGGACTTCGGGAATTTCTTCCTTGAATGTTCTTTTTTCTTCTTTTCTGATGTAATAAAGAATTTTGCTTCAATAAAGAATCATTCTTTTATGTCTTGAAATCCTTCCTTAATCTCCTGTGACTCATCCACGATTTTTCCTTGAATAAAAACTGGATTTTTCCTTAAAATATGACAATTCGGGTATAAATAATGTAAAACGCGTCCACTCAGAAAGACGCCTTTTAACCATAATTCATTTTCCAAAAATCAGCCATTAATCCTTAAAATCCCGAATTAACCTTAAAATGCGTCCACTAGACGAGACGCTTTTCAATTCTCTCTCTTACTTTTCTCCAAAATTCCGCCTTTAATTCTGTGACTAATCCACTGAAACGCGTCGTGATATGTGGACGCCTTTCATCATCATGACTTGTACTGTTCTGACCAGAATTGACGGTTTAAACTGAAACGCGTCGTTTTGTGTAGATGCCTTTTACTCAATTTCAAATAGCTGGCCTTGCCGCCTCAATTTATGCGCCATGAAAGGCGTCACTGTACCCAGACACGTTTTAAACTTCCCTAACAGAACCCGTTAAGGCCCCTTTCTTCCTCATTCTCCTAAGTTTTCTTCTCTCTTCGAGCTCCGGCGACCTTTGCCTTCTCCGGCGATCTTGCTCTCTCTCCCTCGCAAAACTCTCTCTCTCAAGTCCATGGAGCGCGGTGAAGGATCCCGCAAGGCCAAAGCGATTGTGAAGCGCCGAAGGACCTCGGCGAGGGAGGAAGAAGAAGTGCCGGCCGAGCTCGCTGCAGTGGCGGCGTTCTTAGAGGAGGAAGAGGCTCCTCCGGTGCCCGTGGCCGAGGAAGGAGGGGAGGCCGACCTCCACCTGGTAAGTCTCCTATGTGATTGAATGGAGTGAGAACAAGATGGAGGAAAGGGGTTCTTTGGAAGAACCCGAAATCGGGCTTGAAAAGCGTTCAGACCAGGTGACGCCTTTGAAACGGCGTCGCCCTGGTCCGACGCCTTTCAGTCATAATTCCAAAAAATTTTAAGTGGATAGAAAAAGGTCTCAAATTACGTCAGTACTAGTGGACGCCTTTCAATAGATGTCTACATGCCTCGACACCTTTTGAACAAGAATATTTTATTTGTTTTTCATGTTCATTAACTGATGAAGTTCCTTGTTTTCATTTGCAGGGGACGATGAGAGCCAGGATATCTTGGGACCTAGTTGTAGGTGCATATAGAGGACTCCCGGATTTCCAGAAGGCGCGCCTGCGCCGAATGGGGTTCGGCGAGATCCTCGAGATCAAGCCGTTTTGGCTCAATTTGTTCCTCCTGCAGGCGCTGCGGGAGAGGTGGCATGCGGAAAGCAGGGCTTTCCTAATGCCTTGGGGACATATGATCCCCACTTTAGAGGATGTGGCCAGGATCACTAGCCTTAGGGTAGAGGGCCGACCGGTAAGCGGGGTGACTTACCCCAACTACCAAGGGTTGGCAGAGGCCCTATCAGGCATAGAGGTGTCTAGATTAGGTAGGGAGTTTAGGATGGTCCCTAGGGTAGAAGTAGAGGCCGCCCTAGGATTAGATGAGCCTCGGCATCGGTCAGACGAGACCCGGGAGGAGTTTAGGAGTAGGTTAGCAGAGTCCTCCTCTTCTGTTTATTGCAGTGACCCCAGTCAGGAGGAGGAGGTAGATAGGCAGTTGAGGGTCTTCCTCGTCTTTTTCTTTGGCCTATTGCTCTTCGGTACGAAGGGCGACCACATCCATTGTAGGTTCCTTTATTTGTTAGATGACTTAGATAGGTTGCATGAGTATGCATGGGGTTCGGCCTTTCTGGCCCATCTGTTCGCCGACTTGTCTGCGGTCACGCCTGACCGTAAGACCACCATCAGTGGCTTCTCGCCATTCCTTCAGGTATTAAATTGTCTTATTATTTGTTCATGATATGCAATGTAATGAAATGATTTTTCTAACCTATATGTTCATGTATGCAGGTTTGGAGTTACCACTACTTCCCGCTCGGCCGAGCGCGAATAGTGAGACCCGGTGCCGTCCCATTGGCCTGCCGCTGGCAGCCAATTGTGGACACGGCACCTCAGCACCACCAACTGACGGCCCTCTGCCGTCAGTTCCTCGATTATCCCGAGCTTTTGGTGAGTTTTAACTTGTTCAATTTTGTTCATTAAATGCAATCTTTCCCTTATTAAATGCAAGTTATTTATATGAATGCATCTAACCTGTATGCAGGTGATCTGGCGCCCGTACCTGGGTATGGGTGAGGAGGGTCAGCCGTGGGTGACAGCTGGTCAGAGGAGGTTCGGCAGGCAGATGTGGCTACATTGCCTGAACGAGATCGAGCCCCTCCGCCTCCGGCTCGTGATGAGGACGCTAGGCCTCCACCAGGAGTGGATAGACGAGGAGGTCCCGGAGGGCATGGGAAGGAGCATGAGGGGGAAGCAAGCCCTCACCGATTGGTGTTCCAAGTTCCTGGAGCAATACGAGGACTGGCACCCCCGCGGCGTCAGAGTGGAGTCCCGTGCGGAGAGTAGCGAGGCATATCTCCAGCAGTACCGAGCCCACTACGTCGATCAGCTACGGCTCCTCCGACCACTCGATGTAAGTATGATTTATGCGTCTTTCATTTTATTATTATCTTACTTTATATCTGTGTATATATGTGTGGTATGCAGGATGCATGAGATGCCGTGATCATCGACCTCCGGGCCCGACTACATGATGCGGAGGCCTAGTTGGAGCAGGTCCAGAAAGAACTCTTCGACCTGGTATGTATGAATGAATATGAATGAATGAATGAATTGATTAATTTGTTTTGATGATTAACCACTGATGATTGTCTTTTGATGCAGCGAGCCGTCTACACCCAGGCGGCTCCCCCTGCGTACGGAGCATAATCCTCCTTGGCATCGTCTGCTGCTCACGAGGCTGCCCTTGCTGATCTCCAGAGTCAGCTAGCCTCTGCCATCCACCAAGCTTCCCTTGCGGAGGAAGACCGTGCCGCTCGAGTGAGTTCTAATCCTTTCCCTTTGATTTTTGAATTTGATTTTGATCGCTTAGTTGCATTGGACTAACAATATCTTCTTCTGCAGGTTGCTGAGCTTCAGGAGGCCCTTCAGAGGGCTGAAGCGGAGCTGGAGCATTCTCGTGTAGCAGCTGCTCGTGCCGAGGCCGATGCTGCGCGTATCCGAGCCTTAGAGGAGCAGGTGGCCCGTCTCTCTACTGGGTATCTCGTATGACTCCAGGTTCGCCTGGAGATCCTGACGGAGGAGAGAGATCGCGACCGCCTTCGACTGGAGAGTCTTCAGGGACGCCTCTCTGTGGTAGAGCACGAGTGCAGGATGGTGGAGGAGAGATACCAGCGAGCCCGCCAGCGGGCTATCGATCGTGGTCAGGCGAGCGCTTTCACCGCTAGCGTCGCCATATCGTCCGGCCAGGCAGGGCCGAGTGCGATGGGACCACCTACACCTCCTAGTCGAGGACCGGCACCTGATGCTCCGGATGAAGCTCAGAGTCAGCTCGACGAGGGGGCCGGGGAGAGTCAGCCATAAGGGCTGCATATGTACTTTTTCTTTTTCTTTTGTGTATCATATATAAACACCTTTTGATATATATGTACATGAAAGTTTTACCTTCAGCTTTGTGTCCCACATGTTTGTCCCGTGTCCTGCACACTACGTAACAAACAAGTTAAGTATCTATTTAGGCTTAGCCCCTTGCCTGGCCAAGTGAATGGTCGATCAATCTTTTCCTTGGTAAAAGGGTCAAGGGGCATAGCCTTTATTAACAAAGGTAACATGAATAATCAAACTGTAAGCAAAATGCAATATGCAAGCAGACAAATGCTTACTGAAAATAAAAGGAATGAAGCACACTAAATGCAATAAGCAGATGCTAACTGAAATATTTTTGTTTTTTTGAAATTTTCATTTTGTTTGGATTTTTGGAAACATATGTATTTTTTTTTGGATTTTGGAGTATGTACTTTTTTTTGGATTTTGAAATATGTACCTTTTTTTTATTTTGAAATATGTACTTTTTTTTTAAGATTTTGAAATATGTACCTTTTTTTGGATTTTTGAAATATGGGGTAAACTAAAAGACCAGCATGGTACTCAGATCAAAAAGATCATATTCATTTATTAACTTAATTCCCAAATTGTTCTTCAATAATCTAACTTAAACCCATAGTGTTTGAACTTGTGTTTCCATTCGTGATCCCATTTGATGATTTGATCCTTTAGTCAATCTAGGCTGTTCCTTAAGTTTGGAGTACACCTCTTCAGAAAGAAAGGAAGAATTGGTTTAGAAAGCCCACGAGAAGGTTCCGGAGACCTAAAAAGATGTTCCTTTCCTACCCTAATATCTGTTGGGGTTCGGTCATTTTATTCCCGGAGTATTTATCGACCTTGCATTCCCTTTTATTTCGTTTTATGGCCTTGATGTAACCTTTGTAGTGTAATGGCCTTTTGATTTGACATTTGGCTTTTGCCCTTTTGCTTTTGCTTCTCTTTTCTTTTTCTTTCTTAGGACGGATCTCCCCCATTTTTTTATGACGGCCTCCTACTAAGATGGCGGGTATTCTTGGTAGTCTATTCTAAACCTCGTTCTGACATCATGGGCCGAATGTAAAAACATAATTTTGTTTTAAAAGAATGCTTTGCACTTTACACTTTCAGTCAAGCTTTCGGTATTCCTTTGGACTTGGCATCTTTTGTTACTCACGAATCAAACGTATCATCGTGTACAGTAATGTGTTTGAATTAAATTATTCAAACTGATAAAGGAATTTGAGTTTCTAAATTTTCTGATTTCATTGGTCTTTGCACCATGCTAATCGACTCTTTAACCTAAGGGTAGTATTTCTTGAGATACAAACCATTCCAGGGGTGAGTTAACTCTTCCCCTTCTGCATTAACTAGACAGTAAGCGTTACCAGGAAAAGCGTGCGATACAACATATGGTCCTTCGCAATTGGGTTGGAGCTTAGAACGCGGACCACCAAGTTTTACAAAAATTCTTTTGACGACCATTTCACCAACTTTGAATTTACGTTCAATGACTTTCTTTTGGTAAAATCATGCTAGTCTATTTTGATAAACTCTTGCATGATTAGCAGCTGACCATCTTTTCTCGTCTAAGAGTTCGAATTGAGCAAGAAGTGCTGAACGGTTTTCATCAATGGAAAATTCCTTATTCAATTGTACTCTTAACGACGGTATAAGGATCTCATATGGAACTACTGCCTCCATTCCAAATGTTAAGGAATAAGGAGTTTGCCCAGTGGGCGTGCAGATTGAAGTTCGGTAGGCCCATAGAGCCTCAATCAACTTTTCTGGCCAGTCTGTGAATTTGTTAGACTTGCACGTCTTTTTGATGATTTTTATCAAAGTCTTGTTAGTTGCCTCTGCTTGGCCATTGCCTTGCAGATAATAAGGAGACGAATGATGCAATGCAATTTTATACCTGTTGCAGAGGTCTTTCAGTTCTTGTGACACGAACTGCTGTCCATTGTCGGTGACGATGGTGCTTGGAATTCCAAATCTGGTGATGATGTTCTTCATGATGAACTTGCAGACGGTTGATGCTTTGACTTCCATGTACGCTTCATCTTCTGCCCACTTGGTGAAGTATTCCGTTGCCATGAGGTTGAAGGACTTCTGCTTAATGCCGGAATCAGGATTACCAAGGGGTCCAATGATATCGAAAGCCCACATGGAGAAAGGCCATGAGGAAGAAACAGGGTGGAGTGAAGATGTAGGAGAATGAATCTTATCGGGGTGAAGTTGGCACTTAGCACACCTACGGACATATCCTACACAATCTTCTTCCATGGTTGGCCAATAGAATCATTGTCTAAGGATTTTCTTTGCTAACATCTGTCCATTAACATGGCCACCGCAAACTCCAGCATGAGCTCCTTCCATAACCTTCCAAAGCTCATCTTCGTTTAGACATCTTAGAAGAACTCCATCAAAACCTCTTTTGTATAATGCTCCTCCAACTAGGGTGTATCTTTGACCAACTCTCCTGATAGCCCTTTTCTCCTCAGTTGTGGCTTCTTCAGGATATGATTGATCTTCGCAATATTTAGCAATTTCATGGTACCATGGCTTCTGTTCATCATCCATCTCTTCGAACAGCTCCATTAACATAATCTCTCTCTTTTCCACAATATCCCCATCTCTGACCTTCTTCAGCAGCTTCTCCTTAGTTCTAAGGAATGAAGGGTCTTTTACGGCGGGTGAAAGACGCCTATGAACGATGATTGATTCGGATTGTCTGCTGATTGGAAAATCAAGAGAGGATGCAAGTGAAGCTAGAGCGTCAGCTAAGATGTTTTGATTCCTAGGAACATGGACGAAGATCAATTTTGTGAAAAGCTTAGCATAAGCAGAAGTAAGTTCTTGATAAGGCTTAAGCTTGGGATCAAGAGTTCGATACTTAGTTAACACCTGGCGAAGAATCAATTGGTTATCACCTACAATCTTGAGTTTAGTGGCACCATGAAAATGAGCAGCCTCGAGGCCGGCAAGGAGTGCCTCGTATTCAGCTATATTGTTGGTGACTAGAAAGTCAAGCTGAAAGGCTTGTGGAATGGTGACACCTTCAAGTGATAACAGAACAATGCCGATCCCCTTTCCATGGAAATTCAGAACTCCGTCAAAATGCAGAGTCCACATAACATCTCTGAGTTGGTCTATGGACATCAGTTCCTCATCCGGAAACTCTGATCGAACTGGATCAAAACGAGGAAGGGGATGATGAGCGAGATGCTCTGCTATGGCATAGCCTTTGATCGCTTTCTGCTGAATGTAAGTGATATCAAATTGAGATAGAAAGCTTTGCCATCATGCTAACCTATCAGTAAGAACAGATTTCTCAAGAAGAAACTTGATCGGATTCATCCTAGCGATAAGATGGACTTCATGGGCCAGAAAGTAATGCTTCAATTTCTGAACAACCCAGACCAATGTTGCACATGTTTTCTTCATCGCTGTATATCTCTGCTCAGTAGGGTTGAAAAGTTTAGAGAGATAGTAGGCTGCCCTCTCTTTTCCTTCTTCATCCTCTTGTGCTAGGACAACCCCCACTGCATCATCCATGATAGAAATGTATAGTATCAATGGTTTGCCTGGAGTTGGTGGTCTCAAAACAGGAGGACTTGCCAAATAATTCTTTAATCCATCCAATGCCTCCTGACACTTATCGTCCCAATCGAATTTGACTCCCGGCTTGGTAAGCTCGTAGAACGGCTTACACCTTTGTGAGTGTTGGGAGACAAAACGGCAAATAAATTGCAACCTTCCGATTAATCCTCTTAACCCTTTCAAGTTCTTGGGAGGCGGCATTTCTCTGATACCCTTCGCCTTGTTGGGATCGATCTCAATTCCCCGTTTGCTGACAATGAATCCAAGTAATTTTCCTGAGGATACCCCGAATACACATTTCTTGGGGTTCATCTTTAACTGATATTCTCTTGATCTTTCTAATACCCTTGCCAGAACTTTGGTGTGTTCAGCTTTAGTCTTAGATTTCACCAACAAGTCATCCACATACACTTCTAGGTCGATATGCATCATGTTGTGAAATATTGCCATCATAGCCCTTTGATAAGTGGCCCCAGCATTCTTTAATCCAAATGGCATGACGACATAGCAAAATGTTCCCCAAGGCGTAGTGAATGATGTCTTTTCCTGATCTTCTTCTGCCAATTTAATCTGATTGTATCTTGAAAATCCATCCATAAATGATAAAGTTTCATAGCCAGCAGTATTATCGATGAGTACATCAATGTGAGGTAATGGAAAATCATCTTTAGGACATGCCAGATTCAAATCTCGGAAGTCAATACAAATCCTGACCTTCCCATCTTTTTTCATAATCGGGACTATGTTGGCCACCCATTGTGGATAAAAGACAATTCTAATGAATTTGGCTTTATGTAACTTATCAACCTCTTCCTTCATCTTTAAAGCCATTTGTGGGTGGAATCACCTTAACTTCTGTTTAACCGGGCTAGCTCCGTCCTTTAATGTCAACCTGTGTTCCATTAGCGATGAGTCTAATCCCGGCATATCTTCATAACTCTAGGCGAAAGTGTCCTTATAATCCTTAAGAACTTGTACCATTGCCTCCTCATCCTCTTCAGAGAGATTCTTGCTAACGAAGACAACCTTAGGTTCGTCTTCAGTTCCTAGATTGATTTCTTTGGTGGGCTCTTCTACGGCAGCTGAGGGTTCATCAAATCTTTTTACTCCACTGGCATATGCCTCAGCCGCGTCCTCGCATCTTCCTCATCTTCAATAATAGGGTCCTTTTCATATATCAATTCATATACCCATATCCATCATTAACTGACTCATCATCTACACAATCTTCTGGCATCTGAATAGGATTCTCTAACAGCTGAAGGATCATAGAGCAAGAAATGCATTTAAATGCTAAATCCTGGAGGTATCTATCTGGAATTTGTTTACCCTTAGATTTTCTAGACTTCCTAACCTGACTATCCTACCTAGAGCTAGTCTGCCTAACTTCACTAGACTCCCTATCCTGACCTAATGAGGATGAAGCAGAATGAAAATTATGGGATACAAGCGGAAATACAGGAGAATCCTCCCAATGGGAGGCGCAGAGTAGATCTAGAAGAGAATCTTGACCAAAAGACCCGCGCGATGGGGTACAATCGGACAAGTAGGAAGTTTCCTCAACGAGGATCTGAGAGAAATTTGTTGCCAAATTAGCATTTTTTTTTGATAAAAGAAGAATTAAACATAAAACAAGAATGAAGATGAATAGGAGGAGAATGGGATGAAGGAAGTGGCACCAAGGCCAAAGGATTAGGGGGATCATACAGCAGTATGTCCCAGATTAAATCATACATCCTCGCTGGATCGAGAGGAGGTTGGGGAATGAAATCCTGTGGGGACAGAGTGATTATGATGGGCGGTGCCTGTGGAATATCTTCAATAATGACCCGCGACCAAGTTGGGGTCAGGAGCAGAGTGCGGAACAAGGTATGAAGCGTGAAGATATGAGAAGGATAAGTCCCCCTCCAGAGCAGATCCATGGTATAGCCAGCTTTATAGGGGTCATCTGGCTCCCCTTCATCAGTTTCCTCTGACAGCAGCATTCTCTTGTCAAAAATAGCACCAGGCCCTTCAATCAGTTCATCTATTTGTGGTGGCCACTTAGGTTCTGAAGGATCAAGAAACAACCTATTCAATGCGATATATAGATCCTTTAAATCGAACCATCTGTACCATTCACACTCAGGGTCTTGGAATTTCCTCTTTTTCATTGGCCACAGAGCCTCCAAGGACTGGTACGTGAGCAGTTCTGAATAATGTCTGGCCAAGTCTCTTCCATATATATCATGGAGGTCAAAACAGGAAGTAACGACCACCGTGTTGTCATGACTGATTATGAGTCCCTTTACAAAATGAGTGTACAGAGTCCATGTTAAGGGGTCCCGACCTTCTTTGCATGGTGTAGACATCGTCTCCCAGACTTTCTGGCCGCCTTCATTTTCTTCTTGCTGAATAATGTCCTGCTTCACTTTTCTTGGCCTATAGCCCAGGCCATTTCCAGGTGTCCCTCGGTTGTCCTTGACGGGAGTGGTCCTGCTTTGTAACTGTGTGCCCAGGCCTTTTCCAGGCTGATAGCCACTTTTCATCATTATTTTTCATCCAGGGGTACTCATGCACTTCCCCTTTTTTATGGCATATAGTGGATAAGGAGTAAGAGCGGTGACCTTTAAGGGATCAGCCACCGGATGGTAGACCTGTAATACCGACAGAAAAGGTTGTCGGCCAGGTGAAGAAGTGGGCTTAATATTTAAAGAATGAGCAGCAGCAAGGATCGGCATGCTCGTAACTTTAATGATTCGTCCTTTATAGGGAAATTTGAGGCATTGATGATTCATAGAGGGAATCGCCTCGAGGGTTTTCATATAAGGACGACCCAAAATAGCATTCAAGGAAGGATCGATTTCTAGAATGTGAAATTCGACCTCGGCATGACATACAGGGCCTAGCTCCACTTTCAAATAGACCATTCCCAGAGGGGAACGGGTGGAATTATCATATGCTGTCACAGAGATAGGGCTAGGTAACCATTTTTCTTTGGGCACACCGCACAATTCAAGGGTCTTCGGAGGCAAGACATTGATTGAAGCCCCTGTGTTAACCAGGCATGCATCTACGGCCTTCTTGCAGATATTGACCGTGATACTTAGAGCCATGCTTCTGGCTGCTGGCGGTGCTAGTTCCGATGCATGGAATGAGATAGAGGGCTGATCCCCCTGAGGAACTAGTAGTGCGGCGATCTTCTCTACCGGCACGTCTTTGTTGACCATTACCTTATGTAAATATTCCATCAGAGCCTCTTGATAGGTCTTCGATCTCTTTATCAGTTCAAGCACAGAGATTCGTGCCAGTGTTCGGTCAAGATGTTTCAACAGATCATATTGAGTGCCTGGTGCACTCTCATCATTATGCGTTTCTTCCGACGGCTGTGATGGGCCGTCTCTAACCGTTGATTGAGGAAAGACTTTGTTGAAAATCCTCCCACTTCGGAGTGCATGTTCCTCATTCGTGGAAGGGCCAGGTGATAACTTGAGCACCGCAGGGCTAGTGGATGGTGTGGAGGGTTGGTATACGGGTGATGGCGTGGGGTCAGTTGGTGGTGGCATGGTACGGATGAGGGGTTTAGATGGTTGGATAGTGGAAGGGTAATTGGTTGGTGCGGATGAAGTGGGGAATGACATGCGTAGTAGGGGTTTAGATGGTTGTACGGGATTTGGGTAAGTGGTAGTGGTAGTGGGGAATGGTACGCGTAGCAGTGGTTTGGATGGCATGAGGGGTGCGTAATTAACTTGCGGAGGGTTGTTTGACGGAGGCGTAGTGGCGTGGGGAGTGATGGGTTTGAGGAAAGCAGGCGGTGGTAATGGGTTAGTGGGTGCGGGTGAATGATATGCGGGCGTTGGTATAGGTGTGATGGTAATAGGCTATGGTCTAGGTATGCAGATGGTGCAGCGTGGTGGTTGAATAAATAGAGGAAGAGTCCTCTATCTTCCAGTGTTGCCCTCGATTAGCCTCAGACCGGCTATTTGTCAAAATAGGGGTAACTTGGTTCTGGTTCTGGTGCTTCGGAAGTGGGTTTTGCACTATACACATGTTTGGCGGCGCTGCTGCCTGCACTGGTGCTCTTGGTTGTTGTTGCTGCTGCTGTTGTGGCGGTCTTCTCACCTTTAAGGTGGATATGTACTTCTTCATCTCTTCCCAGTCGATGCCTCCCTGCTCGTTGAGATCATGAATATAATCTCGGAATTGGAAGCAGGTGTCTATAGTGTGTCCAGGTTGTCTGTGGAAATAACAATACCTAGACGTGTCGGCATTCTGGGGCCAAATGGCTTTTTCTCTTGGCAGGACCAAGGCATTGGCTGCCATTAAAGCACTGAAAATGTCCGCTAAGGACTCCAGAAGGACTGGGTATTATGCCCTCTTCGGGCCTAGAGGCTTCCTCTGCTGATTGTAATCAGTAGGAGGAGGGACATTGTGATATGCCGGTGGTGCGCGTGGTTGGTACTGCTGCTGTTGCTGATACTGCTGTTGTGGGGGCTGATACTGTAACTGCCGTTGCGGCTGCTGCTGTGGCTACTATTGTTGTTGCTCGTTCGGCTGCTGAGGCCGCTGATATTGGGGCTGCTGATACTGTGGGTTTGGCTGTTACTGTCTGTAACCCTGCTCGTTTGGCTACTGTGGCCGTTGGTACTGTGGTTACTGATTCCCCACAAATTGGGACGAGTTGTTGTTCATACTGCTGACCTGCTCATGGGAGAGCGTGCGCTCAGTGATTGGACATGTGCTAGAGGAATTTGGCGTGGCAGGCTTCCGAGGTGGAGGCCTGCTAGCTCGGTGAGGATCAAAGACACTAGAGAATGTAGCATCCTTGAAAGCATTCTGACAGTACCGCGCTCTTTCATAGAGCTCTGCCATGCTGGTCAGGTTGTTCAGGGAGAGGACTAACTTGAACTGAGGTGTGGCATTAGAAATTAACATTTTCACGTGCTCCGACTCAGACAAGTGATCTTTCACTTTCTCTGCCATGCCTCTCCATCTATCAGCAAAACTGACGAACTCCTCGTCGGGCTTCATCTTCTCTGCTATCAGGTCAGTAATGGACAAGGAGGGGGCAACTCTATCCTGGTATTGTTGAATGAATTTTCGGGAGACGATACCGTAGTCCTCTACTTCAGTAGGTTCTAAAGAAAAGAACCACTCGAGGGTTGGTCCCTCTAAAGATCTCCTGAATAAAAATGCCAACGACCTCTTGTCGTTTTGCCAGAAAGATGACTCGTACATAAACTCCTTCAAATGATTGAAGGGGTTACCAGTACCATTGTACTTTCGGTACACTGGCATCTCAGAGGGTGGCAGATGGAACACAGCCAGACTTGGTAAGTTAATCTCTGGTGCAGCTTTGACTCCCATCATCTTCTGAAGGTTGTTGAATTGTTCGTCCATATGCTCCATCTTTGCCAGCAGCACTTGCGTTGTTGGATCAACCTGGGGAGGAGGGGAAGGTGGAGGTACCTGATAGGCCTGTTGCCTAGAATATGTAGGGCAAGGAGGACAATAGAGTGGAGGTCCGGCAGAGCTTCCCCTATGCCCAAGGGCATTTTGGTAAGTAGGCATCAGCGGCCTGACCGGTTGCCTAGAAGAGGAAAGTTGTAGCCTAGCTGGCTGAGAAGCTGAAACGTGGAGGCCTTCCATGGCCTGGTGAATGAAGGAAGTATGATGAGGAGGTTGTTGAGGGATGACGGGGGGAGCCGCAGGGTTCGGCTCAGCAGACTGCATGGGTGTCTTCCCCTTTAAAATAGACTGGATCGCCTCGAACTGTTGAGGATCCAGACGGGAGGCAAGAACTCCCAAAACATTCACTAGATCCGAAGGATCGGAGGATGAGGGATCATTCGGATTCATGTCTCCCTCGAAAACAGGATTAGGGATCGCATGCACATGCGGAGGGAGATCAGAATATTGATCATGAGCACAATGAAGAGGGGTTGGGACATTCCCCTCATATCGAACTGGACGAGGGTGAGAATTACGGGAGGCATCAACATCTCCCCCGCTTTCAAAATGGTAATCAGAGTCACGAGGGGCATTAGCATCTCCCTCGTAGTTGACTATGGCATCTGGAGCCATGCTCAAATCCCTACCTGATTGAAGTAGCATGATGTTAGATTTTTTTTTTTTTTTCCAGAGATTGGCAGACGAGTTGCACAGAGATTAAGCAAACTAGTGGATGTTTAACGTTACTTAAGGATTCCTTGTCGGGTTATTTGGATTCAATTAATTACAAATTTACTCAAGAGGTAGGATCCTAGTTTCAGTTCAATTTTCACCGTTATATTCTATGGCTTTCTCTCACAACGTTATGAAAATCTAACCAGGACTTCAATTGGTACAACCAGCCCGATTAACAAGGAGGAATACCTTGATTTTGGGGACTTACGGAGGTCTTTAACGCCAACCACTCTAGTCTGATCGAGGGACCGACCCAATCAGAGAGAGTTGAAGACGTCAAGAAAGGTGTTCCTAAGAAGATGAGGGTGTTAGCCTCAGTGCGTATGACTTGTGACCTGGATGGCCTCTAATACTTAATACATAATGTATAGTAGAAAACAGATCAAAAATCTGAGAACTGATGAAGAAACAAGAAACTGCCTGAATCGCGTCGCTGTTGGTCGACGCTATTCAAACAGAAATTTATTTTTCACAGAAGCTCAGGCAGTAGAGAAAATTGACTGAAAGGCGTCTGGGTTGGGCGACGCAGTATGAAACGCGTCGTTGCTCCTGGACGCTTTTCAAGTGGCAGATTTAGAATTTCAGGAGGAATTTCTGGATCGATTCCCCCTCACACAAATATGATGAAAGCGCTAAATAATCAGCACATGCGAATCTTGTTTTTTTTTTTTTCAATTTCTTAACAGGATGATTTATCATATAAATAACAAAATAATCACTCAATCACACATGCTTCTTATCACAAAAACAGCTTTTCAATAAATCAAATGGGGAGGGCAAGATCTTGCCGCAGGGGTGTGCACGTGGTGCACGTAGGAATAACAACTAAGCTAAAAAAAAAACTCACCGATCGGTGAGGGCGTGTCGAGAGACACAGGTGGTGCACTGTGGGTGCCCGATTGATAAAAGCAAGAACAAAGGATTAAAAAGATGGCGAGACCAAGTCCCACCGTGATCGCCAAAAAGCTGTGAGTGCTCAAATTGGGTGTGAGATTATCATGAAAAATTATGTTGATTATGTGACAAATAAACCTATTAAAAACTAAGTGAATGTGATCGCCAGAAACTTTTAACTAAAAAGTTTCAAAAGGAGAAAGTTTGATCGCCTATCTGAGCATGTAAATAGATAAATGAACTTACTTGTATGATGATCTTTTAAACCCCTTTAAAACAAATAGGTTTGGAAAATAATGCTAGTGGGTGTGTTGCATGGAGTGATGTGATGAAAATGTCAGAATGATGCAGAAATTAATTAAAAGCTAAACTGGATGGCCCCTGGAAAGCCTTGGTCTTGAATGGATCTTGGATGGACGAAGAACGGATGAAGACTCCCAGAAGTAGCAGCATTTCGATCCTTCAGCGTTTGGACGTCGTCTCCTTGAATCGCACCGATTATTACTCAATTTTCACAAATTATCACTAACTTTTCACTGACTAAGGGGTTGGGTATTTATAGACTTTTCATCCGAATAGGGAATCGCCTAGAACGCAGCGGAAAATAAAATCGATTCCTTTGTATCGGTTGCTGGGATCGTAAAACGGACAATAAAATTAAACGCGAGAAGAACAGTTCTTCACCTTTGCGGGGTTTCGAATCTCCCGTGGATGATTCCGACTTGGTAATCACGCACGCGCACGATCTCTAGAGGTATCCACACGAGCTCCCGCTGCAGAAGCGTTTTCCTCCTCGACTTGAGTGCTCCGACCAGATCTCAAATCCACCATGCGCGGAAAGAGAAAGATCTACTCCAAAAGAGAGAGAAGGAGAGAGAGAGAGGAGATAGAGAATCTTGGGGTGTGAAATTCGTCCAACTCCTTTTACCCCTCCCCTTGGCCTCCTTATATAAGAAATAAGGATAAGCACAAGGATTAATCCTCATGATTATCCAAGAGTTTGGTCTTGGATAAATCTCCATTAAATATTCATGTTTATCCTGCGGCTTTTCATAAAAACCCAGATAAGCATGAAATTTAACGTCTCTCACCGTCTGACGAGAACTCTTATGTGTGTGACCCTCTAGGCCCATATATCAGTCTGGTTTCAGGCCCATTAAACTTAGAACTAATTCTAAAGTTTAATATTTATTAATTAACATTTAAACATCATATGTTAAATGATTAATTTAATAAACAAGTGGTTTATCATATGATGATTAATTCACTTGGCTTCTGATCATGAACGGTACCAAACACTACCTCATGATCCCAGAAGATATAAGGGATACTGTTCCCTTCATTTGAACCTTTCTGTCTGCAGATACTGCACAGATAAAATCCTTCACTCATCCAATGTCCCAATAACGCAAGGGTATGATTTTATAGTCAAACCCTCTATCGCATTATTTAGATGGATTCCAGTACTCAGTTAATTTCTAGAAAGACATCTCTTTCATTTGACCATGGCCAGGGATTTCTGTGTACACATCCATAGGACATTCTCTTCAGTCTTATACCAAGAGTGAGTGATCCCTTGTTGTTCACTCAATTACCTTCGCAAGCTTTCCATTGTATCTGAGAAACTGAGTATCGTGGGCTTAATGGTGAAAGTCCACAAGTCAGAGAATCAAGACACAATGGTCTACAAACAAGGTATCATTGGTGACTCAGGTCAAAGGACCAACTGTGCTACTGCAACGATTGAATTCCTTGGTTGACTAATATGTATAATTACCATCCATGAATTCTTATTTGGGTATGTTCAGTGAACTCATTCTCTAATGAGCACCCACAAGTTTGTCTTAGTGTCACCACACGAGTGAATGTGAGATCATTCACCCTCATCACATGAGCAGACATAACTTGTGTCGATCTTATCGGATATTTAATGTCCATCTCAAATATCCTATGATCGAGAACTGTTTAAGACAAGTGACTGAGGATATTGATCTCACTATCATGATCTCATCATGATTCAATATCCCATACATTTGTCTACGGACCTTGATTACGATAGTTAATTTGCAAGAACTATAAATGAAGAAATAATTGCCTTTATTAATAATCTGAACTAGAATGTACAATGATTGGCTTTGAGGCCACTCAATTCTCTCATTCTCCCACTTGGACTATAGCCAATCACCCATATGTCTAAGTCCCATAGACTTAAGGTGACGTTCTAAATTGTTTTGAGACAATGGCTTAGTCAAGGGATCTGCTACATTATCTTCAGATGAGACTTTCTCTTGAGCTATTGCCCCATTGTTGTCACACAATAATGGAACAAGATCTGAAATGCTTGGAACTACTCCAAGTGCAGAGATGAACTTCTTCATCCAAACCGCCTCCTTGGCCGCTTCAGCTGCAGCAATGTATTCTGCTTCGGTCGTCGAATCTGCAGTTGTTTCTTGTTTGGAACTTTTACAACTTACTGCACCTCCATTTAACATGAACACAAATCTAGACATGGATTTGCTATCATCCATATCCGACTGGAAACTCGAGTCAGTAAACCCTCGAAGTTCCAAGTCGTTTCCTCCATAGATGAAAAATAGATCCTTAGTCCTTCTTAAGTATCTAAGGATACATTTCACCGCCTTCCAGTGTTCCTCACCTGGATCAGCCTGATATCTACTAGTGACACTTAGTGGGTGTGCCACATCAAGCCTAGTACATAGCATTGCATACATGATAGATCCTATTGCCGAGGCATAAGGAACTCTATCCATGTATGCTTTCTCTTCAGGTGTCTTGGGAGACATTCCGTTAGAGAGATAAATTCCATGCCTCATTGGAACGAGACCTTTCTTGGAATTTTCCATGCCAAACCTTTTAACTATGGTATCTATGTACCTAGATTGGGATAAGCCAAGAATCCTTTTGGACCTATCTCTATAGATCCTTATTCCCAGAATATAGGATGCTTCTCCCAAATCTTTCATGGAGAAGTTTTTGGATAACCAAGTCTTTACTGATGACAACATTCCTACATCATTCCCAATGAGTAGAATGTCATCAACGTAAAGTACTAAAAAGATAACTGCGCTCCCACTAGTCTTTTTGTATACACAAGGTTCATCTTCATTCTTAATGAAGTTATAAGATTTGATTGCTTCATCAAATCTTAAGTTCTAAGTTCGGGATGCCTGCTTTAATCCATAAATGGATCTTTGTAGCTTGCATACCTTGCTTGAATACTCTTTGGAAGTGAATCCTTCAGGTTGTATCATATACACCTCTTCTTGAAGGTTCCCGTTAAGGAATGCTGTTTTCACATCCATTTGCCATATTTCATAATCATAGAATGCGGCGATAGCAAGAAGTATTCTGATTGACTTAATCATGGCAACTGGAGAAAAGGTTTCGTCATAGTCAATGCCTTGCCTTTGACGATATCCTTTTGCTACCAGCCTTGCCTTGTATGTGTCAATCTGTCCATCTGCCCCGATCTTTCTTTTAAAGATCCATTTACTGCCAATAGGTACTATACCTTCTGGCAGATTAACCAAGTTCCAAACTTGGTTGGCATACATGGACTGAATTTCAGAATTCATTGCCTCTTGCCATTTCTCTGATTCTTGACTATTCATGGCTTCTTGGTAGGTTTGAGGATCATCATCCTCATTTAAGTGCATTTTTGGTTTGCCGTCATCGATATGTCCAACATATCATTCAGGCTGCTTAGGCACTCTACCTGATCTGCGAACCTTTTGTGTATCATCCTGAACAAGTTCTTGAGTCAATGGTTCAGTAGATGAACTAGTGTTGATTTGTGAGTCTAGAATTTCTTCCAGTTCTATCTTGCTCCCACTGTCTTCTTTTGAAAGATATTCTCTCTCTAAGAAGACAACTCTTTTTGTGACAAACACCCTTTGATCGCTGGGCGGATAGAAATAATATCCAAAAGTCTCTTTTGGATATCCCACAAATCTACATTTTTCTGTCTTGGAATCCAGTTTGTCTGGATCATGTCTTTTGACATGTGCAGGACAACCCCAGACTCTAACATGTTTAAAGTCTGGTTTCTTTTCTTTCCATATCTCATATGGAGTGGAAGATACTGACTTACTGGGAACTTTGTTCAACAGATATGCAACAGTCAACAGTGCATATCCCCATAAAGAGATTGGAAGTTTAGCATAACTCATCATTGATTGTACCATATCTAATAGAGTACGATTTCTCCTTTCCGATACACCATTTAATTGTGGTGTATAGGGAGGAGTCCACTGAGACAAAATACCATTATTCTTAAGATATTGTGTGAATTATGTACTTAAGTATTCACCCCCTCGATCTGATCGAAGAGTTTTGATACTCTTTCCAGTCTGGTTCTCAACTTCATTTTTAAACTCTTTAAATTTCTCAAAGACTTCTGACTTATATTTCATTAAATATATGTAGCCATATCTTGAGAAATCATCTGTAAATGAAACAAAGTATGAGTAACCACCCATAGCATGAGTGGACATTGGACCACATACATCACTATGTATTAGTTCCAATAAGTCCTTAGCTCTTTCTCCATGTCCTAAAAATAGAGCTTTGGTCATTTTTCCTATGAGACATGCTTCACAAGTTGCAAATGATTCATAATCAAATGGATCAAGATATCCATTCTTTTGCAACCTAATGATCATGTTCTCATTTATATGACCTAGCCTACAATGCCATAGGTATAATTTATTCACATCCTTATCTATTCGTTCAAGAGATTTATTTACTAGACAAACATCATATGAAATATCAAGTAAATATAATCCATTCAATAAATATCCAGAAGCAAACAATTTGTCTCCTTGATAAATGGAACAACCTTTATTCTCAAGTTTCATAGAATATCCTTGTTTATCTAAACATGAAATAGATATGATATTCCTAATAATGGTCGGAACATAATAACAATCTATTAGTTCCAATGAGTCTCCTGATGGCATCTGAAGTCTTGTTGTCCCCACAGCTAACGCATCAACTTTTACTCCATTCCCAAGTCTCAGATCTACGTCTCCGCGGTTCAATCTTCTTTTACTTGTTAACACCTGCAAGTTATTGCAGATATGAGAAACACATCCAGTATCTAATACCCAAGATGTAGATTCTCTATAAGACAAGTTAAGATCGATCATGAGTATACCTGAAGCTTCATCAAGCTTCTCCTTTGCTTTTTCTGCTAGATAGATCTTGCAGTTTCTCTTCCAGTGACCTTCTTTATGGCAGTGGAAACACTGACCTTTATCATTGACTTTAGCTTTGTCCTTTTGAACCGCCGGTTTGCTTTTCACTAACTTCTTAGGCTTACCTTTCTTAAAGGTCTGTCCAGCTTTTCTTTTCTTATTGGTCTTACCAACAACCATTACATGTGGCTTATCTTTCTGGATAGTGCCTTCTGCTGTCTTCAACATGTTGAGCAGCTCAGCTAGTGTAACTTCAATTTTGTTCATATTGAAGTTGATAATGAATTGTGAAAATGAATCTGTAAGGGACTGTAGGATTAAGTCGATGCTTAGGTTATTGTTCATAACAAAGCCAAGCACTACAAGCCTCTCAATTCATTCTATCATCTTGAGCACATGAGTTTGCACAGATGTGTCCTCGCTCATTCTGGTCCTTAACAATTTCTTAGATATCTCATATCTTTCTGTTCTGGATTGTTCACCAAACAACTCTTGTAGGTGATTCAGAATGGACTTAGGTTCCATGTTATCATGCTGTCGTTGTAGTTCATTGAACCAAGCATATAACACTGGACTTTGACAGAGTCCTCCTTCTAGTTTTCAAACATCATTAATTCATCCTCGTTAGCATTTTCACCGGGTTGTACTGGATCTGGTTGATCCAGGACATAGGCTAGCTTTTCACACCTGAGGACAATCTTCAGGTTGCGTAACCAGTCAATGTAATTAGGTCCTGTGAGTTTGTTTGCATCAAGTATGCAACGAAGGGGGTTAGGTGACGACATAGCGACCTACAAGGAAATATAAAAATAAGTAGATAGTTCTTAAAATCAGATTTAAGACTTTTAATCTAGATTTAGGCTCCCACTATTTTTCGACGATCTGTATGACCCTCTAATATACAGAACGGGAGATTCCGGTGATCTCCTAGTGGGGATCAGAATCCTTTGGGCATCATGCATGTGATCTTGTGGTAGCACAACAAATCACATCAAGTCCCTTAGGCAGTCAACTCTTGACAATTGCAACATTTGCAATATCCGATCAATTTAACCCCTGAATCAGAATGACCTTGTGGTAGCACAACAAATCAAATGATTCAGTTAAGTTTATCCATAATTACTCAGATAACATGAATTCATAGTGCAATCCTTGTGGTAGCACAACAAAACTACACTATTTGTCCATTTATCTTAATGACATCTGTAATGACTGAGATTTCGGGTTTTGTATTCGGGTCGGGTTCGGGCCGGATCCCCTGGTTTGGACCCTGGAGGGTCTTGAGATTGCTGACTGAATGGCGTCAGCACCGCTCGACGCCTTTCAAAAGGCGTCAGGTTGTGTGGACGCCATTTAGGGTCTGTTGGTTGTTGCGCCACGTGGGCGGGTTTCGGGCCGCGAGAGTACGGCCCTGTCAGATTTGTCTGAACGGCGTCCATCTCGGTCGACGCGTTTCAGACTGCGACACCTGCGGTGTCAGGGTACGGCGCCAGAGCGTTGTCAGTACGGCCTGTCTTGTCGTCTGAACGGCGTCCGCGGTGGGCGACGCGTTTTAGACCGGTGTCGGTACGGCCGTCCTGTCAGACTGAATGGCGTCTGCCTCGATCGACGCGTTTTAGCGGGATTCTGGTTGACCCCGCGAGCCTCCCCTTCTTTCCCTCATTCTCACCTTCACTCTCTCTCTCTTCGCTCTCTCCGCCCTCTCCGGCGTTTTTCCTCCCTTCCCTTCCTCTTCTTCCTCTTCCAACCACTCCATAGCTTCCTTACCTCTCACCTCTACCTCCACCACCTCCTTCGCGGCGTTCCCTTCTCCGGATGGCGGCCGACGTCCCGGCGGAGTGGCGGCGTCCTCGAGGGTACCGGCGGCGGTGTGCGGTGCGGCGGGACGGCGGCACGGAGCTTGGCGGAGTTTGAGAACCGATAGGGGGACGAACCTTGCATGTGATGTTCGTGTGATTCTCGGCGTGACGTGGTGTTTGGGGGATAGATTGAGCATGCTTAGGGGGGGATTCCATGTGAGAATGACGGTGTTTGTGATCGTGTTTTCATAAGCATGATGGTGTGGTCGAGCTTCTCTCCTTCCCTCTTTGATTTTGGGGCTTTTCAGGGTGCCCGGGGCTCAAGGGTGAAGCCCTCGGTTGAACCAGGAAACCTGGTTTCTGGCGCTAAATAGCGTCGTACCTGGTCGATGCCTTTCCGAAAGACGTCGGGTCAGTACGACGCGTTTTAGGGCAGAAACCTCCCTGTGCGAGGTTTCCTGAGTTAGGGGTTCTGCGCTAAATGACGTCATGGATGGACGACGCCTTTTAGAAGGACGTCGGGCCATCATGACGCCATTTAGGCAGGAAATGCCCCGTTTAAGGGTTCTAAAATCTGGATTTCTGGGTTGAATGGCGTCGGGGCACCCAGACGCGTTTTAAAACGGCGGCTTCACTGGTGGACGCGTTTTAAGGATAAATCTGGCTTTTAATAAACCTGTCTATGGGTCTTGAATGGCGTCGACCTCTGTCGACGCGATTCAAGACAGGAATGCTCAGATCTGTTATATTCATGCATGTTTCACGTTGGGATGGTTCTAATGCATGCTGTGGGTTGTATATTGAGACGGGGACTTCTGCGTGAGTAGAATTACATCACCTGTGTGTGTGTGTGTGCGTGCGTGCTTTAACTATATCCTGAGACTGAGGTTTTACTGTACGAATGGAATCATGTTATATGTGTGGTTGTGTTATGCGAATGTGGATCGGGTTAACTGTGGTTTACGTTTGTCACCATGGGCTGATGGGAGAAGGGCCATGGTGTCTGTGAGGAGTGGTGCTTGTTGTGTTTTACCCTTGGCTGAGACAAGCAGAACCACCTTGAGCCCGTCGGGCCGGAGCAGCTGGTGTGCTATCCGAGGGGTTGCTGTTTGGTCTCAGCGGGTCGGGGTTTCCCTTGGTTGTCGTGACAGCTTCTGGCGTGTTTCCTGCTGTGGAGCTGGTGGTGTTACTGGTGGGAGTTGGTTTACCCTTTAGCCAGTGGGCCTGATGTGACCTTTGATCAAGGTTACGAGTGGTACCTATAGCCCTTGGCCTGACGCAGCCCGGGAGAGTTGGGTTTGTGGGTAGTTCCTGTAGCTTCGGCTTGACGGGGGTTCGCCGGTCCCCAGGGCCCTCCTGAAGCGCTGAGGCCTAGCGTGGAGGCAATCCGGTGGTAGGACAGTAGTCTAGACTGCTTGTATGCACACGTAGCTGGCAGTGGCGGTACACTGAGTCCAGCTAGTCCTAGTTTGACTCACCGCCTCACCCTACAGTGCCCCGGAACACTGTAGGGGTGGACAGGCGTGAGTAGTGGTAGTGTTGGGAGGCGACGTTCGACTTCGGTCGACAGTGTGGTTTAGTCGCTTCGTGGACTTTGACTGTGAGTCGTGACTCTGTGTTGGGTTCTTCGGGTTACTTAGAATGGTTCTTTGTACACTGCTTACCGTGCGTTTCATGTCAGAGTTGGGTGCTGTGTTTACTGCTTTACTTAAATTGCCATATATTCTTGTTGTTACACTTGTGGGTTTGTGAGTGGGAGGCAGGGGATCGGATGATCCCTACTGAGCCCATTTCAGGTGTGGCTCACTCCCTGCGGTTTCAGGTGTGGACCTCGAGGCGAGCGGAAGCGTGGTGTTTTCTTGGTGTGCGGACCAGCAGCTGTCTTAATCCCGGGGTATGCCCCGATGTTGTTGTACTTCCTTCTGCCTGTACTTATTTAATTGTTGGACATGTAATTATTGTTGGACTGTATACGGACATTGTTATTCTCCTTCCTGCGCACTTGCTTACCTTGTGGTCCGTGTGTTTGTTATATTTAATCTTGTTTAGCACTTACTCCTCCAGACGTGTTGTGTGAGATCCGGGTGTGAACCCGTAGTTAATGGGCCGACATCCATTTAGTGACCGGGTCTCCGGTCATAGGATGGCGGGTCGTTACAACATCACATGTCGCAGACCTAGGTTAATTTCTAAATCAAATAGACCTTGTGGTAGCACAACAAATCCATTTGAGATAAGAATTATCCTTAGATCTATAATGATGGTGGGTTGCGTGGATTATTCTGAATATCTCACGTTTACAACTTAAATTTTAAAAGAGGGGTTTTTGAGTTGATTTATAAAAATCGTGCTATCAATAGTATTTCGATTTGAAGTATCATAATACTTAATAGAAATATGTATATGATAGCATAGTCCACAAATATCACATAAATGCAGAGAAATAAATAGGGATGATCATGGACTGCTTAAGCTACTATGGAAGCATCGGAGCCAAACGATGATCCATAATAGAATCCTAATGTAAAAACAGCAACACCGGTTCCATTTGATGCGCGTCCTTCCTCCAGTTTTGTCTTCAGAAGATCCCGTCCTCTAAACTTAATCCGTAACATTTAAATATGAAATTTAGGACTCGTAGGTCCTTAAATGTACATTTAAATAATAAGAAACCTTGATCTTATCAAGGGGAGTACAATCTTATAGGAAGATAGAGAGTACATTTGGATTAAGAGAGAGGAGGACACGCAGGTCCTATTTAAAATACCAAATGAAATATGCATCGCATTCATTCACATCAATCATCACATGATAATACTAAGTCCATGATCATCCCACCATAAAACACATCACATGCATCATAATTACCACATAATTATTGTTGGTGTTAAATTTTATAAATATAAAATTATAATACAAATAAGTTTTCGAAATAACATTTATTTCAATATTATCAATAATATTCAAAACATTATTGACAAATAAGATAACTAAACCATTCAGTTAAGCTAAATACTTATTCAAACATTTTGAACAGTTATATAAAATCAAGTTATGCATAAAATGAGTTTAAAACAATTTTAAACTTAATTGATTTAATAGGGAAGTTAATTATCTAAAACAATTTTAAATAATTAACCAATACCCTATTATCAATAAGACCCTTTAAATGAATTAACAGTCATTAAACAGTTTAATAATCTGTTAATAATAATAAGAATAATTAATAATAGTTATTAATTATCCCTATAAAATTTATATTTTAAAACAATTTTAAAATGGGCTAAAAAGGGTTTAAAATGGGCTAAAAAGGGGTTAAAAGGGGTTAACGGGTCTGTGGGAGGGTTGCCGGGTCCGGACCCGGTCCGGATCTGGTGCGGGTCCGGGCGGGCCGACCCGGCGGCCCACGCGCCGCTTCACCTCCGCCTCCCGTTAGGGTTCGGGGTGAGTCCGGCGCCTGGTTCGCACCCTAAACGGCGGGGCAGGTCGCCGCCGGCCCTGCCGAAGGGCGGTGGGGCTCTGGCCGGCTCCTCCAGCACCGGTGCACGTCGCCGGCGATCTTCCGGACGTCCCCGTGCGCCGCCGGTCCACCCTTCAAGACAGTGTTACTTAGCTTATCACGATATCCAGGAGGTTTGCCCCCTCCCCCTTTGGCCCAGCCGATGGACGCCGGGGCTCCGGCCAGTCCTAACGGCGCCGGTGGACGTCTCCGGCGGCACCGGTTCTTGTTGCCGGACGTCCACAATTCCCTGCATGCCTGGGATCCTTTTACAAAGCCGGTTCTCAACGCGACTTGATCCGCATGCCCGGGGAAAGAAGGCAAGGATGCTGTCAGCCGTCCCAGGTGTATGGGAAGCTTCTGTCATCGCCAGAGACCGCTGGTAGAACCAAGTAATCATCAGGAAGCCAGGGACCATCCCTGTACACATCTCGTTTCTGTTATCCCGCATGGCTGGGTTGCCGCTGGAACGAGAGATGGAGGCCACCGATGAAGGGGAATCTCCGGTTATCATCGGAGATAAATCTGGTCGAACCAGACTGCCATAGAAAACAGGGATCATCCCTGTGGCTCCCCAAAGATTTTCGCGATAATCTCCTACCATTCGGAGCAACCCCAAGAAAGAACTTATTCAAATCCGGGATTAGATCCCAACGATTTTAGACATTCCAAAAACGCCGGGAACGATTCCCTGATTTTAAATAATTTTTAACCCAAGAACATGTACAATACATGTTCTTCACGCATAACGAGAAAAATCACGCAAAACGAAGCCATTTTACGATCAAACCAGGAACCTGGCTTTGATACCACTCTAAGGAATCGCCTAGAACGCAGCGGAAAATAAAATCGATTCCTATGTATCGGTTGCTGGGATTGTAAAACGGACAATAAAATTAAACGCGGGAAGAACGGTTCTTCACCTTTGTGGGGTTTCGAATCTCCCGTGGATGATTGCGACTCGGTAATCGCGCACGCGCACGATCTCTAGAGGTATCCACATGAGCTCCCGCTGCAGACGCGTTTTCCTCCTCGACTTGAGTGCTCCGATCAGATCTCAAATCCACTATGCGTGGAAAGAGAAAGATCTACTCCAAGAGAGAGAGAAGGAGAGAGAGAGAGGAGATAGAGAATCTTGGGGTGTGAAATTCGTCCAACTCCTTTTACCCCTCCCCTTGGCCTCCTTATATAAGAAATAAGGATAAGCACAAGGATTAATCCTCATGATTATCCAAGAGTTTGGCCTTGGATAAATCTCCATTAAATATTCATGTTTATCCTGCGGCTTTTCATAAAAACCCAGATAAGCATGAAATTTAACGTCTCTCACCGTCTGACGAGAACTCTTATGTGTGTGACCCTCTAGGCCCATATATCAGTCCGGTTTCAGGCCCATTAAACTTAGAACTAATTCTAAAGTTTAATATTTATTAATTAACATTTAAACATCATATGTTAAATGATTAATTTAATAAACAAGTGGTTTATCATATGATGATTAATTCACTTGGCCTTCTGATCATGAACGGTACCAAACACTACCTCATGATCCCAGAAGATATAAGGGATACTGTTCCCTTCATTTGAACCTTTCCGTCTGCAGATACTGCACAGATAAAATCCTTCACTCATCCAATGTCCCAATAACGCAAGGGTATGGTTTTATAGTCAAACCCTCTATCGCATTATTTAGATGGATTCCAGTACTCAGTTATTTTCTAGAAAGACATCTCTTTCATTTGACCATGGCCAGGGATTTCTGTGTACACATCCATAGGACATTCTCCCTTCAGTCTTATACCAAGAGTGAGTGATCCCTTGTTGTTCACTCAATTACCTTCGCAAGCTTTCCATTGTATCTGAGAAACTGAGTATCGTGGGCTTAATGGTTAAAGTCCACAAGTCAGAGAATCAAGACACAATGGTCTACAAACAAGGTATCATTGGTGACTCAGGTCAAAGGACCAACTGTGCTACTGCAACGATTGAATTCCCTGGTTGACTAATAAGTATAATTACCATCCGGGAATTCTTATTTGGGTCTGTTCAGTGAACTCATTCTCTAATGAGCACCCACAAGTTTGTCTTAGTGTCACCACACGAGTGAATGTGAGATCATTCACCCTCATCACATGAGCAGACATAACTTGTGTCGATCTTATCGGATATTTAATGTCCATCTCAAATATCCTATGATCGAGAACTATTTAAGACAAGTGACTGAGGATATTGATCTCACTATCATGATCTCATCATGATTCAATATCCCATACATTTGACTACGGACCTTCATTACCATAGTTAATTTGCAAGAACTATAAATGAAGAAATAATTACCTTTATTAAGAATCTGAATTAGAATGTACAATGATTGACTTTGAGGCCACCCAATTCTCTCAATCCGCGGTTATTAATGGATTTACATGAAGAAATTATGAAGTTTATCCAGCTTAACAAACAGATAAACATGAATTAATTCATCATTATCTATAATTATCTAAAACGCGTCGCCCATGGGAGACACCTTTTAGACTGATTAAAATAAGGATAAACATATGGAAAGAGAGATAGAATCAACTTAGGAAACCTAAAAGGCGTCGTGTCTGGCAGACGTCTTTTAGCTAATTAATCGATTAATTAAAATTCAAATTTAAATATCGAAATATGAATAAACTCTAAATGGCGTCTGCACATGTCGACGTCTTTTAGACTTTTTCATATTTTAATTAAAATTTGATTTAAAATTAATTTAATTAATTAACTTAAAGCGTGTCTGTCTGATCCGATACTATTTAGATAATTAACCCAAAAAGATCAATAAAAATTAACCAATGATTAAATATCAGACCATTATGAGGCATTATTATATGATATGAAATTTACTCAGAACGATGTCAAAATTAGCGTGTCTACACTAAGGAATAGGGAGAACAGTCTGTTGGAGTTTTGTATATGGTTCTGTAAGCCCATAATGCTTCATACATTCTTTCTTCCCAGTCTTTCTTAGTTGAATTGACTATCTTTGCTAGAAGGTTGCATAGAGTCTTGTTAAAGGCTTCTCTTAACCCATTGGCTTGTGGATTGTAGACTGTGGAGGTCCTCCAATGAATTTTGAATTTCGCAGCTAGCTTGTATATGATTTGATTTCGGAAGCACGTTCCATTATCTGAAATGATCCGACTGGGTGCACCATATCGGAACAATATATTTTGGCGGAGGAACCTTTCAACGGCTACCCCAGTGACTTCTCTTAATGCTACTGCTTCGGCCTATCTGGAAAAATAATCCGTGGCAGCCAGAATATATTTTGCACCTCTTGTGGAGGGTATGAATGGGCCGACGACGTCCATGCCCCATTGGGCAAAAGGCCATGATGGTGCTGTAGGGTGCAAGGGCACCGGGGGTTTTCTTGGAATTGGGCCATGTTCCTGGCATTTGTGACATGATTTGGCATATTGCGCACAATCATCGAACATTGTGGGCCAGTAGTAGCCCAATTGTTTGAGTTGATTTTTCATCATGGGGCCGGACTGGTGAGCGCCACAGACCCCGGCATGTATTTCCCTCAAGGCTTCAACTATCTCTTTTGGTGACAGGCATCTGAGGAGAACCTTTCTTTTGCCATCATATGTCACTCGAAAGAGAGTGTCTCCTTTGTATTCATATGAATCCTTCATACGGATCAGTTTAGCACGTTTGATTCGAGTGCTTGGCAATATTTTATGCTTGAACCAGTCGAGAAGCATTTCCCTCCAATCAGGCTTATCGGCTTCTTCCACTGCACATACTTTTGTTTGCATTTCTGTTTCTTCTCCCAACACAGTTGGTAACAATCTTCTGTTCTTGACCCATATTTCAAGGGACCTCCCTGGCGGCAGAGCCAGAGAACTTGCTAATTTAGCCAGAGCATCAGCTTGAGCATTTGCACTGCGGTTGATATGGTTGATTTCAAAGAAATAGAATTTTTGTATCAGCTTGTGGGCCCTTTTGTGATAAGGAATCAACTCGGACTTTTTAACATCATATATTCCTTGGACTTGGTATATAATCAACATTGAGTCTCTATGGACTTGAATCATTTGAATGCCCATCTTTAGAGCAACTTCCAAGCCAACTATCAAAGCTTCATATTCAGCTTCATTGTTGGTGCATAGCTTAATTAAGGAACACGAGGTATGTAACACCTCGCCTTCTGGAGATATCAGGACAATGCCTGCCCCAGCCTTCGTAGTGAATGTACCATCTTGTGCAATTTCTGAACGGGAGGCCTCGTAAAATATAGCTACCATATCTTTTGTTCTGTATGGTTAGCTTCTAATGTTTCTTTATCTGGCAAGTCGGTGACCAACGGTGAATCTTCTGGCACTGGATGTGCTGCAAAGAAGTCTGCAATGGCTTGACCTTTGATGGCTTTCTAAGGAACATATTTGATGTCGAACTCCATGAGGAGGACTGCCGATTTGCTCAAACGACCTTTCAAGGCTGGTCGATTGAGGATATATTTGAGAGGATCAGCCCTAGAGATGAGCTGGATTTCATGTGATAGCATATAGTGCCTAAGTCTTTTAGCTGCAAAGACTAGGGCCAAGCATATCTTTTCGATAGGTGAGTACCGGAGTTCAGCCCCGATCAGCCTTCTGCTTAAGTAATATAGTGCTTGCTCTTTGCCTTCTTCATTGTCTTGTGCCAGCATTGCCCCCAGAGAAGTCTCCTGAGCAGCGATATATAAGATTAATGATTGGCCTTTGATAGGTGCCCCCAGCACGGGTAGTGATGCAAGGTATTGCTTGATTTTCTCAAGCACATTTTGACATTCATCATCCCATATGAATGGAGAATCTTTCTTCATTAATTTAGAGAAGGGTTTACACTGTCCGGCTAGGTTGGATATGAACCTTCGAATGTATACGAGCCGTCCCTGAAGGGGCTGTAGCTCTTTGAGATTCTTCGGAGGCGGAAGCTCCTGGATAGATTTGATTTTGGCTGGGTCTATTTCAATGCCCCTGTATCTGACAATAAAGCCCAGAAATTTGCCACTTGAAACCCCGAAGGCGCACTTCATGGGGTTCATTTTCAAACTGTATTGCCTCAGCCTTTCAAATATGGTGCGGAGATCTTGCATATGATCTTCCTTTTTCTTGGTTTTGACAACTAGGTCATCAATATAACATTCAACTTGTTGATGAAGGAATTCATCAAATATCTTAGTCATTGCTCTTTGGTATGTTGCACCGGTGTTTTTGAGGCCAAAGGGCATTCTTTTGTAGTGGAAGATTCCTTTAGGAGTTCTGAAGGCAGTATGGATCTTATCCTTGTCAGCCATCCATATTTGATTATATCCCGACGATCCATCCATAAAAGACAAAGCTTCATGTCCTGTGGTGGCATAGACCATAATTTTGGTAACAGGCACTGGGAAATCATCCTTTGGGCATGCCTTGTTTAGATCTTTGAAGTCTACACAGATTCTGATCTGTCCATTCTTCTTTTTGACTGGAACAATATTTGCTCAAACGACTTTTCAAGGCTGGTCGATTGAGGATATATTTGAGAGGATCAGCCCTAGAGATGAGCTGGATTTCATATGATAGCACATAGTGCCCAAGTCTTTTACCTGCAAAGACTAGGGCCAAACATATCTTTTCGATAGGTGAGTACCGGAGTTCAGCCCCGATCAGCCTTCTGTTTAAGTAATATAGTGCTTGCTCTTTGCCTTCTTCATTGTCTTGTGCCAGCATTGCCCCCAGAGAAGTCTCCTGAGCAGTGATATATAAGATTAATGACTAGCCTTTGATAGGTGCCCCCAGCACGGGCGGCGATGCAAGGTATTGCTTGATTTTCTTAAGCGCATTTTGACATTCATCATCCCATATGAATGGGGCATCTTTCTTCATTAATTTAGAGAAGGGTTTACACCGTCCGGCTAGGTTGGATATGAACCTTCGAATGTATGCGAGCCGTACCTGAAGGGACTGTAGCTCTTTGAGATTCTTCGTAGGCGGAAGCTCCTATATTGCTTTGATTTTGACTGGGTCTATTTCAATGCCCCTGTATCTGACAATAAAGCCTAGAAATTTGCCACTTGAAACTCCGAAGGCACACTTCATGGGGTTCATTTTCAAACTGTATTGCCTCAGCCTTTTAAATATGGTGCGGAGATATTGCATATGATCTTCCTTTTTCTTGGTTTTGACAACTAGGTCATCAATATAACATTCAACTTGTTGATGAAGGAATTCATTAAATATCTTGGTCATTGCTCTTTGGTACGTTGCACCGACGTTCTTTAGGCCGAAGGGCATTCTTTTGTAGTGGAAGATTCTTTTAGGAGTTCTGAAGGCAGTATGGATCTTGTCCTTGTCAGCCATCCATATTTGATTATATTCCGACGATCCATCCATAAAAGACAAAGCTTCATGTCCTGTGGTGGCATCGACCATGATTTCGGTAACAGGCACTGGGAAGTCATCCTTTGGGCATGCCTTGTTTAGATCTCTGAAGTTTACACAGATTTTGATCTGTCCATTCTTCTTTTTGACTGGAACATATTTGTCAGCCATGTTGTATATTGATTTTCTTGTACGAAGCCAACATCAATTAACTTGTCGACTTCAGCATTGATTTTGTTTATCAACTCCGGCCTCATTCTTCTCAGAGCTTGTTTGATTGGCTCGATGGCTGGATCAATGGCAAGCTCATGTTGAGCTAGTTCTGGATCTAACCCAGGCATTTCTTTATAGGACCAGGCAAAACAATCCCGGGATTCCCTCAGAAGTGAAATATATGCTTGCTGTTGTTCTTGACTGAGCAATGCACTTATATATGTTGGTCTTAGGTCTTCTTCAGAGCCCAAATTGATTTCAAGGAGTTCATCAACCATGGCTTGTCCTCCATCTTCAAGTTCTGGAGGTGCTGGCTGGAGCTCCATTAGATCTTCTTCATTCACTTCTTCTGCAATTTCTGCTTCAATTTCGTTGACTTCTTGGTCAATTTCATTTGATTGATTTGCTGTGAAAATATTTGGGGTAGGATCTGCCTGTTGATTTTCTATAAGCTGAGTGAGCTCATCTTCCCTTTGACCTGTGTTAACATGAGGTTTAGGGGTGATAGGTGGATTTTCTTGTTCTTCTGGTATATTATGAGTCATATTGGAACTTGGGATATCATTTTCTTTGACTTTTGCGACTTGGATGAACTTGGGATATCATTTTCTTTGACTTTTGCGACTTGGATGTCTTCTTCTTCAAGATGTTTCTAGCATTGACATGCCGGAATAGGAGATTGATCAGCTTCTGGCTGGCTTTCTTGAATAGACTGACCCGTGGGTTGCTCTTCATCATAGTCATCATATATTGCTTGTGCAATTTCTGACAAAATAGATGTCATATTTACTGATAATTCAGGAGTTTCTTCTTTCGGCAAGGTATATCCCAAGCCTAGATATTGTGTATATTGCATCAATGCTTTGGACATGTTAGGAGGGTACCATAGCTGTTGGAACCTGCTCCATTCCTTTTTTGTTTGATATAATGAAATTGACTGAGCCTTAGCTAATTCCTCAGTATGCTTTGTCATGTCTGGGAGACCCATGATGTCAACCCATAATTCTTCTTCTATATCGGGAATATAACAATCTTTGTCTTCAGTAGCCAACTGCTCATCAGCTCTATAAAAGACTGTTTTATGTCCATCTCCGTGAGGAACTACGAATTTCTTCAAAGGCTCTACGAGCGGACATTCATACTCTTCAATAGGATGTATTAGTCCGACTGGGACCATGACTTCTATAGAGAGTACATCTTGCTGTTTGGTTGTCTTTGCTGAAGGACTTTTCAGAACTGTAGCTTCTTTGTCTTCAAGACTGAGAGAGCCAATATTTGGTGGAGGAGGAAACCATTCCTTGCTCCGGCTGGTATTAGGCTTTTCTATTTCTTTATCTTCTTTTTCCTCCAGTGGTGGAGGTATGTAGAGATTGGCGTCCATAAGATGACATTCATGAACCTCAAAAGGTTCAAGATCAGTGAAGACTCGCTGCATTTGTCCTTCCTAGGGAAATTTGATGCATTGATGCAAAGAGGAGGGCACCACAAAATATTGATGTATCCATGGCCGCCCAAGCAAAGCTTTGTATATGGTATCAGAATTTATGATATGGAAGAGGACTGTGAAGTGAAAGTCATCGACAACCATTTCAAATTCAGCTGTCCCAATTGGTGTTTCTGACTTCTGGTTGAATCCAACTATTTTGAAATCTTGCACTCTTCTTAGGTGCATATGAAAATGAAATTTTTGGAAAGTTCTGAGAGGCATGATGCTGACAGCAGAGCCTTAATCAACCAGAATTCTATTGACGGATTGTCCATTTATCTTTCCTCTCATGTAGAGTGGCCTGTTGTGGTCATTTGTAGGCAGCAACATATCATCTTCAGTGAAGGTGATGGAAGCTGTGAATGACTCATAGGTATTTCTTGAATTTCTGCTGCATGAGCTGTTGGGATCGCTGTGTCGAGATCCGACCGAAAAACGCAGCGGAAAAAATATTCGGGATCGGATTTGTCCCGTTTCGATGAACAAAACAATACCGGAGTAAATCATATTTACCTTGCGCGGATTCGAATCCGCATTCATTTTCCGGTTCCGTCGGAGCGATGCCGCAAGTCGCGCAGATGCTCGACCTCTAGCGGTATCCATGCGGTTCTCCTCGCGATGGATCGTCCTCGCTTCCTCGCTCGTTGCGGCGTTCGTAGATCCCGTCTGACTGCGCGTAATTCGCCGCGACATACGGATTCTGATTCTCCCGTCGGACGGAAGGCGGAGCAGTCGAGAATCGCACGCCCAAAAGAGAGAGAAAGAGAGAAAGAACGAATGACGGCTAGGTCAGGGTTGCTAGCCCCCGACGTAGAATCTGTTCTTTTATAGTAAGTCTGTTTGCAGTTTTTTGTAAAAACCCAGACTTATCCGAAATCCTGTCGAATTATCCATCGACTTGAAAACCATTTGCGTGTGACCCTCTAGGCCCAAATACCAGTCCAGTTAATAGCCCATTAAGTCCAGTAACCCTTAACTGACCCACTGAATTAATTAATATCCTTATATTCAATTAATCAGCCGAATTTAATGTCCCACAATAAATTCGGACGGACTGCGGATCACGTTGGATGCCAAGCAACATCGCGTGATTCTGGATGGCACTGGGGTTATCGCAACCCTCTATTGGAACTTTTCTGTCATCGGTTAGAGCGCAGATACAATCCTTCATCCGTGCAATGTTCCCGAATCGACCTAGGGCATGGTTTACTGTTAAACCCTATTTGATCGATTCACTTGAATCAGATGCCGCTAATCTAAATCCGATAATTCCTTATCGATTACAGAGTCCGTCCTGGCCAGGGACTTTAAGCGCATCATTCTCGGAACATTCTTTCTCAAACTACCGAGAGCGGATGATCCCGTATTGAACACACAATTACCTTCGAGGGCATTTCCCTGAACCCGATCGCTTGACTTATTGATAACCCATGGTTAGGGATTCGTTAGTCAAGGTCAAAGTTCAGAAACCTACCAACAAGATATCTTTGGAGTCTCAGGTCCAAGTATCATCCACGCAACCGTGACAAATGAATCGAGCTGGTTAACAGTGAGGTGATTACCATCCAGCGATTCATAGTCGGATCAGTTCAGTGAACTCATTGTTAGGTTTTTCGGTTTCTCTGGATCGCTCACGCAGCGGAAACTAAAAAAATTACAGCGATCCGTTCCCGTTTCGAAAAACTAAAACAACGATTATCAGATAATCGATTCTCACTGTATGCGGATTCGAATCCGCAACCGTTCGGTTCCGTCGGTGCGACACCGCAAGCCGCGCAAGTGCCCGGCCTCTAGCGAAGTCCAAGCGATCCTCCTCGCGACGGATATCCTCACGTTCCTCGTTTTTCGCCGCCCACGAAAACTCCGCCGGTCGCCGCAACGATCGCCGCAACGCGCGGACGATTTCCCGTCGAACGGGATTCGGAGAAGCGGCGGAGCAGATCTGGATCTGTCTGGACGCCAGAGAGAGAGAGAAACTGAGGAGGGGCGGCTAGGGTTAGCAGCAGCTTGGCCTACTAAGCCCGTTCACTATGTTTTATACTAACTGCGCGGTTTTTCATAAAAACCCCCGGTTTATATAAAACTCACTTATTTATCCATCGCCTTGAGAATCATGTGCGTGTGACCCTCTAGGCCCATGTACCAGTCCAGTTAATGGCCCAACAAGCCCAGTGACTCCTCACTGGCTTTATTAATCAATTAATAACCCTTTATTAATTAATTAATCAATCGAATTGATGTCGCACATCGAATTCGATCGGGCCTCCGATCACGTTGGGTGCCAAGCAACACCGCGTGAACCCGGAAGGTATTTGGGGTTAAGCAACCCACTCTTGGAACCTTTCCGCCGACAGTTACCGCGTGGATATAATCCTTCATTCGTACAATGCTCTCGAGTCAACTCAGGGTATGGCGAGCTGTCAAACCCTAACCGGTCGACTCACTTGGATTGGATGCCGCTGATGAATATCGGAAAACTCCTTTCCCGATATTATTGTCTGCCCTGGACAGGGACTTTCGCGCATCCTTCCTAGAGCATTCTCTCTCTAAGTACCGAGAGCGAATGATTCCTTATTGACACACAATTCCCTTCGACGGTATTCCGCTGTACCCAATCCTTGGCGTATTAGAATCCCGTGGCTAGAGATTCGTAAACCAAGGTCAAAGCACAAAAGTCCACCGACAAGGTGTCCTTGGTGTCTTAGGTCCGAGGACCATCCACGCAACTGCGACAATAGAATCAAGCTGGTTGACAGTGAGGTACAATACCATCCAGCGATTCAGTCGGATCAGTTCAGTGAACTCATTCTCCAATGAGCACCTACATATTCGCCTTAGTGTCTCCACACAAGTGACTTATGAGATCAGTCACCCTCATCATATGAGCAGGAGTAATATGTACTAGTCTAACCGGATATCCGATGTCCTTCTCGGATATCCTCCGACTAGGAACAATTAAGAATATGTGTGTTTAAGTGATCAGTCTCATTAGTATGATCTCATCATAATCTGATCACTATAGCACATATTCACGGACTTCATTATGAAATGATAATTAATGCGATTTACACATAATGAATATTATGCCATTTTATTAATAAATGAACGATATTTACATAGTCAGATTGGCTTGTAGGCCACTTAAAACTAACAATCTCCCACTTAGACTAAAGCCAATCACGTTTATACAATAAGCCTATAGACTCTAGGTGACGCTCAAACACAATTTGAGCCAACGGCTTTGTCAGTGGATCTGCTACATTGTTGACGGATGGAACTCTTTCCACTACTACATCTCCTCTGGATATGATCTCTCTGATAAGGTGAAAGCACCTCAGAATATGCTTTGATTTCTGATGAGACCGCAACTCTTTCGCTTGCGCAATGGCTCCATTGTTGTCGCACAACAGTGGAACATGCTCAAAGATGCTGGGAACTACGCCGAGGTCGGTGATGAATTTCTTCAACCACACTGCTTCCTTGGCGGCTTCAGCTGCAGCGATGTAGTCAGCTTCAGTCGTCGAATCTGCAGTGGTTACTTGCTTGGAACTCTTCCAGCACACTACGCCTCCGTTCAAAGTAAACACGAATCCAGATGTAGACTTGCTATCATTTGGATCCGACTGGAAACTCGAGTCAGTAAAGCCTCGCAGTTTCAAGTCACCTCCTCCATAGACAAGAAACATATCCTTAGTTCTTCTCAAGTACTTAAGGTTGCATTTCACTGCCTTCCAGTGCTCTTCGCCTGGATCAGCCTGAAATTTACTCGAAACACTTAGAGCAACTGCAACATCAGGCCGTGTACATAGCATGGCATACATGATAGATCCTAGGCAGAGGCATAGGGTATTCTATCCATGAATGCCCTCTCATCAGGAGTCTTAGGAGACTGCTCTTTTGAGAGATTAATTCCATGTCTCATCGGTATGAGACCTCTCTTGGAATTTTCCATGCCAAACCTTTTGACTATGGTATCCATGTACAAGGATTGGGTCATTTCAAGCATCCTCTTTGATGTATCTCTGTAGATCCGTATTCCCAATACGTAGGATGATTCTCCCAAATCCTTCATGGAGAAGTTTTTCGACAGCCAGATCTTTACTGATGACATCATAGCTACATCATTCCCAATGAGTAGTATGTCATCTACGTAAAGAACTATCAAAGTGACTGCACTCCCACTGGTCTTCTTGTACACACAAGGCTCATCTTCATTCTTAATGAAGTCAAAAGACTGGACAGCCTCGTCAAATCTTATGTTCCAGCTCCGGGAACCTTGCTGCAGTCCATAAATGGACTTCTGAAGCTTGCACACTTTATCTGGAGATTCTTTGGATGTGAAACCTTCTGGTTATATCATATACATCTCTTCCTCAAGCTTACCATTGAGGAACGCAGTTTTCACATCCATCTGTCAGATTTCATAATCAAAATGTGCAGCAATGGTGAGTAGAACTCTGATCGACTTTATCATGGCAACTGGTGAGAAAGTCTCGTCATAATCAATTCCTTGCCTTTGACGATATCCCTTTGCCATCAACCTTGCCTTATAAGTGTCGATCCGTCCATCAGCACCGATCTTTCTCTTAAAGATTAAAGATCCACTTGCAACTGATGGGTACAATACCCTCGGGCAAGTCCTCCAAGTTCCAAACTTGGTTGGTGTATATGGACTGGATTTCTGAGTTCATGGCTTCTCGCCATTTCCCGGCTTCTGGGCCTTCTATGGCCTCCTGGTAGGTTTTAGGATCATCATCCTCATTATATTGTACCTTAGACTTACCTTCAACAATATGTCCCACATATCGTTCGGGTAGTCTAGGTACTCTACCAGATCTGCGAGGCTCATCTGTGTGTACCTGAACAGATTCAGGAACTGATATTTCATCTGATGATAATGCAGCTGTTTGGGGATCTGGAACCTCTTCCAATACTATTTTACTCCCACTGTCCTCCTAGAGAAGGTATTCCTCTTCCAAGAAGACAGTTTTCCTGGCGACAAACACCTTTTGTTCACCAGGATGGAAAAAATAGTATCCAAAGGTTTCCTTTGGATATCCCACAAACCTGCATTTATCAGTTCGTGATTCCAGCGTGTCTGGATCATGCCTCTTTACATGAGCAGGACAATCCCAGACTTTAACATGTTTAAATTCTGGTTTCCTGCCTTTCCATATCTCATATGGAGTAGAGGCTACAGACTTGCTGGGTACTCTGTTCAGTAGGTACGCTGCTGACTATAGAGCATACCCCCAGAGGGACACTGGTAATCCTAAAAAGCTCATCATGGATCGCACCATGTCCAACAAAGTGCGATTCCTCCTTTCTGATACACCATTCATCTGTGGTGTATATGGAGGGGTCAGCTGAGAAAGGATACCATTATCCTTTAAGAATTGTGTGAAGTTAGTACTCAAGTATTCTCCTCCTCGATCTGATCGAAGAGCTTTAATACTCTTTCCTAACTTCTTCTCTACCTCATCCTTGAACTTATCAAATGCTTCCGACTTGTACTTCATTAAGTACACATAGCCGAATCTGGATAAGTCATCGGTGAACGTGATGAAGTATGAAAATCCACCTTTGGCTTGGGTGGACATTGGACCACATACATCCGAATGTATTAGTTCTAAAATGTCCTTGGCACGTTCTCCATGTCCAGTAAATGGAGATTTTGCCATCTTTCCCATAAGGCAGGATTCACATGTTGCAAACGATTCATAATCGAATGCAGTTAAGTAACCATGCTTGTGCAACTTTTGCAACCTGCTTTTACCAATGTGCCAAAGTCTACAATGCCACATATAGGCTTGGTTCACACAATTCTTACTCTTCTTAAGAGCATTATCAATTTGAAGATTGTAATAAGAAACATCTAATAGATATAGACCGTTGACTAAAGATGCTGAAGCTATTGATTTATTACCATAATAAATCGAACAACTTCTATTCTCAATAGTCAACCTATATCCTATCTTGTCCAAACAAGATATTGATATGATGTTCTTTATTATGCTAGGAATATAATAACAATCTTCTAATAATAAGGTGTCTCCCGATGGAAGCTTGAGGTTTGCTGTCCCCACAGCAATCGCCGCAACTTTTGCGCCATTTCCTAGCCTCAATTCCACTTCACCTTGTCTCAGCTTGCGCTTACTTGTCAGCATCTGCACATCATGGCAGATATGAGAAGCACATCCGGTATCTAATACCCACGATGTGGAATCTCTAATTGATAAGTTGATATCTATCATATAGATATCTGAAGCTTCAGACAGCTTCACTCTTCCATGAGCTTTATCATGAAGGAACTCCTTGCAGTTCCTTTTCCAGTGATCACACTGCTTATAGTAGAAGCAGTCACCCTTCACTACTCTTTTGCCTTTGTCCTTCGATCTTATATCGTTAGCTATCATCTCTGCTTCAGGGGCATCCAATGCCGATTCAGCAGGAGGATCAGCTCCAGGGACAAAGTCAATGTGCTCAGATCTGAAGACATTCTTCAGGTTTCTGAACCAATCTGAGTAGATCAGGTAAGTCAAAACGGCATCAAGTATGCCACGGAGTGAGTTATTCGACGACATAATTCCCTACAGGAGATAAGTAAAATCTATTTAGCAGATGTTCAATTATTAAAATTTAAAACAAGACATGGTCTTTTGTTCAAGTTTAACTCCCAATAATTTCCGACGGACTGTATAACCCTCAGTTATACAGAACGGGAGACGCCGACAGTCTCCTAGTGGGGATCAGAATTTCAATGACTTGCACTACAGCCTTGTGGATAGCACAACAAACTGTAATACAATCAGAGAGCACCCAACTCATGGGACTTGCAACTCCTTGCAATATCTGATCATGGCTTCGGTCCCCAGAGATTTAATGGCCTTGTGGATAGCACAACAAACCATTAATTCTGGTCTAAGCTAACCATCGTTACGCGACGAGCATAGATTTGCATGCAGCCCTTGTGGATAGCACAACAAAGCTACATGGTTCCTCTACCCCGATCTATAGGCATCTAATGCCATAGCCACAGTTTATCCTCCCAATTAAGCAGGCCTTGTGGATAGCACAACAAACCTGCCTAAAGTGATTCGAATCCTATGACTATAACGAAGGTGGACCACGCGGTAAGTTCTTAACTACTCACGTTACGGCTTAGAGTTTATCTGAGGGTATTTAGATAACTTTTATCTTGGTCTCTCCTAAGTGATAGTATATAAATACATCGTATATATTTACTAAATACTATAACCTGCTTTGATTCATAATCAAAAGAAAACAATGCATCTCATACATGTCATTAGTGTGGTCATGGATAGCACAGTGGGTTTGACTGGAGCCAACAGTCAAACGCACACACAATCTAACACAACAATTATATTAGATATCCTGCAAACACAAAGGCAAGAGATCTCCATCTTTTCGCCTTCCTGGTTGCAGGTGTGGATCGTCCTCGCTCCTTCCTCAATTGTCTCGATCAGATTACATTAATTCTAGAATTACATGTAATTAGAAGAGAGCCTTATGGCGAGTACAAGAGAGAGGGAGGTAAAAATACATCGAAGTATGAGAGAGAGAGGTGCGCAGACCTCTATTTATTAACAATTAATAAAAATCATACATCCATGATCCGCACAATCCATTCATCACATGAATTATAAATTAAGTGCATATCCATGACCACGGTGTGTTTTAAACATCCCACACATGATTCAGTGCATTACATGGCTAAAATAAAAGAGTTTTTAAAATAAATAATTTTTAGCTTTCAGAAAGCTGGAATTCAATCAAAATTGGTATTTGAATTTCGAAAACTCATTTTATTAATCTTAACATGCAATTAAATCTCAATTTAAAAGCATTAAACACACATCACATGCGCACACACTCCAAATTAATAATTCCAGATTATTCCATGCATATTAGAACATTTCTAATAATCTAACACTTAGATTTAAACCCCATTAATAATCAAACAATTAGACTATTAAAAACTAATCTAACTCTTAGATTAATTCAACAAAGTTAATTAACAATTTAACACTTAAATTATTAATTAACTCTAATTATTAATTAACTACTAATCTAACTCTTAGATTAGTTAATTTAAAATTAATTATTAACTTAACACTTAATTAATAATTAACTTTAATTAATTAATATTTACTAATCTAACAATTAGATTAGAAGATTAATGTTAATCATTAAATTAACCCTTAAATTAATAACTAACAATAATAATTAAAGATTACTAATTTAACACTTAAATTAGTCATTTAAGTCAATTATTAATTTAACAATTAAATTAACAACTAACTTAAATAATTAATTAACAATTACATGAAACAATAGTTAATAATCTAATAATTAGACTAATAACTATTAATAACTAATTTAACATTTAAATTAGTTGAATTGAGGTTAATAATCAATTTAACATTTAAATTAATATTAACCCCAATTAATTAACAACTAATTGCTAATTAATCAACCCTTAAATTACTAAATGATTCAAAATCATTAATGCCAAAATAATTAAAATTGAATAATAAATTTGAATATCAAAACAATTTTGAATATCAAATCAAAATCAGATTTTAATATTATTTAAATGGGCAAATTAGTGGTTTAATAAAATTGGGATTTAAGGGGTTAGGGGTCAGCCCAATAGGGCCAATCAGGCCCGGCCCCAGCAGGGCCTGGGCTCGAGCCAGGCGCCTGGGCCCGAGCCAGGCGCGCCTGGGCTCAGCCCCGGTCCAGCCAGGGGCCTAGCCTGGTCGGACCGGCCTGCCGGTCCACCCTTAAACCGCCGCCCTGCCCACCTGAAACCCTAGCCCCTGGTTGCAGGTTGCAGGTGGCGGTTGGGTCTGTAGGCCGCCGGCCGCCGCCCCCCCCCCCCGGTGGCCTAGGTCCCGGCCGGCGGTGCCCCTGGCGCCGGCGACGTGCTCGGCGCCAGCAGGGCCGCCGGCGGTGGCCAAAGCAATAGCCGGCCGAGCCCCAAAAGATCCCCAAATTTCTGATTTTGCAGGGTTTTAAATCTGATTTGGGGCTCGATTTTGTAGCTCTTCAAGGCCACCATGGCGTCGGCTATCATGCCCGGTGTGTAGTGGTGACTATCACCAAGAGATCCAGAGATCTAACCCGCCATCCCAACGCTTGGGAGGCATGTACGAAGCCGCTAAAGTACCCCGGTTCATCATCTCATGAAGAACTCCGAAAACCCCAAAATAAAATCCAAAAAATCATAGAAAAATAATCAAATTATTTGTGTTCATCTTATGAACACTATTTCGTCATTTTAATCGGATTAAACGCATGGAATAACTCAAGAAAAATTAATTTCGGAAACCGAAACGGGACGAGAAACAGTGGAACTTGGCTCTGATACCACTGTTAGGTTTTTCGGTTTCTCCGGATCGCTCACGCAGCGGAAACTAAAAAAATTACAGCGATCCGTTCCCGTTTCGAAAAACTAAAACAACGATTATCAGATAATCGATTCTCACTGTGTGCGGATTCGAATCCGCAACCGTTCGGTTCCGTCGGTGCGACACCGCAAGCCGCGCAAGTGCCCGGCCTCTAGCGAAGTCAAGCGATCCTCCTCGCGACGGATATCCTCACGTTCCTCGTTTTTCGCCGCCCACGAAACCACCGCCGGTCGCCGCAACGATCGCCGCAACGCGCGGACGATTTCCCGTCAACAGGATTCGGAGAAGCGGCGGAGCAGATCTGGATCTGTCTAGACGCCAGAGAGAGAGAGAAACTGAGGAGGGGCGGCTAGGGTTAGCAGCAGCTTGGCCTACTAAGCCCGTTCACTATGTTTTATACTAACTGCGCAGTTTTTCATAAAAACCCCCGGTTTATATAAAACTCACTTATTTATCCATCGCCTTGAGAATCATGTGCGTGTGACCCTCTAGGCCAAAGTACCAGTCCAGTTAATGGCCCAACAAGCCCAGTGACTCCTCACTGGCTTTATTAATCAATTAATAACCCTTTATTAATTAATTAATCAATCGAATTGATGTCGCACATCGAATTCGATCGGGCCTCCGATCACGTTGGGTGCCAAGCAACACCGCGTGAACCCGGAAGGTATTTGGGGTTAAGCAACCCACTCTTGGAACCTTTCCGCCGACAGTTACCGCGTGGATATAATCCTTCATTCGTACAATGCTCTCGAGTCAACTCAGGGTATGGCGAGCTGTCAAACCCTAACCGGTCGACTCACTTGGATTGGATGCCGCTGATGAATATCGGAAAACTCCTTTCCTGATATTATTGCCCGCCCTGGCCAGGGACTTTCGCGCATCCTTCCTAGAGTATTCTCTCTCTAAGTACCGAGAGCGAATGATTCCTTATTGACACACAATTCCCTTCGACGGTATTCCGCTATACCCAATCCTTGGCATATTAGAATCCCGTGGCTAGAGATTCGTAAACCAAGGTCAAAGCACAAAAGTCCACCGACAAGGTGTCCTTGGTGTCTAAGGTCCGAGGACCATCCACGCAACTGCGACAATAGAATCAGGCTGGTTGACAGTGAGGTACAATACCATCCAGCGATTCAGTCGGATCAGTTCAGTGAACTCATTCTCCAATGAGCACCTACAGATTCGCCTTAGTGTCTCCACACAAGTGACTTATGAGATCAGTCACCCTCATCATATGAGCAGGAGTAATCTGTACTAGTCTAACCGGATATCCGATGTCCTTCTTGGATATCCTCCGACTATGAACAATTAAGAATACGTGTGTTTAAGTGATCAGTCTCATTAGTATGATCTCGTCATAATCTGATCACTATAGCACATATTCACGGACTTCATTATGAAATGATAATTAATGCGATTTACACATAATGAATATTATGCCATTTTATTAATAAATGAACGAGATTTACATAGTCAGATTGGCTTGTAGGCCACCTAAAACTAACACTCATTCACCAATGAGCACCTATAGGTCCAGCATAGTGTCTCCACACAAGTGACTTATAGGATCAGTCACCCTCATCATATGAGCTGAAGTAACCTATACTAGTCTATCCGGATGTTTGATGTCGTATCTCGAACATCCTATGACTAGGAACAATTACAAGTCTTCGGTCCTGTAATTATGATCTCATCATAATCCGAAGACTATTGCACATGTTCATGGACTTCATCGTGATACGATAAACACAGATCGAATTAATTACACACAATGAATTATTGCCATTTATTAATAATCTGAATAAGTACATAGTATCGGATTGGCTTTGAGACCATCTAATACTAACAATCTCGCACTTGGACTAAAGTCAATCACTTTTATACAGAATACCCATATTCTCTAAGTGACGCTAAAAAACATTTTGAGACAAAGGCTTTGTAAGTGGATCTGCTATGTTGTCGGCTGAGGGAACTCTTTCCACCACGACATCTCCTCGAGCTATTACTCTCTGATCAGATGAAAGCGCCGCAGAATGTGCTTCGACTTCTGATGAGACCTCGGCTCTTTCGTTTGAGCAATCTCCCCATTGTTGTCACACAATAGTGGGACGGGACCATATATGCTTTCCACCACACCAAGATCGCCGATGAATTTCTTCATCCATACAACTTCCTTGGCGGCTTCAGCAGCAGCAATATACTCGGCTTCCGTTGTCGAATCAGCAGTGGTTTTCTGCTTGGAACTTTTCCAGCTTACTGCTCCCCCGTTGAGTGTGAAAACAAAACCTGATGTTGACTTGCTGTCATCAGGATCAGACTGAAAACTCGAGTCATTGTATCCTTGCAGCTTCAAGTCTCCTCCTCCATAGACTAGAAATAGATCCTTAGTCCTTCTCAAGTACTTAAGGATGCATTTCACAGCCTTCCAGTGTTCATCACCTAGATCTGCCTTGTAACGACCCGTCATCCTATGACCGGAGACCCGATCACTAAATGGATGTCGGCCCATTAACTGCGGGTTCACACCCGGATCTCACACAACACATCTGGAGGAGTAAGCGTTAAACAAGGCTAAATATAACAATCTCACGGATTACAAGGAGAGTACAAGTGCGCAGGAAAGAGATTAACAATGTCCGTATACAGTCCAACAATAATTACATGGTCCAACAAATTAAATAAGTACAGGCAGAAGTAAAATACAACAACATCGGGGCATACCCCGGAACTGAGATAGCTGCTGGTCCGCACACCAAGGAGACGCCACACGCCATGAGGTCCACACCTAAAACCGTAGGGAGTGAGCCACACCAGAATTGGACTCAGTAGGGATCATCCGATCCCCGCCTCCCACTCACACACCCACAAGTTCAAGAATACAGATATATGGCAATTAAATAAGGCAGTAAACATGGCTCCCAAAACCTGATATGAAACGCACACACATGCAATGAAGCAGGAACAGTTCTCAGTAATCCGAGTAACCCCATACAATACCACGACTCAAAACCAAGGTCCAACGAAGCGACCAAACCACACTGTGAACCGCAGACAACGTCGCCTCACAACACCACCAACACTCACGCCTGTCCGCCCCTACAGTGTTCCGGGGCACCGTAGGGTGAGGCAGTGAGTCAAACTAGGACTAGCTGGGACTAGTGAACTACCACTGCCCAGCTACGTGTGCACACAAGCAGTCTAGACTACTGTCCTACCGACCGGACTTCCTCCACGCTAGGCCTCGGCGCTTCAGGAGGGCCCTGGGGACCGGCAAAACCCCCGTCAAGTCGAAGCTATAGGAACTACCCACAACCCTAACCTCTCGTGCTGCGTAAGGCCAATGGGCGAAGGGTACCACTCGTAACCTTGATCACAGGTCACATCAGGCCCAGTGGCTAAGGGGTAAAACAACTCCAACAGTACCACAACCAGCTCCACAGCAAGAAACGCGCCGGAAGCTGCCACGACAAACAGGGAAGCCCCGACTCGCTGAGACCAAACAATAGCCCCTCGGATAGTGCACCGGCTACTCCGGCCCGACGGGCTCAAGGTGGTTTTGCTTCTCTCAGCCAAAGGTAAAACAGAACATGTACCACTCCCCCACCGGTACGGCAACAATGCCTCACAGACACCAAGGCTCTGCCCCATCGGCACATGGTGACAAACGTAAACCACAGTTGTTCCAATTCCATATCCGCATGAGTTCACACACACATGACATGATTCCATCCACACAGTAAACCTCCGCCTTGATGTACAATTAAAGTATGCATTTGAACCATTCAACCGTGAAACATGTGTTAATAACAAGAGTTAATGCAATTCTGTCTTGAATCGCGTCGACCGAGGCCGACGCCATTCAAGTCCCTCAAACCGGTTCATTAAAACCCGACCTCAGGTTATGTCTTAAAACGCGTCGTCCCGGGAAGCCGCCCTTTAAAAGGCGTCAGCGTCCTCAGACGCCATTCACACCAAATTCCGAGATTGCAGAGACCTCAGTCGGGGTGATTTCTTGCCTAAATGGCGTCATGATGGCCCGACGTCCTTCTAAAAGGCGTCGTCCATACATGACGTCTTTTAGCGCCAGATTCCCCGAACTGACAGAGACTCGGTGGAGCGATTTCTGCCTAAAAGGCGTCATGATGTCCCGACGTCCTTCTAAAAGGCATCGTCCATACATGATGTCTTTTAGCGCCAGAAACCGAGTTCTGTCCTCAGCCCGAGGGCTCCCTTTTCACCCCCAAATGCCCCAAAATCAAACCAAACGGAGGAGGAAGAGGGGCAAGCTAAACCATCACAAATCCACATTTACAGAAACTCTCATCCCCATCAATGAAGCTCCTAAACATACTCGTTCTACCCCCAAACACATCATGCATCACATGAAAACTACGGATGAAACATGTATAATCCACGCAAGGTTCGTCCCCCTACCGGTTTTTGAACTCCTCCAAGCTCCGTGCCGCCGACCCGCCGCACCGCAGACCGCCGCCAGTACCCCCGAGGACGTCGCCACTCCGCCGGGACGTCGGCCGCCGTCCTGAGAATGGAACGCCGCGAAGGAAGTGGTGGTGGTAGAGGTGAGAGGTAGGGAGGTGTTGGAGTGGTGGAAGAGGAAGAAGAGGAAGGGAAAGGGGAAAAGAGAGGCGGAGAGGGCGGAGAGGGCGAGGAGAGAGAGGGTGAAGGCGAGAATGAGGGAAAGAAGGGAAGGCTCGCGGGGTCAATCAGAAACTGGCTAAAATGCGTCGACCGAGACGGACACCTATCAGACGACAGGATGGGCCGTACTGACAGTGCTCTGAAACGCGTCGACCACGACGGACGCCGTTCAGCTGACAAGACAGGCACCGTACACTGACATCGTAGGGTCGCAGTCTGAATGGCGTCGTCCATCATGGACACCGTTCAGACGACAAGACAGGGGCCGTACTCTCGCGGCCCGAAACCCGCCCACGTGGCACAACAACAACAGACTTAAATGGCGTCCACCCAGCCAGACGCCGTTTGAAAGGCGTCGTGTAGTGCAGACGTCATTCAATCAAAATTCTCAAGACTCCTTAGGGTCGAAACCAGGGGATCCGGCCCGAACCCGACCCGAATACTGAACCCGAACCCTCAGTCCTTACATGCCTGATGTCTGCTCGTAACACTTAGAGCATATACTACATCAGGTCTGGTACATAGCATGGCATACATGATGGACCCTATGGCAGAAGCATAAGGGGACTTTATCCATCATAGCCCTCTCTTCAGGTGTCTTGGGAGACTGACCTTTAGAGAGTGAAATTCCATGTCTCATCGGTATGAGACCTCTCTTGGAATTTTCTATGCCAAACCTTTTGACAATGGTTTCTATGTACATGGATTGGGTTAAAACTAGCGTCTTCTTTGATCTATCTCTATAGATCCGTATTCCTAATACGTAAGATGCTTCTCCCAAATCCTTCATGGAGAAGTTCTTTGACAGCCATATCTTTACTGATGACATCATTCCTACATCATTCCCAATGAGTAGGATGTCGTCAACGTAAAGAACCAGAAATGTGATTGCGCTCCCACTGTTTTTCTTGTATACACAGAGCTCATCTTCATTCTTAATGAAGCCATAAGATTTGATCGCGTCCTCAAATCTTATGTTCCAGCTTCGGGAAGCTTGCTTCAGTCCATAAATAGACCTCTACAACTTGCATACCATGTCTGGAGATTTTTTGGATGTGAATCCTTCTGGTTGTATCATGTACACCTCCTCCTCAAGGTTTCCATTGAGGAAGGCAGTCTTCACATCCATCTGCTAGATTTCATAATCATGGTAGACAGCAATGGCGAGAAGAATTCTGATAGACTTAATCATAGCAATGGGTGAAAAGGTTTCGTCATAGTCAACACCTTGTCTTTGACGATAGCCTTTCGCCACTAATCTTGCTTTATAAGTCTCAATACGTCCATCTGCACCGATCTTTCTTTTAAAGATCCATTTGCAGCCGATAGGTACTATACCATCGGGTAAATCTACCAAGTTCCAAACTTGGTTGATGTACATGGACTGTATTTCAGAATTCATGGCTTCCCACCATTTCCCGGCCTCTGGACTTTCAATGGCCTCCTGGTAAGTCTTAGGATCATCATCCTCATTATAGAGTATCCTTGAACCATCCAAACTAATATGTCCTACATATCTTTCTGGTGGTTTAGGTACTCTTTCAGACCTACGAGGTTCCTGTGTATCATTTTGAACAGGTTCAGAAACTGACGGTTCATCTGATGAACCATTGCCAGTTTGTGGGTCTGGAATTTCTTCCAGAATCACTTTGCTCCCACTGTCCTTCTGGAGAATATAATCCTCTTCCAGAAAGACAGCTCTCCTGGCCACAAACACATTTTGTTCGCCAAGATGATAAAAGTAATATCCATAAGTTTCCTTTGGATATCTCACAAATCTGCATTTGTCAGTTCTGGATTCCAGCTTATCTGCGTCATGTCTTTTAACATGAGCAGGACATCCCCAAACTTTAACATGTTTAAGGTCTGGTTTCCTTCCATTCCATATCTCATATGGAGTGGTTTCAACAGATTTGCTAGGTACTTTGTTCAGGATATACATAGTCGAGCTAAGTGCATATCCCCATAAGGACACTGGTAATTTGGACATGCTCATCATGGATCACACCATTTCCATTAATATGCGATTTCTCCTTTCTGATACACCATTCATCTGAGGTGTATAAGGAGGTGTAAGCTGAGAAAGGATACCATTATCCTTTAAGTATTTAATGAACTCTGTATTCAAGTATTCACCACTCCGATCAGATCGGATGGTTTTTATACTCTTTCCTGTTTGTTTTTCTACTTCATTCTTAAATTCTTTGAATTTCTCAAAGGCTTCAGATTTATACTTCAATAAGTATATATATCCAAACCTTGAGTAATCATCAGTGAATGTAATGAAGTATGAGAAACCACCAATGGCTTGGGTTGACATAGGACCACATACATCTGAATGTATGAGTTCTAATATGTCTTTGGTTCATTCTCCAGTTCCACTAAATTGAGACTTAGCCATTTTACCCATTAAACATGACTCACAGGTTGTATATGATTCATAATCAAATGGATGTAAGTATCCATCTTTATGCATCCTTTGGAGTCTGTTTTCACCAATGTGTCCAAGCCTACAATGCCACAAGTAGGCTTTGTTCATTTCATACTTACTCCTTTTAATTGAAGAACCGATGTGTAAATTGTCATGAGACACATTCAATAGATACAAACCATTGGACAAAATAGTAGAAGCTATTAATTTATTTCTGAAATAAATTGAACAACTATTGTTCCCAAAATTTAAATTGTATCCAATTCTATCCAAGGATGAAATAGAAATGATATTCCTTATTATGCTAGGTACATAATAGCATTCATCTAATAAAAATGTGTCTTCGGATGGTAGCTTGAGCTTCACTGTCCCCACAGCGATCGCCGCAACTCTTGCGCCGTTACCTAGTCTCAGCTCCACCTCACCGGTCCTCAGCTTACGCCTTCTTGTCAGTGCCTGCACAGAATTGCAGATATGAGATACACATCCAGTATCTAATATCCATGATGTACAATCTCTTATTGAAAAGTTTACATCTATCATATAGATACCTAAAGCGTCCTGCTGCTTCACAGTTCCTTGAGCCTTGTCCTTGAGGTATTCTTTGCAATTCCTCTTCCAATGCCCTTTCTGGTGACAGTAGAAGCAATCACCTTTCTCAGCACTTTTACCTTTGTCTTTCTTGGCAACCTTTGCCTTTTTCTGAACCTTGTTCTTATTCTTTTGAAAAGCTTGGACTGCAAGTCTTTTTCTGTTGGTCTTACCAACCATGAGGACTTAGGGTTTATCCTTCACAAGGTTCCCCTCAGCAGTCTTTAACATGTTCAGCAGTTCAGTTAAGGTGGCCTGGATTTTGTTCATATTAAAATTAACAATGAACTGAGTATATGACGGTGGAAGTGAAGACAACATGAGGTCTGTGTGCATCTCCTTGGGAAGTGTAATCCCAAGATCATCCAGCCTCTCTACTCACTCAATCATCTTCAGCACGTGATTCTGTACTGAAGTTCCCTCTGCCATCTGAGCTTTGAACAGATTCTTCGATATCTCATATCGTTCGATTCTGCTCTGCTCACCAAATAGCTCCTTCAAATGGAGTATGATGGATCTAGCATCCATCTCTTCATGTTGCCTCTGCAACTCATTGCTCATAGAGGCTAACATGTAGCATTGGGCCATGGTGGAATCTTCCTTCCATTTTTCATACGCTATCATTTCCTCCTCTGGAGCATCTAATGCTGGTTTAACAAGAGGTTCATTATCCAAGACGTAGGCAATCTGCTCAGACCTGAGGACTATCTTCAGGTTTCTGAGCCAGTCTGAGTAATTGGTGCCTGTCAAACGGTTGGCATCAAGTATGCCTCGCAACGGGTTATGGTCGACATTCTCGCCTACAGGAGATAATCAATTGATAATTAGCAGATATTAAGATTAACTAAAACAAGATATGGTCTTTTATTATCTAGTTTTACTCACACTAATTTTCAACGGACTGTATAACCTTCAGATATACAGAACGGGAGACGCCGACTGTCTCCTAGTGGGGATCAGAATCTCCAAGCATCACAGTATGACCTCGGGTAAACACGTAGTATCATACCACTATCTCAGAGCAATCATCTCATGATAATTGCAACTCCTTGCAATATCCGATCATATTTCGGCTCCCAAGTTTAATGGTCCCGGATAAACACAGTAGACCATTATCCCCGGTCTAAGCTTTACCATCAATACGTGACAGAGTAAAGTAGAAATATAATTCCCGGGTAAACACGTGGATAACTATATCGTTCCTCTATTCTTATCCAAAGACATCTAATGCCATGATCAACAGTCCTCTTAACAGACAATGGCAGACCTCGGGTAAAAACATAGTTTGGTCTCATCCTAGTGTGGTCATGGACGGCACTGCAGTTTGACTTGAGCCAGTCAGTGAAACGCACACACATACACAATATAACAACTTATATCATGAGTCTGCAAACCCATGGATTCAATGAACTCCTTCATTTTCATCTGGTCGGCAGTTGTGGATCATCCTCGCTCCGCGCGTAGCCGCCTCGATCAAATTACATCATAATTCTCAATTACATGATAATTTAAATGAGGAAGCCTTCTGGCGATTACATCAAGGAGGAAGGTAGAAGTACAATGGAATATGAGAGGGAAAGGTTCGCAGACCTCTATTTATTAATAAACAATAAACCACACAATCACATTCCACATCCACAATTAATGCTCGTCCATGACCACCATGTGTTTTAGTTAAACAAACCACACATGAATTGCACATCAAATGGCTAAATAAAATTTTCGAAAATAATAATAATTTCAGGTTTCATAAAACCAGGGGCCAAACAAAATTTGGATTTGGAATTTTTCGAAAATTTTTCAATAAGTCTAAGCATGCTAATTTAAATCTAATTCAAATAAGCAAACTAATGCACATCATTAAAACAAAATTAAACAAGCAATTAACAACACATCAAATGTGTATGTTAACCAAATAGATCAAATCCCTCTTATTATTCCATGCCATTACTTAATGTAATTAATTTAACATTTAAATTAATTTGCATTGACCACATCATATCTAACAAATTAGATAATCAAAATCAACAATTAACTTGTCAATTCTTAATAGATTCTTAATCTAAATCGGCCCCAATAAATATCAAAAATAGTTTTTGAAAATTTAAATTCTGGAAAAACAATTTTTCAAAATAATTGGATTCAATCGGGCTATAAATAAAGGAAAAAAAAATCAACCTGGCCGGCCCAACCCTATGCTGGACCTGGGTCCGGCAATGGGCCGAGCCCAGCCAGCAGCTGGGCTCGGACCCAGACCGGTCCCTGTGGCCGGTCTGGTCCGGGCCAGCCGCTGGGCTGGCTCGGGCCCTTGCCCGGCCCGGCCCAGCAAGGGCCGGCCCCGTCCCTTTCCTGCACGCAACTAGGAAATCCTAGTTGCGTGCAGGAAAGGGTGGGCGGCGCCGCCACTGGCCACTTGCCCAGCAGGGCCAGGCGGCGGGGCCACGCCGGGGCACCGCCCTGTGGCCAGGGCCCGGGCGACGGCGCCGGAGGAGCCTGGTCAGCCGGCGATGCCCCCCCCTGTTCTTAACCGAAGGAGATGGAGAGAGTGGGATGGCTCCCGGCTCCATCCGACACCGGTCAACAAGCCGATGATGTCCAGCAACCCTCTGGGAAGGATTTGTGTCGTCGGTGAGCCACTCCCAAACGATTTGGGATGTTTGTGGGGATCAAAAACACATGCCCGTTCTTCGTCCCACGAAGAACATAACATATCCCACATTATAATTTTTCTTGGCAAAAAAAAAAAATTCTTTTCATAGAGTTCATCGAATGAACAATATTCTTGCAAGGAAAAATTAATAACAGCAACAAACAGCATGGAATATTAACCTTAACGAACGATCTATTCGTTGGCCGAAACGGCAAAAACACAATGGAACCTGGCTCTGATACCACTGTTGGGATCGTTGTGTCGAGATTCGACCGAAAAACGCAGCGGAAAAAATATTCGGGATCGGATCTGTCTCGTTTCGATGAACAAAACAATACCGGAGTAAATCATATTTACCTTGCGCGGATTCGAATCCGTGTTCGTTTTCCGGTTCCGTCGGAGCGATGCCGCAAGTCGCGCAGATGCCCGACCTCTAGCGGTATCCACACGGTTCTCCTCGCGATGGATCGTCCTCGCTTCCTCACTCGCTGCGGCGTTCGTAGATCCCGTCTGGCTGCGCGTAATCTGCCGCGACATGCGGATTCTGATTCTCCCGTCGGAAGGAAGGCGGAGTAGTCGAGAATCGCACGCCCAGAAGAGAGAGAAAGAGAGAAAGAACGAATGACGGCTAGGTCAGGGTCGCTGGCCCCCGACGTAGAATCCGTTCTTTTATAATAAGTCTGTTTGCAGTTTTTCATAAAAACCTAGACTTATCCGAAATCTTGTTGGATTATCCATCGACTTGAAAACTATTTGCGTGTGACCCTCTAGGCCCAAATACCAGTCCAGTTAATAGCCCATTAAGTCCAATAACCCTTTACTGACCTACTGAATTAATTAATATCCTTATATTCAATTAATCAGCCGAATTTAATGTCCCACAATAAATTCGGACGGACTGCCGATCACGTTGGATGCCAAGCAATATCGCGTGATCCTGGATGACACTGGGGTTATCTCAACCCTCTATTGGAACCTTTATGTCATCGGTTAGCGCGCGGATATAATCCTTCATCCGTGCAATGTTCCCGAATCGACCTAGGGCATGGTTTACTGTTAAACCCTATTTGGTCGATTCACTTGAATCAGATACCGCTAATCTAAATCCGATAACTCCTTATCGATTACAGAGTCCGCCCTGGCCAGGGACTTTAAGCGCATCATTCCCGGAACACTCTCTCTCAAACTACCGAGAGCGGATAATCCCGTATTGAGCACACAGTTACCTTCGAGGACATTTCCCTGAACCCGATCGCTTGACTTATTGATAACCCATGGTTAGAGATTCGTTAGTCAAGGTCAAAGTTCAGAAACCTACCAACAAGATATCTTTGGAGTCTCAGGTCTAAGGATCATCCACGCAACCGTGACAAATGAATCGAGCTGGTTAACAGTGAGCTGATTACCATCCAGCGATTCATAGTCGGATCAGTTCAGTGAACTCATTCACCAATGAGCATCTATAGGTCCAGCATAGTGTCTCCACACAAGTGACTTATAGGATCAGTCACCCTCATCGTATGAGCTGAAGTAACCTATACTAGTCTATTCGGATGTTTGATGTCCTATCTCAAACATCCTATGACTAGGAGCAATTAAGAACATGTGTTTATAAGTCTTCGGTCCCGTAATTATGATCTCATCATAATCCAAAGACTATTGCACATGTTCATGGACTTCATCGTGATACGATAAACACAGATTGAATTAATTACACACAATAATTATTGCCATTTATTAATAATCTGAATAAGTACATAGTATCGGATTGGCTTTGAGACCATCTAATACTAACATGAGCTTCAAAAATTTGAGGAGTTTTTAAAGCTGCAATGAGAGCCTTTCGCAATTCCTCACTGAGTGACAAAACTTCCCACACAGTAAATTTAGATGGCAATCTTTTTAGTAGGCCGATGACTTTCTTTTTTACTTTTTCATTATCATGGACTTCTAGAGAGGCAACCTGAGGGTCTTGTTCTTCAGACGGCTGCTGCTGGACTTGTTTACCTTTCTTTGCAGACTTTTGAACTGTCATAAATTCATATAAAGAGGGTAACACCCCATTTTCTTGATCAGAATTTTCGGGATATAGCCCGACCGGAGGCGGGATTTGAATATTTCTTTTTGACAAAGGCATGGATTCCATTCCTTTGAATTTTGGTTCTGGGATAACATATGGTGTTTCCCCTTGCAGCTGGATAAATTTTTGAGTGGTAGCCAATGGAGGCTTCCGTCCCCACTTGTTGCCAAAGCGGGTGACATGTTGCTCATTTGGAGTTGATGTAGAGCTTTCCATCACTTCCATTTTTGGAGCAAGGAAGATTTCTTCCTCCTCGTCATCTTCACTTTCATTTATTGTTGAGATAGTGTTGTAAGACATGACAGTGCAAATGCCTTCCTGCTCTTCTTTCTCATTTTCTTCATTACCATCAGTCTTCGGCTTTTTGACTTCATGTTCCCAGAATAGGACATCTTCATGTATTTGCTTCATTTTCATATTTTGGAGTTTCTCCCATGGGATATAATGCTTCAGCTTTGTTGGCTTTCTTTGAGGCTGTTCATATTCATCCAAGCTGTCTATTAGCTGTTGCAACTTTGACAGCGGATCTTTATCCTTAGGTAGAATTGGTATTGGTGTTTCTCGTTTTCTTCTACTGTTGGTAACCCTCCTTACAGTACGGGGATCTACCTATTTCCATATACTGCTTGCTGGAGCAGGATAACTTGAACTTGATTGGGATATCTTCTGTTGAGAGAAAGACATACATTGTTTTTTTCCTGAATTCACGGCTCTAACTGGTGTAGATAAAGCCATTTTGGACATATCGGATATCATATTATCCAAATTTGGTGGAGGGACGGGTTGAACATATGTCGGCCGTCGTGGAATACCTTCATGAATATATACTTTTGATGATTTTTGCTTGATATGAGATCTTGGCTTCTTTTTGACTGTTTGCCATTGAGATGCTTGGAGTGGTTGAAGTACCAATTGCTCATAGGTGGCTTGGGTGCTTTTTTCTGCAGTTTCTGAGCTTAATGACTGGTAAATAGGAACCATATGATGCACATTTATAGATGCCACATTTGCTTTTGTCCAGGCATGAGGCTGCAGAGGATCGACAAGATGATCTCCCATCTTCAGAACACTTTTCTGAATTAATTTTTCAACTGCATCTTTGAACACATAGCATTCTTCAATAGGATGTCCCATGATTTGGTGATATGGACAATAATTTGGATCGTTAGATCTTTTGGCATCTTCTAGCCTCTTCGACTGTGGTAACACAATCTGATTGTATTTTAGTGCCCATTCAAATAGGACACGAGTTTTGTCTTTTGGAAAGCTATATGGCTTGTTCATTCTGTCTCTGAGAGAGGATAAGGCTTGGGCTTCTTTCTCTATTGTTGCTGGTTTCGGCCTAGATGGTTGGACCTTTCTTTTGTTGCTCCGTGATGAATGCTGATAAATCTACTGTATTTGACTCGCGTGGAGCATTTCTTCTATCAAATTTTCCTTTGTTGTTGCTTGGTTCACTTCTGGATCGGCTCAGAAAACTTTCAACTTCTGATACCACAATATTCAATTTGTCAAAAGACTTGATTTTAATGGCTACCAACCTTTCAAGGACTTCATTTTTCAAATTACTTTTTCATATCACCACTGCATCTTCTTGACATGGTGGTCTTTTGCATTTCATGCTAAGATTTCTCCACCTAGCAATGAATTTGGAAGCATTTTCATTGTTTTCTTGTTTCACAGTATATAGCTCTGCCAGAGTGATCTCTCTCTCCACCAGATAAAATTTATCTTGAAATTGCTTCTGAAGGTCGGCCTACCCAGCAATAGATCTAGGCCGAAGAGAAGAATACCATTCAAATGCGAGTCCAGTTAATGAAGACCCGAAAAATTTCAGCATATAAGATTCATCAGTGGCTAGGTCTCCCATTGCCCCATTATAATATGCCAAGTGTTCTTTTGGATTTCCTTGGCCATTGAATTTTTCAAACTTGGGCACTTTGGTCATTCCCAGCGGGAGCCTCTTCATAGCATGATGCATCGGATACGGGACTTTATACACATCATATACCGTGGAGGTACCTTCCACTCTTTCTGCCAGCTTCATATCAATGAGCTGTTCTAACATTAGCCTTTGAGCCACAACAGGATCTGCTGGATTTGGGAAGAAATTTACTCCCTGAACTTGGGATACTTGAAATGGCAAATTTGAGTTCAAATGGTCTTGCAATACTGTTGTAGGAGCAGCTTGGCTATTGGACACTTGAATATGTGCAGGTGTTTCATTTATAGGCATAGGCTTAGATGACTGTATGGATATATTTAGTAGATTTTGAGACGGAGGAGGTGGAACTGGAGGGTTAGCCACCCGAGGATAAGAGAAAGTTGAAGCACCTCCTTCTTTACCACCCCATCCTGCCCCCTGTGTTTGGACATCTTTTTCTTTCAATTGCTTTTTCAACAACTCAATTTCTTGTAATAACAACTGAGTTATGCTTGATTCTACTTCTTTTTGCTGACTGATTTGCTGTGGAAGCTGCTGCTCTGCTGGTGCAGAAAGAGCTTCTCCTGATGCTTCAATGACATTTGCAGATAGCTCCGCTTCCTCGTCAATGTTTTCCAATAGGGTAGGAAAATTTTGGGCAACTATAGCTGCCGCTTGCATTCTTCGGGTAACTAGACCCGGCCTTGAGGCTAAATCTCTGATTTCTTCTGGATCTTCAAGGAGTACCGCATACTTGTTGATAGTATGACATGAATAAATTATCAGGCTTCCTTAAGTGAATTCTGCTGATCTCCTTGTGGAAGGAGGTTTCTGCTGCAGCCTTTGGAATACAGATGTTTTCGAAGGCTTTTTTGGCTTTTCTTTTTCATATCTTTCTCTTGGCTTCCTTCTTTTTGGCAACTCAGCATGAGGCAGCTGCCTTTGAATTGGTTTCTATATTTGCCGCCTTTGTGACTAAAAGACCGGCTTTGATTTTTCTTGTGCATATTGATCTTCTTGATGTTTGGGCACCCAAATTTGTTTTGCTGGTGGCTTTTGACAATATTTTGTCCCATAACAATAAGCTGGTTTGGGATTTCTTTCTTGCTTTTCATACATCTGAATCTTAATTTCCTTTTTCTTTTCTTTCATTTTTCATTCTTTCTCTGTCCATGTTTTCAAAGACCTGGAATGAGTTTTGAACTGGAATATTTGGAACCAGTCGGTCTTCGGAAGTATCAACTTTGCTGCCGTCTAGAAAGATCCGCAGGCTCCCAACAAGAATTGATTTTTTGGTCCTAGACCATTGTGCAGAAACTGCCTTTGAATTGAACTGGGGATTTTGACCCTTTCGGATATTTCCCCGATATTGTCTTGAAGATGATGCAGCAAGACTGTGAATAGTCCAGCAACTGACTACTTGCGCTTAAGGTATATCAGATATAATCTCAAGTTGCATGAAGACAACCCCGAGAAAATTCGGAAAACCAATAACGGGAGGGAAGCTCCCGAATGCCACAGGTACCACCAAGTAGCCATAACGAGCATGGTTCTCGACCACCAGAGGGCCGAAGAAAACTTTCGATTCCATTGAATCTCCTGTAACACAACAAAGAGATAATCAATAACTTCAAAGAATGGGTGTTATCCTTATTCTTCCGACGAGAAGATGAAGGGAGGACAGGTCCCACCGGGCGTGCCAAAAGAGATTGTCGTACATTTTTTAGGGAAAAAATGCACTTGATCTTGATTTTTTTATTTAGATTTAGATTTGTTATTTGTGCGCTCTACCTGACTCAATCAGATGAATGCGTAGTTCTTCGATCCAATCCCGCTACCCATAAATGGAATAGCGTTAATTACATCCTCCTAAGAGGAAAACCTTTGATTAATCGTCGGAAGAATAGAATAACACCCTTTGAAATGATATAAGTAAGATATACAAGATTGCATTCGAAAAATGAATGAATTTCAGTTTTTATTTGAGAAGAAAGCTTATTTTTTAGTTTAAAGTTGAGTCTACGCAAGACTTGATTTATTGATTTTTATTGATGGATGATGATGAGAGACATTTTTAATCTTTTTGGATTGATTTATTTAGATGCATTTGAAGATTTGTTGAATTTTTTAAGTTTGGAGGTGAATATGAAGTTGAGTCTGCGCAAACTCATTTGTTACCAATGAGAATGCTTGTATTTATTTTGATTTTTTATTTGTGAGAGGATTGGAGATCTTTTTTTTTTGTGATTTTTTGATTGAAGTAGATGACATTTTTTATCAAGAAAATCTAATAAACATTTCTTATTGTGTTTTTTCAGTTTTGAAGTGAAGAGACTTTAGAAAAAGTATTTTTTATGTTTGCTTATTTGATTTGAGTGAAAATGCTTCAAAGACTTATGTTTTTTATGTTTTGAATTGGTAGGTTTTTTGAGAATGAGCAAGGTTGAAGTGAGGCTTCTTTTAGGTATTTTTTATGTTTTGCAAAAGGACAAAAATGAGTTTTATTTTGATCTTTTATTTATAGAAAGTATTTTATTTTTATCTTGGGGTTTTTGATTCAATTTTAAATTAATTAGAGATGAAAAGATTAGATTTTACTGATTGGGGGTTGAGTCTGCGCAGGGTAGCGCAGACTCATTTGTCACAAGCCTATTTTTTCAGTTTTTTAGGTAATTTCAAGGGAAAAGTTATCATTTTTTGTTTGGGTTTTGATTTTTTAAAAATATAGGGTTTATTCTTAAGATTTTGGTTTGATTTGATGGTAATTTAATGGCCAAAATATCAGATTTTAGGAATTTAAGGTTGAGTCTGCACTATAGAGCGCAAACTCATTGTTTATCAAAGTGTTTAAACATTTTTTATATTTTTTGAAAAAGGATTTTTAAGCTTTTATTTAGTTTTTTGAATTATATAAAGTATGAAGTTTTTATGTAAATTTTTGGATTTAATTTGGAGGGAAATTAAGGTAAAAAAGGGCAATTTTGGGATTTCAGGGTTGAGTCTGCGCAGGGTAGTGCAGACTCATTTGTCACCAATTTGTTTTGAGTTGTTTTATGCATTTTTTCAAGAACAACTTGGTGTTTTTATTTGATATTCTGATAGATAAGAATAAAGTTGATTTTTATAGGGCTTTATATCATCTTTTAGTGGTCGAGAAGTTAATTTTTTATTTTTTGTGAATTTCAGGGCTGAGTATGCACTAGGATCCGCAGACTCAAGTCTGAACTTAGAATTTTTTGTTTTTTTTGAGTTATTTTATTAGATTTTTGGTGGGATAACTTGATTTTATGTTTTGTTTGATGATGATTAACAGATTTGGTGCTGCGGGCATGGTTTGGGGGCCAAGAGATGAGGTTTTGGCCTTGGGATTGATGCGCAGACTCAAGGTTAAAGAAGATTTTGTGCAGGATTCTTGAAAAGATGGAACCTCCTAAGGTTGAGGATAATTCCAAGAGTTTCAAAGAGCTGGAGGGTTTCAAATATCAAGGAGACAAGAAAAATGGGTTTGAGTCTGCGCAAGGGGTGCGCAGACTCAGCTGAAGTTGTGATTTTTTGTTTATTTTGAAGAGATTTGGATTCTTTTTTGTAAATGGATGTTTATTTAAATGACATGGAGTGTTTGATATATGATTGTGAGTGATTTGAGCAATTTGTTTTATTGTTTAGTTGACTTTTTCATTTGAAATGAGCTTATGAAAGGTGTGAAGACTCAACTTGTGTTTGGAATTTTGTGTTTATTTAAAAGGGAGAATGTCTATTTTTTAACCTTTTCTGATTTAAATATAATCTAAATTTTGTTATTTTGAATCATTTGAGCCATAACCAATGTCCTTTGTCCAAGAATCCATCACTTGACAGTTTTTGGGTTGAGTCTGCGCATGGGTGCGCAGACTCAAGTCTGAAAATGGTTTTTTGAGTTTCCTGCATAGTTCAAGCTGAAATTAAATCCATCAAGGAGTTAGTTTCAACCATTAAAGTTAGAATATGAAATCCGGAATGGAGAAAAAACAGATTGTACCCCATTCCCAATTGAATTTCCATGGTTATAGGTGCGCAGACTCAAAATCTGAGCATAATTTCAGGTTTACACCTCTTTCAACTTGAAGTGATCCAAGAATCACCACAAATTTGGGGAGGATAACACTGAGAAGTCTTAGAAATTGAGTATGGCTACATGAGGCCTTTTCAAGGAGTGATTTTTATGTGGATTTCTTCAAATGACATGATTTCTTCATATTTATCTTATTCTACTTAGATCACTTTATAAAGCATTAAAAATGCTCAATATAGTGATTCCAAGTTGAATTTCAACCTTTCATTAGGAAAACCCAATGAAAATGTTTAAGATCTTCATGAAGGATCATGGCATGAAGGGACCCGAAGGACCAACTCCCTTAAAGGGATATGTAATGGCTAATGGACCATAGGGATGGCTATAAAGGGGGGCGTGCCGAGCATTCAACCACTCACCCAATGGGTGTCCTTAATGCCTTCAAGATGTAAGAAAAATCCACAAGGGGTAATCCAAAGTATCTCTACATTTGGGGAGTAAGGAACTCCACCAATTTCCCTAGAGGATCACATGTAGCCACGAACCATGGAGGTGGCTATAAAGGGGGGCGTGCCGAGCATCCAATCACTCACCTAAAGGGTGCCCTTAATGCCTTCGAAATGAAAGGGTTATCCACAGGGAATCACCCATTCCATTTCTTCATTTGGGGAGCAAGGAACTCCACAAACTCATTGGGACTTTGGGACACATCATCTAAATGAACCCATGGAAATGGGAACACAAAAATGATGTTTTTTGTATGAGGGCCCTTGATGGGTTACCCAACATTGGATTGTTGGCACCCTTAGATCGGGACATCCTTGGAAAACATCGGAAAACACTTAAAACCTTAAAACATATGGCAAAACTTCGGTTTGAAACATTAAGGACTTAACAACCCAAAGTCCAAGCCATTTAGAACCTTCATTGGGCTTCAAAGGGACAACCCTACGTCCAAGGAACATTTGGACAGCTTGGGGGAGGATCAAAGAATCACCTCTAACCCGAAAACCAACTTGAAAGAGGCGCAGACTCAAAACCTACAACTGGCGCTGAGTCTGCGCAGGGAGGCGCAGACTCAACACTGTAGCACCTGCAAACGCAGACTCAGGCTGAAACCTGGATTTTCGGTAAAAAATGGGTTTAAATCTAACCCAAATGATGAAAAATAAAGTATAAAAGGTACAAGGCCTAAAATATTTATTTAAAATATATTTTAGATGTATTTCTTTAGGAAAATATCCTGAAAACTTGAATATGAACATATAAGAAACTTAGGGATATTTTTTATTTTTTCCATAGATTTCTTCTTCTTGGCTCCATGTTGGAGGGTTTCTACCCAAAGAATCTTATCCTCAACTAGTGAGGGAACCTCCTTGGGAACCTCTAGGGCCTAAATCCTTAGCCATTAAAGGAAAAAATCCAAACAAAACCCATTCGGTTCCAACATGAAAACATAAACTTAGATCTTAATATATATGAAACTTAGGGAATTTCTCTTGATGTTTGGCCTTGGGAGAACATCATCTATGGAGGGGATGTGCTCCTAAGGGTCATGGAAGGCCAAGCCACCTTGAAAAACCCCAAAACCAAAGACAAATAAATGAAAAATCAGTTTTCAGAAAATCTGGACAGCAAAGCACATTTTGGGTCATATTTCCATATTTAGGGGGTTGCAAGGCTTGAGGAGACCATTTATATAAACTAGAAAGGCCTCTCTACCATCCCCATATGAAAAACACATGCCTTATGAAGGAAAAAATAGCATAAAAGCAAGATAACCAGCAGATTCACAAAACAGACACAGGAAATCTGAACTTTGCATTTCATTACTTTCAATCACCATGGATGAACATCAAGAGGGAGATAGAAGTTTCTATGAACATCAAAATGAAGGAAAACATTATAAGAAAGCAAGGAGACAGAGATAGACCCCTTCTTCACCCCCACTCTACCTTGGAGAGGGGATGAGAAGGGAGAATAGCTCTTGAAACCTACAATCTTGCTCTCTTCTTCTCTATCACTCTTCCTTTCTTTTTCTCTTCTACTCTAACTCTTTTTTCTCTCTTGGGATGCAGGAAATGGAGGGGAAGGAGGAGGGAGACGTGCTCCTCCAAGCTCTCGCACTTTTCTTCTTCTCTTTTCTCTTTTTTGGGATTTTTGTCTCCAACTTTTTCTTGTTAGGTAAAGTTGGGTTACTTTTTGGGGGTAGATTAGGCATCCATTAGCCTTGGATTAGGGATAAGAAACCCCTCTTGAGAGCCTTCCAATGAGGCCACAATACTTGGAGAATCATGATTGGCTTCTCCTTTTGTTTTTCACCTACCCTCTTCTAGAAGAATCTTGAGGGGGGGACCACTTGCTTTTCTTCTTATCCTCCTTTGGGCAGATTTGACCATGGGCCAAAGGGATAAGAATAGGCCATGGAGGGGACCATTTGGGCCCTTTTGAAGGCTGCCACGAAATTGGGCTTTGGCCTTTACTTTTTGGGCCCAAATTGGCCCTATTAGGCTTCTTTTGCTTGAGATAATGGGCCCGAGCCTGCCCCTTGGATTTCTTCATCATTTGGGCTGAAAGTAACCCCTTTTTGACTTCTTTGGGCTTGCAAGAATGGGTATGACAACTGTCCATTAGCTTTCTTCACTTGGGCTTTCTTTAAAAAATTGCTTGGACCTTCTTTGCTTGAGATAATGGGCCCGGTTATGCCATTGGATTTCTTCATCATTTGGGCCCTAGAATGGCCCCTTTTTGATTTATTTGGCTTGCAAAATTGGGCTTAGCTGCTGCCCCTTAAATCTTCTTCATTTGGGCCTTCTTGGACAATCTTTGCACAATTGTTTGGACCTTTTTTGCTTGAGATAATGGGCCCGGTTGTACCATTGGATTTCTTCATCATTTGGGCCCTAGAGTGCCCCCTTTTTGATTCATTTGGCTTGAAAAAATAGGCATGACTACTATCCATTAACCTTCTCTTTACTTGGAAAAAATTGTTTGGATTTCTCTCTTTGCTCATTTTTTGGTGACAACAAGAATAGATCCGCAGGATACTTTGGCTAGAGCAGAAACAATATCAGAAAAGAGGTTTTCGGATATTGTATAGTGGAGTCTGATTCAAGTGAGTTGACCATCTAGAGTTTGACAGTTGACTATACCCTAGGTTAACTCGAGAGCATTGTGCGAACGAAGGATTATAGCCACGCGGTAACTGTGGACGGACAGGTTCCATGAGTAGGTTGCTGAACCCCATTACCTTTTGGGATCATGCGGTGTTGCTTGGCACCCAACTTGATCGGAAGTCTGACCGAATTTACATGCAATGTCAATTCGGTTAGGTAATTAGTTAATATCTAGATATTAATTAATTACAATAAGTCAATAACTAGTTATTGGACTTAACGGGCTAAAACCGGACTGGTAAATGGGCCTAGAGGGTCACACGCAATAAGATTCTCAGTCGGTGGTACATAAGTGGAATTTATATTAACTCGGGGACTTTTGTGAAAAGTCGCGCTGACTTAATATATATATATACACACTGTTGAGAAACCCTGGGCTAAGCTCCAGGATTTTCCCATGCTGGCCGTCATCCCCCCCTTTCTCTCTCTTTCTCTGGGCGCCCCGTTCGAGGCGCCTGGACTGTCTCCGTATCCGCCGCGCGTGATTCCCGAAAGTCGGGAATTCCCGTCGGCGGGTTTTCGACAATCGTTGCGGCGACGGATCTTCAGCGAGTGAGCTGATACGGACGAGGGAGCGAGGACGAACCATCGCGGAGGATCGCGTGGATACCGCTGGAAGCCGGACGCTTGTGCGGCTCGCGGCATCGCCTCGACGGAACCGAGATGAAAGCTGATTCGAATCCGCGCACAGTAATCAGATTCCAACCTGATTTTTCGGTTTGCGTTTTTCGTTCCGAATCGGATCAGCGGGCATCGGGTGGGAGAAAATTTTGTTCGTCGTTTCCGCTGCGTTCTTCGCGTCCCGCCCAGATCCCAACATCCACCTATTAGCAAAGTGAGTGAAGTCTTCGTCAGACTTCATTTTTTCCATTATGAGATCAAATAAGGTAGGGGGCAAGGCTGCCATGTGATTGAAATGGGTGATGAATCTTTCAGAGACCATATCGAAATTGATTAGGTCAGTGGCTGGTAGAGAAGAAAACCATCTCATGGCCTCTCCCTTGAGAGACTTCTGAAAGAGGTGGACAAGAAGGACTCTATCAAAGAGCCACTGGTGAGAATCCATGAGAAACCCTGATAAGTGATGATGTGGGTCAGTGGTACCATTATACTTCCTGTACTTAGGCACTTTGAATCCTAGTGGGAAGTAGGCTGCAGGGAGCTTATAGTAGCTCTAAAGGGAATGAGGTTATCTCAGGATGAGATTTTCGGCCATGAGTTTCCGCACACAAGTCTCGACCTCATTCTTGTAGATGAACTCCTCCTGCTTGGGAGGTGTGACCTGGTTGATGAGATTAGATGGAATTGTTTGAGCTGGCATTGTTTGATTAACCTGGGGTCGGCTAGAAGATCTTTGGAATTGAGTCTTTCGAGTAGTGGCATCCTGGATTTTGTCACGAGAGACTAACTGGATAAGTTGATCAGGAGTATAACGTGATAATATAGCAATAAGTTCCGGATCTTCTCCAGGATTTTGGAATGTTCTACTTGAAACTACCGGCTCATCTTCTCCTTGCGAGGTAGAAGAGTCATCAAAATCTTTCCTCGGAAGTCCTTCTCTAGATGCTTGGAGCATACCTATGAAGGTTTGTTGTGGATCTTCTTCAATTTCAAACAGAGGGTTGTGCGTGACATTGTTACCAAACTCATCCATGTCATACACAGTGTTAACATACATTCGATTCATTATGAAACACAAATCCTAAAAGATTTTATATTTCACTTGAAAGGTTAACCGTGTATTATGAGTGTTGGTTTCTAACAAATCAAGTTCAAACCCTTAGCGACCTTGTATTCTCCTTTCAAAACCTGTTCCACCAGAGTTTAGTTAGGTGTCTTTGATTTTGAAATAATTCTCTCAGTGACGCCTATGGGTGGATGATTGTGAATGGAAAGACTCAATTCCTAACACAAACCCGGGTTCTTATTAGGTGGTTTTAGGTACAACCTGCTCGGCGGGCAAGTGGGAATCCCTAGCTCGTGAAGACTCACGGAGAATCCCAACAGAATAAGACTAGTCACACCCGAGTGGGAATCCTCAGGTGGAGAGTCAAATACTGTGGGAGAGGTGACTAGAGATGTGATGTCGGCTCTTCCTTAAAACCCCTGCGGAGAGTACCCTAAAAAATCTAGTAACTTAACAAAGAACGAGCCAGAACATACAATGAACATAAATAGGAAAAGTAGTTAGCACACATGGACAACACACATGGACGGCCAATAGAGTAGCCGTCAAAGTAGGGAGGACGGCCAGCGGATTGGCCGTCAAAGGGGGAGGACGGCCAGGGGATTGGCCGTCCAAGGGAGAGGACGGCCAGGGGATTGGCCGTCCAAATGAGAGGACGGCCAAGAACCTGACCATCTAGAAACCTCGACGACCAGACAAGTGGCCGTCCAAGATGTTGGACGGCCGACCGTTTGGCCGTATGATAACTTGGACGGCCAAGCTATAGGCTGTCCAGATTAAAACAAATAAAAAATGTCAGGCCTTACCTTCTTACCTTTGATCACGGTGCGTGCAGCAAGCAAGTAGATGTCCCACCATGATCGCCAGAGGGCTGTAGGCGCCCAGAACATCCCCGCTGCTGTCTCTTCACGCGCGAGGGCTTCTTCGTTCGTCTTAGCACTGCAATGATTTTTGATTGGGTCAGGAATTGAAGTATGTGATCGCCAGGAGCATTACCTTACGGTTCCTGTGCTTCGCAGGATGGTGAGATTGATCGCTTTCTGATGGAGCGGGAGACGACGGGTTACTCTTCTCTGCCTCCGGCCGGCCGAAGGGGGAGAGCTCGGTAGTCTACACACAAAATGTGGTAAGGGCCCCTGAAAAGAAAAGACAAAACAGAGAAAAGAAATAACTCGATTAGAACTGTAACATGTAGAATCCGTTCATGCAAACAAATAAATGAGTTAAAATTGAAAGGGGACACACCATATGGATGTTTGAGGAGGAAAGATGACCATATGTTATGGCCACACACCTCCCTTTTTTTTTGTTTGAAACCTCTGTTAGAGTGGGTGGTAGGATGTCCTAGGATGCATGCAATGAAGTGTACGTGTGTGTCATGGTGATGAGATGGATGGGATGTTGTAAAAGGAGACTATGAGATGTGGAAAGGTGGTGAGTGCAGTGCATAGAAAAGAAAGAGGAGAAGAGTTAGAAGAACAAGCCCATGTCGGAGGAATTTCAGATGCTCCCGTTCTGCTGTCCGTAACCTCCAGACTGGCCAACCTCCAAAAATGCAACCTTCAAACCTCGCCCGCCAACCTCTCTCTCAACCCCCTTTCCGGGAGGAGTAAGAGGGTTTAAATAGGAGAGTAGAAAATAGGGGAAATTCTAGTTCTAAATCCTCGTTATCATCAAAGAACCAATAGGAAGCGGTCAAGAGTCGGAGGTTGTGCGCGCGGCAGTCGCCGGAGTGGGGAGTGATCGGAGTAGTGGGGATGAGGGTACCGAGTGGTGGGAGATCACGGGAAGACGAGGTCAAGGTGGAAGTTAGGGGAATGAACGGCCAACCTTCTTACCTTCCAATTCCGTGGAAGGCCAGGTAGCTGGCCTTCCACGAAAAGCTGGAAGGCGGCCCAGTTGGCCTTCCAAGGGCGGCGGAAGGCTAGGGGTGGCCTTCCAAGGGTGGTGGAAGGCAAGGGGTGGCCTTCCAAGGATGGTGGAAGGCAAGGGGTGGCCTTCTAAGGATGGTGGAAGGCGGGCTGGTTGGCCTTCCAAGGATGGTGGAAGGCAAGGGGTGCCCTTCCAAGGGTGGTGGAAGGCGGGCTAGTTGGCCTTCCACCAAAAGGTGGCGAAAGTCGAGATTGGTTAATGGGCCTGATTATTTAGTGGGCTGAGAAAATTGGATGGATTGAATGAGATGGCTAAGGTGATGGATTTGATGGTGATGGGCTAATGGTGACTGGGGTATACGACCAAAAGGGGTCCAAAATCGGTGTCTACAACTGGTTCCGGGGTGGTGTCCCGGTTGAGTCACAGGCGGAGAGTAGCGAGGCTACCTCAAGCAATACCAGGTGCACTATACCGCTCAGCTCCGACAGCTGCGCCCTCTCGATGTAAGTATGTTTTCATGCTTCTTACATTTTATTATTATCTTCATTTAAGTTTGTGAATGTATGAATGACATATGTGAAAATGTAGGATGCGCACAATGCCACAATCATTACCCTCCGAGCTCGACTCCGAGATGCGGTAGCGGTGTGCATTGTCTGGCCAATTCTCTTCCATAAATGTCATGCAGGTTGCAATGGGAGGTTATCACCACCGTGTTGTCATTGTCATGCCGGATCACGGGCTCTTTTGCAAAATGGGTAGACAAGGTCCAAGTCAGTGGATCCTGATTTTCCTTACATGATGTAACCATTGTCTTCCATATTTTGTGGCCATCTTCTTCCTCTTGTTGCTGGACAATTGTGTGTCTTACTTTCTCTGGCTTGTAACAAAGGCCATTCTCAGGTATCCTTCTGTCATCTTTCACTAGCTTAATTATGTCCTGCAGTTGTGCCCCCAAACCCTTTCCAGGCTGGTACCCAATCTTCATCATGATATTCCATCCAGGGGTACTCATGAACTTCCCCCTCTTTACAGCATCAATCAGATAGGATGAAGGAATGGTGTCTTTCAATGGGTCAGCCGATGGTAGGTAAGTCTGTAGCATGGACAGGATAGGTCGTTGAACGGGTGGAGAGACTGGAATTGGATTTGTATTTAACGAGTGAGCAGCAACAAGAATAGGCATGCTCGTGACCTTGATGACTCGTCCTTTGAAGGGAAATTTAAGGCACTGATGGTTTGTAGATGGTATAGCCTCGAGTAGCTTAATGTAAAGGATGGCTGAGTATCCCTTTCAGTGAAGGGTCAATCTCCATAATGTGGAATTCAACTTCGGCATAACTGACTGGTCCTAATTCAACCTTCAAATATACCATTCCTAGAGGAGTACGGGTGGAGTTGTCATAAGCAGTGACAGAGATGTGGGAAGGTAACCATTGTTCTCTAGGTACACCACAGAATTCTAGTGTTTTTGGAGGCAATACATTAATAGATGCTCCAGTATCCACCAGACATGCATCCACGGCTTTGCTGCAAATGTTAATAGTTATACTCAGTACCATGCCCCTTGCTGCCAAGGGTGCCAATTCGGAGGGTGGAAGGATATAGAGGGTTGATCCCCTGAGGAACTAGCAAAGAAGTAATCTTTTCTACCGGCACATCTTCATTAACCATGACCTTCTGTAAATATTCCATCAAGGCTTCTTGATGGGTCTTAGATCTTTTGATTAATTCTAGAATAGAGATGCGTGTCGGTGTCCTGTTAAGATACTTCAGCAAATCATATTGAGTGCCTAGGGCACTCTCTTCATTCTGTACTTCATCAGCTGCTCGTGACGGACTTTCCTAGACGGCAGATTGTGGGAATACTTTGTTGAAGATGCGGCCGCTCCGGAGCTCAATAATGGATGAGGCAGGCGATGCCTTCAGTATTGCCGAATTTATGAGGGGTTTAGAGGGCATTATGGGTTGTCTTTGCACTATAGCGGGTGATTGGTTAATGCAGATGAGGGGTTTAGATGGTAATATGGTATTGTAATGGATAGGTGGTTGGTTGTTGTGGATGAGGGGTTTAGATGGTAATATGGATTCATAGTGGATGGTTGACGGCATAGGGAACGGTATGCGCAATAATGGTTTGTATGGGACAATGGGTTCGTAGACAGGTGGTGGAGGGTTATTTGGGGGTGGCGTGGGGGTTATGGGTTTAAGGAAGGTAGGTAGTGGAGTAGGGTTAGTGGGTATGGGTAATGATGGGGTTGGCGATGGCCTGGAGATGTGTACGATGTGGCGGGGTGATGGTTCGGCAGTATTTTGGCTGTGACCTGTGGAATATGTAGACGATGCCTCTTCGACTCTCCATTGCTATTCTCTGTTAGCCTCAGTCTGGCTATTCGTGAGGATTGGGGGCAATCTGGTTCTGATGCTCTGGTACTGCTTGCTGATCTGGCACTCTCTGTTGTTATTGTTGTTGTGGCTACTACTGTTGTGGTCTTCTCGCCTTCAAGGCGGCAATGAACTTCCTCGTTTCTTCCCAATCTATTCCTCCTTGGTCATTTAGATCGTGGATGTAATCCCTGAATTGAAAACAGGCATCTATAGTGTGCCCAGGCTGTAGGTGATACACACAATACTGTAAGGCATATGTGTTCGGTGGCCAGACGGTCTTTTCCTTAGGCAACACCAAGGCATTGGCTACCATGAGAGCATTAAAGACGTTAGAGAGAGTCTCTGGTAATTGGGGATATGTCGCTCTCTTGGGACCGGGAGGTTTCCTTTGTTGGGAATAGTCATTTGGAGGAGGAAGCTGGCTGTAATTTGGCTGCTGCTGAGGTTGATTATATGCCTATTGAGGGGGGTGTTGAGGTAATTGGAGCTGTTGAGGTTGGTTGTACACCTGCTGAGGAGGTTGTTGTTGGAATTGCTGAGGGGGTGGTTGTTGGAATTGCTGAGTAGGTGGCCTATAACCCTGTTGATTTGACTGTCTTTGTGCGTTATATGGTGATGGCGGATTTCTGACTAGCTGACTATGGTTATTATTCATGATGTTAACCTGTTCATGGGATATGGTTCCCTCAATGGTCGATCCAGTTGTAGTAACATTTGGGATGTTAGGCTTCCTAGGTAGCGGCTTGTAAGTCCGATGGGGATCAAACACACTGGAGAATGTTGTATCTTTGAATGCGTTCTCCACATACCGCGCCCTCTCATATAAGTCCGCCATAGTAGTCAGATTGTTCAGAGTCAGGACCAACTTGTACTATGGCATAGCATCAGCAATCATCATTTTCACTTGCTCTTGCTCAGACAAATGGTCTCTTATTTTCTCAGTTATAGATCGCCATCTATCGGCGAACACCACAAAGTCTTCCTCTGGCTTCATCTTTTCATTAACCAAGTCTGTGATGGATAGGTAGGTGCAACCCGATCCTTGTACGTTTGCAAGAATTTCTTGGATACTACATCAAAATTTTCAACTTCACTTGGATCTAAGGAAAAGAACCACTCCAAAGCTGACCCTTCTAATGACCTCCTGAATAGGAAAGCCAGTGCTCGCTTGTCGTTTTGCCAAAAGGAGGATTCATACAAGAATTCTTTAAGGTGGATGAAAGGATTGCTTGTGCCCTTGTATTTTCGGTATATTGGCATTTCAGAAGGCAATAGATGGAAGACTGGTAAATCAAGGACAACCATTTCAGGGGCGGCTTGTATACCCATGGTCCTTTGGAGATTTTTGAACTACTTATCGATCTGAGTGATTTTGTTGAGCAGAATTTGAGTGGTTGGATCTACCGATGGAGGAGGTTGTTGCTAAAAAGTCTGCCCCCTAGAGTAAGTGGGAACAGGAGGACAATAGGGTCGCGAATTGGCAGCATTTATCCCATGCCCAAAAGCATTTTGATAAACCAGAGTCTGAGGCCTGACAGGGTGTCGCGAACTAGATTGTTGGCCTATGGGCCGAGGAGTAGAAATACGGAGGCCTTCCATGGCCTGGATAGGGACTTGAGGTACAGTATGACGAACCGGAGGGTTTGGTTCATAAGAATTTAAGGGAGTCTTTCCCTTCAAAATGGATTGGATTGCCTCAAACTGACGAGGGTCCACATGATTGGACAGAGCTCCCATGAGGGTAACAAGATCGGCAGGGTGAGAAGAAGGCCCAGCTTGGTCTTGGGCATCTTCATAAGTGGGTTTAGAGATGATATGAATATGTAGGAATGAGATTGAAACTGAGGGGTGTAGACACGCTAAATTTGACGTCATTTTGAGTAAATTTCATATCATATAATAATGCCTCAGAATGGTTTGATAATTAATCATTGATTAATTTTTATTGATATTTTGAGTGTCGGGTTTAACATACATGTTTAAGTTAATCAATTAAATTGATTTTAGCTCAAATTTCAGTTAAAATATGCAGAATTCTAAAACGTGTCAACCTGTGTGGACACGATTCAGAAATTCTAAAACGTGTCAACCTGTGTGGACGCGATTCAAAATTCTTTCTAAAAGACGTCAACCTGTGTGGACGCGATTAAGAATTCTAAAACGTGTCAACCTGTGTGGACGCGATTCAGCATTCTAAAACGTGTCAACCTGTGTGGACGCTATTCAGAATTCTTTCTAAAACGTGTCAACCTGTGTGGACGCGATTCAGAATTCTTTCTAAAAGACGTCAACCTGTGTGGACGCTATTTAGAATTTATTCCTGTTTTAACGTTTAAATTTGAATTTTAATCAATTGATTAATTAGCTAAAAGGCGTCTTTGAAGGCTGACGCGTTTTAGGTTTCCTAAGCTATTTTAACTTCTCTTCCGGATGTTTATCCTTATCTTAATTAGTTTAAAAGATGTCTGCACGTGTAGACGCGTTTTTAGCTAATAAAGATAAAGATAAGTTTTCCCGGATATTTATCCTTATCTTAATTAATCTGAAAGGCGTCAGCCATGGTGGACGCGTTTTAGATAATTACAGATAAAGATGAATTAATCAGTATTTATCTGTCGGTTAAGATAGATAAATCCTAGATTTTTCTATGTTAATCGCGAACGCAGAAAAAACCTATAAATACCTTGCATGTTGAAGAGTAAAAAATGTTGAGCCCTATTGAGAAAAGAGAGAGCATTATTATAGCGAGTTGAAGATCGGAGCAACAACGTCGGAACGCCGGAGCGCTGCCATTTCCAGAAGTCGGCGTCATTTCAAGAATCTTCATCCTTTTAAGGCTTCAACCCATTGGGCATAAGTGTTTCAATTCTGCATTTTTATTCTACATCTCCATTAATTTCATTCTTCATATTCACTTCATGCAACACACACCACTGCATCAATCTTTCAAAACCTATTTGATTTAAGGGGTTTCAAAGCCATTTAAACAAGTAAGTTTGCTGTTCAATTACATGTTTAAAATCATGATTAGTTTGGATATTACTTCTATTTAAGTTCTCATCATCATTGTTTCTTCGTTTTCTTTTTCTGTCTCTGCTGCACTCAACAACAACAAGAGAATCAAAAGGGGAAATCAAGCACAAAGCCAGAAGGATTTCTGGACGATCCTCAACCTCAAACTCAACAGCAAAAACAAAAGAACAAAGAAAGGACTCTCTTTCTTTAGCCGGCTGAAGGAGGGGAATCAAGGACTCGATATCTTCCGCGTTTAAACAGGTAGGCGATCAAAACTCTCTTTTGAAACTTTTAAGTCAAAAGTTTCTGGCGATCACTGCACTTAGTTGCTGTTTTTAATAGGTTAGTTTACACTAAACAACATAGATTTTTCATGTTAATCACACGAGCATTTTAAGCACCTACAAGGGGCATGAGCATCTCCCTCGTGTATAGTTTGAAACTGATTGGGATTATGAGAGGCATAACCATCTCTCTCATCTTCTGAATAGGATGGATCATAAACTCGAGGGGTATGAGCATCTCCCTCGTACCCAACCATATCTTCTTGTTCAAAGGCAACCATGCCGAGAGTTCTACCTGAGTGTAACATCATTGTGTTTAATTATCAAAGAATTTAGACAAGTTATTCAAAGATTAGCAAACAAGTTGATGGTAATGTTGTCTTAGGATTCCTTGTAGAGTTTAAAACAGATTTTAAATTGAGATTCACTCAAGGAAGGATCCTAGTTTCAGTTCAGTTTTCGCCGTTATACTCTAGCTGATAGAATTGGGTGGCCTCAAAGCCAATCATTGTACATTCTAGTTCAAATTATTAATAAAGGCAATCATTTCTTCATTTATAGTTCTCGCAAATTAACTATCGTAATGAAGGTCCATAGACAAATGTATGGGATATTGAATCATGATGAGATCATGATAGTGATATCAATATCCTCAGTCAATTGTCTTAAACAGTTCTCGATCATAGGATATTTGAGATGGACATTAAATATCCGATAAGATGGACACGAGTTATGTCTGCCCATGTGATGAGGGTGAATGATCTCACATTCACTCGTGTGGTGACACTAAGACAAACATGTGGGTGCTCATTAGAGAATGAGTTCACTGAACATACCCAAATAAGAATTCTTGGATGGTAATTATACCAATTAGTTAACCAGGGAATTCAATCGTTGCAGTAGCACAGTTGGTCCTTTGACCTGAGTCACCAATGATACCTTGTTTGTGGACCATTGTATCTTGATTCTCTGACTTGTGGACTTTAACCATTAAGTCCACGATAGTCGGTCTTTTAGATACTGTGGAAAGCTTGCGAAGGTAATTGTGTGAACAACAAGGGATCACTCACTCTTGGTATAAGACTGGAGAGAGAATGTCCTATGGATGTGTACACATAAATGCCTGGCCAGAGTCAAATGAAAGAAATGTCTTTCTAGATATTAACTGAGTACTGGAATCCATCTAAATAATGCGATAGAGGGTTTGACTATAAAACCATACCCTTGCGTTATTGAGACATTGCATGAGTGAAGGATTTTATCTGTGCGGTATCTGCAGACGGAAAGGTTCAATTAAAGGGAACAGTATCCCTTATATCTTCTGGGATCATGAGGTAGTTTTTGGTGCTGTTCATGATCAGAAGGCCAAGTGAATTAATCATCAGATGATAATTTACTTGTTTATTAAATTAATCATTTAACATATGATGTTTAAATGTTAATTAATAAATATTAAACTCTAGAATCAGTTCTAAGTTTAATGGGCCTAAAACCGGACTGATATATGGGCCTAGAGGGTCACACACATAAGAGTTCTCGTCAGACGGTGAGAGACGTTAAATTTCATGCCTATCTGGGTTTTTATGAAAAGCCACAGGATAAACATGAAGATTTAATGGAGAATTATCCAAGGCTAAACTCTTAGATAATCATGAGGATTAATCCTTGTGCTTATCCTTATTTCTATATAAGGAGGGCCAAGGGGAAGGGGTAAAAGGTTGGTTGGACGAATTTTACACCCCAGATTCTCTATCTCCTCTCTCTCTCTCCTTCTCTCTCTTGGAGTAGATCTGTCTCTCTCCGCGCATGGTGGATTTGAGATCTGGTCGGAGCACTCAAGTCGAGGAGGAAATCACGTCTGCAGTGGGAACTCGTGTGGATACCTCTAGAGATCGTGCGCGTGCGCGATTACCGAGTCGGAATCATCCACGGGAGATTCGAAACCCCGCAAAGGTGAAGAACCGTTCTTCCCGTGTTTATTTTATTGTCCGTTTTACGATCCCAGCAGCCAATACAATAGAATCGATTTTATTCTCCGCTGCATTCTTGGCGATTCCTTACAGTGGTATCAGAGCCAGGTTGCTGGTTCGGTCGTAAAACGGCATCGTTTTGCGTGATTTTTCTCGTTATGCGTGAAGAACCCGTATTGTACGTGTTCTTGTGTTTAATCCGATTAAAATGACGTAATAGTGTTTATACCATGAACACAAATGATTTTATTATTTTTCTGTTATTTTTCGGATTTTATTTGGGGTTTTTGGAGTTCTTCATGAGATGATGAACCGGGGTACTTCGACGGCTTCGTTAACGATTCCCAAGCGTTGGGATGGCAGCCCGAATGCACGGATCTCTTGGTGATAGTCACCACTACACATCCGACACATTTGCCGGCACCGGAGTGGCCTTGAGGAGCTGTAAAATCGAGTCCAAAGATAGTCTTAAACCCTGCAAAATCAGATTTTGGGGATCTTTGGGGGCTCGGCCGACTGTTGATTTGGCCACCGCCGGCGGCCCTACCGGCGCCGGGCGTGTCGCCGGAGCTAGGGCGACGCCGGCAAGGGCCTGGCGGTGCCGGTCGCCGGCCGGCGGCGGCGCTGCCACCCCTCCTTCCCGCCGTTGTGTTCTGTGTTTAGGGTTTAGAGGGGAAGGGTTCAGGCATTGAACCGGCCCTGGGCCCGGTCCCGAGCCGGTCGGACCGGATGGGCTGGGTCCAAGGGCCTGGCCGAGCCAGGCCAAGAGCTAGGCCTGGGCCTGGCGCCCCTGGTCCGAGCCCTGGCTCAGCCAGGACCCGAGCCCCGGGCTCAGCCCATCCGGCTGGGCCAACTTAACCCCTATTTTAGCCCATTTAAACCCTTTTAAGCCCATTTAAGCCCGTTTTAAAATTGTTTTAAAACAGAAAAATTATAGGAATAATTAATAATTGTTATTAATTATTTTTATGATTATTAACAGTTTGTTAAACTGTTTAATAACTGCTATTCAATTAAAGGGCTTTATTGTTAATAAGGTATTAGTTAATTATTTAAAATTGTTTTAGATAATTAATTTCCCTATTAAATCAATTAGTTTAAAAATATTTTAAACTGATTTTATGCATAACTTGATTATATTTTTCTGCACAAATTGTTTGAATTAAGATTTAGATCAACCGAATGGTTTAGTTATTTAATTGTCAATAATGTTTTGAATATTATTGATAATGATGAAATAAATGTTATTTCGAAAACTAATTGGTATTATAATTTTATATTTATAAAAATTTAATACCAGACTGCAATTATGTGATGATTGTAATGCACGTGATGTGTTTTATGGTGGGATGATCATGGACTTAGTATTTTCATGAGATGATTGATTTGAATGAATGCGATGCATATTTCATTTGGTATTTTAAATAGGACCTGCGTGTCCTCCTCTCTCTTAATCCAGATGTACTCTCTACCTTCCTATAAGATTGTACTCCCCTTGATAAGATCAATGTTTCTTATTGCTTTAAATGTACATTTATGGACCTGCGAGTCCTGAATTTCATATTTAAATGTTTCGGATTAAGCTTAGAGGATGGGATCTTCTGAAGACACCTCTAGAGGAAGGACTCGCATCAAATGGAACCAGTGTTGCTGTTTTCACATTAGGATTCTATTATGGATCATCGTTTGGCTCCGATGATTCCATAGTAGCTTTAGCAGTCCCTGATCATCCCCATGTAATGTTTCTGCATATATGTGATATTTGTGGTCTATGCTATCATATATACATTTCTATTAAGTATAATGATACTTCAAATCGAAATACTATTGATAGCACGATTTTTATAAATCAAATCAAAAACCCTCTTTTAAAATTTAAGTTGTAAACGTGAGATATTCAGAATAATCCATGTAACCCACCATCATTATAGATCTAAAGATAATTCTTATCTCAAATAGATTTGTTGTGCTACCACAAGGTCTATTTGATTTAGAAATTAACCTAGGTCTACGACATGTGATGTCATTAAGATAAATGGACAAATAGTGTAGTTTTGTTGTGCTACCACAAGGATTGCACTATGAATTCATGTTATCTAAGTAATGATGGATAAACTTAACTGAATCATTTGATTTGTTGTGCTACCACAAGGTCACTCTGATTCAGGGGTTAAATCGATCGGATATTGTAAATGTTGCAATTGTCAAGAGTTGACTGCCTAAGGGACTTGATGTGATTTGTAGTGCTACCACAAGGTCCCATGCATGATGCCCGAAGGATTCTGATCCCCACTAGGAGATCACCGGAATCTCCCGTTCTGTATATTAGAGGGTCATACAGATCGCCGAAAAATAGTGGGAGCCTAAATCTAGATTAAAAGTCCTAAATCAGATTTTAAGAACTATCTGTTCATTTTTATATATATTTCCTTGTAGGTCGCTATGTCGTCACCTAACCCCCTTCGTTGCATACTTGATGCAAACAAACTCACGGGACCTAATTACATTGACTGGTTACGCAACCTGAAGATTGTCCTCAGGTGTGAAAAGCTAGCCTATGTCCTAGATCAACCAGATCCAGTATAACCCGGTGAAAATGCTAACGAGGATGAATTAATGATGTATGAAAATTAGAAGGAGGACTCTGTCAAGGTCCAGTGTTATATGCTTGGTTCAATGAACAATGAACTGCAATGACAGCATGATAACATGGAACCTAAGACCATTCTGAATCACCTACAAGAGTTGTTTGGTGAACAATCCAGAACAGAAAGATATGAGATATCTAAGAAATTGTTCAGGACCAGAATGAGCGAGGGCACATCTGTGCAAACTCATGTGCTCAAAATGATAGAGTGGATTGAGAGGCTTGCAGTGCTCGGCTTTGTTATGAACAATGACCTGAGCATTGACTTAATCCTACAGTCCCTTCCAGATTCATTTTCACAATTCATTATCAACTTCAATATGAACAAAATTGAAGTTACACTGGCTGAGCTGCTCAACATGTTGAAAACAGTAGAAGGCACTATCCAGAAAGATAAGCCAAATGTAATGCTTGTTGGTAAGACCAACAAGAAAAGAAAAGTTGGACAGACCTTTAAGAAAGGTAAGCCTAAGAAGCTAGTAAAAAGTAAACCGGCGGTTCAAAAGGACAAAACAAAAGTCAATGATAAAGGTCAGTGTTTCCACTGCCATAAAGAAGGTCATTGGAAGAGAAACTGCAAGATTTATCTCGCAGAAAAAGCAAAGGAGAAGCTTGGTGAAGCTTCAGGTATACTCGTGATCGATCTTAACTTGTCTTATAGAGAATCAACATCTTGGGTATTAGATACTGGATGTGTTTCTCATATCTGCAATAACTTGCAGGTGTTAACAAGTAAAAGAAGATTGAACCGCGGAGACGTGGATCTGAGGCTCAGGAATGGAGCAAAAGTTGCTGCATTAGCTGTGGGGACAGCAAGACTTCAGATGCCGTCAGGAGACTCATTGGAACTAATAGATTGTTATTATGTTCCGACCATTATTAGGAATATCATATCTATTTCATGTTTAGATAGACAAGGATATTCTATGAAACTAGAGAATAAAGGTTGTTCAATTTATTAAGGAGACAAATTGTTTGCTTCCGGATATTTATTGAATGGATTATATTTACTTGATATTTCATATGATGTTTGTCTGGTAAATAAATCTCTTGAACGATTAGATAAGGATGTGAATAATTCGTACCTATGGCATTGTAGGCTAGGTCATATAAATGAGAACAGAATCATTAAGTTGCAAAAGAATGGATATCTTGATCCATTTGATTATGAATCATTTGCAACTTGTGAAGCTTGTCTCATGGGAAAAATGACCAAAGCTCCATTCTCTGGACATGGAGAAAGAGCTGAGGACTTATTGGAACTAATACATAGTGATGTATGTGGTCCAATGTCCACTCATGCTATGGGTGGTTACTCATACTTTGTTTCATTTACAGATGATTTCTCAAGATATGACTACATATATTTAATGAAATATAAGTTAGAAGTCTTTGAGAAATTTAAAGAGTTTAAAAATGAAGTTGAGAACCAGACTGGAAAGAGTATCAAAACTCTTCGATCAGATCGAGGGGGTGAATACTTAAGTACAGAACTCACAGAATATCTTAAGAATAATGGCATTTTGTCTCAGTGGACTCCTCCCTATACACCACAATTAAATGGTGTATCGGAAAGGAGAAATCGTACTCTATTAGATATGGTACGATCAATGATGAGTTATGCTAAACTTCCAATCTCTTTATGGAGATATGCACTGTTGACTGCTGCATATATGTTGAACAAAGTTCCCAATAAGTCAGTATCTTCCACTCCATATGAGATATGGAAATGAAAGAAACCAGACTTTAAGCATGTTAGAGTCTGGGGATGTCCTGCACATGTCAAAAGACATGATCCAGACAAACTGGATTCGAGGACAGAGAAATGTAGATTTGTGGGATATCCAAAAGAGACTTTTGGATATTATTTCTATCAGCCCTGCGATCAAAGGGTGTTTGTCGCAAACAGAGTTGTCTTCTTAGAGAAAGAATATCTTTCAAAAGAAGACAGTGGAAGCAAGATAGAACTGGAAGAAATTCTAGACTCACAAATCAACACTAGTTCATCTACTGAACCAATGACTCAAGAACTTGTTCAAGATGATACACAAAAGGTTCGCAGATCAAGTAGAGTGCCTAAGCAGCCTGAAAGATATGTTGGACATATCGATGATGGCCAATCAAAAGTGCACTTAAATGAGGATGATGATCCTCAAACCTACCAAGAAGCCATAAATAGTCAAGAATCAGATAAATGGCAAGAGGCAATGAATTCTGAAATTCAGTCTATGTATGCCAACCAAGTTTGGAACTTGGTTGATCTGCCAGAAGGTATAGTACCTATTGACAGTAAATGGATCTTTAAAAGAAAGATCGGGGCAAATGGACAGATTGACACATACAAGGCAAGGCTGGTAGCAAAAGGATATCGTCAAAGGCAAGGCATTGACTATGACGAAACCTTTTCTCCAGTTGCCATGATTAAGTCAATCAGAATACTTCTTGCTATCGCTGCATTTTATGATTATGAAATATGGCAAATGGATGTGAAAACAGCATTCCTTAATGGGAACCTTCAAGAAGAGGTGTATATGATACAACCTTCAAGGAATGCAAGCTGCAAAGATCCATTTATGGATTAAAGCATGCATTGTAAGGACTGAGTTTTCGGGTCGGATCCCCTGAGTCGGACCTTGAGGGGTCTGGAGAGTTTCTTCTGAATGACGTCTACACTACACGACGCCTTTTAAACGGTGTCTTGATAGGTGGACGCCATTTAGACGTTTTGCTGTTGTGCCACGTGGAAGCCACGTGGGCGGGTTTCGGGCCGCGAGAGTACGGCCCCTGTCTCGTCGTCTGAACGGCGTCCATGATGGACGACGCGATTCAGACTGCCACCCTGCGATGTCAGTGTACGGTGTCTGACATGTCAGCTGAACGGCGTCCGTGGTGGTCGACGCGTTTCAGACAGCTGTCAGTACGGCCCGTCCTGTCATCTGATAGGCGTCCTTCTCGCTCGACGCGTTTTAGGCAGTTCTTGTTTGACCCCGCGAGCCCTCCTTTCTTTCCCTCATTTTCTCACCCTTGTCTCTCTCTCTTCTCCCTCTCCGCCTCCTCCGATCCCACTCTTCCCCTTTCCCTTCCTCTTCTTCCTCTTCCACCACTCCAACGCCTCCCTACCTCTCACCTCTGCCACCACCACTTCCTTCGTGGCCCTCCATTCTCCGGACGGCGGCCGACGTCCCGGCGGAGTGGCGGCGTCCTCGAGGGTACCGGCGGCGGTCTGCGGTGCGGCGGTTCGGCGACATGGAGCCAGGAGGAGTTCAAGTATCCGGTAGGGAGACGAACCTCGTATGTGTTGCTCGTGTTTTCTTAGGCGTATTATGATGTATTTTGGGCTAGATTGAGCATGTTTAGGGGGTATTCTTGTGGGTATGGCCGTGTTCGTGAATGTGGTTTTGTAGCATGTTTGTGTGGATCAACTTCTCTTCCTCCCCCTTTCCGTTTTGGGGCTTCTTCGGGGTATTTGGGGTTAAGGGAGAAACCCTCGGTTCGAACCAGGGAACCAGGTTTCTGGCGCTAAACGGCGTCTTGCCTGGTCGACGCCTTTCAGAAGGACGTCAGGGCAGTACGACGCCTTTTTCGGCAGAAACCTCCCTGTTCGAGGCCTCACGAGTTAGTGATCTCTGGCTTTAAATGACGTCATGGATGGACGACGCCTTTCAGAAGGACTTCGGGCCATCATGACGCCATTTAGGCAGGAAATCACGCCGATTGAGGGTCCGTCAGCTCGGGATTCTGGGACTAAAAGACGTCATGGGTGGGCGACGCGATTTGAATGGCGTCGGGTAACCATGACGCCTTTTAAGGCAGAAATCCCCTAAGTAATGTTTTCCTGAAATTCCTGGATTTCTTAGCTGAATGGCGTCGGAGGATGTCGACGCCTTTCAAAAGGCGACCGCTAGTGTCGACGCCTTTTAGGCCAGATTTCCGTAGGCCTTTGTTTTATGAACCAGTTTAGGGAGCTTGAATGGCGTCGGCCTTGGGCGACGCGATTCAGGACAGAACAACACTAATTCATGCCAGTAAAATGTGTTCATACTGCTAGATATTCGATTAGTGCATGCTTTAGTGTACTCGGATTCTTTGGGACCGGATGGCACTGCGTTGTGTGCCGTGCGATCGCGGGCTTTTCACGTGACCGGATCGTATTGTGCCGGGTTTTGGTGGTTTTGTGTTACTGTGGACCTGGAGTGACATTGTAGCGCTTTATCACCCTGTGCTGGTGGGGGCGTGAGCACAGCGCCGGTGGGGGCGTGGGCGGGGTGACGCCTAGTGAGAGAGGGTCACCTGGTGAACCCCGGGGTCAGCTAGTACCGGTGTTGGAGTGGTACATTCAGAGAGTCACTTATGCTGAGGGAAGGAGTAACTACCTGAGCCAGTTGGGCCAGAGTAGCCAGCGTGCTATCCGAGGGGTTACTGTTTGGTCTCAGCGGGTCGGTGTTTCCCACTTTCGGTTGTGTGGACGCTGTTTCCTACTTACGGCTGTGTGGTTGGTGTGTTTCCCACTTCCGGAAGAGTGGTTGGCGTGTTTTGCCGAGACGTGAGTTGTAGGCTTCTTGATAGAATGATTTTAGAAATATGCATGTTACATTTCGAATGCATATGGTTCATATTGAGATTTTAGGAGTAGTGTGCTGCAGCTTTACTTGTCTTATTACCTGTACCTTTGTTACTGCACTTGTGGGTGTGTGTGTGGGAGGCAGGGGATCGGATGATCGCTACTGAGTCCAATTCTGGTGTGGCTCACTCCCTGCGTTTTCAGGGGTGGTCCTTGTGGCGTGTGACGGCGGGTGGCGTTCTCCTTGGTGTGCGGGCCAGCAGCTATCTTAGTTTCCGGGGTATGCCCCGACGTTGTTGTACCTTATTTCTGCCTGTACTTAATTAATTTGCTGGACATGTAATTATTGTTGGACTGTGTACGGACATTATTATTTTACTTCCTGCGCACTGTACCCCTTGTAGTCCGTGTGAATGTTATATTTAATCTTGTTTAACGCTTACTCCTCCAGATGTGTGTATAAGATCCGGGTATGAACCTATAGTTAATGGGCCGACATCCATTTAGTGACTGGGTCTCCGGTCATAGGATGGCGGGTCGTTACAGTTGGTATCAGAGCTCAGTCTGGTCGAGTAAGTGGTAAACTGGGTTAGATATCGTAGTCCAACAATAAGTACGAGTTTGTACAGGCGATGGCTGCTGGTGTAGAGTGATAGGTTTTGACGTGTTTTTGTTGATGTTTTTTGCGTTCGTGAGGTAGTGATGGCGCCGAGGAAGAGAGTTTCGTTGGCTCGTAGTACGAGATCAGACGATGGTAGTTCGGGGGCAAAAGGGCATAATGTGGATCGTTTCGTGGAGGCTATGATTGGAGCTATGGGTAGATAGCAGCAGGGAGACGGTAGCGAGGGATCCAATTCCCGAGGTGACCAGTTCACGGTATTAGAGCGGTTTTTGAGGTTGGAGACCCCTTCTTTCACAGGTCGACCAGTCCCAGACCAGGCAGCTCGTTGGATTAAGGAAGTGGAGAAGGCGTTTGACGTTCTTGAATGTGCTGAGAATGATAAGACCTTGTTGGCAACCTATTTGTTGAAGGATAATGCATACGAGTGGTGGGTTACCGTCAAGACAAGGATGTTTACAAATAGATCCTTGAGAGAGATCCCTTGGGAGGTATTTGTGAGAGAGTTCAGTAGACAGTACTTTCCGAGACTCGTCCAGGAGGCCAAGGAAAGAGAATTTATGGAATTGGTGCAGAATGACATGTCAGTTCTAGATTATCATGCGAAGTTTGTGGCTCTTGGAGGATTCGTTCCACAGTTATTTGAGCAGGAGAGATATAGAACCGAGAGATTTGTAGATGGACTCCGATATGATCTAAGGACAATGGTGGCACCTCAGTGTTGTAGAGATCTGGCATCAACGGTTCGATGCGCGGCAGCGGTGGAGACTCAATTTCAGCAAATGGCAAAAGAGTTGGAGCGATCGGTACGAGGGAAGCAGCAAGGCAAGAGCAAATCAACGGTCCTTTCGTCAGGCGGTTCGAGTTCCTTTGAGTTCGGGTCCCAAGGGACGTCACGTGATGAAGATGAGGACGGTTCGGCCCAACAGATGCAGACTGAGACTAGCAGGCAGCAGGGGAAGAGTCATGATGCGGCAGATTATTGTCCCCGTTGTGGTAGGTATCACGGCAACCGGGTGTGTCCATTGGTCGCGGGTAGCAGTTTTGGCTGTGGCAGGAGGGGACATCTCGCGAGGAACTGTCCCCAGAAGAATAAGGCAAGTCAGGGGCCGAGTGGTCAGTAGGAGCCGGTACCTTATATAGTGTTGTGTGTTCTTTCTGTGGAGATTCGAGATGCGGAGATAGATGGACACTCTTATCTTGTCTTATGAAGTAGTAGTTGTGAACTCTTGTGGCACTCTTTATGCATTTTGGGTTGTGGTGGTGATTTGGTATTGTAATGTGTACTTTGTAAGGTTATTATATAATGATGTTGGTCTATCAATGTTGGTGGAATCATGGAACATATTTAATTTGGTATTGAGTTGTTTGACCAATTGTGTGTGGGGAGCCCCGTGTAAGAGTGTGATCGGTGAGGGCATTAGCAGGATTTTACCGATGGTTGGTCCAGGGGTTTTCTTTGATAGCAACCCCCCTTGTTGAGGTTGACTCGTAGGGGAGTTCGTCTCACGTGGACCGAGGAGTGTGAGCGGAGTTTCATTAAGTTGAAGACTCGCCTCACTTGGGCTCCAATGTTGGTACTTCTATTAGGTTCCGGTGGATTTGTGGGGTATTCAGTTTCATCACATCGAGGTTTGGGTGCGTTTCTGATGCAACTTGGTAAGATTGTGGCCTATAGGCAGTTGAAGAAGCTTGAGGAGAACTATCCATCTATGACTCAGAGTTGGCAGCTGTGGTGTTTGTACTATAGATCTAGAGGCTTTGTTTGTATGGGGGTTATTTGAGCAGACTGTGGAATCTCCCTTTTGGATTCCACGTGAGGCTGATGGAGCCAGGTTGGCCAGCAATAGTACAGTCAGGTTAGAGGTAGACTTTGTGATGTGACCGTGAAGGACGCGCGCAGGTGTCCCTTTCGAAGGCACACTGTTCTAGATAAATGATGCTTCCCAGATCAAGTAAGACGTATCATTGTTAAAGTGGTCTAGTAGGAAGGAGGACAGAGTTGATTTTGTAATTGAATGCTTAATTGTCGGCCGGTTAGGGTGGAATATCAGAGTGGCGCAGCGGTAGCGTGGTGGCAGTCCTTGCCGATCCCGGTGTGGAGACGGGAGCTTGCGACTTGAGGCATGTATTAGGATTGTTTTATTCCCTGGTGGAGGGAGCGTGATCTGGATTACCATTGAGCAACTGACTACGTCAGCACACTTCCTGGCTATCAGGGAGGACTGGTCAGTCGGTAAGTTGGCTGAGTTGTTTGTGAGTCGGGTCATCTCTTTCTGCTCGATGTGCCCTTATCCATTATGTCGGATCGGGCTTTGAGATTTACTTCTTAATCGTGGGAAGAGTCTTTTGGAAGACTTTGAGTACGCGGTTAACCTTCAGCCCGGCCTATCATCCCGAGGCTGATGGGCGGTCAGAGGGGGGCCATTCGGATTTCCAGAAGTTTTACTCGTAGCATGTTGCCTAGACTGAGGAGGTTTTTGGGAGCAACATTGGTTTCAGTGGGGTTATGTGTACCATAGTAGTTGCGACTCTAGCATTGGCATGGCGCCTTATGAGGTATTGTTTAGACGGCTGTGTCGATTCTTTGCGATCTAGTCTGAGATTGGCAAGAGACAGTTAGTAGGCTCAGGGTCGGTACAACGGTGTGCTTAGGTTGCCAGAGTTGTGCTATCATCGGTGAGAGACCGATTGAGTTTGAATTGGGGACTTCGTGTTTTTCCAAGTCTCACCCTCCATGGGTGTAAGGAGGTTTGAGAAGCAAGGTAAGCTGGGTCCGCGCCGTGCTGGGCCTCTTCCCGTTTTTGCTTGAATTGGGGAAGATCACCAGCCAGCCTTGCCGTTCAATCTTGCGGGAGTACACGATGCGTTTCGTGTTTCGTTACAGAGGAATGTTCTGGATCCGCCCCAGGTGTTGGAATCTTCAGGACTTGAAGTCGCTGAGGACTTGTCCTTTCCAGTGTGTCTAAATGCGTTTTAAGAATCACTAGTGACAGGTCCTCCGAAACAAAGTTGTATCTGTGGATTGAGTAGTTTGACAGTATCGCTCCGGGAGCGAGGTGACCTGGATGCGCGTGATTGAGATGGTGGGAAGCAGTTCCTTACCTTTTCTGGTAAGTTCCCATGCGGGTAGGCAGTAGAGGCATTTCGCCCTCGTTACTTATAGCAGGCTAGTTATGTGGAGCCCTGTGTGTGTGATTGGTAAGAATGATTGTTGTGATATGTATTGCCGGCATATGTTGGTTAGCCGTGATTATCGTGTGAGCAGTTGCAATTTCGAGGACGAAATTCTTTTAAGGGGGGGAGAATGTAAGGACAGAGTTTTCGGGTCGGTTTCGGACCGGATCCCCTGAGTCGGACCTTGAGGGGTCTGGAGAGTTTCTTCTGAATGACGTCTACACTACACGACGCCTTTTAAACGGCGTCTTGATAGGTGGACGCCATTTAGACGTTTTGCTGTTGTGCCACGTGGACGCCACGTGGGCGGGTTTCGGGCAGCGAGAGTACGGCCCCTGTCTCGTCGTCTGAACGGCGTCCATGATGGATGACGCGATTCAGACTGCCACCCTGCGATGTCAGTGTACGGTGTCTGACATGTCAGCTGAACGGCGTCCGTGGTGGTCGACGCGTTTCAGACAGCTGTCAGTACGGCCCGTCCTGTCATCTGATAGGCGTCCTTCTCGCTCGACGCGTTTTAGGCAGTTCTTGTTTGACCCCGCGAGCCCTCCTTTCTTTCCCTCATTTTCTCACCCTTGTCTCTCTCTCTTCTCCCTCTCCGCCTCCTCCGATCCCACTCTTCCCCTTTCCCTTCCTCTTCTTCCTCTTCCACCACTCCAACGCCTCCCTACCTCTCACCTCTGCCACCATCACTTCCTTCGTGGCCCTCCATTCTCCGGACGGCGGCCGACGTCCCGGCGGAGTGGCGGCGTCCTCGAGGGTACCGGCGGCGGTCTGCGGTGCGGCGGTTCGGTGACACGGAGCCAGGAGGAGTTCAAGTATCCGGTAGGGAGACGAACCTCGTATGTGTTGCTCGTGTTTTCTTAGGCGTATTATGATGTATTTTGGGCTAGATTGAGCATGTTTAGGGGGTATTCTTGTGGGTATGGCCGTGTTCGTGAATGTGGTTTTGTAGCATGTTTGTGTGGATCAACTTCTCTTCCTCCCCCTTTCCGTTTTGGGGCTTCTTCGGGGTATTTGGGGTTAAGGGAGAAACCCTCGGTTCGAACCAGGGAACCAGGTTTCTGGCGCTAAACGGCGTCGTGCCTGGTCGACGCCTTTCAGAAGGACGTCAGGGCAGTACGATGCCTTTATGGGCAGAAACCTCCCTGTTCGAGGCCTCACGAGTTAGTGATCTCTGGCGCTAAATGACGTCATGGATGGACGACGCCTTTCAGAAGGACGTCGGGCCATCATGACGCCATTTAGGCAGGAAATCACTCCGACTGAGGGTCCGTCAGCTCGGGATTCTGGGACTAAAAGACGTCATGGGTGGGCGACGCGATTTGAATGGCGTCGGGTAACCATGACGCCTTTTAAGGCAGAAATCCCCTAAGTAATGTTTTCCTGAAATTCCTGGATTTCTTAGCTGAATGGCGTCGGAGGATGTCGACGCCTCTCAAAAGGCGACCGCTAGTGTCGACGCCTTTTAGGCCAGATTTCCGTAGGCCTCTGTTTTATGAACCAGTTTAGGGAGCTTGAATGGCGTCGGCCTTGGGCGACGCGATTCAGGACAGAACAACACTAATTCATGCCAGTAAAATGTGTTCATACTGCTAGATATTCGGTTAGTGCATGCTTTAGTGTACTCGGATTCTTCGGGACCGGATGGCACTGCGTTGTGTGCCGTGCGATCGCGGGCTTTTCACGTGACCGGATCGTACTGTGCCGGGTTTTGGTGGTTTTGTGTTACTGTGGACCTGGAGTGACATTGTAGCGCTTTATCACCCTGTGTTGGTGGGGGCGTGAGCACAGCGCCGGTGGGGGCGTGGGCGGGGTGACGCCTAGTGAGAGAGGGTCACCTGGTGAACCCCGAGGTCAGCTAGTACCGGTGTCGGAGTGGTACATTCGGAGAGTCACTCATGCTGTGGGAAGGAGTAACCACCTGAGCCAGTTGGGCCGGAGTAGCCAGCGTGCTATCCGAGGGGTTACTGTTTGGTCTCAGCGGGTCGGTGTTTCCCACTTTCGGTTGTGTGGACGGTGTTTCCTACTTACGACTGTGTGGTTGGTGTGTTTCCCACTTCCGGAGGAGTGGTTGGCGTGTTTTGCCGAGACGTGAGTTGTAGGCTTCTTGATAGAATGATTTTAGAAATATGCATGTTACATTTCGAATGCATATGGTTCATATTGAGATTTTAGGAGTAGTGTGCTGTAGCTTTACTTGTCTTATTACCTGTACCTTTGTTACTGCACTTGTGGGTGTGTGTGTGGGAGGCAGGGGATCGGATGATCGCTACTGAGCCCAATTCTGGTGTGGCTCACTCCCTGCGTTTTCAGGTGTGGTCCTTGTGGCGTGTGACGGCGCGTGGCGTTCTCCTTGGTGTGCGGGCCAGCAGCTATCTTAGTTTCCGGGGTATGCCCCGACGTTGTTGTACCTTATTTCTGCCTGTACTTAATTAATTTGTTGGACATGTAATTATTGTTGGACTGTGTACGGACATTATTATTTTACTTCCTGCGCACTGTACCCCTTGTAGTCCGTGTGAATGTTATATTTAATCTTGTTTAACGCTTACTCCTCCAGATGTGTGTATAAGATCCGGGTATGAACCTACAGTTAATGGGCCGACATCCATTTAGTGACCGGGTCTCCGGTCATAGAATGGCGGGTCGTTACAGGCATCCCGAACTTGGAACTTAAGATTTGATGAAGCAATCAAATCTTATGACTTCATTAAGAATGAAGATGAACTTTGTGTATAGAAAAAGGCTAGTGGGAGCGCAGTTACCTTTTTGGTACTTTACGTTGATGACATTCTACTCATTGGGAATGATGTAGGAATGTTGTCATCAGTAAAGGCTTGGTTATCCAAAAACTTCTCCATGAAAGATTTGGGAGAAGCATCCTATATTCTAGGAATAAGGATCTATAGAGATAGGTCCAAAAGGATGCTTGGCTTATCCCAATCTATGTACGTAGATACCATAATCAAAATGTTTGGCATGGAAAATTCCAAGAGAGGCCTTGTTCCAATGTGGCATGGAATTTATCTCTCTAAAGAAATGTCTCCCAAGACACCTGAAGAGAGAGCATACATGGATAGAGTTCCTTATGCCTTGGCAATAGGATCTACTATGTATGCAATACTATGTACTAGGCTTGATGTGGCACACCCACTAAGTGTCACTAGTAGATATCAGGCTGATCCAGGTGAAGAACACTGGAAGACGGTGAAATGTATCCTTAGATAATTGAGAAGGACTAAGGATCTATTTCTCGTTTATGGAGGAAACGACTTGGAACTTCGAGGATTTACTGACTCGAGTTTCCAGTCGGATATGGATGATAGCAAATCTATGTCTGGATTTCTGTTCATATTAAATGGAGGTGCAGTAAGTTGGAAAAGTTCCAAACAAGAAACAACTGCAGATTCGACGACCGAAGCAGAATACATTGCTGCAGCTGAAGCGGCCAAGGAGGCGGTTTGGATGAAGAAGTTAATCTCAGCACTTGGAGTAGTTCCAAGCATTTCAGATTCTGTTCCATTATTGTGTGACAACAATGGGGCAATATCTCAAGCGAAGGAGCCTAGATCACATCCGAAGTCAAAGCACATTCTGAGACGATTTCATCTGATTCGTGAGATTATCGCCCGAGGAGATATAGTAATTGAGAAAGTCTCATCTGAAGATAATGTAGCAGATCCCTTGACTAAGCCATTGTCTCAAAACAATTTAGAACGTCACCTTAAGTCTATGGGACTTAGACACATGGGTGATTGGCTATAGTCCAAGTGGGAGAATGATAGAATTGGGTGGCCTCAAAGCCAAGCATTGTACATTCTAGTTCAAATTATTAATAAAGGCAATCATTTCTTCATTTATAGTTCTCGCAAATTAACTATCGTAATGAAGGTCCATAGACAAATGTATGGGATATTGAATCATGATGAGATCATGATAGTGAGATCAATATCCTCAGTCAATTGTCTTAAATAGTTCTCGATCATAGGATATTTGAGATGGACATTAAATATCCGATAAGATGGACACGAGTTATGTCTGCTCATGTGATGAGGGTGAATGATCTCACATTCACTCGTGTGGTGACACTAAGACAAACATGTGGGTGCTCATTAGAGAATGAGTTCACTGAACAGACCCAAATAAGAATTCCTGGATGGTAATTATACCTATTAGTCAACCAGGGAATTCAATCGTTGCAGTAGCACAGTTGGTCCTTTGACCTGAGTCACCAATGATACCTTGTTTGTGGACCATTGTATCTTGATTCTCTAACTTGTGGACTTTAACCATTAAGTCCACGATAGTCGGTCTTTCAGATACTGTGGAAAGCTTGCGAAGGTAATTGTGTGAACAACAAGGGATCACTCACTCTTGGTATAAGACTGGAGAGAGAATGTCCTATGGATGTGTACACATAAATGCCTGGCCAGAGTCAAATGAAAGAAATGTCTTTCTAGATATTAACTGAGTACTGGAATCCATCTAAATAATGCGATAGAGGGTTTGACTATAAAACCATACCCTTGCGTTATTGAGACATTGCATGAGTGAAGGATTTTATCTGTGCGGTATCTGCAGACGGAAAGGTTCAATTAAAGGGAACAGTATCCCTTATATCTTCTGGGATCATGAGGTAGTTTTTGGTGCTGTTCATGATCAGAAGGCCAAGTGAATTAATCATCAGATGATAATTTACTTGTTTATTAAATTAATCATTTAACATATGATGTTTAAATGTTAATTAATAAATATTAAACTCTAGAATAAGTTCTAAGTTTAATGGGCCTAAAACCGGACTGATATATGGGCCTAGAGGGTCACACACATAAGAGTTCTCGTCAGACGGTGAGAGACGTTAAATTTCATGCCTATCTGGGTTTTTATGAAAAGCCGCAGGATAAACATGAAGATTTAATGGAGAATTATCCAAGGCTAAACTCTTAGATAATCATGAGGATTAATCCTTGTGCTTATCCTTATTTCTATATAAGGAGGGCCAAGGGGAAGGGGTAAAAGGTTGGTTGGACGAATTTTACACCCCAGATTCTCTATCTCCTCTCTCTCTCTCCTTCTCTCTCTTGGAGTAGATCTGTCTCTCTCCGCGCATGGTGGATTTGAGATCTGGTCGGAGCACTCAAGTCGAGGAGGAAATCGCGTCTGCAGCGGGAACTCGTGTGGATACCTCTAGAGATCGTGCGTGTGCGCGATTACCGAGTCGGAATCATCCACGGGAGATTCGAAACCCCGCAAAGGTGAAGAACCGTTCTTCCCGCATTTATTTTATTGTCCGTTTTTCGATCCCAGCAGCCGATACAATGGAATCAATTTTATTCTCCGCTGCGTTTTTGGCGATTCCTTACACTAGCTTTGCTCACAACGGTATGGATGACTACCCGAGACTTCAAATGGTACAACCGGCCCAATGAATAAGGAGGAATTCCTTGCTTTTAAGGACTTACGGAGGTTTTAACACAAACCACTCTAGTCTGACCGAGGGACCGACCTAGTCCAAGAGAGGTGAGAGTGCTAAGAAGGGTGTTCCTAAAAGAAGGGGAGTGAGCCCCATTGCAAATGACCTGTGGCCTGGATGACCTCTAATGTAGTATAGTAAATATAAGCAATCAGCAAATGATAAAAAATCTGAGGACTTATAGCCAGAAGAAAGATTGCCTGAAATGCGTCGATCTGAGTCGACGTTATTCAAAACAGTGACTTCTGGTCACAGTGGCTCGGGCAAGCAAACAAGCAGATGATGCAGGATGAATAGTGTCGTGCACGGGCGACGTGCTTCAGAAAGACGTCGCTCTGTGTCGACGTTATTCAACTCCAAAAAACAGTAAACAGTAAAGCTATTAGGGGCATTCCCCTCCCAACTCAACAGGATGAATACAATATCAAATATTCATGCAAAAATAGTTAAACATATCGGCTAATCATGCAACATCATAGATATTAATTCCAATAAGATACATTTTCCAATACCACAACTCAAGGCAATCAAGGGGAGGGCAAGATTTTGCTAAGGGGGTGTGCACGAGGTGCACGTTGGGGTAAAAATCAAACAACCAATTATCAAACGTTCCCAAGGGACACAAGCGGTGCACCGAGGGTGCCCAATGAAAATATCAAGAGTAAATAAAAGAGAACGACAAGACAAGTCCCACCGTGATCGCCAAAGAACTGTAGGTGCTCAAATCATGTGTGCTATTATCATGATATCATGTGTTAGATGATTAACAAATCAAATCTAAATCATGATCGCCAAAAACCAAAGGTTTCAAAAGAAAGAAATTGATCACTTATCTTGCAACTAGGAGATTGTGTTCTTTTGTTCCTCTCTTTCAGCCGGCCGAAAAAGAAGAGCCTTCTTTTTATTTACTCTTATTTTTGTTGTTGTTTTCTTGTGCAATCCTTCCTTCCAAACCTTCCTTCAAGTTCTTGGTATTCTTCAAACCTTACAAGAAAACATTAAACAAAGAAAGAAAAGAGAAGATTAGAGCTATAGGGTAGAGTAGTATCTATTATATCTAGCGAGTTAAACATGAACTAAACAAAGAAGACTCACTTGTTTTGGTTTTTTAAACCCCTAACATGAACATGGGTTTGGAAAATGATGTAGTGAGTGTGTGTAGAATGAAGTGATGAGATGAATAATTTTGAAAACCAGTGATTAAACTATATGAAATCAATGAAACACTAGAAATAAAACTATAAAGAAAGATGGTTGGTTGGCCCCTCCATAGCCTTGGTCTTCAAAATCTCCAAAGGATGAAGAAGGTGAAGAGAAAGAAACCTTAGATGAAGCCCCTTTTGTTGTCCACATTTTCTTCCTTGAGAGCCTTCAAACACCTTGCCTTGAGCTCCAAAATCACCAATTGCCAACCTTTTTCAAAGGTCCAAAGGGTGTATTATTTATAGAGAGTGATTTTGGAGTGTTTTGGCTTCAATAGGGCTCTCCTTCCGCACTCGGACTCGCGTTGGATGAGCATCCATGAGTTAGGAACCCTTTCAAGCGTGGAGACTGGATTAGCTCGGCCAAATCACACTTATCAGGAAACCACTTGAAACGCGTTGTTCTCAAGAGACGCCATTTGGCTAATTAGGAGGGGCCAACATAAAAAGAAATTCCGAAAGGAAACCATAAAAGATTAAAAAAGTTAAAACACGTCGTCCATAGGAGTTGTGATTTAGATAATTAGAAAATTAATTCGAAGTTAGACTCGGAAACCTAAACGGATTAGGACCTAAACGGCGTCGTCCATGGGCGACGTCATTCAGTTAAATCAATCTAAATTTGGGAACTTAATTCCGAACTGATTTCTTGTAACGACCCGCCACCCTATAATCGGGGATCCGATTACTAAATGGGTACCGAATCATTAATTTGGAACCAAACCAGGATCTAATCAAGTCTGGGAGATAAATAATAAACTAAGCTAAACATTCACATCGCATTGAACAGAAGTAAAAGTGCAGGAATTAAAATTATTACAATGCGACTCGATACAGCAAATAATTACATATTCCAACAGAAAAGAAATAATTAAATGTACAGGCCAGAAATAAAATAACAACTACGTCGGGGCATACCCCGGAACAACCGCTGACGGTGCTCAACTCACGGCCGCACTCTCCTCGCTAAGTCTGTTGAGAGTCCTCACCTGAAAACCGTAGAGGGTGAGTCTCAAAGACAAGACTCAGTAGGGATCCTTCGATCCCCACTGCCCACGCACACCCCCATAAGTGCAAGGTATAGATAACAGAAAGGTGATAAGCACAAGAGGTACAATTCCTAATTCTTAACGTGAAATCACATGCAATCGTAATATAATAAACATGCATATATTAAACCAGCCGACTAGGAAATCCACAACTGTCGTCTCGATAGAACTCGCCAACCACACAACAACGGTGGAGAAACCTCGACCCGCTGAGACCAAACAGTAACCCCTCGGATATCACACTAGCTACTCCGGCCCAACCGGCTCAGGTGACTACTCCTTCCCTCAGCATGAGTGACTCTCCGAATGTACCACTCCGACACCGGTACTAGCTGACCCCGGGGATCACCAGGTGACCCTCTCTCACTAGGCGTCACCCCGCCCACGCTCCCACCGGCGCTGTGCTCACGCCCCCACCAGCACAGGGTGATATAGTGCTACAATGTCACTCCAGGTCCACAGTAACTCAAAACCCAGCACAGTGCGATCCGGTCACGTGAAAAGTCCGCGATCGCATAACACACATATAAAACCTTCCGATTATGACGAATCCATCTCTATCGGGTACACTAAAGCATGCACTATCCATCTATCTAACCGTATGAATACATTTTACTGGCATGAATTAGTGAGGTTCTGTCTTGAATCGCGTCGCCCAAGGTCGACGCCATTCAAGCTCCATGTTCAGGTTTATGTAAAACAGTCTTCAGAATCAGGCCCTAAAAGGCGTCGACACCAGTGGTCGCCTTTTAAAAGGTGTCGACATCCTCAGACGCCATTCAACACAGAAATCCGAAAATTCCAAGGCCCTTACTCAGGGGATTTCTGCCTTTAAAAGGCGTCATAGCTAACCGACGCCATTTGAAAACGCGTCGTTTGCCCATGACGTCTTTTAGTCCCAGAATCCCCGAACTGGCAGACTCTCTGTCAGGCGATTCCTGTCTAAAAGGCGTCGTGATGGCTCGACGCCCTTCAAAAAGGCGTCGTCCATGCACGACGTGTTTCAGCCCCAGGAACCAGAGTCGCCTGAGCCCGAGGGCTCCCTATCCAACCCCAAAGAACCCCAAATTCACCCAAAAACGGAGGGAAAAAGAGGAGCAATACTATCCACAGGCAACACATTCATAGAAATCCCCCATGTTATCAAAAGAATTCCTAAACATGCTCATTCTACCCCCCGAAACCAAAGATCCAAACAAGCTTAAACGAGGGTAAACATGGCTTAAAACGTGATGCTAAGGGGAACCGTCACCCTACCGGATACTTGAACGCCTCCGAGCTTCAAGCCGTCCACCCGACTCGCCCCACGCCGCCGCCGGTACCGCCGTGGTCGTCCTTGCTCCTCCGTGACGTCGGCCGCCGTCCGGAGAGTAGAACGCCGCAGTGGAAGTGGAGGTGGTAGTGGTAGGAGCTAGGTAGAGGATGGGGTGGAGGGGGAGATGAAACTGTGGGAGGAAAAGAGGGAGGAGGAGGGATCGCCGCCGAGTTCGCCGGAAGGGGAAAGAGAGGAAGAGAGGAGAAAATGAGGGAAAGAAGGAGGGCTCGCGGGGTTAACCAGAGACTGGCTAAAACGCGTCGACATCCACGGACGCCATTCAGTTGATGTGACAGCTGCTCTGACAAGACTCTGAAACGCGTCGTTCAAGGCAGACGCCGTTCAGACGATATGTCAGGGCCGTACTCTGACAAACCCAGAGTCGCAGTATGAAAGGCGTCGACACACGTGGACGCCGTTCAGGTCGACAAGACAGGGCCGTACCCTCGCGGCCCGAAGCCAGCCCACGTGGCACCCACGTGGCAGAACTTGAAATGCGTCTGCGACGGTGGATGCCGTTTATAACGCGTCTCGATGTCCTGACGCGAATCAACTCAGAACCTCCGCCCTCACTAAGGTTAGAACTACAAGGTCCGATCCCGAAAACCGGATCCGAAGGTCACGATCCTTACAATCTCCCCCCCTTAAAAGAATTTCGTCCCCGAAATTGACTGCTTAGAAGTAACAAAGGCAAACAGGGATACAAGTTCACAAGGAAACTTACGAAAAGAGGTAAGGGAACTGCTCTCGCATCTCATCCTCACGCTCCCAGGTTGCCTCACCTCCGGAGCGGTACTGCCAAATCACCTTGACCAATGGTACAATCTTGTTCCGCAGGACCTGTTCTCTGCGATCCTCAATACGAACCTGATATTCTGGAAAAGACAGGTCCTCAGCGACCTCCAACTCTGAAAAGTCCAGGACATGGGACGGATCCTGAACATACTTCCTCAGTAAGGAAACATGGAACACATCGTGCACCCTGTAAGACTAGGCGGCAAGGCCAGCTGGTAAGCGGTTTCCCCAATCCGAGCAAGGATGGGAAAAGGCCCAATATAGCGCGGACTCAGCTTGCCTCGCTTCCCGAATCTCATTACACCCTTGGAGGGTGAGACTCGGAGAAACACGTGGTCCCCAACTTCAAACTCAAGCGGTCTCCGTCGGATGTCAGCATAACTCTTCTGCCTACTCTGCGCTGCGGTCAACCTCTGCCGAACTAACCTGGCAATCTCAGCACACTGTTGTACTAACTCGGGTCCTGCTATCTGCCTTTCACCGATCTCGGACCAACATACTGGAGATCGACACGGTCGCCCATACAAAGCCTCGTAAGGCGCCATGCCGATACTGGAATGGTAACTGTTGTTATAGGCAAATTCCACTGTGGACAAATAGTGCTCCCAAGAACCTCCCCAGTCTAGACAACAAGCTCTGAGCATATCTTCCAAGGTCTGAATAGTCCTCTCCGACTGCCCGTCAGTCTCGGGATGGTAGGCTGAGCTGAAAGCCAACTGAGTGCCTAGTGCCTGTTGAAAGCTCTTCCAGAATCTGGAAGTAAACCTTGGATCTCGATCTGATACAATAGACAAAGTCACCCCGTGCAGAGAGATGATCCGGTCTACAAACAACTTTGCCAGCTTGCCGACTGACTAGTCCTTCCTAATAGCTAGGAAGTGTGCCGACTTGGTCAGCTGATCCACGATGACCCAGATGGCATCTCTCCTGCTAGGGGATGTAGGCAATCCCATCACGAAGTCCATGGTCACATGCTCCCATTTCCACTCTGGAATCGGCAAGGGCTATAGCAATCCACCAGGTCTCTGATGCTCGGCCTTAACCTGCTAACAAGTCATGCATCTAGCCACATATTCAGCCACATCTTTCTTCATACCGGGCCACCAGAAGTGCCTCCTCAAACAATGATACATCTAAGTCGAGCCCGGATGTACTGCATATCTCGAACGGTGCGCCTCATCAAGAACACATCTGCGCACGTCCTCCTCAGTCGGAACATAAAGTCTACCTCTGAACCTGACCGTATCGTCGTCCCATAACTCCACCTCTGACCTCTGGAGGATATGTGGTAGCTCAACATCTGCCCTCTGAGCCTCAATTACTGCATGATACACAGCTGGTCTCACAGTCAAACTGACCAGCACGGCTCTGTCATCTTCACGTGGAACCCTAAAGGAAGATTCCACCACCTGCTCGAATAATTTCCACTCCTGAATCATAAGGTATGACATGACCGTCCTCCGACTCAAAGCGTCTGCCACTACATTCGCTTTGCCCGGATGATAAGAAAGGTCAAAGTCATAATCTTTAATGAACTCCATCCACCTTCGCTGCCTCAAATTCAGATCCCTCTGAGTGAACACATATTTCAAACTCTTGTGATCCGTGAAAACCTGGAATTTCTCCCCATATAAATAATGCCTCCAGATCTTGAGTGCAAATACCACAGCTTCCAGCTCCAAATCATGAGTAGGATAGTTCTCTTCATGCTTCTTCAGCTGTCGAGAAGCATAAGCCACTACCCTGGCATGCTGCATTAGAACTGCGCCCAAACCCCGACGGGACGCATCAGAGTAAACCACAAATCCACCTGATCCAGATGGAAGCACCAGTACAGGGGCTGACGTGAGACGGGTCTTTAACTCAATAAAACTCTGCTCACAATCCTCGGTCCACACAAAGCGAACTCCCTTTCGAGTCAACCTCGACAAGGGGGCTGCTATCGAAGAAAATCCCTGAACAAACCGCCTGTAATAACCGGCAAGCCCCAAAAAGCTCATGATCTCAGTCACTGAAGTCGGCCTGATCCAATCCATCACTGCCTCGATCTTGGCTGGATCCACTGCGATACCATTGCCAGAAATAACATGCCCAAGGAAATGCACTTCGTCTAGCCAAAACTCACATTTGCTGAACTTGGCATAAAGTCGATGCTCCCTCAGGACCTGCAATACAGCCCGAAGATGGGTGGCATGCTCTTCCTCAGAAGAAGAATAGATCAGAATATCATCAATAAACACAACCACAAACTGATCCAGGTAAGTCCTGAAGACTCGGTTCATCAGCTCCATAAAGGCCGCCGGAGCATTAGTCAAGCCAAAGGGCATAACCAAAAACTCATAATGTCCATACCGAGTTCTGAAGGCCGTCTTGCTAACATCAACATCCCGGATCCTCATCTGATAATATCCGGATCTCAAGTCGATCTTAGAAAATACCTTCGCGGACTGCAGCTGATCCATCAAATCATCAATCCTTGGAAGTGGGTACTTATTCTTTATTGTTACTTGGTTCAGCTGCCTATAGTCAATGCACAATCTCAGAGAACCATCCTTCTTTCTAACAAACAGAACTGGAGCACCCTATGGAGATGTACTGGGACGAATAAAACCCTTATTCAGCAGCTCCTGCAACTGCGCCTTCAACTCAGCGAGTTCGGCTGGCGCCATCCTATATGGGGCCTTAGATAAGGGCGCCGTACCTGGTGCAAGCTCGATGGTAAATTCGACCTCGCGCTGAGGAGGAAGGCCAGGCAGCTCCTCAGGAAATACATCGATGAACTCACACACAACAGGTACCTCCCTAGGGCTGAGACTAACCCGGACATCAGAGACAACAATAGAGGCAAGGAAAGCCTCACAGCCACCAGCAAGCAACCTCCGTGCCTTCAAGGCAGAAATAAGAATACCTCGGGAAGAAAGCCTAATACCTTGGAAGAAGAAGGTTGGGATGTCTGGAATGGAGAATCGCACCCTCTTCCTGTGGCAGTCCACCTCTACATAAAAGGCTTCCAACCAATCCATACCCAGGATGACATCAAAGTCTCGAATGGCAAGCACAACCAACTGGGCAGGGAGCACATGACCCTCAATGGTCAAGGGAACATTCCTCAAGCAGTTATAAGATATCATATAGTCTCCAGAAGGAACCTCCACCATCAAACCATCAGATAACTCAACAACGGACGCAGAAAGGATATCTAAGAACTGCTCAGAAATAAAAGAATGCGAAGCACCTGAATCAATCAATACGTGTGCAGAGTTCCCAAGGACAGAAAGTGTACCTTCCACCAAGTTGGATGCGCGAGCCTCCCTCCTGGTGCTAGCTAACACTCTCCCCTGGGTCCTCGGCTTCTTCTGCTCACCTAAACCATGTCCCTGACCATACCCCTGTGGGCACTGCCTCGCCAAGTGGCCCTGCTGGCCGCAAGTGAAACATCTCCTGGGAAGAGTGGGACACTGAGTCCCACCATGGGCACCCCCACAGTGCTGACAGACTGCCGGAAGCCTCTGAGCTGGCCCCTGCGGTGCACTGGATACATACTGACTCTGCTGACCCTGCCCGGGCCTGTTGCTGCCACTACTGCCACTACTGCTGCCACCACCCCTGAAGAATCTCCTGAATCGGGAGCCGAGTGACGACGATCCCGATCCAGCAGAAGGGGCCGCTGCCGCTGCCTTACCCCTGCCACGAACTGGGCTCTGAGCAGTCAGTCCTCTCTCCCGGGCCGACTGGCTCTACTGAGCCTCCACTGCTGCCGCACATCTAACCGCGGAAGCCAGATCCGTGCAGCAGTGAGACGCCACGAAGTTCCTCAAACTGAGCCTCAGTCCGTCCACGAACCTCTCAGTACGACGCTCCTCGTCCCCAGATATGAAAGGCACGAACCGACCTAGCGAAACAAACTTCGCCTGGTACTCAAGTACTGTCATGCTCCCCTGTGTCAGATCCATGAACTCCCTCTCCTTGGCCTCTGGACGTGTCTAGGGAAATATTGTGCGTTGAACTCCTTAACAAATGTCTCCCATGGAATTTTCCTAAGACTCCTGTCCTCGTAGGACAAACTCTTCAAGGTGGTCCACCAGTCATAGGCGCTATCCTTCAGCATGAAGGTAGCTAACGGGGTCCGCTCTACTGCAGCACAATCTATGGTGTCAAAAGTCTTCTCTATCTCTCTAAGCCAGTGGATGGCCTCGTCAGGGTCGGGATGACCGGTGAAGTGAGGTGGCCTCAGCTTCAGAAACCTCTCAAGTGTAGCTGTGGACCCTCCCCGCGCACTGGAACTCTCACTAGGGTCTCGCGTCTGATATCCAGCCATAGTGTCCATCATCGCCTCCATAAACTGCTCAACACTCGGCCTCCCGGCCTCGGACCCACTAGGGACATCTCCCTGCTCTCGAATAACTGGCATCCTCCTTCTCGGAGCCATCTACTCGCCTATAATTACAAAATCAAAAAGTTCTAATTAGAGTTCTAAAGCCTATGCTACCGCCGTGCCTGTACGGGATAATGTATTTATTTGCCGAATTTATGATATTTAACCTAGTTATTTATTTATTTGCCAAACCGTATGCTCTGATACCAGCTGTAACGACCCGCCACCCTATAATCGGGGATCCGATTACTAAATGGGTACCGAATCATTAATTTGGAACCAAACCAGGATCTAATCAAGTCTGGGAGATAAATAATAAACTAAGCTAAACATTCACATCGCATTGAACAGAAGTAAAAGTGCAGGAATTAAAATTATTACAATGCGACTCGATACAGCAAATAATTACATATTCCAACAGAAAAGAAATAATTAAATGTACAGGCCAGAAATAAAATAGCAACTACGTCGGGGCATACCCCGGAACAACCGCTGACGGTGCTCAACTCACGGCCGCACTCTCCTCGCTAAGTCTGTTGAGAGTCCTCACCTGAAAACCGTAGAGGGTGAGTCTCAAAGACAAGACTCAGTAGGGATCCTTCGATCCCCACTGCCCACGCACACACCCACAAGTGCAAGGTATAGCTAACAGAAAGGTGATAAGCACAAGAGGTACAATTCCTAATTCTTAACGTGAAATCACATGCAATCGTAATATAATAAACATGCATATATTAAACCAGCCGACTAGGAAATCCACAACTGTCGTCTCGATAGAACTCGCCAACCACACAACAACGGTGGAGAAACCTCGACCCGCTGAGACCAAACAGTAACCCCTCGGATAGCACACTAGCTACTCCGGCCCAACCGGCTCAGGTGGCTACTCCTTCCCTCAGCATGAGTGACTCTCCGAATGTACCACTCCGACACCGGTACTAGCTGACCCCGGGGTTCACCAGGTGACCCTCTCTCACTAGGCGTCACCCCGCCCACGCCCCCACCGGCGCTGTGCTCACGCCCCCACCAGCACAGGGTGATATAGTGCTACAATGTCACTCCAGGTCCACAGTAACTCAAAACCCAGCACAGTGCGATCCGGTCACGTGAAAAGTCCGCGATCGCATAACACACATATAAAACCTTCCGATTATGACGAATCCATCTCTATCGGGTACACTAAAGCATACACTATCCATCTATCTAACCGTATGAATACATTTTACTGGCATGAATTAGTGAGGTTCTGTCTTGAATCGCGTCGCCCAAGGTCGACGCCATTCAAGCTCCATGTTCAGGTTTATGTAAAACAGTCTTCAGAATCAGGCCCTAAAAGGCGTCGACACCAGTGGTCGCCTTTTAAAAGGCGTCGACATCCTCAGACGCCATTCAACACAGAAATCCGAAAATTCCAAGGCCCTTACTCAGGGGATTTCTGCCTTTAAAAGGCGTCATAGCTAACCGACGCCATTTGAAAACGCGTCGGTTGCCCATGACGTCTTTTAGTCCCAGAATCCCCGAACTGGCAGACTCTCTGTCAGGCGATTCCTGTCTAAAAGGCGTCGTGATGGCTCGACGCCCTTCAAAAAGGCGTCGTCCATGCACGACGTGTTTCAGCCCCAGGAACCAGAGTCGCCTGAGCCCGAGGGCTCCCTATCCAACCCCAAAGAACCCCAAATTCACCCAAAAACGGAGGGAAAAAGAGGAGCAATACTATCCACAGGCAACACATTCATAGAAATCCCCCATGTTATCAAAAGAATTCCTAAACATGCTCATTCTACCCCCCGAAACCAAAGATCCAAACAAGCTTAAACGAGGGTAAACATGGCTTAAAACGTGATGCTAAGGGGAACCGTCACCCTACCGGATACTTGAACGCCTCCGAGCTTCAAGCCGTCCACCCGACTCGCCCCACGCCGCCGCCGGTACCGCCGTGGTCGTCCTTGCTCCTCCGTGACGTCGGCCGCCGTCCGGAGAGTAGAACGCCGCAGTGGAAGTGGAGGTGGTAGTGGTAGGAGCTAGGTAGAGGATGGGGTGGAGGGGGAGATGAAACTGTGGGAGGAAAAGAGGGAGGAGGAGGGATCGCCGCCGAGTTCGCCGGAAGGGGAAAGAGAGGAAGAGAGGAGAAAATGAGGGAAAGAAGGAGGGCTCGCGGGGTTAACCAGAGACTGGCTAAAACGCGTCGACATCCACGGACGCCATTCAGTTGATGTGACAGCTGCTCTGACAAGACTCTGAAACGCGTCGTTCAAGGCAGACGCCGTTCAGACGATATGTCAGGGCCGTACTCTGACAAACCCAGAGTCGCAGTATGAAAGGCGTCGACACACGTGGACGCCGTTCAGGTCGACAAGACAGGGCCGTACCCTCGCGGCCCGAAGCCAGCCCACGTGGCACCCACGTGGCAGAACTTGAAATGCGTCTGCGACGGTGGATGCCGTTTATAACGCGTCTCGATGTCCTGACGCGAATCAACTCAGAACCTCCGCCCTCACTAAGGTTAGAACTACAAGGTCCGATCCCGAAAACCGGATCCGAAGGTCACGATCCTTACATTTCTACTAGAAATCTAAATAGCGTTGACCATAGTCGACGTTAATTAACGAATTTCGACAAAAATCAATAAAAATTAATTAATGATTAAAAATCAGACCATTTTAGGGCAATGATTATTGTAACATGAAAATTTACTCAATATGAGGTCAAAATTAGCATGTCTACACTGGCGTCGAGCATGATTGGGGGCCATCCCCCCTTGCTGCCACCAGCTGCCTTTGTAGCCGTCGGCGGCGGCGCCCCCCAAGAGTTGCAACCTACAAGAAAGTGGGAGGGAAACTTTAGGGTAGACTGGTGTGCCAGGCTCGGACCAGCCGGTCCTGAGCCGGCCCGACCGGGGGCAACTGGGCTCGGGCCAGGCGCGCCAGGCGCCAAACCTGGCTGGGCCAGCTGGCGCCTGGCTCGAGCCAGGCCAAACCAGGCCATGCCAGGTCCGGCCCTGGTAGCCCTTGGCCCAGACCCTCTAGGCCCATTTAGCCCGAGCCCATTAACCCCTTTAACCCATAAACCCTATTATTAATTAAACCCCTATCTATTAACTCAAAATTTAAATTCTAGTATGTTTACTATATGTTTTAAACTTTGAATTTAAAATTTTGAGTTATAGTAGATTAATTTTTAAGATATGATCTTAAAGGATTAATTTATAAATGATCTTTTAATGGGGATTATTTATAAAGATGTGATCTTGAATTAATTAACAAGTGTTGTTAATTAATTTTTTTAAAATTGTAACCTGAATATTAGTTAACAAATGTTGTTAATTTATTTTTAAGTTATGACCTTAAAATTTAATTAACAAATGTTGTTAATTTTATTAGGTGATTAGATTATTTTAATTTCTTAGCAATTGTTGTTATCAAATTAATTATTTAATTACGGGACAGTTAATAAGTGGTTATGAAATATTTTATTAACCCTTAATAATGGTTATTAAAAGGGTTAATTATTTCTTGAGAATAAACCTTAATAAAAGCTATTGATGATTAATTAAGTCTTAATAGTAGTTATTAAGATAATTAATTAATATTCTCAAGAATCTCTTAATTAAGTTTTTGAAGATCTAATCTACTTAAAATTTGATCTTTTTAATAAGAGTTATTAAGAGAATAAATCAAGTTTAATTGTTAGACTAATTTTAATTAGAATTGTTCTAATTAATATTTCTTAATAATTTATTGAGAAATGTTATTTAATAAGGGAGTTCTTAACAATTAATTGTTAAGGAATTGGAAATTCTTTTATAAGAGTTATTAAGGAATTTTTAATTTTATCTAAATGTTAGATTGTTTCACATTAATAATTGTTATTAATGTGATTTAAGATTAATCTATGTGTTAGATTAATTAATTTAGAAATGTTCTAAATTATGCATGGAATATTTTAGAATTTTAATTTTAGTTTTGTATGCACATGTTGATGTGTTTTAGATACTTTAAATTAGATTTAAATACATGATAGAAAATGAGATTTTTAAAATTCAAATTATCCAATTTTGATTGGTAGCCAGGTTTTGAGAAAATCAAAATTATTATTTTTCAAAATTTTAGCCTTCATGTGATGTGTTTTATTATGAGTGGATGGTTAAAATTTGAAGTGGTCATGTGTAAAGACTGAGGTTTAGGATCCGATTATCGGGTCGGTTTCGGCGTCGGACTCCTTGGTTTGGGCCCTTGTGGGGCTGGGGCATGGGCTGCATGGGGTGCTGGGTGTGCGGGCATGGGGGCATGTGTGTACGGCCCTAGTCGTGTTGTCTGAATGGTGTCTTGCATGGACGACACGATTCAGACATCTGCTAGTGTACGATCCCGTCCTGTCGCCTGATTGGTGTCGTTCTGGAACGACGCGTTTTAGCGAGTTTCGGTTGACGTGGTTAAATGCATGCTTGAAAACTTACTTCGAGGATGAGGATTTCTGTGTGATCGGATCGCACTGTGTTGCATTTTGTGCGATTGTGGACCTAAAGTGACAGTTGTGAGCGTTTAGGCACCCTGTGTCGGTGTAGGAGTGATACGGCGCCGGTGTAGGAGTGGTAGGATGACGATTAGAGAGAGGGTCACCTAGTGTATCCCGGGATATAGCTAGTACCGGTGTGGGAGTAGTACATTCGGAGTGTCACTTGTAGCTGGGAAAAGCAGAACCACCTAGAGCTAGACAGGCCAGAGTAGCCAGCGCGCTATCTAAGGGGTTGTTGTTTGGTCCTAGTGAGTCGGTGTTCTTTGCGTTCGACTGCGTGGTTTGTGTGTTTAGCTGAGACGCTGGTTGTGGACTCCGTGGTGGAGTGGTTTTAGAGTTGTGCATGTTGCATTTACAAATGCATGTGTTTCATATCGGAATTTAGGAATCTTTAGGAGTTGTGTTTATTGCTTTACTTATTTAATTGCCTATATTTGTGTTGTTGCACTTGTGGGTGCGTGAGTGGGTGGTGGGGATCGGAGGATCCCTACTGAGTCCATTTCGATGAGACTTACCCCTGCGTTTTTAGGTGAGGATTCCAGGCAGGCGCAGCGTGGAGGATTTTGTCTCGGGTTGCGCGCCAGCAGCCACTGTTCCGGGGTATGCCCCGATGTAGTTATTATTTTCCTTTCTGGTTTGTACGCTTAATTATTTCTTTTAAGTTGGAATATGTAATTATTTGTTGAGTCGAGTCGAATTGTAATAATTTTTAATCTTGCACTTCCTTTAAAATTCGATGTGATGTGAATGTTTAGCTTAGTTTATCATTTATTTCCCAAACTTATCGAGATCCTGGCTTGGCTCCAGTTTTTAATAATTCGGTACCTATTTAGTAATCAGATCTCCAATTATAGGCTGGTGGATCGTTACATTATAGGCATACACTTTGTTTATTTCATATCATGTGATGGTATGTGGTTTGTGTGGATCATTTTAGAATTTGAATGGGTTAATTAATTATTAATTAATGAGGCCTGCGTGTCTCCCTCTCTCTCGCTCATTCTGAAGTAATTCTATCTCCTTCTGTTATTGTACTCAGCCATAAGACTTTCTCTTACAATTAATATGTATTTGAAAAATATTTCAAAAAGTTATTATTGTTTGTAATTGATCGTGTTGGCCGAGAATTGGCGAGGATGATTCACAAGTGCAACCAGAAAGGTGACAGAAGATGCGATCACCAATGCGTGTGTGTTTGCATGTTTTGTTTATATAATTGTTATATTGTTGTGGTGATTAATTGTTTGGCTCCAATTAATCACCGTGTTGTCTATGACCACATAATGAACATGTATGGTTGATGCATGTTTTTTAGTTTTTCATTATGAATTGATTGCTAATATCTGGGTATAGTTAAATATATACGATATATTTATAAACTATCCTAGGATGAGACCAACATAAAATAAAGAAAACCTTCAATATAAAGTTTAAGTCGGAGCGTGAGTCATTGAGAATGCACCGCATGGCTCTCCATCAATATAGTTTTTAGAACTTGATTCAATGATGGCAGTTTTTATGTGTTTACCTGAGATCTGTCACCATCTGATGAAATGACTATTAACTATGGCATTATGATGCCTTGAGATCAAAATAGAGGAACGGTGTAGCTATCCTCGCGTTTACCCGAGAGCTACGTTATTACTCTACTCTGCCACGTATTGATGGTAAAGCTTAGACCAGGGATAATGGTCTACTGTGTTTACCCGGGACCATTAAAGACTTGGGAGCCGAAATAAGATCGGATATTACAAGGAGTTGTAATTACCATGAGATGGTTGCTCTAAGATAATGGTATGATACTATGTGTTTACCTGAGGTCATACTATGATTCTTGGAGATTCTGATCCTCACTAGGAGACCGTCGGAGTCTTCCGTTCTGTATACCTAAAGGTTATACAGTCCTTCGAAAAATAGTGAAAAATAATTCAAGATAAAAGACCATAATTGAATTATAAGAAATATCTGCTTAAATCACGTTATTTCCTTCGTTCACTAAAATGTCGTCTATTAATTCGAGATTTTGGCATATTGAATGCCAATACTTTTCAGATTTAGATTGACTAGAAAACTCTGAAGAATATCTTCGGGGCCAAGTGAAAGTCACTATCCTAATCAGATATTATGAATCCTCTTACTTGAATAGACCAAGGAGAAAAGGTACTCATGGTATGCCTTTTTGAAAGGCAATGGTTGTCATGAAATCTCTTATTTGGATAGACCAAGAAGAAGAGGTATTCATGGCGTGCCTTTGAGAAATGCAAGATATAAGATCTTAAACGGTCGAACCCACATCTGAAAAGGATAAAAGCAAGTCAGCTGGAAGAGAGAGGTAGCAGTTCTTCCACTACCACCAATAAGGATATTAGTAAAGGCAAAATGAATATGAAATTTGAAACAAGTTTCAAATAATCTTATTATCAATCTTTTACATGTCTATTAGAGAATTAGCGTATCCAATATGAGATATTGAAAATGATTCTCATATCTGCAATAGTATACAAATTTAGACAAGTAAAAAGAAATCGAGAAAATATAAGTGTTGAATTAGACTCAACAATTGTTCAAGATATGCATAGGTTACTGTCAGACATTAAATCTTTGTATATGTATAGGAGTCTAATATGAAACTGAATAATTGTTATTTAGTTCCATAAGATATCAAGAATTATAAAAGTGAATAACATTGACTAAGAAGGAACAATAGTTGTTCGATAAGATTTTAAAATCAGTCAATGCATTATAGATTCTTGATGTGACATTTCATGTGATGAATGTTCACAAGTTTCCTATAGAAATGAACTGTATGAATCATGATTATCTATGGCGTTGTACACCAGGGAAGAGCAGCTGGCACGCCTCTCCACCAGAGATCTTCCTCGGGAGCTTACACACCTCCAGAAGCGTCTGGAGATTCTTACAGAGGAATGGGACCGCGAGCGGGAGGAACGACGTAGGATGGATGCAGACATGACCTCTCTTTGGGTCCAGCTCGGTGTCGCTGAGCAGGAGCGACACAGTATGGAGGAGTGCTATCGACGCGCACGCCAGTGAGCTCAGGAGAGAGGGCACGGGAGCACCTTCACCGCCAGCATCGCCGTCTCCTCTGCCCAGGCTAGTCCGAGCATGATGGGTCCACCACCGCCACCTTCCAGAGTATCAGTGTCGGATGCCCAGGATGAGGCCTAGAGCCAGTTTGATGAGGGGGCTGGGGAGAGTCAGCCGTGAGGGCTGCTTCGTTGTATCTCTACTTTTTTTTTTTTTTTTTTGAAGTCCTATTGATGGACTTCTCATCTTGTGTACAAAACTTTTGGCATATACGAATGGAGTCCTTTCATACTTGATTCTTCTGTTGACTTTGCTTTTATACCTACAGATGGCTTGAACAAACAGGTTAAATATATGTTCTAGCTTAGCCTCTTTCCTGGTTAAGTAGCCAACTACTTGATCCTATCCTTGATTGAAGGGTCAAGGGGCAAAGCCTTTATTTAATGAAGGCAATAATAAGATAATTGAGGATAATAATTGAAAATGTAACATATAAACACACAGATGCTAACTGAAAATAAAGATGTAACACACATGATCGGACAAGCGGATGCTAATTGAAATATCCATTTTTTTTTGTATTTTGAAATATTCAATTTTTTTGTATTTTGAAATATTCATTTTTTTGTATTTTAAAATATTAATTTTTTTTGTATTTTGAAATATTCATTTTTTTGTATTTTGAAATATTCACGTATTCCTAAAGACCAGCATGGTACATGGATCAAAAGAGCTTACTTACTCGTTATCTTAATTCCTTAATCATTCTTTAATAACCTAATCTAGGTTCATCGTGCTTTTATTGTGTTTACGTCCTTGATCCCATTTGATGATCTGACCCATAGTCGACCTAGGCCATTCTTTAACTTTGGAGCACGTCCCTTAGAGAGAAAGGAAGAAATGCTCTAGAAAGCTCCGGAGAGGGTTCCGGAGACCCAGGAAGATGTCCATCCTCTATCCTATTGTCCATTGGGGTTCGGTCATTTTTACTTTACAAGGTATTTTTGACCTTGCGCTCCCTTTCATTTGGACATTTGTGGCCTTTTGATTTAACATTTGTGGCCTTTTTATTTTGATTTGGCTTTTGCCCTTCTGATTTTTCTTTTATGGGGCGGATCTTTCATTTCCCCTTTTTCTATGATGACCTCTTACTAAGACGGCGGGTATTTTCAGTAGTCTATCCTGAGCCTCGTTCGGACATCGCGAGCCGAGTATAAAAAGGAATAATAAAGCCAGAATGGGTTGTACTTTTACACTCTCAGTCAAGATATCAGTTTTCCTTGGATTTCACATATCTTGTTACCCGAGGACAAAGCGTGTTTGTGTGTGAATAATGCACCTGTAGACTATCGAAGACTAAAGAGGGAATTCGGGACTTCAAATTTTCTGACTCCACTGGTCTTTGCACCATGCCGATCGGCACACCTAATCTAAGGGTAATATTTCTTAAGATATAAACCATTCTATGGATAAGATAGTTCTTGACCTTCTGCATTAACTAGTTTGTAGGCATTGCTAGGAAAAACACTTGAGATAACATAAAGTCCTTCCCAATTGGATTGGAGTTTAGAATGTGGACAACTAGGTTTTATAAAAATTCTTTTGACTACCATTTTACCAACTTTGAATTTACGTTCAATAACCTTTGATGAGGCAGAATCCGATTCGGCCCATTAGAGTGAGCCCAAACCCCTTTTCAGCCCAACAGCAGCAGTACCAGGCCCTCCGGGAGCCTCCGGCCCATCAGCGGCCCAGCAGCCTTCGGCCCATAAGCGGCACCGTCGCTCCCGGCCCAACAGGCTTCAGCCCGTCAGCGGCCCACCAGCCTACGGCCCGGGAGCAGCGCGGCAGCCCAGGGCCCAACAGGCTTCGGCCCATCAGCGGCCCAACCCCCTTCGGCCTGATAGCCGAGTCCGGCCCACTCCGGTGGCGGATCAGGCACTATGGCGGTTTATCAGTAAGCCCTCATTTAGTCCTATATCGGCTGCCACCGTTAACCATCCGCTATCCTTTGCTATAAATACACCGCTATTTATTGCCCAAAGGAGGCTTCCTCAAGCCTCCGAGACCCTTAAAGGACTACAGTCCGAAAAGCATTAAAGCTACTCTCTTTGCCTTCTGAATCGAATCTTCTTCAGGAGCTAACTTGACCGTCGGAGGGGGTTCCCCAGGGCTGAAGCCCGGGACTCCTGCTGACTGGTTTTCTTCTTCTTTCCCTCCTGCAGGAGCTCGGTTCGAATCTTCGCCGACCTTCCCGAGTCGGTATCGGCCGCCGACCTCGGACTCCTCTCCCTGGTCTCGACGCCGTACGCCGGCTGCCCCAAGACAGGAGACTCGGTCTCACGCTGCCCCTCCGTCCGCGGAAGGGGCTTTGGGCTCACTATCCAAGAGCAAGCCAAGTCCGAGTCACTTTCGGCCTCGGACTTTCGGCTTCGGCTTCATCGCCCGTCGACAGATCAGTCGGAAGTAGATTCATCCGCGCCGCCCCTTCGTCCGCCGAAGGAGCTTCGGCCCCGACTTCTCTGTATCTTACAACAGAGGATCCTCGGCCTCGTGCCGCCCCTTCGTCCGCCGAAGGAGCCTCGGCCCCCTACTTCCCGGAGCGAGCCCGCCTCCGGACCTTGGGCTCCGCCGCCTCTGCGTCCTCCGTCTTCCGGATCCCCGTCGGACCCCCTCAACACCGATCCGACCCAGCACCGGATCCCTCTCTTCGGATTCCGACTTCGGAATCCGGTCGTGATAGCCTCGGCTACATCACCAGCTGGAGGAGAGGGCAGCAGAGGCCCGCGCTTCCGCCGAGGCCAAGGTGATGGCCGAGCGGGAGAAGGAGAAGGCCGAGGGCGAGCTTGCCGTGGCTCAGTCCGAGATCCGGGCCCTCAAGGCCCAGATCCAGGACAAGGAGTACCGGCGGGCTTCGGAGAAGCGCCGCCACGCCGAAGAGGTGTCGGCTCTGAAGCGGGAACTGGAAGAGGTGGCGGACTCGGCCGTAGCCGATTACAAAGCCGGCCCGGACTACGTCGAAGAGATCCTCCGAGCCCAGCTGCTAGCGTCTTCTTCGGTCTTCGACCTCGGACTGGCTGTCGCCCAGAGGGCCTGCCCGAGCGTCGATTTGACCGGGGTCGCCCTGCCGAGGGGCGAGGAAGCCAGGGAGCTCCTATCCTAGTGGAAGGATCTTATGGCCGAGAGGGCCTCGCCTCCAGTTCCTGAAGACGAAGCCGTGACGGCCGAGGAGGCCCCCGCCGAGGCTGCCGCTCCTGAAGCGGTGCAAATCGTCGTCTCCCCCTTTCCCTCTCCTGGCCGAAACGTCGTCGAGGCGGAGGAGGAAAGGGTCGTCGAGGACTGATACGAGGGCTCCCCTCGGTTTTTGTTTTTCCACTTTTGTAAGCCTTCGGCAAGGCATATGGCCGAGTTTGTACTTCCTCTTGCTTGTGAATACAAGGAATGTTTTTGGTTTTACCTTGTTGTTTTCTGCATGACTTGAGTGGATCTGGCCTTTCTGAAATCCGAGATCCTTCTGTCGTTCGCTATAGTTTGCGAAGCCGTGACCCGATGTAGGTTCGGATAGGGCGTCGATAGAATCTCGCCAGCAGATACGGCTGCTTTAGATGCGGTTCGGGTGGCCGAAGCCGCTCCCGCTTCGTCTTATGCAGACTTTAAGAGAACCATGCCGCGTCCTGATCCGGATTACATGGCCGAAGCCATTCGTCGGATCGAAGGACTCGCGGACTTTGAGAGAACCACGCCGCTCCCAGTACGGTTTGCATGGCCTAAGCCACTCCCGATACGGTTTACACGGACTTAGAAAAAACCATGCCGCGTCCTGATCCGGATTACATGGCCGAAGCCATTCGTCGAATAGAAGGACTCGCGGACTTTGAGAGAACCATGCCGCTCCCGGTACGGTTTGCATGGCCGAAGCCACTCCCGATACGGTTTACACGGACTTAGAGAAAACCATGCCGCGTCCTGATCCGGATTACATGGCCGAAGCCATTCGTCGGATCGAAGGACTCGCGGACTTTGAGAGAACCATGCCGCTCCCGGTACGGTTTGCATGGCTGAAGCCACTCCCGATACGGTTTACACGGACTTAGAGAAAACCATGCCGCGTCCTGATCCGGATTACATGGCCGAAGCCATTCGTCGGATCGAAGGACTCGCGGACTTTAAGAGAACCATGCCGCTCCCGATACGGTTTGCATGGCCGAAGCCACTCCCGATACGGTTTACACGGACTTAGAGAAAACCATGCCGCGTCCTGATCCGGATTACATGGCCGAAGCCATTCGTCGGATCGAAGGACTCGCGGACTTTAAGAGAATACCATGCCGCTCCCGATACGGTTTGCATGGCCGAAGCCACTCCCGATACGGTTTACACGGACTTAGAGAAAACCATGCCGCGTCCTGATCCGGATTACATGGCCGAAGCCATTCGTCGGATCGAAGGACTCGCGGACTTAGAGAAAACCATGCCGCGTCCTGATCTGGATTACATGGCCGAAGCCATTTGTCGGATCGAAGGACTCGCGGACTTTGAGAGAATACCGTGCCGCTCCCGATACGGTTTGCATGGCCGAAGCCACTCCCGGTACGGTTTACACGGACTTAGAGAAAATACCACGCCACGTCCTGATCCGGATTACATGGCCGAAGCCATTCGTCGGATCGAAGGACTCGCGGACTTTGAGAGAATACCATGCCGCTCCCGATACGTTTTGCATGGCCGAAGCCACTCCCGGTACGGTTTACACGGACTTAGAGAAAATACCATGCCGCGTCCTGATCCGGATTACATGGCCGAAGCCATTCGTCGGATCGAAGGACTCGCGGACTTTGAGAGAATACCATGCCGCTCCCGATACGGTTTGCATGGCTGAAGCCACTCCCGAATCAGGTTGCCACGGACTTTTGAGAATTATTGCTAGACAATTTTTTCAAAGAATAAACTTTCTTTATGTCTCCTGGCTAAATTTCAGGTTAATTTACATGAAGTGCCGAAGGTACCCCGTATTTTAGATTAGGGGGACGCGTGCCCAAAGAGGTCCCCAATCCGCGAGCCCCTCGGTCGCTTCTGTTTACAGACACTCCAGTCGTTTTTAGAGGTATGGCAAGGGAACTCTTCGAATGTTTGCCTTCCTGCTCCGGGGTCCTCCGATTACGCCTCTGTCGAGGCTGTTCCTACTGGTATAGTGGCAGTTGGCCTGCTCTGACGAGGCGATCTATCTCCTCACGAAGTTGCCGGCATTCATCAGTCGTGTGGCCGACCTCCCGATGATACTCACAGTATTGGCCGGGGTCCCTTCGGCGAGGATCAGTTTTCATGCGCTGCGGCCGCCGGAGCCTATGTTTTATCTCCGCAAGCATTTGGGAAGGGGGAGCAATTAGCGGTAGGTGTCGTGACTGCGGACCCTGTCGCTTGCCTCGGTCCCGCTCCTTCCGATTTCGCCTGCCTAAAGGTTCTTGATTTGTAGGTTGAGGGCGAGCCGCTAGAGGGGCAGGCGGTGCCGAGGGCTCGTTGTTCACCGAAACAACCTCGTCGGAAGAGATTTGTGAAGATACTGGCGGAAGCTCCTCGTTTTGCACAGGGCGAAAGGGAGGTGCTTGATGGGGGAGTTGGCTCAATACCCCTATGTACTGGGCCATGGCAGATACCATGTCTGCCAAAGAGGTGACAGTGGCAGTCAGCGCGGTCATTTGTCGCTGAAGTTCCTTTATCCGGTTATCTTCAGCTGTGGACCCTGGCGTGACTTGCCGTACCGCGCTAAAGGGGGCGGATGGAGTGCCTTCGGAGAGTGGTAACTGCGCTGAGGCTTCCCGTTCCTCTGTTTCGCTCTGTTCGGACCGTCGGGTAACAGGTCTTTGAGACATGACTCGTAGGTTCGATTCCCACAGACGGCGCCATGTGATGTAGCCGAGGCTATCACGACCGGATTCCGAAGCCGGAATCCGAAGAGAGGGATCCGGTGCTGGGTCGGATCGGTGTTGAGGTGGCCCGACGGGGATCCGGAAGACGGAGGACGCAGAGGCGGCAGAGCCGAAGGTCCGGAGGCGGGCTCGCTCCGGGAAGTAGGGGGCCGAGGCTCTTTCGGCGGACGAAGGGGCGGCACGAGGCCGAGGATCCTCTGTTGTAAGATACAGAGAAGTCGGGGCCGAAGCTCCTTCGGCGGACGAAGGGGCGGCGCGGATGAATCTACTTCCGACTGATCTGTCGACGGGCGATGAAGCCGAAGTCGAAAGTCCGAGGCCGAAAGTGACTCGGACTTGGCTTGCTCTTGGATAGTGAGCCCAAAGCCCCTTCCGCGGACGGAGGGGCAGCGTGAGATCGAGTCTCCTGTCTTGGGGCAGCCGGCGTACGGCGTCAAGACCAGGGAGAGGAGTCCGAGGTCGGCGGCCGATACCGACTCGGGAAGGTCGGCGAAGATTCGAACCGAGCTCCTGCAGGAGGGAAAGAAGAAGAAAACCAGTCAACAGGAGTCCCGGGCTTCAGCCCTGGGGAACCCCCTCCGACGGTCAAGTTAGCTCCTGAAGAAGATTCGATTCAGAAGGCAAAGAGAGTAGCTTTAATGCTTTTCGGACTGTAGTCCTTTAAGGGTCTCGGAGGCTTGAGGAAGCCTCCTTTGGGCAATAAATAGCGGTGTATTTATAGCAAAGGATAGCGGATGGTTAACGGTGGCAGCCGATATAGGATTAAATGAGGGCTTACTGATAAACCGCCATAGTGCCTGATCCGCCACCGGAGTGGGCCGGACTCAGCTACCAGGCCGAAGGGGGTTGGGCCGCTGATGGGCCGAAGCCTGTTGGGCCCTGGGCTGCCGCGCTGCTCCCGGGCCGTAGGCTGGCGGGCCGCTGACGGGCTGAAGCCTGTTGGGCCGGGAGCGACGGTGCCGCTTATGGGCCGAAGGCTGCTGGGCCGCTGATGGGCCGGAGGCTCCCGGAGGGCCTAGTACTGCTGCTGTTGGGCTGAAAAGGGGTTTGGGCTCGCTCTAATGGGCCGAATCGGATTCTGCCTCATCAACCTTCTTTTGATAAAAACGTGTTAACCTATTTTGATATACTCATGAGTGATTAGCTGCTGACCATCTTTTCTCGTCTAAAAGTACCAATTGAGTGAAGAGTGCAAAACGATGCTCATTAATGGAAAACTCCTTGTTCAATTGTACTCTTAATGACGGGATGAGGACTTCGTATGGAACTACCGCCTCTATTCCCAATGTTAAGGAATATGGAGTCTGCCCGGTAGGCATTCGGATTGAAGTTCGGTAGGCCCATAAAGCCTCAACAAGTTTCTCTGGCCAGTCTATGTATCGGTTAGATTTACACGTTTTCTTGATGATTTTTATTAAGGTCTTATTAGTTGCCTCTACTTGGCCATTGCCTTGCAGATAATAAGGAGATCAATTTGGTGAAAAGCTTGGCATAAGCTGAGGTAAGTTCCTGATAAGGCTTAAGTTTGGGATCAAGGGTGCGATACTTGGTAATCACTTGGCGAAGGATTAATTGACTATCATCTACAATCTGCAGTTTGGTGGCACCATGAAAATGAGCGGCCTCGAGACCGGCAAGAAGAGCCTTATATTCAGCTATGTTATTAGTAACATGAAAAGCAAGTTGAAAGGCTTGTGGAATGGTGACACCTTCAAGTGATAGGAGAACGATGCTGATACCCTTACCATGAGAGTTCAAAGCTCCGTCAAAATGTAGAGTCCATATGTCATCTTTAATTATGTTAATAGACATCAGTTCCTCATCTGGAAACTTCGATCAAACCAGATCAAATATAGGTAATGGGTGATGAGCAAGGTGTTTTGCTGTGGCATAGCCTATGATTGCTTTCTGCTGAATGTAGATGATATCAAATTGGGATAGAAAGCTCTGCCATCATGCTAATCGGTTTGTAAGGATAGATTTCTTGAGAAGGAACTTGATCGGATTCATCCTAGCGATGAGATGGACTTCATGGGCTAGAAAATAGTGTTTCAATTTTTGAACCACCCACACCAGTGCAGCACATGCTTAAGTACATGATTCACACAAATCATTAAAAGGATAATTATATTCTCACTCGATTTATCCTCATTGTACATTATAGTAAAATGATAGAATGATGAATTGCACCTTATTAAGATATGGTGCAATACATAATAAGATTTGCCAAATTCTTATATCCTTGTGAACATAAGTATGAACATTAGATGTCCATACTTTACAGATGGTTCCAAATAAGTCAGTGTAAGTCTATATAAGATATGAAAATAAAATAATTCATATGAGATGTGAATTATAAACAAACTTGATTTTAAAGTCAAGTTATACCCTGGTGTGAATTTGTAAAATGTCCAAAGAATTTGGACATTACATTTATTAGTCAGACAATAATGAAATAATTATCGTCCTGAAAGCTGTCTTTTGTGAAGAAGAATATATTCTCGGAGAAGACTGTGGGAGCTGATAAAACTAGAAGATGTTCTAGACCCACAAATTAACACAAGATTATTAGATAATCTTTAGTTGTTTAGAATCACTCATAACACACATTAGAGAGCTTCATAGATTTTTTTGAGATTCTCTCAATGATTAGAAGGATATGTTTGACATATCAGATTTAGCAGAATGAGAGGAGTTCAAAGATATAGATTATGATAAAAAAAACTATGATGATGCTCTCTGTCATTACAACTTTAGATTAGCAAGAAGTTAAGAATTCTACGTGATAGTCCATCACATCCATTAAGTTCGGAACTTGATAGTATTGCTAGAGGGTATTATACCTAAAATAAGTAAATTTTTAGATTGAAGATAAGTCAAATGGGCTATTCAAAACTTACATGGTAAACTAAAGGAAATGGTCAACGTCAAAATGTTGACTACGAATAGTTTTTCTTAATGGTTACCATTGATAAGTTTATTAGAATTCTACTTGCCAATACTACCTATCATGATGATGAGATGACAGTTAGATATTAAAAGCATTTCCTCAATATGATTGAGGAAAAGATATATATGATACACCTTAAAACTTTTTTAATAGCCAGGAAGTAAGTTATGATTTCAAAGATCATTTTGAATCAAACTGAAGCTTTCCAAAGTTGTAATAAAAGTTTTGACTTAATGGTCAAATACTACATGATCATTAAGAATGATCACGGATTGTGTGTGTTCAAGAAGGACAGTGAGAGTACGGTCGCATTAATAATGCTTTGTGATAATAACATCAAAGTCATTGAGAATGACATCAGGATGTTACTATCAGTAAAAGCATTATTAACCATGTTTTTCTCCATAATAGATTTGGTTTCAACATTCCACGTAGGAAATATAAATCTATTAAGATAGATCGGTAGGGATATTACCTTAATTTGTATGTCAAAATATTTGACATAAAATTTATAATAAATCTCAATTGTTGAGATAAGGAATTTATTTCTTTAAGGAGAGGTTCTTTGAAGGATACAGGGGAACCTAGATAGTAGGAGTTAAGTACATCACTGAGTACTCGAGAAGTATAAGGATGCACTCTTATATATGGAGAAGATGATTTGAAATTATGAGGTCATACTGACTCAAATTTCAAATCAGACATGAGTTTAACGTTTTAATAAGAAAGGAGTGGATTGGAAGGGTTCCAATCCAGAAATCGATATTAAGACGACAACATAAACAAGTGATAATGTTATTAGAACAATATAGATGAAATAGTTCATTTATGAACTAGATGTAGTTCTAAAGGGTTTCTGATAACATCCCGTTATTGTAGGACAACAGTGGGAGCGATCAATTCTGTGGTCGAGCCATGGTCTCATCAGAAGTTACAGAACATTCTGCGGCTCTTTCACAAGTTTACAGATAAAGGATTAAGTGGAAATAACGTAATGGAAGATATTCCATTTATAGATAATTTAGCAGATCCCTAACCAAGTCTTAGTCACAGATTTTATGTGAGCATCACCTAGATTTGATGGAGATCAAATGTGAAGGTAATTGGCTTGAGTCCAAGTGGGATTGATGGATATAGGTCTCCTCTAAGCCAATCATAAGGCACCTATTTCAATATGGTTCACTAATAAATGACATTAAATTCATTATGTAGATTGGCATATTTGTAATTGCGCATAATGAAGTCCATGAATGTGTGCAATACTCATCAGATTATGATGAGATCATGATAATAAGACTGATGACTTATAAACACATTCTTAATTGTTCCTAGTCGTAGGATGTTTGAGAAGGCCATCAAACATCCGGTAAGACTAGTACAGTTTATTCCAACTCATATGATAAGGGTGACTGATCTCGTTAGTTACTTGTGTGGAGACACAATGGTAAACCTGTAGGTGCTCATTAGGGAATGAGTTCACTGAACTGATTCGACATCAATCGCCGAATGTTAATTTATCTGACTGTCAGCCGGCTTGATTCATCGTCACAGTTGCGTAGTTGATCCTTGGACTTGAGATGCCAAAGACACCTTGTCGGTGGACTTTTGGACTTTGACTTTGACCTACGAATCCCTATCCATGGGATCTACAGTAGTCAAGGATCGGGTCCAGTGGAAGACCTTCGAAGGTGATTGTGTGCTCAATAAAGGATCGTTCGCTCTCCGGTAACTGGAGAGAGAATGCTCTAGAATAGATCCGCAGGAGTCTCTGGCCAGAGCAGAAACAATATCAGAAAAGATATTTTCGGATATTGTACAGCAGAGTCTGATTCAAGTTAGTTAACCATATCCTAGGTTAACTCGAGAGTATTGTGCGAACGAAGGATTATAGCCACGCGGAAACTATGGACGGATAGGTTGCATGAGTGAGTTGCTGAACCCCATTACCTTCCAGGATCATGCGGTGTTACTTAGCACCCAACATGATTGAAATTCGGTCGAATTTACATGAGATGTTAATTCGATTAAGTAATTAATTAATATCTAGATATTAATTAATCACAATAAGTCCATAACTAGTTATTGGACTCAATGGGCTGAAAATCGGATTGGTTAATGGGCCTAGAGGGTCACACACAATAAAATTCTCAGTCGGTGATGTTTAAGTGGGATTTATATTAAGTCGGGGACTTTGTGAAAAGTCGCACCGATTTAATATGTATATACGCACTATTGAGAAACCCTGGGCTAAGCTCCAGGGTCTCCCTATGTTGGCCGTCCTCCTCTCTCTCTCCTCCTCCTCTGGGCGCCTCTCTCGAGGTACCGGGACTATTCCCGTCTCTGCCGCGCGCAATTCGCGAAAGTCGGGAATTCCCATCTGTGGGTTTTTCGGACGTCATTGCGGCGACAGTTCTTTAGCGAGCGAGCTGATCTGGACGAGGGAGCGAGGACGAATCACCATGGAGGATTGTGTGGATACCGCTGGAGGCTGGACGCTTGTGCGGCTCGCGGCATTGCCTCGATGGAACCGACACAGTCGCGGATTCGAATCCGCGCACGATAATCAGATTACATTCCGATTTTTGGTTTTTCGTTTTTTGTTCCGAAACGGATCAGCGGGCATCGGGCGGGATATTTTTTATTGCTTCCGCTGCGTTCTTCGCGTCCCGCCCGGATCCCAACACTCCCCAATAAGTAGTACCGCCAAATCTTCAGTGCAAATACCACAGCTGCCTACTGTGAGTGCTCAAATTATGTGTGTGATTATTATGAAAATTTATGTTGATTATGTGACAAATAAACCTATTAAAAAGAAACTAAGTGAATGTGATCGCCAGAAACTTTTAACTAAAAAGTTCCAAAAGAAAAGATGGATCGCCTACCTATTTTAGAATTGGGAGATGTTGGAGTCCTTGATTCCTCTCCTTCAACCGGCTGAAGAAAGAGAGCCCTTTTGACTTTGTTCTTACTTTGAATGCTTATCGGACTTTGAGGATCATCCAGCTTGATTCCCTTGTTGTTGATTCTCTCCTCTTGATCTTCTTTCGTACCTTTGAACCTTGCAAAAAGTGGAAAGAAATAAAGAGGGAACAATAAGAACTCAAATAGATGTAGAATCTATCCCAGTAATAATTCTAATCATGCAACTAAACAAATGAATTTATTTGTTTGTGGTCTTTGAAACGCCTTAAAACATGGATTGGAAATTATATGCTAGTGAGTGTGTGTTGCATGGAGTGATGTGATGAAATTGTGATGCCAAGGTGATAAAAATATGAGAAAGATACAGAAATCAATTAAGAATTAAGTTGGGTGGCCCCTGGGAAGCCTTTGTCTTGAATGGATCTTAAAAGGACGAAGAAGCGATGAAGAAAGGATGAAGCTTGCTTCAAGACTCCTGGAAGTAGTAGTAGTAGCTTCAAGACTCCAAGCTGTTCCTAGACGCTTTTCAGGTCGCATAATCAATATTTCAAGAGAAATTACTGGATATGTTCCCCCTCAAACAAATAGAATAAAAGCGGTAAATAATTGGCTCATACGAATCTTTTTTATCTCAATTTGTTTTTAACAGGATAATTTATCATGTAAACAACAAAACATTCAATCAATCACACATGCTTCTTATCACAAAAATAGCTCTTCAATCAATCAAACGGGGAGGGCAAGATCTTGCCGCAAGGGTGTGCAAGTCGGAATAACAACTAAACTAAAAACTCACCGATCGGTGAGGGCGTATCGAGAGACACAGGTGGTGCACCGTGGGTGTCCGATTGGTAAAAAGCAAGAACAAAGATTGAAAGATGGTGAGACCAAGTCCCACCATGATCGCTAAAAAGCTGTGAGTGCTCAAATTAGGTGTGTGATTATCATGAAAATTTATGTTGATTATGTGACAAATAAACCTATTAAAAAGAAACTAAGTGAATGTGATCGCCAGAAACTTTTAACTAAAAAGTTCCAAAAGAAAAGATGGATCACCTACCTATTTTAGAATTGGGAGATGTTGGAGTCCTTGATTCCTCTCCTTCAACCGGCTGAAGAAAGAGAGCCCTTTTGACTTTGTTCTTACTTTGAATGCTTATCGGACTTTGAGGATCATCCAGCTTGATTCCTTTGTTGTTGATTCTCTCATCTTGATCTTCTTTCGTACCTTTGAACCTTGCAAAAAGTGGAAAGAAATAAAGAGGGAACAATAAGAACTCAAATAGATGTAGAATCTATCCCAGTAATAATTCTAATCATGCAACTAAACAAATGAATTTATTTGTTTGTGGTCTTTGAAACCCCTTAAAACATGGATTGGAAATTATATGCTAGTGAGTATGTGTTGCATGGAGTGATGTGATGAAATTGTGATGCCAAGGTGATAAAAATATGAGAAGGATGCAGAAATCAATTAATAATTAAGTTAGGTGGCCCCTGGGAAGCCTTTGTCTTGAATGGATCTTAAAAGGACGAAGAAGCGATGAAGAAAGGATGAAGCTTGCTTCAAGACTCCTGGAAGTAGTAGTAGTAGCTTCAAGACTCCAAGCTGTTCCTGGACGCTTTTCAGGTCGCATAATCAATATTTCAAGAGAAATTTCTCGATCGGTTCCCCCTCAAACAAACAGAATAAAAGCGGTAAATAATTGGCTCATGCGAATCTTTTTTATCTCAATTTTTTTTTAACAAGATAATTTATCATGTAAACAACAAAACATTCAATCAATCACACATGCTTCTTATCACAAAAACAGCTCTTCAATCAATCAAACGGGGAGGGCAAGATCTTGCCGCAAGGGTGTGCAAGTCGGAATAACAACTAAACTAAAAACTCACCGATCGGTGAGGGCGTATCGAGAGACACAGGTGGTGCACCGTGGGTGTCCGATTGGTAAAAAGCAAGAACAAAGATTGAAAGATGGTGAGACCAAGTCCCACCATGATCGCTAAAAAGCTGTGAGTGCTCAAATTAGGTATGTGATTATCATGAAAATTTATGTTGATTATGTGACAAATAAACCTATTAAAAAGAAACTAAGTGAATGTGATCGCCAGAAATTTGTAACTAAAAAGTTCCAAAAGAAAAGATGGATCGTCTACCTGTTTCAGAATTGGGAGATGTTGGAGTCCTTGATTCCCCTCCTTCAGCCGGCTGAAGAAAGATAGCCCTTTTGACTTTGTTATTGCTTTGAATGCTTATCGGACTTTGAAGATCATCCAGCTTGATTCCCTTGTTGTTGATTCTCTCCTCTTGATCTTCTTTCGTACCTTTGAACCTTGCAAAAAGTAGAAAGAAAGAAAGAGGGAACAATAAGAACTCAAATAGATGTAGTATCTATCCCAGTAATAATTCTAATCATGCAATTAAACAAATGAACTCACTTGTTTGTGGTCTTTGAAACCCCTTAAAAGATGGATTGGAAATTATATGCTAGTGAGTGTGTGTTGCATGGAGTGATGTGATGAAATTGTGATTCAAACGTGATAAAAATATGAGAAGGATGCATAAATCAATTAAGAACTAAGTTGGGTGGCCCCTCCTTGGTCTTGAATAGATCTTGAAAGGACGAAGAAGCGATGAAGAAAGGATGAAGCTTGCTTCAAGACTCCTGGAAGTATTTGCAGCACTTCGATCCTTCAGCGTTTGGACGTTGTCTCTCTCAAATAATCGCTCAAAATTTTCACTAGTCTTTCAAGAATTATCACTCAAAATTATCACTTTAATCACTAACATCACTAACTTTTTAATGACCAAGGGGTTGGGTATTTATAGGTTTAAGTTCACGCATCCGCGGTTACTTAAAGACTAACATGAAAGATTTTGAAGTTAATCCAACTAAGAAACAGATAAACACAGCTTGATTCATCATTATCTGTAGTTAACTAAAACGCGTCGCCTATGAGAGACGTCTTTTAGACTAATTAAGATAAGGATTAATATCGGAAAGAAGAGACAGAAACACATTAAGAGACCTAAATGGCGTCGTACCCACCAGACGTCTTTTGACTAATTAATCAATTAATTAAAATTCAAATTTAAATATCAAAATAGGAATAAACTCTAAATGTCATCTTCAAATATTGACGTCTTTTAGACTTTTTCATATCGGATTAAAATTTGAGTTAAAATCAATTTAATTAATTAACTTAAATTATGTCTGTCTGACCGATACTATTTAGATAATTAATCAAAAAAGATTAATAAAAAATAATTAATGATTAAATATCAGACCATTTTGAGGCATTATTATATGATATGAAATTTACTCAATGATGCCAAAATTAGCGTGTCTACAGCTGCCTCACCTTGGCATCGTCTTTGCAAGAGAGTGAAATGAAATGGAATGTACTGAAAATGTGATGCTAAGGTGTGATGAGACACGCTCTTAACATCACATGATTGGAATTTTTCTCAAAATCATCAATGAAGATAACTCAATAGTATGGATGAAATCAATCATGCCTAGATGAAATAGACAAGGAAATAAAATAAGGTCGATCAACCTCTATGGATTGGGAAGTATCCCATATCATAGACACTGCAGGTTTCATCATAGGGAGCGATTGTCAGGCAATGTGGACGTGCTGCAACCATGATGGATCTTAAAATGAAACAAGAAATGTTGGATAAAGAATCCAAGAAATGATAGAATTCCAAGGATATCTTTAAGCAAACCTCAAAGATAATCAAGGTACTCAATTCAGAATGGAATATTTCATATCATGTTTGAAATTATTTGATCAATTGTCTGAAACTTAATCAATAATTAATTCTTATCATAGTTATATCAAAGTCCTACGTGATGCATGCTGGGCTAAAAGGAAAAATATAAAGTTAAATGAAATATAAATTAATTAAGGATAATATTGTTAAATTGTCATTAATGAGTCAAGATACAAATTCTTGTAATTCAGTGCTAAGACGAAGCTCGTTCATCCACGCACTGTCTTACAAAATAGGAACCATCGTCCTCATTAATTAAGAATCCAACGGCCTATCCGTGCGATTAAGAATTCTCTAGAATTATCACTGTTTTTGTTGTAGGGGAACTCAAATTCCAGGTTTATCAAAACCACAAGGTCCTTGACATAGTCTAATAAATATTTAACATATAATAATGATGATACAAATTAATCACATTATAGAATACAAGGGATAGAGATAACCATCTTTTTAGCCACGGTCGGGACTCATAAACTCCCACAGTGGGATCTTCTTTGACATTTTCAGCTTCATTTGGATTTTCCTGAATTTCTTGCGCTAAAAAACTTATCAGTAACTTCAAATAAGTGCATTAAAATCTGGATAAACATGACTTTTCGAGCAAATAACAGAAAATCCTGAAATGCGTCGTGTCGCGCCGACGCCATTAAGTCTAATTAAAACATATCGCTGTTCAATGATGCCTTTTCAGTCGTAGAAACAAGTTCTGGCTGTGTTTAAGTCGGATTCCAACTCTTCCCATGCTTATTCCTTCTCCAACCGGAAAAACCTTCTTAGAATCACAAATCTTTCTATATAAGCTTCATTAACTTGTATTAAGGCAATTCCAACACAAATCTAGAGATTGAAACAAGGGATTTTCTTCCAAAGTTCAAGGATTTTCAAGGTTTCAAGAAGGAAAAACTTCAAGAACAAGATGGATTCTTCAAGCAAGAGGATGAAGAAAATGCTAGAGAAGCTCTCCGACGTGAAAGATCATCTAAGTGGAAGAGATCCTAACTTCCAAGTAAGTTAAATCCACTTTTCCTTCAATCCTTTTTCTTCAATTTCCTTTTTTCTCCATGTTCTTCAAGTTTTTCACAGCAATTCTCCTTTCTATTCTTCTAGACATATCCTTTATTTCCTGGTCCGAGGAAATTTACATCTCTTCCTTGGATTATCAAGCTTGCTAAAAGTATTACAATCTCCATGCAATCCTTTGTTTCTAAGTGGAACATACAAGGTCTAGTAGTCCATGCAAAGCATTACAAAAGTTCAAACGTGGACTGGGCGGATATGGGTGCTTTGATTGAGTTGTGGCATCCTCAAATGCATACTTTCCTTTTTCTTAAATTTGAATGCAGTATTCTTCTAGAAGAGGTTGAACTTCTATTGGGCTTCCCAAAATCAAGTTGAACAACAACAATGAAGTGATCCATAATAAAATGGCTTTGATGAGGGAAAAGATCACAGGTCAACAATTGTTGATGAAGATCATGAAGGATCCAAAAGAAGTTAAAGGATGCCTCACCAAGAAAGGAATCAATCTTGCAAAGCTTGCAGAGTGGACTTTGTGCGAGATTGAAGATCTTAGAGAGGATGACACTGAGAACGTGATGAAAGCTTTCACCACGTGCCTAGCTGGAGCTTTGTTATTTCCTGCTCAAGACAACATACTAGAAGATGATCAAGTCAGTGCAATCTGCGAGATCTTTGAGGGAAGACAGATTGACACAGCGATTCTAGCCTATCTCTATAGTGGGCTCTCTGCAGCGTCTACAGGTCAGCCTCCCTATGGTTGCATGCTACTCTTCGCTCTGTGGGTCGAGTTGCACTTCAAGTTTGAATATCACAATGGGAATTCTACAAGACCATCTCAAATCTATCAGAATAGCCCAATTGTGAAATTCAATGAAAAGATGATCAATCGAGTGCCAAAACTCAAGACTCGAGCGGACTGGAGAGATTATCTGAGAACAATGTCAGCAAATGGGTTCGACTCTTCACCTCTTGCTCTTGTAGGAAAATCCATTCGAGTGCGTCGTGCAGCAGGTGCAGAACTTAAACTGATCGGGGCTACTAAGTTCGTGCTGTACAATCCTCATCGATGTCATATTCAACTCAGCCTGTCTCGCTATGAATTCCTTGACTTTTCCAATACATCTCCAATCAAGAAGCGTACCTTGGAATCTGATGAAGACTATGAAGCTACTGAACTTATAGTCACACTGTGGAATATTAGCTTCAATCATCGTGTAAAACCCTCTGAGAATAGAGATAGAGGATTATCTTATCCATATATAATAGGACTTCAGGAATTCCTTCCTTGAATGTTCTCTTTTTTTCTTTTATGATTGATGTAATAAAGAATTTATTTCAATAAAGAATTGTGTCCTTTATGTCTTGAAATCCATCATTAAAGTCCTGTGACTTGTCCAATATTTTTCCTTGAATAAAAACTTGATTTTTCCTTAAAATATGACAATTCGGGTTTACTTAATGTAAAACCTGTCCACTCAAAAAAATGCCTTTAAACCATAATTCATTTTCCAAAAATCAGAGATTAATCCTTAAAATTCCGAATTATGCTGAAAACGCGTCCAGATGTATAGACGTCTTTCAGTAAAAAATCCTCTTCCAAAAATCAGAGAATAATTCTGAAAACCCCATTTACCCATAAAACGCGTCTAGTTATGTAGATGCTATTCAACCAAAAATCAGTTTTCAAAAATCATAGATTTATCCTGAAAACCCCGAATTATCCGTAAAATATGTCTACATGTATAGATGCTTTTCAATTCTCTCTCTTACTTTTCTCCACTGAAACACGTCGTGAAATGTTGACACTTTTAATCATCATGCCTTGTACTGCTCTGACTAGAATTGACGGTTTAAACTGAAACACGTTGTTTTGTGAAGATGCCTTTTGATCAATTTCAAACATCTGCCTTGACGCCTTAGTTTTTGCGCCTTGAATGGCGTCGTTGTACCACGACGCGTTTCAACTTTTTCTAACAGAAGCCGCGAAGGACCCCCTTTCTTCCCCATTCTCTCAAAACTCCCTTTTTCACCGTTCTCTCCGGCGATCCCTTGTTCCTCCGGTGACCTTCGTTCTTTGGCGACCTTCGTTCTCCAGCGACCTCATTTCCACCTCTTCTTCCATCCTTTCGAACTCTCTCCTTCTTCTCCAACCCGAGTTTCTTCTTCACATCCCGAGCTCCTCCCTCTCTGGCTCTCTCTTTCTCTAGCCATGGAACGTAGCGAAGGGTCATGCAAGACTAAGGCCATCGCAAAACGGCAGAGGACGGCCCCTCTCACGGTTGTTCCAATGGAAGAAGCTCACGAGGAAGCGCCGTCCGATCTCGCGGCGGTGGCGGCATTTCTTGAGGAGGAAGAGGCTCCTCCGGCGCCTGTGGCCGAAGAAGGAGGGGAGGGCGACCTCCATCTGGTAAGTCTCTATAGATTGAATGGGATGAGGAAAAGAGGGAGAAAGGGGCTCTTTAGGAGAAGCCCGAAATCTGATTTGAATGGCGTCCATACCAGGTGACGCCTTTCAAAGGGCGTCGCCTAGGTCCGACACCATTCAAGCTAGAAATCAATTTTAAATAGGACAGAAATAGGTTTAAATGGCGTTAAGGAGGGTGGACGCCTTTCAATGGGCGTCCACATAGCTCGACGCCTTTTAAACAGAATATTTCTTTGATTTATTAAGTCCATTAACTAATGAAATCTTATTGTTTTATTTGTAGGGAACAATGAGGGCCAGAATTTCTTGGGACTTGGTAGTAGGGGCATACCAGGGACTCCCAGACTTCCAGAAGGCGCGCCTGCGCCGGATGGGGTTCGGCGAGATCTTGGACATCGAGCCATTTTGGCTCGATCTAGTACTGCTGCAGGCGCTCAGGGAGCGTTGGCATGCAGAGAGTCGAGCATTCCTAATGCCCTGGGGCCACATGGTCCCAACCTTGGAGGATGTGGCCAAGATTACTGGCCTTAGAGTAAAGGGCCTACTGGTGAGTGGGGTGACCTACCCCGATTACTGAGGGTTAACTGAGGCGTTACTAGGGATCGAGGTGTCCACCCTAGATAGAGAGCCTAGGACAGTCCCTCGAGTGGAGGTAGAGGCCATTCTAGGTTTAGTAGAGCCCTAGCGTCGGTCTGACGAGACTCGGGAGGAGTTTAGGAGTAAACTAGCTGAGTCCTCCTCTGTTGTCTACTGTAGCGACCCGAGTCAGGAGGAGGAGGTAGATAGGCAGCTGAGAGTCTTTCTAGTTTTCTTTTTTGGTCGGTTACTCTTCGGCACGAAGGGCGACCACATCCACTGTAGATTCCTGAGTCTTCTAGATGACTTAGAGAGTCTGCACCAGTATGCCTGGGGTGCGGCCCTCCTGGCCCACCTCTTTGCCGATCTCTCTACGGTCACGCCAGACCGCGAGACCACCGTTAGTGGCTTCTCGCCGTTTCTTCAGGTATTAAATTATTTGATTATTTGTTTATGATATGAAAATGTAATGATGCTTTTTCTAACTTATATGTTCATGTATGCAGGTGTGGAGTTATCACTATTTCCTGCTCGGCCGAGCGCAGATCGTAAGGCCGAATGCTGTCCCGTTGGCTCGCCGTTGGCAGCCAATCGTGGATACGGCCCCACAGCATCATCAGTTGACGGCCCTCCGCCATCAGTTCTTAGATTACCCAGAGCTTTTGGTAAGTCTTTAATTTAAATGTAGTGTTTCATTTTTTAAAATGCAGTTTTATTCAAATGAATGCATCTAACTTGTATGCAGGTGATCTGGCGCCCATACATGGGCATGGGCAAGGAGGGCTAGTCGTGGGTGACGGCTGGCCGGAGGAGGTTCGGCAGGCAAATGTGGGTACATTGCCTAAACGAGATCGAACCCCTCCGCCTCCGCCTAGTGATGAGGACACTGGGCCTCCACCAGGAGTGGGTGGATGAGGAGGTCCCAGAGAACGTGGGGAGGAGCATGAGGGGCAAGCAGGTCCTCACAGATTGGCGTGCCAAGTTTTCGGAGCAGTACGAGGATCGGCACCGCTGCGGCGTACGGGTGAAGTCCCATGCGGAGAGCAACGAGGCTTATCTCCAACAATACCGGGCCCGTTACGCCGATCAGCTACGGCTCCTCCGACCACTTGATGTAAGTATGCATTTATACTTCTTTCATTTTATTGTTATCTTAATTTATATTTGTGAATCAATGTGTGTATGTATGGTATGCAGGATGCACGGGATGCTGTGATCATCGACCTCCGGGCCTGTCTCCAGGATGCTGAGGCCCAGCTTGAACAGGTTCAGAAAGAACTTTTTGACTTGGTATGTATGCATGCTTATGAATGAATGTTTTAATTAATTAATTTGTTTTGACAATTAGCCATTGACGGTTGTCTTTTGGTGCAGCGAGCCGTCTACACCCAGGCGGCTCCTCCTTCTCATGGCGCTTCTTCTTCTGCCTTGCATGCTGCTTACGAGGCTGTTCTTGATGACCTTCAGAGTCAGCTTGCCTTTGCCATCCACCGAGCCTCTCTCGTGGAGGAGGATCGGGCTGCTCGAGTAAGTTATGTTCATCTTTGACTTTCTTTTCTAAATTTGATTTTGATTGCTTGATTGCCTTGGACTAACAATACCTTCTTTTGCAGGTCGCTGAGCTTCAGGAGGCCCTTCAGAGGGCTGAGATCAATGCACCTCAGGTCTGTGAGCTCGAGGAGCAGGTGGCGCGTCTCTCCACCGGGGATCTCGAACGACTCCAGGTTCGCCTGGAGATTTTGACTGAGGAGAGGGATCGCGACCGTCTTCGGCTAGAGAGTCTTCAGGGTCGCCTCTTCGTGGTAGAGCATGAGCGCCAGATGGTGGAGGAGAGATATCAGCAAGCTCGCCAGTGGGCTATCGATCGTGGTTAGGCGAGTGCTTTCATAGCCAGCATCGCCATATCGTCCGGCCAGGTAGGGCCGAGTGCGATGGGACCACCTCCACCTCCTAGCCGAGGACCAGCACCGGATGCTCATGATGAGGCTGAGAGCCAATTTGATGAAGGGGCAGGGGAGAGTCAGCCATAAGGGCTGCATATGTACTTTTCCTTTCTTTTGTGTATCATGTACAAACACCTTTTGATATATATATATGAAATTTTGCCTTCAGCTTTGTGTCTCACGTATTTGACCTGTGTCCTGTACATTACTTAACAAACAGGTTAAGTATCTATTAAGCTTAGCCCCTTGCTCAGTTAAGTAACTAATCAATCAATCCTTTTCTTGATAGAAGGGTCAAGGGACATAGCCTTTATTAACAAAGGTAACATGAATAATCAAACTGTAAGCAAAAACGCAACATGCAAGAAGACAGATGCTCACTGAAAATAAAAAGAATGAAACACACTAGATGCGATAAGCAGATGCTAATTGAAACATTTTTTTGTTTTGAAATATTCATTTTTGTTTGGGTTTTGGAACATATATATATATTTTGGATTTTTGAAATATCTTTTTTTTTTTTTTTTGAGATATGTGCTTTTTTTGGATTTTGAAATATGTATTTTTTTTTGGATTTTGAAATATGTACTTTTTTTGGATTTTGAAATATGTATTTTTTTTATTTTGAGATATCTATTTTTTTTGGATTTTGAAATATGTATTTTTTATTTATTTTGAGATATTGTGCAAAATAAAAGACCAGTATGATACCCAGATCAAAAGAACATATTCATTTATTAACTTAATTCCCAAATTGTTCTTTAATAATCTAACTTAGACCCATCGTGCTTGAACTTGTGTTTCCATTCGTGATCCTATTTGATGATTTGATCCTTAGTCAATTTAGGTCGTTCCTTAAGCTTGGAGTACGCCTCTTTAGAAAGAAAGGAAGAATTGATTTAGAAAGCCCATGAGAAGGTTCCGAAGACCTAAAAAGATGTTCCTTTCTTACCCTAATATATGTTGGGGTTCGGTCATTTTCTTTCCGGGGTATTTATCGACCTTGCGTTCCCTTTTATTTCACTTCATGGCCTTGATGTAACGTTTGTAGTATAATGGCCTTTTGATTTGACATTTGACTTTTGCCTTTTGCTTTTGCTTTTCTTTTTCTTTTCTTTTCTTTTCTTGGGACGGATCTCCCCCTTTTTTTTTATGACGGCCTCCTACTAAGATGGCGGGTATTCTTGGTAGTCTATTCTAAGTCTCGTTCCGACATCATGGGCCGAGTGTAAAAATAGAAATTTTGTTTTAAAAAGAATGATTTGCAGTTTACACCCTCAGTCAAGCTTTCGGTATTCTTTTGGACTTGGCATCTCTTGTTACTCACGAACCAAACGTGTCAGTATGTGTAATAATCCGTTTGAATTAAATTATCCAGACTTATAAGGGAATTTGAGATTCTAAATTTTCTGATTCCACTGATCTTTGTACCATGCTGATCGACTCTTTAACCTAAGGGTAATATTTCTTAAGATACAGACCGTTCCAGGGGTGAGTTAATTCTTGCCCTTCTGCATTAACTAGACGGTAAGCGTTACCAGGAAAAGCATGTGATACAACATAAGGTCCTTCCCAGTTGGGTTGGAGTTTAGAACGTGGGCCACCAGATTTTACAAAGATTCTTTTGACGACCATTTCACCAACTTTGAACTTATGTTCAATGACTTTCTTTTGATAAAAACGTGCTAATCTATTTTGATAAACTCTTGCATGATTAGCAGCTGATCATCTTTTCTCGTCTAAGAGTTCCAATTGAGCAAGGAGTGCTGAACGGTGTTCATCAATAGAAAATTCTTTATTCAATTGCACTCTTAATGACGGTATAAAGATCTCGTATGGAACTACCGCCTCCATTCCAAATGTTAAAGAATAAGGAGTCTGCCCGGTGGGCCTGTGGATTGAAGTTCGGTATGCCCATAGAGCCTCAATCAATTTTTTTGGCCAGTCTGTGAACTTATTACACTTGCACGTCTTTTTGATGATTTTTATCAAAGTCTTGTTAGCTGCCTCTACTTGGCCATTGCCTTGCGGATAATAAGGAGACGAATGATGCAATGCAATTTTGTACCTGTTGCGGAGGTCTTTCAGCTCTTGTGACACAAACTGCGGTTCATTGTCGGTGACGATGGTGCTTGGAATTCCAAATCTGGTGATGATGTTCTTCATGATGAACTTGCAGACGGTTGATGCTTTGACTTCCATGTACGCTTCAGCTTCCGCCCACTTGGTGAAGTATTATGTTGCCGTGAGGATGAAGGACTTCTGCTTAATGCTGGAATCAGGATTGCCAAGGGGTCCAATGACATCGAAAGCCCACATGGAGAAAGGCCATAGGGAGGAAACAAGATGGAGTGAAGATGTAGGAGAATGAATCTTATTGGTATGAAGTTGGCACTTGGCACACCTACGGACATATCCTACACAATCTTCTTCCATGGTTGGCCAATAGAATCCTTGTCTAAGGATTTTATTTGCTAGCATCTTTTCATTAACATGGCCACCACAAACTCCAGCATGAGCTCCTTCCATAACCTTCTAAAGCTCATCTTCGTCTAAACATCTTAGAAGAACTCCATCAAAACCTCTTTTGTATAGTGCTCCCCCAACTAGGGTGTATCTTTGAGCAACTCTCCTGATAGCCCTTTTCTCCTCAGTTGTGGCTTCTTCAGGATATGATTGATCTTCACAATATTTGGCAATTTCATAGTACCATGGTTTCTGTTCATCATCCATCTCTTCTAACAGCTCCATTAACATAATCTCTCTCTTTTCCACAATATTTCCATCTCTGACATTCTTCAGCAGCTTCTCCTTAGTCTTAAGGAATGAAGGGTCTTTCACGGCAGGTGAAAGACGCCTATGAACGATAATCGACTCGGATTGTCTGCTAATTGGGAAATTGAGGGATGATGCAAGTGAAGCTAGAGCGTCAGCTAAGATGTTTTGATTCCTAGGAACATAGATGGAGATCGATTTTGTGAAGAGCTTAGCATAAGCAGAAGTAAGTTCTTGCTAAGGCTTGAGCTTTGGATCAAGAGTCCGATATTTGGTTAACACCTGGCGAAGAATCAATTGGCTATCACCCAAAATTCTGAGTTTGGTGGCACCATGGAGATGAGCAGCCTCAAGACCAGCAAGGAGTGCCTCATATTCAACTATATTGTTAGTGACTGGAAAGTCAAGCTGAAAGGCTTGTGGAATGGTGACACCTTCAGGTGATAACAGAACAATGCCGATACCCTTTCCATGGGAATTCAGAGCTCCATCAAAATGCAGAGTCCACATATCATTTTTGATTCAGTCTATGGACATCAGTTCCTCATCCGGAAACTCCGATCGGACTGGATCAAAACGAGGAAAGGGATGATGAGCGAGATGTTCTGCTATGGCATAGCCTTTGATCGCTTTCTGTTGAACGTAAATGATATCAAATTGAGATAGAAAGCTTTTCCATCGTGCTAACCTATCAGTAAGGACAGATTTCTCAAGAAGAAACTTAATCGGATTCATCCTAACGATAAGATGGACTTCATGGGCCAGAAAGTAATGCTTCAATTTCTGAACCACCCATACAAGTGCTGCATATGTTTTCTCCATCGCTGTGTATCTTTGTTCAGCGGGGTTGAGAAGTTTAGAAAGATAGTAGGCTGCCCTCTCCTTTCCTTCTTTATCCTCTTGTGCTAGGACAGCCCCCACCGCATCATCCAGGACAGAAATGTATAGTATCAATGGTTTGTCCGGAGATGGTGGTCTCAAAACAGGAGGACTTGCCAAATAATTCTTCAATCCATCAAATGCCTCCTGAGACTTATCTCCCAATTGAATTTGACTCCCGGCTCGGTAAGCTCGTATAACGGCTTACACCTTTGTGAGTGTTAGGAGACAAAACGGCGAATAAATTGCAACCTCCCGATTAATCCTCTTAACTCTTTCAAGTTTTTGGGAGGTGGCATTTCTCTGATAGCTTTTGCCTTATTGGGATCGATCTCAATTCCCCGTTTACTGACAATGAATCCAAGTAACTTCCATGAGGATACCCCGAATACACATTTCTTGGGGTTCATTTTCAACTGATATTCTCTTGATCTTTCTAACACTTTTGCCAAAACTTTGGCATGCTCAGCCTTAGTCTTAGATTTCACCAACAAGTCATCTACATACACTTCTAGATCGATATACATCATGTCGTGAATTATTGCCATCATAGCCCTCTGATAAGTGGCTTTAGCATTCTTTAATCCAAAAGGCATGACAACATAGCAATATGTGCCCCAAGGTATAGTGAATGATGTTTTTTCTTGGTCTTCTTCTGCCAATTTGATTTGATTATATCCTGAAAATCCATCCATAAATGATACAGTTTCATAGCCAGCAGTATTATCGATGAGTACATCAATGTAAGGCAATGGAAAATCATCCTTACGACATGGCCGGTTCAAATCTCGGAAGTCAATATAGATTCTGACCTTCCTATCTTTCTTCATAACGGGGACTATGTTGGCCACCCATTGTGGATAGAGGACAACTCTAATAAATTTGGCTTTATGTAACTTATCAACCTCTTCCTTCATCTTAAAAGCCATTTGTGGGTGGAATCGCCTTAACTTCTGTTTAACCGGGCCAGCTCCATCTTTTAATGTCAATCTGTGTTCCACTAGTGATGAGTCTAACCCTAGCATATCCTCATAACTCCAGGCGAAAGTGTCCTTATAATCCTTAAGAACTTGTACCATTGCCTTCTCATCCATTTCAGAAAGATTCTTGCTAACGAGGACAACCCTAGGTTCGTCTTCAGTCTCCAGATTGATCTCTTTGGTGGGCTCTTCTACGGCAGTTAAGGGTTCATCGAATCTTTTTACTCCACTGGCATATACCTCAGCCGCGTCCTCGTCATCTTCCTCATCTTCAACAATGGGGTCTTTTTCGTGTATCAATTCATACACCCCATATCCATCATTAACTGACTCATCATCTACACAATCTTCTGGCATCTGAATAGAATTCTCTAACAGTTGAGGGATCATAGAGTAAGAAAGGCATTTAAATGCTAAATCCTGAAGGTATCTATCTGGAATTTGTTTACCTTAGATTTTCTAGACTTCCTAACCTGACTAACCTGCCTAGAACTAGACTCCCTAACTTCGCTAGACTCCCTATCCTGACCTAATAAGGATGAAGCAGAATGAAAATTATAGGATACAGGCAGAAATACAGGAGAATCCTCCCGAGGGGAGGGGCAGAGTAGATCTAGAAGAGAATCTTGACCGAACGACCCGCGCGATGGGATACAATTGGGCAAGTAGGAAGTTTCCTCAACGAGGATCTGAGAGAAATTTGTTGCCAAATTAGCTTTTTTTTTTTTGAGAAAAGATGAATTAATTATAAAACATGAATGAAGGTGAATAGGAGGAGAATGGGATGGAGGAAGCAGCACCAAGGCCAAAGGATTGGGGGGATCATACAGTAGTATGTCCCAGATTAAATCATAAATCCTCTCTAGATCGAGAGGAGGTTGAGGGATAAAGTCCCGTGGGGACAGGGTGATCATGATGGGCGGAGCCTATGGAATATCTTCAGTAATGACCCGCGACCAAGTCGGGGTCAGAAGTAGAGTGCGGAATAAGGTATGGAGTGTGAAAATGTAAGAGGGATAAGTCCCCCTCCAAAGAAGATCCGGGGTATAACCAGCTTCATAAGGGTCACCTGGCTCCCATTCATCTGTTTCCTCAGACAGAAGTATTCTTTTATCAAAAATGGCACCAGGCCCTTCAATCAGTTCATCTATTTGTGGCGGCCACTTAGGTTCTGAGGGATTAAGAAACAGTCTATTCAATGCAATATACATATCCCTTAAGTCAAACCATATATACCATTCACACTCAGGGTCTTCAAACTTCCTCCTTTTCATTGGCCGCAGAGCCTCCAAGGACTGGTACGTTAACAATTCTGAACAATGTCTGGCCAGGTCTCTTCCATATATGTCATGGAGATCAAAATAGGAAATAATGACCACTGTGTTATCATGACTGATCACGAGCCCCTTGACGAAATGTGTGTATAGGGTCCATGTTAAGGGGTCCCGGCCTTCTTTGCATGGTGTAGACATTGTCTCCCATATCTTCTGGCTGTCTTCATTTTCTTCCTGCTGAGTAATGTCGTGCCTCACTTTTCTTGGCCTATAGCCCAGGCCATTTCCAAGTGTCCTTCGGTTGTCCTTGATGGGCGTGGTTCTGCCTTGTAATTGTGTGCCTAGGCCCTTTCTAGGTTGATAACCACCTTTCATCATTATTTTCCAACCAGGGGTACTCATGCACTTCCCCCGCTTTATGGCATCCAGTAGATAAGGAGTAAGAGTGGCAGCCTTTAAAGGATCAGCCACCGGACGGTAGACCTGTAATGTCGACAGAAAAGGTTGTCGGCCAGGTGAAGAAGTTGGCTTGATATTCAAGGAGTGAGCAGTAGTAAGGATCGGCATGCTCGTAACTTTAATGATCCGTCTTTTGTAAGGAAATTTGAGGCACTGATGATTCGTAGAGGGAATCGCCTCAAGGGTTTTAATATAAGGACGACCCAAAATAGCATTCAAGGAAGGATCAATTCCCAAAATGTGAAATTCGACCTCGGCATGACATATAGGGCCTAATTCTACTTTTAAATAAACCATTCCCAGAGGAGAACGGGTGGAGTTATCATATGTTGTAACAGATATAGGGCTAGGCAGCCATTTTTCTTTAGGTACACTGCACAATTCAACGGTCTTCGGAGGCAGGACATTAATTGAAGCCTCTGTGTCAACCAGACATGTATCTACGACCTTCTTGCAGATATTGTCCATAATACTCAGAGCCATGCTTCTGGCTGCTGGTGGTGCTAGTTCCGAGGCATGAAATAAGATAGAGGGCTGATCCCCCTCAGGAACTAGTAGTGCGGCGATCTTCTCTACCGGCACGTCTTCGTTGACCATCACTTTTTGTAGATATTCTATCAGAGCTTCCTGATGGGTCTTCGATATTTTGATCAACTCAAGCATTGAGATTCGTGCCAGTGTTCTGTCCAGTTGCTTCAGCAGGTCATATTGACTGCCTGGTGCACTCTCATCATTATGCGCTTCCTCTGGCGGCTGTGATGGGCCGTCTCTGACTGTTGATTGAGGAAAGACCTTATTGAAGATCCTCCCACTCCGGAGTGCATGTTCTTCAGTGGTGGAAGGGCCGGGTGATAACTTGAGTACCGCAGGGTTAGTGGTTGGTGTAGATGGTGTGGAGGGTTGGTATGTGGGTGATGGCGTGGGGTTAATGGGCGATGGCATGGTACGGATGAGAGGCTTAGATGGTTGGATGGTGGAAGGGTAAGTGGTCGGTGCGGATGAAGTGGGGAATGCCATGCGGAGTAGAGGTTTAGATGGTTGTATGGTATATGAGTAAGTGGTGGTGGTGGTAGTAGATGATGTGGGGAATGGTACGCGGAGCAGTGGTTTGGATGGCATGAGGGGTGCGTAATTAGCTTGCGGTAGGTTATTTGATGGAGGTGTGGTGGCGTGGGGTGTAATGGGTTTGAGGAAAGCGGGCGGTGGTAATGGGTTATTGAGTGTGGGTAAAGGGTATGCGGGAGTTGGTACTGGTGTGATGGTAACGGGTTGTGTTTTAGATATGTGGAGGGTGCGGCGTGGTGGTTGCTCAGTGGTGCTTAGAGTGTGACCCGTTGAATAAATAGAGGAAGAGTCCTCTATCTTCCAATGTTGCCATCGGTTAGCCTCAGACCGACTATTTGTCAAAATAGAGGCAACTTGATTATGGTGTTGGTGCTCTGAGAGTGGGTCTTGCACTATACCCATGTTCGGCAGTGTTGCTGCCTGTGCCGGCGCTCTCGGTTGTTGCTGTTGTTGTTGTTGTGGTGGTGGTCTTCTCACCTTCAAGGCAGATATATACTTCTTCATTTCTTCCCAATCAACGCCTTCCTACTCGTTGAGATCATGAATATAATATCGGAATTGGAAGCAGGTATCTATGGTGTGTCCAGGTTGTCGGTGGAAATAACAATATCTAGAAGTGTCGGCATTTTGGGGCCAAACTATTTTTTCTCTTGGAAAAACCAAAGCATTGGCTGCCATTAAAGCACTGAAGATATATGATAAGAACTCTGGAAGGACCGGATATTCTGCCCTCTTCAGGCCTGGAGGTTTTCTCTGCTGGTTATAACCAGCAGGAAGAGGCACATTGTGGTATGCCGGCAATGCGCGCGGCTGGTACTGCTGCTGTTGTGGGGGCTGATACTGTAATTACCGTTGTGGCTACTGTTGTGGTTGTTGGTTCGGTTGCTGAGGCCGCTGGTACTGAGGCTGCTGATACTGTGGGTTCGGCTGCTGGGGTTGCTGATACTGTGGTTGCTGTTGTTTGTAACCCTGCTGGTTCAGAGGTCTATAGCTTTGTTGATTCGGAGGTCTGTAACCTTGCTGGCTTGGAGGTTGCTGGGACTGATTGTTTTTCATACTACTAACCTGCTCATGGGAGAGCGTGCCCTCAGTGGTTTGACCCATGCTAGGAGAATTTGGCATGGTTGGCTTCTGAGGTGGAGGCCTGCTAGTTCGGTGAGGATCAAAGAAGCTAGAGAATGTAGCATCTTTGAAAGCGTTCTGACAATAACGTGCCCTTTCATAGAGCTTTGCCATACTGGTCAAGTTGTTCAGGGCGAGGACTAACTTACACTGCGGTGTAGCATTGGAAATCAACATCTTTACTTGCTCGGACTCAGACAGATGATCTTTGACTTTTTCTGCCATGCCCCTCCATCTATCAGCAAAAATGACGAATTCCTCGTCGGGCTTCATTTTTTCCGCTATCAGGTCAGTAATGGACAGAGAGGGGGCAACTCTATCCTGGTATCGTTGAATGAATTTTCGTGAGACGATACCGTAGTCCTCTACTTCAGATGGCTCTAAGGAAAAGAACCATTTGAGGGCTGGTACCTCTAAGGATTTCCTGAACAAAAATGCCAATGACCTCTTGTCGTTTTGCCAGAAAGATAACTCATACATGAATTCCTTCAAATGAGTGAAGGGGTTACCAGTACCGTTGTATTTTCGGTACACTGGCATTTCGGAGGACAGCAAATGGAACACGGGCAGACTTGGCAGGTTAATTTCAGGTGCAACTTTAACTCCCATCATTTTCTGAAAATTATTAAATTGCTCGTCCATATGCTCCATCTTCGCGAGCAGAGCTTGAGTCGTCAGATCGATTGGAGGAGGGGGAGGTGGAGGTACATGATAGGCCTGTTGCCTAGAGTATGTAGGGCATGGGGGACAATAGGGCTGAGGTCCGGCAAAGCTTCTGCCATGCCCGAGGGCATTTTGGTAAGTAGGCGTCAGCGGCCTGACCGGTTGCCTCGAGGAGGACAATTGTGGCCCAGCTGACCGAGAAGTTGAAACCTGGAGGCCTTCCATGGCCTGGTGAATGAATGAAGCATGATGGGGAGGTGGTTGAGGAATAACAGGGGGAGCCGCAGGATTCGGCTCGGCAGACTGCATAGGCGTCTTCCCCTTCAAGATAGACTGGATTGCCTCGAACTGTCAAGGATCCAGACGGGAGGTAAGAACTCCCAAAGCATTCACTAGATCCGAGGGATCGGAGGATGATGGATCATTCGTATTCATGCCCCCCTCGAAAATAGGATTAGAAACCGCATGCACATGCGGAGGAAGATCATAATATTGATCATGAGCATAAGGAAGAGGGGTTTGGTGGTTTCCTTTATATCGAACTAGACAAGAATGGAGATTATGGGGGGCATCAGCATCTCCCCTGCTTTCAAAATGGTAATCAGACTCAAGAGGGGCATTAGCATCTCCCTCGTAGTTAACTAGGGCATCTGGAGCCGTGCTTAAATCCCTACCTGATCGAAGTAGTATGATATTAGATTTTTTTAAAGATTTGCAGACGAGTTACACAGAGATTAAGCAAACAAGTGGATGTTTAACGTTATTTTGGGATTCCTTGTTGGGTTATTTAGATTCAGTTAATCACAAATTCACTCAAGGGGAAGGATCCTAGTTTCAGTTCAATTTCCACCGTTATACTCTATGGCTTTCTTTCACAATGTTATGAAAATCTAACCAGGACTTTGATTGGTACAACCAGCCCGATGAACAAGGAGGAATACCTTGATTTTGGGGACTTACGAAGGTCTTTAATGCCAACCACTCTAGTCTGATCGAGGGACCGACCCAATCAGAGGGAGGTGAAGACGTCAAGAAAGGTGTTCCTAAAAGAAAAGGAGTGTGTTAGCCCCAGTGCGTATGACCTGTGGCCGGGATGGCCGCTAATACTTAATACGTAATGTGTAATAGCAATCAGATTAGAAATCTGAGGACTGAAGATCAAAATAAGAAACTACCTGAAACGCGTCGCTGTTAGTCGATGCTATTAAAACATAACCTTATTTTTCTCGTAGAAGCTTAGGCAGTAGACAACAAAGAAAATTGCCTGAAAGGCGTCGTGGGTGGGCGACGCGGTATGAAACGCGTTGCTGTTCCTGGACGCTTTTCAGGTCGCATAATCAATATTTCAAGAGAAATTTCTGGATCGGTTCCCCCTCAAACAAACAGAATAAAAGCGGTAAATAATTGGCTCATGCGAATCTTTTTTATTTCAATTTTTTTTTAACAGGATGATTTATCATGTAAACAACAAAACATTCAATCAATCACACATGCTTCTTATCACAAAAATAGCTCTTCAATCAATCAAACAGGGAGGGCAAGATCTTGCCGCAAGGGTGTGCACGTCGGAATAACAACTAAACTAAAAACTCACCGATTGGTGAGGGCGTATCGAGAGACACAGGTGGTGCACCGTGGGTGCCCGATTGGTAAAAAGAAAGAACAAAGATTGAAAGATGGCGAGACCAAGTCCCACCATGATTGCTAAAAAGCTGTGAGTGCTCAAATTAGGTGTGTGATTATCATGAAAATTTATGTTGATTATGTGACAAATAAACCTATTAAAAAGAAACTAAGTGAATGTGATCGCAAGAAATTTTTAACTAAAAAGTTCCAAAAGAAAAGATGGATTGTCTACCTGTTTCAAAATTGGGAGATGTTGGAGTCCTTGATTCCCCTCCTTCAGCCGGCTGAAGAAAGAGAGCCCTTTTGACTTTGTTATTGCTTTGAATGCTTATCGGACTTTGAAGATCATCCAGCTTGATTCCCTTCTTGTTGATTCTCTCCTCTTGATCTTCTTTCGTACCTTTGAACCTTGCAAAAAGTAGAAAGAAAGAAAGAGGGAACAATAAGAACTCAAATAGATGTAGTATCTATCCCAGTAATAATTCTAATCATGCAATTAAACAAATGAACTCACTTGTTTGTGGTCTTTGAAACCCCTTAAAACATGGATTGGAAATTATATGCTAGTGAGTGTGTGTTGCATGGAGTGATGTAATGAAATTGTGATTCAAATGTGATAAAAATATGAGAAGGATGCATAAATCAATTAGGAACTAAGTTGGGTGGCCCCTCCTTGGTCTTGAATAGATCTTGAAAGGACGACGAAGCGATGAAGAAAGGATGAAGCTTGCTTCAAGACTCCTGGAAGTAGTAGCAGCACCTCGATCCTTCAGCGTTTGGACGTTATCTCTCTCAAATAATCGCTCAAAATTTTCACTAGTCTTTCAAGAATTATCACTCAAAATTATCACTTTAATCACTAACATCACTAACTTTTTAATGACCAAGGGGTTGGGTATTTATATGCTTAAGTTCACGCATCCGTGGTTACTTAGGTCCCGTTTGGTATCGGGATAAGCTAGAGATAAGGCTTGTATATCCCCGTTCCTCGTTTGGCATTGCAAAAAGTTACGAGGATAAAAAGGGTTAAGGGGGATAGGGATAAGGGAGCTTAACTCCATTTTTGGGATTAGATATGGGGATAACTTATTCCACCAAAAAGGTGGAATGACTTATCCTTGCCCCTTAATCTCATTGTTACCCTCATTTGCTCCTTCTCTTGGTTCATAAAATAATAATATATTTAACTCTAATAATTATTTTATTACTATCTAATGACATTAAATATATTATTAAATAAAATTCTTAATCAAATCGATACCACCTATAGAATATATTATTATATTTATCTTATATATTATTATCTTTAAATAGTGCTAATAAGTATTTTAATATATTATTATATATAATATAATATCAGTACTTACATATATTATTATCTTAAATTAATATTAGTACTTATATTAGTAATATTAGTACTTACATACTAATATTAGTATTAATAAACATTAGTACTACATTGGATTTATAAAATAATATACTTAAATTCAATAACGGCTTCATTACTAGCTAATGACATAATGTATACTTTAATATATACTTTAATATATACTTAAATTCAATAATACTTAAAATAATATATATAATACTTAAATAAATCTAAGCATCTTTAATATATTTTATATGTAATATAATAATATACATTATTATTTTAAATAACACTAATAAATATTTTAATACATTATTATATAATATAATACATATATTATTATCTTAGATTAGTATTAGTACTTACATACTAGTATTAGTACTCATAGACATTAGTATTACATAGGATTTATAAAATAATAATATAATTAACTTTAATAATGGTTCATTTACTATATTGAATGATACTATTAAGTATATTTAATATACTATTATATTCTAATTATATGTTAATTATGTGTAGTATAAATTGAGTGCCTTTAAAATATAATTAAATTCAATAACTTGAATTAAGTATGTTTAGTGTATCATGATACGAGTAATAAAAAATAAAAAAATATTTACACTTAATATACTACATATATATTGAATATATAGTTATATTACATAAAATAATATAATACCCATGTTACTCTAGATTAGAAGGGTAGCAATGTCTTTTTCACAACTTATCTTCTGTACTGTGCTCATTTTCACCAAATAGAGAATATGATTAACTTTTTTCTTATCCCCTCACATACCAAACACATCACAGAATAAGGATAGGGATAAATTAATCTAGGTTAATTTATCCCTATTCTTCCCTTTTTCTATCCCGATACCAAACAAGACCTTAAAGATTAACATGAAATATTTTGAAGTTAATCCAACTAAGAAGCAGATAAACACAGCCTAATTTATCATTATCTGTAATTAACTAAAACGCGTCGCCCATGGGAGACATCTTTTAGACTAATTAAGATAAGGATAAACATTGGAAAAAGAGATAGAAACACATTAAGAGACCTAAATAGTGTCGTGCCCACCAGACGTCTTTTAGCTAATTAATCAATTAATTAAAATTCAAATTTAAATATCAAAATAGGAATAAACTCTAAATGCCATCTTCAAATGTCGACGTCTTTTAGACTTTTTCATATTTGATTAAAATTTGAGTTAAAATAAATTTAATTAATTAACTTAAATTATATCTGTCTGACTGATACTATTTAGATAATTAATCCAAAAAGATTAATAAAAAATAGTTAATGATTGAATATCAGACCATTTTGAGGCATTATTATATGATATAAAATTTACTCAAAATGATGTCAAAATTAGCATGTCTACACCTACTCCAAGTCTTTAGTGGGGTAGTTCTCCTCATGCTTCTTCAGCTGCATAGAAGCATAGGCCACAACCTTACCATGCTACATCAGAACCACACCCAAACCTCGACGAGATGCATTTGAGTAAACCACGAATTCATCAGAAGCAGATGGAAGCACTAGAACTAGAGCCGAAGTGAGACGAGTCTTCAACTCAGCAAAACTCCGCTCACACTCCTTGGTCCACACAAAAAGAACTCCCTTATGAGTCAACCTCGATAAGGGAGTCGCTATGGAAGAAAAATCCCAGACAAACCGTCTGTAATACCCTGCTAACCCCAGGAAGCTCCTCATCTCAGTCACTGTCGTCGGTCTTCCCCAGTGCATCACTGCCTCAACCTTGACTGATCTACAGTAATGCCGTTACCAGAAATGACATGCCCCAGGAAGTGCACCTTATCTAGCAAGAATTCACACGTGCTAAACTTGTTGGTGCTCTCTCAAAACCTACAACACCACCTGAAGATGTGTGTCATGCTCTTCCTTAAAAGAAGAATACACCAAAATATCATCTACAAACACCACCACAAACAGATCCAGGTAGGCCCTGAAGATCTGGTTCATCAAATCTATAAAAGCCGCCAGAACATTAGTCAAGCCGAAAGGCATAACCAAAAACTCATAAAGTCCGTACCGAGTCCTAAAAGCCATCTTATTCACATCAGCCTCACGGATCTTCATCTGATAATACCCTGACCTCAAGTCAATCTTCAAGAATACCCTAGCAGACTACAACTGATTCATTAGATCATCGATTCTCGGAAGTGGGTACTTGTTCTTTACTGTTATCTGGTTCAGTTGTTTATAATCAATGCACATTCCTAGAGAACCATTCTTCTTCCTAACAAATAGAATCGGAGCACCGTACGGAGAAGTGCTGGGACAAATAAAACCCTTATCCAGCAATTCTTGCAACTGCACCTTCAACTTAGCGAGTTCGGCTAGAGCCATCCGATGCGGGGTTTTAGACAAGGGTGCTGTACCCGGTGCAAGCTCAATAGTGAACTCAACTTCCCACTAAAGAGGAAGGCCAGGCAACTCCTCAGAAAATACATTAACAAAGTCACAGACTACCGGCACCTCCCAAGGATTGGAACCACTACTATCACCAACTACAACTACTGAGGCAAGGAAAGCCTCACAGCCACCAACAAGTAACCACTCAGCCTTAAAAGCAGAAGTAAGAATACTACGATAAGAGAGCCTATACCTTGGAAATGGAAGGCCGGGATGCCCAAGATGGAGAAGCGCACCCTCTTCCTGTAGCAGTCCACCTCGGCATAATAAGCCTCCAACCAATCCATGCCCAAGAGGACATCAAAGTCACGAATGGCAAGCACAACTAACTGGGCAGGTAACTGATGACCCTCAATAGTTAAGGGAACCTCACTCATACAGTTATAAGTCAACATAAAATCTCTAGAAGGAATCTCAACCATCAGTCCATCAGATATCTCATCTACGGGTGCAGAAAGAACATCTACGAAATGCTAAAAACTAAAGGAATGCTAAGCACTTGAATCAATCAACACATGGGTGGAGTTCCCAAGGACAGAAAGTGTACCTTCCACCAGGTTAGACGTGCGAGCCTCCTTCCTGGTGATAGCGAGAACTCTCCCCTGGGTCCTTAGCTTCTTCTGATCTCCCAGTCCTTGCCCCTAACCATGCCCCTGTGGGCAATACCTTGCCAAATGGTCCTGCTGGACATAAGTATAACACCTCCCAACGAATGCGGGACATTGAGTGTAAGGATTGAGGTTTCGGATTCGGTTATCGGGTCAATTTCGGGGTCGGATCCCTTAGATTGGACCCTGGTGAGGCTGGGGCTTAGTTTCCTTTTTGCGTTGAGCTTGCTCGACGCGGTTCAAATGGCGTCCAACAATGTGGACATGTTTTAGGCTGTGCCACATGGGCGCCACGTGGGCTGGCTTTGGGCCGCGAGAGTACGGCCCTGATCTTATCATCTGAATGACGTCTTGTATGGACGACGTCATTTAGAGTACGACCCTGGTATGTAAGAGTACGGCCCGGTCTTGTCATCTGAACGACGTCGAGCTTGGACGACGCGTTTTCCCCAGTTTCTATTTGACCCCGCGAACCCTCCCTCCTTTCCCTCATTCTCTCCTTTTCTTCTCTCTCCTCTCTTCCCTCCGACCTCCGGCACCCTTTCCCCCTCTCCTTCCTCTCCTCTCCCCATTCCTCCTCTCCCTCCACTCCATTAACCTCCCAACTTCCTCCACTACCACCATCACTTCCTCCGCGGCGCATTTCTCTCCGGACGGCGGCCGACGTCCCGGTGGAGTAACGACGTCCACGGCGGTACCGGCGGCGGCGTGTGGTGAGGTGGGTTGGTGGCTTGGAGCTAGGAGGAGTTAGAGTAACCGGTAGTGTAACGACCCGCCACCCTATAATCAGGGATCCATTTACTAAATGGGTACCGAATCATTAATTTGGAGCCAAACCAGGATCTTGATAAGTCTGGGAAATAAATAATAAACTAAGCTAAACATTCACATCGCATTGAATTAGAAAGGAAATGCAGGAATTAAAAATTATTACAATGCGACTCGACTCAGCAAATAATTACATACTCCAATAGAAAGGAAACAATTAAGCATACAGGCCAGAAAATAAAATAACAACTACACCGGGGCATACCCCGGGACAATGGCTGTTGGCGCGCGACCCAAAGCAACGCTCTCCTCGCTATACCTGCTTGGAACCCTCACCTGAAAACCGCAGGGGTGAGTCTCATAAAAAAGGCTCAGTAGGGATCCTTCGATCCCCACCGCCCACTCACGCACTCACAAGTATAACAACACTAATATAGACAATTTAAGCAGTTAAAGCAGTAAATACATTTCCCAATTTCGTTATGAAACGCATGCATTCAAACGGTAACATGCATGATTCTAAAAACCACTCCGTCCCAAGTCCACAACCCACGTCTCGGTGAAACACACAAGTCACATGGCCGAACACGGAAAACACCGACCCGCTGAGACCAAACAGCAACCCCTCGGATAGCGCACTGGCTACTCCGGCCCGATAGGCTCCAGGTGGTTTTTGCTTCCCCCAGCACGAGTGACACTCCGAATGTATCACTCCCACACCGGTACTAGCTATACCCCGGAGTACACCAGGTGACCTTCTCTCTAGGCGTCACCCCGCCACTCCCACACCGGTGCCGTGTCAGTCCCACACCGACACAGGGTGCCTAAGCGCTAACAACTGTCACTCTAGGCCCACGATCGCACAAAACACAACACGGTGCGATCCGATCACATAGAATGCAATGTCATCGAGTACATTTCTACACATGCAATTAACTAAACTATCTAACAGTGTAAACATGTGTTAATTGCATGGATTAATAGAATTCTGTCTTGAATCGCGTCGCCCAAGGCCGATGTCATTCAAAACTCGTAAACTGGTTCATGTGAAATATGGCCTCGGAAGATGGCTTAAAACGCGTTGTTCGCGGATGACGCCATTCAAATGGCGTCGCTGTCCCTGGACGCCATTCAGTTCTAGAGACAGAGTTTGTTATCTGGGTCAAATCGCGTCGTGGGTGGAAGCTGCCTTTCTAAAAAGCGTCGCTATCCCCCGACGCCATTCAACCTTCACAGACAGGTTCTCCCTCCGCCTTCCCCCAATTCACGGGATGGAATTTCCTCCCCCAAATTGTGTAAAAACACAAACAGAGTGGAGAAGGAGGAGAAGAACCTAAATACCCATTAAAACACCCAATTCTCATTACATGCATTTAAATATTTTCTCCCCAAGAGAACCCCTAAACATGCTCCAAGCGGGTAAAACATGGTTTTTAAATGAAATACAACGGGGATCATCACCCTACCGGTTACTCGAACTCCTCCTAGTTCCAAGCCGCCAACCTGCCTCGCCACATGCCGCAACCGGTACCGTCGTAGACGTCGTTACTCCACTGGGACGTCGGCCACCGTCCAGAGAGAAAAACGCCGCGGAGGAGATGGTGGTGGTAGTGGTCGGAGTTAGGAGGTTGCTGGAGTGGAGGGAGAGATGGAATGGAGGGAGGAAAGCAAGGAGAGGGGGAGGGGTCGCCGGAGATCGGAGGGAAGAGAGGAGAGAGAAGAGAAAGGAGAGAATGAGGGAAAGGAGAGAGGGTTCGCGGGGTCAAACAAAAGTTGGGTAAAACGCGTCGTGCAAGCCCGACGTCATTCAGATGACAAGACCAGGCCGTACACTGACAAACCAGGGTCGTACTCTAAATGGCGTCGTCCATCCAAGATGCCATTCAGACGATATGACCGGGGTCGTACTCTCGTGCCCTAAGGCCAGCCCACGTGGCGCCCACGTGGCACACCTTAAAACACGTCCACATTGCTGGACGCCGTTTAAACCGTATCTCGCAAGCTCGACGCGAAAAACAAACTGAGTCTCAGCTCCAACAGGGCCCAAACTAAGGGATCCAACACCGAAACTGACCCGATAACCGGATCTGAAACCTCAATCCTTATAAGTAGGGTGACGATCCCCGTTGTATTTCGTTTAAAACCATATTTTTTCCCGCTTTGGAGCATGTTTAGGGGTTTTCTTGGGGTTAAAACACTAATTGCATGAAATGAGAAATTGAGGGTTTTTAAATGGTATTTAGGTTCTTCTCCTCCTCCTCCACTTCGTAGCGTTTTTACACGATTTGGGAGAAGAAATCCCACCCCGTGGATTGGGAGATGGCGGAAGAAGAACCTATCTGTGAGGGTTAAATGGCGTCGGGGGACAGCGATGCCTTTTAGAAAGGCGGCTTCCACCCGCGACGCGATTTAGCTCAAATAACAGACTCAGTCTCTAGATTGAGTAGCGTCCAGAGACATCGACGCCTTTTGAACGGCGACTTCCATGCTTGACGCGTTTTAAGTTAGATCACCCCGAGGTCTGTCTCTGTTTCTGTCGTTATTAGGCGACTAGGGACAGCGACGCGTTTTGAACGACGCAATTTAGGCTATATTCCGAGGCCCATTTTCACATGAACCAGTTTAGGGGTCTTGAATGACGTCGGCCTTAGGCGACACGATTCAAGACAGAATCTCATTAATTCCTGCAATTAACATGTGTTTACATTGATAGATAGTCTGGTTGATTGCATGCTTGAAATCATGCTTAAGGACGATGGTTTCTACGTGATCGGATCGCACCGTGTTGCCTTTTGTGCGATCGTGGACCTAGAGTGACAATTGTTAGCGCTTAGGCACCCTGTGTCGGTGTGGGAGTGACACGGCGCCGGTGTGGGAGTGGTGGGGTGATGCCTAGAGAGAGGGTCACCTAGTATACCCCGGGGTATAGCTAGTACTGGTGTGGGAGTGGTACATTCGGAGTGTCACTCATGCTGGGGGAAGCAGAACCACCTGGAACCTGTCAGGCAGGAGTAGCCAGCGCGCTATCCGAGGGGTTGCTGTTTGGTCTCAGCTGGTCAGTGTTTCCCGCGTTCAGCCGTGTGGTTGGCATGTTTTGCTGAGACACTGGTTGTAGGCTCCGTGGTAGAATGGTTTCAGAGTTCTGCATGTTATATTTCGAATGCATGTGTTTTATATCAAAATTTAGGAATTGTGTTTACTGCTTTACTTGCTTCAATTATCTATATTTGTGTTGCTGCACTTGTGGGTGCGTGAGTGGGCAGTGGGGATCGAAGGATCCCTACTGAGTCTTTTCGATGAGACTCACTCCTGCGGTTTTCAGGTGAGGGTTCCAGGCAGGCGTAGCGAGGAGAGTACTGCTTTGGGTCGCGCGCCAGCAGCCGCTGTTCCGGGGTATGCCCTGATGTAGTTGTTATTTTATTTTCTGGCCTGTATGCTTAATTATTTACTTTAAGTTGGAGTATGTAATTATTTGTTGAGTCGAGTCGCATTGTAATAATTTTTAATTATGGCACTTCCTTTTCAATTCGATGCGATGTGAATGTTTAGCTTAGTTTATTATTTATTTCCCAGACTTATCAAGATCCTGGTATGGCTCAAAATTAATGATTCGGTACCCATTTAGTAATCGGATCCCCGATTATAGGGTAGCGGGTCGTTATATTGAGTTCCACCATGAGTACCACCACAATGGCGAAAAGCCCCTTAAAAGATGCTTTCTACCCAAAATTCTTCATACACATCGCATGCTTCAAAGCGGGAAAATCATGGTTTTAAACAAACACAACGAAGATCGTCACCCAACCAGTTACTTGAACTCCTCCTAACTCCAAGCCGCCGCCGCTACACCGCAAGCCGCCGCCGGTACCACTGTGAACACCATCACTCTACCGGGACGTTGACCGCCATCCGGAGAGCAATGTGCCGCGGAGGAGATGGTGGTGGTAGTGGTGGGAGGTAGAGGGGCGTCGGAGTGATGGAAGAGGAAGAAGGGAAAGAGGGAGGGAAGGAGAGGGTCAGAGAGAGGGAGGTGAGAGAGTAAGAATGAGATAAATGAGATAAAGGAGGGAAGGCTCGGGCGTCAAACCGAACAAGCCTAAATCGCGTTGCTCTAGGAAGACGCCGTTCAGGCGACAGGACATGGGTCGTACACTGACAAATCTTTGAATGGCATCGGTCATGAGACGCCTTTCAGACCGGGACCGAATACTCGTGCCCCAACGCTAGTCCACGTGGCACTCCCACATGGCTCCTAAATGGCATCCTTCTAGGCCGACGCCAATCAAAATTGGGTCGAGCAAGCTCGACGCGATAAAGAGCCCATGCCCAAGGCCCACAAGGGCCCAACCAAGGGGTACGACGTCAAAACCCAACCCTATAACTGAACACGAAACCTCAGTCCTTACAAGTTGACACTGGATCATAAGATGATCTCTTTTCTATGGAACCTATCATGACACACATTAAAAATCAACGTAGGTCTCTTAGAATTTTTCAAATAGTCAGATAGATACGCATGACATATCAAGGATGGCTAAAGGAGAGGAACTCTAAGATAAGGATGATGATCCAAAGACCTATGAAGAGACTTTTATTAGTTATGACTCCAAAAATTGACAAGAGGTCAGAAATTTTGACGACCAGTCTATGTAGACTAAGCAAGTTTAGAACTTGGTGAGCTTGCCTGAGGGTATAGTACCTGTTGGTTGCAAATGGATCTTCAAATAGAAGATCGGTGCTAATAGATTGTTTAATATTTATATGGCAAAGTAAGTGACCGAGAGAAATCGTCAAAGAGCAAGTGTTGACCTTGATGAGACATGCTCGATAGTTGCCATTATTAAGTCAATCAAAATTTTTCTTGTCACAACTACCGAAAAACATTCATGTTGCCATTATTAGATTGATGAGGTTATTTGATTTAACCCAATTTAAGTACATTGATTGAAATGTCAAAAGGTTTGACATGATAAACTACAAAGGAGATCTCATATTGATGAGAACTGGAATTAATCTTTTTAAAGAAATGTTCGTTATGACTCTTGAAGAGAGATTGCATGTACTGAGCCTAATACAATATGCGCTGATGTAGCCGAAGCTATCACGATCGGATTCCGAGACTGGAATCCGATGATGGAACCCGAAGCTGGATCAGATCGGTGAAGAGGACCGATGGGGATCCGAAAGGAGGCGAGGGCGGAAACGGGGCCGAGGATCCGAAGCCGAGAGGTGCCCGGGCGAGGCCGAGGCTCCTTCGGGCGAGGCGGACCAGCTGGCGCAGGGCGAGGCCGAGGCTCCTTCGGGCGAGGCGGACCAGCCGGCGAAAGGCGTCGAGACCGGAGCGAGAAGACCTGAGGTCGGCGGCCGAGACAGACTCGGAGAGGTCGGCGAATATTCAAACCGAAGCCCTTGCAGAAGGAGGAAAAGAAGAAGAAGAAGAAGCGGTCAGCAGGAGTCCCGGGCTTCGGCCCTAAGGAACCCCCTCCGATGGCTAAGTTATCTTCTGAAGAAGATTCGATTCAGAAGAGAAGGTTGAAGAAGCAGCTTTAATGCTTTTTGGACTGTAGTCCTCGGGTTGAGAAGACATACCTTTGGTAATAAATAGCCGTGTATTTATAGCGGAGGATAGAGGTTGCTTAGTGGTGGAAACCGATATAAGACTATGTTTTGGTTTACTGATAAACCGCCATAGCGCCTAACCCTCCCACCGGAGTGGGATGGATACGGCTATTGGGCCGAAGGGGGAGGGGCCGCTGATGGGCCTGATGCCGCTTAGTGGGCTGAAGCCTACTGGGCTGAGGGCCGCTCGGCCGCTAACGGGCCGAAGGCTGTTGAGCCGCTGATGGGCCGAAGGTTGTTGGGCCACTAATAGGCCGAGGACCATTGGGCTGCTTACTGGGCCGAGGGCTGCTGGGCCGCTAATGGGCCGAAGGCTGCCAGTGGGCCTTTTATTGCTGCTGTTGGACTGATCTCAGTGTTTGGGCTTGTTTTAATGGACCGAATCGGATTCTGCCTCATCACATAGCCCCCCACTCTTGTCGTCCTCATTTTTGTGAGATGGCGAGAGTAAAGTCCGAAGCCTCTTCAGAAGAGTAATACGGTATGTGCTTCGTCTGAAACCTTTGCTCTGCTTCATTATATATAAAAAAAAATTGTCTTTGACAGGCCGAGGGCTGGTGACAATCAGCCTCGTCTTAGGCCGGGACCTCGTTACTGGTACCTTCGTCTCAGGCCGAGACTTAGCGACGGATGCCTTCGTCCTCAGTTATGAAGGGGCGAGTCTTTTGAGTGTGTCAGGACATCTGAAAAAAAGACGGAAAAGACGTCGAGCTTCCCGTCTGAACGGTCGTGTCAGGAGAAACACAGGACACGCGTTCCGCATCTAGCCGGCTTGCCGAAAGCACAAAAAGATCCTGGCCATTAACAGTGATCACGCGGATCGCGGGTCACTTCGGCTCTCTGTCCAAGATTTCACTTGGATCGCCGCCTCTTATTTTCGGCCCGAGGATCGGGACACGTGGCGAGCATCTGGATGGACAGCCGAAGGGTCAGGCCGCTCCCGGCCGTTGATTGCCTTCTCTCGATACGGCAGCCTACCCGTCATCATGCCGAAGGACGGGACACGTGTCACGCATCCGAGCAGAGCGGCGCCGAAGAGGGGGAAGATCTCGGCCGTTGATCCGGCGCGGAATGCCTTCAATCTTCCCTATAAATAGGAGCCCCTCTCCCCAGGGCACTGTTCCGCTTTCTTCTTCTCCTGGCGCCTATGCTTCCCTGCGATCAGCTCCCGAGTTTTCTTGCTTTCTCCGGCGGAGAGCGAGCCATCGAGGTCGTGCGAGGGTGCCCTGTCCGTCGCCGGGGAGCTCTTTGTCACCGGAGGTCGTCGCCGGGGAACTTCCTATAGTTGGAGAGGCTGTTAGCAGTTGGGGAGACTTTCCTTGAGGGTAAGCCTCAATTCTCTTTCTCCGCCCTGTTGATACATGTCCAGTAGCTCCTCCTCGGTCGAAAGTAGCTTTTCGGCCGAGGGCGGTTCTTCCTGCTCCTCGTCTAGACCTCCCGAGTCTTGTCATCTCACTTTTCTTCCACTTCCTTTGCTTCTGCTATGGCGGACGAGGCTGAGACGTTTCAGGCTGACGAAGCCGAGGCGGTTCCGGCTGTCGTCGAACCTTCTACCTCCGGTCGTCGCCCGGCCGAGAGGGTTTCGGATGTAGTTAGTGCCCTTGACTTTAACACCCTCAAGGTCATCTATCACTACTACCAGTTTCCGTCCTGGATGACTCCCGTTCGGCCCGGGAAAAATACCAGGGCCGACTCTGCCCGTCCGGGTAGTTTCTCTATTTATGAGCAGAGCTTCCGGGCGGGCTTTCATCTTCCCCTTTGCTCCTTTGTCATCAAACTTCTTTGCTTCTATGGACTGGCTCCGTCCCAATTTTTTCCGAACTCTTGGCGGACCGTCTACGCTTTCTTGGCCGCGCACTCTTATCTTGATGCCGCCCCCTCGGTAAATGTCTTCCGCTACCTCTTCAAGATTCAGCCGCAGGAGAAATCTTGAAGGTATAGCTTCGTCCCCCGCTTCGGCCGGGATATTTTTTCTGGGAAGCCCTCGTCCATCCATAACTGGAAGAAGGGCTTCTTTTTCGTTACTCTCTCGAAGAAGGAGAATAGCATTTGGCCCTTCCCTACTGAGTGGGCGCCTCTGGCCGAGGGCCTCTCCGATCTGCCTTCCGTCAACCAGAAGCAGTTCGACGTCGTGCACCTCCTGGAAGGCGATGCTCCGTATGACATCTCGGAGCTATTCGAGGACGAGGAGAGGCTCGTGCAAATGGGAGCTTGGCCAGATCCGACGACCTCTCCTCCTCGAGCCTTCCCTTATCTTCCTCTCGAAGATATTTCGGGAGAGGCCGAGGGAGCTGCTGCGGTTGAGTCTCCGGCCGAAGCCCTTCCGACCGAAGAGGGCTCCGAAGCCTCGGCCGAGGGTGAGTCGGTCTTGAGTCGAAGAAAGTTGTATGCTTTAATTTGCTGCTAATCTTCTTTCTTTCTGTTCGCAGAGATGTCTGGACTTCGGGGACTGCTCGGCCGACTCTCCAAGCAGTCCGGTCAGTCTCGACCGTCCCAGCCGCAGGAAGCGGAAGAAGGGGCGGCCGAAGGAGCTGCGGCCCCAAGTACCCGGGCCACGAGGCAGACGGCGGCTTCGGTTGAAGGTCGTACTGCTGCTGCTGCGCTCGAAAGAGAGCGGCAGAAGGGGAAATCGGTCGCCCGAGGGAGCGGCCGACCAGCGAAGAGGGGCCGGGCAGATGATCCCGGCGAGAAGGAGTCCTCCCCTGCGGCTAAGAGGCCGGTCGCGGCGCGGGGTGCTCCGCTCTCGATGCCCCCGGAACCGCAGAGGGGCGACTCTCCTTCGGCCACTGGGGCCGGGACGGAGAGTACTTCATTTCCCTTCGGGGCAGCCGGGACTCACATGTCCCGAGAGTATGGACACGAGCCCTGGCGCCCGGACGTGGGGGTCTTCGCGGACAGGAGTCTGGAGGATACCCAGACGTGCCTGCGCATCGTCCGCGGCTGGACCCTGCCGATGGCCGCGGACGAGATCAAGGAGCTTTCTTCAGAAGGCTTATCCTTTCAGTGCGTTCGGCACACTGTCCAGGTAAAAAGTCCTTGTCTTTATCTTTGTTTAATGCTTCTTTCTATTGTCTCGGGCTTATCTTTCCTTTCTTGCCGTAGGCCGCGGTCAAGTGCGGGGCTCTCGCTCGCCGCCAGGCCGCCATTCAGCAGAAGCTCGTGGATATCGATCGAGCTTCGGATCAGCTGGCCTCGGGCAAAGTGGCCGCGGTGCAGCGCGATCTGGAGGCGAACGTCGACGTTCTCCTCGGGGCTAACGCTCAGATGCGGACCGAGCTGGGGGAGCAAAAGGAGGTGATCTGCACCACCTCCGAGGCCAAGATAAAGGCCGAGCAGGAGAGGGAGAAGGCCGAGAAGGAACTGGAGACGGCCCGGGACGAAATATCATTTCTTAAGGCCGAGATCCAGGACAAGGCCGAGTAGCGGGCCACGGAGCGTCGTCGCCATGCCGAGGAGGTCTCGGCTCTGAAGGCGGATCTGGAGGCCAAGGCCAAGGAAGCTGAAGACGCCGCTTGCACAGGTGTGGCAAGCTATAAGGCCGGCCCGGATTTCGCCGAGGAGATAATGGAGGCCCGGGTCCAAGCAGCTTCGTCCGTGTTTGCTCTGGGGCTGGCCATCGCTCAGAAGGCGTGTCCGGCCATAGATCTGACCGGTATCGGCTACCCAACGGACGAGGAGGGCGACGAGCTTCTAGCCTGGTGGGAAAAGCTTAAGGCCGAAAGAGCTCCGGCTCCTGCGGAGGGCGATGCGACCGTTCCAGTCTCGGTTGAAGCTTCTCCTCCAGCATCTCCCGGCCAGACTCCTGTCGATGTAGACGGTGACGATGCCGAAAGCTAGCACGGGGGCTTGTCCCGGTTTTTGTTTGCTTTTTGAAATGCTGCGGCTAGGCGTATGGCCCATTTTGTACTTGTTCATATATATGAAAAGTATTTTGCTTCTACTCACATTTGTCTGTGTTCTGAATGAATGACCAAGTATGGCTCTCCTTGTGGCCGAGGCCATGTCGCTTCCGATAGGGTTTGTATGGCCGAAGCCACACCCAGTACGGATCGCATGGATTTAGAAAATAATGCCGCTCCCGATACGGTTTGCATGGCCGAAGCCACTCCCGGTACGATTTGCACGGACTTTAGAGAATAGTGCCGCTCCCGATACGATTTGCATGGCCGAAGCCACTCCCGGTACGGTTTGCACGGACTTTGGAGAATAGTGCCGCTCCCGATACGGTTTGCATGGCCGAAGCCACTACCGGTACGGTTTGCACGGACTTTAGAGAATAGTGCCGCTCCCGATACGGTTTTCATGGCCGAAGCCACTCCCGATATGGGGTACGATTTGCACGGACTTAGAAAATAATGCCGCTCCCGATACAGTTTGCATGGCCAAAGCCACTCCCGGTACGGTTTGCACAGACTTTAGAGAATAACGCCAGACATGATACTTCGAAAAAGAATTTTATTCACGACTTCCGGCTAAATTCCGGGGAAATAACTTATATGAAGTAGCGCCGAAGGCGTTCCACATTCCAAGTACGAGGGAGAGGTTGGCCCGAAAGGGTTTCCAACCGATAAGCCCCTCGTCGGATTACTTCCCTTATGCGATAAGATCCTTCTCAGTTGGGAGAAAGCTTTCCTGCGGCTTCGGCCGGCTTAGATGCATGAGTGTTCCTCAACACGAGGCTCCCGGCTTCAAAGCTTCGGGGCTTCACTCGAGTGTTGTGGTTTCTTGCCATGCGCTGCTGATAAGCCGCTAGCCGAATGCGAGCTTGATCCCTTGTTTCTTCTATAAGATCAAGATGATCTTTTAGGGCTTCCTCATTGGTTTCCGGATTATGAGTGAGAACTCTCGGCGAGGGAAGGCTGACTTCGATAGGAATAACGGCTTCTACCCCATAAGCCATGCGGAACAGGGTTTCGCCGGTGGGGGTTCGGCTTGTAGTTCGATAAGCCCATAGAACGCTCGGCAGCTCTTCCACCCATCGGCCCTTGGCCTTGCCGAGGTGAGTCTTCAATCCTTGTAATAGACTTCGGTTAGTGACCTCGACTTGGCCATTCGTCCGAGGGTGTGCTACCGATGCGAATTTGTGGAGAATGCCGAAACTGGCGTAGTTGTCCTTAAACCGATGGCTATCGAACTTTTTGCCATTGTTTGAGATAATTGCCCGAGGGATGCCGTATCGGCAAATGATGGACTTCCATACGAAGTTCCATGCATTGCTATCGGTTATGGATGTGAGGGGTTCGGCTTCTACCCATTTGGTAAAATAGTCCACCGCCACAATAAGGAACGTCCTCTGGCCGGTGGCGACGGGAAAGGGCCCCAGGAGGTCAATTCCCCACTGGGCGAAAGGCCAGGGGTCTGATAAAGGAGTTAGAAGGGTTGCTGACTGGTGGATGAGGGAGCTGAACCTCTAGCATTGATCGCAGCGGCGGACGAGGGCGGTCGCGTCCTCTCGGAGCGTCGGCCACCAGTATCCCTGCCTTAAGAGTTTATGAGCCAAGGCCCTTCCTCCTGCGTGTGCTCCGCAGACCCCTTCATGTACCTCCCGAAGTGCATAATCAACTTCGGCCGGGCCGAGGCATCGCAAGAGTGGTCGGACGAAGGATTTTTTATATAATAGCCCGTCCAGGAGGAGGAAGTGGGAAGAGCGGTACCGAATGCGTCTTGCTTCCTTGGATCGGACGAGACTTCTTCTCGGAGGAGGAAAGCGACTAGGGGAGTCATCCAGGTCTCTGCTTTGGATTCACTCACTTGCATGACCTTGGATTCTTCGAGACTCGGCTCGGCTTGTTCTTCTATGAGGATCATTCGGCCTCCTCCCCCGTCTTGAGTCGACGCTAGCCGGGAAAGAGCATCGGCTCTAGCGTTTTCGGCCCGAGGGATTCGCACAATCTCGTAAGAATTGAACTGAGCAAGAATCTTACGGGTTACCTGGAGATAGGACGCCATTATTGTATCCCATGCCTCGTACTCCCTGGTAATGTGACTGGCGATTAGCTAAGAGTCGCTGAATGCCTTTATGTTCTGTGCGCCGAGCTTTCTAGCGGCCCGAAGGCCGGAGATGAGGGCTTCGTATTCGGCGGCATTGTTGGTAGCGGGGAAGGAGAAGCGCAGCGCATACTCCGTGATGACCCCTTCCGGAGACGCCAGGATCCATCCGGCGTCGCTACCCATAGAGCATGCAGACCCATTGACGTAGAGTCGCCACTCGTCCGCTGAAGGTGGAGGAACCGAAGCGTCTTCGGCCTCGGGTGTAGTTATGACTTTCGACCGAGTGGCCGAGGAAGCTTCGGGTGTGAGCTCGGCGATGAAGTCAGCCAAAGCTTGAGCTTTTATTTCCGTCCGCGGCCCGTAAGAGACATCGAACTCTCATAGTTCGATTGCCCATTTTGCCAATCTACCGGATACCTCCAGCCGGGAGAGTACTTGCCTCAAAGGCTGATCGGTGAAGACCTTTATTGAATGAGCAAGGAAGTAAGGCCGGAGCCTTCTTGCAGACGAGACGAGTGCTAAAGCCAGTTTCTCAAGAGCAAGGTACCGAAGCTGTGCTCCTTGGAGGACTCGGCTTATGTAGTAGACAGGCTTCTGAATACCGTCTTGTTCCCGGACGAGGATGTCACTGACAGCTGTTTCAGACATTGCGAGGTAGAGAAACAACGGCTCTCCATGGACTGGCTTGGATAGGACGAGAACGTTGGAGAGATAGACCTTCAGCTGCTCGAAGGCTGATTGGCACTCGTCATTCCAGGAAAAGCTATTGGTCTTTTTCAACAGTTTGAAGAAAGGAAAGCAATAATCCGCTGCCCTTGACATGAAGCGGCTTAAGGCGGCAATTCTTCTGTTCAGCTTTTGGACCTCTCGGACGTTGGCCGGAGGGCGCATTTGAATGATAGCCGAGACCTTCGTAGGATTAGCTTCCACCCCTCGGCGAGTGACCATATAGCCGAGAAACTTTCCGGAGGCCACGCCAAAGGCGCACTTAGCTGGGTTTAGCTTCATTTTATATTTGCGCAGAGCAGAGAATGTTTCGACCAAGTCAGTCAGATCGTCTGCAGCGACGTGGCTTTTCACCAGCATGTCGTCGATGTAGACTTCCATATTGCTGCCGAGCTGTGGTGCAAATATTTTGTTGACGAGTCGTTGATAAGTTGCTCCAGCATTCTTCAGGCTGAAGGGCATCCGGGTATAACAGTATAGACCGAGATCAGTTGTGAAGCTGGTCTTGCTTTCAAATTCCGGATGCATTCGGATCTGATGGTAGCCTGAGTAGGCATCGAGGAAACTAAGTAGCTCGTGGCCGGAGGTTGCGTCCACCACCTGATCTATCCAAGGCATCAAGAAGCTATCCATCAGACATGCTTTATTGAGGTTGGTGAAGTCCACACACATCCGCCACTTGCCATCTTTCTTGGGCACCATTACCACATTGGCGATCCAGTCAGGATGGTGTACCTCTCGGAGATGCCCCGCGTTCAACCCCTTTTGTACTTCAGTTTGGATGGCCGTCCTTCTTTCCTGATTGAAGGTGCGCCGCTTCTGCTTGACCGGGGGCTGGTTGGGATCGACATGCAGCCGATGCTCCGCTATCTCCGGGTCGACTCCGGGCATGTCTGCAGGAGACCAGGCGAAGACGTCGAGGTTTTCTTTTAAGAATTCGGCAAGTCTTTCGGCCTCAATCTTCTCTATGTCGGAGCCTATCATAAGAGTCCGGCCTTCTCCTCCCGGGACCGGGATGGCGATAAGTTCCTCTCCTGGGGATGCTTCGGCCGAAGATTCGATTGATAGGGATTCGGCCGCAGCCTTCCCTTTAACCGAGATCATATAACACTGCCGAGCTGCTTCTTGGTTCCCCTTAGCTTCACTGATTCCATGACTGGTATGGAATTTCAGCTTTTGGTTGAAGGACGAGGGTACAGCTCCGATTCCGCCGATTATCCTTCGGCCAAAGATGGCATTGTAGGCTGAGTCGACCTTGACAACGGCAAAATCCGTTTCGACGGTTAACTGCCGAGGAGTTGAACCTATAATTACAGGGAGCCGGACGATGCCTTCTACTCGGCAGGGCGAACCGTTAAAACCGAATAGAGGCCCCCGGTGAGGCTTCATATCAGCCTCATTCAAGCCCATTTTTACAAAACAATCGTAAAACAATACATTTGGGGCACTTCCATTATCGACGAAGATACGATGAACATCGTAGATATTTATTACAGCATTTACAACGAGGGCGTCGTCGTGAGGAACCTGAATGTCGGTCAGATCCTCTTGGCCGAAGGTAATGTCTTCCTGATGAGACCGCTTCGGCTCGACATCGACCGCTGCTACTGTTGAAGTGCTGAGCCGACGACGCCTCGGCCCCTCCCCCAGTCCTCCGGATAGCATCATAATTGACCCAGCACTGGGTCGTTGGTGCGATGTATCCGCCGGGGCCGGTGTAACCTCTGTCTGAGGCGGGACCTCTTTGTCCGGGAGTCGACGTTGCCTGGCTACTTCAGGAACGTCCTGGTTCTGTTGTTGTTGAGGTTGTCCTTGCCGTTACTGCGGCAGACGGTCTTCTCTGATGAGGCGATCAATTTCCTCCCGAAGGTGCCGGCATTCGTCAGTCGAATGACCGGTTTCCCGATGGTATTCACAGTATTTGCGGGGGTCCCTTCGGCGAGGGTTAGTCTTAATGCGCTCCGGCTGCCGGAGCATGCCTTTCACCTCCATAAGCATTCGGGAAGGGGGAGCAGGTAGCGGCAGGTACCACGGCTGCGGATCCCGTAGCTTGTCTTGGTCCCATTCCTCCCTCCGATATCGCTTGCGAGAAGGTTCCTGATCTTCAGGTCGAGGACGAACCGCTGGAGGGGTAGGCGCTGACACTGCCTCGGCAGTACTCTTGCCCTTAGACATCATTAAGGCTTCCCGGTTGATGTATTTATGGGCCCGAGCTACGAGGTCCTGGAAGGTGGAGGGATGGCGCTTCCCGATAGAGCTGAGAAGCCCTTCGTCCATGCACCCGCTGATTACGGCCGAGACCACAATCGAACTGTCCAGGTTCGGGATTTGGACAGCTTCGGCCCGAAACTTGGTAAAATATTCTTGGAGGGTCTCGATCGGTCCTTGCCGAATGGCTAACAGACTGGCCGAGGTTTTGCACTGCCGGGTGGCATCATAGAACTGGTCGATGAACAATTGGCCCAACTGGACTAAAGAGTGTATAGAATTGGGGGCTAATGTCTCGAACCAGGTTAAGGCTGTTTTTTCAAGAGTGAGGGGGAAGAGACGGCAGCGGACTGCCTCAGAAACCCCTCGGACAGAGAGATAGGTATTGAACCTCTGGAAGTGGCAGACCGGATCTGTCATTCCATCATAGAGAGGGCCTTTCGGCAGTTTAAAGTTGGGAGGTACCTCGGTGGCCAGAAGCCCTGGCGAGAGCGGAGTTTGCTCCAGAATGGTGCTGGCGAGAGGCGCTCCGTATGGCCGAGATACCATCTGCTGCATCTCTTTCCTCATTGCCGTCAGCCGTCGGTCCAGGTCCGGGGCGGTTGAAGTAGGGACCGAACGTCCTTTGGTCTTGATTGGATGAAACTCAGACGAAGCATAGTCTTGCTCCGTTATGATGTGGCTGGCGCGAGGGACTCAGGAAGGCGGTGCAAAGGGCTCACTGCGTGCTGTTGTGGCCTCGTCTGGGAAGACCTGTGAGGGCGTCGGCCGAAGCCTTGCATCTTGAGCAGGGCAAAATAAAGGAGGCGGTACTTGTTGGGGGAGTTGGCCCAGTAACCCCATGCGCTTGGCGATGGCGGATACCATATCTTGCAGGGGCGCCAAAGAAGTAATGGTGGCGGCTAGTGTTGCCACCTATTGTTGAAGTTCTTCCATCCGATTGTCTCCAGGAGTAAGGGACTCCGGTATGACAGGAAGGGCAGAACCTTGTGGAGGACTAGACGGGGCGCCTTCGGAGTGGAGCGGTTGTGCTGAAGTTGCCCGCGTCTCTGCCTCGTCTTATCCAGATCGTCTGGTCACTGGACAATGAGACATGACTTCTTGTTAGTTTCCCACAGATGGCGCCACGTGATGTAGCCGAAGCTATCACGATCGGATTCCGAGATTGGAATTCGATGATGGAACCCGAAGCTGGATCGGATCGGTGAAGAGGACCGACGGGGATCCGGAACGAGGCGAGGGCGGAAACGGGGCCGAGGATCCGAAGCCGAGAGGTGCCCGGGCGAGGCCGAGGCTCCTTTGGGCGAGGCAGACTAGCTGGCGCAGGGCGAGGCCGAGGCTCCTTCGGGCGAGGCGGACCAGCCGGCGAAAGGCGTCGAGACCGGAGCGAGAAGACCCGAGGTCGGCGGCCGAGACCAACTCGGAGAGGTCGGCGAAGATTCAAACCGAAGCCCCTGCAGAAGGAGGAAAAGAAGAAGAAGAAGAAGCGGTCAGCAGGAGTCCCGGGCTTCGGCCCTAAGGAACCCCCTCCGACGGCTAAGTTAGCTTCTGAAGAAGATTCGATTCAGAAGAGAAGGAAGAAGAAGCAGCTTTAATGCTTTTTGGACTGTAGTCCTTAGGTCGAGAAGACATACCTTTGGTAATAAATAGCCATGTATTTATAGCGGAGGATAGAGGTTGCTTAGTGGTGGCAACCGATATAGGACTATGTTTTGGTTTACTGATAAACCGCCAGAGCGCCTAATCCTCCCACCAGAGTGGGCTGGATACGGCTATTGGGCCGAAGGGGGAGGGGCCGCTGATGGGCCTGATGCCGCTTAGTGGGCTGAAGCCTACTGGGCCGAGGGCCGCTGGGCCGCTAACGGGCCAAAGGCTGTTGGGCCGCTGATGGGCCGAAGGTTGTTGGGCCGCTAATAGGCCGAGGACCACTGGGCTGCTTACTGGGCCGAGGGCTGTTGGGCCGCTAATGGGCCGAAGGCTGCCAGTGGGCCTTTTACTGCTGCTGTTGGACTGATCTCAGTGTTTGGGCTTGTTTTAATGGGCCAAATCGGATTCTGCCTCATCATGTGCAATAAGTATTAGGCAAATCTAAGAGAACCTTGTGATAAGGTGAAAAAATACATCCTTATGTACTTGAGAAGAACTAAGGATGTGCTCTTGGCACCTAAAGAAAATGACTTAAAATTGTGAAGTTGTACTAACTCGAGCTTCCAATCTAATTTGGGATAATAGAAAGTTAATGTCGGGTTTTGACTTAACAATGGACACAGGTACATTGTTGCTGGAATAGTGAAAATGAAGGACTTCATCCCTGAACTAGGAGTAGTTTTGAACACTTCTGATCCCGTCCCGTTGTTGTGTGACAAAAGTGGAAGTAATTCATTAGGTTAAAGAGTTGCAATCTCATCAAAAAAATCATTTCCAGAGGAGACATCGTAATGGAAAGGATTCTATTTTTAAATGATATAGAAGATCCACTGACTAAGCCTTAGACTCATACTGTGTATGAACGTCACTTAGTTTTGATGTGGATCAACTATATAGGTGATTTACTTTAGTCCAAGTGAGAGACTGTTAGAAGTAGGTGTTTTCAAAGTCAATCATTAGGCACTTAAATAATTTTGGTTCACTAATAAATGACAATTAATTCATTATAAAAGTTGACATTTAATTGATTGCGCATAATGAAGTCCATGGAATTATGTGGGAATATTGGATCACAATGAGATTGTGATAATAAGATCAATACTTCAGATAATCATAGGATATTAAAGATATGATATCTTATATCTGGATAGATTGGTGTATGTTATGCCTACTCATATGATAAGAGTGACTGGTCTCATAGTCACATGTGTGGGGACACTAGGGCAAGCACATATGTGCTCATTTCAGAATGAGTTTACGGAACTAATCTAACTTGAATTGCTAGATTGTAATTTATTTGATTGTCAGCTAGCTTGATTTTATGTCACAGTGGCTTGGTTGGCCTTTCGACCAGAGACCAAAGACACCTTGTTAGTAGACTTCTAGGCTTTGACCTTGGCTCATGGATCTCTGACCATGAAGTCCTAATTAGTCAAGTGATCGGAATCAACGAAATACCTTTGAAGGTGATTGAGTGTTCAATACAAGATTATTGCTCTTAGTAATAAGAGAGAGAATGCTCTGAGAATGATACACAAGAGTCACTAGCCAGAACAGACACTATATCATAAAATGAGTTTTCTGATATAGTACATCGGCATCTAATCCGAGTGAGTTGATCGGATAGGATTTAACAGTTGACCATGCCCTAGGTTAACTCAGGAGCACTGTTCGGATGAAGGAATATAAATATGTGGTAATTATTGACGGAAAGGTTTCATGAGCAGGTTGGTGAACCCCATTACCTTCTGAAATTATGTAGTGCACTTGGCACCCAATATGATTAGAGGCCCGGCAAATTAATGTGAGCGACATTAATTTGGTTAATAAATTAGTTAATACGAGATATTAACTGTTAGTCTTTGCTGGCCTACAAGTCAATATGACTTTGTAATCTCGTTCATTTATTAATAAAATGACATTATATTCATTGTATGTAAATCGTATTAATGATCGTCTCATAATGAAGTCCGTGAATATGTGCTATAGTGATCAGATTATGATGAGATCATACTAATGAGACGGATCACTTAAACACACATATTCTTAATAGTTCCTAGTCGGAGGATATCCAAGAAGGACATCGGATATCTGGATAGACTAGTATAGATTACTCCCGCTCATAAGATGAGGGTGATTGATCTTATAGTCACTTGTGTGGAGATACTAAGGTGAATCTGTAGGTGCCCATTAGAGAATGAGTTCACTGAACTGATCCGAGTGAATTGCTGGATGGTATAGTACCTCACTGTCAACCAGCTTGATTCTATTGTCGCAGTTGCGTAGATGGTCCTCGGACCTGAGACACCAAGGACACCTTCTTGGTGGATTTATGTGCTTTGACCTTGGTTTATGAATCTCTAACCACGAGATTCTAAACCGTCAAGGATCAGGTACAGCGGAATACCGTCGAAGCGAATTGAGTATCAATAAGGAATCATTCGCTTGCGGTACTTAGAGAGAGAATGCTCTAGGAAGGATGCGCGGAAGTCCCTGGCCAGGGCGGACGATAATATCGGGAAAAGAGTTTTCTGATATTATTCGGCAGCATCTGATCCAAGTGAGTCGACCGGTTAGGGTTTGACAGTACACTATACCCTGAGTTGACTTGAGAGCATTGTACGAATGAAGGACCATATCCACGCGGTAACTGTCGGCGGAAAGGTTCCAAGAGTGGGTCACTTAACTCCAATTCCTTCCGGGTTCACGCGGTGTTGCTTGGCACCTAATGTGATCGGAGGCCCGATCAAATTCGATGTGCGACATTAATTCGATTGATTAATTAATTAATATGAGTTATTAATTGATTAATCTGGCCAATGAGGGGTCACTAGGCTTATTGGGCCATTAACCGGACTGGTTATTGGGCCTAGAGGGTCACACACAAATGATTTTCAAGGTGATGATTAATAAAATAGGTTTTATATAAACTGAGGGTTTTTCTGAAAAACTGCGCGGTTAGTATAAAATGTAGCGAACGGGTTGAGTAGGCTAGGTTGTTGCTAACCCTAGCCGTCCCCTCCTCTTTTCCTCTCTCTCTCTCTAGCGCCCCAGACGAGTCGGGATCCCTGGATCTGCTCCTCACTTCTCCGACTCCCGTTCGACGGGAAATCGTCCGCGCGATGTGGCGATCGTTGCGGTGAACGGCGGAGGCTTCGTAGGCTGCGAAGAACGAGGAACGTGAGGATATCCGTCGCGAGGAGGATCGCGTGGACTTCGCTAGAGGCCAGGCACTTGCGCGGCTTGCGGTGTCACACCGACGGAACCGATCGGTCGCAGATTCGAATCCGCACACAGTAAGAACCGATTATCTGATAATTCAGTTTTAGTATTTTCGAAATGGGAAACTGATCGTGATTTTTATTTTAATATTCCGCTGCGTTTTGCGATCTGGAGAAATGCCGAGGAACCTACAGTGGTATCAGAGCAAGGTTCCACTATTTCTCGTCCTGTTTCGATCTCCGAATTAATAGGCCCATTCTATTATTCCTATTTAAACCCCATTTTCTATTAAACCTGAAGCTCATTAAAATTTCATTAAGAATTGTATCTTAATTCTAAAATTCAAAAATGTTTTGTAATTTGAAATTATTATTCAATTTTATTTAATTGGGCTTTATATTAATGATTTTGAATCATGTTAATTAACAATTAGTTAATTATTAGTTTAAGAGTTAAATTAACAATTAATCTTAATTTAACTCATTTAAGAGTAAATTAGTGTTTAATAATTATTATTAGAATTGTTAGATTATTAATTATTAATTAATGTAATTGTTAATTAATTAGAGTTAGTTATTAATTTAAGTGTTAAATTAATAATTAATTTAAATGACTAATTTAAGTGTTAGATTAGTAGTCATTGATTAATTAGTGTTAATTATTATTTTAAGAGTTAAAAATATGATTAATATTAATTATCTAATCTAAGCGTTAAATTAACACCTTTTAGTTAATTAGTGTTAATTGTTAAGTTAATGATTAATTTTAAATTAACTATTCTAAGCGTTAGAATAAGCATTTATTAATTAATTGATGTTAATTATTGGTTTAAATGTTGAATTAGTGATTAACATTAATTAACTAATCTAAGAGTTAGATTAGTAGTTAATAATTAATTATAGTTGATCAATAATTTAAGTGTTAAATTAATAATTAACTTAAGTGAACTAGTCTAAGAGTTAGATTAGTTATTAATTATTAATAGTGTAATTGTTAGATTATTGATATGTTTTGATCTAAATGTTAGATTGTTTAACTATTAGAAGTGTTCTAATTTACATGGAATAATCTGAAATTTATTAATTTGGAGTGTGTGCACATGTGATGTGTGTTTTGACGCTTTTAAATTTGATTTAATTACATGCTTAAGTTATTAAAAGAGTTTTCAAAATTCAAAAACCAATTTTGATTGGAACCTAGTTTTTGAAAGTCAAAAATTATTTAATTTTGAAACTCTTTTATTTAGCTATGTGATGCACTTATCTTGTGTGGATTGATATAAAACACACCGTAGTCTTGGATATGCACTTATTTAATTATTCATGTGATGAATGATGTGTGTAGATCGTGGATGTATGGTTGAATGGATATTTATTAAATTGTTAATAAATAGAGGTCTGCGAACTTCTCCCTCTCACATATTCCGATGTAATTCTACCTCCCTCTCTCTTGTACTCGCCATAAGGCCTTCTTCTATTTTACATGTAAATTTAGAATTTAATTGTAATATGCTTGAGGAAATCGAGGAAAGAGCGAGGACGATCCACAGCTGTAACCAGGAAGGCGAAAAGATGAAGATCCTTTGCCTATGTGTTTGCAGAATGATCTAATATAATAGTTATGTTAGATTTTGTGTGCGTTTGACTGTTGGCTCCAATCAAACCCACTGTGCTATCCATGACCACACTTAACATGTATGAGATGCATTATTTTAATTTTGATTATGAATTAAAGCAAGTATGGTATTTATTAAATATATATGATATATTTATATACTATCACCTAGGAGAGACCAAGATAAAATTTATCTAAATACTCTCGTCTAAACTCTAAGCCGTAACGTGAATAGTTAAGAACTTGCCGCGTGGTCCACCATCGTTATAGTCATAGGAGTCGAATTACTTTAGACAAGTTTGTTGTGCTACCACAAGGCCTGTCTAATTGTGAGGAGAGACTATGGCTATGACATTAGATACCTATTTGATCGGGGTAGAGGAACCATGTAGCTTTGTTGTGCTATCTACAAGCGCATACAAATCTATGCTCGTCTCGTAACGATGGTTAGCTTAGACCAGAATTAGTAGCTTGTTGTGCTATCCACAAGGCCATTAAATCTCTAGGGACCGAACATATGATCGGATATTGCAAGGAGTTGCAAGTTCCATAAGATGGGTGCTCTTTGATTGTATTACAGTTTGTTGTGCTATCCACAAGGTTGTATTGTAAGTCATTAAGATTATGATCCCCACTAGGAGACTGTCAGCGTCTTTCGTTCTACATAACTGAGGGTTATACAGTCCGTCGAAAATTAGTGGGAGTTAAAACTTGATTAAAAGACTATGTCTTGTTTTAAATTTTAATAATTGAACATCTGCTAAATAGATTTTATTCATCTCATGTAGGGAATTATGTCGTCGAATAACCCACTCCATGGCATACTTGATGCCAATCATTTCATTAGCCCGAACTACTCGATTTGGCTCAGAAACCTGAAGAGTGTTTTCAGATCTGAGCACATTGCCTATGTCTTTAGAGTTGATCCTCTTGCTGAATTAGGATTGGATGTCCTTAAGGCAGAGATGATAGCATACGATAAAAGGTCAAATGACAAGGGCCGAGGAGTAGTAAAGGGTGACTACTTCCACTATAAGAAGTATGATCACTGGAAGAGGAAGTTCAAGGAGTTCCTCAGCGATAAAGCTCATGGAAAGGTGAAGCTATCAGAAGCTTCAGATATCTATATGATAGATATCAACTTGTCAGTTAGAGATTCCACATCTTGGGTATTAGATACTGGATGTGCTTCTCATATCTGCTCTGATGTGTAGATGCTGACAAGTAAACGCAAGCTGAGAAAAGGTGAGGTAGAACTGAGGCTAAGAAACGGCGCAAAAGTTGTGGCAGTTGCTGTTGGGACAGCAAACCTCAGACTTCCATCGGGAGACGTCTTATCATTAGAAGATTGTTATTGTGTTCATAGCATAATAAAGAACATCATATCAGTATCTTGTTTGGACAAGATAGGATATAGATTGTTTATTGAGAATAGAAGTTGTTCGATTTATTATGCTAATAAATCAATAACTTCGGCATCTTTAGTCAACGGTCTATATCTTTTAGATATTTCTTATTACAATCTTCACATTGATAATGTTCTTAAGAAGAGCAAGAATTGTGTGAACCAAGCCTACATGTGGCATTGTAGACTTGGACATATTGGTGAAAGCAGGTTGCAAAAGTTGCACAAGTATGGTTATTTAATTGCATTCGATTATGAATCGTTTGCGACATGTGAATCCTGCCTTATGGGAAAAATGGTAAAATCTCCATTTACTGGACATGGAAAATGTGCCAAGGACATTCTGAGATTAATACATTCAGATATATGTGGTCCCATGTCCACCCAAGCCAAAGGTGGCTTCTCGCACTTCATCACGTTCACCGACGACTTCTCAAGATTCGGCTATGTATATTTAATGAAGTACAAGTCGGAAGCATTTGAGAAGTTCAAAGAATTTAAGAATGAGGTAGAGAAACAGTTAGGAAAGAGTATTAAAAATCTCTGATCAGATCGAAGAGGAGAATACTTGAGTACTAATTTCACATAATTCTTAAAAGATAATGATATCCTTTCTCAGTTGACCTCTCCATATGCACCACATATGAATGGTGTATCAGAAAAGAGGAATCGCACCTTGTTGGACTGTTAGAATTGGGTGGCCTCAAAGCCAATCATTGTACATTCTAGTTCAAATTATTAATAAAGGCAATCATTTCTTCATTTATAGTTCTCGCAAATTAACTATCATAATGAAGGTCCGTAGACAAATGTATGGGATATTGAATCATGATGAGATCATGATAGTGAGATCAATATCCTCAGTCACTTGTCTTAAATAGTTCTCGATCATAGGATATTTGAGATGGACATTAAATATCCGATAAGATCGACACAAGTTATGTCTGCTCATGTGATGAGGGTGAATGATCTCACATTCACTCGTGTGGTGACACTAAGACAAACATGTGGGTGCTCATTAGAGAATGAGTTCACTGAACATACCCAAATAAGAATTCCTGGATGGTAATTATACCTATTAGTCAACCAGGAAATTCAATCGTTGCAGTAGCACAGTTGGTCCTTTGACCTGAGTCACCAATGATACCTTGTTTGTGGACCATTGTATCTTGATTCTCTGACTTGTGGACTTTAACCATTAAGTCTACGATAGTCGGTCTTTCAGATACAGTGGAAAGCTTGCGAAGGTAATTGAGTGAACAACAAGGGATCACTCACTCTTGGTATAAGACTGGAGAGAGAATGTCCTATGGATATGTACATAGAAATCCCTGGCCAGGGTCAAATGAAAGAGATGTCTTTCTAGATATTAACTGAGTACTGGAATCCATCTGGATAATGCGATAGAGGGTTTGACTATAAAACCATACCCTTGCGTTATTGGGACATTGCATGAGTGAAGGATTATATCTGTACGGTATCGGCAGACGGAAAGGTTCAATTAAAGGGAACAGTATCCCTTATATCTTCTGGGATCATGAGGTAGTGTTTGGTGCTGTTCATGATCAGAAGGTCAAGTGAATTAATCATCAGATGATAATTCACTTGTTTATTAAATTAATCATTTAACATATGATGTTTAAATGTTAATTAATAAATATTAAACTCTAGAATCAGTTCTAAGTTTAATGGGCCTGAAATCAGACTGATATATGGGCCTAGAGGGTCACACACATAAGAGTTCTCGTCAGACGGTGAGAGACGTTAAATTTCATGCCTATCTGGGTTTTTTATGAAAAGCCGCAGGATAAACATGAAGATTTAATGGAGAATTATCCAAGGCCAAACTCTTGGATAATCATGAGGATTAATCCTTGTGCTTATCCTTATTTCTATATAAGGAGGCCAAGGGGGAGGGGTAAAAGGTTGGTTGGACGAATTTTACACCCCAGATTTTCTATCTCCTCTCTCTCTCTCCTTCTCTCTCTCTTGGAGTAGATCTGTCTCTCTCCACGCATGGTGGATTTGAGATCTGGTCGGAGCACTCAAGTCGATGAGGAAATCGCATCTGCAGTGGGAGCTCGTGTGGATACCTCTAGAGATCGTGCACGTGCGCGATTACCGAGTCGGAATCATCCACGGGAGATTCGAAACCCCGCAAAGGTGAAGAACCGTTCTTCCCGCGTTTATTTTTATGCCCGTTTTACGATCCCAACAGCCGATACAAAGGAATCGATTTCATTCTCCGCTGCGTTCTTGACGATTCCTTACATGGACATGGTGCGATCCATAATGAGCTTTTTGGGATTACCAGTGTCCCTCTAGGGGTATGTTTTAGAGTCAACAGTATACCTATTGAACAGAGTACCTAGCAAGTCTGTGACCTCTACTCCATATGAGATATGGAAATGCAGGAAACTAGAATTTAAACATGTTAAAGTCTAGGGTTGTCCTGCTCATGTAAAGAGACATAATCCAGACAAGCTGGAATCACGAACTGATAAATATAAGTTTGTGGGATATTCAAAGGAAACCTTTGGATACTACTTTTACCATCCTGATGAACAAAGGTGTTTGTCGCTAGCAAGGTTGTCTTCTTGGAAGAGGAATACCTTCTCCAGGAGGACAGTGGGAGTAAAATAATACTGGAAGAAGTTTCAGACCTCCAAATAGCTGCAATATCATCGGATGAGATATCAGTTCCTGAATCTGTTCAGATACACACATATGAGCCTCGTAGATCTGGTAGAGTACCTAGACTATCGGAACGATATGTGGGACATATCGCTGAAGGAGAGTCTAAGGTATAATATAATGAGGATGATGATCCTGAAACCTACCAGGAGGCCATAGATGGCCCAGAACCCGAGAAATGGCGAGAAGTCATGAACTCTAAAATCTAGTCCATGTACACCAACCAAGTTTGGAACTTGGAGGACTTGTCCGAGGGTATTGTACACATTGGATGCAAGTGGATCTTTTAGAGAAATATAGGTGCTGATGGATGGATCGACACATAAGGCAACGTTGGTGGCAAAAGGATATCAAAGGCAATGAATTGACTATGATGAGACTTTCTCACCAGTTGCCATGATAAAGTCGACCAGAGTTCTACTCGCCATAGCAGCGCATTTCGATTACGAAATCTAGCAGATGGATGTGAAGACTGTCTTCCTCAACAGTAACCTTGAGGAAGAGGTGTATATGATATAACCAGAAGGTTTCACATCCAAGGAATCTCCAGATAGAGTGTGCAAGCTTCAGAGGTCTATTTATAGACTAAAACAAGCTTCTCGGAGCTGGAACATAAGATTTGACGAACCTGTCAAGTCTTATGACTTCATTAAGAATAAAGATGAGTCTTATGTGTATAAGAAGACCAGTGAGAGTACAGTCACCTTCCTAGTTCTTTATGTAGATGACATACTACTCATTGGAAATGATGTAGCTATGATGTCATCAGTAAAGATCTGGTTGTCGAAAAACTTCTCCATGAAGGATTTGGGAGAAGCATCCTACGTATTGGGAATACGGATCTATAGAAATAGATCAAAGAGGATGCTTGGAATGACCCAATCTTTGTACATAGATACCGTAGTCGAAAGGTTTGGTATGGAAAATTCCAAGAAAGGTCTCATACTGATGAGACATGGAATTAATCTCTCAAAGGAGCAATCTCCTAAGACTCCTGATGAGAGGGCATTCATGGATAGAGTACCTTATGCCTCTGCCAAAGGATCTATCATGTATGCCATGCTATGTACACGGCCTGATGTTGCATATGCTCTAAGTGTTATGAGTAGATTTCAGGCTGATCCAGGCGAAGAGTACTGGAAGGCAGTGAAATGTATCCTTAAGTACTTAAGGAGAACTAAGGATATGTTTCTGATCTATGTAGGAGATGACTTGAAACTACGATGCTTTACTGACTTGAGTTTCCAGTCAGATCTAGATGATAGCAAGTCTACATGTAGATTTGTGTTTACTTTGAACGGAGGCGTAGTGTGCTGGAAGAGTTCCAAACAAGCAACCACTGCAGATTCGACAACTGAAGCTGAGTACATTGTTGCAGCTGAAGCCGCCAAGAAAGCAGTGTGGTTGAAGAAATTTATCACTGACCTTGACGTAGTTCTCAGCATCTCTAAACATGTTCCACTATTGTGCGACAACAATGAAGCCATTGCGCAAGCGAAATAGTCGCAGTCTCATCAGAAATCGAAGCATATTCTGAGGCGCTTTCATCTCATCAGAGAGATCATATCCATAAGAGATGTAGTGGTGGAAAAAGTTCCATCTGTCGACAATGTAGCAGATCCACTGACAAAGCCGTTGGCTCAAAATGTGTTTGAGCGTCACCTAGAGTCTATAGGTTTAGTGCATAAAGGTGATTGACTTTAGTCCAAGTGGGAGATTATTAGTCTTAGGTGGCCTACAAGCCAATATGACTTTGTAATTTCGTTCATTTATTAATAAAATGACATTATATTCATTGTATGTAAATCGTATTAATTATCATCTCATAATGAAGTCCGTGAATATGTGCTATAGTGATCAGATTATGATGAGATCATACTAATGAGATTGGTCACTTAAACAAATATATTTTTAATCGTTCCTAGTCGGAGGATATCCGAGAAGGACATTGGATATCCGGATAGACTAGTACAGATTACTCTTGCTCATAAGATGAGGGTGATTGATCTCATAGTCACTTGTGTGGAGACACTAAGGCAAATCTGTAGGTGCTCATTAGATAATCAGTTCACTGAACTGATCCGACTGAATTGCTGGATGGTATAGTACCTCACTGTCAACCAGCTTGATTCTATTGTCGCAGTTGCGTGGATGGTCCTCGAACCTCAGACACCACGGACACCTTGTCGGTGGACTTATGTACTTTGACCTTGGTTTATGAATCTCTAACCACATGATTCTAAATCGCCAAGGATTAAGTACAGCGGAATACCGACGAAGGGAATTGAGTGTCAATAAGGAATCATTCGCTCTCGATACTTAGAGAGAGAATGCTCTAGGAAGGATGCGTGGAAGTCTCTGGCTAGAGCGGACGACAATATCGGGAAAAGAGTTTTCCGATATTATTTGGCAACATCCGATTCAAGTGAGTCGACCGGTTAAGGTTTGACTGTACACTATACCCTGAGTTGACTCGAGAGCATTGTACGAATGAAGGACTATATCCACGCGATAACTGTCGGCGGAAATGTTCCAAGAGTGGGTTACTTAACCCCAATACCTTCCAGGTTCACGCGGTGTTGTTTGGCACCGAACGTGATCGGAGGCCCGATCGAATTCGATGTGCAACATTAATTCGATTTATTAATTAATTAATTAATTAATATGAGTTATTAATTAATTAATCAGGCCAGTGAGGAGTCACTGGGCTTATTGGACCATTAACCGAACTAGTTATTGGGCCTAGAGGGTCATACGCAAATCTTTCTCAAGGCGATAGATAATAAAATGGGTTTTATATAAACCGGGGGTTTTTATGAAAAACCACGCGGTTAGTATAAAATGTTACAAATGGGCTAGGTAGGCTAGGCTGCTGCTAACCCTAGCTGCCCCCTCCTCTCTTCCTCTCTCTCTCTGGAGCCCAGACGAATCGGGATCCCCGAATCTGCTCTGCCGCTTCTTCGACTCCCGTTCGACGGAAAATCGTCCGCGCCATGCGGTGATCGTTACGGCAAATGGCAGAGGGTTCGTGGACTGCGAAGAACGAAGAACGTGAGGATATCCGTTGCAAGGAGGATCGCGTGGACTCCGCTAGAGGCCGGACGCTTGCGCTGCTTGCGGTGTCACACCGACGGAACCGATCGGTCGCGGATTCGAATCCGCGCAAGGTAAGAACCAATTATCTGATAATCTAGTTTTAGTATTTTCGAAATAGAAACAGATCGTGATTTTTATTTTAATATTCCGTTGCATTTTGCGATCCGGAGAAACGCTGAGAAACCTACATTAACTTAGTTAATTAACTGGATAAAGTGTTACTGGATTTAATGGGTCATTATCTTTGGCCGATACTTGGGCTTAAAGGGTCACACGCATAAAGATTCTCAGTTTAAGATCATTAAGTGAGTTTTATATTAAATTGGAGACTTTTGTGAAAAGTCACATGAATTTAATATAAATAAATGCCATGAGGGAACCCTTGGCCAAGCTCTAGGGGTTCCCCCTAGTCTGGCTGCCCCGCCTCTCTCTCCTCTCTCTGTTGTGCGCCCCACCCAGAGGGTGCCCCTTGTTGCCCTGCTCTGTGCTTCCGCTTCCTGACTGTCGGGAGTCTGCTTGCATGCTGCAGTGACAACCATGAAGAGAAATTTTGGCGATCGCGCCCATTTAACGTGGACATATGAGGACAGACCTTCAACGAGGATCACATGGATATAGCTGGAGGCTAGGCACATGCGTGGCTAGCGGCATCGCCTCAACGGAACCGTTCGGTCTCGGATCCAATTCCGTGCAAGGCGATGTGTGATCACTGAGTTTTGTTCATTTTTGTTCGAAACAGATCGTGAATGGGTGGCATCGAATTTTGTTCACTGTTTCTGGTGTGTTCTTCGTCATCCCGACCCAATCCTTACATTGTTATTGTTTCCTCTAGCAATGACTTCTTGTGCGTTTCTCACAGACGACGAAAATCGTATAGCGGTCAGAAACTAGTTCGGCAGTGAGGATCATTTCATCCGATCTCCAACTACTCGATAGAATTTGTAATTAGGGAGGAAGATACACAGAGTAAGGACCTACGAAGACGGCCAGGAGGTCTCCCTTCTACGTAGGGGAAAGACCCTCCGATACCTAAGTCAGATCCTTCGATAGAAGGTGACTCAATGGCTCCGATTTTTAAGGTATGAGTGTGCATACCTTTTCTTGACAGGTGGATCATGATTTAGGCCTCCCGAATGGGGGAATCGTGGGTCTAAAGTCTGGTGGACATGATCCTCTCTCTTAATGAGAGGCGGAGATCATGGGCCCACAGGCTGGCAGGCACGATCCCCTCTTCTGATGAGAGGCGGAGAACGTGTGACCTTGCCTGAAATAGGTGGTTGTCGACAGCATTTCTCGCTTGGAGGCGGTAAAGAGGATTTGAATAGTGCCAAGATCTTAGTCCTCTAGGGCAGTCGTGATCTCGAAAAAAGGTAGCGCCCCCTGTTATCAATGGGGGCCTTAGCTCTTAGGCGTGAGGCTAGGGAGCAACTAACCGAGTGCCCCCGACATCTCGGGAAGTCGAACGTCCCTACAAATGAGTCAATAGGTGCTCTATAGGGCTTTGTGGCCCCCAGCCTCTGGTGTGGTGTGTAGCATCTCAAACTAATTTCAACATCCCGCCTTCTTAGGAAGTCGGGATTTGGGTGGTTGTTGCCTATACTCTGCATGTGCCCCTGCAACCGAGAGGCTTGTTGGGCCCATGAAGCGATCCGGTTTGCACCACAGTTGTTTGGGGCTGCGGGCCGTTGGGCTACTTGTTGTTGGGCCCTTTGTGAGCCACGACCATTTTACCCCTCATCAGACTCGATGCAGTGTAAGAGTCTGTTCTTGTTTGTATTTTCTTCCAGATAATGAAGTTTCTCTTTGCCCTCTTCGTAGATGTAAGTTTTGCCAAATCATGTAAATCTCACTACAAGGAAGACAAGTTTTGTCAGCGAACATATGTCCACGGCTATAGACACTTATCGACAAAAAGAATATTAGTCGACATCTAAGAAAGTACCGTTTACAATAGATTTATATGTCAACGGTTAGGATAACCGTTTACATATAGGTAGTATATGTCAACGGCTACGTTGTAGCCGTTGACATACGTAGATTATATGTTAACGGTTCTTGTTTACCCGTCGACGTATATAATAAATAATAATAAAAAAAAGGTAAAAACTATATGTCAACGGCTATAGACGTAGGCGTTAACATATCTGCTCTATGTCGGCGGCTTTACTTGTAGCCGCTGACAAAAGTTCTCCAAAAGAAACTCCCGCAAGCTCTTTCCTTGTTTCCCTCCCGAGCCCGCCCCTTTCCCTGTCTCCCTCTTTTCCCTGTCTCCCTCAAAACCCTAGTATTGGGACAAGAACAGGGAGGAACCTGTTGGGGCAGCGGCGCAAAATTTTTCCCGGCGGCGTGGTTGCGGCGCTCGGGGATCCAACGTCAGAGGCAGAGGTGCTCGCCGGCAGGGGGCGGTGATGCGGCTGCTGCTCGCCGGCTAGAGGGAAGGGGGTGATGCTGCGGCTGCCTGCAGAGGGCGGTGATGCGGCTCGCCGGCAGGGGGCGGTGATGCGGCTGCTGCTCGCCGACTAGAAGGAAGGGGGTGATGCTGCGGCTGCCGGCAAGGGGCGGTGATGCGGCTCGCCAGCAGGGGCCGGTGATGCGGTTCGCCGGCTGCTCGCCGGCTAGAAGGAAGGGGGTGATGCTGCGGCTGTTGCTCGCCGGCAGGGGGCGGTGCTGCGGCTGCTGCTCGCGGCTCGACGGCAGGGCCGTGGTGCTCGCGGTTGGGTGACCGTGGTGCTCACCGGCGGACCGTGCGGTGAGGGTCACCGCCAGAGGGTTTCACATAACAGTGGATTCGTGGAAGGGAAGGAGAAGGAAGGGGATTTGGGAGTTTTGGTTAGCATTTGCATCTAGTTAACTTTTTTTCTCTGCCCCACTGGGTTGCATAGGATCAGTTACCAAATCTGAGCATCTACGGGGGGGGGGGGTGATTGGCCCAGGCAAGAACCATATGATGAACCTAAGGCAACTCGACTCTGCCACTCTGTCTGGAAAGTTACTTGAAAGAGAGGAAATGTGCATATCCAAATCCAACAATGAAACCATATTAAGTAAAATAAACTCTTCATCCCTGAATAAAAACATAATTTCATTTCCTCTAAATAACTTGTCTGCCACTGTTATTTTGTTCTGCTATTTGGAACATTTTTCTTAGGAACTAAGACCATCCAATGTTCATAGCTTGCCTATTAGTGAAGTTTCAATGGTTATTGCTAGGTAAAAGGATGCGTGTATCTGCATCTTTGAGCTTTTAGTTTAATCTTAGTGTTCTATGTCCATCTTTTTATGCAAAAGCAATAATGATACCTGATTTGCGAAAGCAAGCTTTTTAAGTTCTTGTTTTTGTCCATGTACTACAAGTGTGCCTTGTTAATGACATTCTCCAACTTGTCTATCTATTTTTTCCCCAAACTTGTGTGGCAGAGTCATCCGTCCAGGCTAAAGAGGATAAGAAAAATGCCGATGTTGTTGAAAAGCCTACTGTGCTGGAAACAACTTCCGTGAAAGGCAAGAAAGATAAACGCAAAGCCTTGCACAAGAAAGCTGGGACTATGGTTGGTACTAGAAAAAGTTCTAAACAGCAGAAGGTATTATCACCTGATGCAAATGATGCTCCTGAAGCAAAGCAGCAAAGTCACCAGCCTGTCAATAAGATTAGGAAAAGGAAGCAGAAGCCTGTAATAGCCAAAGTAAGGCGAACAGATATACCATCTCCTGGCACAGATTTTTGTTTGTTAGCATTGTTGTCAAAATTTCAATGCATAAATTGGTTCAGGTTTCTAGAGCAGTTAACCTATTTCTACCTGCCACAGGTTCCAAAAGATGAGGTTCTTGAGGAAACTTGTCCGGCTGAATCTCCAAAGAAAGAGGTATCTTAATTTCCTCATTCAGCTGTATCTTGCTTTTTTCGTGTTTCTGGAAATATATAATTTCTGTTCTAAAAGTGATGTCTCGTGGCCCTTTTCATGAACTGCTTGAAAGTTTGAGTGTATGGTGTTTACATTTTTTAAGGCAGGAAGATAAGTGAAATATGTTTTCTTACCTTTGGTCTAAGCATTACATTTTTTAGGCAGAAAGATAAGTGAAATATGTTTTTCTATTTTTGGTCTAAGCACATTTTCCATGGTGATTTTGGGTGCATGCATTGAGGAGAAAAAAGTGGTGAGTATTTAGGTAAATGTGGAATCCTTTCTAAGGTTTGATCTGTCTTTTTGTTAGCTATACCCATGTTTTTCAGGCTGATAGAAATTGCACCTAATTCTTATTCATGGAGGCACTCTGTACATGCTTACTGATTGTAATTTTTGGCCATTGGGGATGTAAATCCTTTGAATATGTGCTGCATCTGTCATTTATCTAATGCGTTTGTGCATGGTCAGTACACACTATTATCTTTATGTAATTCCATATTATGGATTCAGCGGAGTTCCTTAGCAAGAGTGGATATAATTATATCTTTAATGCATATTTCTTATGTATACTCCTAATTTTTGTAAAATATGAGCTATTAGCTGTCAGATGCATGGATCTGGATACATATAAGACATGGGTACGATTCGATTGGTTTAGTGAAGCCAAACTAGATTGTTGATCGGACATTATGTCATATTTTTTGTATGGGATGACTAGAGTACCTGTTTCCTTCGAATCCCTTCACTTGGTAACCATTGAAGCCTTGGTCCTTTTCACTTGCGGTTATTTGTTGCTCAGGTTTCAGTTCCATACCGACTGAAGAGGTATATTCTCTGAATTTTCAACCTACGCCTCAAAATTTTATTTCAGCTCGTACCATGTGGTTAGTTGAAATATGGATACTTGGGTGCTATTCTCAAATCCTAAAGCATGCCAAAACCCTGCTGCTTTTCCTTTCCTTGTTTTTGGCTAACCATGGATCTGGGGCCTAGAAGAGGTTTACATTCAAATGTGTATCCCACTTTGGTCCAATTGTTAAGCCTGAACATTCTCGTGTATCATAAGCTTGGGTTTTCACCTGTCATGTTTGAACATAAATCCTGTTAAACTGGTTGAGCCTTTGGCAGCGGGTGATGGTACTGCTCATTTGACTTTCTGAACACAGTTGTCAGCAGTTTGGATATTCTGACGTGCATAAAGGTTTGCTGAATCATGATGTACACTTTCCAAGTTAGAGCTGACTCACCCCCAGTTGCTAGGAAGCCTGTACAGTCTGACTCAGTTTTCTGACTTTCCAAGTGTCAGTTAGATACTCAGTTGGCCAAACCAACCTTTCTTATTGTTTCTGTGATGCATGTTACCTTGTCGTTTTTCCTGTTTGTAAATGATCCAGGTATTTTTTCCTTTGACCAAATTTACATTACTAACTTTTCTTTCTCGTATTGGTTATTAAATATGGAAATAAGAAACATCTCACTAAGAAAATTTCTTTGTCTCCAATCAAGTTTGCATTCTTGTAGGAGGCATTTTCTAAGATACATCACATAGTCCATCCTTACATTTCTCAAGATTGCAGTTCTTATTGTGAGGCTACTGGAACAAAGTACTGAACTGATGTTGACGTGATAATTCAGTGTGTTTATGTTGAGAAAACATATTCATCTGCCTTTAATTTTGCTAACTTTGCATTTTGAACAATCAAGCTATTGAGGGTGCCAATGTGCCAGGATGGATTGGAGGCCTGGCCTAGTTTTAAACTGGGCCTGGGCCGTAACAATTACCTTGAACTTAGTTGGACTGTCCTGCCTTTTATGCCATACACACAGGCTGTAGCTTGGGTTCACATTACATGGCTTGAAAGTCTGTCTCCTGATCTTATTATGTATTAACATATAATAAACGTCTTTCACATATTTTAGCAGCATATATAATCATTGTGGGCCTTAGGGAAACCTTGGGCTTAATTAGGCTAGGCCGAGAATCCCATGTTCTGTATTTATATGATATTATATATGTATAGTCATACATTTATATTTTAAATATATAAGAGGGGCAAACCCAACCAGACTCGAGCCTTGCGGTTGGCACCAGGCTGGGCCAAGCTTGGTGCAAGATTTTGCAGCACATGCAGACCTGTGTATCTCAAGAAGTAAATTATCCATTGAGAGCCATTCAGGGACTTAGGTTGTACTAGTCAAACATCAGCCCATCTACAACTCTCACACAGACTATGCTATTTCCTATTTGATTATGCTATTTCCTATTTGATTCCAACAAACAATAGCATATTTGAACGTCAACTGCAATTCTGATGAAGCTTCAACTGCAATTCCGATGACTTACAGGATGCATCATATTCTTATATATATAGCCCAAAACTTCCCTCGAAACCCAGCCAAGCCCCTATGTTTGTCTGCTTAATAACACATTATCAGAAGTGGTAGAAGAGTTAACAATAATGCTTTGTGTTTTGACAATTGACAGTATATGCTTTGTGTGTTTTCACAGTATAATGCTTTATGTGCTTTGAGTCTTTCGACTATGTATGCTTGTTTATGTTATCTATCATAGAATACATATATATTTATGCACATTATCATAAACTTACACTCAGATGTCATTGCATGTGCTTTAGGCTCTGATGGCTCACCGGGAATAGTCCCATTTTTCAAATCTCGTTATTTCATTTGAAGTTGGATTAGGTAATTGGATTATCATGTTCAATTGAGAATACTAGTGTGCAATGTTTAATTCTGTCATTTGGCAGTTGGGGTCCTACTTCTCTTTTTCCCCCCTTTTTGGTTCTTACCTCTTATCTTTTGTTCGGCTATTAAGTGATGATGTTATGTCCATAAGCAAAACCTCCAACAGGGAATAAGCTTTAAACAAATATGTTGCACACATTAAATAATATGCTCATGGTACAGCAGGCCATTGCACTAGTGACAGGTGGGATCATCTTCTTTTATAATTATTTGATCAAAGATTAGATGACTCGGATACTTCAGACGGATAAATTTAAACTATAATTTTTTTCAAGAAAAATGTAGACCATCTGATCTTACAGATCGATGCAAGGCCGGCAATATGCGCTTCTCATTCATTTGGGGAGGACTTATGGCTGCCACTGTACTACCACAGTTGGCTCATCTTCTTCCATGACACTGACCTAGCTACCAATGTAGCACCCAAAATATTTCTTCCTGTTGTACTCACTACTCAAAAAAAAAATGTCCCTTCCTGAGACTAATTACACTGCAAAGAGTTTTTAATTTTTCAGTGTAGAACCCATTTCACCAGTAAACCTGAGTGAGCTGGTAACCCTAATCCAAAGTGAAGGGTACTTCTTACATGTAGTGATTAACACACAATGTTGAATTCTCACAGAGGCCAGATTTTACACATGAACTATGCCCTTGAGAAGGCCTAACTATTTCCATCTAAACTTAGATATTTTATGATGTCAATGATATCTGATTCAGAAACCTCCAGACTCTAAGTAATATACAAGGACCCACAAGTGACACTGTGTTGGGCACAATGGAAGCATTTGGGAGGGGCAAAGTGGCAAGCTTGCCCAATGTTCTATCCAATGTCCCTCTCTGCCCCCCATCCCCACCTTCTCACCTCCTCCTCCTTCCTATGGTCCCTTTCCATTCTCATTACTCCTTGTGGGCACCTCTCCAAGTGCTTACAAAAACCATGATGGTTAAAACACAAATTGTGAAACAACATGGGGGATGGTGCATTAGATGTCAACCAGCTGCCCCCCTAGCAGGAAACTATGATATGGAGGTTCGACCACAATGGGGATGCTCATGTCAAGGATTGAGTAGCTATGTATTATATATGTGAATGTGTTTATTTGAAATGTGAATGTGTTTATTTGAAAGTGTGAATGTGTTTATTTGTACATGTGGATGTGTTTTTGTATATGTTTGTAAGTACAAATCTGTATATACAGGAAAAATATATAATTTATTTTTTTATTTTTTTATTTTTTTATTTTTTTTTCTTAGTAACTATTTGTCGGCGGCTAGGAAAGCCGTTGATATATATAACATTTGTCAGCGGCTTCTGTCACAGACAAACTTTTGTCAGCGGCTTCATAACCGTCGACAAATAGTATTTGTCAGCGGCTCATGTTGCTGACAAACCCATTTGTCAGCGGGTTTAGAGTCGCTGACAAATATTCTTTGTCAGCGGCTAACTCTAGCCGTCGACATATGTATCATTTGTCAGCGGTTAACCTCCGTGGACATAGGTTGTATATGTCAGCGGCTTTAAGTAGTCACTGACATATGTATTATATGTCAGCGGCTTTAAGTAGTCACTGACATATGTATTATATGTCAGCGGCTACTGTGTGTAGACATATAATATATATGTCAGCGGCTTTAGGTGTCAGCGGTTACTGTGCGTAGACATATATATTATATGTCAGCTGCTTTGTATAGCCGTTGACAAATATATGTCAACGAGACTTTTGTCCACGGCTTTGTCAGCGGCTAAGCAGTCGTTGACATAAGTTTTTCTTAGCGGCTCTCTGCTGACAAATCCTGATTTTCTTGTAGTGTCTGCTGTCTCCTCTTACAGTGTGATTGTCTCTTTGCTGTATTCTTCTCATTTACGCTGGACATGACAGTTCATGCCTTTGTCACCGACACGTGTCTGTAAAAATGCTGCCACTGCCGTTCATCAATTGTTATGCTCCCACCACTTCGCGCAAAAGGCCCTTGTGCTCCTTACAGGATGTTTTCCGACTTCGTTCATAGTTGTAATGTTTCATTCCAAATGTACGTGCATGGATAAGCCGGTTAGAAAAGTTGTGGATTCGCTGAACGGAGTGTGTAAATGTTTAATAAATGCCCCCTAAGATGATATGCAAAATTTTGGGAGTGTTGGAGAAGCAGCTCTAAAGATGGTCCTTACCGGCAGTTGTTGATAAAATAGCATTTAAGGGCAAATAAGTTTAAATGCATCATATTATACTGTGTAATCTAAAAGTACCAACAAATAGGTCGGTGTAATTTTTAAAAATATTATGATTTTTACCAAACATGATAAAAAAATGTAATGCAATCAAATACCCCCATTCACTCTTGGGAGAATCCAAAAGATTTACATGGTGGGAAAATTAGATTGAGATCACCTTGACCCATTCTATGGACCCTTCCCAAGGTCCTAAAATCTCGTGGAAGGAAAAATTATATTTATTAATAGAGTAAAACTACTTTTATTATTGAGTTACTTTTTCCTCCCGTGAGATTAGATTTCAGGGGCTTGGAAAGGGTCTATAGAATGGGTCTAAGTGATCTCAATCCCAAAAAATCTGCCTCACGTTGCCTAGCACATTAGTCAAGACATGTCAATAGCATAAACAAACATGATTTAGTAGTTTTTTTTGTCCTCAAAATGTTATAAGTTGCTGGGATGTGATAGCATATTCATGTTTATATGTCATAAAGCGCATCATCGCCTAGCATCAGCGCATCATGTGTGCGTGGGATGCACTTGCATGAAAAATTAGCTGCTATGTATTTCACACGGGCGCACGGGCTCCCTCAACGTGTCCAAGATGCACTGGATTCAATGATCGGATGGCCTGATTTTTTATTTTTTTTTAGCTAAAGAATTTTCCCAGCCAAATTTTGCTCTCCCAGAAATTTTGGACACTGCACGCACCGAGCACCGCAAAATTAAGAATCTACTCCGACAACTTTATTATATATTTGTATATATGTCTATGAAACGAAGACGGGAAGAAAGTGGAGTATAGGGACTGTTAATCTTAGGTGGCTTACAGGTCAATCAGATATTATATAATCTTATTTAGTTATTAATAAAATATATTTCATATTCATTATATGTAATTTGTTTATATTTGTTTCATAATGAAGTCTGTGAATGTATACAATAATGATCAGATTATAATGAGATCATAATAATGAGACTAATGACTTATAAACACATATTCTTAATAGTTCTTAGTAAGAAGATATCTGAAATGGACATCAGATATCCGGTGAGACTAATACAAATTACTCCGACAAACATGATGACGGTGACTAGTGTCACAGTTACTTGTGTGGAGACACTAAGACGAATCTGTAGGTGCTCATTAGAGAATGAGTTTATTAAACTGAACCGACTTGAATCACTGGATGGTAATATATCTAACTGTCAATCAGCTTGATTCAATTATCACAGTTACGTGGATGGTCTTCAGACTTGATATGTCAATAACACCTTATTGGTGGACTTCTTTACTTTGACCTTAGCTAACGGATTTCTAAATATGAGATTCTAAATAATCAAGGATTGGGTACAACGGAATGTCTTCGAAGGAAATTGAGTTTTTAATATAAATATACGCTAAGAGGGTAGCCCTGGGCCAAGCATCTAGGCTACCTTCGACCGTCCCCCCACTCTCTCTCCTCTCTCTCGCTCTCTGGCGCCAAGGGTGCGCTTCCTCCGAGCTCCGCCACTTCGCTATCTTCAACTCCCGGTCGTCGGGATTGCTTCGTCTGCATGCCGTGGGCACCTGCACGGAGACGAGAGGCTATTGGATGCGTAGCACCGAGCGAGGAACTGAAGGCGATCCATCACCAAAAGGATCGCATGAATACCACTAGAGGTTAGACGATTGCGCAGCTTGCGGCGTCACACCGTCGGAACAATACGAATGCGGATCCGATTCCGCGCAAAGTGAACTTCTATCAACGTAAATCTTTTATTTTGTTCTTCGAAATGGACCAGGAATGACTTTCTTGTTCTATTTTTCGTTTTCGTTGTGATCATCGTTCCCGTAGAGTACCTTATAGGGGTGAATAAGAGTATCTAATTTTTTTAATCATGTTAAAAGTTAACCAAAATTAGATACCATATTTTAATGGAATCCTAAGGAACTGTGATGGCAGAAAGTATTTTTACAAGTATTATGATGCACCGAGATTAATAAACATGATATAAAAGTAAGATGAACAATTTCATTAAGTAACTCCGAGGAGGGCATATTTGAAAAATCTCATCCATAAAAGTATCTAATTTTTTTAATCAGAGTATCTAATTTTTTTTAATCATGTTAAAGTAACTCTGTGATTGTAGAAAGTACCTTATAGGGGTGAATAAGAGTATCTAATTTTTTCAATCATGTTAAAAATTAACCAAAATTAGATACCATATTTTAATGGAATCCTAAGGAACTGTGATGGCAAAAAGTATTTTTATAAGTATTATGATGCACCGAGATTAATAAAAATGATATAAAAGTAAGATGAACAATTTCATAAAGTAACTCTGAGGATGGCATATTTGAAAAATCTCATCCATAAAAGTATCTAATTTTTTTAATCAGAGTATCTAATTTTTTTTAATCATGTTAAAGTAACTCTGTGATGGTAGAAAGTACCTTATAGGGGTGAATAAGAGTATCTAATTTTTTCAATCATGTTAAAACTTAACCAAAATTAGATACCATATTTTAATGGAATCCTAAGGAACTGTGATGGCAAAAAGTATTTTTACAAATATTATGATGCACCGAGATTAATAAAAATGATATAAAAGTAAGATGAACAATTTCATAAAGTAACTATGAGAAGGGCATATTTGAAAAATCTCATCCATAAAAGCGTGAGATTGTATTATGTAAGAGGTAACTATATTTCCTTAGATCTAAATATGATTAGGAGCCTAGAATTGCACCATTCCTAGTTCACAGTTGTAGGTATTTTTTCTACATTAATGGCAAAATGTGACTAGAGTAAATAAAAGCTTTAGTGAGACGTCACGTTTAACATCTAACTTCAATATGAAAAATATTGGGTATAAATTATGATAATTGATTTTGGATAGTTACATGGGTCGATCTTTCTCTAAAATATTCATTTTTTTCTCAATCTCTAATGTGCTCCTATTAATAAACACAAAAATGATAAAAAGAATTGAGTACTCGAATTGAGTAATACTTATTGTACCACATGTGGTGTAGAAAGGAGGAGGTAGATTGTCGCACTTCACCTCCTTCTGTCGCCTGTCTCACTTACTTATCTACTTTGAGACTTTTTTGAGTAGAGAGAAAGATAAAGTACAGTCCTCTAACAACTTTTATTACTTTTTTCACTCACCTGTATTAGTAATCGATTCATTTCTACCATTTAAAAGAAATAATCGATTTTTTCTCCTTTTAATCTAGCCACCTCCCAGTTATCACTTTCAGTTCAGATTTATCACTTCAAAGTATGAAATTATCACTTGCAAGTACATTTTTATCACTTCTAAAGTCCAGTTTTATCACTTCTTATGTAGTTCAATTTTATCAGCTCCAACGTAAATTTATCACTCTCAAACTTATTTTTATCACTTCGTATGCAAACCTATCACTTCTAAGTAATAAAAATACGTTTTGAAAGTGAGAGGTTCACATAGGAAGTGATAGAACTACATAACGAAGTAATAAAATTGAGGAACAAGTGATAAAACTGAAATAGTTAAGAAGTGATAAAAAATACGTTTTTAGTAGTGATAAAAATGCGCTTAGAAATGATATTTTCGAGTTTGGAAGTGATAAGTTTGTGTTGAAAAAGTGATAAATTGGGAGGTGACTGCACTAAAACGTAAATGAATCAATTACCTCTTTTTAAATGACAAAAATGAATCGGTTATCTCTCTTAAATAGAAGTGAGTGGAAATGAGATAGTAATAAAAAATGTTAGAAGATTGTTCCTTCTCTTCCTCTCCACCTAAAAGAGTCAAAAACATGAGAAAGTAAGTGGGATAGAGAGCGGGAGAAAGTGAAGTGTTACAATTCATCTTAGTCTACACTATATGCGGTGTAGTAAGTATTATTCAAAAGAATTATATGTGTTGCTTAGAGTGCCTTTGCCTTGCACAATCCACTTTCCCTCCGAAAGAAAAATTGGACTAGTGAAACTTAAATAAAAGCTGCGACCTTATTATTTCGGCCACTAATTAAATTTGGATGGCCAGAAATAATTTCTTTAATTTAAATGGGGGTGAAAAGTCGGCTCCCATGGTGAATCCGGTTTATCTGGGCCAATTTCAATTCATTAGGCAGCGTGTAGTCATTGTGGGCCTTTCTCAAATTAAGAACCAGGCCGTTGCCAGCTCTACCTGTGGTCAAGGTTGGTCATATGTTTCAGAAATTAGAGTTAAAAATAAATATCGAGGAACAAATCGTGTCTCGCCTATAACCTAAAATATTAACTGCATTCTCTTAATTTCCATTAGATAATATTAATGTCAGGTTAGAACTAGTAGAGTTTATATGTTAACAAGCATTTAAAGGGTATGTTTTTGTTTCGACCACGGTAAATGGGAATTTGTCCGCATCACATCATACCGGCCGGCACCTTGTTTAAGGCGTCGCACAGTTAACACAAAGAGTATAGAATAGCATCATTAGTTGAGATCGTTTACCGTTCTCGACCGACCGTAGACGATTGATAAAGAGAGGGGGAGAGAGGTTGAAATTTTGCAATCACGGGAACATGAGTGAGATGGATTTTGATGGCTTTTTGCCTCCCTTCTTCCTTTCTTTAATGATCGGCCGCAGTCCGTCGAAGACTGTAAACGATCTCAGTTCTTAATAATGAGTGCGGTTCGGTTGGGATTGGAAAAAGGTGCCCTACCATAGAGTTATTTAAAAAACCTCATTACCATTTAAATTTGCTCTTAAAAGATCCCTTCTCTTAATAATAGGTAGATATTATTGTTGTTATACTAATATATATACATCCTCGTTCGTTAAGGAAAAGGGGCGGTGGGGATCATGTGACATGGAAGAAAGCCAAGCGGGTGGTGGAGCGTTGAATGGGCACGTGAGAAACATAAAGAAAAAGGAGGTGAAAGAGGCGGATTTCACCTTGGCTACCAATTTAATTAATTAATCAATGCGCAAGGCTCCATCCTCCCGTGTCCGCCTCTCCTTTCTTTCGAAACCCCAAACCAAACCCTGTCCGGCCCCTCCCTCTCTCTCTCTCTCTCTATATTTCTTTCTTCCATTCTCCCAGCTTTCTTACATACACAGACATATATACGGAGGGGGAGAGACGAGGCAGATCCCAGACAGAGATCGATCTGCGCGTCCTCTTGGTGTGGTCCCGAAGGCCTTGACCTGCATGCGTGTGTGAGGAAATAAGCATGGTGCTAGTAGGTCTCCCAGCTTGTTTGGCTCGCGGGCCCCTCAAAATTAGCTTCTGTCTGCACCTGCATGCGATGAACTGTTAGAGTTCGAGATCTTCTCTTGACTCCCATAAAACTTGTCAGGTTCGGTTCTTCAGATTCTTCCGCCTAGTTATCTATTTATCTGTGTGTACGTATTTCCCTGTGTCGCTCGATCGGTGGCTCAATGAACCGTTGGTTTCTACCGCTGTTATCACCATTCGATGCTGCTGCAGATGCTGATCCTTGAAGCCTCGTACAGAAAGCAAAAAAAAAAGAAAAAAAGTCCACTAGCTAGTACGTCCATTTTAGCTGAAGTGAGGACTGAGGATAGCTGATCAGGAGTCAGAAGCAGCTCTAATTAGCTCTGCCCCACCTCACTCTCTTTTACACACCCATACAAACAAACAAGGTTGTACTCGAATCATGGAGAAAGAGTCAGAAGAAATCTACTCGGTAAGAGTCTGTACTGCTGGCTTAATTTTCTGATGTTAATTTTGATCCTTACAGTGATCTCTCTCTCTCTCTCTCTCTGTGGGTTTAATTTGCTGCAGGAGGATCACTCAGGCAGTGAGTTTGCACCCCTGGACTACTCCCTGGACCATCACCATTCCCATCATCTTCTAAGGCCGCGGGGGTGCCCTGAGGATAACATGGAGATGGTGGACTACGTGCTGAACCACCCCGCTCCCCACCACCAGACGCTGCCACAGCAGCAGCTTTCCTTGGACAAGCTCAGCTTTGCCGACGTGATGCAGTTCGCCGACTTCGGCCCCAAGCTCGCGCTGAGCCAGTCCAGGGTCTCAGATGACGAGAATTACTTTCTCAAGTTCCCGGTGCTTGGTGGCCGGCAACATGATGATCCTGTGATATTAGATCGACACGCGCCGGTGCCCCTGCTACCGCCACCCCTTCCCCCATCCACCATGGCAGCATCAAGCCATGGCGAGGGGATTACTGCTGCACTGGCGACGACGGAGGAATTACTAGTAGGGCATGATCTGCATGAGGAGGAAGAACCAAGAGGTTCAGAAAACATCTCCTCGGTGCAACAGCAGCAGTTACACCGCGGACTTGATAATGACCGAAAGAGAGAGGCCGCCGAAGCCAAGGTTAATAGAAGAAAGAGGTCGAGGTCGATGAAGAGCAGCGAGGAGGTGGAGATCCAAAGGATGACTCACATCGCTGTCGAACGGAATAGAAGGAAGCAGATGAACGAACACCTCCGCGAGCTTCGGTCTCTCATGCCGGGCTCCTACGTACAAAGGGTGAGCATACATAAGTATAAATGTGAGACACAAATCTTACTTAACACTATGGCTAGCTAGCTAGATGACCTAGCTAGAGGTGTCCAACTCCCATCAGCTAGCAAAATTAATATAGAAAGCAATTAGCGACAGAGATAGAGGGAGAGAGACCTAGCCCTTTCTACTGTATATCATGAGTCATTAATTATCTCTCTCTTAACAAGAAGATTTCAAACAAGCTAGCTAGATTCACTAGTTTTATAGGTTTCGATGAAGCGAGAGTAATTAAGGTGATGATTATATTAAGCTGCAAGTATATATATATACGATGTTGTTGCTATAGTTGTTGTTGTCGGTTGTGCAGGGAGACCAAGCATCGATAATAGGTGGTGCCATAGAATTTGTAAGAGAGCTGGAGCAGCTCCTCCAGTGCCTAGAATCCCAGAAGAGGCGAAGGATGCTGGGAGGAGAAGCTCTAAGGCCTCTACCAGATCCTCCGCTGCCGATCCAGCAGTCTCAGCTGCCTCCCTTCTTCCCATCTGCTCCCTTGTTCCCCGGCAGCGACCAAACGAAGGTCCTCGACTACGACGCTGCCCGACCCAGCCTCAGCGAGGAGGCTGCCGAGAGCAAGTCCTGCTTGGCCGACGTTGAGGTGAAGCTGGTGGGCTTCGATGCTATGATCAAGATCCTCTCCCGGCGGCGGCCCGGGCAGCTTCTCAAGACCATCGCCGCACTCGAGGACATGCCGCTCAACATCCTCCACACCAACATCACCACCATTGAGCAGACGGTCCTCTACTCTTTCAACGTCAAGGTGCGTACGTAGCTGCCCGGCCGCTGGAGTCGGTACTCGTACTCTACGTTGATTTCTGCCACCATAAGATGATAAAGACGTACAAAGTCCTCCATATATAATTTGTTGTTTCTGATCGATCGAATGCTATTAATTGCGAATGATCTTGTATTAATTCCCTGTGGCTTGTCTGCGCAGATCACAGGAGAAACAAGGTTCAGTGCTGAAGACATTGCGAACTCGGTTCAGCAGATATTCAGCTTCATCAATGCCAGCACCATGTGATTTTGGGACAAATTAATTCCTATGTAATATATCCATTCAAGAAGGAACAAGGGAAAGAAAGAAAACTTCATATGTAGCCACCCCTGATTTGTTTTCTTGTCCCTTCCACCGTATGGTCAGTTTCGTACGTTATGATGATTACTAGAAGAAACAGTCATACCGGTACATTGCCCAATAAATTAAAATGCGTAAACATTGGCCTGTTTCTATTTAACAAAGTACTCCTCTGCTCCTTATGATCAGTGAATCTTTTTTTTCTCCCAATGATACTCTTCATTTTAATTTTAGGATTTATTTGAGAACAAAAAGTAAAAAGGAAATTATCAGCTCCCATTTCTCCATCATCTTTTAGGACTTCATTTGGGAATGAATACCAGCTGCATGCGCCATCTCTACTGCTTTGATATATATATTTCATTCCAAGGTTCTCTGAGTGGTAGAGGCTAGTCTACAGTCTTTTTCTTTAATTGCATGCGTCTCTTCAAATCCCTTCATATGCAACTCATAGTCAAAGGAAAAACCAAATCAACTATGATTTCCCCAATCTCTGTACTCATGTCAACTTTGTGATCCCCTTAGAAAATCATCCGATCCGAATCAGATTGTTGAATCATCCAATTCTATGGGATCTTCAAGTATACTAAACAATATATGACTTTTTAGGTATCGGCCCCTATAAACATAGTGAATTCGAAATAAGTCCTTCTATCTTATATATTTTGACATTAGTCCTTCTATATTTAAACTTTTTAATTTTTAATCATCATCATTTGCTTCCGTCAATTTTTCTTAATTCTGCACAGTTAAAACACGAAGTTAAGTTTAACTAATTTTAAAAAAGCGACCCATACCCTTATTAAAAATTTGAGTTTTACTTGTTATACCAGTAGCCGATGTTGACCGACAACACATATTGCATTAGTTGTCGGTACAGAAAAGATAAAATATTAAAATTTTAAGTTGCTCCAAACATGACCTATATCTGCACAACTTGAAATCAAAAACTACTATTAAGCTTGACCCATTAAGATTATCATTTACGGTTCATTGGGGATTCGTTTCTGATTTTATAAAATCATTTCAAATGTTTACATCGGTTTAACATTGGTCTGAAGAATATTCCATGAGAATTTGCTTTTTCAAATGGTTCTTAACCTGAAGGATTTATTACTAAACTATGCTAAATTTATAAAGACTAATATTAAAATACTCAAGATACAAGGATTTATTTCAAATTTATTTTATCTACAAGGATCGATATGAAAATAAAGCCCAAAAATAAATTTAATTTGATCTATATACATGATGAGGCAGAATCCGATTCGGCCCAACAGCGGCCTCGGCCCAACCTTGGCCCAACAACGGCCCTCGGCCCAACAGCGGCACTCGGCCTAGCAGCCGTATCCGGCCCATTCCGGCGGATTACTAGGCACTATGGCGGTTTATTAGCAACCTAAAACATAGTCCTATATCGACTGCAACAATCAGGTAACCCCCATCCTCCGTTATAAATAGAAGGCTATTTATTACAAAGAGATAGGCACTTAAGTTTCTTCCTTCCTTCCTTCTGAATTGAATCTTCTTTAGAGGCTAAGTTAACCATCGGAGGAGGGTTCTCTTGGGTCGAAACCCGAGACCCTCCCTGACTGGTTCTTCTTTTTGCAAGGGCCTCGGTTCGAATCTTCGCCGACCTCTTCGTCCGGGTCGGCTTAGGCCACTGGTCTCAGTTTTCTTCTTCTCATAGGGGTCTCGGCCTCGTTCTTCACCAACCCCTTCGTCCGGATCCCCCTCCGCAGACGGAGTCTCGGCTTCGCTCTCGGCTTCGGAGCTCCGGTCCCGTACTCTGCTCACGTCTCGGTCCAGATCCCTATCGGCTCTTCTCGATCTTCTGGTTATTATCTCGGATTCTAATCTCAGAATCCAACAGTGATAGCTTCGGCTACATCACTTGGCGCCGTCTGTGAGAAGCCCGACAAAAGGTCATGTCTCATCGTCCAGTGACCAGACGATCCGGCCAAGACGAGGCGGAGACGCGAGCGACTCCGGCGCAGACACTCCACGCCGAAGGTACTCCGTTTGTTCTTCCGCAAGGTTCCGTCCTCCCAGCAATACCGGAGCCCTTCTCTCCCAAGGACAACTGAGTGGAGGAACTCCAGCAGCAAGTGGCCACACTGGCCGCTACTGTCACCTCTTTGGCACCACTGCGGGATATGGTGTCTGCTATCGCCCAGCATATGGGGTTGCTGAATCAGCCCACACAGCAGGTACCGCCTCCTCCTCAATACTGTCATGCTGCTCAGGCTGCGAGGGGACAGTCAACACTCTCGCGGGCGTTTCACGACGAAGCGGCTTCGGCGCGCAGCGAGCCATTCGGGCCGCAAGGCCGAGTTCTTCGCGCCAGTCATATTCTGACAGAGCAGGACAATGCTTCGTCCGGATTTCATCCGACCAAGGCCGAAAGGCGTTCGACCACCACTTCAACCACATTGGATCTAGACCGGCGACTGACAGCGATGAGGAAGGAAATGCAGCAGATGGTATCCCGACTGTATGGAGTACCTCTCGCCAGCACCATCTTGGAGCAGACTCCTTTCTCTCCAGAGCTTCTGGCCATCGAGGTACCTTCCAACTTTAAATTACCGAAAGGGCCTCTGTATGATGGAATGACATATCTAGTCTGCCATTTCAAGAGGTTCAATTCTTACCTCTCCGTCCGAGGGGTTTCTGAGGCAGTCCGCTGCCGTCTCTTCCCCCTTACCTTGGAAAAAACGGCCTTAACTTGGTTTGAAACGTTGGCTCCCAATTCTATTCATTCTCTAGTACAGTTAGGGCAACTGTTTATCGACCAATTTTATGATGCCACTCGGCAATGTAAAACTTCGGCCAGTCTGCTTGCCATTCGGCAAGGACCGACCAAGACCCTTCAAGAATATTTTACCAAGTTCCGGACCGAAGCAGCCCAGATTCCAAACTTGGACAGTTCGATTGCAGTCTCGGCCATAATCAGTGGATGCACGGACGAGGGGCTTCTCAGCTCCATCGGAAAGCGCCATCCTCCCACCTTCCAGGACCTGGTGGCTCGGGCCCATAAATATATCAACCGGAAGGCCCTGATGATGTCCAAGGGCAAAAGTTTAGCCGAGACAGTATCGGCGATTACCCCTCTAGCAGCACGTCCTCGCCCGGCAGATTATGAACCCTCTCGCAAGCGATACCGGAGAGAAGAATGGGGCCGAGACAAGCGCCGGGATCCGCAGTAGCGGTATCTGTCGTTACCTGCTCCACCTTCCCGAATGCTCATGGAGGTGAAAGGTATGCTTCGGCAACCTGAACGCATCAAAACTGATCATCGCCAAAGGGACTCCTGGAAATATTGCGAGTACCATCGGGAAACTGGGCATTCGACTGATGAATGTCGGCACCTTCGGGAGGAGATTGATCGCCTCATCCGGGAAGGCCGCCTGCTGCAGTACCGACGAGTGTAGCCTCAACAGCGGCAGAATCGAGACGCCACTGAGACGACAAGGCTACGTCAACTCCCAGATAAAGAAGCACCACCTCAACCGAAAGTAACTTCGGCCCCGGTAGGAGCATCACACCAACGACCCAGTGCCGGGTCAATTATGATGATATCTGGAGGACCGGGAGAGGGAGCAAGACGTCGTCGAGCCGATGCAGCAACAGAAGTAGCATCGATCGATGCCAGGACGAAGCAGTCTCGTCAAGAAGACATCGTCTTCGGCCAGGAAGATTTGACCGATATTCAGGTCCCTCATGACGATACCCTTGTTGTAAATGCTGTAATGAAAAGTTACGATGTTCATCGTATCTTTGTTGATAATGGAAGTGCTCCCAATGTACTTTTTTATGATTGCTTCCTGAAAATGGGTTTGAATGAGGCTGATATGAAGCCTCACCGGGGGCTTCTATTCGGCTTTAATGGTGCCCCCTGCCGGGTGGAAGGCATCGTCTGACTACCCGTTACCCTTGGTACAGCCTAAGGCAATTAACTATTGAGACGGATTTTGCCGTCATGAAGATTGATTCGGCTTACAACGCCATTTTTGGCCGAAGGCTGATCAGAGGAATTGGAGTTGTGCCTTCGTCCTTCCATCAGAAGCTGAAGTTCCGTACCGGTCATGGAGTCGGCGAGGCCAAGGGGAATCAAGAAGTTGCCCGACAGTGATATATGATTTCGGTCAAAGGGAAGGCTGCGGCCGAATCCCTTTCAATCGAATCTTCAGCCGAAGCATCCCCAAGAGAGGAACTTACAACCGTTCCGGTTCCAGGAGGGGAAGGCCGAACACTGATGATAGGTTCCGGCCTTGAGAAGACTGAAGCCGAGAGACTTATCAACTTCCTGAAGGAAAACCTCGACGTCTTCGCCTGGTCTCCTTCGGATATGCCCGGAGTCGACCCGGAGGTGGCAGAGCATCGGCTGCACGTCAACCCGAATCAGCCTTTGGTCAAGCAGAAGCGGCGCACCTTCAATCAAGAAAGGAGGATGGCCATCAAGGCTGAAGTACAAAAGGGGTTTAACACGGGACATCTCCGAGAGGTGCATCACCCCGAATGGATCGCTAACGTAGTGATGGTGCCCAAAAAGGACGGCAAGTGGCGAATGTGTGTAGACTTCACTAACCTCAACAAAGCTTGTCCGTTGGACAGTTTTTTGCTGCCTCAGATAGACCAGATAGTGGATGCCACTTCTGGCCATGAACTGCTCAGCTTCCTCGACGCCTATTCAGGCTATCATCAAATCCGAATGCATCCGGACGACGAAGAGAAAACAAGCTTTACAATCGATCTCGACTTATATTGCTACACCCGGATGCCCTTCAGCTTAAAGAATCCTGGAGCAACTTATCAGCATCTTGTTAACAAAATGTTCGCTCCGCAGCTCGGTCGGAACATGGAGGTCTACATCGACGACATGCTGGTGAAAAGCTGCATCGCTGCGGATCATTTGGCCGATTTGGCCGAAACATTCCTTACCTTGCACAGGTATAAAATGAAGTTGAACCCTACCAAGTGCGCCTTCCGTGTAGCCTCTGGGAAGTTCCTCAGCTATATGGTCACCCGCCGAGGGGTGGAGTCAAATCCTGCGAAGATTGCGGCCATCATTCAAATGCGTCCTCCGGCGAACGTCCGAGAAGTTCAAAGGTTAAGTAGGAGAATTACTGCATTAAGCCGCTTCATGTCAAGGGCGGCGGATCACTGTTTCCCCTTCTTCAAGCTGCTGAAGAAGACTAGCAATTTCTCCTGGACAGACGAATGTCAGTCGGACTTCGATCAGCTAAAAACTTATCTCTCCAATGTTCCTGTTTTATCTAACCCGATCCGTGGAGAGAAACTGTTCGTTTATCTTGCCGCTTCTGAAGCAGCTATCAGTGCCGTCCTCGTCCGGGAAGAAGATGGTGTTCAAAGGCCAGTTTATTATGTAAGCCGAGCGCTCCACAGAGCGGAGCTTCGGTATCCGGCTTTTGAAAAGCTGGCCTTGGCCCTCGTCGCTTCCGCGAGGAGGCTCCGGCCCTATTTCCTCGCACATTCGATGAAGGTCTTTACATATCAACCTTTGACGCAGGTTCTCTCTCAGCCGGAAGTGTCCGGGAGAATAGCAAAATAGGCTATCGAACTAGGGGAGTTCGACATCTCTTATGGGCCTCGGACTGCAATAAAAGCTCAAGCTTTGGCCGACTTCATTGCTGAGCTTACTCCTAAATCATCTGCGGCCCCTCAGTCGGAAATAATCAGAGCAAATCTTGAAGCCGAAATCACTTCAGCTCCTTTGTCCTCGGCGGATGAATGGCAATTATACGTTGACGGATCCGCATGCTCTTCGGGTAGTGGAGCCGGGTGGATCTTGGCATCTTCAGAAGGGGTCGTCACAGAGTACGCTCTGCGCTTCACCTTCCCGGCTACTAACAATGCCGCCGAGTACGAAGCCCTTATATCAGGTCTTCGGGCCGCTAGAAGGCTCGGTGTGCAGAAGATAAAGGCGTTCAGGGACTCTCAGCTTATCGTCAACCAAATCACCGAGGAGTACGAGGCCCGAGACGCACTGATGGCTTCCTATCTGTAGGTAACTCGCAAGATCATAGATGAATTCATTTCTTTTGAGATCGTGTGGATCCCTCGGGCCGAGAATGCTCGAGCCAATGCCCTTTCTCGGCTAGCATCAACCTAAAATAGGGGAGGAGGCCGAATGGTCTTGGTAGAAGAACTGTCTGAGCCAAGTCTCAGCGAATCCGAGGTCATGCAAGTGAATAAGTCCGAAGGGGAGACCTGGATGACTCCCTTAATTGCCTTTCTCCTCTGAGAGGAGGTCCCGTCTGATCCAAAAGAAGCGAGACGCATCCGGCAGCCCTCCTCTCATTTTCTAATTCTAGATGGTATGTTGTATAAGAAGTCCTTCGGCCGGCCACTCCTCCGATGTCTCGGCCCGACCGAAGCCAATTATGCCCTTCGGGAAGTACATGAAGGAATCTGCGGAGCACATGCAGGAGGAAGGGCCTTGACCCATAAACTCTTAAGGCAAGGGTACTGGTGGCCGACACTCCGAGGGGACGCAGCTGCTCTCGTCCGCTGCTGTGACCAGTGCCAGAGGTACAGTTCTCTCATTCACCAATCAGCAACCATTCTAACACCTCTGTCACACCCTTGGCCGTTCGCCCAATGGGGGATTGATATTTTGGGACTTTTTTCCATTGCCACCGGCTAGAGAAAATTCCTTATTATGGCGGTAGATTATTTCACCAAGTGGGTTGAAGCCGAGCCCCTTGCATCCATCACAGATAATAATGCATGGAGCTTCGTATGGAAGTCCATCATTTGCCACTATGGCATCCCTCGGGCAATCATCTCAGATAATGGGAAGCAGTTTGACAGCCATCGGTTCAAAGACAACTGTGCAAACTTCGGTATTCTATATAAAATTGCTTCGGTAGCACACCCTCGGACGAATGGCCAAGCCGAAGTCACTAACCGAAGCATATTGCGAGGACTGAAGACTCATCTCGGCCAGGCTAAAGGCCGATGGGTCGAAGAGTTGTCAAGTGTTTTATGGGCTTATCGAACAACAAGCCGAACCCCTACCGGAGAAACCCCATTCCGAATGGCCTACGGAGTGGAAGCTGTTATTCCTGTTGAAATCGGCCTACCATCGCCGAGAGTTCTTGCTTATGAGCCGAAGGATAATGATGAAGCCCTGAGGGATCACCTTGATCTGATAGAAGAAACAAGGGATCAAGCTTGCATTCGGCTAGAAGCATATCAACAACGCATGCTGAAATATCACAACACTCGAGTGAAGCCTCGGAGTTTTGAAGCCGGAGACCTCGTGTTGCAGAACGCCCATGTATCCAAGCCGGCCGAAGCCACAGGGAAGCTTTCTCCAAACTGGGAGGGCCCTTATCGGGTGAGAGAAGTAATCCGACGAGGGGCCTATCGGCTGGAGGCTCTTTTCGGCCAGCCTCTCCCTCGCACTTGGAATGTAGAACGACTTCGACATTATTTCAAGTAAGGCATTTTCCCGGGATTCAACCGGACACCTTGAATGAATATTTTATTCCGAAATAGTGTCTGGCATTATTCTAAGTCCGTGCAAACCGTACCGAGAGTGGCTTCGGCCATGCAAACTGTATCGGGAGTGGCATTATTCTAAGTCCGTGCAAACCATACCGGGAGTGGCTTCGGCCATGCAAACCGTATCAGGAGCGGCATTATTCTAAGTCCGTGCAAACCGTACCGGGAGTGGCTTCGGCCATGCAAACCGTATCGGGAGCGGCATTATTCTAAGTCCGTACAAACCGTACCAGGAGTGGCTTCGGCCTTGCAAACCGTATCGGGAGCGGCATTATTCTAAGTCCGTGCAAACCGTACCGGGAGTGGCTTCGGCCATGCAAACCGTATCGGGAGCGGCATTATTCTAAGTCCGTGCAAACCGTACCGAGAGTGGCTTCGGCCATGCAAACCGTATCAAGAGCGGCATTATTCTAAGTCCGTGCAAACCGTACCAGGAGTGGCTTCGGCCATACAAACCGTATCGGGAGCGGCATTATTCTAAGTCCGTGCAAACCGTACCGGGAGTGGCTTCGGCCATGCAAACTGTATCGGGAGCGGCATTATTCTAAGTCCGTGCAAACCGTACCGGGAGTGGCTTCGGCCGTGCAAACCGAATCGGGAGCTGCATTATTCTAAGCCTGTGCAAACCGTACCGAGAGTGGCTTCGGCCATGCAAACCGTATCGGGAGCAGTATGGCTTCGGCCACATACAGGACCGAACTCGGTTATCTACTTAGAAGGATATGCCATGAAACAAGTTCAAATCACTTCTATATATGTGAGTACAAAAGTAGGCCATGTGCTTGGCCTCGGCATCTTAAAAGCAAAAATAACCGTGACAAGCCCCCGAATTAGCTATTGGCGTCCTCGCCATCCACATCAACGGGAGTGTGGCCTGGGGACGTCGGAGGAGAAGCATGGTCCGAACCCGCCGCTGCATTTTCCGGAGAAGCCGAGATCCTCTCGGCCTTGAGCTGTCGCCACCAGGCTAAGAGCTACTCGCCTTCTTCTTCGGTAGGGAAGCCGAAACCCGTCAGATCTATGTCCGGACAAGCCTTTTGGGCAATGGCCATCCCCAGATCAAACATGGTCGCGGCCGCCCTAGCCCCGGCATCGAGCATTTCATCAGCATATTCCGGGCCCTCTTTATAACTCGCCACGGCCGTGCGAGCGATGTCGTCAGCTTCCTTGGTCTTGGCCTCCAAGTCCGCCTTCAGGGCCGATACAGCTTCGGCGTGATGGCGCCGTTCTTCGTCCCGCTCCTTCTCCTTGTCCTGGATCTCGGCCTTTAAAGATGCGATCTCTGCTCGAGCTTGATCCAGTTGACGTTCGGCCTTCTTCTAGGCCTCGGCGGCTATATAAGCCACCTCCTTTTGTTCGTCCAGGTCGGACCGCAGCCGCACATTTGCCCCAATAAGGGCATCAATGTTGGCCTCGAGGTCTCGCTGCACCGAGGCCACCTTGCCTGCGGCCAGCTGGTCCGAGGCTTGGTCAACGTCCTGAAGCTTCCGCTGGATGAGGGCCTGGCGGCGAGCGAGAGCCCCGCACATGACCGCGGCCTACAGTAGAAAGACAGAAAAACGTGAGCCGAGACAACTGAAGAAAACAACAAGAATAAATGAGGATGAAGAGAGAGGTCTCACCTGGATGGCGTGTCGGACACACTACAGGGACAGGCCTTCCGAAGAGAGCTCCCGGATCTCGTCTCCGACCATCGGGATAGTTAAGCCTCGAGCCAGGCGCAGGCACGTCTGGGAGTCATCCAGACTGTCGTCTATGAAGACCCTATGTCCGGGCACCATGGCTCATGCCCGTATTCCCAAGACATGTGGGTCCCGGCCGCCCCAAAAGGATACGACAACACCGTATCTGCCGTAGCGCCTGTGGCTGAAGGGGAATCCCCCCCCCACGGCTGGGGAGAAGATGAGAGCGAAGCGTCCTGTCCCGAGACCGGCTTCTTGGTCACCGGGGCAGATTCCCTCTCGTCGCGGTCGTCCTGGCGCTTCCGCTTCTCGGACCGCTCACTCCCCCCGGCGACCGCCTTCCCCTTCCATCGCTCCCTCTCTAGAGCAGCGGCAACCGTGCGGCCTTCGGCGGAAGCTACTGTTTGCCTCGCCGGCCGAGTGCCCGGGGCCGAAACTCCTTCGACCGACCTCCCTTCCGTAGGCCGCGGCTGGGACGGTCGATATGGCGCAGGCTGCCGAGAGATCCGGCTCATGAGACCCCTGAGACCAGACATTTCTGAAAGCAGAAAAGAAGAAGCGTTAGGAAAAGTTCAACAATAATTTTATGACCCAAAGCCGACTTACCCCCGGCCATTGCTTCAGCGCCCTCTTCGGACGGACGATGGACCACAGCCGGAGCCTTAGTCGCGGTAGCCCTTGCCTCGGCCTCTCCCGGGGCATCTCCGGGAGGAAGGTAGGGAAAGGCCCGGGCAGGAGAGTGCGACGGATCTGGCCAGGCTCCCATCGCTATGAGCCTGTCCTCGTCCTCGAGAAGCTCAGTGATGTTCTACGGAGCGTCATCCTCGAAGAGGTGGGCGTCAGCAAGCTGTTCGGGGTTGAGGGATGGGTAGTCGGAAAGGCCCTCGGGCAAGGGCCCCCATTCGGTAGGAAAGGGCCAGATACCCTTATTCTCCTCCGGCAGAGAAACAAAAAAGAAATCCTCCTTCCAATGATGAATGGACGAGGGCTTCCCGAAGAAGATCCCCTGGCCGAAGCGGGGAACGAAGCAAAACCAAGAAGACCTCCCCTGAGGTTTATTTTTGAAGAGATAACGGAAGATATTTACAGAAGGGACGAAGTCAAGAATAGAGTTAATAGCCAAGAAAGCATAGACCGTCTGCCAGGAATTCGGAAAGAATTAAGACGGAGCCAGTCCATAGAAGCTCAAGAGATTTACGACAAAAGGATGTAGGGGAAGGCGAAAGCCTGCCCAGAACCTGTGCTCGTAAATCGAGAAGCAGCCCAGCCGAAGGGAATTGGCTCTTGTACGCTTCCCAGGCCGAACGGGAATCATCCAAGAGGGAATCAGATAGTAGTTAGTTATGCCCTTCAGTTCATCGACACTAAGGGCGAAAGCTACATCCGAGACCTTCTCGGCCTGACGGCGGCCAGTTGTGGAAGGCTCGGCAGCAGCAAGGACGGGTTCTGCCTCGTCCACCATAATAGAAAGGAAGGAGTTTGAGGAAAAAGGAGACGACAGAGAAGATTGGGGAGTAGGTCTAGACGAGGAGCACGACGAGCCGCTTTCGGCCGAAAAGCTGCTCTCGGCCGAAGTAGAACTACCGGACATGAATCAAAAGAAGAAAAGACTGGAGCTGAGGCTTACCCTCAGATTAGGAACTCCCCGGTGATGGACAAGACGTCCCTGGACGACCTCGATGGAACACTCGCGGCCGGAGAAGAAAAGACGTTCGCGGCGCTGCTCGCAGGAACGCTCTGGCGCGAAGAAGAAGAGAGAGAATGCGAAGGAACAGTGCTGAGGCGAATGAAGCCGGTATTTATAGGAGAACCTAGGGGTGTCGGATGGCAAACCGACGGCCGAGATCCTTCAACCTTTTGGCTCCACCTCGCTCGGATGTTCGACGCGTGTCCCGTCCCTCGCCATGATGACGAGCGGGTTGCCGGATCGAAAAGAGGCGATCAACGGCCGGAAGCGGGCAAACCCTTACGCTATTCCTCCGGATGCTCGCCACGTGTCCCGATCCTCGTGTCGGGGACCGGAGTGGCGGTGATCCAGGTGAAGTTTTGGGTAGAGAGCCGGAACGGCCGCGATCCAAGTGATGACTGTTGACGGTTGAGATCTTTTTGTGCTTTTGGATACTCGGCCGTGATAGAATTGGATGGCCTCAAAGCCAATCATTGTACATTCTAGTTCATATTATTAATAAAGGCAATTATTTCTTCATTTACAGTTCTTGCAAATTAACTATCGTAATGAAGGTCCGTAGACAAGTGTATGGGATATTGAATCATGATGAGATCATGATAGTGAGATCAATATCCTCAATCACTTGTCTTAAACAGTTCTCGATCATAGGATATTTAAGATGGACAATAAATATCCGATAAGATCGACACAAGTTATGTCTGCTCATGTGATGAGGGTGAATGATCTCACATTCACTCGTGTGGTGATACTAAGACAAACTTGTGGGTGCTCATTAGAGAATGAGTTCACTGAACAGACCCAAATAAGAATTCTTGGATGGTAATTATACCTATTAGTCAACCAGTGAATTCAATCGTTGCAGTAGCACAGTTGGTCCTTTGACTTGAGTCACCAATGATACCTTGTTTGTAGACCATTGTGTCTTGATTCTCTGACTTGTGGACTTTAACCATGAAGCCCACGATAGTCAGTCTATCAGATACAGTGGAAAGCTTGCGAAGGTAATTGAGTGAACAACAAGGGATCACTCACTCTTAGTATAAGACTGGAGAGAGAATGTCCTATGGATGTGTACACAGAAATCCCTGGCCATGGCCAAATGAAAGAGATGTCTTTCTAGAAATTAACTGAGTACTGGAATCCATCTAAATAATGCGATAGAGGATTTGACTATAAAACCATACCCTTGCGTTATTGGGACATTGGATGAGTGAAGGATTTTATCTGTGCGGTATCTGCAGACGAAAAGGTTCAAATAAAGGGAACAATGTCCCTTATATCTTCTGGGATCATGAGGTAGTGTTTGGTACCGTTCATGATCAGAAGACCAAGTGGATTAATCATCAGATGATAAACCACTTATTTATTAAATTAATTATTTAACATATGATGTTTAAATATTAATTAATAAATATTAAACTTGAGAATTAGTTCTAAATTTAATGGGCCTGAAACCGGACTGATATATGGGCCTGGTCACACACATAAGAGTTCTCGTCAGACAGTGAGAGACGTTAAATTTCATGCTTATCTGGGTTTTTATGAAAAGCCGCATGATAAACATGAATATTTAATGGAGATTTATCCAAAGCCAAACTCTTGGATAATCATGAGGATTAATCCTTGTGCTTATCCTTATTTCTTATATAAGGAGGCCAAGGGGAGGGGTAAAAGAAGTTGGACGAATTACACACTCCAAGATTCTCTATCTCCTCTCTCTCTCTCCTTCTCTCTCTTGGAGTAGATCTTTCTCTTTCCGCGTATGGTGGATTTGAGATCGGGTCGGAGCACTCAAGTCGAGGAGGAAAACGCGTCTGCAGCGAGAGCTCGTGTGGATACCTCTAGAGATCGTGCGCGTGCGCGATTATCGAGTTGGAATCATCCACGGGAGATTCGAAACCCCGCAAAGGTGAAGAACCATTCTTCCCGCGTTTAATTTTATTGTCCGTTTTACGATCCCAGCAACCGATACATAGGAATCGATTTAATTTTCCGCTGCGTTCTAGGCGATCCCCAACAGGCCGGATGTTAAACACGTGTCCTGTGTTTGTTGTGATGCGACTATGAAGGCGGGAGATTCAAAGTCATTTCCGCCCTCACTTGGCGCCCCAGTGTGTCCTGATAACCTTGCCCTTTCACAAATAAGGACAAAGGTATTCGTCACCAAGTCTCGGCCTGAGACAGGGCTGTTTTTTCACCGACTCTCGATCAACTTGAGGCGAAGCCGTGTCTCCCGGTTTTTAAACAGGAATGAGAACAACCGTTTCAGACTAGAATCATGTCAGATTTTATTTTTCCGTAGGGACTTCGGACTTTACTCTCGGGGTTTCACAAAATTGAGAACGACGAGAGTAGGGGGCCATGTGATGAGGCAGAATCCGATTCGGCCCAACAGCGGCCCTTGGCCCAACCTCGGCCCAACAGCGGCCCTCGGCCAAATAGCGGCCTTCGGCCCAACAGCGGCCCTCGGCCCAACAGCGGCACTAGGCCTAGCAGCCGTATCCGGCCCATTCCGGCGGATTACTAGGCACTATGGCGGTTTATTAGCAACCTAAAACATAGTCCTATATCGGCTGCAACAATCAGGTAACCCCCATCCTCCGTTATAAATAGAAGGCTATTTATTACAAAGAGATAGGCACTTAAGCTTCTTCCTTCCTTCCTTCTGAATCGAATCTTCTTCAGAGGCTAACTTAACCATCGGAGGAGGGTTCTCTTTGGTCGAAACCCGGGACCCTCCCTGATTGGTTCTTCTTTTTGCAGGGGCCTCGATTCGAATCTTCGCCGACCTCTTCGTCCGAGTCGGCTTCGGCCACTGGTCTCGGTTTTCTTCTTCTCATAGGGGTCTCGACCTCGTTCTTCACTGACCCCTTCGTCTGGATCCCCCTCCGCAGACGGAGTCTCGGCCTCGCTCTCGGCTTCGGAGCTCTGGTCCCGTACTCTGCTCACTGTAGACAAGCTAATTTTGACATCATTTTGAGTAAATTTCATATCATATAATAATGCCTCAGAATGGTCTGATGTTTAATCATTGATTAATTTTTATTGATCTTTTGAGTGTCGGGTCGAACAGACATGTTTCAGTTAATCAATTAAATTGATTTTAATTCAAATTTCAGTTAAAATATGAAGGAGTCTAAAAGACGTCTACTTATTTGGACGCTATTTAGAGTTTATTCTTATTTTAACGTTTAAATTTGAATTTTAATCAGTTGATTAATTAGCTAAAAGGCGTCTGTAAGTCACGACGCGTTTTAGGTTTTCTAAGCTATTTCTACTTCTCTTCCGGATATTTATCCTTATCTTAATTAGTGTAAAAGGCGTCTTTACAAAGCGACGCGTTTTAGCTAATACCGATAAAGATAAGTTTTCTCGGATGTTTATCTTTATCCTAATCAATCGGAAAGGCGTCTGCTATGGTTGACGCGTTTTAGATAATTACAGATAAAGATGAATTAATATGTATTTATCTGTTGGTTAAAGTGGATAAATCTGAAGATTTTTCCATGTAAATCCGCGGACGCAGAAGAAGTCTATAAATACCCTGCATCTTGAATGGGTGACAGAGTTGGAATCAGAGTTAAAATCGAGGCGATAACGAATTGAAGATTGAAGCAACGACGTCCTAACGCCGAAGTGCTGCTGTTTCCAGAAGTCGGCGTCCATTCTTCATCCAATCTTCATCCAATTCAAGGCTTTTCATTCTTCACCAACCGGCATAAGTTTTCCAATTCATTTTTGCACTTATCTTCATTAATTTTACTTTCTTCATCACCTTACTCCATGCAACACACACTACACTATCATCATTTCCAAAACCAAGTTAAAGGGGTTTCAAAGACCATCCCAACAAGTGAGTTCTATATTTAGTTGCATATTTAAAACTCTGTTTAGAATGGATACTACTTCTGCTTGAATTCTCATCATTGTTTCTTCATTTCTCTTTCTATTTTCTGTAAGCTGCAAAGGAGAAATCAAAGGAGAGGAAATCAACAATCAAATCACAAAGAACTCTGGACGATCCTCAAATTCAAACCCAACAGCAAGAACAAAGGAAAAGGAAGGGCTCTCTTTCTTCAGCCGGCTGAAGAGGGGAACCAAGAGCTCAACATCTCCCACGTTTAAACAGGTAGGCGATCAAACTCTTTCTTTTGGAACTTTTAAGTCAAAAGTTTATGGCGATCACTTCACTTAGTTTCTTTTAATAGGCTTTATTTTGCATTTAAACAACATAGATTTTTCATGATAATCACACACTCATTTTAAGCATTCACAGCTTTTTTGGCGATCACGGTGGGACTTGGTCTCGCCATCTTTTAGTTCTTTTGTTCTTGCTGTTATCAATCGGGCACCCACGGTGCACCACTTGTGTCTCTCGACACGTCCTCACCAATTGGTGAGTGTTTTTAGTTTAGTTAATTTCCTACGTGCACCACGTGCACACCCCAGTAGCAAGATCTTGCCCTCCCCGTTGATTAGTTAAAAAGCTGTTTTTGTGATGAAATGCTGAGTGATTGACTGATATCTTAGTTGTTTAGTTGATAAAATCATCCTGTTAAAAACCTGAAATTAAAAAATCTTGCATGAGCTGATTATTTATTGTTTTTACCCTGTTTAAGGAGGAATCAACCCAGAAATTCCTCCCGGAAAACTGCTTCTGCGACTTGAAAAGTGTCCAGGAACAGCGACGCGTTTCAAACTGCGTCGTCTACTCCATATGCCTTTCAGTCTCATTTTTCCTGCTGTCTGCAATCTGAGCTTCTGCGAAAAATTAAGACTTTGTTTGAATAGCGTCGACCACCCTCGACGCAATTCAGACAGTTTCTTATTTCTTCTTCAGTTCTCAGATTTTTGTGATCTGTGTGCTAATTACCCATTATGTATTAAGCATTAGAGGCCATCCAGGCTACATGTCATACGCATTGAGGCTGACACCCTCCTTTTCTTCGGAACACTCTACTTGACGTCATCAACTCTCTCTGATTGGGTCGGTCCCTCAATCAGACTAGAGAAGTTGGCGTTAAGGCCTCCGTAAGTCCCTAAAATCAAGGTACTCCTCCTTGATCATCGGGCTGGTTGTACCAGTTGAAGTCCCGGTTAGATTCCATAAACGTTGTGAGAGAAAGCCATAGAATATAACGGTGGATACTGAACTGAAACTAGGATCTCATCCCTTGAGCGAATTTGTAGTTTAATTAAATCCAAATAACTCAACAAGGAATCTTAAAATCACGTTAAACTTCCACTTGTTTGTTTAAATCTCTATACAACTTGTTTGTCAATCCTTGAAAAAGAATCTAACATCATGCTGCTCCGATCGGGCAGGGACTTGAGTATGGCTCCAGATGCCATTGTCAACTACGAGGGAGATGCTAATGCCCCTTGCGATTCTGATTACAATTATGAGAGTGGTAGAGATGTTGATGCCTCCCGTAATTCTGTCCCCGTTCCGTTTCGACAAGATGGGAATGTCCGGACCCCTCTCTATCATCCTCATGAGCAATATCTTGATCCTCCCCCGCATGAGTATGCGATTTCCAATCCCATTTTCGAGGGAGACATGAATCAAAATGATCCCTCGTCCTCTGATCCTTCGGATCTTGTCAATGCTTTGGGAGTTCTTGCCTCCCGTCTGGACCCTCAGCAGTTCGAGGCGATCCAGTCCATTCTGAAGGGGAAGGCACCCATGCAGCCTGCCGAGCCAAACCCTGCGGCTCCCCCTGCCATCCCTCAGCAACCTCCTCTTCATCCTCCTTACATTCATCAGGCCATGGAGGGCCTCCATATTACTTCTCGGCCAGCTGGGCCGCAACTTTCATCTTCTAGGCAACCGGCTAGACCGCTGACGCCCGCTCATCAAAATGCCCTCGGGCATGGCGGAAGCTCTGTCGGACCTCCTCTTTACTGTCCTCCTTGTCCAATGTACTCTAGGCAACAAGTCTATCAAGTACCTCCACCTCCTCCTCCTCCCTAGGCTAATCTGACAACGAAAGCGTTGCTGGCGAAGATGGAGCGCATGGACGAACAATTCAACAATCTCCAGAAGATGATGGGGGTCAAAGCTGCACCAGAGATCAATTTACCGAGCCTGCCAGTGTTCCACCTACCGCCCTCCGAGATGCCAGTGTACCGGAAGTACAACGGTACTGGTAACCCCTTCACCCACTTGAAGGAGTTTATGTACGAATCATCCTTCTGGCAAAACGACAAGAGGTCGTTGGCCTTTTTGTTCAGGAGATCTTTAGAGGGACCGGCCCTCGAGTGGTTCTTTTCTTTGGAACCCTCCGAAGTAGAGGACTATGGTATCGTTTCCTGAAAATTCATTCAACGATACCAGGACAGAGTTGCCCCCCCCTGTCCATCACTGACCTAATAGCAGAAAAGATGAAACCCGATGAAGAGTTCGTCAGTTTTGCCGATAGATGGCGGGGCTTGGCTAAGAAAGTGAAAGATCACTTGTCCGAGTCAGAGCAAGTGAAGATGCTGATTTCCAATGCCACGCCCCAGTTCAAACTAGTCCTCTCCCTGAATAATCTAACCAGCAACAACAGCAGTATCAGCCGCGCGCACCGCCGGCGTATCATAATGTCCCTCCTCCTGCTGACTACAACCAGCAGAGAAGACCTCCAGGCCCAAAGAGGGCAGAATACCCAGTCCTCCCAGAATCTTTGGCAGACATTTTCAGTGCCCTAATGGCAGCTAATGCCTTAGTCTTGCCAAGAGAAAAGACAGTTTGTCCTCAGAATGCCGACACGTCTAGGTATTGCTATTTTCATAGGCAACCTGGGCATACTATTGACACCTACTTCCAATTTAGAGATTATATTCATGATCTCAACGAGCAGGGCGGCATAGACTGGGAAGAAATGAAAAAATACATATCAGCCCTGAAGGCAAGAAGACCACAGTAGCAGCAAGCAAGACCACCAGCACAAGCAGCACCACCACCAAACATGGGCATAGTGCAGAACCCGCTCCCGGAGCATCAAAACCAAAACCAAGTTGCCCCTATTCTGACAAACAGCCAGTCTGAGGTTGACCGTGGGCAATAGTGGAGAATAGAGGACTCTTCCTCTATTTATTCGACGGGTCATGTTCCGAGTACCGCAGAACAACCACCACGCCGCACCATCCACATACCCAGACCATAGCCCATTACCATCACCCCTCTACCGACACCCGCGTATCACTCACCCGCACCCAATAACCCATTACCACCACCCGCTTTCCTCAATCCCATTACGCCCCATACTCCTACGCCTCCACCATATAACCCACCGCAAACCAATTACGCACCCCTCCTACCATCCAGACCGCTACTACGCGTACCATTTCCTACTTCACCCGCTACACCTACCACCTACCCAGACACCATCCAACCATCCAGACCGCTACTACGCATAACATTCCCCACTTCACCCACCCCAATCACGTACCCATCCACCATCCAACCATCTAGACCTTCAATCCGCACCATGCCACCACCACCTAACCCCACGCCATCACCTACATACCAACACCCCGCATCACCTACACCACCCAATTCTGCGGTACTCAAAGTGTCACCCGGATCTTCCACGGTTAAGGAACATGTGCTCCGGAGTGGAAGAATTTTCAACAAAGTACTTCCTCAGTCAACAGTTAGAGACGGCCCATCACAGCCGACAGAGGAAGCACACAATGAAGAGAGTGCACCAGGCACTCAGTATGATTTGTTGAAACATCTGGATCGAACACCGGCACGGATCTCCGTACTTGAACTGATCAAAAGATCGAAGAGTCACCAAGAAGCCCTAATGGAATATTTGCAGAAGGTGATGGTCAACGAGGACGTGCCGGTGGAAAAGATCGCAGCACTATTAGTTCCTCAGGGGGATCAGCCCTCCATTACATTACACACATCGGAACTAGCACCGCCGGTAGCCAGAAGCATGGCTCTGAGTATCACAGTCAACATCTGCAAGAAGGCCGTGGATGCATGCCTGGTTGACACAGGGGCTTCAATCAATGTCTTACCTCCGAAGACCCTGGAGCTGTGCGGCGTGCCTAAGGAAAAATGGCTGCCTAGCCCCATCTCTGTGACAGCATATGATAACTCCACCCGTTCCCCTCTGGGAATGGTTTATTTGAAAGTGGAACTAGGCCCTGTAAGTCATGCAGAGGTCGAATTTCACATTCTGGAAATCGACCCTTCTTTGAATGCCATTTTGGGTCGTCCTTACATAAAAACTCTCGAGGCGATTCCCTCCACGAATCATCGATGCCTCAAATTTCCCTTTAAAGGACGAATCATTAAAGTTACGAGCATGCCGATCCTTGCTGCTGCTCATACCTTGAATATAAAAACTGCTTCTTTACCTGGCCGACAACCTTTTCTGTCGGTATTACAGGTTTACCATCTAGTGGCTGATCCTCTGAAAACTACCACTATTTCTCCTTACCCGTTAAATGCCATAAAAAGGGGGAAGTGCATGAGTACCCCAGGATGGAGAATTATGATGAAGAACGGTTATCAGCCTGGAAGAGGTCTGGGCACACAATTACAAGGCAGGACCACACCTGTCAAAGATCACCGAGGAGCACCTGGAAGTGGCCTGGGCTATAGGCCAAGAAAACTGAAACAAGATATTGTTCAACAAGCAGAGAATGAAGATGGTCAGAAAGTCTGGGAGACAATGTCTACACCGACCAAGGAAGGCCGGGATCCCCTAACATGGACCTTGTATACACATTTTGTAAAGGGGCCCATAATTAGCCATGACAACACAGTGGTCATTGCTTCGTGTTTTGACTTCCATGATATATATGGGAGAGACTTGGCCAGGCATTGCTCGGAACTACTCACGTACCAGTCCTTGGAGGCTCTGCGGCCTATGAAGCGGAGAAAATTCCATGATCCTGAATGTGAATGGTACAGGTGGTTCGATTTGAGAGACATCTACATTGCACTGAACAGACTGTTTCTAGATCCTGCAGAACCCAAGTGGCCGCCGCAGATTGATGAGTTGATCGAAAGTCCCGGTGCTATCTTTGACAAACGGATATTGCTGTCGGAAGAGACCGATGAAGGGGAGCCAGATGACCCCTATGAAGCTGGCTACACCACATATCTGCTCTGGAGGGGGACATATCCTTCTCATGTTTTCATGCTCCATACTTTGTTTCGTACATTGCTCCTGACCCCGACTTGGTCGCGGGTCATTATTGAAGATATTCCACGGGCTCCGCCCGTTATGATTATTCTGTCCCCTTGGGACCTCATTCCACCACCTCCTCTTGATCTAGAGAGGATGTATGATTTGATCTGGGACATACTGATGTATGATCCCCCTAACCCTTTGGCCTTGGTTCCACTTCCTCTATCTAATTCCCCTTCTATTTGTATTCATTCCTGTTTTATGCTTAACTCCTCCATTGTCCAAAAAAAAACACCAATTTGGCAACAAATTCTTCCCAGATCCTCATTGAGGAAACCTCTTACTTGTCCGATCACACCCCATTGCGCAGGTCTTTCGGCCAAGATTCTCTCCTAGATCTACTCTGCCCCTCTCCTCCGGAGGATTCTCCTGTATTTCCACTTGTATCCCAGGATTCCTATCCTGCTTCATCTTCATTAGGTTATAATAGGGAGTTTAGTGAAGTTAGACAGTCTAGTTCTAGGCAGGTTAGTCAAGTTAGGAAGTCTAGGAAGTCTAAGGATAGGCGAATTCCAGATAGGTACCTCCAGGACTTAGCTGATAGATGCTTTTCTTGTTCTTTAATCTCTCAGTTTTTAGAAAATCCAATTCATATGCCAGAAGATTGTATGGACGATGAGTCAGTCAATGATGGGTATGGGGTGTATGAGTTAGTACATGAGAAAGACCCCATTATTGAAGATGAGGAAGATGACGAGGACGCAGCTGAGGCATATGCCAGTGGAGTGAAGAGATTCGATGAACCCTCAGCTGCCGTAGAAGAGCCCACCAAAGAAATCAATTTAGGGACTGAAGACGAACCTAAGGTTGTCCTCGTCAGCAAAAATCTTTCTACAGAGGATGAGAAGGCAATGGTACAAGTACTTAAGGACTATAAGGACACTTTCGCCTAGAGTTATGAAGATATGCCGGGGTTAGACTCGTCTTTAGTTGAACACAGGTTGACGTTAAAGGAAGGAGCTAGCCCGGTCAAGCCCATGAAGTCCATCTCATCGCTAGGATGAATCCGATCAAATTCTTTCTGGAGAAATATGTTCTTACTGATAGGTTAGCACGATGGCAAAGCTTTCTATCTCAATTCGATATTATTTACATTCAGCAGAAAGCGATCAAAGGCTATGTCATAGCGGAACATCTCGCTCATCATCCCCTTCCTCGTTTTGATCCAGTGCGATCAGAGTTTCCGGATGAGGAACTGATGTCCGTAAATCAAATCAGAGATGATATGTGGACTCTGCATTTTGACGGAGCTCTGAATTCTCATGGAAAGGGGATCGGTATCGTTCTGCTATCACCTGAAGGTGTCACCATTCCACAAGCCTTTCAGCTTGACTTTCTAGTCACCAACAATATAGTTGAATACGAGGAACTCCTTGCTGTCCTCGAGGCTGCTCATTTTCATGGTGCCACCAAACTCAGGATTGTGGGTGATAGCCAACTGATTCTTCGCCAAGTGCTGACCAAGTATCGAACTCTTGATCCCAAGCTCAAGCCTTATCAAGAACTTACTTCTGCTTATTCAAAGCTTTTCACGAAATTGATCTTTGTCCATGTCCCTAGGAATCAAGACATCTTAGCTGACGCTCTAGCTTCATTGGCATCTTCTCTTGATTTTCCAATCAGCAAGCAATCCGAATCAATTATAGTTCATAGGCGTCTTTCACCCGCCGTGAAAGATCCTTCATTTCTTAGAACTAAGGAGAAGTTGCTGAAAAAAGTCAGAGATGGAGATATCGTGGAAAAGAAAGAAATCATGTTGATGGAGCTGTTAGAAGAGATGGATGATGAACAGAAGCCATAGTATTATGAAATTGCCAAATATTGTGAAGATCAATCGTATCCTGAGGAAGCTACAACTGAGGAGAAGAGAGCTATCAGGAGAGTTGCTCAACGGTACACCCTAGTTGGGGGGTCACTGTACAAAAGAGGTTTTGATGGAGTTCTTCTGAGATGTCTAGACGAAGATGAGCTTTGGAAGGTTATGGAAGGAGCTCATAATGGAGTTTGTGGTGGCCATGTCAATGGACAGATGCTAGCAAAGAAGATCCTCAGACAAGGATTTTACTGGCCAACCATGGAAGAAGACTGCGTAGGATATGTCCGTAGGTGTGCTAAGTGCCAACTTCACGCCGAAAAAATTCATTCTCCTGCATCTTCACTCCATCCTGTTTCTTCCCCATGGCCTTTCTCCATGTGGGCTTTCGACATTATTGGACCCCTTGGTAATCCAGATTCCGGCATCAAGCAAAAATCTTTCATTCTCACGGCAATGGAATACTTCACCAAGTGGGCAGAAGCCGAAGCATACGTGGAAATCAAAGCATCAACCGTCTGCAAGTTCATCATGAAGAACATCATCACCCGATTTGGAATTCCAAGCACCATCGTCACCGACAACGGACCGCAGTTCGTGTCACAAGAATTGAAAGATCTCTACAACAGGTATAGAATTGCATTGCATCATTCGTCTCCTTATTACCCGCAAGGCAATGGCCAAGCAGAAGCAACTAATAAGACTTTGATAAAAATCATCAAAAAAACGTGCAAATCTAACAAATTCGCAGACTAGCCAGAAAAATTGGTTGAGGCTCTATGGGCCTACCGAACTTCAATCCGCACGCCCACTGGGTAAACTCCTTATTCCTTAACATTTGGAATGGAGGCGGTAGTTCCATACGAAATCCTTATATTGTCATTAAGAGTACAATTGAATAAGGAATTTTCCATTAATGAACATCATTCAGCACTCCTTACTCAATTGGAACTCTGGTTAGCCGCTAATCATGCAAAAGTTTATCAAAATAGACTAGCACGTTTTTATCAAAAGAAAATCATTGAACGTAAGTTCAAAATCGGTGAAATGGTCGTCAAAAGGATTTTTGTAAAACCTGGTGGTCCGCGTTCTAAGCTCCAACCTAACTGGGAAGGACCTTATGTTGTATCGCACGCTTTTCCTGGTAATGCTTATCGTCTTGTTAATGCAGAAGGAGAAGAGCTAACTCATCCCTGGAATGGCTTACATCTTAAGAAATACTACCCTTAGGTTAAAGAGTCGATCAGCATGGTACAAAGACCAGTGGAATCATAAAATTTATAAGCTCAAATTTCCTTATCAGTCTGGATATTTTAACTTCAAACACATTTACTACACACACTGACACGTTTGATTCGTGAGTAACAAGAGATGCCAAGTCCTAAGGAACACCGAAAGCTTGACTGAAAGTGTGAAGTACAAATCATTCCTTTTAAAACAAAATTCTGTTTTACACTCGGCCCATGATGTCGGAACGAGACTTATAATAGACTACCAAAAATACCCGCCATCTTAGTAGGAGGCCGTCATAAAAAAATGGGGGAGATCCGTCCCAAAGAAAAGAATAGAAAAGCAAAAGCAAAAGGCAAAAAATCCAAATGTCAAATCAAAAGGCCATTACACTACAAACGTTACATCAATGCCATGAAATGAAATGAAAGGGAACGCAAGGTCGATAAATACACCGAAAAGAAAATGACCGAACCCCAACGGATATTAGGGTAGGAAAGGAACATCTTTTTAGGTCTCCGGAACCTTCTCATGGGCTTTCTAAACTTATTCTTCCTTTCTTTCTAAAGAGGCGTACTCCAAACTCAAGGAATGGCTTAGATTGACTAAGGGTCAAATCATCAAATGGGATCACGAATGGAAACACAAGTTCAAACACGATGGGTTTAAGTTAAATTGTTAAAGAACAATTTGGGAATTAGGTTAATAAATGAATATGATCTTTTGATCTGAGTACCATGCTGGTCTGTTAGTTTACATCACATTTCAAAAAAAAAAAAACAAAAAAAATACATAGGTCAAAATCCAAAAAAAATATACATATGTCAAAATAAAAAAAAATACATATGTCAAAATAAAAAAAAATACATATTTCAAAAGCAAAAAAAAATACATATTTCAAAACCTAAACAAAAATGAATATTTCAAAACACCAAAAATATTTCAATTAGCATTTGCTTATTGCATATGGTATGTTTCATTCCTTTTATTTTCGGTGAGCATCCGTCTACTTGTATGTTGCATCTTTGCTTATAGTTCAATTACCTTTATTGATAAAGGCTATGTCCATTGACCATTCATTTAAGGAAAAGATTGATCGACCGTTCACTCGGTCAGGCAAGGGGCTAAGCCTGAATAGATGCTTAACATGTTTGTTCAAGTCATATATAGGACACAAGGCATGAAGAGAGTTGAAATACGAATAGAAGAACAGTCAGAACCTGTTTCTGCGAGTAAAAGGCGTCGAGGGACAGCGCCGCGTTTTAATATTGAATGGCGTCAACGCGACACGACGCGTTTTAACAACTCTGTGATTTACCCGAAGTTCTGTGGTTTTTGATAGTTAAATTGAATATTTGTTTGGAATTATTAATGATTTCGAATGCAGGAAAATCAGAAAATTCAAATGAAGCTGGAAATGTCAAGAAGATCCCACTGTGGGAGTTCATGAAGTCCTAACCGTGGCTAAAAAGACGGTTATTTCTACCCTTGTACTATTTCATGAAATTCATTTGCATTACTATATGTTAAGTATTTACTAGATGATATCAAGGACCTTGTGGTTTTGATGAAACTGGAATTTGAGTTCCCCTACAACAAAAACAGTGATAATTCCAGAAGATTCTTAATCGCACGGATAGGCCGTTGGATTGTTAATTAGTGAGGACGATAGTTCCATTTTTGTGAAACGATGCGTGGATAAACGAGCTTCGGCTTAGCACTGAATTACAAGAATTGATATCTTAACTTATTAATGACAATTTAACAATATTATCCTTGATTAATTTATATTTTATTTGACTTTATATTTTTCTTTTAGCCCAGCATGCATCATGTAGGACTTTGAAATCATTGTGATAAGGATTAATTATTGATTAAGTTTCAGACCATTAATCAAATAATCTCAAACATGATATGAAATATTCCATTCCGAATTGAGTATCTTGATTATCTTTGAGGTTCACTTGAAGATATCATTGGAATTCTATCCTTTCTTGGATTCTTTATCCAATATTTCTTGTTTTCTTTTAAGATCCATCATGGTTGCAGCATGTCCACATTGGCTGGCAAACGCTCCCCGTGATGAAACCTACAGTGTCTACGACCTGGGGTACTTCCCACTCCGAGGAGGTTGATCAACTTTATTTTATTTCATTGTCTACCTCATCCAGACAGAATTGATTCCATTGATCTCCTTGAACTATCTTCATTGATAATCTTGAGAAAAATTCCAATCATGTGATGTTGAGAGCATGTCTCATCACACCTTGGCATCACCTTTTTAGTACATTCCATTTTATTTCACTCCCTTGCAAAGACGATGCCAAGGTGAGGCAGCTGTAGACACGCTAATTTTGACATCATTTTGAGTAAATTTCATATCATATAATAATATCTCAGAATGGTCTGATGTTTAATCATTGATTAATTTTTATTGATCTTTTGAGTGTCGGGTCGAACAGACATGTTTAAGTTAATCAATTAAATTGATTTTAATTCAAATTTCAGTTAAAATATGAAGGAGTCTAAAAGACGTCTACATATTTGGACTCTATTTAGAGTTTATTCTTATTTTAACGTTTAAATTTGAAGTTTAATCAGTTGATTAATTAGCTAAAAGTCGTCTGTAAGTCACGACGCGTTTAAGGTTTCCTAAGCTATTTCTAATTCTCTTCCGGATATTTATCTTTATCATAATTAGTGTAAAAGGCGTCTTTACAAAGCGACGCGTTTTAGCTAATACAGATAAAGATAAGTTTTCTCGGATGTTTATCTTTATCCTAATCAATCTGAAAGGCGTCTGTTATGGTTGACGCGTTTTAGATAATTACAGATAAAGATGAATTAATCTGTATTTATCTGTTGGTTAAAGTGGATAAATCTGAAGATTTTTTCATGTAAATCCGCGAACGCAGAAGAAGTCTATAAATACCCTACATCTTGAATGGGTGACAGAGTTGGAATCAGAGTTAAAATCGAGGCGATAACGAATTGAAGATCGAAGCAACGACGTCCTAACGCCGAAGTGCTGCTGTTTCCAGAAGTCGGCGTTCATTCTTCATCCAATCTTCATCCAATTCAAGGCTTTTCATTCTTCACCAACCGGCATAAATTTTTCAATTCATTTCTACACTTTTCATATTCATATCTTCATTAATTCTACATTCTTCATCACCTTACTCCATGCAACACACACTACACTATCATCATTTTCAAAACCAAGTTAAAGGGGTTTCAAAGACCATCCCAACAAGTGAGTTCTATATTTAGTTGCATGTTTAAAACTCTGTTTAGAATGGATACTACTTCTGCTTGAATTCTCATCATTGTTTCTTCATTTCTCTTTCTATTTTCTATAAGCTGCAAAGGAAAAATCAAAGGAGAGGAAATCAACAATCAAATCACAAAGAACTCTGGACGATCCTCAAATTCAAACCCAACAGTAAGAACAAAGGAAAAGGAATGGCTCTCTTTCTTCAGCCGGCTGAAGAGGGGAACCAAGAGCTCAACATCTCCCACGTTTAAACAGGTAGGCGATCAAACTCCTTCTTTTGGAACTTTTAAGTCAAAAGTTTATGGCGATCACTTCACTTAGTTTCTTTTAATAGGCTTTATTTTGCATTTAAACAACATAGATTTTTCATGATAATCACACACTCATTTTAAGCACTCACACTCACGTCTCGGTCCGGATCCCTGTCGGCTCTTCTCGATCTTCTGGTTATTATCTCGGATTCTAATCTCGGAATCCAACAGTGATAGCTTCGGCTACATCAATACATATGTAACAGCCGAGATCTAATGCGTAGATATGGACTATTAGATCCTAGCCCCTACGATGAGATTTGTAACAAGGAAGCGATGATGGTGAGATGGGCCTGCAACCAGAGAGGGAAGAGCATCAGAGGACAACCCCCATCTCAATTTGTATAGGGGGAGGACCCTCTAATGCTTAAGTCGGTCGGTGCAGGAGAGGAAGGTGCATGCCTCGTATGCTTAGGGGCCATGATCCCATGAGGATAGTGATCTTCCCTTGGAGGGAAAGTTGGCCTTGCCTATAATTACTACATTGCCTTGGATTGTGGGTCACTCTTCCCCTTCTTCTTGGGAGGCAAGTGCCCTGCTTTGACTTAACATTTCTTGTTAAATGGTTAGGTGTGCGGCGTATTCTTGGGATGATGGCTTGTCAGGCCGCCAACACTAGGGACCTTACCAAGTGCCTTGCCTTGCGCTCATCAAGGGATTGGTTATTGGATCATATATATATATATATATATATATATATATATATATAGTGCTCATCAAGGGATTGGTTATTTGATCATCATATATATATATATATATATAGTGCTCATCAAGGGATTGGTTATTAGATCATCATATATATATATATATATATATATGTGTGTGTGTGTGTGTGTGTGAACATAGGAGTGGTTGGGGCCGTAAGCGGGCTACTTTAGCTAGACCACCTTTCCCCTCCTCACTTGCCCTCCCACTTCCGTATGTTTGGAAGTTGAAGTAGTTGGCTTGCCCCTGAAAAAACGTGAGTGGGATCTACGCTGATGTCTTTGAGGTGTAAGGCGTTAGGCAAAGGGATGTCACCTTAAAGTGCCTGTAGGAGATCACCTTTACTCCTAGTGCAACACATGTCATTTATAAGGGCTTGTCATGCAGTCAGGGCAGCATCACAACACCATCATGGTGCTTGAACCTAGGGCCCTTTTGAGGACCCATCACTTTTAAAGTGGTGAGATTCTTTCAAATGATCCCCTAGGTTCTACGCGTTTGATGGTAAGGGCCTTGCTTGGCCTCTATAAGAAGAGCAAGGGGGAGAAGTTGGATTTTCTCCCCTTTATCATCTTCCTCGAGCAACTTGCTCCTAACATTTGCCTCCCCCCCTAAGCTTTATGTGCGTTGGTACGAGGATCTTCTATTGAGGGAGGCCGAGCAAATTTGTAAGTGGGTGAATCTTGAGTCTACTCCTTTCAAATTGATCCTACCATCTTCAGTTTCTTCCTCCCTTTCGTCCTCTTGGATAAGGGGCTTTATTTCCTTATTAGACCCTTCTAGAACCTACTTTTCCTCTTCTTTTTCTGGGATCCCTGATCTTTGCCCAACCAGGCTTTTGAAGGGGAAGCCTCTTCTAGTTCTTAGGGCCTCGTGGCCAAGTGACCTCTTGATTTGGCTCAATCCAGTTGAAGCACCATAAAACCTAGGGAGCTTGATGAACTCGTGAAGAAGTATAGGGTACCTTATGCATATACTTCGGTTGCATCATGGTTTACTGGTTGGCTCCATTCCATGGCCCAAACTCTTTCGTTGCTTATGATGAGATATTCATCGCCAAATTTCAGCCTCTAGTTCACTATTTTTGTAACGACATGTCACCCTATAATCGGAAACCCGATTACTAAATGGGTATCGGATCATTATCTATGGGTTCATACCTGGATCTCATACAACACGTTTGGAAAAGTAAGTGTTAAACAAGGCTAAATATAACAATCTCACGGACTTCAAGGAAAGTACAAGTGCGCAAGAAGTAAATTAATAATGTCCATATACAGTCCAACAATAATTACATGGTCCAAAGAATTAAATATGTACAAGCAGAAGCAAAGTACAACAACATTAAGGCATACCCCAGAACTGAGATAGTTGATGGCCCGCACACCAAGGAGAACACCACACGCCGTCACTCGCCAAGAAGTCCACACCTGAAACTGCAGGGAGTGAGCCACACCAGAATTGGGCTCAGTAAGGATCATCCGATCCTCGCCTCCCACAACCACACACACAAGTGCAGCAATACGAAAATGAAGGCAATTTAATTAAAGCAGTAAACACAGTTTCTAAATTCCGATATGAGACATATGCATCCGTAATGCAACAGGCACAGTTCTAAGCAATTCAAGTAACCCAACTCAACACCACAGTTCGTAACCAAAAATATGGCTAAACACTCAAACCACACTGTCGACCGCGTACAAACGGCACCTCACAACACCACCAACACCACCAACACCCACGCCTGTCCACCCCTACGATGTTCCGGGCACCGTAGGGTGAGGCAGTGAGTCAAACTAGGACTAACTGGGACTAGTGAACCACCACTACCCAGTTACATGTGTACACAAGCAGTCTAGACCACTGTCCTATCGATCGGACTTCCCTTAACGCTAGGCCTAGGCGCTTCACGAGGGCCCTGGGGACCGGCGAAACCCCTTCAAGCCGAAACTATAGGGACTATCCGTAACCCTAACCTCCCGGGTCACATCAGGCCAAAGGGCGAAGGGTACCACTCGTAACCTCGATATCTCAGGTTACATTAGGCCCAGTGGCGAAAGGGTAAACTCCAGCAGCACCACACCCGGCTCCACAGTAAGAAACATGCCGGAAACTGCCACGACAAACTAGGTAAACACCGACCCGCTGGGACGAAACAGCAACCCCTCGGATAGCACGCTGGCTACTCCGACCTGACCGGCTCAAAGTGGTTCTGCTTTCCCCAGCCATAAGTAAAACACTAACATGTACCCCTTCCACACCGGTACGGCAATAATTCCACAGAGACACCGTGTCCCTCCCACACCGACACAAGGTGTCAAACGCAAACCACAATCGCATAAACACATGCACACACAATGTGATTCCGATTATACATAAATCCTCGGCCTCGATGTACAATTTCAAGCATGCATTTAATGAGGTTCTGTCTTGAATCGCGTCGCCCATGGCCGACGTTATTCAAGACCACTAAACTGGTTCATAGGAAAACTGGCCTCAGAATATGGCCTAAAACACGTCGTCCCTGAAAGCCGCCCTTTGAAAGGCGTCGCTGTCTCTGGATGTGATTCAAAACAGAACTCTTTTCTCACAGAAACCGCTTCCGGGATGAATTTGGCCTAAATGGTGTCGTCCTATCAAGACGCCATTTAGAGCCAAATTCCTGGTTCCCTTAAACCTGTAACGACCCGCCACCCTATAATCGGGGATCCGATTACTAAATGGGTACCGAATCATTAATTTGGAACCAAACCAGGATCTAATTAAGTCTGGGAGATAAATAATAAACTAAGCTAAACATTCACATCGCATTGAATTGAAATGAAAGTGCAGGAATTAAAAATTATTACAATGCGACTCGATACAGCAAATAATTACATACTCCAACAGAAAGGAAATAATTAAACGTACAGGCCAGAAATAAAATAACAACTACGTCGGGGCATACCCCGGAATAACCGCTGACGGTGCTCAACACACGGCCGCACTCTCCTCGCTAGGTCTGCCGGGAGTCCTCACCTGAAAACCGCAGGGGTGAGTCTCAAAGATAAGACTCAGTAGGGATCCTTCGATCCCCACTGCCCACGCACACACCCACAAGTGCAAAGTACAGCTAACGGTAAAGTGATAAGCACAGGAGGTATAATTCCTAATTCTTAACGTGAAATCGCATGCAGTCGAAATATAATAAACATGCATATTATAAATCAGCCGACTAGGGAACCCACAACTATCGTCTCGATAGAACTCGCTAACCACACAACAACGGTGGAAAAAACCTCGACCCGTTGAGACCAAGCAGTAACCCCTCGGATAGCACACTAGCTACTCCGGCCCAACTGGCTCAGGTGGTTACTCCTTCCTTCAGCATGAGTGACTCTCCGAATGTACCACTCCGACACCGGTACTAGCTGACCCCGGGGTTCACCAGGTGACCCTCTCTCACTAGGCGCCACCCCGCCCACGCCCCCACCGGCGCTGTGCTCACGCCCCCACCAGCACAGGGTGATAAAGCGCTACAATGTCACTCCAGGTCCACAGTAACACAAAACACCAAACCCGGCACAGTGCGATCCGGTCACGTGAAAAGCCCGCAATCGCACGACACACAACGCAATGTCATCCGGTTATGAAGGATCCATCATTATCGAGCGCACTAAAGCATGCATTAATCCACTATCTAGCAGTATGAACACGTTTTACTGGCATGAATTAGTGTTGTTCTGTCTTGAATCGCGTCACCCAAGACCGACGCCATTCAAGCTCCATGTACTGCTTTATGTAAAATTACTGTCTTCAGAATCAGGCCTTAAAAGGCGTCGACACCAGTGGTCGCCTTTTGAAAGGCGTCGACATCCTCAGACGCCATTTAGCACAGAAATCCAGGAATTCCAGAAAACATTACCCAGGGGATTTCTGCCTTAAAAGGCGTCATGGCTACCCGACGCTATTCAAATAGTGTCGCCCACCCATGACGTCTTTTAGGCCCAGAATCCCCGAACCGGCAGACTCTCAGCAAGGTGATTCCTGCCTAAAAGGCGTCGCGATAGCCCGACGCCTTTCAAAAAGGCGTCGCCCATGCACGACGTCTTTCAACCCCAGGAACCAGAGTCTGCATGAGCCCGAGGGCTCCCTTTCCAACCCCCAACAACCCCCAAATCACTCAAAAACGGAGGAGAAAGAGGGGCAATTCAATCCACAGGAAATCACATTCATAGGAATCCCCCATATCATCAAGAAGAACTCCTAAACATGCTCGTTCTACCCCCCAAAACCAAAGATCCATAACAAGCTCAAACGGGGAAAACATAGTTTGAACACAATACTATGGGAACCGTCACCCCACCGGATACTTGAACGCCTCCGAGCTTCAAGCCGTCCACCCGTCTCGCCCCACGCCGCCGCCGGTACCGCCGTGGTCGTCCTTACTCCACCGTGACGTCGGCCGCCGTCCGGAGAGTAAAACGCCGCAGTGGAAGTGGAGGTGGTAGTGGTAGGAGCTAGGTAGAGGATGGAGTGGAGAGAAAGATGAAATGGTGGGAGGAAAAGAGGGAGGAGGAATCGCTGCCGAGTTCGCCAGAAGGGAAGGTGAGAAAGAGAGAAGGAAGGAAAAAATGAAGGAAAGAAAGAGGGCTCGCGGGGTTAACCAGAGACTGGCTAAAACGCGTCGACATCTACGGACGCCTATCAGGTGACGTGACGGCTGCTCTGACAAGATTCTGAAACGCGTCGTTCAAGGCAGACGCCGTTCAGACGACTTGTCAGGGCCGTACTCTGACAATCCCAGAGTCGCAGTCTGAAAGGCGTCGACACACGTGGACGCCGTTCAGGCGACACGACAGGGCCGTACTCTCGCGGCCCAAAGCCAACCCACGTGGCACCCACGTGGCAGGACCTGAAACGCGTCTGCAACGGTGGACGCCGTTCAAAACGCGTCTCGATGTCCTGACGCGAATCGTCACAAAACCTCAGCCCTCACTAAGGTCAGAACTACAGGGTCCGACCCCGAAAACCGGATCCGAAAGTCTCGATCCTTACAAAACCTCTCCCCCAAAATTACCCCAAAAAAATACCCAAAGTAGAAAATGACGGGGAGAATCCAATTTAGTACTTGGAACATACTAATTCCCATTTCATAAAAATGACCATTGTCATTTAAAAGCCCCTTAAACATGCTCATTCTACCCAATTCTCTTCACACGTCGCATGCTTCAAATAGGAAAACATGGATTAAAACAACCAAATCACATATAAGGATTGTCCCCCTACCGGTCACTTGAACTCCTCCTAGCTCTATGCCACCGAACCGCCGCACCACAAACCACCGCCGGTACTGCCGTGGACGCCGTCACTTCGCCGGAATGTCGGCCGCCTCCCGGAGAATGAAATGCTACGGAGGAGGTGGTGGTGGTAGTGGTGAGAGGTAGAGAGGTGTTGGAGTGGTGGAAGAGGAAGAAGGGGAAAGAGAAAGGGAAGGGGGAAATGGAGAGGATCGGAGAAAGGGAAGAGAGAGAGTGAGAAGGAGAGAATGAGAGAAAGGCGGAAAGGTTCGGGGTGTAAACTTAAACAGGTTAAATTGCGTCATCCTGGACAGACGCCTTTCAGGTGACAAGACCGAGGCCGTACTCTTGCGACCCGAAACTGGCCCACGTAACACCGACGTAGCATACTCTAAAACGTGTCCTCCTATCAGGACGCCGTTTAAACTGCATCTCGCAAGCTCGACGTGATAAAGAACCTATGCCCCAGCCCCTATAAGCGCCCAAACCAAGGGGTCCGGCTCTAAAGCCGACCCAATAACTGTACGCGAAACCTCAATCCTTACAATTTTGTCCAAAACCTTCAAAAGTAGTATGCTCTCGCTCCTACTTAGCTAGTCTCGAATGCCTAGGTTTACATCTTTGGCTTCCTCCTTGCTTGCCATGATCGGGCACCATATCCATTTAATCCTATTACGCCCCTGATTTGGTTCAGTCATTTGAACTCATTTTGGATTCAAGCTACGTAACTATAAAATCAAAAAACATACAAATCGAACATGAATGATAAGAGATAAATAACCAAAACAATAAACATGCTATTTACTATCACAATAAATAGGATTTTCATTGCCAATACCATAGTTTTACAAAACATATTATCAATTTCAGGATCCTCACAATACATCAAATATCTAATGAAACTAAAATCACTCAACTCACTAAATAAATAGAAAAGTACATATCGCTTTCAATCCTACTATATCAATATACTAAAATAGAAAAATCAAATCCAAACTAGATAACTTACTCAAAATCCAAGTAAAATCCTCAAGGTAAATCATCCTCGAGTCCTAACTCCCCTTCTTCAGACTCTGAAAAATGTTTAAGAGACTTTATGAGTACAACCACCTAGTAGACTGTTACACCCTACATCTCAAACCCATTAATTTATTAATGGGCCAAGGTTAATTAAGTCCAATTAAATTTAGATAAGTCTAATTAAGTCAATTAATAGGTCAAAATGATTTAAACCTTATTTAATATTTATTTAATAATAAAATAATATATTTAAAATAGGTAAGTCATTAGTTAATTCAAAATAAGTCCATTAGTGATCCAATTAGGAAACTAGTTGGTTTCCAACACTTTAGTCAAATTTTGGGTTCTGAAAACTATGTGGCAGTAACATATAGGAGATGTGATAATGTTACGCACAAAATTCTAAAATTTGTATAGTACATATGGTTGGAAAGAGGATACAAAGGACTATAATTTTTTCCAAAAGACTTTTAACTAATTCAGTTGTTAGAGTGGTCGAAATGGAGTAGTTTTAGATCAAGAAACTCACTGTGTGCAAAAATCTGGATCCTAGTTGTAAGTGGACTCACTTTAATTATTGGCCAAGACTCCATCTATTGGAGTCCGACCCTGCAATCAAGAGAACTTAATTTAAGTAGTATTAGGAAGGGAAAGATATATAAATAAGGCTATGAGGTCGTGCATAAGCTCTCTTGTACGTAGCTTTAATTCTAGAGTAAGTAACATGGTGTTCTTCTTCAAGAACTAGAAGAATTTTTAATTTAATTTTCTGGGGCTTGGTTCTAATGGATGAATTGCGTTTTTGGGTGATTAGAGAACGTGTAAAAGGCTCTAGAATAAGAGGGATCTATGGCTAGAGCTTAAGGATCTGCTTAGAGAAGATTGGTTGTTCTTCCTTCAAGAGGTAGGTGATGATAGCGTATTAAGTTGGCATTACTATCTGCATTAGCCAATATGCATCCAGTGTTTCATGTCTCTATGCTCAGTAAGTACATATCAGATCTGTAACAACCCGCCACCCTATAATCGAGGATCCGATTACTAAATAGGTACCGAATCATTAAATTTGGAGCCAAACCAGGATCTCGATAAGTCTGGGAAATAAATGATAAACTAAGCTAAACATCCACATCACATCGAATTGTGAAAGAAGTGCAGAAATTAAAAATTATTACCATTCGACTTGACTCAGCAATTAATTACATATTCCAACAAAAAGGAAATAATTAAGCGTACAGGTCAGAAAAGAAAATAACAACTACATCGAGGCATACCACGGAACAGCGACTGCTGGCGTACAACCCAAGGCAACACTCTCCTCGCTACGTGATAATTACATATTTTTTAGCATTAATTAATTAAAATTATACATTACACTCATGATTTTATGTGATCATAGATAATTTTGTACACTTTCCAATGACACCAATTTTGTTGAATTCCGAGTTAAAAATATCGTCATTTCGTGTGAGAAACTGAGTGTAGCGCATTTGTGGGTTTTTGGCAAAGCCGGGATATGTAATAATTTTATTTGAACATAATTGTTCTTATGTTCACCACAGAAATCTGATTTTAAATTATTTTGTATGAATAGGATATAAAGAACATGTGGCGTAGTTGGTTGGACTAGTTGGTGCCTGTTGGAGTGACCCGAGCTCAAATCCCAGGAATAACGTTTATTTTTGTGCACGGGATAAATGTAAAGGCATTTTGGGTAAGAAAATCAATAAGAAGGATGCCCTAACTTTTTCTCCAAGGAAGCCACAAGGGGCAGCCGCCAGCCCTCTTTTACCCTTTCCTTTTCTCTCTCCTTCTCTTTTTAAAAGATCCAAACCCTTCTTTATTTTTAACTTCTTTTTCTCCCTCCTTCCATCTCTCACTTTTTTTCCCTCTCTGCTACACTACCGTGGTACTGTAGCACCCCCCTCTCTCTTTCTAGCTTTGTTCTCTCTCTCTCTCTCTCTCTCTCTCTCTCTCTCTCTCTCTCTCTACATCTCTTTCAAACCAGCGGCTGCTAGGGGCTGGAGGTGGACTCGAGGCACTGCAACTGACCATTGGAAGGAGTCCAGAGCTACCAAGGATCCACGCGAAGGGCGACGACGGCTGCAAGCACCAGTTTTCTCTCTCCATCGCCTCTCTCTCTAGTTTTTGAGTTCTCCATGTTACACTATAGTTCGAATATTTTCTGTAAAATTTTCCTTATGAAAGTCATGTTATTGTTTTATTTTAAATATCTCTGTAAAATTTTATATAGTTTTGTTAACGAATGACAGTAGCTCCTTTGAAAAAAGTTATCTTTTCTCCCTCTTTTTGTTCTAAACCTTTTATTTTTTCTTCTGTTGACACTGCTCAAACTTTATATTCAACTTTTAATTAGTATTTTAGAGGTAGTCTTAGTTCAGTAGACGGTCTGATTATTCTTTTTTAGGGGTGCTCCTTTTGTAAGTTTATAGCCAGTCCGATTAGTTTCAATTGTTATTTATTAAATCATCATGCTCCATTTTCTTTATTCTCTATTTTTCCTCTAAAAATATACAAAGTTTTCAAATTTAAAAATCTATTTCCCTGTGGATTTGACTCAGACTCACCATTGCTATTGTTAAAAATTCAATTTGAATGAGCTGATTAATTTAGATTGTTAGCTTTGATTTTTAACGACACAATCTTAAGCTATCAATTTTTGGCGCCGTTGCCGGAGAATTAGATTTTTAGTTTTGATAATTTTGGATTCATTGTAAATATCCATGCTAACACTTTTTCTTTTTCTTTTGTAGGTATCAAAAAAAAAAAAAGGTGAGAATTGAAAAAAAAAACAAAAGGGAAATAAAAATCTTCCCCTGCTGGTGAGTTTGTTCCAACTTGCCTTTCTTTTTAATTTCCTTTTTAGTTAGTTTCCTAACATAGTTAACTTTCCATTAATTAAAAAAAAATTATAAGGAATCCAAATAAATAAAAATCTTCATTCTAAGATTAGAAATTGTCTATATTTAGGTCATGCATCATTTAGGATTGCATTTTTAGATTGTTTCCTTTCTTGTAACTTTCCATTTTGTTGAAGATTGTGGGGGACAAGGTGAGATTTCTACCATCCTTAAACACCATGTTCATGCATTTCCATGATTGCATAGAACCCATTGTTTGAATTGGTTGTGCACTTCACATAAAAATATCTTAAGGGCAAGTCTATTAACAAAATAAGGTGGAGATTTGATTACCCTTGGCCCAAAAACAACCATCCCTTGCACTCTTTCACTAACCCAAGCCCATTAAAAGTGATTAGGAATTCAATCTATGGTTCATAATGAGATTTGGGCTTAGCTTGAGCCCACTATCACTTTTGGAGACCGGTGTCTAAGGCTAGAGGTCAAATGGCAAATGCCTAAGTGGGTCGGTGGTTCTTTAATTAGGTCCCTACGAAAGTAGGGGGAGCCTCCCACCACCCTACCTCTTACCTGGCCAATTGATAATTATGAGGGTGGACTTGAATTAAACCTAGATTAATTTGTGAGAAACACATCATGTAGGCTAGTTTAACCATAGTTGTCTTAGGAATAATTGTGTGCTAACTTGTTTCCGCCATAATTATCAAAAAAAAAAAAAAGATTTTCAACATGGAGTGGACTCAAATGAACTAATTTCTTGGCCCATGTCTTAATACCATCACACCTTTCCCTCCACCACCTAATATGGATTTGGCTTACATATTAGATAAGCTAGACAACTTGGCCCACACAATTGATCAATTTCTAGTTTTGAACCCAGAACCGTCCTCATCTCCCATACAATCATATACCTATCAAGAGAGATGCCCCATTTGGGCCAATCAGGACTATTATGATACCCAACCTACTCTTCAATTTCCACCTCACCAGGCCCAAGCTCCAAGTCTAGCTATCCAAGGCTTCTCAGATTATGCCCAATTCCAAGTCTACTCTAGTGGTTTGGCCCACAATCATGGACACTCTGATTATCCATTGTCCGCAAGCTCTTGTCCACCTTGCTTTCAATCAGATTATTCGACATATTCTTATTCTTCGTAATCTGATTATCAGTCCAGTTATCCACATCCTCAGGATGATCAATTCATGCAACTGGAACAAATAGTCTTGGCCCAACAACAAACCATTAGTAGAATGCAGGCCCTAGTTGACTGTTTGACTGAAACTAATCTAAGGATGGATTTAGAAGAAGTGCTTAGCAAGCCTATTGAAAATCTGCAATCTTTTTCACCTGATTTTGACCAACAAATCAACTCACAAATTCAACTTGAAATCGCTCAACCCAGAAATGGTCACATCATGCCTGATCTTGAAAACGGAGAGAATCTTAAGGAGTTGTATCAAGTGAGAATAGGGAATGCTAGCATGAATCAATCTATGAAAAATCATGAGACTGGTCAACAAGATGCATCCATGATCATACCTGTTTGTCCTGAGGAAAGCTTAAGTGATAGAAAAGGAGAAGGGGAAGTGAATGATCTTTTAGAGGTTAATTCGGACCTTGAGCACTTTATGTTCTCCACAGCGGAAGTAAATACACATACTAGTCCGAACCTCGAATATTTTTCTTCCCAATAGAGAAAGTGGATAATTTGGAAGAGTTAGTTGAAAGAGAGAATATGGAGAACCCTCAGACTGAACAACAAGGCGAATCCACGATCACACCTATTTCTCCTGAGAAGTGCTTGAAGGAAAAAGGAGAAGGAGAAGTGAGTGATTTGCGTGATATTGATCCGGACTTTGAACACTTTCTATTTTCCAAAGAGTAATTAAATACACACATTAGTCTGGATCTTAAATATTTCTTATTCCCAGTGGAGAAAGTGGATAATTTTGAGGAGTTGTATCAGGAGTAAACTCAATCCATAGACCTGGATAATCATCAGGTATAGCCTATGGAGGGTAAGTTGGGGGGAGATGACGGGGATGAGAAGGAGTCTAGTGAGAACCTGAGCATGTGCCTACCCATTATTCCCTCCCCGAGTGTTAGAGAATCTAAGCCTAATAGCCTCCAAAAGCTGGCCCGACTCAAGGAGATGATGGAATTATTGGGCCAAGTCCACATCAACAGCCATTTTCTCAAAGAAACTCAATGTGTTACCCAACTCAATTCTTACAATATCGATAGCATCAATCTTTACTAGATTTTATTGAAATTTAAGGCCAAACTGAACCTGTTCTCAGTCTCTATCTTTGAGAAATTTGGAATCCACAAATTAAAGCGCACGTCGGTTGCTTTGCAGTCAATTGATCATTTCATTAAACAGCCACACGACATGATCCAAGATACTCTTATTTAGGTGGATAGGAGCCACATATTTACTAATTTCTCCATCTTCAACATTGGATCATCCCCTACATTGAATCAATGCCCCATCATTCTAAGAACTTTTGATCTTTTTATCGAGGATCAAGTCCTTCAATTTAGTCAAGAAAAAGAAGCGGGGTACGTGGTTGACATGGCCTATGAATCAAGTAGAACCAATATCCCATTGACCATGTTGAAAAATTATTTTCTCTGGAACCTCAATGATAACATTATGAGTCATCAGCTACATGCAATGCTGAGTGCACTCCAACCAACAAACTTCAAAATGCATGCACTGAAATTTGTGCTAGTAGGCATTGGATAGTGTTCACATTGCGTCTGGCTGAAGACGTTAAACTTATCGCTTATTGGGAGGCAACCCAAAGTTGTTAGATTAATTTAATACGTCATTTTTTTTTATTTTCTTTATAGGTGGCAGTTATCTTGGACGTAAAGTGGATGAAAAATCGTTGACACCCTAGGTTGTATATCTCCTTCCCTGACTCTTTTTGGCTGTAACTCTTTCATATTTCTTATGCCATTGAGGACAATGTCATTTAAGTTGGGGGAAGCAACTATTTTGTGCATGATTGTTAAATCTTTCGAAGAAAGTTTATGTTTTTCATAGATAAAAATGTTCAAAAGTTTTCAAAAATTCTTTTTCACACCCCACTTAAGCTTTCATAAAATCATGCTTGATTAAGGGATCTCTAAACAAATCAATTTTGTGTTAGTCAGTTAGACAAAGCTTAAGAGGTTCGAAATATTCCCCACTCCATAAGGAGCCACGACATGGATGATTTTCACACACACACGACAATTTAAAGTGAGTGGAAGACCTTGAAAGTGTAAAATTGCTGGAATTAACCTAAAGGATACCTATTCTGTTTTTTTTCTTTGGGTTGAACGAAAGGAAGGTCGGGATTCGTAATAGGGGATCAAACCACTCAACACTTAAGGAGGCGGTCAGCAAAAAGGGAGAATTGTAAGCATGTAAACTAAGTGACAAATAGCAAAAATGCTTTGAAAGAGCCAAAGGAAGGCAGGTGGCAAAAAGTACGTACCTCCCATCGGGCAAATTAAACAGAGTGGCAAAAAGTACGCACTCTCAAAGGCAAAGAGAGCAATTAAATAAAAAAAAAAGCCGCTAATTTAAAAGTCCCTCATATCAAATTAAGACCAAGTCCTGAAAGTGTTGAGTTAGGGCGAGAGCTGAAAAGCGATCCTTACCGTCTGATTAGGAAACTTCTTTTTCTCTTCCCTTATCTAAGTAGTTTTACCCCAAGGGTCAGTAAAGGCGATGATATACTAAAAATGGTGGAAATGAACTTTAAATCATGTCATCTTTATACACAATCACTTATCGGAACCCCAAATGTAGTAAGAAAAATGAGAACTTTAACTTAACTAAATGACTATCATATAATTATTTATGACAGATAACCTTTAAATGAAGCATGAATTTTAAAGATCATTGTAGTCCTAATGTTTCATTATTTGCATTGCTAAGGGACTAGCAATGATGAAGTTGGGAGTGTGATAATTACATATTTTTTAGCATTAATTAATTAAAATTATACATTACACTCACGATTTTATGTGATGATAGATAATTTTGTACACTTTTCAACGACACCAATTTTGTTGAATTCCGAGTTAAAAATATCGTCATTTCATGTGAAAAATTGAGTGTAGCGCATTTGTGGGTTTTCGACAAAGCCAGGATATGTAATAATTTTATTTGAACATAATTGTTATTTTGTTCACCACAGAAATCTAATTTTAAATTATTTTGTGTGAACATGACATAAAGAACACGTGGCGCAGTTGGTTGGACTAGTTGGTGCCCATTGGAATGACCCGAGTTCAAATCCCGGTACACAATCTCTCTCTCTTTCTACATCTCTTTCAAACCAGTGGCTACTAGGGGCTGGAGGTGGACTTGAGGCACTGCAACTGACCATTGGAAGGAGTCCAGGACTGCCAAGGATCCACGCGAAGGGCGACGACAGCTGCAAGCACCAGTTTTCTCTCTCCATCGCCTCTCTCTAGTTTTTGAGTTCTCCATGTTACACTATAGTTCGAATATTTTATGTAAACTTTTCCTTATGAAAGTTATGTTATTTTTTTATTTTCAATGTATCTGTAAACTTTTATACAGTTTTGTTAACGAATGGTAGTAGATCCTTTGAAAAAAGTTATCTTTCCTCCCTCTTTTTGTTCTACAACTTTTATTTTTTCTTCTGTTGACACTACTCAAACGTTATATTCAACTTTTAATTAGTATTTTAGAGGTAGTCTTACTTTAGTAGATGGTCTTATTATTCTTGTTTAGGGGTGCTCCTTTTGTGAGTTCATAGCCAGTCCGATTAGTTTCAATTGTTATTTATTAAATCATCATGCTCCATCTTATTTCTTTTTTATTTTTCCTCTAAAAAAATCTAAAGTTTTCAACTTTAAAAATCTATTTCCCTGTGGATTCGACTCGGACTCACCATTGCTATTGTTAAAAATTCAATTTGAATCAGCCGATTAATTTAAATTGTTAGCTTTGATTTTTAACGACACAATCTTAAGCTATCACTACGCCTGCCTGGAACCCTCACCTGAAAACTGTAGGGGGTGAGTCTCATCAAAAAAGACTCAGTAGGGATCCTTCGATCCCCACCACCTACTCACACACCCACAAGTGCAATACACAAACATAGGCAATTTAACTAAATAAAGTAATAAACATAACTCCTAGATTTCGATATAAAACACATGCATTTATAACAGTAACATGCACGACTCTGAAATCACCCTACCACGGAGTCCACAACTAGCGTCTCGGCTAAACACACGAGTCACACGGCTGGACACGAAAAACACCGACCCGCTGAGACCAAACAGCAACCCCTCGGATAGCGCACTGGCTACTCCGGCTTGACCTGGCTCAAGGTGGTTCTGCTTCCCCCAGCACGAGTGACACTCCGAATGTACCACTCCCACACCAGTACTAGCTATACCCCAGGGTACACCAGGTGACCCTCTCTCTAGGCGTCACCCCACTACTCCCACACCAGCGCCGTGTCACTCCCACACCGACACAGGGTGCCTAAGCGCTAACAACTGTCACTCTAGGCCCACGATCGCACAAAACGCAACACGGTGCGATCCGATCATGTAGAAATCATCGTCCTCGAGTATATTTTCAAACATGCAATTATCCAAACTATCTAACAATGTAAACACATGTTAATTGCATGCTTTAATGAGATTATGTCTTTAATCGCGTCGCCCAAGGCCGACGTCATTCAAGACTCCTAAACTAGTTCATGTGAAAACTGGCCTCAGAAGATGGCCTAAAACGCGTCGTACAAGGTAGTCATCTTTTAAAAGGCGTCGCTGTTCCTAGTCGCCTAATCACCACATAATAAAATTAGACCTCGGGATGATCCGAACTAAAACGCGTCGTGCACGGGGGTCGCCGTTTGAATGGCGTCGCTGTCCCTGGACACTATTCAATCCAGAGACAGAGTCTGTTATCTAGGATAAATTGCGTTGTGGGTGGAAGCCGCCTTTTAAATGGTGTCGCTATCCCCAGACGCCATTTAACCCTCACAGACAGGTTCTCCCTCCGCCTCCCCCCAATTCACAAAGTGGGATTTTCTCCCCCAAAATGGCAAAAAAATGCAATAAAAATAGAGGAGTCGGAGGAGAACCCAAATACCCAATAAAAACCCACCAACCCTAATTTTGTGATATGAGCATTTTCACCCTGAAAATCGCCTAAACATGCTTGAAAGCGGAAAAATATGGTTTTAAACAAAACATTGCGAGGATCGTCACCCTACCGGTACTCGAACTCCTCTGAGCTCCAAGCCGCTGGACAGCCACGCCACGAGCCGCCGCCGGTACCGCCGTGGACACCGTTACTCAACTGGGACATCGGCGGCCATCCGGAGAGAAATGCGCCGCAGAGAATATGGTGGTGGTAGTTGTTAGTCTTAGGTGGCCTACAAGACAATATGACTTTATAAACTTGTTCATATTTATTAATATAATGACATAATATTCATTGTGTGTAAATCGTATTAATTATCGTCTCATAATAAAGTCCGTGAATATGTGCGATAGTGATCAGATTATGATGAGATCATACTAGTGAGACTGATCACTTAAACACACATATTCTTAATTGTTCCTAGTCGGAGGATATTCGAGAAGGACATCGGATATCCGGTTAGACTAGTACAAATTACTCATGCTCATGCGACGAGGGTAACTGATCTCATAGTCACTTGTGTGGAGACACTAAGGCGAATCTGTAGGTGCTCATTGGAGAATGAGTTCACTGAACTGATCCGACTGAATCGCTGGATGGTATTGTACCTCACTGTCAACCAGCTTGATTCTATTGTTGTAGTTGCGTGGATGGTCCTCGGACCTGAGACACCAAGGACACCTTGTCGGTGGACTTTTGTGTTTTAACCTTGGTTTATGAATCTCTAACCACGGGAATCTAAACAGCCAAGGATTGGGTACAGCGGAATACCCTCGAAGGGAATTGTGTGTCAATAAGGAATCATTCGCTCTCGGTACTTAGAAAGAGAATGCTCTAGGAAGGATGCGCGGATGTCCCTGGCCAAGACATACGATAATATCGGGAAAGGAGTTTTCCGATATTCATCAGCGGCATCCAATCCAAGTGAGTCGACCGATTAGGGTTTGACAGCTCGCCACACCCTGAGTTGACTCGAGAGCATTGTACGAATGAAGGATTATATCTACGCGGTAACTGTCGGCGGAAAGGTTCCAAGAGTGGGTTGCTTAACCCCGATACCTTCCGGGTTCACGCGGTATTGCTTGGCACCCAACGTGATCGGAGGCCCGGTCGAATTCGATGTGCGACATCAGTTCGATTGATTAATTAATTAATAAAGAGTTATTAATTGATTAATAAAGCCAGTGAGGAGTCACTAGGCTTATTGGGCTATTAATCGGACTGGTAATTGGGCCTAGAGGGTCACACGCAAATGATTCTCAAGGCGAGGGATAAATAAGTGGGTTTTATATAAACCGGGGGTTTTTATGAAAAACTGCGCGGTTAGTATAAAATGTAGCGAATGGGCTGAGCAGGCCAAACTGTTGCTAACCCTAGCCACCCCCTCCTTTGTTTCTCTTTCTCTCTGGCATCCCAGACATATCTGGATCCCCGGATGTGCTCCGCCGCTTCTCTGACTCCCGTTCGACGGGAAATCGTCCGTACGTTGCGGCGAACGTTGCGGCTATCGGCGGAGGTCTTGTGGCTGCGAAGAACGAGGAACGTGAGGATATCCGTCGCGAGGAGGATCACGTGGACTCCTCTAGAGGCCGGGCGCTTGCGCGACTTGCAGTGTCGCACCGACGGAACCGAATGGTTGCGGATTTGAATTCGCACACGGTGAGATTCGATAATCTGATTATCGAAGTTTTAGATTTTTCGAAATGGGAACGGATCTCCGTTTTTATTTTTATTTCCGCTCCATGGGAGATCCGGAGAAACCCGAGAACCCAACAGTGGTATCAGAGCCAGGTTCCACTATTTCTCGTCCCGTTTCGGTCTCCGAATTAATTTTTCCTTAAATTAATCCATGCACGAGTTCCGTTAATTGCAAGATCTATGTTCATACGATGAACATAAAATAATTTGATTATTTTAGTTCTGTGATTTTCGGATTTATTTGGGATATTTTTTCGTGTTCTTTATGTGATGAAGAACGGGGTTCCCACCGGCACCGTTTTGAAGATCTGGGTGGCCAAGCATGATGATTGGATCATCCTTGAGGATCCTAGATTCTGGCCGGGTACTGTGGGTACCCTTGCCGGGTGGCCATGAGGGGCTGCATAATGGTGATGAATCTTCCTCTTGTTCTCGGTTGTAAGAAAACCAGTTTTGAAAAAAGGGGGAAGAATAGGGCACTACCATCGGGCCAACAGATGTCGGGGGTTGGGTGGTGAGTCGTTGGGGCCGGGGCATCACCGGTGAGCCAACAGGCGGCGGTTGCCTGGCCACCGGCGCCCCCTGCGACCCCCCCCCCCCCCCCCCTGGTGAGTCCTACCGACGCCGAGGACGTCGCCGGCAAGGACCGGGGGGCGTCGGGCGCCGTATGCCACCTGCAACATGAGGAAAGGGGGTTGGGGTTTCTGTTTAGGGCGGGGAGCCGTCGGGTTGGGGATGAGTGGTCCGCGGCCGGTCCGACCGGCCACGGACGGACCAGGTTCCCTACTGGCCCAGGCTTGCACCTGGTTCAACCCTGGCTCAGCAAGGTCCGAGCCCAGTTCGGGTCAAATGGGCTGGGCCCATTTCTTTTAATACCCCCCCCCCCCCCCCCATTTTAAGTCCCTATCTAAACCCAATTGAACCCCATTTTTCTAATAAAACCCCTTTTGCCCATTTAATTATTAAAATTAGATTTTAATTTGATTTCAAAATTGTTTTGAAATTTAAATTATTATCAAATTTTGTTTATTTAGGCAATAGTAATTTTGGAATCATTATATTAACAAGTAAGTTGTTAATTGATTAAAATTAATTATTAATTTAAGTGTTAGATTAATAATTAATTTTAATAGACTAATTTAAATGTTAAATTAGTAATTATTAGTTAATTAGAATTGATTGTTAGTTTAATTGTTTAATTGATGATTAATTTTAATTAACTAATATAATGGTTTAATTAGATGTTATTAATTATTGATTTAAGAGTTAAATTAATAATTAATATTAATCCACTAATCTAAGAGTTAGATTAGTAGTTAACAATTCCTTTGAGTTGATTATTAGTTTAACAGTTAAATTAGAGATTAACTTTTATTAATTAACTAGTCTAATTGTTAGATTAGTAATTAATAACTTATTAGAATTGATTATTAATTTAAGTGTTAAATTATTATTAATTTTAATTTACTGATCTAAGAGTTAGATTAATAATTATTTATTAATAGTCTAATTGTTAGATTATTAATATCATTTAATCTAAATGTTAGATTATTTAATTATTAGAAGTGTTCTAATTTACATGGAATAATATGGATTTATTAATAGTCTAATTGTTAGATTATTAATATCATTTAATCTAAATGTTAGATTATTTAATTATTAGAAGTGTTCTAATTTGCATGGAATAATATGGAATTATTAATTTGGAATGTGTACACATGTGATGTGTGTTTTAATGCTTTAAGTTGCATGTTTAAGATATTAAAAAGGTTTTCGAAATTCTAATGCCAATTTTGATTGAAACCTATGCTTTCTGAAAGCCAAAGTTATTTATTTTGAAAACTCTTTTATTTTAGCCATGTGATGCGCTATATTTTGTGTGGATTATATAAAACACACCGTGGTCATGGATATGCACTTATTTTTATTATTCATATGATGAATGATGTGTGTGGATCGTAGATGTTTGAATTATGGATGTTTATTAAATGGTTAATAAATAGATATCTGCGTATCTTTCCCTCTCTCATTCTCCGATGTACTTCTACCTCCCTCTCTCTTGTACTCGCCATAAGGCTCTCTTCTAATTACATGTAATTCCAGAATTATTGTAATATGATCGAGGCAACTGAGGAAGGAGCGAGGACGATCCACAACTGCAACCAGGAAGGCGAAAAGATGAAGATCATTTGCCTATGTGTTTTCAGGTTTATCTAATATAAATGTTATGTTAGATTGTGTGTGTGTTTGACTGTTGGCTCCAGTCAAACCCACTGTGCTATCTATGACAACACTAGATATGTATGTGATGCATTGTTTTTAATATTTGATTGTGAATCAAAACAGGTATAGTATTTAGTAAATATATACGATATGTTTATATACTATCACCTAGGAGAGACCAAGATAAAAGTTATCTAAATATCCTCATATAAACTCTAAGCCATAACGCGAGTAGTTAAGAACTTACCGCGTGGTCCACCATAGTTACAATCATAGGATTTGAATCACTTTAGGCAGGTTTGTTGTGCTATCCACAAGGCCTATTTAATTGGGAGGAGAAACAGTGGCTATGACATTAGATGCCTATATGATCGGGGTAGAGGAACCATGTAGCTTTGTTGTGCTATCCACAAGGGCTGTATGCAAATCTATGCTCGTCGCATAACTATGGTTAGCTTAGACCATAATTAGTGGTTTGTTGTGCTATCCACAAAGCCATTAAATCTCTGGGGACCGAAGCTATGATCGGATATTGCAAGGAGTTGCAAGTCCCATGAGTTGGGTGCTCTTTGATTGTATTACAGTTTGTTGTGCTATCCACAAGTCTGTATTGCAAGCCATTGAGATTATGATTCCCACTAAGAGACTGTCAATGTCTCCCGTTTTGTATAACTGAGGGTTATATAGTCTGTCGAAAATTAGTTGGAGTTAAAACTTGAACAAAAGACCATGTCTTGTTTAAATTTTAAAAATTGAACATCTGTTAAATAGATATTACATATGTCCTGTAGGGAATTATGTTGTCGAATAACCCACTCCGAGGCATACTTGATGCCAAACGTTTGACTAGCCTGAACTACTCGGATTGGTCAGAAACATGAAGAATGCCTTCAGATCTGAGCATAATGGCTATGTCCTTGGAGCTGATCTTCCTGCTGAACCGGCATTGGATGCCCTTGACGTAGAGATGATAACTAATGATAAAAGATCGAAGGACAAAGGCAAAGGAGTAGTAGAAGGGTGACTGCTTCTACTGTAAGCAGAATGGTCACTAGAAGAGGATTTGCAAGGAGTTCCTCAACGATAAAGCTCATGGAAAGGTGAAGCTATCTGAAGCTTCAGATATCTATATCAACTTGTCAGTAAGAGATTCCACATCTTCGGTATTAGATACCGGATGTGCTTCTCATATCTGCCATGATGTGTAGATGATGACAAGTAAGCGCAAGCTGAGAAAAGGCGAGGTGGAACTGAGGCTAGGAAATTGCGCAAAAGTTGCGGCGATTGCTGTAGGAACAGCAAACCTCAGGCTTCCATCAGGAGATGCCTTATCATTAGAAGATTGTTATTATGTTCCTAGCATAATAAAGAACATCATATCAGTATCTTGTTTGGACAAGATAGGATATAGGTTGACTATTGAGAATAGAAGTTGTTCGATTTATTATGGTAATAAATCAATAGCTTCGGCATCTTTAGTCAACGGTCTATATCTCTTAGATGTTTCTTATTACAATCTTTACATTGGTAATGCTCTTAAGAAGAGTAAGAATTGTGTGAACCAAGCCTACATGTGGCATTGTAGACTTGGGCATAATGGTGAAAGCAGGTTGCAAAGGTTGCACAAGCATGGTTATTTAATAGTATTCGATTATGAATCGTTTGCAATATGTGAATCCTGCCTTATGAAAAATATGACAAAATCTCCATTTACTGGACATAGAGAACGTGCCAAGGACATTCTAGGATTAATACATTCAGATGTATGTGGTGTTAGTTTAGGTGGCCTACAAGCCAATCTAACAATGTAAATCTCGTTCATTATTAATAAAATGTCAAAATATTCATTATGTGTAAATCGCATTAATTATCGTTTCATAATGAAGTCCGTGAATATGTGCTATGGTGATCAGATTATGATGAGATCATACTAATGAGACTGATCACTTAAACACACATATTCTTAATCGTTCATAGTCGGAGGATATCCGAGAAGGACATCGGATATCCGGTTAGACTAGTACAGATTGCTCCTGCTCATATGATGAGGATGACTGGTCTCATAAGTCATTTGTGTGGAGACACTAAGGCGAATATGTAGGTGCTCCTTGGAGAATGAGTTCACTGAACTGATCCGATTGAATCGCTGGATGGTATTGTACCTCACTGTCAACCAGCTTGATTCTATTGTCACAGTTGCGTGGATGGTCCTCGGACCTGAGACACCAAGGACACCTTGGCGGTGGACTTCTGTACTTTGACCTTGGTCTACGAATCTCTAGTCAAAGGATTCTAATACGCCAAGGATTGGGTGCAGCGGAATACCGTCGAAGGGAATTGTGTGTCAATAAGGAATCATTCGCTCTCGGTACTTAGAGAGAGAATGCTCTAGGAAGGATGCGCGGAAGTCCCTGGCCAGGGCGGACGATAATATCGGGAAAGGAGTTTTCTGATATTCATCAGCGGCATCCAATCCAAGTGAGTCAACTGGCTAGGGTTTGACAGCTCGTCATGCCCTGAGTTGACTCGAGAGCATTGTACGAAAGAAGGATTAAATCCACGCGGTAACTGTCGACGGAAAGGTTCCAAGAGTGGGTTACTTAACCCCAAATACCTTCCGGGTTCACGCGGTGTTGCTTGGCACCCAACGTGATCTGAGGCCCGGTCGAATTTGATGTGGGACATCAATTCGATTGATTAATTGATTAATAAAGGGTTATTAATTAATTAATAAAGCCAGTGAGAAGTCACTGTGCTTACTGGGCCATTAACTGGACTGGTACTTGGGCCAAGAGGGTCACACGCAAATGATTCTCAAGGCGATGGATAAATAAGTGGGTTTTATACAAACCGGGGGTTTTTGTGAAAAACCGCGCGGTTAGTATAAAACATAGCAAACGGGCTGAGCAGGCCAAGCTGCTGCTAACCCTAGCCACCCCTCCTCGTTTTCTGTCTTCCTCTGGAGTCCAGGTAGATCCAGATCTGCTCCGCCGCTTCTCCGAATCCCGTTCGACGGGAAATCGTCCGCGCACTGCGGCGATCATTGCGGCGACCAGCGGAGGCTTCGCGGGCTGCGAAGAACGACGAACGCGAGGATATCCGTCGCGGGGAGGATCGCGTGGACTTCGCTAGAGGCCGGGCGCTTGCGCGGCTTGCGGTGTCGCACCGACGGAACCGAACGGCTGCGGATTCGAATCCGCACACGGTGAGAAAAGATAATCCGATTATCTCGTTTTAGTCTCCGAAACGGGAACGGATCGCCTTAAATATTTTTTGTTTTCCGCTGCGTGAGCGATCCGGAGAAACCGAGAAAAACCAACATGTGGTCCAATGTCCACCCAAGCCAAAGGTGGCTTCTCGTACTTCATCACGTTCATCGACGACTTTTCAAGATTCGGCTATGTGTACTTAATGAAGTACGAGTCGGAAGCATTTGAGAAGTTCAAGGAGTTCAAGAATGAGGTAGAGAAGCAGTTATGAAAGAGTATTAAAGCTCTTCGATCAGATCGAGAAGGAGAATACTTGAGTACCAATTTCTTACAATTCTTAAAGGATAATGGTATCATTTCTCAGCTAACCTCTCCATATACACCACAGATGAATGGTGTATCAGAAAGAAGGAATTGCACCTTGTTGGACATAGTGTGATCCATGATGAGCTTTTCGGGATTACTAGTGTCTTTCTGGGGGTATGCTCTAGAATCAGTAGCATACCTACTCAACAAAGTACCCAGCAAGTCTGTGGCCTCTACTCCATATGAGATATGGAAAGGTAGGAAACTAGAATTTAAACATGTTAAAGTCTGGGGTTGTAACGACCCGCCACCCTATGATCGGAGACCCGATCACTAAATGGACGTCGAATCATTATCCAACGGTCTCACACCCGGATCTCATACACACATCTGGAGGAGTAAGCATTAAACAAGATTAAATATAACATTTCACACGGACTACAAGGAAGTACAGTATGCAGGAAGTAAAGTAATAATGTCCGTCCACAGTCCAACAATAATTACATGGTCCCACAAATTAAAGAAGTACAGGCAGAAGTAAAGTACAACAACATCGGGGCATACCCCGGAACTGAGATAGCTGCTGGTCCGTACACCAAGGAGAACACCACGCGCCGCCACTCGCCACGAGGTCCACACCTGAAAACCGCAGGGAGTGAGCCACACCAGAACTGGGCTCAGTAGGGATCATCCGATCCCTTGCCTCCCACTCACACACCCACAAGTGCAATTACACAGGTACATAGGAACAAGATAAGTAAAGCTGTAACACAGTTCTCCTAAATTCTCGATATAAATCACATGCATTTGGAATATAACACGTATATCTCAGAAATCATTCTAGCAAGGAACCTTCTAGCAAGGAACCTACAACTCGCGTCTCGGTAAAACGTGTCAACCACGTCTCCGAAAGTAGGAAACACCGACCCGCTGAGACCAAACAGTAACCCCTCGGATAGCACGCTGGCTACCTTGGCGGCTACTCCTTCCCCCAGCAAACACCGACCCGCTGAGACCAAACAGTAACCCCTCGGATAGCACGCTGGCTACTCCGGCCCAACTGGCTCAGGTGGTTACTCCTTCCCCCAGCACGAGTGACACTCCAAAGGTACCTCTCCGACACCGGTACAAGCTAGCTAACCCCGGGGTTCACCAGGTGACCCTCTCTACTAGGCGTCACCCCGCCACTGCTCCCGTCAGCGCTGTGTCCCTCCGCACCGACACAGGGTGTAGAACGCTACAACTGTCACTCTAGGTCCACCGAAACAGAAAACATGGCACGGTGCGATCCGGTCACGGAAGAAGTCCACGATCGCACGACACACAACGCAGTGCCATCCGGTCACGAAGAGTTCATCACATCGAGTATTCTAACATCATGCATTAACCGACTATCTAGCAGGGTAAATACATTTTACTGGCACGGATTAGTGTGGTTCGGTCTTGAATCGCGTCGCCCAAGGCCGACGCCATTCAAGCACCCTAAACTGGTTCATGAAATACTGGCCTCAGAATCTGGCCTAAAAGGCGTCGACACCAGTGGTCGCCTTTTAAAAGGCGTCAACATCCTTAGACGCCGTTCACACCGAAAATCCAGGAATTCCAGAAAACATTAATCGAGGGATTTCTGCCTTAAAAGGCGTCATGGTGGCTCGACGCTATTCCAAACCGCGTCGCCCACCCATGACGTCTTTTAGTCCCAGAATCCTCGAACTGAGTCCCTCAGTCGAGGGTGATTTCCTGCCTAAATGGCGTCATGATGTCCCGACGTCCTTCTGAAAGGCGTCGACCATCCGTGACGTCATTTAGCGTCAGAATCCTTAACTCTTGAAACCTCGAACAAGGAGATTTCTGTCCTAAAAGGCGTCGTACTGCCCTGACGTCCTTCTGAAAGGCGTCGACCAGGCACGACGCCGTTTAGCGCCAGAAACCTGATTCCCTGGTTCGATCCGAGGGTTTTTCCCTTAACCCCGAATACCCCGAAAAAGCCCCAAAACAGAAGGGGAGGAAAAGAAGTTCATCCACTACAAGTATGCTACAAATTCACATTCACGAGCACGGTCATACCCACAAGAACACCCCCTAAACATGCTCAATCTAACCCAAAACACGTCATATCATGCCTAGGAAAACACGAGCAACACATGCAAGGTTCGTCCCCCTACCGGTTACTTGAACTCCTCCTGGCTCCGTGTCGCCGAACCGCCGCACCGCAGACCGCCGCCGGTACCCCCGAGAACGTCGCCACTCCGCCGGGACGTCGGCCGCCGTCCGGAGAATGGAACGCCACGAAGGAAGTGGTGGTGGCAGAGGTGAGAGGTAGGGAGGCGTTGGAGTGGTGGAAGAGGAAGAAGAGGAAGGGAAAGGGGAAGAGTGGGATCGGAGGAGGCGGAGAGGGAGAGGAGAGAGAGTGAAAGGGTGAGAATGAGGGAAAGAAAGGAGGGCTCGCGGGGTCAATCAGAAACTGCCTAAAACGCGTCGAGCGAGAGAGACGCCTATCAGATGACAAGACGGACCGTACTGACAGCTCTCTGAAATGCGTCGACCACCACGGACGCCGTTCAGCTGACAAGTCAGGCACCGTACACTGACACCGCAGGGTCGCAGTCTGAATCGTGTCGTCCATCATGGACGCCGTTCAGACGACGAGACAGGGGCCGTACTCTCGCTGTCCAAAACCCGTCCACGTGGCGCCCACGTGGCACAACAGCAACAGACGTAAATGGCGTCCACACAACCTGACGCCTTTTGAAAGGCGTCGAGCAGTGCTGACGTCATTCAGTCAGAAATCTCGAGACCCCTCAGGGCCTAATCCAGGGGATCTGGCCCGAAACCGACCCGAACACTGAACCCGAAACCTCAGTCCTTACAGGGGTTGTCCTGCTCATGTAAAGAGGCATGATCCAAACAAGCTGGAATCACGAATTGATAAATGCAGGTTTGTGGGATATCCAAAGGAAACTTTTGGATACTATTTTTACCATCTTGGTGAACAAAAGGTGTTTGTCATCAGGAAAGCTGTCTTCCTAGAAGAGGAATACCTTCTACAGGAGGACAGTGGGAGTAAAATAGTACTGGAAGAGGTTCCAGATCCCCAAACAGCTGCATTATCATTAGATGAGATATCAGTTCCTGAATTTGTTCAGGTATGCACAGATGAGCCTCGTAGATCTGGTAGATTACCTAGACCACCCGAACGATATGTGGGACATATCGCTGAAGGTGAGTATAAGGTAGAATATAATGAGGATGATGATCCTAAAACCTACCAGGAGGCCATAGAAGGCCCAGAAGCTGGGAAATGGCGAGAAGCTATGAACTCAGAAATCCAGTCCATGTACACCAACCAAGTTTGGAACTTGGAGGACTTTCCCGAGGGTATTGTACCCATCGAATGCAAGTGGATCTTTAAGAGAAAGATCAGTGCTGATGGACGGATCGATACTTATAAGGTAAGGTTGGTGGCAAAGGGATATCGTCAAAGACAAGGAATTGACTATGACGAGACTTTCTCACCAGTTGCTATGATAAAGTCGATCAGAGTTCTACTCGCCATTGCTGCACATTTTGATTATGAAATCTGGCAGATGGATGTGAAGACTGCCTTCCTCAATGGTAACCTTGAGGAAGAGGTGTATATGATACAACTAGAAGGTTTCACATCCAACGAATCTCCAGATAAAGTGTGCAAGCTTCAGAGGTCCATTTATGGACTGAAGCAAGCTTCCCGAAGCTGGAACATAAGATTTGACGAGGCTGTCAAGTCTTATGACTTCATTAAGAATGAAGATGAGCCTTGTGTGTACAAGAAGACCAGTGGGAGCGCGCTCACCTTCTTAGTTCTTTACGTAGATGACATACTACTCATTGGGAAAAATGTAGCTATGATGTCATCAGTAAAGATCTGGCTATTGAAAAACTTCTTCATAAAGGATTTGGGAGAAGCATCCTACGTATTGGGAATACGGATCTATAGAGAAAGATCAAAGAGGATGCTTGGAATGACCCAATCCTTGTACATAGATACCATAGTCAAAAGGTTTGGCATGGAAAATTCCAAAAAAGGTCTCATACCGATGAGACATGGAATTAATCTCTCAAAGGAGCAGTCTCCTAAGACTCCTGATGAGAGGGCATTCATAGATAGAGTACCCTATGCCTCTGCCATAGGATCTATCTGTAAGGAATCGCCTAGAACGCAGTGGAAAATAAAATTGATTCCTATATATCGGTTGCTGGGATCGTAAAACGGACAATAAAATTAAACGCGGGAAGAACGGTTCTTCACCTTTGCGGGGTTTCGAATCTCCCGTGGATGATTCCGACTCGGTAATCGCGCATGCGCACGATCTCTAGAGGTATCCACACGAGCTCCCGCTGCAGACGCGTTTTCCTCCTCGACTTGAGTGCTCCGACCAGATCTCAAATCCACCATGCGCGGAAAGAGACAGATCTACTCCAAGAGAGAGAGAAGGAGAGAGAGAGAGGAGATAGAGAATCTTGGGATGTGAAATTCATCCAACTCCTTTTATCCCTCCCCTTGGCCTCCTTATATAAGAAATAAGGATAAGCATAATGATTAATCCTCATGATTATCCAAGAGTTTGGCCGTGGATAAATCTCCATTAAATATTCATGTTTATCCTGCGGCTTTTCATAAAAACCCAGATAAGCATGAAATTTAATGTCTCTCACCGTCTGACGAAAACTCTTATGTGTGTGACCCTCTAGGCCCATATATCAGTCCGGTTTCAGGCCCATTAAACTTAGAACTAATTCTAAAGTTTAATATTTATTAATTAACATTTAAACATCATATGTTAAATGATTAATTTAATAAACAAGTGGTTTATCATCTGATGATTAATTCACTTGGCCTTCTGATCATGAACGGTACCAAACACAACCTCATGATCCCAGAAGATATAAGGGATACTGTTCCCTTCATTTGAACCTTTCCGTCTGCAGATACTGCACAGATAAAATCGTTCACTCATCCAATGTCCCAATAACGCATGGGTATGGTTTTATAGTCAAACCCTCTATCGCATTATTTAGATGGATTCCAGTACTCAGTTAATTTCTAGAAAGACATCTCTTTCATTTGACCCTGGCCAGGGATTTCTGTGTACACATCCATAGGACATTCTCTCTCTAGTCTTATACCAAGAGTGAGTGATCCCTTGTTGTTCACTCAATTACCTTCACAACTTTCCACTGTATCTGAGAAACTGAGTATCGTGGGCTTAATGGTTAAAGTCCACAAGTCAGAGAATCAAGACACAATGGTCTACAAACAAGGTATCATTGGTGACTCAGGTCAAAGGACCAACTGTGCTACTGCAACGATTGAATTCCCTGGTTGACTAATAGGTATAATTACCATCCAGGAATTCTTATTTGGGTCTGTTCAGTGAACTCATTCTCTAATGAGCACCCACAAGTTTGTCTTAGTGTCACCACACGAGTGAATGTGAGATCATTCACCCTCATCACATGAGCAGACATAACTTGTGTCGATCTTATCGGATATTTAATGTCCATCTCAAATATCCTATGATCGAGAACTGTTTAAGACAAGTGACTGAGGATATTGATCTCACTATCATGATCTCATCATGATTCAATATCCCATACATTTGTCTACGGACCTTCATTACGATAGTTAATTTGCAAGAACTATAAATGAAGAAATAATTGCCTTTATTTATGATATGAACTAGAATGTACAATGATTGGCTTTGAGGCCACCCAATTCTATCACTATCATATATGCCATACTATGTACATGGCCTAATGTTGTACATGCTCTAAGTGTTACGAGCAGATTTCAGGCTGATCCAGGCGAAGAGCACTAGAAGGCAGTGAAATGTATCCTTAAGTACTTAAGAAGAACTAAGGATATGTTCTTATCTATAGAGGAAGTGACTTGAAACTGCGAGGCTTTACTGACTCGAGTTTTCAGTCAGATCCAGATGACAGCAAGTCTATATAGGGATTCGTGTTTACTCTGAACAGAGGAGCAGTGTGCTGGAAGAATTCCAAGCAAGCAACCACTGCAGATTCGACGACTGAAGCTAAGCACATCGCTGCAGCTGAAGCTTTCAAGGAAGTAGTGTGGTTGAAGAAGTTCATCACCGACCTTGACATAGTTCCCTGCATCTTTGATCATGTTCTGCTGTTGTGCGACAACAATGGGACTATTGCACAAGTGAAAGAGCCGTGGTCTCATCAGAAATCGAAAGATATTTTGAGGCGCTTTCAACTTATCAGAGAGATCATATCTAGAGGAAATGAAGTAGTGGAAAGAGTTCCATCTGTCGACAATATAGCAGATCCACTGACAAAGCCGTTGGCTCAAATTGTGTTTGAGGGTCACCTAGAGTGTATAGGCTTACTATATAAAGGTGATTGGCTTTAGTCCAAGTAGGAGATTGTTAGTCTTAGGTGTCCTACAAGCCAATATGACTTTATAATCTCGTTCATATTTATTAATATAATGGCATAATATTCATTGTGTGTAAATCATATTAATTATCGTCTCATAATGAAGTCCGTGAATATGTGCGATAGTGATCAGATTATGATGAGATCATACTAGTGAGACTGATCACTTAAACACTCATATTCTTAACTGTTCCTAGTCGGAGGATATCCGAGAAGGACATCGGATATCCGGTTAGACTAGTACAGATTACTCCTGCTCATGCGATGAGGGTGACTGATCTCATAATCACTTGTGTGGATACACTAAGGCGAATATGTAGGTGCTCATTGGAGAATGAGTTCACTGAACTGATCCGACTGAATCGCTGGATAGTATTGTACCTCACTGTCAACCAGCTTGATTCTATTGTCGCAGTTGCGTGGATGGTCCTTGGCCCTGAGACACCAAGGACACCTTGTCGGTGGACTGCTGTGCTTCGACCTTGGTTTATGAATCTCTAACCACGGGATTCTAAACAGCCAAGGATTGGGTACAGCGGAATACCGTCGAAGGAAATTGTGTGTTAATAAGGAATCATTCACTCGCGGTACTTAGAGAGATAATGCTCTAGGAAGGATGCGCAGAAGTCCCTGGCCAGGGCGGACGATAATATCGGGAAAGGAGTTTTCCGATATTCATCAGTGGCATCCAATCCAAGTGAGTCGACCGGTTAGGGTTTGACAGCTCGCCATACCCTGAGTTGACTCGAGATCATTGTACGAATGAAGGATTATATCCACGCGGTAACTGTTGGCGGAAAGGTTCCAAGAGTGGGTTGCTTAACCCTGATACCTTCTGGGTTCACGCGGTGTTGCTTAGCACTCAACGTGATCGGAGGCCCGGTCGAATTCGATGTGCGACATCAATTCAAATGATTAATTAATTAATAAAGAGTTATTAATTGATTAATAAAGCCAGTGAGGAGTCACTGGGCTTATTGGGCTATTAACTGGACTGGTAATTGGGCCTAGAGGGTCACACGCAAATGATTCTTAAGGCGACGGATAAATAAGTGGGCTTTATATAAACCGGAGGTTTTTATGAAAAACCGCATGGTTAGTATAAAATGTAGCAAACAGGCTGAGCAGGCCAAGCTGTTACTAACCCTAGCCACCCCCTCCTCTGTTTCTCTTTCTCTCTGGCGTCCCAGACATATCTAGATCCCCGGATCTGCTCCGCCGCTTCTCTGACTCCCGTTCGACGGGAAATCGTCCGCGCGTTGCGGCGAACGTTGCGGCGATTGGTGGAGGTCTTGTGGCTGTGAAGAACGAGGAACGTGAGGATATCCGTCGCGAGGAGGATCGCGTGGACTCAGCTAGAGGCCGGGCGCTTGCGCGGCTTGCAGTGTCGCGCCGACGGAACCGAATGGTTGCGGATTCGAATCCGCACACGGTGAGATTCGATAATCCGATTATCGAAGTTTTAGATTTTTCGAAATGGAAACGGATCTCCGTTTTTATTTTTATTTCCGCTGCGCGGGAGATCCGGAGAAACCCGAGAACCCAACAGTAGTGGTGGAAGTTATCAGTGGCATCCAATCCAAGTGAGTCGACCGGTTAGGGTTTGACAGCTCGCCATACCCTGAGTTGACTCGAGAGCATTGTACGAATGAAGGATTATATCCACGCGGTAACTGTTGGCGGAAAGGTTCCAAGAGTGGGTTGCTTAACCCTGATACCTTCTGGGTTCACGCGGTGTTGCTTGGCACCCAACGTGATCGGAGGCCCGGTCGAATTCGATGTGCGACATCAATTCGATTGATTAATTAATTAATAAAGAGTTATTAATTGATTAATAAAACCAGTGAGGAGTCACTGGGCTTATTGGGCTATTAACTGGACTGGTAATTGGGCCTAGAGGGTCACACGCAAATGATTCTTAAGGCGACGGATAAATAAGTGGGCTTTATATAAACCGGAGGTTTTTATGAAAAACCGCATGGTTAGTATAAAATGTAGCAAACAGGCTGAGCAGGCCAAGCTGTTACTAACCCTAGCCACCCCCTCCTCTGTTTCTCTTTCTCTCTGGCGTCCCAGACATATCTAGATCCCCGGATCTGCTCCGCCGCTTCTCTGACTCCCGTTCGACGGGAAATCGTCCGCGCGTTGCGGCGAACGTTGCGGCGATTGGTGGAGGTCTTGTGGCTGTGAAGAACGAGGAACGTGAGGATATCCGTCGCGAGGAGGATCGCGTGGACTCAGCTAGAGGCCGGGCGCTTGCGCGGCTTGCAGTGTCGCGCCGACGGAACCGAATGGTTGCGGATTCGAATCCGCACACGGTGAGATTCGATAATCCGATTATCGAAGTTTTAGATTTTTCGAAATGGAAACGGATCTCCGTTTTTATTTTTATTTCCGCTGCGCGGGAGATCCGGAGAAACCCGAGAACCCAACAGTAGTAGTGGAAGTTAGGAGGTTAATGGGGTGGAGGGAGAGGAGGAATGGGGAGAGGAAAGGAAGGAGAAGGGGAGGGGGGCACTGGACGGATCGGAGGGGAGAGGGAGGAGAGAGAGAGAAATGGAGAGAATGGGGGAAAGGAGGAAGGGTTCGCAGGGTCAAATCGAAACTAATTAAAATGCGTCGTCTAAGGTCGACGCCAATCAATCGACAAGATGGGTCGTACGGTAACATAACTGGGCCGTACTCTGAATGGCGTCGTCTAATCAAGACGCCGTTCAGATGATAAGACCGGGGCCATACTCCTGCAGCTCAAAACTAGCCCACGTGGCGCACACATGGCACAACCTAAAACGCGTCCACCTAACCGGACGCCGTTTGAACCGCGTCGAGCAAGCTCGATGCGAAAAAGAACAGAAGCCCCAGCCCCACAAGGGCCCAAACCGAGGTATTCGACCCCGAAACTGACCCGATAACCGGATCCGAAACCTCAATCCTTGCAAGATCCATCTCATGTGACCGAGTATGAGCCGCTAGATGTACAACATAACTTATTCTATGAAGATAAGCCAATTCGCTTATTGGATTGTAAAGAGCAAGTACTCCAAACTAAAGTGATTCTTTTGGTGAAGATTTTATGGCGGAACTGTTGTACGGATGAAACTACCTGCGTGACAGAGGAAGGCATGAAGAAGAAATATCCATCTTTATTGGGTAGCATATGTTGATTTAAATTTCGATGGTGAAATTTCTCTTTAAGGGGGAGAGGAGTTATACCCTGCATCTCAAATCCATTAATTTGTTAATGGGCCAAGGTTAATTAAATCCAATTAAATTTAAATAAGTCTAATTAAGTCAATTAATGAGCTAAAATTATTTAAACCTATTTAATATTTATTTAAAAATAAAATAATAAGTTTAAAATAGGTAAGTCATTAGTTAAGTCAAAACAAGCCCATTAAGTCCATTAGTGATCTAATTAGGAAACTAGTTGGTTTCCAACACTCAATCAAAATTCAAGTTCTTAAAACTATATGACAGTAGTACATTGGAGATGTGACAACTTCGCATACAAAAATCCAAATTTTACATAGTAGATATAGTTGGAAAGCGGATACAGAAGACTATAATTTTGTCTAAAGGACTTTTAGCTAATTCAGTCATTGGACGAATTTAAGGAATTTTAGATAAGGAAACTCACCGCGTGTGAAAATTTAAGTTCCTAGTTGCAAATGGACTCACTTTACTTGGCCAAGACTCTATATGTTGGAGCGTAACCCTGTAATTAAGGGAGCTTAATTTGGGTAGCATTAGGAAGGAAAGGAACCATAAATATGGCATTGAGGTCATGCATAAGCTTTCTTGCACGCAGCCTCAATCCTAGGATAAATAACATAGTGTTCTTCCTTAAGAACTAGAAGAATTTTTAGTTTAATCTTTTGAGAGTTGATTCTAATGGATGAATTGTATTTTTGGGTGATTAGAGGACATGAAAAAGGCTCTAGAAAAAGAGAAATTCATGTCTAGAGCTTATGAACTTGGTTAGAGATGATAGTTGTTCTTCCTTCGAGAGGTAGGCAGATAACCCTAAGCATGATCTATTTTATACTAAAAACTATATTAATTTTAAAAGTTTTCAAAAGCTAATCAATTGTAAGAAACATAATATATATGTCTACTCCATAATTATCAAATATTGTGTTTTTATGATCTTGTTTACTATTTATTTCATGATTATTCTTTCAACATATATAATATGTTCATTCAATCTGTTTTGTTTCTAACTATGATTGTCTGGGTACAAATGTTTGTTCTCTTGGTCTGATGTCTAAATGAGCTAAAAATTTTTCAAATGTTTGTTTACATTTTATCTTTCTGTTAATTAAACTTCATAATCTTTTGAATTTTGTTTATATTTATTCCATAATTTTCTTATTAGGCTATACAATCTGTCTTGGTAGTTTTGAAATCATAATTTGTGTCTTCTATCCCACTAGATTCATATCCAAATCTTGCCAAATATTTTAAAGACCTTTGTCATATTGTCCTTGACTTTTATATAAATTTTTAGAATTTTATGACCCCGTTTGATATTTTTTTTACCCTTTGTTTTGATTTGCTGAAATTTTATTAGGGTCAAATTTTTGGAATCGAAGCGAGAGTCCAAAATCATATCAACCAATTCAGAAATTGATGAAGCTTTATCCACATTTTTCATATGATGTATTTGATATGTTCACCAAGTTTGAAAGTTTTATGAATCTGTTTGATAATATTCGGTCTATTTGTTGATTTTTTGATTCTAAAAATTAGTCTTAATAGCCGAAAAATATGTTTGTTATTCCAAAAATTATAATATAATTATTAAAACTTATATTTCTATCCAATAACCTATTGGCATCAGCTTTACTCTGATTTTTTATATACATTACTATGTTGGCTCTTTAAGTGACTATTTTGTTTAAAAAATATGTATATATTTTGACTCTTATATGTATGTATCATTTTGTCAATTTAATTTTAAGATCTATAATCATCATAAAATATCTATAAAATATTTGTGCTATATTTATTTAAGACATTGTCATCTTAAGGAAATTGGGGTTCATGCTACTAGCGTCCGTAAATGAGTTCAATCCGTGGGCAATGGAAAAATCCTGATAATTGTAAATTTTTTATTAGTTATTCAGGTAGACCATAAAGCTCTAGCTATGCATATGTCATGACCTTAGCATATTTGACTATATGCTTTGGTATTTGTTTATTCGGCTCCTTATATAGCGGTTGAATGCATGTCTATTTGATATGTTTGTATTTATTTTTTTTTCATATAATTAGGAAATATAATTTGTTTTTTAGATCCATTTAATTCAGCTTATAATTTACTCAATTTATTCTCTTAACATCTATGTTCAATTATTTTGATCTCAGCTTATTTGATTAAGAATCTATGTTCATTCTAATTAACTATTCTAACAATATGAATTATGATTTGATAAGTCACCATGGCAAGATAAGTTATAATGTGATGTGCTCAGCTTGGTATGTGATATGTTCTAATCATGGCCTTTTATACTATACGTTAGTTCGATTTGTTCTTACTGTTAGAAAATACATGTGACTTGGTAAATCTATATTTGACTATGTTTCGTATCATGATCTTATTTTAGCTATATGTAGAACTCTGAATCCTATGTATATTAGATAACATCATTTTTTAATTATTATATTGTTAGTATTTGATGGATTTGATTTGCCCACTGAGTGGTTGTACTTATAAATGGTACTAACATTTTTAGAGACTGAAAAGGAAGAGTTAGCGGTGGAGGAGGGTATTACTTAAGAGATTTGACTCAGACTCATTTGGAGGTTATCTAGAATTAGTTTGACTATTTTCTTAGATTTGATGGAGTAGGAATTTGAGGGAGGATTGTACTTTTATATTTCTTTAACGAGTTGAGAGATTTTATTTACGTTGCATATTTGATATACTTTGAGGATCGTGGTTATGACAATATAATAGAATATTTGGATTCATTTGATGGTAAATGATATGTTTATAGCTTGGTTATTTGTTTCTCATCACTCATCTTTGATTTGTATACTATTTGATTATGTAGTTATGCAGCTTGTATCCGAAGTAAGTCCAAATGACTGTATCGGATCACAAGCATAACAATATGGTATCAAAGCATATGAATTATGCGAGCACATTAACCATTATTATCTAATCATAAGTCATACTAAATTGATTTTAAGAGTGCGAGTAGGACAATCTGGGTAGGTTTGAGTTCTGAAAGACTAAAACTAATTAGGTTCTGTTTGATTTTCAGGTTATGGCTATAACAAGAACTGGGGCTGGGAATAGAATGCTTATAATTGCACCTTCTAGCATCAAGGAGTCTCTAGCTTAAGGAGGCTTAACCCGTGGTGATACCCAGACTACTCCTAGACAGGGAGTTGTACAGACTAACCCTATGGCCATGCCACAAGGAGATTTTGGGACTTTTCTGCAAGCTTTTCAGGGCATTGTGTAAAACTAGGGACCCGATTCATTTTTTTTTTCAACTCGGACTCTGACTACGTAATCGCGAAATAAGTCCTATCATAATAAACATATATGAGAGCTAAGCAATCACAAAGTGATTTAAATAAATATCATAACTATCAATTAATCTAAAAAATCTAAACATAGCAAATACCGAAGTTCACAAATTACAATATCCATCAATTTATATATAAATTCTCAATCTCACCAAATAAAGACAAATATATCGATCTCTCATTATCTCTACTACATCAAATTTAAAAAAGCTGTAAATTTAAATCTAGATAACTTCCTAAAGATATCAAATGCCTCAATCAGAAATCTTCTCAAATTTCATATTTTCTTCTTTGACTCTGAAAATATTAGTAGGATTTATGAGTACAACTACTCAGTACGCTTCAAACCATCCACATGACTTAACACATAGTAAATTTTATAAATCACATTATATAATTATACTAAACATGATATTAAACAGTTCTATATATAATTCAAATAAGAACATGATATAAAACATAGTCAGGTATAAGCTTATCAAAGCAAATGTATTTTCTATTAGCATGAATAGATCAATTAATATATAGTATATATATGGCATGACCGAACTCATATCAGATATATCAAATTTTAGTAGTCATAATCAGAACGTATTACATATTGAACAAAACAAATCAAATTATAAGGGCCTTACGTATCGTTGTCCCCTACGCACATCTCATATCAAATCGTAAATATCATAGCGCAGTAACTTATCAAATCAGATTCACAGCCATGCAAACCGTATCGGGAGCGGCATGGTATTCTCTCTAAGTCCGTGTAAACCGTACCGGGAGTGGCTTCGGCCATGCAAACCGTATCGGGAGCGGCATGGTATTCTTTCTAAGTCCGTGTAAACCGTACCGGGAGTGGCCTCGGCCATGCAAACCGTATCGGGTGCGGCATGGCTTTTTCTAAGCCCGTTGGTACCCTGATCCGAGGGTGGCTTCGGCCACATATACCGGATCGGGAAGCAGCGAGGTATGTCTCTAAGTCCGCATAAGACAAAGCGGGAGTGGCTTCGGCCACGCAAACCGCGTCAGGAGCGGCAGGATGTCCCTTCGGATCATATGAACCACGTTAGTAAAGGCCTCGGCCGTATACACTATCTGTGGCGATATGGTCGATCATGCACAAGACATCAAGGTAAAGCCAAAAACACTTCCTGTATTTACAAAAAAGGGGAAGTACAAAACCGGCCATACACCTGACCGAGGGCTTACAGCAGAAGAAAAAGTAAAAACTGGGGCAGTCCCCCGCATCAGTCCTCGGCAACCCCCTCCTCCACTTCAACTGGGTTTTGGCCGGGAGAGGGAGAGGGGGAATCGACGATCTGCACGGCCTCAGGAGGGGCAGCTTCGACAGGAGCCTCCTCGGCTGGTACGGCCTCGTCGCCTTCCACCGAGGCCGGGGCCCTCTCGGCCATAAGCCCCTTCCACCAGGACAGGAGCTCCTTCCCTTCCTCGTCCGTAGGAAGGGCCATCCCGGTCAAGTCCACGTTCGGGTAGGCCTTCTGGGCGACGGCCAGCCCGATGTCGAAGACCGAGGAGGCCGCTAGGAGCTGGGCCTGGATTATCTCCTCGGCATATTCCAGGCCGGCCTTATAATCGGCCACGGCCGAGTCCACCGCCTCCTCCAGCTCCTGCTTCAGAGCCGATATCTCCTCGGCGTGGCGACGTTTCTCCGAAGCCCGCCGGGAGTCCTTGTCCTGGATCTAGGCCTTAAGGGCCCGGATCTCAGCCTGGGCTGCAGAAAGCTCCCGCTCGGCCTTTTCCTTCTCCCGCTCGGCCTTCATCTTGGCCTCGGCAGAAGCGCGGGCCTCTGCTGCCCTCTCCTCCAGTTGCGCCCGCGACCGGGTGTTCGTGGCTACAAGCCCGTCGATCATGGGCTCGATATTAGACCCCGCCGAAGGGCCCTCACCCGAACCTGCCGAGGCCGACGCCCTCTCGGCCTCCAGAAGCTTGGTCCGGAGCTGCTCCTGATGGTGAATCAAGACGCTGCCCGTTACCGCGGCCTGCGGACCGAAAGCAGACAAGGATCAGAAAGAATTGAAGCAAGCTAAGGGAAAGCAAGATTGAAGCACACTTAGAAGCTTCTTACCTGGACCGCCAATCGGGCGCTCATCGCCGCCAGGTCGGTGACCGAATGGTCCTTCAGCTCCACGAAGGCCGAAGGGAGAGTGAGGCTGCAGAGCAGACGGAGGCACGTCTGAGAGTCCTCCATACTCTCGTCTTTGAAGATCCCCGGCTCGGGGACCCACAGCTCGCGCTCCTGTGCGCGAGGCGCCTGCGACCCGGTGCCCTCGTACTCTACCCCCGCCATCGCGGCCGGAGGAGAGTCGCCCCTCGGCGCCTCGGGGGACGCCAACCTTGCGGCCCTTCGGGCCCCGGCGGTTCTCCTTATCACTGGGGCGGGTTCTGCCTCTTCAGGCTCCTCCGCCCGAGGTCGCTTCGACAGTCGGCCGCCCCTTCGGGCGACAGACTTAGTTTTTCGCTCCCTCTCGAGAGCGGCGGCGGCAGCACGGCCCTCGGAGGAGGCCGCGGTCATCGGAGCCCCAGCTCGGGCCCTCGGAGCCCCTATGCCTCGACCAGACCCGCCTGCCGCCTGCAGGGGTGGTGACTGGCCTTGGCCGCGCTGCTCGGCTATCCGGATCAGGAGGCCCTCGATCCCGGACATTGCTGCAAGCAAGAGAAGTGTTAGAAACGAATAACGCAACAGCTGCAAGCTCAAGACCGACTTACCTTCGGCCGAAGCATCAGCAACCTCGTCGGCCGGAAGAGCTTCGGCCGGAGGAGCGGCCTCTGCGCTTCCTTCGCTGCCCTGCGGAGTCTCCCCGGGAGGAAGGTAAGGGAAAGCCCGCTCCGGATCGAACCGAGGGTCCGGCCATACCCCGGCATTCACAAACAGCTCCGCCTTGCTGAGGAGCCCCCAGATGTTGTACGGAGTCATGGCCTCGATGTGGCCCACTAGGGTGCTCTGGGTGGAAGTCAGAACGGGAGGATTCGAAAGGCCTGTGGCCAGCGGTGCCCATTCGGTAGGGAAGGACCACACGCTCTTCTCGTTCTCCGGCAGAGAAATGAGGATAAACTTCCTCTTCCAGCCGTGAATGGACGAGGGCTTCCCGAAAAAGATGCTTCGGCTGATCCGAGGGACGAAGCAATACCACTCGGATCTCCCCTGCCTTTGGATTTTGAAAAGGTAGCGGAAGATGTTGATGGAAGGAATAGTCCGTATACGGGCAAACACAGCCAAAAAGCCGTATACGGTGCGCCAAGAATTGGGAAAAAGTTGAGACAGGGCCAGCCCGTAGAAGCAAAGAAGGTTAATGACGAAGGTGGGGAGAGGAAGACGAAAGCCCGCCTGGAAGCTGTCTTTATAGATAGAAAAGGTACCCGGGCGGGAAGTATTGGCTCTGGTGGTGGAGCCAGGCCGATAGGGGGTCATCCATGAAGGAAGCTGAAAGTAAGAAGCGATGTAGCTAACCTCTTCGTCCGAAAGGGCGCAGGCTGCTTCCGAGGCAGTCTCGGGACGACGACGTCCCGAGGTGGAAGCCTGGCCCGGGGTCCGAACCTCCTCGGACCCCTCGGGCTCGGAGACCTCGGCCCCGGAGGCCTCAGGCTCTCCAGACATCGCAGAGGCGAGGGAGTCCAGAGTAAGGGGAGATGACAGAGATGACAGAGAAGACTTGGGAGAATGAGACGGAGTGTACTCCTCGTCCGAAGGGGTAACCTCGCTCGAAGAAGAGCTGCGAACCATAAGGTCGCGAAGATGAGAGAGGAGGTCGAGGCTTACTCTCAAAAGGGAAGGGATCTCTCCCGGATCAAGCACGGCCTCTCAAGCCACCCAACTCCACCAGCGAAGCGCTCCGAGAGGTGGAGATCTTCTCACGATGACCAGCGAGCTCGGACGACGCCTTCAGAGATCTAGCCTTTCGCCGGAGAGGAGGGAGAGCTCGGGTGATCGCAGAGCAACGCAAGCGCGGAAGCAAGAAGAAGAACAGTGCTCTGCGAGGGGCTCATATTTATAAGCTCCATCCGAAGCGCCTCCCGCCGAAGCCGACGGCCGAGATCGTCCCCGTCGTCTTACCGCTCCTCTCGGATGCCTGCCGCGTGTAACGTCCTTCGGCAATGATGACGGGCAGGCTCTGGGACTTGCAGCTGAACGATCAACGGCCGAAAGCGCTCCGACCCTTCGGCTGACCACTAGGATGCCCTCCACGTGTCCCGATCCGCGTGCCGAAGAAGAGAGCGGCGGCAATCCGAGTAGAACCTCGGGCAGAGAGCCGAGGCGATCCGCGACCCGCGAGCGGTCAGGATCCTTTTGTGCTTTTTGCGGAGCGGCCGGATGCGCGACGCGTGTCCCGTGCTTCTTCGCGAAGCGACGCCCATCCCGTCCATTTAATGAAGCCTGGCACGAGTCAGAGGGCTCGGCCCTTCGCCTTCAGAGGCAAAAGCCTTCGTCGCCACTCTGAATGAAGACGAAGCAACTACTTAGCCCTCGGCCGACTGAGGGCACCCTCTTCTCAAAGAAAAGGAACAGAAAGCTTCGGGTAAGACACCTGTTACGCTATTCCCCTACAGGCTTCGGGCTATACTCTCGCCATCTCAGAACTGAGGAAGACAAGAGTGGGGGGCTATGTGATGAGGCAGAATCCGATTCGGCCCATTAAAACAAGCCCAAACACTGTTCAGCCCAGCAGCAGCAGTACAAGGCCCTCAGGGAGCCTTCGGCCCATCAGCGGCCCAACAACCCTCGGCCCATAAGCGGCACCGTCGCTCCTGGCCCAACAGGCTTCAGCCCGTCCGCGGCCCACCAGCCTACGGCCCGGGAGCAGCGCGGCAGCCCTAGGCCCAGCAGGCTTCGGCCCATCAGCGGCCCAACCCCCTTCGGCCCGATAGCCGAGTCCGGCCCACTCCGGTGGAGGACCAGGCACTATGGCGGTTTACCAGTAAGCCCGCACATTGTAACGACCCGCCATCCTATGGCCGGGGACCCGGTCACTAAATGGATGTCGGCCCATTAACTACGGGTTCACACCCGTATCACACACAACACGTCTGGAGGACTAAGTGCTAAACAGGAATAAATATAACAAACACACGGACCACAAGGTAAGCAAGTGCGCAGGAAGGAAAATAACAATGTCCGTATACAGTCCAACAATAATTACATGTCCAACAATTAAATAAGTACAGGCAGAAGGAAGTACAACAACATCGGGGCATACCCCGGAACTAAGACAGCTGCTAGTCCGTACACCGAGAACACACCACGCTTTCGCTCGCCTCGAGGTCCACACCTGAAACCGCAGGGAGTGAGCCACACCAGAAATGGGCTCAGTAGGGATCATCCGATCCCCTGCCTCCCACTCACACACCCACAAGTGTAACAACAGGAATATGGCAATTAAAGTAAAGCAGTAAACACAACACCCAACTCTGATGTGAAACGCACAGTAAGCAGTGTAACAAGAACCACTCCAAGTAACTCGAAGAACTCAACACAGAGTCACGACTCACAGTCAAAGTCCACGAAGCGACTAAACCACACTGTCGACCGAAGTCGAACGTCGCCTCCCAACACTACCACCACTGCTCACGCATGTCCACCCCTACAGCGTTCCGGGGCACTGTAGGGTGAGGCAGCGAGCTAAACTAGGACTAGCTGGACTCAGTGTACCGCCACTGCCAGCTACGTGTGCACACAAGCAGTCTAGACTACTGTCCTACCGTCCGGATTGCCTCCACGCTAGGCCTCAGCACTTCAGGAGGGCCCTGGGGACCGGCGAACCCCCGTCAAGCCGAAGCTACAGGAACTACCCACAAACCCAACTCTCCCGGGCTGCGTCAGGCCAAGGGCTATAGGTACCACTCGTAACCTTGATCAAAGGTCACATCAGGCCCACTGGCTAATGGGTAAACCAACTCCCACCAGAAACACCACCAGCTCCACAGCAAGAAACACGCCAGAAGCTGTCACGACAACCAAGGGAAACCCCGACCCGCTGAGACCAAACAGCAACCCCTCGGATAGCACACAGCTACTCCGGCCCGACGGGCTCAAGGTGGTTCTGCTTGTCTCAGCCAAGGGTAAAACACAACAAGTACCCCTCCTCACAGACACCATGGCCCTTCTCCCATCAGCCCATGGTGACAAACGGAAACCACAGTCATCCCGAATCCATATTCGTACAGATACACACACGTATACATTTAACATGCTGTAATTCCACTCACACATAAGTCCTCGATCACAGTGTACAACATAAAACATGCCTTAGAACTTTCACAGTGAAACACATGCTAAAAACCAGCCATATAGCACTTCTGGCTTGAATCGCGTCGACCGAGGTCGACGCCATTCAAGTCCCTCAGACAGGTTCAGTTAAACGTCAGATTATTGCTTAAAACGCGTCCACCGATGAAGTCGCCATTTAAAACGCGTCTGGGTGTCTCGACGCCTTTCAACCCAGAAAACCAGATTTGCAGAACCCTTAAACGGGGGCATTTCCTGCCTAAATGGCGTCATGATGGCCCGACGTCCTTCTGAAAGGCGCCGTCCATCCATGACGTCATTTAGCACAGAACCCCTAACTCAGGAAACCTCACACAGGATGGTTTCTGCGCTAAAACGCGTCGTGCTGACCGGACGTCTTTCGGAAAGGCGTCGACCCAGCCCGACGCCATTTACCGCCAGAAACCAGGTTTCCTGGTTCGACCCGAGGGCTTCACCCTTGAACCCCGGGCACCCCGAAAATCCCAAAATCAAAGGGGGAAGAAGAGAAGCTCAACCACACAATCATGCTACGAATCCACGATCGCAAACACTGTTATTCCCTCAAGGAAACCCCCTAAGCATGCTCAATCTAGCCCCACACACACCACATCACGCCGAAAGCAACGAGCACACATGCAAGGTTTCGTCCCCCTACCGGTTCTTGAACTCCTCCAAGCTCCTCGCCGCCGACCCGTGTCGCCCCAAGCCGCCGCCGGTATCCTCGAGAACGCCGCCACTCCGCCAGGACGTCGGCCGCAGTCCGGAGAAGGGAACGCCGCGAGGAAGGTGGTGGAGGTAGAGGTGAGAGGTAGGGAAGCTATGGAGTAGTTGGAAGAGGAAGAAGAGGAAGGGAAGGGAGGAAGGAGGGCGGAGGGAGCGGAGGGGGTGAAGAGAGAGAGTGGAGAGGCGAAAATGAGGGAAAGAAGGGGAGGCTCGCGGGGTCAACCAGAATTCCCCCAAAACGCGTCGATCGAGGCAGACGCCATTCAGTCTGACAGGACGGCTGTACCGACACCGGTCTGATACGCGTCGCCCACCACGGACGCCGTTCAAATGACAAGACAGGCCGTACTGACAACGCTCTAGCGTCGCACCCTGACACCACAGGTGTCGCAGTCTGAAACGCGTCGACCGAGGTGGACGCCGTTCAGACAAATCTGACAGGGGCCGTACTCTCACGGCCCGAAACCCGCCCACGTGGCGCTACAACCAGCAGACCTAAATGGCGTCCACACAACCTGACGCCTTTTGAAAGGCGTCGAGCAGTGCTGACGCCATTCAGTCAGCAGTCACAAGACCCCCCACAGGGTCCAAACCAAGGGTTCCGACCCGAACCCGACCCGAAAACCGAACCCGAAATCTCAGTCATTACACACATAGTCCTATATCGGCTACCACCGTTAACCATCCTCTATCCTCTGCTATAAATACACCGCTATTTATTGCCAAAGGTATGCTCTCTTATGCCTCCGAGACCCTTAAGGACTACAGTCCAAAAAAGCATTAAAGCTACTCTTTACCTTCTGAATCGAATCATCTTCAGGAGCTAACTTGACCGTCGGAGGGGGTTCCTAAGGGCCGAAGCCCGGGACTCCTGCTGACCGGTTTTCTTCTTCTTTCCCTCCTGCAGGAGCTCAGTTCGAATCATCGCCGACCTTCTCGAGTCGGTCTCGGCCGCCGACCTCGGACTCCTCTCTCTGGTCTCGACGCCGCGCGCCGGCTGCCCCGCGACAAAGGAGACTCGGTTTCGCGCTGCCCCTTCGTCTACCGAAGGAGCTTCGGCCCCGAAATCCCGAGGACAAGCCAGACTCCGACCGAACGGCTCTCGGCCTCGGACCTTCGGCTTCGCCTCTGCATCCTTCGCCTTCCGGATCCCCGTCGGGCCTCCAACACCCCGATCCGACCCAGCTCCGGATCCATTTCTTCGGATTCCAGCTTCGGAATCCGGTCGTGATAGCTTCGGCTACATCAATACTACATATGCCCATGCATGTGTCCGTGTGTAGATGTACATACATATATATATAATCATAACTACACGACCATCTGATTCAAAATATGTTTGAATTTTTCTTTAAGATATTTTGGCTCCTTGCCAAAGAAAATTATACAAGAGTTTTAGTTGTCACATCACAAGTGGGTGCCATCTGCTTAGATCGAACGGCTATAGTAGCAAGGTTTTTTTTTTTTTTTTCATAAAATCCAAGGCGGGGATGACCCTAAGGGAGCCATCCGTACTGACCGATCTTTGATCGAACAATTAAAAATATATAAAAAAAAAATTAAAAAAAAAATGAACTATCCAATCAAACGATATGTTGATCTAAGCACATAAACCAATTCAAATTTAAAGGAGGGTCTTTCAACTTAAATTTAAATTCTTGATCTTACACCAAGCTTGCTAATGGGAACCATGTCCATGCTCCATCTGGAGAATTTGTATTGGTTTTAACCCTCATATGCATCATTTGTACACCATCTAGCATCTCTCTAGTATTGCATCATGCCATCATTTTTGTCTACCTTGAGTTATCCCCTCTAATACCCTTAGAAAGATAAAGTTAGCATCAAACTAAACCAAATGCTTCAGTAGTGAACGCTTAATTATTACTAGGAGCATGCAGAGGGTTGATTTGTCTAACACAATACTCGTATTCCAAATCATCATTAACAACAATGAATCGCCTCTCAATCATTGTCCCTTAAGCACCTACGTCCACTTATTGTATGCCCTTTCCACTCTTTTCTACATTTTAAGAGTACAATAAGGCACAAGAAAGAATCTTGTCACTATAAGAAATGTATATGTGATCGTGTCCAACAATAGGATAAAAAAATTAAAATAAAACAGAAAAGAAGCCATTTAGATATGACAAACACTTTCAACAGTAGATGGCATTGGAAAATCCTACATATAATGTAAGGACTGAGGTTTCGGATTCAGTTATCGGGTCAATTTCGGTGTCTGACCCCTTGGTTTGGACCCTTGTGGGTCTTATGCATAGCCTCTTAATCACGTCAAGCTGGCGAGACGCGCTTTTGAAAGGCATCGGCCTTGGGGGACGCAATTTAGGAGCCATGCTGGTGGGACGCGTGGTTGGACGTCGAGGCGCGTGTGTATGGCCCCGGTCTTGTCGTCTGAATGGCGTCACGTGTGGTCGACGCGATTCAGAGATCTGCTAGTGTACGACCTCGTTTTGTCGTCTGATTGGAGTCGTCTGAGAACGACGCGTTTTAGCGCGATTCGGTTTGATGCCCGAGCTATCCCTCCTTTACCTCATTCTCTCCTTCACTCTCTCTCTCTTCCCTCTTCCCATCCCCCTCCGTTTCCCCTTCCCTTCCCCTTCCCCCTTCTTCCTCTTCCACCACTCCAACACCCCTCTACCTCTCACCACTTCCGTCACTATCTCTACCGCGGCATTTCACTTTCCGGATGAAGGCTGATGTCCCGACAGAGTTGCGGCATCCACGGCGGTACCGGCGGCGGCTTACTGTATGGTGGTTCGGCGGCAAGGAGCTAGGAGGAGTTCAAGTAATCGGTAGGGTGATGATCCTCGTGCGTGTTTTGGTTATTTTAACCCATGATTTTCCGCTTTGAAGTATGCTATGGAGGTGTGAGGATTGTGGGTAAAATGAGCATGTTTATGGAGGCTTTTGATGGAAATACTCGTTTTTATGAAATGGGGATCAATGTGTTTTCAATTCGGTTAATTGAATTATCCCCCATCTTTTCTATTTGTGGCGTTTTGGGCAATTTGGGGGAGGAAATCCAGCGTTGTGGCTTGGTCAAACTTGGGGAAGTTGTGGTCTCGAGCGCTGAACGGCATCCACTCAGGGCGACGTGTTTTGCGAAAGGTGTAACGACCCGTCACCTTATAATCGGGGATCCGATTACTAAATGGGTACCAAATCATTAATTTGGAGGCAAACCAGGATCTTGATAAGTTTGGGAAATAAATAATAAACTAAACTAAACATTCACATCGCATTGAATTAAAAAGAAAATATAGGAATTAAAATTTATTACAATGCGACTCGACTCAACAAATAATTACATACTACAACAAAAAAGAAATAATTAAGCATACAGGCCAGAAAATAAAATGACAACTACATCGGGGCATACTCCGGAACAACGGCTGCTGGCGCGCGACCCAAAACAACACTCCCCTCGCTACGCCTGCTTGGAACCCTCACCTGAAAACCGTAGGGGTGAGTCTCATTGAAAAGACTCAGTAAGGATCTTTCGATCCCCACGGCCCACTCACGCACCCACAAGTGCAGCAACACAAATATAGATAATTTAAGCAAGTAAAGCAGTAAACATAATTCCTAACTTTCGATATAAAACACATGCAATCGAAATATAACATGCACAATTCTGAAATCATTTTACCATGGAACCCACAACCAGCGTCTCGGCAAAACACGCCAACCACAAGGCCGAACATGGGAAATACCGACCCGTTCAGACCAAACAGTAACCCCTCGAATAGCACGCTAGCTACTCCGGCCCAACTGGCTCTAGGTGGTTTCTGCTTCCCCCAGCACGAGTGACACTCCGAATGTACCACTCCAACACCAGTACTAGTTATACCCCGGGATACACCAGGTGACCCTCTTTCTAGGCGTCACCCCGCCACTTCCACACCGGCGCCGTGTCACTCCCATACCGACACAGGGTGCCTAAGCGCTACAACTATCACTCTAGGTCCACGGTCGCACGAAACACAACACAATGCGACCCGATTTCGTAAAAATCCTCGTCCTCGAATACGGTTTCAAGCATGCATTTAACCAAACTATCTAACAGTGTAAATACATGTTAATAACATGAATTAAAGTGATTCTGTCTTGAATTGCGTCACCCATGGCCGATGTCATTCAAGCCTCCTAAACTAGTTCATATAAAATGGGCCTCGAAAATGGCCTTAAAACGCGTCGTCATATGTAGCCGCCTTTTGAAAGGTGTCACTGTCTCTAGTCGCCTGATAACGACAGAAACAGAGACAAACTTCGGGGTGATTTCACTTAAAACGCGTCATGCATGCAAGTCGCCGTTTCAAAGGCATCGCTGTCCCTGGACGCTCATCAGTCCAGAGACAGAATCTGTTATTTAGGCTAAATCGCGTTGCGGGTGGAAGCCGCCTTTCTAAAAGGCGTCGCTATCCCCCGACGCCATTTAACCCTCACAGACAGGTTCTTCCTCCGCCATCTCCCAATCCACGGGGTGAGATTTCCTCCCCCAAATCATGTAAAACACTAAGAAAAGTGGTGAAGGAGGAGAAGAACCTAAATACCCATTAAAACTCTCAATTTCTCATTTCATGCAATTAGTGTTTTTACCCAAAAAATCCGCCCTAAACATGCTTCAAAGCAGGAAAAACATGGTCTTTAAACACAATACAACGGGGATCGTCACCCTACTGGTTACTCGAACTCCTCCTAATTCCAAGCTGCCAACCCGCCTCTCGCCACACGCCGCCGCCGGTACCGCCGTGGACGTCGCTACTCCACCGGGACGTCGGTCGCCGTCTAGAGAGAAATGCGCTGCGGAGGAAGTGGTGGTGGTAGTGGAGGAAGTTGGTAGGTTAATGGAGTGGAGGGAGAGGAAAGGAAGGAAAGGGGGAAAGGGTTCACCGGAGAGTCAGAGGGAAGAGAGGAGAGAGAAGAGAAAGGAGAGAATGAGGGAAATGAGGGAGGGTTCGCGGGGTCAAACAGAAGCTGGGTAAAACGCGTCGTACAAGTCCGATGTCATTTAGACGACAAGACCAGGCCGTACACTAAATAGCGTCGTCCATCCAAGACGCCATTCAGATGATAAGAACGGGGCTGTACTCTCGCGGCCCAAGGCCAGCCCACGTGGCACAGCCTAAAACATGTCCACATTGCTGGATGTCGTTTGAACCGGGTCTCGCAAGCTCGACGTGAAAAGGAAACTAAGTCTCAGTCCCACCAGGGCCCAAACTAAGGGATCCGACCCCGAAACTGACCCGATAACTGGATCCGAAACCTCAATCCTTACAAAAGGTATCGACCTGAGTAGACGTGATTCAGGTTGTTACCCCGAAGTCCCGAGGCCAATTTCTGGGGAACCAATTTAGGATGTTGAATGACGTCGACTTAGGGCGACGCGATTTGTGAATCGTGTCGGCCATGAGCGATGCGGTTCAAGTTAAAGCCCCATTAATTCTTGCATTAACATATGTGTATATTATTAGACAATCTTGTTATGCACATGCTTTAAATCATACATTGGGGGCGGGGATTTCCATGTGATCGGAATCGCATTGTGTTGTGTTTATACGATCATGGACCTAGAACAACTATGGTTTGTGTTTGACACCTTGTGTTGGTGTGGAGTGACGCGGTGTCGGTGCGGGTGTGTCGTTGTACTGGTGTGGGAGTGGTACATTTCAGTGTGTTACTTGTGACTGGGAGGAGGCAGAACCACTTGAGCTAGATAGGCTGGAGTAGCCAGCGTGCTATCCGAGGGATTGTTGTTCCATCTCAGCGGGTCGGTGTTTTCCTAGTTTGTCGTTATAGTTTTTTGTGCGTTTCTTACTGTGGAGCTGAGTGGGATGTTGCTAGAAGTGTACTCGTTCGCTACCGAGCATAATGTAACATGAGACGTCAAGGTTACGGGTGTATACCCTTTCGCCCTTTAGTCTGATGTAACCTGGGAGGTTAGGGTTACGGGTTGTCCCTAGAGCTTCGGCTTGAGAGGGGTTTCGCCGGTCCCCAGATCCCTCATATAGCGCCTAGGCCAGGCATGGAGGGAAGTCCGATCGATAGGAGAGTGGTTTCGACTGCTTGTGTACACACGTAATTGGGTGGTGGTAATTCACTAGTCCCAGTTAGTCCTAGTTGGGCTCACTGCCTCATCCTACGGCATCCAGAGCTTGTAGGGGTAGACAAGCGTGAGTGTTGGTTGTGTTGTGAGGCACTGTTTGTACGTGTTCGACTATGTGGTTTATATATTTAGCCAGATCGTTGGTTGTGAACTGTGGTGTTGAGTTGGGTTGCCTGAGTTACTTTAGAGATGTGTCTGTTGCATTTACAAATGCATTTGTTTAATATCTCGTAATGAAATTTAGGAATCCTTGGAGCTGTGCTTTCTTCCCTTTGACTCTCGTCATGGTGGCTGTAGCTTTATTGCTTTCGTTTATAGCTTTCCTTTATTTCTATGGTTGCCTAGTAGTGTTTCCGGTAGGTGGGGATCAGGTGATCCTTACTGAGCCCAACTCTAGTGTGGCTCACTCCCTAGTTTTTCAAGTGTGGACCTCTGGGCGAGCATTAGCGTGCGGGTTTTCTTTCTAGTGTGCGCGCCAGCAGCCATCTCGGTTCGGGGGTATGCTCGAGGACGTCGCACCGCAGACCGCCGCCGGTACCCTCGAGGACGCCACCACTCCGCCGGGACGTCGGCCGCCCTCCGGAGAATGGAACGCCGCGAAGGAGGTGGTGGAGGTAGAGGTGAGAGGTAAGGAGGCTATGGAGTAATGGAAGAGGAAGAAGAGAGAGAGGGCGGAGAGGGCGGAGAGGGCGAGGAGAGAGAGAGTGAAGGCGAGAATGAGGGAAAGAAGGGGAGGCTCGGGGGGTCAATCTGAATCCAGCTAAAATGCGTCGATCAGTCTGACAGGACAGGCCGTACTGACAACGCTCTGGCGCCGTATCCTGACATCGCAGAGGTCACAGTCTGAATCGCGTCGACCAACATGGACGCCGTTCAGACGATGTGACCGGGGTCGTACTCTCGCGGCCCGAAACCCGCCCACGTGGCGCACACGTGGCACAACAACCTGCAGACCTAAATGGCGTCCACACAACCTGACGCCTTTTGAAAGGCGTCGAGCAGTGCTGACGCCATTCAGCCAGGAATCTCAAGACCCCACAGGGTCCAAACTAAGGGATCCGGCCCGAACCCGACCCGAATACAGAACCCGAAACCTCAGTCCTTACAATGCATATATGATCGGGGTAGAGGAACCATGTAGCTTTGTTGTGCTATCCACAAGGGCTGCATGCAAATCTATGCTCATTGCGTAATGATAGTTAGCTTAGACCAGAATTAATAGTTTGTTGTGCTATCCACAAGGCCATTAAATCTCTGGGGACCGAAGCCATGATCAGATATTGCAAGGAGTTGCATGTCCCATGAGTTGGGTGCTCTTTGATTATATTACAGTTTGTTGTGCTATCCACAAGACTGTAGTGCAAGTCATTGAGATTCTGATCCCCACTAGGAGACTGTCGGCGTCTCCCATTCTGTATAACTGAGAGTTATACAGTCCGTCGAAAATTAGTGGGAGTTAAACTTGAAGAAAAGACCATGTCTTGTTTTAAATTTTAATAATTGAACATTTGCTAAATAGATTTTACTTATCTCCTGTAGGGAATTATGTCGTCGAATAACCCACTCCGTAGCATACTTGATGCCCTTTTGACTTACCTGATCTACTCGGATTGGTTCAGAAATCTGAAGAATGTCTTCAGATCTGAGCACAATAACTTTGTCTCTGGAGCTGATCCTCCTGCTGAATCGGCATTGGATGCCCCTAAAGCAGAGATGATAGCTAACGATAAAAGATCGAAGGACAAAGGCAAAAGAGTAGTGAAGGGTGACTGCTTCTACTATAAGCAGTATGGTCACTGGAAGAGGAACTACAAGGAGTTCCTTGACGATAAAGCTCATGGAAGAGTGAAGTTGTATGAAGCTTCAGATATCTATATGATAGATATCAAATTATCAGTTAGAGATTCCACATCTTGGGTATTAGATATCGGATGTGCTTCACATATCTGCCATAATGTGCAGATGCTGACAAGTAAGCGCAAGCTGAGACAAGGTGAGGTGGAATTGAGGCTAGGAAACGGCGCAAAAGTTGCGGCGATTGCTGTTGGGTCAGCAAACCTCAGGCTTCCATCGGGAGACACCTTACTATTAGAGGATTGTTATTATGTTCCTAGCATAATAAAGAACATCATATCAATATCTTGTTTAGACGAGATAGGATATAGGTTGACTATTGAGAATAGAAGTTGTTCGATTTATTATGGTAATAAATCATTAGCTTCGACATCTTTAGTCAACGGTCTATATCTCTTAGATGTTTCTTATTACAATCTTCAAATTAATAATGCTCTTAAGAAGAGTAAGAATTGTGTGAACCAAGCATATATGTGGTGATGTAGCCGAAGCTACCACGGTCGGGTTCCGAGGCTGGAATCCGAAGATTGGACCCGAAGCTTGATCGAATCGGTGAAGAGGACCGACGGGGATCCGGAGCGAGGCGAGGGCGGAGACGGGGCCGAAGATTCAAGTCCGAGAGGGGCCCGGCCGAGAACTCGCCAGGAGCGAAGCCGAGTCTCCCTCGGACGAGGCGGACCAGCCTGCGGCAGGCGTGGCCGAAGCTCCGTCAGACGGGGCGAACCAGCCTGCGAAAGGCGTCGAGACCGGAGGGAGAAGACCCGAGGTTGGCGGCCGAGACCAACTCGGAGAGGTCGGCGAAGATTCAAACCGAAGCCCCTGCAGAAGGAGGGAAAGAAGAAGAACCTGTCAGTAGGAGTCCCGGGCTTCGGCCCTAAGGAACCCCCTCCGACGGTTAAGTTAACTTCTGAAGATGATTCGATTCAGAAGGCAAAGAGGTGGAAGAAGTAGCTTTAATGCTTTTTGGACTGTAGTCCTTGGGGTCACGAAGACATACCTTTGATAATAAATAGCCGTGTATTTATAGCGGAGGATAGAGGTTGCTTAACGGTGGCAGCCGATATAGGACTATGTTCTGGTTTTACTGGTAAACCGCCATAGTGCCTAACCCTCCCACCGGAGTGGGCCGGATACGGCTACTAGGCCGAAGGGGGTTGGGCCGCTGATGGGCCAGATGCCGTATAGTGGGTTGGAGCCTGCTGGGCCGAGGGCTGCTGAGCCGCTAATGGGCCGAAGGCTATTGGGCCACTGACGGGCCGAGGGTTGCTGGGCCGCTGATGAGCCGAAGGTTGTCGGGCCGCTGATGGGCCGAGGACCACTGGACTGCTTATTGGGCCGAGGGTTGCTGGGCCGCTACTAGGCCGAAGGCTGCCAGTGGGCTTTTTACTGCTGCTTTTGGGCTGATCTGCGTTGGGCTTGCTTTAATGGGCCGAATCGGATTCTGCCTCATCATGTGGCATTATAGACTTGGGCACATTCGCGAAAGCAGGTTGCAAAAGTTGCACAAGCATGGTTATTTAACTACATTCGATTATGAATTGTTTGCAACATGTGAATCCTGCCTTATGGGAAAGATGGCAAAATCTCCATTTACAAGACATGGAGAACGTGCCAAGGACATTTTGGAACCGATACGTTCAGATGTATGTGGTTCAATGTCCACCCAAGCCAAAGGTGACTTTTCTTACTTCATCACGTTCACCGATGACTTCTCAAGATTCGGCTATGTGTACTTAATGAAGTACAAGTCGGAAGCATTTGAGAAGTTCAAGGAGTTCAAGAATGAGGTAGAGAAGCAATTAGGAAAGAGTATTAAAGCTCTTCGATGTGATCGAGGAGGAGAATACTTGAGTACTAATTTCACACAATTTTTAAAGGATAATGGTATCCTTTCTCAGCTGACCCCTCCATATACACTACAGATGAATGGTGTATCAAAAAGGAGGAATCGCACCTTGTTGGACATGGTGCGATCCATGATGAGCTTTTAAGGATTACCAGTGTCCCTCTGGGAGTATGCTCTAGAGTCAGCAGCATACCTACTGAACAGAGTACCCAACAAGTCTGTAGCCTCTACTCCATATGAGATATGGAAAGGCAGGAAACCATAATTTAAACATGTTAAAGTCTGGGGTTGTCCTGCTCATGTAAAGAGGCATGATCCAGACAAGTTGGAATTACGAACTGATAAATGTAAGTTTGTGGGATATCCAAAGGAAACCTTTGGATACTATTTTTTCCATCCTGGTGAACAAAAGGTGTTTGTCGCCAAGAAAGCTATCTTCTTGGAAGAGGAATACCTTCTCCAGGAGGACATTGGGAGTAAAATAGTACTGGAAGAGGTTCCAGATCCCCAAACAGCTACATTATCATCAGATGAGATATCAGTTCTTGAATATGTTCAAGTACACACAGATGAGCCTCGTAGATCTGGTAGAGTACCTAGACTACCCAAACGATATGTGGGACATATTGCTGAAGGTAAGTTTAAAGTACAATATAATGAGGATGATGATCCAAAAACCTACCAGGAGGCCATAGAAGGCCCAGAAGCCGGGAAATGGCGAGAAGTCATGAACTCAGAAATCCAGTCCATGTACACCAACCAAGTTTGGAACTTGGAAGACTTGCCCGAGGGTATTGTACCCATCGGTTGCAAGTGGATCTTTAAGAGAAAGATCGGTGCTGATGGACGGTTCGACACTTATAAGATAAGGTTAGTGGCAAAGGGATATCGTCAAAGGCAAGGAATTGACTATGATGAGACTTTCTCACCAGTTGCCATGATAAAGTCGATCAGAGTTCTACTCGCCATTGCTGCACATTTTGATTATGAAATCTGGCAGATGGATGTGAAGACTGCCTTCCTCAATGGTAACCTTGAGGAAGAGGTGTATATGATACAACCAGAAGGTTTCACATCCAAAGAATCTCCAGATAAAGTGTGCAAGCTTCAGAAGTCCATTTATGGACTGAAGCAAGCTTCCCAGAGCTGGAACATAAGATTTGACGAGGCTGTCAAGTCTTATGACTTCATTAAGAATGAAGATGAGCCTTGTGTGTACAAGAAGACCAGTGGGAGTGCAGTCACTTTTCTAGTTCTTTATGTAGATGACATACTACTCATTGAGAATGATGTAGCTATGATGTTATCAGTAAAGATCTGGTTGTCGAAACACTTCACCATGAAGGATTTGGGAGAAACATCCTACGTATTGAGAATACGGATCTATAGAGATAGATCAAAGAGGATGCTTGGAATGACCCAATCCTTGTACATAGATACCATAGTCAAAAGGTTTGGCATGGAAAATTCCAAGAGAGGTCTCATACCGATGAGACATGGAATTAGTCTCTCAAAGGAGCAGTCTTCTAAGACTCCTGATGAGAGGGCATTCATGGATAGAATACCCTATGCCTCTGCCATAGGATCTATCATGTATGTCATGCTATGTACACGGCCTGATGTTGCATTTGCTCTAAGTGTTACGAGCAGATTTCAGGCTGATCCAGGCGAAGAGCACTGGAAGGCAGTGAAATGTATCCTTAAGTACTTAAGAAGAACTAAGGATATGTTTCTTGTTTATGGAGGAGGTGACTTGAAACTGCGAGGCTTTACTGACTCAAGTTTCCAGTCAGATCCAGATGATAGCAAGTCAACATCTGGATTCGTGTTTACTTTGAACGGAGGGGCAGTGTGCTGGAAGAGTTCCAAGCAAGTAACTACTACAGATTCGACGACTGAAGTTGAGTACATCGTTGCAGCTGAAGCCGCCAAGGAAGTAGTGTGGTTGAAGAAATTCATCATCGACCTCGACGTCGTTCCCAGCATCTTTGAGCCTGTTCCACTGTTGTGCGACAACAATGGAGCAATTGCGCAAGCGAAAGAGCCGCGGTATCATCAGAAATCGAAGCATATTCTGAGGCGCTTTCATCTTATCAGAGAGATCATATCCAGGGGAGATGTAGTAGTGGAAAGAGTTCCATCTGTCGACAATATAGCAGAACAACTGACAAAGTTGTTGGCTCAAATTATGTTTGAGCGTCACCTAGAGTCTATGGGCTTATTGTATAAAGGTGATTGGCTTCAGTCCAAGTGGGAGATTGTTAGTTTAGGTGACCTACAAGCCAATCTGACTATGTAAATCTCGTTCATTTTATTAATATAATGGCATAATATTCATTATGTGTAAATCGCATTAATTATCGTTTCATAATGAAGTCCGTGAATATGTGCTATAGTGATCAGATTATGATGAGATCATACTAATGAGACTAATCACTTAAACACACATATTCTTAATTGTTCCTAGTCGGAGGATATCCGAGAAGGACATCGGATATCCGGTTAGACTAGTACAGATTACTCATGCTCATATGATGAGGGTGACTGATCTCATAAGTCACTTGTGTGGAGACACTAAGGCGAATCTGTAGGTGCTCATTGGAGAATGAGTTCACTGAACTGATCCGACTGAATCGCTGGATGGTATTGTACCTCACTGTCAACCAGCTTGATTCTATTGTCGCAGTTGGGTGGATGGTCCTCGAACCTGAGATACCAAGGACACCTTGTCGGTGGACTTCTGTGCTTTGACCTTGGTTTACGAATCTCTAGCCACGGGAATCTAATACGCCAAGTTTTGGGTACAGCGGAATACCGTCGAATGGAATTGTGTGTCAATAAGGAATCATTCACTCTCGGTACTTAGAGAGAGAATGCTCTAGGAAGGATGCGTGAAAGTCCCTAGCCAGGGCAGACGATAATATCGGGAAAAGAGTTTTCTGATATTCATCAGTGGCATCCAATCCAAGTGAGTCGACCGGTTAGGGTTTGACAGCTCGCCATGCCCTGAGTTGACTCGAGAGCATTGTACGAATGAAGGATTATATCCACGCGGTAACTGTCGGCAGAAAGGTTCCAAGAGTGGGTTACTTAACCCCAATACCTTCCGGGTTCACGCGGTGTTGCTTGGCACCCAACGTGATCGGAGGTCCGGTCGAATTCGATGTGCGACATCAATTCGATTGATTAATTAATTAATAAATGGTTATTAATTGATTAATAAAGTCAGTGAGGAGTCACTGGGCTTGTTGGGCCATTAACTGGACTGGTACTTGGGCCTAGAGGGTCACACGCAAATGATTCTCAAGGCGATGGATAAATAAGTAGGTTTTATATAAACCGGGGGGTTTTATGAAAAATCACGCGGTTAGTATAAAACATAGCGAACGGGCTGAGCAGGCCAAGCTGCTGCTAACCCTAGCCGCCCCTCCTCTGTTTCTCTCTCTCTCTGGCGTCCAGACAGATCCAGATCTGCTCCCCCGCTTCTCCGAATCCCGTTCGACGGGAAATCCTCCGCGCGCTGCAGCGATCGTTGCGGCGACCGGCGGAGGTTTCGTAGGCTACGAAGAACGAGGAACGTGAGGATATTCGTCGCGAGGAGGATCGCATGGACTTCGCTAGAGGCCGGGCACTTGCGCGGCTTGCGGTGTCGCACCGACGGAACCGAACGGTTGCGGATTCGAATCCGCACACGGTGAGAATCGATTATCCGATAATCGTAGTTTTAGTTTTTCCGAAACGGGAACGGATCGCTGTTTAAAATTTTATTTTCCGCTGCGTGAGCGATCCGGAGAAACCCGAGAAATCCCAACAGCGTAGGGGTGCTTTGCTGCGGGTGCTGTGGACCGGAGCTGGACTGCGCGTGGCTGGAGAGATGTAGAGCATAGGGCACCACGTGGCGGCAGCCGAGCGGGAATCCTCACTTCGCACAGGCACGGGCGACGAGGTGCAACCCCGTGAACAACCGCGTGACGCCGCGTGGCCTTGGCGGGGCCGACTTCTGGCGGCTGGTGCAGCTGGGGAAGCTACGTGGCTCTGGCAATCCCGCCCAACAGGTACATACGACGAAGAGGGCAGTGGCGAGGCTCCCAACGATGCCACGTGGGGGAAGCGGGCCCGAGGTGCTGCGTTGGTGCGCGTGGGAGCAGAGAGAGACACGCAGAAAGTGAGAAAGAGAGAGAGAGAGAACGTGGGAGAGAGGGAGGACTGCGGAGAAAAGATAGAGAGAGAAACTGACAGAGAGAGACGCAGAGGGAAAAGAGAGAGTAAAAGAGAGAGAACAGAGAAAGAGAGAGAGATCTGGCAAGGAGAAATGTAGAGAGAGAGATGCGTAGGGGGAGAGAGAGAACAGTGGGAGAAAGAGAAAAAGTGAGAAAGAGATAAATCTTCACAGAGAGGGAAGAGGTGCGGGTGAGAGAAAAAGTAAGGGAGAGAGAGAGAGGTTTTAAAAAAATTCTGAAAATTGGGAACACCCCTCTTTGACTTCCTCCCTTGGTTTTATAGAAAAGAGGGGAGAGTTTGAATTTCAAAAAGAGGTTTTAAATTTCTTGCATTAAGCTCCCCCTTGATTAGGGGATCCTCTTTAGAATATTAAATAGTATTATGAATTTTGAATTTTGAAATAAATCTTCCTTTCTTTGAATTCCAGAATTCCCTCCTCTCTCTTAATTATAGGATCTTCTTTTAATTCCATAAAAGCTATTTTGAAATTTTCAATTTCGAAATAAATATCTTTTTTTTAGATTTCAAGATTCCCTCCTCCTTTCTCTCTTAGTTGGCATGTGGGCCCGGTTGAAGCTAAAATATGAAAATGAAATGTTGTTTTAGCCAGGATTTGAAAATGGTCACTTCACTTAAGTCCAAGTGGTCTAACCACTTTGTCATTTGCTCCTTCATGACATTCACATAAAATAACAGTTAAGTTCATGCGGCAGTCAATAAATCATCCAAGTACACATTAAATAATTGTCGATAAAGTCTTGTTTGAGAATGAAATTGCTATGCTTATTCAATCAATGGAGTGATGATATTCGATTTTTTACAAAATTGATATGTTTGAAAGCACAATTGATTTATCTATCATTCCATGTGATTTTGTTCATTAAATTGATAGCAAAGTGTGCAAATTTCATCTGTTATTTATGTAAAATTGTGAACTTATCACATCCCCCAACTTAATCATTGCTAGTCCCTTAGCAATATAATCATTTGAAAAATTAAGACTACCATGATTAGTAAAAAAGAATCACACTTCATTTTAAAGGATATCTATTGCAAATGGTAGGTAATTTGAAATCAAGTTTTCGTTCTCCCGCCCACTATACTTAGAATTAGGACAGGTGATTGTGCATACCACTTGAGGTGCTTGGAGTTCATTTCTATCATGTTTGGTATATCGTTGCCTTCACTGATTCTTAGAGTAGAATTACCCAGGGGAGAGAACAGAAAAAGAGATCTCTGGATTAGTTGGCTAGGTTCACTTTTCAGTTTTCGCCTCGACTTAAAACTTTTTAAGATTTGGTCTTATTTTGTTGTGAAGGACTTTAGCAAGATTGTTTTTTTTTTTTTTGTGCTTTGAGAGTGTGTACTTATTGCCACCCTCTTTATTTTTGTCTGAGGGGAGGTGCGTACTTTTTGCCACCGTACTTCCTTTGACTCTTTTGAAGCATATTTATTTGATTTCCATACTTCTGATTGTCCTTTTTCGAAGTGACCGCCTCCTTAAAGTGTTAATCCTAACTTTCCGTTCTTTTGACCTAAAAGTAAAAATAGAATAGATAATCCTACACTTCGGGTCAACTCCAGCAACTTTATATTTTCAGGATTTTCCACTCTTTCTGAGTTACTGTGTGTGTGTGAAAATCATCCCGTCATGATTCTTTGTAGAGAGGAGGGTTAATTCAAACTTTTACTCAACTTCCTAACTCAATTTTGATCAAGATTCTCTAAATGAATTATGATAGATAAAAATTTCTGTTGGGGTGTGAAAGTGAAGAGATTTTTGAAAATTGAAAATTTTGTGTAAAAATGATGATTTTTTTTTTTAAATGTTCATTTAAAAGATTGTTCAATATTCGTAATGATTTATTCAATATGCATCATGATTCTCCTCCCCTCAACTTGATTGACATTGTCCTCAATGGTATAGAAATACACAAAAATTATGGAATTCATGATGAGGAGATATACAACCTGAGGTGTGACGAGGCTTCTCTCTGTTCTCCAACGTGGATTTTTTGAGTTTTCTAAAAAGAAAAGAAAATAATTAGGATTACAACATAATGTGAAGATTGGGTTGCCTCCCAATAAGCGCTAAGTTTAACGTCTACAGCCAGACGCATGTTTGTTTAGTTTGGATCACTCAGCTCTATAGATTCCAATGGATAATTCTGAATGTTTTCAATATATGGTTTTAGACGTTGCCCATTAACAGTAAATGTCTGTCCATTTTTTGGATCCATGATTTTGACTGCACCATGGTCAAAAGCTTTAATCACTAAGAATGGACCATCCTATCTTGATTTCAATTTTCCAGGAAACAAACGTAACCTAGAGTTAAATAGCCAGACTTTTTGGTTGGGATAGAAGGATTTTCTCACAATATGTTTATCATGAAAAGCTTTAGTCTTGGCTTTATAGATTTTCGAGTTCTCATAAGCTTCATTTCTCAGTTCATCTAGTTCGCTTAGTTGTAAGGTTCTGTGCGAATCAACTTTGACTAGATCAAAATTGACATTTTTGATAGCCCAATAAGCTCTATGTTCTAATTCCACTGGGAGATAACAAGCTTTTCCAAAGACTAGCCTATATGGTGACATGCCAATAGGAGTTTTGTAAGCAGTCCGATAGGCCCACAAAGCATCATCTAATCTTTCGGACCAATCTTTTCTATTGGGCCTAACGGATTTTTGCAAGATATTTTTTATTTCTCTATTGGATATCTCCACTTGGACACTAGTTTGGAGATGGTAAGGGGTAGCAAGCTTATGAGTAATCCCATATCTTTTGAGTAATGCTCGAAATTGAGAATGAGTGAAGTGCGAACCCCCATCACTAATGATAGTCTTTGGCCATCCGAACCTAGAAAAGATATTCTTCTGCACAAATTTCATTACCACATTGTGATCATTGGTTCGGGTGGCTATTGCTTCAATCCATTTAGATACATAGTCCACTGCCACCAAAATGTATTCGCATCCAAAAGATGGTGGAAAAGGGCCCATGAAATCTATTCCCCAGACATCAAAAATTTCAACCACTAGGATTGGATTTAGTGGCATCATATCTCTTTTAGCCATATTACCGACAGCTTGACATCTTAAGCGTGTTTTGCTAAACTCATAAGCATCCTTGAAGAGTGTGGGTCAATAGAAACCGCTTTGTAAAACCTTTGTTGCGGTTTTCTTTCCGGAGAAATGACCTCCACAAGCAAGATTGTGGGAAAAGTTCAAAACACTTTGTTGTTCTTCTTTAGGCACACATCTACGGATTATTTGATCTGGACAAATTTTAAAGACTTCAGGGTCTTCCCAAAAATAATACTTCTCTTGAGAGAAGAATTTATCTTTTTCATTTCTTGTCCATCCTTGTGGGATTTGACCAGTCACCTTAAAATTCACAATATGTGCATACCATAGTGGTGACGTATAGGAAATGGCTAAGAGATGTTCATCAGGGAATGAATCTCTCATTGGTTCATTATCTGAAATCATGATTCGGGAGAGATGATTAGCCACCACATTCTCGGATCCCTATTTGTCCCGAATCTCCAAATCAAATTCTTGGAGGAGTAGGATCCACCTGATTAATCTTGGTTTGGCATGTTTATTTGTCAACAAATATTTCAATGTCGAGTGATCAGAATAAATAATCACTTTTGCCCCCAAAAGGTAAGATCGAAATTTCTTCAGGGCAAAAACAACAGCTAACAATTCCTTTTCTGTGGTGGTATAGTTCATCTGAGCATCTACAAGTATACGACTTGCATAATAAATCACCACAGGCTTTTTATTGATTCTTTGTCCCAGTACTGCCCCTATAACATAATCCAAAGCATCGCACATTATCTCAAAAGGCAAAGACCAATCAGGCGATTGGAGAATGGGAGCTTTGGTCAGAGCCTCTTTTAAAGATTTAAATGCTTCCAAGCATTTTTCATCAATATGGAATGGAACATCTTTGGCTAAGAGAAGGATTAATGGTCGGGCAATTTGAGAGAAATTTTAAATAAACCGGCGATAGAAGCCGGCATGGCCCAGGAATGATCAAATTTGCTTTACCGAAGTGGGTGGAGGAAGATTGGAGATTACGCTAACCCTAGATTTATCCACTTCGATACCTCTTCCAGACACTATATGGCCAAAAACTATACCCTCTTTAACCATGAAATGGCCATTTTCCCAACTTAGAACCAAATTAGTCTCTATGCATCTTCCAAGTACATTTTTCAAATTCCCCAGACAAATTTCAAATGAATCCTCGAATATTGAAAAATCATCCATGAATACTTCGAGGAATTCTCCCACCATATCTGAAAAGATGGCCAACATGCACCTTTGGAAAGTTGATGGTGCATTACATAGTCTAAATGGCATTCTTTGGAATGCAAATGTGCCAAATGGACATATGAATGTGGTTTTCTCTTGATCTTCTGGGTAAATAGCCACTTGATTATATCCTGAATACCCATCTAAGAAACAGAAATACTTTTGACCCGCTAGCTTTTCCAAAATCTGATCAATAAACAGGAGTGGGAAATTATCTTTCTTTGTCATTGTATTCAATTTTATGTAATCAATACAAACTCTCCACCCCATGGTTAGCCTAGTGGGCATTTCTTCACATTTTTCATTTGTTACCACAGTTAAGCCAGACTTCTTTGGCACTACTTAGGTTGGGTTTACCCACTTGCTATAAGATGTTGGGTATATGATACCCGCATCTAGCCAGTTCACCACTTCTTTCTTAACCACTTCCATCATAATTGGATTCAATTTCCTTTGCATCTCTCTACTAGGTTTTGCATTATCTTCAAGATAAATGTGATGCATGCATGTAGTTAGGCTTATTCCTTTCAAATCAGCTACTAACCACCCTATGGCTTCTTTATGAGTTCGAAGAACTTCAATGAGTTGTTCTTCTTGGGTAAGGTTAAGATCTACAGTTATGATCACAGGTAGAGTCTCGGACGGGCCTAAAAAGACATATTTGAGAGAGTTCGATAAAGGTTTGAGTTTCAACTGAGGAGGAACCTGGAGAGATAGAGGAGTAGGTTCTAGATTGAGCTCAGGTAGAGGTTCAACCTTATTGGGCTGCCAGGCCTTCTTATTCAAATATGATATGGCCATTAACTCCTCTTCTTCAAATTGGACCAAAGGGGATGTTTCTAAAATGTTATCAATCACATCAATTGCAAAGCAATCTTCCCCATCCTGCATATGGCCAGAAGCTTTGAAAATATTGAGGGATAATTTGTGATCCCCAAATGAGATGTCCATTAACCCAGATTTGCAGTTAATGGTGGCATTTGCAGCAGCCAGAAAAGGTCGGCCCAATATGATTGGGCTATTTCTCAGATGCTGAACGGGCTCCATGTCAAGGATGACAAAATCAACTGGGAAGTAACAAGTATCAATCCTGACAATGACACCTTCCACCATTCCTTTCGGTGTCCTAAGAGATCTATCGGCCAATTGTAAGATCACCGGAGTTTGTTTTAATTCTCCTATCCCAAATTTTTCATAAACTGACGTGGACAATAGGTTCACACTTGCTCCAAGGTCCAATAGTGGTTCTTTCAATAACACAAGAGATAAGTGAAGCTCCAGATCTTTCATTTTTTTTAGGCAATTGATTGAGCAAAATGGCACTTACTTCTTCAGACAAAAAGATCTTTTTAGGATTTGTTTTGGGCTCTCTGTTATGAGTATAAAGTTCTTTTAAAAATTTGGCATAGGCCGGCACATGTTGGATTGCATCAACCAATAGTATGTTAATGTGGACTTGTTTAAATAAGTCCATTAACTGTTCATTTTTTGTTTAGATTTGATGCTTTCTTTTCTCTTTGCCATTCTCTAAAGCTTGTGGAAAAGGGATTTTTGGTTTATAATTCTCAAGACATTCCTCCATTTTCCCTTTTCCTTAACTGATATTAGGTTGTTCATTCTCATCTTCATGTTCTTCTTCTCTTTCTTCTTCATTCTGTTCAGGATCGAGCTGACTAGATCCTTGGTTTGGGTAAGCATCCGGCAAGACTTTACCACTTCTTAAGGCCAAAATTGCTTTCGTATTTTCTAACTGTGGGCCTCCTGGTGGATTTGAGCCCATTTAAGGTTGGCCTTGAGGATTAGGTAGGATTGGTTGATGTTGGAAACCCGGAGGATAGTTTCGCGGGTTTGCAATGGGTTGACTTGGTAATGGGCCCACTTCCCTCCTTATGGTTGTATCAGCCATTTGACCCAATTGGGCTTCTAATTTCGAAATTGATTGTTGTTGAGAGATGACCAATTGTTGCAATTGTTGCTGCTATTGTTGTTGATTCATGAGTAATTGTTGCAGCATATTGAATTTGTCATCATTTTGATTTGATGGCTGATGTTGTGGGATTTGATATGGAGGTTGAGACAACATATTCTGATTGTTATTGGGCTAAAAGTAAGGAGCTTGAGCTTGGGACTGGATATGTTGGCTTTTATTGAAAGATTGATTTGGATAGTAATTCTGTTGATGGGCCATGTTCTGAAAGTTTTGTGCTTGTGGGTTTGGAGCTTGGGCTTGTTAAGATTTCCATGAAAAATTAGGATGATTCTTCCAGCCAGGGTTGTAGGTGTTAGAATATGAATCATGATTGGGCTTTGAATAAGCCTGGGCTGTTTGGACTTGTTCTTGGATGAACGGTGGCAATTGGGCCGCCGTAGGACACTCACTGTAAGGATTGAGGTTTCGGATCCGGTTATCGGGTCAGTTTCAGTGTCGGATCCCTTAGCTGTGCCACGTGGGCGCCACGTGGGCTGGCCTTGGGGCGCGAGAGTACGGCTCCGGTCATATCGTCTGAATGGCGTCTTGGATGGATGACGCCATTTAGAGTACGACCGTAGTTTGTCAGTGTACGACCCGGTCTTGTCATCTGAATGACGTCGGGGTTGCACGACGCGTTTTACCCAGCTTTTGTTTGACCCCGCAAACCCTCCCTCCTTTCCCTCATTCTCTCATCTCTTCCCTCCGATCTCCAGCGACCCCTCCCCCTCTCCTTGCTTTCCTCCCTCCATTCCATCTCTCCCTCCACTCCATCAACCTCCTAACTCCCACCACTACCACCACCATCTCCTCTACGGCGTTTTTCTCTCCGGACGGCGGCCAACGTCCCGGTGGAGTAACGGTGTCCACGGCGGTACCGGCAGCGGCGTGTGGCGAGGCGGATTGGCGGCTTGGAACTAGGAGGAGTTCGAGTAACCGGTAGGGTGACGATCCTCGTTGTATTTCATTTAAAAATCATGTTTTTCCCGCTTTGGAGCATGTTTAGGGATTTTCTTGTGGTGAAAATACTAAATGCATGTAATGAGAATTTAGGTGTTTTAATGGGTATTTAGGTTCTTCTCCTCCTTCTCCACTTTGTTTGTGTTTTTACACGATTTGCGGAGGAAATCCCACCCCGCAGATTGAGAGATGGCGGAGGAAGAACCTGTCTGTGAAGGTTAAATAGGGTCGGGGGACAGTGACGCCTTTTAAAAAGGCGGCTTCCACCCGCGACGCGATTTAGCCCAGATAACAAACTCTGTCTTTTGATTGATGAGCGTCCAAGGACAGCGATGTCTTTTTGAACGGCGACTTCCATGCACGACGCCTTTTAAGAAAAATCACCCCGAGGTCTATCTTTGTTTATGTCGTTATCAGGCGAATAGGGACAGCGACGCCTTTTGAACGGCGACCTTTATAGACGACGCATTTTAGGCCATCTTCCGAAGCCAGTTTTCATATAACCAGTTTAGGAAGCTTGAATGATGTCGGCCTTGGGCGACGCGATTCAAGCCAGAATTCCATTAATCCATGCAATTAACACATGTTTACATTGTTAGATAGTTTAGTTAATTGCATGTGTAGAAATGTACTCGATGACATTGGATTTTATGTGATCGGATCGCACCATGTTGTGTTTTATGCGATCGTGGGCCTAGAGTGACAGTTGTTAGCACTTAGGCACCCTGTGTCGGTGTGGGAGTGACACGGCGCCGGTGTGGGAGTGGCGCGGTGACGCCTAGAGAGAGGGTCACCTGGTGTACCCCGGGATATAGCTAGTGCCGGTGTGGGAGTGGTACATTCGGAATGTTACTCGTGCTAGGGGAAGCAGAACCACCAGGAGCTTGTCAGGCCGGAGTAGACAACGCGCTATCCGAGGGGTTGTTGTTTGGTCTCAGCGGGTCGGAGTTTCTCGCGTTCGGCCGTGTGGTTGGCGTGTTTTGCCGAGACGCTGGTTGTGGGCTCCGTGGTAGAATGGTTTCAGAATTGTGCATGTGTTTTATATCGAAATCTAGGAGTTATGTTTACTGCTTTATTTGCTTAAATTATCTATATTTGTGTTACTGCATCTGTAGGTGCGTGAGTGGGCGGTGGGGATCGAAGGATCCCTACTGAGTCTTTTCGATGATACTCACTCCTGCGGTTTTCAGGCGAGGGTTCCAGGCAGGCGTAGCGAGGAGAGTGTTGCTTTGGGTCGCGCGCCAGCAACCGTTGTTCCGGTGTATGTCCCAATGTAGTTGTTATTTTTTTTCTGACATGTATGCTTAATTATTTATTTTCAGTTGGAATATGTAATTATTTGCTGTGTCGAGTCGCATTGTAATAATTTTAATTCTTGCCCTTCCTTTTTAATTCAATGCGATGTGAATGTTTAGCTTAATTTATTATTTATTTCCCAGACTTATCTAGATCCTGGTTTGGCTCCAAATTAATGATTTGGTACCCATTTAGTAACCGGATCCCCGATTATAGGGTGACGGGTCGTTACACTCACTGACATAGTGAGTTGGGCTGGCACAAGTCTACAAGCTTCTTAATAAGATAGAGAAGATTCTAAGTAAGGACTTGATTGTACATGGATATAAGATCCTTGGTTATTCGAAGCTAGGACTTGGTCTAGCTTTTGGGCCATAAGATCCATTTTGCTCATTTGTTGGGCCAGAAGGTCTACCTTATCCAACTTTTGGGCTAAGGCATTGATATCCATCTTAGGTTCAAATTCTCCTCTATTTCTTATTTCATAAACTCTAGTCCGTTTGGATGTTCCTACAAATCTTTCATATGATGAAAGTGAAGCATGATTTATTGAATTTTCACTTAGCATTTCAAACAGATCATATGCTTCTTCCTCACTTTTACTCATGAATGCTCCTCCACAAGATACATCCACCATTTGCCTATATTGTGCATTCAAACCTTCATAAAATGCCTGAACAATTTGCCAACTAGATAGTCCATGATGTGGACATTTCCTAAGCAATTCCTTCAGCCTTTCCCACGACTCATAGATCTGTTCACCAGGTAATTGTGAAAACCCGGTTATGGCCCGTCTCATGGAATTGGTTTTTCTTATAGGATAGAATTTCTTCAAGAACTCTTGTTGCATTTCAGGCCAAGTTCTAATGGGCTTTCCTATCGTTCCAAGCCAATATTTGGCTTTGTCCTTAAGTGAGAAAGGGAATAGGGTAAGTCGAAGGGCATCTTCCGTGAAATCTTGAATTTTCACGGTTGAACAAATCTCAAAGATTTCATCCAAATGTTTATATGGATCTTCATTGGTATTCCCATAAAAAGATGGGAGCATTTGGATGGTGCTTGGCTTGATCTCATAATCGTTAGCATGGACATTAGGCAATTGGATACAAGATGAAGGATTATAGTCTTGAGGAATGAAGTATTCCTTCATTTGTTTAGGCATTTGTTGATTATTTCTAGCTATTTGATGTTGAATATTGGTTTGGTGATGTAGGTATCTCTCAATTTCTTGAATGGGTTTGATAATATATGACTTTTGAGATCTTCTACCTAGCATACACTAGACCAAGATGGGATGAGATTGTTTTTGTTATTTTTATTTTTATATATTTTTATATTTATTTATGCAAAAACAAACAAGTTAACAACAAATTCCTAATGATCTAAGTGTAACCTAGACTTTAAGAATGAGATTTCTCACAAAATGGCTAGAATTCACTATGAATCACTCCTACAATAGATCAATCGGCTAGATAAGAGGTGGGATAGTGGGAGGCTCCCCCTACTTTCGTAGGGACCTAATTAAATAACCACTTGTCCAGTTAGGCGTTTGCTTTTGTAACCTCTAGCCTAGACACCGTTGTCCAAAGTAAAAGTGAATTCAAAGCTCGGTCCAATCATAGTGTGAATCTTAGGTGCAATTGCTATTTGATTTTTATTGGGCTTGGGACAATGCAAGATGGAGTGTTTGTGGTTTGTGGGCTAAGAAAGGGTGATCAAAATCCCCATCTTATCTTGTTATGAAGATGCTCTTAAATTATTTTATCAATGAAATGCACACCACAATTCAATCAAGTTTGTTTTGTGCAATAATGAAATGACAATGCATGAACATGTTATTTACACAATTTGGAAAGACTCACCTTGCTTCCCGCACTCTTCAACATGAATCAAATGACAAAAATAAGAGCTAAATGGCTAATTCTAATGCAATTCTATATGATTCATGTCCTAAAATATGAAAGTTTGATTTTTAATCTTGAAATGCAATTTTTTTTATTTTGTTTTTCTGAATTTTTTTTTATTTAATGATTATATCTATTCTAAGCAAATCTGAATAAAATAAAAATATTAAAGAGATTGGAACAAACTCACCAAGTTGAGTTTTTCTTTTGTCTTCCTTTTTGTTTGTTTTTTTAAATTTCTACAAAAAGAGAAAATAAATGTGAGTATGGATATACACAAATAGACCCAAAATTATCAAAATTCAGAATCTAAATCCTTGGCAACGGTGCAAAAAATTGATGCTTATTTAAATGCCGTTGTTAAAACACAAATATCATCAACTTTAAAGTCCGAATCTCAATAAAATACAACGTAGTACTTGGTTGAGACCGGGTCGATCTACGGAGAAATATAATTATTAACTTTGAAACTATTGAATTTTTAGCACAAATTGTTAACAAGAGTCTACTTTAAACTAAGACTAATGTGATTCTAGGATGCAAATTTGGACACTATAATTAACTAATTACCAGAATTTACTAACACATTTAAAACACTAAAACACCTAAAGTTTATCAAAAAATATTACTTAAGACACTATTGATGTGATTAAACAAAATAAAGATGCCTAACTACATAATCTAGAAAAAAATAATAGAAATGGACATAAGATAATAACCAACAATAACTTGATCTCTATTAAAGAACTAAGAAAGATTACAATGGTTGATGTAGCCGAAGCTATCACGGTCGGAATCCGAGACTAGAATCTGAGATAGTAATCAGATCGAAAAAAGGGGCGACAGGGATCCGGACCGAGATCGGGGCGGAGTACGGGACCGAAGCTCCGAGGCTGGGAGGTACCCAGATGATGACTTGCCGGGGACTTCGTTGGCCGAAGGGGACTCGGCTGGCGAAGAGCGAGACCGAGACCTCTGGAAGAAGAAAATCGCGACCGATGGCCGAAGCCAACCCGAACGAAGAGGTCGGTGAAGATTCAAATCGAGGCCCCCTGCAAAGAGAAGAACCAGTCAGTGAGGATCCCGGGCTTCGGCCCAAGAGAACCCCCTCCGACGGCTAAGTTAGCTTCTAAAGAAGATTCGATTCAGAAGGGAAGGAAGAAGAAGCTTAAATGCTTTGGACTATAGTCTTTGGTCATTCGACATACTTTTTGTAATAAATAGCCTTCTATTTATAATGGAGGATAGAGGTTACCTGGTTGTTGCAGCCGATATAGGATTATGTTTTAGGTTACTGATAAACTACCATAGTGCCTAACGACCCACCGGAGTGGGCCGGATACAGCTACTGGGCCGAGGGCCGTTGTTGGGCCGAATGCCGCTAGTGGGTTGAAGGTCGTTTGCTGGGCCGAGGGCCGCTTGTGGGCCACTATTTATGGGCCGCTATTGGGCCGAAGGCAATAGGGCTGAAGGCCGCTTGCTGGGCTGAGGGCCGCTTGCTAGGCTAAGGGCCACTTGTGGGCCGCTTGCTAGGCTAAGGGCCACTTGTGGGCCGCTTGCTGTCGGGCTGCTAATGGGCCGAATCGGATTCTGCCCCATCACATGGTCCCCTTACTCTTGTCGTTCTCAATTTCATGAAACGCCGAGAGTAAAGTCCGAAGCCTTTACGGAAAAATAACATCTGATATGAACCTTGTCCGAAACTGTTATCACTCCTGTTTCGAAAACCGGGAGACAAGGGTTCGCCTCAGGTCAGCCGAGGGTTGGTGACAAACAACCTTATCTCAGGCCGAGACAATGTCGTAGACACCTTCGTCTCAGGCCGAGACTTGGTGACGAATACCTTCATCCCCAATTGTGAAAGGGCAGGGCTTCCAGAAAACTTTGGAACGCCAAGCAAGGGCAGGAAAGACTTTGAATATCCCGCCTTCACGGTCGCGTCACAACAAACACAGGACACGTGTTTAACATCCGGCCGAACTGCCGAAAGCACAAAAAGATCTCAGCCGTTAACAGCGATCACTTGGATCGCGGTCGCTTCGTCTCTCTGCCCGAGACTTGACCTGGATCACCGCCTCTCCGGCCCCCGACACGAGGATCGGGACACGTGGCGGGCATCCAGATGAATAGCCGAAGGGTTAGGCCGCATCCGGCCGTTGATCGTCTTTACTCGATTCGGCAACCCGCTTGTCATCATGGCAAAGGACGGGACACGCGTCGAACATCCGAGCAAGGCGGAGCCGAGGGGTTGGAGGATCTCAGCCGTCGGTTCGCCATCCGACCCCCCTAGGCCCTTCTATAAATATCGGCTCCCTTCGCCTTATTACTGTTCCTTCGCATTCTCCCTCTTCCTCTCCGTGCCAGAGCGTTCCTGCGAGCAGCGCCGCGAACGTCTTTTCTTCTCCGGCCGCAAGTGTTCCATCAAGGTCATCCAGGGACGTCTTGTCAATCGCTGGGGAGTTCTTAGTCTGAGGGTAAGCCTCAGCTCCAGCCTTCTCTTTTTTTGATTCATGTCCAGTAGTTCTTCTTCGACCGAAAACAGCTCATCATGCTCCTCATCTAGAGCTACTCCCCAGTCTTCTCTGCCATCCCCTTTTTCTTCGAACTCTTTCCTTTCTATTATGGCGGATGAGGCCGTCGTCAGGCCGAGACGGTCTTGGACGTAGCTAGTGCTCTTGATGTCGATGGAATCAAGACCATAACTAACTATTATATGATTCCCATCCGGCCCGGGAGGCATACAAAAGCCAACACCGTTCGGCCGGGCTGCTTCTCGATCTATGAGCGCAGCTTCCGGGCGGGTTTTCGCCTTCCCCTTCATCCTTTTGTTGTAAACCTTTTGAGCTTTACGGACTGGCCCCGTCCCAATTCTTCCCGAATTCCTGGCGGACGGTCTACGCTTTTTTGGCCCTTAACTCCATTCTTGACTTCAACCCCTATGTACATATCTTCCGCTATCTCTTCAAGATCAAACCTCAGGGAAGGACCTCTTGGTTCTGCTTCGTCCCCCGCTTCGGCCGGGGGATCTACTCCGGAAAGTCCTCGTCCATTCACCATTGGAAGGAGGACATCTTTTTCATTTCTCTGCCGGAGGAGGATAAGGGTGTTTGGCCCTTTCCTACCGAATGGGGACCCTTGGCCGAGGGCCTTTCCAATTGCCCAACCCTCAGCTCCGAACAGCTTGCGGACGCCTACCTCTTCGAGGACAACGCTCCATACAACATTATGGAGCTTCTCGAGGACGAGGACAAGCTCATAGCGATGGGAGCCTAGTCGGACCCGTCGCACTCTCCTGCCCGGGCCTTTCCCTACCTTCCTCTTGAAGATGCCCCGGGAGAGGCCAAGGCGAGGACTACCGCGACCAGGGCTCCGGCCGAAACCCATCCGTCTGAAGAGGGTGCCGAAGCTTTGGCCGGGGGTAAGTCGGCTTTGGGTCAAAAAATTATTGTTGAACTTGTGCTAACTCTTCTTCTTTTCTGCTTTCAGAAATGTCTGGTCTCCAGTGCCTTATGAGCCGGATCTCCCGACAGTCCGCACCGTCTCGACCGTCCGAGCCATGGCCTGCGGAAGGGAGGGCGGCCGAAGGAGTTTCGGCCCCGGGCATTCGACTGACGAGGCAGACAGCGGCTTCCGCCGAAGGCCGTGCTGCCGCCACTGCTCTCGATCGGGAGCGACGGAAGGGGAAGGAGGTCGTCGGGGGGAGTGGGCGGCCCGAGAAACGGAGGCGCCCGGATGACCTCGACGAGAGGGAATCCGCCCTGGCGACCAAGAGGCCGGTGTCTGGAAGGGACGCTCCGCTCTCGTCGCCTCCCCAGCCGCAGAGGGGCGATTCCCCTTCGGCTACCAGTGCCGCCACGGAAACGGTGTTGTCCTACCCCTTTGGGGCGGCCGGGACCCATATGTCCCGGGAGTACGAGCACGAGCCCTGGCGCCCGGACACGGGGGTCTCACATATGATAGTCTGGATGACTCCCGAACGTGCCTGCGCCTGGCTCGGGGCTTGACCCTCCCGATGGCCGGGGACGAGATCAGGGAGCTTTCTTCGGAAGGCCTGTCCCTGCAATGCGTCCGGCATGCCATCCAGGTGAGAGCCCCCTCGTCGTCCTTACTTCTCGCTGTCTTGGTTAGTTGCTTTGGCTCACATTCTTCCTTTCCTTTCGGCTGCAGGCCACGGTCATGTGCGGGGCTCTCGTCTGCCGCCAGGCCCTCATCCAGCAAAAGCTTCAGGACGTCGACCAGGCCTCGGACCAGCTGGCTTCGGGCAAGGTGGCCTCGATGCGGCAGGATCTCGAGGCCAGCATCGATGTCCTCAACGGGGTAAACTCGCGGATACAGTCCGAGCTGGATGGGCAAAAAGAGGTGATTCATACCACCTTAGAGGCTAGGAAGAAGGTCGAGAAGGAGGTGGACCGGGCCCGGACTGATATTGCGTCCTTGAAGGCTGAGATCCATGACAAGGAGAGGGAGCGGGACGAGGAGCGCCGCCGCCACGCCGAGGAGATGTCGGCCCTGAAGGCGGACTTGGAGGCCAAGACCAAGGAAGCTGATGATGTCGCTCGCATGGCCGTGGCGAGCTATAAGGAGGGCCCGGAGTGCGCCGATGAGATGCTTGACGCCGGGGCTAGGGCGGCCTCGACCATGTTCGATCTGGGGATGGACATTGCCCAAAAGGCTTGTCCAGACGTAGATCTGACTGGCTTCAGCTTCAGCTTCCCTACCGAGGAAGAAGGCGAAGAGATCTTAGCCTGGTGGCGAGAGCTCAAGGCCGAGAGAACCCCGGCTTCTCCGGAAGGTGCCGCGGTGGGTTCGGACTGTGCTCCCCCTCCAACGTCCCCTAGCCATACTCATGTTGACGTGGATGGTGACGACGCCGACAGCTAGTCCAGGGACTTGTCCCGGTTGTTTTTTGTTTTCAAGATGCCGAGGCCAGGCACACGGCCCATTTTTGTACTCGTATATATATAGAAGCATTTCACTCTTGCTTATTTCATGGCATGTCTTTCTGAGCAGATAGCCGAGTCTGGTCCTGTATGTGGTCGAAACCATGCCGCTCCCGATACGGTTTGCATGGCTGAAGCCACTCCCAGTATGGTTTACATGGACTTAAGAGTAGTGCCGCTCCCGATATGGTTTGCATGGCCGAAGCCTCTCCCGGTACGGTTTACACAGACTTAATAGTGCCGCTCCCAATACGGTTTGCATGGCCGAAGCCACTCCCGGTACGGTTCACACGGACTTAGAGTAGTGCCGCTCCCGATACGGTTTGCATGGCCGAAGCCACTCCCGGTACGGTTTACACGGACTTAGAGTAGTGCCGCTCCCGATACAGTTTGCATGGCCGAAGCCATTCCCGGTACGGTTTACACGGACTTAAGAGTACTGCCGCTCCCGATACGGTTTGCATGGCCGAAGCCACTCCCGGTACGGTTTACACAGACTTATAGTGCCTCTCCCGATACGGTTTGCATGGCCGAAGCCACTCCCGGTACAGTTTACACGGACTTAGAGTAGTGCCGCTCCCGATACGGTTTGCTTGGCCGAAGCCACTCCCGGTACGGTTTACACGGACCTAAGAGTAGTGCTGCTCCTGATACGGTTTGCATGGCCGAAGCCACTCCCGGTACGGTTTACACAGACTTATAATAATGCTGGACACAATACTTCAGAAAAAATACTCATTCATGGTGTCCGGCTGAACCCCCGGGAAAATAACTTATATGAAATAGCGCCGAAGGCGCTCTACATTCCAGGTGTGAGGGAGAGGCTGGCCCGAAAGGGTCTCCAGCCGATAGGCCCCTTGTCGGATTACTTCTCTCACCCGATAAGGGCCCTCCCAGTTTGGAGAAAGCTTCCCTGCGGCTTCGGCTGGCTTGGACGCATGAGCGTTCCGCAATACGAGGTTCCCGGCTTCAAAACTTCGGGACTTCACTCGAGCATTGTGATATCTTGCCATGCGTTGTTGATATGCCGCTAGCCGAATGCGAGCTTGATCCCTTAGGACTTCATCATTGTCCTTCGGATCGTAAGTAAGAACCCTCGGCGATGGCAAGCCGATTTCAACGGGAATAACAACTTCCACCCCGTAGGCCATTCGGAATGGGGTTTCTCCGGTAAGGGTTCGGCTTGTAGTTCGATAAGCCCATAGAACGCTTGGCAGCTCTTCGACCCATCGGCCTTTAGCCTTGCCGAGACGAGTCTTCAGTCCTTGCAATAGGCTTCGGTTAGTGACTTCGAGTTGGCCATTCGTCCGAGGGTGTGCTACCGAAGTGAATTTATGTAGAATACCGAAGCTTGCACAGTTGTCTTTGAACCGATGGCTGTCAAACTGCTTGTCATTATCTGAGATGATTGCCCGAGAGATGCTGTAGCGGCAAATAATGGACTTCCATACGAAGCTCCATGCATTACTATCTGTTATAGACGCGAGGGACTCGACTTCGACCCACTTGGTGAAATAATCCACCGCCACAATGAGGAATTTCCTCTGGCCGGTGGCCATGGGAAAAGGTCCCAAAATATCAATCCCCCATTAGGCGAAAGGCCAAGGGTCCGACAGAGGTGTCAGGAGGGTTGCCGACTGGTGAATGAGGGAGCTATATCTCTGGCACTGGTCACAGCAGCGGACGAGACCAGCTGCGTCCTCTCGGAGTGTCGGCCACCAGTACCCTTGCCTTAAGAGTTTGTGGGTCAAGGCCCTTCCTCCTGCATGTGCCCCGTATATTCCTTCATGTACCTCCCGAAGGGCATAGTCGGCTTCAGCCGGGCCGAGACATCAAAGGAGTGGCCGGCCGAAGGACTTCTTATATAGCATACCCTCCAGAATTAAAAAATGAGGAGAGCGTTGCCGGACGCACCTTGCTTCCTTTGGATCGGACGGGACCTCCTCTCGGAGGAGAAAAGCAATTAAAGGAGTCATCCAGGTTTCTGCTTCATATTCATTCACTTACATGACCTCAGATTCGCCGAGACTTGGCTCAGACAGTTCTTCTACTAAAACCATTCGGCCTCCTCCCCCATTTTGAGTTGATGCTAGTCGAGAAAGGGCATCGGCTCGATTGTTCTCGGCTTGAGGGATTCGCATGATCTCAAAAGAAATAAATTCAGCTAGGATCTTGCGGGTTACCTGGAGATAGGACGTCATCAATGCGTCCCGGGCCTCGTACTCCCCGATGATTTGGTTGACGATAAGTTGAGAGTCGTTGAACGCCCTTATCCTTTGCGCGTCGAGCTTTCTAGCGGCCCGAAGGCCTGATATAAGGGCTTCGTACTCGGCGGCATTGTTGGTAGCCGGGAAGGAGAAGCGCAGAGCGTACTTTGTGACGACCCCTTCTGGAGATGCCAAGATCCACCCGGCGCCACTGTCCGAAGAGCATGCGGATCCGTCAACGTATAATTGTCATTCATCCGTCGAGGACAAAGGAGCCGAAGCGACTTCGGCTTCAGGATTTACTCTGATTACTTCCGGCTGAGGGGCCGAAGATGATTCAAGAGTGAGCTCAGCAATGAAGTCGGCCAAAGCTTGAGTTTTTATTGCAGTCCGAGGCCCATAAGAGATGTCGAACTCTCCCAGTTCGATCGCCCATTTTGCTAGTCTCCCGAACACTTCCGACCGAGAGAGAACATGCTTCAAAGGTTGATCCGTGAAGACCTTCATAGAATGCGCGAGGAAATAGGGCCGGAGCCTCCTCGCAGAAGCAACGAGGGCCAAGGCCAGCTTTTCAAGAGCCAGATATTGAAGCTCTGCTCCGTGGAGAGCTCGGCTTACATAATAAACTGGCTTTTAAATACCATCTTCTTCTCGGACGAGGACGGCACTGATAGCTGCTTCAGAAGCGGCAAGATAAACAAACAGTTGCTCTCCTCGGACCGGTTTAGATAAAACAGGAACGTTGGAGAGATAAGCTTTTAGCTGGTCAAAGGCCGACTGACATTCGTCTGTCCAGGAGAAATTGCTAGTCTTCTTCAACAGCTTGAAGAAGGGAAAACAATGATACTCCGCCCTTGACATGAAGCGGCTTAATGCAACAACTCTCCCACTTAGCCTTTGAACTTCTCGGACGTTTGCCGGATGGTGCATTTAAATAATGGCCGCAACCTTCGCGGGATTTGCCTCTACCCCTCGGCGAGTGACTAAATAGTCGAGGAACTTCCCAGATGCTCCGCCAAAAGCGCATTTGGCAGGGTTTAGTTTCATTTTATACCTGCACAAGGTAAGAAATGTTTCGGCCAAATCGGCCAGATGATTTGTAGCAATGCGGCTTTTTACCAACATGTCATCAATGTAGACCTCCATATTCCAGCTGAGTTGTGGAGCAAATATTTTGTTGACGAGACGCTGATAAGTTGCTCTAGCATTCTTCAGGCCGAAAGGCATCCGGGTGTAGCAATATAAGCCGAGATCGGTTGTAAAGCTTGTTTTCTCTTCATCGTCTAGATGCATTCGGATTTGATGATAGCCTGAATAGGCATCGAGGAAGCTGAGCAATTCATGGCCGGAAGTAGCGTCCACTATCTGGTCTATCCGAGGCAGCAAAAAACTGTCCATCGGACAAGCCTTATTGAGATTAGTGAAGTCTACACACATTCGCCACTTGCCGTCCTTTTTGGGCACCATCACTACATTAGCAATTCATTCGGGGTGATGTACCTCTCAGAGATGTCCCGCATTTAACCCTTCTTGTACTTCAGCCTGGATGGCCATCTTCCTTTCTTGATTGAAGGTGCGCCGCTTCTGCTTGACTGGAGGCATATTCGGGTCAACGTACAGCCGATGTTCTGCCACCTCCGGGTCGACTCCGAGCATATCCGAAGGAGACCAGGCGAAGACATCGAGGTTTTCCTTCAGGAAGTTGATAAGTCTCTCGGCTTCAATCTTCTCAAGGCTGGAACCTATCATCAGTGTTCGGCCTTCTCCTCCCGGAACCGGAACGGTTGTAAGTTCCTCTCCTGGGGATGCTTCGGCTGAAGATTCGATCGAAAGGGATTCGGCCGCAGCCTTCCCTTTGACCGAAATCATATAGCATTGCCGAGCAGCTTCCTGATCTCCCTTGGCTTCGCCGACTCCGTGGCCGGTGCGGAACTTCAGCTTCTGATGGAAGGATGAAGGTACAGCTCCATTTCCTCCGATTAGCCTTCGGTCAAAAATGGCGTTGTAGACCGAATCAACCTTTACTACGGCAAAATCCATTTCAATGGTTAATTGCCGAGGGGCTGTACCTAGGGTTACAGGTAGCCGGACGATGCCTTCTACTCGGCAAGGTACACCATTAAAGCTGAATAGAGGCCCCCGATGAGGCTTCATATCAGCCCCATTCAAACCCATCTTTAGGAAACAATCGTAAAAAAGTACATTGGGAGCACTTGCAATATCAACAAAGATACGATGAACATCGTACCTTTTCATTACAACATTTACAACAAGGGCGTCGTCGTGAGGGACCTGAACGTCGGTCAGATCTTTCTGGCCGAAGACGATGTCTTCTTGACGAAACAGCTTTGGCCCGGCATTGATTGCTGCTATCTCTGTTGCAGCCTCGTCTCGACGACGCCTTGCTCCCTCTCCCGGTCCTCCGGATATCATCATAATCGACCTGGCACTGGGTCATTGGTGTGATGCTTCTGTCGGGGCCGAAGCTACTTTCGGTTGAGGTGGTGCTTCTTTGTCCGGAAGTTTCCGTTGCCTCGCTGCTTCGGGGGCGTCTCAGTTCTGCCGCTGTTAAGGCTACACTCGTCGGTACTGCGGAAAGCGGCCTTCCCGAATGAGGCGATCAATCTCCTCCCGAAGGTGTCGGCATTCGTCAGTCGAATGGCCGATTTCCCGATGGTACTCGCAGTATTTGCATGAGTCCCTTCGGCGAGGATCAGTCTTGATACGCTTAGGCTGCCGAAGCATACCTTTCACCTCCATGAGCATCCGATAGGGTGGAGCAGGTAGTGGCAGATACCGCTGCTGCGGATCCCGGCGCTTGTCTCGGTCCCATTCTTCTCTCCAGTATCGCTTGCGAGAGGATTCCTGATCTTCTGAGCGAGGACGAACCGTTGGAGGGGTAGCCGCCGATACTACCTCGGTAGTACTCTTGCCCTTGGACATCATCAGGGCCTTTCGGTTGATATATTTATGGGTCCGAGCCACCAGGTCCTGGAAGGTGGGAGGATGACGCTTTTTGATGGAGCTGAGAAGCCCTTCGTCTGTGCATCCACTGATTACGGCCGAGACCGCAATCGAACTGTCCAGGTTTGGAATCTGAGCTGCTTCGGCCTGGAACTTGGTAAAATACTCTTGAAGGGTCTTGGTCGGTCCTTGCCGAATGGCAAGCAGACTAGCTTAAGTTTTACATTGCCGAGTGGCATCATAAAATTGGTCGATAAACAATTGGCCGAACTGCACTAGAGAGTGAATGGAATTAGGGGCCAATGTTTCAAACCAAGTCAAAGCTGTTTTTTCTAGGGTGAGGGGGAAGAGACAGCAGCGGACTGCCTCGGAAACCCCTCGGACGGAGAGGTCGGAATTGAATCACTGGAAGTGGCAGACCGGATCTGTCATTCCATCATACAGAGGCCCTTTCGGCAGTTTAAAGTTGGAAGGTACCTCGACGGCCAGAAGCTCTGGAGAGAAAGGAGTCTGCTCCAGGATGGTGCTGGCGAGAGGTGCTCCATACGGCCGGGATACCATCTGCTGCATTTCCTTCCTCATCGTTGTCAGTCGCCGATCCAGATCCGAGGTGGTTGAAGTGGTGACCGAACGTCCTTCGGCCTCGGTCGGATGAAATCCGGACGAAGCATAGTCCGGCTCTGTCAGGATATGACTGGCGCGAGGAACTCGGCCTTGCGGCCCGAATGGCTCGCTGCGTGCCGAAACCACTTCGTCGTGGAATGCCCGCGAAGGTGTTGGTTGTACCCTCACAGCCTGAGCAGGGCAGAATTGAGGAGGAGGCGGTACCTGCTGTGGGGGCTGATTCAGCAATCCCATATGCTGGGCGATAGCAGACACCATATCTCGCAAAGGCGCCAAGGAGGTGACAGTAGCGACTAGTGTGACAACTTGCTGCTGGAGTTCTTCCACCTGGTCGTCTCTGGGAGCGAGGGACTCCGGTATAACTGGAAGGACAAAACCTTGCGGAAGAACAGATGGAGCACCTTCGGAGTGGAGTGCCTGCGCTGGAGTCGCCCGCGTCTCCGCCTCGTCTTGACTAGATCGTCTGGTCACCGGACGATGAGACATGACCTCTTGTTGAGTTCCCACAGACGGCGCCACGTGATGTAGCCGAAGCTATCATGGTCGGATTCCGAGACTAGAATCCGAGATAGTAATCAGATCGAAAAAAGGGGCGACAGGGATCCGGACCGAGACCGGGGCGGAGTACGGGACCGAAGCTCCGAGGCTGGGAGGTACCCGGATGAAGACTTGCCGGGGACTTCATTGGCCGAAGGGGACTCGACTGGCGAAGAGCGAGACCGAGACCTATGGAGGAAGAAAACCGAGACCGATGGTCGAAGCCAACCCGGACGAAGAGGTCAGCGAAGATTCAAATCGAGGCCCCCTGCAAGGGGAAGAACCAGTCAGTGAGGATCCCGGGCTTCGGCCCAAGAGAACCCCCTCCGACGGCTAAGTTAGCTTCTAAAGAAGATTCGATTCAGAAGGGAAGGAAGAAGAAGCTTAAATGCTTTGGACTATAGTCCTTGGTCATTCGACATACCTTTTGTAACAAATAGCCTTCTATTTATAACGGAGGATAGACGTTACTTGGTTGTTGCAGCCGATATAGGACTATGTTTTAGGTTACTGATAAACCGCCATAGCGCCTAACAACCCACCGGAGTGGGCCAGATACAGCTACTGGGCCGAGGGCCACTGTTGGGCCGAATGCCGCTAGTGGGCTGAAGGCCGTTTGCTGGGCCGAGGGCCGCTTATGGGCCGCTATTGGGCCGAAGGCAATAGGGTTGAAGGCCGCTTACTGGGCCGAGGGCCGCTTGTGGGCCACTTGCTGTCGGGCTACTAATGGGCCGAATCGGATTCTGCCCCATCAATGGTAAAGAAAAATTACAGGTTTAATAATAGGGATGCCAACTAATTCTTAACAACTAACATAAACTAAACAAGAGGGATAATGGGGAAACTCAGTAAGAAGGGCGGCTCAGGCGGTGCAGTGAGCCAGCGTGGGTGCGTGGCAGGCGCGGGAGCAAGGCGGCGCACAAACGGGGCTCAGGCTGTAAGGACCTACAAGATTACGGTTACATGCCAACATATACATAATTATAAAAAGGATATATTCGTAAATACCGAAAAAGTATAAACGCAATTATGAAAAGTTTGAGATTAATAATGTGATTGATGATTTTTAGAGGGTCTTAAGTATAATTTTTAAGGTCTCTGGAAGTGTCCTCAAAACACTAGAAAAAAGTTAAATTCAGTGACAAACTATTAAGTAGGGGTATAAATACAATTATAAAAAAATACAAGGACTAAAGTGAAAAAGTACTAAAAGATACCACTAAAGGATAAAGGATATTGGTAAGGTTTCTTGACCAGCAAGTGACTTAACCCTAGTTAGTCTAACCAAGTTTCTTGACCACCAAGTAACCTAACCCTTAAGTAACCCAACCCTAGTTAACCTAACCCCCAAGTAACCCCCCTTTAACCCTCCCCTCTCCTTCTATAAATAGGAGGGTGATGCTCCCATTTCTCCCCATCCCATTCCCTTCCTTCCCACCTTCCCCTCCTTCCTCCTTGCCCACATCCAAGAGAGTAAGAGAGAGAAAGAAAGAGAGAGAGATTTTAGAGCGGGAGTGGGGGTTGTTCGCAGGATTCTTCACACGTGTAGGAAGGGGTTACTGCTGTGTCCAAGAGAGCTCCTGGTTTAAAGGCAAGTACATGATTCTTTTTGCATGGTTATTTTCGTATTTCGAATGGCCTATTTTTCAAACATGTATTTTCCTACAAATTTAAGAAGATGCTACTAAGCCGTTATGTTGCCGAAATAGACCCCCAACCAAGATGCTACTAAGCCGTTATGCTGCCGAAATGAACCCCCAACCAAGATGCTACTAAGCCGTTATGCTGCCGAAATGAACACCCAACCCATGCCTAAATCCCCATTTCTATAAGTCTCTCATGTTAAAATCGAATATGCTACGGACAATGCCACCTTAGGAGTCCATGCGTCCGAATCATACAAGCATCCGTGTGAGGCGGACATAATTAAAAGACGTAACCCGAGGCAAACGGATAAATCCTGAGTATGGTTCTTCCGGTCCAGGTGGGACGGGTGGGTCCCCCTGCTGCACAGTGGAAGCGCCAGTGGGCATTTGCCTTATCACTGGCTGCACGTCATGCTAACCTCCTCATGTTGTGGTTTGGATGCATGTCCGTTAAATAAGTGAAAAGATTCATGCTATCCCTATGTTATATATGTTTATGACTTCATGCTATTCCATAATCTTTTCACGATGCCATGATGCAATGTCATGCCTCTATTATGCTTATACTCATGCCATGTCATGCCATGTTTAAGTCAAGTCACGCCATGATGCCATGCCATGAATCTTTATACTTATACATACCATGTTACGCCATGCTCTCTTGACCATGCCATGATTTGCCATGATCCCTATGTTAGTTGAAGTTTGTTATATTATATTCTATCATGCCATGATTATGTAGTAATATCATGTTGTCCTTTTACGTTTATATATATAATAGGCCATGTAGTGGTCTCATGTGCTTGCTGAGTCGATAAACTCATCCACACTATTTAACCCCCTTTCAGGAGAGGACCTTCCTAGGGCAACCGAGAAGTCTATACGTGGTTAGTTTAGTTGAACAGAGGTTGTTTTTGTAAGTCCAGCCCCTATGTAACTTACATGTTGTATCCCTGGATTTGATGTACTGTAATACACTATGTATGACATCTATATGAAATGTTTTGTTTATTTATATGCAAAGTGCTCAACCTTAACTGTAAGTCATGTTCGGGTTGTTCCCGCTGTTAACGGGTCCCTTCGGTTCGTAGTAAGCTGGCATGACTGAACCGACCGACAGGGGGTCGTTACAGTTTGTGGTATCAGAGCAAGGTTAAGGATAAGCACTAAAAGCATGTACAACAAGTCCAGGATTAGTAGAATTAGGAGGCCAGACTTAGGTAAACCCAGACTAACCTATAACTTGTACTATAGGTCATGGAGACTAATGGACGAGGGAGGATGCCTAGGGCTAGAAGGATCAGTCCAGAGTCCCAGAATACTACACATGTTCCTCCACCATCATCCCTAGATATGGGAGCCATTGTCCAGATTTTCCAAGGATTTCTTCATGCTACCCAACAACACCAGAACTCTGTAGACCAAGGAGGCCAGGCAGGAGCCATCTCTATGGAACGATTTAAGAAGATGGGACCTCCTATTTTTAAGGGAGAGAGCGACCCCCTGATAGCTGAAAGTTGGATACGGGAGATCGAAAAGATCTTTCGTGCCATCCGTTGCCCAAATACTGATAAAGTAAATATGGGAAGTTACATGCTACAAGATCGGGCAGACACATGGTGGTCTTCTACCCTCCGTACAAAGTTTGTTGGAAGAGAAGGAGAGGTAACATGGGAAGAATTTTTGACAACCTTCAGAGCTAAGTTCTTTCCACAACATATCCAAGATAAAATGATGCAGGAGTTCCTATCCCTGACCCAAGGCACTAAGTCAGTTATGGAGTATGAAGCTAGATTTTCTAAATTGGCCAAATTCGCACCTCACATGTGCCTTGATGAACGTTGGAAGCTACAAAAATTTCTAATGGGGCTAAAACCTATATTACGCACTAAGCAGGTTGCACACAAATTTAGCTCTATGGAAAAGGTGGTGGAAGCTGCGTGCAGGCAAGAAGCTGAGCATGAGATTTATTTAGAAGAATGTAAGGTAGATCTCAAGAGACATGCATCTTCCTCTATGCAGAGGCAAGCATCATCATCCATGCCCAAGAAGAGAAAGACTAAGTCCCCAAAGATGCCAGTAATGACTATTACTCTATCTTCTCGAGTTCCTTATTATCCTTTGTGTCAAAAATGCGGGAAAAGGCATGAAGGTAGTGAATGTCTGAGGGGATCAGGCCGATGCTTTGGTTGTGGGGAGACCGGACACATTATGAGGAACTGTCCTAAGATTAGAACCACTACTATGCCAGCACCAGCATTAGCATAGCAAACGGTTCCCGCCAAATCACGAACGCCAACTCGTGTTTTTGCCTTGACTCGGGAAGATATGGGGGCTGTTGAGAACGTCATTGAAGGTACGGTTCTTATAGCCGATACTTATGCTCGAGTTCTTTTTGATACTGATGCTACGCATTCCTTCATTTCAGAAGAATTCATACAGTCATTACCTGATAAGATATATTTAGTTGAAACTCTAGTCCTTATGACTGTTTTCACCCCTAGGGGAATTCTCCAATCCCAAAAATGCATTACCTCTCTTAAAATAGAGATTGAAGGTAGACAACTCTCCACACAATTACATGTCCTTAAGATGAAAGACTTTGACGTTATTCTAGGGATGGACTGGTTAGAACAACACCATGCTATGCTAGATTGCCGAAGGAAAAAGATTCTTTTTAGAATCCCAGGGAAGAAAAGTTCTCTCTTAAACTCCCCAAACCTGGAAGGCAAATCATCTTAGCACTTAAGGCGCGACACTGCATTGACAAGGGTTGTACTGCTTACCTAGTCAGTGTAGTTTCTATCCTAAAAGAAAAGAAATCCCTCTCTATCTCTGATATTGAGGTAGTTAGAGAATATCTGGATGTTTTTCCTGATGAATTACTAGGCCTTCCGCTAGTGAGGGAGATCGAATTCTCAATTGAGTTTCTACCAGGCATAGCACCCATTTCTAAGGTTCCCTATCATATGGCATCTGCTGAGTTGGCAGAATTAAAGAAGCAACTTCAAGAACTATTAAACAAGGGATTTATTTGCCCTAATGTGTCTCCATGGGGTGCTCATGTTTTATTTGTTCGGAAGAAGGATGGATCTCTGCGGCTCTGTGTGGATTATCGGAAGCTGAATCAAGCTACTATCAAGAATCGATATCCACTGTCGCGAATTGATGATTTATTTGATCAATTACAAGCAGCCACTGTATTTTCAAAGATAGATCTTCGATCAAGATATCATCAGTTGAGGATTAAAGAAGAAGACATTCCCAAAACAGCTTTTCGAACTAGGTACAGACACTATGAATTTCTAGTCATGCCTTTTGGTTTAACCAATGCCCCTGCAGCTTTTATGGATTTAATGAACCGGGTATTCAAACCGTACTTGGATCACTTTGTAGTAGTATTTATAGTTGATGTCCTAATATATTTCCAACTGAGGAAGCACATAAGGAACACCTAAAGATTATTCTAGAAACTCTCAGAACTCACAAACTATATGCCAAATTTAGCAAGTGTGAGTTCTGGTTATAACAAATTCAATTCCTTGGTCATATTATTTCTAAAGAAGGCATAGCTGTTGATCCGGCCAAGATTCAAGTTATACTTAGTTGGGAAGCACCCAAGACCCCAACTGAAGTTCGGAGTTTCCTGGGTTTAGCAGGATACTACCGACGCTTTATAGAAGGGTTTGCTACTCTAGCAGTCCCTCTTACTAAACTAACCTGGAAATGGGTAAAATTTTTGTGGACAGAAGAATGTGACAGGAGTTTCCATGAGCTAAAGAAAAGATTAACTACAGCTCCAGTCCTTGCCCTGCCTAGTGGAATCGAAGGTTTTGTCATCTATACTGATGCCTCAAGACAAGATATTGGTTGTGTGCTCATGCAGCATTGTCGGGTAATTGCTTATGCATCCCGCCAATTAAAGGATCATGAGCTAAATTATCCTACCCATGATCTTGAATTAGCAACAATAGTTCATACACTCAAAATATGGAGGCATTATTTATATGGAGTTCAATTTCAAGTCTTTACAGACCATCAAAGCCTTAAATATATTTTCTCTCAGAAGGAGCTCAATCTTAGACAGAGGCGTTGGATAGAATTCTTAAAAGATTATGATTTTGAATTGAATTACCACCCAGGCAAGGCAAATATTGTAGCCGATGCTCTTAGTAGGAAGCAGTTGATGATGATCAGAGATTAGAAGATGATTGAGGAAGTTATTGCCTCCTTATCTCAGTTATCTATCCAATCTGCCATTGTAGAAAAGATTTCTGAAGCTCAACAGAATGATCCTAAGTTAAAAGAACTGATTGATAAGCCTGGATTTAAAGCAAATGATCGTGGGGTAATATATTTCCAAGGCAGATTATATGTCCCAGAGGATCAAGAATTAAGAAAGGAACTTTTGACAGAAGCTCACAAATCAAAGTTCACTATTCATCCTGGCAGTATCAAGATGTTCCAAGACATGAAACGTACTTTCTGGTGGCTAGGTATGAAGAAAGATATTGTTGATTTTGTTTCTAAATGCCTAGTTTGTCAACAGGTTAAAGCAAAACATCAAAGACCCTCTGGACCTCTGCAAAAGATAGAAATTCCAAAGTGGAAATGGGAACATATCACTATGGACTTTGTCGTGGGTCTTCCCCGAACAACGCGAGGACATGATGCCATATGGGTAATAGTAGATAGATTTACAAAATCTGCCCATTTCTTGACAAATAAATTTTCACAATCAGTAGAAAGTTTGATCAAGTTGTATATAGACAACATTATTAAGTTGCATGGGGTTCCCAAGTCAATTATCTCTGATAGAGATTCTTGATTTACCTCTAGAATATGGAAGAGTCTCTAGGAAGCTTTAGACACTCAATTAAAATTCAGTACTGCCTTTCATCCTCAAACTGACAGCCAATCAGAAAGAACTATCCAGACACTAGAAGATATGCTTAGAGCATGTAGTCTGGATTAAAAAGGAGATTGGGATAAAAACCTACCGTTGGTCGAGTTTGCCTATAACAATAGCTTCCATGCCAGTATTAAAATGGCTCCTTTTGAAGCTCTATATGGGAGACCCTGTAGATCACCTATATATTGGGAAGAGTCTGGAGAGAGACAAATGATAGGCCCGGATATTATACAAGCCAGTACAGAGAACATCCAACTTATCCGTCAAATATTGAGAGTTGCACAGAACCGACAAAAGAGTTATGCTGATCGGAGAAGAAAAGATGTTTCTTTTGAAGTCGGAGATCATGTTTTCCTAAAGGTTTCCCTATCAAAAGGGATTGTCAGATTTGGAAAACGAAGTAAGCTGGCACCTCGCTATATTGGTCCTTTCGAAATTCTACAGAAGATTGGAGACGCAGCATATCAGTTAGCCTTACCACCTACTCTAGAAGGAGTTCACAACATTTTCCATGTCTTTATGCTCAAGAAATATCTTTATGATCCATCTCATATCATAGACTATGGCGAGCTTCCGATACAGCCAAATCTGAGCTATGAAGAACAACCAGTGCAAATCCTGGACTTCAAGACAAAAGAGCTTAGAAACAAGACAATCCTTTTAGTGAAAGTTTTATGGAGGAACCAGTCAACAGAGAAAGCAACTTGGGAAATGGAAGAAGAAATGAGGAGAAAGTACCCACATCTTTTCGGTAAGATCCTCACCATAATCAAGTAAATTATTAAGTTAGATTTAAAATTCGAGGACGAATTTTGTCTAAGGAGGAGATGATGTAAGGACCTACAAGATTACGGTTACATGCCAACATATATATAATTATAAAAATGATATATTCGTAAATATCGAAAAAGTATAAACGCAATTATGAAAAGTTTGATATTAATAATGTGATTGATGATTTTTAGAAAGTCTTAAGTATAATTTTTAAGGTCTCTGGAAGTGTCCTCAAAACACTAGAAAGAAGTTAAATTCAAAGACAAACTACTGAGTAGGGGTATAAATATAATTATAAAAAAATACAAGGACTAAAGTGAAAAAATACTAAAGGATACCACTAAAGGATAAAGGATATTGATAAAGTTTCTTGACCATCAAGTGACTTAACCCTAGTTAATCTAACCAAGTTTCTTGACCACCAAGTAACCTAACCCCCAAGTAACCCCCCTTTAACCCTCCCCTCTCCTTCTATAAATAGGAGGGTGATCCTCCCATTTCTCCCCATCCCATTCCCTTCCTTCCCACCTTCCCCTCCTTCCTCCTTGCCCACATCCAAGAGAGTAAGAGAGAGAAAGAAAGAGAGAGAGATTTTAGAGCGGGAGTGGAGGTTGTTCGCAGGATTCTTCACACGTGTAGGAAGGGGTTACTGCTGTGTCCAAGAGAGCTCCTAGTTTAAAGGCAAGTACATGATTCTTTTTGCATTGTTATTTTCCTATTTCGAATGGCCTGTTTTTCAAACATGTATTTTCCTACAAATTTAAGAAGATGCTACTAAGCCGTTATGTTGCCGAAATGGACCCCCAACCAAGATGCTACTAAGCCGTTATGCTGCCGAAATGAACCCCCAACCAAGATGCTACTAAGCCGTTATGCTGCCGAAATGAACACCCAACCCATGCCTAAATCCTCATTTCTATAAGTCTCTCATGTTAAAATCGAATATGCTACGGACAATGCCACATTAGGAGTCCATGCGTCTGAATCATACAAGCATCTGTGTGAGGTGGACATAATTAAAAGATGTAACCCGGGGCAAACGGATAAATCCTGGGTACGATTCTCCTGGTCCAGGTGGGACGGGTGGGTCCCCCTGCTGCGCAGTGGAAGCGCTAGTGGGCATTTTCCTTACCACTGGCTGCACGTCATGCTAACCTCCTCATGTTGTGGTTTGGATGCATGTCCGTTAAATAAGTGAAAAGATTCATGCTATCCGTATGTTATATATGTTTATGACTTCATGCTATTTCATGATCTTTTCACTATGCCATGATGTTATGTCATGTCTCTATTATGCTTATACTCATGTCATGCCATGCCATGAATCTTTATTACATACCATGTTACGCCATGCTCTCTTGACCATGTCATGATTTGCCATGATCCCTATGTTAGTTGAAGTTTATTACATTTTATTCTATCATGCCATGATTATGTAGTAATATCATGTTGTCCTTTTACGTTTATATATATGATAAGCCATGTAGTAGTATCATGTGCTTGCTCAGTCGGTAAACTCATCCACACTATTTAACCCCCTTTCAGGAAAAGACCTTCCTGGGGCAGCCGAGAAGTCTATACGTGCTTAGTTTAGTTGAACAGAGGTTGTTTTTGTATGTCCAGCCCCTATGTAACTTACATGTTGTATCCCTAGATTTGATGTACTGTAATGCACTGTGTATGACATCTATATGAAATGTTTTGTTTATTTACATGCAAAGTGCTCAACCTTAACTGTAAGTCATGTTCGGGTTGTTCCCGCTGTTAACGGGTCCCTTCGGTTTGTAGTAAGCCGACATGACTGAACCGACCGACAGGGGGTCATTACACAGGCACTGATGCGTAGGGGTGCTTTGCTGTGGGTGCTGTGGACTGGCGCTAGACTCCGCGTGGCTGGCGTGGTGTAGAGCAAAGGGCACCACGTGGCGGCGGCCGAGCGGGAATCCCCGCTTCGCGCAAGCACGGGCGACGAGGTGCGACCCCGCGAACAGCCGCGTGACGCCGCGTGGCCTTGGAGGGGACGACTTCTGGCAGCTGGTACAGCTGGGGAAGCTACATGGCTCTGGCGATCCCGCCCAATAGGCACAGACGACGAAGAGGGCGGCGACGAGGCTCCCAGCGATGCCACGTGTGGGAAGCGGGCCCGAGGCGCTGCGTTGGTGGGCGTGGGAGCAAAGAGAGACACGTAGAAAGTGAGAAAGAGAGAGAGAGAGAGAGAGAGAGAGAGAGAACGTGGGAGAGAGGGAGGACTATGGAGAAAAGAGAGAGAGAGAGAGAAACTGACAGAGAGAGACGCAGAGGGAAAAGAGAGAGTAAAAGAGAGAGAACAGAGAAAGAGAGAGAGATCTGGCAGGGAGAAATGCAGAGAGAGATGCGTAGGGGGAGAGAGAGAACAGTGGGAGAGAGAGAAAAATAAGAAAGAGAGAAATCTTCACAGCGAGGGAAGAGGTGTACGGGTGAGAGAAAAAGTAAGGGAGAGAGAGAGAGGTTTTAAAAAAATTCTGAAAATTGGAAACACCCCTCTTTGACTTCCTTCCTTGGTTTTATAGAAAAGAGGGGAGAGTTTGAATTTCAAAAAGAGGTTTTAAATTCCTTGCATTAAGCTCCCCCTTAATTAGGGATCCTCTTTAGAATATTAAATAGTATTTTGAATTTCAAATTTTGAAATAAATCTTCCTTTCTTTGAATTCCAGAATTCCCTCCTCTCTCTTAATTATAGGATCATCTTTTAATTCCATAAAAGCTATTTTAAAATTTTGAATTTCAAAATAAATATCTTTCTTTTTAGCCCCGGTTGAAGCTAAAATACGAAAATAAAATGTTGTTTTAGTCAGGATTTGAACTCTTGTCACTTCACTGAAATCTAAGTGGTCTAACCACTTTGCCATCTACTCCTTCAAGTCCTACATTCACATAAAATAACAGTTAAGTTTATGCGGCAGTTAATAATCATCCAAGTACACATTAAATAATTGTCGATAAAGTCTTGTTTGAGAATGAAATTGCTATCCTTATTCAATCTATGGAGTGATGATATTCGATTTTTTACAAAATTGATATATTTGAAAGCACAATTAATTTATCTATCATTCCATGTGATTTTATTCATTAAATTGATAGCAAAGTGTACAAATTTCATCTGTCATTTATGTAAAATTGTGAACTTATCATATACTATCACACCTCTGAATTCAGTCCAATAAAAACCAACTCACATCAGACTTAGAGATGCCACAGTAACATAAACATCATAACACAAGTATATAAAAGGTAAAATAATACATAAGGATGTCGGCACCCTACATAATCCAAAAATAATCTTAATTACATAATGTCCTCAAAATAAAAATTTATTGCATCATTCTACTAAAAAGAGAATCAACACTAATACTAGATAATCAAGTCCTTCTTAAAATCCAAAGCATACATATCATACCTTTCTCAACTCAGGCTTCAAATCTATGTTTTGTAAAACTATTGATAGGAAAAATGAGTCTTTTGAATTTAGTATGCATCCAAATCATATACATGACTTATCATATAATAACTTTTGCAAATAAAATTGTTATAGAAGTATATAACATGATCAAATCAATTCCTACCATATATCATAAGCAAAAACATATATCATTCATGTCATAGTAACATAGCTTATTGATGTAGCCGAAGCTATCACGACCGGAATCCGAAGAAATGGATCCAGAGTTGGGTCGGATCGGTGTTTTAGAGGCCCGACGGGGATCCGGAAGGCGAAGGATGCAGAGGCGAAGCCGAAGGTCCGAGGCCGAGAGCCGCTCGGTCGGAGGCTGGCTTGTCTCCGGGAAGTCGGGGCCGAAGCTCCTTCGGCAGACGGAGGGGCGGCGTGAAACCGGGTCTCCTCTGGTCGCGGGGCAGCCGGCGCGCGGCGTCGAGACCAGAGAGAGGAGTCCGAGGTCGGCGGCCGAGACCGACTCGGGAAGGTCGGCGATGATTCGAACCTTGCTCCTGCGGGAGGAAAAGAAGAAGAAAACCGGTCAGCAGGAGTCCCGGGCTTCGGCCTTAAGGAACCCCCTCCGACGGTCAAGTTAGGTCCTGAAGATGATTCGATTCAGAAGGCAAAGAGTAGCTTTAATGCTATTTGGACTGTAGTCCTTAAGGGTCTCGGAGGCCTCAGAGAGCATCCCTTTGGCAATAAATAGCGGTGTATTTATAGCAGAGGATAGAAGATGGTTAACGGTGGTAGCCGATATAGGACTATGTGCGGGCTTACTGGTAAACCGCCATAGTGCCTGGTCCTCTACCGGAGTGGGCCGGACTCGGCTATCGGGCCGAAGGGGGTTGGGCCGCTGATGGGCCGAAGCCTGCTGGGCCCAGGGCTGCCGCGCTGCTCTCGGGCCGTAGACTGGTGGGCCGCTGACGGGCTGAAGCCTGTTGGGCCGGGAGCAACGGTGCCGCTTACGGGCCGACGGCTGTTGGGCCGCTGATGGGCCGAAGGCTCTCTGAGGGCCTTGTACTGCTGCTGCTGGGCTGAACGGGGTTTGGACTTGTTTTAATGGGCTGAATCGGATTCTGCCTCATCACTTATCAAACAAACAATAGCTTAACCAAACTTCAAATTTTAATAGCATATAATATCATGGCCATAACAATATATTAATGATCATATTTCATGTTTTAATATGATATATACCTACCAATCCTCAAACATGTCACATAACTTACTCTAACTAAAATAGGCCTATATCAGGTAATATAAGATCATAAACACATCACTGGAATCGGCTTTTTAACGTAACACGATCATGTTATTGTCATAAACAAAAAGAACAAATACCATTATTATAACTATGAGCATAGTTATAATAATGGTATTTTGTATAAATATACATAGGTTTAAATTCTTTCTAAGTAGTAGTTCGTATCAATTACTTGTAAATCTTATGACATTTATGAAAGTGAATCTTGCAAACTAGTGAATGTGGAAGAAAAGCGGTTAAAATAATGGTGTGGACAATAAGACATGTAATTATATAAATATGATTAAAATTTTCATTCAAAAATGAGAATTTTAAATAACATATAATCAATAGTTCATATGAATGAAAAAATACATCTTTTTCTTATTATAAATCATTCTGGTGCAGATAGTATTCTTATTCTGTTTTTAATACTTGACGGAGACGACTACGGCGGGGAGGGGACGATGCTGACATGAGAGGGTGTCAACTCAAACCAGAGGTTGGCTGCTGAGTAAAAAGCCAAAAGCCGCCACCTAGAAAACGATCGGTACACGTGGAGGTGGCGGCGGTGAGGCGGACCTAGAAGTTGCGGCGGGGTCGAGGGTGTGGTCGGAGGTGGAGATGCCGATGAGAGGGATGAGGACGACGAGCTGGTTAGAGCCAACAAAGTAGTCGAGAGCTGTTAGGGCGACACGCGAGCTCGTAGGAGGCACAGATGAGGAGGTGCGTGTTCATTTGGGGTAGCCTGTTGCCGGTGTCCCATGCTCATCACAGTGGGAAAAAAAAAAAAATGTTGCAGAAAAGAGGGTCGGGAGGAGGAACGTGGTGGCTAGGATTAGGAAAGGGGCTAGGAATAAGATAGATTTCCTTGACGGTAGGGGGCTGCAACCCCAAAACAAAGAGGTGATGGATGGGGAGGATTCCGATCGGCACCGGGAAGCACAAGAAATCATGGTATATATGGTACACTGACTTCTACCTATCTATCCCACGTTAGTTTGAAAAAAAGAACTCCAGCTGCTAACCCGACAGACCAGGGATTTCGATGGGCCTCATGACCCATATAGTAGGATTATTTGTTATTCAAACCAAGAAAAATGCTGACTACTTGGCTACATGGTAAGGACTCAAGCAAGCCTGGGATGTGCTTGTTGAGGCCAGCTTAAGAAGCGCAATGCTTGTATCAAGCTCACCAGACGGCTAAGTAGGGGAAAGACGAGCTCAAGCCGAGCCCAAGCTTGGCTCGCCGAGTTAGGTCTCATGGCGAACTGCACGAATCACTTAGCTAGACCGCCTGAGTGGCCGGACGAGATGTCAGGGAAGGCCAGGCACCTTCCTGCGGCGCACATCCGCCAATCCACGGATCCTCTTACCACAGCTGCCATCTCCTCCCGATGCACGAGGAAGAGCTCAATGCAGGCAACAGGACAGCCTCTGCCGCTTCTATTGCTCCTCCTACTCATGCTTAACCCAGCCGCAATTCAGGCCGCGTCATCTCTCCCTCCGCCATCCCCCACTGCCGCTGCCCTATCCCTGCTCCAAACACCCTTTGTTCGCTCACCATCACTGGTCCGGAACGAGATCATTTTGTCCAGGCCTCGGTGTGCCCCTAAACTTAACAAAAGGTGATGCACTTAGCCGGTCTTATCACTTCAAACGCCGATGACCCATTTGCCCTCCCTTTGTTGAGTCTGAAGGTACACCGAGATTCAGACAAAACCTCGTTCCCACTGGCCCCATCCCCATCTTCCCTGGCGCCAGCACTGCTGTCACCTTTCGACTCTCCTCCAATGGCCCCTGAGAACAAGTTGTTCACCTGCCTCACATTGCCATTTCCGTCCGATTCACTTAGGGTCCATTTGGTTACACTTAAAACGAATTCTAGTGAAAAATGTTTTCTAAGGAAAAAAAAAACTGAATCAATCATTTGGTATTTTTGAAAACGTTTTCTTGAAAAGTTTTTCATTTATTTTTTTCCACTTAAAACTTTTCCCCAAAAATAATTTCATACATTTGTTTGCTCAGAAAATAATTTTCAATTACAAAATCATTAACATAGATATAAATATTGTTTTAGGAATTTTTACAGATAATTTTGCGAGTTTATTTTAAATTTTATCTAAAATTCAATTTGGTTCTATGTAAAACATATCTAAATAAAAAATATTTTTTAAGAAAACCAATTTACAAAGAAAATAAAAACGCAATCAATATTTTTTTGAATTGTTTGTTTTCTTGTAAAAGAATTTGAATTGACTTTTTTAGGAAATTAATACTATAGTTAAGAGGGTTATACATAAATATGAATCATACAAGCGGTTAGTTATAAATATGAAATCTTTTAGGAAATTATCTGTAAAAAATCCTAAAACAATATTTATATCTATGTTAATGATTTTGTAATTGAAAATTATTTTCTAAACAAACAAATGTATAAAATCATTTTTTCAAAATCTTCTCACTTGTTTCTTTTCATACACTTAGGAAATTACTAACATAGTCAATTGACTTTTTTTTCATTTTTTGAATTGAGAAAACAGCCAACTCAACCTTTGATCATACATTTCAAATAAAAAATAATAATGTTCACACACCATCAAAATTTGAAAGTAAGTATTTTTTTTTTCTTTTTAAAAATTTTTTAAGTTTGGAAAACATTCCACCTCAACATTAGATTAGACGATTCAAATAAAAAAAATTGATCAAAATTCAAATGGCAAAATCAAAAGATCTTTTTTTTTTTTTCTATTTTTTGAGTTGCCAGAATACCCTAACTTGACATCTAATTAAATAGTTCAAATAAAAATATTATGTCCCTACACGTTACACATTATATATTTGATTGTATTTAAAATATAATTAAAAAAAAATAAAAACAAATTTTATGATAAAAATATACATTTTAAAAAATATTTTTATTTATGTTTATAGTAAAAGTAAAACTTTCGTAAGTTTCAAGAGTATCATATTGTTTTAAAGATATAAGTGTAAAATTATAATACCTTAAACTTTATGGGTATAAATATAAATAATTCTAAAGAGAGAATAACTTACTGCACCCTTAAGGATTATTATGCCACCTGATGATACAATCAAATTAAAAAAAAAAAAAAAAAACTTGAAATTTTTTGAGCCCCCAACATGCCCTACATGTCCACATAATATGAATTTTCAATCAAACATCCTAAAAATAACAAAAATGCAAAAACCAAAGCTCAACGAACAATGTACTATTCATTGGGGATCAATTTTTTAATTTTCATATTTTTTTTTCAAAGCTTCTAACATGACCTACATACTCATATAATAAGATTTTCGATCAAACATTTAAAAAAAAATAAAAATTTCAAAATTAAACCCCAATGAACAGTAATATACTATTAGTTGAGAATCAATTTTTTATTTTTTCATATTTTTTTTGAAAGTCCCTAACATGTCCTACAATCTAATTAGATTTAAGATCGAACATCCCAAAAAAGGATGAAAATTTAAAAACCTAACCCTAATGGACAGTAGTGTACTATTCATGGATGAATTTTTATGTTTTTTTGAGTTGTCCTATGAAAAATCTAATCATATGAAGATGTAGGCAATGTTGGGGCCTTCAAAAAAAATTCAATTTTTTTCTTTTTTTGGCTATGGTGATTGATACAAGAAGTTATTTTCTTCCATTAGTTGGATTGACATATGACTATTCTTCCAAATATACGGCCAACACTTGTTTGGAAAATAAGATCCGGCTTCAAGATAGATGCCGGAATCTTGATTTGAGATGGTCAAAAAAAAAAAAAAGTTGACTTCTATTTTTACTTGTAACTAAACAAATTACTTGGACGACATTTCCGGGAAAACCTGCTCACGCAGCACCTTCTTCCCGGTACCAAACAGACCCTTGGTTAGCACAGTGCCCTCGGCAGATCACTTTCAAAAGATCAACATCCGGGCAACAATGCCAAAGAGTAGTGGCAAGCTGCCTCTAGTGGGAGAGGAGGGATGATTAGCCAGGAGAAAAGACCCACCTGGCAGAGAAATTTAAGATCCGTTTGGTTACACCTAAAACATAATCCGACAGAAATGATCTTCTAAAGAAATACATTTACAAGAAAAATGAAAACAAAATTCATCATTTGATGTTCATGAAAATATTTTCAGCTCTATTGGAAAAGGACATTCGGTCTTGTCCCACGGATGCCAAAATTAAGAAAAAGAGGAGTCAACGAATTAAGTTTTCCATTGACTTGAGTTTTACGGATTACCAAATAAGTGATTGTGATATACTTTTTTGGGAAAAACTTTTCCTATGATCCACTTCACAAGAAAACAAACGGACCCTTAGTGATGCAGGGTTTTTTTCTCTTCCTTATATGTTCTGCACCTCTGAAAACACACTTGCTACGGACTTGAACAGAGCTGAAGTTGAAGGTTGGGGTATGTCAACATGGAAAATAATCTAATCATTTTTTTTGAGCCAGCTCGTGAGCCCACCAAATGAGCTTTACTTAACTCAGGCGTGGCTTGTTTAATGAAACGAGCTTCATCTTGAAACTCGGGCACGACAAGATTGATTAAACAAGTCGAGCCGAGTCTGAGCAACTCACGAGCAGCTCAATTCATTGCCAGCGCTAGGCACAGGTACAAACAAGGGGGTTGTTAAGGACTAGCTAAGAGAATGAGCAACCACACAAAGCTCTTAGTGAAAGTCAAGGTACACCATGCTCGACAAAACCCCGGACCATACGCATTTAAGGCACAGATGCATTCCCCTGATCAAAAATTTTCAAAGGCTCATGAGGGTGCTTACCAGACAAACAGCATCCTTATATGTCGTTCTTGGATCTAAGTAAAGAGACGGTGGGACCTACAGCACCCCACCGCAGAGCTCTGTAAGACCATGAAGGACTGGTGGTGGTCTCTTTCTTATCCCAACTGCCCCACCCTTTCTTCTGCGAAAGTTCAGTTTTTTTTGCATCCAGAGCCCGGCAGATTTCCTCCCATCCTCCAGAATGTTCATTCTCTACAAACAAAAGGGGAAAGCAAGTAAGGAATCCACTCATCTCACAACAAAATTTTAAAAAAAATGCATAAGGTTTATCCAAGTTGGTGATCTTCTCCATGTACCTGTGGGCTGGGCAATCGCTCCATTGGCTTTGTGATTAGACCTTGAAGCAGAGCCTGATCTCGGGATGCGAATAGACGAAACTGTGCCCATTGATTTTCTCTCACTAATGCTCGCATTCAAGGTGCCGCTGTCCTCATTGAAGAGCCGGACATCATGAAGTGATGGGAAATCAATCTGAACAGAGGTGTTAGAAAGTAAAAACCAAAACATTCACCACTCCCTTTGATGGATATCCTCCAAATTCTGCACATGGATTACCTCCAAAGAACCATCTTCCTTGTAAAGTGAGTTGTTAGGTTGTGCTCCAGATCCTTCTTCATCTGTCTCACGAAAAGAAATTGGATAATCTCGAACTTGCACAAGGATAATCTTCTTGGATGTTGGGTCATATGATGTCACTTTTCCAACCTAAAACCAAACAATAGATCAAACGTTTATAGCATGCTCTCTTGCCATTAATTATTGACAAAACAATTAAATCGATCAATGAAATCCATAGTGTCTCCCCAGATTAGTCATTTGGCCTTCAACATGACTGGAATAGCAGTCGAACAATCCAAATGAAAATTCTAAAAGCATCTTTTCTCAATAGATGAGAAACAACATACTCGGAAAGAAGAAAGTTCAGGGCACCATGATGATGAAAGCTCCACCACCCGATATGCAAGCACATCATCTTCCTGCAATAAACTAGTAAGAAGAAAAATGTTCCAAGGCACCGTTCATGGCTGAAAATAACTAGAATTGCACGAGAGAAGATTGAGGACACTATTGAAATAAAAAGGAGGAAAGAAATCCAATTTAAGCTATGAAGATACCAGTACATTCAGGGATAAGACAGAAAATTGCTGACAATATTTTTTTTTAATCCAAAATGCCATGCCCAGGCAACACCACAAGGGAAAGGGAGAAAAAACTTCAATCCAAATGCCCAGACTGAGGGGTGCAGAGGCAGAGGAGAAAAAAACGAACCTTTGGCAACCTTGTGAGGGGGAAAAGCTTTTCAAACTCAATCAGCTGATCTCCCTTGTCAACTTGTTCAACAACTGATTCTGCATTCAACCGCACAGGAAGAGCATTTTCCTCACTCATCAGGCAATCAAAGTTTTTCTCTCTACCCCACTTTTGTCCCTTCTTTTTGCTGACAGTGCCATTCCATTTAAGAGTTTCCTGTACAGGACAAAAGATAACCTCGATAGAAGAAAATTAATAAACAACTTCAAGCAAAACAACACAATGATTTCAGTAGATGGCTCAGGAGCACACAACCCAATATGCATGTACAGAACAGCCAAAGATTCTTGTCCTCGGGGAATTTATGAAACTGACATATACAAGTTTTTATGCATTAGATGGTAAACAACTAACAAAGACATGTTGATGCAGAGTTGAAAAGGAAAAAAAAAACATACTGAGTATGATTAGATTATTGTATTTTAACCTTCACGCAGATCCTAGAATGTGTTTGACAAGGAGAAAAACACACTAATTGGCTATAACAACAGATATTAGAATTGTCAGGTACATAAAGCTCATCAAATGGATTTCAGGTAGTTGCTGTGAAACTGCTTCAACCATGGAGACCATGTAGCATATCAATTTCAGTAGAGACCAGAGTATGCTATCTTACATAATAGCTTGGCAGTTGGCAATGAATACATATGCAGCACATAAAATCCAATATAAGTTCCGAATATTGAAATAATCAAAAAGATGTCTGAAAGGGAAAGTGTGCGACAGTCGTATGTGTTTACCATGTTGTATGCATCTAACCGTTATATATATATAATGTATGTATGTATAGTCCTTGGATCTTATTTGCTTACAATCAAATGGTTTTAAACCTGCAACACATCATGTGGCCCTCACGTTGTGGCGCCTTTTGGTGCTGCAAGATTCAGAGGGGGTTTGGGCTTGGCAGAAAACAGAAGCCTCAGAAGATTATGGTGGGAATTGCAATGGTTTGGATGTTGCTAGAGGCACATTGGTGCACGGACAGGAGCACTTGGGTGCTCCAATTTCTGGTGCATGGGTGCTGGACGCCTAGGCATCTGGATTCTTGGCCCACAGATGCTGATTGGCTGCGTCAGGCCTGGCTGCATGGGCACCTGGCGCTTACTGTGTGCCCATGCCACCATGATGGAAATTTAGCAAACAGACTGCACAAAAACAGAGACAATCTGCCAGCACGCAGTACCCCACACAATGCGGACATGCCTCACCCATACAGATTCATCCATAGTCAATCAGCAGGAAACTTTGCTGTTAATTAGTTATAGAAAACATATACATACATGTGTATATATATATATGTTCACAACACATAATTACAATAGTCCATAATATTCTACAGGCCAATAGGACCAACCGATCCTGACACCAAAGTTACGTCAAGTTCTTCTAGGTTTCCGGCTTTGGGTTATATGTTTTTTTTGCTGAATGAATGCCTTTTCTGGTTTACAAACTCCCCTTGTACACAATACATGGCAGTTATACTGAGAACTAGTCTGGTAGTAAAAGGCATACAAAGAGGAGATAGTAGGCTAGCAGCACACCCATCTGTAATCCAAAAGCATAATGCTTCTCTACCATCCAAACCCATCTGATAATGCCTAGCTGCACATATGCAGCAAGCAAATAAAAAAAAGAAGAAAAAGAAAGCAATATTGTATGCAATGAATGGGGTTTAAGCAGTTAAAGATGAGGGTGAGCAACGTAAGCAGGGGTTCATCCTAGCCTCAAATGCCTAGGCATGAGCAGGGGTTCATCTTAGACTCAAATGCCTAGGCGAGCGCCTAGGCATTTGAAGTGATGCCCCTGCAGACTCACTCCTAGCAAAAAAATTTACCATGAAGGAATTACGGTAGTATAAGAATGCAAAGAAAACATCACAAGGCAATAAAAATGTAAGGTTCTAGGAACCACAAATCAGGGCCTATACATCATGATTAGTTCACAGAAAGCTTCCATTTAAACACTGAGTGTCCTAGAATCATGTGTAATATAAAAACATAAGAATGCAGAAAAAAAAACCATTAGACATTGTTAAAAAAAGCACGAGTGCATGCGTGTGTGGGAGAAAGGGAATTGAGTGAAGTAAATCCAAGGCAAGGCGAGGCATTCTTGGCTTGCTTTGACTCTCTAAATCACCTAGGAGAGAAAGGCGAATGCCTTTGATAACATAGAATGGTTTTCAAATTGTCACTAATGTCTCCAGCATGCACGCTGCAATCATACAGGTCATCAATGGATGCATTTTCTGTTTGCATCAGCTGAAAAGATGGTGGTAGCATCACCAAAAGAGGGAGAAATGGTGGAAGGTTGTATGGAAGGGCAGAATGGCTGTTGATTTGGGCCCCTTAATATCTGGATAGAATACACATTTTCTTGTCGTCTTCCAAGTTAAACCATGCATACACTTACACACATGCTCACAGAACACACTTTAGACGCAGAGGAAATGATGATGTCTGCATTCACACCAATTCTTTAACTGAAGCACATATTTTTACACGGTCAATCCTATAAACCGACATGAACATTCAGATCTGAACCTAAATCAATGCAGATAACAAGCCATTGGGTGGAATCATAGGCTTAAAGAATCATACAGGAGAAAAGGCTATCTTAGTCCAGCAAGATTGAAAAAATAGGCTATTGTTTGGCATGCAAGGTGACCACCCCAATTCCAAACCCCACAAAAGGAGATCATAGCATGGAATGATGCTTTAACGAACATCAATGAGGAAAACAATAGAGATATTTTAAAAGAAAATAATGTTGTGCTTGCATACATCCTATGCCATAAACAAACATACAACTGACACTAAAAAGTCCGCAAGAAAATGGTTCAAGAAAATGGCCACTTACTGCTGGTTTATCTAACAGTTGTTCACTCTGCCCTGCATTCACCAAAAGTTTGAATTTTACTTCAGAAGAGAACAGCATAGAGATTTTTATACCTAAAAGAAATACTGCAGAAAGGCTTTTTTGAAAATCATAACGAAATGATCATTTCTCAAATACAAGCAATTAATTGCTGCTCATAATACAATTGAATATCCTCCCCCTCGCCACCCAAAAAGAGTATCAAATATGATCCACGATTTAATTACATGTTTATTAATCAAGACTTAAATACAACTAAAAAGGTATGTTTTCCCTGTGTTACTCTGCCTGTGAATTGAGATATTCAGTTATGTTCCAAAGTTTCCAATCTCTCTGTCACATGCTTACCAAGAAGAGCACAATTGCTTAGCTGATTTTTTTAAATAAATTGGGTAACAACTTGTTGTTGGAATCATCTTCTGCCACTAGAGGTGCTGCCCTTTGAAGATTGAAATGTCTTATGCAACATGTTGTATGTCGTTTTTCTCCCTTCAGTGAGGCCAGAGTTTGTTTTGTCATGTTGTCACGACAAGTGAGGTTTATGTTCCCTAACAGCTATTCTCTGCAAGATCAGGTTACGTCCTCGCATGTTTTACACTTGGGAGAATTGGGTTTATTTTTCTTGTTAATCACTATGCAGAATGGTCATCACATCTCTGAAACTGTAATTTAGTTGATGGCAATTAATAAAATCTTAAAGGTTAAAGATGCAATCAGGAAATTTCTTAAAAAAGATGTGTTAACAATTCACCATTGTAAAAATTTATGCACACGTGCACGTACATCCCCCCCCCAACAAACACACCTGCACACATGGTAGAAAGAAGACACAAGGATGAAAGAACATGGTGAGGCTGACAAGTACATCCCCACAGTAACCCCCCCCCCCCAAACAAAAAAAAGGTCTGTTTTGTTTAGATTTTTCACTAAAAATAGTTGAAAAGACAATATTGCCTCCATACCCAGGTGACCGGAACTACTAAGACTGTAAAAGCTTAGCCAGAAAAAAACAGGAGGACTGAACTGAACTCGACTAGCTGATGTGCACTTTCTACATTCACCCCCCTTCCAAATTGAGCATAAATGTCATCATGCACAGCTTGCACATAGTTGAGGTAAACAGGCTTTTTATCATACCTTTGGTGAGGACATATGCCATCTGGTCTCTTGAACAAATGTATGGAAGAGGAGCTCCCCGGACACCTGTATCCAACTTCTCTAAAATGAAATGTCGATCAATCTCAATATTCTTTGTTTGATCATGTTGGAGAAGATTATTTACAATGTTGGTGGCTGCCTTGTTGTCATAGTAAAGTCCCTTTGGCAGTTCTACTTTTATTCCAATGTGACTGAGAAGGATTTTCAGCTATAACAAAGTATAATCCTATGTTCTTCTTTAGCACTAAATCTAGCACATACCATGCACTTCTTACCACATGCAACTAGGGTCTCTCCCACAAATGTACAATAGCCAGTTGTTAACCTCCTACAACACAAGAACTGACCCAATCTGCATCGGCATATCCTTATGGTTCGACAGATAACAAGTCTTTCATTAGACAAGACTTTATGTATCTTGGCACCCTATCTACAGCTCTCATCTGAGGTACCCTTGGTGCATGCATAAACTAACCATAATGATTGCATAGGTGGTGACTGGCCTAGTGAGTGTCGAGTACAAAAGTTTGCCACCAGCTTTGGTGCATCCCTGTACTCAATACATGATTTGTCTCACAGAAGTCTTGCTCATCTGCACCTTTAGAAGTGGTCTTAATGTTCTTCAATTATTGTATTGCATCTTATGGTTTGGATCTGTGCCCTTCACAAAGATAAAGAGGGAGGACATGCGTTTTAGGAAACCTCGAATGAGTTCTTCTGGCCTCAATTTGATTGCAGAATAGGTTAATCCGGAATTACTTATCCGAAATAGCGTATACTAGAATAAGGGGTGCTTAGCTTTGATAATTCTGTGGGACCCACTGGCAGAATAAGAAGGATAAGCAATTCTTGGGTCTAGGGTCGAATTGCTTATTCTCCTTATTCTCCGAATATGCTATTCTGCACCGGTATAAGTCATTCCGCTTGTCAAAGCTAAATTAAGTTTATTCTCCCTTTATTCTTCCTTATTCTTCTCCTATTCTCCAATCAAAGTGGCGCCTGGGGATTAGGGGTTTAGTTAGCCTCCTACCCATCACAAGAACCAACTCTATCTGTGTCCACATATCCTTAAAAGCTTCAAGTTATCTGACTTTGAAAATAGCAAGCCTTTCATCAGAAAATATTTTATGCATCTTGATGTCCTATCTGCAGCTCTCATATTGGGAATCATTAGTGCATGCATAAACCGGCTTAAGTACACTGACTGCATATGTGATGATTAACCTAATGAGTGTCAAGTTTTTAAAAGTAGGATTCACTCATTCCGATATCATTCCTGCTCCCAAAAGCACTCCTTCTGACCTCTGAGATTCATACCTGGATAAGTAGGCAGATGTTTGATTACACTGTTGACATATTCACAGAGCTAATCTTTCACAAGGCCATTGTGGATCTTTTAGAGGGATGTCATCGTCCAACTGAATGCAAACAATTGTTCTTGGGGATGGACTTCAGGGAGCAGTTGTATTCGTCATTGCTAGTTTTATACATTTAGCTGGATGTGTTAGAGCTTGCTTTTTTGCCTTCAGTTGATCTTGTTGTATTTCTTGCGTAAGTGGTGTTGTTTGTGAGGAACCTCTCTTTCCCCATTAATTTGTACTACCTCTATTTATTCTGAAGAAAATTGGTGATGCTAGTCTTAATTTCTTTTGAAGAAAACTTCCCAAAGTTTGAGTCAGCTGAAAATGGTTGAGCGGGTTTAGGCTGAAGATTCCATAAGTTTGTTTGATTGGTTGAAAGAGTTTTGGGAATTGAGGTATTTGACCCATGGGAGTGGATGCCTAACTCAGGTTTGTTATTGATCAAAACGCATCCTAAGTGCCAGTTGTGTAGATCGGCAGCTGGTCCAATGCAGGAGTTTCCTTGCTCAATATCTGCTTTTCCCTGTCTCTCCAGGCATAGCGGTACTGTTGAGCTGGGGTGACACTTTGCAACCATGCATGACATAGGGGTGCCATATGCCATGGGAAGATGTCTTCCTACTAGAGAATGTTATGGGGAGACAGAGGGCCACCCCTTCTCCAGCTACCTGACCCTTGAGAACTTCATTGCTTTCCTTCCTCTTCTTACTGCCTTTTCCCCCCTCTTGGAGATGCTCTAGATTGAACTTTTTAAGTGTGAGAAGAAGAGAAGATACGAGAGACACCAGATCTGCAGGCTAGATTTTGAGTGCTTAAAACCATATATATCATCCTTTCCCCCACTGCAAGTAGTCTAGAAAGTGAGAGGGAAGACCTAAAACCCAGATAAGCACCCTTGCGACTAAAGTGTTACCTAAAGAGACATCTCGGTAGAGAGAGTTCCTACAAGGACTGTTATGGGGACTACATATAGTTGTCAAGGCAACACGGTGACTGAAGGTGTGCACTTAAATGGCTCCTAGGCAGTGACTTTGATGCCCTCTTGAAAAGTAAAACTATTACAGGATACTAATATAAAAATTAACAATAAAACATATGGTAGGGGTACCATCCACTTTAAAAAAAAAAAACAATAAAACGTATACGAAATATATTAATTTGAGTTTGTGTTACTTGTGTTTCAGCCACAGAACTACCATTTCTTGTCACTTCCTATTGACAACAAGCAATTGAGAAAATAATAAACAATTGCTCATCTAGATAACTTGACCATCTAAATTACAAGAACAATTGAGTATCTAAATTAGATGAGCAACAATCACTATTAAAAATGCCTAGTGGCTGTGCTCAGGGCAGGCAATGGCAGCACATCAAGGGTTTCCATCATTCTGCAGGAGGGGTTTGGGTGGGTTGGGGTGAGGATTCAGGATGGGTCTATTTGAAGGCCAAAGGATGTATGGGCCTAGTGGATCCAAGTAGGGCAAGCATGCCTTGGGTGCATCGACTGCCTCTAGGTTGCACCCAGCACGCCTTTTTTGGGCTGGTAGAAAGGCAGCCCAATCCCTGGCAAGTCCAAAACTGCCTAGGCACCTAGGCGTCCACCTTGACAACAATGGGACTACCATAGTTGTAAATCTCGTCTCGGTCCTTGTCCCATTTTCCTACTAGGATGGGCCGCCCCGATGTCCTGGACAATTCCAGTGTCCCATCCCATAACATTTTTCATACATATTCCAACAAGCATAAAACATACGAATAAGCAATATGAAAAATAAGCATATAAACATGAAAATAACATAAAATTAATACAATAAAAGCATTTAGGATGGATTTATGGGTTTATAGAAGACTATATTCATCAAATGAACCCCTCCAAAATAAGTTTACAAGGACCTTAAGTGGTTAGAAAAATATCAGGTTAAAATACAAATTCTGGTTGTGATAGGCTGGGGCAAGTCGGGACAGAGCGGGACAACTACTGGGACAGACAAGAAGTTTTCTCACTGGGACAAGCCGCCCCGGCTGGGACTGGCCAGGACGGGATGGGACTGACTACTATGAGGACTACGCCAATGCCTTCTTACTTCTACGGAGCTAAGACAGATTTGAAGCATCCTTGAAGGCCTTCTCTTAGGGTACCAGAATTCTAACTTCAAGAATTCTGGTAGGGAGATAGACACATGGCTTATGTTTTAGCATGATTCGAAGAATTTATATATGATGGATCATTTTTTTTTTAGTGCGTGATTTCTTGATTTAAAGATATGTCTCGTAAAGGGTTACTTTGGTCTTTGATGAACATCCTAAGTTTATTTGATGATATGGTTTTAAAAACTAGATTCGGAATGAACTGACATGATCAACTTTCACTCAAGTTCTAACTCTAAACTGGATTTGGAACCCATCATCAGGCTATGCTCAATGTTCATTTCCTATCAACACTTGCAAGAATGCACCAAAAAAAATAAAAACCAGGGGGATGGAAAAGCAATAATGGACTGTAATAAACTATAAAATGTTAAAAGGAATCAATTTTGGCTGATGCATTTTGTGACAATAAACCCTGAATGAAGCCATAAACAGATTGCAGAATACAGAAGCGTTGAACCGAGGGAGACAGAATAATCTCCTATCTAACAAAAAAGGAGACAGTCATCCTGATTCCAAATAAAATTTGATAATGATACAACTTTATATGTAATGAATATTAATAATGACAAAACTCTACGCATTTTTGTAAATAAATGTCAAACTCTACTCGTAAGATTTGATCTAGGTAAGGCTTCAATTTAATGCAAAAATTAGACGTCTATCGCTGCATTGTTAGAAAAATGAGTGGAGTAGACACCTAGCATCAAGTCCTTAGACACCAAATGGTTATCTTGCAATTCTCGAATTGTTAGATGCCCAATAATAGTTAATTAATAGGCACCTAATAGAGTCTTGTTTGGGAATAAAAGTGGATTCTACCACCTATAGAGTAATACTTACTTCGCACCAGCGCTGCCGTCTGATCTCGAGCAGTGCAAAAAAATTCAAATTTTCTTTTAATTTGCCAAGCTGGAGAAGGCCCCCAGCTGGGCATTTTGAATGGACAGACAAAAAATTTTGAAAAGAGGGGATTGCACACTAGACACTGCACCACATGCAGCGCAGCTCATTGCTGCACCACAAGTTTTACTCTTTTATTCAAAGACAAATAGAGGTAGTACAATCAAAAAAAGAGAGGAGAGATTCCTTCCAACCTACTCAAACAAAACTACCTTAAATGTAAACAGAAGCAAAATTACAAACCAAGAAAAAAAAAGCCACTCTAACAATGCCTTCTATACATACTTCAAACACATTTTCTAGGAACCAAATATAATAATCATGCTCTCATATTGGGTCTTCTAGAAAATACTAAGTGATCTTGAGAGGCTTCACAATTCTTGCTGTTATTGTTTTGCAATTTTTCAGCTCTATCCTTCCCTTGATTTTTAAAGAACTATTGGCATTGCTTGAAGTGGTGGTTTTCCATAATTTGCGAAAGCAGCCAGCCTAATTTTGAATTTGAAGACCTAAAATAGATGTTTTCCCTATCAGCTCCACATCACTCCAACCTTCTAATAAAATTTGAAAAACTTCTGATTCAATCTGCTTGTCTTTATTTACCTTCCTTGAACAGCCTATGTTAACGTACGTGTTGTGGAAGCAGCTTCGGGAATCTCAAAATTTGTCCGTTCATGAGGAAAAGAAAAAGGCAACTTGAAACCCAAATTCTGTCAAGTGAAAACTGGGAGGGTCTGATGGTGCCTAATAGAGTTGTATAGATAAAACACTTATTCTTGCGCTTTTAGTCAAACATCTATTGGATGTCTAATAGAAGTCATTAGATGCCTAATAGACAAATCATGCAATGGCAAGAAAGATCGGCACTGTAAAGCAGTAGTCAATTAGATGCCTGATACAAGACATTAGATGCCTAATACGCATTATCCCGCTAAAACAGGCAAACCAGTGCTTTGAAGTCAAATAGCTATTATATCCTAATAGATTAATAGAAGTTGTTAGAAGCCTAATAGACATCCTGTGAAAGCAGATAGATAGGCACTCTAAAGTCCAATAGTCAGTAGATCCCTAACATAAAATGTTAGATGCCTAGTGTTATTGAAGGAACTTGTGTTACTCTGTCATACCTAAGTTACATGTCTAATGCAATACAGAGATGCCTAAAATGACGTGTATGCATCAATTCAACTATTAGTTGCCTAATCTGCACCATTAGACATCTAAAAGAAGAATAGCAGACCACTTCAAGATCAAGGACTATAAGATGACCTATCATTTCCTTAGATGCCTAACTATATAATATTTGCTCGACTCTATTGAACCATTAAATGCCTAATAGAGGTCTATTAGATGTCTCACAAGCATCCTGTACCTTACACCTATCTTAGTTATGTTATTATTGCTCATGAGAAGCGTAATCAACAGACATTAGACTTCTAACTAATGCTTCTCTGAGGCTTACAGTGCAGTACAACAGTTTAGATGAGATGTCTAATAGATAGACTAAATGCCTAAAAAGATATGGTCAAAAGGATGAATTGATCAATAGATACCTACTTGGAAGATGCCTAACAAGCAGCAAATCTACAACAATCTTAGAAAATCTGTAACCAGATAGACAGCTATCTGAGCAGGCAAAGTACAGTTCCAAGTACCATGAATTCAGAATAATTTGAGATACAAGAAATCATCTTGGGCTGCGTCAAAGGCAGCTGGCATCAGAGTGAATGATTTGAACCTGGAGTCTCACAGCATTTTCCCTCCAAGATCACCATGCATGTGAAAACACAACTAATTTGAAGAAGAGAGAGGAAAATGCATCAAGAAATCTAGTAAGAACCAGAGTATGCACGACATAATCGGGTATTCCAAGCTTCTATTAAAAGAGAGCAACATTTAGCCTACTGAGAGAACCTCAAAATTCCACTCCGATATACATGCTCAACCTCTCCATTACAGCAACCCATCAGAGCGCAACAACTCATGAGATCCAACCCTAGTTCTTTTCATTTGTCTTTTGTTGTTGGTTTGTTTTATTGTCATATTCGTTGCATAACTAGCTTAATAAGATGCCAATAAGTTCTATATTGTTGTTTGTGTTGGGTACCTTCCTTACATAGAAGATTACCCGAGGATAGTGGGTTTATGGCAAGCACCGTATCAACCTATGTTGGTGGTAGGCACCTGTAAGGACCAGCCTTTAATTATAAGGCATTTTTCTGAAAACACAGGGGTATTTATACAATTTCAGAAAATATAGGGTAAAGAAGTTAAAAGTTAGGATTAACCTAAGCTTCTTAGGACCCCAAATAAACTCTTAAAGAGTCCTAATCAAAGTCTTAAAGGACTGAAATGTAAAACCCAAGGGTATTTATCAAATTCCTATAAACTTGGGTTTGAAAGCAAGTGATTAAAAGGTGAGGGGTTTGATTTAAATTCTCCCTATTGGACCCTTAATGGATCAGCTTTTAATGGGCTTAATGGGGCTTAAAATAGTGGGCTCATGGTAGTTTGTTGGGTCTGTTTTAAGTGGTTTTTAGGTGGGCCCAAAATGGGTTGCTAGTTTAAGGGTAGTGGGCCCCTATTGGGTCACTTTTGGTGGGTCTTAACAGGCCCATTAGGAGAGTGGAAGTTCAGCCACCCCCCTTTACCTCCTATAAAAGGAGGTGGGCAGCTGCTGCTCCTTTTATTCCTATCCATTGTGGACACAGCCAGCTGAGAGAGAGGGAGATTAAGAGGAGAGAGAGTGAGATTGAGAGAGAATTTGAGAGAGAGAGAGAGAGAGGAAGGAAAGAAGAGTAGAGAGGCAGCAAGAGGAGGAGAAGCCAGAGGAGAAGGTGAGGGGAGCTTCACCAAACCTGCAGCCTGTGGAAAAGTGGCTTCTCCAGCTGAGCAGGGCGGGACATCACGAGGCAGCGGCTATCCTACATTGCTAGTTTGGGTTTTTGAAACTCCTAAAAGGTAGGGTGATACTCCTTACTTTCTTTTCCTTCATTTTGGATTTTAGAGTGATTTTGGTGAGTGTAAAATGATGCAAAATTGGGGAACTTTGTCCGTTCAATTCCTTAAAATTAAACTAAGGATTTTATGATGTTTAGTTTGTCCCTTTTCATGAGAAAATTGTTATTGTTTTCTGTTTAGCATGAAGGAGTGATATATAAGTGATTTAAATATCATATTAACAAGCTTTTTAGTAGGAAATGAAGGGAGGTTAGTAGGAAATGAAGGGAGGCCTATAATTTAGGAATCATATATGGTATATCGTCACACGAAGTATACAATATCCATGAAAACTCCGTATGTTTGTTTGTTAACAGGTTTTCAATGAGCTAAATACATGTTATGATGACGTGAAAAAGTTTAAGAAAATGGCGCATGACTAGCACGATTTGCACACATTGTACATGCATAAAAATACATGTTTACCCATAGATGTTTGGAATTATACCTGGAATTCATCTATTAAAGTATGCAAAAGTTTCTCAAAGACGGGTTCTTATATTTGTTAATTGTGGGTGAGCAACATGATGTTCTAACCAACTCAATCTGAGTCATTGGAAGCCGATCCCTATAAACCTAATGATTATACCATGGAAATTAAAGATGAAATCTTTTCCACTATATTTATGTTATGCTAATCCTACTTTATTATGATCCCAAGTGAAAACTTAAAATGAACCATCTATATAAGGTGAACAAAAGTAGAAACCACTACCTCCTTGTGAACAAGACTTAAGAAAAGTATGGCTAGAATGCCTTTAAAGACTTTGAGGCATTAATGAAAGCTGAAGCCTTTTCTTATGACATAAAATTCCCTTTATGATGAACATGAATCCAAGAATTACCCCATGAAAGTTAGAGATGAAGAATCTTCTTTTAAGATATTTATGTTATATGAGTCATATTCATTATGATTGTAGAATGAAACACAAGAAGAACACTCATATGATAATGACCTCAGAAGGGGGCAAAAGAACCCTATAAAGCACACTCTAGTGCGCTTATATAAAGATTCCATGAAATACACTGAAGGCGAGAAGACCTTCTAAGAAGAAGAATAATTTTCCCCATGGTGATTTGTTTTCTTAAAAATTTGAACTGGCATCACCTCATTAGTGGGATGAACCCATAAAATTTGTTCCTTGGGAATATAAGAACACCTGGGCCAAGCTCTGTATGACATGCGGTGTTGAGGCACGAAACATCCTTTTTTCTTACGATGAGTCCAAACTCGGAACCTCAGCTTAGGCAGAAGGTAAAGACCCTGTTTGAGCGCACACTCGTGACTGCGGCGTAGACGATGTAACCTAGGTCAACGTACTTTCCCACCTTACCCAATGGGTATCCGGAGGCCTTCTGGAAAAGATAGGTTGAGGCTGAGGGGACTGTCAGTGGATGACTTGCTCAGTCACTTACGACGGCTAGTGGGTAGTCATAAGTCACCCACTCGGTGAAGCAACCGACTATGAAGTTATAGACAACTCAAAGATAAGAAATGAAGTAACTCATCCCTACGACCCTATAACTATGACTTGTAATAAGTATTTTCATACCTTTTCAATATTAATATTAATTTTCACTAAATTATAAATATCATTAATTACAAAAGAAGAAAAGAAAGGAAATCATGAGCGTGTGAACTAATTAGAAGTTAAGTACATTAAAGAAAATGTTATAGTCTTGTTAACTTTTCCGCCCATTGTTTCTCTTGCAACCCATTTCATTATAAGAATCATCTCATAAAGTTGGGTGTTTGCGTTCGCTAAATTTTTCCCAAGAAGTATTTTTCCACAAAACTTTCATATGTTTTGCAAACGTGACCAAAAGTTGGGGAAACACTTCCCATATTCCCAAAATATTCTCTTTTTCCTCGGGAAGTATTTCCCCACCCCCTCCCATAAGGAAATATTTTATGTGATTCTATTTCTACTTTTGCATCTCTCTCTCCCTCTCCCCACGTTGGATCCTTTCTTCACTTCTCATTTCCCACCAATTTTCCTATTGAGATTTGCAAACATGTGTTTTTGTTTTCTGAGAAAATACTTCCCATGATTTTTTTACTCCCCAAAGAAATATTTCTCGTGATTCTTTACTTTTTGAGGAAATGTTGAGAATGCAAACACCCACAGAATGAAAAAGATCATGCATTGTTTAACACAAGTCAAAAAGAAACATTTCCTATGAAAGGACGAGCAAACTAGGATGGTGAGTGAGGGATGGCAATAGGGATGTAAATGATCCCTACTGAGATCTCAACATGGGTTCTCATGAAGATTATAAAACATGCTTTTTCAAGAAATAGGAGCAAAAGGCTATAAGATTAATTCAAGTGAAAATTTTCAGGTATGGCCAATTACTTTATTTTCTTAGGATATGAACTTAATTCGCCTTATTTGTTTCTGTTGCATGATGGATATGATCACTCTCTTGACTTTTTAAAATCTCTTTTCTTTTTTTCTTTTTTTTAATTGTGCACTACTGGAGATCTGCATATTGGGACCGTTATATCAACAGATTAACTTGTGTTGGTGTGCAAGATGTCGGATCAAACCTATGTAATGGATAAGATCATCTAGTGAAATTCCAAGTGTGTTAATTGGAAATAGATCAAAGATCGAACCAGGTTAAAATCTTTAATACACTTCATTGTGTAATTGTTCCTTATCCTCTATCACCTTTCTAATTGTAAAGAAGCTTCATATTTGATCTATTTACTTTCTGTTGCACAGCTCATGCAATTTTCTATAAACAAATTTTTAATAGTCCCACTCAACCCTCCCCCTATAGGACATGCCATGGGCAGGGCCAACAAGAAAACAAATAAAGAGAGCAACAACACTTAACGTAGTGGATTTGCTAATAAAGTTTGAAAAATAGGTACACTAAAGTGAGAAGGGATGCTCCAAAATTCTGCATCCTACCAGAGCAGATTGTGCCAAACAATGAAAAAAATATATATATATCATACCTTCTACAGGGTGTTGATTTCACATTGATGACCAAGAAACTTCATAGTGGTTGGGAAGCTCACAGTTCAAGAGATTTTAGCTTCCTGTGAGAGATGAGTGAAAGAGAGAGGAAGATAGCACTTCAGGTTTTGGGTGTTTTTCTTTTTCTTTTTTTTTTTTTTGGTGGGGGGGGGGGGGGGGGGGGGGGGGGGGGGGGGGGGGATTGGGTGTTGTAAGGGCTATGTATATCCCTTACGGCCCCCAAAAGCCATTGCTAGCTATTGGAAATGGCTAGAAACATCTGGCCAAACTTTCCCAATGGCTAGGGGAATGAACATGTCCAATTCAGCCTGATCCAAGTCAATCCCGCCATCTCTGAATGTCAGTTGGAAGAGGTGGGGGGTGGTTTGGCAACACACAAACAGAACTGCATCAGGTGATTTGGGCCGATGCAATCTGAATTTTTAAAACCTTACCACACACCTTCATGTAAAACTTTCCTGCTATGTTAAAATACCTCCATTGAAAAATCTAACTATTAATATTTTCATGGAAATTATGGGGAAAATAAAAATTAAGTGCCATTCATGTTTTATACAATAAAAAAAAGCACTAAGTTTATGTAATCATTTATTAACAAATGTATCAAGATAAGCAAGGGTTCCAAGGGAGTAATAAAAGGAATGGCACAGATGGTTACCGAGAGGCTCAAACCGAATATGTCCAGGCTTCACTACAACAGGAACAACTTCTTCCTCGAAATCATTGCCATGATCCAAGGTATGATGCACTTCAGACTTCTTACGTGGTCCATTCTCTATAATATCACTCTGGATAAGCTGTTTTAATGGAGAGGGAAAAAAAGCATATTATGGTAGACTTGGCAAGAACATTCAGTTTAGCCATACATTTATTTCCTTACATCACCGTTACTGGTCATAAAATTTGAATCTTGACAACAAATCACAAGTATGCACGAGACAAATCTGAAAGAATACCTCTTTCTTCCCTGAATTCTTGAGTTCACGCAGCCATAGCCTTTTGGCCTTTTTACGACGAGCAGTTCTACTAGGGATCTGAAGGGAGGAAGAAAACATAAAAGTGGCAAGAAGTAAATTAAAAGTAATTAATTTGATTAAATTTAAAACCTGCATTAGATAGATAGATAGGTGGTATGTATGTACGTATGTTTGTTTGTATGTATGTATGTATATATGTACATACATATATATATATAGAGAGAGAGAGAGGAGCAAGAGGAGGAGGAGGAGAAGAAGAAGATGCAATGCTAAAGCCAAAGACTGGAACACAAAATGTTAAAGAATAGGAAACTAATATAAGAGGAGTGCATAGACGAAATCTGAGAGAAAAACAGTAACATGATTGGTATGAATAAAGTGGGAAAGTAAAAATACATATTGCGGCAAACTTCAGCCAAGAATCTCAGTCAATATTTGTTGAACAGCTGCTATAAAATCATCACTAAAGTTTTAGCATCTCGACTAAAAAAGGTCCTTGTGAAGCTGGTGGGCAAGAATCAGACCGCCTTTACGGAGTGGAGGTTCATATTGGACAATTATATGACTGCTTATGAGGTAATTCACTATCATAAATATAGAAACAGGCAAGGGGTTCTCTTGAAGCTAGATTTTGAGGAGGCTTATGATAGAGTTAGTTGGCAGTGCATTGAGAAAACTCATGGTCTTATGGAGTTCAATCAGAAATCAATCGGGTGGATTATCTGCTGTATCTCCTCTCCAAAGTTCTCTATCCTTATTAATGGAGAACCATGTGGGTATTTTAGCAGTTCCAGAGTACTGAGGTAGGGGGATCCAATCTCTCCACTTCTCTTTCCACTTGTTGGACAGATTCTAAGTTATTTTTGGGATAAAGCAGCTTAATCGAGTTTAGTTGACGGTTTTTGCATTGGAAGAAGTAGAGTCCAACTAACACATCTGCAGTTTGCTGATCACACCTTGCTTTTTTCTTCTAATAAAGAGGATATTATTCTGAATATTAAGAAGCTACTCCTCTTGGTTGAAGCAATCACTGGCCTTAAAATCAATCTTGAAATTTGAAGTGGTAGGTATCAACATGCCACAAAATAGATTGATGGACATTGATAAAGCCTTGGAATGCACTGGGTCTCATTCTCCCAACATGCCACAAAATAGATTGATGGACATTGCTAAAGCCTTGGAATGCACTGGGTCTCATTTTCCCATAAAGTATTTAGGCCTACCTTTGACTGATGGTTCCATTAAAGTGAGTGATTGGGATGTAGTAATTAAGAAGTTTGGCCTAGATTAGAGGGCTGGAAAGGAAAACTCCTTTCAGCGGGTGGTCGATGGAAACTATCGAAGACTGTTCTCTCTTCACCCGCCAACTATTATGTGTCTATCTTTCAAATTCCAAATACTATAGTGAGGAAGATAGAAGCTGCTAGAAGTTCCTTGTTTCTGGTCCAGAGGAAAAAGGGAGCAGAAAGGACTGAATTTGATCAAATGGGATAATGTGTGCAGGAGTAAGGATCAAGGGGTGTTCCCACGAAATTGGAGACTTTTAATAAGGCTATGTTGGCTAAATGGTTTTGATTCCTTGTGGGCTGTGGTTGTCAAGGACAAGTATTTCTTTCATACGAGCAGGTCTTTTGCCCTCAACCACATATAGTATGTCCCCTATTTAGGAAACAGATTGTCAAGAGTGCTGATTTACTCTCCTTCTCTATTTCCCTTCAACTAGGGAGTGGGGAGCTAATTTGTTTTTGTAAGGCTAAGTGATGCTTTGACATGTCTCTGGCCATGCAATTCAGAAAGAAGCTTGAGTGGCACAGGTCCTGAATAGTATCCATAATGGTCAATGGAATTTTATGTTCCACAGATGTGGAATTTGAGGAGCTGAATAATCTACTAAGCACAGTTAGTCAGGTACGAGTTTCCTATAGTCAATTTAGATAGAAGAATTTGGAGATGGAACAGTAATAGGAACTTCTCAGTCAATTCGCTTGTAAGATTGCTAAATGATGGAGAGCGCAGAGTTTGGTGGAAAGAATTGGTTTGGTCCAAATATCTTCATAATAAAATAAACTTTTTCTCCGGAAAATTGCTTGGAGCAAGCTGCCAACTAGTCAGAGGATAAATCACATCTTCCATATTCAAGGATCTAGATGCGAGTTCTGTGCTCTTTCTTTGGAAAGTGACCAAAAGGTCACAACTGATTAGAAAAAAACTAAAAGAGAAGTTACACCAGACTCCAAGGGAAGGAGTCCAAACTGAGCAGTCCTACCAGCAAGCAGGAACAAAGCTCCCAACCCAGAACAACAGTACAAGATCAAAACCTCATTTTATCAAAGGGATAAAATAAGATACACACAAAACAAAATAAAATACTGGAAACCCATTAATCACAGGACAAATTTCTCCACTGCAGGCGGTTTGAGATGACATAAGAATTCTGCAACACTGAATAGAGCCCAGATGCCCTACCCCATTCTGACACCCATTTAAACGATCTAACCCCAATATCTACCAAACTGCTGACATTCTGAGAAAATATTCTAGAATTCCATTCAATTCCAAATATTCCATAGCACAGAAGGTAGCAATAAGGCCCACGCTATTTTCCTGTTTGTCTTGGGCAGTTAGGACCCCACCACTCAAGCAAATCTAACACAGTGGAATGATCCTTTCAAGGGATGTGAAAAATTTGAAAGAAAGTTTTCCATAATACATTAATGATCCCACAATGCCCGAACAAATGATTTGCATCTTCCTCAAAGGCTCCACAAAAGACACGGGCCTTCTTGATCTGTAAAATATTATTCAGTCTGTCCATAGTCGGAAGCCGCCCCAAAGCTATCTTCCATAAGAATAACTTTATCTTATTAGGAAGAATCTTGGACCACACCATTTGATCCCACCTGACTCGTAATCCTCCATCATTAATCACTCTAGAAAGGTCTTTGACTGAGAATGTACCTTTGCAGTTCCAAGCCCAAGTCCTCCTATCCTCAGTTGCATTGTTGAGGGTAATACCATGGATGATCCCCAGAATTGTCAAAAGTTCATTGGTTTCCATCTGCATGGGTTGCCTCCTGAGTCTTATGCTCAATGAATGATTATCCTCAGAGTACATGTAACAAACTTCCTTTTTCTTGTCCTCTGCTATGTGGTAAAGTTGCTGAAATTGGACTGCAAAAGACTGCTCAGAACACCACCTATCTTCCCATGATCTGATACTTCTGCTATTACCTAGCACAAATTTAATTGCAGGCCTGACCAGGTACATAGTTCTGACAATATTCCTCCAAATCGGTGACATGCTGGGATTAGGATTAGTAGGGGAAATTAGCTCTCATTTAGAGGAAAGTGGATAGTATATTTCCCTAATAATCCTAACCTAAAGAGCATCCCCATCTTCTCCCAACCTCGAAATCCATTTTGCCAATAGTGCTTTATTGAAGGAACCAATTTGGATCAAACCTACTCCACCTTGGTCTTTTCTCGTACACACCTTGTCCCAAGCCACTAAGTGCAGACCCCTTCTATCTCTCTTGCCTCCCTCCCAAAAGAATAAGCTTCTTTTAGTCTCAATCAACCTTTCCACAGTTTTAGGGATTCTAAGGATAGAGAGATGATAATTAGCCAATGAAGATACAACTGATTTAGAAAGGATCCATCTTCCTCCAGCTGATAAAAATCTCGCTTTCCAGCCTTCTAACCTCTTTTCAAACTTTCTGATTAGGTCATCCCAATCTCTCACTTTACTAGAACAATGAGATAATGGGAGACCAAGATATCTGATAGGAAAATTTGAATTCTTGCATGAGAAGAAAGCTGCAATGACTTGTTTTGAGGCATGTTGATTCCAACTGCTTCAGATTTTTTAAAATTAATAGACATACCAGTAACAGCCTCCACTAGGGCAAAAGCTTCTTCATATTGCATATCACCTCCTCATTCCCAAAGGAGAACAATAGCATATCATCAGCAAACTGCAGATGAGATAACAAGAAACCATTTCTTCCCACTGTAAAACCATCCACCAGACCTTGAAAAGCAACTCTATCTCACAAGGTACTAAAGACTTGTTCCACCAAGATGAACAACATTGGTGAAATAGGATCTCCTTGTCTTAGCCCCCTTGTGCTACTAAAATATCCACACGATTCCCCATTCAGCAAAATAGAGAATCTAGGTGTAGAGATACGACTCATCACCCATCCAATCCACTTTGCTGTGAATCCCATAGCACCTAAAGTCCTATGGATACACTGCCAACTCACTTTATCATAGGCTTTTTCAAAATCTAGCTTGACCACGACCCCCTCCCTTCTACTCATCTTTTGATAATGGACTGCTTCAAGAGCTGAGAGGAAATTATTTAAAACGTATCTTCCTTTAATGAAACAGTTTCGTTTCTACTAATGATCTTGGACAGCACCGCCCTTAGTCTATTTGCCAAAGTTTTTGAGATAATTTTGTAGTGTAAACTTATTGGTCTATACTCTGACACGTGCTCAGTGCCTTCACACTTGGGAATGAGTACAATGTGTGTAGAATTGAATTTCTTAACAGCCAACAGCCCGTCCTAGAATTCTGCCATCACCTCCATAAGATCTTTTTTAATAATGTGTCGCGAAGAACTGGTAAAATCCCAAAGAAAAGCCATCAGGCCCCTGGGGATTTATTTGCCTCCATAGCAAAGACAGCTTCTTTGACTTCAGTAAACAGATTGCACAACTCTTCAGCCTGACAATCATCTATCTTTGGTAGAATTCCTCCCTCCAGGTGTGTTCTACACCACTCATTTTCTATAAAAAGATTTTGGTAGAAAGAAATGAACACTTTGTTGATGCCTTCCTCAGAATCAATGTTCTGATCATCAACCTTAACATGGTCTATCCTCAAAGATCTCCTCTTTGCAGTGGCAACAGCATGAAAACACTTTGTATTTTTATCCCCCTCCTTAAACCAAAGCTCCTTGGCTTTTTGCCCCCACTTAATTTCCTCCCTCAACAACCAGCTATTATAGTCTTTATGTTTGCACAGGGTTCGATTTTCCTCTTCTGTCAAGTGTTGAATTTCAGCTCTCGCTTCCAAATCATCAATTTTTTGTAGAATTTTCTGTCCAGTGGCTGAGGCTTCTCCAGAAGTTTTAGAGCTCCATTTTCTAATGCCTGCTCTGACCCTCTTCAATTTTTTTGAGAGTTTTTTTGATGCAGTGACCCCAGGATACTCTTCATTCCACATATCTTTGACAAGATCCTTAAAGTCTTCATGAGTTAGCCAAGCCAGCTCATATCTAAACATACCTCTCCTCTTTTTAGCCTCCGAAACAGTCAAGAGCAAAGGTATATGATCTGAAAACAGTCCTGTTAAAACCCTTTATATTGGACAGAAGAAAGAGCTCACCTCATCTGGAAGAGATTAGGGCTCTGTCTATTCTAGATTGGACAGGCACTTGCTACATATTAGACCATGTGAATCTTCTATTGGGTATTTCAAGATCATTCATTCCAGTATCTGAGATCCATCTTCCAAACATCTTCATATTTTTATCCCAACTATGGTGACCAGATCTTTCCCATGGAAATCTCACACAGTTGAAGTCCCCTATGATACACTAACAATATTTAAAGATGTAAGGAAGCCTGTAAAGTTCTTGGATAAAACTCTCTCTAGACTGCAGAGTATGGACACCATAAACTGAAGTAACAACCCAATCATGTGACACATTAACAGCAGAAAATCTGACAGAGATGCTGAAAATACCCTCATCACAAACTGTTCCACTGAAGTAACTACCATTCCACATGATGAGCTGACCTGCACTCACTCCTACTGCTGGAGCAACTGCCCAGTCTGTAAGAGAAGATCCTCCAATGTTTAAACTGATGATCAACCACTTCCATTTTGGTTTTTTGCAAACACAGGCAATCCAGCTTCACTCTTCGGGAAAAGTCTTTCACAGCCCTCTGCTTGAAGTCCCCATCAAGACCTCTGATGTTCCAACTACCCACATTCATTTTAACAGTTTACTCCCCCCTCCTTTCTTAGCCCTCAGGGAGTCAACAACTTCATTCTTACTAATCAAGTTATCTCCCGCTTGCCAATCTTCACCCCCCCCCAACCTGTACCTTTTCTCTTGGGAGAGTTCTGAAGGATGTCCGCTCTCCTCAATCTTCTAATAAAGCTTATAATTGAGTCCTCCTTCCCAAGGAAAGACACTCCTATTCTCTTCCCAAAATTAGCAATTTCCTCTGTCCAATCTTCCATTGAGTCTGCTAACAACAACTGATGACCAGAATTGGCTGGATGGAAAGGAGCAATCACCCCGAGAGGTACTTCATTCCTCAAAGGCGAACTATCAGCATCCCCATAGAATTGCTCTGAAACAGGCTCCCATGGCCTTTCATACGTCGGAGAAGAAGCTTCAAGAGCCTCTGATATCGCGAGCGTAGCACTCTTGGCCTAACAAATAGATCCACCACTCACCTCCTCCTCAAATAGTTGCAAAATATTCTTCAGGTTAAGGGAAGAAGGCACCGGATACTGTAAAGGCCCAACCTCCATCGAAGAAACTAGGGGACAACGAAGCGGGACAGACAGGTCCTCGCAGAGCAAACCTTCCTCGCCATGTTGGAGTCCCACAGACACCGATCCGACCCGACAATCTCCTGATGGGATCCAACCGTGTTCGACACCCAGTTCGAACATTGTTTATCTTCCCCGCCCGGAATGAACAGTGCGTCCCGCCTCGAGGAAGAAGCCAAAGCCTCGGAACCATCAGAAATCCACCCTGCCGCAGTAGCCTCGATCAAAGCAACATCATTGCAGAGGACAGAAGCTTCCACCAACTCCCTTTGACGAATAGCATGCCATCTCTGCTTGTGTCGAGGAAGGCTCGAGACCATAACCGACGCCTTGACAGAAGGAAGGCTTAGTTGAGGGACTCGGATAACCCTAGGCCGAGTTACCTCCACCCCCAGAAACTTAGTGGACTCGGAAGGAATTGCAACCACAGACTTTTGAGTGTGAGATTCGGAACAGAGGTTCCGGTCTTTGAACTTCCTGTACTCAGAGACTACCTCTGCCCAAGTCCAGTCCTGGGGGCTAGAATCAAGTGAAACAGAGGCAGATTCTTTTACAATTTTCACACAAAAATCTCTACCATTCACATGAATAACAACTATGTCTGGAATATCTTGTAAACTCCCCACCTCGACTAGAACTAGGCCATACTGTAGCATAGAACCATCCAAAGATCTCACATCTACTCTTCTCAACAGCCCAAAGCTTGAAACAATGGCATTAAAGGTCTCTCCATTCCAAATGTGCAAAGGGATTCCATATAAGCCAGAGCCAGACCTTGCAACCTTCCAGAACAGGATCAGCTGAAGAAGTAATCGTCCAGGTCTCCAGGGTACACAGTTGAGCTTCACTAGATCACCCATCCCCAATGCTAGTTTCTTCCAACCCAATGGACTCTTCACCAAGAAGGATCCAGAACCCAGTTCTCTAATCCACCAATCCAACATGTCCGACCATCTGTCCCGGAGAAGATTCACCAGGCCTTGAAAGGCTGATAGCGATCTTTCTGCAGGGCGTCTATCGGTGGAAACATAGACGATCACACAGTCCTCCAACCAGGCCCTCGCCTCTGAAACAGCAGGGGACCATGGGATGGAGATTCTTCCTGGGATAGGAGAAATCACAACCGACGCCAGAGAAGAATTCTTGGGACCGGACGGCACAGGTTCAGAGGTCTCGAAGCCAAACCTCAAGCAGGACAAGCTCTGGTGTCCAACGCAACCACAGCGCAAACACCGAACCTTGTCCTTGCAGTCCCTAGCCCAATGTCCTCTGCCTAAGCATCTCAGACAAGTATCCCTCTCCACCGGAAGAGAACAGGAAGACTTCTTACCTCTAAATGAAGGAGGAATATCCGTCCGGCTCTTCGACATCTTCGCTGGACAAGTTTCCACTCGCCCCCCTCACCCCGGCACCCACGGGCACTCTCCTCCCTCTCACCTACCCGGGAGCTCATTCCTTCGGTGCTTAATCCTTCTATCAGAGCAAGTGCAAAACCTTCTTTTTGTTCTGAAGAATTTCAAGTATTGTTCTGTGCTCTTCATGAGGAAGATCTCAACCAGCTGTTTTGTGATTGCGGTATTATTAAGGACCTTACATAGACTGATGGATATCAGGTGGATTGTCTGTTAGATGGTGGAATAATAAGTGTCCATCTTCAGTTCAAAAGGAGATATGGTCTTTGTTCTGTCCCGCTATGCTCTGGGCAGTATGATTTGAAAGAAACAAAAGAAAATTCAGAGGAGAAATCAGCAATGCTCCTGATATCTTGAGAAGAACTATCAGTTGGGTTGAGGAGTAGAGAAAAGCAGTGGATCTTTCTCAATACAACAGTTCTGAATTGCTGAAGAGGGCACATACATGGAAGAATTGTCAATTTGATAATGTGACGTTTTCTTTTCTTTTCCTCTCTTCTGTTTTATCATGTTGATAAAACAGACCCTTTGTTTTCTGTTTGTAGTGGTATACTCTTAGGAATTTTCTCTTTTCTTGAGATCCTTTGGGGCACTTGTTCTGCCTGGTGAAAGGATTCCTTTTGTGCTGTGTATATACTGCTGGTTATTATTGAATGAATTGTGTCTTGTTGTCACTTTTAAAAAAAAAAAAAAAACGGAGGAACTCGGTCTCTCAAGGGATGGTCGTTTCACCAGACTGAAGATTCATGAGGAAACAGTGGAATTAAAAGGAAAATAAAATTAAACAGAAAACTGAAACTTTAGTTGGAGGAAGGCATGGAGCGAATGATTGGTAATGTCAGAGGATATGTTAGTCAGAAACAACTGCAAAAACAGTGGTCCAAACAGACAGAAGCTGTGATTTCTGTGGCATCTTAATCTTAATCATCCTGGTAATCTTTCTGAAAGCATAACAAGTTTGAATGGAGTGGGGCAAGAGATGTGGGCATGGAATGGAAAATCAGCCAATTTGCATCATCATTCCCAAATTTGGTCAGAATCAACCTTGTCTGAACCAGTGGTGATGTTTATGAGATTTAGGGACTACACCAAAAATAAGTAAATAAATTATTCTGATCGAAAGGTTCAAAATGAGTGCATCTTGGTGCCTTGCACATCTGTAAATGTTCACAGTTTCTAAGCCTCAGATCTTCTTTTAAGTCAGACACTTGAGCATGTAAGGTATATACCTTTTTTTCCAAATTATGGTTACAACATAATAAACTCAACGTGTGACTTTCTATGCTAGAGAAAAGCAAATGCCAAACAAAGATCGTTCTAGGCATGCCTACACCACTATCAAGGATGAAACCCAAGGCTTCAGCAAATAGACTTCTGCTTTTCCTCAATAGAATGGATAAACATGTTTTCACATTATAGAGGAGGAAAGAGAGATGGCAGAGAAGAAAGGAAGGGGAAAGACATGAGAAGGAGAGGAGGAAAATCAGAAAAAGGAGAGAAATAGGAAAGAGATCTGCATCTGCACTCTTTTGGGAGAGGCCATTAGGCAGAAAGTTGCTTTGTTTCCATGTGTGCAAGGCCTGCAGAAGTAGGGGCCATCTGATAATGGATTGTTTGGCAAGGAGGCAAAAAGCAGGGGAATTGTTGGTGGACTTCCAAGATGGACTTGTCACATACTGAAGGCAGAGGACCTAGCACCCATTAGGGGTGAGTTTTCTTGAGGCCAGCTCTGCGAGGATCGGATTCATGGTTCTCCACAGAGGAACAGCTGAGATGGGAAGAGATATCCTACCAATTGGTGTTTTTCTGTTGTTCGACCTTCTCCTCTATGTGTGTAGGAGGGACATTATGGTGATGACTATTGAAGAGATAACACATCCCTCAGACTTAATGAAGATGGGTCAAATGGCACCCAAATAATTAAGGTGAGAGCCTGGACGCTGTGAAAATGGTGGCAGTGCTACCCATCAGGATCAATATGGAGCATTGGTGCTTTGGTTTTGAGACTCGGATTTGGGAGGACAGATTGATGGAAGGGAGCGAAGTGGAGAAAAATCCATACCTAGGCAGATAAGGTGGTGGGAACACCCACTTAGAGACTGATTTAACTCTCATAGATGACTTAGGAGGTTAGCGGGAGCCAGAGCAGCCCGCCATTTTGCTTCTATTACTTTTTTTTTTTCAATTTTATTCTGTATTTTCCTTTTAGATAGATGTGGACATTTTTTTCCTAGTTGAGGTTACTCTTGTCATGTCCTCTTTTCTGCTTCCCTATATAAGGGGGTTTATGAGATGTAAAAATTCATGACGAATGCAATGGAATAGTAAAGTTATTTTTGTGTGAAAAACCCAATAGGGTTCCTCATGGCGAGGCAACCCCTAAGAGAGAGGCAGGGTGAGAGGCCCCATCTATTTTGTGCCACCACCACCATTACATCTCCTCCCCCCACCTCAATCTACATGCCTCTCTTCTCTTCCTGCACGGCTCACTTCTCTTCCTCTTTTTCTTCATCTATTAGTTGTTTTGGTCATGGAGATTTCCTTGGGATCCACACCCCTCCCCACCTTTTCCTTCACTTCTGTGTTCTATTTTTCTCCCCACTCGTGACCCAACCACGGAGATGTGAAGCCACTCCCATAGATAGCACCGTCCTTCCCCTTCTATTCTTCTACTCTTCTCCTCCTTCCATAATATTCTCAATTCTATGTCTGTGGCATGCCCTGCCCGTGACCTTGAACCCATGACAAGCAGAGGCCCAGAGTCCACATCATCGCCCATGCTGACGCTATAGGGCCTCACCTGCATCAATCGCAACCCTAAGGTGGCCCTCTTTCTCATGGGCACAGCAAACAGTCCAAGTGTGATGCAGGAGCATACTCATAGGCAGCACAAAGCAAGCGTCTATCGGGCATGGAGCCACCTCCTTTAGCTTGGAGACGATGCATGGCCCAGTTGATGCATGGAGATACACTTATTTGATTTTATTAGGCCCATTTATGGCCCAGTATATAATTTTTAATTTTTTAAGATTTTTAGGTGCAATTTTCGCACTAATTAAAGGGCTTGTAGATAGAGACAGTTGAGGATAGGATCGGAAGGTTTAGAGTCAGGATAGAGTCTTAAACTCTAGTCTATATATGTACCTTTATTTTCAGAGATTGGAGTTGATGATGATTATTGAAAATGAAAATTTACCTAAGTTTTGCCGAGTCCGATTCTCTGCGACGGAGACCCCCGCCCATTCTTCCTCGGTGACACGCCGAGGAAACTTGTCCCTAGTGCGACGTCGGAGAATACCCCAACCTACTGGTGTGACACCAACATTTTCTCCCCCCTTCTTGTCCCGCATCAATGTTGGTATCAGAGCCAAAATTCGGTTCCCCACCGTGCCGCTGCTGCCTTCCTTCCCCCCGCATTAGTCTTCACTGCCATCGCCAGCCTTCACTACCCTGCTCCCTGCAGCGCGTTGCCATCGCCAGTCGGCGCCGACCTCGCCGCAATCCCCGGCAATCACCTCCCCCGCCCTCCGCCTTCGTGCCTGCCCCCTTCTGGCTCGTGCGGGTTGAAGAAATAAGAAAGAAGAAGAAGAGGAGGAAGAAGGAGATGGCGAGAGTGTTGGCGGCCTTCGCTCGCAGCGTCACCAGCGTCATCGCCGTCAATGCCGATCCAGCCGGCGCCCGCAGAACCAGCGTCGGCCCTAGCCGCCCCTGTCCTTGCCGTCATCGCTACCCACAACAGATGTCGTAGTTGCTGGTCGCCCATTCTGTCGCCGCCGTAGGTTCCCACCGGCACGTATCCTATTGGGTCCGAGCCAAGGTCCAATCTAGGTCCGTACTGGGTACCGGGTCGTGCAACTAAAGCCGTTATCGCACCGCTAGCGCCACGATCTCGTCTGTGCTCTGATTTGCGAGCTGCTTGCGCCGTTGTGATCGTATCGGCGAGGCCGACCTCGCTATACATTCTGTCCAACAATAGTGTCTCATTTTGTATGCCGCACTTGTACACTTTACAAGGACGTTTGTGCTCGCCGTCCGAGGTCGTCCTAGACTCCGATTTGAGCGTCGTTAGCAATGTTGGTCTCATCTCAACGAGGTCCATCCAGTTTCAACATACATCTACCCCGACTTGCATCGTTTTGTGTGTCACTTTTGCACACAGATCGAGGTTATCAGTTTGGGATCCATTTCTTGCATCAATCACACTGTTGGCTTCGTCTCAACAAGGCGAACTCAACTCCAGAGTGGTGCTGCCGTACGGCGCCTCGTTCTGCGTGCCACTCATTGGTATCGAAATTGGATTCCTAATTTCTTGCAACATGTCTTCCCTCTATTTCCGTTTTGATATGTTCTTGCTGAATTGAGAATGGAAGACAATGATTTTAAATGAGCGAGCATGTGGTAATGCGATTCCTCGGTCTATTATTGATTCTCTGTTGAGGACGGGCGAGATTTTTGTAGAGGGTAATAGAGCTTTTGTAGAATTCTATCAGCGGATTAAGGGTGTCATCACAGGACACTCCACTGCTTATGTGGATGGAGCAAGATGTACTATAGATCCATGGAGTTCTTCTATATGCTTGGGTCGAGATTGGCTATCAGAGCACCATACTACAGTGGCTTGTGATAGATGTCGATGCTCCCTCTTGCACCCCCATTTTGATGGACATGAGTTCATGTTTCCAGATTCTTCACTTTATTCTCCTAAGGCAATGGAAACACCATCAAAGTTAGTTGATATAGTCTCGCCAGTTGTAAATGATGATCAAGTAGATACGTCGGTTCATACTCAGGGTGCTAGTGTTGATCCTACGACTGACGATGTTCAGGATGTTACTTTATTTATTAAGTATGGACTTCATTTGATGGTGGACGATGTGTTTGAGACCAATTTAGTACCGTTGGTCATCAGGGAGTCATCAGATATTGTTGTGTGGGATCAAACACTCATAATTGAAGTCGGATTTGACTTACTTTTTGAGTACTTGTTTGTTGTTCCGGATGTCCAATGCTATTCCCTATATCTTGCAGACGTTGCTTCGTCTGAGTTTGACTTGCTATGGTGTAACTTTGAGACCCATTATCAGTGCCACCTTCAGCTCCTCACCCTGATGATTTATATGCAGTCGATTGTGCGCCGCTGGTCTGTTACCCCCTTGCTCCTCATATGGCTTCTTCGGCATTTCAAAACTCGAGGATGAGTTTTTTTGAACCAGAGGGGATTAACACATAAGCAGACTCATAGGCAACACAGAGCAGGCATCTATCGGGCACGGAGCCATCTTCTTCGGTTAGAGACGATGCCTGGCCTAGTTGATGCATGGAGATACACTTATTTGCTTTTATTAGGCCCATTTATGGCCCAATATGTAATTCTTAATTTTTTAGGACTTTTAAGTATGATTTTCGCACTAATTAAAGGGCTTGTGTATAAAGACAATTGAGGATAGGATCGGAAGGTTTAGAGTCATGATAGGAGTCTTAAACTCAAGTCTATATATGTACCTTTATTTTCAAAAATTAGAGTTGATGATGATTATTGAAAAAGAAAATTTACCTGAGTTTTGCTGAGTCCGGTTCTCTGCGACAGAGACCCCCACCCTTTCTTCCTCAGTGAGACGCCGAGGAAACCTATCCCTGGTGTGATGCCGAAGAATACCCCAACCTGCTGCTGCAACGCCAGTAGTTTCTCCCCCCTTCTTGTTCGCATCAGAGTGCCACCAGAGGTGGACCACACATCGTCACCTTGGAAGCACCCACTCCTTCGCCCCCACCAAGAAACCAAGAATGTAACACACCCTTGTACCTAAGCGAGCCCATCCACAGAACGGGGCTGCACCTCATACCTGCGCCTCCGTTCCATTTGGCTGTCCATGTTTGGAGAGGGCGTCATCCAGGTCGGAACCAGTCATGCCAGATCCGTCCGAGCCAATGTCGCTTCCCTTGAGAATTGCACCTGAACACCCAACGAAGACCCACTATCAATACCGGGTGCTCCTCTGCATGCCCATGGCTGACCCCATGTGACTGTGGTCCAAGCCTACTTTGTGCTCAGGATCGAGGGCTCCATGGACATGTGATCCTGGCCTCTCCTCCCAGCTCTTGCTGTGTATTGAAGGTTTCCACAGTGACCAAATGGGACTTGCCTTCACCGAGCATAGGTTAGTGCAGCTTCCTCAGATGACCCTTGTGTGGATCATTTGTTTGTTTAGTATGTTCTTTCTTTTGCTGCATGCCATGAAAGAGTGAGAGAAAGCTTAATTCCCTCCCACTAAAATCTTAATCACCATTGGAGTGATCTATCATGTATGAGAACCCCATTTCCCTGTTGCTTATCCTGTTTGATGGCTTAAATCTGGGACTACATCCTATCTTCAAGCGGGTTCTTAACAGCCAACGACCCACAATTTGCGCTATCCTGAATGGATTGACAGCGCGGGTTGATGTTGCTTGATGATTTCAAGATCGCATTACTTGCGACTCCCTCATTACATGTGATTATCTACTACACATTTGTTGGATCATTGTTGATGTTATGGTGCTTGCTCTATTTTGCATTGATGTCGCTTCATAAAGTGGCATAAGAGTCAACGGTAGACTGCCAGTAGCAGGAGTTCCTATAAACCTAATGGAGGGACAACGGAAAAAGATTACCAGGTCCTTGAATCAGACTAGGTAAGAAAAAGGGTTTAGAGTCATCTTTTGGAACATGGATTCCTGCCTTCACACCATGTTCTGAATTCAGATGTAAGTTTGAAATTTAAATTCCCAAAGATGGTTGGAGCCTCTGGTAAACTGATCTGTCAAGCCTGGATTAGGACCCTCAAGGAGGCAGGATGCTGGCAACATCCCTGGCCATGATGAGAGGAGGAAGGGGAAGTCTGACCAGCAGAGATGCCTCTTGGAATCCTAGAACAGTCAGAGATGTTAGGAATCTCAGTTATAGTCCTAGACCTTGGCCCCCTGGGAGGCAACTGAGGCAGGGTGACCCAAGGCTGATGACATTAGGGTAACAAGGCTCTGAAGAAAGCTTTAAGGCAGGGTGATGATAGCAATAAGATGATGAAGACCGATGGCAATGGGGTGACAAAGGTTTTAAAGAATGCCTCAGAACAGGCAATGATGGTAATGGGGCAAACAGGGCTGCTGGCAATGGGATGAAAAAGGCTCCAGAGAAAGCTTCAGGGATGGACGATGGCATTGCCCTCAAGGAGCTTGACCACAATGGACAGCTCTCATCCCTCAACTGTCAATCGTGGCTGATACACTTAAGATGCCAGATGGTGAGGGGAATTGGGTTAAAGGAGTTTCACGTGCCAGAAGGGGAGACTACCCCGTCTCCAAACACAGTGTTGACTGCAACTTTGATGACGAGTTCAAGGTCAAGAGCAGGTTTGATGTCTTTGAAAGAAGGCAATCAAAACAGAAAAGGCATCAACTTTGGATAAGGTTGCACCTTCTGCTGAATTGCTTTCGTGGAGGCTGGCAGAGATGCATCATCATTTGTGAATGGTCTGGGGGCTGGAGGCTGCATATTACCTACATCAATAACATAGATGGAAGGAGACAAGTTGCTAAAAATTGGAACATGACCGTTCATTCTTCGTCTAAGCAAATAGAGACTCAGTAGAGTCCTTAAATAGCTATGGAAGGTCCTGAAAGAAGAGATCAAGCCAAGAGATGTGCCTACAACATTGCCTCTGATTGATTGTGGCATTTTATTCTTGGTCAAAGGGCAAGGCCCCGTCATGATGGGCTTGGACGACAAATCCCATTACTTGGTAGAGGGAGGCACATGTGAATTCCATGAAAAGTCAGAGATCCCAGCAGCAAATGACTAGGGCTAGGAAGAGAGAATTACATATGTAAAATAGAATCCCCTATGTGAGAGGACTAGCAGAAGCCATGGGCAGTTTGTCAAGTGTAATATGTTCAAACCTGGGCAAGGGACTCTATGCTTTGAGGTTTTAAAATGTCAAGGTCGATCCAATGTTGGGCATTTGTACATGAACTACAGTATTCAGGAAATTAACAGGGTCAGAATGGTCTTACATTCTATATAATCTTCTTTCTAGATTTCATATATACATGGTAAGATCCACTTTCTACAAAAAGATGAAACTATGCTGATACCCTTAGAACCTTCAAACCCCTACTTCTATGTCCCTGCTCCTAGCATTGGTTTAACTCACATAAAAAGGGATAGCCCAGTGCAACGAAGCTCTCCACTGGTAGGGTCTGGAAAGGATCAACTCTATAAGCTTTACCCCTGCCTTTTTAGAAGATGTTTGCATTTTGAACCCATGACCAAAAGGGCACAAGTTTCAACCATATTAAAAATGAATACAACTCCCTCAAAGGGATGTTTTATTTCCACAGCTCTACACTATTCTCATGCGTCTAGCGAGAGAGAATCTTGTAGGAAAGAGAAAGAAGGGTCACTGGTAGTCCCCTTCCCACCCAAGCCAGGAGCAGCAGTGAGCTGGCTAGATGGCATCTTACTTGAGGAAGCAGTGGGCTCCACCTGACAACAACCAATGTGAGTCTTGAGCATGGACATTCAGTCGTGGTTTGGCTAGTCCTCATTGTGACAAATATAAATGACCCTACCATGTCAGGTCAGGTTTATTCCAACCATCTTGTTCTCTACTTAGATCCAAAGTAGACCAAACTTGCACAACAGTAGGAAAAGCATTTCGATGGCGGCGTTAAACCACCCAATGATCATTGGGATCTGGATGATCTGTACTGCCAGCAGCCTTTCCACACCACTTGTGAATAGCTCACACAGTCATTCCAGGTGTCTTGAGTACAAATTGTTCACACTTGTCCTTCGCAAAACAGTGATCCCCTGCTACCACACTTGTCATGAAGCCGCACAGCCTCAAGTGGGTTCTCATACTTGTATTTTTAGGACAACTTGTTGCAGCCTATGTAAAAGCCGGCTAGTACAACCCAGCATTTGACGTCTGCCCATGGCTCCACAACAGGGCACCCAAAGGAGATGGATGAAATGCACAAACATCCAGTACTTTCCCAAGGAGTTGGGGGAAGCTATTCGTTGACACCCCACCACCAAGCAGCCACCCAAATTTCATTTTCTTTTCTTTTAAAGGCAATTGCACCTTTTTGTTGTTAATTTATATATTTGCCCCTTGCTTTTAAGTTTGATGTTCATTCAATTATCAACAAAGAGTGAAAAGTACATAGACTAGTTACATACTTGTTCTTCAAAAATAAATTAACCATAAAATTCCTTCACAAAATTTTAATTGTTATACGCTTATATAGAACATATTTACTTCCACCAATATCTTTCTGACACAGTCATGCTTAAATTAAGTCTTGTTAGAGTCAAAAATATCAAATGTGGGGTTTTCATCTGTATAAATATTTTTGTCAAAATTATTACATTCAATTATTAAAACAAAATGTGTACGATATTTGAACAAAGCACTTTAATAATAAATTATACTTTTATTTATAATAAATGCAAGTGTGTTCGAAAGGGTAACTATACAGTTTAGATTCAAAACACAAAACATTTTGCAAACATTATATTCCAAATCAAATAATAAAAACCTTGTGATACTTTAATATATGCAACAACTTACTTTTGTACATAAATTATAAAAACATTTATAAAAGTTTTAAACTTGAATAACTTTTTAAAACCCTATTTTATTTTGTTGATGAAAATATCTTGTAATTCAAATGATGCCCCCCACCCCTAGCTCCACTGCTACCACCAAGCCTAGTGTTCATAATAGTTGTTGTTCGTAGAGAGAGAGAGAGAGAGAGAGAGAGTGGTGAGCAGGGGGAAGAAATATGCACATACACCCGCACACACTGCACACATGAATGAACGACAGCCACACATACATGCACCCACCCAAACCTACCTCATCATGCCTGCCTACCCACCCACCCACGCCTACATGCACACATGCCTATGCCTGCCCGCACACATGCAAACCACCACTAAGCACACCCCTATCCCATCCCACACAAGCATACACATACCCACCCACTCATCTACCCTACACACACCCCCTACACCAGTACACCCACCACACATGGGCAGGCAAATACATGTATGGACATGTGCATGCATGCACAACCCCCCCCCCAACCCAGCCACCCAACCCCCCCACACACACACATGCACAAGCACCTACCTAACGACACTCACTCACCTACACCATGCAAAGTAGCCATACCAACCCATTCATGCACACACCAACCTGCCCACACAGAAGGCACATGCACGTGCACACACATATGCATGCATGCATATAGGCCTACATGCACCCAACATCCAGGACCTGTAGTCACCAAAACAACCCCCTCTCCCCATCCCACATATACACACAGACACCGACACATGCATGCATGCATGCGCAACACCCCCTCCCCAAGGTGAAACTCACACAAGCACACATGCACCCATGCCCATCCCATCCTTTCCTCTAAGCACACAGAAATGCACCCACACACATCATGACACACATGCACGGCATGCATGCTCATGCATATATGCATAAAAAATGCACATGCATGCACACATTCATAGGGTGGGGGGATGGAGGAAGAAATTGACAGATGGAGAGAGGCAAAGAAATCAGAGAGATAGAGGCGGTCTAATCACTAGTGGGCCAAGCTGGAGGGAGATGAGTCAGATGACCGAAGTGTCGACTAAGATTTCTCAATTGCATCTGCAACTTGGCACTATTGGATGAGGTGACATCCTTGGCACTGAGGAAGACAGACCTGTTGGTCATCAACCTTGCAGGTCACATTGACCATTGCTGGCCATCGTTAGGGTTTCAGAGCTCTATGATCTAACTAGGAAGAGCTTCAAGGTTTTATGAGTGTCAGAGCAATCTCTTTGAAAGTAAGTGCCTACAAAGATTCCAGGTGTAAATGGGTAATTTCTCCCTTTAAACCCCTGTAGCACATTCAAGAACAAACTTACCCATCCAGAGCAGCATTGGACAGCCATGGTAATTTGCTTTTTTTCACAAAATAGACACCCATGCTACACTTGATTAGTGTTCTTATTTTCTATTTGTGATCTCTCTTACATGTGTGTTTGTGAATATATATCCACCATAGCATGCACTTGCTCAAACTTTAGAAGCAGGATTCAGGGATATAGGGCATCAATCCTGTTATGGGACACAAAGAAGAAGAAGAAAGTGAGAAGAATAACATGGAATTGTGCGCGATGATGTGTAATTGCAATGAAGGCATGGCAAGGCAAGGTAGGCACAATCTTGTGCATGATCAGGTGAAGAAAAAGGTGAGAAGGAAATAAGAATAACCTGGAATCCTGTGCGATGATGAATAGTTGCAGCGATTGATGATGACATCAATGGTAGGTAGGCACAATGTTGTGAAAAGATCCGGGTCACCCTCGAGTGGAAAAAAAAAAAAATAGAAGGAAAGGACAAAGAGAAGGCAAGAACAATAACATGGACATCCTGCACAATGATGTATAGTTACATCGATGGATGATGACATGTAGGCACAACAATAGCAGGTAGGCACAATGTTGTGCAGGATGAGGGGGGAGGGTGTTGGCAGGGTTAGCAAACGGAGGAGGAGAAGGAGAAGAAAGGACAAAAAGAAGACAAGAAGAATATCATGGACACCCTGCAGCACAACAATGTGCAGATACAACGACAGACAATGACATGCTGGCACAAAGATGGCAGGTAGGCTGAGCTGAACAATCTGTGGTTTAGATGAGGAGAACATTGATCATCTGTTTATTCAGTGCACCTTGAGTTGTAGGCTCAACAATCTGTGGTTCGGATGAGGAGAACACTGATCATTGTTTATTCAGTGCACATTCAGTCAGCAAACTTGGGGAATATTTGGAGATGGCACTTCCTCTTTCTCTACTATGGAGGACACGTGTGCCAACTTCAGATCACAAAGGATACATCTTGGCAAATGCTCCAAAACTCAGCTCCTCCTTGTACTTCCACACTCAGTTTGTTGGAGTATATGGAAAGAGCACAATGATGCTGCTTTTCAGGCAAGTAAACCTTATCTAGAGAACTCTTGCTTGGCGGCAATCTCTTTTTTTACATCATTGGAGTTGCTCCGTTCTTAAAATTTCTGTTAATGAATTCGATTAAAGAGGTTAAAATTACAAATCCAATCCAGTTAATGCAATTTTCTTTTTTGTGCTAGAGGAACCTCTCCTCTTTGCATGCTGATTGTATTACCTCTTTATTTATGAAAAAAAATGGTGGTACAATCCACTTTCTCTATGAAAAATGCATAAATTTTAAAAAGACCATGTAATCATGTAACATGGCAATGAAAACCATATTCTATAAAAGTATTCCTAAATTTCTTTGAAAGCTTAACATTGCCTAAAATATTATAAAAAATATATACAGGAAGACTCAATGTAACATAATTGTAGAAAAAGGAACCTTTCATTTGAAATACACATTCGCTATAATAGAAATAATTATATTAAAATTTCCTAGAAGATCTTGTAATAGGGAGCATAAAAATTTGTTGATGCAAAGAATCACACCCATTCCTCCTCACATTCCCACTCCATGCTTTTATGGTTTGATGACAATATGATTGGCCATTGGATCATAGTAGTCAACACTGTCCTGTCCCGGCATATCCCGGCCAGGACGTCCTGGGCCAATAAGAAAACAGGATGGGACAGTTTCTTATCTGTCCTAGTCATTGTCCCGGCCAGTCCCGGTCCATGCCGGCCTATCCCAACCAGAATTTTGTGTTCTAACTTGAGATTTTCATAACCACTTAAGTTCCTTGTAGACTTATTTTAGGGGGTTCATTTGATGAATATACTCTTCCATAAAATCATAAATCCATACTAAATGTTTTTATTGCATTCATTTTGTTCTTATTTCCACGTTTATATGTTTATTTTTCAAATGATTTATTGTATACATATGTTTTATATTTGTTGGAATAATTATGAAAAAAAAAATCGGAATGGGACACCGGAATAGTCCGAGATACCGGGACATCCCATCCTTGTAAAAAAATGGGACAAGGACTGGGACGGGATTGATAACTATGCATTGGATCGAATGATCCAATAGCCAATATCAAGGTGCACCTATGATGCAATGCTATACCATGACATGATGTATGTATGCCTATACTCTCATCACAATGTAGCTTCAGAGACCAAGCAGATAAACACAGCAACCCATGAGACAAGCACAAGGGAACAATGAGCTTTAGCTAGTCCCTAAGGGCCAGTTTGTTTGCGGGATAAGGGTCGAACAGGATGGGTTATGCAACTTATTCGCTTTGGGAGCGCGGGCGCGTTATTCTTGACGCGACGTGTTATTCCTAGAATAAGTGGAATAAATCATTCCAACTAAAAGGCAGGAATCACTTATTCCGTTGAACTATTTATTCCACCCAAAGTAAATTCTTCTTGTTCTTGAAATAAGAGATCCGGGAACAAGAAATCTGGAATACCACATCCACAAAACAAACCGGCCCTAAAGGATCTTTAGAGTATTAATGTCCCATCAGACAGAAAGATGACAGTATGAGGGTAATGTAGAAACTAAGAAAATTCTCTGTACACAGAGGAAAAGAGTTGATACAACTGTCCCTCTATCAGCACTAGAACATAAAGCTTTGTTAGTTTGTAAAATGCTAACCTTATATATGTGGGACAAAAATGGCATGTGCACAATTGTTTTTGTTGAAACAAATTTTACTCCCGAAAAATGCTTTAAAATAAAAGGAAATTGAGTTGAACATGTTTTGTAGTTGGTAGAAGTGGTTGTCCCCATTTTCCCTAAACCTGGTTGGTGAATCACTGTATTTAAGTCCGAAGATAGTGTCTTAAAACCCCCAGCCAATTTGGAAACTCATTTTATTTTCCCTTTTTTCGGAACATTATTTTCTTTTCCCCTGAACGATCACTAGAGTTCAAAGTTTAATTAGGGTATTCTAACATGAACACAACTTCCTTTCAGCCAAGAATAGAAAGTCATGAAAAGATCTGTCATTGCCACATAATGCCACTTGTCTAATTCATTATTACACATCTTATAGTTGAATATCTATAACAAGGACAAGGACAAGTACAACTATAATGGAGTGTCATCAAAATTAATAAATAAAATAACCAGCTCCATACCTTATTGTTGCTACCATTTACATCAGGTTCAGTTGCATTTCTTTGGCATCTTTCGTGAGCCTCAACATGCCTAGAAGGTGAACTTTAGTCAAAACATACTTGAACATGATGGTCAAATATAACCAAGGAATATGGAATTTAAGAGTGAACTCGATCCACCAAATAATATGAGTAGATAAATCACAGTTAACTTTGGCACAAACAACCAGGATGATTTCTTAGAAAAATGTTCCTATGGTAGTCTAAACTTAAGCTTACAATGGATCCCTCTGCAGTTCAACTGCTAAATGTCACGTCTTAGTATGGACCATGTTTAACCAATCTATCTGTCTTCAATGTAATAAAACTGGATGATAACTAAATTCACAGTGCAGTGAACAAGACTCGTAGCCACAGGACAGACACCTGAATGGTTCTCATTCCTTGACTGACACAAACTTCATCTAACAATCATCACAACTGCTCAACCAACGAGGCAACTGACATGATTTTTTTTTTTTTTGAAATGAGGATGATACCACATGGTATATTCAAAACGAAAAAGAGGCGAATGTAGAAGGGTAAGGAACAAAAACCCTCATAAATTCCTGCTATACAAAGGCACCAAAGTGGTTCAGTCCTCATGTCCCCCAAAAGAATAAAAAATGGAGAATCTATTCACATCGCCAGTACAAAAGATCTTTGCCCACTCCCCAACTCCATGACAAACAAAACACTAATTCTCCCAGAACATAGTTGTCAAGGTGGTTAGATGACCTAAGGCATTCTTAGGGTCCCTGAGTGCCTAAGCACTTAGACATCAAGGCGTTACCTTCACAATCAAGTGGTGGGGGAAAAGGGGAGGGCGAGCCACGCACCCACAAAGAGACAAACACTAGAAGGGAAGGGAGAAGAAAGGACGGGCAATAGGAAACTTAGGAAGGGTGAGAGGGTGCTTGACACAGGACGTAACGAAAATGTGAAGACTGATATCAATGAGCACATGAACACAAGCAACGATCGTACAAATGCTAGCAATGTCCGTCAATAACCAACAATTACAAATTGAAAATTATGTTCGTTCAGTGTGAAGTTTCAGAGCGTAGCACATCCCACACAAAATCCAACGCAATGGATCAATGGTAGCTAGGAACTACCCGCAAAGATTAGGGTGATCCAACATATCAACATGACAGACTTGGGGGACGGGACAAAGTATTTCTCACAAATCACACGAACACCAACAGCAATATCTCATATGAAACAGATACTAAGAAATTGATAGAAACAGGCTCTCATTTATTAGCATGAGCAGATCTGAAAACAATCTAAATAAACACATGAGCTCCATCAATGTGATGAGACTAGAATCAGCATACTAACCTGTGCAGAACATCTTGCCAACTCCACATTTTTTCAGGAACATCACACTGTCCTCCATGATTGGCTTCAGATCTGGAAGAACTGGTATGGGACAGGGCTCTGGTGCGGTCAAACCCCAGGCTCCATGGCTTCTTATGCATCATCTACCCACTAGAAACGGAATCAGGCAAACAACGGTGTGAATAGCCTCCACAAGAGGAGAGCATGGTGACCTCTGCTGCCATCAAGCGTTCAGCAAGAAGGGTAACTGAAGAATAAGTGGCTCAGTTGATAAGCAAGGTCTCACCTAGGGAGGTTTCACAGGCTCACCAGCGTCAGGTCTGGGTGGAACCTCGAAGACAACGCTGGAGCTCTCCTTCGACAGAGCAATACCCCACAGCAGCTCAGCCCGATGAGTTGAGAGAAGGAATGGGATAGGTATGAGCTTGTTAGCAATGGAACGAAGCGAGAAGGCCTCTTATTGGGCAAGATCAATGGAGCTTCTTTGGTGGGACTTCTTCTCCATCAGGCGATGCCATGACAGAGGATGGTGGTCGACAATCGCATTTGCTCCACCCCGATGCCCCAGATACCTCCGATAGGGTGTTGATAGTCATTTTTTCTCCGACCTGTTTATTTCGGATTTTTATTTGGTTGGGGAATGACGATTGCCCGTTGTTTGAATGGTCAATTGTTAGATAGACTTGTCCATGGAAAAGGATCATAAAGGTTTCGATGGACCTTTCCTGTCAATCAGTAGACTGATGATGATTAAATCTTGCTGCGACAGAAAAATCCTTTGATTTCTTAAAAAAGGTTTACCTTCGAGAAGACCCTTCGCAGTGTTAGAATCTCGCTCGTTCTACTTCATTCGCTCACATATTGTTCATGGGAGGATCGATTTTCTTCCTCTCTTTTTTCTCTAGTTTTTCTCTACAGTACCTACATCACTATTCATTGTACTGTTCATATGTACTATTCATGGGGACTGTTCACAAGTACTATTCATAGGCATTGTTCATAGCCTCATAGGTATTGTTCATAGGGTGGATCACTGGATCCTGCTAGACATTGGGTTAGTCCTTAAAAGGATTTTGGATATGGTAAGTTGATTCTATACTCTATAGTATCATGGGGTGGAGAGGAATGTGACACACTTATCGAGGTATATTATTTATTACGGCAGTGATTTCCCCGGGCAGATGGCTATTTTAAAAAGATATGTATTTGGAACAAAGTTACAAACAGTGTGACATATGATGATTTATAAATATCAAAAGATATCATCTACTTCCTGTCAACGGCTGTCCCGGGCAGTACTCATGATTGCTTTGAGGTGCGAGGCGATGCCGACATTATGCTGTTTGGGGCGGTATTGTAACCGCCTGTACATGGTGTGGTATCATTCACAAGGCGATGTCATTAACACACTTCACGCTCGATGGTCTGGAGTTTGTAGCAGAAAGAACCAGCGACCCCCAGATTATGTGAGGGTGGGTCAGGGTTACAATTTTTCTGTATATATTGTCTTGGCGACGTCTCCCTCGAATCCACATTCTACCGTTCATTACTTGTTCATAACATACCAAAAGGTTTCATATCGACTCAACAACTTGCCACGTCACATCGAGACGACGAACGGACGCCGAGACTCCAGTTGTGCATGGCAGCTCATTATCGCTGCGCCGAGGCGACGATGCGCCGATGAGGCTTCAGTCCACCCGACAGCTCGCCATTGTTACGTCGAGGCGACAATGGGCCGATAAGGCTTCAGTCCACCCGACAGCTCGCCATTGTCACGTTTAGGCGACAACGGGCTGACAAGGCTTCAATGACACTCGACAGCTCGCTATAGTCACGTCGAGGTGACGATGGGCCGACAAGGCTTCAATGACACTCGACAGCTCGCCATGGTCACGTCGAGATGATGATGGGCTGACGAGGCTTCAATGACACTCGACAACTCGCCGTTATCACGTTTAGGCGGCAACGGGCCGACGAGGCTTCAATGACACTTGATAGCTCGCCATGGTCACGTCGAGGTGACGATAGGCCCACGAAGCTTCGCTAACACTTGACAGCTCGCCATGGTCACGTCGAGGTGACAATGGGCTGACGAGACTTCAAGGACACTCGTTGTTGTCACGTTTGGGCAGCAATGGGCCGACGAGGCTGACATTGACTGAAACTTAGATAAACAAATCACCAGCATTGGACTGCATGGTTAATGGTCATGCCGCCAAGAGTTAACGGTGTGGCTAATGACCACGCCGCCAAGGCTTGGCGGCATGGTTAGTAACCATGTCGCATATAGCTGGGTAGCATACCTTTTACCTTGGAGAGGGGGAGAGGGTGAACGTTTTAACTCCTACTAACTTTTCACCATTCACCAACCCATCCATTTTCCAAAGGGGGTATGGGGGGTATTTATAGAACTCTACATCTAATGGGAGGCTACCAAGTGGCAGCCTATAATTGGCTCTTGGAGGTGGGCCATGCTTATGTGGCAAACCACCATTGGTCCAAGCCTTCTATCTCCTCAATTGGTCCACTTGGCGATGACGGAGCACAAGGTGGCGATGACATGGCGGCGATGATGAGGCGATGAAGATCCACATGGCGCTTCTCTATTGGACCATGTGAGCATGTGTAGGGCCCACATGTATTTAAATTTTTTTCTTAAAAAAATTATTTTGGTAGGCCGAAGCCCGGGGACATGCTACCATAGGTAAGCGGCATGACTGGGGGCAGTAGCCCCTTTATGGGGCTCTGCCACCCACAAGGGGCGGCAGGGCTTTGTGCTCTGCCGCCCCCTATGGGCGGCAGGACCCAATACTATGGGGTATAGGGGGCAGGCCTCTTTAGGCTTGCCGCTAGGAAGCTTAAAAGGGGGGGGGGTGATTTTTGGGTTTTTTATTAGCCCCTTATATTTTCTGATTTTGGGTTTTTGGGTCCGTTTTTTTTTCAACGGGCTTTTGGGAGAATTTTGGTGGGAGGCCCTCCTTATTTTAGATTTTGATAATTGTCTTCCCACAAACTTTTCCTAAGAATTTTGCTATCCACAAAGTGCCCCCCACGAGCCTGTTGCCAAGAGCGGAAGCAGAGGGAAGTGGCTAGGGCATTTGATATCATGCCCTTAAACTTGAGCATAATTACATCATTGCCATTAGGGGGGTTCTATAAATACGACAGGAAGGGGTAGTCACCACTACTTGTTTGGAATTCTCTAGGCCGTCGTTGAGTTTTCTCTGATGAGTGTCTTTGTAGATGATACCGCCAAGGTGTGGCGACAATGGTTCGCGGTCATGCCGCCAAGTGCTGGAGGCGGGACTCGAAGTCATGCCGTCACATGTTAGAGGCGAGCTTAATGTCATGTCACCAAGTCTTGGAGGCAGAAACTTGACGCCATGCCGCCAAGTGTTGGAGGCGAGCATCATGCTACGCTGCCAAGGCTTGGAGGCGGAAACTTGACGCCCTACCACCAAGTGTTGGAGGCGAGCTTAATGCCATGCCGCCAAGGCTTGGAGGCGGAAACTTCACACCATGCCGTCAAGTGTTGGAGGTGAAAATTTAACGCCATGCCACCAAGTGTTGGAAGCGAGCTTAATGCTATGCCGCCAAGGCTTGGAGGCGGGAATTTGACGCCATGCCATCAAGTGTTGGAGGCAAGCTTAATTTCATGCCGCCAAGGCTTGGAGGTGGAAACTTGACGCCATGCCGCAAAGTGTTAGAGGTGAGTTTGATGCCATGTCGCCAAGTGTTGGAGGCGAGCTTAATGCTATGCCGCCAAGGCTTGGAGGCGGGAATTTGACGCCATGCCATCAAGTGTTGGAGGCAAGCTTAATTTCATGCCGCCAAGGCTTGGAGGCGGGTTTGTGTTAATATATTGTTGTAGATTCCCAAGCTTTGAGAATATAGACTGACAGTTTATATGTTGATACAGGTTCCTTCCCTTCACTTTCTCTTTTCCCGACATCATGCCTCGTTCTCGGACTTACGATCATGATGAAGTGGGGCCTTCGTATGAACGGAAGCAATATTATGTTCACTATCATGGACGCAATAGGTAAGAGCTTGCCGACCAACCTCCTAGTACAGAAGAACTCGAAAGAGCTGATAGAAGTATTTCCCCTCAAAATCCCAGACCGCAGACATGATGTAAGGTGCATTGGCTAAGATGCTATATGCCACCTTCTATGACTCAACCAATTGCATCAGGAAAAATAGAACACTTGAATTTAGGTTACACTTCCGTAGCTTGAAGTGGATCAGAGTCGCCTCCAGAAAATGAAGGTCATCTTGAGATGGAACATATAAAATACTCATGCTGAGTAGTATACTTATATTTCTGCAAAGAAAAACCCTGGCCATTATCCAGTGGACCATTTTTACAATCTGAAATTGCCCATTTTGATGGTATCGGACCTCGTAGGCGGCCTATTTCTGTTTTAAAGAATCAAGATAGCTTCAAGGGGTTGATAGCATATACTATCCCTACTTTTGATATCTTTAATTCTCGCCCAAATATTTTACCACTGGCTGAAATGCAAATTCGTTTGAAAGTTGACAAGTGGTATTCTTTTGAAGCTTTGACACCTGCGAGATGGGGGAACGTCGGTGTGTTGGAACTAATGCATCATTCCCATAATGGTCTCTTCCTAATGTCTTTGGGTGATGGCAATGTTTTAGACCCATTTGATTCCAAATGTTATCTTAGAGATATCATATTAGAACGAAGGCCAGGTTGGTACGGTCCGCTACTGTTCATACACCTTGTATTGAAGCAATCGAATGGCTAGAATGGACTTTTGAAAGGCATGAGGTACTACTGCATCAAGTGAATATCTATGACGCCATGAAAGCAGCCAAATATGCATATCCTTGTTACTCAAGTTTGATTGAAACTTTGATAGAACGATATAATTGACGTTGGAACACCTTCATGACAGTTGAAGGAGAGACCACTATAGATCTTTGGTCCTTCTATAATATTTCTGGTCTTCCTATTTTTTGAGGTATCCTTATGAAGAAGTCAGCTTATACGATATGCGAAGGGATATGAGTGATGGAGAAGACTCTTATCTGCTCCCATTCTGTTGTCGTTATTTGGCCAAAGTTTGGAGAGACTTGAGTTGTTTAAAGTCTACAGAACTCGATGCCTCACACAAAGTTGGTTTGACTTCTTGGGTCAGATATTTTTATAAGGGTCCATATTGCTATAATCATTGATTCCCTTTGTATGATGATTCCGCACATGATCGGCGACAAATAGACCCTACAAGCTTGCCGGATTGTGAACCTCTCGTGACCCAGCATCGTAGCTATCCTGACGAGCTAGCTGATGTGGTCGATTTGGCAACTTATCTTGCATACTGGCTTGCTAGCTTTGCACTTCCCGTCAGCGACAATACAAAATTGTGCTCACATGTATTATGGCATGCTTGTCAATTGGCTTGTGGTGTGCAACTAGCTATTGCTCCTGCAACCCTCGCTAACATTTTTTATCCTTTTGAATCATGGAGCAGCAAGGAATTTCCCGTTGATAGTTGTTCAACCACAGCCACTCATTATATTAGTGCATGAGCCGTCTTCTAATGCCCGGACTTATTTCTTTCCACAGTTCTGACAGGAAAGTCTGGCCTCTTATGTTACAATTTGCCAGTGAAGAGCTGGAAAGTGATTATCTTGCTCAGCTCAAATACGCTAGAGACACATTATCTTCCCACCCAAAGCATCGGACGCAACGACTTTGTTTTGATCATTCAACTTTCAGGCGACGTCCTTCTGGTGAAAATGCATTTATTTCTTGTTATGAATCTACCATACAGGAGACTCATCCGATTTCTAAAGTAGAGCGCACCATTTTTTATTTACTAGAGGAGCTCTATAACTGCCTGGAAAGTATTCGACCGAGTGTTTTGGTATTCAGAAAAGGCGGAATAACTTATTTGCAGCCTTATTATCCATATAGAGTTGTGTTGAAACATTATTTAGAAAGAAAAAAAAATAACAGAAAAATAGGGAAAGAGATAGGAGAAAAAAAATAGAAAAAAAAGATGGGACCACTATGGGACCCCAACTGGTGGGTGTACCCATCGATGGGCACCCCCACCGGTGGGGGTGCCTACCGCACCCCTCCTTCCTCTCTTTCTCACCTCTTCTCTTCTATAAATAATAGGGGGGCTGCTGCAGGGGGCAGAAAAGAGGAGACTATGGGGAGGCTCTGGAGGATTTTTTAAGGCTCTTTTTGCTAAAAAAAAAAAAAAAGAACAAAGGAGGACTGGTTGAAGATTTCTGTGCGTAGGAAAAATGATACAAACAAGGACCATTTATTTTTTTATTATCTTGTAATGATGTTAATGTACATGTGGCTCATTCATATTGGTTGAATGGCCAAAGTTTTAATTATGTGGTTCGTTCTTATTGGTGGAATGGTCAATATGTTTATGGTTCTTTCTTATTGGTGAATTGACCGTTATATTTGTAGTTCACTCTTATTGGTAGAGTGGCTAATAATCAATTTCCTTGGTTCATTCCAATTGATGGAATGGCCATTAAATTGCGTGGTTCTTTCCTATTGGTGGATTGGTCATGAAATTGTGGTTCACTCTTATTAGTAGAGTGACCAATATTCAATTTCCTTGGTTCATTCCTATTGATGGAATGGCCATTAAATTATATGGTTCTTTCCTATTGGTGGATTAGCCATAAACTTGTGGTTCACTCTTATTGGTAGAGTGACCAAATTTTAAATGATTCATTCTTATCGATGGAATGGTCAAAAGTAATGTATTGTAACAAAGTAGATTCAAATAAAATTGATGTATGTTCAATTCTGCTTGTTTAATGTATGTTTACTTTCATTGAATGTATGCTCAAATGATAAACGTGTTGGCTCATTTGATACGTCTACAAATAAGTGGATGTTGGTTCCTTCATATCGATTGGAGGATCATTAAAGAATATCCCCAAGTACGTGGTGGCCTTCATGTCCCATTAATTGAGGATATCATTTATATTTATTTATCCCCCTAAATAAACCCAAGAGGGGGATATGTTGTCCAAAGGGAGACATCCATGTCTTTTAAAAGAAACTTAAATGATATCTTTGAGTCATTTGATATCCTTTAAGGGGTCCTAATGAAGATTAGGTTCAAAAGACCTATCTTCTTAGCACCATTTGAAGACCATGAGTTCTCATGTCCTCATGTGAACTTAAAATCCATTAAGTATCCTTTAAGGACCCTTGTAGGATCCCCAAATAAAAAGAATCTATCTTTCATGCATGGCATCAAAACAACTTATTTATTTTATTCTTGTTGTCTCAATAGGCCTTAACGGACAGTTAATCAAAGGTTGCCAATTGAGGATTGGCATAATTAATACTGATCGAGGTCAATGGGGAGAGGTCAAACACATGGATCTACACTTGATCCAAAATCTTAGATTTGTAGACTAACCCCAAGTTCTCAAAGTCTACATTAAAAAGGAAAAGAGAAGACTATGTTTTCAGAACTCCAGAAATTCTCTTTTTAAACAAAAATCCTTTTAAACCAAATTCTTTTTCAAAAAAAATAAAAACATGAAGTCTCACAAGTTGCCAAAAAGTTTGGCTTCGACCAGAAAATCCCAGCACATGATGTGGAGTTTATACTTGACAAAAGAATTTATAATCTTGGTGATGTTGCCTACAAGACCATGATATGGTGGAATTATTTTAACCATATAAAGCCCGGAAAGACCTTTTGTGTTCCAACTTCTGAGCAAATAGGACTTTTGGATGTCCAGTATGCCAACTAGTGGCATGGACATAGTTACATCTTTTGCCATGATGCAGAGAGTCTCAGGCGATATGAAATGCGATATCTTGCTTCCTCGCATCGCTTGATATTTAATATTCCTAATAATGTGTTGCATAGAGATTTTTCAGCTTTCCAAGAGAATAGAGAAAGGGCAGAATTGGAAGAAGCCAAGGCTTTAGGGTCTGTATATGAGGCACGCCCCCTTTCTGTGAAAAGTAAGGAACCAATAGCCTTACACATTATAAGTATCCTCCCTTCTCTCAAGAGGAGGTTAATGAAGCTCAAGCATATACTCAGAAGAGACGGGAACAACTGGAGTTAAAACATGGTCGTTATTTCTAAGATGGATAAATCTCTTATCTCTCAAGATATAGCATAATGGTCTTCATATATAGGAGAAATAGAGAAGAGGGTTCAGGCTCGGCTGCATCCTAAGAAACTATATTATTGGTTAGAACATTTCAATATGGCTTGTAAATTTGGGGGGAAGATGAATCCAACCACTCCTCTCCCAATTGCAACCCATATGTTTGATCCGGCCGAGGACTGGCTCAGGTATCTGTATGAACAACTAAAAATTCTTCGTTGTCCAGATGAAGCCGATGTTATTGTCTGCGCTAGTCTTTACGGGAAAGTAACTGCTATTATACTGGGAGATGGAGTAAGGCTAGGTTATTATCATCTCACTCTGATTCCTCAACCTGTAGTCTTTCTCTTCCATATCAGAGTAAACATCAGTCCTCTCTCTCTCTCTCTCTCTTTTCTCCTCTTCTATTTCTTTAAGAGCTTTGTATTGCTATTCATGTTTATTGATTACTGTCTTCTATCTATTTAGGACCAACCGGACATTATAAGTGGCCTACAACCCCTCGACATGCTGCCTTGGATGCTACTAACAATATGCCTCTGTCTTCCACTGTTTGCTCCCCCAAGGTATCATTACCAACTTTAATCAGGGGCGGGACCATCTAGACAACAAAATTCCCAATCTTCCAAGGAGCCGAGTAAACCAGAGATTCGTCTAAAGTCAAAAGGTTCCTTCGGGGCACAAGCTTTAAGAAAGAAAACCGGAAATGTTCCCTCACGCATAGTACAAGGTGCCCAAAAGATATTATATGGGCTATTTAAAGAAAATGAGAGGCCATCTTCAGTGTATGGTTCCATTGGGCAATCAACGTCATCTTCTTTACCTAGTTCTTCAGGGGGGTTGGCCCACGAACTTAAAGAACACATGAGTAAGATTTCGCTATTTATGAATGGCTTTGGCTACTTATTTCTGCACACTCCATTTTCACCTTCTTTTATTTGTGGGCCTTGCATATTCATACAACCAACTCCTCGTACATCCTAAGTGTACCAACTGGTTCATTAGGAAACAACGGATGCGAGGAAGCAAAGATCGCTATGGAAGATATCACATCCCCCAGCATAGGGGATATGTTGGATGTTGTGTCCAAGGACAAACCCGATATCCACAACCCGAAATATCAACACCCGAGGTTATGGGCAGACATACCTGTCGTTTCGCATGTGCCCTCCTTTATACAAGGATTGTCAGCTCCTCTGTGTGATGCTGGAGGTGCCTTAACCGGCATAGTAGGAGCTATTCACACTGACCCAGTAGCCATTGACATGGTGGGGGGTCCTTATGCCGATGCAGGGATTGATCTTATACTGATATGTCCGGTTTGTCACATGCCGCCGAGGGACCGGACACTATCGTAGCAGAGACTTCATATGCCGAATATGACCCAGATCTATTATTGATTATGTTGTTGCTTATCAGACTGAAAGATACACATTAGTCCCGAAAGAGGAAACCACTGGGATTGTTGGCCATCTTTCCACATAGATCTCCAAACCTGCAAGTGAACTTGTGGAATCTGGGATTTTGCCAAGGTCAAGCTCTCTTGCCCTTATCACTCCATTAAGTGTAACATGGCCCGATGAGCTGCCTTGTTTCTGGCGTCCTTTTAGCAGAACCTGTATGGGTTTAATTGAAGAGATGCAGACTTTGCCTAAGCGTCAGCCATTGCCAGAATTAGATACATGTATCAAAGAAGATGAGGCCCTCTTAGCAGAGATAAATAATAAGAAGATAATGTGCGACGAGGCTATAAAATTTGCTTATGACAGTCGCGAAGCAATGGCAGAATACTTGACTGGTCTCAAGCTGGCACTGTCTGGCTATCGTCAGCAGATCAATGAAATCTCCGCGAGTTACTGAGGAGCTGGCAGAAGGCGAGTGTTTGTATAAGACTTGGGCGGAAGACTATCAAGCACTGAAATCCCAATGAAAAGCATTATGTTTTGAAGCTCGTTGTATTCGTTCAGAGGTCAAACGGCTTCGGAGAAGTATATCTCAATCATAAGTAGTAGAATTGTACAAACTGTTTAATAAGTATGTAAGCTATGCTCTAATCTTCTCGTTGTAACAAGAGTCCCTTTTTCGCGGTTGATTCCAGAGAGCTATTCTGGATGTTTGTTGTGTATCACTGTATTACTCGTTTGTCATGTCATACACTATCTAATATACCACAATCCCATGCTCTCTTTGTCCTTTTCCTTTCTTTTCTAACGCGGTGCCCATCTTTGGGTTTTCGCCGGGTTAGCTTCCCCTTCTTTTTGCCTGTGCACCCTTTCGGATTTTTACACAACGGGGTTCCCAATTTTGCCTAAAGCGCCCTTTCTGGTTTTAACTTCAGCCGGACTTTAGACCTTTTTGCCCCCAACCTTTCGGCTGAGTCAGACACCTCAATTTTAAGCCAATTTTTTTCTTTTTCTTTTTTTTCATCTTTTTTTTTGAAATGCGAGATTTGGTGTTGTATTATGGTGGACCGAGGCTCAAGGAATTCTGGGTCGGATCGGGTCCCCGAATCGGGACCTGCCGATCCCGATCCGAATCGGGATCGGATCGGCTGGAATCAACCGGAATCGGCCGGGATCGGCCAATTCCGGCCGGATTGGGACCCGCCGATCCGGATCGGGATCGGCCAATTCTGCATTCCATGTCGAGGCTTCATAGGCCATATAGGTGTGGGATTTAGGGGTGGATTAAGGCTCCACAAGGCCATGGACATAAAGGTTTTGGAGTGGATTACGGCTCCACAAAGCCTTGGGTTGTGTGGTGGATTAAGGCTCTACGAGGCCATAAATATGTATAATGTATTGAGGCTCCACAGGACCATGGGTATGAGGATTTGGGGGTGGATTAAGGCTCCACAAGGCCATAAGTTTATGTTTTGAAGTGGATTGGGGCTCCACAAGGCCATATTTTGGGTTTGGAGTGGATTAGGAGGCCATATTTTGAGTTTAGAGTGGAGAGGGGCTCCACAAGGCCATAACTTGTATGGTGGATTGAGGCTCCACAGAGCCATGAATATGTATGGTGGATTGAGGCTCTACAGGGCCATGAGTTGTATGGTGGATTGAGGCTCCACAGAGCCATGGATATGTATGGTGGATTGAGACTCCACAGGGCTATGAGTTATATGGTGGATTAAGGCTTCACGGGGCCATGGATATGTATGGTGGATTGAGGCTCTACAAGGCCATGAGTTGTATGGTCAATTGAGGCTCCATAGGGCCATGAGTTGTATGGTGGATTGAGGCTCCACAGGGCCATAAATATGTATAGTGGATTGAGGCTCCATACGGCCACAAGTTGTACGGTGGATTGAGGCTTCACAGGGCCATGGATATGTATGGTGGATTGAGGCTCCACAGAGCCATGAGTTGTATGGTGGATTAAGGCTTCACCAAGCTATAGTGGATTAAGGCTCGCTCCACAAGGCCATAGATATGTATAATGGATTGAGGCTCCACAGGGCCATGAGTTGTATGGTAGATTGACGTGTTCATAGGATATTTATCCTTTGACTTTGGCACAGTGATCTTCAATCAAAATGTTTATGATGCATCAATTCTAGTCGCAATCAACTCTAGAAATTCAGCAACTTGAATTTTGAATCATAAAAGTCATTCTTCATCATCTATCATCAAGAGCCTAGGCGTTTAGCCATTCCTACTGAGTATATACAAGAAGAGGGGACTATATCGTCAAAAGCCACCACTTATACATTATTAGGTGCCTTATTAGTTTTGGTCTTCAGGACTGTAAGGATTAATTCCGATGCAGACACAAAGTGGTCATCCCTCTTATTCTTTAGATGCTTTTCCTTCTTTAGACGGAGCCTCCATGAGCTTGAGGAGCATAAAAAAGCTTCATATGTCTCCCATTTAGGGGAGGGAATGCCACATTACCTTCATGGTCTAGCACAGTGTATGCCGCCTTCATATACTTTATGAACCACATAAGGTCGGAGCCAATTCAAGGTAAATTGCCCTTTGCTTTTTAAGCCATAACGTCCTTTTACTTAACCATGACTAGATCACCTTCTTGAATGTCCTTTCTCTGACTAATTTATCATACATGCTTGATAAAGACAAAGACTTTGGTAGGCATGCAAACAATCACCTTCCAGATTGGCCAATTCTTCTAATCGTCTTTGTACGGAAGTATCATGTTGAGATGCAAGTTCATAGTGTACTGCTACTCGCTATGTACTTAGAGGCGAGAGGCGACCGAGGCGATCGGGGGGTCGCCTCAGCCTCAAACGCCTAGGCGATGGCCTAGGCGTTTGAGGCGACATTTTAAAAAAATATATATTTATAATTTACTTATTATACAAAATAGCCAAATAATCATACAGAATGATATTTATTCACTCAAATTATCAAATATAACCATATAATTTTAAATCAAAGTAAATGAAATAAATTTTAATTACTCAAATATGTAAACAACAAATTCATAGACATTTTACTACTAATTAAATTCACCATAATGAAATTTATCAATGAAATGCTAAGCAAACACAATATAAATGTAGAAATGTAAGATAAGTCTATTACAACATTCAAATGTTCCTTAAGAAAATAAGTAGCCAACATTTCCAAATAAGGCTAACAAGCCTATGAATACATTCCTTTCACAACTCTCAAGCCTCACTCATTCATCACTCTCGGAATCCTCATCTTGCTCAAGTGGAAGTTCAACTTCAGAGTCCTCTGTTGTATCATCAGACCCAACTTCAAGCTCATCAATAGACTCTAATGTGGAACTTGTTGCAACTGCTTTCCCCTTCCCTAAACAACGTTTCTTTGATGACAATGTCCTTGTACGTGGACCTTCTTCTTCACCAATTCCTGCAGCAATCTCAACATCGAACCATGTGAGGTCTTCATCCTCATGTACAACATCTTCATTATCATGAGGATGTGCTATCCACTCGTTACAATCATCAATATCTTCCAAGCTTATAGGGTCAAGTTCACTTTGTTGGAAACGTAAAAAGCGATCTCGAAGGCGTTGGTTGTATTGCACAAACACGAGATCATTCAGCTTCTTTTGCTCCAACCTATTCCTTTTCTTAGTGTGCACCTAGAAAAATATCATTATTAGATTAATATAGAATAAAAAAACATAACATGTATTATTCAATGAAAGTTAATAAAAATCAAAACCTGTTCAAATGTACTCCAATTGCGTTCACAGCTAGATGCACTACAAGTGAGGCTCAAGATGTGAATGGCCATCTTTTGCAGATTAGGAGTTTTGCTCCCAAAATCCACCCACCAATTAACTACATAAGAGATGCAAATAGTATTTAATTTTCACATCAAAAAGAATTTCATGAATAAATGTACTAGTAGTCCATATAGAAATATACCAGGATTAGATGTGGTACGTTGTCTTATGGCCATTTCTCTCCCAAAGAAACCCATAGCATTCCTATAACATGCCAATTCCTTGGTAATCTCATCTTGTACATTAGGATCAAGAACTAACTTCTCAATGACATCATATAGTCCTTGCTTCACTTCATCATCTGAATCAATCTCTGTATTTGCATAATAGAATTGAGGGTTAAGGTAGTATCCAGCTGCATGTAAAGGACGATGAAGCTGAAAATCCCATCTCCTATCAATGATCTCCCAAAGTGGACCATACTTGTCCACTTTTCCATCCAGAGCATTCTTGATACTTTCCTTGGCGCGTTCCATGGCTTCATAAATGTAACCCATTGACGGCTTCTCTCCATCAACTAAGCGCAGAACCATGACAAGAGGCTTGAATATCTTTAGTGCATAAATAACTCCCTTCCAAAACTGAGTCTTCAAAATTATATCTTGTGCTTTCTTTCCTTCAATTTTTCTTGCCCACTTATTATTACTTGTCCATTCACTAGATGTAAACATTCTTCTCAAACCATCTTTACAATCTAGCAAACTTTGCAGATTCAAATAATTTGTGGCAAAGCGAGTCACAGCTGCACGGACAAGATTCTTTTCATTTGTATGCTTCCTCATTATAGCAAGCACCCTCGTATGTGCATAAATAAATGTAGTAACCATCCTTGCCCTCCGAATGGTTGACTTGATTGGAGACACCTTGGAAATGTCCTCCAATATCAAGTCTAGGCAGTAGGCAGCACATGGTGTCCAAAATAACTGACGATGGGCTGCCATCAACATTTTTCCTGCAGCAACATAGCTTGCTTCATTATCTGTGACAAGTTGTATCACATTCTCCGCACCAACCTCTATAACTATCTTGTTCAATAAGTCAGCCAACAACTTTGCATCTTTGACATATTGAGATGCATCAATAGACCTCAAAAACACAGTTCCAGTAGGTGAATTGACCAAAAAATTTATCAAAGTACGGCCTTTCCCATCTGTCCATGCATCAGACATGATAGTACAACCAAACTTCACCCAACTGGCTTTTTGTAAATCTACTATTTCTTGAGTCTTTTGAATCTCCTTCTGGAGAAGGGTCTCACGAACTTCATGATAGGTAGGGCCTTTCAATCCCGGACCGAATTGTCCTATAGCTTCTAACATTGTTTGGAAACTATTTAGACGCACGGTATTGAATGAAATTCCAGCTTGATACATCCACCTAGCTATGTATTGGATGACCCTTTCTCATGCTTCTTATCCTTGATAGATTTGCCCTTTGAATCTTCAGGATTAGGAGTACAAAATCTATCTAAAGGACCTTTCATCCGAGGAGGCTTTGCAAGAATGTCGTCAACTTGATTCACCTCAAATGATGAATCTTTGGAAACTGAATTTCTAAAAATATCATCTCGACTTTCCGCTTCCCTAATCAAACATTTCTTTTCAATCCTTGATTGTTTTGATTGCTCCATATATTGTCTAATTTCTTCTTTTGCCTCGGGTGTCACCTTCAAGCAAACTGTCACATTTGTAGAAGTACCTACTAGATGTTGTTTCAACCGGTGGATCCCTCCTTTACAATCTTTCTGACAAAAGTTGCATTTTACGCAGTCCCTATTATTTGGATTCACCAGAGTACCATATTTCCAACCTGGATCTTTATTTCTCCCCTTCCCTTCGGTAGGCCCTTGATTAGACGAATGAGACGAACCTCCGGTTGGTGTGGTCATCTTAAAAATTAAATCAACGTCCACAGTCCACCTGTAAACAGTAAAGACAAAGAGCAAGAGAGAGTGAGCGAGACAGAGAGAGATAGTAGGGGTCGGGGAGGGGAGAGACAGATTGAGAGAGACAGACAGAGAGACAGAGAACAGGAGAGATAGAGTGGGGGTCGGGGGAGGGGAGAGAGAGATTGAGAGAGACAGACAGAGAGACAGAGATCAGGAGAGATAGAGTGGGGGTCGGGGGAGGGGAGAGACAGATTGAGAGAGACAGACAGAGAGACAGAGATCAGGAGAGATAGAGTGGGGGTCGGGGGAGGGGAGAGACAGAGAGACATGCAAGAGAGAGTGAGAGAGAAGGACACAGAGACAGAGAGTGGGTGTCGGGGGAGGCAAACAGAGAGAATGAGGGGGTCGGGGGTGAGAGACACAGAGACAGAGAGTGAGGGCGGGGGTGAGAGACAGAGAGAGCAAGCGTGAGAGACAGAGACAGAGGTTGGGAGAGATTGAGAGGGTCAGGGGAGGTAGACAGAGAGAGATTGAGAGACACACAGAGAGAGTGAGGGTCCGGGGTGAGAGAGAGTGAGAGTGAGCGTCGGGGGTGAGAGAGATAGAGAGGCTGAGAGAGATTGAGAGTGGGGGTCGGGGGAGGCAGACAGACAGAATGAGGGGGTCGGGGGTGAGAGACACAGAGAAGGAGGTAGACGGAGAGATCGAGAGAGAGAGAAGGAGTGAGTGCGAGAGAGACATAGAGAGGGGGACAGTGCGAGAGAGACAGAGAGAGCGGGAGAGACAGAGAAGGAGGGAGTGCGAGAGAGACAGAGAGAGGGGGAGAGACAGAGAAGGAGGGAGTGCGAGAGAGACGGAGAGAGCGGGAGAGACAGAGAAGGAGGGAGTGCGAGAGAGACAGAGAGAGCGGGAGAGACAGAGAAGGAGGGAGTGCGAGAGAGACAGAGAGAGCGGGAGAGACAGAGAAGGAGGGAGTGCGAGAGAGACAGAGAGAGCGGGAGAGACAGAGAAGGAGGGAGTGCGAGAGAGACAGAGAAGGAGGGAGTGCGAGAGAGACAGAGAGAGCGGGAGAGACAGAGAAGGAGGGAGTGCGAGAGAGACAGAGAGAGCGGGAGAGACAGAGAAGGAGGGAGTGCGAGAGAGACAGAGAGAGCGGGAGAGAGAGAGAGAGCGAGAGAGACAGAGAGAGCGGGAGAGAGACAGAGAGAGGGAGGGAGTGCGAGAGAGACAGAGAGAGCGGGAGAGAGAGAGAGAGAGCGAGAGAGACAGAGAGAGCGGGAGAGAGAGAGAGAGGGAGAGAGATACGACTTACCTGCCGTCGCCGTCGCCGGAGTCGGTTCCCGCCGATGCCCGCTCGTATCCCTGCCGGAGGAGATTGCGATCGCCTGCCGCTCGTGTCGGGACGCAGTGAAAGCTCAGGGTTTTAGGGTAACCGGTGGAGGGGGGTAGGCTTATAACAGTGGGCCGTGGGCTTCTTCGTAGCGGGCCGGTGGGCTCCAAACGAACCGGGCCTGAGGCGCTGAAGGCTTGTGAGGCGCGCCTAGGCGAGCGACTGGGCGAGCGAGGCGTTTTCAGCGATCGCCTAGGCGAAAACCGGGAAAGCGAGGCGCCAAACCCTCGCCTCGCCTCGCCTCGCATCGTCGCCTAGGCGAACGCCTCGCACGCCTTTGATAACACAGGCTACTCGATAAGACGAGAGCTCAATCTCAATTGGGATGACTGCTTCCGCTCCATATACTAAAGAAAATGGGGAACACTCTGTGGGAGTTTTATACACCACACAATATACCCAGAGTGCTTCATACATTTTTCCGTCCCACTTTCTTTTACTCCCTTCAACTATCTTGGCAAGGAGTTTACATAATGTATTATTGAAAGCTTATACTAGACCGTTAGCATGTGGATAATATATAGTGGAAGCACTTCGATCAATATGAAATTTCTCGGCCAATCTAGATATGGTCTTATTTTTTAATGGAATACCATTATCAGAGATGATTTGATGCAACACCCTAAATATGTAAATAATATTTTTCCTGACAAAGCGAGCAACCATTTCTGCAGTAACTTCCTTCAAGGTCTAGGCTTCTGCCCATCTAGAAAAATAATTTGTTGTTGCTAATATGCATTTGCAACCCCTAGAGGATGGCAGCAATGGTCCCACAATATCCATGCCCCATCTAGCAAAAGGCTACGTTGCCACACTGGGATGCAGAGGGTTTGGGCTTTTCTTAGTATAAGGCCAAAAGCTTAGTATTGAAGACAAGATCTTGCATAATTTTGACAATCTCGAAACATAGTTGGCCAATAGTAGCCCATAGTCTTAATGCGTATGCTCATTTTAAGCCCAGATCGATGAGCTTTGGAAAGATCGGCATGCACTTCCTTCATCACTCTACGCGCTTCTTTCGGTGTTAAGCATCTGAGATAAACCATTTATCTTTTTCTGTAGAAATCTGATATAAGATATCATTTATCAATCTATAAGAAGCGTGCCTGGCCATAAGCTGAATGCGTTCAGCTTTATTGTCTGGTACTCGTCCTATTTTGAGCATACCTAGGAGAGGTCGACGCCAATCTTCTTCTTCTTGATCATTAGCATAATCAGCAGTATTGATTTCATACATAGTCAAACAATTTTTTGAGTCTAGGGTCTTTGTCAATAACTTTCTGTCTATAACTGGAATGTTTACTTGACCCGATGGAGGCAATGCCAAAGCCGCAACCGATTTTGCCAAGGCGTCAGCCTGTGAATTTTCACGACGAACAAGGAGTGCCTCATATTTAGCTTGATTATTTGTGAGTGGCTTTGTCAAAGTGCAAGATAAGGGTAGTACTCCCTTTTCGGGGGGTTATTAAGACAATGACAATGTCGGGTTTTCGCCGTGGGTGTTGTCTGCATTCTTTGTTGTTCTAGAAGCACCATCGAAATATAGCTTCCATTGTTTGGTCTCAAGTTGATTCACCTCTTGAACCGGTAGCACTTTCTCATCTGGAAGTTCAATATTCAATGGAGAATCTTCTGAAATGGGATGAGCTTCTGAAATAGCACGAACCCCGGGATCCCGCTCGCAGCGGAAGAACAAATAAAACATGATCCCATAAACCAATTTGGGCCCCGAATGATGTAACAAAAACGATCTATCATGATAACAAAATTTCACCTTGCACAAAACACGTTGTTCTGCAAAATTCGATGTTGAATTCCTCGAAGAGCCACACGAGTATATGGCCTCTAAAGCTTGATCCACACGGACCCTTCGCACCAACAACACCCTTTCTCCTCCAACCGCACAATGCCAAGACGTCCCACCTCAAGAACCTTCTCCTAGACGACAGAGGTGTGAAGAGTTTGGAAGAAGCTTGTGTTGCTTTTTCTTTTTCCAAGAGCCATCTCTTACGTTGGAGAGAAAGGAGGTTTATAAAGGATGGTTTAAGCAGTTGATTAAACCGCCTCATGTTAAATTGCCTCCCTTTTGAGCATATTATATATATTATTAGCCTATTTGTCAAACAAACCTAATAATACATATATTATATATATGTCCTTAGTATTATTGTATATATATACTTTTAAGTCATTTATTGATTCTTTTCTCAAAAGAATCTTAAACTTTAGTATATGTGTCTATACAATAATACCATGTTCTGCGAGAATCAATTGTATGTGATCCTCTAGGCCTATAGTCACCCCGGTTTTAAAATCCATTAACTTCTAATCTAATTAGAAGTAAATTAAACTAGTTATTCTCAATAACCATTTAATTTAATCCGGACCTTTTGATCATGTTGGGTCAAACAAATCCGCGTGATCCCAAAAGACGCCAGATTCATCTCCACCTTGTCTGGTACCTATCAATCTTCAGTTACCGTATCGCTATAATCCCTCACTCATTCTATGAGTCTGGTACGATCGTGTGGTACGGTTATTGTCAAACCACTAAAGATCGTGTCATCTGACCATCACCTCCTTAATAACTTCAAGTTCGTTCCAAACAAACCGAAACTACCATGGCCAGGGTTTAGTGGAGTGTCCATGTCATGACCCTTAAATGTCCGAGATATACCTGACAGTGAGCGATCCCCCTTCCTGAACATTAACGGTCTTCGCATGTATTCTGATGTGGCTATAATTTGGTGTTTCATGACTTATGGTTAAAATTACTTAACCAAAAAATCAAACCATATCGGTCCTCAAACAAGACTTAATTAATGTCTCAGGTCAAATGATCAATGATACTACTGAGACAAATAAATCTTCAGTTGACATTAAGTATAATCAACCATTGGAAGATCCATCAGCGGATCAGTTCAGTGGACATCCTCCCAGGATGAACACCCACCTATATGTGCTGGTGCCCCGCACATGTGATCGTGAGATTGATCATCTACACATCATGTGTGCCAACTTACGAGTAATCAATGTCCCAGAATGATTACTCTCCAATCTGGGAACGATTTAAGATATGTGTCTATGTATAGTCAAACCCATATTCGAGATCCTATCTCGAATTGACTTTACAACCACATATCTTAGGGATAACGTAAAGCAATAAATACACATATTACAAATTTACGCTCTAGCTACCACTTGAAACCATATTCAACAAGTAGGTTGTTGTCTCTAAAGCATAACCCAAAGAGATAAAGATAATCATGATAAGGACATCATAGAACGGGCCATATCTAATAAGATCCTATCTCATTTCGGATACACCATTATGTTATGGTGTATACGGTAGGGTCCATTGAGAAGTTATTCTATTGTCCTTCAGATAAGAAGTGAATTCATGACTTAAGTATTTACCTCCTCAATCCGATCGAAGAGTTTTGATACCTTTACCAATCTGCTTCTCTACTTCATTCTTATATTCCTTAAACTTCTCAAAGACTTGTGATTTATATTTCATCAAATACACATAGCCATACCTAGAGAAGTCATCAATAAAAGAGATGAAGTAGAGATGTCCTCCTTTAGCTTCTGTTGACATGAGTCCACATACATCCGTGTGTATAAGTTCGAGAAGGTCAACAGCTCCCTCACCATGTCCACTAAAAGAAGCTTTGGTCATCTTCCCCGTGAGACATAACTCATAGGTATCAAATGATTTGAATTCAAATGAATAGTATCCATTTGAACATAAGTGAGAAATCCTCTTCTCACCCACATGACCAAGCCTGCAATGCCAAAAATATGCAGTATTCACTTCTTCTGTCTTAGCACTAGAAACCTGCAAAATATCAGTACATGTATCTAATACATATAATCCATTGAACAAATAACCATTAATAATGATCAAACCATTATTAATGATAGACCATCCAGTGCTAGTTATTGTCAATGCGTAACCAACATTATTCAAGTAGGAAATAGAAATAATGTTTCTAATAATTTCTGGAACAAAGTAACGCTCTCTTAATTCTAGAATTGTCCCTGAAGGTACACTAAGGCGAGCAGTCCCCACAGCTTTAGCAGTAACCAAAACTCCATTGCCCATCCTCGATTCAATCTTCTTCTTGCCAAGTCTACTTTTATTTGTCAGCACCTGCAAAGAATTGCAGACATGAGATGCGCATCCAATATCCAATACACATGATGTGGATCTCATAAAAGACAAATTTAAGTCAATGACAAAAATACCTTCATTCAGAATTGCCTTGCAATTCTTTTTCCAATGTCCAATCTGTCCACACCGAAAATATTTGCTTTCTTTTTTATCATTCTTGCTTTTGCCACTGCTTGCCTTGGCGATCTCTTTACCTTTGGTTGTTTATTTCCCTTCTTGTTGGTGGATGTCTGGGTGGCTTTCCTTTTCTTGTTGGTCCGACCAACAACCATTATAGAGGATGGTTTATCCTTCTGCATAGTCCCTTCAACAATTTTTAACATATTTAGAAGTTCAGGTAGAGAAATCTCAATCCTATTCATGTTAAAATTCATAATGAAGAGAGAAAAAGATTCAGTGAATGATTGGAGAATGAGATCAATGCTAAGTTCAAAATCTAACTTGAATCCTAGCCCATTGAGTCTCTCAATCCACTCTATCATTTTCAGTACATGAATCTGTACTTTAGCACCCTCAGACATCCTTGTCTTGAATAGCTTTTTGGAGATCTCATACCTCTCTATCTTACCCTACCCCGCAAAGAGCTGGCGTAGCTGGAAAAGTATTTGTAGAGCTTAAGAGTCATAGAGGCTAATATGTAACATTGAGCAAGGAAGAATCCGCCGGCCATTTCGCATAATTTATTTGATCACCCTCTTCGACATCAATAGGAGGCTCAGGGTGAATCGTGTCTAACACATATACAATCTTTTCGGCAGTCAAGACTATTCGTAGGTTGCGCAGCCAATCTTGATAGTTAGGTCTAGTTAACTTGTTCATATCCAAGATGCTACGGAGGGGGTGTGACAACGACATGGTGATCTAGATGGAAAACAAAAGATAATATTTTAGCATGCGTTCAAATTTCTAACTTAGATGTGATTTTCTATCCTAATTAGTTCCACTATTTTACGGTCGAACTATCTGACCCTCAATCATATAGAACAAGAGATCACGGTGATCATCCTAATGGGTCGAAATCCCAACAAGACTGAGGTATGACCTTGTGGAAAGCACAACAAGCTACATCCCATCTCTTGGACAATCAACAAGCACTTGCATCTAATGCAATATCCGACTTTTCGGCCCCTGAGCAGTCATCCCTTTGTGGAAAGCACAACAAAATATACTCCCAGTTAGATCACATCACCATTACTACACAGCAATGAGTTTGTGATGTGACCCTTGTGGAAAGCACAACAAGGCCAAGTTCAGTCCCTCACTCTATTGAAGCCAAGCCTCAGGGTTGAGATCATGCCACCAGATCATGGACCTTGTGGAAAGCACAACAAATCCATGAGGTAATGGCATTCAGTCACCCTATAATGGTGGAGGACCACGTCGACTCCTAGAGCCACGTTTAAAATCTAATATTTGGTAAATAGGGCATATTATTTTATCTTGGTCTCACCTTAAGTGGTTGAATAAATATATTCGAGATATATATTTACAGTACCTAATAATTTACATGAAATAAATGCATCCAATGCAAATACATAAACCTGGGTGATCATAGACTCTAAATTAAAGCTACAGAAATATCCAATCAACTTCCCAAGCAGCAGGATCATCCTCGCAGCCCGTCCTCCATTCCTTCAAGCTCCATCTACGGCATTAATTATAAAAATTACACGGCTCGCAGGCCGGGAAAATGAATTACATGCCAATAATTTCCAAAAGCCCTCAAGGGTGAATACATTCATTGGAGGAAGATAGAATTATAAAAATTACATTCAAAATTAAATAGAGGGAGAAGGGAGACTCGCAGGCCTCAACAAACCGAGCCAATTTCTAAATCCATGATCACCCACCATTCCACATAATCACATCAACCAAACAAGGGTTATTTTGAAAAATAATCCTTATACTTAGATTGAAACCATGAATTGTGCAATACAAAATTTTTGCCCTTGATTAATTTTAAAATCCAAGTTAAACATTCAAAATTAATCCAAAGTAAAGTTTGCCGTAACGTTCCGGATCGGGCCGACTAGTATGAGTCAACTCGTATCTGGACAATCCCGAGTTGCTGGCTCAGCCAGATCGTACGAGTCGGGCTGGGACGCTTCCGGATCGAGCCGTCTCGCATCGTATCGGACTGACTCGTACTGGATCGCACGATACAAACACGAGTCGCTGCGATCTGGTGCGAGTCAACCACAGTTCAGCTCGAGTCAGTGCGATCTGACTCGATAAAGTGTGATCCACTCTCTAGTTTAGGTGTTTTATTTTGTTTTGTTAATTGAGATTTGACGTTTCTAACTTTCTATGAGATGTAGTATACCACTTTCTTTTGCAAATTGAGATCCCTAGACTAAATTCCTCTCAATTAGTATCATAGACTAACTTTTTTGTAAATTTAAATCCATTAAATTATAGTATTTTTCCTAAATGTGACTTATAATCATTCACAGTAACGATGGACGTGAAGTATAATGTTTATAATTAGGTAACTATTCAAAAAAATGAGAGATTTGTCAAGAAAAAAACTAGCCAACATTGGCTTGAATTAGTCTGACTCGTGCGAGTCGGCCCGAGTCAATCCAAGTCGGATCGGATCCGACTCGTATCTAGCCAAACCCGATCCGATCCGAATCCACGAGTCAGCGAACCTTGATCCAAACATAAACCAAAACAAGGCATTATCGTGATAATCCATGCATAAAATCATTCCAAACGTTAAGAGGATTTAGCAATGAATTTAAGATAAAAATTCAAAAATTAATTTAAATATTAAAATCAATGATTAAATATTAAAAATCAAATTTAAATAAATGATTATCATCAATTATCCTTCACTAAAATTCAAACTTCGATTTTGAAAATTATCCAATAATTTTAAAACCGAAAAATTGACTTTTAAGGACCTATTCAAAGTTTAAAATTCAAATTTATCGGGTCAGTGAAGTGTACCGCATATAGAAGGCAGTTTCCTCTGCTGAAGAGGAACGGCACAGAGTGCCATAAGAACAGTACCTGACGGCGGACTATCCCACCGTCCACATAGTTGTGGACAGCGGCTCAGCCTGCCGTCCAGAGTGGACGGCAGCCTAGCCCTTGTAGACGACGGCTAAGCCCGCCATCCAGAGTGGACGGCGGCCCAACCCGCCGTCCACTCCTGTGGGGTGGCAAAGCTCGCCGTCTAGGAGTCTGATGGTTCGGGGCCCAAAATTTAAAGAACACACGAATGAATCCAACATGATGTTAAAACATAGATCGATCATCGCAGTTGCATCGATTAGAGCCTTAAACCTGGCTCTGATACCACTGTAAGGTTCTCGTTGAACCCCGAGATCCCGCTCGCAGCTAAAGAACAAATAAAACGGGATCCTAGAAACCAGTTCAGGCCCAAAATGATGCAACAAAAACGATCTATCATGATAACAAAATTTCACCTTGCACAGAACACGTTGTTCTACAAAATTCGATGTCGAATTCCTCGAAGAGCCACACAAGTGTATGACCTCTAGAGCTTGATCCACACGAACCCTTCGCAGCAACAGCACCCTTTCTCCTCCAACCGCACAAAGCCAAGACGTCCCACCTCAAGAACCTTCTCCCAGACGGCAGAGGTGGGAAGGGTTTGGAAGAAGCTTGTGTTGCTTTTTCTTTTTCCAAGAGCCATCTCTAGCATTGGAGAGAAAGGAGTTATAAAGGATGGTTTAAGCAGCTGTTTGAACCACCTCATGTTAAACTGCCTCCCTTTTGAGCATCTTATATATATTATTAGCCTATTTGTCAAACAAACCTAATAATACATATATTATATATATGCCCTTAGTATTATTGTATATATATATATATATATATATATATATATATATATATATATATATATATTTAAACCATTTATTGATTCTTTTCCCAAAAGAATCTTAAGCTTTAGTATATGTGTCCATACAATAATATCATGTTCTGCGAGAATCAATTGTGTGTGATCCTCTAGGATTATAGTCACTCCGGTTTTAAGATCCATCAACTTCTAATCTAATTAGAAGTAAATTAAACCAATTATTCTCAATAACCGTTTAATTTAATCCAGACCTTTTGATCATGTTGGGTCAAGCAAATCCGCATAATCCCAAAGGACGCCGAGTTCATCTCCACCCTGTCTGGTACCTGTCAGTCTTCAGTTACCGCATCGCTATAATCCCTTGCTCATTCTATGAGTCCGATACGATCGTATGGTATGGCTATTGTCGAATCGAAACTACCATGGCTAGGGGTTTAGTGGAGCGTCCATATCATGACCCATTAACTGTCCGAGATATAGCTGACAATGAGCGATTCTCTTCTTGAACATTAACGGTCTTCACATGTATTCCGATGTGGCTAATAATTTGATGTTTCATGACTTATGGTTAAAGTCCTTATGCAAGACCTAAATAATATCTCAGGTCAAAGGATCAACGATACTACTGAGACAGATGGATCTTCAGTTGACATTAGGTATAATCAACCATCTAAAGATCCATCAGCGGATCAGTTCACATCCTTCTAGGATGAACACCCACCCATATGTGCTGGTGCCCTGCACATGTGATCGTGAGATTGATCATCTACACATCATGTGTGCCGACTTACAAGTAATTAATGTCCCAGGGTGATTACTCTCCAAACGGGAACGATTTAAGGTATGTGTCTATGTATAGTCAAACTCGCATTCGAGATCCCATCTCGAATTCACTTTACAACCACATATCCTAGGGATAATATAAAGCAATACAATGATTACAAATTTACGCTCTAATTACCACTTTATTATATCGAACAAGATTGTACATATTGGACCTACCCGGCCAAGAATTGGCCCGTAAAATAGGATTAAAGGCTTTCCTTTGATAGGTGCCCCCAAAATAGGAGGGTTAAGGAGATATTCTTTGATTTTATCGAAAGTATTTTGACATTGCTCATCCCAATGAAAAGAGACATCTTTTTTCATTAGTCTTGAGAACGGTTGGCATCTTCCTGCAAAATTAGAAACAAACCTTTGGATATATGCAAGTTTTCCTTACAGTGAATTCAATTCTGCTATATTCCTTAAAGGAGGCATTTCCCTAATTGCTTTGATCTTCTCTGGGTCAATTTCAATCCCTCTATATCAGACAATAAAATCAAGGAATTTTTCATTGGTTACCCCAAAGGCACATTTCAAAGAGTTCATTTTCAATTTATATTGACGAAGTCTGTCAAAGACCTTTTGCAGATCAGTCAAATGGTCAGCCTTCTTTTAGTCTTAACAACTAAGTCGTCAACATAGCATTCTACATCCTGATGAAGCATTTCATTGAATATCTTTGTCATGGGACGTTGGTATGTTGCACCAGCATTTTTCAACCCAAAGGATATTCTTTTGTAATTGAAGATTCCCTTTGGTGATCTAAATGCAATATAGATTTTGTCTTTGTCGGCCATGCGAATTTGATTGTAGCCAGATGATCCATCTATAAAGGATAAGGCTTTATGTCTTAAGGTGATATCGACCATTATTTATGTGATTGGGACTGGAAAATCATCCTTGGGACAGGCCTTGTTAAGGTCCCGATAATCAATACACGCGCGTTTCTGCCCATTTTTATTTTTTACGGGTACGATGCTAGCCAACCAGGTCAGATAGAGGCATTCTTCGATGAAGTCCACATCAAGGAGTTTATCAACCTCAGTATTGACTTTTACTTGCAGTTCGGGACGCATGCGTCGCTGCAATTGTTTGATAGGCCTTGCATCTGGCCAAATAGAGAATTGATGTTCAGCCACAGATGAATCAAACCAGGCATTCTTAATATGTCCAAGCGAAACAATCTTTATATGTGCTTAACAATTCTTTGTATGCAACCATATCCTCTACGGACATCAAGGTATTAATGAAAATTGGCCTCGGCTCTGCTTCAGATCCTAAGTTTATTTCTAGAAGATCATCTATAGTAGCTTGACCTCCTTCAAATTCTTTTGGAGCCGGCTCCAGCTCTTTGAAGTCTTTTTCTTCATCAGAAGTAATTTCACAGACTTCCATCCATTCCAGCCCTTATTCAGCTTCATGTTCAATCTGGTACATCTTTTCAAATTGACACCTTCTTTAGGATTGATGGAGATCATCCTTCAATGGTTGGGTATAAGATGACTTGGTTTGAAGGGGCAATGATTTCTCATGAGTACTAGATGAAGCTTCAGGAAATAGGTTGGTATAAAAGGCATTCAGTCTCTTGCCCACATATTGGTGGAGTGAAAATAGTTTCATCTGATTCATCACCAGAAATATCAAAGAATCCCCTCGCACCTAGCATGGCCCTCCCCTATTGCTAAGCCTGACTCCATTCACGAAGGAACTCACTGGCACGCTAGGACACACCTAAACGTGGCGGCCAGACAACCAATGTGTGGCAGAGGAGGTCCAGTCAGGCGAGGCCCAATGTACTGCCCTCCAGATATAGTCCAGCTCCATCATCAATCCGCAAATTAAAGACTTCACCAACTAGCCCCCCCCCCTCCCCCCTGGACCCCCGAGTAGTCAAGACTTGGTAAAAAGCCTAAGTCACGATTTCAGTCGTGGCAATTTGCTCTATGTGGATGCCTTAGATACCTTCAACAAGGCTTCTATGCTCTGTGGCTCTGTCAATAGTGTGGAGGAAGGTGTTGGATATGAAATGGCATTGGTGACGGGAAAACAGAGTGGATCTAAAGAGCATGGCGAGACGCCTCCTCGGTGCTGGCCGATGATGGTCGAACTGATGGTCGGGCGGCTTCTCCACTCCAATGCATCTGGCGCAGCGAGCTGACAAATAGAAATAGGGGGGGTAAAGGAGCCTGATGCTCAGGAAGGAATGATGTTACCAGAGGGATAATTGGCCGATCGATCCACTCGCCCGAATCAGCTAAGGGGACCTCCTCTGTGTGTGGGCTTCAGCTGGCAGTGCACTGGTCGTCGAACCACCTGTGCGGAAGCATTGCATGGTGCTACGATCCAAGAACAAGAAGCTAACTAGAGAGAAAGAGAAAGAAGGAATAAGAAGAATGGTGGTGGGGAGCCTTGCAGAACGAAAAGGAAGAAATAGAAGCAGTAGTGGTACAGAGGTCTCTCACCTTACCCTCTTATAGGGAACGATTCCACAAAAGACAACCAACTTTTTAGGGTTAGACTATATTCCATTCTCTCTATGCTTTTCAAATGTCTAGGTACAGGGCCCCATAAATACGGGGGGGGAAGAAAAATGTAAGAATACAAAATAACCCTAAAAATCTAAAAAATGTGCAAATATCCCTCAGCTCTCCAATAATATGTATAGCCCCAAAATAAGAAAATTAAATACACAAGAAAATGCAAAAATACGCTAGAAATATCTCTAATAAGTCCCAAAAAATAGCAGAAATAAAGCATAAAATCTCTGTAGCATGGACAAATCTTTGAAGCATGATCTGTCAATCTTGCAGGTGCTCTCCTAACCACAGTAACATGGGAGTCTTCAGTGTGGTCATCTGCGCCGTCACCCATATGTGATGATGTCATCCCCCCCAACCAATACTAATGGCCAGAAAGGGTTCCAAATTTGTAGGCATGGGAAAGTGGGGAATTTTTTGCCTCATAGTGGCCATCATAGTGAGAGGAGAACACATGGCAGTGCATCATTGTTGACGCCGACATTTGTTCACAAAGCAGGGACAATGCCAAAGACAACGAACAACATGAAAAAATGAGGAAGACAAGGTGAAGGATATCAAAAAACTAGAGCACAATCATCCACAAAACCCTAGTTATATAGGAGTCCAATTGGACCGTTTGGACAGGCGTTGCCTAGGTATGCTAGGCCCTCCTAACCATGCCTTATCGTGCTTAGGCTTGCTTTTTCAAGGCCCAATAAGGCGTTTAATTGCCTAGGCCTTGAAAAAGGCTTATCACTTGGGCAATGGGCATTGCCTAGGCGTAAGCCTAAAGAACTGTGCACCAGTATTAATGCTTCCTTGCTGAAAATCCTCATATTTCTTTCACCCCAAATAGCCTAAAGGGTAGCATGAAGAATCAACCACCAAATTTTAGCATTGTCCCTAGGAGTAGGATGTTTTCCCAAATAAAGTAATAAAGTGATAACATAAACCACAGCAGCCAGGAGCCCTCTTTCGGCATGAAGTTTGTCTAGAAGGATATGCCACACCTGTTGAGCAATGAGCAGGCCACAAACAAGTTATCCATGAACTCCTCCCCACATAAAGAGCAAGTAGTGGGAAAACCAGCTACAAAGCAGGCTAATCTATCACAGGTTGGGAATTTGCCATCTGATACACTCCACAGGAGTACTTTTATGTTCAGAGGACTCTTGAGTGACCAAACTTGTTTGTGAAGCAGATGACACGGCCCTCCATCTGCAATGACCTAGTAAGCAGACCTTACTAAGAAATAACCCAAAGCCTCCCAACCTCAAGAACAAGAGACTCGGATTGCAGGGCCTGCTCTAAAATCCTATGAGAGCAATAATAAGCTTCCAAAATCATCAATCTCACCTTCCAACAACTCCCTTCTAAAGCATGGTGATTGGACCAACCCCCGGAGTTGTCAAATACCTAAGCCACTACAGCCTAGGGGTGGGAACCAATGGCGAAGAAAGAGAGGAACCAGATGAAGAGCAGGAGGCAACCAACATGATAGCCAACATTGAATCTCATTGCAAGCCAACAACGTTCGTTTATGGCTGCCATGTGCCTTTTCATCTTCTGGGCTAGTGATGTCTCCTTTCTTGAGAATCTTATTACTTCCCTTGGGTCGGAGAATTGCCCATGGTAGTCTTGCATGGCCACCGTTGGGCAAATAATAAGATATCCCTGGCCATTTCTTCAATTATAAGCAACTTATGTGGACATTTCTGAAAAACCTATTAACAAATGGGTAGCCCAATGCCATGAGGCTCCCACAATTTTAAGGCCACGAGGAGGTCAACTGGACATAGTTGTCAATTCTGTCCCGGTCCCTGTCCCATTTTTATATTGGGATGGGACGTCCCAGACTCCCAGTGTCGCGGACAATTCTGGTGTCCCGTCTCGGAATTCTTTTCATACGTATTCCAACAAATATAAAACATATGTATATAAAAATAATATGATAAATAAACATACAAATATGAAAACAAGACAAAATTAATGCAATAAAAGCATTCAAGATGGATTTATGATATTATAAAGGAGTAACACCCTAAAATAAATTGTTTAAACATTTTTTTTTCAAAAAAAATAGAAACAAAAAAGGAGAAAAGAAGGGCAAAAAAACAAAACAAAAAAAGAGAGAGGGTGTGGGGAGCCACCGGTGGGGGGATGCCACCAGCTGCCCCCCCCCCATGGCTGCTGCAGAACACACACCAAGAAGAGGGAAAAAAGAAAGAAAAGAGGAGAGGCTTTGGAGATTTTTTTTGGTGAAGAACAAAGAGAAGAACCTTGAGAAAATTTCTGTGCGTGGGAAAAACAAAAGAGAAAGACCCACTAGTTTTTTTTATTATAATCTTGTAATAATTAATTGGTTCATTCATATTGGTTGAATGGCCAAATTGCTTAATAAATGTGTGGTTTCATGTTAATAAAATATGGTTCATTCATATTGGTTGAATGGCCATGGTTTCATGTTAATCAACTTATGTTAATTATATATGGCTCATTCATATTGGTTGAATGGCCATAAGCTCCATGTTAATATGGTTTCAAGATAATTAATTTATGTTGTTTTAATGTGGTTCATTCGTATTGGTTGAATGGCCAAAGTTGCACATTGTTTGCTAATTAAATATGTGATTCATTCATATTGGTTGAATGACCAAAGTTGCATGTCTTCTTGCTAATTAAAAAATGTGGTTCATCCATATTGGTTGGATGACCAAAGTTTCATTAATTATGCATATGGTTTATTCATATTGATTGAATGGCCAGAATGTTAATTAATTATACTTGTGGTTCTTTCATATTGGTGGATTGACCATTGCGCTTATGGTTCACTCTTATCGGTAGAGTGACCAATGATCTTAGTTCCTGGTTCATTCCTATTGGTGGGATAACCATTAACTCTTATGGTTCTGTCTTATTGGTGGGCCGACCATAAAGTTATGGTTCACTCTCACTCATAGAGTGACTAATAACCATAGTTCTTGGTTCATTCTTATTAATGGGATGACCATTAACTCATGTGGTTCTTTCCTACTGGTAGATTGACCATTATATTTGTGGTTCACTCTTATTGATAGAGTGACCAAAAATAATGATTCTTAGTTCATTCCTATAAGTGGGGTGACCATTAACTGTTGTGGTTATGTCCTATTGGTGGGCTGGCCATGAAGTTATGGTTCGCTCTCACTCGTAGAGTGACCAATAATCATAGTTCTTAGCTTATTCTTATCGATAGAGTGGCCAATAAATCAATGTCTTGGTTTTTTCCTATTGGTGGATTGACCATGAAGCCGCGGCTCACTCTTATTGGTAGAATGGTCAATATTCAATTTCCGTGGTTCGTTCCTACTGGTGGAATGACCATTAAGTTGCTTGGTTCCTTCCTAATGGTGGATTGACCATGAAGTTATAATTCACTCTCATTGATAGAGTGACTAAATATCAAATGATTTATTCCTATCAATGGAATGGTCAAAAGTGATGCATTGTAACAAAATTGATTCAAATAAATTGATGCATGTTCAATTCTGTCCACGCATGCTTATTCCATCAAAGTGATTCATTTCATTCATGTTTTAGCAACGGACCTTAACGGACGGTTAATCAAGGGTTACCAGTTAATAACTAGCGTAATTAACACTGACCAAAGTCAATGGGGAGAAGTCAAGAATACGGATTCACGCTTAATCCAAAATCTTAGACTTGAGGATCGATCCTAGATGCTCAAAGTCTACATTTTAAAAAAAAAACATGTTTCTTCTAAACTCCAAAATTCTCTTTTAAACCTAAGGTTCCCTTTTCAAAAATTCCAAATTCTTTTTCAAGAATGAGAACAAAAGAACTAAATCTCACATAAACTTACAAGGAGCTCAAGTAGTTAGGAAAATCTCAGGTTAAAATATAAATTCTGGCTGGGACGAGATGATCAACCATAGAAGCTATCTTCCTCATTAGGAGCTTGATGGAGAAATATAGAGCTATGAAGAAAGATCTATGATATAATTATAAAAGATGTCTTGCGATAGGTTTTGGAGCGCAAGAGGGTATCTACTAGGTACATACAACTGTTAAAAGATGTATATGAAGGAGCAACTATCAGTGTCCGCACAGTTGGAGGGTAAACAAGAGATTTTCCTATTTCAATTGGATTGCATCAAGGATCAGCAGTAAACCCTTACTTTTTCGTATTACTTATAGATGATTTAACAAAGGATATACAAGAGGATATTATGTGGTATATGATGTTTGCAAATGATATTGTGTTAACATATGAGACGCAAGAGGGAGTTAATAAAAAGTTAGAACTTTGGAGGAGCACCTTAGAGTCTAAAGATTTCAGGTTAAGTAGAACTAAGACAGAATACATGCATTGTAAGTTTAGTGAAGGTCGGGGAGGATAAAAAGTTAAGAATTAACTTGGATGGGATGGCAATACCCCAAAACACCCATTTCAAATATCTTGGTTCGAGGATGTTAACCATAAGATTAAAGTAGGATAGGTGAAGTGGAGACTTGCCACAAGTGTCTTGTGTGACCATAAGATCCCAACGAAATTGAAAGAAAAATTTCTACCATACGGCGATAAGACTTGTAATGTTGTATGGCAGCGAGAGTTGGGTGATGAAGGGGTAACATGTCTCTAAAATGAGTGTTGCCGAGATGAGAATGTTAAGGTGGAAGTGCAGGCATACTAGGTTAGATAAAATTCGTAATGAGTATATTAGAGAAAAGTTGGGAGCGATATCAATTGAGGACAAATTGAGAGAAGGGAGATTGAGATGATTTGGACATGTTAGGCGTAGACCTAGGGAGGCACGAGTAAAAAAGTGGAGCATATTAGGATAGAGGGAAGAGAGGAAGGGGTAGGCCAAAGATAACTTGGAGGAGAGTAGTACAATATGATTTAGAGGCTTTAAACCTTTCAGAAGAGGTAGCTCAAAACCGTTTAGAGTGAAGATAGAGAATCCATATAGCCGACCCCAATTAATGTAGGATTAAGACTTAGTTGAGTTGAGCTGAGAGTTGGTTGGGATAGGCCGAGACAGAGTGGGATAACAACTGGGATAGATGAGCAATTGTCCCGTCCCATTTTCTCATTGGGACAGGATGAGACTATTATGCAATTGGATGCAGCCTTACCCTCTCCCCCCCGCCAAGCCAAAGAGGTTGCTTTTAGTTTTAAACCCATGACCTCCAAGTCATAATGAAGAAACCTTACATTTGCATCAAGGCTCTTCCTCTTCTAAAAAACATATTACTGCCCCTCCTCCCCCCCCCTCCCAAAAAAAAAACACATTTGTTTCTCATTTATAGGCATTTCTGGAAAGGAGTGATTAAGAATCAAGCATGGATCATCAGCAGCGGATCCCGACTGACCTGGTCCGACCCTCCCTTCTTGTTCAAATGGATTCAAAAAAGAAAATACATTTTTTTCTTAAAAACATAAAAAGGTGCTTACAATGCTTGGGACAATTTGAAAGAAAACAAAACTAACCTACTGGATCACAACACTTAAATTTTACATTCATTTTCCGCACTTCCATATTTATCCTTCCTTAAATAATAAAAGTATCACAAAACAATATGAATTTGTGTTCGTGCAACACTCAAAATTAATGAATGATTTGCATTCAATGTGATCATCATTCGACACAAATAATTCATCAACTCTATGAGTTATCAATGTACCAATCCATATTCTTTTATGGTACTACCAAGGATAAATATAGAAACAAAACAAAAGAGTGTAAAAAGTTACAAGGCCATAACAGTCTACTACAATGATACAAAATACAAGAAACAAGCATATGACAAATCATTAGAATGTCTTTGTTGGAGTCAATCCAGTCGCCATGGGGTACCATTGAGGATATTCTAACACCTCACAATGGCATAAAGCCCTAAAGGTGATCACATTTAACAAACTCCTGTGACATAATGAAGTTGCTAAATGTCTTCTTTTGACCCGAACTGATTGCCATAGAGAGCCATCCCAAACCCGAGCTTAAGAGCAAATGAGGGAAAAAAAGAGAGAGTGAAAGAGTGAGTTAGAGAAAGAAAGAGGGTACTTAGACACACACACAGAGGAGTGAAAAAGGCCGAATGAGGGTTATTTATAGCCCCCAAGCCATTCCAACCCCCAACTAGCCATTAGAGGCCTTCTAGCACATGCTAGAGTTGGTTTTCAAGGCTAGTTTGACTAACCATCGGGGCCCCAACAACTAGTTGGGGTGACCAGATCCAGGTGTGATCCACCATCAGATCGACCGATCCTAGCCAATCCTACCCGATCCAGCTTTGGATCCATGGAATTCCGGCACGGATCGGGAGGCCGGATCAGCCAGAATCGACCGGAATCGGCTGGAATCGGCCGGGATCGACCCACCGATCCCGATCGAATCAGCCGATCAGGATTGGGATCGGCCGATTCTGCAGTCTACGTTTGGATCGACAGGGACCAGACTGCAATCAGATTGGCTCAGTCAAAAACCAATTGGATTAGCTGATCTGATCCGATCCCAGCACACCTTGATTTCTGGTCGTAAATTTTGGATTTATCCCCTTCTTGTTCCTTTGATCAGTGGAATCTAGAACAGCCTTGTTTTTCCTTTGTGTTCATACCATAAAGACTTTATTTCCTTGGCAAAAGGGTTATCACTTGCTCACTTTGGAAATTTACCGCTGGAGCTTCTGAGTATCTTCTCACCTATTTCCTGCCTCAGCATTGTTTTATGATTTTATCAATTTACAACTACCACCCCCCCCCCCCAACTGACTTTTATGCTTGAATCCCTGCAAAATCTATGCTTTCATTCTCAATTAGAGTTGGAGATGATACTTTGCATTTAGTTCAGCTAACATGAAAATATTCGTCTCCCGAGTTGGAGATTACATTTTGCATTTTAGTTTTGCTCACATGCAAAATGTTCGTCTTTCTTTAGTTAGTAACTTTATTCTTGTTTCAATTGAGAATCTTGTACCAATGCAACTCCCCACCCCCACCTCCCCAAAAAAAAAACCTCGATCTCTCTCTGTATACATTTATCCTCCACCAGTCTATCCCTATCCATGGTTCATAGCCTTATCGAGACATCAAGTACTCTCCTGGCCTAGGTTTGTGGAATCAAGGCAATTTCTTCATCTGTTGCTTCAGATAATCTTGTTAACCCATAAACAGGATTTATGCTAAAATGTACAAACCACCTTTATATTTTTTAGCGGTCCCACATACTTAGTTCCAGCCCCCAGTGAACAAACAGAGACACTGTACAAGTAAAGGCAAGTAAAAGTGCATTAGCTTGTGAATGTTTTACCTATTTCAGAAGGATTTGAAGAAACACACATCCATGACTATCAAAAAAGAAGAATAACTCCATTTCAAATAGAATTTTGCATCACATTGGATTTCCTGGATACTCAATGCCATTTTTGTATTAGTCTAGGCTGCTTCAACAATGAACCAGGCCAAAGCTAGTGGGCTTGTAGGAAAGGATAACTCATGAGTTGGCAACATGGCATAACACAACATTGTGGAGCCACCATTGTGACTAACAGCTGGGGTAGGAATGAACTGAATAGACTCGCATTAGAGGTGGGGAAAGTTACTGGGCCATGTGTAGGGTTCAGATCTATAACTTGCGAAGTGCCGTTTCAAGATAAAACCATGTGAGATGGGCCCAATGGGAACAATACCTACCAAGGATTGAATAGAATCATCACATTATGTTTCAGTCCTATGCCTATCATCTTAACATCCAACTCCCACCAAATCCATTAACCCTCCTCCCCGCATGGTCATAGGAGTACTCAATTGTTCGACACTATTTCTTTGACAACACAGGTCTTCAAGTTTCTTGTCTAATCTACTAACCTGCTTCTTACTCTATTCCATTTCAAGTGACAAATGGATGGACGTGAAAGGGATGTAATAACAGGAATACGAAAAGGAAAAGAAGCATGTTCCTCAGAATCAAAAGCAGTTAGGAGAAATTTTAGATTGGGTTTCCACCAGACCAGCATTTTAGTCCCCTCAGCTCAGAAACTGGACTCTTCTTCTACTTGCACTGTGACGAAGCTAGGTGTCACATACAATGTTCCCCTTCTAAGCATCTTATGCTTCCCTATGTGATTGTCCACACACCATTACCTTTCTATTTAGCATATGCAGATTACTTGCCTCCACAAAAGTTTTACCTCATATACAATCATCCATCACAAAGGTAAATGCATCCATGTTGCTTGCCCTAGACTTCATGTTAGGAGCACAATACAAGCAATCGATGTTATTACACATGCCCATGTTTGAGCATCGTTATGCTTGGAAAGGCCATTACCCAATGACAAGATCATAATTTTTTTCCTATATGAAAATTATTTATTCTTCTATCTCATCATTAACCCCCACAAAAGGAAAGGAAATTTTTGAAAGGGCATAGCCACCTTCCACGCATGACCAAAAGTGCAAATAGAACATAAATAGTCTGCAGTAGTTCTATGATGAACATGTTGGATTTACCTATCCTCTGTCGTGTGGTCTAGGCTCTTTCCGGTGCTAGCATTTGGCTTTGACATCTGAGATTTACCAGTTGATCTCTGCCTCCTAGATGGATTTCCCGGTTTGATGCCATCTTCTTGTGAATGGGTCTCCTTGTGCACATCTTCTTGTGAATGGTTCTCCTTGTGCTCTAAATGGATGTTTCCAGCAGCTTCAGGCAAAACCAGTGGATATGCATCAGCCCCGGTGAGCTTGGTTTTCTTCCTCCTGCCAATAATAATGGGATGGAGTGATTACAGTGGCTCAGAGACCTCAATAAAAACTACTGTTTCAAAAATGCTGTAACAATATATGAATTTTGAAAAAACATACAATCTGACCAGAACCCCATAATATCTATGAATGCTGTTGTTGAACAAGAATGGGTACACCAATACTATGAAATCACAGTGGGCAATTCAAGTCAGGATCTCAGGTTGTAGGTTGACCCAGTCAATATGTCTGAAACCCAGTGGCAACACCTCAGTCTGCATTGTAATCCCAGGACAGAAGGGTTGGTCATGGTAACGCGTGTATCTAATTGCATTTCTCACATACTAGATATTCGAATAATACTATTTGACAATGATCCAGTACGAAGCTTGCAAAAACTCTCTGTTAGAAGAAATTGGAACCCAAAAAAAAAAGGTTATATTTTATGTTTCCCTTTTAATGTAACAGAAGATAGACTTCTAATAAAGACAAAAGCATTCAACAATGAGAAGTAGAGAGGCTTTAACAAGCCCCTCAGAAGGCTTGTCTTATTGACCTCAGACATGAGCCTACTCTCCACTTCTGAGCATGCTTTCATGGTGCAAGGAGCATTTGAGTCATGAAATAGGACCATGAAGGCACTCAAACATGTCATTGCATTCGTGTTGATCTTCTGGGACAATCTTATTGATTATAGAATTATTGGTACAATTAAAACATGCTATCAGGATATGATTTAGTTTAACATTTTTATCTGGAGTCGCCAGCCAATTCAAAATAAACCACAATATTCAACAGAGCAATCCTGGAACCAACGAGATGCAGGTCAGTCAAATAGAGACATTGCACGAGTTTTGATCTGGAGTTTTTTTTTTTTTTTTTTTTTTTTGGTGATAACCCCGAACTTAGCACAGTGGTGGGAGGCTCAGGCAGGGCACCAACTGACCCATGTTCAAATCTCACCGGGGCCACAGCTGTTTTGTCTGTTCAACCAAAGAAGCTAACAAAACCGGGGATACACAGCCAGGGCCGAGAAACTGTGCACCAGGTAATTATTTCACCCACCCGCAGGGGTCGATAAGGGTCAGAACTACTGGAGATCATCAGCAAATGTTGTATATCCCACCCTAATAGTTCAACCTTTCTTCATGTTCATTAAAAATGGGTGAAATAAGCATTTCCAGACATTGGAAAGGGGAACCTTAGGCAACTACAGAGCATCTTATCACTTTTTTAGAAGTGGATGCCAACACAATTTCATTAAAGAAAAAAACAAGGGAATTAAGTACAAGAACCTTATGCTCTCAAAACCCTTCTATACAGAAGGAATGCCCACACCAAGGTGGTGTGACATACAAAAAGCTTCGTCAATGTTTATATTGCCATCATTCACAAGTTGTGTCTTTTGACTTGACTCACCTTATGCGTCAATATTTTTGCATGATGGCACTCTCGGGTGGTTAGAGCTTCCCTGCGAGGGAGGCTCATGGGAGGTGCCTTTACCCCTGCCATAGGCAGAGATCCTATGCAAAAGCTGCACGAGGCTCAGGCTGCTCGAAGGAGGGCATCACCTTCATCACTCAGGCACCCCTCCTCTATCTGGTCGTCAAAGGGTGGACATCCCTTGCTCCATGACACTGAGGGAGAGGATAGCTGGATCAACAGGTGCATGGTAGGCATTCTCCTGGAAGGAGCACCCAACAAAGAGAGAACTTTTGTCATGCTCGATTTGTGAAGGGAGGATATGATCGTCTTAGAGATTGCAGTGGACCTCCGATAGGTCTTTTATTCTAAGCGTGTGCAGTGGAGGGTGGAGGCTTTGGAGGTTGAAGAAGGGGAGCCTCTGCCTCCAATAGGCAGAGATCCTGTTGTCCGAGGCACTGGCTGCTCAGGAGAGGGCATCACCTTGATCACGCAGTTCTCCCTCCTTGGTGTCTGGTTGGCAAAGGGTGGAATCCCTTGCTCTGTGAAACTGAGGAAGAGGATACCTGGATCAACAGGTGCATGAGAGGCATTCCCCTGTGAGGGGCAGCCGATGAATAGAGAACTTTTGCCATGCTCATTTCGTGATGGCAGGATGGTCTTTTCTTCTAAGTGTGTGGGGAGGGGGGAGGCTTTGGAGGTTGAAGAGTTCTGGGTCCTTGGGAGCCCTGGCTTCCTTCTTTGTCTTTCTTGGTGGGAGCCTCATGCCGCCATGCATCTGGATCCTGGGGAGACAAGAGTGTGTCCCGGCAGCCTGGAGGATGTCCCTGCAGCCCTGAAAGTTTTTGTGTCAATGAGCAGCTTTTCCTCATCTAGATGGCGACATCAAGTGTCTATGACGCTGCGCAGCAGGCGTCTCTGCTGGGGTTGTAAGGGTTAGGGTTTCTTGGGAGGCGGTGGTAGGATGGGGAATATGCCCCATACATGAGTCACACAGGCCATCTACTAGGCAAGCAGGTTCAAATTTTAAACCAACCGCCAGGTGACCGATGGGCCATGGAATGGGTTTGAAACATTCAGATCACCAGTACCCCGAGCTATCGGCTCACCAAACATCTCTCGAGCATTGAGCCTCCCCTCGGCCCTGCGAAGTCCGTGAGGTAGGAACTCACGTGAACCCCAAGTTGGTGCCCACCGCAGGTACGTCCATCAGTGGGATTCCATACTGCAACCTCACAATTGCCCATGAAGTGTGTTATCCAACTCTCCCACCCTCGAGAGTAAACCCAAGATTAGAGCATTGCATTTATTGTACCTCTTTTTCTATTCTCATTACTGGAGTGCCAAGGAGAAGACGTGATGGTCAGGGAGTTAATCAGGAGATGTAAGATAGACATTCTATGCATCCAAGAGACCAAAATTGAAGAGGGTGGGGGAGAAGGTTATGCGGGAGTTGGTTGGGAGCAAGTCTCTAAAGGGACCCTATCCCCTGCTTCAGGTAGGTCTGGTTGGCATCATGTTGTTGTGGAATGACTATGTGGTGAGGGAGGTAGGAAGACAGGTTGGTAGGCATTAGGTCTCAGTCACTTTCCGGTGTGTAAAATATGATTTCCTTTGGGATTTTATAGGGTATATGGGCCCCAAGGTAGAGAAGAAAAGGAGGTGTGGGATGAACTTCTGGCTTTCCCTCAGCCAATTGGCAGGCATTGCTGTGTGGCGGGTGATTTTAATGCCACTACAGCAGTGACAAAGAGGACTGACACCGTATTACAGGAGTCATGGTAGACTTTCAGGATTTCATTACAAAGGTTGCACTAATTGACATCCCTACTTCCAACGCCATGTTTACTTGGTCCAATTTCAGGAAGGATCCCTCTTGTTCCAGCCTTGATAGGTTTTTTGTGTAAGTGGATTGGGAGGATCACTTCCCTCATCTTCAAGCTTCTTGTCTGCAGAGAACCATATCGGATCATAACCCATCCTTCTTAAGACTAGTGCCAGAAATCACATTCAGCACAGATTCAGATTAAGAAATATTGGCTAAGGGAAGCGGGGTTTATGGAAGAGGTGAAAAGGGTACAGAATGAGCAAGACAATAGGAGGTCGGCCATGGCCTCTATGATTGTCAAGTTGAAGATCTTGGCACATGGACTCTCTTTGAGGGGAGCTTCTCGTTTGTAGCCAAGAAGCATAGTTGTCAAGGTGCCGTTTAGGCATGCGCTTAAGCGGCGCCTTGGAGCAAAGGCGAGTTTGATGTGTCAAGGCGGGCCGGCGCCTTTCTCAGCCCAAGAAAAAAAGGCGGCCGAGGCGGCCGCTTGAGCGGCCCAAGCAGCGCGCGCGGGCACCTGGCCCGATCCGCCTGCGATGGATCCAGACCCATCGCATAAAACCCCTTCCCCAAACCCGACGCCTCATTCCCCTCCCCTCCTCGACCCCGTCACTCTCACATACATATATATAGGCCGATGGCCCTCTATCTCTGTCTCCCTCTCACTCTCCCTCTCTCACACATCCGGCTTGAAGAAGGTAAGCATCTAAACCCTAAAAAAATTTTATTTTCATCTTCTTTTCTTGTTGTTTGATGTTGTTTAGGGTATTAAAACATGACGAATAAGTAGATCTGTTGCCCCTTTGTAATTTTAACATGAAGAAATTAGGATTTGTTCGAATTTTGGGTTGATTTATAGATTGTTATTAAATATAAAAAATAAATAAATAAATGATCTATTTATGTGATGATGGGCATAGATCTATGACGTTCACATGTTTGGAGAAATTTTGATTCAAAATTCTAGGATATAGAGAATAATTTATTAATATGATTATTAAATTATTAAATAAATTTTAAAATATAAAAATATTTTATAAATTGTCTACTTTAGAAGTAAAACTATCTATATAAACATGCAAGGCAACATGATTAGATCTATGTTTTGAATATAAAATTTTTAGTTTTGAATATTATTTTTTAAGTAATTAAATTAATAATAGTATGCTAAATCATTACTTAATGTTTTTTAAATGTGATACTTATATACAAATTTTAAACATGCCTCAACTTATATTTGTGTTCTCCATGCACTTTAAAATTTAAACCTGATTAATTTATTTTAATAATTTATTTAAAATCTTTTAAATTAATAAAAATTAGTAAAAAAATATTTTCATATAAGGAAAATTTTAATAGAACTTCAAGTCATGCTTTTCTAAATATGTCTAATTAATATTTGTCATTTATTTAATTTGTTATGTATGTTTTAATAATTTGTTTTAAAAAAATTAACTTAATAAAAAATACTAAAAATTCTTTTAATATAAGGATAATTTTAACAGCATTTCAAGTCATACTTTTCTTATTTGTTATTTAATGTATTTTTTTGTTGTTGTTGTTGTTTTTTTTTTTTTTTTTGTAAGTGGATGGCCGCCCCACCCCCTTGTCAAAAGTCCGGAGACATCGGATAGCAGTATGAGATCATGGTTGATGGCAATAGACACAAGTTCAAGTGTAAATACTGTCAGTTTATCGGACAGGGCGGTGGTGCTTCTCGATTGAAGAAACACCTTATAGGAGGAAAAACATTTAGATATAATGAAGTCATTAGGGGCTGGTTTGTTTTCAGGATGTGGTATTCCGGATTTCTTGTTCCCGTATCTCTTATTACTAGAATAAGAAGAATTCACTTTGGATGGAATAAATAGTTCACGAAATAAATAGTTCTTACCTTTTATATGGAATGATTTATTCCACTTATTCAAGGAATAACGCATCCACGCCCAGAATAACAAAGAATAACGTGTCCGCGCTCCCAAACCGAATAAGTGGAATAGTGCGTCCTGTTTGACCCTTATCCCGCAAACAAACCAGCCCTAGATGTAAAAATGTTCCCAGAGAAATCAGGACCCAGATGGCTCAACACTTGAAAAGTCTGAAAGAAGTGCGCTTAAAGAAGGCTGCAGACAAAGAGAGGGAAGAACGCATGATCTATACAGTTGCCGGTGAGGGAGATGATGATGATGAAAGAGGAGGCTGGACTGAGTTTGATGATGATGATGATAATGTTTAAGAGGTACATAGCCGTGAGCCTCCTTCTCCACGTACTCGGCGAGTGTTGGAGCTCAGTAGACACGAGTATTGGGAGAGAGAATTTATGAGAGCTCAGGAAATTCACTTTCAAGAGGCAGAGTAGGGTGTTTGTGTATCATCAGGTGCTGGTGGAAGCTCCTCTAGGGGGCAGGCTCAACTTAGGAGTATATCCTCCTACTTCACTGGTAGACCAGCACCTACAGGTCGGCCTCAAAAGCACAAGTCAGACACTCCTATTGAGGAGGTCAACCCTTATATATTTCCTAAGGAGCATGGGAAACAAACAAGGGTTAACAATAACTACAAGAAGAGTGGTCCAAGGTATACATTTAGATGGCCTGTTGCACAATTTTAGCATCATACAAACATCTCCTTCAATGCAATAAACAACCCTTACTATTCCAGTATGATCCTTGAAGCACAAGTTCAAGGATTATATGTTGAACCCCCCACTCCAAAAGAACTGGCAGAAAAATATCTTGATGATAAGGTCAAGGAGATCAAGCAATACATTGATTCATTCAAAAAAAAGTGGGAGAAATATGGCGTTACCCTGATGTGTGATGGCTGGTCAGGGACCACCAAAACCAATCTCATTAATTTTCTTGTGCACTACGACAGACAAGTATTCTATCATAAGTCTATAGATGCATCAAATCATATACATAACTATGAATACATTATGTAACTCATAGACAATGTTATAGAGGAAATTGGCGAGAAGTACATTTTCCAAATAGTGACAAATAATGGCTCCGCGCACAAGAAGGTAGGAGAGGAGCTAATGCTCCACAGACTTCATTTATTCTGGACGCCACGTGCAGCCCATTGTGTAGATTTGATGCTAAAAGAAATTGGACAGCTAGATGTTGTCAAGAAGAATGTTGCAAGGCACAGAAGATTACACGATATATCTACAACCACTATTATGTATTAAGACTGACGATGGATTATATAAATGGTGAGTTGTTAAGACCTGCCATCATAAGATTTGCCACCAACTTCATTGCCTTGCAGAGTATGCTGAAACATGAAGTAGGCTTGAAACATATGTTTAGAAGTGACAAATGACTGCACTCCACGTTCGCTACGACAGACGAGGAAAAGAAGATTGAGGATTTGATGAACAATAGTGACTTTTGGGTGAAGATAAAATTTATTGTACAACTTATTGAGCCATTATATGAGGTTTTACACTGTGTAGATGAAAATCGGACACCAACCTTAGGATTGGTATATGCCAAACTGGAGGCTACAAAGAGGAAGATACTTACAATCTCAAGAAAGTATGCAGAAGATTTTTTGAAGATTATACAAAGGAGGTGGGACTTCCAAATGGGCAGAGAGTTGCATATGGCAAGTGAAAAATTTACATTTCATGACCTTTAGTGATAATTTTTACTTTTTGAGTGATGCTTGATGGGTGACACTTTTATTACGGCGTATTATCTCAATCCTACATTTCAGTACGTCAATGTATTGGCGGACAATGATGACTTAATTACAACCGTAACAATGATGGTCAATCAACTTGTAGACGATCTAAATGCAACAGTGGAAGCAATGAATGAAGTAAGGTGGTCAATCCATCTTATTTTATTTCTTTGCGTCTGCTATACAATGGTCCTAATAATGTTGTTAATTATGCAGATGAAAATATTTCAGGAGGCAATAGGGGCCCTTATAGAGCCATCAGTTATAGCTGGCCGTAAGAGATCTGATGTTGGTATAAAAAAAAAATTTAGAAGAATTCTACATTCTTGTCTTTCTATTTTTCATATATTGATAAAAGACTTCTATTATTTATTTTGTAACTGACTGTAGTTGAATTTTGGCAAATCTGCACCAAGGTTAAGAGAGATAACCATCAAGGTCTTGTCGCAGACTTCTTCTAGTAGATGTGAGCGGAATTGATCTACCTTTGCATTCAAACATACAAAGATCAGGAATCGCTTGTCACAAATCCGGTTAGACAAGCTTGTGTATGTCCACTACAATATGAGGTTGAGCATTAAATATTTGCAACATAATGCAAAGAACGGAGAAGGTGATTATGATTCCATTGATCTTAGTTACCTCCAAGATGATGAGAATCCTATAGTTGTTTGAGTTGCTAGAACAACAGATCGTGGGGAGCCAGAACTTGATGAGACATTAGATCCTAATGAGGACCCTCTTATAACACCTTGGCAGTAGAAGTATCAGCAACAGTAGGCCACGACAGAGACCATGATGATGAATATATTGTTGGACAAAGTCATGATCAGGAGCATGCACAAGGTCATAATCAAAAAGTTGACTTAGAGGCCGATGATGATAATGATGATGATGGTCAATTGGTCACAAAGGACAGGAGCATAGTAGCTCGAGATGATGATGCAGAATGGGAGCGGCAAATGCAGGATCCTACACCTCAACGTCCTCCATTTGCACCTGCACCTTACGTCCTCCAGTTGCACGTGCACCTTACGTCCTCCAGTTGCACGTGCACAGCAGCATCCTCTAGTAGCACATGCACCTCGGCATCTATCTAGATCTCAGCCTGCAAAATTGATGCGATAGCAGATCATGATCGTGGGTTCAAAGCCCCCACACGTCGAGACATATATGGGCGGGGGCTTGATGGAGAATACAAGGAACTTCAACAGTGGGTTAAAAGTTTTAAGGCAGTATGGAAGGAGAGAGGATGCACAATTATGTGCGATGGCTGAACTGATACCACGAAGAAGTCCATGATTAATTTTCTTGTTTATTGCACAGAAGGGACAGTTTTTATGAAATCTGTTGATGCATTAAACTATTCAAAGAACGCAAAATATTTATTTGGTTTGATGGATCAGATGGTGCAGGAAATTGGAGAGGAAAATGTTGTGCAGGTGGTCACCGAAAATGAACCAAGTTATAAAGCTGCAAGGAAGAAGTTAATGGACAAGCGCAAACATCGTTATTGGGTCACATGTGCAGCGTATAGTCTAGACTTGATACTTGAAGACATTAGTAAGGATCCAACTATCAGCAAGACAGTAAAGAGAGCCCAAAGAATTACCCAATTTATTTATGGTCATCCCAGGATCTTGAACATGTTCAGAGAAAAAGCATCTGGAGGTCGAGATCTCATCCGTGCGGAACCTACACGATTTGCATCTAATTTTATTTCTTTAGAATATTTGCACAAATTCAAGAATGAGATCAAGGGGTTTTATGTTTAATAAGGAGTTCTTGGAGTATATGCGGACCACCTCCAATGAATCTAAATCTGAACATTTGGAAGTGAGAAAAATCATAGAGAATAAAAAATTTTGGAGTAATATGGAGACTTATCTGAAGTTGGTGGAACCTCTCGTAGAGGTGTTAAAATTGGTGGATGGGGATGATAAGAATTACATGGGATATCTGTACGAGGCAATTGACATTGCTAAGGTGCACATCAAGAACACATTTCCCAATACTTATATGAAGTGGTGGGACCTTATTGATGTCAGATGGGAAAGCACATTACACCACGACTTACATGTAGCTGGTAAGTACAGTCTTATACTGTTACATGGAACATTATTTATTAAATTGACATTACTAATTATCCACCTAAATGCAGGTTATTTTTTAAATCATCGAGTAATGTACAGTCAACAAGTGCACATTGATGGAGAGGTGATCCAAGGCACACTAAATGTGATTGCACGTTTGTCGAAGACAGTAGAAGATAGAATTGAGGCAAAGAGACAAGGTATACTTAGTGAAGATCTGACTTTAAGATTTATCCAATTACTTGTAATTTGAAGAGCCTATGAATTCTATTAATTGTTAATTCCATCTTTGTAGATGGAGGCTTATAGGCTAAGGCTGGAGACATATAATGAAGTCTCTGTGCAAATTGCCGTAGAGAAAGTGAGCCCAGGTATACTTAGTCATTGCATTGTTGTCATATGTGTATAAGAAACGAGAACATACATTGATTAATTTTTTGGTTTCTTTTAATGATGGCACAGCTGAGTGGTGGATAATGGTGTACAACAGAGATAGGTGTTATAATCTATTGGCTTCCGTTGCAGTGAGAGTTTTGAATCAGACGACATCGGCAAGCCAATGTGAAAGAAACTGGAGCACGTTCAGCCTTATACACTCAAAAATTCGTAACCGGTTAAAAGCTGAACGATTGGACAAATTGGTGTACTGTCATTACAATATGAGATTGAGGATCAAAAACATCCGGTTGAGACAACAATTGAGGGAGAAACGAGCTGCAGGGCACGCAGAAGATGTTGTTGGCCAAATTGATGTGGAAGAGTTATTTGATGATGATAATCCCTTGCAGACTTGGGTTGAGATACGAGCAACTGTCGATGAGCCAGTTTTTGATCTTGATGATACAGAATGGGCAGAAGGCATACTAGATGGAACTGTTGCTAGAGATCCAGAGTTAAGAACCTCAAAAAGGCAAAAAGAAAATTCACCTCCTCCTTCACATGAGCATCAGAGTTAGACTGAGCATGTGCCTTTATTTGCACCCGATACTGAGCTTGAGCCTGCTAGACACTCAGAATCAAATAGTAGACCAGTCACTCCTAGAATGGTTGGGCCACCATCATTCTTGAAAAGGAGTACATCTACATTGGAGAGGACTAATCAGGCTGCCAGAGACGATCCTACCATTAATGAGATGAAGCAAATTTATGTGAGGCATACACCACGAGGAAAAGGATTATTGAATCGATTGAACTTGCAAAAGGATCTAGAAAGAAAAAAAAGCCAGCAAAAACAGGCATCACAAAAGAAAAAATCAAGTAATGTCAAAAGAAAGTTAATTGTTGATTATGATCAAGATGATGATGATGATGATGATGATGGGACAAAGTCTCCTAGTGATGATGCCGGTGCAGCTGCAGATGCTACTACCGGGGGCGGAATGTATGCACCTTCTTTCTCCTTACATATTGACACAGGAAGAGGACAACATGAAAGTCAAGGAGATTATGATTCACAAAGTCAGTATGGACAGCAGTCAGGTTATGGAGGTGGCCAACAAGAAGCAGGCATGTATAACTGGGGAGATCGAGTAGAGTATGAAGGCTTTCAATTCCGTCCACCCAGTAGTAGTTATGGGTCAGGGTCTTCTTCTTATCCTCATACTACTTCTTTGCATCATGATTCTAAAATTTCATCAAGTCAACAAGCATATACTCCAAGAGGGATTCAAAGAGGGATGCACGACTTGGCTGCATCATTGTTTAGTTATGGTGAATATAGGGAACATATGCAACCTTATTATGGATACCAGCAATAGCAACCAGATGATGAATCAGAAGGATCTATAGGTTATTATCCATATAAATATACTCACTTATGTTTTTCATATATAAGGATTGTTTGATTTCGTTAACATTTATTATTTGTAAATATTTAGTACATTAACATAATATTTTTCATGTTTAATATGTATGAAAATAGTCATTTTGTATGCGTTATGTGTACTTCTTTGTCTTAACCCACTTTTGTCACATCCAACACATAACTAATTAATTGTTTACATTTTTTCTGATTTTTTTTTTCTGATTTTTTTCTTTTTTTTCTGATTTTTTTGGGCCCCTTTAAGCCCGTACCGGTCGTACCGGCCGATACCGGTACGTACCGGTACCGGCCGGCACCGGTACCAGTACCGGTACCGTTACTGCCATCCATGCTTAGACATGAGACAGGATCTGGATTATGTGCTGGGTCTGCTAGTCACATGCACCAAAACATCACATCACAGATAGATGGTAATTGAGATGGGAGAGAAACAGTGTTAGATCTTACAGGCATTTTCTGTTAGGACCGCATACAGGCTAATAAATGATGGATGGCCCCAGTCTCATTGGCTGAGAATGGTGTGGCACACCAGATGTCCCCTAGAGGCAAAAGTCTGTTAGGAGGGTTCTACAAGGAAAGTTACTTACTGGTGACAGGCTAGCAATATTTATAGATGGTTTGAGAACAGCATACCCACTATATGATGGAGTAGTAGTTTATGTATCATCTTTTTATTGGCTGCTCATTTTCCCAGTCCATCTGGTTGGATAAGAAAGCACTAGTATAATGGTGTGTGCAAGATGATTTGGTAATGTTTTTTGACGAATGGAAAAGGAAGCGGTCAACTAGAGGGGGATAGTAGAATTCTAGAGACTGATTTTGCATACAAATCTATGGGCCATAGGGAAGAAAGAAACAATAGGATCTCCGAAAGGTCTAGCAGATCCTCTGTTCAGGTGTTGTTTATGTTGGACAGAGCTTTGGAATGGACCGTTTTGGGGGGGGAGCATTAGCATGGATGATTCTGTACTTTAAGCTTCTTTTGATGATTAGACTGCCCAATCCACTCACAAAAGAATTCTCACTTCATCTATTCACTGCAAACCTCACTATTTATGGTGGATGTACCAAGAACGCTCCAAAGTGATCCATGATTTGACAGGGACCCCAGCTTGATGGACACAATCATGCTATATCCTAAGGATAATAAGAGTATATATGCAATTTATTGTATGCAGAACATAGGGGAGTACATACGAGTCCTTAAACTGGTATAAATCAAACCTTTTAGTAAGAAAATAACCACCCCTATGTACTAAAGAAAGCGTGAATGCTAGGAAAAGTGAAAATGAAAGTGGTATAAGGCATAAAGTGAAAAAAGAAGACAAATGAATGTACTATTTCATATCTATGTAGTTAAAGGTGAGCAACGAGCAAGGTGAACAAGGATTTGCCTTAGCCTCAAATGCCTAGGCGACACCTTAGGAGTTTGAGGTGACGTGTTTTCCCTCATAAATCACTAAGAAAGAAGAAAATGCCAATAAAAAACCAAAGACATTGCTATGTAAGACTTTGAGAAACATTGATCATGTCCAATATGTAAAGACCAATTTGTAGAAGCACTCATATTAATAATTAATGTTCTTAGGAATCATAAAAATAAGAAAATGTGGCAACATGTAAGAGAAAAAAGGCATTGGACATTGTTACAAGAGGCATTAGTTGGTTTATAATAAATAATGAAGGAAAAGAAAACTAGTACAAAAGTAGTACCGCATAATAAAAAAATGATACAAGCATTAGGCACAGACAACATAAACGGGTGCCTACGTGAGTGAGGCAAACATGGGGTGAGGTGAGCCCTACTTCATCACCCAGGGAAGCAAGGCGATCACATTTGATAGCATAGTTTTGTATAACTTTAGGTTTCAAAATTTACTACATTCATTGTACATATTATGTTGTACGTTTAGGTGTTTATGTCATTCCATTGTCCTTGAGTTGCAATTGCAAAACCTTATTTCAAGATCCTTAGGGACCCAAAAAGAAAAACATGTAAACATGCAGAGTAGTTGATTATTTGCATATCGACATAGATTCTTCAAAATCAAAATGTTGACACCCAGCACAGTACTTGTGGAAGGACCATTGTGTACAGACAAATATACGGAACATAGAAACAGCATTAAGACAAAACAATAACAGAAAAGAAATTACTTTGAGCCCATAAGCCTGTCAGAATCCCTTTTTCTCTTTGAGCATGCCTTTCCACCCAATGGAGTTTCTGGACAAACTGCTTTTATGGGCTGATCCCCTGAATCCTCTTCATCTTCACTCTGATAGCCACCAGACTCTCTTTCAAATTCTTCAGCTACTATGGTACTGTCGCAGAGACGTAGGGGTTGCTTGTCTACAATCTCTGAATCTCCAATTCGATTTGCATCGTGACAGAACTTGATCGCCTCCATCAGGGCACCACCTCTCTTTCTTGCCCTGAGACTAAAGGTAAGTTCAAGTGTAACAAAAGAATTTCACAACACACACAGATGTTTTTACCGCAGGAAAGTCCATACTCAAGCCATAGGGGAAACAATAACAGACACAAGATATAAGAACAAAAAGAGCAACCTTAAGATATCCTTATCCCTGAAGATGTCTGTCGACTCAAATGGAGGCAGAACAAATCGATCCATCTGCAAGATATGAGAGAAACGTGGGAGAGAGGGACATTGATCAGACCAACCAAAACAGACACTCCAAACTCGTAGTACACGATGAAAAGAACTTGAGCAGTTTCATGGGTGGTCGTGTTTACAAACTAACGACGCTCGAGTCTGGAATGCATGGGATAGATGCACACAAAGAATCAAAGATATGCATAGGCAAAGATAGGCTTCGGGGGGAGAGAGAGAGAGAGAGAGAAGTATAGAGCAAAATGGAGAAGAAAAAGGACCAGAGAAGATGGGGGAGGGCGGCTCACAGAGAGGATGAGGCCGCTGGGGCAGGAGTCCTGGAGACCGAAGCTGTGGACGATGTGAGAGGCGAGAGCGGCGACCGTGTCCAGCTCGGGGCGGAGGAGCACCCAGCTCTGCTTGAGGCCCTCCCTCCTCAAGGGCTTGCTCAGGACATGCCGGTCCTCGAAGGCCACGCGGATCCTCACGGGCTCCATCACCATTGCCGCGCCGGAGGACGACGACCGCCCAACACCTTGGGCTTCCATGCTCCCGCTCACGGGACCTAAAACCTCGCGGTCGCGGAGGTTTTAATGTAATGTACCCCTCTCTCTCTCTCTCGTGCAATTATCCTTCCTCTCCACTCCCCCTCTTTCTCTCTCTCTCTCGCTTCGCTCGCCCTTTTTCTCTGTTTGGGAGCCTCTGTTTTTCGCCCAATTTGAATTCGGTGCAGCAAAAATACATCTTATGCGCATTAACCCTAATTCTTCTGGACTCCTCTCTTCTTAGAAATATAGCCCCCTGATCATTAACACTGTAGTGAAAAAGGATGTGTAAATATTCATGTAATATTATGCTTCAATAATCCCCTAGATTAACAATCTTATGAAAGATGCACATATTCGGGAGATATGCTTCGTACCGATATCAGAACAAATATAAAAGCAACATGCCATAATTTTGCCCTTCTCCATCCATGGTTACAAAATTGGCAAAGAGGCAGCGTGGAGACCGTCAACAGAGCTGGATAGATTCGGATCCTTGTCCGCTTAACATAGATTTCCCAACGTTGAGGTCTCAAGTCTTTAAAACTGACACTCACACCGTAAATTTAAGTTACACGATGAAATGGAATGTTTGGCAATCATAAAAGTTATTATATTATCATATTTATCATATTAGCAAACTTTGAACGGTAAAAACATCTATGTTATAACGTTAAAATAGAATTTCTATTTTTTCGTCAAAAGTAAAATCAAGACACGTAGTAATAGGAGAATCTCATTCTCTCTCTGTCTCTCTCATTAAGAAGAATTCTTACTTTTCTGTCAAAAATAAAATATATTTATTTAAATCTTACTGTGTATCGTACGAGCATAAAGCTAATTATCTTTTATTGGTGAGTTATCACTATTTCTAAGGCTAATTAATGGCACCACACGCAAGCTCAGACGAGCCCTCGTTCAAAGTCCCGTGCCGGGGTGGGGAGTGGGGGACGGCGTGCGTCTTTTATTAAGTGGTAAGTTACTTTTTCTTCTTTAGGGATTAAGACAGTAAGCATGATTAACTATAATTATGAGGTCCAAATCTTAATGCTTTAGATTTAATACACTAATTAAGAGTTATCAAACACCACCTTACGTTGTGCTTAATAAAATCGTGAGCTTGAGTATGAAATCTAAGATTCACAACTTAAATCTAAACAAGTTGTAGAGAAGTTATGAATGTTGAATGGAATAGATCATTTGGTAATTACAAAGATGACGTCTAGGTAGATGACATGTTTAGTACACCTTCTTACTTGATGATAATAGTTTAACAAATCAACCATTTTCATCTTATTTAACAATTTAAAATGTAACTAACAAAAAATATATATATACCCTTATGACCTACCATATTCTATCGACTTCTAATAATTGCCCGTTTGTGGATAATTAAGAGCTAGAGTTGCACATTTGATCAAACACCTCTTAATAGACATGAGTAATACTTACTACACCGCTTGCGGTGTAGCACGTCTGACGTAGATTGCAACGCGCCACTGCGTTGCGCCACGAGTCACACCCCACCGGCCCTCACTGCTCACACGAATGGCGACAACCCACCATCTCGACTTACGCGAAGATGCAATGATGACAAGAGAAATGGCAAGCCTCCACTCACGTGAGACACCATGACGCCCTCTTAACTGTCGTTGCGTCTGGCCCCAGCCTCCGTCCCATCGCCTCGTCATACAAATTTTAGAGACAAAAATGCCCTTGGAGGGGCGATGGGCAGGACGAGTATTTTCTCCACTTTTTTTTTGAAACCATTCATATTCTCCTTCCAAAGCAGCGATAGCGTCTCCCCATCGCCTCCCAGAGCATCCCCAACATCACCATCGCCTCCCAAAGCAGTGCCAACAATGCCACCGTCTCCCCATCATCTCTCAGAGCAGGGACACCATCGCCATCTTCTCTCCTCGTCTCTCGTACTCTCCTAGATCAGCGTCACCATCTCGCGCCGTCTCCCAAAGCTATGGAGGTGCCGGCCAAAATGACCAAGAAGAGGCGAACTCATCGTGCAATCTCAAAAAGACTCATATCACCCATGAGTGGAGCACAGGCATCTATTGAGAGAGAACCAAAAGCTTTTACTAAGAGAGAGCCAGAGGCCCCTACCGAGATAGAGCCAGAGGCATCTACTGGGAGAGAGTTAGAGAAAGGGCGGGAGCAATAGCTGCATTTGGTCCAAGATTTTCACTTTCTTCTCCCACCTCCTCCACAAGATCACTTCCTCTACTTCTTCCACTTATTCTTCTTCTTCTTCTTCTTCTCCTTCTATCCTTGAAATGTTAAAACAACACAATTGAAGTGAAAATCTGGCTAAAGAAAATGAATATTGTGTCCTTGGAAGGGATAGTATTGGATAATTAGTGACAATATCAGATAAGAAGTTATAAGAAGTGTTATTCTACCTCTATCGAAGAAGAAGAAGTGATCATTATGACATGATATCAATTTTTGTCCCATTTTATCCTTCTAATGTCAAAATAGTCACTTCTTGCGCATGATTATCACTCCTCCCCCATTTTATCCCTTCCAATGTCACAATGATGACTTCTTGTGCAGGATTATTCATTTGAGTCAACATGGATTCTCACTTCTTCCCCGTTTTATCCCTTCCAATAACACAATATTCACTTCCTGCACATAATTATTAGTTCTTGTATAATTTTATCCCTTCCAATGACAAACTAGTCACTTATTGCGCAGGGTTATCACTTTATCCCTCATTTCATCCCTTCCAATTAAATGATCACTTCCTGTACATAATTATCAATTCTTGTCCTAGACTCTCACTTCCTCCCCCACTTTATCCATCCCAATGACACAATAATCACTTTTTGCATAACGTTATCAATTCCAGCACTTGATTATCACTTCCTCCCCCATTTTATCCCTGCCAATAACTCAATAATCACTTCCTCGCAGGATTATGAATTTTTGTGCATTATTATTAGTTCCTCCCCGATTTTATCCCTTCCAATGACACAATGAGCACTTCTTGCGCAAGATTGTCAATTCTTGTCATTAATTATCATATCCTCTCCATTATATCTCTTCGAATTAGAAAATAGTCACTTCTTATGCAAGATTATCAATTCTTCCTATATATCAATCCCTTCAAGTGACAAAATAATCACTTCTTGTGTAGGATTATCAATTCTTGTCTTGGATTTGATCATTTCATGCTGGATATACTAAGATATTGTTGGATTCTCGGGTTTCTCCGGATCTCCCGCACAGCGCAAACAAAAAATAAAACGGAGATCCGATTCTCGTTTCGAAAAATACTAAAACTTCGATAATCAGATTATCGGATCTCACCGTGTGCAGATTCGAATCCGCAACCGTTCGGTTCCGTCGGTGCAACACCGCAAGCCGCGCAAGCGCCCGGCCTCTAGCGGAGTCCACGCGATCCTCCTCACGACGGATATCCTCACGTTCCTCATTCTTCGCAGCCACGAGACTTCCGTCGATCGCCACAACGTTCGCCGCAACGCGCGGACGATTTCCCGTCGAACGGGAGTCGGAGAAGCGGCAAAGCAGATCCGGGAATCCGGATATGTCTGGGACGCCAGAGAGAGAGAAACAGAGGAGGGGGCAGCTAGGGTTAGCAGCAGCTTGGCTTGCTCAGCCCGTTCGCTATATTTTATACTAACCGCGCGATTTTTCATAAAAACTCCCGGTATATATAAAACCCACTTATTTATCCATCGCCTTGAGAATCATTTGCATGTGACCCTCTAGGTCCAATTACCAGTCCGGTTAATAGCCCAATAAGCCCAGTAACTCCTTACTGGGTTTATTAATCAATTAATAACTCTTTATTAATTGATTAATCAATCGAATTGATGTCACACATTGAATTCGACCGGGCCTCCGATCACGTTGGGTGCCAAGTAATACCGCGAGAACCTGGAAGGTATCGGGGTTAAGCAACCCACTCTTGGAACCTTTCCGCCGATAGTTACCGTGTGGATATAATCCTTCATTCGTACAATGCTCTCGAGTCAACTCAGGGTATGGCGTGCTGTCAAACCCTAACCGGTCGACTCACTTGGATTGGATGCCGCTGATGAATATTGAAAAACTTGAATATCGGAAAATTCCTTTCCCGATATTATCGTCCGCCCTGGCCAGGGATTTTCGCGCATCCTTCCTAGAGCATTTTCTCTCTAAGTACCAAGAGCGAATGATTCCTTATTGACACACAATTCCCTTCGATGATATTCCGCTGTACCCAATCCTTGACTGTTTAGAATCCCGTGGTTAGAGATTCATAAACCAAGGTCAAAGCACAAAAGTCTACCGACAAGGTGTCCTTGGTGTCTCAGGTCCGAGGACCATCCACGCAACTGCGACAATAGAATCAAGCTGGTTGACAGTGAGGTACAATACCATCCAGCGATTCAGTCAGATCAGTTCAGTGAACTTATTCTCCAATGAGCACCTACAGATTCGTCTTAATGTCTCCACACAAATGACTTATGAGACCAGTCATCCTCATCATATGAGCAGGAGCAATATGTACTAGTCTAACCAGATATCCGATGTCCTTCTCGGATATCCTCCGACTATGAACGATTAAGAATATGTGTGTTTAAGTGATCAGTCTCATTAGTATGATCTCATCATAATCTGATCACCACAGCACATATTCACGGACTTCATTATGAAACGATAATTAACGCGATTTACACATAATGAATATTATGCCATTATATTAATAAATGAACGAGATTTACATAGTTAGATTGGCTTGTAGGCCACCTAAGACTAACTGATATCTATATTAATATTGACTACATTAATGAGAAAGACTTTCTTATCCCTTATGCTTAGAACTACATTATGAATACATATGTTATCCTACTATAAGAGGTAAAGAAGTACATTTAAACCAACTTCATGTTTCATGACACAATATATTGGAACATATTTTGGACTGTCCTACTTTGATAGTAAAATGAATTATGACGGGATTAGTTATTTTGAATTACTTATTCTAAAATAAAGAGTGTTTCACTTTAATAGTTGAGTGAAATCCAAAACGAAACGTCTTACTATTTACCTCGATCTAGGTTAAGATATTATATCTATTACGACAACCAAGGACCTTTTCATTAATCAGAAGATGAAAGATGAGTTATTCCTAGTGGTGAAGCTACGTATATTTCTTATTGCATAAATATCAAAATTAACAAAGAAATAATAAAAATACATATTATTAGCAGTTATTGGCAGTAATGTCCAAAAAAAGTAAAAAAACAAATAAACACCAGTTATGAACTAGTCATTTCATAACCGTATTTGGAAATAACATGAAGTGTAAGGGCCCCCGTTTGGTTGAATGTGAAATGTGGTCGGTCGGGAAAGATTTTTGGGACGTAACCGTAAATGGAAGTAAGATTAAAAAGAGTGTCTAAATAATCAGGCTTCCTAATTGAATGGGACGGAAGAACTAGTCACTACAAAAACAGTAACACCTTCTCATGTGGTCCTGTTGATGTAAAAATTGTTAGTATTAGGTGGTCTGAAAGCCGATCTGATACTATGTACTAATTCAGTTTATTAATAAATAACGTTAATTCATTGTGTGTAATCAGTTCGATCTATGTTTATCGTATCACGATGAGGTCCATGAACATGTGCAACAATCTTCGGATTATGATGAGATCATAATTACGGGACCGAAGACTTATAAACACATATTCTTAATTGTTCCTAGTCGGAGGATGTTTGAGATGGACATCAAACATCCGGATAGACTAGTACAGGTATCTTTAGTTCATATGATGAGGGTGACTGATCCTATAAGTCACTTGTATGGAGACACTATACTGGACCTGTAGGTGCTCATTGAGGAATAGTTCACTGAATTGATCCGACAAAGAATCGCTGGATGGTATATACCTCACTGTTAACCAACTCGATTCTTTTGTCTCGATTGCGTAGATGATCCTTGGACATGAGACACCAAAGATACCTTGTTGGTACGTCTCTGAGCTTTGACTTTGACTAACGAATCCCTAGCCATGGGTTACTAATAAGTCAAATGATCAGGTTCAGAGAAATGCCATCGAAGGTAATTGTGTGTTCAATATGGGATCATCCGCTCTCAATATTATGAGAGAGAATGTTCCAGAAATGATGCGCTTAAATCCCTGGCCAGGGCGGACACTGTATCAGGTAAAGAGTTATCCGATGTAGAATAGCGGCATCTGATTCAAGTGAATCGACCAGCTAGGGTTTAACAGTAAACCATACTCTAGGTCGATTCAAGAACATTGCATGGATGAAGGATTATATCCGCGCGCTAACCGATGACGGAAAGGTTCCAATAGGGAGTTGCGATAACCCCAATGCCATCCAGGATCACGCGATGTTGCTTGGCATCCAACGTAATCGGAAGCTCGTCCGAATTTACTGTGGGACATTAAATTCGGCTGATTAATTAATATAAGGATATTAATTAATTCAGTGGGTCCGTAAAGAGTTACCAGGCATAATGGGCTATTAACTGGACTGGTATTTGGGCCTAGAGAGTCACACGCAAAAGGTTTTTAAGTCGATGGATAATCCGACAAGATTTCAGATAAGTCTGGGTTTTTATGAAAAACCGCAAACATGCTTAATATAAAAGAACGAACACTAGTCGGGGGGCAACAACCCTAACCTAGCCACCGCACTTTCTCTCTCTCTCTCTCTCTCTCTCTCTCTCTCTCTCTCTCTCCTAGGTGCACGACACGAGGCCAGCCATCTAGAGGCTCCACTTCGGCTCCCGATTGCTCCGCCTTCTGTCCGACAGGAGTTTCTGAATCCACATGTCGCAGTAGATTATGCGTAGCCAGACGGGATCCACGAACGCCGCATCGAGCGAGGAGGCGAGGACGATCCATCGCGAGGAGAACCGCGTGGATACCGCTAGAGGTCTGGCATATGCACGGCTTGCGGCATCGCTCCGACGAAACCGGAAAACGGACGCGGATTCGAATCCGCGCATGGTAAATCTGATTTACTTCATTTTAGTTTAGTTGATCGAAATAGGACGGATCCGATCCCAAATATTTTATTTCCGCTACGTTTTTCGGTCTGATCTCGACATAGCGATCCCAACAAAAATTACTGATACGGAGATCTACCTCAGCTTGGCCTTTTGCACTAGCATCACCTGAGCTGTGATTTCTTTTTTAGGAGTTGTTCGATGTGTCGTAATCAATCACTACTTATATTTGGATTGTTGTAAATTATTTTATATTATCACTACTTAATTGTCATAGTCAGTTCTACACCACTTGGCGGTGTTTTCATTTTAAAAGAATTTAAAATTTTTTAGGTAGCCCCTAAATCGACGTACATGACCGCACAATCAAACCTTCGACGTACATGACCGTGCAATCAGGTCTCCAATTGTGTGACATTAAAAACAATCTAAAAAATCCAAAGAAATAGTAAAAATTAAAAAAAAAAATTTGGGGTTGACTTTTGATGTTTTAGATTTTTAAGATTGTCCGATCAAAGATCGGATTATACAATCAAATAAGACATATGAGGAGGCATCTAATTTCTTTTTAAAGAACATTTTTAATAAAAATACTCTCAGACAATTTACTAGTAGTGCAACAAGTTTTACTCTTTTCATAAAATGCTTCTTGCACAACATCTTTACATAAGAGTAACACACGGGTCTAGCATCGAATGGTAAAAAAATTCAAAGATTAGATGATTATTTTTTTAAAAAAAAATATACTATCTGCTACGATAACCATCCAATTAAATCCGATGGGATGGTTGCACAACTGTGTGCCGTGCAATAAGCATTACTCTTTACATGGAAAGAAATGCTTGCTGCATTACTCGCCTGCGTGCAAGAAACACATCCACATCTGGAAAGTTCGGGTCGGATGTAGCCGAAGCTATCACGGTCGGATTCCGAGATTAGAATCCAAGATAGTAATCAGATCGAAGAAGAAGGCCGACAGGGATCCATACTGAGACGTGGGCGGAGTACGCGACCGAGGCTCCGAGGCCAAGAGGTATGCGGACGAAGACTTGCCGAGGGCGAAGCCGAGACTCCGTTGGCCGAAGGGGACCTAGCTGACGAAGAGCGAGGCCGAGACCTCTAGAAGAAGAAAACTGAGACCGGTGGCCGAAGTCGACCCGAACGAAGAGGTCGGCGAAGATTCGAACCGAGGCCCCCTGCAAGAAGAAGGACCAGTCAGTGAGGGTCCCGGGCTTCGGCCCAAGAGAACCCCCTCCGATGGCTAAATTAGCTTCTCAAGAAGATTTGATTCAGAAGGGAAGGAAGAAGAAGCTTAAATGCTTTGGACTATAGTCCTTGGTCATTCGACATACCTTTTGTAATAAATAGCCTTCTATTTATAATGGAGGGTAGAGGTTACTTGGTTGTTGCAGCCGATATAGGACTATGTTTTAGGTTACTGATAAACCGCCGTAGTGCCTAACAACCCACCGGAGTGGGCCGGATACGACTACTGGGCCGAGGGCCGCTGTTGGGCCGAATGCCGCTAGTGGGCTGAAGGCCGCTTGCTGGGCTGAGGGCCGCTTGTGGGTCGCTGTTGCTGGGCCGCTATTGGGCCGAAGGGAATTGGGCTGAAGGCCGCTTGCTGGGCCAAGGGCCGCTTGTGGGTCGCTGTTGCTGGGCCGCTATTGGGCCGAAGACAATTGGGCTGAAGGGCGCTTGCTGGGCCGAGGGCCGCTAGTGGGCCGAGGGCCACTTGTGGGCCGCTGGCTGTTGGGTTGCTAATGGGCCGAATCGGATTCTGCCCCATCACATGGCCCCTACTCTTGTCGTTCTCAATTTCATGAAACACCGAGAGTAAAGTCCGAAGCCCCTATGGAAAAAATAAGATCTGAAGTGAACCTTGTCTGAAACTGCTCACTCCTGTTTCGAAAACTGGGAGACAAGGCTTCGCTTCAAGTCGGCCGAGGGTTGGCGACAAACAGCCTCGTCTCAGGCCGAGACCCTGTCGTAGATGCTTTCATCTCATGCCGAGACTTGGTGACGAATACCTTCGTCCCCAGTTGTGAAAGGGCGAGGCTTCCATAACACTTTGGAATGCTAAGCAAGGGCAGGAAAGACCTTGAATCTCCCGCCTTCACGGTCGTGTCATAAAAAACACAGGACACGTGTTTAACATCCGGCAGGACTACCGAAAGCATAAAAAGATCTCAGCCGTTAACAGCGATCACTTGGATCGCGGTCGCTTTGGCTCTCTACCCGAGACTTGACCTGGATCACCGCCTCTCCGGCCCCCGGAACGAGGATCGGGACACGTGGCGAGCATCCGGACGAAGAGCCGAAGGGTTAGGCCGCATCCGGCCATTGATCGCCTCTTCTTGATCCGGCAGCCCGCTCGTCATCATGGCGAAGGACGGGACACGCGTCGAACATCCGAGCGAGGCGGAGCTGAGGGGTGGGAGGATCTCGGTCGTCGATTCATTAGCCGACCCCCTCAGGCCCTCCTATAAATACCAGCCTCCTTTGCCTTATCATTGTTCCTTCGCATTTTCTCTCTTCCTCTCCGCGCCAGAGCGTTCCCGCGAGTAGCTCCACGAGCGTCTTTTCTTCTCCGGCCGCGAGTGTTCCATCAAGGTCGTCCGGGGACGTCTTGTCCATCGCCGGGGAGTTCTTTGTCGCTGGGGAGTCCTTAGTATGAGGGTAAGCCTCAACTCCAGCCTTCTCTTTTTTTTTATTCATGTCCAGTAGGTCTTCTTCGGCCGAAAGCAACTTTTCGGCCGAAAGCAGCTCGTCGTGCTCCTCGTCTAGACCTACTCCCCAGTCTTCTCTGTCATCTCCTTTTTCTTCGAACTCTTTCCTTTCCGTTATGGCGGACAAGGCGGAACCTGTACCGGTTGCTGCTGAGCCTACCACTACGGGTCGTCGTCAGGCCGAGACGGTCTCGGACGTAGCTAGTGCTCTTGATGTCGATGGAATCAAGACCATAACTAACTACTATCTAATTCCCTCTTGGATGATTCCCATCTGACCCGGGAGGCGTACAAGAGCCAACACCGTTCGGCCGGGCTGCTTCTCGATCTATGAGCACAGCTTCCGGGCGGGTTTTCGCCTTCCCCTTCATCCTTTTGTTGTAAACCTCTTGAGCTTTTACGAATTGGCCCCGTCTCAATTCTTCCCGAATTCCTGGCGGACGGTCTACGCTTTTTTAGCCCTTAACTCCATTCTTAATTTTAACCCCTCTGTAAATATCTTCCGCTACCTCTTAAAGATCAAACCTCAGGAGAGGTCCTCTTGGTTCTGCTTCGTCTCCCGCTTCGGCCGGGGGATCTTCTCCGGGAAGCCCTCGTCCATTCATCATTGGAAGGAGGACTTCTTTTTCATTTCTCTGCCGGAGGAGGATAAGGGTGTTTGGCCCTTTCCTACCAAATGGGGGCCCTTGGCCGAGGGCATTTCCGATTGCCCAACCCTCAGCTCCGAACAGCTTGCGGATGCCCACCTCTTCGAGGACGACGCTCCATACAACATTACGGAGCTTCTCGAGGACGAGGACAAGCTCATAGCGATGGGAGCCTGGCCGGACCCGTCGCACTCTCTTGCCCGAGCCTTTCCCTACCTTCCTCTCGAAGATGCCCCGAGAGAGGCCGAGGCGAGGGCTACCGCGACCAGGGCTCCGGCCGAAGCCCGTCTGTCCGAAGAGGGCGTCGAAGCTATGGCCGGGGGTAAGTCGGCTTTGGGTCAAAAATTACGGTTGAGCTTTTGCTAACTCTTCTTCTTTTCTGCTTTCAAAAATGTCTGGCCTCCGGGGCCTTATGAGCCGGATCTCTAAGCAATCTGCACTGTCCCGACTGTCTAAACCTTGGCCTGCGGAAGGGAGGATGGCCGGAGGAGTTCCAGCCTCAAGCACTCAACCGACTAGGCAGACAGCGGCTTCCGCCGAAGGCTGCGCGGCTGCCGCCGCTCTCGAGAGGGAGCGATGGAAGGGGAAGGAGGTTGCCGGGGGGAGTGGGCGGCCCAAGAAATGGAGGCGCCTCGACGAGAGGGAATCCGCCCCGGCGACCAAGAGGCCGGTGTCGGGAAGGGACGCTCCACTCTCGTCGCCTCCCCAGTCGCAGAGGGGCGATTCCCCTTTAGCTACCGGCGCCGCCGCGGAAACGTTGTCCTATCCCTTCGGGGTGGCCGGGACCCATATGTCCCGGGAGTATGGGCACGAGCCTGTTAGTTTAGGTGGCCTACAAGCCAATCTGACTATGTAAATCTCGTTCGTTTATTAATATAATGGCATAATATTCATTATGTATAAATCGCATTAATTCTCGTTTCATAATGAAGTCCGTGAATATGCGCTATAGTGATCAGATTATGATGAGATCATACTAATGAGACTGATCACTTAAACACATATTCTTAATCGTTCCTAGTCGGAGGATATCCGAGAAGGACATCGGATATCCGGTTAGACTAGTACAGATTGCTCCTACTCATATGATGAGGATGACTGGTCTCATAAGTCATTTGTGTGGAGACACTAAGGCGAATCTGTAGGTGCTCATTGGAGAATGAGTTCACTGAACTGATCCGACTGAATCGCTGGATGGTATTGTACCTCACTGTCAACCAGCTTGATTCTATTGTCGCAGTTGCGTGGATGGTCCTCGGACCTGAGACACCAAGGACACCTTGGCGGTGGACTTCTGTACTTTGACCTTGGTCTACGAATCTCTAGACACGGGATTCTAATACGCCAAGGATTGGGTGCAGCGGAATACCGTCGAAGGGAATTGTGTGTCAATAAGGAATCATTCGCTCTCGGTACTTAGAGAGAGAATGGTCTGGGAAGGATGCGCGGAAGTCCCTGGCCAGGGCGGACGATAATATAGGGAAAGGAGTTTTCCGATATTCATCAGCGGCATCCAATCCAAGTGAGTCGACCGGTTAGGGTTTGACAGCTCGCCATACCCTGAGTTGACTCGAGAGCATTGTACGAATGAAGGATTATATCCACGCGGTAACTGTCGACGGAAAGGTTCCAAGAGTGGGTTACTTAACCCCAAATACCTTCCGGGTTCACGCGGTGTTGCTTGGCACCCAACGTGATCGGAGGCCCGGTCGAATTTGATGTGCGACATCAATTCGATTGATTAATTGATTAATAAAGGGTTATTAATTAATTAATAAAGCCAGTGAGGAGTCACTGGGCTTACTGGGCCATTAACTGGACTGGTACTTGGGCCTAGAGGGTCACACGCAAATGATTCTCAAGGCGATGGATAAATAAGTGGGTTTTATACAAACCGGGGGTTTTTATGAAAAACCGCGCGGTTAGTATAAAACATAGCAAACGGGCTGAGCAGGCCAAGCTGCTGCTAACCCTGGCCGCCCCTCCTCAGTTTCTGTCTTCCTCTGGAGTCCAGGCAGATCCAGATCTGCCCCGCCGCTTCTCCGAATCCCGTTCGACGGGAAATCGTCCGCGCACTGCGGCGATCATTGCGGCGACCAGTGGAGGCTTCGCGGGCTGCGAAGAACGACGAACTCGAGGATATCCGTCGCGGGGAGGATCGCGTGGACTTCGCTAGAGGCCGGGCGCTTGCGCGGCTTGCGGTGTTACACGGACGGAACCAAACGGATGCGGATTCGAATCCGCACACGGTGAGAACTTCGATAATCCGATTATCGTACTTTAGTTCTTCGAAACAGGAAACAGATCGCTGTAAAATTTTATTTTCCGCTGCGTGAGCGATCCGGAGAAACCGAGAAAACCCAACAGTGGTATCAGAGCCAGGTTCCACTGTTTCTCGTCCCGTTTCGGTTTCCGAAATTAATTTTTCTTGAGTTATTCCATGCGTTTAATCCGATTAAAATGACGGAATCGTGTTCATAAGATGAACATAAATAATTTGGTGGTTTTCAGAGTTCTTCATGAGATGATGAACCGGGGTACTTCGGCGGCTTCGTACGTGCTTCCCAAGTGTTGGGATGGCAGCCTGGATGCACGGATCTCTAGGTGATAGTCACCACTACAGATCCGACATATTTTTCGGCACCGGAGTGGCCTTGAAGAGCTGCAAATACGAAGCCCTAATTCGGAATTTACGCTGTAAAACCAGTTTTTTTTGGGTTTTTGGGCTTAGATTGCACCCTATCCGGGGGGTCACCGGCGGCCCTGCCGGCGCCGGGCACGTCGCCGGCGCCGGGGGCATGGCCGGCCGGGGCCGGGCGACGCCGGAGGCCGGCCGGCGGCGGCGCCGGATCCCCCCCTTCCACCTGCAGCTAGGGTTAGCATCTTGAAGCTGTCGGGTGGAAGGAGACCTGGCGGGCCGCCCAGCCCGAGCCCGGTTGGACCGGGCCGGCTCGGTTGGACCGAGCCCTTCACCAGCTAAGTGAGCTGGTGCCACCCTGGCTCAGCCTGGGATGGTCCTGGTTCGGACCCAGGCCGAGCCCCTGGCTCGAGCCAGTGGGGCAAGTTGCCTGTTGGGCTGAGCCCATTTCACCATTACCATTTTTTTTAAAAACCCCAATTTCCAATTAAATTGAAATTGGATCTTAAATTTAAAGTTCAAAATTGTTTTGGAACTTAAATTTATTATTTTATTTATCTAATTGGTCTTATTAATGATTTTGAATCATTATCAAAATATTAACAATTAGATTGATTAACTAAGGGTTAAATGTTAATTTAATTGTTAAATTAATAATTAACCTTAATTTAACTAATTTAAATGTTAAATTGGTTATTTATAGTTATTAATCTAATTGTTAGATTATTAACTGTTATTTCATCCAATTGTTAATTAAATATTTGAGTTAGTTGTTAATTTAATTGTTAAATAAATAATTAACTTAAATGACTAATTTAAGTGTTAAATTAGTAGTCTTTAATAATTGTTGTTAGTTATTGATTTAAGGGTTAAATTAATGATTAACTTTAATCTTATAATCTAATTGTTAGATTATAATTATTAATTAATTAGTGTTAATTAATAATTTAAGTGTTAAATTACTAATTAACATTAATTAACTAATCTAAGAGTTAGATTAGTAGTTAATTGATAATTAGAGTTAATTAATAATTTAAGTGTTAAATTTTTAATTAACTTTGGTGGATTAATCTAAGAGTTAGATTAATCTTTAAATAGTCTAATTGTTAGATTATTAATGGGGTTTATTCTAAGTGTTAGATCATTAGAATTGTTCTAATTTGCATGGAATAATCTGGAATTATTAATTCGGAGTGTGTACGCATGTGATGTGTATTTATTGCATTTAAATTTGATTTAATTGCATGTAAAGATAATAAATGAGTTTTCGAAATTCAAATGCCAATTTTGATTGGATCCCAGATTTTTGAAAGCCAAAATTTATTTATTTTGAAAAAACTCATTTGTTTTAGCCATGTGATGCGCTGAATCATGTGTGGAATGTTTAAAACACACCGTGGTCATGGATATGCACTTAATTTATTGTTCATGTGATGAATGGATTGTGTGGATCGTGGATGTATGATGTTTATTAATTGTTAATAAATAGAGGTCTGCGCACCTCTCTCTCTCATACTCCAATGTATTTCTACCTCCCTCTCTCTCTTGTACTCGCCATAAGGCCTTCTTCAATTTACTTGTTAATTCTAGAATTAATGTAATATGATCGAGGCAACCGAGGAAGGAGCGAGGACGATCCACAACTGCAACCAGGAAGGCGTACAGATGGAGATCTCTTGCCTATGTGATTGCAGGGTATCTAATGTAATTGTTATAATTAGATTGTGTGTGCGTTTGACTGTTGGCTCCAGTCAAACCCACTGTGCTATCCATGACCACACTAATGACATGTATGAGATGCATTGTTGTTCTTTTGATTATGAATCAAAGCAGGTTATAGTATTTAGTAAATATATACGATATATTTATATACTATCACCTAGGAGAGACCAAGATAAAAGTTATTTAAATACCCTCAGATAAACTCTAAGCCGTAACGCGAGTAGTTGAGAACTTACCGCATGGTCCACCATCGTTATAGTCATAGGATTCGAATCACTTTAGGCAGGTTTGTTGTGCTATCCACAAGGCCTGCGTAATTGGGAGGAGAAACTGTGGCTATGGCATTAGATGACTATAGATCGGGGTAGAGGAACCATGTAGCTTTGTTGTGCTATCCACAAGGGCTGCATGCAAATCTATGCTCGTCGCGTAATGATGGTTAGCTTAGACCAGGATTAATGGTTTGTTGTGCTATCCACAAGGCCATTAAATCTCTGGGGACCGAAGCTATGATCAGATATTGCAAGGAGTTGCAAGTCCCATGAGTTGGGTGCTCTCTTATTGTATTACAGTTTGTTGTGCTATCCCCAAGGCTGTAGTGCAAGTCATTGAGATTCTGATCCCCACTAGGAGACTGTCGGCGTCTCCCGTTCTGTATAACTGAGGGTTATACAGTCCGTCGAAAATTAGTGGGAGTTAAACTTAAACAAAAGACCATTTCCTGTTTTAAACTTTAATAATTGAACATCTGCTAAATAGATTTTACTTATCTCCTGTAGGGAATTATGTCATCGAATAACCCACTCCGTGGCATACTTGATGCCCTTTTGACTTACCTAATCTACTCGGATTGGTTCAGAAACCTGAAGAATGTCTTCAGATCTGAGCACATTGACTTTGTCCCTGGAGCTGATCCTCCTGCTGAATCGACATTGGATGTCCCTGAAGCCGAGATGATAGCTAACGATAAAAGATCGAAGGACAAAGGCGAAAGAGTAGTGAAGGGTGACTGCTTCTACTATAAGCAGTATGGTAACTGGAAGAGGAACTACAAGGAATTCCTTGATAATAAAGCTCATGGAAGATTGAAGCTGTGTGAAGCTTCAGATATCTATATGATAGATATCAACTTGTCAGTTAGAGATTCCACATCTTGGGTATTAGATACCGGATGTGCCTCTCATATCTGCCATGATGTGCAGATGCTGACAAGTAAGCGCAAGCTGAGACAAGGTGAGGGGGAATTGTGGCTAGGAAACGGCGCAAAAGTTGCGGCGATTGCTGTTGGGACAGCAAACCTCAGGCTTCCATCGGGAGACACCTTACTATTGGAAGATTGTTATTATGTTCATAGCATGATAAAGAACATCATATCAATATCTTGTTTGGACAAGATAGGATATAGGTTGACAATTGAGAATAGAAGTTGTTCGATTTATTATGGTAATAAATCAATAGCTTCGGCATCTTTAGTCAACGGTCTATATCTATTAGATGTTTCTCATTACAATCTTCAGATTGATAATGCTCTTAAGAAGAGCAAGAATTGTGTGAACCAGGCCTACATGTGGCATTGTAGACTTGGGCACATTGGCGAAAGCAGGTTGCAAAAGTTGCACAAGCATGGTTATTTAACAGCATTCGATTATGAATCGTTTGCAACATGCGAATCCTGCCTTATGGGAAAGATGACAAAATCTCCATTTAGTGGACATGGAGAACGTGCCAAGGACATTTTGGAACTAATACATTCGGATGTATGTGGTCCAATGTCCACCCAAGCCAAAGGTGGCTTTTCTTACTTCATCACGTTCACCGATGACTTCTCAAGATTCGGCTATGTGTACTTAATGAAGTACAAGTCGGAAGCATTTGAGAAGTTCAAGGAGTTCAAGAATGAAGTGGAGAAGCAGTTAGGAAAGAGTATTAAAGCTCTTCGATCAGATCGAGGAGGAGAATACTTGAGTACTAATTTCACACAATTGTTAAAGGATAATGGTATCCTTTCTCAGCTGACCCCTCCATATACACCACAGATGAATGGTGTATCAGAAAGGAGGAACCGCACCTTGTTGGACATGGTGCGATCCATGATGAGCTTTTCGGGATTACCAGTGTCCTTCTGGGGGTATGCTCTAGAGTCAGCAGCATACCTACTGAACAGAGTACCCAGCAAGTCTGTGGCCTCTACTCCATATGAGATATGGAAAGGCAGGAAACCAGAATTTAAACATGTTAAAGTCTGGGGTTGTCCTGCTCATGTAAAGAGGCATGATCCAAACAAGCTGGAATCACGAACTGATAAATGTAGGTTTGTGGGATATCCAAAGGAAACCTTTGGATACTATTTTTACCATCCTCATGAACAATAGGTGTTTGTCGCCAGGAAAGCTGTCTTCTTGGAAGATGAATACCTTCTCCAGGAGGACAGTGGGAGTAAAATAGTACTGGAAGAGGTTCCAGATCCCCAAACAGCTGCATTATCATCAGATGAGATATCAGTTCCTGAATCTGTTCAGGTACACACAGATGAGCCTCGTAGATCTGGTAGAGTACCTAGACTACCCGAACGATATGTGGGACATATCGCTGAAGGTGAGTCTAAGGTACAATATAATGAGGATGATGATCCTAAAACCTACCAGGAGGCCATAGAAGGCCCAGAAGCTGGGAAATGGCGAGAAGCCATGAACTCAGAAATCCAGTCCATGTACACCAACCAAGTTTGGAACTTGGAGGACTTGCCCGAGGGTATTGTACCCATCGGTTGCAAGTGGATCTTTAAGAGAAAGATCGGTGCTGATGGACGGGTCGACACTTATAAGGCAAGGTTGGTGGCAAAGGGATATCGTCAAAGGCAAGGAATTGACTATGACGAGACTTTCTCACCAGTTGCCATGATAAAGTCGATCAGAGTTCTGCTCGCCGTTGCTGCACATTTTGATTATGAAATCTGGCAGATGGATGTGAAGACTGCCTTCCTCAATGGTAATCTTGAGGAAGAGGTGTATATGATACAACCAGAAGGTTTCACATCCAAAGAATCTCCAGATAAAGTGTGCAAGCTTCAGAGGTCCATTTATGGACTGAAGCAGGCTTCCCGGAGCTGGAACATAAGATTTGACGAGGCTGTCAAGTCTTATAACTTCATTAAGAATGAAGATGAGCCTTGTGTGTACAAGAAGACCAGTGGGAGTGCGGTCACTTTTCTAGTTCTTTACGTAGATGACATACTACTCATTGAGAATGATGTAGCTATGATGTCATCAGTAAAGGTCTGGCTGTCGAAAAACTTCTACATGAAGGATTTGGGAGAAGCATCCTACGTATTGGGAATACGAATCTATAGAGGTAGATCAAAGAGGATGCTTGGAATGACCCAATCCTTGTACATAGATACCATAGTCAAGAGGTTTGGCATGGAAAATTCAAAGAGAGGTTTCATACCGATGAGACATGGAATTAATCTCTCAAAGGAACAATCTCCTAAGACTCCTGATGAGAGGGCATTCATGGATAGAATACCCTATGCCTCTGCCATAGGATCTATCATGTATGCCATGCTATGTACACGACCTGACGTTGCATTTGCTCTAAGTGTTACGAGCAGATTTCAGGCTGATCCAGGCGAAGAGCACTGGAAGGCAGTGAAATGCATCCTTAAGTACTTGAGAAGAACTAAGGATATGTTTCTTGTCTATGGAGGAGGTGACTTGAAACTGCGAGGCTTTACTGACTCGAGTTTCCAGTCAGATCCAGATGATAGCAAGTCAACATCAGGATTCGTGTTTACATTGAACGGAGGGGCAGTGTGCTGGAAGAGTTCCAAGCAAGTAACCACTGCAGATTCGACGACTGAAGCTGAGTACATTGCTGCAGCTGAAGCCGCCAAGGAAGCAGTGTGGTTGAAGAAATTCATCACCGACCTCGGCGTAGTTCCCAGCATCTCTGAGCCTGTTCCACTGTTGTGCGACAACAATGGAGCGATTGCGCAAGCGAAAGAGCTGCGGTCTCATCAGAAATCGAAGCATATTCTGAGGCGCTTTCACCTTATCAGAGAGATCATATCCAGAAGAGATGTAGTAGTGGAAAGAGTTCCATCCGTCGACAATGTAGCAGATCCACTGACAAAGCCGTTGGCTCAAATTGTGTTTGAGCGTCACCTAGAGTCTATGGGCTTATTGTATAAAGGTGATTGGCTTTAGTCCAAGTGGGAGATTGTTAGTTTAGGTGGCCTACAAGCCAATCTAACAATGTAAATCTCGTTCATTATTAATAAAATGACATAATATTCATTATGTGTAAATCGCGTTAATTATCGTTTCATAATGAAGTCCGTGAATATGTGCTGTGGTGATCAGATTATGATGAGATCATACTAATGAGACTGATCACTTAAACACACATATTCTTAATCGTTCATAGTCGGAGGATATCCGAGAAGGACATCGGATATCCGGTTAGACTAGTACATATTGCTCCTGCTCATATGATGAGGATGACTGGTCTCATAAGTCATTTGTGTGGAGACACTAAGGCGAATCTGTAGGTGCTCATTGGAGAATGAGTTCACTGAACTGATCCGACTGAATCGCTGAATGGTATTGTACCTCACTGTCAACCAGCTTGATTCTATTGTCGCAGTTGCGTGGATGGTCCTCGGACCTGAGACACCAAGGACACCTTGGCGGTGGACTTCTGTACTTTGACCTTGGTCTACGAATCTCTAGCCACGGGATTCTAATACGCCAAGGATTTGGTGCAGCGGAATACCGTCGAAGGGAATTGTGTGTCAATAAGGAATCATTCGCTCTCGGTACTTAGAGAGAGAATGGTCTGGGAAGGATGCGCGGAAGTCCCTGGCCAGGGCGGACGATAATATCGGGAAAGGAGTTTTCCGATATTCATCAGCGGCATCCAATCCAAGTGAGTCGACCGGTTAGGGTTTGACAGCTCGCCATACCCTGAGTTGACTCGAGAGCATTGTACGAATGAAGGATTATATCCATGCGGTAACTGTCGACGGAAAGGTTCCAAGAGTGGGTTACTTAACCCCAAATACCTTCCGGGTTCACGCGGTGTTGCTTGGCACCCAACGTGATTGGAGGCCCGATCGAATTTGATGTGCGACATCAATTCGATTGATCAATTGATTAATAAAGGGTTATTAATTAATTAATAAAGCCAGTGAGGAGTCACTGGGCTTACTGGGCCATTAACTGGACTGGTACTTGGGCCTAGAGGGTCACACGCAAATGATTCTCAAGGCGATGGATAAATAAGTGGGTTTTATACAAACCGGGGGTTTTTATGAAAAACCGCGCGGTTAGTATAAAACATAGCAAACGGGCGGAGCAGGCCAAGCTGCTGCTAACCCTGGCCGCCCCTCCTCAGTTTCTGTCTTCCTCTGGAGTCCAGGCAGATCCAGATCTGCCCCGCCGCTTCTCCGAATCCCGTTCGACGGGAAATCGTCCGCGCACTGCGGCGATCATTGCGGCGACCAGTGGAGGCTTCGCGGGCTGCGAAGAACGACGAACTCGAGGATATCCGTCGCGGGGAGGATCGCGTGGACTTCGCTAGAGGCCGGGCGCTTGCGCGGCTTGCGGTGTTACACCGACGGAACCAAACGGATGCGGATTCGAATCCGCACACGGTGAGAACTTCGATAATCCGATTATCGTACTTTAGTTCTTCGAAACGGGAAACGGATCGCTGTAAAATTTTATTTTCCGCTGCGTGAGCGATCCGGAGAAACCGAGAAAACCCAACAGGATTCGCCAAGACTTGGCTCAGACAGTTCTTCTACTAAGACCATTCGGCCTCCTCCCCCATTTTGAGTTGATGCTAGCCGAGAAAGGGCATCAGCTCGATTGTTCTCGGCCCAAGGGATTCGTATGATCTCAAAAGAAATGAATTCAGCTATGATCATGCGAGTTACCTGGAGATAAGACGCTATCAATGCGTCTCGGGTCTCGTATTCCCCGATGATTTGATTGACGATAAGCTGAGAGTCACTGAATGTTTTTATCTTCTGCACACCAAGCCTTCTAGCGGCCCGAAGACCTGATATAAGGGCTTCGTACTCGGCGGCATTATTGGTAGCCGGGAAGGAGAAGCGCAGTGCATACTCTGTGACGACCCCTTCTGGAGATGCCAAGATCCACCCGGCGCCACTGCCCGAAGAGCATGCGGATCCATCAACATATAGTTGCCATTCATCCGCCGAGGACAAAGGAGCCGAAGCGACTTCGGCTTCAGGATCTGCTCTGACTTCCGGCTGAGTGGCCGAAGATGATTCAGGAGTGGGCTCAGCAATAAAATCGGCCAAAGCTTGAGCTTTTATTGCAGTCCGAGGCCCATAAGAGATGTCGAACTCTCCCAGTTCGATCGCCCATTTAGCTAGTCTCCCGGATACTTTCGGCCGAGAGAGAACCTGCTTCAAAGGTTGATCCGTGAAGACCTTCATCGAATGTGCGAGAAAATAGGGCCGGAGCCTCCTCGCGGAAGCAATGAGGGCTAAGGCCAGCTTTTCAAGAGCCGAATACCGAAGCTCCGCTCCGTGGAGCACTCGGCTTACATAATAAACTGGCTTTTGAATACCATCTTCTTCTCAGACGAGGACAACACTGATAGCTGCTTCAGAAGCAGCAAGATAAACAAAGAATTGCTCTCCTCGGACTGGTTTAGATAAAACAGGAACGTTGGAGAGATAAGCTTTTAGCTGGTCGAAGGCCGACTGACAATCGTCTGTCCAGGAGAAATTGCTTGTCTTCTTCAACAGCTTGAAGAAGGGGAAACAAGGATCCGCCGCCCTTGACATGAAGCGGCTTAATGCAACAACTCTTCCACTTAGCCTTTGAACTTCTCGGACACTTGCCGGAGGGCGCATTTAAATAATGGCCGCAACCTTTGCGGGATTTGCCTTTACCCCTCGGCGAGTGACCATATAGCTGAGGAACTTCCCGGAGGCTACGCCAAAGGCCCATTTGGCAGGATTCAGTTTCATTTTATACCTGCGCAAGGTAAGAAATGTTTCGGCCAAATCGGCCAGATGATCCGTAGCAATGCGGCTTTTTACCAGCATGTCGTCGATGTAGACCTCCATATTTCGGCCGAGTTGTGGAGCAAACATTTTGTTGACAAGACGCTGATAAGTTGCTCCAGCATTCTTCAGGCCGAAAGGCATCCGGGTGTAGCAATATAAGCCGAGATCGTTTGTAAAGCTTGTTTTCTCTTCATCGTCTGGATGCATTCGGATTTGATGATAGTCTGAATAGGCGTCGAGGAAGCTGAGCAATTCATGGCCGGAAGTGGCGTCCACTATCTGGTCTATCCGAGGCAGCGGAAAACTGTCCATCGGACAAGCCTTGTTGAGATTAGTGAAGTCTACACACATTCGCCACTTGCCGTCCTTTTTGGGCACCATCACTATATTAGCAATCCATTCGGGGTGATGCACCTCTCGGAGATGTCCCGCGTTTAACCCTTTTTGCACTTCAGCTTGGATGGCCATCTTCCTTTCTTGATTGAAGGTGCGCCGCTTCTGCTTGACTGGAGGCAGATTCGGGTCAACGTACAGCCGATGTTCTGCCACCTCCGGGTCGACTCCGGGCATATCCGAAGGAGACTAGGCGAAGACGTCGAGGTTTTCCTTCAGGAAGTTGATAAGTCTCTCGGCTTCAATCTTCTCAAGGCTAGAACCTATCATCAGTGTTCGGCTTTCTCCTCCCGGAACCGGAACAGTTATAAGTTCCTCTCCTGGGGATGTTTCGGCTGAAGATTCAATCGAAAGGGATTCGGCCACCGCCTTCCCTTTGACCGAAATCATATAGCATTGCCGGGCAGCTTACTGATTTCCCTTGGCTTCGCCGACTCCGTGGCCGGTGCGGAATTTCAACTTCTGATGGAAGGATGAAGGTACAGCTCCAATTCCTCCGATTAGCCTTCGGCCAAAAATGGTGTTGTAGGCCGAATCAACCTTTACTACGGCAAAATCCGTTTCAATGGTTAATTGCCGAGGGGCTGTACCTAGAGTTACAGGTAGCCGGACGATGCCTTCTACTCGGCAAGGTGCACTATTAAAGCAGAATAAAGGCCCCCGGTGAGGCTTCATATCAGCCTCATTCAAACCCATCTTTAGGAAACAATCGTAAAAAAGTACATTGGGAGTACTTCCATTATCAACAAAGATACGATGAACATCGTAACTTTTCATTATAGCATTTACAACAAGGACGTCATCGTGAGGGACCTGAACGTTGGTCAGATCCTCCTGGCCGAAGACGATGTCTTCTTGACGAAGCCGCTTAGGCCCGGCATCTATTGCTGCTATCTCTGCCGTAGCCTCGGCTCGACGACGCCTTGCTCCCTCTCCCGGTTCTCCGAATATCATCATAATCGACCCGGCACTGGGTCGTTGGTGTGATGCTTCTGCCTGGGCCGAAGCTACTTTCGGTTGAGGTTGTGCTTCTTTGTCCGGAAGTTGTCGTTGCCTTGCTGCTTCGGGGGCGTCCCGGTTCTACCGCTGTTGAGGCTGCACTCGCCGGTACTGCGGCAGACGGCCTTCCCTGATGAGGCGATCAATTTCCTCCCGAAGGTGCCGACATTCGTCAGTCGAATGACCGATTTCCCGATGGTACTCTCAGTATTTGCGGGAGTCCCTTCGGCGAGGATCAGTCTTGATGCGCTCAGGCTGCCGAAGCATACCTTTCACCTCCATGAGCATCCGGGAGGGTGGAGCAGGTAGTGGCAGATACCGCTGCTGCAGATCCCGGCGCTTGTCTCGGTCCCATTCTTCTCTCCAGTATCGCTTTCGAGAGGGTTCCTGATCTTTTGGGTGAGGACGAACCACTAGAGGGGTAGCCGCCGATACTATCTCGGCAGTACTCTTACACTTGGACATCATCAGGGACTCCCGGTTGATATACTTATGGGCCCGAGCCACAAAGTCCTGGAAGGTGGGAGGATGGCGCTTTCCGATAGAACTGAGAAGCCCCTCGTCCGTGCATCTACTGATTACGGCCGAGACCGCAATCGAACTGTCCAGGTTTGGTATCTGGGCTGCTTTGGTCCGGAACTTGGTAAAATATTCTTGGAGGGTTTCTGTCGGTCCTTGCCGAATGGCAAGCAGACTGGCCGAAGTTTTACATTGCCGAGTGGCATCATAAAATTGGTCGATAAATAGTTGGCCCAACTGCACTAGAGAGTGAATGGAATCGGGGGCCAATGTTTCAAACCAAGTCAAGGCTGTTTTTTCTAGGGTGAGGGGGAAGAGACGACAACGAACTACCTCAGAAACCCCTCGGACGGAGAGGTACGAATTGAATCTTTGGAAGTGGCAAATCGGATCCGTCATTCCATCATATAGAGGCCCTTTCGGTAGTTTAAAGTTGGAAGGTACCTCGACGACCAGAAGCTATGGAGAGAAAGGAGTTTGCTCCAGGATGGTGCTGGCGAGAGGTGCTCCATACAGCCGGGATACCATCTGCTGCATTTCCTTCCTCATCGCTGTTAGTCGCCGATCCAGATCTGGGGTGGTTGAAGTGGTGACTGAACGTCTTTCGGCCTTACTTGGATGAAATCCGGACGAAGCATAGTCCGGTTCTGTCAGGATATGACTGGCGCGAGGGACTCGGCCATGCGGCCCGAAGGGCTCGCTGCATGCCAAAACCGCTTCGTCGTGGAATACCCGCGAGGGTGTTGGCTGTACCCTCGCAGCTTGAGCAGGACAAAATTGAGGAGGAGGCGGTACCTACTGCGGGGGCTGATTCAGCAACCCCATATGCTGGACGATAGCAAACACCATATCTCGCAAAGGCGCCAAGGAGGTAACAGTAGCGGCTAGTGTGGCCACTTGCTGCTGAAGTTCTTCCACCCAGTCGTCTCTGGGAGCGAGGGACTCCGGTATAACTGGAAGGACGGAACCTTGCGGAAGAACAGATGGAGCACCTTCGGAGTGGAGTGCCTGTGCTGGAGTCGCCTGCGTCTCCACCTCGTCTTGACCGGATCGTCTGGTCACCGGACGATGAGACATGACCTCTTGTTGGTTTCCCACAGACGGCGCCACGTGATGTAGCCGAAGCTATCATGGTCGGATTCTGAGATTAGAATCTGAGATAGTAATCAGATCGAAGAAGAAGGCCGACAGGGATCCGGACTGAGACGTGGGCGGAGTACGGGACCGAGGCTCCGAGGCCAAGAGGTATGCGGACGAAGACTTGCCGAGGGCGAAGCCGAGACTCCGTTGGTCGAAGGGGACCTAGCTGACGAAGAGCGAGGCCGAGACCTCTAGAAGAAGAAAATCGAGACCGGTGGCCGAAGCCGACCCGAACGAAAAGGTCGGCGAAGATTCGAACCGAGGCCCCCTGCAAGAAGAAGAACCAGTCAGTGAGGGTCCCGGGCTTCGTCCCAAGAGGACCCCCTCCGATGGCTAAATTAGCTTCTGAAGAAGATTCGATTCAGAAGGGAAGGAAGAAGAAGCTTAAATGCTTTGAACTATAGTCCTTGGTCATTCGACGTACCTTTTGTAATAAATAGCCTTCTATTTATAACGGAGGATAGAGGTTACTTGGTTGTTGCAGTCGATATAGGATTATGTTTTAGGTTACTGATAAACCGCCATAGCGCCTAACAACCCATCGGAGTGGGCCGGATACGACTACTGGGCCGAGGGCCGTTGGTGGGCCGAATGCCGCTAGTGGGTTGAAGGCCGCTTGCTGGGCCGAGGGCCGCTTGTGGGTCGCTGTTGCTGGGCCGCTATTGGGCCGAAGGCAATTGGGCTGAAGGCCACTTGCTAGGCCGAGGGCTGCTTGTGGGCCGAAGGCCGCTATTGGGCCGAGGGCCGCTTGTGGGCCGCTGACTGTTGGGCTGCTAATGGGCCGAATCGGATTCTGCCCCATCACAAAGGATAAAATATACCCTCACATTGACTTCTATACCAAGTTGAATTCGAAATGTAATTTGTAACAAAATTTCACTGGTCTCATTCCCTGTCATACCAATGACAATAGACATCTCCTTTCTTGGCTTCAAAGACTGGAGCCCCTCCCTTTCCCTCCTTCGACTGAAATCATGGCATTCTCTGAATTCTTTACCTTTTAGTCAAGTTCATCCATCTCTATTTCTTATCTTTATTCATGCAGGCACTACTTTTCCCTTTCCCTTACTTTATTTCTTGTTTTCTGTCTCTTTTCTTAAACCCCTTCCCACCAGTGATGTCTACTGGAAAAATCCCAATCTTCACTCTCCTATTGTCAATTTGCCAACAAAATAAAAACCATGCTTTTGCTATCCTTATGGCACATACTTGTCACATCAACTCCTCTATTTATCTCTTGTTGTAGGTTCATTATATATATATATATATATATATATATATATATATATATATATATGCCGGCTATAACGCGCCCTGGTGGTCATCTAATTTAGATGTGCCCCCCCTTAAATCTCAGCATCCTGATGTTAAAAAATTATAAAAATTATAAAAAAAATTAAAATATTCAAGTACCTCCCTCTAGGTCGGTTTCCGCTCTTTGAGATTTAATTTTCACTATTAGATCAAAAAATTCAACCGTAATCAAGTGAGTCTTTCATTGGGATCAAAACTGAAAGCTTAGGTGATGGGATCAACTCTAAGGCTTAAACTGACAAGTTTTATATTTTTTTGCTATTTTTCAACATTTTTAGACATTGATTTCTGATATGTACTTAATAGATGGAATCAATTGATCATTAAGATCGGACGGTGAAAATGAAAGCTCTGGGGATAGGAATAACCCTAAGGAGTCTATTTGAATATCTAAAAAATATTAATAATTTTTATTTTTTTAAACATGGGAAGGATGAATTTTCAAGGGTGTATATATATATATATATATATATATATCTAGAGAGAGAGAGAGATGCTAGAATGTGGTTCACTACAGTGCGCATGGTTAAATCGCACTCACTATTTTGAATCCCATTCCCATATTTTTAAATAATATAAAATTTTAAATATTCAATAACCCCCCTTAGGGCTGTTTCCATCCCCTGGAGCTTTATTTTGACCGTCTGATCATGGTTCGATCTTGAAACTTGATCTTGCCCGTCCATCAGGTACATGTAAATCTCGATTTTAAAAAATCATGAAAATATAGTCAAAAAATAAGAAATTCGTCACATTAACCATTAGGATTATTCCCATCTCTTAGGGTTTTAGTATTCATCACCAATTTATTTAATGTAAAATTGAACGGCTTAGGTTGAAAGCCTTATGATTCAGTAGTAAAACTAAACCAAAAGGTGAAATTAATTTTTAGGGAGAGTTGAATATTAAAAATTTATCAAGATTTTTATTTTTTTAACATGGGGAAGGGGTCGATATATATATATATATATATATATATATATATATATATATATATATATATATATGTATGTATATATATAACCCCAGTGGATGGGAACAACATAAAAACTAATTACTTATTCTTTTAAGATTTTTTTTTTTTTGTGTGCGTCCACGGAATTTCATGAATAGATGATAAAAATTAAGCCCCAAGGAATGAAAACAACCCTAGTGGGGAGTAATTTAATATTTAAAATTTTTGATGATTTTATTTTTTTAAACATGGGGATGGGGTAGAATAAGGCCATGCGCTCTGGCCGCACGACCACACTTTAACCTTCTATATATATACATAGATACATACATACGTATATATGTACGCACACACATACGTATAGAGAGAGAGAGGGAGAGGGAAAGAACTTTGTTTCAAACTCATAATATATAGATTTATATATTAATGTCTAATGCACCAGATTTTAAAAGGAAACTTGCCATTAGTAAATATCAGCTCTCTCCATCGGAACATAGATTACAACTTTTTTTAATATTCTCATCTAGAGAATCTTATGTTTCCAGTGTTTGGATATAAGCTGTACTATTGAAGAGCAAAAGTACACCCAGACTTGCAGGTTTTTGTAACTAGGCAACTTTAAGTCTCCATTTTAAAACCTTTTATTAAGTACTTGTTAAAGAAGTGCCCACAGATAGACTGTATAAGATATTGTGATGATTGGGTGAATGAGAGAGCATAATCTCCTCCTTTGTATTATGTTCATATCAAATTGTTGCTGAAGATTGGACCTTGAGGGAGGTAATGACAACCAAGTTATCACCAGTAATGACCATGTCATCTACATAGAGGACAAGAGTGCATAGCCCTTGACGCTCTCATGAAAACCTGTCTCAAGAACCGCACGTCGAAAATGCTCAAACCAGGTACATGGTGTTTGTTTGAGCCCATAAATGGTCTTGCAGAGATGACCGATATGCTCAAGCGAAGTGGGAAGACCAAGAGGGGACTGCATGTAGACCTCTTATGTGAGATCACCATAAAGAAAATCATTCTTCACGTCAAGCTAATAGAGAGGCCAACGACAAGTTGCCGCAACTGTACAGTGTGCAAACAGTGGTCATCTTTTGCCACATGGGCAAAAGTCTCCTCATAGTCAATGTCTTACTCCTAAGTGAAGCTACGAGCCACAAGTTGCACCTTCTGGCGCTCGGTAGAGCCATTAGCCCTGGTCCTGATCTTGTAAATCCACTTGCAATTGATCAGAGAGACGCCATAAGGAAGGGGTATAAGATCCCAAGTGTGTGTTTGTTGAAGTGCTTGAAGCTCCTCCTACATAGCCAAATGCCATTCTGATAATTGAACCACCTGTCTGTAACTTTGGAGCTCCTGATTGGTGTGAATGACTGTAAAGAAGGTAGAAAACTTGGGATAGTAAAAGTTAGTCGCATCATAATGAAGCCTATCAGCAAGGCGATGATCGTGCTGAGGATAGTGACAAAGAGGAGCCACTAGCGACAGGCAAGAGTAGAAGCAGGGATGAGAAGAGTTGGATCTGTAACAACATCATCAACCGAGGCATTGGGAACATCATCCAAACTGGAGGTATGTGGATGATAGACTTAGGTAACAGGTGGGAGAGGGATAGGGGCCAGTGGCAAGAAGGAGAAGATGACTCTGAGGGCAAAGGAGGCAAGGAAGCAAAAGAAGAAGGGGAATCAACATAAGGAAACAGACCCAGAAGACCAGGGGTAATAGAGGAAGGGGAGTCTTCGAGAGAAGAAATATCCTAATTAGAGGAAAAGTAGAGAACATCTTCGAAAAAAGTGACATGACGGGAGATGCGAAGACGGTGGGCAACTAGATCATAACATCGATAGTCGATATGCTCTGTGTAGTAGTTGAGAAGAACGCATTTAGCTGCGCAAATGTGATAATTCCATATATTAATGAGAAGGCAGTAACACAGAGGATGTACACCCAAAAGTGTAAAGAGGTTGATAGTCGGAAGGAGAAGAATGGAGACGCTCATAGGGAGTGCAAACCCGATAAGACAACAGAAAGAGTGATGTTAGTGAGATGGACAGAAGCAAGAATGGTCTCGGCCCATAATGTACAAGGAACAGATGCAGAGAAAAGAAGGGCCCTAGAAGTGTCAAGAATGTGGCAATGGTTAGGCTCAATAACCCCATTCTGCTGAGGAGTGTATGGACAAGAGAGTTGAGGCACCATACCTTTGATCATTTTATGTTCGTCTTTAGGAGTTGTTCGGTGTGTTGTAATCAGTCACTACTTATATTTGGATTGTTGTAAATTTATTTATATTATCTTTTTTTATATTATCACTACTTAAGTGTCGTAATCAGTTCTACACCCCTTGACGGTGTTTTCATTTTAAAAGAATTGAAAATCTTTTAGGTAGCCCCCAAATCGACGTACATGACTGCACAATCAGATCTTCCACGTACATGACCATACAATCAAGTCTCTTCAATTGTGTGACATTAAAAAAATCCAAACAAATAGTAAAAATTAGAAAAAATATATATTTGGGGTTGACTTTTGATTTTTTAGATTTTTAAGATCGTCGGATTATACAATTAGATAAGGCATATGAGGAGGCATCTAATTTCTTTTTAAAGAACATTTTTTAATAAAAATACTACCAGGCAACTTACTAGTAGTGCAGCAAGTTTTACTCTTTTCATAAAACGCCTCTTGCACAGCATCTTTACATAAGAGTAACACACGGGTCTAGCATCGAATGGTAAAAGAATTCAAAGATTAGATGATTAAATTTTTTTACAACAATATACTATCTACTGCGATGACCATCCAATTAAATCCGATGGGATAGTTGCACAACTGCGTGCCATGCAATAAGCATTACTCTTTGGGAAATGCTAGCTGCACAACTGGGTGTGCAGCAACGCCCAGTCACAACGCACAACTGGGTGCGGTTGGACCACGTGGCGTTGAAGGCCAGCTGGGAATGCTGACATCGGACACCCACTGCCCCAATCGCCTGCCCGGATCCGCCCCCGTCAAATCCCGCACCGTAATGAGTACCCGTCCTGTCCGTTTGAAATTTACGGAGCGTTTGAATATTTTCTACCCAAAATGCCATTTTCCCACCCATCGCCATCCACGCGGGAAACAACGAAGCCAGAGGAGGGACGCGGCCGGAAGCGGAGGAAGCGAAGGTGAAGTGGACCTCCGTCGCGGTCGCGTGAACCTGCGTCGCTGACATACCCCGGCCCGTTTCGCGTCTCCTCTGCTCCGGCGGCTGTAACCTGCGGCGTTGAAACGGCCCGAAGCGGAGGAGAGCGAAGGAGAGCAGAGGTGAAGCGGGCGGCCGGAAGCGGAGGGGCGGCTGGTAGCGGAGGTGAAGCGGGCGGCCGGAAGCGGAGGGGCGGCTGGTAGCGGAGGTGAAGCGAGTGGCGGTAACGACCGGGTATTTCTCCTTCACTTTTTTTCCTTTCTTTCCTATCTCTCTTGTGCCATCTCTCTGTCATGCCTCTTCTTCCTCTGTCATCTTTTTCTCCCACACTGGATTTCCTTCCAACGGCCACTGTCCTCAGAGAATTTCATTTGTTCGCGCGAGGTCCCCCCTCCTATCTCGTGCTGGTCGTGAAGCGGCAACCCCATCTTCTGGTCAGTGGTTTGATCAGCAACTTGTATACCTGCAAGAAGGATCCCACCGGAGCACGAATCAGGGAGAGTGGCAATGTCAATGTTCCTCAATCATATTTAGTTTTTGTCATCATTGGTCTTCCTCATGTGTCACTGTTTTGCAGAACATTTCATAACAAGTATGGGAAAAAAAGAAGGGGACAGCGGTGATCCCTCCAAAGGGCAAGAAAGTCATTCGCAAGAAGGTTATTACCGAGCAGAGGATGGCCACCTCTGACGCTAGCCGACCAGAGTCCACATCCACTACGTCAGGTAGGAACTGAAATATTTATTTATTTTCTCCCTTCTTACAAGTTGGTAAATTTCATATCAAATGCCATTATGTCTTCTACTGGTATCATTTTGAAGACACATTTTGTTCTTTGATTTTTCTGTACATTATTCTTTGTAATTTTTTACTCCTAGATCTCCTAAGTCCACATCTCCGCATGTTCCGTCGTTTTCAATAGATCCGCTCATCCACTTCCACATTTTTCTTTCTTCTTGTCACTGTTCCAGAAGTTAGTATTAGGGAAGCCCATTGAGTTACAAAGTAGACAGTAAAATAAAAAGTAAACCTTTGTTAAAAGGGAAAAAAAGAAGAAAGAACAAATAGGACATACAAGTTGACATAAAATCTTATACATTTTCCAATGACATACGAACTGAGCCTCAAGACACATCTAACTTAGACAAGCTCTCCAATGTATGATCAATTTACCGCAAAAGGCAGAGTTTACTAATAAGTCAACTTTGGTCTCAGAACTTGTGATCACCAGGAATAAATGCTTGTGCATCCTACATGACTCATCGTCTCTCTCCTGCGCATCACTTTACCTGCCTCTCTTTCCCCTCAAACCTCCACCAGTCAACATCCTTCCCACCTCACCTTACATGAGTATGCCTGATGGTAATAAAGAGCTTGACTACAATACATGCCTCCTCTTGTTTAACTTACAATGTGATACTGTAAACTTTTTAATTTCTTCTACGTTGTCTGACGATTGTCAATGTCAACCTGAACTTGTCATTCTTAATATGTATTTGTGGATCTTAACTTGGATATGTGAATGAACATATGTAATTGTCAATCTTAATCTGCGTGTGTGAATGTTTACTTGTATTCGTTCATAGAGATCTTTATTTGTTAATGTTAACATGTATTTGTGAATTAAACTTGAGTTTGTCAATATTACCTTGGATTTGTCAATGTTAACATGTCAACAATTTTTTGATAATTTTTACATTCTGTCTGTGTGAACATTAACTTTTGTTTGTCCATCATATCCTTTATTTGTCAATCTTAATTTGTGGATGTTGACATTATCTGTGTCCAACCCACCCAACCTACCCCGTGGTCACCTATCACAAACATATTACTTGCCTCTCTCCCTGATTTGATTTCACATTGTCTAACATTCCTGATAACCACATTCCTGATAACCACATGGTGAAGTTAATTTTTTTTAAAAAAAATAACGAATAAACAAATGATCCGTGAGAGATCTATCACCTAAGAAAGAAAATATTACATCTATTTTGTCCAACCCACCATGTGGCCACCTATCATAAGCATATTAGATGCCTCTTCCGTTGGTTTAATTTCACATTACCTATTTTTCCTGACAACCACATGGTGAAGAGGTTTTTTTTTTTTTTTTTTAATAATCCAAAAATGATAAGTCAAATACTTATCCCCCAAGAAAGAAGAAATTACATGTGTTATTTCCAACTTACATTGTGCCCACCTATTATAAGCATATTACTTGTCCCTCCCCCTGATTGAATTTCACATTGGTTTTTTTTTTAATAAGATAGGTGAGATACCTATCACCCAAGAAACAAAAAATTTGTTCTTTGCAAATCACCATGTGCCATATTGGACACTAGGACACAACACAAGTCTTGAATATACATGTTTATGCTCCATGTACGATTTTAGATGACCACTTCATCTTTTTCAAACACTTGTTTAAACATTAAGTAAGATTCAATAAACTTATTAATATCATACTCATCATTTCTATGTTTTGGACAAGTTTCAATTGATCATATTCTTCTAGATGGATGTGTACATACAAATATATTTAACTTTGTATATCTCTTGTACTGTGATGTTTTCTTTCTAAAATTATATTGTACCCAGTTACATGTTTGTATAAACACAAAACATCCATGTCCATGGCTCACAAATCATGTGGGCAAGGTAATACCTATGAACAACTTAACAAAGGATAAGCAGCAATCTTGAAAACAGCTTGCATACTTTATATAAAAAAAGGTAGCTTGCTCCCAATGTTATAGATTGCACTGCCAATTTTATTTCAACAATACACCCCCTCTTAAATTGGTCATCAATCTTGGCCATTTCTCGTGTATGTTGAATGTGTACATTCATAGATGCCATTAAGTTTAAAATGGTTTTTAACCTGAGGCCATATTCCTTCAACAAGGCGAGTGGGAAAATGATGTTATTTATACTATGTTGTACCCCAAAATTTTTAAGAGAGAACATGCACATTCTTTGGGCCAAAAAGAATTGGTAGAAAGCAATTTCAGCATTCATTCTTTAGGTAGTCAGTGGTATAGGAGATTATAGTACTGTTGTGCCATCTTTGGACAGCTGGTTTATGGGTAAGATGTAAGGTTGACTTTTGATTTCAACATTTCCTTTTATTTTCTTTCTCATGCCTATTGCTTGCCATATTGGTACAGTGCATGATAAACTATGAGATTCTAAAGAAAGATTAATTTTTTTAACTTGAACAAAGGCTACGCATAGGAAGGACATGGGAAAATTAATCTGTCCTTTGCATTTATATGGCACACTTCCAATACTCTTATTTTGATCAATAGTGGAATGACATGGGAAGGAACTAATCAATACACCCTTCTGATTACCATTACATTCGTTGGATAACTGGTCATGTACTATCGTTCCACCCTACGTGCAGACACACCTTCTTCCATTGACTATGATTTGCTGCACAATCATGTTGTACACCGACAGTCGGTTTTAGGCCACAGTAAATATTTTTACACTTTATTTTTTATACAGTTCAATGTCTCATAAATTGTCATATTCTTTTAATCACGTGTTTGTAGTTTTCTGTATTTTCATTTGGTTCTCAAATTGTTGCATAGTTCATTTTGTTTAAAACATGATTGTGTACGTGGAATGGATGTTGCACTTAGTTAACAGCCAGTGAACATGGTTCTAAGTTCTAATTCCGTTCCCGAACTTGTAATTGTTAACTTGTAATCGTCCACAGCAACATTTATTTGTCAATCTTATCCTGTATTTGTGAGTGAAAACTGAGATTTGTCAACTGATTCCGAAGTCTATGCAGCAAATCTGCTATTTGTCATTTAAGTTATGTATTTGTAAAGTAATTGTTGTTGTTTCCTTATAGTATTTCATTCATGATATTTAGGACTAATTATTTCTTCATTGGTAACACAGGTGGACGGGGACAAATTTTGCTAGCCCGATGCTCTTTAACAGCATACGTGGATGACCGCGATGCCTTGGGCTTTAGAGATTGCCACAGGAGTTTGATGTGCCAAACTCCATTTGTGCCATTTATGGACAACCGGCCTCCCACATCGTTCCCTTTTTATTTCCTAGAGCAAATAATAGATGCCTTTCAGGGAGGGTGTGACTTTGTCCTTGGTACAACGGTGGTCACATTCTCCCCCCAAGATGTCGCTTTGATTTTGGGAGTACCATGCACAGGCGTTGAAGTGCACCATTACGGCTCAAAGGATCAGCCTTCCCGACTTCGGGAACGTTTTGGCGAGAAAGTAGTGTTCGAGAGAAAGATCATACGGGAGCTAATTCACAGTCTTGTAGGCTCCGATGATGAGGTAGATGTAGCCGACACAGTTCGGCTGTGGATACTCCTACTGTTCTCTACATTTTTGTGTCAAGTAACTCATCATAGATGCCCCCGTCAGCTACTGCATTATTTGGATGACCTACAGTCACTTAGTAAATATTCCTGGGCAGTGGCATTTCATCAACTCATCATGCACAAATTTGATGTCTTGGTACGTGCAGTAAAGGACAAGAGGAGTGGCAGGAAAACTGTAGGAAAGAGAAGTCGTGGGGGAGGTGAACCAACGGGGAATATATTCTTGTATGGTTGCTCAGCTGCCTTAGCGGTATGTATTCTATTAGTTTTACTATTCTTTGTATTTGATGTTGTATCATTTTACATATCATATAATATATTTTTAACTCATTTTGCACGTATTTGTAGGTGTGGTTTCTGGAGCATACCTACATCCGGCAACCACTAAACAGGTCTGCATTTCCGCGTTTATTTCGGTGGCCATCCATGAATGTACGAAAATTTGCGTGGACAGCAGCCACCTTGAGAACAAATCAGGTAATATTCACCCATGAAATGTGACTAAATACACGTGCATTGATGTTATCTTTTTTCTTAGTAACAACGTGATCTAAATACTTTCAAACAGGTTGTTGAGAAATTGGAGGTGGAGCCCGCTGAAAGGTGGCTCCTTGGGATGGGGGAAGAAAGCAGAAGGGAGGAGCCAGCCACCTCTAATGCCATCGATACATTGACACGCCAAGTTACGACGCTTGTAGACATGGTCAAATGTCTAGATGAGAAGCATGCAAGGGAGTTGATGGAGGTTCGAAAACAAATAGATGCCCGATTTGATCGTTTGGAGAGCAAAGTTGATGCTCTTTTCGCACAAGTAAGGGCTTTGGGTCATGAACATGGGAAGGGGGAGGTGCCTACAATGGGTGCTGCAGTTGAGGAGGGAGAACATGCAGGGATACAACGGAAAGAAGAGGAAGGGGACCTCCACGACGGGGCTGCATGCGTTGGTACGGAATCGGGAGAGCACCTTCATGAACAGTTGGAAGCATCTGCTAAGGTTGAGCATAAGGGAAAGACTAAATCTTTGCGTATGTTTAAGAAGAAGAGGACTGCTGGACCGAAGAGGGTTATTTCTGAAGGGACAATGGTAAGTGGACTGTTAGAAAGTTAGTTTACTTATTTTCTTCTTATTGTGATTCATGTGTACTATAATGCAGGCATCTCTGAAGAAGGAGGAATATGAATTTTCTAGGAAGGGTCTTCTAGGGGTGAACGATGAGGCGGTCATTCACACTTTTTTATCATCTAACATGACCGAGTAAGTAAATTTCTATACATTTACTACATTCATCCACTTTGGAAAAAAAAGTGAACACTGGAGGAAAAGTTTAGCAGTGACAAGAGAAAAAAAAATTGATAAAGATGAAACTTTAGGAGTCACAAAAGATTACTCATGTCTTTTTACTTAGAGAGGCCGGAGCCGTCCCTCCACCGCCTCTTCTTGTCTAGGAATAGTGCTGCATAGTGGGATATGATGGGCTTCCATAGTGATAGATGCATGTATGCCGGAAGCAGAAACCCGCATACTGGGATATAGGCTTGCATGTTGAACTGGTTTTAGGGGGAAAAAAAAATAGGAAGGGAGAAAAAAAAGGTGGAAATCCTAGAGATTCAACAACATTTAGAAACTTTTTTGCAGCTTTGAGAGGCGATTTGCACTTTTGTGAGAATTTAACAAAAAGGAGCAAGAACATTGAGCATTCAAAATCTAGAAGGGGTTCCCTGAACACATGCGCGGGCTTTTTTCCCTTTTCTTCTCTCTCTGTTTCATAGAATCAACACCCCATTCAGACAAAAAGGAAAATTGAAAGGGGAAGGGAAGAGATTAAGCAGACTTGAGGAATTTTAAACACTTTGCCTACCCTTTTGATTATTTCCTCTTGCCCTCCTCCCCCATTTATTATGCTTGGTGTTGGTGCAGGTTAAAGTGGTAAAAGGAGGGAAAAAAAGGGCATCATAAATACTGTTCATGGTGGTTGACTTTGTGTTTTTTTTTACTACACTGTCCGATTCAGAAAAGGGGCCTCTTGCTTCTCCCTTTTAATGTCAGTGCTTGTAGTATGAAATTTCTATACGAATTTTGTTGTACGAGTGTCATACAAGTTTTTTTTTTTTTTTGCATAGGCTTTTTCATTAGAGATTGTTAACCTTTTTTTGTCAAGTATGGAGATGAAAATGGTTTGTGAAAGAGAATACCAGAAAATGGGTGGCAGTTGTTTTGGAAATATGTTTATATTCGAAAGTTTAATGTTGTCTTCCTTAATGGAAGTTATGAAGTTCTATAAGAATGCACTGTGTTACTACATTTTTAAATTGTCTTCCTTAATCAACTTTTTTATAGAGGAAAGCTTGCATCTCATCCTGTTTTGTGGTCTTTGTCTTTGAAAAATTACAGTTTTCTTTTAGTACACCTATGTATGGGTATGTGTTTACATTCTGCCTTCATGTTGTCAGTGAACATGTTGTCTTGAGCACTACATGGGGTGCAAATTTCACAAGACTACACGTGTCCCATTTATTATCTGGACAAATGACACACGATGATGTAAGTATTATATGTTAACATTGACAATTGGTAGTAAATTAATATTAGATTCATTCATGTAAACACACGTACATATACACCTTTGCAGGTGATTGATTATGCTGTGCATAGGATCAAACAGAGGCAATTACAATCTCCTGATAGTTACAAAGCGTGGGGCTATTTCTCTACCATTCATCAAAACAAGGTAGATATTGTTAAAAAGAACACATCCACCAAAGCAGAATGCCTTATGAAGCTATTTAAGGAGTTCAGTACGGATGAGGCGTTAGGAAAAGTTGACTTTGTTTTCTTTGTGCTGCACTCCTCAAACCATTGGCATCTGCTTACCCTTGATACACAGAGGAAGTGCTTCACATCATATAATTCTATCAAAGGAGATGCATTACATAATGCCACAGCACGGTCTTGGGTAATGAAGTGTTTGACTTATTAATCTGTGACTATATTTCTTTTTACTATTATTTGTATAACATTTCCTTGATTATCTTTGCAGGTTCTCATCGTCAAAAAGTACTTTCGACTCGCTGGGGTGCAAAGTGAAATAAAAAAATTGGAAATTGGAGTTTGACGAATCATGCGCATCTCAGCCCCCTGATAGTTTGGATTGCGCGATGTATGTGGTGAAGTTCGTAGAGGCATTGACAGTAAGGAGTACAATGCCTCAGATGGACATTACTGCAGACGATATTGCACGATTGAGGGGACAGTTGGCAGTCGACATGGTGACCATGGGTGCTCAATGAACAGCCTTGAATCGGATGTATTTGGATTGGTTATCTTCTAAGAACTTTGTACAGCATGTTGTCACTCACACTTGTGTTATTCTCAGGGGTATGCCCCGGTGACGTGATATTTTCAGGAGTATGCATCGGTGTGACCTTGTAAATGATTCACTTTAATATTTTATGGTGTGACCTTGTAAATGATTCACTGTAATATTTTCTACCTTGTGTTGTTGTGTTGCTCATGGATCTTGCAAGCTTATGTCTGTGAGTAGTTTATGTGAAAAGAAACCTGTGTTATGATGCTACTAGATACTTTTTATGTGTCTGTGATTCAGGTTACAATTGACAAGTAGACGTTAACATTGAAAATTGCACGTTAACATTGATAAATACAGGTTGCTCATGGGTCTTGCAAGCTTGTGTCTGTGGTTAGTTTCTATAGAAAGAAATATGTGTCTGTGATGTTATAGATACTTTTTGGTCTCTGTGATCCAAATTATAGTTGACAAATACCGGTTAACATTGAAAATTACAGGTAAGCATTCTCAAATACAGAGGTAACATTGACAAATTAATGTATGCACCCACAGGATAATTTTGACAAATACAGGTTAACATAGAAAAATACAACTCTGTATTCAGAAATACCGAGTAAGATTGACAAATTAATATAGACAGTGAGAAGATAAGATTGACAAATACCCGTTAGCATTGAAAATTACAGATAGGTATTCACAAATACCGCGTAAGAATGACAAATTAATGTACGCATTGAGAGGATAACATTGACAAATAAACGTTTAGACTGTCAAATGTGAACTAAGGCATTAATCACTATGGCCCTTTACTTGTTAATGTTACTCCGGGATTGTCAATTTAATTTTGTATTTGTCAGTAATAATATGTATTTGTCAATATAAATCAAAATAATGTTATTATGTGTTTGTCAATATCCGACAGCATTTGTCTGGGTTACTCTCTATTTATGAACACAGACCCGTATTTATGAATGTTATCCTCTACTATTCAATGTTACTTTGTGTTTGTCAATACTACCTGGATTTGTCAATGTCAATCTATACGAATGAATGTTAGTTTGTCCTTGTCAATCTTACCTATCATTTGTCACTTTTACTCTTTATTTACAAATAAAAACAGCGCATTTGTCAATGTTAGTTGCCAATGTAAAGGTTGCCAATATTATCCTTGTGCATATGAGAATTTTGACAAATACAGGTTAACATAGAATAATACAACTCTGTATTCACAAATACCGAGTAAGATTGACAAATTAATATAGACAGTGAGAAGATAAGATTGACAAATACCCGTTAGCATTGAAAATTACAGATAGGTATTCACAAATACCGCGTAAGAATGACAAATTAATGTACGCATTGACAGGATAACATTGACAAATAAACGTTTAGACTGTCAAATGTGAACTAAGGCATTAATCACTATGGCCCTTTACTTGTCAATGTTACTCCGGGATTGTCAATTTCATTTTGTATTTGTCAGTAATAATATGTATTTGTCAATGTAAATCAAAATAATGTTACTATGTGTTTGTCAATATCCGACATCATTTGTCCGAGTTAATCTCTATTTATGAACATAGACCCGTATTTATGAATGTTATCCTCTACGATGCAATGTTACTTTGTATTTGTCAATCCTACCTGGATTTGTCAATGTCAATATATACGAATGAATGTTAGTTTGTCTTTGTCAATCTTACCTATCATTTGTCACTTTTACTCTCTATTTACAAATAAAAACAACACATTTGTCAATGTTAGTTGCCAATGTAAAGGTTACCAATATTATCCTTGTGCATATGAGAATTTTGACAAATACAGGTTAACATAGAATAATACAACTCTGTATTCACAAATACCGAGTAAGATTGACAAATTAATAAAGGTATTGAGAAGATAAGATTGACAAATACACGTTAGTCTGTAGTACTCGATATTGTGTTTATCATTATTAGTTTCTATTTATCAATAAAAACGCCATATTTATCAATTTAAACGTGTTATTTATAAATGATAGTTGCCACTGTAAGGCTTGTTAAAATTATCATATACTTATCAACAATAGTCAGTATTTATCGATGGAATACCATATTCATCAGTCATAATCTGCATTTGTAAATGCCAACGTCTCTCAGTGTCAGACTCTAGTTGTCAACGCTAGTCCATTTTAGTGAAGATTAACATGTATTGGTCAATGTTATCCTGTGCTAGTCGATCTTAGTTTGTGTTTGTCGATCTAAGCTGAAGTTTGTCACCATTACCCCATTACTTTCTATTTATCAATATAAACGTCCTTTGTGAATGTTAGTCTATACTAGTCGATATTACCTGAAATTTGTCAACATTAATCTTTATTTATCAACATAAATGGGTTATTTATCAATCTTAGGTGCTACTGTAAGTCTTGCTAAAATTATCCTTTACTTGTCAATATTAGTTCGTAGTTGACAATAAAATTTTGTATTTGTAAATCATACTCTATATTTATAAATGTAAAAGTTTGTTAGTGTCAGACTCTGTTTGTGAATGCGAGTCTGTTTTGATCAAGCTTAACCTGCATTTGTCAATGTTAGTTTGAACTAATCGATCTTTATTTGTGTTTGTCAATCTTACCTAAAGTTTGTCATCAATAATCTCTATTTATCAACATAAACGCTGTATTTATCAATAATAATTGTCACTGTAAGCTTGCTAAAATTATCAATATTACTCTGCTTTTGTCAATATTACTATACATTTGTCAATACTCTCCTGTATTGGTGTCACTGATGTTGCAGTATTTATGAACACTACGTGAATGTGTATGCATGCCCTCAATTGAGTATAGGTACGGCTGTGACATGTATAACGAGGTTGTATATCCTTAAAAGCCTATAAAATAATGAAATTTTTTTTATTTTAATTCAGACTTGAAACACAAAAATTTAACATTCATGAATAGAAAACACATATGTCAACTTTTCGTTATATTACTTAAAATTTCACATTCACATACAAAGATGTATTACATACAAGTCAAGAACCTATGTACATTGCTTGAGAAATGTACATTCACATACAAAACTTGTATTAAATTTTCACATCACATACATACACTCACACACAACTTTTTCCCTATACAGCCATATAGATAATGTATGTCCATCTCAACATCATTTTTCACAAAAATACATAGCTGCAAGGCATATAAGCATGCACCACCAAAAAGGTTTATGGACAACCAACCATCAATTTATATATTGCTGCATTGTCTCCTCCGCAACATCAGTGTTCGTTGTTTCCATCATCTGGATATTGTTCTCAACAGTAACGTTGTTAGTCTGAGATGCCCTTTTACATTTTTTCCTAAGTTTCTCAAGAGAGCTCTGAATCCTTTTTTCCCTTTTCCGACCTTTGGTAACTGATCTTGGAGGATCTTTAATAGGTCCATTTATGTCCACGACAGTGAGCATGGATTTGTTTGCTTCGGTGGCAGCTATCAACTTATTCATCAGTTTGGGAATTTCATCCACAACTACATCAAATCTAAGTTTTGACAGAGACCCAGCCTCGGCAACCTTCATGAGACGGTGAATTAAATTGCTGTACCTTGCAGAGTTTGAATTTTCCAAGTCATTCTGAACATTAGAGTCATCAATTGCTGAACGATATCTCATCTCTTTTGTCCACCGCTGCATAAAATATCTTTTGGGAATCATGTTGATGCCGCAAAGAAGAAATGCCATCAATGCATGCCTACATAAATATCCTTTGAATTGGAAATAACGGCAAAGGCATGATACGGTTCCTTCTTTCCGATCACATGATACGGTGTACTCTTTCACAATTTCCTTAACTCTGTCTTTAACTTTCACCCGTTCAAATGCCTTCACCCTCAAGACACATGTACATTCGTCAAGTTGAATAATGGTAGGATGACAAGCAGCAATATGTATAACCTCTTGTTGAAATTTTTTGAAAATTTGTCTCGTGTAAATGTTGGCAGCTTGCTTCTCAAAAGGCGAGGATGTTGTTAAGTAAGCTATCGTTTCTATGGATTTAACGTCCGCTTGATTCTCTGCATCATATCTTCTGTCAATTGCAACTGTATACTTTTCAATGAACTCAGCAAGTGTGGTCTTTGAGTGCACAAATCCATCAAAGAAATGATTAATGCTCTCACTACGTTGTGAGGTTGACATTCCTGTACAATCATATTATATCCAGTCTATTTATCAGATTCAAAATACAAGTTAAGGCAAAACAAATGTAGCTTAAAATTGGCAACCATAATTAACATTGGTACATGATTGTAGTGACTAACACATGTTCACCTTGCCAAATATATATGTTCATTGACATACATAACTTAAGAAATGCTCATCAAATTGACAAACACAGAGTATTGTTGAAAAATATATATACAAGTTCAGACTGACAAGTCCATATGAACATTCATAACTATAAATAATGAAAAGTTATCATGATTTGTAAAATAATGATGAAGTAATGAAATATACCTGCGAAGAATGTATCTTTTAAGAACACTGGAACCCACTTCGCACGACTTTCGTACAATCCATTGAACCAGCCATTATTTTTGCATGCTTCATACTTACACAACAATTGGTCCCACCGTTGTTCAAATTCATGAGTAGAAAGAGAATCGTATATGCATTCATCAAAGTCTTCCATAAAATCAGGATGAGTAGTGCATATATGACCAATCTTTTTAGGTATCTTTTGCAAAATATGCCATAGGCAAAATCGATGCCGTGCATCAGGGAAGACCTCAACAATCGCTGCTTCAATGGCCTTATCTTGATCAGTAATGATTGCCTTTGGTGCAACACCACCGTTGGCTTGTAACCAACAACTAAAAACCTATATGAAAGATTGCACTTTCTCATTTGATAGTAAGGCACATCTAAGTAGGATGGATTGCCCATGATGATTTACTCCGACGAATAGTGCAAAAGGCATTTCATAGGTATTTGTGAGAAAAGTAGTATCAAAACATATGACATCTCCAAAATATGTGCATGCGGTCCTTGCCCTTCCATCAATCCAAAATACATTCCTTAGTTGTTGGTTGTCATTCAAATCTATGACATAAAAGAAGGACGGACTCTTACTCTGCATTTGTAGAAAATGAGTCATCACTATCTTGGCATCACCTTCCTTCAATTGACTTTGTCGTTTTCTATCTAGGAAGTTTCTACAATCCTTTTTAGTAAATTGTAACTGTCGAACACCACCCTTTCTTCTCGCAATACAGGACACTATATTTGATGTTGATATTCCCACACTATGCATATTCTTTATTTCTACCTTTTCAGGCGTGCATATCTTTCGGTGTGACCGCAAGTATACAACAGCCATTGGAGACAATCTATGATTATGCTCAAGTAGAACATGGTATGCAATCCACTTTCCGCTACCTTTATCTAACTTCACTTTCATGCCTGCTTTGCAATCAACTTTTGCACTATCTCGATGATATAAAGCTTTTGGATCTCTCCTACTCTGTCTATTCTTCCAGCAACCAAACATCTTGTGCGTACAAGACCCACGTGTAAACTTGCTATGTACAGTAGATATACCAAATCCTACATGTCTAGCATAGGTGTTATAAAAGCATCTCGCATCTTCAGCCGTATCAAACTTCATGCCATTGCATGGTTCTACAATATTGGCATGCCCATCATCATTTTTCTCCTTTGTAGGAGTCTTACTGTGCGAGGATAATTCTGAAAAAAAAATACAAAGAAACAATTAAAAATATAAAATTGAAGGTTACATTGAACAATACAAGTTCCCAATGAGGCATGGGTCTCACATCATTGACAAATACATTTTTGAATTGAAATGTGTCCATCAAAATTTTTAATTCTTACGTGTCACTATCACCCTATATTTGTTAATCTCAAACAATTATTCTTAATCCAAATACCTATTTGTCAACCTTACTATGTGTTTGTTTGTTAACCCTAATTTATTTGTACTTTTACCCTATATAATCTACGTTAGCCTATGTTTCACAATCAAAAGTTGTATATGTCAATCTGAAGTTATATTTCTCAAATCGAATTGTATACTTGTAATAGTTGTCATAACATGTGTTTATTAGTACTACCTTAGGTCAATCCGCTGTCGTATACTCGTCATAACCTGTATTTATTAGTACTATCTTAGGTCAATCTATAACAAAGTTTGTCAATCTTACTCTATACAATCAAACTTACACTTGATAACGTAAATTATATTTATCAGCGATATCATATACTTGTCAACCCGAACATTTACTTATATATCCTAGCATGTATAGTCAATGATAATCTGTATTTATTTTTCTTATCATGTATATGTCAATCCCAAATTATATTTCTCAATCACATTCTATAGTTGTCCATAGAAACTAGTTATTTATCAATGATAACTATATTTATCAATGTTATTTTATATTTCTTAATCTCATCCTGTCATTGGAATATGACATTGCGTTTTTTCAATCTTGAAGTATTATTTGTAAATCTTACTTTCTACAATCAAAATTGAATTTATTTCACAATTCAAACTTCTATTTGTCAATATCGTCATCCATTTGCCACTCCAGATATGGCATGTGTGGAGAAAAATATAAACGTTTCAATTATAATGAACATCAATTTCAGTAAATATCTAACCAAGATCCCCGAGTAAATCTGTAGCGACGACTTGCGTGCTTGCACTAGCCTCCGTTGTCAATTGACCCTCCCTTGTTTTTGCAGGAGTCTTATTCTCCACTTCTGTTGTATTTTCCATTGAATGTACTGACAAACAATAAGAAATAATAATAAAAAAAATTCAGAAATACAAGGTTGCATTGATGTTAACAAATTTAATAATAAACACCGTACATATACTAACAAGTTTCTCCACTTTCTTCAGATAATGCTGTCAGTTGTAAGTTCTGCATGTTTGGCTCTGCTGATGACATAAAAGGCAAGTACATAGGAGCAGGAACTTGCATTTGCACAACTGTCGGTAGCACAGCGTTTGGCATCATAGAAGTGGACGCTGGCATGTGCCACCGAAAGATGGGCCGCTGCATATGCACAAGGGGGGGTGGAAACTGCATGTGCACAATTGGGTTGGACATGTACATCTGCAAACTATTGGTCGGCTGCACTCCATGTCCTTCTATCTCGCTGCTCAGCAATAACGACTCTTCTCTTCCATTCTCCTTTGTAGGAGAAGGGTGGTCCGGTCTCCTTTCCCCCATAGGAGGTATGTGTAAAGTGGAGGTGTGGAATATGAAGAACAGGGCTTGCCTAGCTAGCTCTCGCAACCTGCGTGGAGGTGGGCGACTGAGAAACAAGCGAGCAGGAATAGGGATCGGCGTGGATGGCGAACCAGCAGGGAACAGGGACCGCCGTGGATGCAGGAGGCGAGTAATTTCCACAGTCTCTCGCAACCTGCGTGGAGGTGGGTGACTGACAAATAAGCGAGCAAGAACAGGGATCAGCGTGGATGGCGGGAGGACTAATACGAACCAGCAAGGAATAGGGACCGCCGTGGATGCAGGAGGCGAGTATTTTCCACACGGTCGGCTACCTACGATCGCGATCACCTTGCTACCTTCAGAATAGGGCTTGCGTGGAGGTGGGCAAGTAAGGAAGATGGCGGGGCGGGAGAACCGGCACGAACAACCAGGAATAGGGATAGGCGTGGAGATAGGAGGCGAGTAATATCCAAGCGGACATGGACGTGGGAGGACTGACAACTTCACACGCGCCTAGCTGCGGTCGCTCTCCTCCGCTTCGGGCCGTTTCAACGCCGCAGGTTACAGCCGCCGGAGCAGAGGAGACGCGAAATGGGCCGGGGTATGTCAGCGACGCAGGTTCACGCGACCGCGACGGAGGTCCGCTTCACCTTCGCTTCCTCCGCTCTCTTCCGCTTCCGGCCGCGTCCCTCCTCTGGCTTCGTTGTTTCCCGCGTGGATGGCGATGGGTGGGAAAATGGCATTTTGGGTAGAAAATATTCAAACGCTCCGTAAATTTCAAACGGACAGGACGGGTACTCATTACGGTGCGGGATTTGACTGGGGCGGATCCGGGCAGGCGATTGGGGCAGTGGGTATCCGATGTCAGCATTCCCAGCTAGCCTTCAACGCCACGTGGTCCAACCGCACCCAGTTGTGCGTTGTGACTGGGCGTTGCTGCACACCCAGTTGTGCAGCTAGCATTTCCGTTACTCTTTACATGGAAAGAAATGCTTGCTGCATTACTCGCCTCTGCAGGAAACGTATCCTGCACTGAGGCGAGCAGGGCTATCCGATCCCAAGGATCAGATGACCAGCTCGCTTCTTGCCCAGTGGGGAGCGGGGTGTTCTACACTTTTTTTTAGTTTTCTTGTTTGATTTTTTTTCTTTTTTGGGACATCCGATCAAAAATCCGACGGTACATCTGGAAAGCTCGAGTCGGCCCCGAGCCGACTGTATATTTTTTTTTTGAAAAAAAAACTTTTGATATCCACCTCAATTTTCTTGTATAGATTTTTTTTTTCAAAAAAAATAAAATACAACCAACTCGGGGCCAACCCAATCTCTCAAGATGTACCATCGGACTTTTGATCAGACGTTCTAAAAAATAAGATAAATAAAATAAAAAACCAAAAAAAAGAAACTTCCCACTCTCCGCTAGGTGGGAAATAGGCTACTTGGAAGGCCTTGCTCGGTTCAGTGTAGGATGTATGTCCTGCTGAGGCGAGCAGTGCAGCAAGCATTTCTCTTACATGAAACAAACACATCCTAAATAGCACGGAGATCCGTCATGCTTGACCCATTTCAAAGCCGCAATGCGTTTTTTGAAAGATTGGGGTTCTAAGCAGCCCAAATTAAATTTGTGTAAATATCATTGCTTGACAAACCTGAAAAGTTGAATCATATTGTGATCATTTGATAAATTTGATCTTCACCGGTACCATATTCTCTTCCTTTCTTATGAACATAAGCCTCCCTTGGGTTATGAACATAAGCCTCCTAGGCCTGGCGGAAGTTCCATGTAATTTTCCCTTGGTACAATGTATTCTTTTATTTTTCTTTGCCATTGCCTCATAGGCTGCTTGATCTGTGTTCCATACAAGTTAAGATGTCTTGAAGTTGGACCATTAAAAATGGCCAGTGTTGAGTAATAGAGGCAAAGAAGTCTATGGGTAACTTATTTTTAACCATAAATAGTTCCTTGTATTTATAATGTGAATGGGATTGTTCATAATTCGGTTCAAATCGAAAAATTAAATCGAACAAATAATTCAGTTCTGTCAGCCTAACATTGTGTTCGGTTCAATTTCACAGCCATATGAAATCAAACCAAATAGAAAAATTTAAAACATTTAATTTAAGATATTTTTTTATATAATATTATATCTATAAATATTTTAATGTCTCAGTGTCATATACATATTTATGTATATAATTGTTTAATTATTAAATTTTAAATAATATATATACACAGTTAAAATGAGACATAATGTAAACTTTTGGTTTAAACTGAACTGGACTGAATTTTTTTATATTCGATTTAGTTCAATTTCTCATACGAATTTGGTTCAGTTCAATTTTTTTTAAAAAAATCTTCAAAACCAAACTGTTAACTACCCTAAATGTGATTCTTTGTTAGAGTAGCTAATCTAAACTTAATCAACAATAAATAGAGAAACTCACCTCCTTGTAAACATATAACTCAATAATTCATCCATGCATAACAGGTGAAACTTAATACTGTTCCTCAAGTCTTTATTGAAATGATAGAGCACATCGTATATGTGAAACATAACAGCTGAAAATTAGAATCAGAATAAGAGATGAGTAACACCACGTCAGGCAAGAACTTGCTCTAACATTATGTTAGAAAATCTAACTCAACGAGCATAACTGGAGAGGTTCACTCTCTTATAAACCCATATCTCACATGTATGCAATGTTAGACTTAACAATGTTTACTTGTATATATATTGCATATGAAAGATAGGTTATCTAATATCAACTGCACCAGCTTTAGCATCATGTGCCTCACTTACTTTTATTTCCTTTTAAATATTTTTTTTATCTCAATTATTTTTCTTTTCACACACAGTTTTAACGTTACTTGATCCCAAGTCTCGTGTTACAAATGTTATTCGACTTGATCGGGTGGCCTGGGCTAGGGGTGTTCGTCCAGTCCGCAGGACCACCGAGACCACCTTTTTTAGAACTCAAGCCATCCCATCAAGATCGGATGCCACAAGCTAGTGCAACGAAGCAGCACAAAGGGTCCTGGTTCCACAATAACATTTCTTCATATACATGTAGATAGGTACATAAAAATGTAGTAGAATTCCAAAGAAAACTTTTACCCAAGGTTCACCGACTCGGATCTCCCATGATCCTGTACGAGTCTGGTCGACTCGTGCTAACTCGACCGAGTCATATGGAAAAGTTCTTCTAACTCGCATAGACTCAACTGAGTCACACCAACTCAGGTTCGTCCTGATACGATACGAGTCACCCGAGTCGGCATGAGTTGATCTTGGCAGAGCAAGCCGGCGATGAGGATGAGAGACGAAAATCTCAAGACAACTAAGAAGTCATGAGTTTCTCTAACACATTGGGAGAGGTCCGCTTTGATACTCAAGTTAAACGTAAATTGAGAAGGGACAAAAGAAATAACTAAGCGGAAGAATATTGATGAGAACTATTGGGTCGAAGATTCGTCCGGTGAGAATCATACGGCAGAGACTCCTCCAAATCATAGAAAGCTCATCATGTCCCTGCAAGATAGACACCAAGTCAGAGGAGACCTTAGTTGCTATCCGGTGGAACCCCTTCTGACGTTTAGGTCAGAGTATGCAAGGATAGAGAGAGGTTGAACAAAGGCACGAGTTGTAGAACATATCTTTTAAGGTTATCGGGGGTTCCTTTTATAAGGACAGGCCTGAGGCAATAGTTGAGTCCGATTAGAGAACGTTCAGAGGAAACCCAATCTGTTTCGGATCCAAGGGTCCCCGCGAGAGCCCAGTCGCGTGGACCTCGATGGCAAAAAGGCTCACCGCTCCCCGACAAGAGGCCATGGTGACTCCTAACGGGCCAGCCCACACGGCAAATGGGCCAATGAAATTAAACCCTCTCAAGAACATTCAAAAGAAAGCATAATAATTATATGTGATTACAAATATGAAAAAGTCAATTTTAAGTACATGCAAGTTTTCAGAAAAAATGGCATAATTTGCTTCAAAAAGAACTATGGTTGCATTGGATTTGATGTTTTGACTAAGGGTCATTTAGTTTGACATAAATATATAAAATATTATAAAAATTGATTTTTCTTTTCAAATTTTAAGTACATGCAATGTTTAAGAAAAAATGGCATAGTTTGCTTTAGAAAGAATTATGGTTGCATTATGATGGGGCATAATCCGATTCGGCCTATTAAAACAGGCCCAACACTGAGATCAGTCCAACAGCGGTAGTAAGAAGCCCACTGGCAGCCTTCGGCCCGTTAGCGGCCCAGCAGCCCTCGGCCTAGTAAGCAGTCTAGTGGTCCTCGGCCCATCAGCGGCCCAGCAACCTTCGGCCCATCAGCGGCCCAATAGCTTTCGACCCATTAGCGGCTCAGCAGCCCTCGGCCCAGTAGGCTCTAGCCCACTAAGCGGCATCTGGCCCATTAGCGGTCCAACCCCCTTCGGCCCAGTAGCCATATCAGGCCCACTCCGGTGGGAGGGTTAGGCACTATGGCGGTTTACCAGTAAACACAGAACATAGTCCTATATCGGCTGCCACCGTTAAGCAACCTCTATCCTCCGCTATAAATACACGACTATTTATTACCAAAGGTATGTCTTCGAGACCCCAAGGACTACAGTCCAAAAAGCATTAAAGCTACTTCTTCCTCTTCTTTGGCTTCTGAATCGAATCATCTTCAGAAGCTAACTTAGCTGTCGGAGGGGGTTCCTTAGGGCCGAAGCTCGGGACTCCTACTGACTGGTTCTTCTTCTTTTCCTCCTTCTGCAGGGGCTAGGTTTGAATCTTCGCCGACCTCTCCGAGTCGGTCTCGGCCGCCGACCTTGGGTCTTCTCCCTTCGGGCTCGACGCCTTTCGCAGGCTGGTTCACCCCGTCCGAAGGAGCTTCGGCCACGCCTTCCGCAGGCTGGTCCGCCTCATCCGAGGGAGACTCGGCTTCGCTCTTGGCGAGTTCTCGCCCGGGCATCTCTCGGCCTTGAATCCTCGGCCCCGTCTCCGCCCTCGCCTCGTTCCGGATCCCCGTCGGTCCTCTTCACCGATCTGATCAAGCTTCGGGTCCAATCTTCGGATTCCAGCCCCGGAACCCGACCGTGATAGCTTCGGCTACATCACAAAAAAGGCGACGTCTGTTGGAAACTTAACAAGAAGTCATGTCTCATCGTCCAGTTACCAGAAGATCCGGACAAGACGAGGCAGAGAGACGGGCGACTTCAGCACAGCCACTCCATTCCGAAGGTGCCCCGTCTGTTCCACCGTAAGGTGCTGCCCTTCCTGTCATACCGGAGTCCCTCACTCCCGGAGACAATCGGATAGAGGAACTTCAACAACAGGTGGCAACACTAGCCGCCACCGTTACTTCTTTGGCGCCCCTGCAAGACATGATATCCGCCATCGCCCAACGCATGGGGTTGCTGGGCCAGCTCCCTCAACAAGTATCGCCTCTTCCATTCTGCCCTGTCCAAGAGGCAAGGCTTCGGCCAACGCCCTCGCAGGTCTTCCTTGACGAGGTCGCAACGGCACGCAGCGAGCCCTTGGCACCACCTGCTCGAGTCCCTCGCGCCAGCCACATCATAACGGAGCAAGGCTATGCTTCATTCGAGTTTCATCCAGTTAGGACCGAAGGACGATCGGTCACTATTTCAACTACCCCGGACCTGGACAGGCGACTGACGGCAATGAGGAAAGAGATGCAGCAGATGGTATCTCGGCCATACGGAGCGCCTCTCGCCAGCACCATTCTGGAGCAAACTCCGTTCTCGCCAGAGCTTCTAGCCACCGAGGTACCTCCCAACTTTAAGCTGCCGAAAGGCCCTCTCTATGATGGAATGACAGATCCGGTCTGCCACTTCTAGAGGTTCAACACTTACCTCTCTGTCCGAGGGGTCTCTGAGGCAGTCCGCTGCCATCTCTTCCCCCTCACTCTTGAAAAAACAGCTTTAACCTGGTTCGAGACATTGGCCCCCAATTCTATCCACTCTTTAGTCCAGTTGGGCCAATTGTTCCTCGACCAGTTCTATGATGCCACCCGGCAGTGCAAAACCTCTGCCAGTCTGTTAGCCATTTGGCAAGGACCGACCGAGACCCTCTAAAAGTATTTTACTAAATTCCGGGCCGAAGTTGCCCAAATCCCGAACCTGGACAGTTCGATTGCGGTCTCAGCCGTAATCAACGGATGCCGGGACGAAGGGCTTCTCGGCTCTATCAGGAAGCGTCATCCCTCCACCTTCCAAGACCTCGTAGCTTGGGCCCATAAATACATCAACCGGGAGGCCCTGATGATGTCCAAGGGCATGAGTACCACCGAAGCAATATCGGCGCCTGCCCCTCCAGCAGTTCGTCCTCAACCTGAAGATCAAGAGCCCTCTCGCAAGAGATATCGGAGGGAGGAGTGGGACCGAGATAAGCGACGGGATCCGCAGCCGCGGTACCTGCAGCTACCTGCTCCCCCTTCTTGAATGCTCATGGAGGTAAAAGGCATGCTCCGGCAGCCGGAGCGCATCAAGACGGATCTTCGCCGAAGGGACCCCCGCAAATATAGTGAATACCATCGGGAGATCGGTCATTCGACTGACGAATGCCGGCACCTTCGGGAGGAAATTGATCGCCTCATCAGAGAGGGCCGATTGCCACAATACCGGTGAGAGCAGCCTCAACAGCAACAAAATCGGGACATTCCTGAAGCAGCCAAACCACGACAACTCCCGAGCAAAGATGCCGCTCCTCAGCCGAAGGTCACCTCGGCCCCGGTAGAAACATCGCACCAATGACCCAGTGCTGGGTCAATTATGATGATATCCGGTGGACCGGGAGAAGGATTGAGGCGTCGTCAGCTCGGCTCTACAACAGTAGCAGCGGTCGATGTCGAGCCGAAGCGGTCTCGTCATGAAGACATTACCTTCGGCCAAGAGGATCTGACCGACATTCAGACTCCTCACGACGACGCCCTCGTTGTAAATGCTGTAATAAATAGCTACGATGTTCATCGTATTTTTGTCGATAATGGAAGTACCCCAAATGTATTATTTTACGATTGTTTTGTAAAAATGGGCTTGAATGAGGCTAATATGAAACCTCACCGGGGGGCTCTATTCGGTTTTAACGGTTCGCCCTGCCGAGTAGAAGGCATTGTTCGGCTCCCAGTAACTATAGGTTCGGCTCCTCGGCAACTGACCGTCGAAACGGATTTTGCCGTTGTCAAAGTTGATTCAGCCTACAACGCCATCTTTGGCCGAAGGGTAATCGGTGGAATCGGAGCTGTACCCTCGTCTTTCTACCAAAAGCTGAAATTCCATACCAGTCATGGAATCGGTGAAGTTAAGGGGAATCAAGAAGCAGCTCGGCAGTGTTATATGATCTCGATTAAAGGGAAGGCTGCAGCCGAATCCCTGTCATTCGAATCTTCGGCCGAGGCATCCCCAGGAGAGGAACTTATCACCATCCCGGTTCCAGGAGGAGAAGGCCGGACTATTATGATAGGCTCCGGCTTAGAGAAGGTTGAGGCCGAAAGACTTGCCGAGTTCCTAAAAGGGAACCTCGACGTCTTCGCCTGGTCCCCTGCTGACGTGCCCGGAGTCGACCCGGAGGTAGCGGAGCATTGGCTGCATGTCGATCCCAATCTACCCCCGGTCAAGCAGAAGCGGCGTACCTTCAATCATGAGAGGAGGACGGCCATCCAGGCCGAAGTACAAAAAGGGCTAGATGCCGGACATCTCCGAGAGGTACACCACCCAGACTGGATTGCCAATGTGGTGATGGTACCCAAGAAAGATGGCAAGTGGCGGATGTGCGTGGACTTCACCAACCTCAACAAAGCCTGTCCGATGGATAGCTTCCCGCAACCTCGGATAGATCAGGTGGTGGACGCAACCTCCGGCCACGAGCTACTGAGCTTCCTCGACGCCTACTCAGGCTACCATCAGATTCGAATGCATCCGGAGGACGAAAGCAAGACCAGCTTCACAACTGATCTCGGTTTATACTGCTATACCCGGATTCCCTTCGGCCTGAAGAATGCCGGAGCAACATATCAACGCCTCGTCAACATAATATTTGCTCCACAGCTCGGCCGCAACATGGAAGACTACATCGACGACATGCTAGTGAAAAGCCAGATCGCTGCAGACCATCTGATTGACTTGGCCGAGACATTCTCTGCTCTGCGCAAATATAAAATGAAGCTGAATCCAGCCAAGTGCGCCTTCGGCGTGGCTTCTGGAAAGTTTCTCGGCTATATGGTTACTCGCCGAGGGGTGGAAGCTAATCCTGCGAAGGTCTCGGCTATCATTCAAATGCACCCTCCGGCTAACATCCGAGAGGTCCAAAAGCTGAATGGAACGATTGCCGCCTTAAGCCGCTTCATGTCGAGGGCAACAGATTATTGCTTTCCCTTCTTCAAACTACTGAAGAAGACCAATAGCTTCTCCTGGACTGACGAGTGCCAATCAGCCTTCGAGCAGCTGAAGGTCTATCTCTCCAATATTCCCGTCCTGTCTAGACCGGTTCACGGAGAGCAGCTGTTCCTTTATCTAGCAGCATCCGAAGCAGCTGTCAGCGCCGTCCTCATTCGGGAACAAGACGACGTTCAGTGGCCAGTCTATTATATAAGCCGAGCTCTCCAAGGAGCAGAGTTTCGGTATCCTGCTCTTGAGAAGCTAGCCTTAGCCCTTGTCTCATCCGCAAGAAGGCTCCGGCCTTACTTCCTCGCCCACTCAATAAAGGTCTTCACCGACCAGCCTTTGAGGCAAGTCCTCTCCCGGCCGGAGGTATCCGGTAGGCTAGCAAAATGGGCAATCGAACTGGGAGAGTTCGACATCTCTTACGGACCGCGGACGGCAATAAAAGCTCAAGCTTTAGCCGACTTCATCGCCGAGCTCACTCCCGAAGCATCCTTGGCCACTCGGCCGGAAGTCATGACAACACCCGAGGCCGAAGGCGCTTCAGTTTCTCCACCTTTAGCGGACGAATGGCGACTCTACGTCGATGGGTCCGCATGTTCCATGGGTAGCGGCGCCGGATGGATCCTGGCATCTCCGGAAAGGGTCATCACGGAGTATGCGCTGCGCTTCTCCTTCCCCGCTACCAATAATGCCGCCGAGTACGAAACCCTCATCTCCGGCCTTCGGGCCGCCAGAAAGCTCGGCGCGCAGAACATAAAGGCATTCAGCGACTCTCAGCTAATTGCCAGTCACATTTCTAGGGAATATGAGGCACGGGATGCGATAATGGCGTCTTATCTCCAGGTAACTCGCAAGATTCTTGCTCAATTCAATTCTTATGAAATTGTGCGAATCCCGAGAGCCGAGAATGCTCGAGCCGATGCTCTCTCCCGTCTAGCCTCGACTCAGGACGGGGGAGGAGGCCGAATGATTCTCGTAGAAGAACTGGCCGAGCCAAGCCTCGAGGAGTCTGAGGTCATGCAAGTGACTGAATCTGAAGCCAAGACCTGGATGACTCCTCTAATCACTTTCCTCCTTCGAGGAGAAATCCCATCCGATCCGAAGGAAGCAAGACATATTCGGCAGCGCTCTTCTCACTTCCTTCTCCTGGACGAGCTATTATATAAGAAGTCCTTCGACCGACCACTCTTACGATGCCTCGGCCCGGTCGAAGCTGACTATGCGCCGCGAGAGGTACATGAAGGGGTATGCGGAGCACATGCAGGAGGAAGGGCCCTAGCTCACAAGCTTTTAAGGCAAGGATACTGGTGGCCGACGCTCCGAGAGGATGCAACTGCCCTCGTCCGTCGCTGCGATCAATGCCAAAGGTTCAGCTCCCTCATCCACCAATCAGCAACCCTTCTAACTCCTCTATCAGACCCCTGGCCTTTCGCCCAGTGGGGAATTGACCTCTTGGGGCCCTTTCCCGTCGCCACTGGCCAGAGGAAGTTCCTTATTGTGGCGGTGGACTATTTTACCAAATGGGTGGAAGCCGAACCCCTCGCGTCCATAACCGATACCAACGCATGGAACTTCGTATGGAAGTCCATCATTTTCCGATACGGCATCCCTCGGGCCATTATCTCAGACAACGGCAAACAATTCGACAACCATCGGTTCAATGACAACTGCGCCAGGTTCGACATTCTCCACAAATTCGCGTCGGTAGCGCACCCTCGGACAAATGGCCAAGTCGAGGTCACTAACCGAAGTCTACTACAAGGATTGAAGACTCGCCTCGGCAACGCCAAGGGCCGATGGGTGGAGGAGCTGTCGAGCGTTCTATGGGTTTATCGGACTACGAGCCGAACCCCAACCGGCGAAACCCCATTCCGCATGGCTTATGGGGTAGAAGCCGTTATTCCTGTCGAAGTTAGCCTTCCCTCGCCGAGAGTTCTCACTCATAATCTGGAGACCAATGAGGAAGCCCTAAAAGATCATCTAGATCTTATAGAAGAAACAAGGGATCAAGCTCGCATTCGGCTAGTGGCTTATCAGCAGCGTATGGCCAGATATCACAACACTCGAGTAAAGCCCCGAAGCTTTGAAACCGGGAGCCTCGTGTTGAGGAATGCTCACACGTCTAAACCAACCGAAGCCGCAGGAAAGCTTTCTCCCAACTGGGAAGGACCGTATCGTATAAGGGAAGTAATCCGACGAGGGGCTTATCGGTTGGAAACCCTTTCGGGACAACCTCTCCCTCGTACCTGGAATGTGGAATGCCTTCGGCGCTACTTCATGTAAGTTACTTCCCCCGGAATTTAGCCGGAAGGCATGAATAAAAATTTTCTTTTGAAAATATCATATCCGGCATGGTTTTCTAAAGTCCGTGTAAACTGTACCGGGAGTGGCTTCGGCCATGCAAACCGTATCCGGAGCGGCATGGTTTTCTAAAGTCCGTGTAAACCGTACCGGGAGTGGCTTCGGCCATGAAAACCGTATCGGGAGCGGCAGACTTTTTTAAAAGTCCGTGTAAACCGTACCGGTAGTGGCTTCGGCCATGCAAACTGTATCGGGAGCGGCATGGTTTTCTAAAAGTCCGTGTAAACCATACCGGGAGTGGCTTCGGCCATGCAAACCGTATCGGGAGTGGCATGGTTTTCTAAAGTCCGTGTAAACCATACTGGGAGTGGCTTCGGCCATGCAAACAGTATCGGGAGCGGCATGGTTTTCTAAAGTCTGTGTAAACCGTACCGGGAGTGGCTTCGGCCATGCAAACCGTATCGGGAGCGGCATGGTTTTCTAAAGTCCGTGTAAACCGTACCGGGAGTGGCTTCGGCCATGCAAACCGTATCGGGAGCGGCATGGTTTTCTAAAGTCTGTGTAAACCGTACCGGGAGTGGCTTCGGCCATGCAAACCGTATCGGGAGCGGCATGGTTTTCTAAAAGTCCGTGTAAACCGTACCGGGAGTGGCTTCGGCCATGCAAACCGTATCAGGAGCGGCATGGTTTTCTAAAAGTCCGTGTAAACCGTTCCGGGAGTGACTTCGGCCATGCAAACCGTATCGGGAGCGGCATGGTTTTCTAAAGTCCGTGTAAACCGTACCGGGAGTGGCTTCGGCCATGCAAACCGTATCGGGAGCGGCATTATTCTCTAAGTCCGTGTAAACCGTACCGGGACTGGCTTCGGCCATGCAAACCGTACCGGAAGTGGCTTCGGCCATGCAAACCGTATCGGGAGCGGCATTATTCTCTAAGTCTGTGTAAACCGTACCGGGAGTGGCTTCGGCCATGCAAACCGTATCGGGATGCAAACCGTATCGGGAGCGGCATGGTTTTCTAAGTCCGTGTAAACTGTACCGGGAGTGGCTTCGGCCATGCAAACCGTATCGGGAGCGACATTATTTTCTAAGTCCTTACAAACCGTACCGGGAGTGGCTTCGGCCATGCAAACCGTATCGGGAGCGGCATTATTTTCTTAGTCCTTACAATCCGAACCCGGAGTGGCTTCGGCCATGCAAGCCGCATCGAAAGGTAACATGGTCTAGGCCACAAGAAGAGCTAGACTCGGTCATTCATTCAGAACACAGAAATGTGAACAGAAGCAAAATACTTTTCATATATATATGAACAAAGTACAAAATTGGCCATACGCCTGGCCGCGGCCTTTCAAAAAGCAGACAAAAACCGGGACAAGCCCTCGTACTAGCTCTCGGCATCGTCGCCGTCTATGTCGACTGGAGTCTGATCGGGAGATGCCGAAGGAGAAACCTCGACTGGAACGACTTCATCAGGAACGGCCGCACCGCCTTCCTCCAGAGACGGAGCTCTTTCGGCCAGAGCTCTTTCGGCCTTAAGTTTTTTCCACCAGGCCAGAAGCTCAACGCCTTCCTCATATGTCGGAAGGCTGATGCCGGTCAGATCTACGGCCGGGCACGCCTTTTGGGCGATAGCCAGCCCTAGACTGAATACGGACGCCGCCGCCTCGAGTTGAGCCTCCATTATCTCCTCGGCGTAATCCGGGCAGGCCTTATAGCCTGCCACAGCTGTACGAGCGGCCTCTTCGGCCTTGACCTCCAAATCTGCCTTCAGAGACGAGATCTCCTCGGCGTGGCGACTGCTCTCCGTAACCCGCTGTTCGGCCTTGTCCTGGATCTCGGCCTTAAGAATTGTATTTTCCGCCTGGGCCGTTTCCAGTTCCTTCTCGACCTTCTCCCTCTCCTGCTCGGCCCTCGTCTTGGCCTCGGAGGTAGTGCGGATCACCTCCTTTTGCTCCCCCAGCTCGGCCCGCATCCGAGCATTAGCTCTCAGGAGCATGTCGACGCTGGCCTCGAGATCATGCTGCACCGAGGCTACTTTGCCCGAAGCCAACTGATCTGAGGCCTGGTCGATGTCCCGGAGTTTTTGCTGAATGGCCGCTTGGCGACGAGCGAGGCCCCCGCACACAACCGCGGTCTACAGCCGAAGGCAAGAAAAATTGAGCAAGTGCAAAAAAGCTGAGGGAAATACTGATCCAAGACAAATAGAGAAAGTTTTTTACCTGGACAGCGTATCGGACGCCCAGCATAGATAAGCCCTCCGAGGACATCTCTTTCATCTCGTCTTCGGCCATCGGATGGGTCAAGCCGCGGATCAAGCACAGGCATGTCCGAGAGTCCTCCAGGCTCTCATCCGCGAAAGCCCCCAAATCCGGGACCCAGGGCTCATGCCCGTATTCACGGGACATGTGCGTCCTGGCCGTCCCGAAGGGGAAAGAGAGGTCCTCTGTGCCGGCCGCCGTGGCCAGAGGGGAATCGCCCCTCGGTGGTTCGGGAGGCGACGAGAGAGGGGCCCCTCGGGCAGCCACAGGCCTCTTGGCCGCCGGGGCGGATTCTTTCTCGCCAGGATCATCCGCCCAGCTCCGCTTCGCCGGTCGGCCGCTCCCTCGAACGACTGACTTTCCCTTCCTCTCTCTTTCGAGAGCAGCAGCAGCAGCGCGGCCTTCAACCGAGGCCGCCGTCTGCCTTACGGCCCGAGCGCTCGGGGCCGCATCTCCTCCAGTCTCCCCTTCTCTCACCGCCTGCGGTTGGGACGGTCGGGAGTGACTGGGCTGCTTGGCGAGTCGGCCGAATAGTCCCCGAAGCCCAGACATCTCTGTGGACAGAAAAAGGAGTTAGCGACTTACAACACGCAACTTTCCTCAACTCAAGACCGACTTACCCTCGGCCGAAGCTTCAGCGCCTTCTTCGGTCGGAAGATCTTTGACCGGAGATTCAACCTCAGCAGCTCCCTCGGCCTCCCCCGGAATATCCTCGGGAGGGAGGTAAGGAGAGACTCGGGGAGGAGATTTCGTCGGATCTGGCCAAGCCCCCATCTGTACAAGCCTCTCTTCTTCCTCGAAGAGCTCCGCAATATCGTACGGAGCCTCGGCCTCCAGGAGGTGCACGATATGGAGCTGATCGGGATTAAGGGAAGGCGGATCGGAGAGGCCTTCGGCTAGAGGTGCCCACTCAGTGGGGAAGGGCCACACACTCCTCTCCTTCTCCAGAAGAGAAACAAAGATGAAGCTCTTCTTCCAATGGTGAATGGACGAAGTCTTCCCAGAGAAGATACCTCGGCCGAAGCGGGGGACGAAGCAGTACCAATCAGATTTTCCCTGCGGCTGTATCTTGAAGAGAGAGCGGAAGATGTTCACCGAAGGGAGGGCGTCAATATAGGCGTTCACAGCCAAGAAGGCATAGACTGTCCGCCAATAATTCGGGAAGAATTGGGACGGAGCCAATCCGTAAAAACTCAAAAGGTTGATAACAAAGGAAGGAAGGGGAAGACGAAAGCCCGCCCGGAAGCTCTCCTCATAAATAGAAAAGTAGCCCGGTTGGACGGAGTTAGCCCTGGTGTCCGTCCCAGGCCGATAAGGAATCATCCAAGATGGAAGCTGATAGTAGGAAGCGATGGACTTGACCCCATCGTCAGTAAGAATGTAGATCTCATCGGAAACAGTCTCGGCCCGACGCTGGCCGGAGGTAGATCCTGGGCTACAACCGGGACCTCCTCGGCTTCTTCAGCACCAGAAACCTTGGCCTCATCCGCCATAAGGGAGGCAAGGGAATTGGAAGAAAAAGGAGATGACAAGGAAGATTCGGGAGGCCGGGATGAAGAGCAAGAAGAATAAACTTCGGCCGAAGGGCTACTCTCGGCTGAAGAGGAGCTACTGGACATGAATCACGGAGCAGAGAAGGAGAATTGAAGCTTACCCTAAAAAAAGATCTCTTCGACTGCCAACGACCTCTTGGACAACAGAAGGCTCTCCGACGACAACTCCAGGCAACAAAAAGTTTCCCGACGACGAACGGGGCGCCCTCAAACACTTCCGATGGCTCGCTCTTCGCCGGAGAAGCAGGAACGCTTGGAGAAGGCGATCGCAAGAAAGCGGAACAGTGCCCTGGGGAGAGGGGCTCCTATTTATAAAGAGGGTTGAAGGCATTCCCCGCCGAAATCAATGGCTGAGATCTTCCCCCTCCTCGGCGCCGCTTCCCTCAGATGCGCGCCACGTATACTGTCCTTCGGCAATGATAACGGTCGGGCTGCCGGATCGAGAGAAAGCAATCAACGGCTGGACGCGGCCTAACCCTTCGGCTGATCATCCGGATGCTTGCCACGTGTTCCGATCCGCGTGCCGGAAGCAGAAGAGGCGGCGATCCAAGTGTAATCTTGGGCAGAGAGCCGAAGTGACCCGCGATCCGCGTGATCACCGGTAACGGCTAGGATCCTTTTGTGGTTTCGGCAAGCCGGTTAGATGTGTGACGCGTGTCCTGTATTTTCTCACGACATGACCGTTCAGACGGGAAGCTCGACGTCTTTTCCGCCCTTTTTTCAGGAGTCCTGACACGTTCAGAAGACTCGTCCCTTCGCAACCAAGGACGAAGGCATCCGTCGCTAAGTTTCGGCCTGAGACGAAGGTACCAATAACGAGGTCCCGGCCTAAGACAAGGTTGATTGTTACCAGCCCTCGGCCGACCGAAGGCAATTCCTTCTTTACGACGAAGCAGAGAAAATTTCAGACAAAGCACATGCCGTGTTACTCCTCCGAGGAGGCTTCGGAATTTACTCTCGCCATCTCAAGAAACTGAGGAAGACAAGAGTGGGGGGCTATGTGATGGGGCAGAATCCGATTCGGCCCATTAAAACAGGCCCAACATTGAGATCAGTCCAACAGCAGCAGTAAGAAGCCCACTGGCAGCCTTCGGCCCGTTAGCGGCCCAGCAGCCCTCGGCCCAGTAAGCAGTCCAGTGGTCCTCGGCCCATCAGCAGCCCAGCAACCTTCGGCCCATCAGTGGCCCAATAGCCTTCGGCCCATTAGCGGCTCAGCAGCCCTCAGCCCAGTAGGCTCCAGCCCACTAAGCGGCATCTGACCCATCAGCGGCCCAACCCCCTTCGGCCCAGTAGCCGTATCAGGCCCACTCCGGTGGGAGGATTAGGCACTATGGCGGTTTACCAGTAAACCCAGAACATAGTCCTATATCGGCTGCCACCGTTAAGCAACCTCTATCCTCCGCTATAAATACACGGCTATTTATTACCAAAGGTATGTCTTCGAGACCCCAAGGACTACAGTCCAAAAAGCATTAAAACTACTTCTTCCTCCTCTTTGGCTTCTGAATCGAATCATCTTCAGAAGCTAACTTAGCTGTCGGAGGGGGTTCCTTAGGGCCGAAGCTCGGGACTCCTACTGACTGGTTCTTCTTCTTTTCCTCCTTCTGCACGGGCTCGGTTTGAATCTTCGCCGACCTCTCTGAGTCGGTCTCGGCTGCCGACCTCGGGTCTTCTCCCTCCGGTCTCGATGCCTTTCGCAGGCTGGTTCGCCCCGTCCGAAGGAGCTTCGGCCACGCCTTCCGCAGGCTGGTCCGCCTCATCCGAGGGAGACTCGGCTTCGCTCCTGGCGAGTTCTCGCTCGGGCATCTCTCGGCCTTGAATCCTCGGCCTTGAATACTACATAAACCCAAGAATTTTGAAATTCGGTAATTTATGTCACCCAAACGTATGAAAAAATACTCTAAATATAAGAAAAATACAATTTACGATATGTCAGCATTTTTTTGATACATCAAATAATCCTTAAGCTAAGTTTGTTTCCTCCCTCAAAACCGTTTTGCCCCATCGCTGGTCCCAAACTCAAGAAATCAGTGGTTGAATGTGGAGTAAATGTAGCATTTCTTCTTAGAAAAATATTGAGAAAATTCAAATATAACTGCTTCTTATTTAAAGAGGACCATGAGGAAAAAAGTGAGGCTATTTTTTTGAGATTTTGGTAGGTATACCTTGCATAAGATTTTATTTACGATATGTTCTAAAATCTAACTCAATGAACACAAATGGAGAGGTTCCTTCCCTTATAAACCCATACCTCACATGCATGTGGCTAATTTTAGACTCAACAATGTTGACTTGTATATCTCATGTGAAACACTGGTTGTCAACTATAACAACTTTAGCAACGTATACCTCACTTACCTTTATTTCCTTTTAAAGATTTGTTGATCTTAATTATTTTTCTTTCCATAATACGGTTTTAATGTTATTTGATCGTAAGTCTTGTTACAAATGTTATTCAATCTTGAGGTGTTTGCCTAGTCCAACACCACCTTTTTTTTTAATCAAGCCATCCTGCTAAGATCGGATGGCTCAAGGTAGGTGAAACCAAGCCGGCTCTGACTGCACTCCAGCATTTCTCTATATACATCTGCACATATATATAAATAATTCCTATTATTAAGTAATAGAAAAGTCTTCTGTCACCACTTTCTTGACCACTGGATAGAATAAAACTTGATCTGATGGCTCAAAAAGAAGAAAGAGTAAAGATTGTCCCCATATCCAAAATTCATGGAAGGGTTAGTGGGTGAAAGAAAGGGAAGACGTGGACCCATCCATATTTTTTTTCCAAAAAATAAAAAAAAAACAGATTGGGGCATTTGTCAAGACTAGGTTGTTGATCAAATGTCCCAATACCACATAAGATGCTTCTCTGTTAGTGTGGAATTATGTGCATGCCGGGAAGAATTCATACAAGTACGACAATAATTCCATCAAACTTGGGTGGAAATTTACATGGAGTCAATGCGATGCGTTAGCTCAACAAGAATGCTCAAAGCCATCAGATTAAGGGCGTGTTTGGCAAATTTTTTACTTGAAAGTTACTTTTGACTTCCACTTCTTACATATAATAAGTTGAGGGAGAGAAGTTATAACTAATTTTAGTTTGTTACAAAAGTCAACTCTTTCATAACAACCTCACTTTTTCTCCAATCTTGGAAGCCAAAACACAAGAAAAATACAATATAAATGGCTTCCAAGATCCAATGACTTCTATAAAAAATAACTAAATAGAAATGTGAAAGTGCTTCCAAATAGAAGCTGCACCAAACATGGCCTAAATCTGATGGCCTCTACCCATTTGTAGGAGGGTAGCTCTCTGTCATAGAGAGCAATGTGAGTCCACTTAGAAACTTTACAATGGGTCAATAGGGTTAATTCAACCAAGAGGCTTAACTATGTACGTACATGGCTGAACAATCCATGTTTGATCAGCCCATTACGAAGACCAGTTCACTGCTCACGGGTTCACCATAATGTTTGTAGAGAAACTAGTCCTGTCAGAATGTTGATTAGATATATACAACTCTGATAAAGACCACTTCTGACTAATGGAGTCATTTAGAAGATCGAATTAGTCAATCTTTAGACAAGCATGTGATCTACAGAGAATTATCCAAGTTTGAGTTGTTATTTAAACAACATTTAAGTGGTAAAAGTAAATCCATAGATTTCTACTTCTAAGGGGAGACATAAAGGGGATTCACTATAAATAAAGGGGAAATTCATTCATGAGACTTCAGGTTTCAGTGGATTCAAAATTAGGCACCAAGATCCAATCAAAATCAGGCAGGACAAATGGATTCCAGAATATTTTCTTTCAAGTCCAGAGTAGAACTAGTCAACCCTGAGTGATTCCAGTGGCCAACCCAGACCCTCCCACCCGACCCCAGAAAAAAAGGAAAAGACCCAGTAGATTCCTCTCTAATCCAGCCAGTTTTTTCGCTCGATTTAACAAGCACGCAAGTATAAATGATACTACATTCTGATGAAAACAAAAGGAAAATAACACTCGCTCAACTATCAAATTAGATCTCCCATAGCTATTGATGTAGACTGGATCTATCACGACCGGATCCCGCCGACGGGATCCGGAAAAGAGGATCCGGAGCCGGTCCGGATCGAACGATGGAAGGGGGAGCCGACGGGGATCCGCGACGGGGCGAAGGCGGGGCTTCTCAGGATGGCCTGGATCCGCCCGCGGGGGGCGCGATCTGCCGCCGGAGCTGCTCTTGGATAGTGAGCCGCTGCTCCTTCGGCGGACGGAGGCGCGGCGCGAGCAGGAGCTTCTCTCGGCCGAGCGGTCGGCGAGCGTCGGAACAGAAGCTGGAAAGTCCGAGATCGGACGGGGGGACGGCTCGCTCTCCGACCAGGGAACCCGAAGGCACCTTCAGCGCGAGACCGAGCCTCCTGGCGTGGGGCAGCCGGCGGGCTTGCCCTGGGACAGCGAGCCCGAAGGCTCCTTCAGCGCGAGACCGAGTCTCCTGGCTTGGGGCGGCCGGCGTTCGGCGTCGAGACCAGGGAGAGGAATCCGAGGTCGGCGGCCGAGACCGACTCGGGGAGGTCGGCGACGATTCGAACCGAGCCCCTGCAGGAGGGAAAGAAGAAGAAGAACCAGTCAGCAGGAGTCCCGGGCGTCAGCCCTGGGGAACCCCCTCCGACGGTCAAGTTAGCTCCTGAAGAAGATTCGATTTAGAAAGCAAGAAAGAGCAGCTATAAGGCTATTCGGACAGAAGTCCTTTAAGGGGTTTCGGAAGCTTTGGGAGGCCTCCGTTTTTCCCACCACCCTCTTGGCCACAAACAGCGGGATATTTATAGCAGAGGATAGCGGATGGTTAACGGTGGCAGCCGATATAGGACTAATTGCAGGTTTACTGATAAACCGCCATAGCGCCCGATCCGCCACCGGAGTGGGCCGGAATCGGCTACCGGGCCGAAGGGGGTTGGGCAGCTGACGGGCCGAAGGCCTGTTGGGCCCTGGGCTGCCGCGCTGCTCCCGGGCCGTAGGCTGATGGGCCGCTGACGGGCTGAAGCCTGTTGGGCCGGGAGCGACGGTGCCGCTTATGGGACGTAGGCTGCTGGGCCGCTGACGGGCCGAAGGCCGCCGGAGGGCCTGGTACTGCTGCTGTTGGGCTGAATGGGGTTTGGGCCTGCTTCAATGGGCTGAATCGGATTCTGCCTCATCACATAGCCCCCCACTCTTGTCTTCCTCAGTTCTGAGATGGCGAGAGTATAGTCCGAAGCTTGTCAGAAGAATTTTTGTGACAGACGCTTTACCCGAAGGTCCGTTTCTCTTTCTCGTCGCTGGGAAGGAGATGCCCTCGGTCGGCCGAGGGCTACGTGGTTGCTCCGTCTTCGCTTGGAGTGGCGACGAAGGCTCAGGGTCCAGAAGCCGAAGGGCTGAGCCGTCTGACTCGTGTCAGGCTTCATTAAATGGACGGGATGGCGCGTCGCTTCGTGAGGAAGCACGGGACACTCGTCGCGCATCCAGCCGCTCTGTCAAAAACACAAACGGATCTTGACCGCCCGCTGGTCGCGGATCGCCTCGGCTCTCTGCCCGAGGCTCCACTCGGATCGCCGCCGTTCCCTTCGTCCTACGCGGATCGGGACACGTGGCATGCATCCGGGCGATCAGCCGAAGGGTCGGAGCGCTCCCGGCCGTTGATCGCTCTGCTTCAAGTCCTGGAGCCGGCCCGTCATCATTGCCGAAGGACGGCACACGTGGCGGTCATCCGGGAGGAGCGAGGGGACGAGCGGGATGATCTCGGCCGCTGGCTTCGGCGGGAGGCGTTTCGAACGGGCTTATAAATACAGGCCCTCCGCAGGGCACTGTTCTTCTTCTTGCTGCTGCGCTCGCATTTCCCTTGCAACCATCCGAGTTCTTCCTCCTTCTCCAGCGAGAGGCCAGCTTTCTGAAGGCTTCGTCCGAGCTCGTCGGCTGCCGTGGGAGGTTCTTCGTACCTCAGAGTGCATCGCCGGTGGAGCTTGGAGGCTTGAGGTTGCGCTTGGCTCAAGAGAGACTTCCTCCCTCTCTCTGCGAGTAAGCTTTGACCTCCTTTTCCCCCTTCGCGACCTTATGGTCCGGAGCTCTTCCAGTGAGATTACTCCTTCGGACGAGGAGTACACTCCCCCCCATTCTCCTAAGTCTTCCCTGTCAGATCCTCTTGCCTCGGGATCCCTTGCTTCCGGAATGTCTGGGGAGTCTGAAAACTCCGGGACCGAGGGGTCCGAGACCTCTGGAGCGGAGGGCTCCGAGGTCGAGACTACTGGGACCGAGGCTTCGGGTGCCGAGGCTTCTGAGGCCGAAGCTTCTGGTGCTGAGGCTCCCGAAGCCGAGGCTACCCAGGAAGTCCGGGACCCAGGCCAGGCTTCCACCTCGGGGCGCCGTCCTCCGGACACTGTTTCGGGAGCATCCTGCGCCCTCTCGGACGTAGAGGTGAGGAACCTAGTTTCTTACTTCCAGCTCCCTTCCTGGACGACCCCCCATCGGCCCGATTCTGCCACCAGGGCAAATACTGTTCGCCCGGGCTCCTTCTCCATCTATGTTGATAGCTTCGAGGCGGGCTTCCGTCTCCCTCTCCCCACATTCGTCATTAATCTCCTTAGCTTCTACGGGCTGGCCCCGTCTCAGCTCTTCCCCAATTCTTGGCGTACTGTGTACGGATTTCTGAGCGTCTTTGCTCATATAAAAATCCGCCCCTCCATCAATGTCTTCCGCTATCTCTTCAAAATCCAAACGCAGGGGAAGTCCGAGTGGTACTGCTTCGTCCCTCGGGTTGACCGAAGCATCTTCTCCGGGAAGCCCTCGTCTATCCACGGCTGGAAGAGGAAGTTCATCTTCGTCTCTCTGCCGGAGAACGAGAAGGGCGTGTGGCCCTTCCCCACTGAATGGGCGCCGCTGGCTGCAGGCCTCTCGGGCCCTCCCGCTCTGACCCCTGTTCAGAGCACGTCCAGGTTAAGGCCCCATTTGATGTCTCGGAGCTTCTCGCCGACGCGGAGCGGCTGATAAATGCCGGGGTTTGGCCGGACCCTAAGTTTGATCCAGAGCGGGCCTTCCCTTACCTTCCTCCCGGGGAGACTCCGCGGGGCCGCGGGGGAAGGACTGCCGCTCCTCCGGCCGAAGCTCCTCCGGCTAACGAGGCTGATGAAGTTTCGGCCGAGGGTAAGTCGGCTCTGAATTAGTATTTGACCACTGTCTCGTTACTAACGCGCCGCTTTTGCTTGCAGCGATGGCCGGTCTTGATGACCTCCTCGACCTGATAGCTGACCAACGCGCTCCAGGCCGGGCGCCGGTCCCGCAAGCAACAGGCGGGTCCGGCCGAGGTTCTGGGGCTCCGAGGACCCGAGGCGGGGTCCCAAGGACTGCGGCCTCCGTCGAGGGTCGCGCTGCCGCCGCTGCTCTCGAGAGGGAGCAGAAGACGAAATTCGCTGCTCGAAGGGGCGGCCGAGCGTCGAAGCGCCCCCGGGAAGAGGAGGCCGAAGAGGTGGAGATGGCTCCGCTGGTCAGGAGGAGCACCGGGACCCGAAGGGCCGCAAGGCTGGCGTCCCCCGAGGCGCCGAGGGGCGACTCTCCTCCGGCCGTACCGGCGGGGGCCGATGTCAGAAATGAAAGCATGCAGGATCCGCAGACGTGCCTTCGTCTGCTCAGCAGCTTCACCCTCCCGTCAGCTTTCGAAGAGCTGGGGGAGCATTCGATTGCCGACCTGGCGGCGATGAGCGCCCGGTTGTCGGTCCAGGTAAGAAGTCCGAAAAACTTTTCAACCTATCCTCCATTGGCTCCGGATTTTCTAACCCTTATCTACTCTTCGGCTCGCCGACTGCGATGACGGGCAGCGTCCTGATGCATCAACAGGAGCTGCTCCGCCGCAAACTTCTGGAGGCCGAGGTGGGTTCGGCTGATTCCGGTGAAGGTACTTCGGCGGCGTCCCGCATCGAGCCCTTGGTTGACAGGCTCTCTACCGCGAGCGGTCGGGTGCGGGCGCAGCTGGAGGAGAGGGCAGCAGAAGCTCGCGCTGCTGCTGAGGCCAAAGAGAAAGCCGAGGGCGCGCTCGCTGCGGCTCAGGATGAGAACCGGGTGCTCAAGACCCAGATAAAGGATAAGGAGTCCCGGTGGGCTTCGGAGAAGCGCCGCCTTACCGAGGAGGTCTCGGCCCTGAAGCGGGAACTGGAGGAGGCGGCGGAGTCGGTTATCGCTGATTTCAAAGCCGGGCGTGAGTACGCCCAAGAGATCCTCCGAGCCCAGCTGCTGGCGTCTTCTTCGGTCTTCGACCTCGGACTGGCTGTCGCCCAGAGGGCCTGCCCGGACGTCGATCTGACCGGGGAAGCTATGCCGAGGGGCGCGGAAGCCAGGGAGCTCCTATCCTGGTGGGAGGGCCTCATGGCTGAGAGGGCCTTGCCTCCAGGTGCTGAAGGTGAAGTCGAGCCCGCCGAGGAGGCTTCCGCAGAGGAAGCTCCCGCCGAGGAGGCTCCCGCCGAGGCTGCTGCTCCTGAATCGGTGCAGATTGTTGACTCCCCCTCTCCCTCTCCTGGCCGAAATGTCATCGAGGCGGAGGAGGAGAGGGCTGTCGAGGACTGATACGAGGGTTCCCCTCGAGTTTTGCCTTTCTGCTTTTTGTAAGCCTTCGGCCAGGTATATGGCCGAGTTTGTACTTCCTTCTGTTTAAGAATACAAGGAACGTTTTTGGGCCTTACCTTATCGTTTCTTGCATAACGAGTGGACCTAGTCTTTCCGAAAACTGAGATCCTTTCGTCGTCCGCTATAGCCTGCAAAGCCGAGACCTAACGTAGGTTCGGATAGGTCGTTGATAGTATCTTGTTAGCAGATCAGGCTGTTTCAGTTTCGGCTTCTGTAGCCGAAGCCGCTTTCGCCTTGTCCATGCAGACTTAGGAAATAGCCTGCCGCGTCCCGATCCGGATTACATGGCCGAAGCCATTCGTCGGATCAGAGGACTTACGGACTTAGAGAAATCCATGCCGCTCCCGGTACGGTTTGCATGGCCGAAGCCACTCCCAATACGGTTTACACGGACTTAGGGAAAACCACGCCGTGTCCTGATCCAGATTATATGGCCGAAGCCATTCGTCGGATCGATGGACTAACGGATTTTAAGAGAACCATGCCGCTCCCGGTACGGTTTGCATGGCCGAAGCCACTCCCGATACGGTTTACACGGACTTAGAGAAAACCACGCCGTGTCCTGATCCGGATTACATGGCCGAAGCCATTCGTCGGATCGAAGGACTCACGGACTTTAAGAGAACCATGTCGCTCCCGGTACGGTTTGCATGGCCGAAGCCACTCCCGATACGGTTTACACGGACTTAGAGAAAACCACGCCGTGTCCTGATCCGGATTACATGGCCGAAGCCATTCGTCGGATCGAAGGACTCACGGACTTTAAGAGAACCATGCCGCTCCTGGTACGGTTTGCATGGCCGAAGCCACTCCCGATACGGTTTACACGGACTTAGAGAAAACCACGCCGTGTCCTGATCCGGATTACATGGCCGAAGCCATTCGTCGGATCGAAGGACTCACGGACTTTAAGAGAACCATGCCGCTCCCGGTACGGTTTGCATGGCCGAAGCCACTCCCGATACGGTTTACACGGACTTAGAGAAAACCACACCGTGTCCTGATCCGGATTACATGGCCGAAGCCATTCGTCGGATCGAAGGACTCACGGACTTTAAGAGAACCATGCCGCTCCCGGTACGGTTTGCATGGCCGAAGCCACTCCCGATACGGTTTACACGGACTTAGAGAAAACCACAACAAGTTTTCCTGAACCAGAAGAGTTCTCTATTTATAGTCTCCGGTTGAAAGCCTGGGGAGAGGTGACTTACATATAATAACGCCGAAGGCGCTCTACATTCCATGTGCGAGGAAGGGGTTGGCCCGAAAGGGTCTCCAACCGGTAAGCTCCTCGTCTGATTACCTCCCTGATCCGGTAGGGCCCCTCCCAGTTGGGGGCAAGCTTTCCTGAGGCTTCGGCCGGCTTGGAAGCATGAGCATTCCTCAACACGAGACTCCCCACTTCGAAGCTCCGGGGCTTTACTCGAGTGTTGTGGTACTTGGCCATGCGCTGTTGATAAGCCGCCAGCCGGATACGAGCTTTAACTCGGACCTCTTCAATGAGGTCCAAGTGGTCTTTCAAACCTTCTTCGTTGGCTTCCGGACTGTAAGCAACGACCCTGGGAGAAGGGAGGCCGATTTCTACCGGAATAACGGCCTCTACCCCATAGGCCATGCGGAAGGGAGTTTCGCCGGTGGGGGTTCGGCTTGTCGTCCGATAGGCCCACAGGACACTCGGCAGCTCTTCCACCCATCGGCCCTTAGCTTCGCCGAGGCGGGTTTTCAATCCCTGCAGGAGGCTTCGGTTAGTGACTTCGGCTTGGCCGTTCGCTTGAGGATGCGCTACCGAAGTGAATTTGTGGAGTATGCCGAAGCTGGCGCAGTTGTCACCGAACCGCCGGCTATCGAACTGCTTTCCGTTGTCAGAGATGATGGCTCGAGGGATGCCGAACCGGCAAATGATGGACTTCCACACGAAGTTCCAAGCATTGTTGTCGGTTATTGAAGCGAGGGGTTCGGCTTCGACCCATTTGGTGAAGTAATCGACCGCCACGATAAGGAATTTTCTCTGGCCGGTGGCGACGGGAAAAGGTCCCAGGAGGTCGATTCCCCATTGGGCGAAAGGCCAGGGATCAGATAAGGGGGTCAGAAGGGTGGCTGCCTGGTGAATGAGGGAGCTGTACCTCTGGCACTGGTCGTAGCGCCGTACGAGGGCTAGAGCGTCCTCTCGGAGTGTTGGCCACCAGTAGCCTTGCCTTAGGAGCTTGTGAGCCAGGGCTCTTCCTCCCGCATGCGCTCCGCACACCCCTTCATGGACCTCTCTTGTGGCATAGTCGGCTTCTGCCGGGCCGAGGCACCGTAGCAGTGGTCGGCCGAAGGATTTCTTGTACAACACCCCGTCCAAAATGAGAAAGTGGGATGAGCGCTGCCGAATGCGCTTCGCCTCCTTCGGATCTGGCGGGACTTCTCCTTGGAGAAGGAAAGCGACGAGGGGGGTCATCCACGTCTCGGCCTCGGCTTCAGCAACTTGCATGGCTTCGGTTTCCCCAAGGCTGGGTTCGGCGAGCTCCTCGACGAGGATCATTCGGCCTCCGCCCCCGTCTTGGGTTGACGCCAGCCAGGAAAGGGCATCGGCCCGGGTATTCTCGGCTCTCGGGATCCTCACGATTTCACAAGAATCGAATTGAGTGAGGATCTTGCGAGTTACCTGGAGATAAGACGCCATCACTGCGTCCCGAGCCTCATACTCCCCGGAGATGTGGCCGGCGATCAACTGGGAATCGCTGAAGGCTTTCAGGTTCCGGGCGCCGAGCTTCTTCGCGGCCCGGAGATGAGGGCTTCGTACTCGGCGGCGTTGTTAGTCGCTGGAAAGGAGAAACGTAGGGCGTACTCCGTGACGACTCCTTCGGGTGACGCCAGGATCCATCCGGCGCCACTGCCCGTGGAGCACGCGGAGCCGTCCACGAAGAGTCGCCATTCGTCTGGTGGTGCAGGTGCCGAAATAGTGTCGGCTTCGACCACCTCGGGTTCTGGCTGTGGTGTCGCGGAAGCGCCGGGGGTAAGTTCGGCGATGAAGTCCGCCAGCGCCTGGGCTTTTATTGCTACCCGAGGGGCGTAGGAGATGTCGAACTCCCCTAGCTCAATTGCCCACTTTGCCAGCCTGCCGGACACCTCCGGCCGGGAAAGAATCTGCCTCAAAGGCTGGTTGGTGAGGACTTTTACGGAATGGGCCAGAAAATACGGCCGAAGTCTCCTTGCAGACGAGACGAGGGCCAGAGCCAACTTTTCCAGGGCAAGGTACCGGAGTTGAGCTCCCTGAAGGGCTCGGCTGGTGTAATAAACGGGCTTCTGAACGCCTTCCTGCTCTCGGACGAGGACGGTGCTGAGGGCCGTCTCGGAGACTGCAAGATATAGGCTCAGAGGCTCCCCGGGAATCGGTTTTGACAGGATGGGGACTTTGGAGAGGTAGGCCTTCAGCTGATTGAAGGCTGTTTGGCACTCTTCCGTCCAGTCGAAGTTGTTGGCCTTCTTCAGCAGCTTGAAGAAGGGGAAACAGTAGTCGGCCGCCCTTGACATGAAGCGGCTGAGAGTTGCGATCCTCCCGTTCAGCTTCTGTACCTCTCGGAGGTTAGCCGGGGGGCGCATCTTCATGATGGCCGAAACCTTCTCGGGATTAGCCTCCACCCCTCGGTGTGTGACCATGTAGCCGAGGAACTTGCCGGAGGCTACCCCGAAGGCGCACTTGGCCGGGTTCAGCTTCATCTTGTACCGCCTAAGGGCGGAGAAAGTCTCGGCCAGGTCGGCCAGGTGCTCCGCAGCAACGCGGCTCTTGACCAACATGTCGTCTATATAGACCTCCATGTTTCGGCCGAGCTGTGTGGCGAATACTTTGTTGACCAGTCGCTGATATGTCGCGCCGGCGTTCTTCAGACCGAAGGGCATTCGGGTGTAGCAGTACAGGCCCAAATCGGTGGTGAAGCTGGTCTTGCTTTCATCGTCCGGATGCATCCGGATCTGGTGGTAGCCTGAATAGGCGTCGAGGAAGCTTAAAAGCTCATGGCCGGAAGTCGCATCCACCACCTGGTCTATCCGAGGCAGCGGAAAGCTGTCCATGGGACAGGCCTTGTTGAGGTTGGTGAAGTCCACGCACATACGCCATTTGCCATCTTTCTTTGGCACCATGACCACGTTGGCGATCCAGTCGGGGTGGTGCACCTCTCGGAGGTGTCCGGCGTCCAGTCCCTTCTGTACTTCAGCTTGGATGGCGGCCCTTCTTTCCTGGTTGAAGGTGCGCCGCTTCTGCTTTACCGGAGGCTGGTCGGGATCGGTATGGAGTCGGTGCTCTGCTACCTCCGGGTCAACCCCGGGCATGTCTGCCGGAGACCAGGCGAAGACGTCGAGATTCTTCTTCAAGAACTCGGTAAGCTTTTCTGCTTCACCTTTCTCCAGGCCGGAGCCAATCATCAGGACTCGTCCTTCGCCTCCTGGAACAGGGACGGCGAGAAGTGCTTCTCCCGGAGATGCCTCGGCCGATGACTCGATCGTTAGGGTTTCAGCTGCGTTCTTCCCTTTGACCGAAATCATGTAGCACTGCCGAGCTGCTTCTTGGTTTCCTTTGGCTTCGCCTATTCCATGGCTGGTATAGAATTTCAGTTTCTGATGGAAGGATGAAGGCACGGCTCCGATTCCGCCGATGAGCCTTCGGCCGAATATGGCGTTGTAGGCTGACTCGATCTTTACAACGGCGAAGTCCGTCTCGACGGTTAATTGCCGGGGGGCGGAGCCTAGGGTTACAGGAAGCCGGACAATGCCCTCTACTCGGCAGGGCGAGCCGTTAAAACCGTAGAGGGGGCCCCGGTGAGGCTTCATATTAGCCTCACTCAATCCCAATTTTTCAAAACAGTCGTAAAACAAGATATTTGGGGCACTTCCATTATCCACAAAGATCCTGTGTACATCATAGTTGTTGATTACAGCATTAACGACGAGAGCGTCGTCATGAGGGACCTGAACATCAGTCAGGTCCTCGGCGCCGAAGGTGATGTCTTCCAGACGAGGCTTCTTCGGTTCGCCTTCAACCGCTGCCACTGTGTTGCGCTGCCGCGGCCTGGACCCTTCCCCCGGCCCTCCGGATATCATCATAATAGACCCAGAACTGGGTCTTTGATGGGACGATTCTACCTGGGCCGAGGTGGCTTTCGGCGGAGGAGCGGCTTCTATTGCTGGGGGTTGCTGTTGCCTGGGCGCTGCAGGGACGTCCCGGTTCTGTTGCGGCGGCTGCTCCCGGCGGTACTGCGGCAGTCTTCCCTCCCGGATGATGCGGTCGATCTCTTCCCGGAGCTGCCGACACTCATCCGTCGTGTGGCCGATCTCCCGGTGGTATTCACAGTACCTGCCGGGATCCCTTCGGCGAGGGTCGGTCTTGATGCGATCGGGCCGCCGGAGCATGCCTTTCACCTCCATGAGCATTCGGGAAGGGGGAGTAGGTAAGGGTAGGTACCGCGGCTGCGGGTCCCGTCGCCTCTCCCTGTCCCAGTCCTCCCTGCGATAGCGCTTTCGCGAGGACTCCTGGTCCTCCGGCCGAGGTCGGACCACCTGGGGAGCAGGTGCCGAGATGGCTTCGGCTGCGCCTCTTCCTCTGGACAGCATCAGGGCCTCCCGGTTGATGTACTTGTGGGCCCGGGCCACGAGGTCCTGGAAGGTCGGGGGATGGCGCTTCCCAATGGAACCGAGGAGCCCCTCGTCCCGGCACCCGCTGATCACGGCCGAAACCGCGATCGAGCTGTCGAGGTTCGGGATCTGGGCGGCCTCGGTCCGGAACCTGGTGAAGTAATCCTGGAGAGTCTCGGCAGGACCTTGCCGAATAGCCAGCAAGCTGGCGGAGGTCTTGCTCTGCCGGGTGGCATCATAGAACTGGTCGATGAACAATTGGCCCAACTGGACTAGGGAGTGGATGGAGTCGGGGGCCAATGTCTCGAACCAGGTGAGGGCGATCTTTTCAAGGGTGAGGGGGAAGAGACGGCAGCGGACTGCCTCGGAGATCCCCCGGACCCGGATGTAGTTGTTGAACCTCGGGAAATGACAGACCGGATCTGTCATCCCGTCATAGAGAGGGCCCTTCGGCAGCTTGAAGTCGGGGGGCACCTCGGTGGCTAGGAGCTCCGCCGTGAAAAGGGTCTGCTCCAGGATGCTGCTGGCGAGGGGCGCCCCGTGAGGCCGGGACACCATCTGCTGCATCTCCTTGCGCATCGCCGTCAGCCGCCGGTCCAAGTCCGGGGCGGCCGAGGTGGCGACGGATTGTCTTCCGGTCCGGGCTGGATGGTACTCCGACGAAGCATAATCCTGCTCCGTCGGGCGATCGGCGCGGGGAGCTCGAGCAGGCAATGCCGAGGGCTCGCTGCGCGCCGCCGCGGCCTCGTTGAGAGAGACTGGCGCAGGCACCGGTCAGAACCGGGCGTCTTGTACTGAGTAGAGTGGGGGGAGCGGCGCCTGCTGGGGATGCTGCCCCGTCAGTCCCATGCGCTGGGCGATGGCGGACACCATCTCCTGAAGAGGCGCTAGGGACGTGACGGCAGCGGCCAGCGTGGCCACTTGCTGCTGGAGTACCCCCACTCGGTCTTCCGAGCCGAAGGACTCCGGTATGGTCGGCAGAGGCGGGTTCGGCGGGGCAGACGGTGCGCCTTCGGAAGGCGGCATCTGTGCCGAGGCCTCCCGCGCTTCTGCTTCGCTCTGTCCGGATCGTCGGGTCACAGGTCGCTGAGACATGACTTGTTTTGTTGGTTTCCCACAGACGGCGCCACGTGATGTAGACTGGATCTATCACGACCGGATCCCGCCGACGGGATCCGGAAAAGAGGATCCGGAGCCGGTCCGGATCAAACGATGGAAGGGGGAGCCGACGGGGATCCGCGACGGGGCGAAGGCGGGGCTTCTCAGGATGGCCTGGATCCGCCCGCGGGGGGCGCGATCTGCCGCCGGAGCTGCTCTTGGATAGTGAGCCGCTGCTCCTTCGGCGGACGGAGGCGCGGCGCGAGCAGGAGCTTCTCTCGACCGAGCGGTCGGCGAGCGTCGGAGCAGAAGCTGGAAAGTCCGAGATCGGACGGGGGGACGGCTCGCTCTCCGACCAGGGAACCCGAAGGCACCTTCAGCGCGAGACCGAGCCTCCTGGCGTGGGGCAGCCGGCGGGCTTGCCTTGGGACAGCGAGCCCGAAGGCTCCTTCAGCGCGAGACCGAGTCTCCTGGCTTGGGGCGGCCGGCGTTCGGCGTCGAGACCAGGGAGAGGAATCCGAGGTCGGCGGCCGAGACCGACTCGGGGAGGTCGGCGACGATTCGAACCGAGCCCCTGCAGGAGGGAAAGAAGAAGAAGAACCAGTCAGCAGGAGTCCCGGGCGTCAGCCCTGGGGAACCCCCTCCGACGGTCAAGTTAGCTCCTGAAGAAGATTCGATTCAGAAAGCAAGAAAGAGCAGCTATAAGGCTATTCGGACAGAAGTCCTTTAAGGGGTTTCGGAAGCTTTGGGAGGCCTCCGTTTTTCCCACCACCCTCTTGGACACAAACAGCGGGATATTTATAGCAGAGGATAGCGGATGGTTAACGGTGGCAGCCGATATAGGACTAATTGCAGGTTTACTGATAAACCGCCATAGCGCCCGATCCGCCACCGGAGTGGGCCGGAATCGGCTACCGGGCCGAAGGGGGTTGGGCCGCTGACGGGCCGAAGGCCTGTTGGGCCCTGGGCTGCCGCGCTGCTCCCGGGCCGTAGGCTGATGGGCCGCTGACGGGCTAAAGCCTGTTGGGCCGGGAGCGACGGTGCCGCTTATGGGCCGTAGGCTGCTGGGCCGCTGACGGGCCGAAGGCCGCTGAAGGGCCTGGTACTGCTGCTGTTGGGCTGAATGGGGTTTGGGCCTGCTTCAATGGGCTGAATCGGATTCTGCCTCATCAGCTATAGATGATGAGCTTGTTCACTTATTTATTTGTAATGTAAGCAACACTTTGTTCATAACAAATAGTACCAGTTATTTCCAAATCCTCATAGCACTAGTGGCTGGATGTTAATTACTGCATGTTATTTCACCCTCAAGTTATTGAAAGATATACAGAAATAAACACTAATCTATAGTTCACTTTAGCATTGCTTTGCCTTTTGTGTGGTTGATATTCTTCCTATGCAAATTATAAACATATTTTGCTCCTTTTGCTGATTATATACATCATGCAATGAAGAACAACCTTCATAAACTTAACAGACTGGAGGGTATACTAACAGTTCCAACATGTGATATCTCTTATATATAAATAGAATGTGATCAACAGCACGTTTGTCAAACACAAAGCCACATAACAATGGGCATCAACAATTCACCTCACATCAACAAGAAGCCTAACATTAGCAACACCATGATAGAGAGATTCCATGTAGTGAACTCACATCTAATGGTTGCTTATCTGACAAGAAATCTAAGGGTAGAAATTAATTGTGATTATGAATATCGGTTAGATCAAAGTTCACTATCCACAATGTAACTACATTTTACAGATTCTTTATGAGATTTATGCTTAATGGAGTCTTGATTAGATACAGACGTGCACACAAGTTCTTTTAAAAAAAAGGGAAAGAGAAAGCATAATGTTTGTTTTGAACTCATACTATATTAATTCATATGTTTATGTCTAAAAACATTTTCTTTTAATAATAAAGCTGTCAAGGGTTCAGATATGGAAAATCCATGTCAGAATACAGACTGCACTTTTATGTTATTCTCATCAGAAGCATCTTATGCTTAACAACATGTGTACATAACATGCACTTTTGTTTTGAAGAGAAAAATCGCATGCAATCCTTACAAGTAGTTTAACCAGAGAACCCTATGGCTTCTTGGAGGAAAAATTGATGCCAACCTGTTGCTCTTAACAAAGAGACTCACCACAAAGAACTCCTGTGTATGGGATGAATTTGACTGTCCAAAGACCAGACATAACGATTACAAGCTATGATACAAAATTGAGGGCAGAGATAACAGTCTACTTAGACTTATTGAAAGATGAGAAGTCTCCAAAGAATCAGTCTGAAAATAAAGATTCACATTCCCAGAACTATCAAAAAACAAGGGAGATGCCATGCAAACATACAACCTCCAATCAAGAACCAACTTCCAGAGGTAGACAAGAATAAAAGTTATCAGGCGACTGTCTATGTTTTGTAAGAGGCCAAAAATATTGCTCAAAACACAACAGATCTGGTATGTAAGGAACTAACTGGACATACAGAGTGCATTAGAAAGTTACTTAAACAATAATGATGCAGAAGTGATTGCTAACAAGAAAGGAAAGAAATTTGAGTTTGAAAATATTGGAAACCGGCATATAATAACTGCTACCTTGAAGCCCATAAGGGTCATGGTCTTGGTTTTCTCTCCAGGCTCTTGCATTCCCTGAACTGCCACACTGGAGGCCATGTTTTCCCCCATATCTGTCCTAGCAAATGTGCCAGCATGCCAACAAGCTCATCCCCCATCCTAATTAAAGAATGCCAAAAAAGCTATCACCTTTCCTTCATCTCCTCAGCAGGCTGGGATTAAAAAGACAAATAGGAAAGAAAACAATAAAAACCATGAAATTCAGGCCATAATTAGAAAGAAAAGGAAGGGAGACAAAAAAGGAATAAGACAGGTAACAGATTTGATGGTACCTCAAACTTTAGTCATCTTGTCCTCCTCTCTGATCTTTGATTCTCCTCAGCAAGAAACCCCGTTAGCATGCAAATGAGCTACCATGATTGCTTTGCTCTTAGGATGATTGATATTCTTTCTCTGCAAAACTAGAAAAGTTATTCTTAAACTATTGCTGATGCTTTACAGCATTAGATCTTGTGCATCATGTAATAAAGTACATCCTTCAAAAATCTTATCAAAGACACATAGGGCAGCAGTATACAAGAAACTGGATGGTGTACTAACAGTTCAACATGAGAATCCTGTTTCTCCCATTTTGTAAGAAAATCATGTGCATTGAAAGAGATTTGTCAAACACAGCCCATATGAAAATGGGCATCAACCATTCATCATGCCTTCACTAGGAGCCAAACAGATCAACATCCTGCTTAAAAGACAATTCCATATATTAAACTCACATTTAATAGCTGCTTGCTTCACAAGAAATTTGAGTGTGAGTTGTAAATATGAACATCGAACATCAGTTTGATCAGAAATTCATTTTGGCAACTATCAATGCTTTAAAAGTGCCTAGGCAGGCTGCCTGGTTGGCAAGGCGGTATCCCACATAATGAGGCATTATTTTGTTAGCCTTCAACATTTTAGACAATATTCATGCACAATTTGGTCTAACTAAACAAATTTTCATTCATAATGACATTTGGGTATTTTGCCTATAGTTCTAAACATTAATCATAAAGCAGTAACAATTATGACTTTTTGTCACTTTTGAAACAAAAAATAAGAGATATGAGATTTAATGCATAAATAAATAAACTATCAAGAATCATATATGTTTAGGTATGAGGCTATTAGAAAATATTGTTACATCTCAATAATTTATGCACGATGTGATATAATAAATCTTTGAACAACTTACCAAGATTAATTGGGTGTTCGGGGAGCAACATTTTTCTTAACATTATCCTAAAAAAATTGCATTCAAATTTTAAAACTGCCATATTTCTACTCTTAACCTGTTTGGAAGAACTGTACATTTTAAAAAAATAATGTTAGACCTGTTTGACAAATGATACTTATTTCTCTTGTCCTTGTCTCGTTGAGGAAGCAAACGTTGCATTGGTCATATCCGTCATCTTTCTCGGCGGCACCAGATTATCTCTAACAAGAACATGAACATGGCATGGAGGTGGAATACATTGTAGAATTGGAAGGCACCATGTGGCATGGAACAGCCACGATACCCACATCTTTTATGGAGGATGTGAGTGGAGCTTTGCAAGTAGCCATGGACATCAAGATGCAGCGGAGGGCATAGAGGAGACAGTGAGGAAGGAGAGAGTGACCAAAAGATGTGGTAGGTGGTGCATGGGGATGCCTGGGTGGCTCGGTGGACATTGCAAAGAAAACATATGTCCATCAATCCATAGAAAAGGAGAAGGGTCGTGTGAGCATTTTTGGAGAAAAAAATGTTGAGATTTTCTTTTCTTTCAAGAGAGCTTTAGAAAGTGGCCAGTTGTACCTTACAAAAATGGAAAAGGTTCCAAACAGGGTCCACATCTTGTTTTCTCTCTCAAGATATATTTTTTGAGAAATAAAACTGCTAAAAAATGACAAGCAAACATCCTATAAGAACTACAGTTATTGTATTTTACTAGGTATGTGTAGATTGCACCTGTATAGATGATAAAAAGAAAGAACACGACTTTGAAGAGGAAAAGGATGCTCCTATATGGTTTGCATTAGCGACGAGTCCAGCCAAGTATACAATCTTTGATAGAGGGATGAGAATACCATGCAATGTGTCCCTCATTTATTGATGCAAATTTAATGCCTTATTTATTGATGCAAATTTAATGTGGCCTCCTTTTTGTTATGGCAAATCTAACTATGAATAAACAGCAGACAATGAAGTGAGTTTGATATCCACAGAGATATCTTAATATTATTATTTTAAGTTGTCAAGTTACACAATATCCACAGATACAACATACGTCGCATAATGTAGTAACATGAACATCTAGGCAATTACATATTTGAGGGGGAACAACCAATGAGACAATACTGTATAGTGAAGGCTCAGGCTCCTTTTGCCTCATCCCTCAAGAAGGTCTCAAGGTGGCCAACCCATCTGACACACCTAGGCAGGCTGCCTATTTGTCTACGCGGCTGATTTGTTAAATCGTGTAAATCGAAACTTTACAACATTCTTTATGCAATTTGCGTACAAGTGTGCATTCGCAGGTGCACCCAGCCACTCACCTGCACATGCACACTCCATCAGCATAACTTTCTATAAGCACACGGACATAAAATCTCACCCTTTGCAGAGGATAAAATACACCCGATGACAATATACACCTCCTTTCCCAGCTTCAAAGATTGGAGCTCCTCCCTTTCCCTCCTTCGACTGAAATCATGGCATTCTATGTGATGTAGCCGAAGCTATCACGACCGGATTCCGAAGCTGGAATCCGAGAAAATGGATCCGGAGCTGGGTCGGATCGGTGTTTGGAGGCCCGACGGGGATCCGGAAGGCGAAGGATGCAGAGGCGAAGCCGAAGGTCCGAGGCCGAGAGTCGCTCGGTCGGGGGCTGGCTTGTCTCCGGGAAGTCGGGGCCGAAGCTCCTTCGATAGACGAAGGGATGGCGCGAGACCGAGTGTCCTCCGGTCGCGGGGCAGCCGGCGCGCGGCGTCGAGACCAGAGAGAGGAGTCCGAGGTCGGCGGCCGAGACCGACTCGGGAAGGTCGGCGATGATTCGAACCGAGCTCCTGCGGGAGGAAAAGAAGAAGAAAACCGGTCAGCAAGAGTCCCGGGCTTCGGCCGTAAGGAACCCCCTCCGACGGTCAAGTTAGCTCCTGAAGATGATTCGATTCAGAAGGCAAAGAGTAGCTTTAATGCTATTTGGACTGTAGTCCTTGAGGGTCTCGGAGGCATAAGAGAGCATACCTTTGGCAATAAATAGCGGTGTATTTATAGCAGAGGATAGAGGATGGTTAACGGTGGTAGCCGATATAGGACTATGTGCGGGCTTACTGGTAAACCGCCATAGTGCCTGGTCCTCCACCGGAGTGGGCCGGACTCGGCTATCGGGCCGAAGGGGGTTGGGCCGCTGATGGGCCGAAGCCTGCTGGGCCCAGGGCTGCCGCGCTGCTCTCGGGCCGTAGACTGGTGGGCCGCTGACGGGCTGAAGCTTGTTGGGCCGGGAGCAACGGTGCCGCTTACGAGCCGAGGGCTGCTGGGCCGCTGATGGGCCGAAGGCTCCCTGAGGGCCTTGTACTGCTGCTGCTGGGCTGAACGGGGTTTGGGCTTGTTTTAATGGGCCGAATCGGATTTTGCCTCATCACATAGCCCCCCACTCTTGTCTTCCTCAGTTCTGAGATGGCGAGAGTATAGCCCGAAGTTGTAGGGGAATAGCGTAACAGGTGTCTTACCCGAAGCTTTCTGTTCCTTTTCTTGAGAAGAGGGTGCCCTTGGTCGGCCGAGGGTCAATTAGCTGCTTCGTCTTCATCTGGGATGGCGACGAAGGCCTTCGCCTCTGAAGGCGAAGGGCCGAGCCCTCTGACTCGTGTCAGGCTTCATTAAATGGACGGGACGGGCGTCGCTTCGCGAAGAAGCACGGGACATGCGTCACGCATCCGTCCGCTCCGTAAAAAGCACAAAAGGATCCTGACCGCTCGCGGGTCGCGGATCGCGTCGGCTCTCTGCCCGAGGTTCTACTCGGATTGCCGCCGCTCCCTTCTCTGGCACGTGGATCGGGACACGTGGCGGGCATCCGAGTGGTCAGCCGAAGGGTCGGAGCGCTTTCGGCCGTTGATCGTTCTGCTTCAAGTCCCGGAGCCTGCCCGTCATCATTGCCGAAGGACGATACACGTGGCGGGCATCCGAGAGGAGCGGTGAGATGACGGGGACGATTTCGGCCGTCGGCTTCGGCGGGAGGCGCTTCGGACGGAGCCTATAAATAGGAGCCCCTCGCAGAGCATTGTTCTTCTTCCTGCTTCCGCGCCTGCGTCGCTCTGCGATCACCCGAGCTCTCCCTCCTCTCTGGCGAAAAGCTAGCTCTCTGAAGGCGTCGTCCGAGCTTGCTGGCCATCGCGGGAAGATCTCCATCCCTCAGAGCGCCTTGCTGGTGGAGTTGGGTGGCTTGAGAGGCTGTGCTTGATCCAGGAGAGATCCCTTCCCTTTTGAGAGTAAGCCTCGATCTCCTTTCTCATCTTCGCGACCTTATGGTCCGCAGCTCTTCTTCGAGCGAGGTTACCCCTTCGGACGAGGAGTACACTCCGTCTCATTCCCCCAAGTCCTCTCTGTCATCTCCCCTTACTCTGGACTCCCTCGCCTCTGCGATGTCCGGAGAGCCCGAGGCCTCCGGGGCCGAGGCCTCTGAGGCCGAGGTGTCCGAGGAGGTTCGAACTCCGGGCCAGGCTTCCACCTCGGGACGTCGTCGTCCCGAGACTGCTTCAGAAGCAGCCTGCGCCCTCTCGGATGAAGCGGTTAGCTACATCGCTTTTTATTTTCAGCTTCCTTCATGGATGACTCCCTATCGGCCTGGCCCCAACACCAGGGCCAATACTCCCCGCCTGGGTACCTTTTCTATCTATGAAGAAAGCTTCCAGGCAGGCTTTCGTCTTCCTCTCCCCACCTTCGTCATTAACCTCCTCTGCTTCTACGGGCTGGCCCCGTCCCAATTCTTCCCCAATTCTTGGCGCACAGTTTATGGCTTCTTGGCTGTGCTTGCCCGTATACGGACTGTTCCTTCCATCAACATCTTCCACTACCTTTTCAAAATCCAAAGGCAAGGGAGATCCGAATGGTACTACTTCGTCCCTCGTATCGGCCGAAGCATCTTTTCCGGGAAGCCCTCGTCCATTCATGGCTGGAAGAGGAAGTTTATCCTTATTTCTCTGCCGGAAAACGAGAAGAGCGTGTGGCCCTTCCCTACCGAATGGGCACCGCTGGCCGCGGGCCTTTCCGATCCTCCCGTTCTGACTTCCACCCAGAGCACCCTAGTGGGCCACATCGAGGCCATGGCCCCGTACAACATCTGGGGGCTCCTTAGCAAGGCAGAGTTATTTGTGAATGCCGGGGTATGGTTGGACCCTCGGTTCGATCCGGAGCGGGCTTTCCCCTACCTCCCTCCCGGGGAGACTCCGCAGGGCAGCGAAGGAAGCGCTGAGGCCGCTCCTCCGGCCGAAGCTCCTCCGGCCGACGAGGTTGCTGAAGCTTCGGCCGAGGGTAAGTCGGTCTTGAGTTTGCAGCTGTTGCGTTATTCGTTTCTAACACTTCTCCTCTTGCTTGCAGCAATGTCCGGGATCGAGGGCCTCCTCATCCGGATAGCCGAGCAGCGCAGCCAAGGCCGGCCACCACCCCCGCAGGCGGCAGGCGGCAGGCGGGTCTGGTCGAGGCGCAGTGGCTCCGAGGGACCGAGCCGGGGCTCCGATGACCGCGGCCTCCTCCGAGGGCCGTGCTGCCGCCGCCGCTCTCGAGAGAGAGCGAAAAACCAAGTCCGCCGCCCGAAGGGGCGGTCGATTGTCGAAGCGGCCCCGGGCGGAGGAGCCCGAAGAGGCAGAGCCCGCCCCACTGATAAGGAGAACCTCCGGGGCCCGAAGGGCCGCAAGGCTGGCGTCCCCCGAGGTGCCGAGGGGTGACTCTCCTTCGGCTGCGATGGCTGGGGCAGAGTACGAAGGCGCTGGGTCGCAGGCGCCTCGCGCGCAGGAGCGCGAGTTGTGGGTCCCTGAGCCGGGGATCTACAAAGATGAGAGCATGGAGGATTCGCAGACGTGCCTCCGTTTGCTCCGCAGCCTCTCTCTCCCTTCGGCCTTCGTGGAGCTGAAGGACCATTCGGTCACCGACCTGGTGGCGATGAGCGCCCGATTGGCGGTCCAGGTAAGAAGCTTCTGAGTGCGCTTCAATCTAGCTTCCCTTAGCTTACTTCAATTTTCGCTGATCCTTGTCTGCTTTCGGTCTGCAGGCTGCGGTTACGGGCAGCGTTCTGATTCACCATCAGGAGCTGCTCCGGAACAGGCTTCTGGAGGCCGAGAGGGCGTCCGCCTCGGCGGGTTCGGGTGAGGGCCCTTCGGCGGGGCCTAATATCGAGCCCATGATCGACGGGCTTGTAGCCACGAACGCCCGGATGCGGGTGCAGTTGGAGGAGAGGGCAGCAGATGCCCGCGCTTCTGCCGAGGCCAAGGTGAAGGCCGAGCGGGAGAAGGAAAAGGCCGAGCGGGAGCTTGCTGCGGCCCAGGCTGAGATCCGGGCCCTTAAGGCCCAGATCCAGGACAAGGACTCCCGGCGGGCTTCGGAGAAACATCGCCACGCCGAGGAGATATCGGCTCTGAAGCAGGAGCTGGAGGAGGCGGTGGACTCGGCCGTGGCCGATTATAAGGCCGGCCCGGACTATGCCGAGGAGATAATCCAGGCCCAGCTTCTAGCGGCCTCCTCGGTCTTCGACATCGGGCTAGCTGTCGCCCAGAAGGCCTGTCCGACTATGGACTTGACCGGGATTGCCCTTCCTACGGACGAGGAAGGGAAGGAGCTCCTGTCCTGGTGGAAGGGGCTAATGGCCGAGAGGGCCCCGGCCTCGGTGGAAGGCGACGAGGCCGTCCCAGCCGAGGAGGCCCCTGTCGAAGCTGCCCCTCCTGAGGCCGTGCAGATCGTCGATCCCCCCTCTCCCTCTCCTGGCCGAAACCCAGTCGAAGTGGAGGAGGGGGTTGCCGAGGACTGATACGGAGGCCTGCCCCGGTTTTTGTTTTTCTTCTGTAAGCCTGCGGCCAGGCGGATGGCCAGTTTTGTACTTCCCTTTTTTGTGAATACAGGAAGTGTTTTTGGCTTTACCTTGATGTTTTGTGCATGATCGACCGAATCTGGCTTTTCGGAAATCCGAGATCCTGTCGTTCGCTATAGCTCGCAAGGCCGAGACCCGATGTAGGTTCGGTATAGGAAGTTGATAGAATATTGCCACAGATAGTATATGCGGCCGAGGCCTTTACTAACGTGGTTCATATGATCCGAAGGGACATCCTGCCGCTCTTGACGCGGTTTGCGTGGCCGAAGCCTCTCCCGCTTTTTCTTACGCGGACTTAGAGATATACCTTGCCGCTTCCTGATCCGGTATACGTGGCCGAATCCACCCTCGGATCAAGGTATCTGCGGTCTTAGAGAGAATACCATGCCGCTCCCAATACGGTTTGCATGGCCGAAGCCACTCCCGGTACAGTTTACGCGGACTTAGAAAGAATACCATGCCGCTCCCGATATGGTTTGCATGGCCGAAACCACTCCCGGTACGGTTTACGCGGACTTAGAAAGAATACCATGCCGCTCCCGATACGATTTGCATGGCCGAAGCCACTCCCGGTACGGTTTACACGGACTTAGAATACCATGCCGCTCCCGATACGGTTTGCATGGCCGAAGCCACTCCCGGTACGGTTTACACGGACTTAGAGAAAATACCATGCCGCTCCCGATACGGTTTGCATGGCCGAAGCCACTCCCGGTACGGTTTACACGGACTTAGAATACCATGCCGCTCCCGATACGGTTTGCATGGCCGAAGCCACTCCCGGTACGGTTTACGCGGACTTAGAATACCATGCAGCTCCCGATACGGTTTGCATGGCCGAAGCCACTCCCGGTACGGTTTACACGGACTTAGAATACCATGCCGCTCCCGATACGGTTTGCATGGCCGAAGCCACTCCCGGTACGGTTTACGCGGACTTAGAATACCATGCCACTCCCGATACTGTTTGCATGGCCGAAGCCACTCCCGGTACGGTTTACACGGACTTAGAATACCATGCCACTCCCGATGCGGTTTGCATGGCCGAAGCCACTCCCGGTACGGTTTACACGGACTTAGAATACCATGCCGCTCCCGATACGGTTTGCATGGCCGAAGCCACTCCCGGTACGGTTTACACGGACTTAGAGAAAATATCATGCTTCCTGAAGAAGGGACCTTTATTCATATCTTCCGGCTGGAAGTCCGGGAAAAGCGATTTACATAAAATAACGCCGAAGGCGCTCTACATTCCAGGTGCGAGGGAGAGGTTGGCCCGAAAGGGTCTCCAGCCGATAAGCCCCTCGTCTGATTACTTCTTTGACCCGATAAGGCCCCTCCCAGTTGGGGGCAAGCTTGCCTGAGGCTTCGGCCAGTTTGGAAGCATGAGCATTCCTCAACACGAGGCTCCCGATTTCAAAGCTTCGGGGCTTCACTTGAGTGTTGTGGTACTTGGCCATGCACTACTGATAAGCTGCCAGCCGGATACGAGCCCTATCTCGGGTTTCTTCAATGAGGTCCAGATGATCTTTCAAGCCTTCTTCGTTGGCCTCCGGATTATAAGCCATGACCCTAGGAGAGGGGAGGCCGATTTCTACTGGAATAACGGCCTCTATCCCATAAGCCATGCGAAATGGAGTTTCGCCGGTAGGAGTTCGGCTCGTCGTCCGATATGCCCACAGAACACTCGGTAGCTCATCTACCCATCGGCCTTTTGCTTCGCCGAGGCGGGTTTTCAGTCCCTGCAGCAGGCTTCGGTTGGTAACTTCAACCTGGCCGTTTGCCCGAGGGTGAGCTACCGAAGTGAATTTGTGGAGAATGCCGAAGCTGGCGTAGTTGTCGCTGAACCGTCGACTGTCGAACTGCTTTCCATTATCCGAAATGATGGCCCGGGGGATGCCGAACCGGCAGATGATGGACTTCCATACGAAGTTCCAAGCATTGCTATCGGTTATTGACGCGAGGGGTTCGGCTTCTACCCACTTAGTAAAATAATCTACCGCCACGATGATGAATTTTCTCTGGCCGGTGGCGACGGGAAAAGGCCCCAGGAGGTCGATTCCCCATTGAGCGAAAGGCCAGGGGTCGGATAAAGGGGTCAGAAAGGTGGCTGCCTGGTGGATGAGGGAGTTGAACCTCTGGCACTGGTCACAGCGCCGTACGAGGGCTAAAGCGTCCTCTCGGAGCATCGGCCACCAGTAGCCTTGCCTTAGAAGCTTGTAAGCCAGGGCCCTTCCTCCCGCATGCGCTCCGCACACCCCTTCATGTACTTCTCTCACGGCGTAGTCGGCTTCAGTCGGGACGAGACACCACAGCAGCGGTCGGCCGAAGGATTTCTTGTATAGCATCCCGTCCAGAAGGAGGAAATGGGATGAGCGTTGCCGAACGTGCTTCGCCTCCCTTGGGTTTGGCGGGACTTCTCCTCGGAGAAGAAAAGTGACGAGGGGAGTCATCCATGTCTCGGCTTCGGCCTCAGTGATTTGCATGGCTTCAAGATCGCCGAGGCTTGGTTCGGCGAGTTCCTCCACTAGGATCATTCGGCCTCCTCCCCCGTCTTGAGTTGATGCCAGCCGAGAAAGTGCATCGGCCCGGGTATTCTCGGCTTTCGGGATCCTCACGATTTCATAAGAGTCGAATTGAGCGAGGATCTTGCGAGTCACCTGGAGATAGGACGCCATTATTGCATCCCGAGCCTCGTATTCTCCGGAAATATGGTTGGCGATCAGCTGAGAATCGCTGAAGACTTTCGGGTTCCGGGCGCCGAGCTTCTTCGCAGCCCGGAGGCCAGAAATGAGAGCTTCGTACTCGGCGGCGTTGTTAGTCGCTGGAAAGGAGAAACGCAAGGCGTACTCCGTGACGACTCCTTCGGGTGATGCCAGGATCCACCCCGCGCCGCTTCCCGTAGAGCACGCGGAGCCGTCTACAAAGAGTTGCCATTCGTCTGCTGGCGTAGGAGCCGAAGTGGCCTCGGCTTCGGGCACGTCGGGTTTCGGCTGAAGTGCCGAGGAAGCGCTGGGGGTGAGTTCGGCGATAAAGTCCGCCAACGCCTGGGCTTTTATTGCTACCCGAGGTGCGTAGGAGATGTCGAACTCTCCTAGCTCAATCGCCCACTTCGCCATCCTGCCGGACACCTCCGGCCGGGAGAGAATTTGCCTTAGGGGCTGGTCGGTGAGAACCTTCACGGAATGAACAAGAAAATAAGGCCGGAGCCTCCTCGCGGACGAGACGAGGGCCAAAGCCAACTTCTCCAGGGCGAGATACCGGAGTTCCGCTCCTTGAAGGGCTCGGCTGGTATAGTAAACTGGCTTCTGAACGCCATCTTGTTCTCGGACGAGGACGGCGCTGAGAGCCTGTTGGTCTTTCTCGGTTTCTCCGGATCGCTCACGCAGCGGAAAAACAAAATTTTACAGCGATCCGTTTCCCGTTTCGAAGAACTAAAACACGAGATAATCGGATTATCTTTTCTCACTGTGTGTGGATTCGAATCCGCAGCCGTTAGGTTCCGTCGGTGTGACACCGCAAGCCGCGCAAGCGCCCGGCCCCTAGCGAAGTCCACGCGATCCTCCCCGCGACGGATATCCTCGAGTTCGTCGTTCTTCGCAGCCCGCGAAGCCTACGCTGGTCGCCGCAATGATCGCCGCAGTGCGCGGACGATTTCCCGTCGAACGGGATTCGGAGAAGCGGCGGAGCAGATCTGGATCTGCCTGGACTCCAGAGGAAGACAGAAACTGAGGAGGGGCAGCCAGGGTTAGCAGCAGCTTGGCCTGCTCAGCCCGTTCGCTATGTTTTATACTAACCGCGCGGTTTTTCACAAAAACCCCCGGTTTGTATAAAACCCACTTATTTATCCATCGCCTTGAGAATCATTTGCGTGTGACCCTCTAGGCCCAAGTACCAGTCCAGTTAATGGCCCAATAAGCCCAGTGACTCCTCACTGGCTTTATTAATTAATTAATAACCCTTTATTAATCAATTAATCAATCGAATTGATGTCGCACATCGAATTCGACCGGGCCTCCGATCACGTTGGGTGCCAAGCAACACCGCGTGAACCCGGAAGGTATTTGGGGTTAAGTAACCCACTCTTGGAACCTTTCCGTCAACAGTTACCGCGTGGATATAATCCTTCATTCGTACAATGCTCTCGAGTCAACTCAGGGTATGGCGAGCTGTCAAACCCTAACCGGTCGACTCACATGGATTGGATGCCGCTGATGAATATCGGAAAAACTCATTTCCCGATATTATCGTCCGCCCTGGCCAGGGACTTCCGCGCATCATTCCCAGAGCATTCTCTCTCTAAGTACCGAGAGCGAATGATTCCTTATTGACACACAATTCCCTTCGACGGTATTCCGCTGCACCCAATCCTTGGCGTATTAGAATCCCGTGGCTAGAGATTCGTAGACCAAGGTCAAAGTACAGAAGTCCACCGCCAAGGTGTCCTTGGTGTCTCAGGTCCGAGGACCATCCACGCAACTGCGACAATAGAATCAAGCTGGTTGACAGTGAGGTACAATACCATCCAGCGATTCAGTCGGATCAGTTCAGTGAACTCATTCTCCAATGAGCACCTACAGATTCGCCTTAGTGTCTCCACACAAGTGACTTATGAGATCAGTCACCCTCATCATATGAGCAGGAGTAATCTGTACTAGTCTAACCGGATATCCGATGTCCTTCTCGGATATCCTCCAACTAGGAACGATTAAGAATATGTGTGTTTAAGTGATCAGTCTCATTAGTATGATCTCATCATAATCTGATCACCATAGCACATATTCACGGACTTCATTATGAAACGATAATTAATGCGATTTACACATAATGAATATTATGCCATTTTATTAATAATGAACGAGATTTACATTGTTAGATTGGCTTGTAGGCCACCTAAACTAACAATCTCCCACTTGGACTAAAGCCAATCACCTTTATACAATAAGCCCATAGACTCTAGGTGACGCTCAAACACAATTTGAGCCAACGGCTTTGTTAGTGGATCTGCTACATTGTCGACGGATGGAACTCTTTCCACTACTATATCTCTTCTGGATATAATCTCTCTGATAAGATGAAAGCGCCTCAGAATATGCTTCGATTTCTGATGAGACTGTGGCTCTTACGCTTGCGCAATCGCTCCATTGTTGTCGCACAACAGTGGAACAGGCTCAGAGATGTTGGGAACTACGCCGAGGTCGGTGATGAATTTCTTCAACCACACTGCTTCCTTGGCGGCTTCAGCTGCAGCGATGTACTCAGCTTCAGTCGTCGAATCTGCAGTGGTTATTTGCTTGGAACTCTTCCAACACACTGCCCCACCGTTCAAAGTAAACACGAATCCAGATGTTGACTTGCTATCATCTGGATCTGACTGGAAACTCGAGTCAGTAAAGCCTCGCAGTTTCAAGTCACCTCCTCCATAGACAAGAAACATATCCTTAGTTCTTCTCAAGTACTTAAGGATGCATTTCACTGCCTTCCAGTGCTCTTCGCCTGGATCAGCCTGAAATCTGCTCGTAACACTTAAAGCAAATGCAACATCAGGCCGTGTACATAGCATGGCATACATGATAGATCCTATAGCAGAGGCATAGGGTATTCTATCCATGAATGCCCTCTCATTATGAGTCTTAGGAGACTGCTCCTTTGAGAGATTAATTCCTTGTCTCATCGGTATGAGACCTTTCTTGGAATTTTCCATGCCAAATCTTTTGACTATGGTATCTATGTACAAGGATTGGGTCATTCCAAGCATCCTCTTTGATCTATCTCTATAGATCCGTATTCCCAATACGTAGGATGCTTCTCCCAAATCCTTCATGGAGAAGTTTTTCAACAACCAGACCTTTACTGATGACATCATAGCTACATCATTCCCAATGAGTAGTATGTCATCAACGTAAAGAACTAGAAAAGTGACTGCACTCCCACTGGTCTTCTTGTACACACAAGGCTCATCTTCATTCTTAATGAAGTCATAAGACTTGACTGCCTCGTCAAATCTTATGTTCCAGCTCCGGGAAGCTTGCTTCAGTCCATAAATGGACCTCTGAAGCTTGCACACTTTATCTGGAGATTCTTTGGATGTGAAACCTTCTGGTTGTATCATATACACCTCCTCCTCAAGGTTACCGCGGTTGCGGGTCCCGTCGCCTCTCCCTGTCCCAGTCCTCCCGGCGATATCGCTTTCGGGAGGGCTCTTGGTCTTCTGGCCGAGGTCGGACCACCTGGGGGGCAGGTGCCGAGACTGCTTCGACCGCGCCTTTACCTCTGGACATCATCAGGGCCTCCCGGTTGATGTATTTGTGGGCCCGGGCCACGAGGTCCTGGAAGGTAGGGGGATGGCGTTTCCCGATGGAGCCGAGGAGCCCTTCGTCCCGACACCCGCTGATCACGGCCGAGACCGCGATCGAGCTGTCGAGGTTCGGGATTTGGGCGGCCTCGGTCCGGAACTTGGTGAAGTATTCCTGGAGAGTTTCGGTGGGGCCTTGCCAGATGGCTAGCAGGCTGGCGGAGGTTTTGCACTGCCGGGTGGCATCATATAACTGGTCGATAAATAACTGGCCCAACTGGACTAGGGAGTGGATGGAGTTGGGGGCCAGTGTTTCGAACCAGGTGAGGGCGGTCTTCTCAAGGGTGAGGGGAAAAAGTCGGCAGCGGACTGCCTCGGCGACCCCTCGGATCGTGAGGTATGCGTTGAATCTCTGGAAATGACAGACCGGATCTGTCATTCCGTCGTAGAGAGGGCCCTTCGGCAACTTAAAGTTGGGAGGCACCTCGGTAGCCAGGAGCTCCGCCGTGAACGGGGTCTGCTCCAAGATGTTGCTGGCAAGAGGTGCCCCATATGGCCGAGACACCATCTGCTGCATTTCCTTCCGCATTGCCGTCAGCCACCGATCCAGGTCTGAGGTGGTTGAAGTAGTGACTGATTGTCCTCCGGTCCGGGCCGGGCGGAATTCCGACGAAGCATAGTCCTGCTCCGTCAGGCGATCAGCGCGAGGAGCTCGGGCAGGTAGTGCCGAGGGCTCGCTGCGCGTCGCGGCGGTTTCGTTGGGAGAAACTGGTGCAGGCGTCGGCCGGGACCGGGTATCTTGCACTGGATAGAGTGGGGGAAGCGGCGCTTGCTGAGGAAGCTGTCCCATCAGCCCTACACGCTGGGCGATGGCAGATACCATCTCCTGAAGCGGTGCTATGGAGGTGACGGCAGCTGCTAGCGTTGCCATTTGTTGCTGGAGCATCCCCACTCGGTCTTCCGCAGCGAAGGACTCCGGTATGACTGGCAGAGGCATGCTTGGCGGAGCAGAAGGGGCGCCTTCGGAAGGCAGCACCTGCGTCGAGGCTTCCCGTGCTTCTGCTTCGCTCTGTCTGGACCGTCGGGTTACAGGTCGTTGAGACATGACTTGTTTGTTTGTTTCCCACAGACGGCGCCACGTGATGTAGCCGAAGCTATCACGACCGGATTCCGAAGCTGGAATCCGAGAAAATGGATCCGGAGCTGGGTCGGATCGGTGTTTGGAGGCCCGACGGGGATCCGGAAGGCGAAGGATGCAGAGGCGAAGCCGAAGGTCCGAGGCCGAGAGTCGCTCGGTCGGGGGCTAACTTGTCTCCGGGAAGTCGGGGCCGAAGCTCCTTCGATAGACGAAGGGATGGCGCGAGACCGAGTGTCCTCCGGTCGCGGGGCAGCCGGCGCGCGGCGTCGAGACCAGAGAGAGGAGTCCGAGGTCGGCGGCCGAGACCGATTCGGGAAGGTCGGCGATGATTCGAACCGAGCTCCTGCGGGAGGAAAAGAAGAAGAAAACCAGTCAGCAGGAGTCCCGGACTTCGGCCCTAAGGAACCCCCTCCGACGATTCAGAAGGCAAAGAGTAGCTTTAATGCTATTTGGACTGTAGTCCTTGAGGGTCTCGGAGGCATAAGAGAGCATACCTTTGGCAATAAATAGCGGTGTATTTATAGCAGAGGATAGAGGATGGTTAACGGTGGTAGCCGATATAGGACTATGTGCGGGCTTACTGGTAAACCGCCATAGTGCCTGGTCCTCCACCGGAGTGGGCCGGACTCGGCTATCGGGCCGAAGGGGGTTGGGCCGCTGATGGGCCGAAGCCTGCTGGGCTCAAGGCTGTCGCGCTGCTCTCGGGCCGTAGACTGGTGGGCCGCTGACGGGCTGAAGCCTGTTGGGCCGGGAGCAACGGTGCCGCTTACGGGCCGAGGGCTGCTGGGCCGCTGATGGGCCGAAGGCTCCCTGAGGGCCTTGTACTGCTGCTGCTGGGCTGAACGGGGTTTGGGCTTGTTTTAATGGGCCGAATCGGATTCTGCCTCATCACTATGAATTCGTTGCCTTTTAGTCGAGTTCATCCATCTCCATTTCTTATCTTTATTCAGGCACTACTTTCCCCCTTCCCCTACTTTATTTCTTGTTTTCTATCTCTTTTCTTAAACCCCTTTCCCACCCGTGATGTCTACTGAAAAAAAATCCCAATCTTCACTCTCCTATTGTCAATTTGCCAACAAAATAAAACCTTGCTTTTGCTATCCTTATGGTACATACTTGTCACATCAACTCCTCTATTTATCTCCGGTTGTATGTCCATTGTTATATATATATATATATATATATATAACACGCCCTACTGGTGCTCATTTAACTTAGATGCACCTCCCTCAAATCTCTACATCCTGATGTTAAAAAAATAATAAAAATTTTAAAATATTCAAGTACCTCCCTCTAAGTAGGTTTCCACCATTTGAGATTTAATTTTCACCATTGGATCAAAAAATTCAACCGTAGCCATCCAATCAAGTGAGTCCTTCGTTGGGATCAAAACTAAAACCTTAGGGGGTGTGATCAATTCTAAGACTTAATCTGACAAAATTTATATTTTTTGGCTATTTCATCAAAATTTATATATATATATATATAAAGAGAGAGAGAGAGAGATACTAGAATGTGGTTCGCTATAGTACGCAGGCTTAAACCGCACTCACTATTTCGAACCTCATGCCATATTTTTAAATAATATAAAATTTAAAATATTCAATAACCCCACTTATGGCTGTTTCCATCTCCTGGTGTTTTATTTTGACCGTCTGATTGTGGTTCGATCTTGAAACCCGATCTTGGCCGTCCATCGGACACATGTAAATCTCGATTTTCAAAAATCATAAAAAAATAGTAAAAAATAAGAGATTCGTCACATTAACCCTTAGGATTATTCCCATTTCTTGAGATTTTAGCATTCATCACCAATTTATGAATGTAAAATTAAATAGCTTGGGTTGAAAGCCTTACGATCCAACAGTAAAATTTAAGTCAAAAGAGATGAAATTTATTTTGGGCGGAGAGCTGAATATTTAAAAATTTATCATGATTTTATTTTTTTAACATGGGAAAAGGGTCGATATATATATATAAAGGATGGGAACAATATAATTAAACTAATTACTTATTTCTTGATATTGTTTAAAGATTTTATTTGTGTGCACCTATGGAAGTTCATGATTTGATGGTGAAAATTAAATCCCAATGAATGAAAACAACCCTAGTGAGGAGCAATTGAAGGTTAATGTGCAGTCATACAACCTTATTCTACCCTATCCCCATGTTTAATAAAAATAAAATTATCAATTTTTTAAATATTCAATATACATATATATATATATACACAGATACATACATACGTAGGTACGTACGCACACACACACGTATAGAGAGAGATGGAGAGAGAAAGAACCTTGTTTCAAACTCATAATATATAGATTTATATGTTAATGTCTAATGCACCTGATTTTAATAGGAAACTTACCATGAGTCCATATCAACTCTCTCCATCAGAGCACATATTACAACTTTTTTTAATATTCTCATCTAGAGAATCTTATGTTTCCAGTGTTTGGATATAATCTGCACTATTGAAGAGCAAAAGTACAGCCAGACTTACAAGTTTGTTTAACTAGACAACTTTAAGTCTCTATTTAAAAACCTTTTATGAAGTACTTGTTAAAGAAGTGCCCACAAATAGACTGTATAAGATATTGTGACGATTGGGTGAATGAGAGAGCATACTCTCCTCCTTCGTGTTATATGCATATATATACAAATACAAGGGCGCAAAAAAGGGCAAGAGCCACTAGGCCAACACGTCGTACATACTAAATCTAGGCCTATAGCTATATATACATTAACACCTCCCTTAAACTCATGAGGGATCATAGACTGAGAGTTTACCAACTAATTGACGAAACCGTGGAGATATCTGTAATTTCGTGAATAAATCAGCAAGCTATTTGGTCGAAGAGACATTGAGGGAGAGACAGATTGCTAGAAAGGCAATGACGACGAACAAAGTAATAGTCAATTTCAATGTGTTTACGTGCTCATAGAAGACAAGGTTGCTAGCAATATGAATCACTCTGATTATCATAGTAGAGAGGAGTTAAAGTGCGAAGATCAACCCCACACGCGTGAATATGTTATAGCCAAATAACCTCAGCATATGTGTCAACCATAGCCCGATACTCTGCATCAGTGTTGGAGCGAGAGATGATTACTTGTTTCTTACTACGCCAGGAGATGAGTGAGGAACCTAGGAAGATGAAAAACTTGATGGTAAAGTGACGATCTGTGGGGTCCCCATCCCAGTCACCATCAGTGTAGGCATGCTGCTCCAGTGAAGAAGTGGAAGAAGACAAAAGGAGGGAGTGATGAATAGTGCCACACAGATACCAGAGTACATGTAGAAGAGCAGCATAGTAGACCAAGGTAGGAGCACCAACAAACTGGCTCAGGACATAAACAATGTGTTATGTCAAGGCGCGAAGTAGTGAGATAAACCAGGGCGCCAACTAGCTGATAATAACGTGTAGGGTCATCCAAAGGAACACTATCAATTGGGCAAAGTTTAACATGCAGCTCTATAGGAGTGTCCACCGAGCGAGTGTCAGATAAAGAAACCTGAAGAATATCTGCAATATACTTCTGTTGTAACAGTAAGTATGCCTGAGAGGAATAGGCAACCTCAAAGCCAAGGAAGTAGTGAAGGAACCTTAGATCCTTCATATCAAATTGTTGCTGAGATGAACCTTGAGGGAGGCAATAACAACCGAGTCATCGCCAGTAATGACCGTGTCATCTACATAGAGGAGTAGGACGGCACGAGCATAAGGATAATCATAGACAAAGAGTGCATAGTCCTCAACACTCTGCTGAAAATTTTCCTCAAGAACCGTACGTCGAAAATGCTCAAACGAGGTATGAGGGTGCTTGCTTGAGCCTATAAATGGTCTTGTGAAGATGACATACATGCTCGAACGGAGTGGAAAGACTAGAAGGCAGCTGCATGTAGACCTCTTTTGTGAGATCACCATGAAGAGATGATTCTTCACATCAAGTTAATAGAGAGGCCAATAGCCGCAACTGCATAGTATGCAAACAATGGTCATCTTTTGCCACAGGGGCAAAGGTCTCCTTACAATGTTGTACTCCTGAGTGAAGCTACGAGCCACAAGTCGCAGCTTGTGGCGCTCGATAGAGCCATCAACCTTGGTCTTGATCTTGTAAATTCACTTGCAACTGATTAGAGAGATAACATAAGGAAGGGGTATAACATCTCAAGTGCGTGTCTGCTGAAGTGTCTAAAGCTCCTCCTGCATAGCTTGATGCCATTTTGGGAGTTGAACCACATGTCTGTAATTTTGGGGCTCCTAATTGGTGTGAATGACTATAAAAAAGGTAGAAAACTAGGGATAGTAAAAGTCAGTCACATCATAACCAAGCCTATCAAGAGGGCGATGATCGTGCTGAGGATAGCGATGAGGAGGAGCCACTGGCGACAGAGCAGGAGTAGGAGTAGGGATGAGAAGAGTTGGATCTACAACAACATCATCAATGGGGACACTAGGAACATCATCCAAACCGAAGGTATACGGATGATAGACTTGGCTAATAGGTGGGAGAGGGACAGGGGCTAGTGGCAGAGAAGCATAAGAGGACTTCGAGGGCAAAGGAGGCAAGGAAGTAAGAGAAGAAGGGGAATTAACAGAAGGAAACAGACCTGGAAGACCAGGGGTAATAGAGGAAGGGGGTCTTTGAGAAAAGAAATATTCTAATTAGTAGAGGAAAAGTAGGGAATGCCTTCAAAAAAAGTGACATGACAATAGATACGAAGACAGGGAGCAACCATATCATAACATAGATAGCTGAAATGCTCTGTGTAGTAGTTGAAAAGAACGCACTTAGTAGCGCGAGGTGATAATCCCATACATTCATGAGAAGGCAGTAACACAAAGGATGTACACCCAAAAGTGTGAAGAGGTTGATAGCCAAGAGGAGGAGAACGGAGGTGCTCATAAGGAGTGCAACCAGATGAGACATAATAAAGAGTAATATTAATGAGATAGACAGAAGCAAGAATGGTCTCGGCCCAGAATGTACAAGGTATAGATGCAGAGAAAAGAAGGGCCCTAGAAATATCAAGAATGTGGCGATGGTTAAGCTCAGTAACCCCATTCTGTTGAGGAGTGTATGGACAAGAGAGTTAAGGCAACATGCCATGAGAGGCTAGAAGACTGCGAAATTCTGAGGAAAGATACTCATGACCATCATCCGTATGAAGGACTTTGATGCGGCAATGGAAATGTGTATAAACCATCTTAGAGAAGGCATGATAAATAGAGAGAAGATCCGAATGCTCATACATCAGATGTATCTAAGTAAAATGAGTGCAATCATCAATAAAATTGACATAGTACAGGAAGCCTCTCATAGATGGAAGAAGGGAAGATCACCAAACTTTAGAATATACCAGGTCAAAAGGTTTGGTGATACAAACTCTTGAGAAGAAAAAGGAAAGGCTGTGTGTTTGGCTAACTTACATCCCTTACAATAAGATAAATGAAAAGATAGACGGGACCCTAAGACTCCAGATTGGAATAGAGAATGAAGGCGAGCTTCAGAGAGATGACCCAACGACGATGCCATAAGGTGACGCTAGAAGAAAGGTACCCACGATGAGGAGATGCAATAAGACCACTTGGAAGAAGATGCAGCTTGTCCAAATAGTATAATCCTCCCTTCCTACGACCTGTCCCAATCCTCTGACCGTTACACAGATCCTACACAGCACAAGGACCAGTGAATGAGATTTCGTAACCAGCATCAATCAGTTCACTAATAGAAATTAAATTCGTAGAAATTTTGGGACATGAAGCATAGAGGAAAGAGTGAGATGACCAAAGTGATCAGAATTGGAGGTGATGGAACCACATTAAGGGATAGGAAGAGGAGTGTCATCAGCAGCGTGAATTTTAAGATATAGAGCAGTAGGAGAACAATTTGTAAGAATAGAGCCATTAGAGGTGATATGTTGGGAAGCCTCATAGTCCAGAATCCAAGTAGAAGCATTACCACTGGCGGCAGACACAGTAGAAGGGTCAGAGAGAAAACCAACATTCTGAAGAAGCTGTTGAATATGTTGGAGTTGAGTTGCAAGCTATTCATTTCAGGAGTGGTTCCACTCGAGGTGGTGACCAGCGCTGTCCGTAATAGTAGCAGTAGAGGGAGCCTGACCTCCAGTTGACGCTGAAGCTTCTGACATGTATTCATAATATGTCCACGAATACGACAATAATGACAGAAGAGGGGCGCTGTCGAAGCACTAGAGTTGCTAGAATGTGGAGGATCTGAGACATGAGTTGAAGGAGGTGTCGGCGTCTCAAAAGGAGAAGGATGCTTGGAGATCTCCAGAGGACGGGGGCGGAAGGAATACGAGGCAGCAACAATAATCTTTTCATTAGAGACGGAGGAAGTCCATGGGGCATGAAGGCATATCTCCTCGGTAATAAGCTCAGTAAGGGCATCATCTAAAGTCGAAATAGGGGAACGGTGCAGAAGTTGTCTGTGAAGAGCCTCAAACTCGAGATGGAGACACATCAAAAATTGGTACATATATTGGCGATCCTGTTAGAGACCACAAGAACATATGGAAACACATTCAGAGGCATGCATAGCATTCAACTCAAACCAGATGCGTGAATACTGAGTGAAGAATTCCTGGACCGACAGTTCTCCCTGAGCTGTCAAGTTCACTACGAAGTTGATATTCACGAGAGCCACTGGACGAAGCATAGCGCTTGGCAAGATACCACCATTGTGTACGAGAAGTAGTGAACTCCAATAGATCCAGAGAATGGAAGGATTGACTAAACAAAAAATATATCCCATAGCAAGTTCGTCGATATCCTTCTATGCCTACAGAGTGGGCGTAGAAGCAACAAAAGGTGCAACGACATGTGGAGCATCAACAGTAGTAACGACAGTCCATTTGTCAAAGACAATATTTGTTAGTGTAACAGATCAATCGACATAACCCCAAAGCTGGGCAGTGTGAAGGTTAGACCAAACAGTGGCTGCCCAGATGGCATAATTGTTGGCTTTGGCAAGCTGGACGTCCATCTTCGGAATATTGGAGAGATTGATGGATGCCATGATGCCACAAGAGCCGAAGGGTAACATGTATCTTGTCTTAGATGGTGACCCGATCGGAGGTGACCAGATTGCCTTGCCCTGACTGGCGTAGATACATGGCAAGGTCGCCTAGCGCTGCGTCGCCAACGATGGCCTGGGTAGTCCTCGAATCCCCACAGACACGGATGAGCCGTGGGCAAGAGGCAAACCATTTAGCGCGATGGGGGAAGATGGCAGTAGGACCGAAAACGCCATGGGGACGACGGCGACAAGACCATGTGCGGCTGGGCAAAAGGCAACTGGGTGATACAGGTGCGACGCAGCAAGGCCTAACGAGGAGCGACCATCCAGGTTAACTGGGCAAAAGGGAACTGGGGGGGGGGGGTCCTCTTCCCCCTCTCTCTATAATGGGTTTTTAGCATTATTTAATGGGGTTTAAAGGGTTGTTTCTGCCTCCTATATTAGCGGAGCCTCTACTAACACAATTTTAAAATGGCAAATCACTGGATAACCCTTTTCACATGTGTTTTTAAAAAAGAGAGAGGAGTGGGGAGAATTAAATGAGGGTCTCCTCATTTATTAAACAAAAAGAAGAAGAAGAAAAAGGAGGAGATGAGGGGGGTGGCCAACGGTTCCTCCAAACCAGTGGCACCCCTCATCGGTTTCGAAACCGGTAAGGGGGACTCCCCACCAGCTCTATGGGTGGTTGGGGGTCCAACAAGTGGCACCCTCATCGGAAACCCCTCCCCCCTCTCATATCTCTTTTTTGGCCCTTTCTTCCATTCTAAAGTTTTTACGGTGGCACCCTCACTGGTAAGGCCCTCGGACCTTAAAAATACCCATGAAGGGGAAGGCCAAGGGGCATGCCATCCAAGGCCCAAAAATTCTAAGGGAAGGTTGATAGAATTGGGTGGCCTCAAAGCCAATCATTGTACATTCTAGTTCAGATTATTAATAAAGGCAATCATTTCTTCATTTATAGTTCTCGCAAATTAACTATCGTAATGAAGGTCCGTAGACAAATGTATGGGATATTGAATCATGATGAGATCATGATAGTGAGATCAATATCCTCAGTCAATTGTCTTAAACAGTTCTCGATCATATGATATTTGAGATGGACATAAAATATCCGATAAGATCGACACAAGTTATGTCTGCTCATGTGATGAGGGTGAATGATCTCACATTCACTCGTGTGGTGACACTAAGACAAACATGTGGGTGCTCATTAGAGAATGAGTTCACTAAACAGACCCAAATAAGAATTCCTGGATGGTAATTATACCTATTAGTTAACCAGGGAATTCAATCGTTGCAGTAGCACAGTTGGTCCTTTGACCTGAGTCACCAATGATACCTTGTTTGTGGACCATTGTATCTTGATTCTCTGACTTGTAGACTTTAACCATTAAGTCCATGATAGTCGGTCTCTCAGATATAGTGGAAAGCTTGCGAAGGTAATTGAGTGAACAACAAGGGATCACTCACTCTTAGTATAAGACTGGAGAGAGAATGTCCTATGGATGTGTACACAGAAATCCCTGGCCAGGGTCAAATGAAAGAGATGTCTTTCTAGAAATTAACTGAGTACTGGAATCCATCTAAATAATGCGATAGAGGGTTTGACTATAAAACCATACCCTTGTGTTATCGGGACATTGCATGAGTGAAGGATTTTATCTGTGCGGTATCTGCAGACGGAAAGGTTCAATTGAAGGGAACAATATCCCTTATATCTTCTGGGATCATGAGGTAGTGTTTGGTACTGTTCATGATCAGAAGGCCAAGTGAATTAATCATCAGATGATAATCCACTTGTTTATTAAATTAATCATTTAACATATGATATTTAAATGTTAATTAATAAATATTAAACTCTAGAATTAGTTCTTAGTTTAATGGGCCTGAAACCGGACTGATATATGGGCCTAGAGGGTCACACACATAAGAGTTCTTGTCAGACGGTGAGAGACGTTAAATTTCATGCTTATCTGGGTTTTTATGAAAAGCCGCAGGATAAACATGAAGATTTAATGGAGATTTATCCAAGGCCAAACTTTTGGATAATTATGAGGATTAATCCTTGTGCTTATCCTTATTTCTATATAAGGAGGCCAAGGGCGAGGGGTAAAGAGGTTGGTTGGACGAATTACTCACCCCAGATTCTCTATCTCCTCTCTCTCTCTCCTTCTCTCTCTCTTGGAGTAGATCTGTCTCTCTCCGCGCATGGTGGATTTGAGATCCGGTCGGAGCACTCATGTAATGACTGAGGTTTCGGATTCTGTTTTCGGGTCGGGTTCGGGCCGGATCCCCTGGTTTGAACCCTGCGGGGTATTGAGATTTCTGACTGAATGGCGTCATCACTGCTCGACGCCTTTCAAAAGGCGTCAGGTTTTGTGGACGCCATTTAGCTCTGCAAGTTGTTGTGCCACGTGTGCACCACGTGGGCGGGTTTCGGGCTGCGAGGGTACGGCCCCGGTCACATCGTCTGAACGGTGTCCAGGTTGGCCGACGCAATTCAGACTGTGACCTCTGAGATGTCAGGGTGCGGCGCCAGAGCGTTGTCAGTACGGCCTGTCCTGTCGTCTGAACGGCGTCCACGGTGGGTGACGCGTTTCAGACCGCTGTTAGTACGACCGTCCTGTCAGACTGATAGGCGTCTACCTCGATCGACGCATTTTAGCTGGATTCGGATTGACTCCGCGAGCCTCCCCTTCTTTCCCTCATTCTCGCCTTCACTCTCTCACTCCTCGCCCTCTCAGCCCTCTCCGACTCTCTTCTTCGCCTTCCTTCCTCTTCTTCCTCTTCCAATCACTCCATAGCCTCCTTACCTCTCACCTCTACCTCCACCACCTCCTTCGCGGCGTTCCCTTCTCCGGACGGCGGCCGACGTCCCGGCGGAGTGGCGGTGTCCTCGTGGGTACCGGCGGCGGTCTGCGGTGCGGCGGGTCGGCGGCGAGGAGCTTGGAGGAGTTCAAGAACCGGTAGGGGGACGAACCTTGCATGTGTTTGCTCGTGTGTTCCTTGGCGTGACATGATGTGGTTGGGCTAGATTGAGCATGTTTAGGGGGTTTCCTTATGGGAATGGCTATGCTTGTGATCGTGGTTTCGTAGCATGCCTGTGATAGATGAATTCTTCTTCCTCCCCCTTTCCGTTTTGGGGCTTTTCGGGGTGTTTGGGGTCAAAGGAGAGACCCTCGGGTTGAACCAGGAAACCTGGTTTCTGGCGCTAAACGGCGTCGTGCCTGGTCGACGCCTTTTCAAAGGACGTCAGGGCAGTACGACGCCTTTTAGGGCAGAAACCTCCCTGTTTGAGGTTTCCTGTGTTAGGGGTTCTGGTGATAAATGACGTCATGGATGGACGACGCCTTTCAGAAGGGCGTCGGGCCATCATGACGCCATTTAGACAGGAAAATCACCCCGAGTGAGGGTCTATTAATCTGGAATTTATGTGTGAATGGCGTCTGTGGACCTGGACGCGTTTTAGATAGGCGACTCCCTATGACGACGCGTTTCGGGGAATATTCTGTCTGTTAAATGAACCTGTCTGAGGGACTTGAATGGCGTCGACCTCGGTCGACGCGATTCAAGACAGAGAGGTGTAATCCTGGTTTTCACTATGTGTTTCACTGTGGGATGATTTCAATTGCATGCTTCACGTTGTACGTTGAGACTGAGGACTCCTGTGTGAATGGAATCATGTTGTGTGTGTGTGTGCTTATACGAATACGGAATCGGAATGACTGTGGTTTACGTCTGTCACCATGGACCGATGGGGACAGGGTCATGGTGTCTGTGAGCTTTACCGGTGAGAAGGGGTACATGTGTGTTTTACCTTTGGCTGAGGGAAGCAGGATCGCCTTGAGCCCGACGGGCCGGAGTAGCCGGTGTGCTATCCGAGGGGTCGCTGTTTGTCCTCAGCGGGTCGGGGTTTCCCTGTTTGTTGTGACAGCTTCCGGCGCGTTTCTTGCTGTGGAGCTGGTTGTGGTACTGTTGGAGTTGGCTTACCCTTTAGCCACTGGGCCTGATGTGACCTTTGATCAAGGTTACGAGTGGTACCCTTAGCCCTTTGGCCTGACGCAGCCCGGGAGATTTGGGTTTGTGGGTAGTTCCTGTAGCTTCGGCTTGACGGGGGTTCGCCGGTCCCCAGGGCCCTCCTGAAGCGCTGAGGCCTAGCGTGGAGGCAATCCGGACGGTAGGACAGTAGTCTAGACTGCTTGTGTGCACACGTAGCTGGCAGTGGCAGTACACTGGTTCCAGCTAGTCCTAGTTTGACTCACTGCCTCACCCTACAGTGCCCCGGAACACTTCAGGGGTGGACAGGCGTGAGCTGTGGTGGTAGTGTTGGGAGGCGACGTTTGACTTCGGTCGACAGTGTGGTTCAGTCGCTTCGTGGACTTTGGCTGTGAGACGTTACTCTGTGTTGGGTTCTTCGGGTTGCTTAGAATGGTTGTTGCTACACCGCTTATCGTGCATTTCATATCAGAGTTGGGTACTGTGTTTACTGCTTTACTTAATTGCCATATATTCCTGTTGTTACACTTGTGGGTGTGTGAGTGGGAGGCAAGAGATCGGATGATCCCTACTGAGCCCAATTCTGGTGTGGCTCACTCCCTGCGGTTTCAGGTGTGGACCTCGCGGCGTGTGGAGGCATGTGGTGCCTTCTTGGTGTGCGGACCAGCAACTGTCTCTGTTCCGGGGTATGTGCCGATGTTGTTGTACTTCCCTCTGCCTGTACTTATTTAATTGTTGGACATGTAATTATTGTTGGACTGTATACGGACATTGTTATTTTCCTTCATGCGTACTTGCTTACCTTTGTAGTCCGTGAGATTGTTATATTTAGCCTTGTTTAGCACTTACTCCTCCAGATGTGTTGTGTAAGGTCCGGGTATGAACCCGTAGTTAATGGGCCGACATCCATTTAGTGACCGGGTCTCCGGTCATAGGATGGCGGGTCGTTACAGTTGGTATCAGTGCTCAGTCTGGTAGAGTATGTGATAAACTGGGTTAGATATTATAGTCCAACAATAAGTGCGAGTCTGTACAGGCGATGGCTGCTGGTGTAGATTGATAGGATTTGACGTGTTTTGGTTCGATTTGCGTGTTGTGGGGCAGCGATGGCGCCGAAGCGGAGAGCTCCGGTGGCTCGGGGTTCGAGAGCAGATGGTGGTGGTTCGAGGGCAGAAGGTCATAATGTGGATCGTTTTATGGAAGCTATGATTCGGGCTATGTCTAGATATCAACAAGGAGATGGAAGTGAGGGGTCCAGTTCCCGAGGTAGCCAATCCACGGTGGTGGAGCGATTCTTGAAGCTGAAGCCCCCTTCTTTCACGGGTCAACCTGTTACAGATGCGGCAGCTCAGTGGGTTAAGGAGGTGGAGAAGGTGTTTGATGTCCTGGAATGTGCGGAGAGTGACAAGACCTTCTTGGCAACCTACTTGCTGAAGGGCGATGCTTATGATTGGTGGGTTACCATCAGGGGGTTGTTGTTTCCAGATAGACCTTTGAGAGAGATCCCTTGGGAAGGCTTCGTGAGAGAGTTTAGTGGACAGTACTTTCCGAGGCACGTTCGTAGGGCCAAGGAAAGGGAGTTTATGGAATTGGTGCAGGATGATATGTCAGTTCTAGAGTACCAGATGAAATTTGTAGCTCTGGGAAGATTTGCTCCACACATATCTGAGCGTGAGGATCTGAGGACAGAGAAATTTGTGGATGGACTTCGGCATGATCTGAGAGAGTTTGTGGCGGCCCATTGTTGTAAGGATTTGGCATCAGCGGTTCAGTGCGCGGCAGCAGTGGAGATGCAGTTCCAACACACGGCGATGGAATCGGAGCATTCTGCACAGGGGAAGCAGCAGAGCAGGGATAGATCGACAACCTTTTCGTCAGGTGATCCGAGTTCCTTTGAGGTTGAGTTCCAGGAGGTACCTTATGACGAGGATGAGGATGGTTCGGTTTAGCAGATGGAGACAGAGGTCGGCTGGCAGCAGGAGGCGAGGCGGGGCACTGCAGATCGTTGCCCCCGATGTAGCAGGTTTCATGGCAACCGGTTATGTCCCTTGATCACTGGTAGCTGTTTCGCCTGTGGTAGGAAGGGACATCTCGCGAGGAATTGTCCCCAGAAGAACCAGGCAGGTCAGGGACCGAGCGGTTAGCGAATGTTCGAGGTGTGATTGGAGTCGTGTCTCCTTGAGGAGGTCCGAGAGGTTGTGCTAGGAGAGCACTTTTATCTTGTCTTTTTCTGAGGTGGTTGTGAACTCGTGTGGCACTTGTATGTATTTGGATTGGTGGAGAAACCGGTTTTGTAATTTGTACCTTGCTAGTGTGTGGATATTTTGATCTATCAGCTTTTGTTAGAATTGAGAATCTTGGTTAGCTTGATGTGATGTGATTGGCTAATTATGTGGAGCCTTGTGTGTGTGATTGGTGAGAATGTTTGATTGTGTTCGGTGTACCGGCATGTGTTGGTTAGTCGGGTTGAGCATTGAGCGGTCGCAATTTCGAGGACGAAATTCTTTTAAGGGGGGGAGATTGTAAGGACTGAGGTTTCGGATTCTGTTTTCGGGTCGGGTTCGGGCCGGATCCCCTGGTTTGAACCCTGCGGGGTATTGAGATTTCTGACTGAATGACGTCAGCACTGCTCGACGCCTTTCAAAAGGCGTCAGGTTTTGTGGACGCCATTTAGGTCTGCAGGTTGTTGTGCCACGTGTGCGCCACGTGGGCGGGTTTCGGGCCGCGAGGGTACGGCCCCGGTCACATCGTCTGAACGGCGTCCAGGTTGACCGACGCGATTCAGACTGTGACCTCTGAGATGTCAGGGTGCGGCGCCAGAGCGTTGTCAGTACGGCCTGTCCTGTCGTCTGAACGGCGTCCACGGTGGGTGACGCGTTTCAGACCGCTGTTAGTACGGCCGTCCTGTCAGACTGATAGGCGTCTACCTCGATCGACGCGTTTTAGCTGGATTCGGATTGACTCCGCGAGCCTCCCCTTCTTTCCCTCATTCTCGCCTTCACTCTCTCTCTCCTCGCCCTCTCAGCCCTCTCCGACTCTCTTCTTCCCCTTCCCTTCCTCTTCTTCCTCTTCCAATCACTCCATAACCTCCTTACCTCTCACCTCTACCTCCACCACCTCCTTCGCCGACGTCCCGGCGGAGTGGCGGCGTCCTCGAGGGTACCGGCGGCGGTCTGCGGTGCGGCGGGTCGGCGGCGAGGAGCTTGGAGGAGTTCAAGAACCGGTAGGGGGACGAACCTTGCATGTGTTTGCTCGTGTGTTCCTTGGCGTGACATGATGTGGTTGGGCTAGATTGAGCATGTTTAGGGGGTTTCCTTGTGGGAATGGCTATGCTTGTGATCGTGGTTTCGTAGCATGCCTGTGATAGATGAATTCTTCTTCCTCCCCCTTTCCGTTTTGGGGCTTTTCGGGGTGTTTGGGGTCAAAGGAGAGACCCTCGGGTTGAACCAGGAAACCTGGTTTCTGGCGCTAAATGGCGTCGTGCCTGGTCGACGCCTTTTCAAAGTACGTCAGGGCAGTACGACGCCTTTTAGGGCAGAAACCTCCCTGTTTGAGGTTTCCTGTGTTAGGGGTTATGGCGATAAATGACGTCATGGATGGACGACGCCTTTCAGAAGGGCGTCGGGCCATCATGACGCCATTTAGACAAGAAAATCACCCCGAGTGAGGGTCTGTTAATCTGGAATTTATGTGTGAATGGCGTCTGTGGACCTGGACGCGTTTTAGATAGGCGACTCCCTATGACGACGCATTTCAGGGAATATTCTGTCTGTTAAATGAACCTGTCTGAGGGACTTGAATGGCGTCGACCTCGGTCGACGCGATTCAAGACAGAGAGGTGTAATCCTGGTTTTCACTATGTGTTTCACTGTGCGATGATTTCAATTGCATGCTTCACGTTGTACGTTGAGACTGAGGACTCTTGTGTGAATGGAATCATATTGTGTGTGTGTGTGCTTATACGAATACGGAATCGGAATGACTGTGGTTTACGTCTGTCACCATGGACCGATGGGGACAGGGTCATGGTGTCTGTGAGCTGTACCGGTGAGAAGGGGTACATGTGTGTTTTACCTTTGGCTGAGGGAAGCAGGATCGCCTTGAGCCCGACGGGCCGGAGTAGCCGGTGTGCTATCCGAGGGGTCACTGTTTGTCCTCAGCGGGTCGGGGTTTCCCTGTTTGTTGTGACAGCTTCCGGCGCGTTTCTTGCTGTGGAGCTGGTTGTGGTACTGTTGGAGTTGGCTTACCCTTTAGCCACTGGGCCTGATGTGACCTTTGATCAAGGTTACGAGTGGTACCCTTAGCCCTTTGGCCTGACGCAGCCCGGGAGATTTGGGTTTGTGGGTAGTTCCTGTAGCTTCGGCTTGACGGGGGTTCGCCGGTCCCCAGGGCCCTCCTGAAGCGCTGAGGCCTAGCGTGGAGGCAATCCGGACGGTAGGACAGTAGTCTAGACTGCTTGTGTGCACACGTAGCTGGCAGTGGCAGTACACTGGTTCCAGCTAGTCCTAGTTTGACTCACTGCCTCACCCTACAGTGCCCCGGAACACTGTAGGGGTGGACAGGCGTGAGCTGTGGTGGTAGTGTTGGGAGGCGACGTTTGACTTCGGTCGACAGTGTGGTTCAGTCGCTTCGTGGACTTTGACTGTGAGACATTACTCTGTGTTGGGTTCTTCGGGTTGCTTAGAATGGTTCTTGCTACACCGCTTATCATGCGTTTCATATCAGAGTTGGGTACTGTGTTTACTGCTTTACTTAATTGCCATATATTCCTGTTGTTACACTTGTTGGTGTGTGAGTGGGAGGCAAGGGATCGGATGATCCGTACTGAGCCCAATTCTGGTGTGGCTCACTCCCTGCGGTTTCAGGTGTGGACCTCGCGGCGTGTGGAGGCGTGTGGTGCCTTCTTGGTGTGCGGACCAGCAACTGTCTCTGTTCCGGGGTATGCCCCGATGTTGTTGTACTTCCCTCTGCTTGTACTTATTTAATTGTTGGACATGTAATTATTGTTGGACTGTATACGGACATTGTTATTTTCCTTCCTGCGCACTTGCTTACCTTTGTAGTCCGTGAGATTGTTATATTTAGCCTTGTTTAGCACTTACTCCTCCAGATGTGTTGTGTAAGGTTCGGGTATGAACCCGTAGTTAATGGGCCGACATCCATTTAGTGACCGGGCCTCCGGTCATAGGATGGCGGGTCGTTACAACTCAAGTCGAGGAGGAAATCGTGTCTGCAGCGGGTACTCGTGTGGATACCTCTAGAGATCGTGCGCGTGCGCGATTACCGAGTCGGAATCATCCACGGGAGATTCGAAACCCCGCAAAGGTGAAGAACCGTTTTTCCCGCGTTTATTTTATTGTCCGTTTTACGATCCTAGCAGCCGATACATAGGAATTGTTTTTATTCTCCGCTGCGTTCTTGGCGATTCCTTACAGTGGTATTAGAGCCAGGTTGCTGGTTCGATCGTAAAACGGCATCGTTTTGCGTGATTTTTCTCGTTATGCGTGAAGAACCCGTATTGTACGTGTTCTTGCATTTAATCCGATTAAAATGACGGAATAGTGTTCATATGATGAACACAAATAATTTGATTATTTTTCTGTGATTTTTCGGATTTTGTTTGGGATTTTCGGAGTTCTTCGTGGGACGATGAACGGGGTGTTTTCGGCGCCTTCAATCGGCTTCCCAAGCGTTGGGATGGCCGGCCGAGGCTCCGGATCCATAGAGGATAGTTACCACTATACATTGGGAACCCTTGCCGGCGCCAGAGTGGCCTTGGAGGGCTCCGTAATCAAGCCTTAAATCAGTTTTTTGAATCCTGAAAAACCTGTTTTTAAAGGAATTTTGGGCTTGGTCCATACCCCATCGGAGGCCGACGGCGGCCCTGCCGGCACCGGGCACGTCGCCGGCGCCGGGGGCAACGCCGGCCGGGGCCGGCGGCGCCTGGGGCTCGCCGGCGGCGGCGCTGTCCAGCCGCCCACCCACCTGCACGTAGGGTTCGGGTGTTTGCAGGGAAGGGGGAGATAGGGTGGGCCGCCGGTCCCGACTTGGTCGGACCAGGCGGGGGCCGGGCCGGACCCCCTGGCCGAGCCAGGGCTCGGGTCTGGCCGGGCCAGAGCCCCTGGCCGAGCCAGGGCCCAGGCCATTTAGCCCTAATGGGCTGGGCCCATTTCTTATGATTATTAAAAATGTTTTAATAACTGTTTAGCCCCCTATTACCCCCTATAACCCTTTATTAGCCCATTTTAAGCCCATTTCAGCCTGTTTTAAAATTATTTTTAAATCAAAAAAATTATAGGAATAATTAATAATAATTATTAATTATTTTTATGATTATTAACAGGTTATTAAACTGTTTAATAACTGTTAATCCACTTAAAGGGTTTTATTGTTAATAGGGTATTGGTTAATTATTTAAAATTGTTTTAGATAATTAATTTCCCTATTAAATCAATTAGTTTAAAAGTGTTTTAAACTGATTTTAAGCATGACTTGATTAAATTTTTCTGTTCAAATTGTTTGAATTAAGATTTAGATCAACTAAATGGTTTAGTTTTTTAATTTGTCAATAATGTTTTGAATATTATTGATAATGTTGAAATAAGTGTTATTTCGAAAACTAATTGGTATTATAATTTTATATTTATAAAAATTTAATACCATACTGCAATTATGTGATGATTGTGATGCATGTGATGTGTTTTATGGTGGGATGATCATGGACTTAGTATTATCATGTGATGATTGATGTGAATGAATGCGATGCTTATTTCATTTGGTATTTTAAATAGGACCTGCGTGTCCTCCTCTCTCTTAATCCAAATGTACTCTCTACCTTCCTATAAGATTGTACTCGTTTGGCTCCGATGATTCCATAGTAGCTTTAGCAGTCTATGATCATCCCTATTTAATTTTTCTGCATATATGTGATATTTGTGGACTATGCTATCATATATATATTTCTATTTAGTATTATGATACTTCAAATCGAAATACTATTAATAGCACGATTTTTATAAATCAACTCAAAAACCCTCTTTTAAAATTTAAGTTGTAAACGTGAGATATTCAGAATAATCCACGTAACCCACCATCATTATAGATCTTAGGATAATTCTTATCTCAAATGGATTTGTTGTGCTACTACAAGGTCTATTTGATTTAGAAATTAACCTAGGTCTACGACATGTGATGTCATTAAGATAAATAGACAAATAGTGTAGTTTTGTTGTGCTACCACAAGGATTGCACTATGAATTCATGTTATCTAAGTAATGATGGATAAACTTAACTGAATCATTTGATTTGTTGTGCTACCACAAGGTCATTCTGATTCAGGGGTTAAATTGATCGGATATTGCAAATGTTGCAATTGTCAAGAGTTGACTGCCTAAGGGACTTGATGTGATTTGTTGTGCTACCACAAGGTCACATGCATGTTGCCCGAAGGATTCTGATCCCCACTAGGAGTTCACCGGAATCTCCCGTTCTGTATATTAGAGGGTCATACAGATCGCCGAAAAATAGTGGGAGCCTAAATCTAGATTAAAAGTCATAAATCAGATTTTAAGAACTATCTGCTCATTTTTATATATATTTCCTTGTAGGTCGCTATGTCGTCACCTAACCCCCTTCGTTGCATACTTGATACAAACAAACTCACGGGACCTAATTACATTGACTGGTTACGCAACCTAAAGATTGTCCTCAGGTGTGAAAAGCTAGCCTATGTCCTGGATCAACCAGATCCAGTACAACCCGGTGAAAATGCTAACAAGGATGAATTAATGATGTATGAAAATTGGAAGGAGGACTCTGTCAAAGTCCAGTGTTACATGCTTGGTTCAACGAACAATGAACTGCAACGACAGCATGATAACATGGAACCTAAGTCCATTCTGAATCACTTACAAGAGTTGTTTGGTGAACAATCCAGAACATAAAGATATGAGATATCTAAGAAATTGTTTAGGACCAGAATGAGCGAGGGCACATCTGTGCAAACTCATGTGCTCAAGATGATAGAATGGATTGAGAGGCTTGCAGTACTTGGCTTCGTTATGAACAATGACCTAAGCATCGACTTAATCCTACAGTCCCTTCCAGATTCATTTTCATAATTCATTATCAACTTCAATACGAACAAAATTGAAGTTACACTGGCTGAGCTGCTCAACATGTTGAAGACAGCAGAAGGTACTATCCAGAAAGATAAGCCAAATGTAATGCTTGTTGGTAAGACTAACAAGAAAAGAAAAGCTGGACAGACCTTTAAGAAAGGTAAGCCTAAGAAGCTAGTGAAAAGCAAACCGGCGGTTCAAAAGGACAAAGTTAAAGTCAACGACAAAGGTCAGTGTTTCCACTGCCATAAAGAAGGTCACTGGAAGAGAAACTGCAAGATCTATCTAGTAGAAAAAGTAAAGGAGAAGCTTGGTGAAGCTTCAGGTATACTCATGATCGATCTTAACTTGTCTTATAGAGAATCAACATCTTGGGTATGAGATACTGGATGTGTTTCTCATATCTGTAATAACTTGCAGGTGTTAACAAGTAAAAGAAGATTGAGCTGAGGAGACGTGGATCTGAGGCTCGGGAATGGAGCAAAAGTTGCTGCGTCTGCTGTGGGGACAGTAAGACTTCAGATGCCGTCAGGAGACTCATTGGAACTGATAGATTGTTATTACGTTCCGACCATTATTAGGAATATCATATCTATATCATGTTTAGATAAACAAGGATATTCTATGAAACTAGAGAATAAAGGTTGTTCCATTTATCAAGGAGACAAATTGTTTGCTTCCGGATATTTATTGAATGGATTATATTTACTTGATATTTTATATGATGTTTGTCTGGTAAATAAATCTCTTGAACGAATAGATAAGGATGTGAATAAATCGTACCTATGGCATTGTAGGCTAGGTCATATAAATGAGAACAGGATCATCAGGTTGCAAAAGAATGGATATATTGATCCATTTGATTATGAATCATTTGCAACCTGTGAAGCTTGTCTCATGGGAAAGATGTCCAAAGCTTCGTTTTCAAGACATGGAGATAGAGCTAAGGACTTATTGGAACTAATACATAGTGATGTATGTGGTCCAATGTCCACTCATGTTATGGGTGGTTACTCATACTTTGTTTCATTTACAGATGATTTCTCAAGATATGGCTACATATATTTAATGAAGTATAAGTCAGAAGTCTTTGAGAAATTTAAAGAGTTTAAAAATGAAGTTGAGAACCAGACTGGAAAGAGTATCAAAACTCTTCGATCAGATCGAGGGGGTGAATACTTAAGTACAGATTTCACACAATATCTTAAGAATAATGATATTTTGTCTCAGTGGACTCCTCCCTATACACCACAATTAAATGGTGTATCGGAAAGGAGAAATCGTACTCTATTAGATATGGTACGATCAATGATGAGTTATGCTAAACTTCCAATCTCTTTATGGGGATATGCACTATTGACTGCTGCAGAAGTTGAACAAAGTTCCCAGTAAGTCAGTATCTTCCACTACATATGAGATATGGAAATGAAAGAAACTAGACTTTAATCATGTTAGAGTCTGGGGTTGTCCTGCACATGTCAAAAGACATGATCCAGACAAACTGGATTCTAGGACAGAGAAATGTAGATTTATGGGATATCCAAAAGAGACTTTTGGATATTATTTCTATCAGCCCAGCGATCAAACGGTGTTTGTCGCAAAAAGAGCTGTCTTCTTAGAGAAAAAATATCTTTCAAAAGAAGACAGTGGGAGCAAGATAGAACTGGAAGAAATTCTAGACTCACAAATCAACACTAGTTCATCTACTGAACCATTGACTCAAGAACTTGTTCAAGATGATACACAAAAGGTTCGCAGATCAGGTAGAGTGCCTAAGCAGCCTGAATGATATGTTGGACATATCGATGAAGGCAAACCAAAAGTGCACTTAAATGAGGATGATGATCCTCAAACCTACCAAGAAGCCATAAATAGTCAAGAATCAGAAAAATGGCAAGAGGCAATGAATTCTGAAATTCAGTCCATGTATGCCAACCAAGTTTGGAACTTGGTTGATCTGCCAGAAGGTATAGTACCTATTGGCAGTAAATGGATCTTTAAAAGAAAGATCGGGGCAGATGGACAGATTGACACATACAAGGCAAGGCTGGTAGCAAAAGGATATCGTCAAAGGCAAGGCATTGACTATGACGAAACCTTTTCTCCAGTTGTCATGATTAAGTCAATCAGAATACTTCTTGCTATCGCCACATTCTATGATTATGAAATATGGCAAATGGATGTGAAAACAGCATTCCTTAACGGGAACCTTCAAGAAGAGGTGTATATGATACAACCTGAAGGATTCACTTCCAAAGAGCATTCAAGCAAGGTATGCAAGCTGCAAAGATCCATTTACGGATTAAAGCAGGCATCCCGAACTTGGAACTTAAGATTTGATGAAGCAATCAAATCTTATGACTTCATTAAGAATGAAGATGAACCTTGTGTATACAAAAAGACTAGTGGGAGCGCAGTTACCTTTTTGGTACTTTACGTTGATGACATTATACTCATTAGGAATGATGTAGGAATGTTGTCATCAGTAAAGACTTGGTTATCCAAAAACTTCTCCATGAAAGATTTGGGAGAAGCATCTTATATTATGAGAATAAGGATCTATAGAGATAGGTCCAAAAGGATGCTTGGCTTATCCTAATCTATGTACATAGATACCATAGTCAAAAAGTTTGGCATGGAAAATTCCAAGAGATGTCTCGTTCCAATGAGGCATGGAATTTATCTCTCTAAAGAAATGTCTCCCAAGACACCTGAAGAGAAAGCATACATGGATAGAGTTCCTTATGCCTCGGCAATAGGATCTATCATGTATGCAATGCTATGTACTAGGCTTGATGTGGCACACCCACTAAGTGTCACTAGTAGATATTAGGCTAATCCAGGTGAAGAACACTGGAAGGCGGTGAAATGCATCCTTAGATACTTGAGAAGGACTAAGGATCTATTTCTCGTCTATGGAGGAAACGACTTGGAACTTTGAGGGTTTACTGACTCGAGTTTCCAGTCGGATATGGATGATAGCAAATCTATGTCTGGATTTGTGTTCATGTTAAATGGAGGTGCAGTAAGTTGGAAAAGTTCCAAACAAGAAACAACTGCAGATTCGACGACCGAAGCAGAATACATTGCTGCAGCTGAAGCGGCCAAGGAGGAGGTTTGGATGAAGAAATTCATCTCAGCACTTGGAGTAGTTCCAAGCATTTCAGATCCTGTTCCATTATTGTGTGACAACAATGGGGCAATAGCTCAAGCGAAGGAGCCAAGATCACATCAGAAGTCAAAGCACATTCTGAGACGATTTCATCTGATTCGTGAGATCATCACCTGAGGAGATATAATAGTTGAGAAAGTCTCATATGAAGATAATGTAGCAGATCTCTTGACTAAGCCATTGTCTCAAAACAATTTAGAACGTCACCTTAAGTCTATGGGACTTAGACACATGGGTGATTGGCTATAGTCCAAGTGGGAGAATGATAGAATTGGGTGGCCTCAAAGCCAATCATTGTACATTCTAGTTCAGATTATTAATAAAGGCAATCATTTCTTCATTTATAGTTCTCGCAAATTAACTATCGTAATGAAGGTCCGTAGACAAATGTATGGGATATTGAATCATGATGAGATCATGATAGTGAGATCAATATCCTCAGTCAATTGTCTTAAACAGTTCTCGATCATAGGATATTTGAGATGGACATTAAATATCCGATAAGATCGACACAAGTTATGTCTGCTCATGTGATGAGGGTGAATGATCTCACATTCACTCGTGTGGTGACACTAAGACAAAAATGTGGGTGCTCCTTAGAGAATGAGTTCACTGAACAGACCCAAATAAGAATTCCTGGATGGTAATTATACCTATTAGTCAACCAGGGAATTCAATCGTTGCAGTAGCACAGTTGGTCCTTTGACCTGAGTCACCAATGATACCTTGTTTGTGGACCATTGTATCTTGATTCTCTGACTTGTGGACTTTAACTATTAAGTCCACGATAGTCGGTCTCTCAGATATAGTGGAAAGCTTGCGAAGGTAATTGAGTGAACAACAAGGGATCACTCACTCTTGGTATAAGACTGGAGAGAGAATGTCCTATGGATGTGTACACAGAAATCCCTGGCCAGGGTCAAATGAAAGAGATGTCTTTTTAGAAATTAACTGAGTACTGGAATCCATCTAAATAATGCGATAGAGGGTTTGACTATAAAACCATACCCTTGTGTTATCGGGACATTGCATGAGTGAAGGATTTTATCTGTGCGGTATCTGCAGATGGAAAGGTTCAATTGAAGGGAACAATATCCCTTATATCTTCTGGGATCATGAGGTAGTGTTTGTTACTGTTCATGATCAGAAGGCCAAGTGAATTAATCATCAGATGATAATCCACTTGTTTATTAAATTGATCATTTAACATATGATGTTTAAATGTTAATTAATAAATATTAAACTTTATAATTAGTTCTAAGTTTAATGGGCCTGAAACCGGACTGATATATGGGCCTAGAGGGTCACACACATAAGAGTTCTCGTCAGACAGTGAGAGACGTTAAATTTCATGCTTATCTGGGTTTTTATGAAAAGCCGCAGGATAAACATGAAGATTTAATGGAGATTTATCCAAGGCCAAACTCTTGGATAATTATGAGGATTAATCCTTGTGCTTATCCTTATTTCTATATAAGGAGGCCAAGGGCAAGGGGTAAAGAGGTTGGTTGGACGAATTACTCACCCCAGATTCTCTATCTCCTCTCTCTCTCTCCTTCTCTCTCTCTTGGAGTAGATCTGTCTCTCTCCGCGCATGGTGGATTTGAGATCTGGTCGGAGCGCTCAAGTCGAGGAGGAAATCGCGTCTGCAGCGGGTACTAGTGTGGATACCTCTAGAGATCGTGCGCGTGCGCGATTACCGAGTCGGAATCATGCACGGGAGATTCGAAACCCCGCAAAGGTGAAGAACTGTTCTTCCCGCGTTTATTTTATTGTCCGTTTTACGATCCCAACAGCCGATACATAGGAATCGTTTTTATTCTCCGCTGCGTTCTTGGCGATTCCTTACAAAGGTGCTACTTGAGTTAAGACTGTGAACTGTGTGCCTTGCACAAGTTCGAGCACGTATAGGAGGAGGCTTTATTTTTTGAGTTTTCTTCCTAAGATTTTCCTAAGGGAAGCTCTGCTAAAATTTTATTGTAAAATTGTCCCTTATAAGATAACACTTTGTCGAAATTTTGAATAAAATATTAATTTACTTGTGCCAAATGTTTGTGCATATGTAAGCACATGTTCATGTAGTTGAACTGACACCTAAATAACACTTATACTAATAAGATTAAACTTATACAATAAATAAATAATTAATAAATCTATAAAATAAGTTAAAAAATCAGTAAAAAATCAGAAAGAAAAATATCAAAAATATGTAAAAAAAAATCCCCAAGATGACTTAAATACCCATAGAGAAAATGACCAAAATCCCCTTTCTCATAATAAAATCTGTAAAAATTACAGAAAAATCTTAAAAAATGTGAAAGACCTCCAATATACCCTAAATGCCCTCAAAACTCTAAAAATGAGTAGAATTACCAAAATACCTCCCATATGCCAAAAAATTACTAAAAATTCTACAAAAATCATAAAAAATATTAAAATATGATAACTAGCTAAAAACCCGATTTGGTCTAAAAATTACGAAACCTTAAAATAACCCTAAAATGCCTCCTAAGGTGCTGAAACCTTCCTAAACCATTAAAACTCACCTCATACACTAAAATGACCATAATACTCTTATACCCTCTAACATGGCATAATTATGTAAATATCCTTTTAGGTCTAAAATACTTGGAATCAATCTTAAAGCACTCAGGGTTAACCCTAATAACTTGGGATCAACCCAAATACCTAGGAATTTTTCTTAATATCCCAGAACAAATTCGAATACCTTTAAGGACTTGGGAGAGGCCAAGGATTTAATCTAAAAGATGCCTTCATGCGTATGCACATCGTCTGGTAGTATATTTTTTTTGAAGGGCATCATTCAAACGGTTAATCAAGGGTTGTCGAGCAGTTGCTGATGTAATTAACACTGACCGAGATCAGTGGAAAGAGGTCATATACTCGAATCTTTGCCTGATTCGAAGTCTTAAACTCCCTGAGGGCTAATCCCAAGCTCCCATAGTCTAGGAAACAAAATAATTAAAACTGACCTATATATTTCTGCGAATAAAACCAAAACCATAAGCAATAAAACACATTAGGAGAGATCGTTAGGTGCAGGTCTATACAATGGCCACGTCCACATCTGTAGCCATACTAGTCCATAGGTCTGCACTGTAGTTGGACCAAGTATAACTCTTATTTAATTCCCAAAACCAACAAATGTTCTATAGGGAATAAAAAGATTGAAGCTATTCACTCCCATAACCAAGTATACCACAGGAAATAAAGAAGATTGAAATAGCTAGAAACGGAATAACAAGAGCTAAAGAGACCAAGGGTCCTCTAGATCAAGGTTCGTCATATTGTAGATTCAGATCAGATCGGGTCTGACCAGATACGAGTCGTTTCCGATCCGGATCGGCCAGACTAGGGCCAGTTCAGGCCGGTTTATGACTTTTTTTGAAAGAAATATCTAATTTATTGACATAAATATGCACTTTTATAAATTCTGCTCAATGTTTCTCGCTATGGTAAATGATTACGAGTCACATTTAAGAGAAAAACATCAACTTTATTCATTTATCTATATAAAAATGATACCATACTAAGAGGAATTTAATACAAGAAATATTAATTTGCAAAATAAAGTAGCACACCAAATTTTATAGAATGATCAAATGTAAATTTTCAAGCATTAACATTGAAAACTCATACATTTTTCATATGCATGACATATGTAGTACATAAGTGATGAAATAACTCAATCATCCTCATCAAAGTCATCAGAAGAAAGAAAAGACCTCTCATTCTCTCTACCAAAGTCTAACCTAATATGAATAGGAGGTGTGACATGTAACTGTCTTTGAATACAACAAATTATCTAAACAAATGATGGTATGTGGATAATAGTAGATGGAGCATGAAACTCTAAAAAGAATGCTCGCACAGTATCCACAATCTCTGCTCTAGATCCTCCTACCGACATAGATGACGATAGACGAGCCGATGATGTAGGTGGCCTGACTGTCAGCTATCTAGGTCCGGTATTAGATGATGCCTCATCCTCGCTTAGAAACCTATGCAACTATACACAGACATCATAAGGGACTGAAGGACATAGAATGTTATCTCTGAGCATTCCCGCAAGATGTTCCGAGAAACGATGGATCCTACTACCAAGGTGTCTATAGTAAAGACAATAGATTCATCGATCTCTTGAGACTGTGTACCTGTTGTCCCATGCCAGATGACGTCGGTCACATGGCATCTGCAAAAGAAGAATTGATGGAATAATTTAACAACATGATTTTCATTTGAACTATTGAACTATATTAATATAAGACAAATACATTAAGAGTTTAAGATTACAATAAAAGTAAAAAGTCAAATACTAAGAATAGCCCTAATATGGATAATGTATAGGCATGCCATAGCTATAAGTCCTTGTCAGAGCATCTCCTAGTAACTGAACCTGATAGTTGGATAGCACGTAGTCCTAATATTGACTCTAAGTCATATAGGAGCTATATCTCTCCTAATAATTTGCTGAGTACTGTTGATATGCCACATCACTTGGTATGTATGTTACTGGCTGTCGTACTATAGGAACATAAGGTACACCTTCACCATAAGTGTAACCACCATATGGATATGCATATGAAGTTCAGTATCTATATGGAACCAATGTTGGCTTCTGGTATCTTAAGACTGAATGATCACCACTATAAGATGATGTACTCTCATAGCTTGTTTGCGACTATTGACAAGAGTTGGATGTATCAGAACTACACTGTTATACACCTGAGCTTCTCTCATCCTGTATGCTCAGTCCATCAAACTCTCTCATCATAATGTGATACCCGTACTTATACATGATGGTGCTAGGCTCAAGATCATAATAACGCTCATCGTCTGAGGATGAGTCAATGTGCATCTGATCTGACATGTCTACTTGTTGCCCCCTCCGATGATATGGAACCTTTATCAGAGCTCGAAGTAGTGTCTCCACACGGTCACCTGCCTGACGAGTTCCATGGTCATTATTGTGAGTAACATGCGTGAAGTCCTGCTTTGTAATAAACATGATCATACCTCTCCTACCCCCACTAGCATGGCTAGTACCATCACCACTCCCACTAGCATGGCTGACAGTACGACCACGACCACCACCAACAACACCTTCACCACCACCCCACCACTCCCCTCGTCAGCATCATATGTGTCATCTCTAGTTGATAAATCGGATCTACTCTCTGAGACTTTAGTATCAAAAGGAGATAGTATCTCATCTTGATCATCATGATCTAATATATCTAAGTCTGTAATGTCAAGTTGATCATCTCGGTCTGCGTCCTTCTTCTTCTTACCCTTTTTGGATCTTCCTACCTCCTTTGACATCTGGGACTTCATACTACTCCATCCCTTATTCCCCTTTGAACTTACTTCTTTGCCACCTGCTTGCTTCTAGACTACACCAGATGGGAGGTATATTGAAGGACATACACTAGAATGACATAAACTCTGACTAGAAAGTTATCGTTGTGCGCCTCCATTTAGGCTGAAATCTAGATGGATGTCGAGGTGCAAGTGCAATTGGAGGATGCTGAGATACATGCGCAAATAGAGGCCGCTGAGGTGCTCTACATTAGCCGCTCCTACTCTGCAAATTATCATCCCGAGCAACTCTGCTCTTACCCTTTGTGACCAACTGATCATCATAATCATCATCATCATCCTCCTCCTCTAAGTCAACCTCCTAATCATGACCTTTTGCATGCTCTTGATCATAACCTTGTCCAACAATATATTCATCATCATGTCTCCGCCCTGGCCTACTGCTGCTGATACTTCTGCTACCAAGAAGGTGTTAGAACGAGGGCCCTCATCAAGTGTCTCACTAAGTTTTGAATCCTGACGACCTGTTGTTCTGGCACCCAAGCAACCATAGGATCCTCGTCATCTCAAAGATAACTAAGATCAGTGGGATCATAATCATCCTTTCCCTTCTTTAAGTCCTTTTACAAATGTTTAATCTTCAGCCTCATATTATAATGGACATACACAAGCTTATCTAATCGGATATGTGACAAGCGACTACTGATCTTTATATGCATGAGTATAATGGTAGACCAATTTCGCTCACATCCATAGTTGGCATTACCGGCCGATACCGGTACGTAGTGACAGGTACGTACTGGTATCGGCCGGCACCGGTACCACCCCAGTAAAAGGTATCGGCCGACCGACCGATACTGGGCTGGTACCGGCCGGTAAGTGCCGGTACCGGCTAGTACCCACCAATACCAGCACCGGCACATGTACTGCCATCCATGCTCACATCCACTGAAGGAAGAGGTCGGCGCCAAGACCTTGATGGCTATCTCTCTCAACCTTGTTGCAGACATGCTAAAATTCAACCACTAGTTAACTATAAAACAAATAATAGAAGTCTCTATCAAGACGTGAAAGTTAGAAAGATAATATGTGGAACTCTTCTGTAAACAATTTTATTTTAATACCAACATCAAATCTCTCACGACCAACTATAGTTGATGGCTCTGCAAAGGTCCCTATTGCCTCCCAAAAGAATTTCATCTGTGTAATTAACAATATTATTAGAACCGTTGCATAATAGATGCAAAGTAATGAAATAACAAAAGATTGAGCACCCTACTTCATTAATTGTGTCCACTGCCGTATTCGAATCATCCATAAGTTGGTTGACCACTATTGTCACGGTTACAATCAACACATGTACGTACTGAAATGCCGGATATAGATAATACGTTGTAATAAAAATACCTCGCCTATCAAGCATCACTCAAAAAGTAAAAATTATCACTAAAGGGCATGAAATGTAAATTTTTCGCCTGCTATATGCAACTCTCTGCCCATCTGGAAGTCCCACCTCCTTTTTATAATCTTCACAAAATCTACTACATACTTTTTCTTCCTCTTTGCAGCTTCTAGTTTAGCATACATTAACCCTAAGGTTGGTGTCCGATCTCTATCTACGCAGCGCAAGACCTCATATAATGACTTAATAAGCTGTACAATAAGCTTTATCTTCACCCAAAAACCACTCTTGTTCACTAAGCCTTTAATCTTCTTTCCCTCGTATGTCGTAGCAAAAGTAGAATGCACCCATTTGTCACTTCTAATTCATACCTACTTCATGTTTCAGCATACTCTGTAAGGTAATGGAATCGGTGGCCAATCTTATGATGGGAGGCCTTAACAACTCACCATATATATGATCCCTCATCAATCTCAATATATAATAATGGTTGTACATATATCGTGTAATCTTTTATGCCTCGACAACATTCTTCTTGACAGCTTCTAACTGTCCAATTTCTTTCAGCATCAAATCTACACAATGGGATGCACATGGGGTCCAAAACAAATGAGGTCTGCAGAGCATTAACTCCTCTTCTACTTTTCGTACGTGAATCCATTATTTGTCACCACTTAGACAATGTACTTCTCGTCAATTTCCTCCATAACACTATCCATAAGTTCCAGAATGTACTCATAGTTGTGTATCGGATTTGATGCATCCACAGACTTATGATAGAATACTTGTTTGTCACAGTACATAAAAAAATTAATGAGACTGCTTTTTGGTGGTCCTTAACCAACCATCATACATCAAGATAACTGTAACGACCCGCCACCCTATAATCGGGGATCCGATTACTAAATGGGTACCGAATCATTAATTTGGAACTAAACCAGGATCTAATCAAGTCTGGGAGATAAATAATAAACTAAGCTAAACATTCACATCGCATTGAACTGAAATATAAGTGCAGGAATTAAAAATTATTACAATGCGACTCGATACAGCAAATAATTACATACTCCAACAGAAAAGAAATAATTAAACGTACAGGCCAGAAATAAAAATAACAACTACGTCGGGGCATACCCCGGAATAACTACTGACGGGGCTCAACACATGGCCACACTCTCCTCGCTAGGTCTGCTGAGAGTCCTCACCTGAAAACCGCAGAGGGGTGAGTCTCAAAGACAAGACTCAGTAGGGATCCTTCGATCCCCACTGCCCACGCACACACCCACAAGTGTAAGGTATAGCTAACGGTAAAGTAATAAACACAGGAGGTACAATTCCTAATTTTTAACGTGAAATCACATGCAGTCGAAATATAATAAACATGCATATTTTTAAACCAGCCGACTAGGGAACCCACAACTGTCGTCTCGATAGAACTCGCTAACCACACAGCAACAGTGGGAAAAACCTCGACCCGCTGAGACCAAGCAGTAACCCCTCGGATAGCACACTAGCTACTCCGGCCCAACCGGCTCAGGTGGTTACTTCTTCCCTCAGCATGAGTGACTCTCCGAATGTACCACTCTGACACCGGTACTAGCAGACCCCGGGGTTCACCAGGTGACCCTCTCTCACTAGGCGTCACCCCGCCCACGCCCCCACCGGCGCTGTGCTCACGCCCCCACCAGCACAAGGTGATAAAGCGCTACAATGTCACTCCAGGTCCACAGTAACACAAAACCCAGCAAGTACGATCCGGTCACGTGAAAAGTCCGCGATCGCATAACATACACGTAGTATCGTCCGGTCATGAAGAATCTATCTCTACCGGGTACACTAAAACATGCACTAACCATCCGTCTAACAGTATGAACACATTTTACTGGCATGAATTAGTGAGGTTCTGTCTTGAATCGCGTCTCCCAAGGTCGACGCCATTCAAGCTCCATGCACAGGTTATGTAAAACAGTCTTCAGAACTAGACCCTAAAAGGCGTCGACACCAGTGGTCGCCTTTTAAAAGGCGTCGACATCCTCAGACGCTATTCAGCACAGAAATCCAGAAATTCCAAAGAAACTACCCCGGGGATTTCTGCCTTAAAAGGCGTCATGGCTGCCCGACGCTATTCAAAAACGCGTCGCAGACCCATGACGTCTTTTAGTCCCAGAATCATGAACTGGCAAACTCTCAATCAGGCGATTCCTGTCTAAAAGGCGTCGCGATGGTCCGACGGCCTTCAAAAAGGCGTCGCCCATGCACAACGTCTTTTAACCCTAGGAACCAGAGTTGCCATGAGCCCGAGGGCTCCCTTTTCAACCCAAATAACCCCAAAATCACCCAAAAACGGAGGAGAAAGAGGGGCAATACGATTCATAGGAAATCACACTCATAGCAAAACCCCCATATCATCAAAAGAACACCTAACATGCTCATTCTACCCCCCGAAACTAAAGATCCATAACAAGCTTAAACGGGGAAAAACATGGTTTGAACACAATACTAAGGGAACCGTCACCCTACCGGATACTTGAACGCCTCCGAGCTTCAAGCCGTCCACCCGACTCGCCCCACGCCGCCGCCGGTACCGCCGTGGTCGTCCTTGCTCCACCGTGACGTCGGCCGCCGTCCGGAGAGTAGAACGCCGCAGTGGAAGTGGAGGTGGTAGTGGTAGGAGCTAGGTAGAGGATGGAGTGGAGGGAAAGATGAAACGGTGGGAGGAAAAGAGGGAGGAGGAGGGATCGCCGCCGAGTTTCGTCGGAAGGGAAAGAGAGGAAGAGAGGAGAAAAATGAGGGAAAGAAGGAGGGCTCGCGGGGTTAACCAGAGACTGGCTAAAACGCGTCGACATCCACGGACGCCATTCAGTTGATGTGACGGCTGCTCTGACAAGACTCTGAAACGCGTCGTTCAAGGCAGACGCCGTTCAGACGACATGTCAGGGCCGTACTCTGACAAACCCAGAGTCGCAGTCTGAAAGGCATCAACACACGTGGACGCCGTTCAGACGACATGACAGGGCCGTACCCTCGCGGCCCGAAGCCAGCCCACGTGGCACCCACGTGGCAGGGCCTGAAACGCGTCTGCAACGGTGGACGCCGTTCAAAACGCGTCTCGATGTCCTGACGCGAATCAACACAGAACCTCCGCCCTCACTAAGGTCAGAACTACTAGGTCCGGCCCCGAAAACCGGATCCGAAGGTCACGATCCTTACAATAACTCCATACTTACCCCACGTTTTTCCTGAATGAATCAATGTACTTCTTGATCTCCTTGACCTCATCATCAAGATATTTCCCTGCCAATTCTTTTGGAGTAGGGGACTTAACATGTAACCATGTAACCCCTGAGCTTATGCTTCATAGATCATACTGGAATAGTAAGGGATGTTTGCTGCATTGAAGGAGATGCCTGCATGATGCTAAAATTTTGTAACAACCTTCCCAATATATACCTTAGACCCTTTTTCTTGTAACTATGATCAACCCTTGTTTATTTTTTATGCTTCCTAGGAAATATATAAGGGTCAACCTCCTCAATTGGAGTGCTTAACTTGTGCTTCTGAGCCCGACTTGTTGGTGCTGGTCTATTACTGAAATAAGAGGATATACACCTCCTCGATTGAGCTTGCCTTAGAGGAGCTCCCACCAACACCTGATGATCCACTAACACCCTACTCTACCCTTTGAAAGTGAATCTTTGAGGTCTCATAAATTCTCTCTCCCGATACTCATACCTATTAAGCACTAACACTCGTCGAGTACGTGGAGAAGGAGGCTTACTGGCCATATACCTCCTGAACATCATCATCATCATCATACTTAGTCTAGCCTCCATCTTCATCATCATCTCCCCCGCCGACAACTCTGTTGATCATGTATTCTTCCCTCACCTTGTTTGTAACCTTCTTTAAGCAAACTTTCACTTGACTTTGCAAGTGTTGAGCCATATGGGTCTTAACCTCCCTAGGAACATTTTTACACCCAATGACTTCGTTATACCCTTCTGTTTTACCTCATGTAAGGTCCTTCTTCAATCGAGAAACACCACCACTCTGTCCTATAAACTAACAGTAGTTGCACTTAAGCTTATGCATGTTGCCATCAACCATGGTCCTATATTGCCATCCAATGTTTCCGGACTCTCAATGAGGGGCTAGGACGGCCATCTACTTGCAAGAAACAAAAGAAAAATAACATCAAAAAAATAAATTAAACAACTAAGAAAAGTATGACTTAAAGTGCTATTAAAATTATCCTTACATTAAAAGAATTTTTACTATTTTATTATTAGTTTTAAAAAAATTGAACAAATTATTAAATAAACTTAATAAATTAAATAAATTACAAATATTAATTGAACATATAATTTTAATGTGCATAAAGAACACAAATATAATTTGAGGCATGTCCAAAATTTGTATATAAGTATCACACTTAAAAATATTAAGTAATGATATATTATACCATTAATTAATGTAATTTATTAAAAAAATAATATTTAAAACTAAAATTTTTGTATTTAACATATTGATCTAATCATGTTGCCTTGCATGTTTATAACTTTATATAGATAGTTTTCTTCTAGAGTATATAATTTATAAAATATTTTATATTTTATAATTTATTTAATAGTTTAATAATCAAATTAGTAAATTATTCTATACACCCTAGGATTTTGAATCAAAATTCATCAGACATATGAAAGTCATAAATCTATACCTATCATCACATAAATAGATCATTTATTTATTTATTATATTTTTTAATATTTAATAAAATTTATAAATCAACCCTAAATTTAAACAAATCTAAATTTTTTTACACGTCAAAATTACAAAGAGACAATAGATCTACAAATTCTTCATGTTTTAATACCCTAAATAACATCAAACAACAAAAAAAGAAGATGAAAATAAAAGAATTTTTAGGGTTTGGATGCTTACCTTCAAGTTGGATGAAAATGGTCCTTAAAACTTGAAAACCCCCTCTCCTCCAACAAAATCCACTTTGAAAGCTACAAATCCTTTGGATCTCCCAAAAACACTAAGAAAAACGGAAGAAAGAAGAGGGGGGAAGGGCTAGAAGGGTGTGAGTGCTTCATCTACGACGTTTCTGTCCGAACATAAACGTTGCATATAGGAAAAGGACTTAGGGTGTATCGTTTCGGATCGATCTGTATCGGGTCTAACTTGGGCCAGATCGCACCAACTCGAGGTGAACCGCAATAGACTTACACTAGACCTCAGTAGTTCGAGCCTGTATCATGCGATCCAGCACGAGTTGGACCTAATATGACTCGAGTCGGTGCGATCTAGAGACAGTCCAAGCCAGATCATCCGATCTAAGCGTACCAATGGATCGGGTCGGCCCACATACGAGTTGACTCGTACCAGTCGACCCAATCCAGTATGATATGACGAACCTTGCTCTGGATATAAAACCTTGGAACATTTTATATGGAAATATACACAGATGCAATGTGTATAAGTAAACAAATCCTGTATTAGGCATAACTTGAGATTAAGAAGTGTAATTTATTTTGCACATACCTCTTAAAAATTCAATATATGGAAACAAATCCTTGAGAATGTAGAAAAAATTAATTAACACATGCATTTTTCTTGATGCAAAGTAAATAGCACTAGCAGTCTAAATGTAAGATTGCAATCTTCCATCGATCTATTAAACTGCATCATCAACAAAATGTTCAGGATTGAGGCAGGATGTACCAATGTCATCATCACTACATCATTGTCGTCATCATTATAAGGAGATATTATGCACATCAATAGTTATACATATGATCACCTCAATAAAATGTTGAAATTATCCCAAGAGAAAGGGATGGAAGTCGGATGTAGGGCTAAATGGAAATCTGACTATCAGATTTTCGATCTGATTTTGACCTGGAAGCAAATACAGAAGATTATTTAATTTATAAAAACATGACATATTTTCTAAATCTGAAATTTATGATAATCTATCAAAGGGGGCAGGTGAATGGCAAAGTGGATAGGCCCCAACCTTTGGCAGGTGAAATACCTGCAGGTCATGGGGTTCGGGGCCTGGGTCCCTGTCTCGCCTTGGAGTAGTTACCCAAGTCATTGTCTCCCTTCGCATTCTGAGCATTATATCTAGTATACTTGGGTGTCTGGACTGGGTCCTACCCACAACCTGTACCAATTTATCTGGTATATTAGGGTGTCTAGCCTAAGAGTTGCCCCCACCTTTTGCCAGGGTCTCCTATAGGTACTGGTCCCATCTCTAATTATTGGTTATCATAATTTATGATAGCCATTTTTCAAAATACCTCTATTTTATATTTGTTACATACATAGAAAGAAGAAGTGGAAGGTTTGAGCTTCTCTATTCTATAACATTCAATACATACAAGGGCCCAAAGGGGGCCGATGTTATTCATTCCCACAAGATTAAACTTGGCAGCTGTTGGAATTCTATGTTGAAATGAGATGATCACCTTACAAAAGCCGTTGGAGGCCTAGTGATATTGCCAAAGTGGACGATCCTGCCTACTTTCATTACCATCGCATGCTCGGCCGTCCTACGGAATGAAAGATTGTTTCTTCCTTAAAGATCTTCTTGAAAGCATGATGAATAACAGTTGGTCTAAGCAAATCTCTTTTAGTCCTCCCCAACCTTATGAACGGATGCAGAAAACACTGACTGCAAATGTTATCCATTTTCCCTATAAAAGGCTTTTGCCGGGGCTGTTGTTGCACCAAAATCCTTGAGCGGTAGGAGTGGCGGCACCATCGAATCACTAGATAACTTTTTGTGCAGTTGCATCAACAGCTACATAATATATATATATATATATATATATATATATATATATATATATATATATATATATATGTCATTTTGTTCGCCTTTGTGGGCTTGGAAGCGTTATAGAATCAACTTGATGCTTCGGGTAAAGGTCCACTTTGTCACCTAATAGGGCAGGCCCATGATTAGTTCGGTTGGTTAATGTTAACTCAGGTGTTGTCTACATTGGTCGGAGCTGGAATTAGAACTTTGTTTAAATGGGTCTCAGGTCCAAGTTTCTTTTACTTCTGGCTTTGGTTAGCGGGAAAGGCTCACTTGCCTTGATCATGCTTGGCTTTTATAACTATTTTTAGTCAGCCCCATAGGATAGATAAAGGTTGGTTTTAGAATCACCGAGTAAGGCAATGAGTAAGCAAACCCTGCCTTTGAGGTGTAGGAGTATCCTAGGAGCAAGATGGATTATAATAAGCAAGGCACGAGTCAACCAAAGTTCGAATCCCAGGTTATCTTATCAATCAAGGAACGTTCAAGATGAGAAGTAAACGTTCAAAGGCTTAAGAAGGTGAGAAAGTCCACCCCTGGTTATGTAGCTAGAGCTAGTCAGTCCATGGTAAGCAAGTACGGATATCGTAAGGAATGGGAGAAAGAAAGTCAGCCAATACATTGTAGAGGTTAGCCTCGTTCCCTACCCTATTTTCCAGTAGTTAGTAATCCAACGCTCTCTTAAGTAATTCAGGGGAGAGGGAGAGGGAGAGAGGGGATACCAAGAGTCAGGATAGGATCCGGATAAACCTTCTAACAAGTTAACCCTACGCTCTAACCAATGAGTTAGTCTATCCTATAATCCCGTAAGCTAAAGCTAGAGTTGGCAAGGTTCCCACGTACGTCAGTTAGTCAGCTACTATCGTAGCCCTTTTTCTATCTATACCCTTGTGCTCATTCGAGTCAATGATCAGTTTCAGTTCAAAGTCCGAAAGATGATCGTCTGTATTGGGACAGTAAGCAAGCCCTATCTCCTACGCAAGCAAATAAGCCATAGCGTCAACCCCTGGGATAGAATATGGGAAGAAGAAGAATTGAATAATGGAAGGGCTCAAACTTGACTTTCAAAGTCAGCTAGGAATTTTGTATAGATAGTATAAGATAGAAAGTGGGAAGAAGAAGAATTGAATAATGGAGGGGCTCAAACTTGACTTTCAAAGTCAGCTAGGAATTTTGTATAGATAGTATAAGATAGAAAGCGGGCATATCCCCTAGAAAGAAAGAATCCCCTCTTAGCTATAGTAGAAGAGAAAGTGCCCTATCATGTCTACCAGAGGCTGCAGGCCAAGAAGGAACTGACATAAATAGCATTATTTGAGAATTGGATGTGGCACTTTCAGAATAGAATATACTGCTAGACTTTGCCTGCCATCTTACTAGAAGAAAGATTCCTAGTTTCAAAGGTGCCTAGTCCGCTTTTGTAGCAAGAAGGTGCAGAGGAAGTGAATCAGAAGCATCAACTGTGAGGGAATGGTATCCTACAAGACTAAGGGTTTTGCAAGAATAAGGTAATAGCAACTGACCTGGCTGTCTCCAATTACGACAAGAGCATATCGCGACCACTGGATAGAATGCACAGTGAATCACTAGTAGTAGGAAGATGCCCACGGGTAAGAGACTACAGCAGGCAAAGAAGATTGATGAAGTCGAAGGTGCATCCTCGAAGGAGAAAAACTAGCAGCAAAGGATAGAGGAAAGCCTTAAGGCAGGCGAAACTCGCTGACAGCAGCGGGGTGTGCAATTGAGATAGGGGTGTCAGGTTGTAGATGCAAGAATACAGGCGTCAACACAAAGCAGTTATGTAGATGAATCCAATTCAAACTTGGAGAATAGAAGTCCCATGGCATCAACAACATGTTTCCCAACTGAGAAGATCTTTAACAAGTATGGATCTACGGACAACTCTCTGGATCTCTCCCCTTCTTCTGGCATAAATGCCTTTCCACCCATACTATGGAAGTGACTCCTACCGATCGGTCTGAGATTGAAAAACGAGCCCTCTATTTACGCTTGACTAGCCACTTGCCTTTGTCTGCCCTTCCCTACTTTCAGCCACCCTTCCTATTGTTGGACAAGACCCTCCCTCTCCTTGCCAACCGGCTCCAGGTCGGGCCTTTCCTCTACTCTACTCTCTACGCTACACGTCTTAACACAACGCTTAATGTTCAATAGTCCCTTTTCGCTTTAAGCGGTTCATGGTTGAATGCCTTTCTCTTTCGGCTTAGATTGATATCGGGTTATCTTTTTGCATATACGGGTTGTCAACAACTTAAAGTATGGGATAGCCCGACTATAAATCTTGTGTAGCCTGCCTACCCGCTTCCCTCTTGCCCTTCACCGAATAGTTACGTCAATTCAATAAGGTGGTTAGTCAATACACCGATAGCATAGGTCAAGCCCTTAACCGAGGCTAAGGCGAGCATAGCGAGGTGAGGTAAACGTTAAGAAGAAAGAGCACAGATCAGCGAGCTTCCCTTGGGGCTTGATGTGGATGGAAATGCCCACCTGGCCTATTGTTCCAAATGCATCTTGGAGCAAGAACGTAGCCCAGGCGAAGAGTAAACAAGGGACAAGCTCATAGACGTACCTTACTAACAAGACATGCTGTACGAAAGTGAGCTGAGGAAGAAGCAGAAGCCCCCTTTAAAAAAGGCTAGCTCCCGCTACAAAAAGGGCATCTTTTGTACATGCGCGTCAGGCAGGTTCGGTGTCAAAGGACTTGATGCTCGTAGCTGAAGGTTTGCTTCATCGACTCTTCTTTCTATCGGTGAATGTAGGAGTAATGGCACTGCCATACAACCCCTATTTATTTATTCTATAACTAAGCCAGTCATGCTACGAATTCTTGTCAATTCTGGCAGTTGGATTCAATCCTTTCAATCAAACAAATGCCCGGCATCCCTTGAATTTGTAGAACCAGAAGCGAGAGAGGTGGGAGTAGAGATAGTATTTCCATTTTACTTGCCTCCATTTGAGCCCGCAACTGTCCTTCGCTTGGATCCATATCAAAGAGCAAAGCTACCAACTACTTTCCTTGAGATTCATTTTTCGAATGAGTCACAAACTATCCTGGCCTAGACACAGTAAAAGCATTCCAGTCGATTCGAATAACATATCCATAAAAAGGCGTGGATTCATGGGTAGATGTACATTGAGATCCCGTGCCAACGGAGGCAAAGGCATTTGAGGCAACAGTAGGGACGGAGGTAGTTAATCCATAAGCAAATGTGACTGATTTAAGCGCGTCAAGATTGAAGCACGTAACAAGACAAATGTACCACTCACCACAGTGAAATGGAAAAATGTGCTTTCGGGTGTGTAAAGTCAAGGTCGTTTTTTACTTCTCATTCCATCCTGATCAAGCACAAGCACCTGTTAATAACCCATTAAAGAAAAGTACATATCTCAAGCGAGTTGTTGACCTCTTTTATTAAAACCCTTTAAATGATCCTATATGTCTTACCATCTATCCGTTAGTCAACCTATCAGAGATTTATAAAGCAGGGGGCTTGCCCGAACGGAAAGGAGGCTGCAACCTAATTAAAGATAAAGAGTCATCAGCCATTTATTCCATTCGCACCGGTGTTCAAAATCGAGTAGCCGTTAGTTGATCCTTCAACAACGACGTAATCTTTCTATATAAGAGATAGCTGCCTTTCACTCATAAGGGATAGTTGCACATGCAGTTCAAAGGGTCTCAGAATAAACTCCTTTTTTATTGACATTAGCATCGAACCACATTATCATGGGATCAACGTCCATTAGAAGCACACATTTTTCGGCTTTGTAGATACCGTTTTTGTGTTATAGCAACATATGAGGAGAAGGCATGAATTAAGGTAGGGATTAGGCCACTAAAGCACAATAGTGCGGCGGCTGTAGCTTTAAAGCGAGCAAAGCGCCGAATTGGTTGCAAAACAAAGCATAGCAAGATCCATTGTTGTTCTGCAATTCAAAGAAAATAACAAGGAACAGAGTGACGAAGTTCGGAGAACAAGGAAGTTGGAAGGCAAGAGACGACCAACTTAGAACTCAACACCAATGAATAGCTATTCATATGCTTTCTAAGATCCCCTTTCTAGAGCGTAGGCTCCTCGAGCTAAGGTGGTCGGTGGCCTAAGATAGACCCCACCAAAGGATTGGGAAGAAATCAGAGTAGCCCAATAGGGCTACATTCAGAGGCTACTAGAAAAGGCCATGCCCAGGAGATGAGGTCGAAGGCAACTTAGAAAGGACTAGAAAAAAGAGACTTTGAAAATCAGGGTAAAAAAGAAACTTTAAAATACTAATTGAAGCATGAAAAAGGCTGAAGGACGGCCAAAAAGAGTATGCAAGCCTATCATCGACCTGTAGACTAATTGACAGCCTAAGGAGAAGTCAGCCAGCCAGATAAAAAAATTGGAGAGAGGTATTGAATAATCGAAAGCAATAGTTGACTACTTGATTAAGGTAAATCTAGATTTGAGCGCAATGCGTGGAGAGCTGTAGGGTGTGTCCCCCAACGGAGTCAAGTCAAACTTACCAATCAATGTCGAGGGCTTTGCCTAGCTCACCCTTCCCTTTAATAACGAACTGCTATAGACTGACCATCAAGCTAGGTCAGTAAAGACAAAAAGAAAAACCTTAGGTTCGGTAAGCCGATCCAAAAAAGAGGGAATGTGACTAGTGCTGATCCATCAGGAACAAGTGAGTAAGCCTTTTCGATTCCAAAGCAAACACATAGCTATAGCTTTAGTGTGCACTTTACAATAAAAACAAGACAGACAAAGAAGCTAAGGACAAACAGAAGCATCCGTATCAAAAAAAGCTACAACTGAACCAAATGCTAAAGAGGGGAAGAGTTCCAACAACCGTGATCCCGAGTTCAAAATCTAAAACTTACGAAGCATCAGATGAAGTGAAAGCTAGTTTTTTAGCTTTTTCTAGGGCAGATGACTGAGTTTCTTTTTTACCAAATCTAGAAAATGAAGCTACTGAGATCGAAAACATGAGGTTTGACACCTTACATAGTCCGTAGCAGTACCGTTGGCTCTATTCTATGGTCTAAGGGAAAGCTGGGCACTTTCGCGGCTTTCTAGGGTTGACTCCTTTCCTTGATGAAGGAACCGAAGTAGAGTGAGTGAGACCAACCTTTTGGGAACATCATATAGTAGTTCCTATGTGCCCTTGTTGATAGAAAGCGCCGGAAAGCGTGTGTGCTCTCTACCCAACCCCCGACTTTGTATTTTTGACTAAAACAGGAAAATCTTGTACCTTATGGAGCAATCAAATCTTTAAGACCGATCTCCTCGGAACACTAACCAGTGGAGTGGTTCTCTGTTTGTGCCCTTTCTACGGTTACTACTTGACCTACCCCACTGATCGTCGGCTATTTGAAGTTGTTGAAGGAAAGGATGATGCCAAAGCACTGGCAAAAGATGCTACTTTAACCAAAATAGAACTCCTTTGCCTTTCTGATTGACTGAGGCAAGCCTATAGGAATAGTCTTTTAGACCTACTTATTCTTGTTTCGGAATACCACCCAACGGAGCAGAGGCTCCCCATGTCCTTTCTACCCAACAGGAATATACAGGTCGGCCAGGGGCGAATAAGAGCTCGTCGAACTGTTATTCTTGACTCCCAGGGTCAATCAGTCAATCGTTAATCCTCCAATTGCTTATTGAAAGCCTGTTTCTAAGAAATAGCTTATCCCACTCGTATTGCCCTGGATTGATTTAGGAGGTTTTGATTTCAGATTATTGTGTAAAGATTAAAGTTTATAATCGGGTTTGTGTTCGTTGAGACAACAAAAACAGTGGACTCTGAAATCAATCAGATCACTAGATCTAAGAATAACGTAGAGGAGGCCTTTCCTCCTATGGATTTTTTATGGCGGTACGATTACGATGCTTGCTCCGGATAAAAGAGGGACGACTTTCCTTTCTTTACCCGGAGCAGTGAGCTCAGTACTGAAGCCTGTAGTTGACGCCTGGAGGGAGCTATTCGACTCTATCGGGAGCTGGATAGGAAGTGTCGTATGTGACATTTATTTCTACTTTGAGAGAGTCCTTGTATTCCTTTCCTAGAGTACTATGTATCCAAAGGCTAAACTAGTGGGTTATCTAGGTAGTTAATGTAGTGAGGCCCCGCCGATTGAAGGCATCGATCATTTGTTTCTCGACTGCTTTTCGTGCAAAAATGGAATAACTGAGTTCAAAAGGGGTCTTTTTCACTTTCTGTTAGTGTTCAGTGCCCTAAACTGGTTTTGAAAGGAATGATTTGTCAAATCCACCAGATAAGGAAGTTAGGTCCTTATCAGTGTCCCCATCGGAAGAGGTAGCATAAGGAGCTGAATCTAAAGAGGAGAAGTAATCAAGAGATACAACCAATTTGACAAAATTCAAGGTAGGCACTACTATTGAATACTAATAAGAGTAGTGAGTAGTCTCTTTTTCAAGGGGGTAGGAAGAACTGGAGGCTTCCCCATAACAATGAAGTTCAACCTGTTTATCTAGCCTAGAATGATCCGGTTTAAGAGAGTTACAACTATTAGTATATCATGGCTATGAAAGGAAAGGTATTACCCTAAAGGAAGGGTAGGACCATACTTCTTTCTCTAGAGTTCCAACTTGATTGACGGATTCTTTATTTTTCTGAACTACTAGACCTTTTGGGAAAAATGTAAATAAAGTCTACCTTTATCCGAGCAGGTATATTCCCATCCGGAATCAAGAGAAGCAGATGAAGCAATTATAATAATCAGCTAAAGCTAAGCCCAGGGCTGCTCTTTCTCTCTCTCAATCCAAACCTGCATCCGCAAAACTAACATATCTTGTTTCTTCGGAACCAATAAAGTAGCTCCCACTTCCTCTGACCCGCATATACAACAAATAACTGAGGCATCCAAATCCACATACAAATCGGGATCAATATAAATCATTTCCAAGGCTATTCTTTCTCTTCAAAGGAAAAAGTCTGAAGCTGGTTGAAAGCACCCTTGCCCTATGGTATGGCTCGGGGCAAGACAAGCTCAACTCCTTCGTTCAATCTACATCGGTGAAGCTGACTTTTCTCCTATTGCCAGCAAAGAGTTCGGTTACCATATGTGAAGGTGCGAGTCAAGCCGAAGCGCGCTAGCTACCCAATTTTGCATACTAATTGATTGATAAGCTTTTCAATAAATTGGAACTAGCGAAATTCCGAGAGTTAGAAGCCTTTGCACGGTTCGCTTTTGATCTCGATAAAGCTACTCGGGATCAACTGGAAAGAGATCAACGAGCGAGTTGCTTAAACAATCCCAATCAGAACCTCTCACAGTGGAAGAACATATAGCTACAATTTCTATTGGAGCGAATGGATATCTAGATCCGCAAAAATTGGAAAGAAAAGTGACCGTGGTTACGTCTTATGTCACAACTGTCGTTTGAAAGCAGCTTGTTGAAAGAAAGCCACAAGCATCTCAGAAAGATCGTCCTCCGACAAATGACAGCCGATATTGGATTTTGGCACCCAAACTTCCCACTCCAGACCATGCCAAAGGAAAGTTTAATCGGAAGAGGCTTGGGGTACCACCTGTAGTAGCGTCACCGAGGTTGTCGTCGACATTTGTGAACCCTCGTCGGCCAGTTAAGGAGAGGCTCAGTCCACTCGAGCCTACAAAATCACATTTCTCATCAATCTTATTGGAAAAGATGCCTCATGGCAGAGCAAATATTTGAGGCCAAATGAAGAAGGGTGGACTTTAACCCAAATACGAAATGCTCGGTGGAACCGCCAACATCGTCGGCTCTAATCAGAAATGGAATCCATAATGAGACATTACCTTGTCGTTGCACCTGCAAGTGATGGATCGATAGTTGCTTCATTTATGCCGGAGCTTGAGTATAATATGCGAGATTTGTATCTTAAGGGGCGTCTAACAAAAAGGATCAAAAGGAAGTCCATTGTCCTTTGACCTGTCATTTTGAGCTTCCAGTTCTTCTGGATTTTTTGGCAAACGACGGTACTGACCTATATTGGGCTGCTCCTTCGGTAGAGGTAATGTCAACCATATTGCAGGACATCATGTCAGGCTTCTTATTCGAAACCTAAGGTTTCCATACCCATAAAGTCAAGCTGAAAAATGTGATAGACGTGCCGCACACTATGCTTTTTTGAAACCCTTCCCCATAACCCTGGAATCAGCAGTTAGGTGAGCTTATGAACGATTTCGAAGTAGCAATAGAATGAATAAAAACTTCTGTAGAATCTCTGTATTGATGTTCGCGAATCTTGATATTGCTTTATTCCACCTTTATAGACCAAGAAAGACGATGATTTTGCACTATTTAACACGACTTGTAGTCAGCAGGTAGTGGAGAAATGAATTTCATTTCCGCACATTTTGGAATTGCCTCTATCGATGGTCGTGCCCGAGAAGCCTCCGTCAAAGAAGATCAAAGATCTGCGAAGTCTCATTAGCAGACTCAAATTCATTTGCTGGTTCATCTCCGATCGATGCGAACCTTTCTAAGCTCTTCAAATAAAAGGCGGGGCCGAATGAATATGAATATGGGACGATGATTGCCAGAGAAAGCTTTCGACACCATCAAATGCTACTTGGGAAATGTGAACATACTATGGACTCCTTTCCCATGAAGGCCACTTCTACTATAATCTCCATTACGGTGGCTTGGAGCCATCCTTGCACAACACGATGATGCATCTGTTAATCTGGTGGTCTAAGACAAAAAGGTGAGTTAACAAAGCAAGCGAAAGGGGCATAACAAAAGTGATTGAACAGTGACATAGAAGCCAGAATGTTGTTACCATCTATAAGCCATTAGTTATTTAATATCAAGATCGAGATAAATAATAAGTTACATCTAAGCGCTTAACTACTTATCCTTCTTGGACTCTATTGCTCATTATTTCATGCTAGTGAAGAAACTGAGATCAAGACTGATCGGGCCTTCTCCTTCGCTCTAGCTCTCTTTTTTTACTTTTTGCTTTTTGGTGGCGCTTGCGGTTGATTAGGTCGTGAAAGTCGATACCAATCCAGTCAATCTGGGACCAGCGGGTGCATTAGCATTAGAGGTGGAGATGGGGGCGGAGACAGAGCAAGCAATGGGACTTGCGGACGCAGGGGCAAGGCGTCAACCATATCCAATTGATCTAGTTGCCTGGGACAGTATTAGCAGGGGTAGCAGTGGAAGTGTCCGTCCACCACCATCAAAAGTAGCATCACCTATTTCATAAGCAACGGTTGACTGGGTTCACTCAGTAGCTTATGTAATAATCTTTCAAACCATCGACCTTTTTAGTATTAGCGCGGCGGTGAAAGGTGCACAAGTAGTTCCAGGTGCAGGAGCATCGGGGGGAGGGAAGCTGAAGGTTGACGTGAGTACTTATCACCATAGCCATCTCTTTTTTATAGGTTCTACGGACCGATGCTTGCTGCTTCATCTGGGAGAAAAGAATCATAGATATGCCGGTAATTAGAAGGAAGAACCACCATAAAAATCTTCCTCGTGTATCATTTGTAGCAGAACTATGAATGGGAGCTAGCAATCCGGATCGTATTGAAGAGGTTCCTAAGACACAACATAGAAGAGTAAAAATATTAAGAAGCGAGGTCCAAGAATGAAGAAGGGGCAGAATTACTGAATGAATACGAGCTATGGCTAATACCCGAGGCATAAAGGAAGCATTTTCTACGGGATCACAAAACCACCAGCCACCCCGACCTAATTCATGATGAGCCTACCAACTTCCTAGTGAGATGCCTGCAGTTAAAAACAACCGACATGTCAAGATCCAAATTCGAATTGGTTCCTGGTCCTGGTCAGAGAGCATTGTGTTCGCGGTGGCGGTCCAACAAAGAGGCGAAGTAGTGGTATCTTTCTTTCCATTATGAACAACACGCTTCGCCTGCTCCCTCCTCTTGTCCATTAGCACTCTAGCCCCGAGCGAACAGAAGGAAAAAAGGTGCCGCTGAAGCAACATAAGCAAGCTTCTATTGCTACGCAACAATAGAGCAGGTGCGCATGAAGCGCCCACATGTTTGAATGATCGGGTAAAGAGCAAGCTTCTTATATTAGATTCGACGCATCCAACACAGTGAAGCAGTGTTCCATTCTTTTCGGCGTCATCCTTCCGCATTGGCGGCGAGTGGAGTGCCACAATCCCATTCATCATTGTTGATCTACATAAGCCAAAACCCATTGCACTGCTACGTCTCCGGCATCAATGTGAGGAGGATGTATACTGATATAGGATTTTGTGGAACATGATTTGATTCTGCGAGCAGTTGGGTACGAATGAAGAAATTTTGAACAAAATGATTGGAACTCGCTGATAGGAAAAGAGAGAAAAACACAACAATGCCAAGAGCTTCGTCAATCCGTTGTTCATTGATTGACGTGCATCTTGTGCCAGATGCAACAAAAGATGAGTCATTTTTCTTTCTCACGAACCACTGGAGTGCCCAATGCCCAGAAGAGCAAAGCTCATTTTCCTTCCAGGGTAAAGCAACGCATAAAAAAGGGCTGGCCCATCAAAAGTCCGGTTCCTTCGAGAATGAAGTTCAGAATCAACAAAGGCGAAGAAGGAAGTGTACAATTGGGGTGCAGCCCCACTTTTTTATTGGAGAGATAGAATGCAATTCTTCACGAAGTTCGAGACAAAGGAACAAAAAAGAGTTTCTTAATGTCCTGTTGGTTTTAAGACATTATGGCTTTGGGGTCGACCCCAGTAACAAAGAAGGAATCCATAAAAAACTTGGGATCCAACACCATGATAAAATACTACCCTCATGATTAAACCATGTCCCTGAGATTTGATAAAAGAAAGGTGCATTAGCAGTTAATACACTGTAATTGGATACGTTATTAGGAAAATGACAGAACGAAAGACTAAGGAAGGGAAGAAGAATGCACCAAAATGCAGGTGCTGCACCAAACACTAGCGGTTCTTTCTTGTTGCAAGTGAATGCAACGAAAAGACCCAGAAAGAACGAATAATGAGAAAATGCATTTATTGACATGACATTTATTTGCGCCATTTTTGCAAGCGCCTTGGTTCATAATAAGATGAAACTCTCCACTTAATGCACTCCCAACTAATTCAGAGTCTATAGAAAGAAATGGTTTAAGGTGGTGTGTACATTTTTGTTCTATCCCCTTTATATATCCGACTGACTATGCGTCATGCCGCGGCTCGAAGTCTATCCTGCGCTTCTAAATTTCACTCCATAGAACTTGGTTCTCCTTATAAAGCTCCCGAATACGGTCTACTATGATGAGTGCCCCCACATAGTTTTGGTTTCGTTGGTGCATTTCAATGGCCGCGTTACGCTGCCGCTCCCATAACTCGTAGAAAGCATCCAACCCAAAATCGAGGAGTAGAAAGGAGACTGACGATGGTCTTGACACAAGCTTCGCAAGATTGAATAGAGAGTTTCCTAATCGAATTCATAGACTACCAGCTCGGCCAGAAGCAAATAATCAAGATCTCGCGACGGAATGAATAATAAGGGTCCTCCCATCCAAAGAATAGCGTCTTGAAACACTCAATTATCATACCACGCGTAGAGGAACACATTTCAATGTTTAAGAACGACTGGCAGCTCCCGGCTAATTGCTCGGGGATATTTATAAATTCAGCCAATCGTTCGTGAACAAAATGAACCAACTCCGAACTCGGGTTGATTTAGATACAAGTTCAGCAGATCCCATCCCATAGGCAAAACATGCATGATAGGAGGGATTAAATTAAATAAGCTGTTCATATTAAGATAGTCTTAATCAAGCCCTAAAAAAGAGGATAGAGTTAAGGGTGAATTCCACTTTACTTAACTAAACATCTTACTGAATATGAAACTACATATATGAGCTTGTGTTAAAAGGCAGCGCCATTGTTGAAAACAAAGAAGCTTTTAGATGAAAGAAGAAAGCCTTTCAACGCTACGCGATACTATCATCCTCCCTTTACAGATACCAAATGTCAGAACTTTTTCGACAGATCCAAGGCTGCCCATGAGTTTCCCGTCTTTTATATGCTTACAGTACTATCATCTTCACATAAGGAAGCTTGAACTCATTGTCAAAATGAATGTCATTCCTCAAAGTGTACGAGAACATGTCTGGCCAGCAAATTAACAAGAACAAAATATGTTTCTTGGCTTCAACAAAAGTGCCTCTAATAAGAATCGAGCCCATTAAAAGACACACAGGCTTCCGATTTGCTGCAGAAGTCATCAAATACCTGGGTGCTCCTCTATTTTCTGGTTGCTCAAAAATGGCATACTTTTTTGACTTGCTGGACATCAAATCCAAGATTATAGGCTGGTAGGGACAGCTTCTATCTTTTGGCAGAAGGATTATACCACTTGCTTAGCTCAATACCACTGAATATCATGTCAATTATAGAACCACCGAGGGTAATTCTTGAGAGGATAGAGACAATGTTTGCTAATTTCCTATGGAATGATAATCATGACGGAACAAAGCATCACTCTCGTGGAAATCTCTATCTAGACCTACTGTAGAAGGAGGCATTGGGGTGTGGAATCTTAAGGATATTGACAAAGCTCTCAAGTGAAAATTGTGCTGGCTCTTGCAAAGCAGTTCTACTCTCTGGTCTAGGTTCATTCTTTCCAAATATTGTGATAATGCTACATTCTATACAGCAGTCCATAAACAGGGGGTTCAAAACTCTGTAAAAGGCTGCTTTCTATTAGGAATGAATTTGAGAAACATTCTCAGATTATTGTACGAAGCGTACATCTCTATCTCTATTCTTTCTAGAGAACTGGTGTAGTATTGGAGCTCTTAAGCACTTTATTGATCCTCAGCAATGGAAGACGGTTAACAGCAAATTCATTAAGGTAAAAGAGGTTTACTCAGCTGGGTTGGAATTCAGAACTGTGATATTTTGCCACCAAACGTTCTTCACATCATCCTTGAACATATGTGATCCATGCCCTTGGACGGAAATGATATGATCGCCTGGAAACTAGACGTCAAAGGTGTTTTCTCCATGAAATCTGCATACAACTGCATTCAAGAATCAAGGAGAGCCCCCGTGGTTCCTACTGCTATATATTTAAAGCATCTGGCAATCCCCCACACCCTTGAAATGCGCATTTCTCATGCTAAGAGCCACTATCAATCGGTTGCCCCTAGATTATAACATCAAAACCTAGGTATACCACTAGCTTCATCCTGTTCGTGCTGCCATTTACCAGGTACGAAACCAGTTCACACATATTTTTATTCAGTGATTGGGCTACTCGATTATGGACGTTTTATGAAAAGAGATTGATGGTGCACGCAAATAAATTCTGCCTCTCAGCCTGCTACCAGAACTGGATATCAAAAGCTTCTTCATCCTACAGAGTGGGCTATCTTCATAGTGTTGTCCCTATTCACATTGTATGGGAACTCTGGAAGGCCCGCAATGCAGCTAGATTTGAAGCCGTTACATTTTCTGTAACGACCCGCCACCCTATAATCGGGGATCCGATTACTAAATGGGTACCGAATCATTAATTTGGAACCAAACCAGGATCTAAGTAAGTCTGGGAAATAAATAATCAACTAAGCTAAACATTCACATCGCATTGAATTGGAAGGAAAATGCAGAAATTAAAAGTTATTACAATGCGACTCGATGCAGCAAATAATTACATACTCCAACAGAAAAGAAATGATTATACATACAGGCCAGAAATAAGATAACAACTACGTCGGGGCATACCCCGGAACAACAGTCGATGACGCTCAGCACTCAGCCACACAACCCTCGCTAGGTCTGCCTGGAGTCCTCACCTGAAAGCCGCAGGGGTGAGTCTCAACGAAAAGTGTAAGGACTGAGATTTCGGGTTCTGTTTTCGGGTCGGGTTCGTGTCGGATCCCTTGGTTTGGACCCTGTGGGGGGTCTTGAGATTCCTGGCTGAATGGCGTCAGCACTGCTCGACGCCTTACAAAAGGCGTCAGGTTGTGTGGACGCCATTTAGGTCTGCAGGTTGTTGTGCCACGTGTGCGCCACGTGGGCGGGTTTCGGGCCGCGAGGGTACGGCCCCGGTCACATCGTCTGAACGGCGTCCAGGTTGGCCGACGCGATTCAGACTGTGACCTCTGAGATGTCAGGGTGCGGCGCCAGAGCGTTGTCAGTACGGCCTGTCCTGTCGTCTGAATGGCGTCCACGGTGGGTGACGCGTTTCAGACCGCTGTCAGTACGGCCGTCCTGTCAGACTGATAGGCGTCTACCTAGATCGACGCATTTTAGCAGGATTCAGATTGACTTCGCGAGCCTCTCCTTCTTTCCCTCATTTTCGCCTTCACTCTCTCTCTCTTCGCCCTCTCCGCCCTCTCCGACTCTCTTCTTCCCCTTCCCTTCCTCTTCTTCCTCTTCCAATCACTCCATAGCCTCCTTACCACTCACCTCTACCTCCACCACCTCCTTCGCGGCGTTCCCTTCTCCGGACGGCGGCCGACGTCCCGGCGGAGTGGCGGCGTCCTCGAGGGTACCGGCGGCGGTCTGCGGTGCGGCGGGTTGGCGGCGAGGAGCTTGGAGGAGTTCAAGAACCGGTAGGGGGATGAACCTTGCATATGTTTGCTCGTGTGTTCTTTGGCGTGACATGATGTGGTTGGGCTAGATTGAGCATGTTTAGGGGGTTTCCTTGTGGGAATGGCTATGCTTGTGATCGTGGTTTCGTAGCATGCCTGTGATAGATGAATTCTTCTTCCTCCCCTCTTGTTTTGGGGCTTTTCGGGGTGTTTGGGGCTAAAGGAGGAACCCTCGGGTTGAACCAGGAAATCTGGTTTCTGGCGCTAAACGGCGTCGTGCCTGGTCGACGCCTTTTCAAAGGACGTCAGGGCAGTACGACGCCTTTTAGGGCAGAAACCTCCCTGTTTGAGGTTTCCTGTGTTAGGGGTTCTGGCGCTAAATGACGTCATGTATGGACGACGCCTTTCAGAAGGGCGTCGGGCCATCATGACGCCATTTAGACAGGAAAATCACCCCGAGTGAGGGTCTGTAAATCTGGAATTTATGTGTGAATGACGTCTGTGGACCTGGACGCGTTTTAGATAGGCGACTCCCTATAACGACGCGTTTTAGGGAATATTCTGTATGTTAAATGAACCTGTCTGAGGGACTTGAATGGCGTCGACCTCGGTCGACGCGATTCAAGACAGAGAAGTGTAATCCTGGTTTTCACTATGTGTTTCACTGCGGGATGATTTCAATTGCATACTTCACGTTGTACGCTGAGACTGAGGACTCCTGTGTGAATGGAATCATGTTGTGTGTGTGTGTGCTTATGCGAATATGGAATCGGAATGACTGTGGTTTACGTTTGTCACCATGGGATGATGGGAGAAGGGCCATGGTGTCTGTGAGGAGGGGTACATGTTGTGTTTTACCTTTGGCTGAGGGAAGCAGAACCACCTTGAGCCCGTCGGGCCGGAGAAGCTGGTGTGCTATCCGAGGGGTTGCTGTTTGGTCTCAGCGGGTCGGAGTTTCCCTTGTTTGTCGTGGCAGCTTCCGGCGTGTTTCTTGCTGTAGAGCTGGTGGTGGTACTGGTGGGAGTTGGTTTACCCTTTAGCCATTGGGCCTGATATGACCTTTGATCAAGGTTATGAGTGGTACCCTTAGCCCTTTGGCCTGACGCAGCCCGGGAGAGTTGGGTTTGTGGGTAGTTCCTGTAGCTTCGGCTTGACGGGGGTTCGCCGGTCCCTAGGGCCCTCCTGAAGCGCTGAGGCCTAGCGTGGAGGCAATCCGGACGGTAGGACAGTAGTCTAGACTGCTTGTGTGCACACGTAGCTGGCAGTTGCGGTACACTGGTTCCAGCTAGTCCTAGTTTGACTCACTGCCTCACCCTACAGTGCCCGGAACACTGTAGGGGTGGACAGGCGTGAGTAGTGGTGGTAGTGTTGGGAGGCGACGTTTGACTTCGGTCGACAGTGTGGTTCAGTCGCTTCGTGGACTTTGGCTGTGAGACGTTACTCTGTGTTGGGTTCTTCGGGTTGTTTAGAATGGTTCTTGCTACACTGCTTATCGTGCGTTTCATATCAGAGTTGGGTACTGTGTTTACTGCTTTACTTAATTGCCATATATTCATGTTGTTACACTTGTGGGTGTGTGAGTGGGAGGCAAGGGATCGGATGATCCCTACTGAGCGCATTTCTGGTGTGGCTCACTCCCTGCAGTTTCAGGTGTGGACCTCGAGGCGCAGCGGAAGCGTGGTGTCTTCTTGGTGTGCGGACCAGCAGCTGTCTTAGTCCCGGGGTATGCCCCGATGTTGTTGTACTTCCTTCTGCCTGTACTTATTTAATTGTTGGACATGTAATTATTGTTGGACTGTATACGGACATTGTTATTTTCCTTCCTGCGCACTTGCTTACCTTGTAGTCCGTGTGATTGTTATATTTAGCCTTGTTTAGCACTTACTCCTCCAGACGTGTTGTGTATGATCCGGGTGTGAACCCGCAGTTAATGGGCCGACATCCATTTAGTGACCGGGTCTCCGGTCATAGGATGGCGGGTCGTTACAAAAAGACTCAGTAGGGATCCTTCGATCCCTACTGCCCACACACACACCCACAAGTGTAAAGTACAGCAGAGATATATTAACCATGAAGAGACAGTGATTACCATGCCTACATCTCAATACGAGTCACATGCATTCGAAGTATAACTAACATGGATAATTCCATTTTATCAGGGAACCCGTAATTCGGCGTATCCTTAAAACACGACAACTCCACAACGAAAGTGGGAAAAACATCGACCCGCTGAGACCAAACAGTAACCCCTCGGATAGCACACTGGCCACCTCGGCGGTCACTCCTTCCCTCAGCAAACACCGGCCCGCTGAGACCAAACAGTAACCCCTCGGATAGCACGCTGGCTACTCCGGCCCAACTGGCTCAGGTGGTTACTCCTTCCCCCAGCACGAGTGACACTCCAAAGGTACCTCTCCGACACCGGTACAAGCTAGCTAACCCCGGGGTTCACCAGGTGACCCTCTCCACTAGGCGTCACCCCGCCACTGCTCCCGTCAGCGCTGTGTTCCTCCGCACCGACACAGGGTGTAGAACGCTACAACTGTCACTCTAGGTCCACCGAAACAGAAAACACAGCACGGTGCGATCCGGTCACAGAAGAAGTCCACAGTCGCACGACAACTAACGCAGTGCCATCCGGTCACGAAGAGTTCATCACATCGAGTATACTAACAACATGCATTAACCAACTATCTAGCAGTGTAAACACATTTTACTGGCATGGATTAATGTGGTTTTGTCTTGAATCGCGTCGCCCGAGGCCGACGCCATTCAAGCACCCTAAACTGGTTCATGAAATACCGGCCTCAGAATCTGGCCTAAAAGGCGTCGACACCAGCGGTCGCCTTTTTAAAAGGCGTCAACATCCTCAGACGCCGTTTAGCACAGAAATCCGGAATTACCAGAAAACCTTAATCGAGGGATTTCTGCCTTAAAAGGCGTCATGGTGGCTTGACGCTATTCCAAATCGCGTCACCCACCCATGACGTCTTTCAGTGCCAGAATCCCTGAACTGACAGAGCCTCAGTGGGATGATTTCTGTCTAAAAGGCGTCATGATGGCCCGACGCCCTTCTGAAAGGCGTCGTCCATGCACGACGTCTTTTAGCGCCAGAAACCAGGCTCTGTCTCCTGCCCAAAGGCTCCCTTTCCAACCCCCAGGACCCCAAAAACAGAGGAGAAAGAGGGTAAACCAAAGTATCATGAATCCACATCCACAGAAACTCCCATTACCATCAAGGAAAAACCCCCTAACATGCTCATTCTACCCCAAAACCATCGATCCATAACATGCTTTAAACGGGGAAAACATGGTTTAGAACACAACACTGTGGGAACCGTCACCCTACCGGTTCTTGAACTCCTCCAAGCTCCGTGCCGCCGACCCGCCGCACCGCAAAATCGCCGCCGGTACCCTCGAGGACGCCGCCACTCCGCCGGGACGTCGGCCGCCGTCCAGAGAATGGAACGCCGCGAAGGAAGTGGTGGTGGTAGAGGTGAGAGGTAGGGAGGTGTTGGAGTGGAGGGAAGGACGAAGTGGTGGGAGGAAAGAGGGAGGAGGAAGGGTCGTCGCCGGAGTCGCCGGAAGGAAGGAGAGAAAGAGAGAAGGAAGATAAATGAGGGAAAGAAGGAGGGCTCGCGGGGTTAACCAGAGACTGGCTAAAACGCGTCGAGATGTACGGACGCCTATCAGTTGATGTGACGGCTGCTCTGACAACACTCTGCACCCTCTGTCAGAGGTCTGAAATGCGTCTTCCATGTAAGACGCCGTTCAGTCGACAAGACTGGCGCCGTACTCTGACAACCCAGAGTCGCAGTCTGAAAGGCGTCGTGCCTCACGGACGCCGTTCAGACGACATGTCAGGGCCGTACTCTCGCGGCCCAGAGCCAGCCCACGTGGCACAGGTTAAAACGCGTCTGCATTTGTGGACGCCGTTTAAACCGCGTCGAGCCTGGCTCGACGTGAAACATCACAGAGTCTCTGCCCCACTGGAGCCTGAACTACAGGGTCCGACCCCGAAAATCAGATCCAAAAGCCTCAGTCCTTACATTTTCAGCAACCCAGGCAATTCGGAAAATCAATCGAAAAATCACTACACTGATAAGTACAATCAAATTCAAAGATGACAAATGTGCACACGCCACTGTTCTATCTCGTCTGGGTATTGCTACTTCTGCCACTACTTCACCCCTTTTATGTGTTGTCAAATGGCAACTTCCTCCCATCGGCCGGTTGAAATGAAACACAGATGGAACGGCAAAAGGGAATCCTGGTATCTCCGGAGGTGGGGGTGCTGTCAGGGACTCTTTAGGATGTTTCAGTTTTTGCTTATGCGGTCCCTTCCAGTATCTCCACAAATGTTGTTGCAGAATACAAGGCTTTGCTTGATGGCCTACGTTTTTGTAGGCTGCTCAGAATTCTAGTTCATATCATAGACCTTGGACTCACTTTCTCTAGTTCAACTGCTGCAGTAGAACAACAATCCACCGTGGTCGGTTTGGGAACTTTAGCATGAGCTCTAGTCCTTAGTATCATTCTTCCGACCCACGGTTCAACACACATACCACGAAAGAAATCAGCTCGCGGACAGCCTGACCAACACATCTTGCACAATCTCTGAGGGACGCTTATACTTTCACCGCTCAACTCTACCTTGGTCCTCTAAGGGGGTGCTTACATTAGACAAAGCACAGATGCCTACAATAAGGCTTTTATGATTGTGCAAGCTGTCATATGATGAATATAAGATCCATCATATGATGAAGTACCCATCAACCTACTAGCAATAGGGAAGAAAACATAGCATGTCACAACAAAAGTGTCGATTCGAGGCGTCAGCAAAACGCTGTTGTCTGTTCCAAAAACAAAACCCCCTTAGCGCCCCAAAACGGGAGTAGGGGACGGCCCTACGTGCAGGCAGCATCACCAACTCTACGATGTCCGAATCGAATCTTTCTGTTGGCTTTTTTGTGAATAATCATTGTTGGGCGCGAAGCGAGCGCTTCCAGCTGTTTCGCCTACTTCTTTCTTATTTATAGTGCGACGGAAATTAAGGAAATGTGAGATGAACGTGCTATTTGAAAATCGATTGATACATGGCCTGATCTGTTTTGATAGATCGAAAGAGTAGGAATGGATAGAGAGGGAATCTTTTAATAATTGGAGAAATCTCCTCTTTCTATCTATTTTTGAGACGAGAAATTATGGATCCATAAGAAAGAAATCGATATGTAACTAATGGAGTCTACCTCGTACGTAGAGTGCCCAAGAGCTTTTTTGGCCAGCTCAGTTCTCTTATCCATCGGTCCAATGCATTGGGCTCATCCCATAGAGGGAAAAGCAAACAAAATGGAGTTGTGTTGTTGTTGTTTGCCGCCTCGACACATTCCCCTGCGTCATCCCGCATAGAAAGAAAGAGTGCAGAGCCTCGCCCCGACCTGTTGGTCCGCTAACGTAAAGCGAGGAGTTGAGCTTGAGCTGGCGAACTGAAGTCACTTTCAGAACCATACTTCCTACAACTAATATGTGTCCAGTCCAATGAGAACGCAAAACGCAAACGAACGTGAGCTGCTATACCAAATACCCTGCTAGCCATCGGGGACCGAGTGGTAAGGCCATAATCTGCAGGGGAACGGCAAGGGTTTCCAATTCATTTGCTACTTTATGAGATGTTGATGAAGATGGCGGCGAAGATGAGCTAGTGGCTGATATAGTTAATGAGGTTGCTAAGCGTCATCTCCAAAAATTCTAGGAAGAACAAGTAGCGACGATGATCCCTGAAGGGAACGAGTAGCTGCCGTCTCATAGCTTGGCTTTGGTTCCACATGATACAACTCCTCTGTTAATAGCAGAGGATCTTTCTCACCGCGAAACAAAACGACAAGTTCTACAGAGTGCCAAGAAGATTATAGCAGATGGGGAATTCAGTCCAGGAGCTTATGAGGATGATCGACTATCTGGATATCTTGAGAAGAACCTAGTGTTGGGATTGGAAGCAAAAAAATGTCTCGGAGTCCAACGCTGATAACAGAAAGCTATCACCCGAGGGGCTATCCAATCCTCAAAGCCATTCTAACTCAATTATAGATACTGCAGTGGAAAAGGGTCAGGCTACCTTAATGGACGACTCATCAGTAAAACCATATGCATGAAATCTGCAGAACAAGGTGCTTGCGTTCAGTTGCTACTAAATCCGATTCTGCATTGCAAGCGGTAGTACAAGGTGCTGAAGAAAGTGAGACTGAAATTTCTATATTACCTCAGCCAATGATTCAAAATTTTCATCCGACTTGCTGCAATCCTCAGGGGCTCCTATTTCTTGTTCTTGTCAAGGAGTGGCAGACAAGGCTACTATAGAGAATATAATAGAGAACCTGGTGTACTCAGTAGTTAGGAAGGATGAATCGAAGGCTCGCAACCGTACTGCTTGGATCAGCCCTTCAGTTGCTTCCAGTTCGTGAGTCGAACTCGCTCTCTTGCCACGCCTTTCACTTGCTTGAGTCAGACTCAATCACTATTTTTGTTTTGTTTGGAGGATCATTCTTCACTCTCTTGCTATTACTCGTAGAGAGCGCAACAACCGACGGACGGTGCATGTTATCATATAGAAACAAGCGAAGCGTTATGATTTGTACTACCAAAAAAATGTCGGTAACTGGTAGGTAATAGAGTCAACTTACGGGGTGGGGCGCAAGCAAGCGTAGTGAATAACATAGAGTTGGGGTTGGTGGGGTTGCCGGCGTGCAGATAGATAAGGCTGGCAAAGTGCGAAGTATTGGATGTCTAAGCAGTTGAAAAAGTCGGTCTTGAAAACCGAAGTATTGATAGGAATACCGGAGTTCGAATCCCTCCCCATCTGCAAGGTCATAAGTTCTCACTTGTGTTATTCTATAGATAAGAACAAATCGGATCGGCTCGACTGATATGATGGAGGGAATGGGTAGACGGTGGAGGTTATTGTGTGTTGATTTAGTGAGGACTTTGTCTCCTTTTCGTACCATGTTCTTACTTATTATAGGATGAATATGGTTAACTTCCTGAACCACCAACAGTTGACTCTGGGCATTTAGTCTTGACTCCTTCAGACAACAATGCTTACTCCTATAACACCACCACCGGTACCAGTTTGGAGAGCGGCTTTTTTGCCCACTTCTCTTACTGATGTGGCATTTGGCCTTCAAAGAGATGATTCAATAGTAGTTGCACTAGTCATGAACCCAATAGCTCCAACTCGTACGCATAGTTATAGTTAAGCAGCGGCAAGACCTAAAAGAAAGGAGCTATTATCGAGCTCGATCCTTCTTCTTCATCTGCACCTGCAAAAAATGGATAGAGAAATATCACTCCTAAACCAAACCGAAAAGCAGTCGCTTTCTAATATATCATATACAAGACTGCCCTGCCATTCCTCATTCAAGATAAGCACATGGAGGAAAGAGAGAAGCGCATGAATCCGTTGTAATGCTTAGGTCTTCATTGGGCACTGGCTCTTCAGTTTAAATAAGAAAGTGTCACGTGATTGATTGGAGGTGTGGCTAGCTTTGGGTCAGCTGTAAACTCTTGTTTAGTGAGGGAATGAATGAATTTTACAGGCAAAAGGCCAAGGCAAGAAAGACCCAGCGCAAGGGTCCATGCTCAAGATGGATCTGTTTAATACGAAAAATCGGTGCTTCCATTCCTTGTATTAGCCAAGAAGTGATAATGGCTTAGTGGTGTAGAATCTGATCTTTCGAATAGAAATAGAATAGGCACTTCTCCTTTCTTGTGAAACTATACTTGTTAAATAATATCTTTTTGAAAGTGGAGTTTTGACAGCAAGCATAGGTGCTTCGGTCAATAGGTAGGCTAGCTCAGTCAAAAAATCCCTTCCTCCAGAACTCTTTCTAGAATGCCCCTCCCCTCTAGTAGCTCTCTTCTATTATGAGAGAGAGGGGTTATCAGGCAATTTCTTTTTTGAGAAAGGCCCGTGAAAGCTATATATGACATAGGTAGACAAGGCCAACACTATAGAAAAAAAAGTTTCGCAAAACGCTTAATTTTAGGCGCTTCCTATGTTATAGTTAAGAGTGAATTAAGGAGTTCCAGGTAGGCGATAGGGGTTGCGGGGGGGATAACATGAATCGTAGTTGCCTGAACTCGATTAGTGATATGCTTCCCCTTCAAGAGCTAGGCTACCACCCTACTCCAGTTCTTCGTAGCATATACTATTGGACAGATTGAGTCTTTCTCTAATATAGTATATAGTACCTAATATCAAGGTTTGCCGTATCGTACTGGATTGGGCTGACTCGTACGAGTAGACTCGAATATGGGCCAACCCGATGCTTTGGCACGGTCAGCTCGCCCGATTCGGTTTGAACCGTGTCCAGATTGCGTCGACTCGATTTGTATCGGGCCGGATCGGACCGTCTCGCAGTGAACCAGTGCGATCCGGCCCAATACAAGCCGAGTAGATGCGATTCGGACCGAGATGGCCCGATACGTTAGGATCCGATACGATGCGGCCCTTTAACTAGGGTTCGCTGTACCGGCTCGACTCGCCTTGACTCGGGCGACTCGTACCGTATCAGGATGGGTCCAAGCCATGATACGGGGTGACTCGGTCTAGTCTTGCGGATCCTTACTTCTCGAACCGAATCGACCCATCTCGTACGATCCGGCCCGGGACGATCTGATCCGATACCCTAAGGGTATCGTACTGGATCGCCCGAGCCATTCGCTACCTACCGCAGAAAGCCAGAAACCCTTTACCTTCTCCCCATTCTCCACACTTTCCTACTAGATGTGATCGATCTGGGCGCCAAAGTTGACCAGTTCATGTAGAAAACATCAAGGGTAAGATTCTTTGTTCGATCCGATCCGATCTGAGTTATTTGATGTATTTTTTTTGAAAGTTTTTGTTTTTTGTTCTTTAAAGTTTGAAAGAATCTTGGGTTGGTTGATTTTTCAGTTCGATCCGCATGAGATCGGTTTGAAACTTTGAAAAGTTGAAGTTTTAAAGGTTTGAAGTTCTTACATGGTATAAACTTGGATTTAGGCTTTACTTTTTAGGAATTTTTTGAATGACATTTTGAAGAAATATTATGATAGTTTTAAGTATTTTTTTCTTCTTTTTAGTTCGATCCGCATCAGATTTGTCCGTACAGATTGAACTAAAAATAGGGTACATTTGAATTTTGAGGTTTTGAATTATTTGATAATGTTTGATGATTTAATTATTTAGTGCTTATCATTTTAAAATTTAGGAATGAAATATTTTTGTTTACGGTTCAATCTGTGTGCAGATCTAATGCAGACTAGATCGGTTACATTTGAGGTTTTGAATTTTTTGATAATGTTTGATGGTTTAGAAAAAATATTTAGTGCTTATAAGTTTGAAATTTATGAATGAAATTATTTTTTATCTATGTGCAGATCAGATGCGAATCATATCGGTTAGATTTGGGATTTTTTCATTCGACAGTGACCTGATTGATTCCGAAAAAAAATAATTACATCTGTACGCATCATTCATAAAAAGAATGCAAAACGGTTAGATCTATTAGATCAGCGTACAATTAAAATTTTGAATTATTTTGCAAGCTTGTAAGTTTAAGTTTTTTTTTTTTTTAATTTTGCAATTAGATTTGGATCTGATCGGTGCAGCCGTGCAGGAGGTGCGTGCAGGCCGTGCGGATTGACTTCTTATAAGATTTTCGGTTACATTTGAGGACTTTTTGACGTTGTACATTTTTGATATATTTTGAGGACTATTAGTTTAACTTTGATATATTTTACAGGAGGTGCGTGTACATCGATTCAGAGCTCGATTCGCAGTTGGATTTCAGAAAGGTTTGAATTTCTAAAGCCGATCCTAATCGACGATTTCTTTCTGATTCAACTTATATAAAAAGAAAAGGGATGTAATGTGTTTGTGATTTAACTTTGAATGACAAATAGATGATATAGGATGGCAGCATGATTTTTACTTTAGAAGAGAGCAAATTTTGAATGTGTTTGTGATTTGACTTAAGAAGGCAGCAAATTTTGAATGTGTTTGTAATTTAATTTTAGAAGAGAGTAAATTTTGAAGTCCTAAATTTGATGATCATTTATGATTTTATTTTATGGATATATTTATTTCTTAATTTGGATACGTATGATTATGTTGTCTTCATTTAGATGCCTCCAAGAGCACAAACAGATGATATAGGATGGCAGCATAGTGTAATGGTGGATTGCAATAGGCACTGGTTCAAGTGCAACTATTGTGACCATGTTGGTAAGGGGGGGCGGAGTCTCCCGATTAAAGAAACATCTTACAGGAGGCAAGCAACTAATTATGATGAACTAGCTGGCTGCAAAAGTGTACCTAAAGAAGTGAAAATTTTATGGTGCATCATTTAAGAGATGCAAAAGTTTAGGCTGAAAGAGAGAAGGTAGAAAAATAGGCACAAGAACGCATCATAGCCGGTGTTGCTGATGATGATAATGTGAACACATTACAAGGAGATGAACAATGGTCTGATAGTAAGGATAATATCGAAGAAGTTCGTGATGGGAAATGTTCTTCATATGACAGAGCCACCCATCAAGCCATGTATAAAAGCAGGGGTGAAGCATGGCAACGAGATCAAATTATGCATTCACAAGATGGAGCCTCAGGCAGTGGGACGTCAAAGCATGCTCGTTAGAGAGGTGAGAGTAGTAACATCAAAAGTTACTTCACTAACCCGCCACCTTCATCAGAACAACCACAAAGGAAAAGAATCACAAGTGTGAATATTGAACATGTGGGCCCTCAAGTATTTTCTAAAGAGCATGGGAAGCAAACAAGGATAGAAGATGCATACAACCCACAAGGCCTAAGATACAAGTTGGAAAGGGTTGTAGCTAAATTTTGGCATCATGCAGGCCTATCCTTTAATGCAGCTAATAGTCCATATTACAAAATAATGTTCCAAGAAGCACAACAACAAGGATTGCATCCAACTTCCTACAACAAAGGACTTGACAGGAAAGTATCTTGATGAAGAGGTGACTGAGCTGAGGCAGTACATTGATTCTTTTAAGAAGAAATGGAAGAAGTTTGGAGTCACATTGATGTGTGATAGTTGGTCAGGATCTACTAAAAGTAGTCTGACCAACTTTCTTGTCTACTGTTAAAAAAAAGTCTTCTACCACAAATCCATAGATGCATCAAATAGAATCCATAATCATGAGTATATTATGTAATTGATGGATAAGGTGGTGACTGAAATTGGTAAAGAATATATTGTACAACGCTTTCTCTGGTTGGGTATGTACGGCTGTTCCTACAGTTTGTAGAGGTGACTAGCGCTGCACGCCCAAATGGAATATTGACTAACCTGTCGAACTGACCTAGTTACTCGTGAAGGAGGTGGTCATCATAGAATATCATATATGTTGGTGCAGGTTTTCCTAGAGTGAAACTCCATATGTTATACATTATGATCCTACATTAAGAATGATTTACTTAATCCTGGTTTCGATACGCCAGTAGGGTTGGACTAGCAAAAAGGAAATCTCAATTCCAATTCCAAGAGAGCAGTTGGGAATAAAATCAAGTATGTTTGAATTGGAATGCGCATGCCGATCTGTCATGTCGTTAATTGACCAATTGTTTATATTAAACATATCAAAATTGACAGTGGAAAAGCCACTGGTTGTGTGGGATCATTATGACTGGAGGAAGCCCATTCGACAACCATAATAGGACCACACACTGGATCATGCACGCTAAGAACACAACGGATTAGAGGGTCCGAAGGAGCTCATCAAAGTGTGAGACGCATGCTTCTGCCCGGCCTATAATAAGTCCTTTGCTACTTTCAAATCAATAATAACGATGCCAGAGATATTCCAAGAGGTTGGGTTCCAGCAAACTCGTCTTTAAACCTAATGCTAGCTTTATGTCGAGTTTGTCCAGGGAAATGGTCGGCCATGGATCGGCTATGTCTTCTATATAATACACCTGCTCCTCTTTCTGAGACCGACTGCCAAAGCATTTTCATTACTTCCCACAGTTTATAATCATACCACATGAAATGATTAGCATCTCCTCATTCAGTATTCAATGAAATAAAAAGTTTATGTTCTTCAAGCGCAAAGTGATTCAAAAACCAAACCAGTTGTTAGAGTTGGGTCAGATAGGCAATCAACATGATTGGTTCCGTCTCAGTTTAAGTAGTAGGATGTAAATGCATCAGATAAGTGATAGCTAGCAGTAGATCGAGAAAAGAAAGAATACGGATTGCAACCTACAGATGAAGAATCAACTTCATTGTTCACACCATCTATATCATCTAAGAATATTTTATAAATAAACAGGAATCAATCGTTTAGTGATCGCTACGTTTGATTGGGGCAAGCTACCTACATTGTTTTGGCTAAAAACCTATCTCCTTGTTGTTCCTCAAGGTTTACCTACTCCAAACACGAAAGTCAAGACCAAAAAATATGTCTACATAGCTCCCTTTAAAGGTGGAGCTTCGTTGGGAACGTACGTTAGCCAAGGCGTTAGACCAGAGTGCGTCCTTGCAGGTGAAGCTTTCTGCTTCTGTTCTTTCTGTCCCTCCTCGATGCCTCTTACTGGTTACTCCACTCCACGTCAAGATGGGTTTCACAAACACAGCTTGTACTGGCTAAACATCTCCTATCTTTCCAGTTGAATTGAGAAATCTGACAAATGTCTGACACGTGTATATAAATCGGACGAAAAGTCTTGCTCGGCCTCATTGAGCGGATCCAGTGCCCATACTTTAGCTAGTCCTCTGAGCTTTATTGGAGCGGGCGCCCAAGCTTCTTTGGCTAAAGCACATCTCCTGTCTGAACCCTTGATTGATTCGAAAGACAAATGCACAAGCCCACATTGAAGAAAGAGATGATTGAGTCTCTTACGCCATCCTAGGCAGTTCTCCCATAGCATCTCTGTCAGCAACTTTCAAAGGTTCAGGTTTGTCTGCCTATCCTAGGTGACCATCTTCGTCTACTACAACTTGGGGTGTGTGTTATAGAGTGTGGTACAGGTGTCACTAATCCCACAAAGGGACATTAATTTTTGATCTCGTTAACTCGGAACTCATAGCTACTAGCAACTCCTAGCTACAACTATCACTCCTTAGCTACTAAAACAATCACCCTCGTAAGTACCTAATCTATCGAGAAGAACCATCCCTACCGGATCGGACATGTAACCAGTCTTTTTTGCTTGAGAGGGAAAGACGGCTACTCTGTGAACAACCCTAGTTGTTGGCCATGCTCTTGCAACTGTCTGAACCGCTACCTTTGCTCCAATACATAAAGCAGCTCTAGCTGAACCTATTGTAGCAGCTCCATCCCATTCATCACTGCTTTATGTTAAAAAGAAAAGAGTTGATCCTCTCCAATCTAAGTCCTCTCTCTAGTCAGAAATAGCGTCAGTTAATCAGGATGGATCGATATGCTTTCCTAATCTACTGGTCACTTTGATATTCTTGGAACCTCGGACAATAGCTTTATCCCGCAGGATCGGACGCTAGCAAAGGCCTTCTACCGCAGCGGACCCACAGGCCAATGCCAAAGCAGCAATACGGCATACCTTTCAAGAGACCATAAGAATGACCGGGGGGAAAGTTGTTATTGAAACCCTTTTCTTTCTCGATGCAAATGGAATACGAATTCCAATAGTCCTGAGGCCGATGAGAGTCGATCCCTTTCTTCTTCGCACGGCATGAGCGGAGACCTTCGATAGATGGATTCTGGCAAAGCCGTTAGTTAGACCATACTGGAAGCTCTATTCATAATATGAAGGTAGGAACGACCGACTAGCCCTTTCAAGCTCCTCAATGTCTAAAGGCACAAAAAGAAGAGAAGGAAGAAATGCAAGAAAAAACCAAAATAGTGCTCAATCTCCCTGTCTCCAGAGCTAAAAGTGACTTGCAACCAAGGGGTTTGGGAATTTGGTCAATTTCCATTGTTCGTTGCTGAAGGGAAGGAAGAAGAACAGTATATTGTCATTGATCCATCTATTTTTCTCCCACACACAAGCAAGGATTTCCCTTATGGTCTTATGAGATGGCAAGAATCAAGTCTTTTCGGCATAAACCAGTCTTAGTTTGCCTGGACACTAGGAAGAAAAGGTCTCACCCTATTCCCGCAGTAGGAGGAAGAGAAGTAGGACCAGCAAGCATGCAAGCTATTTCGATTTATGTATCAATTTCCGCCCTATCGATTCACTAGATAAACCAAAGAAGTTCATGTTCCTGGGCAGAGAAGACCAATGAATGGCAGGCATAGCTGACACACAAAGATGCCCGGTAAGCAAAAATCAGAATTTCCCAAGAAGAAGCCCGGCTATAGCCCTACAAAATGGGTTCCCAAAGACTGATAGCTTCTTGTTTTCCCATAGCTTCCTTCCCTTCATAATAAGCAACTTAATCTCGCTTTATTCTCTCTATTTTGCTTATCCAATGTGGTTCTCTTGAGTTGTAAAGACCAGGTGAGGAATAACATCATCTTTTCATCGCCACAAACGTTTGGTTCACTCCAAATTAATAAGTGAGACTACTAACGGACGGATCTACCTACTTAAATAAAATACCTACATCAACTCCGGCATCAGCTGAACAGTGGGAATTTGAACATCAATGAATGTCTTTCCCCTCTCTTGACAGCTTTCACTTTGAAACATAAAATCAAAGATTTCCGAGAGGATAGAGCCCAAAACCCGTCATGATTCTATATAATATATTTCGACTTGTAGTAAATTAAAGAAAGATTACATACATAAGCATAGGGGAGAGAGCCCTTTTGTTTGTTAAAGACATGAGAGGGGATGGGCCAAGTGTTGGTTTCTAGGTGTAATTTCTCGTTAGTCAAGACCGTTTTGGCCTAGAGAGAAAGAGCAGATTTTTGCATGGAAAGGGACTACTTTGAAATCCCCGGGTGATGTGAAGCGAGATCTCGTCTTACAGCTAATCGTCGTCACGACAAAGGCCAAGGGGAGAAGAATGATTGGCTAACTCGATCGACTAAAGGGAGAAGGGAGAGGGGATATACTTTACCGGTAAGGGAAAGGATGGTAAAGAGAAAATCGTTGGCTCTGACGCATGTCAAGTAGGGCAGCTGGAAAAGAGGAACTGCTCCACTAATAAGTTAGGGGATTTAAACTTTCTTAATAAGCATAGGTTCAGAATACGCTCGACTGACTAAGCAGGAAAGAGTCCTGGAGAGGGCAAGGAAAGCAGGTAATTCAGTTATGAATAAGGATGTGATCCCAAAGAAACACTAACTCATGAGTTGGAGTTCTCTCTAGTAGGAGGCAGCTACAGCAGAGAGAGCTTATAATTCAATGGTTTAATCCCTTTATGCCAGAGAAAAGGTAGAACAAGACAAAGCCAAGAAGCTAAAGGAAGAGGGGGGGTACTGACTTTTAGGAGGAAAATACCCTATCAAGGATAAACGTATGCGAATAAGCAAAGGGGGTTTCTCCAGGAAAGCGGAAATCCTTTCATCACCGTCCCTGAAAGGAAAGAACCAGATCGACCTTTAGGGAGAGGGATGAATATGAGAATAGTGACTTCCGTAATTCAGCTAGGAGAGTTTGGGAATGGAACATGTGGTATCTTTACCCGCGAAGCACAGGACATAAGGTGGCAACAGTGAAGTTATCTTATGATTGATATTGAAGTAGAATCCTATGTTCATCTGTAGGAGAATAGAAAGTAGGTACTACTCGCCTAAGAAGGGGATTGGGTGGGTGAAGGAAAAAATCTCTCCTAAAAGGGGGAGGAAGTGGCACGCTTAGGAATGAAAGAAGCTCGACATGGGAATATCAAAGTATGATGAAAGAGTTCCCGCCTCAGTTGATTCTGCAGTTGATAGTTTCGCAGATGCTGATAGAAGGGACGAAAGCTCTACTTTAGAATAGTAGTCCTCGACTTAAAAGTCTTCTAAGATTGGGGCCTAAGTCAAATAAAGCAAAGGTTTTTTTGATTCCTCTAAATAGGAGAGTGGAAAAGAGCTTTTGGCTCGAAGACGCTAAGACAATGTTTGAAGAGTCTGGAACTGGGAACTTTACTGCGCCAGAAGATTCAATAATTGTTCCACTTGGGAAAAACCCTTTTCGATCAAGGGGTTGAGAACTGACCAATAAGAATAAGTAGTTTTGGGAAGTACCCGCTAAGATTGACGGGGGAAGATGAAATGTCTCAATAACTCAACAAACAAAGGATCGGTAACAAAATCAAGTTTTTTAGTGAGAGGGGGATATCCTATAGTTTATGAACCTAGATCTCGAGGGAAGGGCCGCCGCTAAAGAATAAGGATCAGGATCATAGGAACGGACTCTTAAGCATAATAGGTTCCTTATTCGAAGCTAGGGTTTAGGGGAAGGAATGAATTAAAACTTATTCGCTTGGGGCTTGGGAAAACTTTTTTCTTTTATCTGTATAAGTAATTTGATGCATAGTAAAGAGGATTACCAGCACCCTTCAGTCTAAGTCGATTAACTTAAATCTATTCGGAGCTCCAGGGTCCGAAGGAGGTGGAGTAAAGCTACTCGACCAAAGGGAGAGGGAATCAAATGTCTTTTTCAAGGGCAAAGAGTCAAGTACTAGCACCTTGAGCTCTAACTCTGACTGTGACTTTCATCGCGGGGAGAGTTTAGTGATCTGTAATAGAGCCACTTTCAGGTAAGATAACTTTAGCTGAAGCTTAATTGAAATAGAGAATAATTAGCTTAATCTTAAGAAAAAGCACTTGCTATCAGAACAACAAAGTCAACTACTCAATCTTTTCTATTTTAGTAAGGAAGACAACCTGATAACCAAGAAATAGAAATAAAAAGAGAGAAGACGTTGCTTCTCTTTTCTTTGAATGTTCTTTCGGAAGCCTGCCGTTCTACTATGGACCAATCTATGGATAGATTTGCACCAACCACTTCAACTCCTTCGGACCCTTTGGAAGAAGAAAAGAAGATGTATATGCCCTAAGGAGTGAAGCATGCATAAAAAAATCCAACACTCCATTGTACACATCCTTGTGCACTATGTCCCAATTACACCTATACAAACTTATCTTTGGCCATGCTAAGTTGTTGTGAATTAGTAGAAGCAGGTAAACCTCCTTATGCCTTCAATACGACTCATGTAGCTATTTAACACTACGTGTCTTTGCTTCATGCGGCCTCTTCTACTATGGCGCTATAGCAATCTCTGCTATTGCTTATGGGACTGAATGAATAGAAAAAAAAACAACTATGTAAAGTGCTTATACCCTTGCTGCTTGGGCTTCGATATGAAAGATAGCCATTGGAAAACCTTGTTACCCTCCCCCCTTCCCAACCACTTTGCCATAAGTGCAAAAAGCTTTGGACAAGCGACAATGTTGGGACCTCGGTGGTGGGTGGACCTAGGACTTCCTCCTGTGGACGCACTAATAATCTAGAGCTCCAAAACTTTAGTTCGAGATAGGAAGCATGATTGCTTTATCATTACTCATAATAATCATGTTCAAAACTTATGTAAACGCTTAGTAGGCTAAGACCTATAAAGTGATGCTGGCATGGTAGGCTTTTGAGGGTTGGTTTACCTTTGGCTGGGGAAGTTTGACATAATATATGTAATTTAATTAAATATTTTTACCTTGAGCAAGCTCGCTAGCCGGCCGAGCCGATCTGGATAAAACTTGAGCTTGCTCCTTTGATCAGACAAGCCTAAATTAGAGCTCGAGCTTGGTTCGATTGGTTGAATGAGAAGAGCTAAGGTAAGCTTAACTCGAGCTAAGCTTAAGTAGTTAACGAGTGGAAGCTCCTGGCCACCCCCTAGCTCCAACTACTTATTAACAATAGCAAATGTTATCGATGTTAAAGTTAGAAACCAGACGAGGAGCATGCATTTATAATTGTGCTTGAAAGGAGATTTATTGAGGTCTAAATTGTTGCTGATATATTGTCGAATTGCCCCCAATTTGATGCTTTCTACTTACTAGGAACTTAAAATCTTATGTTAAACTTAGAAACTGAAGGAGGAGCACAAATGTATCACTCTAAGTTTTGTATAGTAAGAAGGTAAGCTAGAAACAAACATGATTTGCTTTTGTATATTGGAAAGGTAAAGCAATGTTGAATAAGTGATACATCCAAAATTATTTTGGATGAGATGTCTCTGAGACAAACATATTAAGGAAATCATAAATAAGGACAAATAAGCTTCAGTAAGGGAATAATAAGAAACACTAACCAACTCTCAATCCAAAAAATATTTAGTTAAACATAATTTTATTATTCACAGATACCATTCTTTTGGCTAATGGGACTAGATGTTCATTAGCATGACTAATGGAATTTCTAAGTACTTATAAACAAGCTTCATACAGCTAATCAACAAAACTAAGATGGGTTTGTTGTATCTAAGAAAGAAACTCTAACACTAGGTGAACATAGTGACTGATGTGGTTTGTTTCTCGAGGAAATCCTTCCCTATTCACTATTTTGGGGCTCCCTTGTTTGATGGTACTTTCAGTGGAGAGGTCAGGTTGAACACTTGCTTATATTTGAGCCAACAATGCAAACGAGGCCAAAGTTAGCTCAATTTTCGTTGTGCTGCACAACTTTAATCCCTATTAAAAGAAATAGACTAGATTTTTTTTAATGTAGCATTCCCTATTTTTTCAGCAGAACAGATAAAAAATTGTATTTTTCTCTGCATGTTTTTATTGGGTACCTCACTGGTGTTTGCAAAGCTTGGTTGTAGGCTGTGCAGTTTGTTAGTTCAAGATAATAGTGTTAACAATATCAACTCGGTGAATTAAATGGCAGTTTAAGAGTTATTGATTTTGATTACTTTGACATGTTCAAGGAAGCAAATACTCTCACCTCTGCTCGTAAGACTGCATTGACCATTTCCCTCCGAAGATTGCACATACATTCCTGAATGAAGCCAAACTGTTGCGTTCCTTATTGTCTACTAATAAATTGTGGACGTTAGCCTGGAACAGTTGGCTTGAGAAATTGATTCTCCCTAAGATCATCCATTTCTTATGGACAACTCTTCAATTACAGTCCAGCAAGTCTTGGCTAAATGTTTGACACATTTAGATAACTGACCAATTTGTAGGAAGTCTTGGATGTACCTAGCTCATTCATCCAAAAATCTCTGCAAAAAAAGAAGTAACAAATGTAATAACCACACTGTTAAGCGTGAAAGAGTACTCCATTATACTTAAAGAATGAGATAAATACATTATCAAGCCCGTAAAGTGCAGATTCTGTGGCCATACTACAACACTCCATGCTGATCATGCACTATGATTAAACTACTTGTACACGAGAAATTAAAGATGGGAACCTTCCAACGCAAAGCAAAGTAGTTATAAATATCCTACAAAAGACTTTCTTTTATTCTTTGCCACCAGAACCTTCTGCTCCAACAAAAACTCATGTTGTTACTCTATGGATTCCCATGACCCCACATAAGTAACTATGCAAGCAAAGAAATAACTATTCTTTTTAAAGTGAAAGAAACAACTATTTTTGGCAACCATGTATCGAAAATAGTGACAGTAGTCATGCTGGTGTATGATAGCTATAACAAATTTCCTTCAACATCCTCCTCCTTGCTGCTCTTACTTTTTCCTGTCTATAAACTCCCTAGTCTGGAATCCTTTGTTTTACCTTTCCAGATTGAATGCTAATGGAGAAACTGAGATGCTACATTTTGCATGACAGATGGCACTGGACATAGAGTTCAAAAGGATATTTTAATTGATATATGAGTAATACTTGCTACATCGCATTCTGTGCGGTGCAGCCCACACCGCACGTGGGCGGACGGCTGCAGTAGCAGCCCTTTTTTCATTTTTTGACAATTTTTAAGGTAGGCCCCACTGTGCCCTACATGTCCGTACAATCCGATCTCCGATCGGACAACCCAAAAAAAAAAATCTAATTTTTCAATTTTTTGGGTCATCCGATCGGGGATTGGATTATATGGAAGCGTAGGGCTCGATGGGGCCAACCTAAAAAAATTTCAAAAAAAAATTATCATTTTTGTGCCGCCTCACATGCAGTGCAGCAAGTATTACTCTTGATATATTTAACTTGTCAATTAAACACTAAAACTCATACACATATATAGATTCACTTTGCTTTCCCAAATTTCCATTCGTAGCCATACCTAACCAAAGTTAAAAAATGTACATGGATCAATTTGGCATCATAAAAGCCTGCTATAGGACCAAAGTCCAAAAGACAGGAAACACTTGCATCTATTGGAGTTTTATGCATTTGATGTCATCAGAATGAGAACCTCAACGCTACAGAAAAATTAGATAATATCCACGGAGATTTGTGAGTGGATGAAGTTTACACGTGAATCACTCAAAAAGGTGTGAATGAAGCCATTTGTGCAGAATAAGCACTCTGTAAACATACATGTACATACATACATGTATCAATACATATAACACAAACATACAGGGAAGAAAGGAAGAGGGAGGAGGAGAAGGGAATCTTAAATTGGACCCTTCCTCTAAAAAAGAAAATTGTGAATGAATGTTTCAAAGTGTGGAAGAAATTTAGGCAACTGAGAAATCATTTGAGTCTTAACATGAGTATTTAAGGGGGGGAAATAGCCGAGGAGCTATACCATGATTTACCCATGAAAAGAGCTAAAAACAAAAGCAAAATGCTTAGTTTAATTGAAGTTTATTAAGGCCAAGCTAAAGAAAATTTTCTATAATGTCTTTTCAGGTTATGGTGGCTAAATCTCAGCTACTAGAGTTATAGATGATGATATACTTCTTTTCCTAGGTTAATGATGTGCTATAATAACTTTAGATAAGATACACATGTTCTAAAACCTGCCAAGGTATAGAACAGAACTTGGTAAATCACCACTCTCCTCCCTCCTCACTCTTACACTCCTGATGCGATACTAGTAGTAGTGGCTGCCATGGCAATAGGGCAGTTGCAGTAGTAATAGCTACTGCTACTATAACTATGTATATTGCTGTTGCACAGGTAGCAGCTGCAACTATTGCAACAACAGTAGCTCTCCCTCCCTTTCCAGTTTCTATTTCCTCTGCTTCTCTCCCTCACTAATTCCCTCCTCTCTCCTTCAATTCCCCTTTTAGATAATGTGGATTTTACCTGCACTCACAATGTGCTGAGATTTGATAAAGTCCAAAAATGTGGGAGTTCTGTAGACAAGATAATTTGATAAGACAGAAATGTGGAAGAAAATAACTATCACAGGTTAAAACAAGATCACGCTCTAGAGTGACAATCATACATTCATATCTTCATCAACCAAAAGAATGAACACATGGAAGATGCATAACGTAATTATCATGGGACATGCTTTGTAGCTATATGATTGTCCATGGCACATGTAGCAAACGATGACACCTATAACAGCATCAGTCTACAAATTACCTAGAATAGCCAGAAAAATGCCTACCAGTCTAAAAGTTTCTGCTCTACAAATTGGGTATACGCCACCAATCTCCAAGCCCTAGGCTTGTCAGTAAAATCCACAAAATGCTTCAGCACATCCAGAACCTGCAAAGTAGCATTGTACTGAAATGAAGGTTTCCTCTTGTATACTGATGGCGACAGAATCCGATTCGGCCCGATTAGAAACAACCCAATCACTGGGATCAACCCAACAACAATAGTAGTGAAGGCCCATTGGCGGCCTTCGGCCTGTTAGCGGCCCAGCAGCCCTCGGCCCAGCAACAGCCCAGTGGTCTTCGGCCCTTTAGCGGCCCAGCGGCCCTCGGCCCAGTGGGCTTCGGCCCACTAAGCGGCATCAGGCCCATCAGCGGCCCCTCCCCCTTCGGCCCAGTAGCCGTATCCGGCCCACTCCGGTGGGAAGGATAGGCGCTATGGAGGTTTATCAGTAAACCAAAACATAGTCCTATATCGGTTGCCACCACTAAGCGACCTCTATCCTCCGCTATAAATACACGGCTATTTATTACCAAAGGGAGGTCTTCTCGACCAAGGACAACAGTCCAAAAGCATTAAAGCTATTTCTTCTTCCTTGACTTCTAAATCGAATCTTCTTCAGAAGCTAACTTAGCCGTCGGAGGGGGTTCCTTAGGGCCGAAGCCCGGGACTCCTACTGACCGGTTCTTCTTCTTCTTCTCCTCCTTCTACAGGGGCTTCGGTTTGAATCTTCGCCGACCTCTCCGAGTCGGTCTCGGCCGCCGACCTCGGATTTTCTCCCCCCGGTCTCAACGCCTTTCACAGGCTGGTCCGCCTCGACCGAAGGAGTTTCGGCTACGCTCCCAGCGAGCCCTCACCCGGGCACCTCTCGGCTTCGGGTCCTCGGCCCCGTCTCCGTCCTCATCTCGTCCCAGATCCCCGTCGGTCCCCTTCATCGATCCAATCCAACTGCGGGTTCCAGTCTCGGAATCCGACCGTGGTAAGCCTCGGCAACATCACGTGGCGCCGTCTGTGGGAAACTAGCAAGAAGTCATGTCTCATCGTCCGGTGACCAGATGATTCGGACAAGACAACATGGAGACGCGAGCAACTCCGACGCCGGCACTCCACTCCGAAGGTGCCCCGTCCGCTCTTCCTCGAGGGTCGGCCCTGTAAGGAATCGCCATGAATGCAGCGGAAATAAAAATTGATTCCATTGTATCGGTTGCTGGAGTTGTAAAACGAACATTAAAACTAACGCAGGAAGAACAGTTCTTCACCTTTGCGGGATTTCGAATCTCCCGTGGATGATGCCGACTCGGTAATCGCGCACGCGCACGATCTCTGGAGGTATCCACACGAGTTCCCGCAGCAGACGCGATTTCCTCCTCGACTTGAGTGCTCCGACCAGATCTCAGATCCACCATGCGCGGAGAGAGACAGATCCACTCCGAGAAGGAGAGAGAGAGAGGAGAGAGAGAATCTGGGGAGTAAAATTCGTCCAACTAACTTTTTACCACTCCCCCTTGGCCCTCCTTATATAGAAATAAGGATAAGCACAAGAGTTAATCATCGTGATTATCCAAGAGTTTGGCCTTGGATAATTCTCCATTAAATCTTCATGTTTATCCTACAGCTTTTCCCAAAAACCCAGATAAGCATGAAATTTAACATATCTCACCGTCTGACGAGAACTCTTATGTGTGTGACCCTCCAGGCCCATATATCAGTCTGGTTGCAGGCCCATTAAACTTAGAACTGTTTCTTGAGTTTAATATTTATTAATTAACATTTAAACATCGCATGTTAAATGATTAATTTAATAAACAAGTAAATTATCATCCGATGATAAATTCACTTGGCCTTCTGATCATGAACAGCACCAAACACTACCTCATGATCCCAGAAGATATAAGGGATACTGATCCCTTCAATTGAACCTTTCCGTCTGCAGATGCCGCACAGATATAATCCTTCACTCATGCAATGTCCCGATAACGCAAGGGTATGGTTTTATAGTCAAACCCTCTATCGCATTATCTAGATGGATTCCAGTACACAGTTAATATCTAGAAAGACATCTCTTTCATTTGACCCTGGCCAGGGATTTCTGTGTACACATCCATGGGACATTCTCTCTCCAGTCTTATACCAAGAGTGAGTGATCCCTTGTTGTTCACTCAATTACCTTCGCAAGCTTTCCACTGTATCTGAAAGACCGATTATGGTGGACTTAATGGTTAAAGTCCACGAGTCAGAGAATCAAGATACAATGGTCCACAAACAAGGTATCATTGGTGACTCAGGTCAAAGGACCAACTGTGCTACTGTAACGATTGAATTCCCTGGTTGACTAATAGGTATAATTACCATCCAGGAATTCTTATTTGGGTCTGTTCAGTGAACTCATTCTCTAATGAGCACCCACTTGTTTGTCTTAGTGTCACCACACGAGTGAATGTGAGATCATTCACCCTCATCATATGAGCAGACATAACTTGTGTCGATCTTATTGGATATTTAATGTCCATCTCAAATATCCTATGATCGAGAACTATTTAAGACAATTGCCTTAGGATATTGATCTCACTATCACGATCTCATCATGATTCAATATCCCATACATTTGTCTATGGACCTTCATTACGATAGTCGTTTGCGAGAACTATTAAATGAAGAAATAATTGCCTTTATTAATAATCTGAACTAGAATGTACAATGATTGGCTATGAGGCCACCCAATTCTAACATTCTCCCACTTGGACTATAGCCAATCACCCATGTGTCTAAGTCCCATAGACTTAAGGTGACGTTCTAAATTGTTTTGAGACAATGGCTTAGTCAAGGGATCTGCTACATTATCTTCAGATGAGACTTTCTCAACTACTATATCTCCTCGGGCGATGATCTCACGAATCAGATGAAATCGTCTCAGAATGTACTTTGACTTCTGATGTGATCTTGGCTCCTTCGCTTGAGCTATTGCCCCATTGTTGTCACACAATAATGGAACATGATCTGAAATGCTTGGAACGACTCCAAGCGCCGAGATGAACTTCTTCATCCAAACCGCCTCCTTCGCCGCTTCAGCTGCAGCAATGTATTCTGCTTCGGTCGTCGAATCTGCAGTAGTTTCCTGTTTGGAACTCTTCCAACTTACTGCACCTCCATTTAACATGAACACAAATCCAGACATGGATTTGCTGTCATCCATATCCGACTGGAAACTCGAGTCAGTAAATCCTCGAAGTTCTAAGTCGTTTCCTCCATAAACGAGAAATAGATCCTTAGTCCTTCTCAAGTATCTAAGGATACATTTCACCGCCTTCCAGTGTTCCTCACCTGGATCAGCCTGATATCTACTAGTGACACTTAATGGATGTGCCACATCAAGCCTAGTACATAGCATTGCATACATGATAGATCCTATTGCCGAGGCATAAGGAACTCTATCCATGTATGCTCTCTCTTCAGGTGTCTTGGGAGACATTTCTTTAGAGAGATAAATTCCATGCCTCATAGGAACGAGGCCTCTTTTGGAATTTTCCATGCCAAACCTTTTGACTATGGTATCTATGTACATAGATTGGGATAATCCAAGCATCCTTTTGGACCTATCTCTATAGATCCTTATTCCCAGAATATAGGATGCTTCTCCCAAATCTTTCATGGAGAAGTTTTTGGATAACCAAGTCTTTTCCGATGACAACATTCCTACATCATTCCCAATGAGTAGAATGTCATCAACGTAAAGTACCAAAAAGGTAATTGCGCTCCCACTGACATTTTTGTATACACAAGGTTCATCTTCATTCTTAATGAAGTCATAAGATTTGATTGCTTCATCAAATCTTAAGTTCCAAGTTCGGGATGCCTGCTTTAATCCATAGATGGATCTTTGCAGCTTGCATACCTTGCTTGAATGCTCTTTGGAAGTGAATCCTTCAGGTTGTATCATATACACCTCTTCTTGAAGGTTCCCGTTAAGGAATGCTGTTTTCACATCCATTTGCCATATTTCATAATCATAGAATGCAGCGATAGCAAGAAGTATTCTGATTGACTTAATCATGGCAACTGGAGAAAAGGTTTCGTCATAGTCAACACCTTGCCTTTGACGATATCCTTTTGCTACAAGCCTTGCCTTGTATGTGTCAATTTGTCCATCTGCCCCGATCTTTCTTTTAAAGATCCATTTACTGCCAACAGGTACCATACCTTCTGGCAGATCAACCAAGTTCCAAACTTGGTTGGCATACATGGACTGAATTTCAGAATCCATTGCCTCTTGCCATTTTTCTGATTCATGACTATTTATGGCTTCAAGGTAGGTTTGAGGATCATCATCCTCATTTAAGTGCACTTTTGGTTTGCCTTCATCGATATGTCCAACATATCTTTCAAGCTGCTTAGGCACTCTACCTGATCTGCGAACCTTTTGTGTATCATCTTGAACAAGTTCTTGAGTCAATGGTTCAGTAGATGAACCAGTGTTGACTTGTGAGTCTAGAATTTCTTCCAGTTCTATCTTGCTCCCACTGTCTTCTTTTGAGAGATATTCTTTCTCTAAGAAGACATCTCTTTTTGCGACAAACACCCTTTGATCGCTTGGCTGATAGAAGTAATATCCAAAAGTCTCTTTTGGATATCCCACAAATCTACATTTCTCTGTCCTGGAATCCAGTTTGTCTGGATCATGTCTTTTGACATGTGCAGGACAACCCCAGACTCTAACATGCTTAAAGTCTGGTTTCTTTCCTTTCCATATCTCATATGGAGTGGAAGGTAATGACTTACTGGGAACTTTGTTCAACAGATATACAGCAGTCAACAGTGCATATCCCCATAAAGAGATTGGAAGTTTGGCATAACTCATCATGGATCGTACCATATCTAATAGAGTACGATTTCTCCTTTATGATACACCATTTAACTGAGGTGTATAGGGAGGAGTCCACTGAGACAAAATACCACTATCCTTAAGATATTATGTGAATTCTGTACTTAAGTATTCACCCCCTCGATCTGATCGAAGAGTTTTAATACTCTTTCCAGTCTGGTTCTCAACTTCGTTTTTAAACTCTTTAAATTTCTCAAAGACTTCTGACTTATATTTCATTAAATATATGTAGCCATATCTTGAGAAATCATCTGTAAATGAAACAAAGTATGAGTAACCACCCATAGCATGAGTGGACATTGGACCACATACATCACTATGTATTAGTTCCAATAAGTCTTTAGCTCTTTCTCCATGTCCTGAGAATGGAGCTTTGGTCATCTTTCCCATGAGACAAGCTTCACAGGTTGCAAACGATTCATAATCAAATGGATCAAGATATCCATTCTTTTGCAACCTTATGATCCTGTTCTCATTTATATGACCTAGCCTACAATGCCATAGGTACGATTTATTCACATCCTTATCTAAGCGTTCAAGAGAATTATTTACCAGACAAACATCATATGAAATATCAAGTAAATATAATCCATTCAATAAATACCCAGAAGCAAACAATTTGTCTCCTTGATAAATTGAACAACATTTATTCTCTAGCTTCATAGAATATCCTTGTCTATCTAAACATGAAATAGATATGATATTCCTAATAATGGTTGGAACATAATAACAATCTATCAGTTCCAAGGAGTCTCCTGACGGCATCTGAAGTCTTGCTGTCCCCCCAGCTAACGCAACAACTTTTGCTCCATTCCCGAGCCTCAGATCCACGTCTCCGCGGTTGAATCTTCTCTTACTTGTTAACACCTGCAAGTTATTGCAGATATGAGAAACACATCCAGTATCTAATACCCAGGATGTTGATTCTCTATAAGACAAGTTAAGATCGATCATGAGAATACCTGAAGCTTCACCAAGCTTCTCCTTTGCTTTTTCTGCAAGGTAAATCTTGCAGTTTCTCTTCCAATGACCTTCTTTATGGCAGTGGAAACACTGACCTTTATCATTGACTTTAGCTTTGTCCTTTTGTGCCGCCGGTTTGCTTTTCACTTGCTTCTTAGGCTTACCTTTCTTAAAGGTCTGTCCAGCTTTTCTTTTCTTGTTGGTCTTACCAACAAGCATTACACTTGGCTTATCTTTCTGGATAGTGCCTTCAGCTGTCTTCAACATGTTGAGCAGCTCAGCTAGTGAAACTTCAATTTTGTTCATATTGAAGTTGATAATGAATTGTGAAAATGAATCTGGAAGGGACTGTAGGATTAAGTCAATACTCAGGTCATTGTTCATAACAAAGCCCAGCACAGCAAGCCTCTCAATCCACTCTCTCATCTTGAGCACATGAGTTTGCACAGATGTGCCCTCGCTCATTCTGGTCCTGAACAATTTCTTAGATATCTCATACCTTTCTGTTCTTGATTGTTCACCAAACAACTCTTGTAGGTGATTCAGAATGGTCTTTGGTTCCATGTTATCATGCTGTCGCTGCAGTTCATTATTCATTGAACCGAGCATATAACACTGGACCTTGACAGAGTCCTCCTTCTAATTTTCATACATCATTAATTCATCTTCGTTAGCATTATCACCGGGTTGCACTAGATCTGGTTGATCCAGGACATAGGCTAGCTTTTCGCACCTGAGGACAATCTTCAGGTTGCGTCACCAGTCAATGTAATTTGGTCCCGTGAGTTTATTTGCATCAAGTATGCAACGGAGGGGGTTAGGTGACGACATAGCGACCTACATGGAAATATATAAAATGAGCAGATAGTTCTTAAAATCAGATTTAGGACTTTTAATCTAGATTTATGCTCCCACTATTTTTCGGCGATCTGTATTACCCTCTAAGATACAGAACGGGAGAATCCGGTGATCTCCTAGTGGGGATCAGAATCCTTCGGGCAACATGCATGTGACCTTGTGGTAGCACGACAAATCACATCAAGTCCCTTAGGCAGTCAACTCTTGACAGTTGCAACGTTTGCAATATCCGATCGATTTAACCCCTGAATCAGAATGACCTTGTGGTAGCACAACAAATCAATTTGATTCAGTTAAGTATATCCATCATTACTTAGATGACATGATTTCATAGTGCAATCCTTGTGGTAGCACAACAAAACTACACTATTTGTCCACTCATCTTAATGACATCACATGTCGTAGACCTAGTTTAATTTCTAAATCAAATAGACCTTGTGGTAGCACAACAAATCCGTTTGAGATAAGAATTTTCCTAAGATCTATAATGATGGTGGGTTACGTGGATTATTCTGAATATCTCACGTTTACAACTTAAGTTTTAAAAGAGGGTTTTGATTTTTGATTTGTAAAAATCGTGCTATCAATAGTATTTCAATTTGAAGTATCAATATACTAAATAGAAATATATATATGATAGCATAATCCACAAATATCACATATGTGCAGAAAAGATAAATGGGGATGATCATGGACTGCTTAAACTACTATGGAATCATCGGAGCCAAACGATGATCCATAATAGGATCCTAATGTGAAATCAGCAACACTGGTTCCATTTGATGCGAGTCCTCCCTCCAGAGGTGTCTTCAGAAGATCCCGACCTCTAAACTTAATCCGATACATGTAAATACAAAATTCAGGACTCGCAGGTCCACAAATGTACATTTAAACATTTAGAAACCTTGATCTTATCAAGGGGAGTACAATCTTATAGGAAGGTAGAAAGTACACTTGGATTAAGAGAGAGGAGGACACGCAGGTCCTATTTAAAATACCAAATGAATTAAGCATCGCATCCATTCACATCATTCATCACATGAAAATTCTAAGTCCATGATCATCCCACCATAAAACACATCACATGCATCACAATCATCACATAATTGCTGTTTGGTATTAAATTTTATAAATATAAAATTATAATACCAATTAGTTTTCGAAATAACATTTATTTCAGCATAATCAATAATATTCAAAACATTATTGACAAATAAACTAACTAAACCATTCAGTTAATCTAAATAATGATTCAAACAATTTGAACAGTAATAGTGTAATCAAGTTATGCATGAATTTAGTTTAAAAAAATTTTAAACTAATTAAATTAACAGGAAAATTAATTATCTAAAATAATTTTAAATAATTAACTAACACCTATTAATTATAAAGCCCTTTAATTGACTAAAAGTTATTAAACTCTTTAATAACCTGTTAATAATCATAAAAATAATTAATAACAATTATTAATTATTTCTATAAATTTTCTGTTTTAAAACAATTTTAAAAACGGACTTAAAAGGGCTAATAATGGGTTTAAAGGGGGTTAAACAGGCATTAAAAAACAATTTTTTAAAAAACCAGAAAATGGGCCCAGCCCATTAGGGCCCAAACGGTCCGGGCCCAGGACCCTGGCTCGGCCAGGGTCGCACCCTGGCTCGGCCAGGGCCGCACCCTGGCTCGGCCAGGGCGCCGCCCGGCCCCGCCCGGTCCGACCGGGTCGGGACCGGGCGGTTCAGCCGTCTTTCCTGCGTATGGACCGGCCTCCTTCTTCTATTCCAGCAAAAGGCAGGAACCCTAGGGTTCCTTTCCGGCGGCGCCGCCGCCGAGCTCCGGCCATCCCCCGGCGGGTGCCGGCCCGGCCGGCGATGCCCCCCGGCGCCGTCGACGTGCCCGGCGCCGGCGGGGTCGCCGGAGACCGGCGATGGAGAGCAAAACAGGCCCCCGGAAAACCCAAAAATCTGATTTTTGCAGGGTTAAACAACCGAGTTTGGGCTTGATTTTGAAGACCTCCAAGGGCACTCCGGTGCCGATCTCCATGCCCAATGTGAAGTGGTGACTATCACCAATAGATCCATACATCCGGGCCGCCATCCCAACACTTGGAATGCACGTGCGAAGCCGCCGAAGAACCCCGATTCATCATCACATGACGAACTCCGAAAAACCCAAATAAAAATCCGAAAAATATAGAAAAATAATCAAATCGATCGTGATCATCATATGAACACTAATCTGTCATTTTTAATCGGATTATACTCAATAACACGTACAATACGGGTTCTTCACGCATAACGAGAAAACACACAAAACGGTGCCGTTTTACAACCGAACCAGCGAACCTGGCTCTGATACCACTGTAAGGAATCGCCATGAATGCAGCGGAAATAAAAATTGATTCCATTGTATCGGTTGCTGGGGTTGTAAAACGGACATTAAAACTAACGCAGGAAGAACAGTTCTTCACCTTTGCGGGGTTTCGAATCTCCCGTGGATGATGCCGACTCGGTAATCGCGCACGCGCACGATCTCTGGAGGTATCCACACGAGTTCCCGCAGCAGACGCGATTTCCTCCTCGACTTGAGTGCTCCGACCAGATCTCAGATCCACCATGCGCGGAGAGAGACAGATCCACTCCGAGAAGGAGAGAGAGAGAGGAGAGAGAGAATCTGGGGAGTAAAATTCGTCCAACTAACTTTTTACCACTCCCCCTTGGCCCTCCTTATATAGAAATAAGGATAAGCACAAGAGTTAATCCTCGTGATTATCCAAGAGTTTGGCCTTGGATAATTCTCCATTAAATCTTCATGTTTATCCTGCAGCTTTTCACAAAAACCCAGATAAGCATGAAATTTAACATATCTCACCGTCTGACGAGAACTCTTATATGTGTGACCCTCCAGGCCCATATATCAGTCCGGTTGCAGGCCCATTAAACTTAGAACTGTTTCTTGAGTTTAATATTTATTAATTAACATTTAAACATCGCATGTTAAATGATTAATTTAATAAACAAGTAAATTATCATCCGATGATAAATTCACTTGGCCTTCTGATCATGAACAGCACCAAACACTACCTCATGATCCCAGAAGATATAAGGGATACTGATCCCTTCAATTGAACCTTTCCGTCTGCAGATGCCGCACAGATATAATCCTTCACTCATGCAATGTCCCGATAACGCAAGGGTATGGTTTTATAGTCAAACCCTCTATCGCATTATCCAGATGGATTCCAGTACACAGTTAATATCTAGAAAGACATCTCTTTCATTTGACCCTGGCCAGGGATTTCTGTGTACACATCCATGGGACATTCTCTCTCCAGTCTTATACCAAGAGTGAGTGATCCCTTGTTGTTCACTCAATTACCTTCGCAAGCTTTCCACTGTATCTGAAAGACCGATTTTGGTGGACTTAATGGTTAAAGTCCACGAGTCAGAGAATCAAGATACAATGGTCCACAAACAAGGTATCATTGGTGACTCAGGTCAAAGGACCAACTGTGCTACTGCAACGATTGAATTCCCTGGTTGACTAATAGGTATAATTACCATCCAGGAATTCTTATTTGGGTCTGTTCAGTGAACTCATTCTCTAATGAGCACCCACTTGTTTGTCTTAGTGTCACCACACGAGTGAATGTGAGATCATTCACCCTCATCATATGAGCAGACATAACTTGTGTCGATCTTATTGGATATTTAATGTCCATCTCAAATATCCTATGATCGAGAACTATTTAAGACAATTGCCTTAGGCTATTGATCTCACTATCACGATCTCATCATGATTCAATATCCCATACATTTGTCTATGGACCTTCATTACGATAGTCGTTTGCGAGAACTATTAAATGAAGAAATAATTGCCTTTATTAATAATCTGAACTAGAATGTACAATGATTGGCTATGAGGCCACCCAATTCTAACAGGCCCTCCCTGTCATACCAGAGTCCGTCACTCCCAGGGACGACCGGGTGGAAGAGCTTCAACAACAGGTGGCGACGCTGGCCGCCACCGTTACTTCCTTGGCACCCCTACGAGATATGGTGTCTGCCATCACTCAGCATATGGGACTATTGGGACAGCTCCCACAGCAGGTACTGCCTCCCCCATTCTGTCCTGCTCAAGGTACAAGGCCGCAGCTGACACCCTCGCTGGCCTTCCCCGACGAGGCCGCCATGGCACGCAGCGAGCCATTCGCACCGCCTGCCCGAGCCCCTCGCGCCAGTCATATCCTGATGGAGCAGGACTATGCTTCGTCCGGATTTCATCCAACAAAGACCGAAGGACGTTCGGTCACCACTTCAACCACCCCGGACCTAGATCGGCGGCTGACGGCGATGGGGAAGGAGATGCAGCAGATGGTATCTCGGCCATATGGAGCACCTCTCGCCAGCACCATTCTGGAGCAGACTCCATTTTCACCAGAGCTTCTGGACATTGAGGTACCTCCCAACTTTAAGCTGCCAAAAGGTCCTCTCTATGATGGAATGACAGATCCGGTCTGCCACTTCCAGAGGTTCAATACCTATTTCTCTGTCCGAGGGGTTTTCGAGGCAGTCCGCTGCCGTCTCTTCCCCCTCACTCTTGAAAAAACAACCCTTACTTGGTTCGAGACATTGGCCCCCAACTCCATCCACTCTCTAGTTCAGTTGGGCCAACTGTTCATCGACCAATTTTACGATGCCACCCGGCAGTGTAAGACCTCGGTCAGTCTGCTAGTCATCCGGCAAGGACCGACCGAGACCCTTCAGGAATATTTCACCAAGTTTCGGGCCGAAGCCACCCAAATCCCAAACCTGGATAGCTCGATTTCGGTCTCGGCCGTAATCAGCGGGTGCATAGACGAAGGGCTTCTTAGCTCTATCGAGAAGCGCCATCCCTCCACCTTCCAGGACCTCATAGCTCGGGCCCATAAATACATCAACCGGGAAGCCCTGATGATGTCCAAGGGCAAGAGTACCGCCGAAGCAGTATTAACACCTGCCCCTCCAGCGGTTCGTCCTCGCCCAGAAGATCAGGAACCCTCTCGCAAGCGATATCGGAGGGAAGAATGGGACCGAGACCGACGCCGGGATCCATAGCAGCGGTACCTGCCGCTACCAGCTCCACCCTCCCGGATGCTCATGGAGGTGAAAGGCATGCTCCGGCAGCCGGAGCGCATCAAGACTGACCCTCGCCGAAGGGACCCCCGCAAATACTGCGAGTACCATCGGGAAATCGGCCATTCGGGAAATCCGCAAATAATGACGACACCTTCGGGAGGAGATTGACCGTCTCATCAGAGAAGGCCGTCTGCCACAGTACCGGCGAGAGCAGCCTCAACAACAACATAACCGAGATGTCCCTGAAGCAGCAAGGCCACATCAACTCCCGGATAAAGAAGCTCCTCCTCAGCCGAAGGTCGCCTCGGCCTTGGTAGAGACATCGCACCAGCGACCCAGTGCTGGGTCAATTATGATGATATTCGGGGGACCGGGAGAGGGGTCAAGGCGTCGTCGGCTCAGCGATACCTTAGCGGCAGTCGACATAGAGCCGAAGCGGTCTCGTCAAGAAGACATCGTCTTCGGCCAAGAGGATCTGACTGATATTCAGGTCCCTCACGACGATGCCTTAGTTATAAATGCTGTAATAAAAGATTACGATGTTCATCGTATCTTTGTTGATAATGGAAGTGCCCCAAATATACTTTTTTACGACTGTTTTGAAAAAATAGGCTTGAATGAGGTTGATATGAAGCCTCACCGGGGGCCTCTACTCAGCTTTAATGGTTCGCCTTGCCGAGTGGAAGGCATCGTCCGACTCCCGGTAACCTTAGGTACGGCCCCTTGGTAATTAACCGTCGAAACGGATTTTGCCGTCGTCAAGATTGACTCGGCTTACAACGCCATCTTTGGCCGAAGGCTGATCGGCGGAATTGGAGCTGTACCCTCATCTTTTCACAAGAAGATGAAGTTCTGTACCAGCTATGGAATTGGCGAGGCCAAGGGAAATCAGGATGCGGCTCGACAGTGTTACATGATCTCGGTTAAAGGGAAGGCCGCGGCCGAATCCCTTTCAATCGAATCTTTAGCCGAAGCATCCCAGGGGAAGAACTTACAATCGTTCCGGTTCCGGAAGGAGAAGGTCCGACGTTGATGATAGACTCCGACCTGGAGAAGGCTGAAGTCGAGAGACTTACTGAGTTCCTGAAAGAAAACCTCGATGTCTTCGCCTGGTCTCCTGTAGACATGCCCGGGGTCGGCCCGGAAGTCGCAGAACATCGGCTGCACGTCGACCCCAACCAGTGCCCGATCAAGCAGAAGCGGCATACCTTCAATCAGGAAAGGAGGACAGCCATCCAAGCCAAAGTACAAAAAGGGCTGGACACAGGGCATCTCCGAGAGGTACACCATCCCGACTGGATCCCCAATGTGGTGATGGTGCCCAAGAAAGATGGCAAATGGCAGATGTGTGTGGACTTCACCAACCTCAACAAAGCCTGTCCGATGGACAGCTTCCCGCTGCCTTGGATAGATCAGGTGGTGGACGCGACCTCCGGCCACGAACTGCTTAGCTTCCTCGACGCCTATTCAGGCTATCATCAGATCCGAATGCATCCAGAGGACGAGGACAAGACCAGCTTTATAACTGACCTCGGTTTATACTGTTATACCCGGATGCCGTTCGGTCTGAAGAATGCTGGAGCAACTTATCAATGTCTCGTCAACAAGATATTTGCTCCGCAGCTCGGCCGCAATATGGAGGTCTACATCGGCGACATGCTGGTGAAAAGCCACGTCGCTGTGGACCATCTAACCGATTTGGCCGAGACATTCTCTGCCCTGCGCAAGTATAAAATGAAACTAAATCCAGCCAAGTGTGCCTTCGGCGTAGCCTCCGGAAAATTTCTCGGCTACATGGTCACCCACCGAGGGGTGGAAGCCAATCCCGCAAAGGTATCGGCTATTATCCAAATGCGCCCTCCGGCCAACATCCGAGAGGTCCAGAATCTGAATGGAAGAATTGCCGCGTTAAGCCGCTTTATGTCAAGGGCAGCGGATTACTGCTTTCCTTTCTTCAAGCTGCTGAAAAAGGCCAATAGCTTTTCCTGGACAAACGAGTGTCAGTTGGCCTTCGACCAGCTAAAAACCTATCTCTCCAATGTTCCCGTCTTGTCTAGACCGGTGTATGGAGAGCAGCTGTTCCTTTATCTAGCAGCATCCGAAACAGCTGTCAGCGCCGTCCTCATTCGGGAACAAGACGGCGTTCAGAGGCCAGTTTATTATATAAGCCGAGCCCTTCAAGGAGCAGAGCTTCGGTATCCTGCTCTTGAGAAGCTAGCCTTAGCCCTCGTCTCGTCCGCGAGGAGACTCCGGCCCTACTTCCTCGCACATTCAATAAAGGTCTTCATAGACCAACCTTTGAGGCAGGTCCTCTCTCGGCCAGAACTGTCCGGCAGATTGGCAAAGTGGGCAATCGAACTGGGAGAGTTCAACGTCTCTAATGGGCCACATACAGCAATAAAAGCTCAAGCTCTAGCCGACTTCATCGCCGAGCTCACTCCCGAAGCATCCTCGGCCCCTCAGCCGGAAGTCAGTACACCTGAGGCCGAGGGTACCTCGGTTCCCCCGTCTTCCACGGATGAATGGCGACTCTATGTTGATGGATCCGCATGCTCTTCGGGTAGTGGCGCTGGATGGATCTTGGCGTCTCCAGAAGGGGTCATCACGGAGTATGCACTACGCTTCTCCTTCCCGGCTACCAACAACATTGTAGAATATGAAGCTCTTATCTCAGGCCTTCAGGCCGCCAGAAAGCTGGGTGCACAGAATATAAGGGCATTCAGCGATTCTCAGCTGATCGCCAATCAAGTCACCGGGGAGTATGAGGCCCGGGATGCATTAATGATATCATATCTCCAGGTAACCGAAAGATCCTTGCTCAATTTAATTCTTATGAAATTGTGCGGATCCCTCGGACCGAGAATGCTCGAGCCGATGCTCTTTCCCGGCTGGCATCAACTCAGGACGGGGGAGGAGGCCGAATGGTCTTGGTAGAAGAACTATCTAAACCAAGTCTCGACGAATCCGAGGTCATGCAAGTGAATGAATCCGAAGCAGAAACCTGGATGACTCTCCTAGTCGCTTTTCTCCTCCGAGAGGAGGTCCCGTCCGATCCAAAGGAAGCAAGGCATATCCGGCAGCGCTCCTCCCATTTCCTTATTCTAGAAGGAATATTGTATAAAAAATCCTTCGGCCGACCGCCCCTACGATGTCTCGGCCCAGCAGAAGCTGATTATGCCCTTCGGGAGGTACATGAAGGGATCTGCGGAGTACACGCAGAAGGAAGGACCCTGACCCACAAACTCCTGAGGCAAGGGTACTGGTGGCCAACGCTCCGAGAGGACGCGACCGCTCTCGTCCGCTGCTGTGATCAATGCCATAGATTCAGTTCCCTCATTCACCAGTCGGCGACCCTTCTAACTCCTCTATCAGACCCATAGCCCTTCGCCCAGTGGGGGATTGATCTTTTGGGACCCTTTCCCATGGCTACTGGCCAGAGGAAATTCCTCATTGTGGCAGTAGACTACTTCACTAAATGGGTAGATGTAAGGACTGAGGTTTCGGGTTCAGTTTTCGGGTCGGGTTCGGGCCGAATCCCCTGGTTTGGACCCTGTGGGGGTCTTGAGATTTCTGACTGAATGGCGTCAGCACTGCTCGACGCCTTTCAAAAGGCGTCAGGTTGTGTGGACGCCATTTAGGTCTGCTGGTTGTAGTGCCACGTGTGCGCCACGTGGGCAGGTTTCGGGCCGCGAGAGTACGGCCCCGGTCACATCATCTGAACGGCGTCCAGGTTGGCCGACGCGATTCAGACTGTGACCTCTGCGATGTCAGGGTACGGCGCCAGAGCGTTGTCAGTACGGCCTGTCTTGTCGTCTGAACGGCGTCCGTGGAGAGTGACGCGTTTCAGGCTGCTGTCAGTACGGCCCGTCCTGTCAGACTGATAGGCGTCTGCCTCGATCGACGCGTTTTAGCTGGATTCAGATTGACCCCGCGAGTCTCCCCTTCTTTCTCTCATTTTCGCCTTCACTCTCTCTCTCCTCACCCTCTCCGCCCTCTCCGACTCTCTTTTCCCCTTCCTTTCCTCTTCTTCCTCTTCCAACCACTCCATAGCCTCCTTACCTCTCACCTCTACCTCCACCACCTCCTTCGCGGCGTTCCATTCTCCGGACGGCGGCCGACGTCCCAGCGGAGTGGCGGCGTCCTCGAGGGTACCGGCGGCGGTCTGCGGTGCGGCAGGTCGGCGGCACGGAGCTTGGAGGAGTTCAAGAACCGGTAGGGGGACGAACCTTGCATGTGTTGCTCGTGTTTTCCTTGGCGTGACATGACGTGTTTGGGCTAGATTGAGCATGTTTAGGGGGTTTCCTTGTGGGAATGGCTGTGCTTGTGATCGTGGATTCGTAGCATGCTGGTGGTAGTTGAATTCCTCTTCCTCCCCTTCTTGTTTTGGGGCTTTTCGGAGTGTTTGGGGTTAAGGGAGAAACCCTCGGTTCGAATCAGGGAACTAGGTTTCTGGCGCTAAACGGCGTCGTGCCTGGTCGACGCCTTTTAGAAGGACGTCAGGGCAGTACGACGCCTTTTAGGGCAGAAACCTCCCTGTTCGAGGTTCCGCGAGATAGGGGTTCTGGCGCTAAATGACGTCATGGATGGACGACGCCTTTCGGAAGGACGTCGGGCCATCATGACGCCATTTAGGCAGGAAATCACCCAGAGTGAGGGTCTGTAAATCTGGAATTTCAGTGTGAATGGCGTCTGTGGACCTGGACACGTTTTAAATAGGCGACTCCCTATGACGACGCGTTTCAAGGAATGATCTAGCTTTAATGAACCTGTCTGAGGGGCTTGAATGGCGTCGACCTCGGTCGACGCGATTCAAGACAGAACTGTGTAATCCTGGTTTTATCATGTGTATTCACTGTGGGACGATTCAAATGCATGTTTTACATTGTACACTGAGACTGAGGACTTCTGCGTGAATGGAATTACATCATGTTATATGTGTATATATGTTTATGCGATTGTGGATCGGATTAACTGTGGTTTACGTTGTCACCATGGACCGATGGGGACAGGGTCATGGTGTCTGTGAGGCAATGTGCCGTACCGGTGGGAGAAGGGGTACATGTTTTGTTTTACCTTTGGCTGAGGGAAGCAGGATCACCTTGAGCCCGACGGGCCGGAGTAGCCGGTGTGCTATCCGAGGGGTCGCTGTTTGTTCTCAGCGGGTCGGGGTTTCCCGGTTTGTCGTGGCAGCTTCCGGCGCGTTTCTTGCTGTGGAGCTGGTTGTGGTACTGTTGGAGTTGTTTTACCCCTGTAGCCACTGGGCCCGATGTGACCTTTGATCAAGGTTACGAGTGGTACCCTTAGCCCTTTGGCCTGACGCAGCCCGGGAGGTTAGGGTTGTGGCTAGTTCCTGTAGCTTCGGCTTGACGGGGGTTCGCTGGTCCCCAGGGCCCTCCTGAAGCACTGAGGCCTAGCGTAGAGGCAATCCGGACGGTAGGACAGTAGTCTAGACTGCTTTTGTGCACACGTAGCTGGCAGTGGCGGTACACTGGTTCCAGCTAGTCCTAGTTTGACTCACTGCCTCACCCTACAGTGCCCCGGAACACTGTAGGGGTGGACAGGCGTGAGCAGTGGTGGTAGTGTTGGGAGGCGACGTTTGACTTCGGTCGACAGTGTGGTTCAGTCGCTTCGTGGACTTTGGTTGTGAGACGTGACTTTGTGTTGGGTTCTTCGGGTTGCTTAGAATGGTTCTTGCTACACTGCTTATCGTACGTTTCACATCAGAGTTGGGTGCTATGTTTACTGCTTTACTTAAATTTCCGTATATTCCTATTGTTACACTTGTGGGTGTGTGAGTGGGAGGCAGGGGATCGGATGATCCCTACTGAGCCCATTTCTGGTGTGGCTCACTCCCTGCGGTTTTAGGTGTGGACCTCGTGGCGAGCGGAAGCGTGGTGTCTTCTTGGTGTGCGGACCAGCAGCTGTCTTAGTTCCGGGGTATGCCCCGATGCTGTTGTACTTTCCTTCTGCCTGTACTTATTTAACTTGTTGGACATGTAATTATTGTTGGACTGTATACGGACATTGTTATTTTCCTTCCTGCGCACTTGCTTATCCTTGTAGTCCGTGTGATTGTTATATTTAGCCTTGTTTAGCACTTACTCCTCCAGATGTGTTGTGAGAGATCCGAGTGTGAACCCGCAGTTAATAGGCCGACATCTATTTAGTGACCAGGTCTCCGGTCATAGGATGGCGGGTCGTTACAGTAGAAGCCGAGCCTCTCGCGTCTATAACCGATAGCAATGCATGGAACTTCGTATGGAAATCTATCATTTGCCGATACAGCATTCCCCAGGCAATCATCTCAGATAATGGCAAGCAATTTGACAGCCATCGGTTTAAAGACAATTGCGCTAGCTTCGGCATTCTCCATAAGTTTGCTTCAGTAACGCACCCTCAGACGAATGGCCAAGTCGAGGTAACTAACCGAAGTCTATTGCGAGGACTGAAGACTCGCCTCGGCAAAGCCAAGGGCCGATGGGTCGAAGAACTGCCGAGTGTTCTATGGACTTATCGAACAACAAGCCGAACCCCTATCGGCGAGACCCCCGTCCGAATGGCCTACGGGGTGGAAGCCGTTATTCCGATTGAAGTCAGCCTTCTGACGCCGAGAATTCTTGCTCATGATCCGAAGACTAATGAGGAAGCCCTGAAGGATCACCTTGATCTTATAGAAGAAACAAGGGATCAAGCCCGCATTCGGCTGGCGACTTATCAGATGCGCATGGCGAGATACCACAACGCTCGAGTAAAGCCCCGAAGCTTTGAAGCAGGCAACCTCGTATTAAGGAACGCTCACGCATCCAACCAGCCGAAGCTGCAGGAAAGCTTTCTTCAAACTGGGAAGGACCTTACCGCATAAGGGAAGTGATCCGACGAGGGGACTATCGGCTAGAGACCCTTTCGGGCCAGCCTATCCCTCGTACGTGGAATGTAGAGCGCCTTCGGCGCTATTTCATATAAGTTCTCCCGGAGTTTAGCCGGAAGTCATAAATATATTATATTTTATCTAGTGTCATGTCCGGCAATGTTTTCTAAGTCCGTGTAAACCGTACCGGGAGTGGCTTCGGCCATGTAAACCGTATCGGGAGCGGCAATGTTCTCATAAGTCCGTGTAAACCGTACCGGAAGTGGCTTCGGCCATGTAAACCGTATCGGGAGGGGCAATGTTCTCTAAGTCCGTGTAAACCGTATCGGGAGTGGCTTCGGCCATGTAAACCGTATCGGGAGCGGCAATGTGCTCATAAGTCCGTGTAAACCGTACCGGGAGTGGCTTCGGCCGTGTAAACCGTATCGAGAGCAGCAATGTTCTCATAAGTCTGTGTAAACCATACCGGGAGTGGCTTCGGCCATGTAAACCGTATCGGGAGCGGCAATGTTCTCTAAGTCCGTGTAAACCGTACCGGGAGTGGCTTCGGCCATGTAAACTGTATCGGGAGCGGCAATGTTCTCATAAGTCCGTGTAAACCGTACCGGGAGTGGCTTCGGCCATGTAAACCGTATCGGGAGCGGCAATGTTTTCTAAGTCCGTGTAAACCGTACTGGGAGTGGCTTCGGCCATGTAAACCGTATCGGGAACGGCGCTATGTTCAAAAGACCGTGCAAACCGTACCGGGAGTGGCTTCGGCCATACAAACCGTATCGGGAGAGGCATGGCTCCGACCACAAGAAGAACCAGACTCGGTCATTCATTCAGACACTCAGACAAATGTAAGTAAAAGCAAGATACTTTTCATATATGAACAAGTACAAAATAGGCCATACGCTTGGCCGCAGCATCTCAAAAAGCAAAATCAGGACAAGCCCCCGTACTAGCTTTCGGCATCATCGCCGTCTACATCAATAGGGGTATGGCCGGGAGATACCGGAGGAGAAGCTTCAACTGGAACGGCCGCATCGCCTTCCGCAGGAGCCGGAGCTCTTTCGGCCTTAAGTCTTTCCCACCAGGCTAGAAGCTCGTCGCCCTCCTCGTCCGTCGGGTAACCGATGCCGGTCAGATCTGTGGCCGGACACGCCTTCTGAGCGATGGCCAGCCCCAGAGCAAACACGGACGAGGCTGCCTGGACCCGGGCCGCCATTATCTCCTCAACAAAATCCGGGCCGGCCTTATAGCTTGCCACGGCTGTGCAAGTAGCATCTTCGGCTTCCTTGGCCTTGGCTTCCAGTTCGGCTTTCAGAGCCGAGACCTCCTCGGCATGGTGACGACGCTCCGTGTACCGCTCCTCAACCTTGTCCTGGATCTCGGCCTTCAGAAATGCGATCTCGGCCCGGGCCTTCTCCAGTTCCTTCTCGACCTTCTCCCTCTCCTGCTCGGCCCTCGTCTTGGCCTCGGAGGTAGTGCAGATCACCTCCTTCTGCTCCCCCAGCTCGGCCCGCATCAAAGCATTAGCCCTGAGGAGGACATCGACGTTCGCCACCAAATCGCACTGCACCGCTGCCACTTTGCCCGAGGCTAGCTGATCATCCGAAGCCCGGTCGATATCCAGGAGCTTTTGCTGAACGGCGGCCTGGCGGCGAGCAAGAGCTCCGCACATAACCGCGGCCTACAACAAGAAAGGAGAGATAAGCCTGAGACAGTAGAAGGAAGCAATGAACAAAGATAAAGACAAGGATTCTTTACCTGGACGGCATGCCGAACGCACTGAAAGGATAAGCCTTCCGAAGAAAGCTCCTTGATCTCGTCTTCAGCCATCGACAGGGTCCAGCCGCGGACGATGCGCAGGCACGTCTGGGTATCCTCCTGACTCCCGTCCGAGAAGACCCCCACGTCCGGGCGCCAGGGCTCGTGCCCGTACTCCCGGGACATGTGAGTCCCGGCTGCCCCAAAGGGAAAAGAAAGATTCTCCGTCCCGGCCCCGGAGGTGTCGAGAGCGGAGCACCCCGCGCCACAACCGGCCTCTTGGCCGCATGGGTGGATTCCTTCTCGTCGGGATCGTCCGCCCGGCTCCTCTTCGCTAGTCGGCCGCTCCCTCGGACGACCGACTTCCCCTTCTGCCGCTCTCTTTCGAGCGCAGCAGCAGCAGCGCAGCCTTCGACCAAAGCCGCCATCTGCCTTGTGGCCCAGGCGCTCGGGGCCGCAGCTCCTCCGACCGCCCCTTCTCCCGCCGCCTACGGCTGGGACGGTCGAGACTGACCGGACTGCTTGGAGAGTCGGCCAAGCAATCCCCGAAGTCCAGACATCTCTGCGGACAGAAAGAAAAAAGAGTTAGCAACGACTTAAAGTATGCAACTTCCTTCGACTCAAGACCGACTTACCCTCGGCCGAGGCTTCGGCGCCCTCTTCGGTCGGAAGGGTTTCGGCCGGAGACTCGACCGCATCAGCTCCCTCGGCCTCTCCCGGAATATCTTCGAGAGGAAGGTAAGGGGAAGCTCGAGGAGGACAGGTCGTCGGATCCGGACAAGCTCCCATCTGTAAGAGCCTCTCCTCGTCCTCGAAAAGCTCCGCAATATCATACGGAGCATCGGCTTCTAGGAGGTGCATGACGTCGAGCTGCTCAGGTTTGAGGGAAGGCAGATCGAAGAGGCCTTCTGCCAAAGGTGCCCATTCAGTAGGGAAGGGCCACACGCTCTTCTCCTCCTCCAGGAGAGAAACAAAGAGGAAGCCCTTCTTCCAATGATGAATGGACGAGGGCTTCCTGGAAAACATACTCCGGCCGAAGCGGGGGACGAAGCAATACCAATCAGATTTCCCCTGCGGTTGTATCTTGAAAAGATAGTGGAAGACGTTTACCGAAGGGATGGCCTCAAGATAATCGTGCACAGCCAAGAAGGCGTAGACTGTCCGCCAAGAATTCGGAAAGAATTGGGACGGGGCCAATCCATAGAAGCTCAAAAGATTAATAACAAAGGAAGGAAGGGGAAGATGAAAGCCCGCCCGGAAGCTCTGCTCATAGATAGAAAAGCAGCCCGGCCGGACGGAATTAACCCTGGTGTTCTTCCCGGGCGGAATAGGAATTATCCAAGATGGAAATTGATAATAGGTAGCGATGGCTTTGACGGTATCGTCATTGAGGAGACTAATCACATCAGAAACAGTCTCGGCCGGGCGACGACCAGAAGTAGAAGGCTGGGCTACAGCTGGAACGGATTCGGTTTCCTCAGCCGGAAGCATCTCCGCCTCATCCGCCATAGCTGAGGCAAAAGAATTCGAAGAGAAGGGAGATGACAAGGAAGACTGGGGAGGTCTGGATGAAGAGCAAGAAGAACCACCTTCAGCCGAAGAGCTACTCTCGGCCGAAGGGGAACAACTGGACATGAATTACGGAGCAGAGAGGGAGAATTGAGGCTTACCCTCAAAGAAAGCCTCCTCGACTGCTAATAGCCTCTCCAACTACGGAAAGTTCTTCGGCGACGACTTCCGGCGACGAAGAGCTCCCCGGCGACGGACAGGGCACCTTCGAACAGCCTTGATGGCTCGCTCTTCGCCGGCGAAAGCAAGAAAAGAAAACTCAGCGGAGCTGATCACAGGGAAGCACAGGCGCAGGGAGAAGAAGAAAGCGGAACAGTGCCCTGGGGAAAGGGGTTACTATTTATAGGAAAGCATTGAAAGCATTCCGCGCCGGATCAACGGCCGAGATTTTCCCCCTCTTCGGCGCCGCTCTGCTCGGATGTGTGACACGTGTCCCGTCCTTCGGCATGACGACGGGCGGGCTGCCGGATCGAGAGAAGGCAATCAACGGCTGGGAGCGGCCTGACCCTTCGGTTGTCCATCCGGATGCTTGCCACGTGTCCCGATCCTCGTGCCGAAATCAAGAGAGACGGCAATCCAAGTGAAATCTTGGACAGAGAGCCGAAGTAACCCGCGATCCGCGTGATCGCTGTTAACGGCCAGGATCTTTTTGTGCTTTCGGCAAGCCGGCTTGATGCGCAACGCGTGTCCTGTGTTTCTCACGACACAACTATTAAGACGGGAAGCTCGACGTCTTTTCCGTCCTTTGTCAGATGTCCTGACACACTCAAAAGACTCGCCCCTTCGTAACTGGGGACGAAGGAATCCGTCACCAAGTCTTGGCCCGAGACGAAGGTGTTTACAACAAGGTCCCAGCTTGAGACGAAGGTGTCTTTCATCGGCCCTCGGCCGACCCGGGGCAGAGGTCAAACGAAATAAAGCAGAGGTTTCAAACGAAGCTCATGTCAATCTACTCTCCCGAAAAAGCTTCGGACTTTACTCTCGCCGTCTCGTAAAATTGAGAACGACAAGAGTAGGGGGCTATCTGATGGCGGCAGAATCCGATCCGGCCCGATTAGAAACAGCCCAATCACTGGGATCAGCCCAACAACAATAGTAGTGAAGGCCCACTGGCGGCCTTCCGCCCGTTAGCGGCCTAGCAGCCCTCGGCCCAGCAGCAGCCCAGTGGTCTTCGGCCCGTTAGCGGCCCAGCAGCCCTCGGCCTAGTTGGCTTCGGCCCACTAAGCGGCATCAGGCCCATCAGCGGCCCCTCCCCCTTCGGCCCAGTACCGTATCCGGCCCACTCCGGTGGGAAGGATAGGCGCTATGGCGGTTTATCAGTAAAGCAAAACATAGTCCTATATCGGTTTCCACCACTAAGCGACCTCTATCCTCCGCTATAAATACACGGCTATTTATTACCAAAGGGAGGTCTTCTCGACCAAGGACAATAGTCCAATAGCATTAAAGCTATTTCTTTTTCCTTGACTTCTGAATCGAATCTTCTTCAGAAGCTAACTTAGCCGTCAGAGGGGGTTCCTTAGGGCCGAAGCCCGAGACTCCTACTGACCGGTTCTTCTTCTTCTTCTCCTCCTTCTGTAGGGGCTTCGGTTTGAATCTTCGCCGACCTCTCCGAGTCGGTCTCGGCCGCCGACCTCGAATTTTCTCCCCCCGGTCTCGACGCCTTTCGCAGGCTGGTCCGCCTTGACCGAAGGAGTTTCGGCTACGCTCCCAGCGAGCCCTCACCCGGGCACCTCTCGGCTTCGGGTCCTCGGCCCGTCTCCGTCCTCATCTCGTCCCGGATCCCCATCGGTCCCCTTCATCGATCCGATCCAACTGCGGGTTCCAGTCTCGGAATCCGACCGTGGTAAGCCTCGGCAACATCATATACAAAGATGAAGCAAATTAATGTGAAAAAAAACATGAAATACATTGTACAGAAAATAAAAGAAATAAGAAAAATTGTAAGACTTGACTGTGACTTTGCTGTGACTAAATACTACTATTATGACTTAGCTTGGAAGAGATTAGCGACTGTTATGGTCGCCTTTTAGGGGAGCCTTCTGAGAAGAGGAAATATGTTAACCAGTGGACATGCTAGATCTCCTTCAAGGGCAAAGAGACCTTAACAAAATGGACACCTGGGTTTGGATGCTGGATAGCAGTGGCTAGTGGGATATTTCTGTTGGCTTTACACATCCATCTAGGATGGAGGTACCTGATTCCTGCTGGTCAACTAGGTATGGAATCCTAGGAGCCCCTTGAAGGTAGTGGAGGATTTTGTGGGAAAACATCCTATGTCCAACCAGTTAGCTAAGGTTTTGGAGGTCACCAATATTTTAAGCAAAAGGTTATCAATATTTGATGCTGATTTTTCAGGGAGGAGCAGGAGTCCAACATTAGTTCCCTAACTTTTCTCAAAAGAGGTGTGGGAGCATGTTCTTGACAAGCTATACGAATCAATGACGGCCAAATGGCATCAAGGAGTTATTGCAAGGGTGGAATGGAAGATGGGCTCTTTGTTCATAAAGTTTGGTGGCTGAACCTCCATGCCACACTGTGGACAATTTTAGGGTGGAAGGAATGGTGGGACCTTCCAAGGGGGGACCAAGGTCCCCGAGAGGATACTTTCATTCATATGTGAGAGAATGCAGGAATGAGCAACACTTTTATGCTGTTTTCATGAGAAAACCTCATTCTTTTTGGTTCCTTTAGGGAGCTAGTTTGCAGCATAATGTTGATGTGCTTTTGTATTGAGGGACTTTTGAGAGCTTACTCATACCATACTTGCAAATTCCCCATTTTAATCAATGAATTACTTTCAAAATAATTTATTAGTGTGGCTAAAAATGCCCCATTGCATATGCAAACATAATAATATGTCCCATAAAAATAGTTTCTATTCAGGAAAGTTAAGTTCCAGTTATCAAGCTAGTAAAAGACACCTAAGCAACGTTGGCAGTGAACCCCTTTAAGCACCTAGGCAGCCAGGCACATACTTAAGTGAGAAGTCAACAACTTGACATTAAGTGTTTGGTAGATTGACTCCATAATCTTTTGACTCTAATTATCCTCTTTTTAAGTGCTCACTACATTGATGATTAGGAAGGAGAAGAAGTGATACTGGTTTAATTACACAGATTGATAGATGAAAAGTGAGAACCACCAAATTGGCACTTTGCCACTTCAGCTCTATCAATGTCAATCAATAAGAAGCAGTTTACAAACAAACTAGAATGCCAAATGCTCCTATTATAATAAAATAAAAGATGCTTTTAGAAAATGTGCAATATACAAAAGATAGAAAAAAATCCCAACAGGTAGTTCCTGTAGCTTCGGCATGACGGGGGTTCGCCGGTCCCCAGGGCCCTCCTGAAGCGCTGAGGCCTAGCGTGGAGGCAATCCGGTCGGTAGGACAGTAGTCTAGACTGCTTGTGTGCACACGTAGCTGGGCAGTGGTGGTACACTGGTCCCAGCTAGTCCTAGTTTGACTCACTGCCTCACCCTACAGTGCCCCAGAACACTGTAGGGGCGGACAGGCGTGAGTAGTGGTGGTAGTGTTGTGAGGCGACGTTTGACTTCGGTCGACAGTGTGGTTCAGTAGCTTTGTGGACTTTGGCTGTGAGACGTGACTCTGTGTTGGGTTCTTCGGGTTGCTTAGAACTGTTCCTGCTACACTGCTTATCGTACGTTTCATATCAGGTTGGGTGCTATGTTTACTACTTTGTTTAATTGTCATATATCTGTGTTGTTGCACTTGTGGGTGTGTGAGTGGGAGGCAGGGGATCGGATGATCCCTACTGAGCCCAATTCTGGTGTGGCTCACTCCCTACGGTTTCAGGTGTGGACCTCGTGGCGTTTGGCGGCGGGTGGTGTCTTCTTGGTGTGCGCACCAGCAGCTGTCTCAGTTCCGGGGTATGCCCCGATGTTGTTGTACTTTACTTCTGCCTGTACTTATTTAATTTGTTGGACCATGTAATTATTGTTGGACTGTATACGGACATTGTTATCTTCCTTCCTGCGCACTTGTTACATCTTTGTAGTCCGTGTGATTGTTATATTTAGCCTTGTTTAGCGCTTACTCCTCCAGATGTGTTGTGTGAGATCCGGGTGTGAACCCGCAGTTAATGGGCCGACATCCATTTAGTGATCGGGTCTCCGGTCATAGGATGGCGGGTCGTCATAGTTGGTATTAGAGCTCAGTCTGGTCGAGTATGTGGTAAACTGGGTTAGATATTATAGTCCAACAATAAGTACGAGTCTGTACAGGCAATGGTTGCTGGTATAGATTGATAGGTTTTGACGTGTTTTGGTTCGATTTGCGTGTTGTGGGGTAGTGATGGCACCGAAGAGGAGGGTTCCGTTGGCTCGTGGTTCGAGAGCAGATGATAGTGGTTTGAGGGCAGAAGGACATAATGTGGATCGATTCATGGAAGCTATGATTGGGGCTATGTCTAGATATCAACAGGGAGGTGGAAGCGAAGGGTCCAATTCCCGAGGTGGCCAATCCATGGTGATGGTGCGGTTCTTGAAGCTGAAGCCCCCTTCTTTCACAGGCCAACCTGTTCCAGATGCGGCAGCTCATTGGATTAAGGAAGTGGAGAAGGCGTTTGATGTTCTAGAATGTGCGGAGAATGACAAGACCTTGTTGGCAACCTACTTGCTGAAGGACGATGCTTATGATTGGTGGGTCACCATCAAGGGGTTGATGTTTCCAGATAGGTCCTTGAGAGAGATTCCTTGGGAAGGCTTTGTAAGAGAGTTTGGCGGGCAATACTTTCCGAGGCACGTTCGTAGGGCCAAGGAAAGAGAGTTTATGGAATTGGTGCAGGATGGTATGTCAGTTCTAGAATATCAGATGAAATTTGTAGCTCTGGGAAGATTTGCTCCACACATATCTGAGCGTGAGGATCTTAGGACGGAGAAATTTGTGGATGGACTTCGGCATGATCTGAGGGAATTTGTGGCAGCTCATTGTTGTAAGGATCTGGCGTCAGCAGTTCGGTGCGCGGCAGCGGTGGAGATGCAGTTCCAACACACGGCGAAGGAGTCGGAGCATTCAGCACAAGGGAAGCAGCAAAGCAGGGATAGATCAGTGGTCTTTTCGTCAAGTGGTTCGAGTTCCTTTGAGGTCGAGTTCCAGGAGGTGCCTTGTGATGAAGATGAAGATGGTTCGGTTCAGCAGATACAGACGGAGGTCAGCTGGCAACAGGAAGCGAGGCGGGACGCTGCGGATCGTTGTCCCCGTTGTGGCAGGTTTCATGGTAATCGGATATGTCCTTTGATCACTGGTAGTTGTTTTGGCTGTGGCAGGAAGGGACATCTCGCGAGGAACTGTCCCCAGAAGAATAAGGCAGGTCAGGAGCCGAGTGGTCAGTAGGTGTTCGAGACATTGAGTGTTGTTGCGTCTCTTAGTGGAAGTCCGAGCGGTTGGGCTAGATGAACACTTTTATCTTATCTTATTCAGAGGTGGTTGGGAACTCTTGTGGCACTTTTATGTATTTGGGTTTGGTGGAGAATCGGTTTTGTAAGATGTGCCTTGCTAGTGTGTGGTTATTTTGATCTTTCAGTTTTTTGTCAGAATCGAGAATCTTGGTTAGCTTGGTGTGAATTTGATTGGCTAATTATGTGGAGCCTTGTGTGTGTGATTGGTGAGACTGATTGTTGTGATCGGTGTGCCGGCATGTGATGGTTAGCCGAGTTTTGCGTTGAGTGGTTGCAAATTTCGAGGACGAAATTCTTTTAAGGGGGGGAGAATGTAAGGACTGAGGTTTCGGGTTCAGTATTCGGGTCGGGTTTGGGCCGGATCCCCTGGTTTGGACTCTAAGGGGTCTTGAGATTTCTGACTGAATGACGTCAGCACTGGTCGACGCCTTTCAAAAGGCGTCAGGTTGTGTGGACGCCATTTAGGTCTGCTTGTTGTTGTGCCACGTGTGCGCTACGTGGGCGGGTTTCGGGCCGCGAGAGTACGGCCCCTGTCACATCGTCTGAACGGCGTCCATGTTGGTCGACGCGATTCAGACTGTGACCTCTGCGATGTCAGGATACAGCGCCAGAGCGTTGTCAGTACGGCCTGTCCTGTCGTCTGAACGGCGTCCGTGGAGAGTGACGCGTTTCAGACCGCTGTCAGTACGGCCCGTCCTGTCAGACTGATTGGCGTCTGCCTCGATCGACGCATTTTAGCTAGATTCAGATTGACCCCGCGAGCCTCCCCTTCTTTCCCTCATTCTCGCCTCCACCCTCTCTCTCTTCGCCCTCTCCGCTCCCTCCGCCCTCCTTCCTCCCTTCCCTTCCTCTTCTTCCTCTTCCATCACTCCAACACCTCCCTACCTCTCACCTCTACCTCCACCACTTCCTTCGCGGCGTTCTATTCTCCGGACGGCGGCCGACGTCCCGGCGGAGTGGCGGCGTCCTCGAGGGTACCGGCGGCGGTCTGCGGTGCGGCGGGTCGGCGGCACGGAGCTTGGAGGAGTTCAAGAACCGGTAGGGGGACGAACCTTGCATGGACTGTGAATGTGTTGCTCGTGATTTCCTTGGCGTGGCATGTTATGTTTTGGGTTAGAATGAGCATGTTTAGGAGGTTTTCTTGTGGGAATGGCCGTGCTCGTGAACGTGGATTTGTAGCATGCTGGAAGTAGTTGATTTCCCTATCTTCCTCCTTCTGTTTTGGGGCATTTTCGGGGTGTTTGGGGTTAAAGGAGAAACCCTCGGGTTGAACCAGGGAACCAGGTTTCTGGCGCTTAACGGCGTCGTGCCTGGTCGACGCCTTTTAGAAGGACGTCTGGGCAGTACGACGCCTTTTAGGGCAGAAACCTCCCTGTTCGAGGTTTCACGAGTTCGGGGTTCTGACGCTAAATGACGTCATGGATGGACGACGCCTTTCAGAAGGACGTCAGGCCATCATGACGCCATTTAGGCAGGAAATCACCTCGACTGAGGGTCTGCAAATCTGGAATTTCGGTGTGAATGGCGTCTGAGAGCTATGACGCGTTTCAAACGGCGGCTTCCCAGGTGGACGCGTTTTAAGGAATAATCTGGCTTTAAATGAACCTGTTTGAGGAGCTTGAATGGCGTTGACCTCTGTCGACGCGATTCAAGACAGAACTGCATAAACCCTGGTTTTTAGCATATGTTTCTCTGTTGGATGGTTCAAATGCATGCTTTAAGCTGTACGCTGAGACGGAGGTTTACTGTGCAAATGGGGTCATGTTATATATGTGTGTATGTGCTTATGCGAATATGGAATGGGAATAACTGTGGTTTACGTTTGTCACCATGGACCGATGGGGACAGGGTCATGGTGTCTATGAGGCATTGTGCAGTACCGGTGGGAGGAGGGGTACATGTTGTGTTTTACCTTTGGCTGAGGGAAGCAGAACCACCTTGAGCCCGTCGGGCCGGAGTAGCCGGTGTGCTATCCGAGGGGTTGCTGTTTGGTCTCAGCGGGTTGGGGTTTTCCCTGTTTGTCGTGGCAGCTTCCGGCGCGTTTGTTGCTGTGGAGCTGGTTGTGGTACTGTTGGAGTTGTTTTACCCCTGTAGCCACTGGGCCTGATGTGACCTTTGATCAAGGTTACGAGTGGTATCCTTAGCCCTTTGGCCTGACGCAGCCCGGGAGGTTAGGGTTGTGGGTAGTTCCTGTAGCTTCGGCTTGACGGGGGTTCGCCGGTCTCCAGGGCCCTCCTGAAGCGCTGAGGCCTAGCGTGGAGGCAATCCGGTCGGTAGGACAGTAGTCTAGACTGCTTGTGTGCACACGTAGCTGGGCAGTGGTGGTACACTGGTCCCAGCTAGTCCTAGTTTGACTCACTGCCTCACCCTACAGTGCCCCGGAACACTGTAGGGGCGGACAGGCGTGAGTAGTGGTGGTAGTGTTGTGAGGCGACGTTTGACTTCGGTCGACAGTGTGGTTCAGTCGCTTTGTGGACTTTGGCTGTGAGACGTGACTCTGTGTTGGGTTCTCCGGGTTGCTTAGAACTGTTCCTGCTACACTGCTTATCGTACGTTTCATATCAGGTTGGGTGCTATGTTTACTACTTTGTTTAATTGTCATATATCTGTGTTGTTGCACTTGTGGGTGTGTGAGTGGGAGGCAGGGGATCGGATGATCCCTACTGAGCCCAATTCTGGTGTGGCTTACTCCCTGCGGTTTCAGGTGTGGACCTCGTGGCGTTTGGCGGCGGGTGGTGTCTTCTTGGTGTGCGCACCAGCAGCTGTCTCAGTTCCGGGGTATGCCCCGATGTTGTTGTACTTTACTTCTGCCTGTACTTATTTAATTTGTTGGACCATATAATTATTGTTGGACTGTATACGGACATTGTTATCTTCCTTCCTGCGCACTTGTTACATCTTTGTAGTCCGTGTGATTGTTATATTTAGCCTTGTTTAGCGCTTACTCCTCCAGATGTGTTGTGTGAGATCCGGGTGTGAACCCGCAGTTAATGGGCCGACATCCATTTAGTGATCGGGCCGAAAAGACTTTATTCTTGCCATCTCATAAGACCAGAAGGGAAATCCTTGCAGGAGAAAAATAGATGGATCATTGACAATATACTGTTCTTTTTCCTTCCCTTCGGCAGCGGACAATGGAAATAGACCAAATTGCCAAACCCCTTGGTTGCAAGTCACTTTTTGCTCTGAAGACGGGATTGAGCATTATTTTGGTTTTCTCCTGCATTTCTTCCGTCTCTTCTTTTTGTGCCTTCAGACATTGAGGAGCTTGAAAGGGCTAGTCAGTTGTTCCTACCTTTATAGGATGAACAGAGCTTCCAGTCTGGTCTAACTAACGGCTTTGCCTGAATCCATCATCTATCTAAGGTCTCCGCTCGTGCCGTGCGAAGAAGAAAGGGGTCGACTCTCGTCGGCCTCAGGACTGTTGGAATTCATATTCCATTTGCATCGAGAAAGAAAAGGGTTTCAATAACAACTTTCCCCCCGATCGTTCTTATGGTCTCTTGAAGGGTATGTCGTATTACTGCTTTGGCATTGGCTGCTGCTGGAGCTTCCAGGTATGGCTATCCTCTTCTTTGGTTCAACAACCCTCTATAATCTTTTTTTAGGGAGGAGAAGCATCAAATAACTTTAACTTAGGTAGGATTTGTAGTTCTTAGTACATAGTTAGAGGCATCAAGTCTAGGAAAACTCAATAATATCTCAGCAGCAGCTTGGACTTCGAAAAAATCCTTAACTAGGGAAGGTGATACATTCATAGTCCTCTTTTGGTTTCTAACTTTACTATAAAATTTGAAGTTCCAAGTAAGTAGAAGGCCTAAAATTGGGGGCAATTTGACACTATCTTAACATCAACTCAAACTTCAATGAATCTCCCTTTAGGTAAGGTAATACTTGCCCTCTTCTCCTTTGGTTTCTATCTTTAACATAGATAAGATTTGCAGTTTTTAGAAGGTAGCTGGAGGCATCAAAATGGGAGTAGCTCGGCAATATCTTAGCAGCAGTTCAGACTTTGATGGATCTCCTTTTACATAAGGTGATGCATTCTTGCTTCTCTTTTGGTTTCTAACTTTAAATAAAATTGTAGGTCTTAGTAAGTAGGAGGCATCAAAGTGGAGGCGGGTCGACAATATCTCAGTAGAAACTCGGACTTGGATGTAAATTATCAGGTAAGGTGATACGTTCATGCTATTCCTTTGGTTTCCCATTTGAACATATGATTTGTAGTTCCTAGTAAATAGAAGGCCTCCAATTAGGACAATTTGACAATATCTCTGTAGCAACTCCAATTTTGATGAATATCCTTTCAAGTAAGGTGATACATTCCTGCTCCTCATTCGGCTTCTAACTTTAATATAATAAGATTCGTAATTCCTAGTTAGTAGGAGGCATTAAATTAGAGGCAACTCGGACTTCGATGAATCTTCTATCAGGAAGGGTGATATAGCTCCTCCTTTGGTTTCTTTAACATTACCGTAAGATTTGTACTTCCTAGTAAGTGGAGGACATCATATTTAAGGTAGGTCAACAATATCTCAACAACAACTCGAACTTCGATGAGTCTCCTTTCAAACAAGGTTTTAGATTCCTACTTCTGATTTACTTTTAACTGATAATATTCATAGTCTTTAATAATTAGTTGGAGCCATCAAATTAGGGGGCAACTTAAGAATATCTTAGCAACAAATTGGAATTCGATGAATCTACTTTCAAGTAAGGTGATACATTCTTGCTCTTCCTTTGGTTTCTAACTTTAACATAAAAGATTTGCAATTTTTTAGTAAGTAGTTGGTGGTCATCAAATCGGGGGTAACTTGACAATATTTAAGCAACAACTCAGATTTTGATGATTCTCCTTTTAGGTAAGGTAATACATTCTTGCTCCACTTTTGATTGCTAACTTTAACTTAAGATTTGTAGTTCCTTGTGAGTAGGAGGCATCAAATTGGGGGCAGCTCAACAAAAGCTAAACAACAACTCGGACTTCGATGAATCTCCTTTTAAGTGAAATGATGCATTGCTTCTTCTCCCTTAGGTTCTAATTTTAGCATAGATAAGATTTGCAGTTTTTAAAAAGTAGTTGAGGTCTCAAATCGTGGTAGATCAACAATATCTCTGCAGCAAGTCAAATTTCGATGAATCTGTTTTCAAGTAAGCTAATACATTCTTGCTCCTCCTTTGATTTCTAGTAACTAGGAGGCATCAAATTAGGGGTAGCTTGGCAAAATCTAAGTAGCGACTCGGACTTCGATGAATCTCCTTTCAGGTTAAGTAGTTGCAATCATTAAATTAGGCGCAACTGGATAAAATCTTAGTAGCAACTTGGACGTCAATGGATATCCTTTAAAGTAAGATGATACATTTCTACTCCTTTGGTTTCTTTCAACTTTAATATATATATGATTTACAGCTTTTAGAAAGTAATTGCAGTCATCTGATTGGTGCAACTCAACAAAATATTAGTATCAATTTGAACTTTGATGAATCTCCTTTCAGGTAAGGTGATACATTCCTACTCCTCCTTTGGTTTCTAACTTTAGCATAAGATTTGTAGCTGCTAGTAACTAGGAGGCATCAAATTGGGGGTAGTTTGACAAAATCTAAGCAGCAACTCAAACTTCGAGGAATCTCCTTTCAAATAAGGTGATACATTCCCGGTCTTTCTTTGGTTTCTCACCTTTACATCGATAATAAGATTTCCTATTTTTAGTAAGCACTTGGAGGCATCAAATCAGGGTAGCTCGATGATATCTCAGTAGCAACTCGGATTTGTATGAATCTCCTTTCAAGTAAGGTGATACAGTCTTGCTCTTCCTTTGATTTCTAACTTAAACGTAAAGATTTATAGTTCTTAGTAAGTAGGCACCACAAAAGTAAGGGCAACACAACGAGATCTCAGCAGGAAGTCAGACTTTAATGAATCTCCTTTCCAGCTAAGTATGATACATTTATTCTCCTCTTTTGGTTTTGAAACATAAGATTTGTGTTATCCTTATAAAAGCATGGAAACCCTTTTGAAGCAATAATTAGTTCCGTTCACAGTATTAACAATTGTTACCTAAGGTTAGACTAACCCAGAGGGAGGTGAATGGGTTATTAAAAATTACTCTAACAGAAATTAAATACGAAAGCTAATAAATAGATAGAAAGAGATAGAAATAAGGAAATAATCACACAATAAATACTTAGGAGATTTATACTGGTTCAATCTATCCAGCCTTATGTCTAGTCTTCAAGAAAGCACTTCAGATTTCTACTAATAGCAAGGTACCAACCCCTTGCAAGTTATACACAACAACCTCCTGCAACAGCTGGCCCTCTCTTCAACAAGAAGAGGAACGGTCTCCTGCTTCCAACATGCCCTCTTTTCCACAACCAGGAAGAGGAAATAAAGCAAATCTAGAATTCAAAGAGTGCCTAAGAAATAGGCAAGTGTTTACAAAGAGTCATCACAGATCAAGACATAAAATAAACAACTATGATGTACAGGTCTTGATCTAAAGGGGATCTCCAAAAGCTTCTTGTGAGAATGAAAAGGCACAAGTCTGGAGATCTTCAAACTCTTTCTCTCAGCAGGCTAGCCATGTTTGCTTTTGCTCAAACTGGGATGTGTGTAGCTCTTATGTGTCTGTATTCTCTGTCTATCTGTTCTCTGGTGAAGGACTTCTACTTATATTCTGTAATGACTGAGATTTCGGGTTCTGTATTCGGGTCGGGTTCGGGCCGGATCCCTTGGTTTGGACCCTGGAGGGGTCTTGAGATTTCGGGCTGAATGGCGTCAACAGTGCTCGACGCCTTTCAAAAGGCGTCAGGGTGTGTGGACGCCATTTAGGTCTGCTGGTTGTTGTGCCACGTGTGCGCCACGTGGGCGGGTTTCGGGCCGCGAGAGTACGGCCCCTGTCAGATTTGTCTGAACGGCGTCCACCTCGGTCGACGCGTTTCAGACTGCGACACCTGCGGTGTCAGGGTGCGACTCCAGAGCGTTGTCAGTACGGCCTGTCTTGTCGTCTGAACGGCGTCCGCGGTGGGCGGCACGTTTCAGAGCGGTGTCAGTACGGCCGTCCTGTCAGACTGAATGGCGTCTGCCTCGATCGACGCGTTTTAGCGGGATTCTGGTTGACCCCGCGAGCCTCCCCTTCTTTCCCTCACTTTCGCCTCTCCACTCTCTCTCTTCACCCTCTCCGCTCCCGCCGCCCTCCTTCCTCCCTTCCCTCCCTCTTCTTCCTCTTCCACCACTCCATAGCTTCCCTACCTCTCACCTCTACCTCCACCACCTTCCTCGCGGCGTTCCCTTCTCCGGACGGCGGCCGACGTCCCGGCGGAGTGGCGGCGTCCTCGAGGATACCGGCGGCGGCGTGGGGCGAGGCGGGTCGGCGGCGAGGAGCTTGGAGGAGTTCAAGAACCGGTAGGGGGACGAACCTTGCATGTGATGTTTGTATGATTCTCGACGTGACGTGGTGTTTGGGGGATAGATTGAGCATGCTTAGGGGGGATTCCATGTGGGAATGACGGTGTTTGTGATCGTGTTTTCGTAAGCATGATTGTGTGGTCGAGCTTCCCTCCTTCCCCCTTTGATTTTGGGGCTTTTCGGGGTGCCCGGGGTTCCAGGGTGAAGCCCTCGAGTCGAACCAGGAAACCTGGTTTCTGGCGCTAAATGGTGTCGGGCTGGGTCGACGCTTTTCCGAAAGACGTCCGGTCAGCACGACGCGTTTTAGCGCAGAAACCTCCCTGTTCGAGGTTTCCTGACTTAGGGGTTCTGCGCTAAATGACGTCATGGATGGACGACGCCTTTCTGAAGGACGTCGGGCCATCATGACGCCATTTAGGCAGGAAATGCCCCCGTTTAAGGGTTCTGCAATATGGATTTATGGGTTGAATGGCGTCGGGACACCCAGACGCGTTTTAAACGGCGACTTCAATGGTGGACGCGTTTTAAGGAATAATCTGGCGTTTAACCGAACCTGTCTGAGGGACTTGAATGGCGTCGACCTCGGTCGACGCGATTCAAGACAGAAACTGTCAAGTGCTGGTTTTGATGAATGTTTCACTGTTGGGTGGTCCAAAGGCATGTTTTAGGTTGTATACTGAGACGGAGGACTTCTGCGTGTGTGGAATTGCATCACCTGTGTGTGTGTGTGTGCGTGCTTTAGCTATATACTGTGACTGAGGTTTACTGTGCGCATAAAATCACGATTATATGTGTGTTTGTGTTATGCAAATGTGGATCGGTTAACTGCGGCTTACGTTTGTCACCATGGGCTGATGGGAGAAGGGCCATGGTGTCTGTGAGGAGGGGTGCTTGTTGTGTTTCACCCTTGGCTGAGACAAGCAGAACCACCTTGAGCCCGTCGGGCCGGAGTAGCTGTGTGCTATCCGAGGGGTTGCTGTTTGGTCTCAGCAGGTCGGGGTTTCCTTTGGTTGTCGTGACAGCTTCTGGCGTGTTTCTTGCTGTGGAGCTGGTGGTGTTTCTGGTGGGAGTTGGTTTACCCTTTAGCCATTGGGCCTGATGTGACCTTTGATCAAGGTTACGAGTGGTACCTATAGCCCTTGGCCTGACGCAGCCCGGGAGAGTTGGGTTTGTGGGTAGTTCCTGTAGCTTCGGCTTGACGGGGGTTCGCCGGTCCCCAGGGCCCTCCTGAAGCGCTGAGGCCTAGCGTGGAGGCAATCCGGTGGTAGGACAGTAGTCTAGACTGCTTGTGTGCACACGTAGCTGGCAGTGGCGGTACACTGAGTCCAGCTAGTCCTAGTTTGACTCACTGCCTCACCCTACAGTGCTCCGGAACACTGTAGGGGTGGACAGGCGTGAGTAGTGGTGGTAGTGTTTGGAGGCGACGTTCGACTTCGGTCGACAGTGTGGTTTAGTCGCTTCGTGGACTTTGACTGTGAGTCGTGACTCTGTGTTGGGTTCTTCGGGTTACTTAGAATGGTTCTTTGTACACTGTTTACCGTGCGTTTCATGTCAGAGTTGGGTGCTGTGTTTACTGCTTTACTTAAATTGCTATATATTCCTGTTGTTACACTTGTGGGTGTGTGAGTGGGAGGCAAGGGATCGGATGATCCCTACTGAGCCCATTTCTGGTGTGGCTCACTCCCTGCGGTTTCAGGTGTGGACCTCCAGGCGAGCGGAAGCGTGGTGTCTACTTGGTGTGCGGACCAGCAGTTGTCTTAGTTCCGGGGTATGCCCCGATGTTGTTGTACTTCCTTCTGCCTGTACATATTTAATTGTTGGACATGTAATTATTGTTGGACTGTATACGGACATTGTTATTTTCCTTCCTGCGCACTTGCTTATCTTTGTAGTCCGTGAGATGGTCATATTTAATCTTGTTTAGCACTTACTCCTCCAGACGTGTTGTGTGAGATCCGGGTGTGAACCCGCAGTTAATGGGCCGACATCCATTTAGTGACCGGGTCTCCGGTCATAGGATGGCGGGTCGTTACATATTCCTTCTTTAAAAATAATCCGTTAGACTGATTTGCTTGAAGAAGGCTTCTTCCTGCCTGTATCTAATGTTCGAAATCTCGAGAGAAGTTGGAGAGAGAGTATATGTACACCCTCACAAATACTCTATGGTCTCTTTCTCATAGTGATCTTCAGACACCATGGAGTGGACTTCATTAGAGAAGACTCAATGCTGCTTTCTATAAAAGCAGCCTCAAGAGGAGCAAGTTCAAATTCTTTAAAGGGATATGGACAAAGGGCACTGCCCCTGCTGATGACCCTCCCTTGGTCTCACAGCCACCCTAGATGAGGCTAGTAGAGCAACACTAGTAGCAGCAGAAGTAGCAGCAGCAACAACAACAGAAGAAGCACAGTAGCAATAACCACAATAACACCAATAAAAGAACTAACAGCAGCAATAGAAGAGTTTTGTAGGACCAACCTGCAACTCTTGAAGAGCAGATGTAGGATCAACCTGCAGTTTGTGAAGAGTTGATGCAAGATTAGCTTACAGAGCAAACATATAAGGATAGGAAACCCTCTCCTCAACCAGTATTTGTTGAGGGGGAGACAAATATTGAGCGGAGGCCCATATGGAAACTTGTTCAAATGAAGAAAGAGCTATAGAAGCAAAAGATATTCCAGATGAGCTACTAAGGGGGCCAACATTTGTTCAACTCCCAGGATACCTACTCTTCCTCCCTATGCCTTAAAAAGAATAAGTAAGAAAGGGGCAGGAGGATAGATTAGTGAACTCCGACAAGTTAGATGAAGTCCTCAACAAAGTTATTCAACAGCAAGGCTAATATTCAGGACATCAAGAGCAAGACATCAAAATCACAAGATGGGAGAGATCTCTGAACTCAACGATGGAATATTGCAAATCAGGCTGTTAGTAAAGAAGTTACTAGTTGAAACAATAAGGTTCAGCTCAGTGTTTGTTGGAAGGAATGTACTTAGTCAAAGAGAGGCAACCTAGGCTTGCTTGCCCTTTTACTTCCTCCACCACATATGTTCCTCCACCCTCTGTATAGCCAGACCATCAATTTGGTGAAGAGACCACCTCTTCCTAGCCTCCAGCCTCATCTCCTAAACCATCTACACCTCCCATTTCTCCTACTCCTCCTTCTCCTAGGGTACCATTGTCTAAAACTATCAGCATTGTAGACAATATCTCTGGACCCTCTGAACAACTATCTTCACCTATTGCTCCACCTCCTACCACTCAACCTACTACTTTACCTACTATGGCTCCTCCCTCTTCTCCTAGTCAGTCTCTAGTAGATACATCATCTTATGTTCTACCTCCACCCACAATTGCTCCTTAACCTTCTTCTCCTCTACCAGTAGTAGTTTCTTCTTCTCAACTAGAAGTAGCTTCTATTTCTACATCTCCACCTCCTCCTCTAGATGTTCTCACTTCTTTCACACCACCACCTCCAGATCAAGCCTCTTCCTCCAAACCCATTAATGTAGCCAACTCCTCCTCCGGCTACCCTCAGTCTACCTCTGACTTCCTTCCTGCTTAGGCTTTCTTTCCTGAAGCAGGATCTACCTTATCTCCACCTCCTCCTATACCTCCTATTATGGCAGCACTAGTGCCTCAGGCTCCTTCAAAGCCTCCAACAGAGCAGCCTCCTTTCAATGTACCCGCATTTACAGTGACGTCAAAACCTCAAGCATCTGTTATAGAGTATAGAGTTTCAGATGATGATGCTCTCCTTACTTCATTATTCTCCTCCAATAAACGGCCAGCTCCTGAAGGAGAGAAATTCAGAGCACCCAAGAGGCTCAAGAGGAGAACTAAGTATCATTTATGTCCTTTCTTCTTGGATGTCTTCTCCTTAACTGCAGAGAGAAGACTTGTGTATGTAGAACTCTTGCAGAAGAATGTTAGACTATAAGTGTTTGAGTTGCCTACTATTTTCGTACAGATGTACAAAGACCAATTCACAGTCCAACACTACCTGACCAAGAAGGAAGTTACCTAAGTTAGGAATGACTTAGCAAGACTGAAAGAACATGAGTGGAGTAATTTACGCCCACATCTATACTACTCATTCTTACAAGACAACTCTGCCCGAGCTCAGCGAAGACAGCCAACCTTGGCTCTTGTAGAATGGCTAGCTCAAAGGCATGAGGCCTATTGGGGAAGGTGCAAGGAGTTAGCTAAATGGGAGTACGGGCACTTCTTGCAGTATAGCGATAGGAGAAGGGCAGCAAGCAAACCATAGTTCAACTAAAGCTAATTTTAGCATGTCCACAGACTCAAAGCTCAGCATCCTAAAGAGACTATGCAAGTCAGTCTTGATCGGGATGAGGGCACTATGCCCACGAAGTTTCCACAACTTCATTATTTGATGATGGACATAGAGGAAGGCTTACAGATATGAAGCTATATGGGAAAATCAAAGGTAAGCATTTAGCTAAGTACAACTCTATTCTTCTCTTCTCTCATTTCCTAAAAATGGCTATTCAGAATGGGAGGGTGAAGCCAAAGACTCTTTCCATTGTCTTTTCCCAAGTTGAAAGATACACTGAAGAAGAATGGTCTCAAGCCTATGCTAAACTCCATTAGTAACTCCTAACAGTCAACAGAGAAAGGAGACCTCTCAAGAAGAGTCTTCTCAGTATAAGAGAATTTGATGACCAACAGTCCACAACCTTCTACTTTGACACATACTTCAATTATTAGTGCATCTACATGGCCTACAAAAACATGAAGCAGGCACTAAACAATGAAGGCCTGGTTTCTCCTTTTAAGATATAAGGTTTCATTCTCTATGTGAAGAATCCAGTGCCTAGATACCAAAGGCATAAAGTGTCTAGTGAAGTGTACATCACTAGGATGCACCAAGGTTATGCTTAGTAGTGCCAGAAGAGGAAAGAGCAAGGACTGCGAGTCAAGATGACTCTCCAAGAATGCATTGCAGATTAGGCTGTTATTGAAGAAGTTATTGGCTGAGATAATAGTTTTCAGCTCAGTGTTTGTCAGGAGGAAGGTACTTAATCAGAGAGAGTTAGTCTAGGCCTACTTGCCCTTTTACTTCCTCCACCACATATGTTCCTCCACCTTCTCTATAGCCAGACTATCAAGTTGGTGAAGAGACCACCTCTTCCCAGCCTCCAGCCTCATCTCCAAAACCATCTACACTTCCCACTTCTCCTACTCCTCCTTCTCCTAGGGTACCATTGTCTAAAACTATCGGCATTGTAGACAATATCTCTGGACCCTCTGAACAATTATCTTCCCCTATTGCTCTACCTCCTACCACTCAACCTAATACTTTTACCTCCTAGGGCTCCTCCCTCTTCTCCGATTCAATCTCCAATAGATACATCATGTTCTATTCTACCTCCAGCCACAATTGTTCCTTAACCTTATTCTCCTATACTAGTAGAAGTTTCTTCTACTCAACTAGAAGTAGCTTCTACTTCTACATCTGCACCTCCTCCTCTAGATGTTCTCACTTCTTTCATAACACCACCTCCAGCTCAAGCCTCTTCCTCCACCCTCAGTCTACTTCTGACTTCTTTCCTGTTTAGGCCTTCTTTCCTAAAGTAGGATCTACCTTATCTCCTCCTCCTCCTCTACCTCCTCTTAGGGCAACACGAGTGCCTCAAGCTCCTTTAGAGCCTCCAACAGAGCAGCCTCTTGTCACTTTCAGTCTATCCGTATTCACAATGAAGTCAGAACCTCAAGCATCTATTATAGAGTATAGAGTTTCAGACGATGATGCTCCCCTCAGTTCATTATTCTCCTCAAAGAAACGGCTAGCTCCTGAAGGACAAAAATTCAGAACTCCCAAGAGGCTCAAGAGGAGAACTAAGTATTATTTATGTCCTCTATTCTTGGATGTCTTCCCCTTAACTGCAAAGAAAAGACTTGTGTATATAGAATTCTTGTAGAAGAATGTTAGACTATAACTGAGGAAGCTGCCTACTATTTCCTTAGGATGTACATAGACCAATTCACAGTCCAGCACTACCTAACCAAGAAGGAAGTTACCTAAGTCAGGAATGAATCAGCAATACTGAAGGAACAGGAGTGGAGTAATTTACGCCCACAGCTATACTACTCATTCTTACAAGACAACTCTGCCTGAGCTCAGCGAAGACAGCCAACCTTGGCTCTTATAGAATGGCTGGCTCAAAGGCATGAGGCCTATTGGGGAAGGTGCAAGGAGTTAGCTAAGTGGGAGTACAAGCACTTCTTGCAGTACAGCGATACGAGAAGGACATCAAATAAACTAGAGTTCAACTTAAGCCAATTTCAGCATGTCTAGAGACTCAAAGCTCAGCACCCTGGAGAGACTATGCAGGTCAATTTTGATCTGGATGAGGGCACTGTGCCCAGGAACTTTCCACAACTTCATTATTTGATGATGTGCTTACATATATGAAGTTATATGGGAAAATCAAATGTAAGCATTTAGCTAAGTACAACTCTATTCTTTTTTCTCTCATTTCCTAAAAATGGCTATTCGGAATGGGAGGGTGAAGACGGAGACTTTTTCCATCATCTTTTCCCAAGTTGAAAGATACATTGAAGAAGAATGGTCTTAGGCTTACCCAAACTCCAACAGTAACTCGTGACAGTCAACAGAGAATGGAGACATCTCAAGAAGAGTCCTCTAAATATAAGAGAAGTTGAAGACCAACAGTCCACAACCTTCTCCTTTGACACATACTTGAATTATTAGTGCATCTAGATGGCCGACAGAAACTTGAGGCAGGCACTGAAGAGTGAAGGCCTGGTTTCTCCCTTTAAGATACATGGTTTCATTCTAGTTCATTCTAGTTCATTATAAAAATTAACATTTAAACTAATTAGAAAATCAAAAGCAAAGAAGCAGAAATTTATCACATTACCTGAAATGAGATTCATCGAAGTCCAAGTTGCCGCTGAGACTTTGTTGAGCGACCCCCAATTATGTCCCCAACTACTTCCTAAAAATAGTAAACCCTATCTAGAGACCAAAGGAGCAGGAATGTATCACCTAGCCTAAAAGGAGATTAGCCGAAGTCCAAGTTACTGCTAAGATATTGTCGAGCTGCCCCAATTTGATGCCTCCAACTTCTTTTCTATCTTAAAGTTAGAAACCTAAGGAGGAGTAAGAATGTATCACCTTATGAAAGGAGATATCTTCGAAGTCTGAGTTGTTGTTGAGATATTGTCGAGCTGTCCCCAAATTGATGCCTCCTACTTACTAGGAAGTACAAATCTTATATTAAAGTTAGAAACCAAAGAAGGAACAAAACCTTACATGAAAGGAGATTCATTGTAGTTAAAGTTGCTGTTGAGATATTGTCGAACTGCCCCTAATTTGGTGCCTTCTACTTATTAGGAACTATAAATCTTATGTTAAAGTTAAAACCGAAGGAGGAACGCAAATGTATTACCTTCCCTGTTCACTATTTTGGGGCTCCCTTATTTGATCGTACTTTCAGTGGAGAGGTCAGGTTGAACACTTGCTTATATATGAGCCAATAATGCAAACAAGGCCAAAGCTAGCTCAATTTCCGTTGTCCTGCGCAACTTTAATCCCTATTAAAAGAAATAGACTAGATTTTTTTTAATGTAACATTCCCTATTTTTTCAGCAGAGCATATAAAAAATTGTATTTTTGTCTGCATGTTTTTATTGGGTACCTCACTGGTGTTTGCAAAGCTAGGTTGTAGGCTGTGCAGTTTGTTAGTTCAAGATAATAGTGTTAATGATACCTACTCGATGAATTAAGTGACAGTTTAAGAGAAATTGATTTTGATTACTTTGACATGTTTATGTACGTTGAGGGGTTTTGGTTTTAGATTTTTTTTCTATTCCGTCATAGCCATCCAAGGTGAATATTATATCCACGTATAATTAATGATAGATAAATGATTGAATACAAAATCTTACATGGATCTAAAATACTAGACATAAAATGTTGTCCTTTATACATATCAAAATATGACATGGAATAGGAATAATGGAAACAAGAGCAATCAAATTAAAAGGGATGCATATTAAGCAATGAGAATAACTTTACATACTTTCCAAGTGCTATCGAACAAATCTGTATCCTTTCCTCGCCAACCTAGTACAAGAAAATTGTTTAAAAATGAGCAAAATAATGAAAGACATTACACTTGAGTATATATTGCCACCACTCTTAGAACTTTGAAAAATCATTTGCAATTGCCACCACTCCTGAAATTTTGAAAATCATTTCCAATCACTAAATTTTCATGATCTTTTAAGAGCTAAAGGACATCGACATGTAACTACTATGGTGTAGTGCAAGATGGATTACTAGTTACTGCAGTAGACTTATCGACCAAGAATATTTAAAACAAAATCAACGATTCATCACTAAGCTGAACCTTAAAAAGGAAACGCTTGGAAGACACTAGAACATGAAAAACTAGATAGATTGTTTCATATTAGAAAAGGAAGAAAATGGTGAAGAATACTTAATGTAAAAAAAATACTACCTACTAAAAAATGAAAATATTATCTATATTAAACATAGAAACCAAAGGGGGAGAAGGAATGCATCACCATACTTAAAAAGAGATTCATTGAAGTTCAAGTTGCTACTGATATATTGTTGAATTGTCCCCAATTTGATGCTTCTACTTTTCAGGAACTAAAAATCTTATAGAAACCGAAGGAAGGGAATGAATGTATCACCATACGTAAAAAGAGATTCATCGAAGTCCGAGTTGCTGCAAACAGATTGTCGAGTTGCCCTTGACTTGATGCTGCCAACTATATAATAAGAACAACAAATCTTATCTATGTTAATGCCAAAAACAAGGATGCTTCTCCCTAAACAAAACTATAGAGGGCTTAGTCCCATAAAAAGGCTACTATATTATAAACTTCGAATATCAATTACCTACATTGTTAAACTATACTATTATATTAGATTTCAATCAAAGAGTTACTCAAACCTCAAATAAGGCACCTTGCATGATGAGTTATTACTTTTCTCATTTGAAACTAGACAATATTCTAGCATATTGCCAAAACAAAAAGTTAAACTATTACACTAGTTAGAAGTTCAATCAACAGTTAAGTATACTTTTAAATAAGGCAGCTTGCAAAATAATTCATTACTACATTTTGTTTTCATTTTTAAACACAATAAACTAACTTAAACATCCAATAAAATCCCCTTCCCAGAAGTAGATTCTACTTCTACATTTGCACCTCTTCCTCTAAGATGTTCTCACTTCTTTCACAACACCACCTCCAGCTTAAGCCTCTTCCTCCAAAGCCATTGATGTAGCCAGCTCCTCCGTCGACTACCCTCAGTCTACCTCTGACTTCTTTCCTGTTCAGACCTTCTTTCCTGAAGCAAGATCTACCTTATCTCCTCCTCCTCCTCTACCTCCTCTTAGGGTAGCTCCAGTGCCTCAGGCTCCTACAGAGCCTCCAACAGAGCAGCCTCCTGTCACTTTCAATCTACCCCATTCATAGTAAAGCCATAACCTCAAGCATATGTTATAGAGTATAGAGTTTTAGATGATGATGCTCCCCACAGTTCATTATGCTCCTCCAATAAACGGCCAACTCTTGAAGGACAAAAATTCAGAGCTCCCAAGAGGTTCAAGAGAACTAAATATCATTCATGTCCTCTATTCTCGGATGTCTTCCCTTTAACTATAGAGAAAAGACTTGTGTATATAGAATTCTTGCAGAAGAATGTTAGACTATAAGTGTTGGAGCTGCCTACTGTTTCCTTAGAGATGTACATAGACCAATTCGCAGTCTAGCGCTACCTGACCAAGAAGGAAGTTACTCAATTCAGGAATGTGTCAGCAATACTGAAGGAACATGAGTGGAGTAATTTACGCCCAAAGCTATACTGCTCACTCTTACAAGACAACTCTGCCCGAGCTCAGCAAAGACAGCCAACCTTAGCTCTTTAGAATGGCTGGCTCAGAGGCATGAGGCCTATTGGGGAAGGTGCAAGGAGTTAGCTAAGTGGGAGTACAGGCACTTCTTGCAGTACAACGATAGAAGGACAACAAACAAACTAGAGTTCAACTGAAGCCAATTTCAGCTTGTCCAGAGACTCAAAGCTCAGCACCCTAGAGAGACTATGCAGGTCGGTCTTGATCTAGATGAGGGCACTGTGCCCATAGAGGAAGGCTTATAGATATGATGCTATATGGGAAAATCAAAGGTAAGCATTTAGCTACGTACAACTCTATTCTTCTCTTCTCTCATTTCCTACAAATGGCTACTCATAATGGGAGGGCGAAGCCAGAGACTTTTTCCATTGTCTTTTCCCAAGCTGAAAGATACACTGAAGAAGAATGGTCTCAAGCGTATCCTGAACTCCATCAGTAACACCTGACAGTCAACAGAGAAAGGAGACCTCTCAAGTAGAGTCCTCTCATTATAAGAGAATTTGATGACCAACAGTCCACAGCCTTCTCCTTTGACACATACTTCAATCAATGTTTGCAGATCATTCCATATGACGGGGGTGTAGAGCCGTTGGCTGTGAAACAGGTTCTTGATGCCGAAGCGTGGACAAGGGAGATTATCCAGTTTGGTCAGCGTATAGGGATATCTTTTATGGGGAGAAAGGATATGTTGTTGAGGTTCCTCAAGAAACTAAAAAGAAATGAAACTTTGCAACATTCTGCCAGGAAAACGGGTACAGGTAGAGGTTTCAAGATACGTTAAGAGGAAGGTAGATTTTGTGAAGAATAATGTTGTTGTGGACAGTCTTCGAGGGAAGAAGTCTAAGGAGGGGGGCTACGCATCATGTCCTTATGAACCTGATATCATGGAATATTAGTGGTCTTAATGGGGTATCCAAAGCCAGAACTATGAAAGACCTGGTTATATCTCTTCATCTGGACTGTATTTGTTTACAAGCGACCAAGATGACCAATGTTGATAATTTTTCCTTATCAAGACTGGGTGACCCATTATTAGATAAAATTGCGGTTCTTCCAACTAACGGATACAGAGGAGGACAGGTTATAATGTGGAATGGGAACAAATTTGATGGTAATGTTTGTGATGTGGGCAGATTTAGTATATCGGTTGCCTTCGCTTGGAAATGTAGGAGGTCACACAATATTAGGTGGGTTATCTCATCTGTGTATGGGCCGCATTCTGATCAACAAAGAGAGTTGTTCTTCCAACAGCTTTATAGATTGCATTCTCTTTTTCCTGAGGCTTGGTGCATTGTGGGGGACTTTAATTGTATAAGATTTCCTTAGGAAAGGTCTGGTGGGCAGAGGTGGAGTATGGAGATGGTCAGACTTAATCAGTAGATTAGAGAGATTAATCTCATGGATCTGGAAATACCTAATAGAAAGTTCACATGGTCTAACCTTCAGCAGGAGTGTAAACAATCTTGGAATGACAGGATCTTGATCTCCACAGACTGGTTCAAATATTTCTCATTGACACACATTAAAGGATTGTGTAGGGTTGTTTCGGATCATATACCCCTGCAACTTATGATGGAAGATAAGAGAGGGAAATTAGAATATTCATATATAAGTTGAAGTGGCCTAGGGAAGAAGGTTTCAAAGACATGATCAACAAATGGTGGCTAGAATCTTCAGGATCTGGTTCAGCTGTATATATATTGCAGAGAAAAAGAAAAGGATAAGGACAAGTTTAAAACATTGGGCTAAACTGAAATATGGGAAGGCAACGGAGGAGAGACAGTTATTGAAGAATAAAATTGCAGATTTGGGGCTAAAAAGTGAGGTTATGGATCTCTCTTCTATTGAGTTGCAGGAACTTAAAGATTTGAAGTAAATGTTTACTGAAGAGCTATTGAAGGAGGAAATCAGATGGAGACATTGAGTTAAGAAACATTGTGTAACGACCCGCCATCCTATGACCGGAGACCCGATCACTAAATGGATGTCGGATCATTAACTGCGGGTTCACACCCGGATCTCACACAACACATCTGGAGGAGTAAGCGTTAAACAAGGCTAAATATAACAATCGCACGGACTACAAGGAAGGTACAAGTGCACAGGAAAGAGATTAACAATGTCCGTATACAGTCCAACAATAATTACATGGTCCAACAAGTTAAATAAGTACAGGCAGAAGTAAAGTACAACAACATCGGGGCATACCCCGGAACTGAGATAGCTGCTGGTCCGCACACCAAGGAGACGCCACACGCCGCCACACGCCACGAGGTCCACACCTGAAACCGCAGGGAGTGAGCCACACCATAATTGGGCTCAGTAGGGATCATCCGATCCTAACCTCCCACTCACACACCCACAAGTGCAAGAATACAGATATATGGCAATTAAATAAGGCAGTAAACATGGCTCCCAAAACCTGATATGAAACGCACGCACAAGCAATGTAGCAGGAGAGGAACAGTTCTCAGTAATCCGAGTAACCCCACACAAAACCACGACTCATAACCAAGGTCCAACGAAGCGACCAAACCACACTGTCAACCGCAGACAACGTCGCCTCACAACACCACCAACACTCACGCATGTCCGCCCCTTACAGTGTTCCGGGGCACCGTAGGGTGAGGCAGTGAGTCAAACTAGGACTAGCTGGGACTAGTGAACCACCACTGCCCAGCTACGTGTGCACACAAGCAGTCTAGACTACTGTCCTACCGACCGGATTTCCTCCACGCCAGGCTTCGGCGCTTCAGGAGGGCCCTGGGGACCGGCGAAACCCCCGTCAAGCCGAAGCTACAGGAACTACCCACAACCCTAACCTCCCGGGCTGCATCAGGCCAAAGGGCGAAGGGTACTACTCGTAACCTTGATCACAGGTCACATCAGGCCTAGTGGCTAAAAAGGTAAAACAACTCCAACAGTACCACAACCAGCTCCACAGCAAGAAACGCGCCAGAAGCTGCCACGACAAACAGGGAAACCCCGACCCGCTGAGACCAAACAGCAACCCCTCGGATAGCGCACCGGCTACTCCGGCCCGACGGGCTCAAGGTGGTTCTGCTTCCCTCAGCCAAAGGTAAAACACAACATGTACCACTCCCCCACCGGTACGACAACAATGCCTCATAGACACCAAGGCCCTTCCCCATCGGCCCAAGGTGACAACGTAAACCACAGTTGTACCAATTCCATATCCGCATAGGCACACATACACATGACATGATTCCATTCACACAGAAATCCTCGGCCTCAATGTATAACTTAAAGTATGCATTGAACCATCCAAACGTGAAACATGTGTTAATAACAAGAGTTAATGCAATTCTGTCTTGAATCGCGTCGACCGAGGTCGACGCCATTCAAGTCCATCAAACTGGCTCATTAAAAACCGACCTCATATTATGTCTTAAAACGTGTCGTCCTGGGAAGCCGCCCTTTAAAAGGCGTCAGCGTCCTCAGACGCTATTCACACCAAATTCCAAGATTACAGTGACCACAGTCGGGATGATTTCCTGCCTAAAAGGCGTCATGATGGCCCGACGTCCTTCTAAAAGGCGTCGTCCATACATGACGTCTTTTAGCGCCAGATTCCTGAATTGACAGAGACTCGGTGGAGCGATTTCTGCCTAAAAGGCGTCATGATGTCCCGACATCCTTCTAAAAGGCGTCGTCCATACATGACGTCTTTTAGCGCCAGAAGCCGAGTACTGTCCTCAGCCAGATGGCTCCCTTTCACCCCCAAAACACCCCAAAATCGCCCAACACAGAAGAGCAGGAAGGGAAACCGAATCTACCACGAGTATCTCACAATTCCACAATCATAAACACGACCAAACCTGCAAGGAAACCCTCTTAACATGCTCATTCTACCCCAAATACATCATGCCCCGCCATGGAAATGACAAGCAAGATATTCACAGTCCATGCAAGGTTCGTCCCCCTACCGGTTCTTGAACTCCTCCAAGTTCCGTGCCACTGACCCGCCGCACCACAGACCGCCGCCGGTACCCCCGAGAACGTCGCCACTCCGCCGGGACGTTGGCCGCCGTTCGGAGAATGGAACGCCGTGAAGGAAGTGGTGGTGGTAGAGGTGAGAGGTAGGGAGGTGTTGGAGTGGTGGAAGAGGAAGAAGAGGAAGGGAAAGGGGAAAAGAGAGTCGGAGAGGGCGGAGAGGGCGAGGAGAGAGAGAGTGATGGCGAGAATGAGGGAAAGAAGGGGAGGCTCGCGGGGTCAATCAGAAACTGGCTGAAACGCGTCGACCGAGACGGACGCCGTTCAGCTGAAATGACATGCACCGTACACTGACATCGCAGGGTTGCAGTCTGAATGGTGTCGTCCATCATGGACGCCGTTCAGACAACAAGACAGGGGCCGTACTCTCGCGGCCCGAAACCTGCCCACGTGGCGCCCACGTGGCACAACAGCAACAGACTTAAATGGCGTCCATCCAGCCAGACGCCGTTTGAAAGGCGTCGTGCAGTGCAGACATCATTCAGTCAAAATTCACAAGACCCCTTAGGGTCGAAACCAGGGGATCCGGCCCGAACCCGACCCGAATACTGAACCTGAAACCTCGGTCCTTACACATTGGCTAAAAGAAGGTGATCAAAATACCTCTTTCTTCCATGCAGTGGCCAGTGCTAAAAAGAAATTTTTGTCCATTGATCATATTAGAGATAATGAGATGGTGATTGAAAAACCAAATGAGATCAAGAGGAGATTTATTGATTTTTTTCAGAACCTTTTCTTGGAAGATTTTCCTTTGAGGCCTTATTTGGAAGATGGTATACTTCCAAAGTTAGATGCCTTTGATGCTGAAGAATTGTTTATACCTTTTACTGAAAGGAAGTCAAAGATGTAGTTTTTTAGCATGGATCCCAATAAGGCTCTGGGTCATGATGAAATGTCCACTGGGTTTTATCATTTTTTGGGAGATTATTAAAGAAGATTTGCTCAATGTTGTCCAAGATTTCTATGATAATCCGGAAGAGATTAAAGCTTTTAACTCCACTTTTATTGTCCTTATTCCAAAATCAGATGGTGCTAAAAGATTAGGGGATTTTCGTTCAATTAGTTTGCTTAATGGGTGTTATAAAATCATAACCAAGATCTTGGCTATCCGACTTAAGAAGGTAATTCACAAGATTGTGGGGATAAATCAATCAACTTTCATGCAAGGAAGATTGATATTAGGTAATATATGGCAGCCTATGAAGCAATTCACCATTATAAGTGCAGGAATCAGAGAGGTGTCATCCTCAAGTTGGATTTTGAAAATGCCTCTGATAGAATCAGCTGGAGTTGTCTTCACAAAACTATGCAACTCATGGGTTTTAATGACAAATGGATTAAATGGGTGATGTGTTTTATCTCCTTATGTTCATTTTCTATTTTGGTTAATGGAGAACCATGTCGCTATTTTAAGCGCTCCAGAGGTTTAAGACAAGGGGATCCTATATCACCACTGCTTTTCTTGTTGATTCGGCAGATTTTGAGTACTCTATGGGAGAAAGATGTTCAACAGGGATTGATTGAAGGGTTTAGTATTGGTAGAAGCAATATTATGTTATCCCACCTCTAGTTTGTGGATGGCTATTTTAAGAGCTCCAGAGGTTTAAGACAGGGGGATCCTATATCACCACTGCTTTTCTTGTTGATTGGGCTTATTTTGAATACTCTGTGGGAGAAGGATGTTCAGCAGGGATTGATTGAACGGTTTAGTATTGGTAGAAGCAATATTAATAATGACAAATGGATTAAATGGGTGATGTGTTGTATCTCCTCATCTTCATTTTCTGTTTTGGTCAATGGAGAACTGTGTGGCAATTTGAAGAGCTCCAGAGATTTAAGACAGGAGGATCCTATATCACCACTGCTTTTCTTGTTGATTGGGCAGATTTTGAGTACCTATGGGAGAGGAATGTTCAGGAGGGATTGATTGAAGGGTTTAGTATTGGTAGAAGCAATATTATGTTATCCCACCTCTAGTTTGCGGATGATACCTTATTGTTTTCCTCCGGAAGCAATGAGGAAATTTAAAATATTAAAAATTTGTTGGTCTTGGTGGAAGCTATTACATGTTTGAGAATTAACTATGATAAATCTGAAATTGTGGGGATATGTGGCACAAGATAGATTACAAGAAATTGCATATTCTTTGCAATGCAGAATTAGTTCTTTTCCTATCAAATATCTCGGATTGCCTTTTTCGGATGGGGCAATTAGGATTAGGGACTGGGATGATTAGATCAAGGGATTTAAAGAACGGTTGGAAGGATTGAAAGGTAGATATCTCTCTGATGGAGGGAGACTGATTTTATCCAGATCTGCCCTTTCTTTATTGGCCACCTACTATGCTTCCATTTTTATGATTCGAAGGACCGTGGAGAAGATTATTGATTCAGCCAGAAACTCTTTTTTTGTTAGGAGGTAAAAGGGGGAAGAGAGGTTTTCATTTAATTAAGTAGAATAATGGGTGCAAGAGCAAGGAGCGAGGAGGTATTGGTCCATGTGGAGTTGCCAGTTTCAACTAAGTCTTATTAATGAAATGGTTGTAGAGAAGGGGAGAGTGCTCGGAGGCATTGTGGGTTGTCACTATCAAGGAGCTTTATTATTGTGATGACAATAAATGGCGAAATGGTTGTGGAGAAGGGGAGAGTGCTCGGAGGCATTGTGGGTTGTCTCTATCAAAGAGCTTTATTATTGTGGTGACAATAAATGGCGAGTTCTTGTGATATACAAGTTGGTAATGGATGTGATACCTTATTCTAGAAAGATAAATGGTGTTCAAGTATTGTCTTCTCCTCTCGATTCAGCAATTTATTCAACATTGTTCAGCACAATGAGACCTCGGTGGCAGAGGTATTATCCCATCATGGCTCAAGTCATTTAAACTTGCAACTGAGGAGGCATCCAACTGGTATAAAGGTAAATGAGATCTCAAACATATTCCATCTCACTGCCAAAACTAGAATTTGCACTGAGAATAAAGATAGGAGAGTTTGGAGAAGGAATTCTAATGGCCAGTTTTCAGTTAAGTCTATTGTTCAGATTTTGAATGATGGAGGTTGTAGAGTTTGGTGGAAGGATTTAGTGTGGTCTAATAACCTTCCTAATAAGATTAATGTGTTTCTTTGGAAGGTGGCTTGGTCTAGAATTTTGACAAGAAAGAGGGCATTGCTACATATTCTAGGAAATCATTTTTGTGCTTACTGTGCTATTTTTGAGAAGGACCAAGAACATCTATTTCTGAATTGTGGTATTGTTATTATTCTGTGGCAGACTATATGCAGATTATTTTGTATTTCTTAGGGGGATCATTCTTCAGTTATGGACCTTTTAAGTTGGTGATCTGGGGTCTGTCCTCTTCCAGATCAGAAGCATTTCTGGTTTATCATTTGTCTAGCTTTGCTATGGACTATTTGGTGTGAAAGAAATAGCAGGAAGTTCAGTGATCAATATAGCAGTGCCATTGAATTATTGAAGATTACTTTTAACTGGGTGGATGAGTGGGGAAGAGCAGGAAATCTTCTTAATGAGGGGAGCTCGGATATATTGCAGAAGGCTCGGCAATAGAGGGCCCTGTTGTGTTGAGAACCACTTTTTTGAAAATCTATTTTATTTTCTTGGTAAAACATATCTATGTATCAGAGCCTTTGTAATTTATGTTAGTGTTGTGTTCAAGACTTCGTTAGGGGCATGTCCTACCAAGTTTGACCTGTGATTTTGGGCCTCCTTTGTACTACTATTTTCTTCTCATCAATAGAATAGTGACTTTCAGTCACCTACTAAAAAAAAATATCAGTGCATCTACATGGCCTACAGAAACATGAAGCACGCACTGAAGAATGAAGGCTTGATTTCTCCCTTTAAGATACAGGGTTTCATTCTCTATGTGAAGAATCCAATGCCTAGATACCAAAGGCATAAAGTGTCTAGTGAAATGTGCATCATTAGGATGCACCAAGGTTAGGCTCAGTACTGCTAGAAGAGGACAGAGCAAGGACTACGAGTCAAGATGACTCTCCAAGAATACATTGCTAGATCAGAGGCTATTGAGCAGAAGACCTGGGAGATAGTCATAACCTTTTCTTTGATCTATCTAGACAACTTCTTTCAATTCTGAGTCATTGTACCCTCTCCGCATTATTATTATTTTTTCCATACGACACCATTGTATCTCCTCAAACACACTTTGTAAATCAATTTTGGAATCCAATATACCTATATCATTGCATTATGCTACCTTAGTGTCTGTCTTTCATTTTTCTATGTATGTGATTACCTTTTTGTATGAATGACAAAAAGGAGGAGAAATAAACTATCCAACTTTCTTATCTAACTACATTTGCATATAGAAGAAATGAATTGTCCACTTGTTTCAGTTCAACAATTTTATTTGTGTTGTTTCGTTTGTTTAGCTTTGGTACCGGTTTCATTTCCATGTATGATTGAATTGTTTCTGGTCGTGATTTTATTTCTTCAGTAGTGCTGCCATTTTCAAGTAGTTGTCATCAACAAAAAGGGAGAGATTATTAAGCAATTTATGTTTTCATATTCCCCATATTTTGGTGATAACACACTATGAAAATGTGAGGGCTTTCTTTCTATAAAAGTGAGAGAAATCTCTGTCTCATTAGTTTAGTTATTGACAGTTTATGTCATAAGTGATGTAACCTCTGTAACCTAAACGCTTTCAAAGTTCCCAAATTCTTACACTTAAAGAGCTAATTGAAACTTCAATTAAGCTTCAGAACTAATCATACCATCACTCTCTGTTTTAATCAAATCAATTTTTCTAGGTGTTCTATGAATTAGGTGATTAAGCTCACTTCGACTAATGTTGACTTACTCACTTTGAGTCAAGAACTTAAAGTTCCCTATCGGTTAGCTTTATAAGTCTTCTATTAAGTTCTCTATCGATTAACATTTTACAATCACATTCGATTCTGTTTATAGTATTCACTTTGAATCCAACCAAGTCTGACTTCGATTAACATTTGAACAACCACTTCGATTACCTAGATATCATTAAACTTAGAGTTGCCTTTTGTGTCTTAATCGAAACAAAATTTTAGTCCCATTTCGATTAACATTCTTACATATCCTTTTGATCACTGTTATAATGCTAATCGAAGTTTCGCTCTCGGAGTTCAGTTCGAGTAACGTTATAAGTTTCACTTCGATTAATAGTTACAGCTTCACTTCGATTAATGATGTCTCTTCGATTATTGATCATAAGTCGCACTATAATTATTGAACAAATTAAGACATCGATTAACGAGAGACTTCGCTCAAGTTTCACTATACCGATTAAGACTTCGTTTAACGCTTTAGTTATTACATCGATTAACTATTTCTCCTACGTTTTAAGTTAAATCATTCCTCTAATATGAGTAGGAGCCACCTATACTTTGATTAGCAGTCTATCTGTGAGTCAGACTAACACTCACTTATTACTTCGATTCAGTGGTCAACTTCTCACTTTTATTAGTGTTCGTTTATGACTTACATTAAATATTTGCCATTTCGATTATCTTGTAACTTCAACGAGCGAATTTCTATAATTGAATTCAATTTAAATTAGTTGGTACTCTCAGCTTATATTTTATATGTTTTTTTACTGAGATCGCTACCATATCTTTATCTGATAGATTTGTTACAGTTTCTATGCACCTTGTACTATCACAGACTTCTGCTAGAAACTGACACAATGGCAGGAAAAAAACAATCTTGCCTTTTTCAGTGTTTGCACTTTTTGTAGGTCTGACCTGACAGTACAAAATATGTACCCGAGGCAGCTTCCATGCATAAATTCATGCTACCTTGAGTCCACCAACATAGCAGATCCGCCATGCTCTCTCTCCGACTTCTCTTTTGAGATTTTGAACATTAGATATAGGCAGGAAGAAGACTTCTTCAAGCAAATCAGTCTAACGGATTAATTTTGAAGAAGGAATATAAGTAGAAGTCCTTCACCAGAGAGCAGATAGACATAGAACATAGACACACAAGAGAAAAACACAACCCAGTCTGAGCAAGAGCAAACATTCCTAGCCTGTTGAGAGAAAGAGTTTGAAGATCTCAAGAGCTGTGCCTTTTCATTCTCACAAGAAGCTCCTGGAGATCCCCTTTAGAACATGACCTGTGCAGCATAGTTGTTTAGTTTTTGTCTTGATCTGTGATGTGCTCTTTGTGAACACTTACCTAGTTCTTAGGCACTCTCTGTATTCTAGATTTGCTTTATTTCCTCTTCCTGGTTGTGGAAGAGAGGGCCTGCTGAAAATAGGAGGTTGTTCCTCTTCTTATTGAAGAGACGGCCTATAGTTCCAGGACATTGCAATGTATTACTTGCAAGGGGTTGGTACATTGCTATTAGTAGAAATTTGAAGTGCATTCTTGAAGATTGGACATAAGCCAGGACAAATCGAACCAGTATAAATCTCCTAAGCATTTATTGTGCAATTGTTTCCTTATTTATATCTCTTTCTATCTATTTGTTAGCTTCCGCATTTAATTTCTATTAGAGTAATTTTTAATAACCCAATCACCTCCCTCTGGGTTAATCTAGCCTTGGGTAACAATTGCTAGCACTGTGAACGGAACTAATTATAGCTTCAAAAGGGTTCCATGCTTTTATAAGGATAACACAAATCTTATGTTTCAAAACCAAAGAAGGAGAAGGAATGTATCATACTTAACCTGAAAGTGATTCATTAAAGTCTAACTTGTTGCTAAGATATCGTTGAGTCGCCCTAACTTTTGTGGCGCCTATTTACTAAGAACTATAAAACTTTACGTTTAAGTTAGAAATCAAAGGAAGACCAAGACTGTATCACCTTACTTGAAAGGAAATTCATCTAAATCCGAGTTGCTACTGAGATATCATTCAGCTATCCTGATTTGATGCCTCCAAGTACTTACTAAAAACTGCAAATCTTATTATCTATGTAAATGTTAGAAACCAAAGAAAGACCAGGAATATATCACCTTACTTGAAAGGAAATTCTTCGAAGTCTGAGTTGCTGCATAGATTTTGTCAAACTGCACCCAATTTGATGCCTCCTACTTACAAGCAGCTATAAATCTTATGCTAAAGTTAGAAACCAAAAGAGGAGCATGAATGTATCACCTTACCTGAAAGGAGATTTATCGAAGTTCAAGTTGCTACTAATGTTTGGTTGAGTTGCACTCAATCTGATGACTGCAATTACTTTCTAAAAGTTGTTAATCATATATATATTAAAGTTAGAGGAAACCAAAGGAGTAAAAATGTATCATCTTACTTTAAAGGAGATTCATTGACGTTCGAGTTGCTACTAAGATTTTATCAAGTTGCGCCCAATTTAATGATTGCAACTACTTAACGTGAAAGTAGATTCATCGAAGTCCGAGTCGCCACTTAGATTTCGTCAAGTTGCCCCCAATTTGATGCCTCCTACTTACTAGAAATCAAAGGAGAAGAAAGAATGTATTAGCTTACTTGAAAACAGATTCATTGAAATTTGACTTCCTGCAGAGATATTGTCGATCTGCTCGCAATTTGATACCTCCAACTACTTCATAAAAACAGCAAATCTTATCTACGCTAAACTTGGAATGTAAGGGAGAAGGACTTCAATGAATCTCCTTTCAGGTAAAGTGAAAGGTTCTAACTTTAGTAATGCTAAAGATAGAAACCAAAGGAATCAGAATGTGTGACCTTACCTGAAAGAAGATCCATCAAAGACAGAGTAGATGCTGAGATATTGTCAAGCTACCTCTGATTTGATGCCTTCAACTACTTACTAAACTTAGAAACCTAAAAAGGAGATTCTTCAAAGTCAGAGTTGCTGTTGAGGTAATGTTGAGCTACCCCCAAATTGATGCCTCCTACTTACTACTAGGACTACAAATTTTATGTTAAAACGAGCAGAAATGTAGCTACCCTGCGCAAAACTACAAATCTTAACTCGCATGCATATGCCATTTAACGTCATTATAGTCCTAGCATGTAAAGACATGAGAATTATAATTTTAATATGGCAAACTTATGTATATCCTACACAAAAACACAATCAACCTTGTATGCATTATACATGCGAGGCCCACGATATTAGTTCCCTATATAGTTAAACTATCAGTATACTTTTTCGTTTAAATTTGAATCAAACACTCTTACCATTCTAGTTTATTAAAAAATTAACATCTAAATTAATAAGATAATTCCTTGTCCTTGTTACTAACCACAAACTCAAACTAAAGGAGCAAAAATGTATCACCTTACCTGAAAAAAGGAGATTCACCGAAGTCCGAGTTACTGTTGAGATTTTGCCGAGTTGCCCCTAATTTAATGGCCCCAACTATGTTAAAGTTAGAAACCAAAGGAGCTAGAATGTATCACTTTACCTAAAAGGAGACTCATCAAAGTCTAAGTTGTTGTTGAGACATTATCGAACTGCCCCAAATTTGATGCCTCCAACTACTTACTAAAACTTGAAAATATTTTCCATGTCAAAGTTAGAAACCTAATGAGGAGTAAGAATATATTACCTTACCTAAAAGGAGATTCACCAAAGTCTGAGCTGTTGCGGAGATGTTGTCGAGCTGCTCTGGATTTGATGCCTTCAACTACTTACTAAAATCTGCAAATCTTTTTTTATGTTAAAGTTAGAAACTTAAGGAGTAAGAATGTATCACCGTACCCAAAAGGAGATTCTTCAATGTATGAGTTACTGTTGAAATATAGTCAAGTTGCCCCTAAATTGATGCCTCCTACTCACTACTAGAAACTACAAATCTTATGTTAAAGGAGGAGAAGAAATGTGAAAGGATATTCATCGAAAAATGATTTGCTACTAAGATATTGTCGAGCTGCCCCTAATTTGTTAGCTCCAACTAGGGGTGGACACGAGCCAAGCTACAACTCGCTCAAGCTAAACTTGACTAAGATAAATCGAGTTCGAGCTTGAGCCCGAGCCTACCCAAACTCATTTTGTGGGCTCAAGCTTGTCTTACTGAGAAAGGAACTCAACTCGAATTCAGCTCGAGCTCAGCTTGTTAGAGCACTATTAAATTAACTCAGCCAATAAACTAAATTTACCCAACTAGAAATAGTCGAATCGCTACGCTTAGGAAGGTGCAATAAAGGGAGACTTGAGATTTAAACAGAAAGTTGAGTGAAGTTTTTGTAAAGTAACTGATGTCAGACTATAAAGCCCAAATATGAATTGCACCTTGTGGGGGGGGGGGGGGGGGGGCACAGAAAGGTCGCTTGTGTACTCCCGTTAGGATGGACCCACTCCAAGTTGGTTTGGAGCCTTAGAGGTCCCTTGCTATGAACTTAATCTTCTCTCGCAGGCTAGAGAAGCACACAGTGTAGCAACCCCCCACTTCTTCGGGTGGGCTCAGTTACCACCACCACCTTCATCTACCATCCAATGTTTCACTAGGCTACAACATACAAGGCCTCTATAGGCTGGTGCCAAGCAAACGGCCTACTATAGCAAGGGGCAATGTTGTAACGACCCGCCACCCTATAATCGGGGATCCGATTACTAAATGGGTACCGAATCATTAATTTGGAACCAAACCAGGATCTAGTAAGTCTGGGAAATAAATAATGAACTAAGCTAAACATTCACATCGCATTGAATTGAAATGAAAGTGCAGGAATTAAAATTATTACAATGCGACTCGATACAGCAAATAATTACATACTCCAACTGAAAGAAATAATTAAACATACAGGCCAGAAATAAATAACAACTACATCGGGGCATACCCCGGAACAACCGCTGAAGGTGCTCAACACACGGCCGCACACGCCGCTCTAGGTCTGCTGGGAGTCCTCACCTGAAAACCGTAGGGGTGAGTCTCAAAGACAAGACTCAGTAGGGATCCTTCGATCCCCATAGCCCACGCACACACCCACAAGTGCAAGGTATAGCTAACGGTAAAGTGATTAGCACAAGAGATACAATTCCTAATTCTTAACGTGAAATCACATGCAGTCGAATATAATAAACATGCATATTCTGAACCAGCCGACTAGGGAACCCACAACTGTCGTCTCGAAAGAACTCGCTAACCACACAACAACGGTGGGAAAAACCTCGACCCGCTGAGACCAAGCAGTAACCCCTCGGATAGCACACTAGCTACTCCGGCCCAACTGGCTCAGGTGGTTACTCCTTCCCTCAGCATGAGTGACTCTCCGAATGTACCACTCCGACACCGGTACTAGCTGACCCCGGGGTTCACCAGGTGACCCTCTCTCACTAGGCGTCACCCCGCCCACGCCCCCACCGGCGCTGTGCTCACGCCCCCACCAGCACAGGGTGATAAAGAGCTACAATGTCACTCCAGGTCCACAGTAACATAAAACCCAGCACAGTACGATCCGATCACGCATAACACACACAATAGTATCACCCGGTCATGCAGAATCCATTTCTATCGCGTATACCAAACATGCATTAACCATCTATCTAGCAGTATGAACACATTTTACTGGCATGAATTAGTGAGGTTCTGTCTTGAATCGCGTCGCCCAAGGCCGACGCCATTTAAGCTCCATGTACTGGTTTATGTAAAACACTGTCTTCAAAATCAGGCCTTAAAAGGAGTCGACACCAGTGGTCGCCTTTTAAAAGGCGTCGACATCCTTAGACGCCATTTAGCACAGAAAACCAAGAATTCCAAAGGCCTTACTCAGGGGATTTCTGCCTTAAAAGGCGTCATGGCTACCCGACGCTATTCGAAACGCGTCGCCCACCCATGACGTCTTTTAGTCCCAGAATCCCAGAACTGGCAGACTCTCAGTCAGGCGATTCCTGTCTAAAAGGCATCGTGATGGCCCGACGCCCTTCAAAAAGGCGTCGTCCATGCACGACGTCTTTCATCCTCAGGAACCAGAGTCTGCTTGAGCCCGATGGCTCCCTTTTTAACCCCAACAACCCCAAAATTACCTAAAAATAGAGGAGGAAGAGGGGCAATTCAATCGACATGAATTCACATCGTGAAAATCCCCCATATCAACAAGAAGAACTCCTAAACATGCTTGTTCTACCCCCCAAAACCAAGGATCCATAATATGCTTAAACGGGGGAAAAACAGGGTTTAAACACAATACTATGGGAACCGTCACCCTACCGGATACTTGAATGCCTCCGAGCTTCAAGCCGCCCACCCGTCTCGCCCCACGCCGCCGCCGGTACCGCCGTGGTCGTGCTTACTCCACCGTGACGTCGGCCGCCGTCCGGAGAATAGAACGCCGCAGTGGAAGTGGAGGTGGTAGTGGTAGGAGCTAGGTAGAGGATGGAGTGGAGGGGGAGATGGAATGGTGGGAGGAAAAGAGGGAGGAGGAGGAATCGCCGCCGAGTTCGTCGGAAGGGAAGGAGAGAAAGAGAGAAGGAGAAAAATGAGGGAAAGAAGGAGGGCTCGCGGGGGTTAACCAGAGACTGGCTAAAACGCGTCGACATCCACGGACGCCTATCAGATGATGTGACGGCTGCTCTGATAAGACTCTGAAACGCGTCGTTCAAGGCAGATGCCGTTCAGACGACATGTCAGGGCCGTACTCTGACAATCCCAGAGTCGCAGTCTGAAAGGCGTCGACACACGTGGACGCCGTTCAGACGACACGACAGGGCCGTACTCTCGCGGCCCGAAGCCAGCCCACGTGGCAGAACCTAAAACGCGTCTGCAATGGTGGACGCCGTTTAAACCGCGTCGAGCCCGCGATCGACGCGAAACATCACAGAGCCCCAGACCCTACTAGGGCCAGAACTACAGGGTCCGACCCCGAAAACCGGATCCGAAAGTCACGATCCTTACAAATGTTGTGTGTACCCAAATGCCATGATCTCCTAGAGAGAGCAGGGAACCAAAGTTTTACCGTCGACGTGATTGGCCAGGAGATGGTCATAGACGACGGAGTAGTAATAGGTCCTGGACATGGTGCAAACAACCTTGGCCTCGTACCAGGCCCCGTGGAAGCCCTCGTCGCCCCAGCTCACATCTACTTCGTTGCCACTGAAAAACCTTGTTACCCTCCCCCCCTTCCCCACCACTTTTGTTGGGATCGCTGTGTCGGGATCCGATCCTAAAACGCAGCGGAATAAAATTTTCGGGACCGGATCTGTCCCGTTTCGGTCGTTAAAACTAAAACCGATGTAGATCGATTTACCTTGCGCGGATTCGAATCCGCGTCCGTTTTCCGGTTCCGTCGGAGTGATGCCGCAAGTCGCGCAGATGCCCGAGCTCTAGTGGTATCCACGCGGTTCTCCTCGCGATGGATCGTCCTCACTTCCTCGCTCGCTGCGGCGCTCGAAGATCCCGTCTGACTGCGCGTAATCCGCCGCGACATGCGGATTCAGAATCCCTGTCGAACGGGAGGTGGAGCAGTTGGGAACTGCACACCCAGAGGAGAGAGAAAGTGGGGAAGAACGAATGAGGGCTAGGTCAGGGTTGCTGGCCCCGGACGTAGAATCCGTTCTTTTATAAGAAGTCAGTTTGCGGTTTTTCATAAAAACCTAGACTTATCCGAAATCCTATCGGATTATCCATCGACTTGAAAACCATTTGCGTGTGACCCTCTAGGCCCAAATACCAGTCCAGTTAATAGCCCATTAAGTCCAGTAACCCTCTATTGACTCACTAAATTAATTAATATCCTTATATTCAATTAATCAGCCGAATTTAATGTCCCACAATAAATTCGGACGGACTGCCGATCACGTTGGATCCCAAGCAACATCGCGTGATCCTGGATGGCACTGGGGTTATCGCAACCCTCTATTGGAACCTTTCTGTCATTGGTTAGCGCGCGGATATAATCCTTCATCCGTACAATGTTCCCGAATCGACCTAGGGCATGGTTTACTGTTAAACCCTATTTGGTCGATTCACTTGAATCAGATGCCGCTAATCTGAATCCGATAACTGCTTATCGATTACAGAGTCCGCCCAGGCCAGAGACTTTAAGCGCATCATTCCCGGAACATTCTCTCTCAAACAACCGAGAGTGGATGATCCCGTATTGAACACACAATTACCTTCGAGGGCATTTCCCTGAACCCGATCGCTTGACTTATTGATAACCCATGGTTAGGGATTCGTTCGTCAAGGTCAAAGCTCAGAAACCTACCAACAAGATATCTTTGGAGTCTCAAATCCAAGGATCATCCACGCAACCGTGACAATTGAATCGAGCTGGTTAACAGTGAGGTGATTACCATCCAGCGATTCATAGTCGGATCAGTTCAGTGAACTCATTCACCAATGAGCACCTATAGGTTTAGCATAGTGTCTCCACACAAGTGACTTATGGGATCTGTCACCCTCATCATATGAGCTGAAGTAACCTATACTAGTCTATCCGGATGTTTGATGTCCTATCTCAAACATCCTATGACTAGGAACAATTAAGAATATGTGTTTATAAGTCTTCGGTCCCGTAATTATGATCTCATCATAATCCGAAGACTATTGCACATGTTCATGGACTTCATCGTGATACGATAAACACAGATCGAATTAATTACACACAATGAATTATTGCCATTTATTAATAATCTGAATATGTACACAGTATCGGATTGGCTTTGAGACCATCTAATACTAACAATCTCCCACTTGGACTAAAAGCCAATCACTTTTATACAGAATACCCATATTCTCTAAGTGACGCTCAAAAACATTTTGAGACAAAGGCTTTGTAAATGGATCTGCTATGTTGTCGGCTGAGGGAACTCTTTCCACCATGACATCTCCTCGAGCTATAATCTCTCTGATCAGATGAAAGCGCCGCAGAATGTGCTTGGACTTCTGATGAGACCTCGGCTCTTTCGCTTGAGCAATCGCCCCATTGTTGTCACACAACAGTGGGACGGGACCAGATATGCTTTCCACCACACCAAGATCGCCGATGAATTTCTTCATCCATACAGCTTCCTTGGCGGCTTCAACAGCAGCAATATACTCGGCTTCCGTTGTCGAATCAGCAGTGGTTTCCTGCTTGGAACTTTTCCAGCTCACTGCTCCCCCGTTAAGTGTGAAAATAAAACCTAATGTTGACTTGCTATCGTCAGGATCAGACTGAAAACTCGAGTCAGTATATCCTTGCAGCTTTAAGTCTTGTAACGACCCGCCATCCTATGACCGGAGATCCGGTCACTAAATGGATGTCGGCCCATTAACTGCGGGTTCACACCCGGATCTCACACAACACGTCTGGAGGAGTAAGTGCTAAACAAGGCTAAATATATAATCACACGGACTACAAGGATAAGCAAGTGCGCAGGAAGGAAAATAACAATGTCCGTATACAGTCCAACAATAATTACATGTCCAACAATTAAATAAGTACAGGCAGAAGGAAGAACAACAACATCGGGGCATACCCCGGAACTAAGACATCTGCTGGTCCGCACACCCAGAAGGCACCACACGCCTCCACGCGCCGTGAGGTCCACACCTGAAACCGCAGGGAGTGAGCCACACCAGAAATGGGCTCAGTAGGGATCATCCGATCCCCTGCCTCCCACTCACACACCCACAAGTGTAACAACAGGAATATATGGCAATTAAAGTAAAGCAGTAAACACAGCACCCAACTCTGATATGGAACGCACGGTAGCAGTGTAACAAGAACCATTCTAAGTAGCCTGAAGAACCCAACACAGAGTCACGACTCACAGTCAAAGTCCACGAAGCGACTAAACCACACTGTCGACCGAAGTCGAACGTCGCCTCCCAACACTACCACCACTGCTCACGCCTGTCCACCCCTACAGTGTTCCGGGGCACTGTAGGGTGAGGCAGTGAGCCAAACTAGGACTAGCTGGACTCAGTGTACCGCCACTGCCAGCTACGTGTGCACACAAGCAGTTTAGACTACTGTCCTACCACCGGATTGCCTCCACGCTAGGCCTCAGCGCTTCAGGAGGGCCCTGGGGACCGGCGAACCCCCGTCAAGCCGAAGCTACAGGAACTACCCACAAACCCAACTCTCCCGGGCTGCGTCAGGCCAAGGGCTATAGGTACCACTCGTAACCTTGATCAAAGGTCACATCAGGCCCACTGGCTAAAGGGTAAACCAACTCCCACCAGTAACACCACCAGCTCCACAGCAGGAAACACGCCAGAAGCTGTCACGACAACCAAGGGAAACCCCGACCCGCTGAGACCAAACAGCAACCCCTCGGATAGCACACCAGCTGCTCCGGCCCGACGGGCTCAAGGTGGTTCTGCTTGTCTCAGCCAAGGGTAAAACACAACATGCACCACTCCACAGACACCATGACCCTGTCCCCATTGGTCCATGGTGACAACGTAAACCACAGTTAACACGATCCACATTCGCATAACACAAACACACATATAATCATTTAACATGCTGTAATTCCATTCACACATAAGTCCTCAATCCCAGTGTACAACATAAAACATGCCTCAGAACCTTCAACAGTGAAACACATGTTAAAACCATCAATATAACACTTCTGTCTTGAATCGCGTCGACCGAGGTCGACGCCATTCAAGTTCCTCAGACAGGTTCAGTTAAACGTTAGATTATTCCTTGAAACGCGACTTCACAGGGAGACGCCCTTTAAAACGCGTCCGCAACCATCGACGCCATTCACATTAAAAACCCAGAATTTCAACACTCAAGCGAGGCGATTTCCTGCCTAAATGGCGTCATGGTGGCCCGACGTCTTTTCTAAAAGGCGTCGTCCACCCATGACGTCATTTAGCGCCAGGAACTCTATTTTAATGAGGCCTCGAACAGGGGGATTCCTGCCCCTAAAAGGCGTCGTACGGCCTAGACGCCCTTTGAAAGGCGTCGACCAGGGACGACGCCATTTAGCGTCAGAAACCAGGTTCCCTGGTTCGAACCGAGGGTTTCTCCCTTGAACCCCAAGCACCCCGAAAACCCCAAAATCAAAGGGGGAAGGAGAGAAGCTCAACCACACAATCATGCTTACGAAAACACGATCTCAAACACCGTCATTCCCACATGGAATCCCCCCCCTAAGCATGCTCAATCTATCCCCCAAACACCACGTCACGCCGAGAATCACACGAACATCACATGCAACGTTCGTCCCCCTACCGGTTCTTGAACTACTCCAAGCTCCTCGCCGCCGACCCGTCTCGCCCCACGCCGCCGCCGGTATCCTCGAGGACGCCGCCACTCCGCCGGGACGTCGGCCGCCGTCCGGAGAAGGGATCGCCGCGAAGGAGGTGGTGGAGGTAGAGGTGAGAGGTAGGGAAGCTATGGAGTGATGGAAGAGGAAGAAGAGGGAGGGAAGGGAGGAAGGAGGGCGGAGGGAGCGGAGAGGGCGAAGAGAGAGAGTGGAGAGGCGAAAGTGAGGGAAAGAAGGGGAGGCTTGCTGGGTCAATCTGGAACGAGGTAAAACGCGTCGATCGAGGCAGACGCCATTCAGTCTGACAGGACGGCCGTACCGACACCGGTCTGAAACGCGTCGCCCACTGCGGACGCCGTTCAGACGACAAGACAGGCCGTACTGACAACGCTCTGGCGTCGCACCCTGACACCGCAGATGTCGCAGTCTGAAACGCGTCGACCAAGGTGGACGCCGTTCAGACAAATCTGGCAGGGGCCGTACTCTCGCGGCCCGAAGACCCGCCCACGTGGCGCACACGCGGCACAACAACCAGCAGGCCTAAATGGCGTCCACACACCCTGACGCCTTTTGAAAGGCGTCGAGCATTGTTGACGCCATTCAACCAGAAATCTCAAGACCACTCTAGGGTCCAAACCAGGGGATCCGGCCCGAACCCGGCCCGAATACAGAACCCGAAATCTCAGTCATTACAATCTCTCCCCCTTAAAAGAATTTCGTCCTCGAAATTTGCAACCGCTCAATACTCAACTCGGCTAACCCACACATGCCGACAAACACCAATAACAACAATCATTCTCCCCAATCACCCACACAGGGTTCCAACACAATTAGCCAATCGCATCACATCAAGCTAACCAAGATTCTCAATCCCCCCCTTCGAGTTCGTTCGAGATCGAGTTTCAAGAGGTACCGTATGAGGAAGAGGATGGTTCGGTTCAGCAGATGGAGACAGAGGACGGCTGGCAGCAGGAGGCGAGGCGGGACACTGCGGATCGTTGTCCCCGTTGTGGCAGATTTCATGGCAACAGGATATGTCCCTTGATCACTGGTAGTTGTTTTGCCTGTGGTAGGAAGGGACATCTCGCGAGGAACTGTCCCCAGAAGAACAAGGCAGGTCAGGGACCGAGCGGTGAGTAGGTGTTCGAGGCGTGATTGGAGTCGCGTCTCTTTGTGGAAATTCGAGAGGTTGTGCTAGATGAGCACTTTTATCTTGTCTTGTTTGGAGTTGGTTGTGGTCTCGTGTGGCACTTGTATGTATTCGGGATGGTGGAGAATCTGTAATTTGTGCCATGTTAATGTATGGTTGTTTTGATCTACCAGCTTTTGTCAGAATTGAGAATCTTGGTTAGCTTGATGTGATGCGATTGACTAATTGTGTTGGAACCCTGTGTGGGTGATTGGGGAGAATGATTGTTGTTATTGGTGTTTGTCGGCATGTGTGGGTTAGCCGAGTTGAGCATTGAGCGGTTGCAAATTTCGAGGACGAAATTCTTTTAAGGGGGGGAGATTGTAATGATTGAGATTTCGGGTTCTGTATTCGGGCCGGGTTCGGGCCGGATCCCCTGGTTTGGACCCTGGAGGGGTCTTGAGATTTCTGGTTGAATGGCGTCAACAATGCTCGACGCCTTTCAAAAGGCGTCAGGGTGTGTGGACGCCATTTAGGCCTGCTGGTTGTTGTGCCGCGTGTGCGCCACGTGGGCGGGTCTTCGGGCCGCGAGAGTACGGCCCCTGCCAGATTTGTCTGAACGGCGTCCACCTTGGTCGACGCGTTTCAAACTGCGACACCTGCGGTGTCAGGGTGCGACGCCAGAGCGTTGTCAGTACGGCCTGTCTTGTCGTCTGAACGGCGTCCGCAGTGGGCGACGCGTTTCAGACCGGTGTCGGTACGGCCGTCCTGTCAGACTGAATGGCGTCTGCCTCGATCGACGCGTTTTACCTCGTTCCAGATTGACCCCGCAAGCCTCCCCTTCTTTCCCTCACTTTCGCCTCTCCACTCTCTCTCTTCGCCCTCTCCGCTCCCTCCGCCCTCCTTCCTCCCTTCCCTCCCTCTTCTTCCTCTTCCATCACTCCATAGCTTCCCTACCTCTCACCTCTACCTCCACCACCTCCTTCGCGGCGTTCCCTTCTCCGGACGGCGGCCGACGTCCCGGCGGAGTGGCGGCGTCCTCGAGGATACCGGCGGCGGCGTGGGGCGAGACGGGTCGGCGGCGAGGAGCTTGGAGGAGTTCAAGAACCGGTAGGGGGACGAACCTTGCATGTGATGTTCGTGTGATTCTCGGCGTGACGTGGTGTTTGGGGGATAGATTGAGCATGCTTAGGGGGGGGATTCCATGTGGGAATGACGGTGTTTGTGATCGTGTTTTCGTAAGCATGATTGTGTGGTTGAGCTTCTCTCCTTCCCCCTTTGATTTTGGGGTTTTCGGGGTGCTTGGGGTTCAAGGGAGAAACCCTCGGTTCGAACCAGGGAACCTGGTTTCGGGCGCTAAATGGCGTCGTCCCTGGTCGACGCCTTTCACACGAGACCACAACCAACTCCAAACAAGACAAGATAAAAGTGCTCATCTAGCACAACCTCTCGAATTTCCACAAAGAGACGCGACTCCAATCACGCCTCGAACACCTACTCACCGCTCGGTCCCTGACCTGCCTTGTTCTTCTGGGGACAGTTCCTCGCGAGATGTCCCTTCCTACCACAGGCAAAACAACTACCAGTGATCAAGGGACATATCCTGTTGCCATGAAATCTGCCACAACGGGGACAACGATCCGCAGTGTCCCGCCTCGCCTCCTGCTGCCAGCCGTCCTCTGTCTCCATCTGCTGAACCGAACCATCCTCTTCCTCATACGGTGCCTCTTGAAACTCGATCTCGAACGAACTCGAACCGCCTGTCGAAAAGGCCGCTGATCTATCCCTGCTAGGCTGCTTCTCTCGTGCTGAATGCTCCGATTCCCTCGCCGTGTGTTGGAACTGCATCTCCACTGCCGCCGCGCGCTGAACTGCTGATGCCAAATCCCTACAACAATGGGCCGCCACAAACTCTCTCAGATCGTACCGAAGTCCATCCACAAATTTCTCCGTCCTCAGATCCTCACGCTCAGATATGTGTGGAGCAAACCTTCCCAGGGCCACAAATTTCATCTGATAGTCTAGAACTGACATATCACCCTGCACCAATTCCATAAATTCCCTTTCCTTGGCCCTGCGAACATGCCTCGGAAGGTACTGCCCACTAAACTCTCTCACAAAGCCTTCCCAAGGAATCTCCCTCAAAGACCTATCTGGAAACATCAACCCCTTGATGGTAACCCACCAATCATAAGCATCGCCTTTCAGCAAGTAGGTTGCCAACAAGGTCTTGTCACTCTCAGCACATTCTAGAACATCAAACACCTTCTCCACTTCCTTAATCCACTGAGCTGCCGTATCTGGAACAGGTTGACCCGTGAAAGAAGGGGGCTTCAGCTTCAAGAACCGCTCCACCACCGTAGAATGGCCACCTCGGGAACTGGACCCCTCAGTTCCATCCCTCTGCTGATATCTAGCCATAGCCCCAATCATGGCTTCCATGAAACGTTCCACATCATGTCCTTCTGCCCTCGAATCACCACCATATGCTCTCGCACCCCGAGCCACCGGAGCCCTCCGCTTCGGCGCCATCGCTGCTCCACAACACGTAAATCGAACCAAAACACGTCAAAACCTATCATTCTACACCAGCAGCCATCGCCTGTACCGACTTGTTCTTATTGTTGGACTATAATATCTAACCCAGTTTATCACATACTCGACCAAACTGAGCTCTGATACCAACAGTAACGACCCGCCATCCTATGACCGGAGCTCCGGTCACTAAATGGATGTCGGCCCATTAACTGCGGGTTCACACCCGGATCTCACACAACACGTCTGGAGGAGTAAGTGCTAAACAAGGCTAAATATACAATCACACGGACTACAAGGATAAGCAAGTGCGCATGAAGGAAAATAACAATGTCCGTATACAGTCCAACAATAATTACATGTCCAACAATTAAATAAGTACAGGCAGAAAGAAGAACAACAACATCGGGGCATACCCCGGAACTAAGACAGCTGCTGGTCCGCACACCCAGAAGGCACCACACGCCTCCACGCGCCGCGAGGTCCACACCTGAAACCGCAGGGAGTGAGCCACACCAGAAATGGGCTCAGTAGGGATCATCCGATCCCCTGCCTCCCACTCACACACCCACAAGTGTAACAACAGGAATATATGGCAATTAAAGTAAAGCAGTAAACACAACACCCAACTCTGATATGAAACGCACGGTAGCAGTGTAACAAGAACCATTCTAAGTAGCCTGAAGAACCCAACACAGAGTCACGACTCACAGTCAAAGTCCACGAAGCGACTAAACCACACTGTCGATCGAAGTCGAACGTCGCCTCCCAACACTACCACCACTGCTCACGCCTGTCCACCCCTACAGTGTTCCGGGGCACTGTAGGGTGAGGCAGTGAGCCAAACTAGGACTAGCTGGACTCAGTGTACCGCCACTGCCAGCTACGTGTGCACACAAGCAGTCTAGACTACTGTCCTACCACCGGATTGCCTCCACGCTAGGCCTCAGCGCTTCAGGAGGGCCCTGGGGACCGGCGAACCCCCGTCAAGCCGAAGCTACAGGAGCTACCCACAAACCCAACTCTCCCGGGCTGCGTCAGGCCAAGGGCTATAGGTACCACTCGTAACCTTGATCAAAGGTCACATCAAGCCCACTGGCTAAAGGGTAAACCAACTCCCACCAGTAACACCACCAGCTCCACAGCAGGAAACACGCCAGAAGCTGTCACGACAACTAAGGGAAACCCCGACCCGCTGAGACCAAACAGCAACCCCTCGGATAGCACACCAGCTGCTCCGGCCCGACGGGCTCAAGGTGGTTCTGCTTGTCTCAGCCAAGGGTAAAACACAACATGCACCACTCCACAGACACCATGACCCTGTCCCCATTGGTCCATGGTGACAACGTAAACCACAGTTAACACGATCCACATTCGCATAACACAAACACACATATAATCATTTAACATGCTGTAATTCCATTCACACATAAGTCATCAATCCCAGTGTACAACATAAAACATGCCTCAGAACCTTCAACAGTGAAACACATGTTAAAACCAGCAATATAACACTTCTGTCTTGAATGGCGTCGACCGAGGTCGACGCCATTCAAGTCCCTCAGACAGGTTCAGTTAAACGTTAGATTATTCCTTGAAACGCGTCTTCATAGGGAGACGCCCTTTGAAACGCGTCCGCAACCATCGACGCCATTCACATTAAAAACCCAGAATTTCAACACTCAAGCGAGGCGATTTCCTGCCTAAATGGCGTCATGGTGGCCCGACGTCCTTTCTAAAAGGCGTCGTCCACCCATGACGTCATTTAGCGCCAGGAACTCTATTTTAATGAGGCCTCGAACAGGGGGATTCCTGCCCCTAAAAGGCGTCGTACGGCCTAGACGCCCTTTGAAAGGCGTCGACCAGGGACGACGCCATTTAGCGCCAGAAACCAGGTTCCCTGGTTCGAACCGAGGGTTTCTCCCTTGAACCCCAAGCACCCCGAAAACCCCAAAATCAAAGGGGGAAGGAGAGAAGCTCAACCACACAATCATGCTTACGAAAACACGATCACAAACACCGTCATTCCCACATGGAATCCCCCCCCTAAGCATGCTCAATCTATCCCCCAAACACCACGTCACGCCGAGAATCACACGAACATCACATGCAAGGTTCGTCCCCCTACCGGTTCTTGAACTCCTCCAAGCTCCTCGCCGCCGACCCGTCTCGCCCCACGCCGCCGCCGGTATCCTCGAGGACGCCGCCACTCCGCCGGGACGTCGGCCGCCGTCCGGAGAAGGGAACGCCGCGAAGGAGGTGGTGGAGGTAGAGGTGAGAGGTAGGGAAGCTATGGAGTGATGGAAGAGGAAGAAGAGGGAGGGAAGGGAGGAAGGAGGGCGGAGGGAGCGGAGAGGGCGAAAAGAGAGAGTGGAGAGGCGAAAGTGAGGGAAAGAAGGGGAGGCTTACGGGGTCAATCTGGAACGAGGTAAAACGCGTCGATCGAGGCAGACGCCATTCAGTCTGACAGGACGGCCGTACCGACACCGGTCTGAAACGCGTCGCCCACTGCGGACGCCGTTCAGACGACAAGACAGGCCGTACTGATAACGCTCTGGCGTCGCACCCTGACACCGCAGGTGTCGCAGTATGAAACGCGTCGACCAAGGTGGACGCCGTTCAGACAAATCTGGCAGGGGCCGTACTCTCGCGGCCCGAAGACCCGCCCACGTGGCGCACACGCGGCACAACAACCAGCAGGCCTAAATGGCGTCCACACACCCTGACGCCTTTTGAAAGGCGTCGAGCATTGTTGACGCCATTCAACCAGAAATCTCAAGACCCCTCCAGGGTCCAAACCAGGGGATCCGGCCCGAACCCTGCCCGAATACAGAACCCGAAATCTCAGTCATTACAAGTCTCCTCCTCCATAGACTAGAAATAGATCCTTAGTCCTTCTCAAGTACTTAAGGATGCATTTCACAGCCTTCCAGTGTTCATCACCTGGATCTGCCTGATGTCTGCTCGTAACACTTAGAGCATATGCTACATCAGGTCTGGTACATAGGATGGCATACATGATGGACCCTATGGCAGAAGCATAGGGGACTTTATCCATCACTGCCCTCTCTTCAGGTGTCTTGAGAGACTGACCTTTAGAGAGTGAAATTCCATGTCTCATCGGTATGAGACATCTCTTGGAATTTTCCATGCCAAACCTTTTGACAATGGTTTCTATGTATATGGATTGGGTTAAAGCTAGCATCTTCTTTGATCTATCTCTATAGATCCGTATTCCCAATACGTAAGATGCTTCTCCCAAATCCTTCATGGAGAAGTTCTTTGATAGACATATCTTTACTGATGACATCATTCCTACATCATTCCCAATGAGTAGGATGTCGTCAATGTAAAGAACCAGAAATGTGATTGTGCTCCCACTGTTCTTCTTGTATACACAGGGCTCATCTTCATTCTTAATGAAGCCATAAGATTTCATTGCCTCATCAAATCTTATGTTCCAGCTTCGGGATGCTTGCTTCAGTCCATAAATGGACCTCTGCAACTTGCATACCATGTCTGGAGATTCTTTGGATTTGAATCCTTCTGGTTGTATCATATACACCTCCTCCTTAAGGTTTCCATTAAGGAAGGCAGTCTTCACATCCATCTGCCAGATTTCATAATCATGGTAGGCAGCAATGGCGAGAAGAATTCTGATGGACTTAATCATAGCAACGGGCGAAAAGGTTTCGTCATAGTCAACATCTTGTCTTTGACGATAGCCTTTTGCCACTAATCTTGCCTTATAAGTCTCAATACGTCCATCTGCACCGATCTTTCTTTTAAAGATCCATTTGTAGCCGATAGGTACTATACCATCGGGTAAATCCACCAAGTTCCAAACTTGGTTGATGTACATGGACTGTATTTCAGAATTCATGGCTTCCTGCCATTTCCCAGCCTTTGGACTTTCAATGGCCTCCTGGTAAGTCTTGGGATCATCATCCTCATTATAGAATATCCTTGAACCATCCAAATTAATATGTCCCACATATCTTTTTGGTGGTTTAGGTACTCTTTCAGACCTACGAGGTTCCTGTGTATCATTTTGAACAGGTTCAGAAACTGACGGTTCATCTGATGAACCATTGCCAGTTTGTGGGTCTGGAACTTCTTCCAGAATTACTTTACTCCCACTGTCCTTCTGGAGAATATAATCTTCTTCCAGAAAGACAGCTCTCTTGGCCACAAACACCTTTTGTTCGCCAGGATGATAAAAGTAATATCCATAAGTTTCCTTTGGATATCCCACAAATCTGCATTTGTCAGTTCTGGATTCCAGCTTATCTGCGTCATGTCTTTTAACATGAGTAGGACATCCCCAGACTTTAACATGTTTAAGGTCTGGTTTCCTTCCATTCCATATCTCATATGGAGTGGTCTCAACAGATTTGCTGGGTACCTTGTTCAGGATATACATAGCCGAGCTAAGTGCATATCCCCACAAGGACACTGGTAATTTGGACATGCTCATCATGGATCGCACCATTTCCATTAATGTGCGATTTCTCCTTTCTGATACACCATTCATCTGAGGTGTATAAGGAGGTGTAAGCTGAGAAAGGATACCATTATCCTTTAAGTATTTAATGAACTCAGTACTCAAGTATTCACCACCCCGATCAGATCGGATGGTTTTTATACTCTTTCCTGTTTGTTTTTCTACTTCATTCTTAAATTCTCTGAATTTCTCAAAGGCTTCAGATTTATACTTCAATAAGTGTACATATCCAAACCTTGAGTAATCATCAATGAATGTAATGAAGTATGAGAAACCACCAATGGCTTGGGTTGACATAGGACCACATACATCTGAATGTATGAGTTCTAATATGCCTTTGGCTCGTTCTCCAGTTCCACTAAATAGAGACTTAGCCATGTTACCCATTAAACATGACTCACAGGTTGCATATGATTCATAATCAAATGGATCCAAATATCCATCTTTATGCAACCTTTGGAGTCTGTTTTCATCAATGTGTCCAAGCCTACAATGCCACAAGTAGGCTTTGTTCATTTCATACTTACTTCTTTTAATCGAAGAACCGATATGTAAATTATCATGAGACACATTCAATAGATACAATCCATTGGACAAAATAGCAGAAGCTATTAATTTATTTCTGAAATAAATTGAACAACTATTGTTCCCAAAATTTAAATAGTATCCAATTCTATCTAAACATGAAATAGAAATGATGTTCCTTATTATGCTAGGTACATAATAACAATCATCTAATAAAAATGTGTCTCCGGATGGTAGCTTGAGCTTCACTGTCCCCACAGCGATCGCCACAACTCTTGCACCGTTACCTAGCCTCACTTCCACCTCGCCGGTCCTCAGCTTACGTCTTCTTATCAGTGCCTGCACAGAATTGCAGATATGAGATACACATCCAGTATCTAATACCCATGATGTACAATCTCTTATTGACAAGTTTACATCTATCATATAGATACCTGAAGCGTCCTGCTGCTTCACAGTTCCTTGAGCCTTGTCCTTGAGGTATTCCTTGCAATTCCTCTTCCAATGCCCTTTCTGGTGACAGTAGAAGCAATCACTTTTCTTAGCACTTTTACCCTTGTCTTTCTTGATAACCTTTGCCTTTCTCTGAACCTTGTTCTTATTCTTTCGAAAAGCTTGGACTGCAAGTCTTTTTCTGTTGGTCTTACCAACCATTAGGACTTGGGGTTTATCCTTCACAAGGTTCCCCTCAGCAGTCTTTAACATGTTCAGCAGTTCAGCTAATGTAAGGACTGAGGTTTCGGGTTCAGTATTCGGGTCGGGTTCGGGCCGGATACCCTGGTTTGGACCCTGTGGGGTCTTGAGATTCTTGGCTGAATGGCGTCAGCACTGCTCGACGCCTTTCAAAAGGCGTCAGGTTGTGTGGACGCCATTTAGGTCTGCTGGTTGTTGTGCCACGTGTGCGCCACGTGGGCGGGTTTCGGGCCGCGAGAGTACGGCCCCTGTCACATCGTCTGAACGGCGTCCAAGTTGGCCGACGCGATTCAGACTGCGACACCTGCGATGTCAGGGTACGGCGCCAGAGCGTTGTCAGTACGGCCTGTCCTGTCGTCTGAACGGCGTCTATGGAGAGTGACGTGTTTCAGACCGCTGTCAGTACGGCCCGTCCTGTCAGACTGATAGGCGTCTACCTCGGTTGACGCATTTTTGCGGGATTCAGATTGACCCCGCGAGCCTCCCCTTCTTTCCCTCATTCTCTCCTTCACTCTCTCTCTCTCTTCGCCCTCTCCGCCCTCTCCGACTCTCTTTTCCCCTTCCCTTCCTCTTCTTCCTCTTCCAATCACTCCATAGCCTCCTTACCTCTCACCTCTACCTCCACCACCTCCTTCGCGGCGTTCCCTTCTCCGGACGGCGGCCGACGTCCCGGCGGAGTGGCGGCGTCCTCAAGGGTACCGGCGGTGGTCTGCGGTGCGGCGGGTCGACAGCGAGGAGCTTGGAGGAGTTCAAGAACCGATAGGGGGACGAACCTTGCATGTGTTACTCGTGTTTTCTTTGGTATGACATGACGTGTTTGGGCTAGATTGAGCATGTTTAGGGGGGTTTCCTTGTGGGAATGGCTGTACTTGTGATCGTGGATTCGTAGCATGCTTGTGGTGGTTGAAATCCTCTTCCTCCCCTTTCTATTTTGGAGCCTTTTCGGGGTGTTTGGGGATAAGGGAGAAACCCTCGGATCGAACCAGGGAACCAGGTTTCTGGCGCTAAACGGCGTCGTGCCTGGTCGACGCCTTTCAGAATGGCGTCAGGGCAGTACGACGCCTTTTAGGGCAGAAACCTCCCTGTTCGACATTTCGCAAGATAGGGGTTCTGGCGCTAAATGACGTCATGGATGGACGAAGCCTTTCAGAAGGGCGTCGGGACATCATGACGCCATTTAGGCAGGAAATCACACTGAGTGAGGGTCTGTTAATCTGGAATTTCAGTGTGAATGGCGTCTATGGACCTGGACGCGTTTTAAATAGGCGACTCCCTATGACGACGCGTTTCACGGAATAATCTAGCTTAATGAACCTGTCTAAGGGACTTGAATGGCGTCGACCTGGGTCGACGCGATTCAAGACAGAACTGTGTAATCCTGGTTTTATCATGTGTTTTCACTGTGGGGCGACTCAAATGCATGTTTCATGTTGTACACTGAGACTGAGGACTTCTGCGTGAATGGAATTACATCATGTTATATGTGTGTACATGTTTATGCGATTGTGGGTTGGAACAACTGTGGTTTCCGATTGTCACCATGGACCGGTGGGAGAAGGGCCATGGTGTCCGTGAGGCATTGTGCCGTACCGGTGGGAGAAGGGGTACATGTTGTGTTTCACCTTAGGCTGAGGGAAGCAGAACCACCTTGAGCCCGTCGGGCCGGAGTAGCTGGTGCGCTATCCAAGTGGTTGCTGCTTGGCCTCAGCGGGTCGGGGTTTCCCTGTTTGTCTTGGCAGCTTCCGGCGCGTTTCTTGCTGTGGAGCTGGTTGTGGTACTGTTGGAGTTATTTTACCCCTGTAGCCACTGGGCCTGATGTGACCTTTGATCAAGGTTACGAGTGGTACCCTTAGCCCTTTGGCCTGACGCAGCCCGGGAGGTTAGGGTTGTGGGTAGTTCCTGTAGCTTCGGCTTGACGGGGGTTCGCCGGTCCCCAGGGCCCTCCTGAAGCGCTGAGGCCTAGCGTGGAGGCAATCCGGACGGTAGGACAGTAGTCTAGACTGGTTGTGTGCACACGTAGCTAGCAGTGGCGGTACACTGGTTCCAGCTAGTCCTAGTTTGACTCACTGCCTCACCCTACAATGCTCCGGAACACTGTAGGGGTGGACAGGCATGAGCAGTGGTGGTAGTGTTGGGAGGCGACGTTTGACTTCGGTCGACAGTGTGGTTTAGTCGCTTCGTGGATTTTGGCTATGAGACGTGACTCTGTGTTGGGTTCTTCGGGTTGCTTAGAATAGTTCTTGCTACACTGCTTATCGTGCGTTTCATATCAGATTTGGGTGCTATGTTTACTGCTTTACTTAATTGCCATATATTCCTGTTGTTGCACTTGTGGGTGTGTGAGTGGTAGGCAGGGGATCGGATGATCCCTACTGAGCCCAATTCTGGTGTGGCTCACTCCCTGCGATTTCAGGTGTGGACCTCGTGGCGAGCGGAAGCGTGGTCTCTTCTTGGTGTACAGACCAGCAGCTGTCTTAGTCCCGGAGTATGCCCCGATGTTGTTGTACTTCCTTCTGCCTGTACTTATTTAATTGTTGGACACGTAACTATTGTTGGACTGTATACGGACATTGTTATTTTCCTTCCTGCGCACTTGCTTACCTTTGTAGTCCGTGTGATTGTTATATTTAGCCTTGTTTAGCACTTACTCCTCCAGATGTGTTGTGTGAGATCCGGGTGTGAACCCGCAGTTAATGGGCCGACATCCATTTAGTGACCGGGTCTCCGGTCATAGGATGGCGGGTCGTTACAGATGGTATCAGAGCCCAGTCTGGTCGGGTATGTGATAAACTAGGTTAGATATTATAGTCCAACAATAAGTACGAGTCTGTACAGGCAATGGCCGCTGGTATAGATTGATAGGTTTTGACGTGTTTGGGTTCGATTTTCGTGTTTGTAGGGTAGCGATGGCGCCGAAGAGGAGAGTTTCGTTGGCTCGTGATTCGAGGGCAGATGGTGGTGGTCCGAGGGCAGAAGGTCATAATGTGGATCGTTTTATGGAAGCTATGATTGGGGCGATGTCTAGATACCAGCAGGGAGATGGAAGTGAGGGGTCCAGTACCTGAGGTAGCCAATCCACGGTGGTGGAGCGGTTCTTGAAGCTGAAGCCCCCTTCTTTCACGGGTCAACCTGTTCCAGATGCGGCAGCTTAGTGGATTAAGGAAGTGGAGAAGGTGTTTGATGTTCTAGAATGTGCGGAGAGTGACAAGACCTTGTTGGCAACCTACTTGGTGAAGGGCGATGCGTATGATTGGTGGGTTACCATCAAGGGGTTGATGTTTCCAGATAGGCCTTTGAGAGAGATTCCCTGGGAAGGCTTCGTGAGAGAGTTTAGTGGACAGTACTTTCCGAGGCACGTTCGTAGGGCCAAGGAAATGGAGTTTATGGAATTGGTACAGGATGGTATGTCAGTTCTAGAGTATCACATGAAATTTGTAGCTCTGGGAAGTTTCGCTCCACACATATCTGAGCGTGAGGATCTTAGGACGGAGAAATTTGTGGATGGACTTCGGCATGGTCTGAGGGAGTTTGTGGCGGCCCGTTGTTGTGAAGATCTGGCGTCAGCGGTTCAGTGCGCGGCAGCAGTGGAGATGCAGTTCCAACACACGACGAAGGAATCGGAGCATTCAGCACAAGGGAAGCAGCAGAGCAGGGATAGATCAGCGGTCTTTTGAGGTGGTCCGAGTTCCTTTGAGGTCGAGTTCCAGGAGGTACCTTGTGACGAGGATGAGGATGGTTCGGTTCAGCAGTTGCAGACAGAGGTCAGCTGGCAGCAGGAGGCGAGGCGGGACACTGCGGATCGTTGTCCCCAATGTAGCAGGTTTCATGGCAACCGAATATGTCCCTTGATCACTGGTAGCTGTTTCGCCTGTGGTCGGAAGGGACATCTCGCGAGGAATTGTCCCCAGAAGAACCAGGCAGGCCGGGAGCCGAGCGGTTAGTGAGTGTTCGAGGCGTGATTGGAGTCGCGTCTCTTTGTGGAGGTCCGAAAGGTTGTGCTAGAAGAGCACTTTTATCTTATCTTTTTCAGAGGTGGTTGTGAACTCGTGTGGCACTTGTATGTATTTGGGTTTGGTGGAGAAATCGGTTTTGTAGTATGTGCCTTGCTAGTGTGTTGATATTTTAATCTATCAGCTTTTGTCAGAATTGAGAATCTTAGTTAGCTTGACGTGAATGTGTTGGAGCCCTGTGTGGGTGATTGGTATGAATGATTGTTGTTATTGGTGTATGTCGGCGTGTGATGGTTAGCCGAGTTGAGCATTGAGCGGTTGCAATTTCGAGGACGAAATTCTTTTAAGGGGGGGAGATTGTAAGGACTAAGGTTTCGGGTTCAGTATTCGGGTCGGGTTCGGGCCGGATCCCCTGGTTTGGACCCTGTGGGGTCTTGAGATTCTTTGCTGAATGGCGTCAGCACTGCTCAACGCCTTTCAAAAGGCGTCAGGTTGTGTGGACGCCATTTAGGTATGCTGGTTGTTATGCCACGTGTGCGCCACGTGGGCGGGTTTCAGGCCGCGAGAGTACGGTCCCTGTCACATCGTCTGAACGGCGTCCAGGTTGGCCGACACGATTCAGACTGCAACACCTGCGATGTCAGGGTACGGCGCCAGAGCGTTGTCAGTACGGCCTGTCCTGTCGTCTGAACGGCGTCCATGGAGAGTGACGCGTTTCAGACCGCTGTCAGTACGGCCCGTCCTGTCAGACTGATAGGCGTCTACCTCGGTCGACGCATTTTTGCGGGATTCAGATTGACCCCGCGAGCCTCCCCTTCTTTCCCTCATTCTCGCCTTCACTCTCTCTCTCTCTTCGCCCTCTCCGCCCTCTCCGACTCTCTTTTCCCCTTCCCTTCCTCTTCTTCCTATTCCAATCACTCCATAGCCTCCTTACCTCTCACCTCTACCTCCACCACCTCCTTCGCGGCGTTCCCTTCTCCGGACGGAGGCCGACGTCCCGGCGGAGTGGCGGCGTCCTCGAGGGTACCGGCGGCGGTCTGCGGTGCGGCGGGTCGGCGGCGAGGAGCTTGGAGGAGTTCAAGAACCGGTAGGGGGACGAACCTTGCATGTGTTACTCGTGTTTTATTTGGCATGACATGACGTGTTTGGGCTAGATTGAGCATGTTTAGGGGGGTTTCCTTGTGGGAATGGCTGTACTTGTGATCGTGGATTCGTAGCATGCTTGTGGTGGTTGAATTCCTCTTCCTCCCCTTTCTGTTTTGGAGCTTTTTCGGGGTGTTTGGGGATAAGGGAGAAACCCTCGGATCGAACCAGGGAACCAGGTTTCTGGCGCTAAACGGCGTCGTGCCTGGTCGACGCCTTTCAGAATGGCGTCAGGGCAGTACGACGCCTTTTAGGGCAGAAACCTCCCTGTTCGAGATTTCGCAAGATAGGGGTTCTGGCGCTAAATGACGTCATGGATGGACGACGCCTTTCAGAAGGGCGTCGGGACATCATGACGCCATTTAGGCAGGAAATCACCCTGAGTGAGGGTCTGTTAATCTGGAATTTCAGTGTGAATGGCGTCTATGGACCTGGACGCGTTTTAAATAGGCGACTCCCTATGACGACGCGTTTCACGGAATAATCTAGCTTAATGAACCTGTCTGAGGGACTTGAATGGCGTCGACCTGGGTCGACGCGATTCAAGACAGAACTGTGTAATCCTGGTTTTATCATGTGTTTTCACTGTGGGGCGACTCAAATGCATGTTTCACGTTGTACACTGAGACTGAGGACTTCTGCGTGAATGGAATTACAGCATGTTATATGTGTGTACATGTTTATGCGATTGTGGGTTGGAACAACTGTGGTTTCCGTTGTCACCATGGGCCGGTGGGAGAAGGGCCATGGTGTCCGTGAGGCATTGTGCCGTACCGGTGGGAGAAGGGGTACATGTTGTGTTTCACCTTAGGCTGAGGGAAGCAGAACCACCTTGAGCCCGTCGGGCCGGAGTAGCTGGTGCGCTATCCGAGGGGTTGCTGCTTGGCCTCAGCGGGTCGGGGTTTCCCTGTTTGTCGTGGCAGCTTCCGGCGCGTTTCTTGCTGTGGAGCTGGTTGTGGTACTGTTGGAGTTGTTTTACCCCTGTAGCCACTGGGCCTGATGTGACCCTTGATCAAGGTTACGAGTGGTACCCTTAGCCCTTTGGCCTGAGGCAGCCCGGGAGGTTAGGGTTGTGGGTAGTTCCTGTAGCTTCGGCTTGACGGGGGTTCGCCGGTCCCCAGGGCCCTCCTGAAGCGTTGAGGCCTAGCGTGGAGGCAATCCGGATGGTAGGACAGTAGTCTAGACTGCTTGTGTGCACACGTAGCTGGCAGTGGCGGTACACTGGTTCCAGCTAGTCCTAGTTTGACTCACTGCCTCACCCTACAATGCTCCGGAACACTGTAGGGGTGGACAGGCGTGAGCAGTGGTGGTAGTGTTGGGAGGCGACGTTTGACTTCGGTCGACAGTGTGGTTCAGTCGCTTCGTGGATTTTGGCTATGAGACGTGACTCTGTGTTGGGTTCTTCGGGTTGCTTAGAATAGTTCTTGCTACACTGCTTATCGTGCGTTTCATATCAGATTTGGGTGCTATGTTTACTGCTTTACTTAATTGCCATATATTCCTGTTGTTGCACTTGTGGGTGTGTGAGTGGGAGGCAGGGGATCGGATGATCCCTACTGAGCCCAATTCTGGTGTGGCTCACTCCCTGCGGTTTCAGGTGTGGACCTCGTGGCGAGCGGAAGCGTGGTGTCTTCTTGGTGTAAAGACCAGCAGCTGTCTTAGTCCCGGGGTATGCCCCGATGTTGTTGTACTTCCTTCTGCCTGTACTTATTTAATTGTTGGACATGTAACTATTGTTGGACTGTATACGGACATTGTTATTTTCCTTCCTACGCACTTGCTTACCTTTGTAGTCCGTGTGATTGTTATATTTAGCCTTGTTTAGCACTTACTCCTCCAGATGTGTTGTGTGAGATCCGGGTGTGAACCCGCAGTTAATGGACCGACATCCATTTAGTAACCGGGTCTCCGGTTATAGGATGGCGGGTCGTTATAGCTAAGGTGGCCTGGATCTTGTTCATGTTGAAATTGACGATGAACTGAGCATATGAAGGTGGAAGTGAAGACAACACAAGATCTGTGTGCATCTCCTTGGGAAGTGTAACCCCAAGAGCATCCAGCCTCTCCACCCACTCAATCATCTTCAGCACATGATTTTGTACTGAAGTTCCCTCTGCCATCTGAGCTTTGAACAGATTCTTCGATATCTCATATCGTTCGATTATGCTCTGCTCACCAAAGCGCTCCTTCAAATGGAGCATGATGGATCTAGCATCCATCTCTTCATGTTGCCTCTGCAACTCATTGCTCATAGAGGCTAACATGTAGCATTGGGCCATGGTGAAATCCTCCTTCCATTTTTCATATGCTATCATTTCCTCCTCTGGAGCATCTAATGCTGGTTCAGCAGGAGGTTCAGTATCCAAGACGTAGGCAATCTGCTCAGACCTGAGGACTATCTTCAGGTTTCTGAGCCAGTCTGAGTAATTGGTGCCTGTCAAACGGTTGGTATCAAGTATGCCTCTCAACGGGTTATGGTGCGACATTCTCGCCTACAGGAGAAAATCAATAGATAATTAGCAGATATTCAGATTAACTAAAACAAGATATGGTCTTTTATTATCTAGTTTTACTCCCACTACTTTTCGACGGACTGTATAACCTTCAGATATACAGAACGAAAGACGCCGACTGTCTCCTAGTGGGGATCAGAATCTCCAAGCATCACAGTATGACCTCGGGTAAACACATCGTTGTTAGAATTGGGTGGCCTCAAAGTCAATCATTGTACATTCTAGTTCAGATTATTAATAAAGACAATCATTTCTTCATTTAATAGTTCTCGCAAACGACTATCGTAATGAAGGTCCATAGACAAATGTATGGGATATTGAATCATGATGAGATCATGATAGTGAGATCAATATCCTAAGGCAATTGTCTTAAATAGTTCTCGATCATATGATATTTGAGATGGACATTAAATATCCAATAAGATCGACACAAGTTATGTCTGCTTATATGATGAGGGTGAATGATCTCACATTCACTCGTGTGGTGACACTAAGACAAACAAGTGGGTGCTCATTAGAGAATGAGTTCACTGAATAGACCCAAACAAGAATTCCTGGATGGTAATTATACCTATTAGTCAACCAGGGAATTCAATCGTTGCAGTAGCACAGTTGGTCCTTTGACCTGAGTCACCAATGATACCTTGTTTGTGGACCATTGTATCTTGATTTTCTGACTCGTGGACTTTAACCATTAAGTCCACCATAATCGGTCTTTCAGATACAGTGGAAAGCTTGCGAAGGTAATTGAGTGAACAACAAGGGATCACTCACTCTTGGTATAAGACTGGAGAGAGAATGTCCCATGGATGTGTACACAGAAATCCCTGGCCAGGGTCAAATGAAAGAGATGTCTTTCTAGATATTAACTGTGTATTTGAATCTATCTAGATAATGCGATAGAGGGTTTGACTATAAAACCATACCCTTGCGTTATCGGGACATTGCATGAGTGAAGGATTATATCTGTGCGGTATCGGCAGACGGAAAGGTTCAATTGAAGGGAACAGTATCCCTTATATCTTCTGGGATCATGAGGTAGTGTTTGGTGTTGTTCATGATCAGAAGGCCAATCATCAGATGATAATTCACTTGTTTATTAAATTAATCATTTAACATGTGATGTTTAAATGTTAATTAATAAATATTAAACTCAAGAAACAGTTCTAAGTTTAATGGGCCTGCAAACGGACTGATATATGGGCCTAGATGGTCACACACATAAGAGTTCTCGTCAGACGGTGAGAGATGTTAAATTTCATGCTTATCTGGGTTTTTGTGAAAAGCTGCAGGATAAACATGAAGATTTAATGGAGAATTATCCAAGGCCAAACTCTTGAATAATCATGAGGATTAACTGTTGTGCTTATCCTTATTTCTATATAAGGAGGGCCAAGGGGGAGGGGTAAAAAAAGTTAGTTGGACGAATTTTACTCCCCAGATTCTCTCTCTCCTCTCTCTCTCTCCTTCTCGGAGTGGATCTGTCTCTCTCCGCACATGGTGGATTTGAGATCTGGTCGGAGCACTCAAGTCGAGGTGGAAATCGAGTCTGCTGCGGGAACTCGTATGGATACCTCTAGAGATCGTGCGCGTGCGCGATTACGGAGTCGGCATCATCCACGGGAGATTCGAAACCCCGCAAAGGTGAAGAACTGTTCTTCCCGCTTAGATTTTAATGTCCGTTTTACGACCCCAGCAACCGATACAATGGAATCATTTTTATTTCCGCTGCGTTCATGGCGATTCCCTACAGTGGTATCAGAGCCAGGTTCGCTGGTTCGGTTGTAAAACGGCACCGTTATGCATGTTTTTCTCGTTATGCGTGAAGAACCCGTATTGTACGTGTTCTTGTGTTTAATCCGATTAAAAATGACAGATTAGTGTTCATATGATGATCACAATCAATTTGATTATTTTTCTGTGTTTTTTCGGATTTTATTTGGGTTTTTCGGAGTTCTTCATGTGATGATGAACCGGGGTACTTCGGCGGCTTCGTACGTGCATCCCAAGCGTTGGGATGGCCGGCCGAATATGTAGATCTCTTGGTGATAGTCACCACTACGGATTGGGCATGAAGATCGGGGCCGGAGTGCCCTTGGAGGTCCTCGAAATCCAACCCAAAGATGGATTTAAAACCCTGCAAAATTAGATTTTGAAGGGGTTTTGGGCTTAATTTTTCACCTCACCGGAGGCTGCCGGCGGCCCTGCCGGCGCCGGGCACGACGCCGGCGCCGGGGGGCACCGCTGGCCGGGGCTGCCGCCGTCGGGGGGGTGCTGGCCGCCGGCGCCACCGCCCTGCAACCGCCGCCGGGTGTTAGGGTTGCAGGTTTAGGGTTTGATAGAAGGGGCCGGTCGAAATGCAGGAAACGGGCTGAACCGCCCGGTCCCGACCAGGTCGGACCGGGCGGGGGCCGGGCGGCGCCCTGGCCGAGCCAGGGCTCGGGTCTGGCTGGGCCAGACCCCCTGGCCGAGCCAGGGCTCGGGTCTTGCTGGGCCAGACCCCCTGGCCGAGCCAGGGCCCGGGCCCTAATGGGCTGGGCCCATTTTCTGGTTTTTAAAAATTGGTTTTTAATGCCTGTTTAACCCCCTTTAAACCCAATATTAGCCCATTTAAGCCTGTTTTAAAATTGTTTTAAAACAGTATAATTATAAGAATAATTAATAAATGTTATTAATTAATTTTTATGATTATTAATAGCTTATTAAAGTGTTTAATAACTGTTAGTCAATTAAAGGACTTTATAATTAATGGGTGTTAGTTAATTATTTAAAATTGTTTTAGATAATTAATTTCCCTGTTAATTTAATTAGTTTAAAATTATTTTAAACTGATTTCATGCATAACTTGATTACTTTTTCTGTTCAAATTGTTTGAATCATTATTTAGAATAACTAAAATGGTTTAGTTAGTTAATTTGTCAATAATGTTTTGAATATTATTGATTATGCTGAAATAAATGTTATTTCGAAAACTAATTAGTATTATAATTTTATATTTATAAAATTTAATACCAAACAGCAATTATGTGATGATTGTGATGCATGTGATGTGTTTTATGGTGGGATGATCATGGACTTAGTATTTTCATGTGATGAATGATGTGAATGGATGCGATGCTTATTTCATTTGGTATTTTAAATAGGACCTGCGTGTCCTCCTCTCTCTTAATCCAAGTGTACTTTCTACCTTCCTATAAGATTGTACTCCCCTTGATAAGATCAAGGTTTCTAATTGTTTAAATGTACATTTGTAGACCTGCGAGTCCTAAATTTCATATTTAAATGTATTGGATTAAGCTAAGAGGACGGGATCTTCTGAAGACACCTCTGGAGGAAGGACTCGCATCAAATGGAACCAGTGTTGCTGTTTTCACATTAGGATCCTATTATGGATCATCGTTTGGCTCCGATGATTCCATAGTAGCTTTAGCAGTCCATGATCATCCCCATTTAATTTTTCTGCACATATGTGATATTTGTGGACTATGCTATCATATATATATTTCTATTAAGTATATTGATACTTCAAATTGAAATACTATTGATAGCACGATTTTTTACAAATCAAAAATAAAAAAACCCTCTTTTAAAAACTTAAGTTGTAAACGTGAGATATTCAGAATAATCCACGTAACCCACCATCATTATAGATCTTAGGATAATTCTTATTTCAAACGGATTTGTTGGGCTACCACAAAGTCCATTTGATTTAGAAATTAAACTAGATCTACAACATGTGATGTCATTAAGATGAATGGACAAATAGTGTAGTTTTGTTGTGCTACTACAAGGATTGCACTATGAATTCATGTCATCTAAGTAATGATGGATAAACTTAACTGAATCAAATTGATTTGTTGTGCTACCACAAGGTCATTCTGATTCAGGGGTTAAATCGATCGGATATTGCAAACGTTGCAACTGTCAAGAGTTGACTGCCTAAGGGACTTGATGTGATTTGTTCTGCTACCACAAGGTCACATGCATGTTGCCCGAAGGATTCTGATCCCCACTAGGAGATCACCGGAATCTCCCGTTCTGTATCTTAGAGGGTCATACAGATCGCCGAAAAATAGTGGGAGCATAAATCTAGATTAAAAGTCCTAAATCTGATTTTAAGAACTATTTGCTCATTTTATATATTTCCATGTAGGTCGCTATGTCGTCACCTAACCCCCTCCGTTGCATACTTGATGCAAACAAACTCACGGGACCAAATTACATTGACTGGTTACGCAACCTGAAGATTGTCCTCATGTGTGAAAAGCTAGCCTATGTCCTAGATCAACCAGATCCAGTGCAACCCGGTGATAATGCTAACGAAGATGAATTAATGATGTTTGAAAATTGGAAGGAGGACTCTGTCAAGGTCCAGTGTTATATGCTCGGTTCAATGAATAATGAACTGCAGCGACATCATGATAACATGGAACCTAAGACCATTCTGAATCACCTACAAGAGTTGTTTGGTGAACAATCCAGAACAGAAAGATATGAGATATCTAAGAAATTGTTCAGGACCAGAATGAGCGAGGGCACATCTGTGCAAACTCATGTGCTCAAGATGATAGAGTGGATTGAGAGGCTTGCTGTGCTGGGCTTTGTAATGAACAATGACCTAAGCATCGACTTAATCCTACAGTCCCTTCCAGATTCATTTTCACAATTCATTATCAACTACAATATGAACAAAATTGAAGTTTCACTGGCTGAGCTGCTCAACATGTTGAAGACAGCAGAAGGCACTATCCAGAAAGATAAGCCAAATGTAATGCTTGTTGGTAAGACCAACAAGAAAAGAAAAGTTGGACAGACCTTTAAGAAAGGTAAGCTTAAGAAGCTAGTGAAAAGCAAACCGGCGGCACAAAAGGACAAAGCTAAAGTCAATGATAAAGGTCAGTGTTTCCACTGCCATAAAGAAGGTCATTGGAAGAGAAACTGCAAGATTTATCTTGCAGAAAAAGCAAAGGAAAAGTTTGGTGAAGCTTCAGGTATTCTCATGATCGATCTTAACTTGTCTTATAGAGAATCAACATCCTGGGTATTAGATACTGGATGTGTTTCTCATATCTGCAATAACTTGCAGGTGTTAACAAGTAAAAGAAGATTGAACCGTGGAGATGTGGATCTGAGGCTCGGGAATGGAGCAAAAGTTGTTGCGGTAGCTATGGGGACAACAAGAGTTCAGATGCCGTCAGGAGACTCTTTGGAACTGATAGATTGTTATTATGTTCCAACCATTATTAGGAATATCATATCTATTTCATGTTTAAATAGACAAGGATATTCTATGAAGCTAGAGAATAAAGGTTGTTCAATTTATCAAGGAGACAAATTGTTTGCTTCCGAGTATTTATTGAATGGATTATATTTACTTGATATCTCATATGATGTTTGTCTGGTAAATAATTCTCTTGAACGCTTAGATAAGGATGTGAATAAATCGTACCTATGGCATTGTAGGCTATGTCATATAAATGAGAACAGGATCATAAGGTTACAAAAGAATGGATATCTTGATCCATTTGATTATGAATCATTTGCAACCTGTGAAGCTTGTCTCATGGGAAAGATGATCAAAGCTCCATTCTCAGGACATGGAGAAAGAGCTAAGGACTTATTGGAACTAATACATAGTGATGTATGTGGTCCAATGTCCACTCATGCTATGGGTGGTTACTCATACTTTGTTTCATTTACAGATGATTTCTCAAGATATGGCTACATATATTTAATGAAATATAAGTCAGAAGTCTTTGAGAAATTTAAAGAGTTTAAAAATGAAGTTGAGAACCAGACTGGAAAGAGTATTAAAACTCTTCGATCAGATCGAGGAGGTGAATACTTAAGTACAGAATTCACAGAATATCTTAAGGATAATGGTATTTTGTCTCAGTGGACTCCTCCCTATACACCACAGTTAAATGGTGTATCGGAAAGGAGAAATCGTACTCTATTAGATATGGTACGATCCATGATGAGTTATGCCAAACTTCCAATCTCTTTATGGGGATATGCACTGTTGACTGCTGCATATCTGTTGAACAAAGTTCCCAGTAAGTCAGTACCTTCCACTCCATATGAGATATGGAAAGGAAAGAAACCAGACTTTAAGCATGTTAGAGTCTGGGGTTGTCCTGCACATGTCAAAAGACATGATCCAGACAAACTGGATTCCAGGACAGAGAAATGTAGATTTGTGGGATATCCAAAAGAGACTTTTGGATATTATTTCTATCAGCCCAGCGATCAAAGGGTGTTTGTCGCAAAAAGAGCTGTCTTCTTAGAGAAAGAATATCTTTCAAAAGAAGATAGTGGGAGCAAGATAGAATTGGAAGAAATTCTAGACTCACAAATCAACACTAGTTCATCTTCTGAACCATTGACTCAAGAACTTGTTCAAGATGATACACAAAAGGTTCGCAGATCAGGTAGAGTGCCTAAGCAGCCTGAAAGATATGTTGGACATATCGATGATGGCAAGCCAAAAGTGCACTTAAATGAGGATGATGATCCTCAAACCTATCTAGAAGCCATAAATAGTCATGAATCAGAAAAATGGCAAGAGGCAATGGATTCTGAAATTCAGTCCATATATGCCAACTAAGTTTGGAACTTGGTTGATCTGCCAGAAGGTATAGTACCTTTTGGTAGTAAATGGATCTTTAAAAGAAAGATCGGGGCAGATGGACAGATTGACACATACAAGGCAAGGCTGGTAGCAAAAGGATATCGTCAAAGGCAAGGCATTGACTATGACGAAACCTTTTCTCCAGTTGCCATGATTAAGTCAATCAGAATACTTCTTGCTATCGCTGCATTCTATGATTATGAAATATGACAAATGGATGTGAAAACAACATTCCTTAACGGGAACCTTCAAGAAGAGGTGTATATGATACAACCTTAAGGATTCACTTCCAAAGAGCATTCAAGCAAGGTATGCAAGCTGCAAAGATCTATCTATGGATTAAAGCAGGCATCCCGAACTTGGAACTTAAGATTTGATGAAGCAATCAAATCTTATGACTTCATTAAGAATGAAGATGAACCTTGTGTATACAAAAAGGCTAGTGGGAGTGCAGTTACCTTTTTGGTATTTTATGTTGATGACATTCTACTCATTGGGAATGATGTAGGAATGTTGTCATCGGTAAAGGCTTGGTTATCCAAAAACTTCTCCATGAAAGATTTGAGAGAAGCATCCTATATTCTGGGAATAAGGATCTATCGAGATAGGTCCAAAAGGATGCTTGGATTATCCCAATCTATGTATATAGATACCATAGTCAAAAGGTTTGGCATGGAAAATTCCAAGAGAGGCCTCGTTCCTATGCGGCATGGAATTTATCTCTCTAAAGAAATGTCTCCCAAGACACCTAAAGAGAGAGCATACATGGATAGAGTTCCTTATGCCTCGGCAATAGGATCTATCATGTATGCAATGCTATGTACTAGGCTTGATGTGGCACATCTATTAAGTGTCACTAGTAGATATCAAGCTGATCCAGGTGAGGAACACTGGAAGGCAGTGAAATGTATCCTTAGATACTTGAGAAGGACTAAGGATCTATTTCTCGTTTATGGAGGAAACGACTTGGAATTTCGAGGATTTACTGACTCGAGTTTCCAGTCGGATATGGATGACAGAAAATCCATGTCTGGATTTGTGTTCATGTTAAATGGAGGTGCAGTAAGTTGGAAGAGTTCCAAACAGGAAACAACTACAGATTCGACGACCGAAGCAGAATACATTGCTGCAACTGAAGCGGCCAAGGAGGCGGTTTGGATGAAGAAGTTCATCTCGGCGCTTGGAGTCGTTCCAAGCATTTCAGATCCTGTTCCATTATTGTGTGACAACAATGGGGCACTAGCTCAAGCGAAGGAGCCCAGATCACATCAGAAGTCAAAGCACATTCTGAGACGATTTCATCTGATTCGTGAGATCATCGCCCGAGGAAATATATAGTAGTTGATAAAGTCTCATATGAAGATAATGTAGCAGATCCCTTGACTAAGCCATTGTCTCAAAACAATTTAGAACGTCACCTTAAGTCTATGGGACTTAGACACATGGGTGATTGGCTATAGTCCAAGTGGGAGAATGTTAGAATTGGGTGGCCTCAAAGCCAATCATTGTACATTCTAGTTCGGATTATTAATAAAGGCAATCATTTCTTCATTTAATAGTTCTCGCAAACGACTATCGTAATGAAGGTCCATAGACAAATGTATGGGATATTGAATCATGATGAGATCATGATAGTGAGATCAATATCCTAAGGCGATTGTCTTAAATAGTTCTCGATCATAGGATATTTGAGATGGACATTAAATATCCAATAAGATCGACACAAGTTATGTCTGCTCATATGATGAGGGTGAATGATCTCATATTCACTCGTGTGGTGACACTAAGACAAACAAGTGGGTGCTCATTAGAGAATGAGTTCACTGAACAGACCCAAACAAGAATTCCTGGATGGTAATTATACCTATTAGTCAACCAGGGAATTCAATCGTTGCAGTAGCACAGTTGGTCCTTTGACTTGAGTCACCAATGATATCTTGTTTGTGGACCATTGTATCTTGATTTTCTGACTCGTGGACTTTAACCATTAAGTCCACCATAATCGGTCTTTCAGATACAGTGGAAAGCTTGCGAAGGTAATTGAGTGAACAACAAGGGATCACTCACTCTTGGTATAAGACTGGAGAGAGAATGTCCCATGGATGTGTACACAGAAATCCCTGGCCAGGGTCAAATGAAAGAGATGTCTTTCTAGATATTAACTGTGTATTGGAATCTATCTGGATAATGCGATAGAGGGTTTGACTATAAAACCATACCCTTGTGTTATCGGGACATTGCATGAGTGAAGGATTATATCTGTGCGGTATCGGCAGACGGAAAGGTTCAATTGAAGGGAACAGTTTTCCTTATATCTTCTGGGATCATGAGGTAGTGTTTGGTGTTGTTCATGATCAGAAGGCCAAGTGATTTGATCATCAGATGATAATTCACTTGTTTAGTAAATTAATCATTTAACATGTGATGTTTAAATGTTAATTAATAAATATTAAACTCAAGAAATAGTTCTAAGTTTAATGGGCCTGCAACCGGACTGATATATGGGCCTAGATGGTCACACACATAAGAGTTCTCGTCAGACGGTGAGAGATGTTAAATTTCATGCTTATCTGGGTTTTTGTGAAAAGCTGCAGGATAAACATGAAGATTTAATGGATAATTATCCAAGGCCAAAGTCTTGGATAATCATGAGGATTAACTGTTGTGCTTATCCTTATTTCTATATAAGGAGGGCCAAGGGGGAGGGGTAAAAAAAGTTAGTTGCCGAATTTTACTCCCCAGATTCTCTCTCTCCTCTCTCTCTCTCCTTCTCGGAGTGGATCTGTCTCTCTCCGCGCATGTTGGATTTGAGATCTGGTCGGAGCACTCAAGTCGAGGAGGAAATCGCGTCTGCTGCGGGAACTCGTGTGGATACCTCTAGAGATCGTGCGCGTGCGCGATTACGGAGTCGGCATCATCCACGGGAGATTCGAAACCCCGCAAAGGTGAAGAACTGTTCTTCCCGCTTAGATTTTAATGTCCGTTTTACGACCCCAGCAACCGATACAATGGAATCATTTTTATTTCCGCTGCGTTCATGGCGATTCCTTACAATAGTATCATACTGCTATCTCAGAGCAATCATCTCATGATAATTGCAACTCCTTGCAATATCCGATCGTACTTTGGCTCCCAAGTTTAATGGTCCCAGGTAAACATAGTAGACCATTATCCCCGGTTTAACTTTACCATCAATACGTGACAGAGTAAAGTAGAAACATAGTTCCCGGGTAAACACGTGGATGACTATATCGTTCCTCTACTCTTATCCAAAGGCATCTTATGCCATGATCAACAGTCCTCTCATTAGTTAATGGCAGACCTCGGGTAAACACATAGTATCTGCCACCACCGAATTAAGTTCTATCAATCATATTGATGGAGAGCCACGCGGTACATTCTCAATGACTCGCGCTACGGCTTTGAGTTTGTAACGAAGGTTTTACTTATTTAATTTGGTCTCATCCTAGGTGATAGTATTAAATATATCGAATATATTTATTAATACTAATAACCTAGCAAATATAAAGCACACGCATCACATACATGTCATTAGTGTGGTCATGGACGGCACTGTGGTTTGACTTGAGCCAGACAGTCAAACGCACACACATACACAATATAACAACTTATATCATGAGTCTGCAAACCCATGGATTCAATGAACTCTTTCATTTTCAACTGGTCAGCAGTTGTGGATCATCCTCGCTCCGCGTACATCCGCCTCGATCAAATTACATCGTAATTCCCAATTACATGATAATTCAGAAGAGGGAGCCTTATGGCGATTACATCGAGGAAGAAGGTAGAAGTACAATAGAATATGAGAGGGAGAGGTTCGCAGACCTCTATTTATTAATAGACAATAAACCACACAATCACATTCCACATCCACAATTAATGCTCGTCCATGACCACCATGTGTTTTATTAAACAAACCACACATATATTACACATCAAATGGCTAAATAAAATTTTCGAAAATAACTTATAGTTTTGGTTTCATAAAACCAGGGACCAATCAAAAATTGGATTTAGGATTTTCGAAAACTTTAGTATTTATTGCAAGCATGCTAATTAAAATCCAATTTAAACAAGCAAATCAATAACACATCAAAAATGCATTAAAATCTAAAATTAATGGCTTCAGAAATATTCCATGCTCAATTTGAACAATTCAAATATTTATGGAGTTAATCTAACAATTAGATTGCATAAGGTTTAATCTAACATTTAGAATTAATTCAATTAACAACCTTTTGTTAATTAATTAACATAATAAACCTTAATAAGGGCCCAATCAAAAATTGAATTTAATAAAAACAGTAAAATCATATTTTATAGATAATTATTAAACCAATTTTATAATTAAAATATTTAAAAAATATATATATATAAACAAACTGGGCCCCTAAAGGGCTCAGCCTTGCTGAGCCCCTGGCTCGAGCCAGGGCCGAGCCAGGGCTCAGCCAGGGGCCCGGACCCAGGCCCGCAGGCCTGGTCTGGCCCCAGGCCGGCCCTGGCTCGGACCCCTGGCCCGGGCCAGGGTCCAGCCGGGCCGACCCGGTCGGCGGCAAGGGAAACCCTAGCCGCCCGGCCGGGTAGCCCGAGGGTTCCCTGCTGCGTAGGGAACCCGATGGCGCCATGCCCTTTTGGGCTTCCTCTCCGGCGCTGGTCCCGGCGGCGACCGGGGACCGGACCTCGTCGTCGGCGAAGCCCGTACCACCGGCGAGCTCCGGCGACCGGTGGTGGCCACGGAGGTGCCCCGGAAAGGGGTTTACTCGCCCCCCCTTTTCCTCCAAAAAATCTGTTTTTGCTGGTTTCTCAAACCCGTGGGGAGGAAGAAGAAGGTCAATGGCTGCTCTTTCACAGCTTCCCATGCCACGAACAACTCGACCAGGGTCATTGGGCATGATTTACAGCGATTAGAACCCCTTCAAATCCATCTCTATGGATCCGACCACATCAAAAACACCCCGTTCTTCGTCCAACGAAGAACACGACGAAAACCCCCCAAAAATAAAATTTTCTTCAGATTTAAATCACGATCTCATCGCAGTAATGATCTAAAGATTATAAATCTTTCAAGAACATAAATTTAAGTATGGAATAAATTCAAAAACCATAAATTTTAGAGACCGAAACGGCGAAAACACAGTGGAACCTGGCTCTGATACCACTGTTGGGATCGCTGTGTCGGGATCAGATCCTAAAACGCAGCGGAATAAAATTTTCGGGACCGGATCTGTCCCGTTTCGGTCGTTAAAACTAAAACCGATGTAGATCGATTTACCTTGCGCGGATTCGAATCCGCGTTCGTTTTTCGGTTTCGTCGGAGCGATGCCGCAAGTCGCGCAGATGCCCGACCTCTAGCGGTATCCACGCGGTTCTCCTCGCGATGGATCGTCCTCGCTTCCTCGCTCGCTGCGGCGCTCGAAGATCCCGTCTGACTGCGCGTAATCCGCCGCGACATGCGGATTTAGAATCCCTGTCGAACGGGAGGTGGAGCAGTTGGGAACCGCACGCCCAGAGGAGAGAGAAAGTGGGGAAGAACGAATGACGGCTAGGTCAGGGTTGTTGGCCCCGGACGTAGAATCCGTTCTTTTATAAGAAGTCAGTTTGCGTTTTTTCATAAAAATCCAGACTTATCCGAAATCCTGTCGGATTATCCATCGACTTGAAAACCATTTGCGTGTGACCCTCTAGGCCCAAATACCAGTCCAGTTAATAGCCCATTAAGTCCAGTAACCCTTTACTGACCCACTAAATTAATTAATATCCTTATATTCAATTAATCAACCGAATTTAATGTCCCACAATAAATTCGGACGGACTGCCGATCACGTTGGATGCCAAGCAACATCGCGTGATCCTGGATGGCACTGGGGTTATCGCAACCCTCTATTGGAACCTTTCTGTTATCGGTTAGCGCGCGGATATAATCCTTCATCCGTACAATGTTCCCGAATCGACCTAGGGCATGGTTTACTGTTAAACCCTATTTGGTCGATTCACTTGAATCAGATGCCGCTAATCTGAATCCGATAACTCCTTATCGATTACAGAGTCCGCTCTGGCCAGGGACTTTAAGCGCATCATTCCTGGAACATTCTCTCTTAAACAACCGAGAGTGGATGATCCCGTATTGAACACACAATTACCTTCGAGGGCATTTCCCTGAACCCGATCGCTTGACTTATTGATAACCCATGGTTAGGGATTCGTTCGTCAAGGTCAAAGCTCAGAAACCTACCAACAAGATATCTTTGGAGTCTCAAATCCAAGGATCATCCACGCAACCGTGACAATTGAATCGAGCTGGTTAACAGTGAGGTGATTACCATCCAGTGATTCATAGTCGGATCAGTTCAGTGAACTCATTCACCAATGAGCACCTATAGGTTCAGCATAGTGTCTCCACACAAGTGACTTATGGGATCAGTCACCCTCATCATATGAGCTGAAGTAACCTATACTAATCTATCTGGATGTTTGATGTCCTATCTCAAACATCCTATGACTAGGAACAATTAAGAATATGTGTTTATAAGTCTTCGGTCCCGTAATTATGATCTCATCATAATCCGAAGACTATTGCACATGTTCATGGACTTCATCGTGATACGATAAACACAGATCGAATTAATTACACACAATGAATTATTGCCATTTATTAATAATCTGAATATGTACACAGTATCGGATTGGCTTTGAGACCATCTAATACTAACAACTTTGTCATAAGTGCAAAGAGCTCTGGACAAGCGATAATGATGGGACCTTGGTGGTGGGTGGACCTAGGACTTCCTCCCGCGGACGCATTAGGAATCTGGAGCTCCAAAAGTTTAGTTCGAGATAAGAAGCATGATTTTTTTATCATTGGTCATAATAATCATGTTCAAAACTTGTGTAAATGATTAGTAGGTTGAGACCTGTAAAGTGATGTGGGCATGGTAGGCTTGTGAGGCTTGGTTTACCTTTGGTTGGGGAAGTTTGACATAAAATATGCCATTTAATTAAATATTTTCACCTTGAGCAAGCTCGCTAGCCGGGTGAGCCGATCTGGATCAAACTCGAGCTTGACTCGTTTGATCAGACAAGCCTAAATTAGAGCTCAAGCTTAGTTCGATTGTTTGAATGAGATTAGCTAAAGTATAAGCTTAACTCGAGCTAAGCTCAAGTAGTTAACGATTGGAAGCTCGTGGCCACCCCTAGCTCCAACTACTTATTAACAACTGCAAATGTTATCGATGTTAAAGTAAGAAACCAGGGGTGGAGCAGGAATTTAATACTGTACTTGAAAGGAGATTTATTGAGGTCGAAATTCTTGCTGAGATATTGTCGAGCTGTACCTAATTTGATGCCTTCTACTGACTAGGAACTACAAATCTGATGTTAAACTTGGAAACCAAAGGAGGAGAAGTAATGAATCACCTTACTTGAAAGGAGATTTATTGAAGTCCAAGTTGTTGCTGAGATATTGTCAAGTTGCCCTCAATTTGACGCTTCCTACTTACACGGAATTACAAATCTTATGTTAATCTTAGAAACTAAAGGAGAAACATGGATGTGTCACCTTACCTAAAAATAGATTCATTGAAATCTGAGCTACTACTAAGATATTGTCAGGCTACCCCCAGTTTGATGCCTCTAACTACCTACTAAAAATTGCAAATCTTATCTATATTAAACTAAAGGAGGAGAAGGAATGTATCACCATACATAAAAAGAGATTCATTGAAGTTCAAGTTGTTGCTGAGATATTGTCGAATTGTCCCCAATTTGACGCTTCCTACTTACGCAGAATTACAAATCTTTATGTTAATCTTAGAAACCAAAGGAGAAACATGAATATATCACCTTACCTAAAAGTAGATTCATTGAAATATGAGCTATTACTAAGATATTGTCAGGCTACCCCCAGTTTGATGCCTCCAACTACCTACTAAAAATTGCAAATCTTATCTATATAAACCAAAAGAGGAGAAGGAATGTATCACCATACATAAAAAGAGATTCATTGAAGTTCAAGTTATTGCTGAGATATTGTCGAATTGTCCCCAATTTGATGCTTTCTACTTACTAGGAACTAAATCTTATGTTAAAGTTAGAAACCGAAGGAGAGACATGAATGTATCACCTTACATAAAAAGAGATTCATCGATGTTCGAGTTACTGTAAAGAGATTTTCGAGTTGCCTATGACCTGATGCTGCAAACTATATAATAATAACAATAAATCTTATCTATAGGTTAATATCAGAAACATTGATGCTTCTCCCTAAACAAAACTATAGAGGGCTTGCTCCCATAAAAAGGCTACTATATTCTAAACTTCGAACATCAACTACATGCATTGTTAAACTATACTCTACTTTTGTATTAGAATTTTAATCAAAGAGTTACTCAAACCTCACCTCAAATAAGGCACCTTGCATGATGAGCTATTACTTCAAATGTATTTTGTTTTTCATTTGAAACTAAATAATATTCTAATATATTACCAAACCAAAAAGTTAAACTATCACATTAGGTAGAAGTTCAATCAAACACTTAAGTATACTTTAAATAAAGCACCTTACAAGATAATCCATTTACTACATTTTGTTTTGATTTTCAAATACAATAAACTAACTTAAGTATTCAATATAATCCCCTTCCCCGATTCTTTCCTTCCTTTCCTAATCTCTTTCTTTCTTTGTCTTACCAAGATATTCTCATGAATTCAACTACGCGATCAATGGTTGAAAAATCATACACATCGCTTTTAGGTCATTGTATGAATTTTAATTACCTTAATTGTTTTTAGATCATTGTATGAATTTTAGTTACCTTAATATATATTTAAATACAATAAACTAACTTAAGCATTCAATATAATCCCCTTCCTCGAATCTTTCCTTCCTTTCCTAATCTCTTTCTTTCTCTGTCTTATCAAGATATTCTCATGAATTCAACTACGCAATCAATGGTCAAAAAATGATACACATCGCTTTTAGGTCATTGTATGAATTTTAATTACCTTAATTTCTTTTAGATCATTGTATGAATTTTAGTTGCCTTAATGTTTATTTATTTATTTAAATTGTGATATTGCTTTAAGAACAAAGTGACTCTACTTTGTCATTTGTGCCATATTTTCTTATAAGACCACATACTATACATCAAGAAAACACAGAAAAGAGTCAACTAATATAGTAAAACTTTTATCGTAAATCAATCGATCAGCAAGATTTGATGTGCAAACTTAATCTGCAGTCCCAACAGGGAATTGCTTACCAAGAACCACAAATCTCCTCTTTGCCTAAAACTAGAAACTACTTTACTCTCAAAAATCATAAAGTGTCTAGTCATGCAGCATGCCCACTATTGTGAACTAAACTAATTATGGCTTCAAAAGGGTTCCATAATAAGAGTATTCCAATAACATGAGATCTAGTGTCATCATTTCAAGGCAATCATTCTTTCACATGGATAACATTTATCAAGCAGTTCTTTATGTCGCACAATTTTCTAAGGACTTTCTCTACATCTTATTGATTCTTAACTCGTATGCATATGCCATTAACCACCATATTGCATTAGAATGTAAAGACATGAGAATTACAATTTTAATCTAGTAAACTTACGTATATCCTGTATAAAAATACAATCAACCTTGCATTATAGATCCTAGGCCTATAATATTAATTCCTTATATTGTTAAATTATCAGTCTACTTTTTCGTTAAATGTTAATCAAACAATCTAATCATTCTAGTTAATTATAAAAATTAACATTTAAACTAATTAGAAAATCAAAAGTAAAGAAGCAGAAAATTATCACATTACTTGAAATGAGATTCATCGAAGTCCATGTTGCTACTGAGACTTTGCTGAGCGGCCCCAATTATGATCCCAATTACTTCCTGAAAACTATAAATCCTATCTAGAGACCAAAGGAGTAGGAATGTATCACCTAACTTGAAAGGAGATTAGTCGAAGTCCGAGTTGCTGCTAAGATACTGTCGAGTTGCCCCAATTTGATGCCTCCAACTTCTTTTCTATGTTAAAATTAGAAACCTGAGGAGGAGTAAGAATGTATCACCTTACTTGAAAAGAGATATCTTCGAAGTCTGAGTTCTTGTTGAGATATTATCGAGCTATCCCCAAATTGATGCCTCCTACTTACTAGGAAGTACAAATCTTATGTTAAAGTTAGAAACCAAAGGAGGAGAAGAAATGTATAACCTTACCAGAAAGGAGATTATTCATTGTAGCTCAAGTTGCTGCTAACATATTGTCGAGTTGCCCTCGATTTTGATGCTACCAACTATGTACTAAGAACTACAAATTATAACTATGTGAAAGCTAGAAATGTCCATGCTTCTCTGTAAACAAAACCATAGACGGCTTCCTCATTCTGTTGAAATGAGGAGCAGAAATGTATAAAAGGAGATTAGTTGTAGTTCATGTTGCTGTTGAGATATTGTCGAACTGCCCCTAATTTGATGCCTTATACTTATTAGGAACTACAAATCTTATGTTAAAGTTTGAAATGTCCATACTTCTCTGTAAACAAAAAACCATAGACGGCTTCCTCTTAAAATGAGGTTACAATATTCTAAACTTTGAATATCAACTACCTACATTGTTAAACTATCACTTTACTCTCGTATTAGAATTTTAATCAAAGAGTTACACAAACCTAAAATAAAACACCTTGCATGATAAACAATTCAATAATTTGGAGTAAGATAATATTCTACTGCATTGCCAAACAAAAAGTTAAACTATCACTCTAAGCTTTGTATAGTGGGAAGGTAAGCTACACAAAATATGATTTGTTGCTGCATCTTGAAAAGGTAAAGCAATGTTGAATAAGAGATACATCCAAAACTATTTTAGATAAGGGGTCTTTGAGACAAATAAATTAAGGAAATCATAAATAAGAACAAATAAACATCAATAAGGGAATAATAAGAGACACTAACCAACTCTCAATCCAAAACATATTCAGTTAAACATAATTTATTATGCATAGATACCATTATTTTGGCTAATAGGACTAGATGTTCACTAGCATGACAAATAGAATTTCTAAGCACTTGTAAATAAGCTTCATACAGCTAATCAACAAAACTAAGATGGGTTTGTTGTATCAAAGAAAGAAATACCAACCCTAGGTGGACATAGTGGCTGATGTGGTTTGTTTCTCGAAGAAATCCTTCCCTATTCACTATTTTGGGGCTCCCTTGTTTGATGGTACTTTCAGTGAAGAGGTCAGGCACACTTGCTTATATCTGAGCCAACGACGCAAACGAGGCCAAAGCTAACTCAATTTTAGCTGTCCTGCCCAACTTTAATCTCAATTAAAAGAAATAGACTAGATTTTTTTAATGTAGCATTCTCTATTTTTTTTCAGCAGAGCAGATAAAAAATTGTATTTTTATCTGCATGTTTTTATTGGGTACCTCACTGGTGTTTGCAAAGCTTGGTTGTAGGCTGTGCAGTTTGTTAGTTCAAGACAATAGTGTTAATGATACCTACTCGGTGAATTAAGTGGCAATTTAAGAGTTCCTGATTTTCATTACTTTGACATGTTTTCGGTATGCCGAGGGGTTTTGGTTTTAGATTGTTTTTCTATTCCGTCATAGGAAGTTAAGATGGTGAACAAATTGGATATTCAGGTTGAGGCTGTGGAGTTGTACTAGTCTAAATGTGAAGAAACAAGTTAGAAGATCAATATTGCTGCATCATTGTTAGGTGAAAATTTTTATATTGCATATAAATTTTTATATATCAAGTGAAAAATTGTGTATAGATCCTTAATGATAATGTTATGGAGTCACAAAACTACAGGGCTAAAAGTCCACGAGCAGAACCAATAGGGTCGAGGTGTTGGAGGATTGGTTAAGACAATTTAGTCATGAACAACATAGGTATCAGTAGTCATTGTAAAGGAGCCTTATGACAATAAATGATCTAAACAAAGTTTGAATAAGGTAGACTTGTCATGTCTAACTACAGTAAGTCAACATCAAGAGGCCAGCCCTAATATATGGGAATGATTTGTGTGTCCCCTTCTACAAGATTTAGAAGGGATGAGAACTAGAACATGGAAGGGCCAATTTTGGTCCAATTCAGGATAGGACCCAGCCACTTCTCATGTACAATGATTGGATATATAATTTTTTTATATAAACATGTATACATAGCAATAAGTAGAACAAATGTAAAAACATAACGAATAAAAAAAAATGGTGGTGCTAACAAAACATCACTATAGAAGCTTCATATAGCATTGGCTCACATTTCATGCAGTAAAAGATTATCCCATACTTCCTTAAACTAGTTACAACAATAATACTTGGACATCAAAGGGATTCCCCGCTTCCTAATCTATTTAATCCCTTCAAACCTCTAGGATGACAATTCCATACTTGGCCATACATATGAGTACCCACAAATATGTTTGTTTTTGGTTCCTAGGCCAGCAATAAAAATTGATTTAATACACGAGGAGACATAAGATTAATAAGTTGTTAATGGGGAAAAAGACAAACTACCTCATGAACAAGTTCTTCCAGTTTGGCAATTTTTGGGGATCTGAAATAATTCAGAAACTCATAATCCTAGATGAACTTTGATTTAACAAGGTTAGAGAGATTCAAACTATTGCTACCCTTAAAACTTTCATCTATGCTTCTAGTTCTTTTGAACGGTTGAACAAAGTGAGGTCTATAGTACATAATTGTTTCAAAAGAATTATAGTGGCTGAGAATTGATATTGCTGTTAGAGAACATGCAGAAAGAAATTATAGTAAGAAGAAAAAATTATCCTAGGCAAGTAAAAAATAAACAAAAAAATAATGAAACAAAGTAACAAAGTGTACCAAGAAGCCTAAGAAACACAACTTAACATATGACCCATGAAGACATGTTCTCCAACTAGACAACGACCACCCCTTCCTTATTGCATGCCCATTAGCAAGAAGACTATTTTATGTAGATGATACTACTTTTACATATGAATAATAAGATAAAATTGTTACTACTCGCTTCATGCACTCCATGTAAATATAGTGCTTGACAATGGTATCAAAGACATCCCTCATGTATACCATTTTCGCTTATGCATCATAAGTCAATCAAATTCAGGAGCAACCAAAGAATACAACTATTACTGTAACGACCCGCCATCCTATGACCGGAGACCCGATCACTAAATGAATGTCGGCCCATTAACTGCGGGTTCACACCCGGATCTCACACGACACATCTGGAGGAGTAAGCGCTAAACAAGGCTAAATATAACAATCACACGGACTACAAAGATATAACAAGTGCGCAGGAAGGAAGATAACAATGTCCGTATATAGTCCAACAATAATTACATGGTCCAACAATTAAATAAGTACAGACAGAAGTAAAGTACAACAACATCGGGGCATACCCCGGAACTGAGACAGCTGCTAGTCCGCACACCAAGAAGACACCACACGCCGCCACACGCCACGAGGTCCACACCTGAAACCGCAGGGAGTGAGCCACACCAGAATTGGGCTCAGTAGGGATCATCCGATCCCCTGCCTCCCACTCACACACCCACAAGTGCAACAATACGGATATATGGCAATTAAGTAAAGCAGTAAACATAGCACCCAAATCTGATATGAAACATATGCATAAGCAGTGTAGCAGGAACAGTTCTAAGTAACCCGAAGAACCCAACACAAAGTCACGTCTCACAGCCAAAGTCCACAAAGCGACCGAACCACACTGTCAACCGAAGTCAAACATCGCCTCCCAACACTACTACCACTGCTCACGCCTGTCCGCCCCTACAGTGTTCCGGGGCACTGTAGGGTGAGGCAGTAAGTCAAACTAGGACTAACTGGGACCAGTAAACCACCACGGCCCAGCTACGTGTGCACACAAGCAGTCTAGACTACTGTCCTACCGACCGGATTTCCTCCACGCCAGGCCTCGGCGTTTCAGGAGGGCCCTGGGGACCGGCGAACCCCCGTCAAGCCGAAACTACAGGAACTACCCACAACCTTAACCTCCCGGGCTGCGTCAGGCCAAAGGGCGAAGGGTACCACTCGTAACCTTGATTAAAGGTCACATCAGGCCCAGTGGCTACAGGGGTAAAACAACTCCAACAGTACCACAACCAGCTCCACAGCAAGAAACGCGCCGGAAGCTGCCACGACAAACAGGGAAACCCCGACCCGCTGAGACCAAACAGCAACCCCTCGGGTAGCGCACCGGCTACTCCGGCCCGACGGGCTCAAGGTGGTTCTGCTTCCCTCAGCCAAAGGTAAAACACAACACCGGTACGGCACAATGCCTCACAGACACCATGGCCCTTCCCCATCGGCCCAAGGTGACATACGTAAACCACAGTTATTCCGATTCCATATTCGCATAAGTACACACACACACATAACATGATTCCATTCACACAGTAAACCTCCGTCTCAGCGTACAACTTAAAGCATGCATTTGAACCATCCAACCGTGAAACATGTGTTAAATAACAGGAGTTAAGCAGTTCTGTCTTGAATCGCGTCGACCGAGGTCGACGCCATTCAAGCCCCTAAAACAGGTTCATTAAAACCAGATTATTCCTTAAATCATGTCGACATAGGAAGCCGCCGTTTAAAACGCGTCAGAGTCCACAGACGCTATTCACCCCAGAATTTCAGATTTGCAGAAGCCTCAGTCGAGGTGATTTCCTGCCTAAAAGGCGTCATGATGGTCCGACGTCCTTCTAAAAGGCGTCGTCCATACATGACGTTTTTTAGCGCCAGAACCCCGTACAACGAAACCTCGAACATGGAGGTTTCTGCCCTAAAAGGCGTCGTACTGCCCTGACGTCCTTCTAAAAGGCGTCGACCAGGCACGACGCCGTTTAGCGCCAGAAACCTGGTTCTCTGGTTCGATCCGAAGGTTCCTCCTTCAACCCCAAACACCCCGAAAATGCCCAAAACAGAAGGGGGAGGAAAGGGGAAATCGACTATCACAAGCATGCTACAATTCCACAATCCCTAACACGGTTATTCCCACAAGAAAACCCCCTAAACATGCTCAGTCTAACCCAAAACATATCATGCCACACCAAGGAAACCATAAGTAAGATAATCACGATTCATGCAAGGTTCGTCCCCCTACTGGTTCTTGAACTCCTCCAAGCTCCGTGCCGCCGACCTGCCGCACCACAGACCGCCGCCGGTACCCTCGAGGACACCGCCACTCCGCCGGGACGTCGGCCGCCGTCCGGAGAATGGAACGCCGCGAAAGAAGTGGTGGAGGTAGAGGTGAGAGGTAGGGAGGCGTTGGAGTGATGGGAGAGGAAGAAAAGGAAGGGAAAGGGGAAAGGAGGGCGGAGAGGGCGAAGAGAGAGAAGGTGGAGGTGAAGAATGAGGGAAAGAAGGGGAGGCTCGCGGGGTCAATCTGAATCTGGCTAAAACGCGTCGATCGAGACAGACGCCAATCAGTCTGACAGGACGGGCCGTACTGACAGCGCTCTGAAATGCGTCGCTCACTACGGACGCCGTTTAGACGACAGGACAGGCCGTACTGACAACGCTCTGGCGCCGTACACTGACATCGCAGGGGTCGCAGTCTGAATCGCGTCGACCATCATGGACGCCGTTCAGACGATATGACAGGGGCCGTACTCTCGCGGCCCGAAACCCGCCCACGTGACGCACACGTGGCACAACAGGAAGCAGACTTAAATGGCGTCTACACAGACAGACGTCTTTGGAAAGACGTCGAGCAGTGCAGACGTCATTCAGTCAGAAATCTCAAAACCCCTCAGGGTCGAAACCAGGGGATCCAGCCCGAACCCGACCCGAATACCGAACCCGAAACCTCAGTCCTTACAATTACTGTTATCCAAGTTGTTTCAAGACACTAAAAATTTTGTTTAGCATCTAAAGCAAACTAGGATTGACAATAAACTGCCATCCCAAGAGATTATCGGCTGATTCCTTTGATAATCTGCAACTAATCAATGAGCCATAGCCATCCCAGGTGAATATTATGTACATGTATGATTAATGATAGATAAATTATTGAATACAAAATCTTACATGGATCTAAAATACTAGACATAAAATGTTCATTTATGCATATCAAAATATCACATGGAATGGGAATAAGGGAAACAAGAGCAAGCAAATTAAAAAGGATGTATATTAAGCAATGAGAATAACTTTATATACTTTCCAAGTGCTATCGACCATAAGGAACAAATCTGTATCATTTCTTCCACCACCTAGTACATGAAAATTGTTTAAAAATGAGCAAAATAATGAAAGATATCACACTTGAGTATATATTGCCACCACTCTTAGAACTTTGAAAAATCATTTGCAATTGCCACCACTCCTGAAACTTTGAAAATCATTTGCAATCACTGAATTTTCATGATCTTTTAAGAGCTAAAGGACATCGACATGTAATTGCTAAGGTGTAGTGCAAGATGGATTACTAGTTACTGCAGCAGACTTATCGGCCAAAAATATTTAAAACAAAATCAACGGTTCATCACTAAGTTGAACCTTAAAAAGGAAACACTTGAAAGACATTATAAAATGAAAAAAAAGAAAGATTGTTTCATATTAGAAAAGGAAGAAAATGGTGAAGAATACTTAATGTAAAAAAAAATACTACCTACTAAAAATTGGAAATCTTATCTATATTAAACATAGAAACTAAAGGAGGAGAAGGAATGCATCACCATACCTAAAAAGTGATTCATTGAAGTTCAAGTTGCTGCTGATATATTGTTGAATTGCCCCCAATTTGATGCTTTCTACTTATTAGGAACTAAAAATCTTATGTTAGAAACCGAAGGAAAGGCATGAATGTATCACCATACGTAAAAAGGGATTCATCGAAGTCCGTGTTGCTGCAAAGAGATTGTCGAGTTGCCCTTGACCTGATGTTGCCAACTATATAATAAGAACAACAAATTTTATTTATGTTAATTCAAAAAACAACGATGTCTCTCCCTAAACAAAACCATAGAGGGCTTAGTCCCATAAAAAGGCTACTATATTATAAACATTGAATATCAACTACCTACATTGTTAAACTATTCTCTATTCTTGTATTAGAATTTCAATCAAAGAGTTATTCAAACCTCAAATAAGGCACCTTGCATGATGAGCTATTACTTCAAATATATTTTATTTTTCATTTGAAACTAGATAATATTCTAGTATATTACCAAAACAAAAGGTTAAACTATTACACTAGTTAGAAGTTCAATCAATCAGTTAAGTATACTTTAAATAAGGCACCTTGCAAGATAATCCATTACCACATTTTGTTTTTGTTTTCAAATACAATAAACTAACTTAAACATCCAATATAATCCCCTTTCCAAAAGTAACTTCTACTTCTACATATGCACCTCCTCCTCTAAGATGTTCTCACTTCTTTCACAACACCACCTCCAACACACGCCTCTTCCACCAAACCCATTAATGTAGCAATCTCCTCCTCTGGCTACCCTCAGTCTACCTCTGACTTCTTTTCTGCTCAGGCCTTCTTTCCTGAAGTAGGATCTACCTTATCTCCTCCTCCTCCTCCTCCTCTACCTCCTCTTAAGGCAGCACCAGTGCCTCAGGCTCCGTTAGAGCTTCCAACAGAGCAGCTTCTGGCCACTTTCAGTCTACCTGCATTCACAGTAAAGTTAGATACTCAAGCATTTGCTATAGAGTATAGAGCTTCAGACGATGATGCTCCCCTCAATTCATTACTCTCCTCCAATAAACAGCCTGCACCTGAAGGACAGAAATTCAGAGCTCCCAAGAGGCTCAAGAGGAGAACTAAGTATCATTTATAACCTCGATTCTTGTATGTCTTCCCCTTAACTGGAGAGAAAAGACATGCGTATATAGAATTCTTGCAGAAGAATGTTAGACTATAAGTGTTAGAGCTGCCTACTATTTCCTTAGAGATGTACATAGACCAATTCACAGTCTAGCATTGCCTGACCAAAAAGGAAGTTACCCAAGTCAGGAATGAGTTAGCGATACTGAAAGAACAAGAGTGGAGTAATTTACGCCCACAGCTATACTACTCATTCTTACAAGACAACTCTACCCGAGCTCAACGAAGACAGCCAACCTTGGCTCTTGTAGAATGGCTAGCTCAAAGGCATGAGGCCTATTGGGGAAGGTGCAAGGAGTTAGCTAAATGGGAGTACGGGCACTTCTTGCAGTATAGCGATAGGAGAAGGGCAACAAACAAACCATAGTTCAACTAAAGCTAATTTTAGCATGTCTACAGACTCAAAGCTCAGCATCCTAAAGAGACTATGCAAGTCAGTCTTGATCGGGATGAGGGCACTATGCCCACGAAGTTTCCACAACTTCATTATTTGATGATGGACATAGAGGAAGGCTTACAGATATGAAGCTATATAGGAAAATCAAAGGTAAGCATTTAGCTAAGTACAACTCTATTCTTCTCTTCTCTCATTTCCTAAAAATGGCTATTCAGAATGGGAGGGTGAAGCCAAAGACTCTTTCCATTGTCTTTTCCCAAGTTGAAAGATACACTGAAGAAGAATGGTCTCAAGCCTATGCTGAACTCCATCAGTAACTCCTAACAGTCAACAGAGAAAGGAGACCTCTCAAGAAGAGTCTTCTCAGTATAAGAGAATTTGAAGACCAGCAGTCCACAGCCTTCTACTTTGACACATACTTCAATTATTAGTGCATCTACATGGACTACAGAAACATGAAGCAGGCACTGAAGAATGAAGGCCTGGTTTCTCCATTTAAGATACTAGGTTTCATTCTCTATGTGAAGAATCCAGTGCCTAGATACCAAAGGCATAAAGTGTCTAGTGAAGTGTACAACACTAGGATGCACCAAGGTTATACTCAGTACTGCCATAAGAGGACAGAACAAGGACTGCGAGTCAAGATGACTCTCCAAGAATACATTGCTAGATCAGAGGCCATTGAGCAGAAGACCGGGGAGATAGTCATAACCTTTGCTCTGACCTATCTAGACACTTTCAATTCTGAGTCATTGTACCCTCTCCACATTATTATTATTTTTTCCATACTACACCATTCCATCTCCTCAAACACACTTTGTAAATCAATTTTGGAATCCAATATATCTATCTCATTGCATTCTCTTATCTTAGTGCCTCTCTTTCATTTTTCTATGTATTTGATGACCTTTTTGTGTGAATGACAAAAAGGAGGAGAAATATACTATCCAACTTTCTTATCTAACAGCATTTGCATATAGAAGAAATGAATTGTCCACTTGTTTTAGTTCTAACAATTTTATTTGTATTGTTGTGTTTGTTTAGTCTTGGTACCCGTTTCATTTTCTTGTATGATTGAATTGTTTCTGGTCGTGATTTTATTTCTTCAGCAATGTCACCATTTTCAAGTAGTTTTGTCATCAACAAAAAGGGAGAGATTATTAAGTAATTTTTATTTTCATATTCTTCATATTTTGGTGATAACACACTATGAAAATGTCAGGACTTTGTTTCTATGAGAGTGAGAGAAATCTCTTTATCTCATTAATTTAGTTATTGACAGTTTATATCATAAGCAGTGTAAACTCTGTGACTTAATCGCTTTCAGAGTTCCCTAATTCTTACACTTAAAGAGCTAACTAAAACTTCGATTAAGCTTCAGAACTTCTAGTAACTTGCAGATAGTTCAGCACTAATCGGACCATCACTCTCTATTTTAATCGAATCAAGTGTTCTATCGATTAGGTGATTAAGTCTCACATCGATTAATGTTGACTTACTCACTTTGAGTAAAGAACATAAAGCTCCCTATCGATTAACTTTATAAGTCTTCCATAGATTAGCGTTTTAAGTTCCTTATTAACATTTTACAGTTACATTCGATTATGTTTGTTCACTTAGAATCCGTCCAAGTCTGACTTCGATTAACGTTTAAACATCCACTTCGATTATCTTGATATCGTTAAACTTAGAGTTATCTTTTGTGTCTTAATCTAAACAAAAACTTTAATCCCATTTCGATTAGCATTCTTAGATATCCTTTCAATTGCTGTCATAAGGATAATCGAAGTTTCGCTCTCGGACTTCAGTTCGAGTAATGTTATAAGTTTCACTTCGATTAACAGTTACAACTTCACTTCAATTAACGATGTCTCTTCGATTATTGATCATAAATCTCACTGCAATTATTGAACAAATTGAAACTTTGATTAAGACTTCGCTCAAGTAATCACCATTTCGATTAAGACTTCGTTTAATGCTTTAGTTATCACTTCGATTAACTATTTCTCATGCGTTTTAAGTTAATCATTCCACTAATCTGAGTGGGAGCCACCTGTACTTTGATTAACAGTCTATTTATAAGTCAGACTAACACTCACTTATTACTTCGATTAAGTGGCAAAATTCTCACTTTGATTAGTGTTCGTTTATGACTTACATTAAATATTTGCCATTTTGATTATCCAGTAACTTCAACGAGCGAATTTCTTTAATTGTATTCAATTTAAATTAGCTGGTACTCTCATGTTATATTTTATATATGTTTTTTGACTGAGATGTTTGTCATATCTTTATTTGATAGATTTGTTAGAATTTCTATGCACCTTGTACTATCATAGACTTTTGCTAGAAATTGACACAATCGCAGGAAAAAACACTCTTACCTTTCTTAGTGTTTTTGCAGGTCTGACCTGACAGTACAAGATCTGTACCCAAGGAAGCTTCCATGCATTAATTCATGCTACCTCGAGTCCACCAACATAGTAGATCCGCCATGCCCTCTCTCCAACTTCTCTCTTGAGATTTTGAACATTAGATACAGGCAGGAAGAAGCCTTCTTCAAGCAGTTAACGAGTGGAAGCTTGTGGCCACCCTTACCTCCAACTACTTATTAACAATTGCTAATGTTATCGATGTTAAAGTAAGAAACTAGAGGAGGAGCAGGAATTTATCACTGTACTTGAAAGGAGATTTGTTGAGGTTGAAATTCTTGTTGAGATATTGTCGAGCTGCACCAAATTTGATGCCTTCTATTTACTAGGAACTACAAATCTGATGTTAAAGTTGGAAACCGAAGGAGGAGAAGTAATGAATCTCCTTACTTGAAAGGAGATTTATCGAAGTCCGAGTTACTGCTGAGATATTGTCAAGTTGCCCCCAATTTTATATTTCCTATCTACTCGGAATTACAAATCTTATGTTAATCTTAGAAACCAAAGGAGAAGCATGGATGTATCACCTTACCTAAAAGTAGATTCATTGAAATCTGAGCTACTGTTAAGATATTGTTAGGCTACCCCCAATTTGATGCCTCCAACTACCTACTAAAAATTGCAAATCTTATCTATATTAAACATAGAAACTAAAGGAGGAGAAGGAATGTATCACCATACCTAAAAAGAGATTCATTAAAAGTTCAAGTTGTTGCTGAGACATTGTCGAATTGTCCCCAATTCGATGCTTTCTACTTACTAGGAACTAAAAATCTTATGTTAAAGTTAGAAATGTTGCCAACTATGTATTAAGAACTACAAATCATAACTATGTGAAAGTTAGAAATGTCCATGCTTCTCTGTAAACAAAACCATAGACAGCTTCCTACATTGTTAAACTTTTACTTTACTCTCGTATTAGAATTTTAATCAAAGAGTTACACAAACCTCAAATAAGGCACCTTGCATGATGAACTATTCAAGTTATTTGGAACTAGATAACATTCTGTTGTATTGCCAAACAAAAAGTTATACTATCACTCAAAGCTTTGTATAGTGAGAAGGTAAGCTACACAAAACATAATTTGCATTTGTATATTGAAAAGGTAAAGCAATGTTGAATAAGTGATACATCCAAAACTATTTTGGATGAGGTGTCTTTGAGACAAACAAATTAAGGAAATCATAAATAAGGACAAATAAGCTTCAATAAGGGAATAATAAGAAACATTAACCAACTCTCAATTCAAAACATATTCAGTTAAACATAATTTATTATTCACATATACCATTATTTTGGCTAATGAGACTAATTCATTAGCATAACCAATAGAATTTCTAACCACGTATAAACAAGCTTCATATACCTAATCAACAAAACTAAGATGTGTTTGTTGTATCAAAGAAAGAAACTCCAACACTAGGTGGACATAGTGGCTGATGTAGTTTATTTCTCGGGGAAATCCTTCCATATTCACTAGTTTGGGGCTCCCTTATTTGATGGTACTTTCAATGGAGAGGTCAAGTTGAACGCTTGCTTATATCTAAGCCAACAATGCAAACGAGGCCAAAGCTAGCTCAATTTTGGCTGTCCTGCCCAACTTTTACATCCATTGAAAGAAATAGAATAGATTTTTCTTATGTAGCATTCCCTATTTTCTTCAGCAGAGCAGATAAAAATTTGTATTTTTCTTTTGCATGTTTTTATTGGGTGCCTCACTGGTGTTTGCAAAGCTTGGTTGTAGGATGTGCAGTTTGTTAGTTCAAGATAATAGAGTTAATGATACCTATTCGGTGAATTAAGTGACAATTTAAGAGTTATTGATTTTCATTACTTTGACATGTTTGTTGTATGCTGAGGGGTTTTGGTTTTAGATTTTTTTTCTATTCCGTCATAGGAAGTTAAGATGGTGAACAAATTGGATATTTAGGTTGAGGCTATAGAGTTGTACTAGTCTAAATGTGAAGAAACAAGTTAGAAGATCAATTTTTTGCATCATTGTCAGGTGAAAATTTTTATATTGCATATAAATTTTTATATATCAAGTAAAAAATTGTATATAGATCCCTAATGATAATGTTATCAAGTCACAAAGCTAGAGGGCTAAAAGTCCACGAGCAGAACCAATAGGGTCAAGGTTCTGGAGGATTGGTTAAAAGAATTCAGTCATGCACAATATGGGTATGAGTAGTCATGTAAAGGAGCCTTATGATAAATTTCAATGATCTAACAAAGTTTGAATAACATAGATATGTCCTGTCTAACTATAGTAAGTCAAGATCAAGAGGCCAACCCTATATATGGGAATGATTTGTGTCCCCTTCTACAAGATTTAGAAGGGATGAGAACTAGAATATGGAAGGGCCAATTCTGGTCCAGTTCAAGATTGGACCCAGCCACTTCTCATGTACAATGATTAGATATATAATTTTTTATATAAACATATATACATAGCAATAAGTAGAACAAATGTAAAAATATAAAGAATAAAAAAAAAATGGTGCTGCTAACAAAACATCACTATATAAGCTTCATATAGCATTGGCTCACATTGCATGCAGTAAAAGATTATCCCGTGCTTCCTTAAACTGGTTACAGCAATAACACTTGGACATCAAAGGGATTCCCCGCTTCCTAACCTATTTAATCCCTTCAAACTTCAAGGATGACAATTTTGGTCCATACTTGGCCATACATATGAGAACCCGCAAATATGTTTGTTTTTGGTTCCTAGGATAGCAATAGAAACTGATTTAATACACGAGGAGACATAAGATTAATAAGTTGTTAATGGGGAAAAAGGCAAACTACCTCGTGAACAGGTTCTTCCAGTTTGACAATTTTTGGGGACCTGACATAATACAGAAACTCATGATCCTAGATGAACTTTGATTTAACTAGGTTAGAGAGATTCAAACCACTGCTACATTCAAAACTTTTGTCCATACTTCTAGTTATTTTAAACGGTTGATCAAAGTGAGGTCTATAGTACAGAATTGTTTCAAAAGAATTATAATGGCTGAGCTATCAATTGAAATTGTTATTAGAGAACATGCATAAAAAAAGTATAGTAAGAAGAAAAACCACTATCCTAGGCAAGTAAAAAATAAACCAAAAAAAAATGAAATAAAGTGTACCAAGAAGCCTAAGAAACACAATTCAACATACAACTACCACCTCTTCCTTATTGCTTGTCCATTAGCAAGAAGACTATTTTATGTAGTTGATATTACTTTTACATCTGAATAATAAGATAAAATTATTACTACTCGCTTGATGCACTGTATGTAAATATAGTGCTTGATAATGGCATCAAAGACATCCGTCATGCATGCCATTTTTGCTTATGCATATAAGTCAATCAAATTCAGGAGCAACCAAACAATACGCCTATTACTGTTATCCAAGTTTTTTCAAGACACTGAAAATGTTGTTTAGCATCTAAAGAAAACTAGAATTGAAAATAAACTGTCATCCCAAAGGATTATCAGTTAATGCCTTTGATAATTTACAACTAATCAATGAGCCATAGCCATCAAAGGTGATTATTATGTCCATGTATAGTCAATGATAGATAAATAATTGAATACAAAATCTTACATGGATCTAAAATACTAGACATAAAATGTTGTCCTTTATACATGTCCAAATATCACATGGAATAGGAATAATGGAAACAAGAGCAAGCAAATTAAAAAGGATGTATATTAAGCAATGAGAATAACTTTATATACTTTCCAAGTGCTATCGACCATAAGGAACAAATCAGTATCATTTCTTCCACCACCTAGTACATGAAAATTGTTTAAAAATGAGCAAAATAATGAAAGATATCACACTTGAGTATATATTGCCACCACTCTTAGAACTTTGAAAAATCATTTGCAATTGCCACTACTCCTGAAACTTTGAAAATCATTTGCAATCACTGAATTTTCATGATCTTTTAAGAACTAAAGGACATCGACATGTAACTACTAAGGTGTAGTGCAAGATGAATTACTAGTTACTATAGCAAACTTATCGGCCAAAAATATTTAAAACAAAATCCACGATTCATCACTAAGTTGAACCTTAAAAAGGAAATGCTTGAAAGACACACTAGAAAAATGAAAAACAAGAAAGATCGTTTCATATTAGAAAAGTAATAAAATGGTGAATAATACTTAATGTAAAAAAAATACTACCTACTAAAAATTGGAAATCTTATCTATATTAAACATATAAACCAAAGGAGGAGAAGGAATGCATCAACATACCTAAAAAGAGATTAATTGAAGTTCAAGTTGTTGCTGATATATTGTTGAATTGGCCTCAATTTGATGCTTTCTACTTATTAGGAACTAAAAATCTTACGTTAGAAACCGAAGGAAGGGCATGAACATATCAACCTTGCATTATATATCCTGGGCCTATAATATTAATTCCCTATATTGTTAAACTATCAGTTTGCTTACATCCCCAAGAGCCTGCCGATTGTTCCCATTAATCCAAGAAACATAAGATCTTTCAAGAATCCATCAGAAGTAGAACTCATCAAAAGGATCAACAAGAATGATAACAAAGAAATGATATGAACAGTGAATGAGAAAAGATCCAAGGAACAGGGAAACGTAAAAACAACCACAACTCGAGATGAATGGAACTCGTCCAAAGCCCAGGTGAGCCAAAACTTCTCTACAAATCCTTCCCGAGCTCTATCCTTCCATTAATATGATAAGCATTAACTAATTAAACACAACTAACTAAACATGAAGTCAACTTTTGAAAGCAAGACAATAAAGCACTCAGGGCTGTCCAAACACAAGCCTCACATCTTAAGCATAATAACTTTCCAACGCAAAGCAAAGTAGTTATAAATATCCTACAAAAGACTCTTTTATTCTTTGCCACCAGAACCTTCTGCTCCAACAAAAATTCATGTTGTTACTCTATTTTTGGCAACCATGTATTGAAAATAGTGTTAGTAGTCATGCTGGTGTATGATAGCTATAACAAATTTCCTTCAACGTCATCCTCTTTACTGCTTTTAGTTTTTCCTGTCTATAAACTCCCTAGTCTGGAATCTTTTGTTTTACCTTCCAGATTAAATGCTAATGGAGAAACTAAGATGCTATATTTTGCATGACAGATGGCACTAGACATAGAGTTCAAAATGATATTTTAACTGATATATGAGTAATACTTGCTGCACCGCATGCAGTGCGGTGCAGCCCACACCGCACGTGGGCGGATGGCTGCAGCAGCAGCCCTTTTTTCATTTTTTGAAAATTTTAAGGTAGGCTCCACTGTGCCCTACATGTCCATACAATCAAATCTCCGATCGGACGACCCAAAAAGATCCATTTTTTTCGAATTTTTGGGTCATCTGATCAGGGATTGGATTATATGAAAGCGTAGGGCACAGTGGGGCCAACCTAAAAAATTTAAAAAATAAGTTATCATTTTTGTGCCACATCTCATGCAGTGCCACAAGTATTACTCTTGATATATTTAACCTGTCAATTAAATACTAAAACTCTTACACATATTGAGATTCATTTTGCTTGCCAAATTTCCATTCGTAGGCCAAAGTTCAAAAATGCACATGGATCAATTTGACATCATAAAACCCTGCTATAGGACCAAAGTCCAAAACACAGATAGGAAACACTTGCATCTATTGGAGTTTTATGTATTTGATGTCATCAGAATGTGAACCTCAACACTACAGGAAAATTAGACAATATCTACGGAGATTTGTGAGTGGATGAAGTTTACATGTGAATCACTCAGAAAGGTGTGAATGAAACTATTAGTGTAGAATAAGCACTCTGTAAACATACACGTACATACCTACATGTATCGATATATATCACACATACATACAGGGAAGAAAGGAAGACGGAGGGGGAGAAGGGAATCTTAAATTAGACCCTTCCTCTAAAAATGAAAATGTTGAATGAATGTTTCAAAGTGTGGAAGAAATTTAGGCAACTGAGAAATCATCTGAGTCTTAACATGAGAATTTAAGGGGAGAAAAATAGCTGAGGAGCTATACCATGATTTACCCAGCGAAAAGAGCTAAAAACAAAAGCAAAATGCTTAGTTTAATTGAAGTTTAGTAAGGCCAAGCTAAAGAAAAATTTCTATAATGACTTTTCAGGTAATGGTGGTTAAATTTCAGCTACTAGAGTTATAGATGATGATATACTTCTTTTCCTAGGTTAATGATGTGCTATAACAACTTTAGATAAGATACACATGTTTTAAAACCTTCCAAGATATAGAACAGAACTTGGTAAGTCACCACTCTCCTCCCTCCTCACTCTTACACTCATGATGCTATACTAGTAGTAGAGGCTGCCATGGTAATAGGGGTAGTTGCAGTAGTAATAGCTACTGCTACTATAACTGTGTGTACTGTTGTAGCACAGGTAGCAGCTGCAAGTATTGCAACAGCAGTAGCTCTCCCACCCTTTCCAATTTCTATTTCCTCTGCTTCTTTCCCTCACTAATTCCCTCCTCTCTCCTTCAATTCCCTTTTTAGAAACAGTGGATTTTACCTGCACTCGCTATGTGCTGAGATTACATAAAGTCTGAAAGTGTGGGAGTTCTATAGACAAGATAATTTGACAAGACAGAAATGTGGAAGAAAATAACTATCACGGGTTAAAACAAGATCACGCTCTAGAGTGACAATCATACATTCATATCTTCGTCAACCAAAAGAATGAACAACGTATGAAAGATGCATAACGTAATTATCATGGGACAAGTTTTGTAGCTATATGATTGTCCATGGCAAATGTAGCAAACGATCATACCTATAACTGCATCAGTCTACAAATTGCCTAGAATAGCCAGACAAATGCCTACCAGTCTAAAAGTTTCTGATCTACAAATTGGGTATACGCCACCAATCTCCAAACCCAAGGCTTGTCAGTAAAACCCACAAAATGCTTCATCACATTCAGAACCTGCAAAGTAGCATTGTATTGAAATGAAGGTTTCCTCTTGTATACAAAGAGGAAGCAAATCAATGTGAAAAAAAAAAACATGAAACACATCGTACAGAAAATAAAGAAATAAGAAAAATTGTAAGACTTGGCTGTGACTAAATACTACTATTATGACTAGCTCGGAAGAGATTAGCCACTATTATGGCTGTCTTTTAGGAGAGCCTTCTGAGAAGAGGAAATATGTTAACCACTGGACATGCTAGATCTCCTTCCAGGGCAAAGAGACCTTAACAAGATGGACACCTGGGTTTGGATGTTGGATAGCAGTGGCCAGTGGAATATTTTCTGTTGGCTTTACACATCCATCTAGGATGGAGGTACCTGATTCCTGCTGGTCAACTAGGTATGGTAGTGGAGGATTTTATGGGAAAACATCCTACGTCCAACCAGTTAGCTAAGTTTTTGGAGGTCACCAATATTTTAAGCAAAAGGTTATCAATATTTGATGCTGATTTTGCAGGGAGGAGCAGGAGTCCATTGGCCATTAGTTCCCTAAATTTACTCAAAAGAGGTGTGGGAGCATGTTCTTGACAGGCTATACGAATCAATGACGGCCAAATGGCATCAAGGAGTTGTTGCAAGAGTGGAATGGAAGATGGGCTCTTTGATCATAAAGTTTGGTGGCTGAACCTCCATGCCACACTGTGGACAATTTTGGGGTGGAAGAAATGGTGGGACCTTCCAAGGGGAGACCAAGGTCCGCGAGAGGATACTTTCATTCATATGTGATAGCATGTGGGAATGAGCAACGCTTTTAAGCGGTTTTCATGAGAAAACCTCATTATTTTTGGTTCCTTTAGGGAGCTAGTTTGCAGCACAATGTTGATGTGCTTTTGTATTGAGGGATTTTTGAGAGTTTACTCATACCATACTTGTAAATTCCCCATTTTAATCAATGAACTACTTTCAAGATAATTTATTATTGTGGCTAAAAATGCCCCATTGCATATGCAAACATTATTATCTGTCCCATAAAAATAGTATCTATTCAGGAAAGTTAAGTTCCAATTATCAAGCTAGTCAAAGACACCTAAGCAACCATCAAGCACCTACGAAGCCAGGCACATACTTAAGTGAGAAGTCAACAACTTGACATTAAGTGTTTGCTAGATTGACTCCATAATCTTTTGACTCCAATTATCCTCTTTTTAAGTACCGACTACATCGATGATTAGGGAAGAGAAGAAGTGATACTTGTTTAATCACACATATTGATAGATAAGAAGTGAGAACCACCAAATTGGCACTATGCCACTTCAGTTTTATCAATGTCAATCAATAAGAAATAGTTTACAAGCAAACTAGAATGCCAAATGCTCCTATTATAATAAAAATAAAAGATGCTTTTAGAGAATGTGCAGTATACAAAAGATAGAAAAGTATCATAGATAGGGAGGCACCTGAAAAGCTTCCCAGAAGAAGATACGTAAGGCAACAAGGAAAAGTGCATTCCATATTATCTTATAAGGTTAGTAATGCAGCAAAATAAAACCCCATCAACAAAGGAAGAGAAAATGGTTACAATACATATAATGTTGAGGAACACCACCATCATCAGGTCTTGAAGGCAATAAACTCGTACATGCTTCACATTGTAAATGAGCAGTTGACCACCGAGAAGAGTGTCCCAGCAAAAGCAGACAATAGAATTACATGCCTATTTCAAATAATGGCACTTTACATTCTATAACAACAAGAGGGGTGTCAAACAAACCCATACCGAATTTCACAAGTCAAAGAATGTCGGTAAACTCGAAGAAATCAGAAGATGCACGGGGGGAGGGGGAAGGAAAAAACAAAAGGCAAGATCAGGTCAGATAATGGACAACGGAGCCACAGCGCCGAGAGACAAGGACAAAGGCACAAATAGACCAACATAAAAGAGGAGGCAGAGAAAAGGATGGCAAACTAGATGTGAAAACGAAGGTAAAAGAAAAACGGCAAGTCTGTGCAAGATATCAACAACTCAATGTAAACACAGAAACATCATAAAACTGCCCTCTTCTGAACTAGAGACAAACAATGAGTTGTTCATCTCTGCAAGCGAGCGAGCGAGAGAGAGAGAGAGAGAGAGAGAGAAAGTGTACTCTTTCTATATGGAGAGTGGAAGTAAACCAGTGCTGCTTCGGTGGGCCGAGGAGGGATTGGTGGAGGCTTGAAGCCACCCCATTTGCAGAGAGAAATGGTGCAGTGGGTTTCCTCTACTAGCTTCAGGAGCAAAGCAGGTCGGGCAAGGGAAATAAGATGGGTGTGGGGGGGAGAAGCAACTATGTATTTGCTGGGTCTCCGGTGAAGAGATCCACCGTCAGATCAAGCGCAGGAGAGTCCATCACGAGCACGAGGAGGTGGCCTCCCCGCCGAAGTCGAGAGAGAGAGAGAGGGAGAGAGAGAGAGCCCTAAGTAAGAGGAAGACTTATAGAAATCGAGCCCGAGGACAGAGGTGCGGCGGAGGGAGGCGTACTTCAGTGACTTTGCCGCGGTGTGGGAGGCTTGGGAGCGGGGTGGGTTTTGAAAGGAGAAGACGATGGGCGGCTTGGCTTGGGAGCTGAATGGGGTGGGGTTTGGAAACTTGTGAAACAAGCAAAAGGAGCTAGGTGATACTACTTATAATAGGTGCACTTCGTTCGTGGGAAAAAAGAGACCTTAGCAGTCCTCCGTGCAGGTCTCGAAGTTTAAAATTTTTCAATTTCAAATTCATTTTGAAATTTTTTTTCTTTTAGTTGTTACAATCTTTCAAATTTCTATATAAACTGCTCTAATATTTGTATTTATTTAAAAGTTTTCTGATATTTTAGTTTATGTGGAATTCTAATTGAAGACTTCTTCGTAAGGGTTAAAAGGTTGCAGGGAATTTTTTTAAAATAAATATGAAGATTGCAGGAATTTACATAGAAGGAAGCATAGAGATCCTGAGACAGATATTCATGTCCAACAAACAAAGACGTATAGAGATACTCAGACAATATTCATGGCCAAGAAATAAAGATAGTTATACCTAATTCTAGGGTGGTTAACTCAGTATTTTGGTATTCCGAATTCTTTTATATTGACCCAATAAGTTTTTTGTTTATTTGTACACTTGCATTAATATTTGTAGTTTCCTCTCAAATACATTTTTATTCTAGGCTAGCTACTGTCTGAAAGAAATTTGCTAGATAATGGTGGATGTCAAAACTTAAAACTTTTTTATTTTACCTCATGTCATTAAAGGGGAGAAAATAATATGATTCAACTATGATTACAAATAGTTATTGGGAAAAAGATCAGTTTATAATTTATCCACAAAGATCCGTGTCTAATGTTATCATTTCTAAATGGTTCAATATCACCCTTGTCCCATCTGCAAGGTAGCACCACTATAGATTAGCCAAGACAACAACATAAATAATAACATATTCTAAGCAGAATGAAGCAAAGTCTCTCCAACGCAATGAGACACTGGTACTTACATACACAGGTAGAAACGTGTAGTTCATCTATCACAACATTACGTTCCAGTAAGGGAAAATGTCAGAATAGTATCCTAAAATTAAGCCACACAATATTTCTAGATACTCCATGGCCAAAATTCTAATGAATTTAGAGAGCCACAAGATTATTTTCTTTTCAAAAACTTAATTGTTGCACATCTTTCAAAGGATGTGGACTCCTTGGAGCTTCAATCTGCCAAGAGAGGGAAAAGGGCAAGTAAAGCCATGAAAACATAGATATCCCTTGCCCCAAATTTTTAAGAAATTTGAATAAAGTGGTTGGAATTTTATTTTTCTAAATAAAATATTTATTTTGCACACATGCTCCTCCCTCAACATAAATTGCATACTTTAACCTTCCTTAAAATGCATTTGTTTATGTGCTCAAACAATGTAAAAAATTTTCCATATATATTTATCTGACTTTCCATAACCATGTTGTGACTCAAGAAGGATGTATTTACCCAAGGCTTTTTACATATATGACCCTCTAATACCATAAAGTATATATTTAACCTTGTGTATTCACGTCAAGGTTTAAAAACTCGGCTCGGATCGGCACGGATCGGCCGAGTCGGACCGGTTTTGGGCCGTTCGTGCCGATCCCGAGTAACCTGGCCGAGTCCAGGACTCGGATCGTCCGATCGGCCCGACCCGGCCCCCAACGGCTAGTTTGACTAGCTGTTGGGGGTCAACCTAGCCGTTGCTGGTCGTTCCCAAACGGCTAGCAACGGCTAGTTTGGGCCTTGGGGGTCTATTTAACCCCCCCCAACGCCCTCCTAAGGCTCCACAAATTTCCTTTGAGCCTCCTAACATTCTTGCTCTCTCTCCCACTCTCTCGATCATAGAATTCTCTCTCCATCTCTCCCACGAGGTCACTTCTAGTCTACTACAAGCTCCGCGATCTCTCATCTTCTTGTGCTGTGAAGGAATGGCATCCCAAGGTGCTGCTAAGCGGTCATCTGGGAATCTTCCTAGCGCTGATCCTGCTTGGAGTCATTGCACACCGGTGGACATGGGCCAAAGAAAGGTACAATGCAAATATTGCAACCGGGTCGTCTCTGGCGGGGTCTACTGATTCAAACAACATCTTGCTGGAATAAAAGGTGAAGTTGCAACATGTGCTCGAGTTCCTTCAGAGGTTAGGATCCAATTTCGAACTTATATGAAGGAGAAGGAATCAAGCAAAGCAAGTACTGCCAGAAGAAGACAGGAAATTCGAGAGGAATTGTTTGAACCAGTGCGAAGGTCTGATGTTGGAGTCCGGCTTTGTAGAAATAATCAACCTATAAATGTTGATGATTGGGATACAAGTAAGTTTCTTATTTAACTTTTTTTCATGTTCTTCATTTAACGTTTTCAGACAAATAGTTATAGTAGATTAAATTTTTTTTCTTTTACATTTAAAGCTGAATTGCGACGTGCAATGGAAGCAAGCCGGCGGTCCTTTGCAGATGAGGACAAGGAAGTGGCTCCACACCTTCTGCATAAGAGAGCACTAGCGCCGGCATGAGCGCTAATGTATGCGAGGAGCTGCCTCAAGAGTTCACTAGAGCTGGAGATCTTAGAGTAGGTCCAATAGATCCCTTGCTCACCAAGAAGAGGGATAAACAACCTTCTATTAGTGCTGCATTCAAGAACTTAAAACTTTGTAAGGAGAAGATAGGGAGAGCTACATCTAGGTGGTTTTTTTATAACAGTATCCCTGCTAATACTGCCAAGGGGCCATATTATGAGTCCATGATCGAGACCATACAAGAAGTTGGCAAAGGGGTTGAAGGACCTTCTCCATATGAGATATACAACAAGTACTTGGATATGGAAGTTGATGACATCCGAACATACATTAAATCATTTGAAAGGATCTGGGATGAGTATGGATGCACTTTAATGTGCGATGGATGGACAGGTACATAAATCTTATCTTCAGTTTTTTATCTTATCTTCATTTTTTTTTAATCAGAATGGGTCTCTTTCTGATTTCTTATCACGTTTGGAACTTTACAGGGATAACAAGAAGAAGTATGATCAACTTCTTAATTTACTGCAAAGCCGGAACCGTATTTTGGAAGTCCATTGATGCATCTGGAAAAATAAAGAATGCCCAGTACCTATATGAATTAATAGATCAAATAGTGGAAGAAGTGGGCGAAAAAAGGATTGTCTAAGTGGTTATGGACAATGCAGCGGCGTTCAAGTTAGCTAGACAAATGTTGATGCAAAAGAGAGAACATCTATACTGGGTTCCCTGTTCTGCTCATTGTATTAATTTGATGTTGGAAGACATTTGCTCTGATCCGATGGTAGATGGAGTGGTCAAGAGTGGTCGATTTATCACCACATTCATCTACAACCACAACAACATTCTGGATATCATGCGCACACATACTCATGGAAGAGAGTTGCTTCGTCCAGGAGCCACCAGGTTTGCATCTCAATATATCTCTCTAGATAGTTTAAGTGTAACGACCCGCCATCCTATGACTGGAGACCCGGTCACTAAATGGATGTCGGCCCATTAACTGCGGGTTCACACCCGGATCTCACACAACACATCTGGAGGAGTAAGTGCTAAACAAGGCTAAATATAACAATCTCACGGACTTCAAAGGTAAGCAAGTGCGCAGGAAGAAAAATAACAATGTCCGTATACAGTCCAACAATAATTACATGTCCAACAATTAAATAAGTACAGGCATAAGGAAGTACAACAACATCGGGGCATACCCCGGAACTAAGACAGCTGCTGGTCCGCACACCAAGAAGACACCACGCTACCGCTCGCCTCGAGGTCCACACCTGAAACCGCAGGGAGTGAGCCACACCAGAAATGGGCTCAGTAGGGATCATCCGATCCCCTGCCTTCCACTCACACACCCACAAGTGTAACAACAGGAATATAAGGCAAATAAGTAAAGCAGTAACCACAGCACCCAACTCTGATATGAAACGCACGGTAAGTAGTGTAGCAAGAACCATTCTAAGCAAACCGAAGAACCCAACACAGAGTAACGTCTCACAGCCAAAGTCCTCGAAGCGACTGAACCACACTGTCGACCGAAGTCAAACGTCGCCTCCCAACACTACCACCACAGCTCACGCCTGTCCGCCCCTACAGTGTTCCGGGGCACTGTAGGGTGAGGCAGTGAGTCAAACTAGGACTAGTTGGAACCAGTGTACCGCCACTGCCAGCTACGTGTGCACACAAGCAGTCTAGACTACTGTCCTACCGACCGGATTGCCTCCACGCTAGGCCTCAGCGCTTCAGGAGGGCCCTGGGGACCGGCGAACCCCCGTCAAGCCGAAGCTACAGGAACTACCCACAAACCCAAATCTCCCGGGCTGCGTCAGGCCAAAGGGCTAAGGGTACCACTCGTAACCTTGATCAAAGGTCACATCAGGCCCAGTGGCTAAAGGGTAAACCAACTCCAACAGTACCACCACCAGCTCCACAGCAAGAAACACGCCGGAAGCTGCCACGACAAACAAGGGAAACCCCGACCCGCTGAGACCAAACAGCAACCCCTCGGATAGCACACCAGCTACTCCGGCCCGACGGGCTCAAGGTGGTTCTGCTTCCCTCAGCCAAAGGTAAAACACAACATGTACCACTCCACAGACACCATGGCCCTTCTCCCATCGGCCCATGGTGACAATTGGAAACCACAGTCATTCCGAATCCATATTCGCATAAGCACACACACACATATAACATGATGTAACTCTACTCACGCAGAAGTCCTCAGTCTCAGTGTACAACGTAAAGCATGCCTTTGAACCGCCCAATAGTGAACCACAAGTTAAAAATAGCATTACACAGTTCTGTCTTGAATCGCGTCGACCGAGGTCGACGCCATTCAAGTCCCTCAGACATGATCATTAAAGCCAGATAATTCCTTGAAACGCGTCGTCATAGGGAGTCGCCTATTTGAAACGCGTCCAGGTCCACAGACGCCATTCACACTGAAATTCCAGATTTACAGACCCTCACTCGGGGTGATTTCCTGCCTAAATGGCGTCATGATGTCCCAACGCCCTTCTGAAAGGCGTCGTCCATCCATGACGTCATTTAGCGCCAGAACCTCTATCTTGCGAAATCTCGAACAGGGAGGTTTCTGCCCTAAAAGGCGTCGTACTGCCCTGACGCCTTTCTGAAAGGCGTCGACCAGGCACGACGCCGTTTAGCGCCAGAAACCTAGTTCCCTGGTTCGAACCGAGGGTTTCTCCCTTAACCCCAAACACCCCGAAAAGCCCCAAAACAAGAAGGGGAGGAAGAGGGATTCAACTACCACAAGCATGCTACGAATCCGCGATCACAAGCACAGCCATTCCCACAAGGAAACCCCCTAAACATGCTCAATCTAGCCCAAACACGCCAAGCCACGTCAAAGAAAACATGAGCAACACATGCAAGGTTCGTCCCCCTACCGGTTCTTGAACTCCTCCAAGCTCCTCGCCGCCGGTACGCCGCACCGCAGACCGCCGTCGGTACCCTCGAGGGCGCCGCCACTCCGCCGGGACGTCGGTCGCCGTCCGGAGAAGGGAACACCGCGAAGGAGGTGGTGGAGGTAGAGGTGAGAGGTAAGGAGGCTATGGAGTGATTGGAAGAGGAAGGGAAGGGGAAGAAGAGAGTCGGAGGGGGCAGAGAGGGCGAAGAGAGAGAGAGTGAAGGCGAGAATGAGGGAAGGAAGGGGAGGCTCGCAGAGTCAACCTGAATCCCGCTAAAACGCGTCGTCATAGGCAGACGCCTATCAGTCTGACAGGACGGCCGTACTGACAGCGGTCTGAAACACGTCGCCCACCGTGGACGCCGTTCAGACGACAGGACAGGCCGTACTGACAACGCTCTGGCGCCGCACCCTGACATCGCAGAGGTCACAGTCTGAATCGCGTCGGCCAACCTGGACGCCGTTTAGACGATGTGACCGGGGCCGTACTCTCGCGGCCCGAAACCCGCCTACGTGGCGTCTACACAACCGGCAGACCTAAATGGCGTCTACACAACCTGACGCCTTTTGAAAGGCGTCGAGCAGTGCTGACGCCATTCAGTCAGAAATCTCAAGACCCCGCAGGGTCCAAACCAGGGGATCCGGCCCGAACCCGACCCGAAAACAGAATCCAAAACCTCAGTCCTTACATTAAGTCAACAAAAGAACAACTTGATTAGGATGGTGGCATCAGAAGATTGGGAGAATCACATATTGCGGCATGTACCAACTAAGGTCAGAGAGAAAGGTAAGAAAGTGGCTGATCTAATTCAGTCTAGACCCTTCTGGAGGGGGATGCAAGCGGTGTTAAATATTGTAGAACCGCTTGTCCGTATCTTGCGATCTTGTGATGGAGAAAGAAGATCGGATATGAGATATTTATATGAAGCTATGGACAGAGCTAAGGAGTTCATTCAACTTAACAATCCAACAACCTATGTAAAGTGTTGGGAACACACTTTACATCACGATCTTCATGCAGCTGGTAAGCTACTAACTTTCTATATGTATTATTTGTATACACATTTCTCTTAAGTAATAACTAACTTCGACTTATTTATTTATGTTATTTTTTCAACCCTCAGTACATGTTTAGAACTGATGGGAAGAAGGATAGTTATGATAGTTGCTCGGAAGTGTTGATGGGGGCTAAGTCTGTTATTAAGCGCATGCTTGCAGATGAGGACAGAGCAATAATGGCATACAAGCAAATGCATGATTACAGAATGATGTTATACCACTTTGGGACAAGTACTGCTCAAAGAGCTGCCAAAATTTTGAGTCCATGTTTGAAAATTATTAACTAGATGTTCTACTTAATTTTTAATTATAGCTTGCACATTGTTGACATGGCCAATTTTCTATTTACAGCTGACTGGTGGCTAGATCATGGAAAAGCATATGGGTATGAAGATCTAGTCTATGTTGCAATTCGGGTCTTAAGTCAAACAACCTCTTCATCAGGTTGTGAGAGAAACTGGAGCACCTTTGGCTTGATTCACACCAAGCAAAGGAATAGATTGAAGTCGAGCCGTCTAGAGAAGCTAGTATTCTGTCATTATAACATGAGGTTGAAGCTAAAAAATCTGGAGCTCATAAGGAACCTTCAAAGGCAGGAGAAATAGAGAATTTCCGGACAAGCCACGGAGACGACACATGCAGAAGAACCCATAGACTTGGATGAGCTGTTCGAGGAGCAACATCCACTAAATGCATGGGTTGATGCAAGCACCTCAAATGAGCCTGAATTCAACCCAAATGTTCGGGAATGGGCGGAAGGTAAGTTAGATAATGTTCCATTACTTACTGATTTTCAACCTCCTCCTACAAAACGTCAGAAGAAGAGCAAAAAACAAGCACCAAGCAAAAGGAAGAGTGGTACTAGAATTTAGATTGCTGATCTGGAGATTATCGAGGAAGAGGATGAAACGCCATAACCAAGTGATGAGGTCCAATATCAAACCTCAAATGACTCGACATCAAAGACGAGCTCCGACAGTTCTGAGGATGGCAAAGATGCTACCAGTGCCCCAATCCCATCTCCACCAATTCAATTCACTGGAGAAGAAGAATACACACATGCTACCCAAGATGAACATCATGGTAGCAGAGCAGGACGTGAAGAATCTTCCATTCAAACATTCAGCAGATCAAGGAGGAAGGACAAAGGTAAAGCTCCTCAGTGTGCAGAGGCCAAAGAAGAACTTAGGAGGGAGAGATAATATCAGGAGCAACTATCAGATGCATCATCATATTCTCTATACGAAGGGTATAGTCAGCCTACTGGATATGTAGTTTACCCTCCTCAACATTCTGATACATCCGACTATTCAGGGGGTTGTCTAGAATATCCACAATTGTCAGTCATTTATACCAATACGGATGACTATAGCCGGTATGTGATGCAATATGAACAATACTACCAGAGCTATATGTCATGGGCTGAGTATGTTAGCCATATGTTCATTCAGTATATTTGGAATAAATGTAAGTTCATAATCATATATGTAAGTTTATTCAAAGTTTTTTTGTCCAACAACATCTTATGTACTTCAAATCATTGTATTTCAACACAATTATGCATTAGACTTGTGTTTTATATTTTTTCCACATTTTTTCATATTTTTTTCTATTTTTTTCTGCTATCCGAACCAGCCGAGCCTGACTCAGCCAGGATCAGCCGGGATCGGACTGACTCGGATCGGAATCGGCCGATCCGATCGGTTTTGGACCGGCCGATCCGGGACTCGATCTCGGATTTCTTAACCTTGATTCACGCTGCATGATTTTTTTGGGGAAAATTATCTATATACCATTCAAATCATTATAAATAACTACAATGCCCTTGCCTTTAAAGAAAGTATATAGTTAGAAAAGAAAAGAAAAGAGAAGAAAAGTCAGACAGGAACAAAGTCATATTTTATATGACTACAACGAAATCTATCAACTTTGTGGAATAATCAAACTCGGGCTTAAAGCAAAAATTTAAGACATTGTTTTCCATACAACCACCACCAGACCTCTGTGCAAATTGCACACTGAGAAAGTTTTATGCAGGTTAATATCCAAGAAATGGCACAGACAGCAAGAAAGCATGCAAAATAGAAGTGCATCAGGAAAAAAGGCAATGTCATGTAATTGATACTTTAGTAGTAGTCTCTCTTTTCTATAGTTACTGAAATTTTGTAGACTGCATCATATCCAACCATTACATGGAAAAATCAAAATTGTGCCAGATCAAGCTTAAGGTTTGTCGTATCAGATCTCGGCTTCATTGGGAGGAGGGGGGTTTTAGAGAGGAGAGATCTCGGCAAAATTTCGGAAGATTGGGATAATGTAAAAATACATATACATATATGTAATGCCTATATATGTATTTATATAATGTGCGCATATGTACATATGTATGCATGCATATATTTATGCATGATAACAAGATGACAGTTTATCAAGTAAAATAGATAAAATGAGTATGTTCTCAACCATGAATACTACAAGTTTGTCTGCCATACAACAAAGTACATAAAAAGGCCAATACATGTCCATCGTGTGCCTCACTCTGCTTTTAAAAACTAATCAAAGTTATGTTTAGAAAAGAAATCAGAACAAAAACGTCTAAAATTTAGTTAGCTCAAGAAATTGCTAAAATAAAATTAGCTAAAATGATAAAAAGACCGACCAAAATTACCCTAAAAAGGAAACCAGAACAAAGTGCTATAACACTGCTAAAACTAAAAAGAAAAAACACAGATAAAATTAGCTCAAAAAACTAATAAAAACTGAAAAGAAAAAATAATAAAAACTGAATACACTAAAACGAAAGAAAAATTGACAAGATTAGCTAAAAACTGATAGAAATTAAAACAACTGAAAAGAAAAAAGGATTCTAAATGACGAAACAAAAAGGATCCAAAAAGAACTAAAAATAATTACTGATGTAGCCGAAGCTATCACGACCGGATTCCGAAGCTGGAATCCGAAGAGATGGATCCCGAGCTGGGTCGGATCGGTGCTTAGAGGCCCGACGGGGATCCGGAAGGCGAAGGATGCAGAGGCGAAGCCGAAGGTCCGAAGGCCGAGAGGTGCTCGGTCGGTGGCTGGCTTGTCTTCGGGAAGTCGGGGCCGAAGCTCCTTCGGCGGACGAAGGGGCAGCGCGACACCGGGTCTCCTTTGCTGCGGGGGCAGCCGGCGCACGGCGTCGAGACCAGAGAGAGGAATCCGAGGTCGGAGGCCGAGACCGACTCGAGAAGGTCGGCGATGATTCGAACCGAGCTCCTGCAGGAGGGAAAGAAGAAGAAAATCGGTCAGCAGGAGTCCCGGGCTTCGGCCCTAAGGAACCCCCTCCGATGGTCAAGTTAGCTCCTGAAGAAGATTCGATTCAGAAGGTAAAGAGTAGCTTTAATGCTTTTTGGACTGTAGTCCTTAAGGGTCTCGGAGGCTTAAGAGCGCATTCCTTTGGCAATAAATAGCGGTGTATTTATAGCAGAGGATAGCGGATGGTTAACGGTGGTAGCCGATATAGGACTATGTGCGGGCTTACTGGTAAACTGCCCTAGTGCCTGGTCCTCCACCGGAGCGTGCCGGACTCGGCTATCGGGCCGAAGGGGGTTGGGCCGCTGATGGGCCGAAGCCTGTTGGGCCCTGGGCTGCCGCGCTGCTCCCGGGCCGTAGGCTGGTGGGCCGCTGACTGGCTGAAGCCTGTTGGGCCGGGAGCGACGGTGCCGCTTATGGGCCGAGGGCTGTTGGGCCGCTGACGGGCCGAAGGCTCCCTAAGGGCCTTGCACTGCTGCTGCTGGGCTGAACGGGGTTTGGGCTTGTCTTAATGGGCCGAATCGGATTCTGCCTCATCACATAGCCCCCCACTCTTGTCTTCCTCAGTTCTGAGATGGCGAGAGTATAGCCCGAAGTGTGCCGAGAAATAGTGCAGTCAGGTGTCTTACCCGAAGCTCTGTTCTTTTTCTCTGAGAAGAGGGTGCCCTTGGTCGGCCGAGGGCTAAGTAGTTGCTTCGTCTTCACTCGGGGTGGCGACGAAGGCTTTTGCCTCCGAAGGCGAAGGGCCGAGCCCTCTGACTCGTGCCAGGCTTCATTAAATGGATGGGATGGGCGTCGCTTCGCGAAGAAGCACGGGACATGCGTCGCGCATCCGGCCGCTCCGTAAAAAAGCACAAAAGGATCCTGACCGCTTGCGGGTCGCGGATCGCCTCGGCTCTCTGCCCGAGGTTCTACTCGGATTGCCGCCGCTCCCTTCTTCGGCACGCGGATCGGGACACGTGGCGGGCATCCGAGTGATCAGCCGAAGGGTCGGAGCGCCTTCGGCCGTTGATCGTTTTGCTTCAAGTCCCGGAGCCTGCCCGTCATCATGCCGAAGGACGGTACACGTGGCGGGCATCCGAGAGGAGCGATGAGACGACGGGGACGATCTCGGCCGTCGGCTTTGGCGGGGGGCGCTTCGGAGGGAGCTTATAAATAGAAGCCCCTCGCAGAGCACTGTTCTTCTTCCTGCTTCTGCGCCTGCGTTGCTCTGCGACCACCCGAGCTCTCCCTCCTCTTCGGCGAAAGGCTAGCTTCTTTGAAGGTGTCATCCGAGCTTGCTAGCCATAGCGGGAAGATCTCCATCCCTCGGAGCGCTTCGCTGGTGGAGTTGGGTGGTTTGAGAGGCTGCGCTCGGTCCAGGAGAGATCTCTTCCCCCCCTTGAGAGTAAGCCTCGATCTCCCTTCTCCTCTTCGTGACCTTATGGTCCGCAGCTCTTCTTCGAGCGAGATTACTCCTTCGGACGAGGAGTATACTCCGTCCCACTCCCCCAAATCTTCTCTGGCATCTCCCCGTACTCTGGACTCCCTCGCCTCTGCAATGTTCGAAGAGCCCGAGGCCTCCGGGGCCGAGGTCTCCGGGGCCGAGGCCTCCGGGGCCGAGGTGTCTGAGGAGGTTCGAACTCCGGGCCAGGCTTCCACCTTGGGACGTCGCCGTCCCGAGACTGCTTCGGAAGCAGCCTGCGCCCTTTCGGACGAAGAGGTTAGCAACCTTGCTTCGTACTTTCAGCTTCCTTCATGGATGACTCCTTACCGTTCTGGCTCCACCACCAGGGCCAATACTCCCCGCCCGGGTACCTTTTCTATCTACGAAGACAGCTTCCAGGCGGGCTTTCGTCTTCCTCTCCCCACCTTTGTCATTAACCTTCTTTGTTTCTACGGGCTGGCCCCGTCTCAGCTTTTTCCCAATTCCTGGCGCACCGTATACGGTTTTTTGGCTGTGTTCGCCCGTATACGGACTGTTCCTTCCATCAACATCTTCCGCTACCTCTTTAAAATCCAAAGGCAGGGGAGATCCGAGTGGTATTGCTTCGTCCCTCGGATCGGGCGAAGCATCTTCTCCGGGAAGCCCTCGTCCATCCATGGCTGGAAGAGGAAGTTTATCCTCATTTCTTTGCCGGAGAACGAGAAGAGCGTGTGGCCCTTCCCTACCGAATGGGCGCCGCTGGCCGCAGGCCTCTCGGATCCTCCCGCTCTGACCTCCATCCAGAGCACCCTCGTGGGCCACATCCAGACCATGGCCCCGTACAACATCTGGGGGCTTCTCAGCAACGCGGAGCGGTTGGTGAACGCCGGGGTATGGCCGGACCCTCAGTTCGATCCGGAGCGGGCTTTTCCATACCTTCCTCCCGGGGAGACTCCGCAGGGCAGCGAAGGAAGCGCTGCCGCTCCTCCGGCCGACGAGGTTGATGAAGCTTCGGCCGAGGGTAAGTCGGTTGTAAGTTGCAACTTGTTGTGTTATTCGTTTCTAACATGTCTTCTCTTACTTGCAGCAATGTCCGGGATCGAGGCTCTACTTGCCCGGATAGCCGAGCAGCGCGTCCAAGGCCAGCTTCCACCCCCGCAGGCTGCAGGCGGGTCTGGTCGAGGCGCCGGGGCTCCGAGGGCTCGAGGCGGAGTTTCGAGGACCGCGGCCTCCTCCGAGGGCCGTGCTGCCGCCGCCGCTCTCGAGAGGGAGCGAAAAACCAAGTCTACCGCCCGAAGGGGCGGCCGATCGTCGAAGCGGCCTCGGGTGGAGGAGCCCGAAGAGGCAGAACCCACCCCGCTGATCAGAAGAACTGCCGGGGCCCGAAGGGCCGCAAGGCTGGCGTCCCCCGAGATGCCGAGGGGCGACTCTCCTCCGGCCGCGATGGCAGGGGCAGAGGATGAAGGCGCTGGGTCGCAGGCGCCTCGCGCGCAAGAGCGCGAGTTGTGGGTCTTTGAGCCGGGGATCTACAAAGACGAGAGCATGGAGGACTCACAGACGTGCCTCCGTCTGCTCCGCAGCCTCACTCTCCCTTCGGCCTTCGTAGAGCTGAAGGACTATTCGGTCTCCGACCTGGCGGCGATGAGCGCCCGGTTGGCGGTCCAGGTAAGAAACTTCTGAGTGCGTTTCAATTTTGCTTTCCTTAGCTTACTTCAAGTTTTGCTGATCCTTGTTTGCTTTCGGTCCGCAGGCCGCGGTTACGGGCAGTGTCCTGATTCACCATCAGGAGCTGCTCCGGAACAAACTTCTGGAGGCCGAGTGGGTGTCGGCCTCGGCAGGTTCGGGCGAGGGCCCTTCGGCGGGGCCTCGTATCGAGCCCATGATCGACGGGCTTGTAGCCGCGAACGCCCGGACGCGGGCGCAGCTGGAGGAGAGGGCAGCAGAGGCCCGGCTTCCGCCGAGGCCAAGATGAAGGCCGAGCGGGAGAAGGAAAAGGCCGAGCGGGAGCTTGCTTGCCCAGGCCGAGATCCGGGCCCTTAAGGCCCAGATCCAGGACAAGGACTCCCGGCGGGCTTCGGCGAAACGTCGCCACGCCGAGGAGATATCGGCTCTGAAGCAGGAGCTGGAGGAGGCGGTGGACTCGGCCGTGGCTGATTATAAGGCCGGCCCGGAATACGTCGAGGAAATAATCCAGGCCCAGCTCCTAGCGGCCTCCTCAGTCTTCGACATCGGTCTGGCCGTCGCCCAGAAGGCCTGCCCGAGCGTGGACTTGACCGGGATGGCCCTTCCTACGGGCGAGGAAGGGAAGGAGCTCCTATCCTGGTGGAAGGGGCTTATGGCCGAGAGGGCCCCGACCTCGGCGGAGGGCGACGAGGTCGTACCAGCCGAGGAGGCCCCTGTCGAAGCTGCCCCTCCTGAGGCCGTGCAAATCGTCGATTCCCCCTCTCCCTCTCCTGGCCAAAACCCAGTCGAAGTGGAGGAGGAGGTTGGCGAGGATTGATACGGGGGCCTGCCCCAGTTTTTATTTTTTTCTTCTGCTGTAAGCCCTCGGCCAGGTGTATGGCCGGTTTCTGTACTTCCCCCTTTTTTGTAAATACAGGAAGTGTTTTTGGGCTTTACCTTGATGCTTCGTGCATGATTGACCGAATCTGGTTTTCAGAAATCCGAGATCCTGTCGTCTGTTCGCTATAGCTCACAAGGCCGAGACCCGATGTAGGTTCGGATAGAATATCGCCACAGATAGTATATACGGCCGGGGCCTTCACTAACGTGGTTCATATGATCTGAAGGGACATCCTGCCGCTCCTGATGCGGTCCTTGTGGTCGAAGCCACTCTCGCTTTGTCTCATGCGGACTTAGAGATATACCTCGCCGCTTCCTGATTCGGATTATATGGCCGAAGCCATTCGTCGGATCGAAGGACTCGCGGACTTTAGAAGAACCATGCCGCGTCCTGATCCGGATTACATGGCCGAAGCCATTTGTCGGATCGAAGGACTCGCGGACTTAGAAGAACCATGCCGCTCCCGATACGGTTTGCATGGCCGAAGCCACTCCCGGTACGGTTTACACGGACTTAAGAGAAAATACCATGCCGCTCCCGATACGGTTTGCATGGCCGAAGCCACTCCCGGTACGGTTTATACGGACTTAGAGAAAATACCATGCCACTCCCGATACGGTTTGCATGGCCGAAGCCACTCCCGGTACGGTTTACACGGACTTAGAGAAAATACCATGCCGCTCCCTGTAACGACCCGTCACCCTATAATCGGGGATCCGATTACTAAATGGGTACCGAATCATTAATTTGGAACCAAACCAGGATCTAATCAAGTCTGGGAGATAAATAATAAACTAAGCTAAACATTCACATCGCATTGAACAGAAGTAAAAGTGCAGGAATTAAAATTATTACAATGCGACTCGATACAGCAAATAATTACATTTTCCAACAGAAAGGAAATAATTAAACGTACAGGCCAGAAATAAAAATCACAACTACGTCGGGGCATACCCCGGAACAACTGCTGACGGTGCTCAACTCACGGCCGCACTCTCCTCGCTAGGTCTGCTGAGAGTCCTCACCTGAAAACCGCAGGAGGGGTGAGTCTCAAAGACAAGACTCAGTAGGGATCCTTCGATCCCCACTGCCCACGCACACACCCACAAGTGCAAGGTACAGCTAACGGTAAGGTGATAAGCACAAGAGGTACAATTCCTAATTCTTAACGTGAAATTACATGCAATCGTAATATAATAAACATGCATATATTAAACCAGCCGATTAGGAAATCCACAACTGTCGTCTCGATAGAACTCACCAACCACACAACAACGGTGGAGAAACCTCGACCCGCTGAGACCAAACAGTAACCCCTTGGATAGCACACTAGCTACTCCGGCCCAACCGGCTCAGGTGGCTACTCCTTCCCTCAGCATGAGTGACTCTCCGAATGTACCACTCCGACACCGGTACTAGCTGACCTCGGGGTTCACCAGGTGACCCTCTCTCACTAGGCGTCACCCCGCCCACGCCCCCACCGGCGCTGTGCTCACGCCCCCACCAGCACAGGGTGATAAAGTGCTACAATGTCACTCCAGGTCCACAGTAACTCAAAACCCAGCACAATGCGATCCGGTCACGTGAAAAGCCCGCGATCGCATAACACACATATAGAACCATCCGATTATGAAGAGTCCATCTTTATCGGGTACACTAAAACATGCACTAACCATCTATCTAACAGTATGAACACGTACTGGCATGAATTAGTGAGGTTCTGTCTTGAATCGCGTCGCCCAAGGCCGACGCCATTCAAGCTCCATGTACAGGTTCAAGTGAAACAGTCTTCAGAATCAGACCTTAAAAGGCGTCGACACCAGTAGTCGCCTTTTAAAAGGCGTCGACATCCTCAGACGCCATTCAACATAGAAATCCGGAAATTCCAAGGCCCTTACTCAGGGGATTTCTGTGTTTAAAAGGCGTCATGGTTAACCGACGCCATTCGAAAACGCGTCGTTCACCCATGACGTCTTTTAGTCCCAGAATCCCCGAACTGGCAGACTCTCTGTCAGGCGATTCCTGTCTAAAAGGCGTCGTCCATGCACGACGTGTTTCAGCCCCAGGAACCAGAGTCGCCTGAGCCCGAGGGCTCCCTTTCCAACCCCAAACAAACCCAAAAACGGAGGGAAAAAGAGGATCAATACTATCCATAGGCAACACATTCATAGAAATCCCCCATGTTATCAAAAGAACTCCTAAACATGCACATTCTACCCCCCGAAACCAAGGATCCAAACAAGCTTAAACTGGGGTAAACATGGCTTAAAACGCGATGCTAAGGGGAACCGTCACCCTACCGGACACTTGAACACCTCCGAGCTTCACGCCGTCCACCCGACTCGCCCCATGCCACCGCCGGTACCGCCGTGGTCGTCCTTGCTCCTCCGTGACGTCGGCCGCCGTCCGGAGAGTAGAACGCCGCAGTGGAAGTGGAGGTGGTAGTGGTAGGAGCTAGGTAGAGGATGGAATGGAGGGAGAGATGAAACGGTGGGAAAAAAAGAGGGAGGAGGAAGGGATCGCCGCCGAGTTCGCCGGAAGGGAAAGAGAGGAAGAGAGGAGAAAATGAGGGAAAGAAGGAGGGCTCGCGGGGTTAACCAGAGACTGGCTAAAATGCGTCGACATCCGCGGATGCCATTCAGTTGATGTGACAGCTGCTCTGACAAGAGTCTGAAACGCGTCGTTCAAGGCAGACGCCGTTCAGACGATATGTCAGGGCCGTACTCTGACAAACCCATAGTCGCAGTCTGAAAGGCGTCGACACACGTGGACGCCGTTCAGGTCGACAAGACAGGGCCGTACCCTCGCGGCCCGAAACCAGCCCACGTGGCCCCCACGCGGCGGAACTTGAAATGCGTCTGCAACAGTGGACGCCGTTTAAAACGCGTCTCGATGTCCTGACGCGAATCAACTCATAACCTCAGCCCTCACTAAGGTTAGAACGACAAGGTCCGATCCCGAAAACCGGATCCGAAGGTCACGATCCTTACAATCTCCCCCCCTTAAAAGAATTTCGTCCCCGAAATTGACTGCTTAGAATTAACAAGGTCAAATAGGGATACAAGTTTACAAGGAAACTTACGAAAAGAGGTAAGGGAACTGCTCCCTCATCTCATCCTCTCGCTCCCAGGTTGCCTCACCTCCGGAGCGGTACTGCCAAATCACCTTGACCAATGGTACAATCTTGTTCCGCATGACCTGTTCTCTGCGATCGTCAATACGAACAGGATATTCTGGAAAGGACAGGTCCTCAGCGACCTCCAACTCTGAAAAGTCCAGGACATGGGACGGATCCTGAACATATTTCCTCAGTAAGGAAACATGGAACACATCGTGCACCCCTGCAAGACTGGGCGGCAAGGCCAGCTGGTATGCGGTTTCCCCAATCCGAGCAAGGATGGGAAAAGGCCCAATATAGCGCGGACTCAGCTTGCCTCGCTTCCCGAATCTCATTACACCCTTGGAGGGTGAGACTCGGAGAAACACGTGGTCCCCAACTTCAAACTCAAGCGGTCTCCGTCGGATGTCAGCATAACTCTTCTGCCTACTCTGCGCTGCGGTCAACCTCTGCCGAACTAACCTGACAATCTCAGCACACTGCTGTACTAATTCGGGTCCTGCTATCTGCCTTTCACCGATCTCGGACCAACAAACAGGAGATCGACATGGTCGCCCATACAAAGCCTCGTAAGGCGCCATGCCGATACTGGAATGGTAACTGTTGTTATATGCAAATTCCACTGTGGACAAATATTGCTCCCAAGAACCTCCACAGTCTAGACAACAAGCTCTGAGCATATCTTCCAAGGTCTGAATAGTCCTCTCCGACTGTCCGTCAGTCTCGGGATGGTAGGCTGAGCTGAAAGCCAACTGAGTGCCTAATGCCTGCTGGAAGCTCTTCCAGAATCTGGTAGTAAACCTTGGATCTCGATCTGATACGATAGACAAAGGCACCCCGTGCAGAGAGATGATCCGGTCTACAAACAACTTTGCCAGCTTGCCGACTGACCAGTCCTTCCTAATAGCTAGGAAGTGTGCCGACTTGGTCAACCGATCAACGATGACCCAGATGGCATCTCTCCTGCTAGGGGATGTAGGCAATCCCATCACGAAGTCCATCGTCACATGCTCCCATTTCCACTCTGGAATCGGCAAGGGCTGAAGTAATCCACCAGGTCTCTGATGCTCGGCCTTGACCTGCTGACAAGTCATGCATTTGGCCACATATTCAGCCACATCTCTCTTCATACTGGGCCACCAGAAGTGCCTCCTCAAACAATGATACATCTTAGTCGAGCCCGGATGCACTGCATATCTCGAACGGTGCGCCTCATCAAGAACACATCTGCGCACGTCCTCCTCTGTCGGAACATAAAGCCTACCTATGAACCTGACCGTACCGTCGTCCTATAACTCCTCCTCTGACCTCTGGAGGATCTGTGGTAGCTCAACATCTGCCCTCTGAGCCTCAATTACTGCATGATACACAGCTGGTCTCACAGTCAAACTGACCAGCACGGCTCTGTCATCATCACGTGGAACCCTAAAAGAAGATTCTACCACCTGCTCGAATAATTTCCACTCCTGAATCATAAGGTACGACATGACCGTCTTCCGACTCAAAGCGTCTGCCACTACATTCGCTTTGCCCAGATGATAAGAAAGGTCAAAGTCATAATCTTTAATGAACTCCATCCACCTTCGCTGTCTCAAATTCAGATCCCTCTGAGTGAACACATATTTCAAACTCTTGTGATCCGTGAAAACCTGGAATTTCTCCCCATATAAATAATGCCTCCAGATCTTGAGTGCAAATACCACAGCTACCAGCTCCAAATCATGAGTAGGATAGTTCTCTTCATGCTTCTTCAGCTGTCGAGAAGCATAAGCCACTACCCTGCCATGCTGCATTAGAACTGCGCCCAAACCTCGACGGGACGCATCAGAGTAAACCACAAATCCACCTAATCCAGATGGAAGCACCAGTACAGGGGCTGACGTGAGACGGGTCTTTAACTCAATAAAACTCCGCTCACAATCCTCGGTCCACACAAAGCGAACTCCCTTTCGAGTCAACCTCGACAAGGGGGCTGCTATCGAAGAAAATCCCTGAACAAACCGTCTGTAATAATCGGCAAGCCCCAGAAAGCTCCTGATCTCAGTTACTGAAGTTGGCCTGTTCCAATCCATCACCGCCTCGATCTTGGCTGGATCCACTGCGATACCATTTCCAGAAATAACATGCCCAAGGAAATGCACCTCATCTAGCCAAAACTCACACTTGCTGAACTTGGCATAAAGTCGATGCTCCCTCAGGACCTGCAATACAGCCCGAAGATGGGTGGCATGCTCTTCCTCATAAGAAGAATAGATCAGAATATCATCAATAAACACAACCACAAACTGATCTAGGTAAGTCCTGAAGACTCGGTTCATCAGCTCCATAAAGGCCGCCGGAGCATTGGTCAAGCCAAAGGGCATAACCAAAAACTCATAATGTCCATACCGAGTTCTGAAAGCCGTCTTGCTAACATCAACATCCCGGATCCTCATCTGATAATACCCGGATCTCAAGTCGATCTTGGAAAATACCTTCGCGGACTGTAGCTGATCCATCAAATCATCAATTCTTGGAAGTGGGTATTTATTCTTTATCGTTACCTGGTCAGCTGCCTATAGTCAATGCACAACCTCAGAGAACCATCTTTCTTTCTAACGAACAGGACTGGAGCACCCCATGGAGATGTACTGGGGCGAATGAAACCCTTATTCAGCAGCTCCTGCAACTGTGCCTTTAACTCAGCGAGTTCAGCTGGCGCCATCCGATACGGGGCCTTAGACAAGGGCGCCGTACCTGGTGCAAGCTCGATGGTAAATTCGACCTCTCGCTGAGGAGGAAGGCCAGGCAGCTCCTCAGGAAATACATCAATGAACTCACACACAACAGGTACCTCCCCAGGGCTGAGACTATCCCAGACATCAGAGACGACAACAGAGGCAAGGAAAGCCTCACAGCCACCATCAAGCAACCTCCGTGCCTTAAAGGCAGAAATAAGAATACCTCGGGAAGAAAGCCTAATACCTTGGAAGAAGAAGGTCGGGATGTCCGGTATGGAGAATCGCACCCTCTTCCTGTGGCAGTCCACCTCTTCATAAAAGGCTTCCAACCAATCCATACCCAGGATGACATCAAAGTCTCGAATGGCAAGCACAACCAACTGGGCAGGGAGCACATGACCCTCAATGGTCAAGGGAACATTTCTCAAGCAGTTCTAAGATATCATATAGTCTCCAGAAGGAACCTCCACCATCAAACTATCAGATAACTCAACAACGGGCGCAGAAAGGATATCTAAGAACTGCTCAGAAATAAAAGAATGCGAAGCACCCGAATCAATCAATACGTGTGCAGAGTTCCCAAGGACAGAAAGTGTACCTTCTACCAAGTTGGACGCGCGAGCCTCCCTCCTGGTGATAGCTAGCACTCTCCCCTGGGTCCTCGGCTTCTTCTGCTCACCTGAACCATGTCCCTGACCATACCCCTGCGGGCACTGCCTCGACAAGTGGCCCTGCTGGCCGCAAGTAAAACATCTCCTGGGAGAGTGGGACACTGAGTCCCACCATGGGCACCCCCACAGTGCTGACAGACTGCCGGAAGCCTCTGAGCTGGCCCCTGCGGTGCACTGGATACAGACTGACTCTGCTGACCCTGCCCGGGCCTGTTGCTGCCACTACTGCTGCCACCACCCCTGAAGAATCTCCTGAATCAGGAGCCGAGTGACGACGATCCCGATCCAGCAGAAGGGGCCGCTGCCGCTGCCTTTCCCCTGCCACGAACTGGGCTCTGAGCAGCCAGTCCTCTCTCCCGGGCCGACTGGCTCTGTTGAGCCTCCACCGCTGCCGCACATCTAACCGCGGAAGCCAGATCCGTGCAACAGTGAGACGCCACGAAGTTCCTCAAGCTGAGCCTCAGTCCGTCTACGAATCTCTCGATACGACGCTCCTCGTCCCCAGATATGAAAGGCACGAACCGACCTAGCGAAACAAACTTCGCCTGGTACTCAAGTACTGTCATGCTCCCCTGCGTCAAATCCATGAACTCCCTCTCCTTGGCCCTCTGGACATGTCTAGGGAAATACTGTGCATTGAATTCCTTAACAAATGTCTCCCATGGAATTTCCCTAAGACTCCTGTCCTCGTAGGACAAACTCTTCAAGGTGGTCCACCAGTCGTAGGCGCTATCCTTCAGCATGAAGGTAGCTAACGGGGTCCGCTCTACTGCAGCACAATCCATGGTGTCAAAAGTCTTCTCTATCTCTCTAAGCCAGTGGATGGCCTCGTCAGGGTCGGGACGACCGGTGAAGTGAGGTGGCCTCAGCTTCAGAAACCGCTCAAGTGTAGCGGTGGACCCTCCCCGCGCACTGGAACTCTCACTAGGGTCTCGTGTCTGATAACGAGCCATAGTGTCCATCATCGCCTCCATGAACTGCTCAACACTCGGCCTCCCGGCCTCGGACCCACTAGGGACATCTCCCTGCTGTCGAATAACTGGCATCCTCCTTCTGGGAGCCATCTACTCGCCTATAATTACAAAATCAAAAAGTTCTAATTAGATTCCTAAAGCCTATGCTACCGCCGTGCCTGTACGGGATAATGTACTTATTTGCCGAATTTATGATATTTAACCTAGTTATTTATTTATTTGCCAGACCGTATGCTCTGATACCAACTGTAATGACCCGTCACCCTATAATCGGGGATCCGATTACTAAATGGGTACCGAATCATTAATTTGGAACCAAACCAGGATCTAATCAAGTCTGGGAGATAAATAATAAACTAAGCTAAACATTCACATCGCATTGAACAGAAGTAAAAGTGAAGGAATTAAAATTATTACAATGCGACTCGATACAGCAAATAATTACATTTTCCAACAGAAAGGAAATAATTAAACGTACAGGCCAGAAATAAAAATCACAACTACGTCGGGGCATACCCCGGAACAACTGCTGACGGTACTCAACTCACGGCCGCACTCTCCTCGCTAGGTCTGCTGAGAGTCCTCACCTGAAAACCGCAGGAGGGGTGAGTCTCAAAGACAAGACTCAGTAGGGATCCTTCGATCCCCACTGCCCACGCACACACCCACAAGTGCAAGGTACAGCTAACGGTAAGGTGATAAGCACAAGAGGTACAATTTCTAATTCTTAACGTGAAATCACATGCAATCATAATATAATAAACATGCATATATTAAACCAGCCGATTAGGAAATCCACAACTGTCGTCTCGATAGAACTCACAAACCACACAACAACAGTGGAGAAACCTCGACCCGCTGAGACCAAACAATAACCCCTCGGATAGCACACTACCTACTCCGGCCCAACCGGCTCAGGTGGCTACTCCTTCCCTCAGCATGAGTGACTCTCCGAATGTACTACTCCGACACCGGTACTAGCTGACCCCGGGGTTCACCAGGTGACCCTCTCTCACTAGGCGTCACCCCGCCCACGCCCCCACCGGCGCTGTGCTCACGCCCCCACTAGCACAGGGTGATAAAGTGCTACAATGTCACTCCAGGTCCACAGTAACTCAAAACCCAGCACAATGCGATCCGGTCACGTGAAAAGCCCGCGATCGCATAACACACATATAGAACCATCCGATTATGAAGAGTCCATCTTTATCGGGTACACTAAAGCATGCACTAACCATCTATCTAACAGTATGAACACGTTTTACTGGCATGAATTAGTGAGGTTCTGTCTTGAATCGCGTCGCCCAAGGCCGACGCCATTCAAGCTCCATGTACAGGTTCAAGTGAAACAGTCTTCAGAATAAGGCATTAAAAGGCGTCGACACCAGTAGTCGTCTTTTAAAAGGCGTCGACATCCTCAGACGCCATTCAACATAGAAATCCGGAAATTCCAAGGCCCTTACTCAGGGGATTTCTGTGTTTAAAAGGCGTCATGGTTAACCGACGCCATTCGAAAATGCGTCGTTCACCCATGACGTCTTTTAGTCCCAGAATCCCCGAACTGGCAGACTCTCTGTCAGGCGATTCCTGTCTAAAAGGCGTCGTGATGGCTCGACGCCCTTCAAAAAGGCGTCGTCCATGCACGACGTGTTTCAGCCCCAGGAACCAGAGTCGCCTGAGCCCGAGGGCTCCCTTTCCAACCCCAAACAAACCCAAAAACGGAGGGAAAAAGAGGATCAATACTATCCATAGGCAACACATTCATAGAAATCCCCCATGTTATCAAAAGAACTCCTAAACATGCACATTCTACCCCCCGAAACCAAGGATCCAAACAAGCTTAAACTGGGGTAAACATGGCTTAAAACGCGATGCTAAGGGGAACCGTCACCCTACCGGACACTTGAACACCTCCGAGCTTCACGCCGTCCACCCGACTCGCCCCATGCCACCGCCGGTACCGCCGTGGTCGTCCTTGCTCCTCCGTGACGTCAGCCGCCGTCCGGAGAGTAGAACGCCGCAGTGGAAGTGGAGGTGGTAGTGGTAGGAGCTAGGTAGAGGATGGAATGGAGGGAGAGATGAAACGGTGGGAAAAAAAGAGGGAGGAGGAAGGGATCGCCGCCGAGTTCGCCGGAAGGGAAAGAGAGGAAGAGAGGAGAAAATGAGGGAAAGAAGGAGGGCTCGCGGGGTTAACCAGAGACTGGCTAAAATGCGTCGACATCCGCGGATGCCATTCAGTTGATGTGACAGCTGCTCTGACAAGAGTCTGAAACGCGTCGTTCAAGGCAGACGCCGTTCAGACGATATGTCAGGGCCGTACTCTGACAAACCCATAGTCGCAGTCTGAAAGGCGTCGACACACGTGGACGCCGTTCAGGTCGACAAGACAGGGCCGTACCCTCGCGGCCCGAAACCAGCCCACATGGCCCCCACGCGGCGGAACTTGAAATGCGTCTGCAACGGTGGACGCCGTTTAAAACGCGTCTCGATGTCCTGACGCGAATCAACTCATAACCTCAGCCCTCACTAAGGTTAGAACTACAAGGTCTGATCCCGAAAACCGGATCCGAAGGTCACGATCCTTACACTCCCGATACGGTTTGCATGGCCGAAGACACTCCCGGTACGGTTTACACGGACTTAGAGAGAATAGCATGCCGCTCCCGATACGGTTTGCATGGCCGAAGTCACTCCCGGTACGGTTTACACGGACTTAAGAGAAAATACCATGCCACTCCCGATACGGTTTGCATGGCCGAAGCCACTCCCAGTACGGTTTACACGGACTTAGAGAAAATACCATGCCGCTCCCGATACGGTTTGCATGGCCGAAGCCACTCCCGGTACGGTTTACACGGACTTAGAGAGAATACCATGCTGCTCCCGATACGGTTTGCATGGCCGAAGCCACTCCCGGTACGGTTTACACGGACTTAAGAGAAAATACCATGCCGCTCCCGATACGGTTTGCATGGCCGAAGCCACTCCCGGTACGGTTTACACGGACTTAAGAGAAAATACCATGCCGCACCCGATACGGTTTGCATGGCCGAAGCCACTCCCGGTACGGTTTACACGGACTTAGAGAAAATACCAACAAGTTTCCTGATAGAGAGACCTTTATTCATACCTTCCGGCTGAAAGCCCGGGAAGAAGTGATTCACATAAAATAACGCCGAAGGCGCTCTACATTCCAGGTGCGAGGAAGAGGTTGGCCCGAAAGGGTCTCGAACCGATAAGCCCCTCGTCTGATCACCTCTCTGACCCGATAGGGCCCCTCCCAATTGGGGGCAAGCTTTCCTGAGGCTTCGGCTGGTTTGAAAGCATGAGCATTCCTCAACACGAGGCTCCCTACTTCAAAGCTTCGAGGCTTTACTCGAGTGTTGTGGTACTTGGCCATGCGCTGCTGATAAGCTGCCAGCCGGATACGAGCCCTATCTCGGGTTTCTTCAATGAGGTCCAGATGATCTTTCAAGCCTTCTTCGTTGGCCTCCGGATTGTAAGCAGTGACCCTGGGAGAGGGAAGGCCGATTTCTACCGGAATAAAGGCCTCTATCCCATAGGCCATGCGAAAGGGAGTTTCGCCAGTAGGAGTTCGGCTCGTCGTCCGATAGGCCCACAGAACACTCGGCAGCTCCTCTACCCATCGGCCTTTAGCTTCGCCGAGGCGGGTTTTCAGTTCCTGCAGTAGGCTTCGGTTGGTGACCTCAACCTGACCGTTTGCCCGAGGATGGGCTACCGAAGTGAATTTGTGAAGTATGCCGAAGCTGGCGCAGTTGTCGCTGAACCGACGGCTGTCGAACTGCTTTCCATTATCCGAGATGATGGCCCGAGGGATGCCGAACCGGCAGATGATGGACTTCCATACGAAGTTCCAAGCATTGCTATCGGTTATCGATGCGAGGGGTTCGGCTTCTACCCACTTAGTAAAATAATCTACCGCCACGATGAGGAATTTTCTTTGGCCGGTGGCGACGGGGAAAGGTCCCAGGAGGTCGATTCCCCATTGAGCGAAAGGCCAGGGATCGGACAAGGGGGTCAGAAGGGTGGCTGCCTGGTGAATGAGGGAGCTAAACCTCTGGCACTGGTCACAGCGCCGTACGAGGGCTAAAGCGTCCTCTCGGAGTGTCGGCCACCAGTAGCCTTGCCTTAGAAGCTTGTGAGCCAGGGCCCTTCCTCCCGCATGCGCCCCGCACACCCCTTCATGTACCTCTCTCGTGGCGTAGTCGGCTTCAGTCGGGCCGAGGCACCGCAGCAGTGGTCGGCCGAAGGACTTCTTGTATAGCACCCCGTCCAGAAGGAGGAAATGGGACGAGCGCTGTCGAATGTGTTTCGCCTCCCTTGAGTCTGGCGGGACTTCTCCTCGGAGAAGAAAGGCGACGAGGGGAGTCATCCATGTCTCGGCTTCTGCCTCAGTGATTTGCATGGCTTCTGGCTCGCCGAGGCTTGGTTCGGCGAGTTCCTCCACTAGGATCATTCGGCCTCCTCCCCCGTCTGGAGTTGACGCCAGCCGGGAAAGTGCATCGGCTCGGGTATTTTCGGCTCTCAGGATCCTTACGATTTCATAAGAATCGAATTGAGCGAGGATCTTGCGAGTCACCTGGAGATAAGATGCCATTACTGCATCCCGAGCCTCGTATTCCCCGGAGATGTGGCTGGCGATCAGTTGGGAATCGCTGAAGGCTTTCAGGTTCCGGGCGCCGAGCTTCTTCGCGGCCCGAAGGCCAGAAATGAGAGCTTCTTACTCGGCGGTGTTGTTAGTTGCTGGAAAGGAGAAACGCAAGGCGTACTCCGTGACGACCCCTTCGGGTGATGCCAGGATCCACCCGGCGCCGCTGCCCGTGGAGCACGCGGAGCCGTCCACAAAGAGTCGCCATTCGTCTGCTGGCGCAGGAGCCGAAGTGGCCTCGGCTTCGGGCACGTCGGGTATCGGCTGAGGCGCCGAGGAAGCGCCGGGGGTGAGTTCGGCGATGAAGTCTGCCAGCGCCTGGGCTTTTATTGCCACCTGAGGTGCGTAGGAGATGTCGAACTCTCCTAGCTCGATCGCCCAGTTTGCCAGCCTGCCGGACACCTCCGGCCGGGAGAGAACCTGCATCAGGGGTTGGTCGGTGAGAACTTTCACGGAATGAGCCAGAAAATAAGGCCGGAGCCTCCTCGCGGAGGAGACGAGGGCCAGAGCCAACTTCTCCAGGGCAAGATACCGGAGTTCTGCTCCTTGAAGGGCTCGGCTGGTGTAATAGACCGGCTTCTGAACGCCCTCTTGCTCTCGGACGAGGATGGCGCTGAGAGCCGTCTCGAAGACTGCAAGGTACAGGCCCAGAGGCTCCCCGGGGACCGGCTTGGACAGAATGGGGACTTTGGAGAGGTAGGCCTTCAGCTGGTCGAAGGCCGTTTGGCACTCATCCGTCCAGTCGAAGCTATTGGCCTTCTTCAGCAGTTTGAAGAAGGGGAAACAGTAATCTGCCGCCCTTGACATGAAGCGGCTTAGGGCTGCGATCCTCCCGTTCAGCTTCTGTACCTCTCGGAGGTTTGCCGGGGGGCGCATTTGCATGATGGCCGAAACCTTCTCGGGATTAGCCTCCACCCCTCGGTGAGTGACCATGTAGCCGAGGAATTTCCCGGAGGCTACCCCGAAGGCGCACTTGGCCGGATTCAGCTTCATCTTGTACCGCCTCAAGGCGGAGAATGTCTCGGCCAAGTCGGCCAAATGCTCTGCAGCAACGCGGCTCTTGACCAACATGTCGTCTATATAGAGCTCCATGTTTCGGCCGAGCTGCGGGGCGAACACTTTGTTGACCAGGCGCTGATATGTCGCACCAGCGTTCTTCAGACCGAAGGGCATTCGGGTATAGCAGTATAGGCCCAGATCGGTCGTGAAGCTGGTTTTGCTCTCATCATCCGGATGCATCCGGATCTGGTGATAGCCTGAATGGGCGTCGAGGAAGCTTAAGAGCTCGTGGCCGGAAGTTGCGTCCACCACCTGGTCTATCCGAGGTAGCGGGAAGCTATCCATCGGACAGGCCTTGTTGAGGTTGGTGAAGCACATACGCCATTTGCCATCTTTCTTTGGCACCATCACCACGTTGGTGATCCAGTCCGGATGATGCACCTCTCGGAGGTGTCCGGCGTCCAGCCCCTTCTGCACTTCGGCTTGGATGGCGGCTCTCCTTTCCTGATTGAAGGTGCGCCGCTTCTGCTTTACCGGGGGCTGGTCGGGATCCGTATGGAGTCGGTTCTCTGCTACCTCCGGGTCAACCCCGGGCATGTCCACTGGAGACCAGGCGAAGACGTCGAGATTCTTTTTCAAGAACACGGTAAGCTTCTCTGCCTCGGTCTCCTCTAGGCCGGAGCCTATCATCAGGACTCGTCCTTCACCTCCCGGAATAGGGACGGCGAGGAGTGCTTCTCCCGGAGATGTCTCGGCTGATGACTTGATCGCCAGGGTTTCGGCTGCAGTCTTCCCTTTGACCGAAATCATGTAGCATTGCCGGGCTGCTTCTTGATTCCCTTTGGCCTCGCCTATTCCATGGCTGGTATGAAACTTCAGCTTTTGATGGAAGGACGAAGGCACGGCTCCGACCCCGCCGATGAGCCTTCGGCCGAAGATGGCGTTGTAGGCTGAATCGACTTTTACAACGGCAAAGTCCGTTTCAACGGTTAATTGCCGGGGGGCGGAGCCTAAGGTTACAGGGAGTCGGACAATGCCCTCTACTCGGCAGGGCGAGCCGTTAAAACCGAAGAGGGGGCCCCGGTGAGGCTTCATATTAGCCTCACTCAATCCCATTTTTTCAAGACAATCATAAAATAAGATGTTTGGGGCGCTTCCATTATCGACAAATCTTCTATGTACATCATAGCTATTTATTACAGCCTTTATGACGAGGGCGTCGTCGTGAGGGACCTGAATATCAGTCAGGTCCTCGGAGCCGAAGGTGATATCTTCTTGGCGAGGCCGCTTCGGCTCGATGTCAACCGCTGCTATGGTGGCAGAGCTGCGCTGCCGCAGCCTTGATCCTTCCCCCGGCCCTCCGGATATCATCATGATAGACCCGGAACTGGGTCTTTGATGGGATGCTTCTACCGGGGCCGAGGTGACCTTTGGCGGAGGAGCCGCTTCTATCGCCGGGGGTTGTTGTTGCCTGGGCGTCGCAGGGACGTCCCGGTTTTGCTGTGGCGGGGGCTGCTCCCGTCGGTACTGTGGCAATCTTCCCTCCCGGATGAGGCGGTCGATCTCTTCTCGGAGCTGCCGGCACTCATCCGTCGTGTGGCCGATCTCCCGGTGATACTCACAGTATTTGCCGGGGTCCCTTCGGCGATGATCCGTCTTGATGCGAACTGGTCGCCGGATCATGCCCTTTACCTCCATGAGCATCCGGGAAGGGGGAGCAGGCAAGGGTAGGTACCGCGGCTGCGGGTCCCGTCGCCTCTCCCTGTCCCAGTCCTGACGGTGCGATCGAGCTGTCGAGGTTCGGGATTTGGGCGGCCTCGGTCCGGAACTTGGTGAAGTATTCCTGGAGAGTTTCGGTGGGGCCTTGCCGGATGGCTAGCAGGCTGGCGGAGGTTTTGCATTGCCGGGTGGCATCATAAAACTGGTCGATAAATAACTGGCCCAACTGGACTAGGGAGTGGATGGAGTTGGGGGCCAGTGTTTCGAACCAGGTGAGGGCAATCTTTTCAAGGGTGAGGGGGAAAAGTCGGCAGCGGACTGCCTCGGCGACCCCTCGGACCGTGAGATATGCGTTGAATCTCTGGAAATGACAGACCGGATCTGTCATTCCGTCGTAGAGAGGGCCCTTCGGCAGCTTGAAATTGGGGGGCACCTCGGTAGCCAGGAGCTCTGCCGTGAATGGGGTCTGCTCCAGGATGTTGCTGGCGAGAGGTGCCCCGTAGGGCAGAGACACCATCTGCTGTATCTCCTTGCGCATTGATGTCAACCGCCGGTCCAGGTCCGGGGCGGTCGAGGTGGCAACTGATTGTCCTCCGGTCCGGGCCGGGCGGAATTCCGACGAAGCATAGTCCTGCTCCGTCAAGCGATCAACGCGAGGAGCCCGGGCAGGTAGTGCCGAGCACTCGCTGCGCGTCGCGGCGGTTTCGTTGGGAGAAACCGGTGTAGGCGCCGGCCGGAACTGGGCATCTTGCACTGGATAGAGTGGGGGGAGCGGCACCTGCTGAGGAAGCTGCCCCATCAGGCCTACGCGCTGGGCGATGGCAGATACCATCTCCTGAAGCGGCGCTAGGGAGGCGACGGTAGCTGCTAGCGTTGCCATTTGCTGTTGGAGCACCCCCACTCGGTCTTCAGCAGCGAGAGACTCCGGTATGGTTGGCAGGTGCAGGATCGGCGGGACAGAAGGGGCGCCTTCGGAAGGCGGCACCTGCGCCGAGGCTTCCCGTGCTTCTGCTTCGTTTTGTCCGGACCGTCGGGTTACAGGTCGTTGAGACATGACTTGTTTGTTGGTTTCCCATGGACGGCGCCACGTGATGTAGCCGAAGCTATCACGACCGGATTCCGAAGCTGGAATCTGAAGAGATGGATCCGGAGCTGGGTCGGATCTGTGCTTAGAGGCCCGACGGGGATCCGGAAGGCGAAGGATGCAGAGGCGAAGCCGAAGGTCCGAAGGCCGAGAGGTGCTCGGTCGTTGGCTGGCTTGTCTTCGGGAAGTCGCGGCCCAAGCTCCTTCGGCGGACGAAGGGGCGGCGCGACACAGAGTCTCCTTTGCTGCCGGGGCAGCCGGCGCACGGCGTCGAGACCAGAGAGAGGAATCCGAGGTCGGAGGCCGAGACCTACTCGGGAAGGTCGGCGATGATTTGAACCGAGCTCCTACCGGAGGGAAAGAAGAAAACCGGTCAGCAGGAGTCCCGGGCTTCGGCCCTAAGGAATCCCCTCCGACGGTCAAGTTAGCTCCTGAAGAAGATTCGATTCAGAAGGTAAAGAGTAGATTTAATGCTTTTTGGACTATAGTCCTTAAGGGTCTCGGAGGCTTAAGAGCGCATTCCTTTGGCAATAAATAGCGGTGTATTTATAGCAGAGGATAGCGGATGGTTAACGGTGGTAGCCGATATAGGACTATGTGCGGGCTTACTGGTAAACCGCCATAGTGCCTGGTCCTCCACCGGAGCGTGCCGGACTCGGCTATCGGGTCGAAGGGGGTTGGGCCGCTGATGGGCCGAAGCCTGTTGGGCCCTGGGCTGCCGCGCTGCTCCCGGGCCGTAGGCTGGTGGGCCGCTGACTGGCTGAAGCCTGTTGGGCCGGGAGCCACGGTGCCGCTTATGGGCCTAGGGCTGTTGGGCCGCTGACGGGCCGAAGGCTCCCTGAGGGCCTTGCACTGTTGCTACTGGGCTGAACGGGGTTTGGGCTTGTCTTAATGGGCCGAATCGGATTCTGCCTCATCAATTACTAAAATTGAAAGTCAAGAACATTTAACAAGACAAATTATTAATGTAGAAGCAAAAAAGATTTAACAACGTTACCAGAATACCTGTGCACGCGGGTAATGAGCTTGCAAGGTTGCGCAACATCACAAGGCGCCTTCCACAGCTCACAGCAGGGCGGAGAAGCACAGCTCGCCATGGAATCTCCCGAGCGTAGCAGCATGCAGCAGGGGAGCACGAGCAGGGCGGGGAGCAGTGGAAGCCCCGTGCCGTCCACCCAAAACCCTCGTCCCACACTCCCCCCACCGTCTGCGAAGTGGAAGCCCCAAGCCCTCAACCAAATACTCTCATCCCTCAAACCACCCAAAACCCTCGTCCCACCCTCCCCCCGCCCTCTGCGAAGTGGAAACCCCAAGCCCTCAACCAAATACTCTCATCCCTCAAACCACCCAAAACCCTCGTCCCACCCTCCCCCCGCCCTTTGAGAAGTGGAAGCCCCAAGCCCTCAACCAAATACTCTCATCCCTCAAACCACCTAAAACCCTCGTCCCACCCTCCCCCCGCCCTCTGCGAAGTGGAAGCCCCAAGCCCTCCATCCAAAACCCTCGTCCCACGCTCCCCCCGCCGTCTGCGAACTGGAAGCCCCAAGCCCTCCACCAAAAAGTCCCTCATCCCTCAAACCCCCTCCCCCCCTCCATGAAAGGAAACGGCCACTGGAGACGGTCGAGACTGACCGGACTACTTGGCGATCTGGCTGATCAACCCCCGGAGACCAGACATCTCTGCAAGCAGAAAAAAGGGTTAGCAACAGCTCATAATGCAATTTTTTATTCAAAACCGACTTACCCCCGGCCGCAGCTTCGACGCCCTCTTCAACCGGACAAGCTTCGGCCGGAGACCCGGTCGCGGCAGCTCTCGCCTCGTCCTCCCCCGGGGCCTCTTCAAGAGGAAGGTAGGGGAAGACCCGAGGGGGAGAGAACGACGGGTCCGGCCAGGCTCCCATATCAATAAGCATGTCCTTGTCCGACGAAAGCTCCACAATCTTGTACGGAGCCTCGGCTTCGAAGAGGTGCGCGTCGGCGAACTGCTCAGGGCTGAGAGAGGTGGGTCGGAAAGGCCCTCGGCAAAGGTGCCCATTCGGTGGGGAAGGGCCACACACTCTTCTCCTTCTCGGGGAGAGAGATGAAAAAGAAACCCTCCTTCCAATGATGGATGGACGAGAGCTTCCCGGAGAAGATCCCCCATTCGAAGCGAGGGACGAAGCAGTACCATGAAGACTTCCTTTGAGGCTTGATCTTGAAAAGATGGCGGAAAAGATTTACCGAAGGGTTGAAGTCGAGATAGGAGTTCAAGGCTAAGAAAGCGTAGACTGTCCGCCAGGAATTCGGAAAGAGTTGGGACGGGGCCAGTCCGTAGAAACTTAGAAGATTTATGACGAAGGAATGAAGAGGAAGGTGTAAGCCCGCCCGGAAGCTGTGCTCATAAATCGAAAAGCTACCCGGCCGGACGGTGTTAGCTCTGGTGTGCCTCCCGGGCCGGATGGGAACCATCCAAGACGGAATCTGGTAGTAGTTAGTTATAACCTTGATGGTTTCAACATCAAGGACACTAGCTACGTTCGAAACCATCTCGGCCGGACGACGGCCCGAAGTGGAAGGCTCAGCAGCAGCTGGAACCGGTTCTGCCTCGTCCGCCATGACGGATAGAAAAGAGTTCGAAGAAAAAGGAGATGATAGAGAAGATTGGGGAGGTCTGGATGCGGAACAAGAAGAACCGCCTTCGGCCGAAGAGTTACTCTCGGTCGAAGGAGAGCTACTGGACATGAATCAAAAGAGAGAGAAGGCGGAAGCTGAGGCTTACCCTCAAGCTAAGAGTCTCCCCGGTGGCTAAAAGTCTCCCCGGCGACAAAGGATTTCCCGGCGACGACTCCCGGTGACAAGGAGCTCCCCGGCGATGGACAATGCGTCCTCAAACACCCGCAGTAGCACGCTCACTGCCGGAGAAGCAAGGGTGCTCGAAGAAGCTGCTCGCAGGGATGCACAGGCGCAGAGGAAGAAGAAAGCAGAACAGTAGCCAGGGGAGGGGGGTTGGTATTTGTAGGGGGACTTGAGGGCGTCCGGTGCCGAACCAACGGCCGAGATCATCCCACCCCTTGGCTCCTGCGCGACACGTGTCCCGTCCTTCGCCATGATGACAAGCGGGCTGCCAGATCGAGGGGAGGCAATCAACGGTCGGATGCGGCCTGACCCTTCGGTTGTTTGTCCGGATGCTTGCCACGTGTCCCAATCCTCGTGCCGAAGGCCGGAGAGGCGGCGATCCAGGTGAAGTCATGGGCAGAGAGCCGAAGTGACAACGATCCGCGTGATCGCTGTTAACGGCTGAGATCTTTTTGTGCTTTCGGCGGACCGGCCGGATGCACAACACGTGTCCTGTGTTTGTTGTGACGCGACTATGAGGGCAGGAAGCCCAAGGTCTTCCCCGCTCTTGCCTTGTGTTCGCAACTGGGGACGAAGGCATTCGTCACCAAATCTCGGCCCGAGACGAAGGTGTCCCCGACAGAGTCCCGGCCTAAGACGAGGCTGTTTGTTGTCAACCCTCGGCCGACTCAAGGCGAAGACTTATCTCCCAGTTTTCAAAACAGATGGTAACAGTTTCGGACAAGGCTCGAATCATGTTATACCTCCGTAAGGACTTCGTATTATACTCTCGGCGTTTCATAGAATTGAGAATGACAAGAGTAGGGGGCCATGTGATGGGGCAGAATCTGATTCGGCCCATTTACAGCCCAGCAACAGCAATAGAGGCCCACTGGCCGCCTTCGGCCCATCAGCGGCCCAGCAGCCCTCGGCCCAATAGCAATCCAGTGGCCTTCGGCCCATCATTCGGCCCAGCAAGCGGCCCTCAGCCCAATTGGCCTCGGCCCAGCTAGCGGCCTTCAGCCCAATTGGCTTCAGCCCACTAGCGGCATTTGGCCCAACAGCGGCCCCCAACCTTCGGCCCAGTAGCTGTATCCGGCCCACTCCGGTGGAAGGGTTAGGCGCTATGGCGGTTTACCAGTAAAACTAAAACATAGTCCTATATCGGCTGCCACAGTTGAGTAACCTCTATCCTCCGTTATAAATACAAGGCTATTTATTACCAAAGGTATGTCTTCTTGACCAAGGACAACAGTCCAAAAGCATTAAAGTTATCTCTTCTTCTTTATCTTCTGAATCGAATCTTCTTCTGAAGCTAACTTAATCGTCGGAGGGGGTTCTCTTGGGCCGAAGTCCGGGAGCCTCACTGATTAGTTCTTCTTGCAGGGGCTTCGGTTTGAATCTTCGCCGACCTCTCCGAGCCGGTCTCAGCCACCGGCCTCGGGTCTTCTTCCTCCGGTCTCGGCATCACCCTTCACTGGTCGATCCATCTCGGCCGAAGGAGTCTCGGCATCACCCTCGGCGGGCCTTCGTCCGAGTACCTCCCGATTTCGGAGCTTTGATCCCGTATTCCCCCTCATCTCGGTCTGGATCCCCGTCGGTCTTCTTCATCGATCTGATCCTGACTCGGATTCTAGTCTCGGAATCCGATCGTGATAGCTTCGGCTACATCAGACGTTACTATAGAAAGAGTTCTAAGAAAAAACGGGTTGATAAGAGGATCATAGTAGATATATGGAATATTAGGTCTCTTATAAGAAAGTTGATGGAATCTGTTGATACAATGGAGAGAACAAAAGTCAACATTACTTGCATTCAAGAGGCAAAATGTATAAGAGAAAAAAAAAAAGAAGTGAGAACTACATGCTACAAATTGTGATATACACGAAAGTAGAGAAATAAGAATGTGATAGATATTATTAATTGATAAGACCTTGAAGAATGCAGTGGTAATAGTGAAGAGAGTAGGAGATATGATTATCTTAGGTCCACTTTGTTCGTAGAGTTGTTTATACCAAAATAAGGTTTTAGAGATTTCTTAAATCAAAATAAGAGGTATTTTGATTTGATAAGTTGTATTCCACAAAGAATGAGGAGAATTACACTGCGCTATTCCAATGATTTGATAGAAATGAGTAGAATAAAGGGTAGAAATATCCATATTGCCCTTACAATTACCGACATAGATTATTCACAATTTGCATCATTTTCAAATTACTTATTAAAATGCGTAGAATATTATTCATCAAAAATTTAATTTTAATTTATTTCAAATTTACACACACATTAACACACTATAATATATAAATAAATTTTTAAACATAAAATATTATCAATTTTTTTCGTCAAGTTCAATAGCTTAGCAGAACATTTTGTTTAAATTAATTTTATAATATAACAATTAAATTATTTTAATTTAGACGGAATAAATTTAGCTTTGATTGTGAGTAACTTATCTTTTTATCGACGTCAAAAAGTAAGCTTATCAATTAGATTTATTTAATTAATTATTATTACGAGACTGTTATGAGTATAGATTAACTAGCTTCACTGAATTAAACTTTTTTATGAATCTAATTACAAAACCATGCTTCCATTATTTAATTTACTTAGTCGGTAAAAAAATGTAAACATTACAACTTGAATTACGATACGTACAATTGTTTTAAAATGTAAAAGACAAGATCATTGTGACAAGTTCAGTTACATAAAAAATGTACGATTCTTATATTTTCTATAACCAAATATAGTCATCAAATGATAGAAGAATTTGTAATCATACATTCAATTACGTCGAAAAAAATAAAACAAAATCATGACCTATAACATTCACTTGCACATATGTACGCAATTCCGATAGTACAATTTCAATTTTACAAAATACATTATGACCGAAAAAAATTCTACAACGTATCATTCGTTCTGCTTCTTTTGAGTCAAATGCACAAGCAACACACTTCCTGGAAGTTCATATGAACTTTACCCCTGTTATCAATAATTTTACATTCTATGCATAAAAAAAATAGTACATTCTAATAGCAAATACATAAATAAACTAATAAAGACGTAACATTCAAATTACAAAACCTATCGTTGCCATAAACTCGCCATCCGTTAGTACACTGTAACCATGTCAATTATGAATCCTTTTAAGGCTCAGAAAGACGAATGTAACATAGAAAAGATCATTGTTTAGAGGGGTTGCTCTATGCAATGGAACCATCCTACCAATAAACTCATTCTAATTCTTTCATCATTACCATAATTACCGAATTATGAGCGTGCAATTTTGCTCTCCTGCTATCCAAAAAATACACTTATATGTGGTTGCGTCGAGACCATCTGCCCATCCCAGCGTACTAATAGATAGGGTTGCAAATTTGAACACTATTAAGCATCTTCAATTGTTGTCACCATTCGCAGGCTCAGAAATAGATAGTTCATATTGATAAAAGTATTGTCCAGTGGGGTTGCTTCAAGCAATGGAACCATCTGACTAATAGACTCATTTTCATTATTTCATTATTGCCTAAAATGCCGGAATTACAAGCATGCAATTTTGCTCTCCTATTATCCAAAAAATACACTGAAATGTGGTCGCAGTGATGCCATCCAACCATCCTAGCAGACTAAGGGATAGTTTTGCAAAGTTGCACACTATTAACCATCCTCAAATTTGGCCACCGTTCGTAGGCTCAACAATAGAAAGTTCATATCGATAAAATCATTGTCCAGTGGGATTGCTCCATGCAGTAGAACAAACCGACCAGTAGACTCATTCTCATTATTGCATCACTACCCTTAATGACCGAATTAGAAGCATGACAATTTGTCCTCCTGCTATCTAAAAAATATACTAAAATGTGGTTGTAGTGATGCTATCTGACCATCCCAGCATACTAATGGATAGGACTGCAAATTTGCACAGTATTAACTCACAGGCTCAGAAATATAAATTTCCTATCGATAAAATCATTGTCCATTGGGGTTGCTTCAAGCAGTGGAACCGTCCGACTAATAGACTCATTTACATTGTTTCCTCCTACTATCAAAAAAATGCATAGTCATTACACTATTTAAGTGAAGGGAGATGCTTAAAATTATTTTTGACATTGCTCATAAAAATGAAATAAGGAAGTATAACTGAAATATCAAAATACATGCTAAAAGGACATGCCCAACATAACACACAAAAATAGCAAGCATAAAGCAAATGAAACCAAGTGCAATTATGATCGAAGTACATGATAATAAACCCAAATCTCAACAGCTCAACCTACTGACATAGAATGAAATAAGGGAAGAGACATGCCAAACATACCACATAATAGAAGACATGAGGAAGGTAACTCATCTCCAAAGCGCGTCAGCAATCGAGTCCTTGATCTACCCTCCTAACGCAACCTTAGCCCTACTGAGAGAGATGTCAATAGGAATGTCCTCAACGCCAACATCGTAAACAACCACTTCTTCGTTGTTCTTGCAGTTGAAGTAGTACTCATGTCCTGAGATCGACATATGAAGTTATGAATGACATCACATGAAATGACCATCTTCCTCTACGTTGCCCAGAGGAACATGTTCCCCTCCTTCATCATCTGAAAGCAATTCTTCAAGACGCCGAATGCTCTTTCGACCACATTCCTAAGCGTGACGATGGTGCTCCCTCAAACGATGCCAAGTGATACCTTTGGCCCCGATATGAAACCAAGAAAGCACTTGAGTTTGTATACCCAGAATCTACTAGATAATATCTCCCACGAGGGACAGTGAATCCGCCTTCGTCCAAAACCTATCTAAGCATCCGCATGTCAGTAGCCGATCATTCCTAACCAATGACAAGATACAAGAAGGTGAGGTCGAACGACACAATAGCCATGACATTCTGGCTAATGAAACTTTTGAGGTTGCAAAATTGGCCATGGTGTATCTGTGGCACATTTGCCAAGACATGCATGTTGTCAATGGCTCCAATCGCATCCTACAGGGGTGACAGAACGTTATGTGCAACAACATTTATCAATCATTATCAGTACATACATCACGACTAAGATTGTGTAGAGTGATCACCTTAAAGTAAGGGTAGAACCTTTCCTTTCCCCGGATATATGGATGACACTCGTAGATCTGAGTGCGTGTAGGTAGTTGAATAAAGTCATACTTCAACTCCGCTATTTATTTTGTGACTAGGTTGACGTAGTGTCTAATCGTCTGAGAAGAGTGTTGGAACCAATCGCACATGACCCCTGTTGCAACTCCATAGCCGGCAGTGTATAAGAAGATACCAAGCTGCTCCATCGTTGTCATATGGTGCGAGTCCCTCAAGAGCCCACGGCTAACAAGTGGGTCATGGAGTCCTAAGAACATTTAAGGTCTCACTCGAAACATCTAGTAAGACCTTTCATCATGTCCCTCTAGTATCTCGTGGATCTAGGTGTGGCCGAATAGAGCAGAGTTATGCATACGTCGTCGTACCTGTGGAACGTACACATTCTTAATGTGATCTATAATTGTTTCCTTAATCACATTGAACAGTTCGTCGTCCTCTTGCAGGAATTTCAATATAAGATCAAGAAATTATACATAGAAGATATTATAATAAGTGGGAGACAATTTTACACGAAGCATGCTCATGAAGCCAAAATTGATAGAAGAAAGTGCTTAACATATATACTGCAAATACAAGCCAGAAACTTCTGATAGACATAACTACGACAATAACTAAGATCATGAGAAGGATGAGTACAATAACACAGGAGTATCATTACAACAAACGACTGCCAGTCAAAGTGGGTAGTGCCTGTAGATAACACACGTGGGCTTGCAACTAGTTGCTCAGATGTGGACGACAATGCGTAATAGTGAGGAACTTTTGTTCGTCTCTCTTCACGTTGTGGGACGAAACCATACAACGCACTCTCAGCCTCCTCAACTGAGTGGAAGCCCTTGTAACGGGTTCCTGGGTACCCATTCACTTGGGCAAAGCATTCAGGCCAACTGAAATGCACTCGTGGAACACGACCAACCGAGACCACATAACATTGAACCGTCCTATGCCTACAAAGATGTCAAATGCTTGCATTTACTTGGTTGAGTACCCACAAGAGTAAAAAAACTAAGCATATACAACATGTACAATGAAGAACATAATAAGATAGGCTGACAAGGTACAGGGAAGTACATAAGGCACAAATACAAGGTCCAAGCAAATGCATAATACGTGAATACAACGTCCAAAATAAGAACATAAGCAAGATAACAAGAAGTCCGACATATAGTACAAAATCCCACACATTAGCCCACGTGGTGTAACTTCCACACGATCTTCTCCTATCGGCAAGGACCATAAATAATCTCCGATTCCTTAGATCTTTGAAGAGATCCAAGGACTTGACAAACAGTTCTAGATGTACGCCAGGAACCAATCGCAAATCATCCATGCATTCCTTCATTGAAGGGATATATGTTCATGCTCATGGGCTATGCTTTCTTATTGTTTCCAGACAGAAGAGGCATACATCATCTCTACACATTCCCTGCGTAACTCTTGACATGGTCGGTCCGCTCGCAAACATAGTGAACAAAATCAGTGATGACGGTGGTGTCCTCAATTGCCTTCCCCTTGCACCTCTTGGATACGGACCCACACTTCATGCGCGACAGTTCAGTTCGTTGTTGGAGGCCATGGTTCAAGTTTAGGGTGGAAGAGAGGAAGGCAAGTTATGAGCGAAGACACCCATGAGATAATCATCATTGTGCTGCGGTCCCTAGAGTGCGCAAGAAACTCATCGACGTGTATGGGTTGTGATTGTCTGTGCATAGCGTAGTCAGTATTATGTAGATCATCGATTCAACAGTCAGATTGCGTCTACGATGGGTTGCCTTAGTATATGGACCAGGTCTTGTCTTTAAGGCAGTTGTACTGTGGATGTGATTAAAAAAAGATGAAGAAGAGGGTGTATGAGTCCGTAGGTCACAACACTGTATCTATAGAAAATGAGACTTCATCAAGGGAGATGCTTATCGAAAGGGTGCCATCCTCATCAATCTTAGGGATAGGCACTTGGTTTAATCATCCCATCCCAACCAGACCTTTGGTCACACAGGACAGGCATATAGTCGTAATGTCGTTTGAGGGTTTTGTAGTGCTTTTTCAAATTCTCATTTTTAAAGTCTATGAATGTCGCAACGTTAAAGGCGGACATGATTTCTCACCAAACCTCAAGCTTAAAGGTTCCCTCAATGCAGTTACTGCTCCATCAAGAGACCTATGAGGACCCGATCTTGGGCCTCGGTCCAATTTGGAGCTCGATTGCCCTGAGTCTTCTCCTCCTCGGAAGATGTAGGTTTCATTCCGCCACCTTTAATATGAGGCGAAAAAAAAAAAAAAACCCAGATGAAAAAAAAAAAAACCCAGATGCATGCGCTAATCACACATGTGGTTTTAAATGAAAGATAGTCATATCTGTGGCAAGAAAGGAGTACAAAGTAAAAGGGTGACCATGCTAGTAGAAGTAAGAAATGAGGGCTGGAGGAAAGCATACCACTGTTAGACATAGTTCTTGCCCGCTTACTCGCCCTCCTATATAACCATTCCCTAATCCATGCACAAGGCAAGGGTAGCCATTAGTTCAGGGAGACATTACTTAAGTAAAAACCAAGCTCGAATATGAATTTGCATTAGTATGTCAATGTCATACATAAATGTTGTGACAAAATAAGTGGAAAGAGTAGGAATATGCTATGAGGTCAATGGCATTATAAACATCACAAACAAGTAAGGATATTAATGACAGCTAAAGAGTGGACTTGTGTGTGCATATGGTGGCGATAGTGTTGGGTTCTCGAGTTTCTCCGGATCTCACACGCAGCGGAAAATAAAATAAAACGGAGATCCATTCCCGTTTTGAAAAATCTAAAAACACGATAATAAGATTATTGGTTCTTACTATGTGCGGATTCGAATTTGCAACCGTTTGGTTCCGTTGGTGCGACACCGCAAGCCGCGCAAGCGCCTGGCCTCTAGCGGAATCCATGCGATCCTCCTCGCGATGGATATCCTCACGTTCCCGTTCTTCGCAGCCTACGAAACCTCCGCTGGTCGTCGTACGCGCGGACGATTTCCCGTCGAACGGGGTCGGAGAAGCGGCGGAGCAGATCTTGATTTGTCTGGGATGCCAGAGAGAGAGAGAAACATAGGAGGGGCAGCTAGGGTTAGCAGCAGCTTGGCCTGCTCAGCCCGTTCGCTACATTTTATACTAACCGCGTGGTTTTTCATAAAAACCCTCAGTTTGTATAAAATCCACTTATTTATCCATCGTCTTGAGAATCATTTGCGTGTGACCCTCTAGGCCCAATTACCAGTCCGGTTAATAGCCCAATAAGCCCAGTGACTCCTCACTGACTTTTTTAATCAATTAATAACTCTTTATTAATTAATTAATCAATCGAATGGATGTCGCACATCGAATTCGACTGGGCCTCCGATCACGTTGGGTGCCAAGCAACACCGCGTGAACCCGGAAGGTATCGGGGTTAAGTAACCCACTCTTGGAACCTTTCCGCTGACAGTTACCGCGTGGATATAATCCTTCATTCGTACAATGCTCTTGAGTCAACTCAGGATATGGCAAGCTGTCAAACCCTAACCGGTCGACTCACTTGGATTGGATGCTGCTGATAAATATCGAAAAACTTCTTTCCCGATATTATCGTCCGCCCTGGCCAGGACTTCCGCGCATCCTTCCTAGAGCATTCTCTCTCTAAGTACCGAGAGCGAATGATTCCTTATTGACACACAATTCCCTTCGACGATATTCCGCTGTACCCAATCTTTGGCATTTTAGAATCCCGTGGCTAGAGATTCGTAAACCAAGGTCAAAGCACAGAAGTCCACCGACAAGGTGTCCTTGGTGTCTCAGGTCCGAGGACCATCCACGCAACTGCGACAATAGAATCAAGGTGGTTGACAGTGAGGTACAATACCATCTAGCGATTCAGTTGGATTAGTTCAGTAAACTCGAGCACCTACAGATTCGCCTTAGTGTCTCCACACAAGTGACTTATGAGATCAGTCACTCTCATCATATGAGTAGGAGTAATCTGTACTAGTCTAACCGGATATCCGATGTCCTTCTCGGATATCCTCTGACTAGGAACGATTAAGAATATGTGTGTTTAAGTGATCAGTCTCATTAGTATGATCTCATCATAATCTGATCACTATAGCACATATTCACGAACTTCATTATGAAACGATAATTAATGTGATTTACACATAATGAATATTATGCCATTATATTAATAAATGAACGAGATTTATATAGTCAGATTGGCTTGTAGGCCACCTAAAACTAACAGATAGAACAAAGTTCAAAATGTGGTAGTGATCATGACAACTGAACAGCCAACCCCAAAAAAAAAATTCTGAACAGGAACAACTGGACATTACAAGCATCACAAACAAGTAAGGATATTAATACTATAAGAGTAATTCTAGTGTGTTATTTAGATGCCGCTTGGGCAATCTTTCCCTAACATGGTGTAGCAGCCTAGCGTTGAATTCTTTTAATTTCTTTTGTTAGGCTCTAGTTTTGTTTGCTGCCCAACATAATGCTTCCTCCCATGATCAAGCTCAGGAGATAGCTTCTCTGGATAGCAACTCTGATATCATTCAAGGACCCCACCTTCTAAAATTGAAGTTGTGGGCTTCTTGGCCTGCATAGAATCTCTAAGCATTAGTTCTAGTGCAAGAATAGGGTCTAATTCAACGACTTCTATCAGCAATGTCTCTGCGTATAATCTAGCTGGTGGATAAACAACTGCTACAATTCTTTCATGTAATCTGGATGGTGGATCAATAGCTGTTGCATTTCTTTCTATTTCTAGTGTAATTCATGGTATTGCCAAGAAGCCAGATGTTTCTCCTGCTCCATCAGTGCCAAATCCCTCTAATTCAACTAAGGAGGATGATAGTATAAGTTTCCTAGGCCGCAGATCATCTCCTGCTCCTACTGAAATTGGTTTAGGGATGGGAATTCTCAGAAGTTCGCTGGTTAGTGGGTTAAGTAACTAGCATCAACTAGTGTTCCCATGCCTTTAAGTTCCATAAGTGGAGTCTCTTGTAATGCAGCTATTAGTGTAGGTCCAACAGCTTTGACATGGCTAAAAGGGACATTTGGGTTGCTAATGAGAGAGTTAGTAGTGTTGGGCTTTCTCAACCACTAGCTTTACCTTTGAGTAGTTGGATGGTCTTACAATTGAACCTTAGAGCTAATGATGGTTCAATAGACTACTAATCTTTGAGGTCTAGTTACAGGATGGGTTTTCTCACCATCAATAGTTAGTGAGTGCAATGGACGCCTCAGACTGCCATGGCATTTCAGAATCAAAATGGAACAGTATGTATGCTTCTGAATTATATTCAAAACATTGTTCAAAAATTTATTTTTTGGAAGGTGAAGATGTTGTTCAAATTTTATAATTCTCTTCTGTTGAATTTATTAGGCTATGTTTGTTCAAATGGTAGTGAACATCACAATTGAACAACCAACCCAAATATATATATATATATTTATATATATATATATATATATATTTTTTTGCAGAGGAACAACTGGACATGACAAACATCACAAAGAAGCAAGGATATTAATAGGGATGACAAGGCAGGCATTGAGGTACACATCTATGAAACATAAATAGGTACATGTAGTCACAACACTTAGTTAAAATGGCTCTAGTGATCATTACAACTAAACACCCAATATATTTTTTTTCTTCTACAGTAGAGGAACAACTAGACATTTCAAATAGTACAAACAAGCAAAGGGTTATTAACACAATACAAACATTAGGCATATTACCTATATATGAGGATTGCTGAATGTAGGAATAATCCACCGTTATAAAAAGCAAGGTGGATATTAATCGGGAGAGGTATGTTCCCAGGAAAAAGTTCATACCACAATTTCCTTGTGGCACCACCAGAGTGAGTGCTTGGATATTGGGATGTCCAAACAAGGGTGAGGGGATCATAACAGGGATGACAAGGTAGCCTCTGAAGTACATAGATATGAGCACAAGTAAAAAGACTGAAAACAAGCAAGGTGTAGAAATCCGACCATAGGAGATGTGCGGCGATGGGGATCTCGTTCGAAAAAGAAGAGGATGGTGGACATGAATGGTCACCATGAACAACTTGGCCGGAGAAGGAGGTAGTGCAGACCGGCGAAGATCTTCCCCCATCCACTTTTTGCATCATTGTGGCCTAGAATCATGGAAGTAGAGAGGAGAGGTTGATATGTCCAAACACTACAAAAAGCGGGAGTGAGTCCCTCAGGCAGAGGTGGGAGACAACATGTGCTGGCTACAACAAAAGCCCCCCCATTGACTGGCGGCGACTAGGCGCCTCGGTGGCTATGAAGCGCTTGCCAGCACCCCGTAGGGCCACGGCAGTGGCAAGCAAGATGGCATAATGGCGTGGGCAGAGGAGAATCAATAGTTGAAACTAGGGTCGCGTCGGTCAAGGTGGTAGAGAGATACACGTAGGCACCAGTGAAGGCACCTGATGTGAGTAGGGAGGTTGCTGACGATCGGCAGTATACCAGAAGACCATCATCGACGTAGGCGTGAGCACAGGAGATAAACCTGAGAAGTGCGGCCAGAGGTAGAAGACGATCCCAGGCAAAAGTGACGGCAGCGACAGTGGCGACTGGGGCTTAATGATGGCCGGCCGTAGGTAGAGGAGGAGTGTCAATAGACGCGATCGCAGGGGAGGCACCTGAGCAGGCACGGGAAGAGGGGATGATGGCAGGCGTGACACCAGTGATGGGGAGGAAGATGGGGCTAGAAGAAGGGGCTAGGGCTGCAGTGGGGCGGGGATTAGGAATTCCAGGTAGAATTAGGGGAATTGGGTGTATTATGCATCTTGACTACTAAACTGGTTCCTGCCCTTATACCGGTTCAACCTGGTTCCGTTCGGCTAACAAACCAACCCTTAGTGCAATCATTTATATAGGGAGATGCGATTAATATAGTTAGTATCTATGCTCCACAAGTTAGATTAGATAGTGAGAGTAAACGGGGAGGTTTTGGGAGGATATGGATGACCTTATGTAGAACATACCAAATGAAAAGAATATCTCTATTGGTGGGGATCTCTATGGACATGTAGAAAGCAAATGTCAAGGTTGTGAGAAGGTTAATAGAGCTCTTGGCTTTGGGACCATAAATGAGGAGAGGAAAAGCATCATCGATTTTGCTATGGCCTACAAAGTGATACTAATAACTTCCCACTTTATAAAAAGGGAATCTCATTAAGCGACCTTTATAAGTGGGCAAAATAGAAGCCAAATTGACTTCCTTCTCACAAGGAAGATAAACCGTGCTCTATGCAAGGATTGCAAAGTTATCCTAAGAGAGGCCTTAACAAGTCAACATAGGTTACTGGTCTTAGATATGAAGATTAAGAGGTGGTTGGATACATTTAGAAAGAAGACTATAGTTAGAACAAGGTGGTGAAAATTAAAAGAGATGAAGCAAGTAATGTTTAAGAATGAACGTCTCAAGGTAGTGAGAATTAAAAAGGATGAAGCCAATACTATGTGAATAGATCTACCCTCAAAGATTAGAGAAGTGGCTGAAAAAGTGCTTTGAGAGCCTAAAGGACATGACCCACCAGCGAATGGGAGGTGGTAGTGGAATAAGGAGGTACAAAAGGCAGTGAAGAGTAAAAGAGAATGGTATAAAAGAATGTCAAAGTGTGATAATAATGAGTCTTATGAACAATACAAGATAGTAAAAAAAGTAGCAAAAAAGGTCGTTAGTTGCACAAGATAAATAGCACAATAGGTATAGTCATGCTTTTTTTTTTTTTTTCCCCTAATCATGTCCTTTAAATCATCTAGGTCACCTATTTGAAACTACTCTTCCAAGTTTTAAGTTAAAGTATGGAACATGAGTCATAAATCATAGAGCATAGTTCAGGAAACATCACATGAATCGTCATGGCGTGACATGGATCATTAAGGCATAGCATAAATTATCATGACATGAATCATGATATGCAAAATACCATCTTTTCATTTACTTAATAGACATGCATCCAACCATGACATGAGGAGTGTTTAATAGTGTTTACGTGACATGACGTGTATCTTGTGGTAAGACAAGACCCACTATATCTTCGGGTGCGCAATCGGAAGATTACACCACGTATCCCACCTAGCTCTAAATTGATCATGGCGTTACGTATCGCCATCCCATGAGTTAGCCGACTCGAAGTCAGGATTTTACCCATTGCCCTTGGGTTCATGCGTCTTAACTTAAGTCTTCTCCCATAAGGACGCTTTGTGGGTTGGATAGTTATACTCTTAAGATAGTAATATCCATGAAAAATTACATCTTATTACATGCATGTATATCATGTGGTGACAATGCCGTGAACAATCGTACATAAATCAAGGTGGTTATCATGATGCATGATAGGTTATGTAAGGGATCAGAAACATAAGTTTGTATTACATCATGAACATGTGACGTGTTTTAACTTTCTTTGACGGATTCTAAAGAATTAGTAGAAATCAACATGAGTCGACAAGAAGAATCAAACATAAATGTTCATGCGTGCTTAATGTTTTACTTAAGCCCATCTTTTAATTTGCTACTATAGTACTTTAATAAAATAACTTGAAAATAGGTTTTTCATACATAAAAATAGCTGTGAAAAGTAAATTACTCATCAAATGCCTCTTGATTCATGCTAAGAAACTTGAAGAAGCTCGCTTAGGCAAGGCGAGAAGCACTTACACATGCACTCACAGCCTCCTGAAGATCCTCCTCCTACCATCCTCTAAGGCGTCTCGAACCAGCACTAAGAACTGTCTCTCTAAGGCTCTCTAAACTTCTCTCTCTCTCTCTCTCTTCTCCTTGCATTGGAGGAGAAGAGGAGTTAACACCCATATTTATAGATTTAGGCAACCAATTAGGGTTTCACAAGTGTATGCTTAGGTGTCCCCTTGAGTTGTTACTCTCATCATGGCTTGGAGATAAGGATGAGGAATGGATGACAAGTGTTCGCTGAGGTGTCGCTCTCCATCATTACACAGGCGACGTCGCATGAGGAGGAGATTCTATATTAATTAAATAAGATATTCTAATATATTTTAATTATATTTTCTAAGATATTATTTAGGAAGAGAATTCTAGATGCGGTGAGGTGGCAGTCCACTGTTTGCTAGAAGACAAAATATAATGATGGCATACAGGGTGGCAGGGAGGTAGCTTAAAGACTAAGTAATCACTATCCTATCCATTCTTTTTAAATAATTGTATATATATCTCTACTTCTTCACCAAGTAATCAATAAAGGTCCTTTTGGGCTATTTAAGTGTACTTTTAGGAACTTTAAAATTTTCATTTAAGACCCTATAAAAATCTTCTATTGCATCATAAGATATAATTTTTTTATAATTATATTTACACTTTTTAAGTATTTATAAATATACCCTTTTTCTAAAATTATGTGCATTTAAGTAAAAACTTATTAAAAACATAATTCCATCATAAATTCATTGAAATCATAAATAAACTGTTTCTTTCGTACATTGTAAGATTTTCTTAAATAGCTCTTTTTAAATTATGTAAATATCCTTCATTTATTTGGCGGGTCTTACAACCTCTCCCCTTTAAACAAAATTCATCCTCAAATTTTAAGAAAATCACTTAAGCAATAATAATAACTTAATAAGACAATTTACTTACCAAACAAGCCAAGGTACTTTCTTCGCATCTCTTATTCTAGCTTCCAAACCACCTCTTCCAAAGAGTGATTTCTCTACAATACTTTGACTAAGGAAATCCTTTTATTTGTTAGCTCCTTCACCATATCTATCACATGGGATTAATTTGGTACATACCTCCTTAGCATCGATACATGGAATACATCATGTATACCATCCATGGAAGGGGGCAAGGCTAGATTGTAGGCTACTTCTCCAATTTTCTGCAAGATCTCAAAGGGACCAATAAATCGAGGATTCAACTTACCACGTTGTCTAAATCTGATAACCCCCCTTGAAGGAGAGACTTTCAAGGACACATGGTCCCCAACTTCAAAAGATATGTCATCTCTTCTTCTATCAGCATAACTCTTTTGCCTATTTTGTGCTGCCATTAACCTTTGTCAGATTAGTTGAATTTTCTCTTTACTTGCTTGCACAATTTCGGGTCCAACTAGTAGTCATTCTCTAGATTCCTCTTAGTATAAAGGTGATCTGCAAGGCCTTATATATAGAGCTTCAAATGGAGTCATTCCATACTAGCGTGAAAATTGCTATTATATGTAAATTCCACTGAAGGCAGATTTTTGTCCCGCTCTTCTTTTCAATCTAGACTATAGGCTCTAAGCATATCTTCCAACGTCTGGATGGATCATTTTTTTGAGCGTGGAAAGCTATGCTAAACTTTAATTGTGTCCCTAATGCCTCTTGAAGGCCTTTCCAAATACGAGAGGGAAATATGGAATCCATGTCTGATATAATAGACTTAGGGACCCCATACAATCTGATTATGTTGTCCATATAGAACTTGATCAGGCTCTCCACAGACTTCTTTACCTTTATAGCCAAGAAATGTGCTGATTTTGTAAACTTGTCCAACAATTACCCAAATGGCATAATTACCTCTTATTGATAGAGGAAGACCTACTTTAAAGTCGATAACAATATGTTCCCACTTCCACACCGGAATTTCAATCTTCTCCGGGTGGTCTTTGATGTTATGCTTTTACTTACTGACATATCAGACATCTAGAGACAAATTCAATAATATCCTTTTTCATGCCTGCCCACCATACAGTCCTCTTCATATCTTGAAACATCTTTGTGCTGACTAGATGTATTGTGAATTTAGATTGATGTGCTTCAGTCATAAGTTCTTTCTTCAATTCTGAACATCAGGCATACAAATCTTAAAATTGAACAACCCCATGGTCATCTCTACTGAAATCAAAGTTCCTCTGCCAGATCCTACAACTGTTGGTCATCCTCTTATGCTGCAATAATTTTTTCTACAATATCTAACTTGATATATAGCTGAAATAGAGAACCGATGACTTCTTCAATTATCTTCCAATCCTGAAGCATCATCAGTTTTTTTGTACTTAAAGCATCTGCCACTAAATTGGCTTTGTCTAGATGATAGTTCGACTGAAACTCATAATCCTTCAAGAACTCCTTCTACTTCCTTTGTCTCAAGTTTAATTCCTTCTAAGAAAAGAGATACTTCAGACTTTGGTGATCAGTGGACACTTGAAACTCTACCCCATACAAATAGTGTCTCCAAATCTTTAGTGCATGTACTACTACAGCTAGTTCCAAATCATGGGTCGGGTAATTCAACGCATGATCTTTTAATTGTTGAGTTGCATAAGCTATTACCCTCCCATGTTGCATCAAAGCAGACACCAATCCTTGCCTAGATGCATCAGTATATACTATATATCCTTTAGATCCATTGGGCAAGGTAAGAACTGGGGTAGCGGTCAATCGAGTCTTTAACTCTTGGAAACTACTTTCACATTCATCCATGCATTCAAACTTTACACCTTTTCGGATCAGTCTGATCAGAGGGGATGCCAATATAGCAAAGCCCTCAATAAACCTTCTATAATATCCTGTAAGACCCAAAAGGGTTATAATCTCTGTGGGAGTTTTAGGAGTCTCCCATTCAAGAGCAACTTGTACTTGGCCGGATCAACAACAACTCCATCTTTAGAAATAATGTGGCTAATGAATTGTACATGATGTAACCAAAACTCACATTTGCTAAACTTGCATATAACTTGTGAGTTCTTAATACTTATAACACTGTCCTCAAGTGCTCCTGATGAATCTCTGCATCAGGGGAATAGACTAGCACATCATCGATAGCTAGTGATAGCCAGATCTCAAATCAATCTTAGAAAATGTTGTTCCTCCCTATAGTTGATAAAAAATATCATGAATCCTTGGCAAGGGTTACCGATTCTTACGGTTTTACTTAATTCAATTTTTGATAATCAATGCACAACCGCACGGAACCATCCTTCTTCCTTAAAATAAGACATGTGCTCATCATCGAGACACATTGGGACAGATAAACCCTTTATCAAATAGCTCGTGCAATTGATGCTTCAATTCTGTCAACTCTGCTTGCACCATACGATAAAGAACTTTAAAAATTGGCACCGTTCCAGGGAGAAGTTCAATTGCGAAATCAATTTCCCATATAGGTGGTAATCCAGACAATTCATCAGGAAAACCATTTGTAAACTCTCTGACTACCTCAATTTTGGAGATATTCAAAGGCTCGCTTTCCTCAGAAGTACACACAACGCTAACTAACGAGGCACTACATCCTTTATTGATCCACTTTGAGCCTTCATTGCCAAGAAAATATGTTTGCCAAGCTTGGGAAGCTTGAAAGAAAACTCCTTCTCGCTAGGAATTTGGAAGATAATCTTCTTTTCTCTGCATCCTAACAGGGCATAATGTTGTTCCAACTAATCCATACCTAATAAATCTTTCATCTCCAGCACATACAACTAGGTAGATAACCTTTTAGCCTAAATCTCAACACACAAGGATATTATGCGTATATTTGACTATACTACCCCATACCTAGTGTGAAAACACTTATTGCAACAAAAATCTCAACTATGTTCATCTTATCTACTATTACTTGAGCAAGACTTGAAGAGATGAATGAATGAGTAGCTAGTATCGAATAAAACTCTAGCATGTATTCTGTTGATTAAAATCGTACCTTTAGTGATGTTCTCATCCACCTCCATATCTTCTCTTGTTAATTCAAAAGACTGAGCAAGGGCTCGTGGTCGGGCTAGTGTTCGTTATTGGTGTTGTTGCTGGAGTAGCCCTTAGCTTAGGGCGTTCTTTGATTATGTGACCTGCTTTGCCACATCTGAAACATCTGCATGATCCCCTTAGGCATTCAGATCCTTCGTCCCACTTTCCACATTTTTGGCACAAAGGATATGTAGGGGTTCTTCTAGCGGCGGGTGGCATGGTAGTCTTTGCTCGTGCCTTTGATGTTTCAAACTATTTCTGCTTCTTTTGTATCCTGGAGAAGGTAGATGATGATGCTTGCCCTTTGGAAGTTATCTTGCATTCTTCTATAAAGATCTCATGCTCGGCCTCTTGTCTGCATGCTGCATCTACCATCTCCTCAATGAAATTTAACTTATGGGCTACCAGTTTTGTCCTTAATACTGGCTTTAATCCCATCAGAAATTTTTGTGTCTTCCATCTTCCATTGGAACACATGTGAGGTAAAATTTTATCAATTCACAAAATTTTGCCTCATACGCTAATACACTCAATGGCCCCTGAGTCAAACTCATAAAATCTTGCACCATCATATCCTAAATATGCTGGGGAAACAAGTTGTCACGTCCCGGCCTGGTCATCCATAATATACAGATAATTACAAGGATGACCAAAGCACAACAGGGGGAAAAGACCCCCCAGAACATATAAATGGGAGAATACTATGTTTTAAAAGGAAGTGCAGTATAAGCATTAATAAGAGAAGCCTAAATACTAAGAAAGTTCCACCATTCACAACACTATACCAAAGCGTTGTATAGTAGATTGTCATTTTTACATGTCAAGATCTTCATTGTACATTCCAACAAAAACAAAAGCATAAGTATATACGTGGTTCAATCCTCTAGGCTCGCCCTAAAAGAGATATTGTCTTATGCAAACCCTGAGTGACCCCACTTCAAGCTCACTATGCTTCTCCCTCTTTTTGATCACCTGAAAAATAGGCGTAAGTACCAAAGAAAGGGTAACTCAATAGGCATATGAGGCTGTCTTCATAAGAATTTGCCAACCAAAATAATTAAAGCAAAATATGTACATTGCATAAGAACATTAAACATAACAAAAAACAAAACTACCACATAATATATATGTGCATCAGAATTTTATGCTAATAAGGAAATTGAGATACATGATTCATAATATTATGCCAACTCTGAACAAAGCTACACAAGCTTATCAATATATGAACAGGGTCAGAATACAGAACATAATACAGAGCTTAAGATTATTAAGTTGATTTACTGAAATGACATATAGATTGCAAGGTATAATTTTTCAAACTATAGGGTCCCAATTATTATAGAAGTGCCCGGATACACATCCAACCCACTATGAGCCAGAAATAGAGTACAAAAATTAAACTCCCAGACATGTACAGAGCCAAGTCATGGGCGTAGCGCTACCCCAAGGATTGTCACCCCACCTTAATAAAGGATTTCTACCCGCGGCCTTCGGGTAACAAGGCTAATGGGTTCTGGAGGTGGCTCCCACCTTTTTAGGTGTAGCACTCAGCCCCAAAATAAAGAGGTCATGGTGGGGATGTTGCCACCATTTCCCCAGAACTATTCTCATATAGCGGCTATGTCCGATCGGCAGGCTTCATTAACATTATGAGAATAAACTTAATGTTTATGTAACGATTGTTAGTCTTTGGTGGCCTACAAGCCAATATGAATTTGTAATCTCGTTCATTTTATTAATAAAATGATATTATATTCATTATGTGTAATTCGTATTGTTATCGTCTCATAATGAAGTCCGTGAATATGTGCGATATTGATCAGATTATGATGAGATCATACTTATGAGACTGATCACTTCAACATACATATTCTTAATAGTTCCTAGTCGGAGGATATCCGAGAAGGGCATCGGATATCTAGTTAGACTAGTACATATTACTCCCGCTCATAAGATGAGGGTGATTGATCTCATAGTCACTTGTGTAGAGACACTAAGGTGAATCTGTAGGTGCTCATTAGAGAATGAGTTCACTAAAATGATCCGACTGAATCATTGGATGGTATTGTATCTTACTGTCAACCAGCTAGATTCTATTGTCGCAGTTGCGTAGATGGTCCTCAGACTTGAGACACCAAGGACACCTTGTCGGTGGACTTCTGTGCTTTGACCTTGGTTTATGAATCTCTAACCACGGGATTCTAAACAGCCAATGATCAGGTACAACGGAATACCGTCGAAGGGAATTGAGTGTCAATATGGAATCATTCGCTCTCGGTACTTAGAGAGAGAAAGTTTTAGGAAGGATGCGCAGAAGTCCCTGGCCAGGGTGGACGATAATATTGGGAAAAGAGTTTTCTGATATTATACGACAACATCTCATCCAAGTGAGTCGACCGGTTAGGGTTTATAGTACACCATATCCTGAGTTGACTCGAGAGTATTGTACGAATGAAAGATTAAATCCACTTGGTAACTGTCGGCAGAAAGGTACCAAGAGTGGGTTATTTAACCCCAATATCTTCTGGGTTCACGCGGTGTTGCTTGGCACCCAACCTGATCGAAGGCCCGATCGAACTTGATATGCGACATTGATTCGATTGATTAATTAGTTAATATGAGTTATTAATTGATTGATCAGGCCATTGAGGAGTCACTGGGCTTATTGGGCCATTAACTGGACTGGTTATTGGGCCTAGAGGGTCACACGCAAATGATTTTCAAGGCGATGGATAAATTAGTGAGTTTTATATAAACCGGGGGCTTTTATGAAAAATCGGACGGTTAATATAAAATGTAGCGAACTGGCTGCGCAGGCCAGGCTGCTGCTAACCCTAGCCGCCCCCTCCTCTCTTCCTCTCTCTCTCTCTGGCGCCCTAGGCCGGTTCTGATCTCCTGGTCTGCTCTGCCGCTTCTCCGACTCCTATCCGACAGTAAATCGTCCGCGTGTTGCAGCGATCGTTGCGGCGAATGGTGAAAGTTTCGTGGGCTGCGAAGAACGAGGAACCGTGAGGATATCTATCGCGAGGAGGATCGTATAGACTCCGCTAGAGGTCGGGTGCTTGCGTGGCTTGCGGTGTCACATCGATGGAATCGATCGATTGCATATTCGAATCCACGCATGGTAAAAAACGATAATCCAATTATCAGTTTTTGCTTTATTCGAAACAGGAAAAACGGATCGCCGATTTAATTATTTATTTTCGCTGCGTGAGCGATCCGGAGAAACGCGAGAACCCAACAGTGGTATCAGAGCCAGGTTCCACTGTTTTTCGTCCCGTTTCGATCTCCAGATTTATTTTCCATGAATGATTCCATGCTTTAATTCGATTATTGTTGTATCTATGTTCATATAATGAACAAAGTTAATTAGATTAATTTTTATTCTGCAAATTTCAAATTTTTATGGGGTTTAATTTTGTTCTTCGTTGGACGAAGAACTAGATTTTGTTGCGGCTTCGTTCGGACTCCCCAAGTGTTGGGGATGTGGGCCGTTGCCCCAGATCTTCTAGGAGGTGTCGCCGGCCACCACTCGGACTGTAACGATCCGCCACCCTATAATCGGGGATCCGATTACTAAATGGGTACCGAATCATTAACTTGCAACCAAACCAGGATCCGAGTAAGTCTGGGAAATAAATAATCAACTAAGCTAAACATTCACATCGCATTGAATTGAAGGGAAAATGCAGAAATTAAAAGTTATTACAATGCGACTCGATACAGCAATTAATTACATACTCCAACAGAAAAGAAATGATTATACATACAGGCCAGAAATAAAGATAACAACTACATCGGGGCATACCCCGGAACAACAGTCGATGACGCTCAGCACTCAGCCGCACAACCCTCGCTAGGTCTGCCTGGAGTCCTCACCTGAAAGCCGCAGGGGTGAGTCTCAACGAAAAGACTCAGTAGGGATCCTTCGATCCCCACTGCCCACACACACACACCCACAAGTGAAAAGTACAGCAGGGATATAATAACCATGAAGAGACAATGATTTCCATGCCTACATCTCAATGTGAATCACATGCATTCAAAGTATAACTAACATGCATAACTCTAATCTATCAGGAAACTCGTAATTCGGCGTATCCTTAAAACACGTCAACTTCACAACGAGAGTGGGAAACACAACGACCCGCTGAGACCAAACAGTAACCCCTCGGATAGCACACGAGCCACCTCGGCGGTCACTCCTTCCCTCAGCAAACACCGGCCCGCTGAGACCAAACAGTAACCCCTCGGATAGCACGCTGGCTACTCCGGCCCAACTGGCTCAGGTGGTTACTCCTTCCCCCAGTACGAGTGACACTCCGACGGTACCTCTCCGACACCGGTACAAGCTAGCTAACCCCGGGGTTCACCAGGTGACCCTCTCTACTAGCCGTCACCCCGCCACTGCTCCCGTCAGCGCTGTGTCCCTCCGCACCGACACAGGGTGTAGAACGCTACAACTGTCACTCTAGGTCCACCGAAACAGAAAACTCGACACGGTGCGATCCGGTCACGGAGGAAGTCCACGGTCGCACGACACACAACGCAGTGCCATCCGGTCACGAAGAGTTCATTACATCAAGTATACTAACTGTATGCATTAACCGACTATCTAGCAGTGTAAACACATTTTACTGGCATGGATTAGTGTAGTTCTGGCTTGAATCGCGTCGCCCGAGGCCGATGCCATTCAAGCACCCTAAACTGGTTCAGGAAATACCGGCCTCAGAATCTGGCCTAAAAGGCGTCGACACCAGTGGTCGCCTTTTAAAAGGCGTCAACATCCTCAGACGCCGTTCACGCTGAAAAACCAGGAATTCCAGAAAACAATAATAGAAGGATTTCTGCTCTAAAAGGCGTCATGGTGGCTCGACGCTATTCCAAAACGCGTTGCCCACCCATGACGTCTTTTAGTCCCAGAATCCTCAAACTGAGTCCCCTAATCGGGGTGATTTCCTGCCTAAATGGCGTCATGATGGCCCGACGTCCTTCTGAAAGGCGTCGTCCATCCAGGACGTCATTTAGCGCCAGAGTCCCTGACTCCTGAAACCTCGAACTGGGGGATTTCTGTCCTAAAAGGCGTCGTACTGGCCCGACGTCCTTCTGAAAGGCGTCGACCAGGCACGACGCCGTTTAGCGCCAGAAACCTGGTTCCCTGGTTCGATCCGAGGGTTCCTCCCTTAGCCCCAAATACCCCGAAAAAGCCCCAAAAACAGAGGGGAAAGAGGGCAACCAAAGTATCAATAATTCATATCACAGAAACTCCCATTCCCATCAAGGAAAAACCCCCTAACATGCTCATTCTACCCCAAAACCATCGATCCATAGCATGCTTTAAACGGGGAAAAAACATGATTTAGAACACAACACTGTGGGAACCGTCACCCTACTGGTTCTTGAACTCCTCCAAGCTCCGTGCCTCCGACCCGCCGCACCGTAGACCGCCGCCGGTACCCTCGAGGACGCCGCCACTCCACCGGGACGTCGGCCGCCGTCCGGAGAATGGAACGCCGCGAAGGAAGTGGTGGTGGTAGAGGTGAGAGGTAGGGAAGTGTTGGAGTGGAGGGAAGGTCGAAGGGTCGATGTCGGGGTCGCCGGAAGGAAGGAGAGAAAGAGAGAAGGAGGAGCAAATGAGAGAAAGAAGGAGGGCTCTCGGGGTTAACCAGAGACTGGCTGAAACGCGTCGAGATGTACGGACGCCTATCAGTCGATGTGACGGCTGCTCTGACAACCCTCTGCGCAACGCTCTGACAGAGGTCTGAAACGCGTCTTCCATGAAAGACGCCGTTCAATCGACAAGACTGGCGCCGTACTCTGACAACCCAGAGTCGCAGTCTGAAAGGCGTCGTGCCTCACAGACGCCGTTCAGACGACATGTCAGGGCCGTACTCTCGCGACCCAAAGCCAGCCCACGTGGCACAGGATAAAACGCGTCAGCATATCTGGAGCCTGAACTACAGGGTCCAACCCCGAAAACCGGATCCGAAAGCCTCAGTCCTTACACGGACGGTCACTGGAGCCGGAGCGGAAGATGGAGGAGCTCTATCCTCTTCTTCCTCCCCACAGTTTTAAAGAGTAAAACTAAAAAAAAACAAGTAAGATGCTCGGGCAGCAGTTTTGGGGCTTCTCCGGCGAGCCCACCGATGCCGAAGGGGGCGCCGGTGGGACTATACGGCGCCGGGTAGGCCGGCCGCCAGAGGGGAGCCGCCAGTGGTCCCCTGTTGCAACCCAGCCACCGCATCTACCTGCAAACCTGCATCTTAGGGTTTCAGGTGTGCGTGGGCATCGGGTTGGGGATGGGGAGGCCGACCGGTTGGACCGGTCGGCTCATGGCCGAACCGGACCCAGGCCATGGAAGGTGCTTGGGCTGAGCCCTTGGCTGGGTGGTTCGAGCCATGCCCCGAGCCCTTGGCTTAGCCAATTGGCTGAGCCCACTTCCTCCTTAATCCTAATTAAACCCCTTTATTCCCTATTAGCCCATTTAATAAAATTAACTTTGGATTTTAATTTAAATTCAAAATTTGTTTTGAAATTTTAAATTATTATTTAGTTTATTTAAATGGGCATTAATGATTTTGAATCATTAATATTAACAATTACTTTTTAATTAATTAGAGTTAATTATTAGATTAAATGTTAAACTAATAATTAACCTTAATTAACTAATTTAAGGGTTAGATTAGTGATTAATAATTATTAATCTAAATGTTAGATTATTAATTATTAATTCATCTTATTGTTAATTTGTTAGAATCAGTTATTAATTTAAGTGTTAAATTAATCATTGATTTTAGTGGACTAATTTAAGTGTTAAATTAGTAGTTGCTATTTAATTAGAGTTAATTGTTAATTTAAGTGTTAAATTAATAATTAATTTTAATTAATTAATCTATGGATTAGATTAGAAATTATTAATTGATTGAGATTGATTATTAGTTTAAGAGTTAAACTAGTAATTAACATTAATTAACTAGTCTAAGAGTTAGATTAGCAGTTAATAACTAATTAAAATTGATCATTAATTTAAGTGTTAAATTAATGATTAATTTTAATTCACTGATCTAAGAGTTAGATTAGTAATTAATTATTAATAGTCTAATCGTTAGATTATTAATATGGTTTAATCTAAATATTAGATTATATTATTATTAGAAATGTTCTAATTGCATGGAATAATCTGGAAGTGTTAATTTGGAGCGTGAGCACATGTGAGTGTATGTTTTGATGCTTTTAAATTTGATTTAATTGCATGCTTAAGTTGTTAAATGAGTTTTCAAAATTCAAATGCCAATTTTGATTGGAACCTAACTTTTTGAAAGCCAAAGTTATTTATTTTGAAAAACTTTTTTTTTTAAGCCATGTGATGCGCTTATCATATGTGGAATGGTTTAAAACACACCGTGGTCATGGATATGCACTTATTTAATTATTCATGTGATGAATGATGTGTGTGGATCGTGGATGTATGGTTGAATGGATTTTTATTAAATTGTTGATAAATAGAAGTCTGCATACCTCTCTCTCTCTCAAACTCTTATAATTCTACCCCCCTCTCTCTTGTACTCGCCATAAGGCCTTCTTCTGTTTACATGTAAATTTAGATTTAAATGTAATTTGATCAAGGCAACCAAGGAAGGAACGAGGACGATCCACAGATGCAACCAGGAAGGCGATGTGATGGTGATCCTTTGCCTATGTGTTTGTAGGATAGTCTAATGTAAATGTTATGTTAGATTATGTGTGCGTTTGACTGTTGGCTCCAGTCAAACTCACTGTACTATCCATGACCACATTGTAAACATGTATGAGATGCAATGTTTTTCTTTTTGATTATGAATTAAAACAGGTATAGTATTTATTAAATATATACGATATATTTATATATACTATCACCTAGGAGAGGCTAAGATAAAAGTTATCTAAATACCCTCGTCTAAATTCTAAGCCGTAACGTGAGTAGTTAAGAATTTACCGCGTGATCCATCATTATAGTCATAGGACTTGATTTACTTTAAGCAGCTTTGTTGTGCTACCACAACGCCTGTTTAATTGTGATGAGAGACTGTAGCTATGACATTAGATGCCTATATGATCGGAGTAGAGGAACCATGTAGCTTTGTTGTGCTATCCTCAAGGGCTGTATGCAAATCTATGCTCGTCGCGTAATGATGGTTAACTTATACCAGAATTAGTGGTTTGTTGTGCTATCCACAAGGCCATTAAATCTCTGGGGACCGAAGCTATGATCGGATATTGCAAGGAGTTGCAAGTCCCATGAAATGGGTGCTCTTTGATTGTTTTACAGCTTTCTTGTACTATCCATAAGGTTGTACTGCAAGTCATTGATGTTCTGATCCCCACTAGAAGAAAGTCGGCATCTCTCGTTCTGTATAGCTGAGGGTTATACAGTCCGTCAAAAATTAGTGGAAGTTAAAACTTGAATAAAAGACCATATCTTGTTTTAAATTTAATAATTGAACATCTGCTAAATAGATTTTATTCATCTTCTGTAGGGAATTATGTTGTGGAATAACCCACTCCTTGGCATACTTGATGCCCTTCTTTTGGCTAGCCCGAACTACTCGTTTTGGCTCAGAAACCTGACGAGTGTCTTCAGATGTGAGCACATTACCTACGTCCTTGTAGCTGATCCTCCTGCTGAACCGGCATTGGATGCCCCTGAGGCAGAGATGATCGCATACGATAAAAGATCGAAGGACAAAGGCAAAGAAGTAGTAAAGGGTGATTGCTTCTACTGTAAGTAGCAGGGTCACTGGAAGATGAACTGCAATGAGTTCCTCAGCGATAAAGCTCATGAAAGTGAAGCTATCAAAAGGTTCAGATATCTATATGATAGATATTAACTTGTCGGTTAGAGATTCTACATCTTGGGTATTAGACACTGGATGTCTGCTCATATCTACCATGATGTGCATATGCTGACAAGTAAGCGTAAGCTGAGAAAAGGCGAGGTGGAATTGAGGCTAGGAAACGGCGCAAAAGTTGCGCAGTTGCTGTAGGGACAACAAACCTCAGACTTCCATCAGGATACGTCTTATCATTAAAAGATTGTTATTATGTTCTTAGCATAATAAAGAACATCATATCAATATCTTATTTGGACAAGATAGGATATAAGTTGTCTATTGAGAATATAAGTTGTTCGATTTATTATGGTAATAAATCAATAGCTTCGACATCTTTAGTCAACGGTCTATATCTTTTAGATGTTTCTTATTACAATCTTCACATTGATAATGCTCTTAAGAAGAGCAAGAATTGTGTGAACCAAGCTTACGTATGGCATTGTAGACTTGGACACATTGGTGAAAGCAGGTTGCAAAGATTGTACAAGTATGGTTATTTAATTGCATTCGATTATGAATCGTTTATGACCTGTGAATCCTACCTTATAGAAAAAATGACAAAATCTCCATTTACTGGACATGAAGAACGTGCCAAAGACATTTTGAAACTAATATATTCGGATGTATATGGTCCCATATCCACCCAAGCCAAAGGTGGCTTCTCGTACTTCATCACGTTCACCGATGACTTCTCAAGATTCGGCAATGTGTACTCAATGAAGTACAAGTCAGAAACATTTGAAAAGTTCAAGGAGTTCAAGAATGAGGTAGAGAAGCAGTTAGGAAAGAGTATTAAAGCTCTTCGATCAGATCGGGGAGGAGAATACTTGAGTACTAATTTCACACAATTCTTACAAGATAATGGTATCCTTTCTCAGTTGACCCCTCCATATACACCACATATGAATGGTGTATCGGAACGGAGGAATCGCACCTTGTTGGACGTGATTCATGGTGAACTTTTCGGAATTACCAGTGTCCCTCTGGGGGTATGCTCTAGAGTCAGCAACATAGCTACTGAACAGAGTACCCATCAAATCTGTGGCCTCTACTCTATATAAGATACGGAAAGGCAGGAAATCAGAATTTAAATATGTTAAAGTCTGGGGTTGTCCTGCTCATGTAAAGAGACATGATCCAGACAAGATGGAATCACAAACAGATAAATGCAGGTTTGTGAGATATCTAAAGGAAACCTTTGGATACTACTTTTACCATCTTGATGTATAAAAGGTGTTTGTTGCCTGGAAAGCTGTCTTCTTGGAAGAAGAATACCTTCTCCAGGAGGACAATGGGAGTAAAATAGTATTGGAAGAGGTTCTAGATCCCCAAACAACTGCAATAACATTGAATGAGATATCCGTTCCTGAATCTGTTCAGGTATACATAGATGAGCCTTGTAGATCTGGTAGAGTACCTAGACTACCCGAACGATATGTGGGACATATCGTTGAAGGAGAGTCTAAAGTATAATATAATGAGGATGATGATCCTAAAACCTATTAGGAGGCCACAAAAGGCCCAGAAGCCGGGAAATAGCGAGAAGGCATGAACTCAGAAATCCAGTCCATGTACACCAACCAAGTTTGGAACTTGGAGGACTTGCCCGAAGGTATTGTATTCATTGGATGCAAGTGGATCTTTAAGAGAAAGATCGGTGCAGATGGACGGATCGACACTTATAAGGCACGATTGGTGGCAAAGGGATATCGTCAAAGGCAAGGAATTGACTAGGACGAGACTTTCTCACCAGTTGCCATGATAAAGTCAATCTGAGTTCTACTCACCATAGATGCACATTTCGATTACGAAATTTGGCAGATGGATGTGAAGACTGCCTTCCTCAACGGTAACCTTAAGGAAGAGGCGTATATGATACAACAAGAAGGTTTCACATCTAAGGAATCTCCAGATAGAGTGTGCAAGCTTTAGAGGTCCATTTATGGACTGAAGCAAGCTTCCCGAAGCTGGAACATAAGATTTGACTACTACCCCCTTGTTCATTGAGATCATAGATGTAGTCTCTGAATTGAAAACATGCATCCACTATATGTCCAGGTTGTCTGTGGAAGACGTAATACATGGAGGCATTAGCATTCTAGAGCCAGATTGTTTTCTCCTTTGGCAAGACCAAAGCATTGGCTGCTATAAGGGAGTTAAATATGTCTGCTAGAGATTTTGGGAGCTGAGGATAGGATGCCCTCTTTGGGCTTGGAGATTTTCTCTGTTGATTGTAATCGCCATGGGGGGGGGGGGGGTACATTGTGATATGCCGGCTGTTGACGTGGCTGGTTGAACGTCTACTGATATTGCTGTTGAGACTGATTGTAGGGTGGCTGGTATGGTTGTTGTAGTGGCCTAAAGCCCTGTTGATTTGGCGGTCTCTGCCCTATATACTACGGTTGTTGCTATTGGTTTCTCATGAACTGTGGTTTGTTATTATTCATTGTGCTGATCTGTTCATGGGAGAGTGTGCCCTTAGTAGTGGGACCCATGCTAGGAGAATTTGGCATGGCAGGCTTCCGAGGTGGAGGTCTGTTGGGTCTATGGGAGTCAAAGATGCTGGAGAAGGTTGAATCTTTGAAAGCGTTTTGGCAATGACGCGCCCTCTCATATAACTCCGCCATGCTAGTCAAATTGTTCAACGTGAGGACTAGCTTATACTGGGGTGTGGTGTTGGCAATCATCATTTTCACTTGTTTTGACTCAGACATGTGATCTTTTATCTTCTCTGCTATACCTGTCCATCTATCAGCATAGGTGATGAAGTCTTCATCGGGCTTCATCTTTTCAGCCATTAAATTAGTTATTGATAAGGACGGTGCAATTCTATCTTGGTATCGTTGGATGAATTTTCTTAACACAATTTTATAGTCCTCTACATTAGACGAATCCAATGAGAAGAACCACTCGAGGGTTGGTCCCTCTAATGATTTCCTGAATAAGAATGCTAGTGACCTCTTGTCGTTTTACCAGAAGGAAGACTCGTACATCAACTCCTTCAGGTGGGTGAAGGGGTTGCCAGAACCATTGTACTTTCTATACACTAGCATCTCAGAAGGCGGCAGGTGAAATACTGGCAGATTGGGAAGGGTGATCTCAGGTACAGCCTTGACTCCCATCATCTTCTTAAAAACTATTGAACTGCTCATTTATACGATCCATCTTTGTGAGCAGAGCCTGAGTCACAGGATCAACCTGGGGAGGAGGAGGTGATGGAGCACGGTAGGCTTGCCTTTTGGAGTAACTGGGACAAGGGGGGCAGTATGGTTGAGGTCCAGCGGCGCTTCAGCCACACCCGAAGGTATTTTGATGAGTTGGCATATGCGGTCTAGCCGGGTACCTCGAGGAAGATTATTGTGGCCCAGACGGCCGAGGAGTAAAAATATGAAGACCCTCAATGGCCTGATGAATGGGAGAAGCACGGCGAGGAGGAGGAAGTTGATGACTAACAGGGTGGACCGCAGGATTTGATTCAGCAAAACGCAAAGGTGTTTTCCCTTTGAGAATGGATTGGATAGCCTCAAGTTGTTGAGAGTTCACGTGGTTAGCCAGGGCTACCAAGACGGTGACCAGATCAGTGGGGTTGTCATACGAAGCCTCAGCTTGATCTTGAGCCTCTTCATAAGTGGGATTGGAGATTACGTGCATGTGAGGATGATTAGTATCAGGATACTGGGCATGGGTAAACTAAGCCTGATGGGGGACATAAGTATCTCCCTCGTATTCAGCGTGAAAGAAGTTGGAGTCATGGGGGGTATTAGCATCTCCCCCATTCTCAGAATGGTAATCATAATTGCGAGGGGCATTAGCATCTCTCTTGTATTGAAACACATCTTCCTGTTCAATGGCAACCATACCGAGAGTTCTACTTGATCGGAGCATTATGATGTTAATTTTTGACAAAGATTCAAATAAGTTGTGCAAAGAATTATCAAACAAGTGGATGGTTACGTTATCTTAGGATTCCTTGTTGAATTATTTGAATTGTTAAACACAAGTTCTCTCAACGGGGTAGGATCCTAGTTTCAGTTCAATCTTTCCACCGTTATACTCTATGGTTCTCTTACAATGTTATGAATAACTAAGCAGGACTTCAGTTGGTACAACCAGCCCGATGAACAAGGAGGAATACCTTACTTTTGGGGACTTACGGAGGTCTTAATACCAACCACTCTAGTCTGATCGATGGACCGACCCAGTCAGAGAGAGGTGATGATGCTAAGAAAAGTGTTCTTATGGGGGGGGGTGAGTCCCAATGCAGATGACCTATGACCTGGATGGCCTCTAATGTAGTATAAGATAAATATAGGTAACAAAGAGAGCAAAGATCTAAGGACTGATGAGCAAAAGAAGGAATTGTTTGAATCGCGTCGCTGTTCACCGACACGATTTAAGACATAAGCTTCTTTTGTTAACAGATCCTCAGACAACCGCGCCAACAGGAATATGAGGCTGAGTAGCGTCTTGGCGCAGCGACGTGGTTTGAATCGCGTCTCTCTATCTAGACGCTATTCAGAGCCTGAAAACTGTAAACAAAGAGCAATTCCGGTGACAATCCCCTCCCAAATTATCAAGATAAACAGAAACCTAACTGATCATGCAAACTCAAGTTAAACATATTTATTATCATGCAAACAAACATAAACTCAATCAACTACACACTTCCTATCACACTCACAACTTCCAATCAATCACGGGAGGGCAAGATCTTGCCTCAAAGGGGTGTGCATGTAGTGCACATAGGGATAAAAGTAACCAAACTCACCAAATGGTGAAAGGAGTGCCCGAGGGACACAAGTGGTGCACCATGGGTGCCCGATGATAAAAAACAAGAACAAATATTAAAAGACGGCGAGACCAAGTCCCACTGTGATCGCCAAAAAGTTGTACGTGTTCAAATTATGTGTGTGTTGTTCATGAGTTTCATGTTGTTTATATGAATAGTAAAACCATTAAAAACTAAAGAAAACGTGATCGCCACAAACTGTTAAGTTTCAAAAGAAAGATTGATCGCCTACCTTTTCAAATTTGGGTGATGTTGAGTCCTTAATTCCCTTCCTTCAACTGGCCAAAGAAAGAGCCCTTTTTGTAAGATGTTCTTGCTTTTGTTTTCTTGGTTGTTATTCCTTTAAATCTCCTTCTTTCTTCTTCTTTATACCTTGCAAGAAAGATTAAACCAGAAAGAAACTAATTAGAACTAGAGTAGAGTAGTATCTATTCTAATAAGAAATTTAAACATGCAACTAAATTAATCTACGCACTTGATTGTTTTTCTTTAAACCCCTAATATGCATGTGGGTGTAGAAAATAATGATGTGTGTGTGAAAATGATAATGATGATGAACTATGAAAAACAATGAATAAAATGTATGAAATTAATGAAAAGTTTAGAAAGAAATTAGGGAAAGAAGATGGTTGGCTGGATCCTCTATAGTCTTGATCTTCAAAAGCTTCAAAGGATGAAGATGATGAATAAGAAGAAGCTTTAGATGAAGCCTCTCTTGCTGTCCACGTTTTTCTCCTCTAGAGTCTTCAAACACCTTGCCTTTAACTTCAAAATCACCAATGACCAACCTCTTTCAAAGGTCCAAAGTGTATTATATATAGAGAGAGTGTTTTAGGATTGTTTAGGGCTTCAAAAGAACTCTCTCCCACAGTCGGACTTACCTTGGATGAGCATGGAGGAGTTAGCAACTTTCCCAACCTCGGAAACCGGATTATCTCGGCCAAATCATGTTTATCAGGAAATTGCTAAATCGCGTTGCCCATATGGGACACCATTTAGTTAATTAAAGTGGCCAAAATAGAAGGAAAATCCGAAAAGGAAACCGAAATACATTAGGAAACTTAAATCGCGTCTCCCTAGAGCGACGTGCTTTAGATAATTAGAAAATTAATTTGAATTAGAAATCGAAAACCCAAATGGATTAGGACTTAAATGGCATCTCCCTTAGGCGACGCTATTCAATTAAATCTATATGAATTTAGGAATTTAACTCCGAACTGATTTTAGCTATGAATCTAAATGGCGTCGTGCACGGGCGACGCTAATCATCAAATTCCGAGAAAAATCAATAAAAATTAATTAATGATTAAACATCAGACCATTTTGGGGCATTATAAGTGTGACATGAAATTTACTCAATATGAAGTCAAAATTAGTGTCTCTACACCTATCACTTAGACGTTCTAGAATATTGATAAACTAGCAGACCTGGTTAGTCCAAAGGCGCTAATAGACATATTGCACATGGAGTTCTGTCATTAGTCAACCAATGACAATATTCAATTTTCTAAGTCTGCTTGGATTAGTCTTCTCGCTTTTTTTTTTTTTTGGAGTTTCTTCTTTAAGGCACATTTTGAACATAAAAAATTTGGTTGTTTCCAAGCTTGAATTTAATTGCATTCATACCCTAATAAAAATATATTTAGCAAAGTGTCATGTGAAGTTAAATAGACATGAATACACCTACTAGATTACTTAATTCAACAATATTGGTAATAAGTGTTTAGTTAACATAAAAATCGAACATAAGGGCTTAACAAGCCTGGCCATTCCGCCTATTAGAGAGCTCCACTGCATCCAAGAGGAATCTCTTGAGCTCCATTTAGCAGCAAGCAACTCCAACTTTTCTCTCTCTCTCTAAAGTTCCCACATAGTCATTGCATCAACTATATTCTCTCCCTTAACGCTCAAGGCTTCGTGATTAACTCTGATCAATTTGTACTATCTCATTTTTCATGTGATTCATTTACTCCATTGTTAGTCTTCCTTAGGTATTCATTCTGGTGGAACTTTCCGATTTGCTTTATAACTATACAAGGACAATTGGATAATCCCGTATGGCTGTTGAAGGTCTTTGAAGTGCAGTAGGATCCTAGGGTCTAGGTGTGTATTTGCTTGAGGGCAAGGTTCGTGAGAAGGGCACTTGATCAACCAGTGTGTATAATTCTTGTAAGATGTAGTAGAAAACTCAGGTGTAGCTAGGGCTGTGAACGGGTAGGATACGGATACGAAAATAGGTGTTTCCGTTTTCCGATTCTGATAACGATAATCTATTTCCGTTTTCGATTCCGATAAGATCGGAAAGTGCATTTTATGTTTCCGTTTCCGATAAAATTGGAAAGTCCATTTTCCGTTTCCGATTTTGATATCAGAATTGGATATTATTTAAGATAATTATCGAAAACTGCCAATTTCTTGATTTATTTGTTTAAAACATATAGAATGAGACGTAAATATAACCAATACACCTTAGAATATTAGATAATGATCAATAAGATTAAAACACAACGAATGTAACCATGTATCCCAGAAATTAAATTTAAAAATCTATTACATACATTAAACTTCACAACTAAATGTTAAAAGATACCTAAAAAAATTCTTTCAACTAAACATCGTTTCAACATAAAAAGAATTTTACACCGCACAATAATAAAATTTTTCATCACTTCTTGGTCGCTCCGGTCCGCACCCCAGCCCAGGATGTGAAGGTATAGGTGTGATGGACCTCCAAGGAGTTAATGATTATGTTTGCTCATTATCCTGTGATGTCAAGGCCTTCAGGATCTCATCCAAGCATCTATTTGTTACACCCTTTGGTTCATTAGTGATACTTTTGTTTCCATATGAGATGTTGTGAACGATGACAATTGGAGGCCAGATAATAAGGTCTTCCTTAAGAGCTTTAAATTCGGGCACGGGGCTCATCCAGCCCATCAAAACACAATGCTTTGTGAAGACCCAAGCATTCTATTCTTACCCTATCTTTGTGGGAACATAATGCATGTGTGACCACACTGTATGTATCCATAATCTCCTTTGATTGGCTCCCCAATTTTTTATTTTAAGATGAATCAGTTGTGCAGAGACAACATTCATTGCATCGGTTAACATAGTTGGGGTAAGACTTATCCACCCAATGTCATGCAGAATAAAATAAATAGAAAGAAACTAAATACTTACTATGCAAAGTAATTGAAACATAAGGTTTGACATTTGAATGTCACACAAGTAAACGTCATGCACTTTCTATGCCCTAGGCAACAAGCTCAAAACAACATAGTAATAATCACATCCTTCCAAGTATAGATCAATGCCTTTTAAAAATAGCCTTCTAAATTCTAACACAGATTCTATATTCTCATCATACAGTAGGTGTTGTTGCATGTTATGCTGAAATGCTCCCATTTGCCAATGGCAAAGACGGGAAACAAGGAATCAGAAGAAAATATGTTTTCCACCGGCAGTCATTGTGGATGCTGATAGAGGCTGTTGTTGCTCCCACAGATATTTTCCTCCCTTCTTCCTTTTCCTCCTTCAGAGGAACTCCCAATGCACATGGAACTACCTAGAACCTGCCATAAATTTACAGAACCAGTCTCCTATTTTTATAAACTTTGATGCAAATCAAAAAGATTAAAAGGGAAAAATATATCACGCCATGCAAAGTAGTAAAAGAAAACAAGACTCCATGTCCTTTCCAAGACTAGGAATTAAAACCAAATTTTAGAACCAGACCAGTACTCGCCAGTTTTGAAAGGCCAATTTTGGCTAAAAACCAACTGGATTTTGGCGTTTTGTGACTTTGTCCATATTGGAAGTGGACCAGTTCCGGCCATTTCTGATTCCGTTCAGCTAGTTTTTGGTACCATGTTCAAGACCACATAGGGGACATGCATCGTTCACAGGAAGTGCATATGGTAGATATCATCATGGCAGGCATGTGCTATGAAGCATGAGAATGGCTGGGTTGATTGCACCTAAGACATCTCTATGTCCATATACCTAAGCTCATAGATCAAAGTATAACATCTACTTGTCAAATTTCAGAAACAAGAATCTTTCACCCCATGTTACATAATGATAGATGAATCCAGATAAACATAGAAATAACCCAATCATAAATATGATATAACTGGTATCAGAACCAAAAAAAACCACAGAATATGATGTCAAGGCATAAAGCTTAAAACACCATGGAAAAGAGATTACCCTAATGCCATGATCGTCCTATCAGGCTTTCTTTAGCAATATATTCCTTTTGTATTCCTTAAGCAATAAATATAATGACTTATGAGTTAAGAGACTTGAGTTGGTACTTATTGTAATGCTATTATGTTCAGATGGTTGCATTCTCCAATTAACAAGTGCCACAAATGCTCAGGACTCTATATTTACTTTCCACTTGCACTGAAATTTATCATGCCATGTTTCATTGCCATCATTATTTTCCTTATTTTGATCTAAACCCTAAAAGTATGTTCAATATCAGGTGGTGTCTTCAGTATGAAAATTTTTATTATATGTAATGGAAAATTATCGGGAGATGTTGTCTACCTTCAGCATAAACTCAACAATTAGGCTTGTTTTTGGCCCTCCCAAGACTAATCCCTATGAGGAATGCATGATTTCAAAGGATTACTATAAAGTGACAAAAGTTTTATGGAAACAAATTCTATCTTAATTATAACAAGGTTACCCTCATAAACAAATCAAGATCTTCATCAGGCTTTATTCCAGCATTTTTCTTTCTTCTTGCAAGTTCCAAAAGCATATCTATGGTTACGAGACAGTGTTAGTAACAAAATATAAAAAGATATGTATGAATTCACATGTTTTACCATATGTAGATCCCACTAGTTGGCATTGCCCTGCAAACTCAGGAGTTTCTTTGACTGTTAGCTCTCCAGCATGACAGTTTCTCTGACAAAAATCTATAAGGAAACTTGAGCATTATCTAATATTCTATCAAAATAGACAAAGCAGACAAAGGGATCATGGTCCAACAGATTATAATAAACATTAGGACATTGACTTGTTGTTTGATAAAATCAATTATATGATAACATAACATGACATCACATTGTATCTCAAAGAAAAAAAACTAATACCAAGATTAAGTTTACTTAATCTAATTTCAATACTACAACTTTAGTAATACAACATCATAACATGACAATCTCATTAAATATCCTTGAGTAGCCAAGATTTCAATAGCATAGTGTTTCTTCATTCCTACAAAAGTAAACACATTTTTATGTTATATTTTTAAAAATAATACATCTATATAAAATGACATGCAAAAGAAGATGTATATTTTTTCACCTCATGTAAGTGAATTCTCATTAATAAAGTAAGAAATCAATATTGAAGGCCATCACCATCCTCCCCACAAAAGAAACAAATGAAAAGAACTTGTTAACATACATTAAAATTATAAAATTCTGGTGATAAAATTTTTTGTGTTCATACATACAAGTCATTATCAACGGCATCATTATGTGAAGGAGCCACAAGTAAACCATCATCCTCTCGTGAAATTTCAGCATCCAAATTGAAGATCTGATGTAATGCTAACATGAGAAGAGGACTCTTTAAGCATCTCATAGATCATTGTCTTTTCCTTTTCATATAACTTCATGCAATCAGACTTGATGGTGTTTTGACTTAAACATTTGGATGGTTTGACATAACCATACTACACGATCATATCAGACTCATAGAATGAGCGAGAGATTATAGCGATACGGTAACTGAAGAGTGACAGGTGCCAGATAGGGTGAAGATGAACCCCGCATCCTCTCGGATCACGCGGATCAGCTTGACCCAATATGATCAAAAGGTCTGGAACAAATTAAACGGTTATTGGGAATAGTCAGTTTAATTTACTTCTAATTAGATTAGAAGTTAATGGATCTTTAAACCAGAGCAATAATGGGCCTAGAGGATTACACACAAATAACTGTTGAAGAGCGGAATATTATTGTGTGGACAAATATACTAAAGCATTAGATTCTTTTAGGAAAAGAATATGTAAATGGCTTAAAAATATATATATACAATAATATAAAGGGCATATATATACCTCAAAACTGATCATAATTGATGGGGCAAAATCCGATTCGGCCCAGATCTAAGGGCCGGCCCAGTGAAAGGGATACAACCCAATGGCACTTGGCCTAACAGCAGCCCAACAGCTGCCCAATAGCGGCATTTAAGCCCAACAGCGGCACTTGGCCCAACAGCGGCCCTCGGCTCAATAGCCGTATCCGGCCCATTCCGGCGGATTACTAGGCACTATGGCGGTTTATTAGCAACCTAAAACACAGTTCTATATCGGCTGCAACAACTAAGTAACCCCCATCCTCCGTTATAAATAGAAGGCTATGTATTACAAAAGACATGACCAGGACCATAGCCCAAGCATTTAAACTTCTTTCTTCCTTCTTTCTGAATCGAATCTTCTTCAGAAGCTAACTTAACCTTCGGAGGGAGGTTCTCCTGGGCCGAAACCCGGGACCCTCGCTGACTGGTTCTTCTTCTTGCAGGGGCCTCGGTTCGAATCTTCGCTGACCTCTTCGTCCGGGACGGTTTCGGCCACTGGTCTCGGTTCTCTTCTTCTCATTGGGATCTCGGCCTCGTTCTTCTCCGACCCCTTCGTCCGGATCCCCCTTGGCGAACAGAGTCTCGGCTTCGCCCTCGGCAAGTCTTCGTCCATATATCTCTCGGCTTCGGAGCTTCGATCCCGTACTCTGCCCACGTCTCGGTTCGGATTCCTGTCGGCCTTTTCGATCTTCTGATTATCATATCGGATTCTTATCTCGGAATCTGACAGTGACAGCTTTGGCTACATCACTTGGCGCTGTCTGTAGGAAATCCGACAAGAGGTCATGTCTCATCGTCCGGTGACCAAACGATCCTGCCAAGACGAGGCGGAGACGCGAGCGACTCCAGCTCAGACACTCCACGCCGAAGGTGTTCCGTCCGTTCTTCCGCAAGGTTCCGTCCTCCCAGCAATACCGGAGCCTCTCACTCCCAGGGACGACCGAGTGGAGGAACTCTAACAGCAAGTGGCCACACTGGCCGCTACTGTCACCTCTTTGGCACCACTGCGGGATATGGTGTCTGCTATCGCCCAGCATATGGGGTTGCTGAATTAGCCCACACAGCAGCTACCGCCTCCCCCTCAATACTGTCGTGCTCAGGCTGCGAGGGGACAGCCAACACCCTCGCAGGCGTTCCACGACGAAGCAGCTTCGGAGCGCAGCGAGCCGTTCGGGCCGCAAGGCCGAGTTCCTCGCACTAGTCATATTCTGACAGGGCCGGACAATGCTTCGTCCGGATTTCATCCGACCAAGGCCGAAGGACGTTCGGCCACCACTTCAACCACCCCGGATCTGGACCGGCGACTGACAGCGATGAGGAAGGAAATGCAGCAGATGGTATCCCGGCCGTATGGAGCACCTCTCGCCAGCACCATCCTGGAGCAGACTCCTTTCTCTCCAGAACTTCTGGCCGTTGAGGTACCTCCCAACTTCAAATTGCCGAAAGGGCCTCTATGCGATGGAATGACAGATCCAGTCTACCATTTCCAGAAGTTCAATTCTTACCTCTCCATCCGAGGGGTTTCTGAGGCAGTCCGTTGCCGTCTCTTCCCCCTTACCCTAGAAAAAATGGCCTTAACTTGGTTCGAAACGTTGGCTCCCAATTCTGTACATTCTCTAGTACAGTTAGGCCAACTGTTTATCGACCAATTTTATGATGCCACTCGGCAATGTAAAACTTCGGCCAGTCTGCTTGCCATTCGGCAAGGACCGACCGAGACCCTTCAAGAATATTTTACCAAGTTCTGGACCGAAGCAGCCTAGATTCCAAACCTGGACAGTTCGATTGCGGTCTCGGCCATCATCAGTGGATGCATGGACGAGGGGCTTCTCAGCTCCATCGGAAAGCGCCATCCTCCCACCTTCCAGGACCTGGTGGCTCGGGCCTATAAATATATCAACCGAGAGGCCCTGATGATGTCCAAGGGCAAAAGTACTGCCAAGACAGTATCGGCGGTTACCCCTCTAGTAGTTCGTCCTCGCCCGGAAGATCATGAACCCTCTCGCAAGTGATACTTTAGAGAAGAATGGGGCCGAGACAAGCGCCGAGATCCGCAGCAGCGGTATCAGCCGTTACCTGCTCCACCCTCCCGAATGCTTATGGAGGTGAAAGGTATGCTTCGGCAGCCGGAGCGCATCAAAACTGATCCTCGCCGAAGGAACTCCCGGAAATATTGTGAGTATCATCGGGAAACGGGGCATTCGACTGACGAATGTCGGCACTTTCGGGAGGAGATTGATCACCTCATCCGGGAAGGCCGCCTGCCGCAGTATCGACGAGTGCAGCCTCAACAGCGGCAGAACCGAGACGCCCTCGAAGCGCCATGGCAACCCCAACTCCCGGGTAAAGAAGCACCACCTCAGCCGAAAGCTACTTCGGCCCCGGCGGAAGCATCACACCAACGACCTAGTGCCGGGTCAATTATGATGATATCCGGAGGACCGGGAGAGGGAGTAAGGCGTCGTCGAGCTGATACAACGACGGATGTAGCAGCGATCGATGCCAGGCCGAAGCAATCTCGTCAAGAAGGCATCGTCTTCGGCCAGGAGGATCTGACCGACGTTCAGGTCCCTCATGACGATGCCCTTGTTGTAAATGCTGTAATTAAAAGTTACGATGTTCATCGTATCTTTGTTGATAATGGAAGTGCTCCCAATGTACTTTTTTATGATTGCTTCCTAAAAATGGGTTTGAATGAGGCTGATATGAAGCCTCATCGGGGGCCTCTGTTTGGCTTTAATGGTACATGATCCTTTCGAATTGTGCGTCGTTAAACACTCATGAAAACGTTCAATCTAAATTTATCCGGCTCATTCAAATCAAAGTTTGAAAATTTAATAATAGTGAGTCCGAGTCGAACCACATGGAGTTAAGATTTTAATTTTGACAACCTTAGATTTTAATTATCTAAAAAAAAATTGGAAATTTGAATTGATTAATTAACTATCTAATTAAATCAAACTAAGTTTACGAATTTAACTAACCCAATTAAAGCACAAATATAAGCATATTTAAAATTGAGAAGAAAGAGAGATTAACAAAATATTGTAAAAATAACAAAACTTCTAAATTGAACACAACTAAGCAAATTATAACAACACAAAAAAAAACTATTGTTTAATTGTGTAAACTACTAACCCACCCTAATTAAATAAACTACTAACGAAGAAAATATCATTAAACATTAAATATCCAGCAACTACCCCTAATTAAATAACCAATACTAGTAATACTAGTAATAGAAAGAAGAACACGACAGTGTGGGTTGCTGGTGCAATGGACCATCGGCTGGAAACTCTTGCTGCTGTTGCTGGCTACGTGGCTGTGCATGCAGGCTTCAATGAGCATGCGCATGGAGGCTGGCTTCACGCGTGGAGAAGCGCTGCTGGGATTTTCTGGCTTGAGCGGTGGGATGCTGCGTGTAGAAGGTGCATGGCGTGAAGCTGCTGCGTTGGTGTGCTGCTGGGAAGCTGGTGAAAGGAAACGTGCAGAAGGTAGACGCTGGCTGGGAGAGCTGCTGTACGAGCAGCTGCTGGCTGTTGCTGCTGTGGACAGCTGGGAAGCTGCTGTGTGCTGCGGGCGTTGGAGGAAGGAGCAGCTCGTGGAAGCCGGCTGCTGGGAAGGGTGTTATTTGGAAGAGAGTCTGCCGGAGCTGGGTGCTTGAAGCTGAAGGAAGGAGTGCTGGAGAAAGCTGGCTACGTGGACGTGCTGGTGCGGTGCTGGGATGCAACTGGCAACGCGAAGCAGCTGGTGGTGGAAGGCCGGGATGCTGCTGCGTGGTGCTGCAGGAGGAAAAAGCTGCTGCTGGAGGGATCCGGTTGAGGAGGAAGCCGGGCTTCAACGCAGCACTTTGCAGGTTCTTGCCGCGGAGGAGCTTCAGCAAACGTTGGTGCACCGGGAGGAAAGAACCTGCTGCTGGGCGTGCATCGCGTGGACGTGCATGGAGGGGAGGAAGACGGAGAGAGGGAGAACAGAGGGAGAGACAGAGGAAGGAGGGACTGAGAGATCGTGTGGGAGACCGAGTGAGGGAGGAAACGTGGGAGAAAAAACCGAGAAAGAGGAGGAGATTGGAGAGGAGAGGCTGCTGGAAAGGTGAGAAAGAGAACTGTGGGGAGAGATAACAGAGGGAGAGAAAGAGAGAAACCGAGGGAGAAAGAGAGTTGGAGAGAGGAGGAGTCGGCTAGGAATTCTGGGAAAAACGAAACGTGGGGGAGAATCTGGGTGAGAGAGGAAGAGAAAGAGGAGAGGAGAGATTTATAGAGAGGAGAAGGAGGAGAGGCTGCCGGGTTTGAGTTGGAAAAGGAGGAGGATATATAGGAGACTTGGAGAAGGGACATGATTTGGAAGAGGAAATTGGAAAAGAAATAGGATTCGACTTTCTAAAACGAGAAAGAGAGAGAGGATTTTTAAAATAAAGGAAGGGATGTGTTTAGGAAATCGGAGAGACGGAGGAAAATAGTGGGTTTTAGGAAACTCCAGCGAATGAAGGAATCAAATTGTATTTTTACCCCTGTTTTAGTTGAAATCCGCACACTAGACCTCCCCCAAATTTCCGAAAACTCCACCAGCTGCACTGCATCATCGGCATGTCCTGTTCACATCAAATAAATATAATTTAGCGCATTATCATAAAAATATCATCATATTTATTCATTTCGTCTCGGTTTTGTCGAAAAACCGCAAATGCGCTACACTCCTTTGATCACATGAAATGACGATGTTTTTAAGTCAGAATTTGATGAAATTGGTACCGTTGGACTTGTTACACAATTATCTATCATTTCATGCTATTTTGCAGATAAAAACATGAGTATGATGCATATGATTGCCTTTAAATGATCAATTTAACACTTTATCAGTACACCCTGCCGGGTGGAAGGCATCGTCCGACTACCCGTTACCCTCGGTACAGCCCAAAGGCAATTAACTATTGAGACGGATTTTGCCGTCGTGAAGATTGATTCGGCCTACAATGCCATTTTTGGCCGAAGGCTGATCGGAGGAATTGGAGTTGTGCCTTCGTCCTTCCATCAGAAGCTGAAGTTCCATACCGGTCTTGGAGTCGGCGAAGCCAAGGGAAATCAAGAAGCTGCTCGACAATGCTATATGATTTCAGTCAAAGGGAAGGCTGCGGCCGAATCCCCTTCGATCGAATTTTCAGCCGAAGCATCCCTAGGAGGGGAAGTTACTATCGTTCCAGTTCCAGGAGGGGAAGGCCGAACATTGTTGATAGGTTCCGGCCTTGAGAAGACTGAAGCCGAGAGACTTATCAACTTCCTGAAGGAAAACCTCGACGTCTTCACCTGGTCTCCTTCGGATATGCCCGGAGTCAACTCGGAGGTGGCAGAACATCAGCTGCACGTCGACCCAAATCAGTCTCTAGTCAAGCAGAAGCGGCGCACCTTCAATCAAAAAAGGAGGATGGCCATCCAGGCTGAAGTACAAAAGGGGTTAAACGCAGGACATCTCCGAGAGGTGCATCACCCCGAATGGATCGCTAACGTAGTGATGGTGCCCAAAAAGGACGGCAAGTGGCGAATGTGTGTAGACTTCACTAACCTCAACAAGGCTTATCCGATGGACAGTTTTTCGCTGCCTCGGATAGACTAGATGGTGGACGCCACTTTCGGCCATGAACTACTCAGCTTCCTCGACGCCTATTCGGGCTATCACCAAATCCGAATGTATCCAGACGACGAGGACAAAACAAGTTTCACAATAGACCTCGGCCTCGATTGCTACACCCGGATGCCTTTCGGCTTGAAGAATGCTGGAGCAACTTATCAGTGCCTCGTCAACAAAATGTTTGCTCCACAGCTCGGCTGGAACATGGAGGTCTACATCGACGACATGCTGGTGAAAAGCCGCATCACTGCGGATCATTTGGCCGATTTGGCCGAAACATTCCTTACCTTGTGCAGGTATAAAATGAAGTTGAACCCTGCCAAGTGCCCCTTCGGCGTAGCCTCCGGGAAGTTCCTCGGCTATATGGTCACCCGCTGAGGGGTGGAGGCAAATCATATGAAGATTGCGGCCATCATTCAAATGCGCCCTCCGGCGAATGTCCGAGAAGTTCAAAGGTTAAGTGGGAGAATTGTTGTATTAAGCCGCTTTATGTCAAGGGCGGCGGATCACTGTTTCCCTTTCTTCAAGCTACTGAAGAAGACTAGCGATTTCTCCTGGACAGATGAATGTCAGTCGGCCTTCGACCAGCTGAAAGCTTATCTCTCCAATGTTCCTATTCTATCTAAGCCGATCCAAGGAGAGCAACTGTTCATTTATCTTGCCACTTCTGAAGCAGCTATCAGTGCCGTCCTCGTCCGGGAAGAAGATGGTGTTCAAAGGCCAGTTTATTATGTAAGCCGAGAGCTCCACGAAGCGGAGCTTTGGTATCCGGCTCTTGAAAAGCTGGCCTTGGCCCTCGTCGCTTCCACGAGGAGGCTCCAGGCCTATTTCCTCGCACATTCGGTAAAGGTCCTCACGGATCAACCTTTGAAGCAGGTTCTCTCTCGGCCGGAAGTGTCCGGGAGACTAGCAAAATGGGCGATAGAACTGGGAGAGTTTGACATCTCTTATGGCCCTCGGACTGCAATAAAAGCTCAAGCTTTGGCCGACTTCATCACTAAGCTCACTCCCGAATCATCTTCGGCCCCTCAGCCGGAAATAATCAGAGCAAATCCTGAAGCCAAAATCACTTCGGCTCCTTTGTCCTCAGCAGATGAATGGCAATTATACGTTGACGGATCCGCATGCTCTTCGGGTAGTGGCGCCGGCTGGATCTTGGCGTCTTCAGAAGGGGTCATCACAGAGTACGCTCTGCGCTTCACCTTCCCGGCTACTAACAATGCCGCCGAGTACTAAGCCCTTATATCAGGCCTTCGGGCCGCTAGAAGGCTCGGCGCGTAGAAGATAAAGGCGTTCAACGACTCTCGGCTTATAGCCAACCAAATCACCAGGGAGTACGAGGCCCGAGACGTACTGATGGCATCCTATCTCTAGGTAACTCGCAAGATCATAGCTGAATTCATTTCTTTTGAGATCGTGCAGATCCCTCGGGCTGAGAACACTTGAGCCGATGCCCTTTCTTGCCTATCATCAACTCAAAATGGGGGAGGAGGCCAAATGGTCTTAGTAGAAGAACTGTCTGAGCCAAGTCTCAACGAATCCGAGGTCATGCAAGTGAATGAGTCCGAAGAGGAGACCTAGATGACTCCCTTAATTGCCTTTCTCCTCCGAGAGGAGGTCCCGTCCGATCAGAAAGAAGCAAGATGCATCCGACAGCGCTCCTCTCATTTTCTAATTCTAGATGGTATGTTGTATAAGAAGTCATTCGGTCGGCCACTCCTCCAGTGTCTCGGCCCGGCCGAAGCCAATTATGCCCTTCGGGAAGTACATGAAGGAATCTGCGGAGCGCATGCAGGAGGAAGGGCCTTGACCCATAAACTCTTAAGGCAAGGGTACTGGTGGCCGACACTTCGAGGTGACGCAGCTGCTCTCGTCCGCTGTTGTGACCAGTGCAAGAGATACAGTTCTCTCATTCACCAATCAGCAACCATTCTAACACCTTTGTCAGACCCTTGGCCTTTCGCCCAATGGGGGATTGATATTTTGGGACCTTTTCCCATTGTCTCCGGCGAGAGAAAATTCCTTATTGTAGTGGTAGATTATTTCACCAAGTGGGTCGAAGCCGAGCCCCTTGCGTCCATCACAGATAATAATACATGGAGCTTTGTATGGAAGTCCATCATTTACCGCTATGGCATCCCTCGGGCAATCATTTCAGATAATGGCAAGCAGTTTGATAGCCATCGGTTCAAAGACAACAGTGCAAGCTTCGGTATTATACATAAATTCGCTTCGGTAGCACACCCTCGGACAAATGGCCAAGCCAAAGTCACTAACTGAAGCATATTGCGAGGACTGAAGACTCGTCTCGGCGAGGCTAAAGGCAGATGGGTCGAAGAGTTGCCAAGTGTTCTATGGGCTTATCGAACAACAAGCCGAACCCCTACTGGAGAAACCCCATTCCGAATGGCCTACAGAGTAGAAGCTGTTATTCCCGTTGAAATCGGTCAACCATCGCCGAGGGTTATCACTTATGATCCGAAGGATAATGATGAAGTCCTAAGGGATCACTTTGATCTGATAGAAGAAACAAGGGATCAAGCTCGCATTCGGCTAGCTGCATGATGTAGCCGAAGCTATCACGACCGGATTCCGAGGCTGGAATCCGAAGTTGTGATCCGAAGCTAGGTCGGATCGGTGAAGAGGACCGACGGGGATCCGGAACGAGGCGAGGGCGGAAACGGGGCCGAGGATCTGAAGTCGAGAGGTGCCCGGACGGAGGCTCGCTAGGAGCGAAGTCGAGACTCCCTCGGACGATGCGAACCGGCCGTCGCAGGGTGAAACCGAAGCTCCTTCGGACGAGGCGGACCAGCCTGCGGAAGGCGTGGCCGAAGCTCCTTCGGACGAGGCGGATCAGCCTGCGGAAGGCGTGGCTGAAGCTCCTTCGGATGAGGTGGACCAACCGGCGAGAGGCGTCGAGACTGGAGGGAGAAGGCCCGAGGTCGACGGCCGAGACCGACTCGGAGAGGTCGGCGAAGATTCAAACCGAAGCCCCTGCATAAGGAGGAAAAGAAGAAGAAAAACCAGTCAGTAGGAGTCCCGGGCTTCGGCCCTAAGGAACCCCCTCCGACGGCTAAGTTAGCTTCTGAAGATGATTCGATTCAGAAGAGAAGGAAGAAGAAGCAGCTTTAATGCTTTTTGGACTGTAGTCCTTGGGGTCTCGAAGACATACCTTTGGTAATAAATAGCCGTGTATTTATAGCGGAGGATAGAGGTTGCTTAGTGGTGGCAACCGATATAGGACTATGTTTTGGTTTACTGATAAACCGCCATAGCGCCTAACCCTCCCACCGGAGTAGGCTGGATACGGCTATTGGGCTAAAGGGGGTTGGGCCACTGAGGGGCCTGATACCGCTTAGTGGGCTGAAGCCTATTGGGCCGAGGGCCGCTGGGCCGCTAACGGGCTGAAGGCTGTTGGGCTGCTGACGGGCCGAGGACCACTGGGCTGCTTACTGGGCCGAGGGCTGCTGGGCCGCTAACGGGCCGAAGGCTGTTGGGCCGCTGACGGGCCGAGGACCACTGGGCTGCTTACTGGGCCGAGGGCTGCTGGGCCGCTAATGGGCCGAAGGCTGCCAGTGGGCCTTTTACTGCTGCTGTTGGACTGATCTCAGTGTTGGGCTTGTTTCAATGGGCCGAATCAGATTCTGCCTCATCACATAGTCCTCCACTCTTGTCGTTCTCATTTTTGAGACGGCGAGAGTAAAGTCCGAAGCTTCTTCGGGAGAGTAATATGGTATGGGCTTCGTCCGAAACCTTTGCTTTGTAGAAAAGCTGCCTTAGGTCGGCCGAGGGCTGGTGACAAAACAACCTCGTCTGAGGCTGGGACCTTGTCGGAGACACCTTCGTCTCAGGCCGAGACTTGGTGTACATATAGAAATGATCTGCGTTTGCTTGCTTCATGGCATGTCTTTTAGTAGATAGCCGAATTCGATCATGTATGTGGCCAAAGCCACGCCACTCCCGATACGGTTTGTGTGGCCGAAGCCACTCCCGGTACGGTTTACACGGACTTAGAGAATAATGCCGCTCCCGATACGGTTTGCATGGCCGAAGCCACTCCCGGTACGGTTTGCACGGACTTAGAGAATAATGCCGCTCCCGATACGGTTTGCATGGCCGAAGCCACTCCTGGTACGGTTTGTACGGGCTTAGAAAACCATGCCGCTCCCGATACGGTTTGCATGGCCGAAGCCACTCCCGGTATGGTTTACACGGACTTAGAGAATAATGCCACTCCCGATATGGTTTGCATGGCCGAAGCCACTCCCAGTACGGTTTGCATGGACTTAGAGAATAATGCCGCTCCCGGTACGGTTTGCACGGACTTAGAGAATAATGCCGCGGCGCCTTCCGGAGAAGCCGGGATGCTCTCGGCCTTGAGCTGTCATCACCAGGCTAAGAGCTCTTCACCTTCTTCTTCGGTGGGGAAGCCGAAACGCGTCAGATCTGTGTCCGGACAAGCCTTTTGGGTAATGGCCATCCCCAGATCAAACATGGTCGCGGCCGCCTTAGCCCCGGCGTCGAGCATTTCATCGGCGTATTCCGGGCCCTCCTTATAACTCGCCACGGCCGTGCGAGCGACGTCGTCGGCTTCCTTGGTCTTGTCCACCAAGTCTGCTCTCAGGGCCGATACAGCTTCAGCGTAGCGGCGGCGTTCTTCGTCCCGCTCCTTCTCCTTGTCCTGGATCTCGGCCTTTAAAGATGCGATCTCTACCCGGGCCTGATCCAGTTGACGTTCGACCTTCTTCTGGGCCTCGGCGGCTATATGAGACACCTCCTTTTGTCCGTCCAGGTCGGACCGCAGCCGCACATTTGCCCCAATAAGGGCATCAATGTTGGCCTCGAGGTCTCGTTGCACCGAGGCCACCTTGCCCGAAGCCAGCTGGTCCGAGGCCTGGTCGATGTCCTAAAGCTTCCGCTGGATGAGGGCCTGGCGGCGAGCGAGAGCCCCGCACATGACCGCGGCCTACAGCAGAAAGAAAGAAAAATGTGAGTCGAGACAACTAAAGAAAACAGCGAGAAGTGAGGATGAAGAGAGAGGTCTCACCTGGATGGCGTGTCAGACACACTGCAGGGACAGGCCTTCCGAAGAGAGCTCCCGGATCTCGTCTCCGGCCATCGGGATGGTTAAGCCCCGAGCCAGGCGTAGGCATGTCTGGGAGTCATCCAGACTGTCGTCTGTGAAGACCCCTGTGTTTGGGCGCCATGGCTCGTGCCCGTACTCCCGAGACATGTGGGTCTCGGCCGCCCTGAAGGGATACGATAACACCGTATCCGCCGCGGCGCCTGTGGCTGAAGGGGATTCATCCCTCCGCGGCTGGGGAGACGATGAGAGCGGAGCGTCCCGTCCCGAGACCGGCTTCTTGGTCACTGGGGCAGATTCCCTCTCGTTGCAGTCGTCCTGGCGCTTCCGTTTCTTGGACCGCTCGCTCCCCCCGACGACCGCCTTTCCCTTCCGTCGCTCCCTCTCGAGAGCAGCGGCAGCCGCGCGGCCTTCGGCAGTAGCCGCTGTCTGCCTCTCCGGCCGAGTGCCCGGGGCCGAAACTCCTTCGACCGACCTCCCTTCCGCGGGCCGCAGTTGGGACGGTCGAGACGATGCGGGCTGCCGAGAGATCCGGCTCATGAGGCCCCTGAGACCAGACATTTCTGAAAGTGGAAAAGAAGAAGAGTTAGCAAAAGTTCAACAATAACTTTATGACCCAAAGCCGACTTATCCCCGGCCATTGCTTCGGCGCCCTCTTCGGACGGACGATGGACCTCGGCCGGAGCCCTAGTCACGGTAGCCCTTGCCTCGGCCTCTACCGGGGCATCTCCAGGAGGGAGGTAGGGAAAGGCCCGGGCAGGAGAGTGCGACGGATCCGGCCAGGCTCCCATCGCTATGAGCATGTCCTCGTCCTGGAGAAGCTCAGTGATGTTGTACGGAGCGTCATCCTCGAAGAGGTGGGCGTCAGCAATGTGAGTGCTTAAAATTGATGTGTGATTATCATGAAAAATTATGTTGTTTAAGTGAAAAATAAACCTATTAAAAAGAAACTAAGTGATGTGATCGCCAGAAACTTTTGACTTAAAAGTTCCAAAAGAAGATTTGATCGCCTACCTGTTTGGACGTAGGAGATGTTCAGCTCTTAGTTCCACTCCTTCAGCCGGCTGAAGAAAGAGAGCCCTTTTTATCCTTGTTCTTGCTTTGGCTGCTATTGAGTTTTGAGGATCATCCAAGTTTCTTGTTGTTCGCTGTTGATTCCCTCCCTTTGATTCTCCTTTGTACCTTGCAAGAAATAGAAAGAAAGAGAGAAAACACAGTGAGAACTTAGGAAAAAGTAGTATCAATTCTAGAGGAAATTTTAAACATGCAATTGAACCGGTGAACTCACTTGCTGGGTGGTCTTTTAAACCCCTTTAAGATATGGATTGAGAAGAATGATGGTGAGTGTGTGTTGCATGGAGTGATGAAATGAAATTGTGAGGCTAATGTGATAAAGATGTGAGAAAAAAAAACAAAATGAATGAGAAGCTAAGCTGGATGGCCCCTGGAAGCCTTGATCTTGAAAATTCTTGAAAGGATGAAGATCGGATGAAGAGGGGATGCCGATTCCTGGAAGCAGCAGCAGCACTTCAATCCTCTAGCGTTTTTACGTCGTCGCCGAGATTCCTTCCTCAATTTTCACTCAATTATCGATATCATCACTCATTGTTACTCGTCCAAGAGACTAGGTATTTATAGACTTCCTTGCATTCGTGGATTTACATGAAGAAATCTTGGGGTTTATCCAGCTTAACATACAGATAAATATAGATTAATTCATCTTTATCTGTAATTATCTAAAATGTGTCGCCCATGGGAGACGCTTTTCAGACTGATTAAGATAAGGATAAACATCCGGGAAAAGTTTATCTTTATCTGTAATTAGCTAATATGCGTCGCCATGTAGAGACGCCTTTTAGGCTAATTAAGATAAGGATAAACATCCGGAAGAGAGACAGAAACAACTAAGGAGACCTAAAATGCGTCGTGTCTTGTAGACGTCTTTTAGTTAATTAATCAATTAATTAAAATTCAAATTTAAACATCAAAATAGGAATAAAATCTAAATGGCGTCTACACAGGTCGACGTCTTTTAGACCTCTTCATATTTTAACTGAAATTTGAGTTAAAATCAATTCAATTAATTAACTTAAATATGTTTGTTTGACTCGACACTATTTAGATAATTAACCCAAAAGGATCAATAAAAATTAACCAATAATTAAATATCAGACCATTCTGAGGCATTATTATATGATATGAAATTTACTCGAAATGATGTCAAAATTAGCGTGTCTACAGCTGCCTCACCTTGGCATCGTCTTTGAAAGGGAGTGAAATGAAATGGAATGTACTGAAAAGGTGATGCCAAGGTGTGATGAGACATGCTCTCAACATCACATGATTGGAATTTTTTTCAAAATCATCAATGAAGATAGCTCAAGGAGATCAATGGAATCAATCATGTCTGGATGAGGTAGACAAGGAAATAAAATAAGGTCGATCAACTTCCACGGAGTGGGAAGTACCCCAGGTCATAGACACTGCAGGTTTCATCATGGGGAGCGATTGCCAGCCAATGTAGACGTGCTGCAGCCATGATGGATCTTAAAATAAAACAAGAAATATTGGATAAGAATCCAAGAAATGATAGAATTCCGAAGACATCTTCAAGCGAACCTCAAAGATAATGAAGATACTCGATTCAGAATGGAATATTTCATATCATGTTAAGAATTATTTGATCATTGGTCTAAAACTTAATCAATAATTAATTCTTATCACAATGATTTCAAAGTCCTACATGATGCATGTTAGGCTAAAGAAAAATATAAAGTCAAATAAAATATAAATTAATCAGGGATAATTTTGTTAAATTGCCATTAATGAGTCAAGATACCAATTCTTGTAATCCAATGCTAAGCCGAAGCTCGTTTATCCACGCACCGTTTCACAAAAGTAGAACCATCGTCCCCACTAATTAACAATCAAACGGTCTATCCGTGCGATTAAGAATTCTCTAGAATTATCACTGTTTTTGTTAAAGGGGAACTCAAATTCCAGTTTCATCAAAACCACAAGGTCCTTGATGTATTCTAATAAATATTTATCATATAGTAATGAGATTATGCAAATAGATTTACATGAAATAGTACAAGGGATAGAGATAACCGTCTTTCTAGCCACGGTCGAGACTCATAAACTCCCACAATGGGATCTTCTTGATATTTTCAACTTTGCAATCATTTCTTTGAATTTCTGAATCGTTTCGTGGCGCGCCGACGCTACTAACATGAACCAAAACACGTCGCTGTTCAACGACACCTTTTAATCACAGAAACAGGTTCTGACTGTCTTCAATCCGTATTCCAACTCTCTTCATGCCTTTTGTTCTTCTGTATATGACTTAGCAAACAAGTTAAGTATCTATTCAAGCTTAGCCCCTTGCCCGGTTAAGTAACCAACTACTTGATCCTATCCTTGGTGGAAGGGTCAAGGGACATAGCCTTTATCAACAAAGGTTATCGAACTGTAAGCAAAATGCAACATACAAGTAGACAGATGCTCACTGAAAATAAAAGGAATGAAGCATACTAGATGCAATAAGCAAATGCTAATTGAAATATTTTTGTTTTTTTTTTTGAAATATTCATTTTTGTTTGGGTTTTGAAATATGTACCTTTTTTTTTGAATTTTTGAAATATGTGCCTTTTTGGATTTTGGGATATGTATTTTTTTTATTTTGGAATATGTATTTTTTTTGGATTTTGAAATATGTAATTTTTTTTTTGTTTTAAACTATGGTGTAGACTAAAAAACCAGCATGGTACTCAGATCAAAAGATCATATTCATTTATGAACTTAATTCTCAAATTGTTCTTCAATAATTTAACTTAAACCCATTGTGTTTGAACTTGTGTTTCCATTCTTGATCCCATTTGATGATTGGATCCTTAGTCAATCTAGGCCGTTCCTTAAGTTTGGAGTACGCCTCTTTAGAGAGAAAGGAAGAATTGGTTTAGAAAGCCCATGAGAAGGTTCCCGAGACCTAAAAAGATGTTCCTTTCCTACCCTAATATTCGTTGGGGTTCGGTCATTTTCTTTCCGGGGTATTTATCGACCTTCCGTCCCCTTTCATTTCATTTTATGGCCTTGATGTAACGTTTGTAGTGTAATGGCCTTTCGATTTGACTTTTGGCTTTTGCCTTTTGCTTTGCTTTTCTTTTCTTTTCTTTGGGACGGATCTCCCCCATTTTTTTTATGACGGCCTCCTACTAAGATGGCAGGTATTCTTGGCAGGCTATTCTAAGCCTCGTTCCGACATCATGGGCCGAGTGTAAAAACATAATTTTGCTTAAAAAGAATGATTTGTACTTTACACTTTCAGTCAAGCTTTCAGTATTCCTTAGGACTTGGCATCTCTTGTTATTCACGAATCAAATGTGTCAGTGTGTGTAGTAATGTGTTTGGAATTAAATTATCCAGACTGATAAGGGAATTTGAGTTTCTAAATTTTCTGATTCCACTGGTCTTTGTACCATGCTGATCGACTTTTTATCCTAAGGGTAGTATTTCTTAAGATGCAAACCGTTCCAGGGGTGAGTTAGCTCTTCTCTTTATGCAATGACAAGACGGTAAGCGTTACCAGGAAAAGCATGTGATACAACATAAGGTCCTTCCCAATTGGGTTGGATCTTAAAGCGTGGACCACCAGGTTTTACAAAAATCCTTTTGACGACCATTTCCCCAACTTTAAACTTACGTTCAATAACTTTCTTTTGATAAAAACGTGCTAGTCTATTTTGATAAACACTTGCATGATTAACGGCTGACCATCTTCTCTCGTCTAAGAGTTCCAATTGAGCAAGGAGTACTGAACGGTGTTCATCAATGAAAAATTCCTTGTTCAATTGTACTCTCAACGACGGTATAAGGATCTCGTATGGAACTACCGCCTCCATTCTAAATGTTAAGGAATAAGGAGTCTGCCCAGTGGGCGTGCGGATTGAAGTTCGGTAGGCCCATAGAGCTTCAACCAATTTTTCTGGCCAGTCTGTGAATTTGTTAGATTTGCACGTCTTTTTGATTATTTTTATCAAAGTCTTGTTAGTTGCCTCTGCTTGGCCATTGCCTTGCGGATAATAAGGAGACGAATGATGTAATGCAATTTTATACCTGTTGCAGAGGTCTTTCAATTCTTGTGACACGAACTGCGGTCCATTGTCGGTGATGATGGTGCTTGGAATTCCAAATCTGGTGATGATGTTCTTCATAATGAACTTGCAGACGGTTGATGCTTTGATTTCCGTGTATGCTTCAGCTTCTGCCCACTTGGTGAAGTATTCCGTTGCCGTGAGGATGAAAGACTTCTGCTTGATGCTGGAATCAGGATTACCAAGGGGTCCAATGATATCGAAAGCCCACATGGAGAAAGGCTATGGGGAGGAAACAGGATGGAGTGAAGATGCAGGAGAATGAATTTTGTCGGCGTGAAGTTGACACTTAGCACACCTACGGACATATCCTATACAGTCTTCTTCCATGGTTGGCCAATAAAATCCTTGTCTAAGGATATTTTTACTAACATCTGTCCATTGACATGACCACCACAAACTCCAGCATGAGCTCCTTCCATAACCTTCCAAAGCTCATCTTCGTCTAAACATCTTAGAAGAACTCCATCAAAACCCCTCTTGTACAGTGCTCCCCCAACTAGGGTATATCTTTGAGCAACTCTCCTGATAGCCCTTTTCTCCACAGCTGTGCCTTCTTCAGGATACAATTGATCTTCACAATATTTGGCAATTTCATAGTACCATGGCTTCTGTTCATCGTCCATCTCTTCTAACAGCTCCATCAACATGATCTCTCTCTTTTCCACGATGTTTCCATCCCTAACTTTCTTCAACAACTTTTCCTTAGTTCTAAGAAATAAAGGGTCTTTCACGGCAGGTGAAAGACGCCTATGAACTATGATCGACTCGGATTGCCTGCTGATTGGAAAATTGAGAGAAGATGCAAGTGAAGCTAGAGCGTCAGCTAAGATGTTCTGATTCCTAGGGACATGGACGAAGATCAATTTGGTGAAAAGTTTTGAATAAGCAGAAGTAAGTTCTTGGTAAGGCTTGAGTTTGGGATCAAGAGTTCGATATTTGGTTAGCACTTGGCGGATAATTAGTTGGCTATCACCCACAATCCTGAGTTTAGTAGCACCATGGAAATGAGCAGCCTCGAAGCCAGCAAGGAGTGCCTCGTATTCAGCTATATTGTTCGTGACTGGAAAGTCAAGCTGAAAGGCTTGTGGAATGGTGACACCTTCAGGTGATAACAGAACAATGCCGATCCCCTTTCCATGAGAATTCAGAGCTCCGTCAAAATGCAGAGTCCACATATCATCTCTGATTTGGTCTATGGATATCAGTTCCTCATCCGGAAACTTCGATCGAACCGGATCAAAACGAAGAAGGGGGTGATGAGTGAGATGTTCTGCTATTGCATAGCCCTTGATCGCTTTCTGCTGAATGTAAGTGATATCGAATTGAGGTAGAAAGCTTTGCCATCGCGCTAACCTATCAGTAAGAACAGATTTCTCCAGAAGAAATTTGATCGGATTCATCCTAGGGATGAGATGGACTTCATAGGCCAGAAAATAATGCTTCAATTTCTGAACAACCCAGACCAATGCTGCGCAAGTTTTCTCCATCGCTATATATCTCTGTTCAGCGGGGTTGAGAAGTTTAGAGAGATAATAGGCCGCCCTCTCCTTTCCTTCTTCATCCTCTTGTGCTAGGACAGCCCCCACTGCATCATCCAGGACATAAATATAAAGTATCAATGGTTTGCCTGGAGATGGTGGTCTCAGAACAGGAGGACTTGCCAAATAATTCTTTAATCCATCGAATGCCTCCTGACACTTATCGTCCCAATCGAATTTGACTCCCGGCTTGGTAAGCTCGTAGAACGGCTTACACCTTTGTGAGTGCTGGGAGACAAAACGGCGAATAAATTGTAACCTCCTGATTAATCCTCTTAACTCTTTTAAGTTCTTAGGAGGCGGCATCTCCCTGATAGCCTTCGCCTTGTTGGGATCGATCTCAATTCCCCGTTTGCTGACAATGAATCCAAGTAATTTCCCTGAGGATACCCCGAATACACATTTCTTGAGGTTCATCTTCAACTGATATTCCCTTGATCTCTCCAGCACTCTTGCCAAAACTTTGGCATGCTCAGCCTTTGTCTTAGATTTAACCAACAAGTCATCCACATACACTTCTAAATCAATATGCATCATGTCGTGAAATATTGCCATCATAGCCCTTTGATAAGTGGCTCCAACATTCTTTAATCCAAACGGCATGACGACATAGCAGTATGTTCCCCAAGGTGTAGTGAACGATGTCTTTTCTTGATCTTCTTTTGCCAGTTTAATCTGATTGTATCCTGAAAACTCATCCATAAATGATAAAGTCTCATAGCCAGCAGTGTTATCAATGAGTACGTCAATATGAGGCAATGGAAAATCATCCTTAGGACACGTCCGGTTTAAATCTCGGAAGTCAATGCAAATCCTGACCTTCCCATCTTTCTTCATAACCGGGACTATGTTGGCCACCCATTGCGGATATAGGACAACTCTAATGAATTTGGCCTTATGTAATTTGTCGACCTCTTCTTTCATCTTTAGAGCCATTTGTGGGTGGAATCGCCTTAGCTTCTGTTTGACCAGGCTAGCTCCATCTTTTTATGTCAACCTGTGTTCAACTAAGGATGAGTCTAACCCCGGCATATCTTCATAACTCTAGGTGAAAGTGTCCTTATAGTCATTGAGAACTTGTACCATTGCCTTCTCATCCTCTACAGAAAGATTCTTGCTGACGAGGACAACCTTAGGTTCGTCTTCAGTCCCTAAATTGATTTCTTTGGTGGGCTCCTCTACGGCAGCTGAGGGTTCATCGAATCTCTTCACCCCACTGGCATATGCCTCAGCCGCGTCCTCATCATCTTCCTCATATTCAACAATTGGGTTTTTTTCATGTATCAACTCATACACCCCATATCCATCATTGACTAGCTCATCGTCCATACATTCTTCTGGCATATGAATTGGATTTTCTAATAGCTGAGGGATCATAGAGCAAGAAAGGCTCTATCAGCTAAGTCCTGGAGGTATCTATCTGGAATTCGCCTACCCTTAGACTTTCTAGACTTCCTAACCTGACTAACCTACCTAGAGCTAGACTGCCTAACTTCACTAGACTCCCTATTCTGACCTAATGAAGATGAAGCAGAAGGAAAATTAGATGGAAATACAGGTGAAAATACAGGAGAATCCTCCTGAGGAGAGGGGCAGAGTAGATCTAGAAGAGAATCTTGACCGAAAGACCCGCGCAATGGGGTATAATTGGACAAGTAAGAGGTTTCCTCAATGAGGATCTGGGAAGAATTTGTTGCCAAATTGGCGTTTTTTTTTGGACAATAGAAGAGTTAAGCATAAAACGGGAATGAAGATGAATAGAAGGAGAATTAGATGGAGGAAGTGGCACCAAGGCCAAAGGATTAGGGGGATCATACAGCAGTATGTCCCAGATTAAATCATACATCCTCTTTAGATCGAGAAGGGATGGTGGAATGAGATCCCGTGGGAACAGAGTAATCATGACGGGCGGGGCCCGTGGAATATCTTCAATGATGACCCGCGACCAAGTCGGGGTCAGGAGCAAAGTGCGAAACAAGGTGTGAAGCATGAAAACATGAGAAGGATAAGTCCCCCTCCAGAGCAGGTCCGTGGTGTAGCCAGCTTCATAGGGGTCATCTGGCTCCCCTTCATCAGTCTCTTTTGACAACAGTATTCTCTTGTCGAAAATAGCACCAGGACCTTCGATCAGCTCATCGATCTGTGGTGGCCACTTGGGTTTTGCAGGATTGAGAAACAACCTGTTCAATGCGATGTGGAGATCTCTTAAATCGAACCACCTGTACCATTCACATTCAGGGTCTTGGAATTTCCTCCTCTTCATAGGCCGCAAAGCCTCCAAGGACTGGTACGTGAGCAGTTCTAAACAATGCCTAGCCAAGTATCTCCCATATATATCGTGGAGGTCAAAACATGAAGTAATGACCACCGTGTTGTCATGGCTTATTACGGGCTCCTTTACAAAATGAGTGTATAGAGTCCAAGTTAAGGGGTCCCGGCCTTCTTCGTGTGGTGTAGACATCGTCTCCCAGACTTTCTGGCCGCCTTCATTCTCTGCTTGCTGAACAATGTCCTGCCTCAGTTTTCTTGGCCTATAGCCCAGGCCGTTTCCAGGTATTCTTCGGTGGTCCTTGACGGGTGTGGTCCTGCCTTGTAACTGTGCGCCCAGGCCTTTTCCAGGTTGATAACCATTCTTCATCATTATCCTCCATCCAGGGGTACTCCTGCACTTCCCCCTCTTTATGGCATTTAATGGATAAGGAGTAATAGTGGCAATTTTCAGAGGATCAGCCACTGGATGGTAAACCTGTAATACCGACAGAAAAGGTTGTCGGCCAGGTGAAGAAGTAGGTTTGACATTCAAAGAATGAGCAGCAGTAAGGATCGGCATGCTCGTAACCTTAACGATTCGTCCTTTGAAGGGGAATTCGAGGCATTGATGATTCGTGGAGGGAATCGCCTCGAGGGTTTTTATGTAAGGATGACCCAAAATGGCATTCAAAGAAGGGTCGATTTCCAGAATGTGAAATTCAACCTCGGCATGATTTACAGGGCCTAGCTCCACTTTCAAATAAACCATTCCCAGAGGGGAACGGGTGGAGTTATCATATGCTGTCACGGAGATAGGGCTAGGCAGCCATTTTTCCTTGGGCACACCGCACAATTCCAGGGTCTTCGGAGGTAAAACATTGATCGAATCCCCTGTGTCAACCAGACATGCATCTACGGCCTTTTTGCAGATGTTGACCATAATGCTCAGAGCCATGCTTCTGGTTGCTGGCGGTGCTAGTTCCGATACATGGAATGAAATAGAGGGTTGATCCCCCTGAGGAACTAACAGTGCTGCAATATTCTCCACCGGCATATCCTCGTTGACCATCACCTTCTGCAAATATTCCATCAGAGCTTCTTGGTGAGTCTTCAATCTTTTAATCAGTTCAAGCATGGAGATTCATGCCGATGTTCGATCCAGGTGTTTCAACAAATCATATTGAGTGCCTGGTGCACTCTCTTCATTGTGTGCTTCCTCTGGCGGCTGTGATGGGCCGTCTCTAACCGTTGACTGAGGAAAAACTTTGTTGAAAATCCTCCCACTCCAGAGCGCATGTTCCTCAGCCGTGGAAGGTCCGGGTGATACCTTGAGTACCGCAGGGTTGGATGATGCGGATGGTGCGGAGTGTTGATATGTGGGTGATGGCGTGGGGTTAGGTGGTGGTGGCGTGGTGCGGATTAAAGGCCTAGACGGTTGGATGGTGGAAGGGTAAGTGTTGGTGTGGACGAAGTGGGAAATGGCACGCATAATAGCGGTTTAGAAGGTTAGATGGTCCACTATGCCCATGTGCGGTGGTTATTTAGTGGAGGCGTAGCAGTGTGGGGTGCAATGGGTTTGAGGAAAGCGGGCGGTGGTAATGGGCTAGTGGGTGCGGGTATGTGATATGCGGGTGTTGGTATAGGAGAAATGGTAATGGGATGTAGTCTGGGTATGTGGATGGTGCGGCGTGGTGGTTGTTCTGCGGTATTCGGAATGTGACCCGTTGAATAAATAGAGGAAGAGTCATCTATCCTCCACTGTTGCCCGCGGTTAGCCTCAGACCGGCTATTTGTCAGAATAGGGGCAACCTGGTTTTGGTTTTGATCCTCCACTATGCCCATGTGCGGTGGTGCTGCTGCTTGTGCCGGTGCTCTCGCTGGCTGCTGTTGCTGCTGCTGTGGTGGTCTTCTTGCCTTTAAGGTAGATATGTACTTTTTCATCTCTTCCCAGTCTATGCCGCCCTGCTCGTTGAGATCATGAATGTAATCTCTGAATTGGAAGCATGTGTCAATAGTGTGTCCAGGTTGCCTATAGAAGTAACAATACCTATACGTGTCGGCATTCTGGGGCCAAATTGCCTTTTCTCTTGGCAGGACCAAGGCATTGGCTGCCATTAAAGCACTGAAAATGTCCGCCAAGGACTCTGGGAGGACTGGATACTCTGCCCTCTTCGGGCCTGGAGGTCTTCTCTGCTGGTTGTAATCAGCAGGAGGAGGGACATTATGATACACCGGCGGTGCGCGCGGCTGATACTGCTGTTGTTGCTGATACTGCTGTTGTTGTGGTAGCTGGTACTGCAATTGCCGTTGCGGCGGCTGCTGTGGCTGTTGTTGTTGTTGTTGCTGGTTCGACTGCTGGGGCCGTTGAAATTAGGGCTACTGATACTGGGGGTTTGGTTGTTGCCTGTACCCCTGATGGTTCGACTGTTGTGGCCGCTGGTACTGTTGTTGACTCCTCACAAACTGGGGCGAGTTGTTGTTCATACTTCTAACTTGCTCATGAGAGAGCATGCCCTCAGTAGTTGGACCTGTGCTGGGGGAATTTGGCACTGCAGGCTTCCGAGGTGGAGGCCTGCTAGGTCTGTGAGGATCAAAGACGCTAGAGAACGTAGCATCCTTGAAGGCATTCTGACAGTACCGCGCTCTTTCATAGAGCTCTGCCATGCTGGTCAGATTGTTCAGGGAGAGGACTAGTTTGAACTGGGGCGTAGCATTAGAAATGAGCATCTTTACTTGCTCCGACTCAGACAAGTGATCTTTCACTTTCTCGGCCAAGCTCCTCCATATGTCGGCAAAACTGACGAACTCCTCATCGGGCTTCATCTTCTCTGCTATCAGGTCCGTAATGGATAGGGAGGGGGCAACTCTGTCCTGGTATCGTTGAATGAATTTTCGGGATACGATACCATAGTCCTCTACTTCGGAGGGTTCCAAGGAAAAGAACCACTCGATGGCTGGTCCCTTTAAGGATCTCCTGAACAAAAAGGCCAACGACCTCTTGTCGTTTTGCCAGAAGGATGACTCGTACATGAACTCCTTCAAGTGGGTGAAGGGGTTACCAGTACTGTTATACTTTCGGTACACTGGCATCTCAGAGGGTGGCAGGTGGAACACAGGCAGACTTGGTAAGTTGATCTCTGGTGCAGCTTTGACCCCCATCATCTTCTGGAGGCTGTTGAATTGTTCGTCCGTGCGCTCTATCTTTGCCAACATCGCTTGCGTTGTCGGATCAGCCTGGGGAGGAGGGGGAGGTGGAGGTACTTGATAGGCCTGTTGCCTAGAGTACGTAGGACAAGGAGGACAATAAAGAGGAGGTCCGGCAGAACTTCCGCCATGCCCGAGGGCATTTTGATAAGCAAGCGTCAGCTGTTTGACCGGTTGCCTAAAAGAAGAAAGTTGTAGCCCAGTTTGCCGAGGAGTTGAAATATGGAGGCCTTCCATGGCCTGATGAATGTAGGGAGGATGATGAGGAGGTTGCTGAGGGATGGCAGGGGGAGCCGCAGGGTTCGGCTCGGCAAACTGCACAGGTGTTTTCCCCTTTAGAATGGACTGGATCGCCTTGAACTGTTGAGGGTCCAGACGGGAGGCAAGAACTCCCAAAGCGTTTACAAGATCCGAGGGATCAGAAGATGAGGGATCATTCTGATTCATGTCTCCCTCGAAGATAGGGTTAGGAACCGCATGCACATGCGGGGGAGGATCAGAATATTGATCATGAGGATGATAAAGAGAGGTTGGGACATTCCCCTCATATCGAACTGGACAAGGAAGAGAATTATGGGAGGCATCAGCATCTCTCCTGCTCTCGAAATGGTAATCAGAATCGCGAGGAGCATTAGCATCTCCCTCGTAGTTGACAATGGCATCTGGAGCCATGCTCAAGTCCCTACCTGATCGAAGTAGCATGATGTTAGATTTTTTTCAAAGATTGGCAAACAAGTTGTACAGAGATTAAACAAACAAGTGGATGTTTAACGTGATTTTAGGATTCCTTGTTGGGTTATTTGGATTTAGTTAAATCACAAATTCACTCAAGGGGTGGGATCCTAGTTTCAGTTCAATTTCCACCGTTATATTCTATGGCTTTCTCTCACAACGTTATGAAAATCTAACCGGGGCTTCAATTGGTACAACCAGCCCGATGATCAAGGAGGAATACCTTGATTTTGGGGACTTACGGAGGTCTTAAACGCCAACTACTCTAGTCTGATCGAGGGACCGACCCAATCAGAGAGAGTTGAAGACGTCAAGAAGAGTGTTCCTAAGAAGAGGAGGGTGTTAGCCTCAATGCGTATGACCTGTAGCCTGGATGGCCTCTAATGTTTAATACATAATGGGTAATAGCACACAGATCACAAAATCTGAGAACTGAAGAAGAAATAAGAAACTGCCTGAATCGCGTCGCTGTTGGTCGACGCTATTCAAACAGAGCCTTATTTTTTCGCAGAAGTTCAGGCAGCAGACAATAGAGAAATGAGACTGAAAGGCGTCTGGGTTAAGCGACACAGTTTGAAATGCGTCGGTGTTCTTGGACGCTTTTCAAGTCACAGGTTCAGTATTTAAGGAGGAATTTCTGGGTCGATTCTTCCTTCAAATAGGATAAAAATGGTAAATAATCAGCTCATGCAAATCTTTCTTTTTGTTTCAAATTTTAACAGGATGATTTAACCAGATAAACAACTAAAATATCAATCAATCACACAATCTTTTATCACAAAAACAGCTTTTCAACTAATCAACGGGGAGGGCAAGATCTTGCCGTAGGGGTGTGTACGTAGGAATAACAACTAAACTAAAAACTCACCAATTGGTGAGGACGTGTCGAAAGACACAGGTGGTGCACCGTGGGTGCCCGATTAATAACGGCAAGAACAAAAGATTAAAAAGATGGCGAGACCAAGTCCCACCGTGATCGCCAAAAAAGCTGTGAGTGCTTAAAATGGGTGTGTGATTATCATGAAAAATTATGTTGTTTAAGTGAAAAATAAACCTATTAAAAAGAAACTAAGTGATGTGATCGCCATAAACTTTTGACTTAAAAGTTGCAAAAGAAGATTTGATTGCCTACCTGTTTGGACGTGGGAGATGTTGAGCTCTCGGTTCCCCTCCTTCAGCCGGCTGAAGAAAGAGAGCCCTTTTTATCCTTGTTCTTACTTTGGCTGCTATTAAGTTTTGAGGATCATCCAAGTTTCTTGTTGTTCGCTGTTGATTCCCTCCCTTTGATTCTCCTTTGTACCTTGCAAGAAATAGAAAGAAAGAGAGAAAACACAGTGAGAACTTAGGAAAAAGTAGTATCAATTCCAGAGGAAATTTTAAACATGCAATTGAACCGGTGAACTCACTTGCTGGGTGGTCTTTTAAACCCCTTTAAGATATGGATTGAGAAGAATGATGGTGAGTGTGTGTTGCATGGAGTGATGAAATGAAATTGTTTGGCTAATGTGATGAAGATGTGAGAAAAAAAAACAAAATGAATGAGAAGCTAAGCTGGATGGCCCCTGGAAGCCTTGATCTTTATCTTTATCTGTAATTAGCTAATATGCGTCGCCATGTAGAGACGCCTTTTAGGCTAATTAAGATAAGGATAAACATTCGGAAGAGAAACATAAACAACTTAGGAGACCTAAAATGCGTCGTGTCTTGTAGACATCTTTTAGTTAATTAATCAATTAATTAAAATTCAAATTTAAACATCAAAATAGGAATAAAATCTAAATGGCGTTTACACAGGTCGACGTCTTTTAGACCTCTTCATATTTTAACTGAAATTTGAGTTAAAATCAATTCAATTAATTAACTTAAATATGTCTGTTTGACCCGACACTATTTAGATAATTAACTCACAAGGATCAATAAAAATTAAACAATGATTAAATATCAGACCATTCTGAGGCATTATTATATGATATGAAATTTACTCGAAATGATGTCAAAATTAGCATGTCTAGAAGCAAGCTGCTCGGGGTTGAGGGATGGGCAGTCGGAAATGCCCTCGGTCAAGGGCCCCCATTTGGTAGGAAAGGGCCAGACGCCCTTATTCCCCTCCGGTAGAGAAACAAAGAAGAAATCCTCCTTCCAATGATGAATGGACGAGGGCTTTCCGGAGAAGATCCCCCAGCCGAAGCGGGAGACGAAGCAAAACCAAGAAGATCTCCTTTGAGGTTTGATTTTGAAGAGATAACGGAAGATATTTACAGAAGGGATGAAGTCAAGAATGGAGTTAAGAACCAAAAAAGCGTAGACCGTCCGCTAGGAGTTCGGGAAGAATTGAGACGGAGTCAGTCCGTAAAAGCTCAAAAGGTTTACGACAAAAGGATGAAGAGGAAGGTGAAAGCCTGCCCGGAAGCTGTGCTCGTAGATCGAGAAGCAGCCCGACCGAAGGGAATTGGCTCTTGTATGCCTCCCAGGCCGAACGGGAATCATCCAAGAGGGAATCAGATAGTAGTTAGTTATGCTATTCAGTTCCTCGACACCAAGAGCACAAACTACGTCCGAGACCTTCTCGGCCTGGCGACGGCCGGTTGTGGAAGGCTCGTTAGTAGCAGGGACTGTTTCTGCCTCGTCCGCCATAACAGAAAGGAAGGAATTTGAGGAAAAAGGAGACGACAGAGAAGATTGGGGAGTAGGTCTAGACGAGGAGCACGACGAGCTGCTTTCGGCCGAAAAGCTGCTCTCGGCCGAAGAAGAACTACCGGACATGAATCAAAAGAAGAAAAGGTTGGAACTAAGGCTTACCCTCAGATTAGGAACTCCCCGGCGATGGACAAGACATCCCCAGACGACCTCGATGGAACACTCACGGCCGGAGAAGAAAAGACGTCCGTGGCGCTGCTCGCAGGAACGCTCTGGCGCGGAGAGGAAGAGAGAGAGTGCGAAGGAACAATTCTGAGGCGAATGAAGCCGGTATTTATAGGAGAGCCTAGGGGGGTCGGATGGCGAACCAACGGCCGAGATCCTTCAACCTCTCGGCTCCACCTCGCTCGGATGTTAGATGCGTGTCCCGTCCCTCGCCATGATGACGAGCGGGCTACCGGATCGAAAAGAGGCGATCAATGGCCGGAAGCGGCCTAACCCTTCGACTATTCCACCGGATGCTCGCCACGTGTCCCGATCATCGTGCCGGAGGCCAGAGTGGCGGTGATCTAGGTGAAGTTTCGGGCAGAGAGCCGAAATGGCCGTGATCCAGGTGATGACTATTGACGGTCAAGATCTTTTTGTGCTTTCGGCTACCCGGCCGGATGTCAAACACGTGTCCTGTGTTTGTTGTGATGCGACAGTGAAGGCGGGAGATTCAAAGTCATTTCCGCCCTCACTTGGCGTCCCAAAGTGTCCTGATAAGCTTGCCCTTTCACAACTACGGACGAAGGTATTCGTCGCCAAGTCTCGGCCTGGGACGAAGGTGTCTGCGACAGGGTCTCGGCCTTTGACAGAGTTGTTCGCCACCAACTCTCGGCCGTCTTGAGGCGAAGCCATGTCTCCCGGTTTTTTAATAGGAATGAAAACAACCGTTTCAGACGAGAATCATGTCAGATTTTATTTTTCAGTAGGGGCTTCGGACTTTACTCTTGGCGTTTCATAAAATTGAGAACAACGAGAGTAGGGGGCCATGTGATGGGGCAGAATCTGATTCGGCCCAGATCTAAGGGCCGGCCCAGTGAAAGGGATACAACCCAATGGCACTCGGCCCAACAGCGGCCCAACAGCGGCATTTCAGCCCAACAGCGGCACTCGGCCCAACAGCGGCCCTCAGCCCAGTAGTTGTATCCGGCCCACTCCGGCAGATTACTAGGCACTATGGCGGTTTATTAGCAACCTAAAATATAGTCCTATCTCGGCTGCAACAACCAAGTAACCCTCATCCTCCGTTATAAATAGAAGGCTATTTATTACAAAAGGCATGACCAGGACCATAGCCCAAGCATTTAAACTACTTTCTTCCTTCATTCTGAATCGAATCTTCTTCAGAAGCTAACTTAATCGTCGGAGGGGGCTTCTCCTGGGCCGAAACCTGGGACTCTCGCTGACTGGTTCTTCTTCTTGCAGGGGCTTCGGTTCGAATCTTCGCCGACCTCTTCGTCCGGGACGGTTTCGGCCACTGGTCTCGGTTCTCTTCTTCTCATTGGGGTCTCGGCCTCGTTCTTCTCCGACCCCTTCATCCGGATCCCCCTCGGCGAATAGAGTCTCGGCTTCGCCCTCGGCAAGTCTTCGTCCGTATATCTCTCGGCTTCAGAGCTCCGATCTCGTACTCTGTCCACGTCTCGGTTCGGATTCCTGTCGGCCTTTTCGATCTTCTGATTACCATATCGGATTCTTATCTCGGAATCCGACAGTGATAGCTTCGATTACATCAATAACTATACTACCGGTCGAGGAGAAGGAGAAGAGAAGAGAGATAAGGGAGAGAATAGGGATGCTACCCATCACCATGAACAACTTCTTCCTTTCTTTTGGAGCATAAACTCTTAAAAATTTGCAGCTTTCCTGCTAGTTTGTGTCTAGATAGCCATGAAAGAGTATGTATTTGTATGGCCTGAAGAAAATCTTCATATATTGCAAGTGTTGTTGCTAATAAAAGATAATGAAATGAAGCATATGTCTAATGACTTTGGCGCTTGGTATCAGAATATACTCATTTTACCACAAGCTTCTACTCTTAGATCCCAGTTGATTTATGGATAGCTTACCTTGACATAAATAATCCTCATACCTAAACAGGCGATCTTTTGCTTTAAAACAAAATTAATAGTCTATGGAAAATTAAAAAAATAATTAATAAAATATGTAAAGGTGAGAGTGTCATTAATGTGTAGTCTAGCTAGGATAAGCACACTTAAACCGGGGTACGTTTGTCATTCATGGGAAATTTAAAATCCAGATAATCAAAGTGAACAAGTCCAAATAAGATGGATGCATCGTTCTATCTAGGGCGCCTTTCTTTGAATAAAAAAAGGTTTAAGAGAAAATGTATAATCATTACCAAAAGTTACTTTCCGAGTTCTCATGGATGCAGGTCATCTAATACACATGGGTTTTTGCAAATAACCCCCTAAAAGATCTCATATTTTTAGATAACCTCCTGCATAATTCATATTTGCGTATTACCGAATTCATTTCTTCACAATAATACAAAATTTCCTACTTCAAAAGTATAAAAAATTCAGTAGTTAACTTTTCATATGTGCAAAAGGGACGTGTTGAGGTGGACCGCAATCCTCGATTTTAGGGGAACCGCACAGCCCAAATCGCAAATCATCACCTTTGGATCTATACCCAGATTACACACGCATCTGGAGTAGCATATGAAAAACTAAGCTAACTGCATAAATTAAGGATTTGAAGAGTATAGGCATATTAAAAGAACAAGGATAGTTCCAACAATAAAATACATATTCCACAAAGTACATGAGCATAGTGCAAGGAAATGTACAATTATATTGGGCATACTCCAAAAAGGGACAATTGCTGGCACGCATGCTTACCCAGAAAAGCTCCTCTGACCAACTTATGCGGGCAGCAGCCCTCATCTTAAAAAATTAGGGAATGAGCCACTATTAAATGGACTTCACAAGGATCTCGTGATCCCCAATTCCTATGCACACACATAACTATATGCAAGTAGAAAGTAGAAAATTAAAGTGCAACCAAGCACGTACTACTACAAACTGAAAAAAGTGAAGTAACGAGAATACTACCATTAGAAATAAAATGTGCCAGTAAAAATTGCTAAAGGCAAATACACCATACCTACAAAATCATAGTGGCCTCGATGAGATGGCACTTAAGGACACCTCAGTCAGCCTCAATGCTATTTTTGCCATTGCACAACCACCGAGAGTCCTACCCTCTCCTCAGCTATACAAGTGATAGGGGTATATGACCACTAGTGTTAACTCTCCACTGCACCATATAGCTCTAACAACCTTGGTAGTCACCCAAGTCTGAGTGCACCTATTGACAACTCATTGCTCGGCTTGGGCCTCAAGGCCAACTACTTACACAATGTTCTAAAACTTCTACTAGTGCCCCCCTTGGCAACTCACTACTAACTCTCTCTCTCTCTCTCACACGCACATACGCACACACTGTCGCAATATATTGATATTTAAGGGATAAATACAATCTTTTATATCTTATTCTATACTCTCATATTTTTTTATTTTGTTACATATATTTTGATACTAAATAATATTATTTCTCTCTAATTTTAAAAACATAGTTGACATATAAAATTTAAGATTTGAGAGGCGTATAATAAATATGAAAGCTTTAAAGATACGTCCATTTTCTTCTTAATTGAGTGAGGAGGTTAAACAATAGTAGGCTAATCCTTTTTCTCTTTTACCCTGTCTATGGTTAGGAAAAATAAATGGTAGATGACAGTGGGACCATTGATGCTAGATACAATTTATTATGGAGGCATATATGACAGCATGAAGATATGTACTATACAATATGATGAATTCTGAAGATATACATGTAATTATCCCAGACAATATTTTAGTTACAAAGTGATGGAATGTGTCGCTGTCAACATAGAGAATTACTAGTGGAGACCTGTAATTTTATGGAGTTAAAATTATACTTAGGCCTTATTTGATGTAATTTTTAGTTAGAAGTGTTTTTTAGATTTCTACATTTTGAGGGGAGGATACTAATTTGCTATCAAAACTGTTTATATAGTGATGTGATAAGTTTTTTTTCTTCTAACAAAAAAACAGCAATCTAGAGCTTTTTTTATTGGAGGATAAAAATAGAATTTTATATAAAACTTTGAAGTGAGCTAATATATTCAAGTATATCAGCTTCTACTTAAGGATGTAAAAGGATATCTGGTGTTCTGGATAGTAGCCCTAACATTATCCTTGTCCTTTAAGGAAATGGTACGTTTTGATCCTTATCCTCACCTTTACGTATCATTTATAAATATTCTTCACTTTAAAAATTCCTATTAGAAATTAATATATACAGGTTAAGTTAAAATTGGCGATCACCACTATATGTTAATGTAACCTTCTCGTTATGTTATTTCTCGGGGTAAAAACAAAGAAAAATATACCCTAAAGTTATAACCATATATAAGTCCTTTCAAACTAATAGTCCACCTAATTTCTCCTTATTCAATATGTAACATGTGCAAAAATGAGCTTGGTAAATGAGTGAATGAGAAATGAGGGTTAAAAGAATGATGTAGTCAATGAGATAGCAAGAAGTTGGTTATGTAATTGAGTATTTAAAAACATTTGAGAAAAGAGAGTAATGCATGAGATGCTGTCAACGGACTAGTTAAGCAAAACAAAAAGGACAAGTGATCAAATGTGAAAACAAATAAACCTTATCCTTATTTGAAATTGTCCAAATACCAATAGTATATTGTCCTATAACCCTAAAAACCTGTTGCACTTTAAGCTTTCAAATAGATGGATAAAAAGATATTTGGGTATATATATAGAGAGAGAGTAGGGCACATAGAACTCTCCTGGCAATAGGACCCTCAAGTCTGAAATATTTGTCCCAAAGATAAAATCACGGCAATCCATGTAGGAAAATTCTTCTATAGGGGAGGCCTCTGGAAGAAACATGTTTTTGGATTCTCTCTATAAAGAACTAGAAATATTTTGCCACTGATCTTAAATGAAGGTTGAAAAAGAGCATACCTTGTGCAGAAATCTCTCCTAGGAATTTTGTCCATGCTTCCTATTGGATTCAAAATTTGTTGTTTGCTACAACTAAGTTCTCACAAGAACTTGGAATTCTCATGATATTGTGCAACAAAAGGATTTATAGACTCTTCCATACTTATGTGTATTGCTTTATCAAAGTTGGTTAGCAATAATTGACTTTTTTTTTAAACTCAAAATTTAGAAACAATCATGGCACATCAATTTTAGAATGTGGTAATTTTTCTTAGGGATTTTTGTAAATAAATCCCTAACAGATTTCACATTTGAGGATACCACCTATATGTTTCATACGTGCATAGAACTTAAAGAGATTTAACATATAGCCCCTAAAAGATTCTATATTTGCAAATGACCCCTACATGATATGTATTTGTATATATCTCCTTAACTATGATATACATATGACATTATTCAAACACCTTATAAGAAAAATGGATACACATCTGATGAGGCAGAATCCGATTCGGCCTAGTAAAGCAAGCCCAAACCCCGTTCAGCCCAACAGCAGCAGTACCAGGCCCTCAGGGAGCCTTCGGCCCGTCAGCGGCCCAACAGCCCTCGGCCCGTAAGCGGCACCGTCGCTCCCGGCCCATCAGGCTTCAGCCCGTCAGCGGCCCACCAGCCTACGGCCCGGGAACAGCGCGGCAGCCCAGGGCCCAACAGGCTTCGGCCCATCAGCGGCCCAACCCCCTTCGGCCCGATAGCCGAGTCCGGCCCACTCCGGTGGCGGATCAGGCACTATGGCGGTTTATCAGTAAGCCCGCATTTAGTCCTATATCGGCTGCCACCGTTAACCATCCTCTATCCTTTGTTATAAATACACCGCTATTTATTGCCAAAGGGATGCTTCCCCAAGCCTCCGAGACCCTTAAGGACTACAGTCCGAAAAGCATTAAAGCTGCTCTCTTTGACTTCTGAATCGAATCTTCTTCAGGAGCTAACTTGACCGTCGGAGGGGGTTCCCCAGGGCTGAAGCCCGGGACTCCTGCTGACTGGTTTTCTTCTTCTTTCCCTCCTGCAGGAGCTCGGTTCGAATCATCGCCGACCTTCCCGAGTCGGTCTCGACCGCCGACCTCGGACTCCTCTCCCTGGTCTCGACGCCGTGCGCCGGCTGCCCTTGCAACAGGGGATACTCGGCCTCGCGCCGCCCCTTCGTCCGCCGAAGGAGCCTCGGCCCCGACTTCCCAGAGCAAGCTGGCCACCGACCGAGCACCCCTCGGCCTTCGGACTCTCGGCTTCGCCTCTGCGTCCTTCGCCTTCCGGATCCCTGTCGGGCCCCTGAACACCGATCCGACCCAGCATCGGATCCGTCTCTTCGGATTCCGGCTTCGGAATCCGGTCGTGATAGCTTCGGCTACATCAACATCCATCCGTAAGCCTAGCATAATTGAATTTTACAAATACGTTTAGCATCCAAAGAAAACCTTTCAATTTACAAATGTGTGTTGTTCGAAAGGTGTTTATATTTTGACTGTTAATATTATTTATATCCTCAGTTAACAGTCTTCACATATTGTATCTAAGATAACAATATTTTTATCCCAATAAAATTTGAAATAAACACAAAGTTAAGGAGGTTATGTGCAAATAAGAAACAAGGAAGGGAGGGATTACCTACGAGTATCTAATTTTTGTGGAGGCTATTTGCAAAAACCCTTTCTTAATAACAATACCTAATAACTAGGTGCTAAATCATTCTCCACTTGCTCCTAGAAAGAAGTCTTCATGAACTTTTCTCTGCACCCCGTTCTTCGGGGAAAGGTATATCAGCGTATGTGTTCGAATGAGGTGAACATCCTTTGAGAAATATTTGGTGCACACCAGTTGTTAGTACACATCTTTGGTGTGCACCAAGTTTTTCTCTTTGATCATATAGTATAGTGGTTAGAGGGTCCTTGACTATAGAAAAGGAAGATTCAAGATAGGCAGATGGTTCTAATTCCTTTAAACCACTTGATGAGGCAGAATCTGATTCGGCCCATTAAAGCAAGCCCAACGAAGATCAGCCCAGCAGCATCAGTAAAAGGCCCATTAGCTGCCTTCGGCCCATTAGTGGCCTAGCAGCCTTCGGCCCATTAGCGGCCCAGCAGCCCTCGGCCCATCAGCGGCCCAACCCCCTTCGGCCCAGTAGCCGTATCCGGCCCACTCCGGTGGGAGGGTTAGGCACTATGGCAGTTTACCAGTAAACCCAGAACATAGTCCTATATCCGCTACCACCGTTAAGCAACCTCTATCCTCCGCTATAAATACACGGCTATTTATTACCAAAGGTATGTCTTCGAGACCCCAAGGACTACAGTCCAAAAAGCATTAAAGGTACTTCTTCCACCTCTTCGTCTTCTGAATCGAATCATCTTCAGAAGCTAACTAAACCGTCGGAGGGGATTCCTTAGGGCCGAAGCCCGGGACTCCTACTGACTGGTTTTTCTTCTTTTCCTTCTTTTGCAGGGGCTTCGGTTTGAATCTTCACCGACCTCTCCGAGTCGGTCTCGGCCACCGACCTCGGGTCTTCTCCCTCCGGTCTCGACGCCATTCGCCGGCTGGTCCTCGTCTGAAGGTGCCTCGGCCCCGCCTCGCGCCAGCTGCTCCTCGTTCAGAGGAGCCTCGGCCACGCCTTCCGTAGGCTGGCCCACATCTGACCGGGCATTCCTCAGTTTTGGATCTCCAGCCTCATCTCCGCCCTCGCCGTGTTTTGGATCCCTGCCGGGCCTCTTCTCCGATCCGATCCAGCTTCGGATCCCAACTTCGGATTCCAGCCTCGAAATCCGGTCGTGATAGCTTCGGCTACATCACGTGGCGCCGTCTGTGGGAAACAAGCAAAGAGTCATGTCTCATCGTCCTGTGACCCGACGATCCGAACAAGACGAGGCAGAGACGCGGGCAACTTCAGCACATCCACTTCATTCCGAAGGCGCCCCGTCTGCTCCACCGCAAAGCGCGGCTCTGCCTGTCATACCAGAGTCCCTCGCTCCTGGAGACAACCGGATGGAGGAACTTCAGCAGCAAGTGGCGACACTAGCCGCCTTCGTTACCTCTCTTGCGCCCTTGCAAGATGTGGTATCCGTCATCGCCCAGCGCCTGGGGTTACTGGGCCAGCTCCCCCAGCAAGTGCCGCCTCCTCCACTCTATCCCGTCCAAGATACAAGGTTTCGGTCAACACCCTCGCAGGTCTTCCCCGACGAGACCGCCACGGCGCGCAGCGAGCCCTCGGCACCACCTGCCCAAGTCCCTCGCGCCGGCCACATTATGACGGAGCAAGGCTATGCTTCGTCTGAATTTTGCCCAGTCGGAATCGGAGGACGTTCGGTCACTACTTCAACCGCCCCGGACCTAGACCGGCGGTTGATAGCAATGCGGAAAGAGATGCAACAGATGGTGTCTCGGCCATACGGAGCGCCTCTCGCCAGCACCATTCTGGAGCAAACCCCGTTCTCACCAGAGCTCCTGGCTACCGAGGTACCTCCTAACTTTAAACTACCGAAAGGCCCTCTCTACGACGGGATGACAGATCCGGTCTGCCACTTCCAGAGGTTCAACACCTACCTCTCTGTCCGAGGGATCTCTGAGGCAGTCCGCTGCCGTCTCTTCCCCCTCACTCTTGAAAAGACTGCCCTAACCTAGTTCGAGACATTGGCCCCCAACTCCATCCACTCTTTAGTCCAGTTGGGCCAATTATTCATCGACCAGTTCTATGATGCCACCCAGTAGTGCAAAACTTCGGCCAGCCTATTAGCCATTCGGCAAGGCCCCACCGAGACCCTCCAGGAATATTTCACCAAATTTCGGGCCGAAGCCGCCCAAATCCCGAACCTGGACAGTTCGATTGCGGTCTCGGCCGTAATCAGTGGGTGCCGGGACGAAGGGCTTCTCGGCTCTATCGGGAAACGCCATCCCTCCACCTTCCAGGACCTCGTAGCCCGGGCTCATAAATACATTAACCGGGAAGCCCTGATGATGTCCAAGGGCAAGAGTACAACCGAAGCAATACCGGCGCCTGCCCCTCCGGCAGTTCGCCCTCGACCCGAAGATCAAAAGCCCTCTCGTAAGCGATATCGGAGTGAGGAGTGGGACTGAGACAAGCGACGGGATCCGCAGTCGCGGTACCTGCCGCTACCTGCTCCCCCTTCCCGAATGCTTATGGAGGTGAAGGGCATGCTCCGGCGGCCAGAGCGCATCAAAACTGATCCTCGCCGAAGAGATCTCGGCAAATATTGTGAATACCATCGGGAGATCGGCCATTCGACTGACAAATGCCGGCACCTTCGGGAGGAAATTGATCGCCTCATCAGAGAGGGCCGACTGCCACATTATCGGCGAGAGCAGCCTCACCAGCAACGGAACTGGGACGTCCCTGAAACTGCTAGGCCACATCAACCCCCGGAGAAAGAAACCGCTCCTCCGCCAAAGGACACCTCGGCCCCAGTAGAAACATCGCACCAACGACCCAGTGCCGGGTCTATCATGATGATATCTGACGGGCCAGGAGAAGGTTCGAGGCGTCGTCAGCTCAGCACTGCGACAGTAGCGGCGGTCGATGTCGAGCCGAAGCGGTCTCGTCAAGAAGACATTACCTTCGGCCAAGAGGACCTAACGGATATTCAGGTTCCTCACGACGACGCCCTCGTTGTAAACGCTGTAATAAATAGCTACGATGTTCATCGTATCTTTGTCGATAATGGAAATGCCCCAAATGTATTATTTTACGATTGTTTTGTAAAGATGGGATTGAATGAGGCTAATATGAAGCCTCACCAGGGGCCACTATTCGGTTTTAACGGCTCGCCCTGCCGAGTAGAGGGCATTGTCCGGCTCCCTGTAACTATAGGTTCGGCTCCCCGGCAATTAACCGTAGAAACGGATTTTGCCGTTGTTAAAGTTGATTCAGCTTACAACGCCATCTTTGGCCGAAGGCTAATCGGCGGGATCGGAGCTGTACCCTCGTCCTATCACCATAAGCTGAAATTCCATACCAACCATGGAATAGGCGAAGCCAAGGGGAATCAAGAAGCAGCTCGGCAATGTTATATGATTTCGGTCAAGGGAAAGGCTGCGGTCGAATCCCTATCAATCGAATCTTCAGCCGAAGCTTCCCCGGGAGAGGAACTCATCGCCATCTCGGTTCCTGGAGACGAGGGACGGACCTCTGGCCTAGAAAAAACTGAAGCCGAGAGACTTGCCGAGTTCCTGAAAGAGAACCTCGACATCTTCGCCTGGTCTCCTGCAGACATGCCCGGGGTCGACCCGGAGATAGCGGAGCATCGGCTGCATGTCGATCCCAACCAACCCCCGGTCAAGCAGAAGCGGCGTACCTTCAATCAGGAAAGGAGGACCGCCATCCAAGCCGAAGTTCAAAAAGGGCTGGACACCGGGCATCTCCGAGAGGTACACCACCCGGACTGGATCGCCAATGTGGTGATGGTGCCTAAGAAAGATGGCAAGTGGTGGATGTTCGTGGACTTCACCAACCTCAACAAAGCCTGTCCGATGGATAGCTTCCCGCTACCACGGATAGATCAGGTGGTCGATGCAACCTCCGGCCACGAGCTACTAAGCTGTCTCGACGCCTATTCAGGCTACCATCAGATCCGAATGCATCCGGATGACGAGAGCAAGACCAGCTTCACGACTGATCTCAGTCTATACTGCTATACCCGGATGCCCTTCGGCCTGAAGAATGCCGGAGCGACATATCAGCGCCTCGTCAACAAAATATTTGCTCCGCAGCTCGGCCGCAACATGGAAGTCTACATCGACGACATGCTCGTGAAAAGCCGCATCGCTGCAGACCACCTGGCTGACTTGGCCGAAACATTCTCCGCCCTGCGCCGATACAAAATGAAGTTAAATCCAACTAAGTGCGCCTTCGGAGTGGCCTCCGAAAAGTTTCTCGGCTATATGGTCACTCGCCGAGAGGTGGAAGCTAACCCCGCGAAGGTTTCGGCCGTCATTCAAATGCGCCCTCCGGCTAACATCTGAGAAGTCCAGAAGCTAAACGGAAGGATTGCCGCCTTAAGCCGCTTCATGTCTAGAGCGGCGGATTATTGCTTTCCCTTCTTCAAGCTGCTGAAGAAGGCCAATAGCTTCTCCTGGACCGACGAGTGCCAATCGGCCTTCGAACAGCTGAAGGTCTATCTCTCCAAGGTTCCCATCCTTTCCAAGTCGGTCCATGGAGAGCCGTTGTTTCTCTACCTCGCGGTATCTGAGACAACTATCAGTGCCGTCCTCGTCCGGGAGCAAGACGGCACTCAGAAGCCTATCTACTATATAAGCCGAGCCCTCAAGGAGCAGAGCTTCGATATCTTGCTCTTGAGAAGCTGGCCTTAGCCCTCGTCTCATCCGCAAGGAGGCTCCGACCCTACTCCCTCGCCCACTCAATAAAGGTCCTCACCGATCAACCTCTGAGGCAAATCCTCTCCCGGCCAGAAGTATCCGGCAAACTAGCGAAATGGGCAATCAAACTGGGAGAGTTCGACGTTTCCTACGCGCCTCGGGTAGCAATAGAAGCTCAAGCCCTAGCCGATTTCATTGCCGAGCTCACTCCCGAAGCTTCCTCGGCCCCTCAGCCGGATGTCAATATATCCGAGGCCGAGGGTACTTCGGCGAATGAGTGGCGGCTCTATGTAGATGGCTCCGCGTGCTCCATGGGTAGCGGCGCCGGATGGATCTTGGCGTCTCCCGAAGGGGTCGTCACGGAGTATGCACTACGCTTCTCCTTCCCGGCTACCAATAATGCCACCAAGTATGAAGCCCTCATCTCCGGCCTTTGGGCCGCTAGAAAGCTTGGCGTGCATAACATAAAGGCATTTAGCGACTCTCAGCTGATCGCCAGCCACATTTCCTGGGAATACGAGGCCTAGGACACATCAATGATATCCTATCTCTAGGTAACTCGCAAGATCCTCGCTCAATTCAATTCCTATGAAATTGTACGGATCTCGAAAGCTGAGAATGCTCGAGCCGATGCTCTCTCCCGGCTAGCATCGACTCAGGACGGGGGAGGAGGCCGAATGATTCTCGTGGAAGAACTCGCCGAGCCAAGCCTCGAGGAGTCCGAAGTCATGCAAGTGACCGAATCTGAAACCGAGACCTGGATGACTCCCCTAGTCACTTTCCTCCTCCGAGGGGAAACCCCGTCCGATCCGAAGAAAGCAAGACACATTCGGCAACGCTCTTCTCACTTCCTCCTCCTGGACGGACTGCTATATAAAAAATCCTTCGGCCGACCACTCTTGCGATGCCTTGGCCCGGCCAAAGCTGTAAGGACTGAGGTTTCGGGTTCGGTTTTCGGGTCGGTTTCGGGCCGGATCCCCTGGGTTGGACCTTGCGGGGTCTGGAGAATTTCTTCTGAATGACGTCTACACATCACGACACCTTTCAAACGGCGTCTTGATAGGTGGACGCCATTTAGGCGATTTGCTGTTGTGCCACGTGGGCGCCACGTGGGCGGGTTTCGGGCCGCGAGAGTACGGCCCCTGTCTTGTCGTCTGAACGGCGTCCATGATGGACGACGCGATTCAGACTGCCACCCTGCGGTGTCAGTGTACGGTGCCTGACATGTCAGCTGAACGGCGTCCATGGTGATCGACCCGTTTCAGACAGCTGTCAGTACGGCCCATCCTGTCATCTGATAGGCGTCCTTCTCGCTCGACGCGTTTTAGGTAGTTTCTGATGACCCCCGCGAGCCCTCCTTTCTTTCCCTCATTTCTCACCTCTCGCTCTCTCTCCTCTCCCTCTCCGCCTCCTCCGACCCTTCTCTTTCCCTTTCCCTTCCTCTTCTTCCTCTTCCACCACTCCAACGCCTCCCTACCTCTCACCTCTGCCACCACCACTTCCTTCACGGCGTTCCATTCTCCGGACGGCGGTCGACGTCCCGGCGGAGTGGCCACGTTCTCGGGGGTACCGGCAGCGGTCTGCGGCACGGCGGTTGGACGACACGGAGCCAGGAGGAGTTCAAGTATCTGGTAGGGGGACGAACCTTGTATGTGTTGCTCGTGCTTTCCTAGGCGTGTTTTGATTTGTTTTGGGCAAAATTGAGCATGTTTAGGGGGGTGTTCTTGTGGGTATGGCCGTGTTCCTGTATGTGGTTTTGTAGTAGGTTTGTGGGGGGTGAACTTCTCTTTCTCCCCCTTCTGTTTTGGAGGCTTTTCGGGGCAATTGGGGTTAAGGGAGAAACCCTCGGTTCGAACCAGGGAACCAGGTTTCTGGCGCTAAACGGCGTCGTGCCTGGTCGACGCCTTTCAAAAAGACGTCAAGGCAGTACGACGCGTTTTAGGGCAGAAACCTCCCCGTTCGAGGTTTCACGAGTTAGGGGTTCTGGCGCTAAATGACGTCATGGATGGACGACGCCTTTCAAAAGGACGTCGGGCCATCATGACGCCATTTAGGCAGGAAGTCACCACGACTGAGGGTCCGTCAACTCGGGATTCTGGAACTAAAAGACGTCATGGGTGGACGACGCGATTTGAATGGCGTCGGGTAACCATGACGCCTTTTAAGGAAGAAATCCCCTGGGTAATGTTTTCCTGAAATTCTGGATTTATCAGCTGAATGGCGTCGGAGGATGTCGACGCCTTTCAAAAGGCGTCTGCTGGTGTCGACGCCTTTTAGGCCAGATGCCCGTTGCCTCTGTTTTATGAACCAGTTTAGGGAACTTGAATGGCGTCGGCCTTGGGCGACGCGATTCAAGGCAGAACAACACTAATTCATGCCAGTAAAATGTACATACTGCTAGATAGTTGGTTAGTGCATGCTCTAGCATACTTGGTTTCTTTATGATCGGATAGCACTGCGTTGTGTGTAGTGCGATCGCGGGCTTTTCCCGTGACCGGATCGTACTGTGCCGGGTTTTGGTATTTTGAGTTACTGTGGACCTGGAGTGACATTGTAGCGCTTTATCACCCTGTGCTGGTGGGGGCGTGAGCACAGCGCCGGTGGGGGCGTGGGCGGGGTGACGCCTAGTGAGAGAGGGTCACCTGGTGAACCCCGGGGTCAGCTAGTACCGGTGTCGGAGTGGTACATTCGGAGAGTCACTCATGCTGAGGGAAGGAGTAACCACCTGAGCCAGTTGGGCCGGAGTAGCTAGCGTGCTATCCGAGGGGTTACTGTTTGGTCTCAGCAGGTCGGTGTTTCCTACTTGTGCTTGTGTGGACGGTGTTTTCCACTTACGGCTGTGTGGTTGGTGTTTCCTACTTTCGGAGGAGTGGTTGACGTGTTTTGCCGAGACGGGAGTTGTAGGCTCCTTGATAGAATGATTTTAGAAATATGCATGTTACATTCCGAAGGCACATGATTCATATCGAGATTTTAGGAGTAGCGTGTTACAGCTTTACTTGCTTTATTACCTGTATCTTTGCTACTGCACTTGTGGGTGTGTGAGTGGGAGGCGAGGGATCGGATGATCCCTACTGAGCCCAATTTTGGTGTGGCTCACTCCCTGCGTTTTCAGGTGTAGACCTTGTGGCGTGTGGCGGCGCGTGGTGTTCTCCTTGGTGTGCGGACCAGCAGCTATCTCAGTTCCCAGGGTATGCCCCGATGTTGTTGTACTTTATTTCTGCCTGTACTTAATTAATTTGTTGGACATGTAATTATTGTTGGACTGTGTACGGACATTGTTACTTTACTTCCTGCGCACTGTACCGCTTTGTAGTCCGTGTGAATGTTATATTTAATCTTGTTTAACGCTTACTCCTCCAGATGTACGAATAAGATCCTGGTATGAACCTACAGTTAATGGGCCGACATCCATTTAGTGACCGGGTCTCCGGTCATAGGATGGCGGGTCGTTACAGAAGCAGACTACGCACTACGAGAGGTACATGAAGGGGTATGCGGAGCACATGCGGGAGGAAGGGCCCTAGCTCACAAGCTTCTAAGACAAGGATACTAGTGGCCGATGCTCCGAGAGGACGCAACTGCCCTCGTCCGTCGCTGCGATCAATGCCAGAGGTTCAGCTCCCTCATCCACCAGTCAACTACCCTTCTCACTCCTTTATCGGACCCCTGGCCTTTTGCCCAATGGGGAGTCGACCTCCTGGGGCCCTTTCCCGTCGCCACTGGCCAGAGGAAGTTCCTTATTGTGGCGGTGGATTACTTTACTAAATGGGTAGAAGCCGAACCCTTCGCGTCCATAACCGATAGCAACGCATGGAACTTCGTATGGAAGTCCATCATTTGCCGGTACGGCATTCCTCGGGCCATTATCTCAGACAACGACAAACAGTTTGACAGCCATCGGTTCAAGGACAACTGCGCCAGCTTCGGCATTCTCCACAAATTCGCATCAGTAGCACACCCCCGGACAAATGGCCAGGTCGAGGTCACTAACCGAAGTATGTTACAAGGATTGAAGACTCGCCTCGGCGAAGCCAAAGGCCGATGGGTGGAAGAGCTATCAAGCGTTCTGTGGGCGTATCGAACTACAAGCCGAACCCCAACCGGCGAAACTCCGTTCCGCATGGCTTATGGGGTAGAAGCCGTTATTCCTGTCGAAATTGGCCTTCCCTCACCGAGAGTCCTTACTCAAAATCCAGAAGCCAATAAGGAGGCCTTAAAAGATCACCTTGATCTTATAGAAGAAACCAGAGATAAAGCTCGCATTCGGCTAGCAACTTATCAGCAGCGCATGGCCAGATACCACAACACCCGAGTAAAGCCCCGAAGCTTTGAAGCCGGGAGCCTCGTATTAAGAAACTCTCATACATCTAAGCCGACCGAAGCCACAGGAGAGCTTTCTCCCAACTGGGAAGGACCGTATCGTATAAAGGAAGTAATCCGACGAGAGGCTTATCGGTTGGAAACCCTTTCGGGCCAACCTCTCCCTCGTACTTGGAATGTGGAACGCCTTCGGCGATACTTCATGTAAGTTATTTCCCCCGGAATTTAGCCGGAAGGCATGAATAAAATTCTTCTTTTATGTCATATACGGCATGGTATTCTCCAAGTCCGTGTAAATCGTACCGGGAGTGGCTTCGGCCATGCAAACTGTATCGAGAGCGGCATGGTATTCTCTAAGTCCGTATAAACCGTACCGGGAGTGGCTTCGGCCATGCAAACCGTATCGGGAGCGGCATGGTATTCTCTAAGTCCGTGTAAACCGTACCGGGAGTGGCTTCGGCCATACAAACCGTATCGGGAGCGGCATGGTATTCTCTAAGTCCGTGTAAACCGTACCGGGAGTGGCTTCGGCCATGCAAACTGTATCGGGAGCGGCATGGTATTCTCTAAGTCCGTGTAAACCGTACCGGGAGTGGCTTCGGCCAGGCAAACCGTATCGGGAGCGGCATGGTATTCTCTAAGTCCGTGTAAACCGTATCGGGAGTGGCTTCGGCCATGCAAACCGTATCGGGAGCGACATGGTATTCTCTAAGTCCGTGTAAACCGTACCGGGAGTGGCTTCGGCCATGCAAACCATATCGGGAGCGGCATGGTATTCTCTAAGTCCGTGTAAACCGTACCGGGAGTGGCTTCGGTTATACAAACCGTATCGGGAGCGGCATGGTATTCTCTAAGTCCGTGTAAACCGTACCGGGAGTGGCTTCGGCCATACAAACCGTATCGGGAGCGGCATGGTATTCTCTAAGTCCGTGTAAACCGTACCGGGAGTGGCTTCAGCCATGCAAACTGTATCGGGTGCGGCATGGTATTCTCTAAGTCCGTGTAAACCGTACCGGGAGTGGCTTCGGCCATGCAAATCGTATCGGGAGCGGCATGGTATTCTCTAAGTCCGTGTAAACCGTACCGGGAGTGGCTTCGGCCATGCAAACCGTATCGGGAGCGACATGGTATTCTCTAAGTCCGTGTAAACCGTACCGGGAGTGGCTTCGGCCATGCAAACCATATCGGGAGCGGCATGGTATTCTCTAAATCCGTGTAAACCGTACCGGGAGTGGCTTCGGTCATACAAACCGTACCGGGAGCGGCATGGTATTCACTAAGTCCGTGTAAACCGTATCGGGAGTTGTAAGGAATCGCCTAGAACGCAGCGGAAAATAAAATCGATTCCTATGTATCGGTTGCTGGGATCGTAAAACGGACAATAAAATTAAACGCGGGAAGAACAGTTCTTCACCTTTGCGGGGTTTCGAATCTCCCGTAGATGATTCCGACTCGGTAATCGCGCACGCGCACGATCTCTAGAGGTATCCACACGAGCTCCCGCTGCAGACGCGATTTCCTCCTCGACTTGAGTGCTCCGACCAGATCTCAAATCCACCACGCGCGGATAGAGAAAGATCTACTCCAAGAGAGAGAAGGAGAGAGAGAGAGAGGAGATAGAGAATCTTGGGGTGTAAAATTCGTCCAACCTATTTTACCCCTCCCCTTGGCCTCCTTATATAAGAAATAAGGATAAGCACAAGGATTAATCCTCATGATTATCTAAGAGTTTGGCCTTGGATAAATCTCCATTAAATCTTCATGTTTATCCTGTGGCTTTTCATAAAAACCCAGATAAGCATGAAATTTAACGTCTCTCACTGTCTGACGAGAACTCTTATGTGTGTGACCCTCTAGGCCCATATATCAGTCCGATTTCAGGCCCATTAAACTTAGAACTAATTCTAAAGTTTAATATTTATTAATTAACATTTAAACATCATATGTTAAATGATTAATTTAATAAACAAGTGTATCATCATCTGATGATTAATTCACTTGGCCTTCTGATCATGAACAACACCAAACACTACCTCATAATCCCAGAAGATATAAGGGATACTGTTCCCTTTAATTGAACCTTTCCGTCTGCAGATACCGCACAGATAAAATCCTTCACTCATCCAATGTCCCAATAACGCAAGGGTATGGTTTTATAGTCAAACCCTCTATCGCATTATTTAGATGGATTCCAGTACTTAGTTAATTTCTAGAAAGACATCTCTTTCATTTGACCCTAGCCAGGGATTTCTGTGTACACATCCATAGGACATTCTCTCTCCAGTCATATGCCAAGAGTGAGTGATCCCTTGTTGTTCACTCAATTACCTTCGCAAGCTTTCCACTGTATCTGAGAGATTGACTATCGTGGGCTTAATGGTTAAAGTCCAAAAGTCAGAGAATCAAGACACAATGGTCTACAAACAAGGTATCATTGGTGACTCAGGTCAAAGGACCAACTGTGCTACTGCAACGATTGAATTCCCTGGTTGACTAATAGGTATAATTACCATCCATGAATTCTTATTTGGGTCTGTTCAGTGAACTCATTCTCTAATGAGCATCCACAAGTTTGTCTTAGTGTCACCACATGAGTGAATGTGAGATCATTCACCCTCATCACATGAGCAGACATAACTTGTGTCGATCTTATCGGATATTTAATGTCCATCTCAAATATCCTATGATCGAGAACTATTTAAGATAAGTGACTGAGGATATTGATCTCACTATCATGATCTCATCATGATTCAATATCCCATACATTTGTCTACGGACGTTCATTACGATAGTTAATTTGCAAGAACTATAAATGAAGAAATAATTGTCTTTATTAATAAACTGAACTAGAATGTACAATGATTGGCTTTGAGACCTTTATCATTGACTTTAGCTTTGTCCTTTTGAACCGCCGGTTTGCTTTTCACTAGCTTCTTAGGCTTACCTTTCTTAAAGGTCTGTTCAGCTTTTCTTTTCTTGTTGGTCTTACCAACAAGCATTACATTTGGCTTATCTTTCTGGATAGTGCCTTCTGCTGTCTTCAACATGTTGAGCAGCTCAGCGAGTGTAACTTCAATTTTGTTCATATTGAAGTTGATAATGAATTGTGAAAATGAATCTGGAAGGGACTGTAGGATTAAGTCGATGCTTAGGTCATTGTTCATAACAAAGCCAAGCACAACAAGCCTCTCAATCCATTCTATCATCTTGAGCACATGAGTTTGCACAGATGTGCCCTCGCTCATTCTAGTCCTGAACAATTTCTTAGATATCTCATATCTTTCTGTTCTGGATTGTTCACCAAACAACTCTTGTAGGTGATTCAGAATGGACTTAGGTTCCATGTCATCATGCTGTCGTTGCAGTTCATTGTTCATTGAACCAAGCATATAACACTGGACTTTGACAGAGTCCTCCTTCCAATTTTCAAACATCGTTAATTCATCATCGTTAGCATTTTCACCGGGTTGTACTGGATCTGGTTGATCCAGGACATAGGCTAGCTTTTCACACCTGAGGACAATCTTCAGGTTGCGTAACCAGTCAATGTAATTAGGTCCCGTGAGTTTGTTTGTATCAAGTATGCAACGAAGGGGGTTAGGTGATAACATAGCGACCTACAAGAAAATATAAAAATGAGCAGATAGTTCTTAAAATCTGATTTAGGACTTTTAATCTAGATTTAGGCTCCCACTATTTTTCGGCGATCTGTATGACCCTCTAATATACAGAACGGGAGATTCCGGTGATCTCCTAGTGGGGATCAGAATCCTTCGGGCATCATGCATGTGACCTTGTGGTAGCACAACAAATCACATCAAGTCCTTTAGGCAGTCAACTCTTGACAATTGCAACATTTGCAATATCTGATCAATTTAACCCCTGAATCAGAACGATCTTGTGGTAGCACAACAAATCAAATGATTCAGTTAAGTTTATCCATCATTACTCAGATAACATGGATTCATAGTGCAATCCTTGTGGTAGCACAACAAAACTACACTATTTGTCCATTTATCTTAATGACATCACATGTCGTAGACCTAGGTTAATTTCTAAATCAAATAGACCTTGTGGTAGTACAACAAATCCATTTGAGATAAGTATTATCCTTAGATCTATAATGATGGTGGGTTACGTGGATTATTCTGAATATCTCACGTTTACAACTTAAAATTTTAAAAGAGGGTTTTTGAGTTGATTTATAAAAATTGTGCTATCAATAGTATTTCGATTTGAAGTATCATAATACTTAATAGAAATATATATATATGATAGCATAGTCCACAAATATCACATATATGCAGAAAAATTAAATAGGGATGATCATCGACTGCTTAAGCTACTATGGAATCATCGGAGCCAAACGATGATCCATAATAGAATCCTAATGTGAAAACAGCAACACTGGTTGCATTTGATGCGAGTCCTTCCTCCAGAGGTGTCTTCAGAAGATCTCATCTTCTAAGCTTAACCCGTAACATTTAAATATGAAATTTAGGACTCGCAGGTCCATAAATGTACATTTAAACAATAAGAAACCTTGATCTTATCAAGGGGAGTACAATCTTATAAGAAGATAGAGAGTACATTTGGATTAAGAGAGAAGAGGACACGCAGGTCCTATTTAAAATACCAAATGAAATATGCATCGCATTCATTCACATCAATCATCACATGATAATACAAAGTCCATGATCATCCCACCATGAAACACATCACATGCATCATAATTATCACATAATTACAGTTTGGTATTAAATTTTTATAAATATAAAATTATAATACCAATAACTTTTCGAAATAACATTTATTTCAATGTTATCAATAATATTCAAAACATTATTGACTAATGAAATGACTAAACCATTCAGTTAATTTAAATACTTATTCAAACAATTTGAACAGTAAAATATAATCAAGTTATGCAGAAAATGAGTTTAAAACAATTTTAAACTTAATTGATTAAATACGAAAGTTAATTATCTAAAACAATTTTAAATAATTAACCAATACCCTATTATCAATAAAACCCATTAAATGAATTAACAGTCATTAAACAGTTTAATAATCTGTTAATTATAATAAGAATAATTAATAACAATTATTAATTATCCCTATAATTTTACTACTTTAAAACAATTTTAAAATGGGCTAAAAAGGGTTTAAAATAGGGCTGAAATGGGTTAAAAAGGGGGGTTCAGGTAGCCTGTGGGTCGGCCGGGTCCGGACCCAGTCCGGATCCGGCGCGGGTCAGCGGGTCCGGGCGGGCCGGCCCGCTGGCCCACGCGCCGGTCGCCCCCGCCACCCGATTAGGGTTTCAGGCGGGGGCGCCGCCTGGTTCGCCCCCCCGACCGGCGGGGTAGGTGGCCGCCGGCCCGGCCGATGGGCGGCGGGGCTCCGACCGGCTTCTCCGGCACCGGTGCACGTCGCCGACGGCGTTGAACGTCGCCGGCGGCGCCCCGGACTTCCCCAGATGGTTTTTCGTGGGCAAACCAGTGCGGAGAAGGCCACGGCTGGCCATGGCAGAGCCGAGGCGGCGTCGGACGGCGCCGTGGACGTCCACGGTGGTCGCTAGAGGCGTTCCATACGTCACCGAACGTCCCGATCAAACCATGATAATCCGATAATTCGATTATCCTTTCTTTCATGGCCGATCGATCCTGGAGTTGAGTCGCTGTGATTGCCGTGCATCACCAGACGATGCTGGTGTTCCTAACGGATGATAGAAGGCCAGGGACATTCCCTGGAGCATCCGTTCAGCACACTGCCATTACAAAAAACAGGCTATACTACCCTAAAATCTGTTCATAACAGAGGCAGGATTAACATGAAAATTAATTTTTATGCTTGAAAGAATAAGCACCATCAAATCTCCATGCATGATCACAAGAGCCAGGACAATCCTGGATCCAGCTTTGACGTGCTGATGGAGGGTTCTTTATCAAGAAATAAAAATAATAGTCAGCCCTAATATTTCTGCCCGCCAGTTCATCCATCATCATGAACAAAATACCCCCTTTTAAATCCGGGATCAAATCCCAATAAGTTTTAGACATTCTAAGAAACATGGGAACGATTCCCAGATTATTAAAATAAATTTTTAGCCCAAGAACACGTACAATACGGGTTCTTAACGCATAACGAGAAAAATCATGAAAAACAAAGTCGTTTTACGATCGAACCAGCAACCTGGCTCTGATACCACTGTAAGGAATCGCCTAGAACGCAGCGGAAAATAAAATCGATTCCTATGTATCGGTTGCTGGGATCGTAAAACAGACAATAAAATTAAACGCGGGAAGAACGGTTCTTCACCTTTGCGGGGTTTCGAATCTCCCGTAGATGATTCCGACTCGGTAATCGCGCACGCGCACGATCTCTAGAGGTATTCACACGAGCTCCCGCTGCAGACGCGATTTCCTCCTCGACTTGAGTGCTCCGACCAGATCTCAAATCCACCATGCGCGGATAGAGAAAGATCTACTCCAAGAGAGAGAAGGAGAGAGAGAGAGAGGAGATAGAGAATCTTGGGGTGTAAAATTCGTCCAACCTATTTTACCCCTCCCCTTGGCCTCCTTATATAAGAAATAAAGATAAGCACAAGGATTAATCCTCATGATTATCCAAGAGTTTGGTCTTGGATAAATCTCCATTAAATCTTCATGTTTATCCTGCGGCTTTTCATAAAAACCCAGATAAGCATGAAATTTAACGTCTCTCACCGTATGACGAGAACTCTTATGTGTGTGACCCTCTAGGCCCATATATCAGTCCGATTTCAGGCCCATTAAACTTAGAACTAATTCTAAAGTTTAATATTTATTAATTAACATTTAAACATCATATGTTAAATGATTAATTTATTAAACAAGTGGATCATCATTTGATGATTAATTCACTTGGCCTTCTGATCATGAACAACACCAAACACTACCTCATGATCCCAGAAGATATAAGGGATACTGTTCCCTTTAATTGAACCTTTCCGTCTGCAGATACCGTACAGATAAAATCCTTCACTCATCCAATGTCCCAATAACGCAAGGGTATGCTTTTATAGTCAAACCTTCTATCGCATTATTTAGATGGATTCCAGTACTTAGTTAATTTCTAGAAAGACATCTCTTTCATTTGACCCTAGCCAGGGATTTCTGTGTACACATCCATAGGACATTCTCTCTCCAGTCATATACCAAGAGTGAGTGATCCCTTGTTGTTCACTCAATTACCTTCGCAAGCTTTCCACTGTATCTGAGAGACTGACTATCGTGGGCTTAATGGTTAAAGTCCACAAGTCAAAGAATCAAGACACAATGGTCTACAAACAAGGTATCATTGGTGACTCAGATCAAAGGACCAACTGTGCTACTGCAACGATTGAATTCCCTGGTTGACTAATAGGTATAATTACCATCCATGAATTCTTATTTGGGTCTGTTCAGTGAACTCATTCTCTAATGAGCACCCACAAGTTTGTCTTAGTGTCACCACACGAGTGAATGTGAGATCATTCACCCTCATCACATGAGCAGACATAACTTGTGTCGATCTTATCGGATATTTATTGTCCATCTCAAATATCCTATGATCGAGAACTATTTAAGACAAGTGACCGAGGATATTGATCTCACTATCATGATCTCATCATGATTCAATATCCCATACATTTGTCTACGGACCTTCATTACGATAGTTAATTTGCAAGAACAATAAATGAAGAAATAATTGCCTTTATTAATAATCTGAACTAGAATGTACAATGATTGGCTTTGAGGCCACCCAATTCTATCAGGAGTGGCTTCGGCCATGCAAACCGTATCGGGAGCGGCATGGTATTCTCTAAGTCCGTGTAAACCGTACTGGGAGTGGCTTCGGCCATGCAAACCGTATCGGGAGCGGCATGGTATTCTCTAAGTCCGTGTAAACCGTACCGGGAGTAGCTTTAGCCATACAAACCGTATCGGGAGCGGCATGGTATTCTCTAAGTCCGTGTAAACCGTACCGGGAGTGGCTTCGGCCATGCAAACCGTATCGGGAGCGGCATGGTATTCTCTAAGTCCGTGTAAACCGTATGGGGAGTGGCTTCGGCTATGCAAACCGTATCGGGAGCGATATGGTATTCTCTAAGTCCGTGTAAACCGTACCGGGAGTGGCTTCGGCCATACAAACCGTATCGGGAGCGGCATGGTATTCTCTAAGTCCGTGTAAACCGTACCGGGAGTGGCTTCGGCCATGCAAACCGTATCGGGAGCGGCATGGTATTCTCTAAGTCCGTGTAAACCGTACCGGGAGTGGGTTCGGCCATGCAAACCGTATCGGGAGCGGCATGGTATTCTCTAAGTCCGTGTAAATCGTACCAGGAGTGGCTTCGGCCATACAAACCGTATCGGGAGCGGCATGGTATTCTCTAAGTCCGTGTAAACCGTACCGGGAGTGGCTTCGGCCATGCAAACTGTATCGCGAGCGGCATGGTATTCTCTAAGTCCGTGTAAACCGTACCGGGAGTGGCTTCGGCCATGCAAACCGTATCGGGAGCGGCATGGTATTCTCTAAGTCCGTGTAAACTGTACCGGGAGTGGCTTCGGCCATGAAAACCGTATCGGGAGTGGCATGGTATTCTCTAAGTCCGTGTAAACCGTACTGGGAGTGGCTTCGGCCATGCAAACCGTATCGGGAGCGGCATGGTATTCTCTAAGTCCGTGTAAACCGTACCGGGAGTGGCTTCGGCCATACAAACCGTATCGGGAGCGGCATGGTATTCTCTAAGTCCGTGTAAACCGTACCGGGAGTGGCTTCGGCCATGCAAACCATATCGGGAGCGGCATTATTTTCTAAAGTCCATGTCCGAATCCGGATTGGCTTCGGACGTACGAACCGCCTCTCAGACAACAGAAGGCTCCTCGGCGACAACTCCGGGCAACAGAGAGCTTCCCGGCAACAGACAGAACGCTCTCAATCACCTTCGATGGCCCGTTCTTCGCCAGAGAAGCAGGGAAGCTCGGATGATCACAGAAAAGCACAGGCGCGGGAAGAAGAAAGTGGAACAGTGCCCTGGGGAGGGGCTCCTATTTATAATAAAAGATTGAAGGCATTCCCCGCCGAAATCAACGGCTGAGATCTCCCCCCCTCTCCAGCGCCGCTTCTCTCAGATGCACGCTATGTGCGCCGTCCTTCGGCAATGATAACGGTCTGGCTGCGGGATCGAGGGAAGATAATTAACGGCCGGAAGCGGTCTGACCCTTCGGCTGATAACTCGGATGCTCGCCGCGTGTTCCGATCGGCGTGCCGGGGGCGGAAGAGGCGGCGATCCAAGAGAAGTCTTGGGCAGAGAGCCGAAGTGACTCGCGATCCGCATGATCACTATCGGCGGCCAGGATCTGTTTGGGCTTTTGACGGGACGGCCAGATACGCGACACGTATCCTGTGTTTTCTCGCGACGCGACCGTTTCTGACAGAAAGCTCGACATCCTTTCCGTCCTTTTATCAGAAGTTCTGACACGTTCAGAAGATTTGTCCCTTCGCAGCCAAGGACGAAGGCATCCGTTTCTAAGTCCCGGCCTAGGATGAGGCTGATCGTTGCCAACCCTCGGCCGATCAAAGGCAGTTCCTTCTTTACGACAGCCGAGAAAGTTAAAAAAAACAGCACGTATCATATTACTCCTCCGAGGAGGCTTCGGGCCTTACTCTCGCCATCTCGTGAAACTGAGGAGGGCAAGAGTGAGGGGCTATGTGATGAGGCAGAATCCGATTCAGTCCATTAAAGCAAGCCCAAAGAAGATCAGCCCAGCAGCATCAGTAAAAGGCCCATTAGCTGCCTTCGGCCCGTTAGCGGTCCAGCAGCCTTCGGCTCATCAGCGGCCCAGCAGCCTTCGGCCCATCAGCGGCCCAGCAGCCCTCAGCCCGGTAGGCTTCAGCCCATCAGCGGCCCAACCCCCTTCGGCCCAGTAGCCGTATCCGGCCCACTCCGGTGGGAGGGTTAGGCACTATGGCGGTTTACCAGTAAACCCAGAACATAGTCCTATATCGGCTGCCACCGTCAAGCAACCTCTATCCTCCGCTATAAATACATGGCTATTTATTACCAAAGGTATGTCTTCGAGACCCCAAGGACTACAGTCCAAAAAGTATTAAAGCTACTTCTTCCACCTCTTCGCCTTCTGAATCGAATCATCTTCAGAAGCTAACTAAACCGTCGGAGGGGGTTCCTTAGGGCCGAAGCCCGGGACTCCTACTGACTGGTTTTTCTTCTTTTCCTCCTTCTGCAGGGGCTTCGGTTTGAATCTTCACCGACCTCTCCGAGTCGGTCTCGGCCACCGACCTCGGGTCTTTTCCCTCCTGTCTCGACGCCATTCGCCGGTTGGTCCTCGTCTGAAGGTGCCTCGGCCCCGCCTCGCGCCAGCTGCTCCTTGTTCAGAGGAGCCTCGGCCACGCCTTCCGTAGGCTGGCCCACATCCGACCGGGCGTTCCTTGGTTTCGGATCTCCGGCCTCATCTCCGCCCTCGCCGTGTTTCGGATCCCCGTCGGGCCTCTTCTCCGATCCGATCCAGCTTCGGATCCCAACTTCGGATTCCAGCCTCGGAATCCGGTCGTGATAGCTTCGGCTACATCACCACTCTTTGGGCATTTTCTATGAATGGAACTTCATTCAATCAATATGACTAGAACTCCACCCTGTCAATATGACCAGATGAAAATGAGGATTGCATGAAGTGGCACTACAAGAAAAAATAGTTCTAGCAACGAGTTATTCACGACAGCTTACAAAAGGGACAACTAGTAGCTCTTTCTCTGAAGTGTTTGGGAGGTTCTTGGTAACAATTAAACTCCCTCTATCCCATTGTATAGCATAGTTTGGAAATTACCAACTTTTTTCTTTATGCTCTTGGTAGGCTCTCCAATGGAAATTGCTCATTTGTGAAGATATAAAGAGAAAGGGTATGATCGTGGCAAGTCTCTGTTGTTTATGTCATTCAGCAGCATAAGAAGAGAACCACTTGTTTCTTATCTTATAGCTACTCATGCTTTCATATTGCCGAAGCCCCAAGCTTAGCTTATTTTAGGAAGGGGAAGTTGCTTCATTCACAGATGATTCTTTCTTATTTCAACATTTGAAGGTTGCACTTAGGTGAATGTTATGTTTTGCCTAATCTAGTAAAAGTGTGTTGAGGATCTCAATGACGTAGGAATACATAATCTTGAAAAGAGGCTCGACAAATATGGGAAAAGGCCAACAAGGAGATGGAATGGAGGAAGAAAGAGGTAAACAATGAGGGAAGAAAAGTTTGAATATGGAGTGCGATGGAGATCTATAAGGAGATTAGTAAGGAGGACCTGATGGTGCAAATGGGGAGGAAGCCGCTGGGCAGTTCGGGGATCTGCTCCTATGTACATTTCTGCAATCAACAAGTTTCGCATCCCAGCAGCCCATAGTCAAATGTTCGCCTCATCTAACATCCGTTGGAATGGACAAATGGTTTGGATTTGGTGGCATAATAAGGCTCACTACCACCGGTGGCAACCCATCTGCACCTCCTCATCCCGTTATAATAGAAAGAAATGTTAGAATGCGAACTGCTATAGTCCATGAGGTTAAATTACTCATACTGTCTTGAGCCCCATCCTTATATTAAAAATAAATAAAAAATTTCAAAAAAATTTAATATTTAATAACCCTTGTATCCATGAACTAGGGCCTTATTTTGACCCTCTAATCGTAGTTTGATCTTGAAATTTGATTTTAGCCGTCTATCGGATATATGTAAATATTGATTTTTAAAATCATAAAAAAATAACAAAAAAATAGAAAATTTATTAGATTAGTCTGTAGGATTGTTCCCATCCTTTGGAATTTTAGTATTCATCATAAATTTACGAATATAAAATCGGACGGCTTATATTGAAAGCCTTACGACTAAAGGTGAAACTTAACTCAAAATAGATGAAATTTATTTTGGAGAGAGAGAGAGAGTAATGCTACTGTATGGCCAGGAGACTTGGCACAGTTTGACCAAACAATTTTTCCCACCGTAAGATTAAGGAGATCAAACGTCAAAAAAGAAGAAAGAAAAAGGAAAACCACACATTGTGGTGCCTTTAACACCTGCAATTCTTATAGGGGGCGTTGATCTAGCGCCATAAAGATCCTCTGATCACAAACAAAGGGCTCGCATCTTCCCGCTTGATGATTATTTCTTATGCATCAAAGATGTACAAAATAGATTATGTAGATAGTGTATACATAGGGAGAGGGAGAGTTGAATATTTAGAAGTTTATCATAATTTGTATTATTTTTTTAAACATGGGGAACGGGTCGAAATTGAAACAAGCTTGAGGTTCTATAGCAAAGACACCATATATATTATATATATATATATATATATAGAAAGAGAGAGAGAGAGAGAATAATGCTAGTGTACGGCCAAGAGACTTGGCACAGCCTGACCGTACAATTTTCCCCACCGTAAGATTAAGCCGACAAAATGTCAGAAAAAAAAGAAAGAAAAAAGAAAGCTGCACGTTGCGCTGCGTACGGCACCTACAATTCACGCAGGGGGACATTGATCTAACGCCATAAGGACCCCCTGAACACAATCAAAGGGCTCCCGTTTTCCCCATTGATGAATATTTCTTATGTGTCAAGGATGTACAAAATAGATGGTCTAGATAGTGTTACACATAGTACCATATACTCTATGACTTTTAGATATTGAATGAAATGATTTTTCGTATGTATATAATTTTGTATTTTCTAAAAGGTTTAATAGTTTGGATTAAATTAGTTCGATTAAGATGTTTTTGGAGTATGTAGTACCGTTCTTATTTTGCCATCGAATCTCAACCGATGGCAAAATAAGAACAGTGTCACCTACTCCAAAGACACTTTAATCGAACCCTAATTTTCAATCCCAATTGTTGAGCCTTCTGAAAAATATAAAAATTTATATACATATAAAGAATTATTCAATTCTAATACCTAAAGTCATAAATTAGACCATCCATTTTGTAAAGCACGGATGCAGGGGAAATATGCATCCCATACATCTAATTTTTCATTTATAGATACTTTTTAGTAGTAGAGAAGATTCAACTATCTAGATTGAAAATTAGAATTCGAGTGAGGTGTTTATGGAGTAATTGGCTCCTTTGCCAAGTTTTAAGATGCTATCGGTGGACTCTTTCCACGGCCGCCAGATCAACATCCGGCTGGCCATGTTTTAAAAAACTAACAAAAAATAAGAGAGAAACATCCCGTGTCAACAGTTTTCACCGAACAAAACAAAGAGACACATCTCATTCCGCACGGACATGTGTATGTTCATTTAATTGTTTGGTTGGATGCTGCAATTTTTTTTCTTTTTTCCTTTTTCTTTTATAAACGACGTCCTCCATCAATTCTTACTCAGACATGAATTTTAAGCACTACAACATTTGCCAATGGACTTCTATAAGGGAATGCACTGTATACGTGGGAAAGGATCACATGCGGCCGGCTTTTAAATACCCTAGGTGATCGACCATGCGATCTTTGATCGGATGATTATTTTTGAGATCAACATCAGACAGCCAATTGGGTGAGAAGCATCTATGTTAGATGCGCCCCGAGGTTCAATCCAACGTAGATGGGCAAGTTACTAACCTCCCTTGCAGAACTAGACATTGACACCATTCCCCCATCTCTTCTAGGAAACATATATGGGGTTGCTAGCGTACCTTCCAGAGCTAGCCATTGACACCTTGCTATCCCGAGGGAGGAACGCATCACCGATCCCCTCGACCATTCAAGAACAAATGGGCGTCTTGTCACACCCTACTTTGAGAGTGCATAGGTGATCCCTTTTACCCAATGGACCAGTTCTAGGAGCTGAGCTAAGTATCTCCACAAACTAGTTGCATTCTGTAGTAGTCCATTTTCAAGCTATAATCTAAAGGCAAGCTCAACAGGAACTTTTGAAACTTGCATTATTGAGCTTTGACTTAAAATCCAAATGTTTGGAAAACTGGGATATGACAAAGCTCGGTATTCCCACACAAAATAACTATGTTGAGAATTGCAATAACCCAAAACGCACATATTATTGTAAGCGATGTCAAATTTCACTAGAAGTCACTTCTATTTTCTAGTTTCAACGTGAAGATTGCTGGATTGGAGTGGGCCTACACTCTTAAGTCTAGGCAATTATACTAGTCAACTCCTACCCAACAACCCTAAAGGCGTGTTTGGCAAAACTTTTACTTGAAAGTTACTTATGACTTACACACTCTTGCATAGAATGAGTTGAGAGAAAGAGGTTATAACTATTTTGATTCGTTACAAAAGTCAACTCTTTCATAATAATCTCATTTTTTCTCTAATTTTGGAAGTTTCTTCCTTATGGAAGCTGATGTAGCCGAAGCTATCACGACCGGGTTCCGAGGCTGGAATCCGGTATTGGGATCCGAAGCTGGATCGGATCCGAGAAGAGGCCCGACGGGGATCCGGAATGCGGTGAAGGCGGAGACGTGGCCGAAGATCCGAGGCCAAGGGTCGCCCGGTCGGATGTGGGCTAACCTTTGAAAAGCGCGGCCGAAGTCCCTCCGGTTGAAGGGCAGCCAGTGCGGAGCCGAGGCACCTTCGGGCGAGGAGGACCAGCCAGCGAATGGCGTAGAGACCGGAGGAAGAAGGCCGAGGTCGGCGGCCGAGACCGACTCGGAAAAGTCGGTGAAGATTCAAACCGAACCCCTACAGGAAGGAAAGAAGAAGAAGAACCAGTCAGTAGGAGTCCCGGGCTTCGGCCCTTAGGAACCCCCTCCGACGGTTAAGTTAGCTTCTGAAGATGATTCGATTTAGAAGTCAAAGAGGTGGAAGAAGCAGCTTTAATGCTTTTCTGGACTGTAGTCCTTAAGGGTCACGAAGACATCCCTTTGGCAATAAATAGCGGTGTATTTATAGTGGAGGATAGAGGATGCTTAACGGTGGTAGCCGATATAGGACTATGTTCTTGGTATATTGGTAAACCGCCATAGTGCCTAGTCCTCCTACTGGAGTGGGCCGGATACGGCTATTGGGCCGAAGGGGGTTGGGCCGCTGATGGACCGAAGCCTACTGGGTCGAGGGCTGCTGAGCCGCTAACGGGCCGAAGGCTAATGGGCCGCTGACGGGCCAGAGAGTACTAGACTGCTTACTGGGCCGAGGGCCGCTGGGGCGCTAACGGGCCGAAGGCTGTCAGGGGGCCTTTTACTGCTGCTATTGGGCTGATCACAGCGTTGGGCCTGCTTTAATGGGCCGAATCGGATTCTGCCTCATCACATAGCCCCCCACTCTTGTCTTCCTCAGATTTGAGATGGCGAGAGTATAGTCTGAAGTCTCCTCGGGGAATAACGTAAGAGGCTCTATCCGAGGCTTTCTGTTTTGTTAAGAAGAGGCGATGCCCTCGGTCGGCCGAGGGTCAGTAGCCATTAATCGTCTTCGTTCGGGATGTAGTGACGAATACCTTCGTCCTTGATCGCGAAGGGACGAGGCTGCTGGCTATGTCAGGCCTGATAAATGGACGGGACGGACGTCGAGTTCTCCGTCAGAACGGTCGCGTCGTGAAGAAACACAGGACACGCGTCGCGCATCCGGCCGCTCCACTAAAAACACAAAAGGATCCGGCCGTACGCGGATCGCGGGTCACCTCGACTCTCTGCCCGAGGCCTTACTCGGATTGCCGCCTCTTCCTTCCATGGCACGCGGATCGGAACACGTGGCGAGCATCCGAGTGATCAGCCGAAGGGTCGGACCGCTTTCGGCCATTGATTATCTCCCCTCGATCCCGGAGTCAGACCGTTATCATTGCCGAAGGACGGTGCATGTGGCGTGCATCTGAAAGAGGCGATGCCGATGAGGGTGATGATCCTGGCCGTTGATTTCGGCGGGGGATATTTTCAACTTAGCCTATAAATAGGAGCCCTCCCCAGGGCACTGTTCCGCTCCCTTCTTCTTGCGCCTGCGTTTTCCTGCAACCATCCGAGTCTTCTTGCTTCTCCGACGAAGAACGGGCCATCGAAGGTGCTTCCGAGCGCGCTGTCTGTCGTCGGGAGCTCTCCATTGCCTGGAGTTGTTGCCGGGGAAGCTTCCATTTCTTGAGAGGCGGTGGGCAATCGAGGAGATCTTTTTTTAGGGTAAGCCTCAATTTCCTTTCTTTGCTCCGTGATCCATGTCCTACGGTTCCTCCTCGGCTGATAGCAGTTCTTCGGCCGAAGATTACTCTTCGTCTCAGCCTTCTGAATCCTCCTTGTCATCTCCCCTCTCTTTGAACTCCCTTGCTTCTCTTATGGCGGATGAGGCCGAATCGTCTGGCACCGAGGAGGCCGAAGAGGTTCTTGCCGCGGGCCAGGCTTCCTCCTCCGGCCGTCGTCGGCCCGAGACTGCTTCGGAGGCGGCATGCACTCTTAGTGACGATGGGGTCAAGTACCTTGCCTCCTACTATCAACTCCCATCGTAGATGACCCCCTATCGGCCCAGTACGAACACTAGGGCCAATTCTCCTCGTCCGGGTAGCTTTTCCATTTATGAGGAAAGCTTCCGGGCGGGTTTTCGCCTTCCTCTTTCCACCTTCGTAATCAATCTCTTGTACTTCTACGGGTTAGCCCCATCTCAATTTTCTCCTAACTCCTGGCGCACAGTCTATGCCTTCTTGGATGTGCTTGCCTACATCGAAGTTCCCCCTTCGGTTAACATCTTCCGCTATCTCTTCAAGATACAACGGCAGGGGAGATCCGAGTGGTACAACTTCGTCCCTCGCCTCGGTCGGGGTATCTTTTCCGGGAAGCCTTCGACCATTCATGATTAGAAGAAGAACTTCATCTTGGTCTCTCTCCCGGAGAAGGAGAAGAGTGTGTGGCCCTTCCCCACTGAGTGGGCACCACTGGCCGAAGGCCTCTCCGATCTGCCTTCTCTTAACCCCGATTAGCTCTATATCGTGGGCCTCATAGAAGCCTCGGCTCCGTACGATATAGCGGAGCTTTTCAACGAAACGGAGCAGCTCGTGCAGGCTGGGGCGTGGCCGGATCCGACGAAGGATCCTCCGCGGGCCTCTCCTTATCTTCCTCCCGAGGAGGTCCCAGGGGAGACTGACGGAGCTGCTGAGGTCGCGTCTCCGGCCGAAGCTCCTCCGACCGTAGAGGGTGCTGAGGCTTCGGCCGAGGGTAAGTCGGTCTTGAATCGTGGAGTTGCGCGCTGTAAGTTATTAACCCCTCTCTCTTCTGTTTGCAGCAATGTCTGGGATTCGAGGTCTCCTCAGCCGGAGGGCCCAGCAGTCCGGCCGATCTTAATCGTCCCGACCGCAGGCGGCAGGAGGGGCCGGACGAGGCGTGGCTCCGAGCGTCCGGGTCGCGATAACGACAGCCGCTTCTGTCGAGGGCCGCGCTGCTGCTGCTGCTCTAGAGAGAGAGAGAAAAGGCAAGTCGGTCGTCCGAAGGGGCGGCCGACTATCGAAGCGGGGCCGGGTGGATGAGCCTGCCTCGGCAGCTAAGAGGCCGACCGCTGTCCGAAGGGCCCCGCTCTCGTCGCCTCCCGAAGCGCCGAGGGGCGATTCTCCTTCGGCCACGACGGCGGGTGCGGAAGATCTTGGAGGTACCGGGTCGCAGGCATCTCGCGATCATGAGCGCGAGCTATGGGTCCCGGACCTGGGGATTTATAGGGACGAGAGTCTGGAGGACCCTCGGACGTGCCTGCGCCTGCTCCGAGGCTTGACCCTCCCGACGGCCGAGGACGAGCTTAAGGAGCTGTCCGCGAATGAATTGGCGTCGCTGAGCGCCCGACTGTCGGTCCATGTAAAAAACTTCTTTATGCGCCTTGGCCTAATATTTCCCTTGGCTCGTTTTGGGGTTGCTGATTTCTGTTCGCTTTTGGCTATAAGCCGCGGTCATGTGTGGTACCCTGATTCGCTGTCAGGTAGCCATTCACCAAAAACTCCGGGACGCCGAACAGGTATTGGACCAGTCGGCTTCTGGCGAGGGCGCCCCGGCGCGACGTGGTTTTGAGGCCAGCGTCGACTGGCTCCTGGAGGCAAATGCCCAGATGCGGGCTGAGCTGGAGGAGCAAATGGAGGCGACTCGCGCTTCCTCCGAGGCCAAGTCGAAGGCCGAGCGGGAGAAGGAGAAGGCCGAGAAGGAGCTGGAGGCAGTCTGGGCCGAAATTAAGGCTCTTAAGGCCGAGATCCATGACAAGGACGCCCAGCGGGCCAGGGATCGTCGCCGCCATGCCGAGGAGACGTCGGCTCTGAGGCTAGACGTGGAGGCTAAGGCCGAAGAGGCTGCTCGCACAGCCGTAGCCAGCTATAAGGCTGGCCCAGATTATGCCGAGGAGATAATCAAGGCCCAACTGTTAGCGGCTTCATCCGTATTCAGCATATGGCTGGCCGCTGCCCAAAAGGCGTGTCCGGCCGTGGACCTGACCGGCATCATCCTTCCAACGGACGAGGAAGGCGAAGAGCTCCGATCTTGGTGGAAGGAGCTAAAGGCTGAAAGAGCTTCGGCCTCGGTGGAAGGCGATGCGGCCGTCCCTGACGAGGCAGCTCCCGTGGATGCCGCCCCTGCCGAGGCCGTTCAAGTCGATGATTCTCCCTCCCCATCTCCTGGCCAGAGCCTGTAGACACGCTAATTTTGACGTCATTTCGAATAAATTTCATATCATATAATAATGCCTCAGAATGGTCTGATATTTAATTATTAATTAATTTTTATTGATATTTTTGAGTGTCGGGTTTAACAGACATGTTTAAGTTAATCAATTAAATTGCTTTTAGCTCAAATTTCAGTTAAAATATGCAGAATTCTAAAACGTGTCAACCTGTGTGGACACGATTCAGAATTCTAAAACGTGTCAACCTGTGTGGACGCGATTCAGAAATTCTAAAACGCGTCAACCCATGTGGACGCCATTTAGAGTTTATTCTTATTTTAACGTTTAAATTTGAATTTTAATCAATTGATTTATTAACTAAAAGGCGTCTGTGAAGGCTGACGCGTTTTAGGTTTCCTAAGCTATTTTAACTTCTCTTCCGGATATTTATCATTATCTTAATTAGTGTAAAAGACGTCTGCACATGTAGACGCGTTTTAGCTAATAAAGATAAAGATAAGTTTTCTCGGATATTTATCCTTATCTTAATTAATCTGAAAGGCGTCAGCCATGGTGGACGCGTTTTAGATAATTACAGATAAAGATGAATTAATCAGTATTTATCCGTCGGTTAAGATAGATAAATCCTAGATTTTTCTATGTAAATCCGCGAACGCAGAAAAAGCCTATAAATACCTTGCATCTCAAAGAGTAAAAAAAAAGTGTGAAGCGTAATCTTGAGTTAATTGAGCGATAGCGAGTTGAAGATCGAAGCAACAACGTCGGAACGCCGGAGCGCTGCTATTTCCAGAAGTCGGCGTCCCTTTCAAGAATCTTCATCCTTTCAAGGCTTCATCCCATTGGGCATAAGTGTTTCATTTCTGCATTTACATCTTCAATAATTTCATTCTTCATAATCACTTCATGCAACACACACCACAGCACAATCTTTCAAAACCTATTTGATTTAAGGGGTTTCAAAGCCATTTAAACAAGTAAGTTTGCTGTTCAATTATATGATTAACACCATGATCAGTTTAGATATTACTTCTATTTAAAGTTCTCATCATCATTGTTTCTTTTTTTTATATCTCTGCTGCACTTAACAACAACAAGAGAACAAAAGGGGAAATCAAGCACAAAGCCAGAAGGACTTCTGGACGATCCTCAACCTCAAACTCAACAACAAGAACAAAAGAACAAAGAAAGGGCTCTCTTTCTTCAGTCGGCTGAAGGAGGGGAATCAAGGACTCAACATCTTCCGTGTTCAAGCAGGTAGGCGATCAAAACTCTCTTTTGAAACTTTTAAGTCAAAAGTTTATGGCGATCACTGCACTTAGTTGCTATTTTTAATAGGTTAGTTTACACTAAACAACATAGATTTTTCATGTTAATCACACGAGCATTTTAAGCACCTACAGCTCTTTTGGCGATCACGGTGGGACTTTGTCTCGCCATCTTTTAGTTTTTTGTTCTTGCTATCATCAATCGAGCACCCACGGTGCACCACTTGTGTCTCTCGACACGTCCTCACCAATTGGTGAGTGTTTTAGTTTAATTAATTTCCCTCGTGCGCCACATGCACACCCCAATGGCAAGATCTTGCCCTCCCCTTGATTAGTTCAAGAAGTTGTTTTTGTGATAAAAATGATGTGTGATTGATAGATTTCCTAGTTGTTTAGTTAGTAAATCATCCTGTTTAAAACCTGGAACTAAAAAATTTGCATTAGTCGATTGTTTACTGCTTTTTATCCTGTTTGAGGAGGATTCAACCCAGAAAATCCTCCTGCAAAACTGTTTCTGCGAACTGAAAAGCGTCCAGGAGCACTGACGCGTTTCAAAACTGCGTCAACACTCCCAGACGCCTTTCAGTCTTCACATCTTCTCTGCTGTTTGCATCTGTTTCTGCGAAAAAATTAAGTTCTGTGTTGAATAGCGTCGACTACCATCGACGCGATTCAGACAGTTTCTTAATTATTTTTCAGATCTGTTTCTGCGAAAGAATTAAGTTCTGTTTTGAATAGCGTCGACTATCATCGACGCGATTCATACAGTTTCTTAATTATTTTTCAGTTTCCAGATTTCTGTGGTTTGAGTGCTAGCTACCAATTATTTATTAAGCATTAGAGGCCATCCAGGCCGTAGGGCATACGCATTGAGGCGAATACCCTCCTTTTCTTAGGAACACACATCTCGACGTCAGCAACTCTCTCTGATTAGGTTGGTCCATTGATCAGACTAGAGAAGTTGACGTTTAGACCTCCGTAAGTCCCCAAAATCAAGGTATTCCTCCTTGATCATCGGGCTGGTTGTACCAATTGAAGTCCCGGCTAGATTCCGAAAGCGTTGTGAGAGAAAACCCTAGAGAATAACGGTGGAAATTGAACTGAAACTAGGATCCTTTCCCTGAGCGAAATTGTGGTTTAATCCAATTCAAATAACTCAACAAGGAACCTTAAAATCACGTTAAACATCCACTTGTTTGATTAATCTCTGTACAACTTGTTTGTTAAATCTTTGAAAAGGGAATCTAACATCATGTTGCTGCGATCAGGCAGGGACTTGAGTATGGCTCAAGACGCCATCATCAACTACGAGGGAGATGCTAATGCCCCTCGCGATTCAGACTTCAACTATGAGAACGGGAGAGATGCTGATGCCTCCCGTAATTCTGCCCCCATTCCATATCGACAAGATGGGAATGTCCGGACTCCTCTTTTTCATCCACAAGATCGATATCCTGATCTTCCCCCGCATGAATATGCGATCCCTAATCCCGATCTAGAGGGGGACATGAATCAGAATGATCCCTCACCCTCTGATCCTTCGGATCTGGTCAACGCCCTGGGAGTTCTTGCCTCCCGACTGGACCCTCAGCAGTTCGAGGCGATCCAGTCTATTTTGAAGGGGAAGGCACCCGTACAGCCTGCTGAGCCGAACCCTATGGCTCCCCCTGTTGTTACTCAACAACCTCCTCTTCCTCCTCCTTATATCCATCAGGCTATGGAAGGCCTTCATAATACTTCTCGGCCAGCTGGGCCACAACTTTCATCATCTAGGCAACCGGCTAGACCGCAAACGCCTATTTATCAAAATGCCCTCGGGCATGGCGGAAGCTCTGCCGGACCTCCTCTTTATTGTCCTCCCTGTCCAACGTACTCTAGGCAGCAGGCCTATCAAGTACTTCCACCTCCTCCTCCTCCCCAGGCAGATCTGACCACGCAAGCATTGCTAGCCAAGATGGAGCGCATGGATGAGCAGTTCAACAACCTCCAGAAGATGATGGGGGTTAAAGCTGTGCCAAAAATCAGTTTACCGAGCCTGCCAGTATTCCATCTGCCACCCTCTGAGATGCCAGTGTATCGAAAGTATAACGGTACTGGTAACCCCTTCACACATCTGAAGGAGTTCATGTACGAATCATCTTTCTGGCAGAACGACAAGAGGTCATTGGCCTTTTTGTTCAGGAGATCTCTAGAGGGACCAGCCCTCGAGTGGTTCTTTTCTCTAGAACCATCCGAAGTAGAGGATTACGGTATCGTTTCACGCAAATTTATCCAACGATACCAGGACAGAGTTGTACCCTCCTTGTCTATCACGGACCTCATTGCAGAAAAGATGAAACCTGATGAGGAGTTTGTCAGTTTTGCTGACAGGTGGTGGGGCCTAGCTGAAAAGGTGAAGGATCACTTGTCCGAATCTGAGCAAGTGAAAATGTTAATTTCTAACGCCACGCCCCAGTTCAAGCTAGTCCTCTCCTTGAACAATTTGACCAACATGGCAGAGCTCTATGAAAGAGCACGGTACTGCCAGAATGCCTTCAAGGACGCTACGTTCTCTAGCGTCTTTGATCCTCACAGACCTAGCAGGCCTCCACCTCGGAAGCCTGCAGTGCCGAATTCTCCCGGCACAAGTCCGACTACTGAGGGCACGCTCTCTCACGAGCAAGTCAATACCATGAATAATAATTCGCCCCAGTTCGTGAGGAACCAGCAGCAGTACCAGAGGCCACCGCAGCCAAACCAACAGGGGTACAGGCAGCAGCAGAACCCCCATTATCAGCAACAGTACCAGCGGCCCCAGCAGCCGAATCAGAACCATCAACAACTACAACAACAGCCGCAACAGCAACAGCAGTACCAGCAGCCCCAACAGCAGCAAAATCAGCAACAACAACAGCTACAGTATCAGCCGCGCGCACCGCCGGCGTACCATAATGTCCCTCCTCCTGGTGACTACAACCAGCAGAGAAGACCTCTAGGCCCGAAGAGGGCAGAATACCCGGCCCTCCCAGAATCCTTGGCAGATATCTTCAGTGCTTTAATGGCAGCTAATGCCTTAGTTTTGCCAAGGGAAAAGGCCGTCTGGCCTCAAAATGCCGACACGTCCAGGTATTGCTACTTCCACAGGCAACCTGGGCATACCATTGACACCTGCTTCCAGTTCAGAGATTATATTCATGATCTCAATGAGCAGGGCGGCATAGACTGGGAGGAGATGAAAAAGTACATATCAGCCCTGAAGGCGAGAAGACCGCAGCAGCAGCAGCAGCAAGCAAGACCACCAGCACAAGCAGCAGCACCACCCAACATGGGCATAGTGCAGAATCCACTTCCGGAGCACCAGAACCAAAACCAAGTTGCTCCCATTTTGACGAACAGCCAGTCTGAGGCTGGTCGTGGGGAACAGTGGAGAATAGAGGACTCTTCCTCTCTTTGTTCAACGGGTCACGTTCCAAGTACCGCAGAGCGACCACCACGCCGCACCATCCACATACCTAGGCCGCAACCCGTTACCATCACCCCTCTACCGACACCTACATATCACTCGCCCGCACCTAATAACCCATTACCACTACCCGCCTTCCTTAAGCCCATTACACCCAGCACTCCTACGCCTCCATCATATAACCCCCCGCAAACCAATAACGCGCCCCTTCTACCATCTAGGCCATTACTACGCATACCATTTCCTACTTCACCCGCTACCACTACCACCTACCCAGATATGCCCTTACCATCCAGACCGCTATTACGCGTACCATTCCCCACTTCGCCAACCACTTACCCATCCACCATCCAATCCTCTAGGCCTTTAATCCGCACCGCGCCATCACCACCTAGCCCTACGCCATCACCTACATACCAACCCTCTACATCATCCGCACCATCCAATCCTGCGGTACTTAAGGTGTCACCCGGATCCTCCACGGTTGAGGAACACGTGCTCCGGAGTGGAAGGATTTTCAACAAAGTCTTTCCTCAGTCCACAATTGAGACGGCCCATCACAGCCGACTGAGGAAGCCCATAATGAAGAGAGTGCACCAGGCATTCAATATGACTTGTTGAAACACTTGGATCGGACACCGGCACGGATCACCATACTCGAATTGATCAAAAGATCCAAGATTCACCAAGAAGCTTTAATGGAATATCTACAAAAGGTGATGGTCAATGAGGACGTGCCGGTAGAGAAAATTGCAGCACTACTAGTTCCTCAGGGGGATCAGCCCTCCATTACATTTCATACATCAGAACTAGCACCGCCGGCAGCCAGAAGCATGGCTCTGAGCATCACGGTCAATATCTGTAAGAAGGCCGTGGATGCATGCCTGGTCGACACAGGGGCCTCGATCAATGTTTTACCTCCGAAGACCCTGGAGTTGTGCGGTGTGCCCAAAGAAAAATGGTTGCCTAGCCCCATCTCAGTGACGGCATATGACAATTCTACCCGTTCCCCTCTGGGAATGGTTTATTTGAAGGTGGAGCTGGGCCCTGTAAGTCATGCAGAGGTCGAATTTCACATCTTGGAAATCGACCCTTCTATAAATGCCATTTTGGGTCGTCCTTATATCAAAACTCTTGAGGCGATTCCCTCTACGAATCACCAATGCCTCAAATTCCCTTTCAAAGGACGAATTATTAAAGTGACGAGCATGCCGATCCTTGCTGCTGCTCATACCTTGAACATTAAATCTGCTGTTTTACCTGGCCGACAATCTTTTGTCGGTATTACAGGTCTACCGTCCAGTGGCTGATCCTCTAAAAACCGCTACTATTTCTCCATACCCGTTAGATGCCATCAAAAGGGGGAAGTGCATGAGTACCCCAGGATGGAGGATTATGATGAAGAACGGCTACGAGCCTGGAAGTGGTCTGGGCTATAGGCCAATAAAACTGAAACAAGATCCGGTTCAGCAAGCAGAGATCGAAGAAGGTCCGAAAATCTGGGAGGCAATGTCTACACCACCCAAAGAAGGCCGAGATCCCCTAACATGGACCCTGTGTACGCACTTTGTGAAAGGGCCCATACTTAGCTACGACAACACGGTGGTCATTACTTCCTGTTTTGACTTCCATGACATATATGGGAGGGACTTGGCCAGACATTGCTCTGAACTATTTACGTACTAATCCTTGGAGGCTCTGCGGCCTATGAAAAGGAGGAAATTTCATGATCCTGAATGTGAATGGTACAGGTGGTTCGATTTGAGAGACCTCTATATTGCACTGAACAGACTATTCCTGGATCCTGCAGAACCTAAGTGGCCGCCGCAGATTGATGAGCTGATTGAAAGCCCTGGTGCCATATTTGACAAGCGGATACTGCTGTCTGAAGAGACTGATGAAGGGGAGCCAGATGACCCCTATGAAGCTGGTTACACTACAGATCTGCTCTGGAGGGGGACATATCCTTCACATGTCTTTATGCTCCATACTCTTTTTCATACACTGCTCTTGACCCCGACTTGGTCGCGGGTCATTATTGAAGATATTCCACGGGCTCCGCCCGTTATGATTACTCTGTCCCCTCAGGACCATATTCCACAACCTCCTCTCGATCTAGAGAGGATGTATAATCTGATCTGGGACATATTGCTATATGATCACCCTAATCCTCTGGCCTTGGTGCCACTTCCTCCGTCTGATTCTCCTCCCATTTGTATTCATTCCTGCTTTATGTTTAATTCTTTCATTGTCCAAAAAAAAATGCCAATTTGGCAACAAATTCTTCCCAAATCCTCATCGAGGAAACATCTTACTTGTCCGATTGCACCCCATCACGCGGGTCCTTCGGTCAAGATTCTCTCTTAGATTTACTCTGTCCCTCCCCTCGGGAGGATTCTTCTGTATTTCCACTTGTATCCCAGGATTTCTATCATGCTTCATCTTCGTTAGGGTATGATAGGGAAGTTAGGCAGTCTAATTTTAGTCAGATTAGTCAGGTTAGGAAGTCTAGGAAGCCTAAGGGTAGGCGAATTCCAGATAGATACCTCCAGGACTTAGCTGATAAATGCTCTTCTTGTTTTTTAATCCCTCAGTTTTTAGAAAATCCAATTCAAATGCCAGAAGATTGCATGGACGATGAGTCCGTCAATGATGGGTACGGGGTATATGAATTAGTGCATGAAAAGGACCCCATTGTTGAAAATGAGGAAGATAACGAGGACGCGGCTGAGGCATGTGCTAGTGGAGTGAAGAGATTCGATGAACCCTCAGCTGCCGTAGAAGAGCCCACCAAAGAAATCAATTTAGGGACTGAAGACGAACCTAAGGTTGTCCTCGTCAGTAAAAATCTTTCTACAGAGGATGAGAAGGCAATGGTACAAGTACTAAAGGACTATAAGGACACTTTCGCCTGGAGTTATGAAGATATGTCAGGGTTAGACTCATCTTTGGTTGAACACAGGTTGACGTTAAAGGATGGAGCTAACCCTGTCAAGCAAAAATTAAGGCGATTCCACCCACAAATGGCTCTAAAGATGAAGGAAGAAGTCGACAAATTGCATAAAGCCAAATTTATTAGAGTTGTCCTTTATCCACAATAGGTGGCCAACATAGTCCCGGTTATGAAGAAGGACGGGAAGGTCAGAATTTGCATTGACTTCCGCGATTTGAACCGGGCGTGTCCTAAAGATGATTTTCCATTGCCTCATATTGATGTACTCATCGATAATACTGCTGGCTATGAGACTTTATCGTTTATGGATGGATTTTCAGGATACAATCAGATTAAGCTGGCAGAAGATGATCAAGAGAAACCGTCATTCACTACACCTTGGGGAACATACTGTTATGTTGTCATGCCATTTGGATTGAAGAATGCTGGAGCCACTTATAAGAGGGCCATGATGGCAATATTTCATGACATGATGCACATAGATCTGGAAGTGTATGTGGATGACTTATTAGTTAAATCTAAAACAAAGGCTGAGCACACTAAAGTTTTGGCAAAGGTATTGGAGAGATCGAGAGAATATCAGTTAAAGATGAACCCCAAGAAATGTGTATTCGGGTCTTCAGGAAAATTGCTTGGATTTATTGTCAGCAAACGGGGAATTGAGATCGATCCTAACAAGGCGAAGGCTATTAGAGAAATGCCGCCTCCCAAAAACTTGAAAGAATTGAGAGGATTAATCGGGAGATTACAATTTATTCGCCGTTTTGTCTCCCAGCACTCACAAAGGTGTAAGCCGTTTTACGAGCTTACCAAGCCGGGAGTCAAATTTGATTGGGACGATAAGTGTCAGGAGGCATTCGAGGGATTAAAGAACTATTTAGCAAGTCCTCCTGTTTTGAGACCACCATCTCCAGGCAAACCATTGATACTTTATATTTCAGTCCTGGATGATGCAGTGGGGGCTGTCCTAGCACAAGAGGATGAAGAAGGAAAAGAGAGGGCAGCCTATTATCTCTCTAAACTTCTCAACCCCGCTGAACAGAGATATACAGCGATGGAGAAAACATGTGCAGCATTGGTCTGGGTTGTGCAGAAATTAAAGCATTATTTTCTGGCCCATGAAGTCCATCTCATCGCTAGGATGAATCCGATCAAATTCCTTCTGGAGAAATCTGTTCTTACTGATAGGTTAGTGCGATGGCAAAGCTTTCTATCTCAATTCGACATCATTTATATTCAGCAGAAAGTGATCAAGGGCTATGCCATAGCAGAACATCTAGCTCATCATCCCCTTCCTCGATTTGATCCAGTGCGATCAGAGTTTCCGGATGAGGAACTGATGTCCGTAAATCAAATCAGAGATGATATGTGGACTCTGCATTTTGACGGAGCTCTGAATTCTCATGGAAAAGGGATCAGTATCGTTCTGTTATCACCTGAAGGTATCACCATTCCACAAGCCTTTCAGCTTGATTTTCCAGTCACAAACAATATAGCTGAATACGAGGCACTCCTTGCTGGTCTCGAGGCTGCTCATTTCCATGGTGCCACCAAACTCAAGATCGTGGGTGATAGCCAACTGATTCTTCGCCAAGTGCTGACCAAGTATCGAACTCTCGATCCCAAGCTCAAGCCTTATCAAGAACTTACTTCTGCTTACTCAAAACTTTTCACGAAATTGATCTTTGTCCATGTCCCTAGGAATCAAAACATCTTAGCTGACGCTCTAGCTTCACTTGCATCTTCTATTTATTTTCCAATCAGCAAACAATCCGAATCAATCATAGTTCATAGGCGTCTTTCACCCACCGTGAAAGACCCTTCATTCCTTAGAACTAAAGAGAAATTGCTGAAGAAAGTCAGAGACGGAGATACCATTGAAAAAAGAGAAATCATGTTAATAGAGCTGTTAGAAGAGATGGATGATGAACAGAAGCCATGGTATTATGAAATTGCAAAATATTGTGAAGATCAATCGTATCCTGAGGAAGCTACAACTGAGGAGAAAAGAGCTATCAGGAGAATCGCTCAAAGATACACCTTAGTTGGGGGAGCATTGTATAAGAGAGGTTTTGATGGAGTTCTTCTGAGATGTCTAGACGAAGATGAGCTTTGGAAGGTTATGGAAGGAGCTCATAGTGGAGTTTGTGGTGGCCATGTCAATGGACAGATGTTAGCAAAGAAGATCCTTATACAAGGATTTTATTGGCCAACCATGGAAGAAGACTGTGTAGGATATGTTCGTAGGTGTGCTAAGTATCAACTTCACGCCGACAAAATTCATTCTCCTGTATCTTCACTCCATCCTGTTTCTTCCCCATGGCCTTTCTCCATGTGGGCTTTCGACATTATTGGACCTCTTGGTAACCCAGATTCCGGCATCAAGCAAAAATCTTTTATTCTCACGGCAACGGAATACTTCACCAAGTGGGCAGAAGCTGAAGCGTACGTGGAGATCAAAGCATCAACCGTCTGCAAGTTCATCATGAAGAACATCATCACCCGATTTGGAATCCCAAGCACCATCGTCACCGACAATGGACCGCAGTTCGTGTCACAAGAATTGAAGGACCTCTGCAACAGGTATAAAATTGCATTGCATCATTCATCTCCTTATTATCCGCAAGGCAATGGCCAAGCAGAGGCCACAAATAAGACTTTGATAAAAATCATCAAAAAGACGTGTAAATCTAACAAATTTGCAGATTGGCCAGAAAAATTGGTTGAGGCTCTATGGGCCTACCGAACTTCAATCCGCACGCCTACTGGGCAAATTCCTTATTCCTTAACATTTGGAATGGAGACGGTAGTTCCATATGCGATCCTCATACTGTCATTAAGAGTACAATTGAATAAGGAATTTTCCATTGATGAACATCGTTCAGCACTCCTTGCTCAATTGGAACTTTTAGACGAGAAAAGATGGTCAGCTGCTAATCATGCAAAAGTTTATCAAAATAGACTAGCACGTTTTTATCAAAAGAAAGTCATTGAACGTAAGTTCAAAGTCGGTGAAATGGTTGTAAAAAGAATTTTTTTAAAACCTGGTGGTCCGCGTTCTAAGCTCCAACCCAACTGGGAAGGACCTTATGTTGTATCACACGCTTTTCCTGGTAATGCTTATCGTCTTGTTAATGCAGAAGGAGAAGAGCTAAATCATCCTTGGAATGGTTTACATCTTAAGAAATACTACCCTTAGGTTAAAGAGTCGATCAGTATGGTACAAAGACCAGTGGAATCAGAAAGTTTATAAACTCAAATTTCCTTATCAGTCCGGATAACTTAATTTCAAGCCCATTATTGCACACACTGACACGTTTGATTCGTGAATAACAAGAGATGCCAAGTCCTAAAGGATATCGAAAGCTTGATCGAAAGTGTAAAGTACAAATCATTCGTTTTAAAACAAAAAATTCTATTTTAAACTCGGCCCATGATGTAGGAACGAGACTTAGAATAGACTACCGAGAATACCCGCCATCTTAGTAGGAGGCCGTCATAAAAAAAAGGGGGAGATCCGTCCCGAAGAAAAGAAAAAGCAAAAAGGCAAAAGCCAAATGTCAAATCAAAAGGCCATTACATTACAAACGTTACATCAAGGCCATGAAATGAAATAAAAGGGAACACAAGGTCGATAAATACTCCGGAAAGAAAATGACCGAACCCCAACGGATATTAGGGTAGAAAAGGGACATCTTTTTAAGTCTCCGGAACCTTCTCATGGACTTTCTAAACTTATTCATCTTTTCTTTCTAAAGAGATGTACTTTAAACTTAAGGAATGGCTTACATTGACTAAGGGTCGAATCATCAAATGGGATCACGAATGGAAACACAAATTCAAACACGATGGGTTTAAGTTAAGTTGTTAAAGAACAATTTGAGAATTAAGTTAATAAATGAATATGATCTTTTGATCTAAGTACCATGCTGATCTTTTAGTCAAAATTCCAAAAAAATACATATGTCCAAAATCCAAAAAAAATACATATATCAAAATTCACAAAAAAATATATATGTCCAAAATCCAACAAAAATACATATGTCAAAATCTAAAAAACATACATGTTTCAAAATCCAAAAAAAATGTATATGTCGAAAATTCAAAAAAAAATACATATGTCAAAAATAAAAAAAATACATATGTCAAAAATTCAAAAAAAAATACATATGTGAAAATTCAAAAAAAGCATATATTTCAAAAACCCAAACAAAAATGAATATTTCAAAAGAACAAAAAATATTTCAATTAGCATTTGCTTGTTGCGCTCAGTATGTTTCATTCCTTTTATTTTCAGTGAGCATATGTCTGCTTGCATGTTGCATTTTTGCTTAAGTTTGATTATTCTCATTACCTTTGTTAATAAAGGCTATGCCCCTTGACCCTTCTATCAAGGATAGGATCAAGTAGTCGGTTACTTAACCAGGCAAGGGGCTAAGCCTAAATAGATACTTAACATGTTTGTTCAAGTTGTATACAGGACACAAGGCATTGGTAAAGTTGGAATCCGAATAGAGAACAGCCAGAAACCTGTTTCTGTGAGTAAAAGGCGTCAAGGAGAACTGCCGCGTTTCAACATTGAATGGCGTCTGCGCGACACGACGCGTTTTAGTGATTTATCTGAAATTCTGTTTAAATTGAATATTTGTTTAGGATAACTAATAATTTTGATTGCAGGAAATTCAAGAAAGCCTGAGTAAAGCTGAGGAAATATCAAGAAGATCCCACTGTGGGAGTCAAGAAGTCCTGACCGTGGCTAAAAAGACGGTTATTTCTACCCTTGTATTATTTCATGTAATTATTTTGCATTCGCATTACTATATGTTAAGTATTTATTAGAACATATCAAGGACCTTGTGGTTTTGATGAAACTGGAATTTGAGTTCCCCTACAACAAAAACAGTGATAATTCCAGAGGATTCTTAATCGCACGGATAGGCCGTTGGATTGTTAATTAGTGGGGACGATGGTTCCACTTTTGTGAAACGGTGTGTGGAAAAACGAGCTTCGGCTTGGCACTGGATTACAAGAATTGGTATCTTGACTCATTAATGACAATTTAACAATATTATCCTTGATTAATTTATATTTTATTTGACTTTATATTTTTCTTTTAGCCCAGCATGCATCATGTAGGACTTTGAAATCATTGTGATAAGAATTAATTATTGATTAAGTTTCAGACCATTAAATTAAATAACTCAAAACATGATATGAAATATTCCATTCTGAATTGAGTATCTTGATTATCTTTGAGGTTCGCTTGAAGATATCATTGGAATTTTATCCTTTCTTGGACTCTTTATCCAATATTTCTTGTTTTCTTTTAAGATCCATCATGGCTGTAGCACGTCCACATTGGCTGGCAAACGCTCCCCATGATGAAACCTACAGTGTCTACGACCTGGGGTACTTCCCACTCCGAGGAGGTTGATCGACTTTATTTTATTTCCTTGTCTACCTCATCCAGACAGGATTGATTCCATTGATTTTTTTTGAGCTATCTTCATTGATGATTTTGAGAAAAATTCAAATCATGTGATGTTAAGAGCGTGTCTCATCACACCTTGGCATCACCTTTTCAGTACATTTCAATATTTATTGTTTTCTTTTAAGATCCATCATGGCTGTAGCACGTCCACATTGGCTGGCAAACGCTCCCCATGATGAAACCTACAGTGTCTACGACCTGGGGTACTTCCCACTCCGAGGAGGTTGATCGACTTTATTTTATTTCCTTGTCTACCTCATCCAGACAGGATTGATTCCATTGATTTTTTTTTAGCTATCTTCATTGATGATTTTGAGAAAAATTCCAATCATGTGATGTTAAGACCGTGTCTCATCACACCTTGGCATCACCTTTTCAGTACATTCCATTTCATTTCACTCCCTTGCAAAGACGATGCCAAGGTGAGGCAGCTGTAGACACGCTAATTTTGACGTCATTTCGAATAAATTTCATATCATATAATAATGCCTCAGAATGGTCTGATATTTAATCATTAATTAATTTTTATTGATATTTTTGAGTGTCGGGTTTAATAGACATGTTTAAGTTAATCAATTAAATTGATTTTAGCTCAAATTTCAGTTAAAATATGCAGAATTCTAAAACGTGTCAACCTGTGTGGACGCGATTCAGAAATTCTAAAACGCGTCAACCCATGTGGACGCCATTTAGAGTTTATTCCTATTTTAACGTTTAAATTTGAATTTTAATGAATTGATTTATTAACTAAAAGGCGTCTGTGAAGGCTGACGCGTTTTAGGTTTCCTAAGCTATTTTAACTTCTCTTCCGGATGTTTATCCTTATCTTAATTAGTGTAAAAGACGTCTGCACATGTAGACGCGTTTTAGCTAATAAAGATAAAGATAAGTTTTCCCGGATATTTATCCTTATCTTAATTAATCTGAAAGACGTCAGCCATGGTGGACGCGTTTTAGATAATTACAGATAAAGATGAATTAATCAGTATTTATCCGTCGGTTAAGATAGATAAATCCTAGATTTTTCTATGTAAATCCGCGAACGCAGAAAAAACCTATAAATACCTTGCATCTCAAAGAGTAAAAAAAAGGTGTGAAGCGTAATCTTGAGTTAATTGAGCGATAGCGAGTTGAAGATCGAAGCAACAACGTCGGAACGCCGGAGCGCTGCCATTTCCAGAAGTCGGCGTCCCTTTCAAGAATCTTCATCCTTTCAAGGCTTCATCCCATTGGGCATAAGTGTTTCATTTATGCATTTACATCTTCATTAATTTCATTCTTCATAATCACTTCATGCAACACACACCACAGCACAATCTTTCAAAACCTATTTGATTTAAGGGGTTTCAAAGCCATTTAAACAAGTAAGTTTGCTGTTCAATTATATGCTTAACATCATGATCAGTTTATATATTACTTCTATTTAAAGTTCTCATCATCATTGTTTCTTTTTTTTCTGTCTCTGTTGCACTTAACAACAACAAGAGAACAAAAGGGGAAATCAAGCACAAAGCCAGAAGGACTTCTGGACGATCCTCAACCTCAAACTCAACAGCAAGAACAAAAGAACAAAGAAAGGGCTCTCTTTCTTCAGCCGGATGAAGGAGGGGAATCAAGGACTCAACATCTTCCGTGTTCAAACAGGTAGGCGATCAAAACTCTCTTTTGAAACTTTTAAGTCAAAATTTCTGGCGATCACTGCACTTAGTTGCTATTTTTAATAGGTTAGTTTACACTAAACAACATAGATTTTTCATGTTAATCACACGAGCATTTTAAGCACCTACAGAGCCCTGTTGATGTGGATGGTGAGAACACTGAAGGCTAATACGAGAGCTTGTCCCGGTTTTGGTATTGACTTCACTTGAAAGACTGCGGCCAGATGTACGGCCGATTTTGTACTCTGTTTTTCATGTATATAAAAAGTACTATGCTTCTCCTTTGCGTTCTGAATCGATGACCGAGTCTGGTTCTTCTTGTGTCCGAGACCTTCTTTCTGTTTAGATGCGGCTCGTACGGCCGAAGCCTAAACCAGATTCGGATACTGACTTGAAGAAGAATGTCGCTCCCGATACGGTTTGCGTGGCCGAGGCCACTACCGATACGGTTTATACGGACTTGGAGAGAATACCATGCCGCTCCCGATACGGTTTGCATGGCCGAGGCCACTACCAATACGGTTTACACGGACTTAGAGAGAATACCATGCCGCTCTCGATATGGTTTGCATGGCCGAAGCCACTCCCGGTACGGTTTACACAGACTTAGAGAGAATACCATGCCGCTCTCGATACGGTTTGCATGACCGAAGCCACTCCCGGTACGGTTTACACGGACTTAGAGAGAATACCATGCCGCTCCCGATACGGTTTGCATGGCTGAAGCCACTCCCGGTACGGTTTACACGGACTTAGAGAGAATACCATGCCGCTCCCGATACGGTTTGCATGGCTGAAGCCACTCCCGGTACGGTTTACACGGACTTAGAGAGAATACCATGCCACTCCCGATACGGTTTGCATGGCCGAAGCCACTCCCGGTACGGTTTACACGGACATAGAGAGAATACCATGCCGCTCCCGATACGGTTTGCATGGCCGAAGCCACTCCAGGTACGGTTTACACGGACATAGAGAGAACACCATGCCGCTCCGAATACGATTTGCATGGCTGAAGCCACTCCCGGTACAGTTTACACGGACTTAGATAGAATACCATGCCACTCCCGATACGGTTTGCATGCCTGAAGCCACTCCCGGTACGGTTTACACGGACTTAGAGAGAATACCATGCCGCTCTCGATACGGTTTGCATGGCCGAAGCCACTCCCGGGACGGTTTACACGGACTTAGAGAGAATACAATGCCACTCCCGGTACAGTTTACACGGACTTAGAGAGAATACCATGCTGCTCCCGATATGGTTTGCATGGCCGAAGCCACTCCCGGTACGGTTTACACGGACTTAGAGAGAATACCATGCCGCTCCCGATACGGTTTGCATGGCCGAAGCCACTCCCGGTACGGTTTACACGGACTTAGAGAGAATACCATGCCGCTCCAGATACGGTTTGCATGGCCGAAGCAACTGCCGGTACGGTTTACACGGACTTAGAGAGAATACCATGCCGCTCTCGATACGGTTTGCATGGCCAAAGCCACTCACGGTACGGTTCGCACGGACTTAGAGAGAATACCATGCCGCTCCCGATACGGTTTGCATGGCCGAAGCCACTCCCGGTACGGTTTACACGGACTTAGAGAGAATACCATGCCGCTCCCGATACGGTTTGCATGGCCGAAGCCACTCCCGGTACGGTTTACACGAACTTAGAGAGAATACCATGCCGCTCCCGATACGGTTTGCATGGCCGAAGCCACTCCCGGTACGGTTTATACGGACTTAGAGAGAATACCATGCCGCTTCCGATACATTTTGCATGGCCGAAGCCACTCCCGGTACGGTTTACACAGACTTAGAGAGAATACCATGCCGCTCCCGATACGGTTTGCATGGCCGAAGCCACTCCCGGTACGGTTTACACGGACCTAGAGAGAATACCATGCCGCTCCCGATACTGTTTTTATGGCCGAAGCCACTCCCGGTACGGTTTACACGGACTTAGAGTGAGTACCATGCCGCTCCCGATACGGTTTGCATGGCCGAACCCACTCCCGGTACGGTTTACACGGACTGAGAGAGAATACCATGCCGCTGCCGATACGGTTTGCATGGCCGAACCCACTCCCAGTATGTTTTACACGGACTTAGAGAGAATACCATGCCGCTCTCGATACGGTTTGCACGGCCGAAGCCACTCCCGGTACGCTTTACACGGACTTAGAGAGAATACCATGCCGCTCCCGATACGGTTTGCATGGCCGAAGCCACTCCTGGTACGGTTTACACGGACTTAGAGAGAATACCATGCCACTCTCGATACGGTTTGCATGGCCGAAGCCACTCCCAGTACGGTTTACACGGATTTAGAGAGAATACCATGCCGCTCCCGATACAGTTTGCATGGCCGAAGCCACTCCCGGTACGGTTTACACGGACTTAGAGAGAATACCATGCCGCTCCCGATACGGTTTGCATGGCCGAAGCCACTCCCGGTACGGTTTACACGGACATAGAGAGAATACCATGCCGCTCTCGATACGGTTTGCATGGCCGAAGCCACTCCCGGTACGGTTAACACGGACTTAGAGAGAATACCATGCCGCTCCCGATACGGTTTGCATGGCCGAAGCCACTCCCGGTACGGTTTACACGGACCTAGAGAGAATACCATGCCGCTCCCGATACGCTTTGCATGGCCGAAGCCACTCCCGGTACGGTTTACACGGACATAGAGAGAATACCATGCCGCTCTCGATACGGTTTGCATGGCCGAAGCCACTCCCGGTACGGTTAACACGGACTTAGAGAGAATACCATGCCGCTCCCGATACGGTTTGCATGGCCGAAGCCACTCCCGGTACGGTTTACACGGACCTAGAGAGAATACCATGCCGCTCCCGATACGCTTTGCATGGCCGAAGCCACTCCCGGTACGGTTTACACGGACATAGAGAGAATACCATCCCGCTCCCGATACGGTTTGCATGGCCGAAGCCACTCCCGGTACGGTTTACACGGACTTAGAGAGAATACCATGCCGCTCCCGATACGGTTTGCATGGCCGAAGCCACTCCCGGTACGGTTTACACGGACATAGAGAGAATACCATGCCGCTCCCGATACGGTTTGCATGGCCGAAGCCACTCCCGGTACGGTTTACACGGACATAGAGAGAATACCATGCCGCTCTCGATACGGTTTGCATGGCCGAAGCCACTCCCGGTACGGTTTACACGGACTTAGAGAGAATACCATGCCGCTCCCGATACGGTTTGCATGGCCGAAGCCACTCCCGGTACGGTTTACACGGACTTAGAGAGAATACCATGCCACTCCCGATACGGTTTGCATGGCCGAAGCCACTCCCGGTACGGTTTACACGGACATAGAGAGAATACCATGCCGCTCCCGATACGGTTTGAATGGCCGAAGCCACTCCAGGTACGGTTTACACGGACTTAGAGAGAATACCATGCCGCTCCCAATACGATTTGCATGGCAGAAGCCACTCCCGGTACAGTTTACACGGACTTAGAGAGAATACCATGCCGCTCTCAATACGGTTTGCATGGACTTAGAGAGAATACCATGCCGCTCCCAATACGGTTTGCATGGCCGAAGCCACTCCCGGTACGGTTTACACGGACTTAGAGAGAATACAATGCCGCTCCCGATAGGGTTTGCATGGCCGAAGCCACTCCCGGTACAGTTTACACGGACTTAGAGAGAATACCATGCCGCTCCCGATATGGTTTGCATGGCCGAAGCCACTCCCGGTACGGTTTACACGGACTTAGAAAGAATACCAATGCCGCTCCCGATACGGTTTGCATGGCCGAAGCCACTCCCGGTACGGTTTACACGGACTTAGAGAGAATACCATGCCGCTCTAGATACGGTTTGCATGGCCGAAGCAACTCCCGGTACGGTTTACACGGACTTAGAGAGAATACCATGCCGCTCTCGATACGGTTTGCATGGCCAAAGCCACTCCCGGTACGGTTCACACGGACTTAGAGAGAATACCATGCCGCTCCCGATACGGTTTGCATAGCCGAAGCCACTCCCGGTACGGTTTACACGGACTTAGAGAGAATACCATGCCGCTCCCGATACGGTTTGCATTGCCGAAGCCACTCCCGGTACGGTTTACACGGACTTAGAGAGAATACCATGCCGCTCCCGATACGGTTTGCATGGCCGAAGCCACTCCCGGTACGCTTTATACGGACTTAGAGAGAATACCATGCCGCTCCCGATACATTTTGCATGGCCGAAGCCACTCCCGGTACGGTTTACACTGACTTAGGGAGAATACCATGCCGCTCCCGATACGGTTTGCATGGCCGAAGCCACTCTCGGTACGGTTTACACGGACCTAGAGAGAATACCATGCCGCTCCCGATAATGTTTTTATGGCCGAAGCCACTCCCGGTACGGTTTACATGGACTTAGAGTGAGTACCATGCCGCTCCCGATACGGTTTGCATGGCCGAACCCACTCCCGGTACGGTTTACACGGACTGAGAGAGAATACCATGCCGCTCCCGATACGGTTTGCATGGCCGAACCCACTCCCAGTATGTTTTACACGGACTTAGAGAGAATACCATGCCGCTCTCGATACGGTTTGCACGGCCGAAGCCACTCCCGGTACGCTTTACACGGACTTAGAGAGAATACCATGCCGCTCCCGGTACGGTTTGCATGGCCGAAGCCACTCCTGGTACGGTTTACACGGACTTAGAGAGAATACCATGCCACTCTCGATACGGTTTGCATGGCCGAAGCCACTCCCAGTACGGTTTACACGGATTTTGAGAGAATACCATGCCGCTCCCGATACAGTTTGCATGGCCAAAGCCACTCCCGGTACGGTTTACACGGACTTAGAGAGAATACCATGCCGCTCCCGATACGGTTTGCATGGCCGAAGCCACTCCCGGTATGGTTTACACGGACTTAGAGAGAATACCATGCAGCTCCCGATACGGTTTGCATGGCCGAAGCCACTCCCGGTACGGTTTATACGGACTTAGAGAGAATACCAATGCCGCTCGCGATACGGTTTGCATGGCCGAAGCCACTCCCGGTACGGTTTACACGGACTTAGAGAGAATACCATGCCGCTCCCGATATGGTTTGCATGGCCGAAGCCACTCCCGGTACGATTTACACGGACTTAGAGAGAATACCATGCCGCTCTCGATACGGTTTGCATTGGCCGAAGCCACTCCCGGTACGGTTTACACGGACTTAGAGAGAATACCATGCCGCTCCCGATACGGTTTGCATGGCCGAAGCCACTCCCGGTACGGTTTACACGAACATAGAGAGAATACCATGCCGCTCTCGATACGGTTTGCATGGCCGAAGCCACTCCCGGTACAGTTTACACGGACTTAGAGAGAATACCATGCCGCTCCCGATATGGTTTGCATGGCCGAATACCATGACGCTCCCGATACGGTTTGCTTGGCCGAAGCCACTCCCGGTACGTTTTACACGGACTTAGAGAGAATACCATGCCGCTCTCGAAACGGTTTTAATGGCCGAAGCCACTCTCGGTACGGTTTACACGGACTTAGAGAGAATACCATGCCGCTCCCGATACGGTTTGCAAGGCCGAAGCCACTCCCGGTACGGTTTACACGGACTTAGAGAGAATACCTTGCCGCTCCCGATACGGTTTGCATGGCCGAAGCCACTCCCAGTACGGTTTACACGGACTTAGAGAGAATACCATGCCGCTCCCGATACGGTTTGCATGGCCGAAGCCACTCCCGGTACGGTTTACACGGACATAGAGAGAATACCATGCCGCTCCCGATACGGTTTGCATGGCCGAAGCCACTCCCGGTACGGTTTACACGGACATAGAGAGAATACCATGCCGCTCCCGATACGGTTTGCATGGCAGAAGCCACTCACGGTACGGTTTACACGGACTTAGAGAGAATACCATGCCGCTCCCGATACGGTTTGCATGGCCGAAGCCACTCCCGGTACGGTTTACACGGACTTAGAGAGAATACCATGCCGCTCCCGATACGGTTTGCATGGCCGAAGCCACTCCCGGTACGGTTTACACGGACTTAGAGAGAATACCATGCCGCTCCCGATACGGTTTGCATGGCCGAAGCCACTCCCGGTACGATTTACACGGACTTAGAGTGAATACCATGCCGCTCCCGATACGGTTCGCAATGCCGAAGCCACTCCCGGTACGGTTTACACGGACTTAGAGAGAATACCATGTCGCTCCCAATACGATTTGCATGGCAGAAGCCACTCCCGGTACAGTTTACACGGACTTAGAGAGAATACCATGCCGCTCTCGATACGGTTTGCATGGCCGAAGCCACTCCCGGTACGGTTTACACGGACTTAGAGAGAATACAATGCCGCTCCCGATAGGGTTTGCATGGCCGAAGCCACTCCCGGTACAGTTTACACGGACTTAGAGAGAATACCATGCCGCTCCCGATATGGTTTGCATGGCCGAAGCCACTCCCGGTACGGTTTACACGGACTTAGAGAGAATACCAATGCCGCTCCCGATACGGTTTGCATGGCCGAAGCCACTCCCGGTACGGTTTACACGGACTTAGAGAGAATACCATGCCGCTCCATATACGGTTTGCATGGCCGAAGCAACTCCCGGTACGGTTTACACGGACTTAGAGAGAATACCATGCCGCTCTCAATACGGTTTGCATGGCCGAAGCCACTCCCGGTACGGTTTACACGGACTTAGAGAGAATACAATGCCGCTCCCGATAGGGTTTGCATGGCCGAAGCCACTCCCGGTACAGTTTACACGGACTTAGAGAGAATACCATGCCGCTCCCGATATGGTTTGCATGGCCGAAGCCACTCCCGGTACGGTTTACACGGACTTAGAGAGAATACCAATGCCGCTCCCGATACGGTTTGCATGGCCGAAGCCACTCCCGGTACGGTTTACACGGACTTAGAGAGAATACCATGCCGCTCCAGATACGGTTTGCATGGCCGAAGCAACTCTCGGTACGGTTTACACGGACTTAGAGAGAATACCATGCCGCTCTCGATACGGTTTGCATGGCCAAAGCCACTCCCGGTACGGTTCACACGGACTTAGAGAGAATACCATGCCGCTCCCGATACGGTTTGCATGGCCGAAGCCACTCCCGGTACGGTTTACACGGACTTAGAGAGAATACCATGCCGCTCCCGATACGGTTTGCATTGCCGAAGCCACTCCCGGTACGGTTTACACGGACTTAGAGAGAATACCATGCCGCTCCCGATACGGTTTGCATGGCCGAAGCCACTCCCGGTACGCTTTATACGGACTTAGAGAGAATACCATGCCGCTCCCGATACGGTTTGCATGGCCGAAGCCACTCCCGGTACGGTTTACACGGACTTAGAGAGAATACCATGCCGCTCCCGATACGGTTTGCATGGCCGAAGCCACTCCCGGTACGGTTTACACGGACTTAGAGAGAATACCATGCCGCTCCCGATACGGTTTGCATGGCCGAAGCCACTCCCGGTACGATTTACACGGACTTAGAGTGAATACCATGCCGCTCCCGATACGGTTCGCAATGCCGAAGCCACTCCCGGTACGGTTTACACGGAATTAGAGAGAATACCATGTCGCTCCCAATACGATTTGCATGGCAGAAGCCACTCCCGGTACGGTTTACACGGACTTAGATAGAATACCATGCCGTTTGCCGATACGGTTTGCGTGGCCGAAGCCACTCCCGGTACGGTTTACAGGGGACTTAGAGAGAATACCATGCTGCTCCCGATACGGTTTGCATGGCCGAAGCCACTCCCGGTACGGTTTACACGGACTTAGAGAGAATACCATGCCGCTCCCGATACGGTTTGCATGGCCGAAGCCACTCCCGGTACGGTGTACACGGACTTAGAGAGAATACCATGCCGCTCCCGATACGGTTTGCATGGCCGAAGCCACTCCCGGTACGGTTTACACGGACTTAGAGTGAATACCATGCCTCTCCCGATACGGTTTGCATGGCCGAATCCACTCCCGGTACGGTTTACACGGACTTAGAGAGAATACCATGCCGCTCTCGATACGGTTTGCATGGCCAAAGCCACTCCCGGTACGGTTCACACGGACTTAGAGAGAATACCATGCCGCTCCCGATACGGTTTGCATGGCCGAAGCCACTCCCGGTACGCTTTATACGGACTTAGACAGAATACCATGCCGCTCCCGATACATTTTGCGTGGCCGAAGCCACTCCCGGTACGGTTTACACAGACTTAGAGAGAATACCATGCCGCTCCCGATACGGTTTGCATGGCCGAAGCCACTCCCGGTACGGTTTACACGGACCTAGAGAGAATACCATGCCGCTCCCGATACTGTTTTTATGGCCGAAGCCACTCCCGGTACGGTTTACACGGACTTAGAGTGAGTACCATGCCGCTCCCGATACGGTTTGCATGGCCGAACCCACTCCCGGTACGGTTTACACGGACTGAGAGAGAATACCATGCCGCTCCCGATACGCTTTGCATGGCCGAACCCACTCCCAGTATGTTTTACACGGACTTAGAGAGAATACCATGCCGCTCTCGATACGGTTTGCACGGCCGAAGCCACTCCCGGTACGCTTTACACGGACTTAGAGAGAATACCATGCCGCTCCCGGTACGGTTTGCATGGCCGAAGCCACTCCTGGTACGGTTTACACGGACTTAGAGAGAATACCATGCCACTCTCGATACGGTTTGCATGGCCGAAGCCACTCCCAGTACGGTTTACACGGATTTTGACAGTATACCATGCCGCTCCCGATACAGTTTGCATGGCCAAAGCCACTCCCGGTACGGTTTACACGGACTTAGAGAGAATACCATGCCGCTCCGGATACGGTTTGCATGGCCGAAGCCACTCCCGGTACGGTTTACACGGACTTAGAGTGAATACCATGCCGCTCCCGATACGGTTTGCATGGCCGAAGCCACTCCCGGTACGGTTTACACGGACTTAGAGAGAATACCATGCCGCTCCAGATACGGTTTGCATGGCCGAAGCAACTCTCGGTACGGTTTACACGGACTTAGAGAGAATACCATGCCGCTCTCGATACGGTTTGCATGGCCAAAGCCACTCCCGGTACGGTTCACACGGACTTAGAGAGAATACCATGCCGCTCCCGATACGGTTTGCATGGCCGAAGCCACTCCCGGTACGGTTTACACGGACTTAGAGAGAATACCATGCCGCTCCCGATACGGTTTGCATTGCCGAAGCCACTCCCGGTACGGTTTACACGGACTTAGAGAGAATACCATGCCGCTCCCGATACGGTTTGCATGGCCGAAGCCACTCCCGGTACGCTTTATACGGACTTAGAGAGAATACCATGCCGCTCCCGATACGGTTTGCATGGCCGAAGCCACTCCCGGTACGGTTTACACGGACTTAGAGAGAATACCATGCCGCTCCCGATACGGTTTGCATGGCCGAAGCCACTCCCGGTACGGTTTACACGGACTTAGAGAGAATACCATGCCGCTCCCGATACGGTTTGCATGGCCGAAGCCACTCCCGGTACGATTTACACGGACTTAGAGTGAATACCATGCCGCTCCCGATACGGTTCGCAATGCCGAAGCCACTCCCGGTACGGTTTACACGGAATTAGAGAGAATACCATGTCGCTCCCAATACGATTTGCATGGCAGAAGCCACTCCCGGTACGGTTTACACGGACTTAGAGAGAATACCATGCCGTTTGCCGATACGGTTTGCGTGGCCGAAGCCACTCCCGGTACGGTTTACAGGGGACTTAGAGAGAATACCATGCTGCTCCCGATACGGTTTGCATGGCCGAAGCCACTCCCGGTACGGTTTACACGGACTTAGAGAGAATACCATGCCGCTCCCGATACGGTTTGCATGGCCGAAGCCACTCCCGGTACGGTGTACACGGACTTAGAGAGAATACCATGCCGCTCCCGATACGGTTTGCATGGCCGAAGCCACTCCCGGTACGGTTTACACGGACTTAGAGTGAATACCATGCCGCTCCCGATACGGTTTGCATGGCCGAATCCACTCCCGGTACGGTTTACACGGACTTAGAGAGAATACCATGCCGCTCTCGATACGGTTTGCATGGCCAAAGCCACTCCCGGTACGGTTCACACGGACTTAGAGAGAATACCATGCCGCTCCCGATACGGTTTGCATGGCCGAAGCCACTCCCGGTACGCTTTATACGGACTTAGACAGAATACCATGCCGCTCCCGATACATTTTGCGTGGCCGAAGCCACTCCCGGTACGGTTTACACAGACTTAGAGAGAATACCATGCCGCTCCCGATACGGTTTGCATGGCCGAAGCCACTCCCGGTACGGTTTACACGGACCTAGAGAGAATACCATGCCGCTCCCGATACTGTTTTTATGGCCGAAGCCACTCCCGGTACGGTTTACACGGACTTAGAGTGAGTACCATGCCGCTCCCGATACGGTTTGCATGGCCGAACCCACTCCCGGTACGGTTTACACGGACTGAGAGAGAATACCATGCCGCTCCCGATACGCTTTGCATGGCCGAACCCACTCCCAGTATGTTTTACACGGACTTAGAGAGAATACCATGCCGCTCTCGATACGGTTTGCACGGCCGAAGCCACTCCCGGTACGCTTTACACGGACTTAGAGAGAATACCATGCCGCTCCCGGTACGGTTTGCATGGCCGAAGCCACTCCTGGTACGGTTTACACGGACTTAGAGAGAATACCATGCCGCTCCCGATACGCTTTGCATGGCCGAAGCCACTCCCGGTACGGTTTACACGGACTTAGAGAGAATACCATGCCGCTCCCGGTACGGTTTGCATGGCCGAAGCCACTCCTGGTACGGTTTACACGGACTTAGAGAGAATACCATGCCACTCTCGATACGGTTTGCATGGCCGAAGCCACTCCCAGTACGGTTTACACGGATTTTGACAGTATACCATGCCGCTCCCGATACAGTTTGCATGGCCAAAGCCACTCCCGGTACGGTTTACACGGACTTAGAGAGAATACCATGCCGCTCCGGATACGGTTTGCATGGCCGAAGCCACTCCCGGTACGGTTTACACGGACTTAGAGTGAATACCATGCCGCTCCCGATACGGTTTGCATGGCCGAAGCCACTCCCGGTACGGTTTACACGGACTTAGAGAGAATACCATGCCGCTCTCGATACGGTTTGCATGGCCAAAGCCACTCCCGGTACGGTTCACACGGACTTAGAGAGAATACCATGCCGCTCCCGATACGGTTTGCATGGCCGAAGCCACTCCCGGTACGGTTTACACGGACTTAGAGAGAATACCATGCCGCTCCCGATACGGTTTGCATTGCCGAAGCCACTCCCGGTACGGTTTACACGGACTTAGAGAGAATACCATGCCGCTCCCGATACGGTTTGCATGGCCGAAGCCACTCCCGATACATTTTGCGTGGCCGAAGCCACTCCCGGTACGGTTTACACAGACTTAGAGAGAATACCATGCCGCTCCCGATACGGTTTGCATGGCCGAAGCCACTCCCGGTACGGTTTACACGGACCTAGAGAGAATACCATGCCGCTCCCGATACTGTTTTTATGGCCGAAGCCACTCCCGGTACGGTTTACACGGACTTAGAGTGAGTACCATGCCGCTCCCGATACGGTTTGCATGGCCGAACCCACTCCCGGTACGGTTTACACGGACTGAGAGAGAATACCATGCCGCTCCCGATACGGTTTGCATGGCCGAACCCACTCCCAGTATGTTTTACACGGACTTAGAGAGAATACCATGCCGCTCTCGATACGGTTTGCACGGCCGAAGCCACTCCCGGTACGCTTTACACGGACTTAGAGAGAATACCATGCCGCTCCCGGTACGGTTTGCATGGCCGAAGCCACTCCTGGTACGGTTTACACGGACTTAGAGAGAATACCATGCCACTCTCGATACGGTTTGCATGGCCGAAGCCACTCCCAGTACGGTTTACACGGATTTTGACAGAATACCATGCTGCTCCCGATACAGTTTGCATGGCCAAAGCCACTCCCGGTACGGTTTACACGGACTTACAGAGAATACCATGCCGCTCCGGATACGGTTTGCATGGCCGAAGCCACTCCCGGTACGGTTTACACGGACTTAGAGAGAATACCATGCAGCTCCCGATACGGTTTGCATGGCCGAAGCCACTCCCGGTACTGTTTACACGGACTTAGAGAGAATACCATGCCGCTCGCGATACGGATTGCATGGCCGAAGCCACTCCCGGTACGGTTTACACGGACTTAGAGAGAATACCATGCCGCTCCCGATATGGTTTGCATGGCCGAAGCCACTCCCGGTACGCTTTACACGGACTTAGAGAGAATACCATGCCGCTCTCGATACGGTTTGCATGGCCGAAGCGACTCCCGGTACGGTTTACACGGACTTAGAGAGAATACCATGCCGCTCCCGATACGGTTTGCATGGCCGAAGCCACTCCCGGTACGGTTTACACGGACCTAGAGAGAATACCATGCCGCTCCCGATACGCTTTGCATGGCCGAAGCCACTCCCGGTACGGTTTACACGGACTTAGAGAGAATACCATGCCGCTCCCGGTACGGTTTGCATGGCCGAAGCCACTCCTGGTACGGTTTACACGGACTTAGAGAGAATACCATGCCACTCTCGATACGGTTTGCATGGCCGAAGCCACTCCCAGTACGGTTTACACGGATTTTGACAGTATACCATGCCGCTCCCGATACAGTTTGCATGGCCAAAGCCACTCCCGGTACGGTTTACACGGACTTAGAGAGAATACCATGCCGCTCCGGATACGGTTTGCATGGCCGAAGCCACTCCCGGTACGGTTTACACGGACTTAGAGTGAATACCATGCCGCTCCCGATACGGTTTGCATGGCCGAAGCCACTCCCGGTACGGTTTACACGGACTTAGAGAGAATACCATGCCGCTCTCGATACGGTTTGCATGGCCAAAGCCACTCCCGGTACGGTTCACACGGACTTAGAGAGAATACCATGCCGCTCCCGATACGGTTTGCATGGCCGAAGCCACTCCCGGTACGGTTTACACGGACTTAGAGAGAATACCATGCCGCTCCCGATACGGTTTGCATTGCCGAAGCCACTCCCGGTACGGTTTACACGGACTTAGAGAGAATACCATGCCGCTCCCGATACGGTTTGCATGGCCGAAGCCACTCCCGATACATTTTGCGTGGCCGAAGCCACTCCCGGTACGGTTTACACAGACTTAGAGAGAATACCATGCCGCTCCCGATACGGTTTGCATGGCCGAAGCCACTCCCGGTACGGTTTACACGGACCTAGAGAGAATACCATGCCGCTCCCGATACTGTTTTTATGGCCGAAGCCACTCCCGGTACGGTTTACACGGACTTAGAGTGAGTACCATGCCGCTCCCGATACGGTTTGCATGGCCGAACCCACTCCCGGTACGGTTTACACGGACTGAGAGAGAATACCATGCCGCTCCCGATACGGTTTGCATGGCCGAACCCACTCCCAGTATGTTTTACACGGACTTAGAGAGAATACCATGCCGCTCTCGATACGGTTTGCACGGCCGAAGCCACTCCCGGTACGCTTTACACGGACTTAGAGAGAATACCATGCCGCTCCCGGTACGGTTTGCATGGCCGAAGCCACTCCTGGTACGGTTTACACGGACTTAGAGAGAATACCATGCCACTCTCGATACGGTTTGCATGGCCGAAGCCACTCCCAGTACGGTTTACACGGATTTTGACAGAATACCATGCTGCTCCCGATACAGTTTGCATGGCCAAAGCCACTCCCGGTACGGTTTACACGGACTTACAGAGAATACCATGCCGCTCCGGATACGGTTTGCATGGCCGAAGCCACTCCCGGTACGGTTTACACGGACTTAGAGAGAATACCATGCAGCTCCCGATACGGTTTGCATGGCCGAAGCCACTCCCGGTACTGTTTACACGGACTTAGAGAGAATACCATGCCGCTCGCGATACGGATTGCATGGCCGAAGCCACTCCCGGTACGGTTTACACGGACTTAGAGAGAATACCATGCCGCTCCCGATATGGTTTGCATGGCCGAAGCCACTCCCGGTACGCTTTACACGGACTTAGAGAGAATACCATGCCGCTCTCGATACGGTTTGCATGGCCGAAGCGACTCCCGGTACGGTTTACACGGACTTAGAGAGAATACCATGCCGCTCCCGATACGGTTTGCATGGCCGAAGCCACTCCCGGTACGGTTTACACATAGAGAGAATACCATGCCGCTCTCGATACGGTTTGCATGGCCGAAGCCACTCCCGGTACGGTCTACACGGACTTAGAGAGAATACCATGCCGCTCCCGATATGGTTTGCATGGCCGAAGCCACTACCGGTACGGTTTACTCGGACTTACAGAGAATACCATGACGCTCCCGATACGGTTTGCTTGGCCGAAGCCACTCCCGGTACGTTTTACACGGACTTAGAGAGAATGCCATGCCGCTCTCGAAACGGTTTGCATGGCCGAAGCCACTCTCGGTACGGTTTACACGGACTTAGAGAGAATACCATGCCGCTCCCGATACGGTTTGCATGGCCGAAGCCACTCCCGGTACGGTTTACACGGACTTAGAGAGAATACCATGCCGCTCCCGATACGGTTTGCATGGCCGAAGCCACTCCCGGTACGGTTTACACGGACTTAGAGAGAATACCATGCCGCTCCCGATACGGTTTGCATTGCCGAAGCCACTCCCGGTACGGTTTACACGGACTTAGAGAGAATACCATGCCGCTCCCGATACGGTTTGCATGGCCGAAGCCACTCCCGATACATTTTGCGTGGCCGAAGCCACTCCCGGTACGGTTTACACAGACTTAGAGAGAATACCATGCCGCTCCCGATACGGTTTGCATGGCCGAAGCCACTCCCGGTACGGTTTACACGGACCTAGAGAGAATACCATGCCGCTCCCGATACTGTTTTTATGGCCGAAGCCACTCCCGGTACGGTTTACACGGACTTAGAGTGAGTACCATGCCGCTCCCGATACGGTTTGCATGGCCGAACCCACTCCCGGTACGGTTTACACGGACTGAGAGAGAATACCATGCCGCTCCCGATACGGTTTGCATGGCCGAACCCACTCCCAGTATGTTTTACACGGACTTAGAGAGAATACCATGCCGCTCTCGATACGGTTTGCACGGCCGAAGCCACTCCCGGTACGCTTTACACGGACTTAGAGAGAATACCATGCCGCTCCCGGTACGGTTTGCATGGCCGAAGCCACTCCTGGTACGGTTTACACGGACTTAGAGAGAATACCATGCCACTCTCGATACGGTTTCCATGGCCGAAGCCACTCCCAGTACGGTTTACACGGATTTTGACAGAATACCATGCTGCTCCCGATACAGTTTGCATGGCCAAAGCCACTCCCGGTACGGTTTACACGGACTTACAGAGAATACCATGCCGCTCCGGATACGGTTTGCATGGCCGAAGCCACTCCCGGTACGGTTTACACGGACTTAGAGAGAATACCATGCAGCTCCCGATACGGTTTGCATGGCCGAAGCCACTCCCGGTACTGTTTACACGGACTTAGAGAGAATACCATGCCGCTCGCGATACGGATTGCATGGCCGAAGCCACTCCCGGTACGGTTTACACGGACTTAGAGAGAATACCATGCCGCTCCCGATATGGTTTGCATGGCCGAAGCCACTCCCGGTACGCTTTACACGGACTTAGAGAGAATACCATGCCGCTCTCGATACGGTTTGCATGGCCGAAGCGACTCCCGGTACGGTTTACACGGACTTAGAGAGAATACCATGCCGCTCCCGATACGGTTTGCATGGCCGAAGCCACTCCCGGTACGGTTTACACGGACCTAGAGAGAATACCATGCCGCTCCCGATACGCTTTGCATGGCCGAAGCCACTCCCGGTACGGTTTACACGGACTTAGAGAGAATACCATGCCGCTCCCGGTACGGTTTGCATGGCCGAAGCCACTCCTGGTACGGTTTACACGGACTTAGAGAGAATACCATGCCACTCTCGATACGGTTTGCATGGCCGAAGCCACTCCCAGTACGGTTTACACGGATTTTGACAGTATACCATGCCGCTCCCGATACAGTTTGCATGGCCAAAGCCACTCCCGGTACGGTTTACACGGACTTAGAGAGAATACCATGCCGCTCCGGATACGGTTTGCATGGCCGAAGCCACTCCCGGTACGGTTTACACGGACTTAGAGTGAATACCATGCCGCTCCCGATACGGTTTGCATGGCCGAAGCCACTCCCGGTACGGTTTACACGGACTTAGAGAGAATACCATGCCGCTCTCGATACGGTTTGCATGGCCAAAGCCACTCCCGGTACGGTTCACACGGAGTTAGAGAGAATACCATGCCGCTCCCGATACGGTTTGCATGGCCGAAGCCACTCCCGGTACGGTTTACACGGACTTAGAGAGAATACCATGCCGCTCCCGATACGGTTTGCATTGCCGAAGCCACTCCCGGTACGGTTTACACGGACTTAGAGAGAATACCATGCCGCTCCCGATACGGTTTGCATGGCCGAAGCCACTCCCGATACATTTTGCGTGGCCGAAGCCACTCCCGGTACGGTTTACACAGACTTAGAGAGAATACCATGCCGCTCCCGATACGGTTTGCATGGCCGAAGCCACACCCGGTACGGTTTACACGGACCTAGAGAGAATACCATGCCGCTCCCGATACTGTTTTTATGGCCGAAGCCACTCCCGGTACGGTTTACACGGACTTAGAGTGAGTACCATGCCGCTCCCGATACGGTTTGCATGGCCGAACCCACTCCCGGTACGGTTTACACGGACTGAGAGAGAATACCATGCCGCTCCCGATACGGTTTGCATGGCCGAACCCACTCCCAGTATGTTTTACACGGACTTAGAGAGAATACCATGCCGCTCTCGATACGGTTTGCACGGCCGAAGCCACTCCCGGTACGCTTTACACGGACTTAGAGAGAATACCATGCCGCTCCCGGTACGGTTTGCATGGCCGAAGCCACTCCTGGTACGGTTTACACGGACTTAGAGAGAATACCATGCCACTCTCGATACGGTTTGCATGGCCGAAGCCACTCCCAGTACGGTTTACACGGATTTTGACAGAATACCATGCTGCTCCCGATACAGTTTGCATGGCCAAAGCCACTCCCGGTACGGTTTACACGGACTTACAGAGAATACCATGCCGCTCCGGATACGGTTTGCATGGCCGAAGCCACTCCCGGTACGGTTTACACGGACTTAGAGAGAATACCATGCAGCTCCCGATACGGTTTGCATGGCCGAAGCCACTCCCGGTACTGTTTACACGGACTTAGAGAGAATACCATGCCGCTCGCGATACGGATTGCATGGCCGAAGCCACTCCCGGTACGGTTTACACGGACTTAGAGAGAATACCATGCCGCTCCCGATATGGTTTGCATGGCCGAAGCCACTCCCGGTACGCTTTACACGGACTTAGAGAGAATACCATGCCGCTCTCGATACGGTTTGCATGGCCGAAGCGACTCCCGGTACGGTTTACACGGACTTAGAGAGAATACCATGCCGCTCCCGATACGGTTTGCATGGCCGAAGCCACTCCCGGTACGGTTTACACATAGAGAGAATACCATGCCGCTCTCGATACGGTTTGCATGGCCGAAGCCACTCCCGGTACGGTCTACACGGACTTAGAGAGAATACCATGCCGCTCCCGATATGGTTTGCATGGCCGAAGCCACTACCGGTACGGTTTACTCGGACTTACAGAGAATACCATGACGCTCCCGATACGGTTTGCTTGGCCGAAGCCACTCCCGGTACGTTTTACACGGACTTAGAGAGAATGCCATGCCGCTCTCGAAACGGTTTGCATGGCCGAAGCCACTCTCGGTACGGTTTACACGGACTTAGAGAGAATACCATGCCGCTCCCGATACGGTTTGCATGGCCGAAGCCACTCCCGGTACGGTTTACACGGACTTAGAGAGAATACCATGCCGCTCCCGATACGGTTTGCATGGCCGAAGCCACTCCCAGTACGGTTTACACGGACTTAGAGAGAATACCATGCCGCTCCCGATACGGTTTGCATGGCCGAAGCCACTCCCGGTACGGTTTACACGGACATAGACAGAATACCATGCCGCTCCCGATACGGTTTGCATGGCAGAAGCCACTCACGGTACGGTTTACACGGACTTAGAGAGAATACCATGCCACTCCCGATACGGTTTGCATGGCCGAAGCCACTCCCGGTACGGTTTACACGCACTTAGAGAGAATACCATGCCGATCCCGATATGGTTTTCATGGCAGAAGCCACTCCCGGTACGCTTTACACGGACTTAGAGAGAATACCATGCCGCTCCCGATACGGTTTGCATGGCCGAAGCCACTCCCGGTACGGTTTACACGGACCTAGAGAGAATACCATGCCGCTCCCGATACGCTTTGCATGGCCGAAGCCACTCCCGGTACGGTTTACACGGACTTAGAGAGAATACCATGCCGCTCCCGATATGGTTTGCATGGCCGAAGCCACTACCGGTACGGTTTACTCGGACTTAGAGAGAATACCATGACGCTCCTGATACGGTTTGCTTGGCCGAATCCACTCCCGGTACGTTTTACACGGACTTAGAGAGAATACCATGCCGCTCTCGAAACGGTTTGCATGGCCGAAGCCACTCCCGGTACGGTTTACACGGACTTAGAGAGAATACCATGCCGCTCCCGATACGGTTTGCATGGCCGAAGCCACTCCCGGTACGGTTTACACGGACTTAGAGAGAATACCATGCCGCTCCCGATACGGTTTGCATGGCCGAAGCCACTCCCGGTACGGTTTACAGGGACCTAGAGTGAATACCATGCCGCTCCCGATACGGTTCGCAATGCCGAAGCCACTCCCGGTACGGTTTACACGGACTTAGAGAGAATACCATGCCGTTTGCCGATACGGTTTGCGTGGCCGAAGCCACTCCCGGTACGGTTTACAGGGGACTTAGAGAGAATACCATGCTGCTCCCGATACGGTTTGCATGGCCGAAGCCACTCCCGGTACGGTTTACACGGACTTAGAGAGAATACCATGCAGCTCCCGATACGGTTTGCATGGCCGAAGCCACTCCCGGTACTGTTTACACGGACTTAGAGAGAATACCATGCCGCTCGCGATACGGATTGCATGGCCGAAGCCACTCCCGGTACGGTTTACACGGACTTAGAGAGAATACCATGCCGCTCCCGATATGGTTTGCATGGCCGAAGCCACTCCCGGTACGCTTTACACGGACTTAGAGAGAATACCATGCCGCTCTCGATACGGTTTGCATGGCCGAAGCGACTCCCGGTACGGTTTACACGGACTTAGAGAGAATACCATGCCGCTCCCGATACGGTTTGCATGGCCGAAGCCACTCCCGGTACGGTTTACACGGACCTAGAGAGAATACCATGCCGCTCCCGATACGCTTTGCATGGCCGAAGCCACTCCCGGTACGGTTTACACGGACTTAGAGAGAATACCATGCCGCTCCCGGTACGGTTTGCATGGCCGAAGCCACTCCTGGTACGGTTTACACGGACTTAGAGAGAATACCATGCCACTCTCGATACGGTTTGCATGGCCGAAGCCACTCCCAGTACGGTTTACACGGATTTTGACAGTATACCATGCCGCTCCCGATACAGTTTGCATGGCCAAAGCCACTCCCGGTACGGTTTACACGGACTTAGAGAGAATACCATGCCGCTCCGGATACGGTTTGCATGGCCGAAGCCACTCCCGGTACGGTTTACACGGACTTAGAGTGAATACCATGCCGCTCCCGATACGGTTTGCATGGCCGAAGCCACTCCCGGTACGGTTTACACGGACTTAGAGAGAATACCATGCCGCTCTCGATACGGTTTGCATGGCCAAAGCCACTCCCGGTACGGTTCACACGGACTTAGAGAGAATACCATGCCGCTCCCGATACGGTTTGCATGGCCGAAGCCACTCCCGGTACGGTTTACACGGACTTAGAGAGAATACCATGCCGCTCCCGATACGGTTTGCATTGCCGAAGCCACTCCCGGTACGGTTTACACGGACTTAGAGAGAATACCATGCCGCTCCCGATACGGTTTGCATGGCCGAAGCCACTCCCGATACATTTTGCGTGGCCGAAGCCACTCCCGGTACGGTTTACACAGACTTAGAGAGAATACCATGCCGCTCCCGATACGGTTTGCATGGCCGAAGCCACTCCCGGTACGGTTTACACATAGAGAGAATACCATGCCGCTCTCGATACGGTTTGCATGGCCGAAGCCACTCCCGGTACGGTCTACACGGACTTAGAGAGAATACCATGCCGCTCCCGATATGGTTTGCATGGCCGAAGCCACTACCGGTACGGTTTACTCGGACTTACAGAGAATACCATGACGCTCCCGATACGGTTTGCTTGGCCGAAGCCACTCCCGGTACGTTTTACACGGACTTAGAGAGAATGCCATGCCGCTCTCGAAACGGTTTGCATGGCCGAAGCCACTCTCGGTACGGTTTACACGGACTTAGAGAGAATACCATGCCGCTCCCGATACGGTTTGCATGGCCGAAGCCACTCCCGGTACGGTTTACACGGACTTAGAGAGAATACCATGCCGCTCCCGATACGGTTTGCATGGCCGAAGCCACTCCCCGTACGGTTTACACGGACTTAGAGAGAATACCATGCCGCTCCCGATACGGTTTGCATGGCCGAAGCCACTCCCGGTACGGTTTACACGGACATAGACAGAATACCATGCCGCTCCCGATACGGTTTGCATGGCAGAAGCCACTCACGGTACGGTTTACACGGACTTAGAGAGAATACCATGCCACTCCCGATACGGTTTGCATGGCCGAAGCCACTCCCGGTACGGTTTACACGCACTTAGAGAGAATACCATGCCGATCCCGATATGGTTTTCATGGCAGAAGCCACTCCCGGTACGCTTTACACGGACTTAGAGAGAATACCATGCCGCTCCCGATACGGTTTGCATGGCCGAAGCCACTCCCGGTACGGTTTACACGGACCTAGAGAGAATACCATGCCGCTCCCGATACGCTTTGCATGGCCGAAGCCACTCCCGGTACGGTTTACACGGACTTAGAGAGAATACCATGCCGCTCCCGATATGGTTTGCATGGCCGAAGCCACTACCGGTACGGTTTACTCGGACTTAGAGAGAATACCATGACGCTCCTGATACGGTTTGCTTGGCCGAATCCACTCCCGGTACGTTTTACACGGACTTAGAGAGAATACCATGCCGCTCTCGAAACGGTTTGCATGGCCGAAGCCACTCCCGGTACGGTTTACACGGACTTAGAGAGAATACCATGCCGCTCCCGATACGGTTTGCATGGCCGAAGCCACTCCCGGTACGGTTTACACGGACTTAGAGAGAATACCATGCCGCTCCCGATACGGTTTGCATGGCCGAAGCCACTCCCGGTACGGTTTACACGGACCTAGAGTGAATACCATGCCGCTCCCGATACGGTTCGCAATGCCGAAGCCACTCCCGGTACGGTTTACACGGACTTAGAGAGAATACCATGCCGTTTGCCGATACGGTTTGCGTGGCCGAAGCCACTCCCGGTACGGTTTACAGGGGACTTAGAGAGAATACCATGCTGCTCCCGATACGGTTTGCATGGCCGAAGCCACTCCCGGTACGGTTTACACGGACTTAGAGAGAATACCATGCAGCTCCCGATACGGTTTGCATGGCCGAAGCCACTCCCGGTACTGTTTACACGGACTTAGAGAGAATACCATGCCGCTCGCGATACGGATTGCATGGCCGAAGCCACTCCCGGTACGGTTTACACGGACTTAGAGAGAATACCATGCCGCTCCCGATATGGTTTGCATGGCCGAAGCCACTCCCGGTACGCTTTACACGGACTTAGAGAGAATACCATGCCGCTCTCGATACGGTTTGCATGGCCGAAGCGACTCCCGGTACGGTTTACACGGACTTAGAGAGAATACCATGCCGCTCCCGATACGGTTTGCATGGCCGAAGCCACTCCCGGTACGGTTTACACGGACCTAGAGAGAATACCATGCCGCTCCCGATACGCTTTGCATGGCCGAAGCCACTCCCGGTACGGTTTACACGGACTTAGAGAGAATACCATGCCGCTCCCGGTACGGTTTGCATGGCCGAAGCCACTCCTGGTACGGTTTACACGGACTTAGAGAGAATACCATGCCACTCTCGATACGGTTTGCATGGCCGAAGCCACTCCCAGTACGGTTTACACGGATTTTGACAGTATACCATGCCGCTCCCGATACAGTTTGCATGGCCAAAGCCACTCCCGGTACGGTTTACACGGACTTAGAGAGAATACCATGCCGCTCCGGATACGGTTTGCATGGCCGAAGCCACTCCCGGTACGGTTTACACGGACTTAGAGTGAATACCATGCCGCTCCCGATACGGTTTGCATGGCCGAAGCCACTCCCGGTACGGTTTACACGGACTTAGAGAGAATACCATGCCGCTCTCGATACGGTTTGCATGGCCAAAGCCACTCCCGGTACGGTTCACACGGACTTAGAGAGAATACCATGCCGCTCCCGATACGGTTTGCATGGCCGAAGCCACTCCCGGTACGGTTTACACGGACTTAGAGAGAATACCATGCCGCTCCCGATACGGTTTGCATTGCCGAAGCCACTCCCGGTACGGTTTACACGGACTTAGAGAGAATACCATGCCGCTCCCGATACGGTTTGCATGGCCGAAGCCACTCCCGATACATTTTGCGTGGCCGAAGCCACTCCCGGTACGGTTTACACAGACTTAGAGAGAATACCATGCCGCTCCCGATACGGTTTGCATGGCCGAAGCCACTCCCGGTACGGTTTACACGGACCTAGAGAGAATACCATGCCGCTCCCGATACTGTTTTTATGGCCGAAGCCACTCCCGGTACGGTTTACACGGACTTAGAGTGAGTACCATGCCGCTCCCGATACGGTTTGCATGGCCGAACCCACTCCCGGTACGGTTTACACGGACTGAGAGAGAATACCATGCCGCTCCCGATACGGTTTGCATGGCCGAACCCACTCCCAGTATGTTTTACACGGACTTAGAGAGAATACCATGCCGCTCTCGATACGGTTTGCACGGCCGAAGCCACTCCCGGTACGCTTTACACGGACTTAGAGAGAATACCATGCCGCTCCCGGTACGGTTTGCATGGCCGAAGCCACTCCTGGTACGGTTTACACGGACTTAGAGAGAATACCATGCCACTCTCGATACGGTTTGCATGGCCGAAGCCACTCCCAGTACGGTTTACACGGATTTTGACAGAATACCATGCTGCTCCCGATACAGTTTGCATGGCCAAAGCCACTCCCGGTACGGTTTACACGGACTTACAGAGAATACCATGCCGCTCCGGATACGGTTTGCATGGCCGAAGCCACTCCCGGTACGGTTTACACGGACTTAGAGAGAATACCATGCAGCTCCCGATACGGTTTGCATGGCCGAAGCCACTCCCGGTACTGTTTACACGGACTTAGAGAGAATACCATGCCGCTCGCGATACGGATTGCATGGCCGAAGCCACTCCCGGTACGGTTTACACGGACTTAGAGAGAATACCATGCCGCTCCCGATATGGTTTGCATGGCCGAAGCCACTCCCGGTACGCTTTACACGGACTTAGAGAGAATACCATGCCGCTCTCGATACGGTTTGCATGGCCGAAGCGACTCCCGGTACGGTTTACACGGACTTAGAGAGAATACCATGCCGCTCCCGATACGGTTTGCATGGCCGAAGCCACTCCCGGTACGGTTTACACATAGAGAGAATACCATGCCGCTCTCGATACGGTTTGCATGGCCGAAGCCACTCCCGGTACGGTCTACACGGACTTAGAGAGAATACCATGCCGCTCCCGATATGGTTTGCATGGCCGAAGCCACTACCGGTACGGTTTACTCGGACTTACAGAGAATACCATGACGCTCCCGATACGGTTTGCTTGGCCGAAGCCACTCCCGGTACGTTTTACACGGACTTAGAGAGAATGCCATGCCGCTCTCGAAACGGTTTGCATGGCCGAAGCCACTCTCGGTACGGTTTACACGGACTTAGAGAGAATACCATGCCGCTCCCGATACGGTTTGCATGGCCGAAGCCACTCCCGGTACGGTTTACACGGACTTAGAGAGAATACCATGCCGCTCCCGATACGGTTTGCATGGCCGAAGCCACTCCCAGTACGGTTTACACGGACTTAGAGAGAATACCATGCCGCTCCCGATACGGTTTGCATGGCCGAAGCCACTCCCGGTACGGTTTACACGGACATAGACAGAATACCATGCCGCTCCCGATACGGTTTGCATGGCAGAAGCCACTCACGGTACGGTTTACACGGACTTAGAGAGAATACCATGCCACTCCCGATACGGTTTGCATGGCCGAAGCCACTCCCGGTACGGTTTACACGCACTTAGAGAGAATACCATGCCGATCCCGATATGGTTTTCATGGCAGAAGCCACTCCCGGTACGCTTTACACGGACTTAGAGAGAATACCATGCCGCTCCCGATACGGTTTGCATGGCCGAAGCCACTCCCGGTACGGTTTACACGGACCTAGAGAGAATACCATGCCGCTCCCGATACGCTTTGCATGGCCGAAGCCACTCCCGGTACGGTTTACACGGACTTAGAGAGAATACCATGCCGCTCCCGATATGGTTTGCATGGCCGAAGCCACTACCGGTACGGTTTACTCGGACTTAGAGAGAATACCATGACGCTCCTGATACGGTTTGCTTGGCCGAATCCACTCCCGGTACGTTTTACACGGACTTAGAGAGAATACCATGCCGCTCTCGAAACGGTTTGCATGGCCGAAGCCACTCCCGGTACGGTTTACACGGACTTAGAGAGAATACCATGCCGCTCCCGATACGGTTTGCATGGCCGAAGCCACTCCCGGTACGGTTTACACGGACTTAGAGAGAATACCATGCCGCTCCCGATACGGTTTGCATGGCCGAAGCCACTCCCGGTACGGTTTACACGGACCTAGAGTGAATACCATGCCGCTCCCGATACGGTTCGCAATGCCGAAGCCACTCCCGGTACGGTTTACACGGACTTAGAGAGAATACCATGCCGTTTGCCGATACGGTTTGCGTGGCCGAAGCCACTCCCGGTACGGTTTACAGGGGACTTAGAGAGAATACCATGCTGCTCCCGATACGGTTTGCATGGCCGAAGCCACTCCCGGTACGGTTTACACGGACTTAGAGAGAATACCATGCCGCTCCCGATACGGTTTGCATGGCGGAAGCCACTCACGGTACGGTTTACACGGACTTAGAGAGAATACCATGCCACTCCCGATACGGTTTGCATGGCCGAAGCCACTCCCGGTACGGTTTACACGCACTTAGAGAGAATACCATGCCGATCCCGATATGGTTTTCATGGCAGAAGCCACTCCCGGTACGCTTTACACGGACTTAGAGAGAATACCATGCCGCTCCCGATACGGTTTGCATGGCCGAACCCACTCCCGGTACGGTTTGCACGGACCTAGAGAGAATACCATGCCGCTCCCGATACGGTTTGCATGGCCGAAGCCACTCCCGGTACGGTTTACACGGACTTAGAGAGAATACCATGCCGCTCCCGATATGGTTCGCATGGCCGAAGCCACTACCGGTACGGTTTACTCGGACTTAGAGAGAATACCATGACGCTCCCGATACGGTTTGCTTGGCCGAAGCCACTCCCGGTACGTTTTACACGGACTTAGAGAGAATACCATGCCGCTCTCGATACGGTTTGCATGGCCGAAGCCACTCCCGGTACGGTTTACACGGTCTTAGAGAGAATACCATGCCGCTCCCGATACGGTTTGCATGGCCGAAGCCACTCCCGGTACGGTTTACACGGACTTAGAGAGAATACCATGCCGCTCCCCATACGGTTTGCATGGCCGAAGCCACTCCCGGTACGGTTTACACGGACTTAGAGAGAATACCATGCCGCTCCCGATACGGTTTGCATGGCCGAAGCCACTCCCGGTACGATTTACACGGACCTAGAGTGAATACCATGCCGCTCCCGATACGGTTCGCAATGCCGAAGCCACTCCCGGTACGGGTTACACGGACTTAGAGAGAATACCATGCCGTTTGCCGATACGGTTTGCGTGGCCGAAGCCACTCCCGGTACGGTTTACAGGGGACTTAGAGAGAATACCATGCTGCTCCCGATACGGTTTGCATGGCCGAAGCCACTCCCGGTACGGTTTACACGGACTTAGAGAGAATACCATGCCGCTCCCGATACGGTTTGCATGGCCGAAGCCACTCCCGGTACGGTTTACACGGACTTAGAGAGAATACCATGCCGCTCCCGATACGGTTTGCATGGCCGAAGCCACTCCCGGTACGGTTTACACGGACTTAGAGTGAATACCATGCCGCTCCCGATACGGTTTGCATGGCCGAAGCCACTCCCGGTACGGTTTACACGGACTTAGAGAGAATACCATGCCGCTCCCGATACGGTTTGCGTGGCCGAAGCCACTCCCGGTACGGTTTACACGGACTTAGAGAGAATACCATGCCGCTCCCGATACGGTTTGCATGGCCGAAGCCACTCCCGGTACGGTTTACACGGACTTAGAGAGAATACCATGCCTCTCCCGATAGGGTTTGCATGGCCGAAGCCACTCCCGGTACGGTTTACACGGACTTAGAGAGAATACCATGCCGCTCCCGATGCGGTTTGCATGGCCGAAGCCACTCCCGGTACGGTTTACACGGACTTAGAGAGAATACCATGCCGCTCCCGATACGGTTTGCATGGCCGAAGCCACTCCCAGTACGGTTTACACGGACTTAGAGAGAATACCATGCCGCTCCCGATACGGTTTGCATGGCCGAAGCCACTCCCGGTACGGTTTACACGGACTTAGAGAGAATACCATGCCACTCCCGATACGGTTTGCATGGCCGAAGCCACTCCCGGTACGGTTTACACGCACTTAGAGAGAATACCATGCCGATCCCGATATGGTTTTCATGGCAGAAGCCACTCCCGGTACGCTTTACACGGACTTAGAGAGAATACCATGCCGCTCCCGATACGGTTTGCATGGCCGAAGCCACTCCCGGTACGGTTTACACGGACCTAGAGAGAATACCATGCCGCTCCCGATACGCTTTGCATGGCCGAAGCCACTCCCGGTACGGTTTACATGGACTTAGAGAGAATACCATGCCGCTCCCGATATGGTTTGCATGGCCGAAGCCACTACCGGTACGGTTTACTCGGACTTAGAGAGAATACCATGACGCTCCTGATACGGTTTGCTTGGCCGAATCCACTCCCGGTACGTTTTACACGGACTTAGAGAGAATACCATGCCGCTCTCGAAACGGTTTGCATGGCCGAAGCCACTCCCGGTACGGTTTACACGGACTTAGAGAGAATACCATGCCGCTCCCGATACGGTTTGCATGGCCGAAGCCACTCCCGGTACGGTTTACACGGACTTAGAGAGAATACCATGCCGCTCCCGATACGGTTTGCATGGCCGAAGCCACTCCCGGTACGGTTTACACGGACTTAGAGAGAATACCATGCCGCTCCCGATACGGTTTGCATGGCTGAAGCCACTCCCGGTACGGTTTACACGGACTTAGAGAGAATACCATGCCGCTCCCGATACGGTTTGCATGGCTGAAGCCACTCCCGGTACGGTTTACACGGACTTAGAGAGAATACCATGCCACTCCCGATACGGTTTGCATGGCCGAAGCCACTCCCGGTACGGTTTACACGGACATAGAGAGAATACCATGCCGCTCCCGATACGGTTTGCATGGCCGAAGCCACTCCAGGTACGGTTTACACGGACATAGAGAGAACACCATGCCGCTCCGAATACGATTTGCATGGCTGAAGCCACTCCCGGTACAGTTTACACGGACTTAGATAGAATACCATGCCACTCCCGATACGGTTTGCATGCCTGAAGCCACTCCCGGTACGGTTTACACGGACTTAGAGAGAATACCATGCCGCTCTCGATACGGTTTGCATGGCCGAAGCCACTCCCGGGACGGTTTACACGGACTTAGAGAGAATACAATGCCACTCCCGGTACAGTTTACACGGACTTAGAGAGAATACCATGCCGCTCCCGATACGGTTTGCATGGCCGAAGCCACTCCCGGTACGGTTTACACGGACTTAGAGAGAATACCATGCCGCTCCCGATACGGTTTGCATGGCCGAAGCCACTCCCGGTACGATTTACACGGACTTAGAGTGAATACCATGCCGCTCCCGATACGGTTCGCAATGCCGAAGCCACTCCCGGTACGGTTTACACGGAATTAGAGAGAATACCATGTCGCTCCCAATACGATTTGCATGGCAGAAGCCACTCCCGGTACGGTTTACACGGACTTAGAGAGAATACCATGCCGTTTGCCGATACGGTTTGCGTGGCCGAAGCCACTCCCGGTACGGTTTACAGGGGACTTAGAGAGAATACCATGCTTCTCCCGATACGGTTTGCATGGCCGAAGCCACTCCCGGTACGGTTTACACGGACTTAGAGAGAATACCATGCCGCTCCCGATACGGTTTGCATGGCCGAAGCCACTCCCGGTACGGTGTACACGGACTTAGAGAGAATACCATGCCGCTCCCGATACGGTTTGCATGGCCGAAGCCACTCCCGGTACGGTTTACACGGACTTAGAGTGAATACCATGCCGCTCCCGATACGGTTTGCATGGCCGAATCCACTCCCGGTACGGTTTACACGGACTTAGAGAGAATACCATGCCGCTCTCGATACGGTTTGCATGGCCAAAGCCACTCCCGGTACGGTTCACACGGACTTAGAGAGAATACCATGCCGCTCCCGATACGGTTTGCATGGCCGAAGCCACTCCCGGTACGCTTTATACGGACTTAGACAGAATACCATGCCGCTCCCGATACATTTTGCGTGGCCGAAGCCACTCCCGGTACGGTTTACACAGACTTAGAGAGAATACCATGCCGCTCCCGATACGGTTTGCATGGCCGAAGCCACTCCCGGTACGGTTTACACGGACCTAGAGAGAATACCATGCCGCTCCCGATACTGTTTTTATGGCCGAAGCCACTCCCGGTACGGTTTACACGGACTTAGAGTGAGTACCATGCCGCTCCCGATACGGTTTGCATGGCCGAACCCACTCCCGGTACGGTTTACACGGACTGAGAGAGAATACCATGCCGCTCCCGATACGCTTTGCATGGCCGAACCCACTCCCAGTATGTTTTACACGGACTTAGAGAGAATACCATGCCGCTCTCGATACGGTTTGCACGGCCGAAGCCACTCCCGGTACGCTTTACACGGACTTAGAGAGAATACCATGCCGCTCCCGGTACGGTTTGCATGGCCGAAGCCACTCCTGGTACGGTTTACACGGACTTAGAGAGAATACCATGCCACTCTCGATACGGTTTGCATGGCCGAAGCCACTCCCAGTACGGTTTACACGGATTTTGACAGAATACCATGCCGCTCCCGATACAGTTTGCATGGCCAAAGCCACTCCCGGTACGGTTTACACGGACTTAGAGAGAAGACCATGCCGCTCCGGATACGGTTTGCATGGCCGAAGCCACTCCCGGTACGGTTTACACGGACTTAGAGTGAATACCATGCCGCTCCCGATACGGTTTGCATGGCCGAAGCCACTCCCGGTACGGTTTACACGGACTTAGAGAGAATACCATGCCGCTCTCGATACGGTTTGCATGGCCAAAGCCACTCCCGGTACGGTTCACACGGACTTAGAGAGAATACCATGCCGCTCCCGATACGGTTTGCATGGCCGAAGCCACTCCCGGTACGGTTTACACGGACTTAGAGAGAATACCATGCCGCTCCCGATACGGTTTGCATTGCCGAAGCCACTCCCGGTACGGTTTACACGGACTTAGAGAGAATACCATGCCGCTCCCGATACGGTTTGCATGGCCGAAGCCACTCCCGGTACGCTTTATATGGACTTAGACAGAATACCATGCCGCTCCCGATACATTTTGCGTGGCCGAAGCCACTCCCGGTACGGTTTACACAGACTTAGAGAGAATACCATGCCGCTCCCGATACGGTTTGCATGGCCGAAGCCACTCCCGGTACGGTTTACACGGACCTTGAGAGAATACCATGCCGCTCCCGATACTGTTTTTATGGCCGAAGCCACTCCCGGTACGGTTTACACGGACTTAGAGTGAGTACCATGCCGCTCCCGATACGGTTTGCATGGCCGAACCCACTCCCGGTACGGTTTACACGGACTGAGAGAGAATACCATGCCGCTCCCGATACGGTTTGCATGGCCGAAGCCACTCCCGGTACGGTTTACACGGACTTAGAGTGAGTACCATGCCGCTCTCGATACGGTTTGCACGGCCGAAGCCACTCCCGGTACGCTTTACACGGACTGAGAGAGAATACCATGCCGCTCCCGATACGGTTTGCATGGCCGAACCCACTCCCAGTATGTTTTACACGGACTTAGAGAGAATACCATGCCGCTCTCGATACGGTTTGCATGGCCGAAGCCACTCCCAGTACGGTTTACACGGATTTTGACAGAATACCATGCTGCTCCCGATACGGTTTGCATGGCCAAAGCCACTCCCGGTACGGTTTACACGGACTTACAGAGAATACCATGCCGCTCCGGATACGGTTTGCATGGCCGAAGCCACTCCCGGTACGCTTTACACGGACTTAGAGAGAATACCATGCCGCTCTCGATACGGTTTGCATGGCCGAAGCGACTCCCGGTACGGTTTACACGGACTTAGAGAGAATACCATGCCGCTCCCGATACGGTTTGCATGGCCGAAGCCACTCCCGGTACGGTTTACACATAGAGAGAATACCATGCCGCTCTCGATACGGTTTGCATGGCCGAAGCCACTCCCGGTACGGTTTACACGGACTTAGAGAGAATACCATGCCGCTCCCGATATGGTTTGCATGGCCGAAGCCACTACCGGTACGGTTTACTCGGACTTACAGAGAATACCATGACGCTCCCGATACGGTTTGCTTGGCCGAAGCCACTCCCGGTACGTTTTACACGGACTTAGAGAGAATGCCATGCCGCTCTCGAAACGGTTTGCATGGCCGAAGCCACTCCCGGTACGCTTTATACGGACTTAGAGAGAATACCATGCCGCTCCCGATACGGTTTGCATGGCCGAAGCCACTCCCGGTACGGTTTACACGGACTTAGAGAGAATACCATGCCGCTCCCGATACGGTTTGCATGGCCGAAGCCACTCCCGGTACGGTTTACACGGACTTAGAGAGAATACCATGCCGCTCCCGATACGGTTTGCCTGGCCGAAGCCACTCCCGGTACGATTTACACGGACTTAGAGTGAATACCATGCCGCTCCCGATACGGTTCGCAATGCCGAAGCCACTCCCGGTACGGTTTACACGGAATTAGAGAGAATACCATGTCGCTCCCAATACGATTTGCATGGCAGAAGCCACTCCCGGTACGGTTTACACGGACTTAGAGAGAATACCATGCCGTTTGCCGATACGGTTTGCGTGGCCGAAGCCACTCCCGGTACGGTTTACAGGGGACTTAGAGAGAATACCATGCTGCTCCCGATACGGTTTGCAAGGCCGAAGCCACTCCCGGTACGGTTTACACGGACTTAGAGAGAATACCATGCCGCTCCCGATACGGTTTGCATGGCCGAAGCCACTCCCGGTACGGTGTACACGGACTTAGAGAGAATACCATGCCGCTCCCGATATGGTTTGCATGGCCGAAGCCACTACCGGTACGGTTTACTCGGACTTAGAGAGAATACCATGACGCTCCTGATACGGTTTGCTTGGCCGAATCCACTCCCGGTACGTTTTACACGGACTTAGAGAGAATACCATGCCGCTCTCGAAACGGTTTGCATGGCCGAAGCCACTCCCGGTACGGTTTACACGGACTTAGAGAGAATACCATGCCGCTCCCGATACATTTTGCGTGGCCGAAGCCACTCCCGGTACGGTTTACACAGACTTAGAGAGAATACCATGCCGCTCCCGATACGGTTTGCATGGCCGAAGCCACTCCCGGTACGGTTTACACGGACCTAGAGAGAATACCATGCCGCTCCCGATACTGTTTTTATGGCCGAAGCCACTCCCGGTACGGTTTACACGGACTTAGAGTGAGTACCATGCCGCTCCCGATACGGTTTGCATGGCCGAACCCACTCCCGGTACGGTTTACACGGACTGAGAGAGAATACCATGCCGCTCCCGATACGCTTTGCATGGCCGAACCCACTCCCAGTATGTTTTACACGGACTTAGAGAGAATACCATGCCGCTCTCGATACGGTTTGCACGGCCGAAGCCACTCCCGGTACGCTTTACACGGACTTAGAGAGAATACCATGCCGCTCCCGGTACGGTTTGCATGGCCGAAGCCACTCCTGGTACGGTTTACACGGACTTAGAGAGAATACCATGCCACTCTCGATACGGTTTGCATGGCCGAAGCCACTCCCAGTACGGTTTACACGGATTTTGACAGAATACCATGCCGCTCCCGATACAGTTTGCATGGCCAAAGCCACTCCCGGTACGGTTTACACGGACTTAGAGAGAAGACCATGCCGCTCCGGATACGGTTTGCATGGCCGAAGCCACTCCCGGTACGGTTTACACGGACTTAGAGTGAATACCATGCCGCTCCCGATACGGTTTGCATGGCCGAAGCCACTCCCGGTACGGTTTACACGGACTTAGAGAGAATACCATGCCGCTCTCGATACGGTTTGCATGGCCGAAGCCACTCCCGGTACGGTTCACACGGACTTAGAGAGAATACCATGCCGCTCCCGATACGGTTTGCATGGCCGAAGCCACTCCCGGTACGGTTTACACGGACTTAGAGAGAATACCATGCCGCTCCCGATACGGTTTGCATTGCCGAAGCCACTCCCGGTACGGTTTACACGGACTTAGAGAGAATACCATGCCGCTCCCGATACGGTTTGCATGGCCGAAGCCACTCCCGGTACGCTTTATATGGACTTAGACAGAATACCATGCCGCTCCCGATACATTTTGCGTGGCCGAAGCCACTCCCGGTACGGTTTACACAGACTTAGAGAGAATACCATGCCGCTCCCGATACGGTTTGCATGGCCGAAGCCACTCCCGGTACGGTTTACACGGACCTAGAGAGAATACCATGCCGCTCCCGATACTGTTTTTATGGCCGAAGCCACTCCCGGTACGGTTTACACGGACTTAGAGTGAGTACCATGCCGCTCCCGATACGGTTTGCATGGCCGAACCCACTCCCGGTACGGTTTACACGGACTGAGAGAGAATACCATGCCGCTCCCGATACGGTTTGCATGGCCGAACCCACTCCCAGTATGTTTTACACGGACTTAGAGAGAATACCATGCCGCTCTCGATACGGTTTGCACGGCCGAAGCCACTCCCGGTACGCTTTACACGGACTTAGAGAGAATACCATGCCGCTCCCGGTACGGTTTGCATGGCCGAAGCCACTCCTGGTACGGTTTACACGGACTTAGAGAGAATACCATGCCACTCTCGATACGGTTTGCATGGCCGAAGCCACTCCCAGTACGGTTTACACGGATTTTGACAGAATACCATGCTGCTCCCGATACAGTTTGCATGGCCAAAGCCACTCCCGGTACGGTTTACACGGACTTACAGAGAATACCATGCCGCTCCGGATACGGTTTGCATGGCCGAAGCCACTCCCGGTACGGTTTACACGGACTTAGAGAGAATACCATGCAGCTCCCGATACGGTTTGCATGGCCGAAGCCACTCCCGGTACTGTTTACACGGACTTAGAGAGAATACCATGCCGCTCGCGATACGGATTGCATGGCCGAAGCCACTCCCGGTACGGTTTACACGGACTTAGAGAGAATACCATGCCGCTCCCGATATGGTTTGCATGGCCGAAGCCACTCCCGGTACGCTTTACACGGACTTAGAGAGAATACCATGCCGCTCTCGATACGGTTTGCATGGCCGAAGCGACTCCCGGTACGGTTTACACGGACTTAGAGAGAATACCATGCCGCTCCCGATACGGTTTGCATGGCCGAAGCCACTCCCGGTACGGTTTACACATAGAGAGAATACCATGCCGCTCTCGATACGGTTTGCATGGCCGAAGCCACTCCCGGTACGGTTTACACGGACTTAGAGAGAATACCATGCCGCTCCCGATATGGTTTGCATGGCCGAAGCCACTACCGGTACGGTTTACTCGGACTTACAGAGAATACCATGACGCTCCCGATACGGTTTGCTTGGCCGAAGCCACTCCCGGTACGTTTTACACGGACTTAGAGAGAATGCCATGCCGCTCTCGAAACGGTTTGCATGGCCGAAGCCACTCCCGGTACGCTTTATACGGACTTAGAGAGAATACCATGCCGCTCCCGATACGGTTTGCATGGCCGAAGCCACTCCCGGTACGGTTTACACGGACTTAGAGAGAATACCATGCCGCTCCCGATACGGTTTGCATGGCCGAAGCCACTCCCGGTACGGTTTACACGGACTTAGAGAGAATACCATGCCGCTCCCGATACGGTTTGCCTGGCCGAAGCCACTCCCGGTACGATTTACACGGACTTAGAGTGAATACCATGCCGCTCCCGATACGGTTCGCAATGCCGAAGCCACTCCCGGTACGGTTTACACGGAATTAGAGAGAATACCATGTCGCTCCCAATACGATTTGCATGGCAGAAGCCACTCCCGGTACGGTTTACACGGACTTAGAGAGAATACCATGCCGTTAGCCGATACGGTTTGCGTGGCCGAAGCCACTCCCGGTACGGTTTACAGGGGACTTAGAGAGAATACCATGCTGCTCCCGATACGGTTTGCATGGCCGAAGCCACTCCCGGTACGGTTTACACGGACTTAGAGAGAATACCATGCCGCTCCCGATACGGTTTGCATGGCCGAAGCCACTCCCGGTACGGTGTACACGGACTTAGAGAGAATACCATGCCGCTCCCGATATGGTTTGCATGGCCGAAGCCACTACCGGTACGGTTTACTCGGACTTAGAGAGAATACCATGACGCTCCTGATACGGTTTGCTTGGCCGAATCCACTCCCGGTACGTTTTACACGGACTTAGAGAGAATACCATGCCGCTCTCGAAACGGTTTGCATGGCCGAAGCCACTCCCGGTACGGTTTACACGGACTTAGAGAGAATACCATGCCGCTCCCGATACGGTTTGCATGGCCGAAGCCACTCCCGGTACGGTTTACACGGACTTAGAGAGAATACCATGCCGCTCCCGATACGGTTTGCATGGCCGAAGCCACTCCCGGTACGGTTTACACGGACTTAGAGAGAATACCATGCCGCTCCCGATACGGTTTGCATGGCCGAAGCCACTCCCGGTACGATTTACACGGACCTAGAGTGAATACCATGCCGCTCCCGATACGGTTCGCAATGCCGAAGCCACTCCCGGTACGGTTTACACGGACTTAGAGAGAATACCATGCTGCTCCCGATACGGTTTGCATGGCCGAAGCCACTCCCGGTACGGTTTACACGGACTTAGAGAGAATACCATGCCGCTCCCGATACGGTTTGCATGGCAGAAGCCACTCACGGTACGGTTTACACGGACTTAGAGAGAATACCATGCCACTCCCGATACGGTTTGCATGGCCGAAGCCACTCCCGGTACGGTTTACACGCACTTAGAGAGAATACCATGCCGATCCCGATATGGTTTTCATGGCAGAAGCCACTTCCGGTACGCTTTACACGGACTTAGAGAGAATACCATGCCGCTCCCGATACGGTTTGCATGGCCGAAGCCACTCCCGGTACGGTTTACACGGACCTAGAGAGAATACCATGCCGCTCCCGATACGGTTTGCATGGCCGAAGCCACTCTCGGTACGGTTTACACGGACTTAGAGAGAATACCATGCCACTCCCGATACGGTTTGCATGGCCGAAGCCACTCCCGGTACGGTTTACACGGACTTAGAGAGAATACCATGCCGCTCCCGATACGGTTTGCATGGCCGAAGCCACTCCCGGTACGGTTTACACGGACTTAGAGAGAATACCATGCCGTTTGCCGATACGGTTTGCGTGGCCGAAGCCACTCCCGGTACGGTTTACAGGGGACTTAGAGAGAATACCATGCTGCTCCCGATACGGTTTGCATGGCCGAAGCCACTCCCGGTACGGTTTACACGGACTTAGAGAGAATACCATGCCGCTCCCGATACGGTTTGCATGGCCGAAGCCACTCCCGGTACGGTTTACACGAACATAGAGAGAATACCATGCCGCTCTCGATACGGTTTGCATGGCCGAAGCCACTCCCGGTACGGTTTACACGGACTTAGAGAGAATACCATGCCGCTCCCGATATGGTTTGCATGGCCGAAGCCACTACCGGTACGGTTTACTCGGACTTAGAGAGAATACCATGACGTTCCCGATACGGTTTGCTTGGCCGAAGCCACTCCCGGTACGGTTTACACGGACTTAGAGAGAATACCATGCCGCTCCCGATATGGTTTGCATGGCCGAAGCCACTACCGGTACGGTTTACTCGGACTTAGAGAGAATACCATGACGCTCCCGATACGGTTTGCTTGGCCGAAGCCACTCCCGGTACGTTTTACACGGACTTAGAGAGAATACCATGCCGCTCTCGATACGGTTTGCATGGCCGAAGCCACTCCCGGTACGGTTTACACGGACTTAGAGAGAATACCATGCCGCTCCCGATACGGTTTGCATGGCCGAAGCCACTCCCGGTACGGTTTACACGGACTTAGAGTGAATACCATGCCGCTCCCGATACGGTTTGCATGGCCGAAGCCACTCCCGGTACGGTTTACACGGACTTAGAGAGAATACCATGCCGCTCCCGATACGGTTTGCGTGGCCGAAGCCACTCCCGGTACGGTTTACACGGACTTAGAGAGAATACCATGCCGCTCCCGATACGGTTTGCATGGCCGAAGCCACTCCCGGTACGGTTTACACGGACTTAGAGAGAATACAATGCCTCTCCCGATACGGTTTGCATGGCCGAAGCCACTCCCGGTACGGTTTACACGGACTTAGAGAGAATACCATGCCGCTCCCGATGCGGTTTGCATGGCCGAAGCCACTCCCGGTACGGTTTACACGGACTTAGAGAGAATACCATGCCGCTCCCGATACGGTTTGCATGGCCGAAGCCACTCCCAGTACGGTTTACACGGACTTAGAGAGAATACCATGCCGCTCCCGATACGGTTTGCATGGCCGAAGCCACTCCCGGTACGGTTTACACGGACATAGAGAGAATACCATGCCGCTCCCGATACGGTTTGCATGGCCGAAGCCACTCCCGGTACGGTTTACACGGACATAGACAGAATACCATGCCGCTCCCGATACGGTTTGCATGGCAGAAGCCACTCACGGTACGGTTTACACGGACTTAGAGAGAATACCATGCCACTCGCGATACGGATTGCATGGCCGAAGCCACTCCCGGTACGGTTTACACGGACTTAGAGAGAATACCATGCCGCTCCCGATATGGTTTGCATGGCCGAAGCCACTCCCGGTACGCTTTACACGGACTTAGAGAGAATACCATGCCGCTCTCGATACGGTTTGCATGGCCGAAGCCACTCCCGGTACGGTTTACACGGACTTAGAAAGAATACCATGCCGCTCCCGATACGGTTTGCATGGCCGAAGCCACTCCCGGTACGGTTTACACGAACATAGAGAGAATACCATGCCGCTCTCGATACGGTTTGCATGGCCGAAGCCACTCCCGGTACGGTTTACACGGACTTAGAGAGAATACCATGCCGCTCCCGATATGGTTTGCATGGCCGAAGCCACTACCGGTAGGGTTTACTCGGACTTAGAGAGAATACCATGACGTTCCCGATACGGTTTGCTTGGCCGAAGCCACTCCCGGTACGTTTTACACGGACTTAGAGAGAATGCCATGCCGCTCTCGAAACGGTTTGCATGGCCGAAGCCACTCTCGGTACGGTTTACACGGACTTAGAGAGAATACCATGCCGCTCCCGATACGGTTTGCATGGCCGAAGCCACTCCCGGTACGGTTTACACGGACTTAGAGAGAATACAATGCCGCTCCCGATACGGTTTGCATGGCCGAAGCCACTCCCAGTACGGTTTACACGGACTTAGAGAGAATACCATGCCGCTCCCGATACGGTTTGCATGGCCGAAGCCACTCCCGGTACGGTTTACACGGACATAGACAGAATACCATGCCGCTCCCGATACGGTTTGCATGGCAGAAGCCACTCACGGTACGGTTTACACGGACTTAGAGAGAATACCATGCCACTCCCGATACGGTTTGCATGGCCGAAGCCACTCCCGGTACGGTTTACACGCACTTAGAGAGAATACCATGCCGATCCCGATATGGTTTTCATGGCAGAAGCCACTCCCGGTACGCTTTACACGGACTTAGAGAGAATACCATGCCGCTCCCGATACGGTTTGCATGGCCGAAGCCACTCCCGGTACGGTTTACACGGACCTAGAGAGAATACCATGCCGCTCCCGATACGGTTTGCATGGCCGAAGCCACTCCCGGTACGGTTTACACGGACTTAGTTAGAATACCATGCCGCTCCCGATATGGTTTGCATGGCCGAAGCCACTACCGGTACGGTTTACTCGGACTTAGAGAGAATACCATGACGCTCCCGATACGGTTTGCTTGGCCAAAGCCACTCCCGGTACGTTTTACACAGACTTAGAGAGAATACCATGCCGCTCTCGATACGGTTTGCATGGCCGAAGCCACTCCCGGTACGGTTTACACGGACTTAGAGAGAATACCATGCCGCTCCCGATACGGTTTGCATGGCCGAAGCCACTCCCGGTACGGTTTACACGGACTTAGAGAGAATACCATGCCGCTCCCGATACGGTTTGCATGGCCGAAGCCACTCCCGGTACGGTTTACACGGACTTAGAGAGAATACCATGCCGCTCCCGATACGGTTTGCATGGCCGAAGCCACTCCCGGTACGATTTACACGGACCTAGAGTGAATACCATGCCGCTCCCGATACGGTTCGCAATGCCGAAGCCACTCCCGGTACGGTTTACACGGACTTAGAGAGAATACCATGCCGTTTGCCGATACGGTTTGCGTGGCCGAAGCCACTCCCGGTACGGTTTACACGGACTTAGAGAGAATACCATGCCGCTCCCGATACGGTTTGCATGGCCGAAGCCACTCCCGGTACGGTTTACACGGACTTAGAGAGAATACCATGCCGCTCCCGATACGGTTTGCATGGCCGAAGCCACTCCCGGTACGATTTACACGGACCTAGAGTGAATACCATGCCGCTCCCGATACGGTTCGCAATGCCGAAGCCACTCCCGGTACGGTTTACACGGACTTAGAGAGAATACCATGCCGTTTGCCGATACGGTTTGCGTGGCCGAAGCCACTCCCGGTACGGTTTACAGGGGACTTAGAGAGAATACCATGCTGCTCCCGATACGGTTTGCATGGCCGAAGCCACTCCCGGTACGGTTTACACGGACTTAGAGAGAATACCATGCCGCTCCCGATACGGTTTGCATGGCCGAAGCCACTCCCGGTACGGTTTACACGGACTTAGAGAGAATACCATGCCGCTCCCGATACGGTTTGCATGGCCGAAGCCACTCCCGGTACGGTTTACACGGACTTAGAGTGAATACCATGCCGCTCCCGATACGGTTTGCATGGCCGAAGCCACTCCCGGTACGGTTTACACGGACTTAGAGAGAATACCATGCCGCTCCCGATACGGTTTGCGTGGCCGAAGCCACTCCCGGTACGGTTTACACGGACTTAGAGAGAATACCATGCCGCTCCCGATACGGTTTGCCTGGCCGAAGCCACTCCCGGTACGGTTTACACGGACTTAGAGAGAATACCATGCCTCTCCCGATACGGTTTGCATGGCCGAAGCCACTCCCGGTACGGTTTACACGGACTTAGAGAGAATACCATGCCGCTCCCGATACGGTTTGCATGGCCGAAGCCACTCCCAGTACGGTTTACACGGACTTAGAGAGAATACCATGCCGCTCCCGATACGGTTTGCATGGCCGAAGCCACTCCCGGTACGGTTTACACGGACATAGAGAGAATACCATGCCGCTCCCGATACGGTTTGCATAGCCGAAGCCACTCCCGGTACGGTTTACACGGACTTAGAGAGAATACCATGCCGCTCCCGATACGGTTTGCATGGCCGAAGCCACTCCCGGTACGGTTTACACGAACATAGAGAGAATACCATGCCGCTCTCGATACGGTTTGCATGGCCGAAGCCACTCCCGGTACGGTTTACACGGACTTAGAGAGAATACCATGCCGCTCCCGATATGGTTTGCATGGCCGAAGCCACTACCGGTACGGTTTACTCGGACTTAGAGAGAATACCATGACGTTCCCGATACGGTTTGCTTGGCCGAAGCCACTCCCGGTACGTTTTACACGGACTTAGAGAGAATGCCATGCCGCTCTCGAAACGGTTTGCATGGCCGAAGCCACTCTCGGTACGGTTTACACGGACTTAGAGAGAATACCATGCCGCTCCCGATACGGTTTGCATGGCCGAAGCCACTCCCGGTACGGTTTACACGGACTTAGAGTGAATACCATGCCGCTCCCGATACGGTTTGCATGGCCGAAGCCACTCCCGGTACGGTTTACACGGACTTAGAGAGAATACCATGCCGCTCCCGATACGGTTTGCGTGGCCGAAGCCACTCCCGGTACGGTTTACACGGACTTAGAGAGAATACCATGCCGCTCCCGATACGGTTTGCATGGCCGAAGCCACTCCCGGTACGGTTTACACGGACTTAGAGAGAATACAATGCCTCTCCCGATACGGTTTGCATGGCCGAAGCCACTCCCGGTACGGTTTACACGGACTTAGAGAGAATACCATGCCGCTCCCGATGCGGTTTGCATGGCCGAAGCCACTCCCGGTACGGTTTACACGGACTTAGAGAGAATACCATGCCGCTCCCGATACGGTTTGCATGGCCGAAGCCACTCCCAGTACGGTTTACACGGACTTAGAGAGAATACCATGCCGCTCCCGATACGGTTTGCATGGCCGAAGCCACTCCCGGTACGGTTTACACGGACATAGAGAGAATACCATGCCGCTCCCGATACGGTTTGCATGGCCGAAGCCACTCCCGGTACGGTTTACACGGACATAGACAGAATACCATGCCGCTCCCGATACGGTTTGCATGGCAGAAGCCACTCACGGTACGGTTTACACGGACTGAGAGAGAATACCATGCCACTCGCGATACGGATTGCATGGCCGAAGCCAATCCCGGTACGGTTTACACGGACTTAGAGAGAATACCATGCCGCTCCCGATATGGTTTGCATGGCCGAAGCCACTCCCGGTACGCTTTACACGGACTTAGAGAGAATACCATGCCGCTCTCGATACGGTTTGCATGGCCGAAGCCACTCCCGGTACGGTTTACACGGACTTAGAAAGAATACCATGCCGCTCCCGATACGGTTTGCATGGCCGAAGCCACTCCCGGTACGGTTTACACGAACATAGAGAGAATACCATGCCGCTCTCGATACGGTTTGCATGGCCGAAGCCACTCCCGGTACGGTTTACACGGACTTAGAGAGAATACCATGCCGCTCCCGATATGGTTTGCATGGCCGAAGCCACTACCGGTAGGGTTTACTCGGACTTAGAGAGAATACCATGACGTTCCCGATACGGTTTGCTTGGCCGAAGCCACTCCCGGTACGTTTTACACGGACTTAGAGAGAATGCCATGCCGCTCTCGAAACGGTTTGCATGGCCGAAGCCACTCTCGGTACGGTTTACACGGACTTAGAGAGAATACCATGCCGCTCCCGATACGGTTTGCATGGCCGAAGCCACTCCCGGTACGGTTTACACGGACTTAGAGAGAATACAATGCCGCTCCCGATACGGTTTGCATGGCCGAAGCCACTCCCAGTACGGTTTACACGGACTTAGAGAGAATACCATGCCGCTCCCGATACGGTTTGCATGGCCGAAGCCACTCCCGGTACGGTTTACACGGACATAGACAGAATACCATGCCGCTCCCGATACGGTTTGCATGGCAGAAGCCACTCACGGTACGGTTTACACGGACTTAGAGAGAATACCATGCCACTCCCGATACGGTTTGCATGGCCGAAGCCACTCCCGGTACGGTTTACACGCACTTAGAGAGAATACCATGCCGATCCCGATATGGTTTTCATGGCAGAAGCCACTCCCGGTACGCTTTACACGGACTTAGAGAGAATACCATGCCGCTCCCGATACGGTTTGCATGGCCGAAGCCACTCCCGGTACGGTTTACACGGACCTAGAGAGAATACCATGCCGCTCCCGATACGGTTTGCATGGCCGAAGCCACTCCCGGTACGGTTTACACGGACTTAGTTAGAATACCATGCCGCTCCCGATATGGTTTGCATGGCCGAAGCCACTACCGGTACGGTTTACTCGGACTTAGAGAGAATACCATGACGCTCCCGATACGGTTTGCTTGGCCAAAGCCACTCCCGGTACGTTTTACACAGACTTAGAGAGAATACCATGCCGCTCTCGATACGGTTTGCATGGCCGAAGCCACTCCCGGTACGGTTTACACGGACTTAGAGAGAATACCATGCCGCTCCCGATACGGTTTGCATGGCCGAAGCCACTCCCGGTACGGTTTACACGGACTTAGAGAGAATACCATGCCGCTCCCGATACGGTTTGCATGGCCGAAGCCACTCCCGGTACGGTTTACACGGACTTAGAGAGAATACCATGCCGCTCCCGATACGGTTTGCATGGCCGAAGCCACTCCCGGTACGATTTACACGGACCTAGAGTGAATACCATGCCGCTCCCGATACGGTTCGCAATGCCGAAGCCACTCCCGGTACGGTTTACACGGACTTAGAGAGAATACCATGCCGTTTGCCGATACGGTTTGCGTGGCCGAAGCCACTCCCGGTACGGTTTACAGGGGACTTAGAGAGAATACCATGCTGCTCCCGATACGGTTTGCATGGCCGAAGCCACTCCCGGTACGGTTTACACGGACTTAGAGAGAATACCATGCCGCTCCCGATACGGTTTGCATGGCCGAAGCCACTCCCGGTACGGTTTACACGGACTTAGAGAGAATACCATGCCGCTCCCGATACGGTTTGCATGGCCGAAGCCACTCCCGGTACGGTTTACACGGACTTAGAGTGAATACCATGCCGCTCCCGATACGGTTTGCATGGCCGAAGCCACTCCCGGTACGGTTTACACGGACTTAGAGAGAATACCATGCCGCTCCCGATACGGTTTGCGTGGCCGAAGCCACTCCCGGTACGGTTTACACGGACTTAGAGAGAATACCATGCCGCTCCCGATACGGTTTGCCTGGCCGAAGCCACTCCCGGTACGGTTTACACGGACTTAGAGAGAATACCATGCCTCTCCCGATACGGATTGCATGGCCGAAGCCACTCCCGGTACGGTTTACACGGACTTAGAGAGAATACCATGCCGCTCCCGATATGGTTTGCATGGCCGAAGCCACTCCCGGTACGCTTTACACGGACTTAGAGAGAATACCATGCCGCTCTCGATACGGTTTGCATGGCCGAAGCCACTCCCGGTACGGTTTACACGGACTTAGAAAGAATACCATGCCGCTCCCGATACGGTTTGCATGGCCGAAGCCACTCCCGGTACGGTTTACACGAACATAGAGAGAATACCATGCCGCTCTCGATACGGTTTGCATGGCCGAAGCCACTCCCGGTACGGTTTACACGGACTTAGAGAGAATACCATGCCGCTCCCGATATGGTTTGCATGGCCGAAGCCACTACCGGTAGGGTTTACTCGGACTTAGAGAGAATACCATGACGTTCCCGATACGGTTTGCTTGGCCGAAGCCACTCCCGGTACGTTTTACACGGACTTAGAGAGAATGCCATGCCGCTCTCGAAACGGTTTGCATGGCCGAAGCCACTCTCGGTACGGTTTACACGGACTTAGAGAGAATACCATGCCGCTCCCGATACGGTTTGCATGGCCGAAGCCACTCCCGGTACGGTTTACACGGACTTAGAGAGAATACAATGCCGCTCCCGATACGGTTTGCATGGCCGAAGCCACTCCCAGTACGGTTTACACGGACTTAGAGAGAATACCATGCCGCTCCCGATACGGTTTGCATGGCCGAAGCCACTCCCGGTACGGTTTACACGGACATAGACAGAATACCATGCCGCTCCCGATACGGTTTGCATGGCAGAAGCCACTCACGGTACGGTTTACACGGACTTAGAGAGAATACCATGCCACTCCCGATACGGTTTGCATGGCCGAAGCCACTCCCGGTACGGTTTACACGCACTTAGAGAGAATACCATGCCGATCCCGATATGGTTTTCATGGCAGAAGCCACTCCCGGTACGCTTTACACGGACTTAGAGAGAATACCATGCCGCTCCCGATACGGTTTGCATGGCCGAAGCCACTCCCGGTACGGTTTACACGGACCTAGAGAGAATACCATGCCGCTCCCGATACGGTTTGCATGGCCGAAGCCACTCCCGGTACGGTTTACACGGACTTAGTTAGAATACCATGCCGCTCCCGATATGGTTTGCATGGCCGAAGCCACTACCGGCACGGTTTACTCGGACTTAGAGAGAATACCATGACGCTCCCGATACGGTTTGCTTGGCCAAAGCCACTCCCGGTACGTTTTACACAGACTTAGAGAGAATACCATGCCGCTCTCGATACGGTTTGCATGGCCGAAGCCACTCCCGGTACGGTTTACACGGACTTAGAGAGAATACCATGCCGCTCCCGATACGGTTTGCATGGCCGAAGCCACTCCCGGTACGGTTTACACGGACTTAGAGAGAATACCATGCCGCTCCCGATACGGTTTGCATGGCCGAAGCCACTCCCGGTACGGTTTACACGGACTTAGAGAGAATACCATGCCGCTCCCGATACGGTTTGCATGGCCGAAGCCACTCCCGGTACGATTTACACGGACCTAGAGTGAATACCATGCCGCTCCCGATACGGTTCGCAATGCCGAAGCCACTCCCGGTACGGTTTACACGGACTTAGAGAGAATACCATGCCGTTTGCCGATACGGTTTGCGTGGCCGAAGCCACTCCCGGTACGGTTTACAGGGGACTTAGAGAGAATACCATGCTGCTCCCGATACGGTTTGCATGGCCGAAGCCACTCCCGGTACGGTTTACACGGACTTAGAGAGAATACCATGCCGCTCCCGATACGGTTTGCATGGCCGAAGCCACTCCCTGTACGGTTTACACGGACTTAGAGAGAATACCATGCCGCTCCCGATACGGTTTGCATGGCCGAAGCCACTCCCGGTACGGTTTACACGGACTTAGAGTGAATACCATGCCGCTCCCGATACGGTTTGCATGGCCGAAGCCACTCCCGGTACGGTTTACACGGACTTAGAGAGAATACCATGCCGCTCCCGATACGGTTTGCGTGGCCGAAGCCACTCCCGGTACGGTTTACACGGACTTAGAGAGAATACCATGCCGCTCCCGATACGGTTTGCCTGGCCGAAGCCACTCCCGGTACGGTTTACACGGACTTAGAGAGAATACCATGCCTCTCCCGATACGGTTTGCATGGCCGAAGCCACTCCCGGTACGGTTTACACGGACTTAGAGAGAATACCATGCCGCTCCCGATACGGTTTGCATGGCCGAAGCCACTCCCAGTACGGTTTACACGGACTTAGAGAGAATACCATGCCGCTCCCGATACGGTTTGCATGGCCGAAGCCACTCCCGGTACGGTTTACACGGACATAGAGAGAATACCATGCCGCTCCCGATACGGTTTGCATGGCCGAAGCCACTCCCGGTACGGTTTACACGGACTTAGAGAGAATACCATGCCGCTCCCGATACGGTTTGCATGGCCGAAGCCACTCCCGGTACGGTTTACACGAACATAGAGAGAATACCATGCCGCTCTCGATACGGTTTGCATGGCCGAAGCCACTCCCGGTACGGTTTACACGGACTTAGAGAGAATACCATACCGCTCCCGATATGGTTTGCATGGCCGAAGCCACTACCGGTACGGTTTACTCGGACTTAGAGAGAATACCATGACGTTCCCGATACGGTTTGCTTGGCCGAAGCCACTCCCGGTACGTTTTACACGGACTTAGAGAGAATGCCATGCCGCTCTCGAAACGGTTTGCATGGCCGAAGCCACTCTCGGTACGGTTTACACGGACTTAGAGAGAATACCATGCCGCTCCCGATACGGTTTGCATGGCCGAAGCCACTCCCGGTACGGTTTACACGGACTTAGAGAGAATACAATGCCGCTCCCGATACGGTTTGCATGGCCGAAGCCACTCCCAGTACGGTTTACACGGACTTAGAGAGAATACCATGCCGCTCCCGATACGGTTTGCATGGCCGAAGCCACTCCCGGTACGGTTTACACGGACTTAGAAAGAATACCATGCCGCTCCCGATACGGTTTGCATGGCCGAAGCCACTCCCGGTACGGTTTACACGAACATAGAGAGAATACCATGCCGCTCTCGATACGGTTTGCATGGCCGAAGCCACTCCCGGTACGGTTTACACGGACTTAGAGAGAATACCATGCCGCTCCCGATATGGTTTGCATGGCCGAAGCCACTACCGGTAGGGTTTACTCGGACTTAGAGAGAATACCATGACGTTCCCGATACGGTTTGCTTGGCCGAAGCCACTCCCGGTACGTTTTACACGGACTTAGAGAGAATGCCATGCCGCTCTCGAAACGGTTTGCATGGCCGAAGCCACTCTCGGTACGGTTTACACGGACTTAGAGAGAATACCATGCCGCTCCCGATACGGTTTGCATGGCCGAAGCCACTCCCGGTACGGTTTACACGGACTTAGAGAGAATACCATGCCGCTCCCGATACGGTTTGCATGGCCGAAGCCACTCCCGGTACGATTTACACGGACCTAGAGTGAATACCATGCCGCTCCCGATACGGTTCGCAATGCCGAAGCCACTCCCGGTACGGTTTACACGGACTTAGAGAGAATACCATGCCGTTTGCCGATACGGTTTGCGTGGCCGAAGCCACTCCCGGTACGGTTTACACGGACTTAGAGAGAATACCATGCCGCTCCCGATACGGTTTGCATGGCCGAAGCCACTCCCGGTACGGTTTACACGGACTTAGAGAGAATACCATGCCGCTCCCGATACGGTTTGCATGGCCGAAGCCACTCCCGGTACGATTTACACGGACCTAGAGTGAATACCATGCCGCTCCCGATACGGTTCGCAATGCCGAAGCCACTCCCGGTACGGTTTACACGGACTTAGAGAGAATACCATGCCGTTTGCCGATACGGTTTGCGTGGCCGAAGCCACTCCCGGTACGGTTTACAGGGGACTTAGAGAGAATACCATGCTGCTCCCGATACGGTTTGCATGGCCGAAGCCACTCCCGGTACGGTTTACACGGACTTAGAGAGAATACCATGCCGCTCCCGATACGGTTTGCATGGCCGAAGCCACTCCCGGTACGGTTTACACGGACTTAGAGAGAATACCATGCCGCTCCCGATACGGTTTGCATGGCCGAAGCCACTCCCGGTACGGTTTACACGGACTTAGAGTGAATACCATGCCGCTCCCGATACGGTTTGCATGGCCGAAGCCACTCCCGGTACGGTTTACACGGACTTAGAGAGAATACCATGCCGCTCCCGATACGGTTTGCGTGGCCGAAGCCACTCCCGGTACGGTTTACACGGACTTAGAGAGAATACCATGCCGCTCCCGATACGGTTTGCCTGGCCGAAGCCACTCCCGGTACGGTTTACACGGACTTAGAGAGAATACCATGCCTCTCCCGATACGGTTTGCATGGCCGAAGCCACTCCCGGTACGGTTTACACGGACTTAGAGAGAATACCATGCCGCTCCCGATATGGTTTGCATGGCCGAAGCCACTACCGGTACGGTTTACTCGGACTTAGAGAGAATACCATGACGTTCCCGATACGGTTTGCTTGGCCGAAGCCACTCCCGGTACGTTTTACACGGACTTAGAGAGAATGCCATGCCGCTCTCGAAACGGTTTGCATGGCCGAAGCCACTCTCGGTACGGTTTACACGGACTTAGAGAGAATACCATGCCGCTCCCGATACGGTTTGCATGGCCGAAGCCACTCCCGGTACGGTTTACACGGACTTAGAGTGAATACCATGCCGCTCCCGATACGGTTTGCATGGCCGAAGCCACTCCCGGTACGGTTTACACGGACTTAGAGAGAATACCATGCCGCTCCCGATACGGTTTGCGTGGCCGAAGCCACTCCCGGTACGGTTTACACGGACTTAGAGAGAATACCATGCCGCTCCCGATACGGTTTGCATGGCCGAAGCCACTCCCGGTACGGTTTACACGGACTTAGAGAGAATACAATGCCTCTCCCGATACGGTTTGCATGGCCGAAGCCACTCCCGGTACGGTTTACACGGACTTAGAGAGAATACCATGCCGCTCCCGATGCGGTTTGCATGGCCGAAGCCACTCCCGGTACGGTTTACACGGACTTAGAGAGAATACCATGCCGCTCCCGATACGGTTTGCATGGCCGAAGCCACTCCCAGTACGGTTTACACGGACTTAGAGAGAATACCATGCCGCTCCCGATACGGTTTGCATGGCCGAAGCCACTCCCGGTACGGTTTACACGGACATAGAGAGAATACCATGCCGCTCCCGATACGGTTTGCATGGCCGAAGCCACTCCCGGTACGGTTTACACGGACATAGACAGAATACCATGCCGCTCCCGATACGGTTTGCATGGCAGAAGCCACTCACGGTACGGTTTACACGGACTGAGAGAGAATACCATGCCACTCGCGATACGGATTGCATGGCCGAAGCCACTCCCGGTACGGTTTACACGGACTTAGAGAGAATACCATGCCGCTCCCGATATGGTTTGCATGGCCGAAGCCACTCCCGGTACGCTTTACACGGACTTAGAGAGAATACCATGCCGCTCTCGATACGGTTTGCATGGCCGAAGCCACTCCCGGTACGGTTTACACGGACTTAGAAAGAATACCATGCCGCTCCCGATACGGTTTGCATGGCCGAAGCCACTCCCGGTACGGTTTACACGAACATAGAGAGAATACCATGCCGCTCTCGATACGGTTTGCATGGCCGAAGCCACTCCCGGTACGGTTTACACGGACTTAGAGAGAATACCATGCCGCTCCCGATATGGTTTGCATGGCCGAAGCCACTACCGGTAGGGTTTACTCGGACTTAGAGAGAATACCATGACGTTCCCGATACGGTTTGCTTGGCCGAAGCCACTCCCGGTACGTTTTACACGGACTTAGAGAGAATGCCATGCCGCTCTCGAAACGGTTTGCATGGCCGAAGCCACTCTCGGTACGGTTTACACGGACTTAGAGAGAATACCATGCCGCTCCCGATACGGTTTGCATGGCCGAAGCCACTCCCGGTACGGTTTACACGGACTTAGAGAGAATACAATGCCGCTCCCGATACGGTTTGCATGGCCGAAGCCACTCCCAGTACGGTTTACACGGACTTAGAGAGAATACCATGCCGCTCCCGATACGGTTTGCATGGCCGAAGCCACTCCCGGTACGGTTTACACGGACATAGACAGAATACCATGCCGCTCCCGATACGGTTTGCATGGCAGAAGCCACTCACGGTACGGTTTACACGGACTTAGAGAGAATACCATGCCACTCCCGATACGGTTTGCATGGCCGAAGCCACTCCCGGTACGGTTTACACGCACTTAGAGAGAATACCATGCCGATCCCGATATGGTTTTCATGGCAGAAGCCACTCCCGGTACGCTTTACACGGACTTAGAGAGAATACCATGCCGCTCCCGATACGGTTTGCATGGCCGAAGCCACTCCCGGTACGGTTTACACGGACCTAGAGAGAATACCATGCCGCTCCCGATACGGTTTGCATGGCCGAAGCCACTCCCGGTACGGTTTACACGGACTTAGTTAGAATACCATGCCGCTCCCGATATGGTTTGCATGGCCGAAGCCACTACCGGTACGGTTTACTCGGACTTAGAGAGAATACCATGACGCTCCCGATACGGTTTGCTTGGCCAAAGCCACTCCCGGTACGTTTTACACAGACTTAGAGAGAATACCATGCCGCTCTCGATACGGTTTGCATGGCCGAAGCCACTCCCGGTACGGTTTACACGGACTTAGAGAGAATACCATGCCGCTCCCGATACGGTTTGCATGGCCGAAGCCACTCCCGGTACGGTTTACACGGACTTAGAGAGAATACCATGCCGCTCCCGATACGGTTTGCATGGCCGAAGCCACTCCCGGTACGGTTTACACGGACTTAGAGAGAATACCATGCCGCTCCCGATACGGTTTGCATGGCCGAAGCCACTCCCGGTACGATTTACACGGACCTAGAGTGAATACCATGCCGCTCCCGATACGGTTCGCAATGCCGAAGCCACTCCCGGTACGGTTTACACGGACTTAGAGAGAATACCATGCCGTTTGCCGATACGGTTTGCGTGGCCGAAGCCACTCCCGGTACGGTTTACAGGGGACTTAGAGAGAATACCATGCTGCTCCCGATACGGTTTGCATGGCCGAAGCCACTCCCGGTACGGTTTACACGGACTTAGAGAGAATACCATGCCGCTCCCGATACGGTTTGCATGGCCGAAGCCACTCCCGGTACGGTTTACACGGACTTAGAGAGAATACCATGCCGCTCCCGATACGGTTTGCATGGCCGAAGCCACTCCCGGTACGGTTTACACGGACTTAGAGTGAATACCATGCCGCTCCCGATACGGTTTGCATGGCCGAAGCCACTCCCGGTACGGTTTACACGGACTTAGAGAGAATACCATGCCGCTCCCGATACGGTTTGCGTGGCCGAAGCCACTCCCGGTACGGTTTACACGGACTTAGAGAGAATACCATGCCGCTCCCGATACGGTTTGCCTGGCCGAAGCCACTCCCGGTACGGTTTACACGGACTTAGAGAGAATACCATGCCTCTCCCGATACGGATTGCATGGCCGAAGCCACTCCCGGTACGGTTTACACGGACTTAGAGAGAATACCATGCCGCTCCCGATATGGTTTGCATGGCCGAAGCCACTCCCGGTACGCTTTACACGGACTTAGAGAGAATACCATGCCGCTCTCGATACGGTTTGCATGGCCGAAGCCACTCCCGGTACGGTTTACACGGACTTAGAAAGAATACCATGCCGCTCCCGATACGGTTTGCATGGCCGAAGCCACTCCCGGTACGGTTTACACGAACATAGAGAGAATACCATGCCGCTCTCGATACGGTTTGCATGGCCGAAGCCACTCCCGGTACGGTTTACACGGACTTAGAGAGAATACCATGCCGCTCCCGATATGGTTTGCATGGCCGAAGCCACTACCGGTAGGGTTTACTCGGACTTAGAGAGAATACCATGACGTTCCCGATACGGTTTGCTTGGCCGAAGCCACTCCCGGTACGTTTTACACGGACTTAGAGAGAATGCCATGCCGCTCTCGAAACGGTTTGCATGGCCGAAGCCACTCTCGGTACGGTTTACACGGACTTAGAGAGAATACCATGCCGCTCCCGATACGGTTTGCATGGCCGAAGCCACTCCCGGTACGGTTTACACGGACTTAGAGAGAATACAATGCCGCTCCCGATACGGTTTGCATGGCCGAAGCCACTCCCAGTACGGTTTACACGGACTTAGAGAGAATACCATGCCGCTCCCGATACGGTTTGCATGGCCGAAGCCACTCCCGGTACGGTTTACACGGACATAGACAGAATACCATGCCGCTCCCGATACGGTTTGCATGGCAGAAGCCACTCACGGTACGGTTTACACGGACTTAGAGAGAATACCATGCCACTCCCGATACGGTTTGCATGGCCGAAGCCACTCCCGGTACGGTTTACACGCACTTAGAGAGAATACCATGCCGATCCCGATATGGTTTTCATGGCAGAAGCCACTCCCGGTACGCTTTACACGGACTTAGAGAGAATACCATGCCGCTCCCGATACGGTTTGCATGGCCGAAGCCACTCCCGGTACGGTTTACACGGACCTAGAGAGAATACCATGCCGCTCCCGATACGGTTTGCATGGCCGAAGCCACTCCCGGTACGGTTTACACGGACTTAGTTAGAATACCATGCCGCTCCCGATATGGTTTGCATGGCCGAAGCCACTACCGGCACGGTTTACTCGGACTTAGAGAGAATACCATGACGCTCCCGATACGGTTTGCTTGGCCAAAGCCACTCCCGGTACGTTTTACACAGACTTAGAGAGAATACCATGCCGCTCTCGATACGGTTTGCATGGCCGAAGCCACTCCCGGTACGGTTTACACGGACTTAGAGAGAATACCATGCCGCTCCCGATACGGTTTGCATGGCCGAAGCCACTCCCGGTACGGTTTACACGGACTTAGAGAGAATACCATGCCGCTCCCGATACGGTTTGCATGGCCGAAGCCACTCCCGGTACGGTTTACACGGACTTAGAGAGAATACCATGCCGCTCCCGATACGGTTTGCATGGCCGAAGCCACTCCCGGTACGATTTACACGGACCTAGAGTGAATACCATGCCGCTCCCGATACGGTTCGCAATGCCGAAGCCACTCCCGGTACGGTTTACACGGACTTAGAGAGAATACCATGCCGTTTGCCGATACGGTTTGCGTGGCCGAAGCCACTCCCGGTACGGTTTACAGGGGACTTAGAGAGAATACCATGCTGCTCCCGATACGGTTTGCATGGCCGAAACCACTCCCGGTACGGTTTACACGGACTTAGAGAGAATACCATGCCGCTCCCGATACGGTTTGCATGGCCGAAGCCACTCCCTGTACGGTTTACACGGACTTAGAGAGAATACCATGCCGCTCCCGATACGGTTTGCATGGCCGAAGCCACTCCCGGTACGGTTTACACGGACTTAGAGTGAATACCATGCCGCTCCCGATACGGTTTGCATGGCCGAAGCCACTCCCGGTACGGTTTACACGGACTTAGAGAGAATACCATGCCGCTCCCGATACGGTTTGCGTGGCCGAAGCCACTCCCGGTACGGTTTACACGGACTTAGAGAGAATACCATGCCGCTCCCGATACGGTTTGCCTGGCCGAAGCCACTCCCGGTACGGTTTACACGGACTTAGAGAGAATACCATGCCTCTCCCGATACGGTTTGCATGGCCGAAGCCACTCCCGGTACGGTTTACACGGACTTAGAGAGAATACCATGCCGCTCCCGATACGGTTTGCATGGCCGAAGCCACTCCCAGTACGGTTTACACGGACTTAGAGAGAATACCATGCCGCTCCCGATACGGTTTGCATGGCCGAAGCCACTCCCGGTACGGTTTACACGGACATAGAGAGAATACCATGCCGCTCCCGATACGGTTTGCATGGCCGAAGCCACTCCCGGTACGGTTTACACGGACTTAGAGAGAATACCATGCCGCTCCCGATACGGTTTGCATGGCCGAAGCCACTCCCGGTACGGTTTACACGAACATAGAGAGAATACCATGCCGCTCTCGATACGGTTTGCATGGCCGAAGCCACTCCCGGTACGGTTTACACGGACTTAGAGAGAATACCATGCCGCTCCCGATATGGTTTGCATGGCCGAAGCCACTACCGGTACGGTTTACTCGGACTTAGAGAGAATACCATGACGTTCCCGATACGGTTTGCTTGGCCGAAGCCACTCCCGGTACGTTTTACACGGACTTAGAGAGAATGCCATGCCGCTCTCGAAACGGTTTGCATGGCCGAAGCCACTCTCGGTACGGTTTACACGGACTTAGAGAGAATACCATGCCGCTCCCGATACGGTTTGCATGGCCGAAGCCACTCCCGGTACGGTTTACACGGACTTAGAGAGAATACAATGCCGCTCCCGATACGGTTTGCATGGCCGAAGCCACTCCCAGTACGGTTTACACGGACTTAGAGAGAATACCATGCCGCTCCCGATACGGTTTGCATGGCCGAAGCCACTCCCGGTACGGTTTACACGGACTTAGAAAGAATACCATGCCGCTCCCGATACGGTTTGCATGGCCGAAGCCACTCCCGGTACGGTTTACACGAACATAGAGAGAATACCATGCCGCTCTCGATACGGTTTGCATGGCCGAAGCCACTCCCGGTACGGTTTACACGGACTTAGAGAGAATACCATGCCGCTCCCGATATGGTTTGCATGGCCGAAGCCACTACCGGTAGGGTTTACTCGGACTTAGAGAGAATACCATGACGTTCCCGATACGGTTTGCTTGGCCGAAGCCACTCCCGGTACGTTTTACACGGACTTAGAGAGAATGCCATGCCGCTCTCGAAACGGTTTGCATGGCCGAAGCCACTCTCGGTACGGTTTACACGGACTTAGAGAGAATACCATGCCGCTCCCGATACGGTTTGCATGGCCGAAGCCACTCCCGGTACGGTTTACACGGACTTAGAGAGAATACAATGCCGCTCCCGATACGGTTTGCATGGCCGAAGCCACTCCCAGTACGGTTTACACGGACTTAGAGAGAATACCATGCCGCTCCCGATACGGTTTGCATGGCCGAAGCCACTCCCGGTACGGTTTACACGGACATAGACAGAATACCATGCCGCTCCCGATACGGTTTGCATGGCAGAAGCCACTCACGGTACGGTTTACACGGACTTAGAGAGAATACCATGCCACTCCCGATACGGTTTGCATGGCCGAAGCCACTCCCGGTACGGTTTACACGCACTTAGAGAGAATACCATGCCGATCCCGATATGGTTTTCATGGCAGAAGCCACTCCCGGTACGCTTTACACGGACTTAGAGAGAATACCATGCCGCTCCCGATACGGTTTGCATGGCCGAAGCCACTCCCGGTACGGTTTACACGGACCTAGAGAGAATACCATGCCGCTCCCGATACGGTTTGCATGGCCGAAGCCACTCCCGGTACGGTTTACACGGACTTAGTTAGAATACCATGCCGCTCCCGATATGGTTTGCATGGCCGAAGCCACTACCGGTACGGTTTACTCGGACTTAGAGAGAATACCATGACGCTCCCGATACGGTTTGCTTGGCCAAAGCCACTCCCGGTACGTTTTACACAGACTTAGAGAGAATACCATGCCGCTCTCGATACGGTTTGCATGGCCGAAGCCACTCCCGGTACGGTTTACACGGACTTAGAGAGAATACCATGCCGCTCCCGATACGGTTTGCATGGCCGAAGCCACTCCCGGTACGGTTTACACGGACTTAGAGAGAATACCATGCCGCTCCCGATACGGTTTGCATGGCCGAAGCCACTCCCGGTACGGTTTACACGGACTTAGAGAGAATACCATGCCGCTCCCGATACGGTTTGCATGGCCGAAGCCACTCCCGGTACGATTTACACGGACCTAGAGTGAATACCATGCCGCTCCCGATACGGTTCGCAATACCGAAGCCACTCCCGGTACGGTTTACACGGACTTAGAGAGAATACCATGCCGTTTGCCGATACGGTTTGCGTGGCCGAAGCCACTCCCGGTACGGTTTACAGGGGACTTAGAGAGAATACCATGCTGCTCCCGATACGGTTTGCATGGCCGAAGCCACTCCCGGTACGGTTTACACGGACTTAGAGAGAATACCATGCCGCTCCCGATACGGTTTGCATGGCCGAAGCCACTCCCGGTACGGTTTACACGGACTTAGAGAGAATACCATGCCGCTCCCGATACGGTTTGCATGGCCGAAGCCACTCCCGGTACGGTTTACACGGACTTAGAGTGAATACCATGCCGCTCCCGATACGGTTTGCATGGCCGAAGCCACTCCCGGTACGGTTTACACGGACTTAGAGAGAATACCATGCCGCTCCCGATACGGTTTGCGTGGCCGAAGCCACTCCCGGTACGGTTTACACGGACTTAGAGAGAATACCATGCCGCTCCCGATACGGTTTGCCTGGCCGAAGCCACTCCCGGTACGGTTTACACGGACTTAGAGAGAATACCATGCCTCTCCCGATACGGTTTGCATGGCCGAAGCCACTCCCGGTACGGTTTACACGGACTTAGAGAGAATACCATGCCGCTCCCGATACGGTTTGCATGGCCGAAGCCACTCCCAGTACGGTTTACACGGACTTAGAGAGAATACCATGCCGCTCCCGATACGGTTTGCATGGCCGAAGCCACTCCCGGTACGGTTTACACGGACATAGAGAGAATACCATGCCGCTCCCGATACGGTTTGCATGGCCGAAGCCACTCCCGGTACGGTTTACACGGACTTAGAGAGAATACCATGCCGCTCCCGATACGGTTTGCATGGCCGAAGCCACTCCCGGTACGGTTTACACGAACATAGAGAGAATACCATGCCGCTCTCGATACGGTTTGCATGGCCGAAGCCACTCCCGGTACGGTTTACACGGACTTAGAGAGAATACCATGCCGCTCCCGATATGGTTTGCATGGCCGAAGCCACTACCGGTACGGTTTACTCGGACTTAGAGAGAATACCATGACGTTCCCGATACGGTTTGCTTGGCCGAAGCCACTCCCGGTACGTTTTACACGGACTTAGAGAGAATGCCATGCCGCTCTCGAAACGGTTTGCATGGCCGAAGCCACTCTCGGTACGGTTTACACGGACTTAGAGAGAATACCATGCCGCTCCCGATACGGTTTGCATGGCCGAAGCCACTCCCGGTACGGTTTACACGGACTTAGAGAGAATACAATGCCGCTCCCGATACGGTTTGCATGGCCGAAGCCACTCCCAGTACGGTTTACACGGACTTAGAGAGAATACCATGCCGCTCCCGATACGGTTTGCATGGCCGAAGCCACTCCCGGTACGGTTTACACGGACTTAGAAAGAATACCATGCCGCTCCCGATACGGTTTGCATGGCCGAAGCCACTCCCGGTACGGTTTACACGAACATAGAGAGAATACCATGCCGCTCTCGATACGGTTTGCATGGCCGAAGCCACTCCCGGTACGGTTTACACGGACTTAGAGAGAATACCATGCCGCTCCCGATATGGTTTGCATGGCCGAAGCCACTACCGGTAGGGTTTACTCGGACTTAGAGAGAATACCATGACGTTCCCGATACGGTTTGCTTGGCCGAAGCCACTCCCGGTACGTTTTACACGGACTTAGAGAGAATGCCATGCCGCTCTCGAAACGGTTTGCATGGCCGAAGCCACTCTCGGTACGGTTTACACGGACTTAGAGAGAATACCATGCCGCTCCCGATACGGTTTGCATGGCCGAAGCCACTCCCGGTACGGTTTACACGGACTTAGAGAGAATACCATGCCGCTCCCGATACGGTTTGCATGGCCGAAGCCACTCCCGGTACGGTTTACACGGACTTAGAGAGAATACCATGCCGCTCCCGATACGGTTTGCATGGCCGAAGCCACTCCCGGTACGGTTTACACGGACTTAGAGTGAATACCATGCCGCTCCCGATACGGTTTGCATGGCCGAAGCCACTCCCGGTACGGTTTACACGGACTTAGAGAGAATACCATGCCGCTCCCGATACGGTTTGCATGGCCGAAGCCACTCCCGGTACGGTTTACACGAACATAGAGAGAATACCATGCCGCTCTCGATACGGTTTGCATGGCCGAAGCCACTCCCGGTACGGTTTACACGGACTTAGAGAGAATACCATGCCGCTCCCGATATGGTTTGCATGGCCGAAGCCACTACCGGTACGGTTTACTCGGACTTAGAGAGAATACCATGACGTTCCCGATACGGTTTGCTTGGCCGAAGCCACTCCCGGTACGTTTTACACGGACTTAGAGAGAATGCCATGCCGCTCTCGAAACGGTTTGCATGGCCGAAGCCACTCTCGGTACGGTTTACACGGACTTAGAGAGAATACCATGCCGCTCCCGATACGGTTTGCATGGCCGAAGCCACTCCCGGTACGGTTTACACGGACTTAGAGAGAATACAATGCCGCTCCCGATACGGTTTGCATGGCCGAAGCCACTCCCAGTACGGTTTACACGGACTTAGAGAGAATACCATGCCGCTCCCGATACGGTTTGCATGGCCGAAGCCACTCCCGGTACGGTTTACACGGACTTAGAAAGAATACCATGCCGCTCCCGATACGGTTTGCATGGCCGAAGCCACTCCCGGTACGGTTTACACGAACATAGAGAGAATACCATGCCGCTCTCGATACGGTTTGCATGGCCGAAGCCACTCCCGGTACGGTTTACACGGACTTAGAGAGAATACCATGCCGCTCCCGATATGGTTTGCTTGGCCGAAGCCACTACCGGTAGGGTTTACTCGGACTTAGAGAGAATACCATGACGTTCCCGATACGGTTTGCTTGGCCGAAGCCACTCCCGGTACGTTTTACACGGACTTAGAGAGAATGCCATGCCGCTCTCGAAACGGTTTGCATGGCCGAAGCCACTCTCGGTACGGTTTACACGGACTTAGAGAGAATACCATGCCGCTCCCGATACGGTTTGCATGGCCGAAGCCACTCCCGGTACGGTTTACACGGACTTAGAGAGAATACAATGCCGCTCCCGATACGGTTTGCATGGCCGAAGCCACTCCCAGTACGGTTTACACGGACTTAGAGAGAATACCATGCCGCTCCCGATACGGTTTGCATGGCCGAAGCCACTCCCGGTACGGTTTACACGGACATAGACAGAATACCATGCCGCTCCCGATACGGTTTGCATGGCAGAAGCCACTCACGGTACGGTTTACACGGACTTAGAGAGAATACCATGCCACTCCCGATACGGTTTGCATGGCCGAAGCCACTCCCGGTACGGTTTACACGCACTTAGAGAGAATACCATGCCGATCCCGATATGGTTTTCATGGCAGAAGCCACTCCCGGTACGCTTTACACGGACTTAGAGAGAATACCATGCCGCTCCCGATACGGTTTGCATGGCCGAAGCCACTCCCGGTACGGTTTACACGGACCTAGAGAGAATACCATGCCGCTCCCGATACGGTTTGCATGGCCGAAGCCACTCCCGGTACGGTTTACACGGACTTAGTTAGAATACCATGCCGCTCCCGATATGGTTTGCATGGCCGAAGCCACTACCGGTACGGTTTACTCGGACTTAGAGAGAATACCATGACGCTCCCGATACGGTTTGCTTGGCCAAAGCCACTCCCGGTACGTTTTACACAGACTTAGAGAGAATACCATGCCGCTCTCGATACGGTTTGCATGGCCGAAGCCACTCCCGGTACGGTTTACACGGACTTAGAGAGAATACCATGCCGCTCCCGATACGGTTTGCATGGCCGAAGCCACTCCCGGTACGGTTTACACGGACTTAGAGAGAATACCATGCCGCTCCCGATACGGTTTGCATGGCCGAAGCCACTCCCGGTACGGTTTACACGGACTTAGAGAGAATACCATGCCGCTCCCGATACGGTTTGCATGGCCGAAGCCACTCCCGGTACGATTTACACGGACCTAGAGTGAATACCATGCCGCTCCCGATACGGTTCGCAATACCGAAGCCACTCCCGGTACGGTTTACACGGACTTAGAGAGAATACCATGCCGTTTGCCGATACGGTTTGCGTGGCCGAAGCCACTCCCGGTACGGTTTACAGGGGACTTAGAGAGAATACCATGCTGCTCCCGATACGGTTTGCATGGCCGAAGCCACTCCCGGTACGGTTTACACGGACTTAGAGAGAATACCATGCCGCTCCCGATACGGTTTGCATGGCCGAAGCCACTCCCGGTACGGTTTACACGGACTTAGAGAGAATACCATGCCGCTCCCGATACGGTTTGCATGGCCGAAGCCACTCCCGGTACGGTTTACACGGACTTAGAGTGAATACCATGCCGCTCCCGATACGGTTTGCATGGCCGAAGCCACTCCCGGTACGGTTTACACGGACTTAGAGAGAATACCATGCCGCTCCCGATACGGTTTGCGTGGCCGAAGCCACTCCCGGTACGGTTTACACGGACTTAGAGAGAATACCATGCCGCTCCCGATACGGTTTGCCTGGCCGAAGCCACTCCCGGTACGGTTTACACGGACTTAGAGAGAATACCATGCCTCTCCCGATACGGTTTGCATGGCCGAAGCCACTCCCGGTACGGTTTACACGGACTTAGAGAGAATACCATGCCGCTCCCGATACGGTTTGCATGGCCGAAGCCACTCCCAGTACGGTTTACACGGACTTAGAGAGAATACCATGCCGCTCCCGATACGGTTTGCATGGCCGAAGCCACTCCCGGTACGGTTTACACGGACATAGAGAGAATACCATGCCGCTCCCGATACGGTTTGCATGGCCGAAGCCACTCCCGGTACGGTTTACACGGACTTAGAGAGAATACCATGCCGCTCCCGATACGGTTTGCATGGCCGAAGCCACTCCCGGTACGGTTTACACGAACATAGAGAGAATACCATGCCGCTCTCGATACGGTTTGCATGGCCGAAGCCACTCCCGGTACGGTTTACACGGACTTAGAGAGAATACCATGCCGCTCCCGATATGGTTTGCATGGCCGAAGCCACTACCGGTACGGTTTACTCGGACTTAGAGAGAATACCATGACGTTCCCGATACGGTTTGCTTGGCCGAAGCCACTCCCGGTACGTTTTACACGGACTTAGAGAGAATGCCATGCCGCTCTCGAAACGGTTTGCATGGCCGAAGCCACTCTCGGTACGGTTTACACGGACTTAGAGAGAATACCATGCCGCTCCCGATACGGTTTGCATGGCCGAAGCCACTCCCGGTACGGTTTACACGGACTTAGAGAGAATACAATGCCGCTCCCGATACGGTTTGCATGGCCGAAGCCACTCCCAGTACGGTTTACACGGACTTAGAGAGAATACCATGCCGCTCCCGATACGGTTTGCATGGCCGAAGCCACTCCCGGTACGGTTTACACGGACTTAGAAAGAATACCATGCCGCTCCCGATACGGTTTGCATGGCCGAAGCCACTCCCGGTACGGTTTACACGAACATAGAGAGAATACCATGCCGCTCTCGATACGGTTTGCATGGCCGAAGCCACTCCCGGTACGGTTTACACGGACTTAGAGAGAATACCATGCCGCTCCCGATATGGTTTGCATGGCCGAAGCCACTACCGGTAGGGTTTACTCGGACTTAGAGAGAATACCATGACGTTCCCGATACGGTTTGCTTGGCCGAAGCCACTCCCGGTACGTTTTACACGGACTTAGAGAGAATGCCATGCCGCTCTCGAAACGGTTTGCATGGCCGAAGCCACTCTCGGTACGGTTTACACGGACTTAGAGAGAATACCATGCCGCTCCCGATACGGTTTGCATGGCCGAAGCCACTCCCGGTACGGTTTACACGGACTTAGAGAGAATACAATGCCGCTCCCGATACGGTTTGCATGGCCGAAGCCACTCCCAGTACGGTTTACACGGACTTAGAGAGAATACCATGCCGCTCCCGATACGGTTTGCATGGCCGAAGCCACTCCCGGTACGGTTTACACGGACATAGACAGAATACCATGCCGCTCCCGATACGGTTTGCATGGCAGAAGCCACTCACGGTACGGTTTACACGGACTTAGAGAGAATACCATGCCACTCCCGATACGGTTTGCATGGCCGAAGCCACTCCCGGTACGGTTTACACGCACTTAGAGAGAATACCATGCCGATCCCGATATGGTTTTCATGGCAGAAGCCACTCCCGGTACGCTTTACACGGACTTAGAGAGAATACCATGCCGCTCCCGATACGGTTTGCATGGCCGAAGCCACTCCCGGTACGGTTTACACGGACCTAGAGAGAATACCATGCCGCTCCCGATACGGTTTGCATGGCCGAAGCCACTCCCGGTACGGTTTACACGGACTTAGTTAGAATACCATGCCGCTCCCGATATGGTTTGCATGGCCGAAGCCACTACCGGTACGGTTTACTCGGACTTAGAGAGAATACCATGACGCTCCCGATACGGTTTGCTTGGCCAAAGCCACTCCCGGTACGTTTTACACAGACTTAGAGAGAATACCATGCCGCTCTCGATACGGTTTGCATGGCCGAAGCCACTCCCGGTACGGTTTACACGGACTTAGAGAGAATACCATGCCGCTCCCGATACGGTTTGCATGGCCGAAGCCACTCCCGGTACGGTTTACACGGACTTAGAGAGAATACCATGCCGCTCCCGATACGGTTTGCATGGCCGAAGCCACTCCCGGTACGGTTTACACGGACTTAGAGAGAATACCATGCCGCTCCCGATACGGTTTGCATGGCCGAAGCCACTCCCGGTACGATTTACACGGACCTAGAGTGAATACCATGCCGCTCCCGATACGGTTCGCAATGCCGAAGCCACTCCCGGTACGGTTTACACGGACTTAGAGAGAATACCATGCCGTTTGCCGATACGGTTTGCGTGGCCGAAGCCACTCCCGGTACGGTTTACAGGGGACTTAGAGAGAATACCATGCTGCTCCCGATACGGTTTGCATGGCCGAAGCCACTCCCGGTACGGTTTACACGGACTTAGAGAGAATACCATGCCGCTCCCGATACGGTTTGCATGGCCGAAGCCACTCCCGGTACGGTTTACACGGACTTAGAGAGAATACCATGCCGCTCCCGATACGGTTTGCATGGCCGAAGCCACTCCCGGTACGGTTTACACGGACTTAGAGTGAATACCATGCCGCTCCCGATACGGTTTGCATGGCCGAAGCCACTCCCGGTACGGTTTACACGGACTTAGAGAGAATACCATGCCGCTCCCGATACGGTTTGCGTGGCCGAAGCCACTCCCGGTACGGTTTACACGGACTTAGAGAGAATACCATGCCGCTCCCGATACGGTTTGCATGGCCGAAGCCACTCCCGGTACGGTTTACACGGACTTAGAGAGAATACCATGCCTCTCCCGATACGGTTTGCATGGCCGAAGCCACTCCCGGTACGGTTTACACGGACTTAGAGAGAATACCATGCCGCTCCCGATACGGTTTGCATGGCCGAAGCCACTCCCAGTACGGTTTACACGGACTTAGAGAGAATACCATGCCGCTCCCGATACGGTTTGCATGGCCGAAGCCACTCCCGGTACGGTTTACACGGACATAGAGAGAATACCATGCCGCTCCCGATACGGTTTGCATGGCCGAAGCCACTCCCGGTACGGTTTACACGGACTTAGAGAGAATACCATGCCGCTCCCGATACGGTTTGCATGGCCGAAGCCACTCCCGGTACGGTTTACACGAACATAGAGAGAATACCATGCCGCTCTCGATACGGTTTGCATGGCCGAAGCCACTCCCGGTACGGTTTACACGGACTTAGAGAGAATACCATGCCGCTCCCGATATGGTTTGCATGGCCGAAGCCACTACCGGTACGGTTTACTCGGACTTAGAGAGAATACCATGACGTTCCCGATACGGTTTGCTTGGCCGAAGCCACTCCCGGTACGTTTTACACGGACTTAGAGAGAATGCCATGCCGCTCTCGAAACGGTTTGCATGGCCGAAGCCACTCTCGGTACGGTTTACACGGACTTAGAGAGAATACCGAGCCGCTCCCGATACGGTTTGCATGGCCGAAGCCACTCCCGGTACGGTTTACACGGACTTAGAGAGAATACAATGCCGCTCCCGATACGGTTTGCATGGCCGAAGCCACTCCCAGTACGGTTTACACGGACTTAGAGAGAATACCATGCCGCTCCCGATACGGTTTGCATGGCCGAAGCCACTCCCGGTACGGTTTACACGGACATAGACAGAATACCATGCCGCTCCCGATACGGTTTGCATGGCAGAAGCCACTCACGGTACGGTTTACACGGACTTAGAGAGAATACCATGCCACTCCCGATACGGTTTGCATGGCCGAAGCCACTCCCGGTACGGTTTACACGCACTTAGAGAGAATACCATGCCGATCCCGATATGGTTTTCATGGCAGAAGCCACTCCCGGTACGCTTTACACGGACTTAGAGAGAATACCATGCCGCTCCCGATACGGTTTGCATGGCCGAAGCCACTCCCGGTACGGTTTACACGGACCTAGAGAGAATACCATGCCGCTCCCGATACGGTTTGCATGGCCGAAGCCACTCCCGGTACGGTTTACACGGACTTAGTTAGAATACCATGCCGCTCCCGATATGGTTTGCATGGCCGAAGCCACTACCGGTACGGTTTACTCGGACTTAGAGAGAATACCATGACGCTCCCGATACGGTTTGCTTGGCCAAAGCCACTCCCGGTACGTTTTACACAGACTTAGAGAGAATACCATGCCGCTCTCGATACGGTTTGCATGGCCGAAGCCACTCCCGGTACGGTTTACACGGACTTAGAGAGAATACCATGCCGCTCCCGATACGGTTTGCATGGCCGAAGCCACTCCCGGTACGGTTTACACGGACTTATAGAGAATACCATGCCGCTCCCGATACGGTTTGCATGGCCGAAGCCACTCCCGGTACGGTTTACACGGACTTAGAGAGAATACCATGCCGCTCCCGATACGGTTTGCATGGCCGAAGCCACTCCCGGTACGATTTACACGGACCTAGAGTGAATACCATGCCGCTCCCGATACGGTTCGCAATGCCGAAGCCACTCCCGGTACGGTTTACACGGACTTAGAGAGAATACCATGCCGTTTGCCGATACGGTTTGCGTGGCCGAAGCCACTCCCGGTACGGTTTACAGGGGACTTAGAGAGAATACCATGCTGCTCCCGATACGGTTTGCATGGCCGAAGCCACTCCCGGTACGGTTTACACGGACTTAGAGAGAATACCATGCCGCTCCCGATACGGTTTGCATGGCCGAAGCCACTCCCGGTACGGTTTACACGGACTTAGAGAGAATACCATGCCGCTCCCGATACGGTTTGCATGGCCGAAGCCACTCCCGGTACGGTTTACACGGACTTAGAGTGAATACCATGCCGCTCCCGATACGGTTTGCATGGCCGAAGCCACTCCCGGTACGGTTTACACGGACTTAGAGAGAATACCATGCCGCTCCCGATACGGTTTGCGTGGCCGAAGCCACTCCCGGTACGGTTTACACGGACTTAGAGAGAATACCATGCCGCTCCCGATACGGTTTGCATGGCCGAAGCCACTCCCGGTACGGTTTACACGGACTTAGAGAGAATACCATGCCTCTCCCGATACGGTTTGCATGGCCGAAGCCACTCCCGGTACGGTTTACACGGACTTAGAGAGAATACCATGCCGCTCCCGATGCGGTTTGCATGGCCGAAGCCACTCCCGGCACGGTTTACACGGACTTAGAGAGAATACCATGCCGCTCCCGATACGGTTTGCATGGCCGAAGCCACTCCCAGTACGGTTTACACGGACTTAGAGAGAATACCATGCCGCTCCCGATACGGTTTGCATGGCCGAAGCCACTCCCGGTACGGTTTACACGGACATAGAGAGAATACCATGCCGCTCCCGATACGGTTTGCATGGCCGAAGCCACTCCCGGTACGGTTTACACGGACTTAGAGAGAATACCATGCCGCTCCCGATACGGTTTGCATGGCCGAAGCCACTCCCGGTACGGTTTACACGAACATAGAGAGAATACCATGCCGCTCTCGATACGGTTTGCATGGCCGAAGCCACTCCCGGTACGGTTTACACGGACTTAGAGAGAATACCATGCCGCTCCCGATATGGTTTGCATGGCCGAAGCCACTACCGGTACGGTTTACTCGGACTTAGAGAGAATACCATGACGTTCCCGATACGGTTTGCTTGGCCGAAGCCACTCCCGGTACGTTTTACACGGACTTAGAGAGAATGCCATGCCGCTCTCGAAACGGTTTGCATGGCCGAAGCCACTCTCGGTACGGTTTACACGGACTTAGAGAGAATACCATGCCGCTCCCGATACGGTTTGCATGGCCGAAGCCACTCCCGGTACGGTTTACACGGACTTAGAGAGAATACAATGCCGCTCCCGATACGGTTTGCATGGCCGAAGCCACTCCCAGTACGGTTTACACGGACTTAGAGAGAATACCATGCCGCTCCCGATACGGTTTGCATGGCCGAAGCCACTCCCGGTACGGTTTACACGGACATAGACAGAATACCATGCCGCTCCCGATACGGTTTGCATGGCAGAAGCCACTCACGGTACGGTTTACACGGACTTAGAGAGAATACCATGCCACTCCCGATACGGTTTGCATGGCCGAAGCCACTCCCGGTACGATTTACACGCACTTAGAGAGAATACCATGCCGATCCCGATATGGTTTTCATGGCAGAAGCCACTCCCGGTACGCTTTACACGGACTTAGAGAGAATACCATGCCGCTCCCGATACGGTTTGCATGGCCGAAGCCACTCCCGGTACGGTTTACACGGACCTAGAGAGAATACCATGCCGCTCCCGATACGGTTTGCATGGCCGAAGCCACTCCCGGTACGGTTTACACGGACTTAGTTAGAATACCATGCCGCTCCCGATATGGTTTGCATGGCCGAAGCCACTACCGGTACGGTTTACTCGGACTTAGAGAGAATACCATGACGCTCCCGATACGGTTTGCTTGGCCAAAGCCACTCCCGGTACGTTTTACACAGACTTAGAGAGAATACCATGCCGCTCTCGATACGGTTTGCATGGCCGAAGCCACTCCCGGTACGGTTTACACGGACTTAGAGAGAATACCATGCCGCTCCCGATACGGTTTGCATGGCCGAAGCCACTCCCGGTACGGTTTACACGGACTTAGAGAGAATACCATGCCGCTCCCGATACGGTTTGCATGGCCGAAGCCACTCCCGGTACGGTTTACACGGACTTAGAGAGAATACCATGCCGCTCCCGATACGGTTTGCATGGCCGAAGCCACTCCCGGTACGATTTACACGGACCTAGAGTGAATACCATGCCGCTCCCGATACGGTTCGCAATGCCGAAGCCACTCCCGGTACGGTTTACACGGACTTAGAGAGAATACCATGCCGTTTGCCGATACGGTTTGCGTGGCCGAAGCCACTCCCGGTACGGTTTACAGGGGACTTAGAGAGAATACCATGCTGCTCCCGATACGGTTTGCATGGCCGAAGCCACTCCCGGTACGGTTTACACGGACTTAGAGAGAATACCATGCCGCTCCCGATACGGTTTGCATGGCCGAAGCCACTCCCGGTACGGTTTACACGGACTTAGAGAGAATACCATGCCGCTCCCGATACGGTTTGCATGGCCGAAGCCACTCCCGGTACGGTTTACACGGACTTAGAGTGAATACCATGCCGCTCCCGATACGGTTTGCATGGCCGAAGCCACTCCCGGTACGGTTTACACGGACTTAGAGAGAATACCATGCCGCTCCCGATACGGTTTGCGTGGCCGAAGCCACTCCCGGTACGGTTTACACGGACTTAGAGAGAATACCATGCCGCTCCCGATACGGTTTGCATGGCCGAAGCCACTCCCGGTACTGTTTACACGGACTTAGAGAGAATACCATGCCTCTCCCGATACGGTTTGCATGGCCGAAGCCACTCCCGGTACGGTTTACACGGACTTAGAGAGAATACCATGCCGCTCCCGATGCGGTTTGCATGGCCGAAGCCACTCCCGGCACGGTTTACACGGACTTAGAGAGAATACCATGCCGCTCCCGATACGGTTTGCATGGCCGAAGCCACTCCCAGTACGGTTTACACGGACTTAGAGAGAATACCATGCCGCTCCCGATACGGTTTGCATGGCCGAAGCCACTCCCGGTACGGTTTACACGGACATAGAGAGAATACCATGCCGCTCCCGATACGGTTTGCATGGCCGAAGCCACTCCCGGTACGGTTTACACGGACTTAGAGAGAATACCATGCCGCTCCCGATACGGTTTGCATGGCCGAAGCCACTCCCGGTACGGTTTACACGAACATAGAGAGAATACCATGCCGCTCTCGATACGGTTTGCATGGCCGAAGCCACTCCCGGTACGGTTTACACGGACTTAGAGAGAATACCATGCCGCTCCCGATACGGTTTGCATGGCCGAAGCCACTCCCGGTACGGTTTACACGGACCTAGAGAGAATACCATGCCGCTCCCGATATGGTTTGCATGGCCGAAGCCACTCCCGGTACGGTTTACACGGACTTAGAGAGAATACCATGCCGCTCCCGATATGGTTTGCATGGCCGAAGCCACTACCGGTACGGTTTACTCGGACTTAGAGAGAATACCATGACGCTCCCGATATGGTTTGCTTGGCCGAAGCCACTCCCGGTACGTTTTACACGGACTTAGAGAGAATACCATGCCGCTCTCGATACGGTTTGCATGTCCGAAGCCACTCCCGGTACGGTTTACACGGACTTAGAGAGAATACCATGCCGCTCCCGATACGGTTTGCATGGCCGAAGCCACTCCCGGTACGGTTTACACGGACTTAGAGAGAATACCATGCCGCTCCCGATACGGTTTGCATGGCCGAAGCCACTCCCGGTACGGTTTACACGGACTTAGAGAGAATACCATGCCGCTCCCGATACGGTTTGCATGGCCGAAGCCACTCCCGGTACGATTTACACGGACCTAGAGTGAATACCATGCCGCTCCCGATACGGTTCGCAATGCCGAAGCCACTCCCGGTACGGTTTACACGGACTTAGAGAGAATACCATGCCGTTTGCCGATACGGTTTGCGTGGCCGAAGCCACTCCCGGTACGGTTTACAGGGGACTTAGAGAGAATACCATGCTGCTCCCGATACGGTTTGCATGGCCGAAGCCACTCCCGGTACGGTTTACACGGACTTAGAGAGAATACCATGCCGCTCCCGATACGGTTTGCTTGGCCGAAGCCACTCCCGGTACGGTTTACACGGACTTAGAGAGAATACCATGCCGCTCCCGATACGGTTTGCATGGCCGAAGCCACTCCCGGTACGGTTTACACGGACTTAGAGTGAATACCATGCCGCTCCCGATACGGTTTGCATGGCCGAAGCCACTCCCGGTACGGTTTACACGGACTTAGAGAGAATACCATGCCGCTCCCGATACGGTTTGCGTGGCCGAAGCCACTCCCGGTACGGTTTACACGGACTTAGAGAGAATACCATGCCGCTCCCGATACGATTTGCATGGCCGAAGCCACTCTCGGTACGGTTTACACGGACTTAGAGAGAATACCATGCCCCTCCCGATACGGTTTGCATGGCCGAAGCCACTCCCGGTACGGTTTACACGGACTTAGAGAGAATACCATGCCGCTCCCGATACGGTTTGCATGGCCGAAGCCACTCCCGGTACGGTTTACACGGACTTAGAGAGAATACCATGCCGCTCCCGATACGGTTTGCATGGCCGAAGCCACTCCCGGTACGATTTACACGGACCTAGAGTGAATACCATGCCGCTCCCGATACGGTTCGCAATGCCGAAGCCACTCCCGGTACGGTTTACACGGACTTAGAGAGAATACCATGCCGTTTGCCGATACGGTTTGCGTGGCCGAAGCCACTCCCGGTACGGTTTACAGGGGACTTAGAGAGAATACCATGCTGCTCCCGATACGGTTTGCATGGCCGAAGCCACTCCCGGTACGGTTTACACGGACTTAGAGAGAATACCATGCCGCTCCCGATACGGTTTGCTTGGCCGAAGCCACTCCCGGTACGGTTTACACGGACTTAGAGAGAATACCATGCCGCTCCCGATACGGTTTGCATGGCCGAAGCCACTCCCGGTACGGTTTACACGGACTTAGAGTGAATACCATGCCGCTCCCGATACGGTTTGCATGGCCGAAGCCACTCCCGGTACGGTTTACACGGACTTAGAGAGAATACCATGCCGCTCCCGATACGGTTTGCGTGGCCGAAGCCACTCCCGGTACGGTTTACACGGACTTAGAGAGAATACCATGCCGCTCCCGATACGGTTTGCATGGCCGAAGCCACTCTCGGTACGGTTTACACGGACTTAGAGAGAATACCATGCCACTCCCGATACGGTTTGCATGGCCGAAGCCACTCCCGGTACGGTTTACACGGACTTAGAGAGAATACCATGCCGCTCCCGATACGGTTTGCATGGCCGAAGCCACTCCCGGTACGGTTTACACGGACTTAGAGAGAATACCATGCCGCTCCCGATACGGTTTGCATGGCCGAAGCCACTCCCGGTACGGTTTACACGAACATAGAGAGAATACCATGCCGCTCTCGATACGGTTTGCATGGCCGAAGCCACTCCCGGTACGGTTTACACGGACTTAGAGAGAATACCATGCCGCTCCCGATACGGTTTGCATGGCCGAAGCCACTCCCGGTACGGTTTACACGGACCTAGAGAGAATACCATGCCGCTCCCGATATGGTTTGCATGGCCGAAGCCACTCCCGGTACGGTTTACACGGACTTAGAGAGAATACCATGCCGCTCCCGATATGGTTTGCATGGCCGAAGCCACTACCGGTACGGTTTACTCGGACTTAGAGAGAATACCATGACGCTCCCGATATGGTTTGCTTGGCCGAAGCCACTCCCGGTACGTTTTACACGGACTTAGAGAGAATACCATGCCGCTCTCGATACGGTTTGCATGTCCGAAGCCACTCCCGGTACGGTTTACACGGACTTAGAGAGAATACCATGCCGCTCCCGATACGGTTTGCATGGCCGAAGCCACTCCCGGTACGGTTTACACGGACTTAGAGAGAATACCATGCCGCTCCCGATACGGTTTGCATGGCCGAAGCCACTACCGGTACGGTTTACTCGGACTTAGAGAGAATACCATGACGTTCCCGATACGGTTTGCTTGGCCGAAGCCACTCCCGGTACGTTTTACACGGACTTAGAGAGAATGCCATGCCGCTCTCGAAACGGTTTGCATGGCCGAAGCCACTCTCGGTACGGTTTACACGGACTTAGAGAGAATACCATGCCGCTCCCGATACGGTTTGCATGGCCGAAGCCACTCCCGGTACGGTTTACACGGACTTAGAGAGAATACAATGCCGCTCCCGATACGGTTTGCATGGCCGAAGCCACTCCCAGTACGGTTTACACGGACTTAGAGAGAATACCATGCCGCTCCCGATACGCTTTGCATGGCCGAAGCCACTCCCGGTACGGTTTACACGGACATAGACAGAATACCATGCCGCTCCCGATACGGTTTGCATGGCAGAAGCCACTCACGGTACGGTTTACACGGACTTAGAGAGAATACCATGCCACTCCCGATACGGTTTGCATGGCCGAAGCCACTCCCGGTACGATTTACACGCACTTAGAGAGAATACCATGCCGATCCCGATATGGTTTTCATGGCAGAAGCCACTCCCGGTACGCTTTACACGGACTTAGAGAGAATACCATGCCGCTCCCGATACGGTTTGCATGGCCGAAGCCACTCCCGGTACGGTTTACACGGACCTAGAGAGAATACCATGCCGCTCCCGATACGGTTTGCATGGCCGAAGCCACTCCCGGTACGGTTTACACGGACTTAGTTAGAATACCATGCCGCTCCCGATATGGTTTGCATGGCCGAAGCCACTACCGGTACGGTTTACTCGGACTTAGAGAGAATACCATGACGCTCCCGATACGGTTTGCTTGGCCAAAGCCACTCCCGGTACGTTTTACACAGACTTAGAGAGAATACCATGCCGCTCTCGATACGGTTTGCATGGCCGAAGCCACTCCCGGTACGGTTTACACGGACTTAGAGAGAATACCATGCCGCTCCCGATACGGTTTGCATGGCCGAAGCCACTCCCGGTACGGTTTACACGGACTTAGAGAGAATACCATGCCGCTCCCGATACGGTTTGCATGGCCGAAGCCACTCCCGGTACGGTTTACACGGACTTAAAGAGAATACCATGCCGCTCCCGATACGGTTTGCATGGCCGAAGCCACTCCCGGTACGATTTACACGGACCTAGAGTGAATACCATGCCGCTCCCGATACGGTTCGCAATGCCGAAGCCACTCCCGGTACGGTTTACACGGACTTAGAGAGAATACCATGCCGTTTGCCGATACGGTTTGCGTGGCCGAAGCCACTCCCGGTACGATTTACACGGACCTAGAGTGAATACCATGCCGCTCCCGATACGGTTCGCAATGCCGAAGCCACTCCCGGTACGGTTTACACGGACTTAGAGAGAATACCATGCCGTTTGCCGATACGGTTTGCGTGGCCGAAGCCACTCCCGGTACGGTTTACAGGGGACTTAGAGAGAATACCATGCTGCTCCCGATACGGTTTGCATGGCCGAAGCCACTCCCGGTACGGTTTACACGGACTTAGAGAGAATACCATGCCGCTCCCGATACGGTTTGCTTGGCCGAAGCCACTCCCGGTACGGTTTACACGGACTTAGAGAGAATACCATGCCGCTCCCGATACGGTTTGCATGGCCGAAGCCACTCCCGGTACGGTTTACACGGACTTAGAGTGAATACCATGCCGCTCCCGATACGGTTTGCATGGCCGAAGCCACTCCCGGTACGGTTTACACGGACTTAGAGAGAATACCATGCCGCTCCCGATACGGTTTGCGTGGCCGAAGCCACTCCCGGTACGGTTTACACGGACTTAGAGAGAATACCATGCCGCTCCCGATACGATTTGCATGGCCGAAGCCACTCTCGGTACGGTTTACACGGACTTAGAGAGAATACCATGCCCCTCCCGATACGGTTTGCATGGCCGAAGCCACTCCCGGTACGGTTTACACGGACTTAGAGAGAATACCATGCCGCTCCCGATACGGTTTGCATGGCCGAAGCCACTCCCGGTACGGTTTACACGGACTTAGAGAGAATACCATGCCGCTCCCGATACGGTTTGCATGGCCGAAGCCACTCCCGGTACGATTTACACGGACCTAGAGTGAATACCATGCCGCTCCCGATACGGTTCGCAATGCCGAAGCCACTCCCGGTACGGTTTACACGGACTTAGAGAGAATACCATGCCGTTTGCCGATACGGTTTGCGTGGCCGAAGCCACTCCCGGTACGGTTTACAGGGGACTTAGAGAGAATACCATGCTGCTCCCGATACGGTTTGCATGGCCGAAGCCACTCCCGGTACGGTTTACACGGACTTAGAGAGAATACCATGCCGCTCCCGATACGGTTTGCTTGGCCGAAGCCACTCCCGGTACGGTTTACACGGACTTAGAGAGAATACCATGCCGCTCCCGATACGGTTTGCATGGCCGAAGCCACTCCCGGTACGGTTTACACGGACTTAGAGTGAATACCATGCCGCTCCCGATACGGTTTGCATGGCCGAAGCCACTCCCGGTACGGTTTACACGGACTTAGAGAGAATACCATGCCGCTCCCGATACGGTTTGCGTGGCCGAAGCCACTCCCGGTACGGTTTACACGGACTTAGAGAGAATACCATGCCGCTCCCGATACGGTTTGCATGGCCGAAGCCACTCTCGGTACGGTTTACACGGACTTAGAGAGAATACCATGCCACTCCCGATACGGTTTGCATGGCCGAAGCCACTCCCGGTACGGTTTACACGGACTTAGAGAGAATACCATGCCGCTCCCGATACGGTTTGCATGGCCGAAGCCACTCCCGGTACGGTTTACACGGACTTAGAGAGAATACCATGCCGCTCCCGATACGGTTTGCATGGCCGAAGCCACTCCCGGTACGGTTTACACGAACATAGAGAGAATACCATGCCGCTCTCGATACGGTTTGCATGGCCGAAGCCACTCCCGGTACGGTTTACACGGACTTAGAGAGAATACCATGCCGCTCCCGATACGGTTTGCATGGCCGAAGCCACTCCCGGTACGGTTTACACGGACCTAGAGAGAATACCATGCCGCTCCCGATATGGTTTGCATGGCCGAAGCCACTCCCGGTACGGTTTACACGGACTTAGAGAGAATACCATGCCGCTCCCGATATGGTTTGCATGGCCGAAGCCACTACCGGTACGGTTTACTCGGACTTAGAGAGAATACCATGACGCTCCCGATATGGTTTGCTTGGCCGAAGCCACTCCCGGTACGTTTTACACGGACTTAGAGAGAATACCATGCCGCTCTCGATACGGTTTGCATGTCCGAAGCCACTCCCGGTACGGTTTACACGGACTTAGAGAGAATACCATGCCGCTCCCGATACGGTTTGCATGGCCGAAGCCACTCCCGGTACGGTTTACACGGACTTAGAGAGAATACCATGCCGCTCCCGATACGGTTTGCATGGCCGAAGCCACTACCGGTACGGTTTACTCGGACTTAGAGAGAATACCATGACGTTCCCGATACGGTTTGCTTGGCCGAAGCCACTCCCGGTACGTTTTACACGGACTTAGAGAGAATGCCATGCCGCTCTCGAAACGGTTTGCATGGCCGAAGCCACTCTCGGTACGGTTTACACGGACTTAGAGAGAATACCATGCCGCTCCCGATACGGTTTGCATGGCCGAAGCCACTCCCGGTACGGTTTACACGGACTTAGAGAGAATACAATGCCGCTCCCGATACGGTTTGCATGGCCGAAGCCACTCCCAGTACGGTTTACACGGACTTAGAGAGAATACCATGCCGCTCCCGATACGCTTTGCATGGCCGAAGCCACTCCCGGTACGGTTTACACGGACATAGACAGAATACCATGCCGCTCCCGATACGGTTTGCATGGCAGAAGCCACTCACGGTACGGTTTACACGGACTTAGAGAGAATACCATGCCACTCCCGATACGGTTTGCATGGCCGAAGCCACTCCCGGTACGATTTACACGCACTTAGAGAGAATACCATGCCGATCCCGATATGGTTTTCATGGCAGAAGCCACTCCCGGTACGCTTTACACGGACTTAGAGAGAATACCATGCCGCTCCCGATACGGTTTGCATGGCCGAAGCCACTCCCGGTACGGTTTACACGGACCTAGAGAGAATACCATGCCGCTCCCGATACGGTTTGCATGGCCGAAGCCACTCCCGGTACGGTTTACACGGACTTAGTTAGAATACCATGCCGCTCCCGATATGGTTTGCATGGCCGAAGCCACTACCGGTACGGTTTACTCGGACTTAGAGAGAATACCATGACGCTCCCGATACGGTTTGCTTGGCCAAAGCCACTCCCGGTACGTTTTACACAGACTTAGAGAGAATACCATGCCGCTCTCGATACGGTTTGCATGGCCGAAGCCACTCCCGGTACGGTTTACACGGACTTAGAGAGAATACCATGCCGCTCCCGATACGGTTTGCATGGCCGAAGCCACTCCCGGTACGGTTTACACGGACTTAGAGAGAATACCATGCCGCTCCCGATACGGTTTGCATGGCCGAAGCCACTCCCGGTACGGTTTACACGGACTTAAAGAGAATACCATGCCGCTCCCGATACGGTTTGCATGGCCGAAGCCACTCCCGGTACGATTTACACGGACCTAGAGTGAATACCATGCCGCTCCCGATACGGTTCGCAATGCCGAAGCCACTCCCGGTACGGTTTACACGGACTTAGAGAGAATACCATGCCGTTTGCCGATACGGTTTGCGTGGCCGAAGCCACTCCCGGTACGGTTTACAGGGGACTTAGAGAGAATACCATGCTGCTCCCGATACGGTTTGCATGGCCGAAGCCACTCCCGGTACGGTTTACACGGACTTAGAGAGAATACCATGCCGCTCCCGATACGGTTTGCATGGCCGAAGCCACTCCCGGTACGGTTTACACGGACTTAGAGAGAATACCATGCCGCTCCCGATACGGTTTGCATGGCCGAAGCCACTCCCGGTACGGTTTACACGGACTTAGAGTGAATACCATGCCGCTCCCGATACGGTTTGCATGGCCGAAGCCACTCCCGGTACGGTTTACACGGACTTAGAGAGAATACCATGCCGCTCCCGATACGGTTTGCGTGGCCGAAGCCACTCCCGGTACGGTTTACACGGACTTAGAGAGAATACCATGCCGCTCCCGATACGGTTTGCATGGCCGAAGCCACTCCCGGTACTGTTTACACGGACTTAGAGAGAATACCATGCCTCTCCCGATACGGTTTGCATGGCCGAAGCCACTCCCGGTACGGTTTACACGGACTTAGAGAGAATACCATGCCGCTCCCGATGCGGTTTGCATGGCCGAAGCCACTCCCGGCACGGTTTACACGGACTTAGAGAGAATACCATGCCGCTCCCGATACGGTTTGCATGGCCGAAGCCACTCCCAGTACGGTTTACACGGACTTAGAGAGAATACCATGCCGCTCCCGATACGGTTTGCATGGCCGAAGCCACTCCCGGTACGGTTTACACGGACATAGAGAGAATACCATGCCGCTCCCGATACGGTTTGCATGGCCGAAGCCACTCCCGGTACGGTTTACACGGACTTAGAGAGAATACCATGCCGCTCCCGATACGGTTTGCATGGCCGAAGCCACTCCCGGTACGGTTTACACGAACATAGAGAGAATACCATGCCGCTCTCGATACGGTTTGCATGGCCGAAGCCACTCCCGGTACGGTTTACACGGACTTAGAGAGAATACCATGCCGCTCCCGATACGGTTTGCATGGCCGAAGCCACTCCCGGTACGGTTTACACGGACCTAGAGAGAATACCATGCCGCTCCCGATATGGTTTGCATGGCCGAAGCCACTCCCGGTACGGTTTACACGGACTTAGAGAGAATACCATGCCGCTCCCGATATGGTTTGCATGGCCGAAGCCACTACCGGTACGGTTTACTCGGACTTAGAGAGAATACCATGACGCTCCCGATATGGTTTGCTTGGCCGAAGCCACTCCCGGTACGTTTTACACGGACTTAGAGAGAATACCATGCCGCTCTCGATACGGTTTGCATGTCCGAAGCCACTCCCGGTACGGTTTACACGGACTTAGAGAGAATACCATGCCGCTCCCGATACGGTTTGCATGGCCGAAGCCACTCCCGGTACGGTTTACACGGACTTAGAGAGAATACCATGCCGCTCCCGATACGGTTTGCATGGCCGAAGCCACTCCCGGTACGGTTTACACGGACTTAGAGAGAATACCATGCCGCTCCCGATACGGTTTGCATGGCCGAAGCCACTCCCGGTACGATTTACACGGACCTAGAGTGAATACCATGCCGCTCCCGATACGGTTCGCAATGCCGAAGCCACTCCCGGTACGGTTTACACGGACTTAGAGAGAATACCATGCCGTTTGCCGATACGGTTTGCGTGGCCGAAGCCACTCCCGGTACGGTTTACAGGGGACTTAGAGAGAATACCATGCTGCTCCCGATACGGTTTGCATGGCCGAAGCCACTCCCGGTACGGTTTACACGGACTTAGAGAGAATACCATGCCGCTCCCGATACGGTTTGCTTGGCCGAAGCCACTCCCGGTACGGTTTACACGGACTTAGAGAGAATACCATGCCGCTCCCGATACGGTTTGCATGGCCGAAGCCACTCCCGGTACGGTTTACACGGACTTAGAGTGAATACCATGCCGCTCCCGATACGGTTTGCATGGCCGAAGCCACTCCCGGTACGGTTTACACGGACTTAGAGAGAATACCATGCCGCTCCCGATACGGTTTGCGTGGCCGAAGCCACTCCCGGTACGGTTTACACGGACTTAGAGAGAATACCATGCCGCTCCCGATACGGTTTGCATGGCCGAAGCCACTCTCGGTACGGTTTACACGGACTTAGAGAGAATACCATGCCCCTCCCGATACGGTTTGCATGGCCGAAGCCACTCCCGGTACGGTTTACACGGACTTAGAGAGAATACCATGCCGCTCCCGATACGGTTTGCATGGCCGAAGCCACTCCCGGTACGGTTTACACGGACTTAGAGAGAATACCATGCCGCTCCCGATACGGTTTGCATGGCCGAAGCCACTCCCGGTACGATTTACACGGACCTAGAGTGAATACCATGCCGCTCCCGATACGGTTCGCAATGCCGAAGCCACTCCCGGTACGGTTTACACGGACTTAGAGAGAATACCATGCCGTTTGCCGATACGGTTTGCGTGGCCGAAGCCACTCCCGGTACGGTTTACAGGGGACTTAGAGAGAATACCATGCTGCTCCCGATACGGTTTGCATGGCCGAAGCCACTCCCGGTACGGTTTACACGGACTTAGAGAGAATACCATGCCGCTCCCGATACGGTTTGCTTGGCCGAAGCCACTCCCGGTACGGTTTACACGGACTTAGAGAGAATACCATGCCGCTCCCGATACGGTTTGCATGGCCGAAGCCACTCCCGGTACGGTTTACACGGACTTAGAGTGAATACCATGCCGCTCCCGATACGGTTTGCATGGCCGAAGCCACTCCCGGTACGGTTTACACGGACTTAGAGAGAATACCATGCCGCTCCCGATACGGTTTGCGTGGCCGAAGCCACTCCCGGTACGGTTTACACGGACTTAGAGAGAATACCATGCCGCTCCCGATACGGTTTGCATGGCCGAAGCCACTCTCGGTACGGTTTACACGGACTTAGAGAGAATACCATGCCACTCCCGATACGGTTTGCATGGCCGAAGCCACTCCCGGTACGGTTTACACGGACTTAGAGAGAATACCATGCCGCTCCCGATACGGTTTGCATGGCCGAAGCCACTCCCGGTACGGTTTACACGGACTTAGAGAGAATACCATGCCGCTCCCGATACGGTTTGCATGGCCGAAGCCACTCCCGGTACGGTTTACACGAACATAGAGAGAATACCATGCCGCTCTCGATACGGTTTGCATGGCCGAAGCCACTCCCGGTACGGTTTACACGGACTTAGAGAGAATACCATGCCGCTCCCGATACGGTTTGCATGGCCGAAGCCACTCCCGGTACGGTTTACACGGACCTAGAGAGAATACCATGCCGCTCCCGATATGGTTTGCATGGCCGAAGCCACTCCCGGTACGGTTTACACGGACTTAGAGAGAATACCATGCCGCTCCCGATACGGTTTGCATGGCCGAAGCCACTACCGGTACGGTTTACTCGGACTTAGAGAGAATACCATGACGCTCCCGATATGGTTTGCTTGGCCGAAGCCACTCCCGGTACGTTTTACACGGACTTAGAGAGAATACCATGCCGCTCCCGATACGGTTTGCATGTCCGAAGCCACTCCCGGTACGGTTTACACGGACTTAGAGAGAATACCATGCCGCTCCCGATACGGTTTGCATGGCCGAAGCCACTCCCGGTACGGTTTACACGGACTTAGAGAGAATACCATGCCGCTCCCGATACGGTTTGCATGGCCGAAGCCACTACCGGTACGGTTTACTCGGACTTAGAGAGAATACCATGACGTTCCCGATACGGTTTGCTTGGCCGAAGCCACTCCCGGTACGTTTTACACGGACTTAGAGAGAATGCCATGCCGCTCTCGAAACGGTTTGCATGGCCGAAGCCACTCTCGGTACGGTTTACACGGACTTAGAGAGAATACCATGCCGCTCCCGATACGGTTTGCATGGCCGAAGCCACTCCCGGTACGGTTTACACGGACTTAGAGAGAATACAATGCCGCTCCCGATACGGTTTGCATGGCCGAAGCCACTCCCAGTACGGTTTACACGGACTTAGAGAGAATACCATGCCGCTCCCGATACGCTTTGCATGGCCGAAGCCACTCCCGGTACGGTTTACACGGACATAGACAGAATACCATGCCGCTCCCGATACGGTTCGCAATGCCGAAGCCACTCACGGTACGGTTTACACGGACTTAGAGAGAATACCATGCCACTCCCGATACGGTTTGCGTGGCCGAAGCCACTCCCGGTACGATTTACACGCACTTAGAGAGAATACCATGCCGATCCCGATATGGTTTTCATGGCAGAAGCCACTCCCGGTACGCTTTACACGGACTTAGAGAGAATACCATGCCGCTCCCGATACGGTTTGCATGGCCGAAGCCACTCCCGGTACGGTTTACACGGACCTAGAGAGAATACCATGCCGCTCCCGATACGGTTTGCATGGCCGAAGCCACTCCCGGTACGGTTTACACGGACTTAGTTAGAATACCATGCCGCTCCCGATATGGTTTGCATGGCCGAAGCCACTACCGGTACGGTTTACTCGGACTTAGAGAGAATACCATGACGCTCCCGATACGGTTTGCTTGGCCAAAGCCACTCCCGGTACGTTTTACACAGACTTAGAGAGAATACCATGCCGCTCTCGATACGGTTTGCATGGCCGAAGCCACTCCCGGTACGGTTTACACGGACTTAGAGAGAATACCATGCCGCTCCCGATACGGTTTGCATGGCCGAAGCCACTCCCGGTACGGTTTACACGGACTTAGAGAGAATACCATGCCGCTCCCGATACGGTTTGCATGGCCGAAGCCACTCCCGGTACGGTTTACACGGACTTAAAGAGAATACCATGCCGCTCCCGATACGGTTTGCATGGCCGAAGCCACTCCCGGTACGATTTACACGGACCTAGAGTGAATACCATGCCGCTCCCGATACGGTTCGCAATGCCGAAGCCACTCCCGGTACGGTTTACACGGACTTAGAGATAATACCATGCCGTTTGCCGATACGGTTTGCGTGGCCGAAGCCACTCCCGGTACGGTTTACAGGGGACTTAGAGAGAATACCATGCTGCTCCCGATACGGTTTGCATGGCCGAAGCCACTCCCGGTACGGTTTACACGGACTTAGAGAGAATACCATGCCGCTCCCGATACGGTTTGCATGGCCGAAGCCACTCCCGGTACGGTTTACACGGACTTAGAGAGAATACCATGCCGCTCCCGATACGGTTTGCATGGCCGAAGCCACTCCCGGTACGGTTTACACGGACTTAGAGTGAATACCATGCCGCTCCCGATACGGTTTGCATGGCCGAAGCCACTCCCGGTACGGTTTACACGGACTTAGAGAGAATACCATGCCGCTCCCGATACGGTTTGCGTGGCCGAAGCCACTCCCGGTACGGTTTACACGGACTTAGAGAGAATACCATGCCGCTCCCGATACGGTTTGCATGGCCGAAGCCACTCCCGGTACTGTTTACACGGACTTAGAGAGAATACCATGCCTCTCCCGATACGGTTTGCATGGCCGAAGCCACTCCCGGTACGGTTTACACGGACTTAGAGAGAATACCATGCCGCTCCCGATGCGGTTTGCATGGCCGAAGCCACTCCCGGCACGGTTTACACGGACTTAGAGAGAATACCATGCCGCTCCCGATACGGTTTGCATGGCCGAAGCCACTCCCAGTACGGTTTACACGGACTTAGAGAGAATACCATGCCGCTCCCGATACGGTTTGCATGGCCGAAGCCACTCCCGGTACGGTTTACACGGACATAGAGAGAATACCATGCCGCTCCCGATACGGTTTGCATGGCCGAAGCCACTCCCGGTACGGTTTACACGGACTTAGAGAGAATACCATGCCGCTCCCGATACGGTTTGCATGGCCGAAGCCACTCCCGGTACGGTTTACACGAACATAGAGAGAATACCATGCCGCTCTCGATACGGTTTGCATGGCCGAAGCCACTCCCGGTACGGTTTACACGGACTTAGAGAGAATACCATGCCGCTCCCGATACGGTTTGCATGGCCGAAGCCACTCCCGGTACGGTTTACACGGACCTAGAGAGAATACCATGCCGCTCCCGATATGGTTTGCATGGCCGAAGCCACTCCCGGTACGGTTTACACGGACTTAGAGAGAATACCATGCCGCTCCCGATATGGTTTGCATGGCCGAAGCCACTACCGGTACGGTTTACTCGGACTTAGAGAGAATACCATGACGCTCCCGATATGGTTTGCTTGGCCGAAGCCACTCCCGGTACGTTTTACACGGACTTAGAGAGAATACCATGCCGCTCTCGATACGGTTTGCATGTCCGAAGCCACTCCCGGTACGGTTTACACGGACTTAGAGAGAATACCATGCCGCTCCCGATACGGTTTGCATGGCCGAAGCCACTCCCGGTACGGTTTACACGGACTTAGAGAGAATACCATGCCGCTCCCGATACGGTTTGCATGGCCGAAGCCACTCCCGGTACGGTTTACACGGACTTAGAGAGAATACCATGCCGCTCCCGATACGGTTTGCATGGCCGAAGCCACTCCCGGTACGATTTACACGGACCTAGAGTGAATACCATGCCGCTCCCGATACGGTTCGCAATGCCGAAGCCACTCCCGGTACGGTTTACACGGACTTAGAGAGAATACCATGCCGTTTGCCGATACGGTTTGCGTGGCCGAAGCCACTCCCGGTACGGTTTACAGGGGACTTAGAGAGAATACCATGCTGCTCCCGATACGGTTTGCATGGCCGAAGCCACTCCCGGTACGGTTTACACGGACTTAGAGAGAATACCATGCCGCTCCCGATACGGTTTGCTTGGCCGAAGCCACTCCCGGTACGGTTTACACGGACTTAGAGAGAATACCATGCCGCTCCCGATACGGTTTGCATGGCCGAAGCCACTCCCGGTACGGTTTACACGGACTTAGAGTGAATACCATGCCGCTCCCGATACGGTTTGCATGGCCGAAGCCACTCCCGGTACGGTTTACACGGACTTAGAGAGAATACCATGCCGCTCCCGATACGGTTTGCGTGGCCGAAGCCACTCCCGGTACGGTTTACACGGACTTAGAGAGAATACCATGCCGCTCCCGATACGGTTTGCATGGCCGAAGCCACTCTCGGTACGGTTTACACGGACTTAGAGAGAATACCATGCCCCTCCCGATACGGTTTGCATGGCCGAAGCCACTCCCGGTACGGTTTACACGGACTTAGAGAGAATACCATGCCGCTCCCGATACGGTTTGCATGGCCGAAGCCACTCCCGGTACGGTTTACACGGACTTAGAGAGAATACCATGCCGCTCCCGATACGGTTTGCATGGCCGAAGCCACTCCCGGTACGATTTACACGGACCTAGAGTGAATACCATGCCGCTCCCGATACGGTTCGCAATGCCGAAGCCACTCCCGGTACGGTTTACACGGACTTAGAGAGAATACCATGCCGTTTGCCGATACGGTTTGCGTGGCCGAAGCCACTCCCGGTACGGTTTACAGGGGACTTAGAGAGAATACCATGCTGCTCCCGATACGGTTTGCATGGCCGAAGCCACTCCCGGTACGGTTTACACGGACTTAGAGAGAATACCATGCCGCTCCCGATACGGTTTGCTTGGCCGAAGCCACTCCCGGTACGGTTTACACGGACTTAGAGAGAATACCATGCCGCTCCCGATACGGTTTGCATGGCCGAAGCCACTCTCGGTACGGTTTACACGGACTTAGAGAGAATACCATGCCACTCCCGATACGGTTTGCATGGCCGAAGCCACTCCCGGTACGGTTTACACGGACTTAGAGAGAATACCATGCCGCTCCCGATACGGTTTGCGTGGCCGAAGCCACTCCCGGTACGGTTTACACGGACTTAGAGAGAATACCATGCCGCTCCCGATACGGTTTGCATGGCCGAAGCCACTCTCGGTACGGTTTACACGGACTTAGAGAGAATACCATGCCACTCCCGATACGGTTTGCATGGCCGAAGCCACTCCCGGTACGGTTTACACGGACTTAGAGAGAATACCATGCCTCTCCCGATACGGTTTGCATGGCCGAAGCCACTCCCGGTACGGTTTACACGGACTTAGAGAGAATACCATGCCGCTCCCGATGCGGTTTGCATGGCCGAAGCCACTCCCGGCACGGTTTACACGGACTTAGAGAGAATACCATGCCGCTCCCGATACGGTTTGCATGGCCGAAGCCACTCCCAGTACGGTTTACACGGACTTAGAGAGAATACCATGCCGCTCCCGATACGGTTTGCATGGCCGAAGCCACTCCCGGTACGGTTTACACGGACATAGAGAGAATACCATGCCGCTCCCGATACGGTTTGCATGGCCGAAGCCACTCCCGGTACGGTTTACACGGACTTAGAGAGAATACCATGCCGCTCCCGATACGGTTTGCATGGCCGAAGCCACTCCCGGTACGGTTTACACGAACATAGAGAGAATACCATGCCGCTCTCGATACGGTTTGCATGGCCGAAGCCACTCCCGGTACGGTTTACACGGACTTAGAGAGAATACCATGCCGCTCCCGATACGGTTTGCATGGCCGAAGCCACTCCCGGTACGGTTTACACGGACCTAGAGAGAATACCATGCCGCTCCCGATATGGTTTGCATGGCCGAAGCCACTCCCGGTACGGTTTACACGGACTTAGAGAGAATACCATGCCGCTCCCGATATGGTTTGCATGGCCGAAGCCACTACCGGTACGGTTTACTCGGACTTAGAGAGAATACCATGACGCTCCCGATATGGTTTGCTTGGCCGAAGCCACTCCCGGTACGTTTTACACGGACTTAGAGAGAATACCATGCCGCTCTCGATACGGTTTGCATGTCCGAAGCCACTCCCGGTACGGTTTACACGGACTTAGAGAGAATACCATGCCGCTCCCGATACGGTTTGCATGGCCGAAGCCACTCCCGGTACGGTTTACACGGACTTAGAGAGAATACCATGCCGCTCCCGATACGGTTTGCATGGCCGAAGCCACTCCCGGTACGGTTTACACGGACTTAGAGAGAATACCATGCCGCTCCCGATACGGTTTGCATGGCCGAAGCCACTCCCGGTACGATTTACACGGACCTAGAGTGAATACCATGCCGCTCCCGATACGGTTCGCAATGCCGAAGCCACTCCCGGTACGGTTTACACGGACTTAGAGAGAATACCATGCCGTTTGCCGATACGGTTTGCGTGGCCGAAGCCACTCCCGGTACGGTTTACAGGGGACTTAGAGAGAATACCATGCTGCTCCCGATACGGTTTGCATGGCCGAAGCCACTCCCGGTACGGTTTACACGGACTTAGAGAGAATACCATGCCGCTCCCGATACGGTTTGCTTGGCCGAAGCCACTCCCGGTACGGTTTACACGGACTTAGAGAGAATACCATGCCGCTCCCGATACGGTTTGAATGGCCGAAGCCACTCCCGGTACGGTTTACACGGACTTAGAGTGAATACCATGCCGCTCCCGATACGGTTTGCATGGCCGAAGCCACTCCCGGTACGGTTTACACGGACTTAGAGAGAATACCATGCCGCTCCCGATACGGTTTGCGTGGCCGAAGCCACTCCCGGTACGGTTTACACGGACTTAGAGAGAATACCATGCCGCTCCCGATACGGTTTGCATGGCCGAAGCCACTCTCGGTACGGTTTACACGGACTTAGAGAGAATACCATGCCCCTCCCGATACGGTTTGCATGGCCGAAGCCACTCCCGGTACGGTTTACACGGACTTAGAGAGAATACCATGCCGCTCCCGATACGGTTTGCATGGCCGAAGCCACTCCCGGTACGGTTTACACGGACTTAGAGAGAATACCATGCCGCTCCCGATACGGTTTGCATGGCCGAAGCCACTCCCGGTACGATTTACACGGACCTAGAGTGAATACCATGCCGCTCCCGATACGGTTCGCAATGCCGAAGCCACTCCCGGTACGGTTTACACGGACTTAGAGAGAATACCATGCCGTTTGCCGATACGGTTTGCGTGGCCGAAGCCACTCCCGGTACGGTTTACAGGGGACTTAGAGAGAATACCATGCTGCTCCCGATACGGTTTGCATGGCCGAAGCCACTCCCGGTACGGTTTACACGGACTTAGAGAGAATACCATGCCGCTCCCGATACGGTTTGCTTGGCCGAAGCCACTCCCGGTACGGTTTACACGGACTTAGAGAGAATACCATGCCGCTCCCGATACGGTTTGCATGGCCGAAGCCACTCCCGGTACGGTTTACACGGACTTAGAGTGAATACCATGCCGCTCCCGATACGGTTTGCATGGCCGAAGCCACTCCCGGTACGGTTTACACGGACTTAGAGAGAATACCATGCCGCTCCCGATACGGTTTGCGTGGCCGAAGCCACTCCCGGTACGGTTTACACGGACTTAGAGAGAATACCATGCCGCTCCCGATACGGTTTGCATGGCCGAAGCCACTCTCGGTACGGTTTACACGGACTTAGAGAGAATACCATGCCACTCCCGATACGGTTTGCATGGCCGAAGCCACTCCCGGTACGGTTTACACGGACTTAGAGAGAATACCATGCCGCTCCCGATACGGTTTGCATGGCCGAAGCCACTCCCGGTACGGTTTACACGGACTTAGAGAGAATACCATGCCGCTCCCGATACGGTTTGCATGGCCGAAGCCACTCCCGGTACGGTTTACACGAACATAGAGAGAATACCATGCCGCTCTCGATACGGTTTGCATGGCCGAAGCCACTCCCGGTACGGTTTACACGGACTTAGAGAGAATACCATGCCGCTCCCGATACGGTTTGCATGGCCGAAGCCACTCCCGGTACGGTTTACACGGACCTAGAGAGAATACCATGCCGCTCCCGATATGGTTTGCATGGCCGAAGCCACTCCCGGTACGGTTTACACGGACTTAGAGAGAATACCATGCCGCTCCCGATATGGTTTGCATGGCCGAAGCCACTACCGGTACGGTTTACTCGGACTTAGAGAGAATACCATGACGCTCCCGATATGGTTTGCTTGGCCGAAGCCACTCCCGGTACGTTTTACACGGACTTAGAGAGAATACCATGCCGCTCTCGATACGGTTTGCATGTCCGAAGCCACTCCCGGTACGGTTTACACGGACTTAGAGAGAATACCATGCCGCTCCCGATACGGTTTGCATGGCCGAAGCCACTCCCGGTACGGTTTACACGGACTTAGAGAGAATACCATGCCGCTCCCGATACGGTTTGCATGGCCGAAGCCACTCCCGGTACGGTTTACACGGACTTAGAGAGAATACCATGCCGCTCCCGATACGGTTTGCATGGCCGAAGCCACTCCCGGTACGATTTACACGGACCTAGAGTGAATACCATGCCGCTCCCGATACGGTTCGCAATGCCGAAGCCACTCCCGGTACGGTTTACACGGACTTAGAGAGAATACCATGCCGTTTGCCGATACGGTTTGCGTGGCCGAAGCCACTCCCGGTACGGTTTACAGGGGACTTAGAGAGAATACCATGCTGCTCCCGATACGGTTTGCATGGCCGAAGCCACTCCCGGTACGGTTTACACGGACTTAGAGAGAATACCATGCCGCTCCCGATACGGTTTGCTTGGCCGAAGCCACTCCCGGTACGGTTTACACGGACTTAGAGAGAATACCATGCCGCTCCCGATACGGTTTGCATGGCCGAAGCCACTCCCGGTACGGTTTACACGGACTTAGAGTGAATACCATGCCGCTCCCGATACGGTTTGCATGGCCGAAGCCACTCCCGGTACGGTTTACACGGACTTAGAGAGAATACCATGCCGCTCCCGATACGGTTTGCGTGGCCGAAGCCACTCCCGGTACGGTTTACACGGACTTAGAGAGAATACCATGCCGCTCCCGATACGGTTTGCATGGCCGAAGCCACTCTCGGTACGGTTTACACGGACTTAGAGAGAATACCATGCCCCTCCCGATACGGTTTGCATGGCCGAAGCCACTCCCGGTACGGTTTACACGGACTTAGAGAGAATACCATGCCGCTCCCGATACGGTTTGCATGGCCGAAGCCACTCCCGGTACGGTTTACACGGACCTAGAGAGAATACCATGCCGCTCCCGATACGGTTTGCATGGCCGAAGCCACTCCCGGTACGATTTACACGGACCTAGAGTGAATACCATGCCGCTCCCGATACGGTTCGCAATGCCGAAGCCACTCCCGGTACGGTTTACACGGACTTAGAGAGAATACCATGCCGTTTGCCGATACGGTTTGCGTGGCCGAAGCCACTCCCGGTACGGTTTACAGGGGACTTAGAGAGAATACCATGCTGCTCCCGATACGGTTTGCATGGCCGAAGCCACTCCCGGTACGGTTTACACGGACTTAGAGAGAATACCATGCCGCTCCCGATACGGTTTGCTTGGCCGAAGCCACTCCCGGTACGGTTTACACGGACTTAGAGAGAATACCATGCCGCTCCCGATACGGTTTGCATGGCCGAAGCCACTCCCGGTACGGTTTACACGGACTTAGAGTGAATACCATGCCGCTCCCGATACGGTTTGCATGGCCGAAGCCACTCCCGGTACGGTTTACACGGACTTAGAGAGAATACCATGCCGCTCCCGATACGGTTTGCGTGGCCGAAGCCACTCCCGGTACGGTTTACACGGACTTAGAGAGAATACCATGCCGCTCCCGATACGGTTTGCATGGCCGAAGCCACTCTCGGTACGGTTTACACGGACTTAGAGAGAATACCATGCCACTCCCGATACGGTTTGCATGGCCGAAGCCACTCCCGGTACGGTTTACACGGACTTAGAGAGAATACCATGCCGCTCCCGATACGGTTTGCATGGCCGAAGCCACTCCCGGTACGGTTTACACGGACTTAGAGAGAATACCATGCCGCTCCCGATACGGTTTGCATGGCCGAAGCCACTCCCGGTACGATTTACACGGACCTAGAGTGAATACCATGCCGCTCCCGATACGGTTCGCAATGCCGAAGCCACTCCCGGTACGGTTTACACGGACTTAGAGAGAATACCATGCCGTTTGCCGATACGGTTTGCGTGGCCTAAGCCACTCCCGGTACGGTTTACACGGACTGAGAGAGAATACCATGCCGCTCCCGATACGGTTTGCATGGCCGAACCCACTCCCAGTATGTTTTACACGGACTTAGAGAGAATACCATGCCGCTCTCGATACGGTTTGCACGGCCGAAGCCACTCCCGGTACGCTTTACACGGACTTAGAGAGAATACCATGCCGCTCCCGGTACGGTTTGCATGGCCGAAGCCACTCCTGGTACGGTTTACACGGACTTAGAGAGAATACCATGCCACTCTCGATACGGTTTGCATGGCCGAAGCCACTCCCAGTACGGTTTACACGGATTTTGACAGAATACCATGCTGCTCCCGATACAGTTTGCATGGCCAAAGCCACTCCCGGTACGGTTTACACGGACTTACAGAGAATACCATGCCGCTCCGGATACGGTTTGCATGGCCGAAGCCACTCCCGGTACGGTTTACACGGACTTAGAGAGAATACCATGCAGCTCCCGATACGGTTTGCATGGCCGAAGCCACTCCCGGTACTGTTTACACGGACTTAGAGAGAATACCATGCCGCTCGCGATACGGATTGCATGGCCGAAGCCACTCCCGGTACGGTTTACACGGACTTAGAGAGAATACCATGCCGCTCCCGATATGGTTTGCATGGCCGAAGCCACTACCGGTACGGTTTACTCGGACTTAGAGAGAATACCATGACGCTCCCGATACGGTTTGCTTGGCCGAAGCCACTCCCGGTACGTTTTACACGGACTTAGAGAGAATACCATGCCGCTCTCGATACGGTTTGCATGGCCGAAGCCACTCCCGGTACGGTTTACACGGACTTAGAGAGAATACCATGCCGCTCCCGATACGGTTTGCATGGCCGAAGCCACTCCCGGTACGGTTTACAAGGACTTAGAGAGAATACCATGCCGCTCCCCATACGGTTTGCATGGCCGAAGCCACTCCCGGTACGGTTTACACGGACTTAGAGAGAATACCATGCCGCTCCCGATACGGTTTGCATGGCCGAAGCCACTCCCGGTACGGTTTACACGGACTTAGAGAGAATACCATGCCGCTCCCGATACGGTTTGCATGGCCGAAGCCACTCCCGGTACGGTTTACACGGACTTAGAGTGAATACCATGCCGCTCCCGATACGGTTTGCATGGCCGAAGCCACTCCCGGTACGGTTTACACGGACTTAGAGAGAATACCATGCCGCTCCCGATACGGTTTGCGTGGCCGAAGCCACTCCCGGTACGGTTTACACGGACTTAGAGAGAATACCATGCCGCTCCCGATACGGTTTGCATGGCCGAAGCCACTCTCGGTACGGTTTACACGGACTTAGAGAGAATACCATGCCACTCCCGATACGGTTTGCATGGCCGAAGCCACTCCCGGTACGGTTTACACGGACTTAGAGAGAATACCATGCCGCTCCCGATACGGTTTGCATGGCCGAAGCCACTCCCGGTACGGTTTACACGGACTTAGAGAGAATACCATGCCGCTCCCGATACGGTTTGCATGGCCGAAGCCACTCCCGGTACGATTTACACGGACCTAGAGTGAATACCATGCCGCTCCCGATACGGTTCGCAATGCCGAAGCCACTCCCGGTACGGTTTACACGGACTTAGAGAGAATACCATGCCGTTTGCCGATACGGTTTGCGTGGCCTAAGCCACTCCCGGTACGGTTTACACGGACTGAGAGAGAATACCATGCCGCTCCCGATACGGTTTGCATGGCCGAACCCACTCCCAGTATGTTTTACACGGACTTAGAGAGAATACCATGCCGCTCTCGATACGGTTTGCACGGCCGAAGCCACTCCCGGTACGCTTTACACGGACTTAGAGAGAATACCATGCCGCTCCCGGTACGGTTTGCATGGCCGAAGCCACTCCTGGTACGGTTTACACGGACTTAGAGAGAATACCATGCCACTCTCGATACGGTTTGCATGGCCGAAGCCACTCCCAGTACGGTTTACACGGATTTTGACAGAATACCATGCTGCTCCCGATACAGTTTGCATGGCCAAAGCCACTCCCGGTACGGTTTACACGGACTTACAGAGAATACCATGCCGCTCCGGATACGGTTTGCATGGCCGAAGCCACTCCCGGTACGGTTTACACGGACTTAGAGAGAATACCATGCAGCTCCCGATACGGTTTGCATGGCCAAAGCCACTCCCGGTACTGTTTACACGGACTTAGAGAGAATACCATGCCGCTCGCGATACGGATTGCATGGCCGAAGCCACTCCCGGTACGGTTTACACGGACTTAGAGAGAATACCATGCCGCTCCCGATATGGTTTGCATGGCCGAAGCCACTCCCGGTACGCTTTACACGGACTTAGAGAGAATACCATGCCGCTCTCGATACGGTTTGCATGGCCGAAGCGACTCCCGGTAAGGTTTACACGGACTTAGAGAGAATACCATGCCGCTCCCGATACGGTTTGCATGGCCGAAGCCACTCCCGGTACGGTTTACACGGACTTAGAGTGAATACCATGCCGCTCCCGATACGGTTTGCATGGCCGAAGCCACTCCCGGTACGGTTTACACGGACTTAGAGAGAATACCATGCCGCTCCCGATACGGTTTGCGTGGCCGAAGCCACTCCCGGTACGGTTTACACGGACTTAGAGAGAATACCATGCCGCTCCCGATACGGTTTGCATGGCCGAAGCCACTCTCGGTACGGTTTACACGGACTTAGAGAGAATACCATGCCACTCCCGATACGGTTTGCATGGCCGAAGCCACTCCCGGTACGGTTTACACGGACTTAGAGAGAATACCATGCCGCTCCCGATGCGGTTTGCATGGCCGAAGCCACTCCCGGTACGGTTTACACGGACTTAGAGAGAATACCATGCCGCTCCCGATAAGGTTTGCATGGCCGAAGCCACTCCCGGTACGGTTTACACGGACTTAGAGAGAATACCATGCCGCTCCCGATATGGTTTGCATGGCCGAAGCCACTCCCGGTACGGTTTACACGGACCTAGAGAGAATACCATGCCGCTCCCGATACGGTTTGCATGGCCGAAGCCACTCCCGGTACGGTTTACACGGACTTAGAGAGAATACCATGCCGCTCCCGATATGGTTTGCATGGCCGAAGCCACTACCGGTACGGTTTACTCGGACTTAGAGAGAATACCATGACGCTCCCGATACGGTTTGCTTGGTCGAAGCCACTCCCGGTACGTTTTACACTGACTTAGAGAGAATACCATGCCGCTCTCGATACGGTTTGCATGGCCGAAGCCACTCCCGGTACGGTTTACACGGACTTAGAGAGAATACCATGCCGCTCCCGATACGGTTTGCATGGCCGAAGCCACTCCCGGTACGGTTTACACGGACTTAGTGAGAATACCATGCCGCTCCCGATACGGTTTGCATGGCCGAAGCCACTCCCGGTACGGTTTACACGGACTTAGAGAGAATACCATGCCGCTCCCGATACGGTTTGCATGGCCGAAGCCACTCCCGGTACGGTTTACACGGACTTAGAGAGAATACCATGCCGCTCCCGATACGGTTTGCATGGCCGAAGCCACTCCCGGTACGATTTACACGGACCTAGAGTGAATACCATGCCGCTCCCGATACGGTTCGCAATGCCGAAGCCACTCCCGGTACGGTTTACACGGACTTAGAGAGAATACCATGCCGTTTGCCGATACGGTTTGCGTGGCCGAAGCCACTCCCGGTATGGTTTACAGGGGACTTAGAGAGAATACCATGCTGCTCCCGATACGGTTTGCATGGCCGAAGCCACTCCCGGTACGGTTTACACGGACTTAGAGAGAATACCATGCCGCTCCCGATACGGTTTGCTTGGCCGAAGCCACTCCCGGTACGGTTTACACGGACTTAGAGAGAATACCATGCCGCTCCCGATACGGTTTGCATGGCCGAAGCCACTCCCGGTACGGTTTACACGGACTTAGAGTGAATACCATGCCGCTCCCGATACGGTTTGCATGGCCGAAGCCACTCCCGGTACGGTTTACACGGACTTAGAGAGAATACCATGCCGCTCCCGATACGGTTTGCGTGGCCGAAGCCACTCCCGGTACGGTTTACACGGACTTAGAGAGAATACCATGCCGCTCCCGATACGGTTTGCATGGCCGAAGCCACTCTCGGTACGGTTTACACGGACTTAGAGAGAATACCATGCCACTCCCGATACGGTTTGCATGGCCGAAGCCACTCCCGGTACGGTTTACACGGACTTAGAGAGAATACCATGCCGCTCCCGATGCGGTTTGCATGGCCGAAGCCACTCCCGGTACGGTTTACACGGACTTAGAGAGAATACCATGCCGCTCCCGATACGGTTTGCATGGCCGAAGCCACTCCCGGTACGGTTTACACGGACTTAGAGAGAATACCATGCCGCTCCCGATATGGTTTGCATGGCCGAAGCCACTCCCGGTACGGTTTACACGGACCTAGAGAGAATACCATGCTGCTCCCGATACGGTTTGCATGGCCGAAGCCACTCCCGGTACGGTTTACACGGACTTAGAGAGAATACCATGCCGCTCCCGATACGGTTTGCTTGGCCGAAGCCACTCCCGGTACGGTTTACACGGACTTAGAGAGAATACCATGCCGCTCCCGATACGGTTTGCATGGCCGAAGCCACTCCCGGTACGGTTTACACGGACTTAGAGTGAATACCATGCCGCTCCCGATACGGTTTGCATGGCCGAAGCCACTCCCGGTACGGTTTACACGGACTTAGAGAGAATACCATGCCGCTCCCGATACGGTTTGCGTGGCCGAAGCCACTCCCGGTACGGTTTACACGGACTTAGAGAGAATACCATGCCGCTCCCGATACGGTTTGCATGGCCGAAGCCACTCTCGGTACGGTTTACACGGACTTAGAGAGAATACCATGCCACTCCCGATACGGTTTGCATGGCCGAAGCCACTCCCGGTACGGTTTACACGGACTTAGAGAGAATACCATGCCGCTCCCGATACGGTTTGCATGGCCGAAGCCACTCCCGGTACGGTTTACACGGACTTAGAGAGAATACCATGCCGCTCCCGATACGGTTTGCATGGCCGAAGCCACTCCCGGTACGATTTACACGGACCTAGAGTGAATACCATGCCGCTCCCGATACGGTTCGCAATGCCGAAGCCACTCCCGGTACGGTTTACACGGACTTAGAGAGAATACCATGCCGTTTGCCGATACGGTTTGCGTGGCCGAAGCCACTCCCGGTACGGTTTACAGGGGACTTAGAGAGAATACCATGCTGCTCCCGATACGGTTTGCATGGCCGAAGCCACTCCCGGTACGGTTTACACGGACTTAGAGAGAATACCATGCCGCTCCCGATACGGTTTGCTTGGCCGAAGCCACTCCCGGTACGGTTTACACGGACTTAGAGAGAATACCATGCCGCTCCCGATACGGTTTGCATGGCCGAAGCTACTCCCGGTACGGTTTACACGGACTTAGAGTGAATACCATGCCGCTCCCGATACGGTTTGCATGGCCGAAGCCACTCCCGGTACGGTTTACACGGACTTAGAGAGAATACCATGCCGCTCCCGATACGGTTTGCGTGGCCGAAGCCACTCCCGGTACGGTTTACACGGACTTAGAGAGAATACCATGCCGCTCCCGATACGGTTTGCATGGCCGAAGCCACTCTCGGTACGGTTTACACGGACTTAGAGAGAATACCATGCCACTCCCGATACGGTTTGCATGGCCGAAGCCACTCCCGGTACGGTTTACACGGACTTAGAGAGAATACCATGCAGCTCCCGATACGGTTTGCATGGCCGAAGCCACTCCCGGTACGGTTTACACGGACTTAGAGAGAATACCATGCCGCTCCCGATACGGTTTGCATGGCCGAAGCCACTCCCGGTACGATTTACACGGACCTAGAGTGAATACCATGCCGCTCCCGATACGGTTCGCAATGCCGAAGCCACTCCCGGTACGGTTTACACGGACTTAGAGAGAATACCATGCCGTTTGCCGATACGGTTTGCGTGGCCGAAGCCACTCCCGGTACGGTTTACAGGGGACTTAGAGAGAATACCATGCTGCTCCCGATACGGTTTGCATGGCCGAAGCCACTCCCGGTACGGTTTACACGGACTTAGAGAGAATACCATGCCGCTCCCGATACGGTTTGCTTGGCCGAAGCCACTCCCGGTACGGTTTACACGGACTTAGAGAGAATACCATGCCGCTCCCGATACGGTTTGCATGGCCGAAGCCACTCCCGGTACGGTTTACACGGACTTAGAGTGAATACCATGCCGCTCCCGATACGGTTTGCATGGCCGAAGCCACTCCCGGTACGGTTTACACGGACTTAGAGAGAATACCATGCCGCTCCCGATACGGTTTGCGTGGCCGAAGCCACTCCCGGTACGGTTTACACGGACTTAGAGAGAATACCATGCCGCTCCCGATACGGTTTGCATGGCCGAAGCCACTCTCGGTACGGTTTACACGGACTTAGAGAGAATACCATGCCACTCCCGATACGGTTTGCATGGCCGAAGCCACTCCCGGTACGGTTTACACGGACTTAGAGAGAATACCATGCCGCTCCCGATGCGGTTTGCATGGCCGAAGCCACTCCCGGTACGGTTTACACGGACTTAGAGAGAATACCATGCCGCTCCCGATACGGTTTGCTTGGCCGAAGCCACTCCCGGTACGGTTTACACGGACTTAGAGAGAATACCATGCCGCTCCCGATACGGTTTGCATGGCCGAAGCCACTCCCGGTACGGTTTACACGGACTTAGAGTGAATACCATGCCGCTCCCGATACGGTTTGCATGGCCGAAGCCACTCCCGGTACGGTTTACACGGACTTAGAGAGAATACCATGCCGCTCCCGATACGGTTTGCGTGGCCGAAGCCACTCCCGGTACGGTTTACACGGACTTAGAGAGAATACCATGCCGCTCCCGATACGGTTTGCACGGCCGAAGCCACTCTCGGTACGGTTTACACGGACTTAGAGAGAATACCATGCCACTCCCGATACGGTTTGCATGGCCGAAGCCACTCCCGGTACGGTTTACACGGACTTAGAGAGAATACCATGCCGCTCCCGATACGGTTTGCATGGCCGAAGCCACTCCCGGTACGGTTTACACGGACTTAGAGAGAATACCATGCCGTTTGCCGATACGGTTTGCGTGGCCGAAGCCACTCCCGGTACGGTTTACAGGGGACTTAGAGAGAATACCATGCTGCTCCCGATACGGTTTGCATGGCCGAAGCCACTCCCGGTACGGTTTACACGGACTTAGAGAGAATACCATGCCGCTCCCGATACGGTTTGCTTGGCCGAAGCCACTCCCGGTACGGTTTACACGGACTTAGAGAGAATACCATGCCGCTCCCGATACGGTTTGCATGGCCGAAGCCACTCCCGGTACGGTTTACACGGACTTAGAGTGAATACCATGCTGCTCCCGATACGGTTTGCATGGCCGAAGCCACTCCCGGTACGGTTTACACGGACTTAGAGAGAATACCATGCCGCTCCCGATACGGTTTGCGTGGCCGAAGCCACTCCCGGTACGGTTTACACGGACTTAGAGAGAATACCATGCCGCTCCCGATACGGTTTGCATGGCCGAAGCCACTCTCGGTACGGTTTACACGGACTTAGAGAGAATACCATGCCACTCCCGATACGGTTTGCATGGCCGAAGCCACTCCCGGTACGGTTTACACGGACTTAGAGAGAATACCATGCCGCTCCCGATGCGGTTTGCATGGCCGAAGCCACTCCCGGTACGGTTTACACGGACTTAGAGAGAATACCATGCCGCTCCCGATACGGTTTGCATGGCCGAAGCCACTCCCGGTACGGTTTACACGGACTTAGAGAGAATACCATGCCGCTCCCGATATGGTTTGCATGGCCGAAGCCACTCCCGGTACGGTTTACACGGACCTAGAGAGAATACCATGCCGCTCCCGATACGGTTTGCATGGCCGAAGCCACTCCCGGTACGGTTTACACGGACTTAGAGAGAATACCATGCCGCTCCCGATATGGTTTGCATGGCCGAAGCCACTACCGGTACGGTTTACTCGGACTTAGAGAGAATACCATGACGCTCCCGATACGGTTTGCTTGGCCGAAGCCACTCCCGGTACGTTTTACACTGACTTAGAGAGAATACCATGCCGCTCTCGATACGGTTTGCATGGCCGAAGCCACTCCCGGTACGGTTTACACGGACTTAGAGAGAATACCATGCCGCTCCCGATACGGTTTGCATGGCCGAAGCCACTCCCGGTACGGTTTACACGGACTTAGAGAGAATACCATGCCGCTCCCGATACGGTTTGCATGGCCGAAGCCACTCCCGGTACGGTTTACACGGACTTAGAGAGAATACCATGCCGCTCCCGATACGGTTTGCATGGCCGAAGCCACTCCCGGTACGGTTTACACGGACTTAGAGTGAATACCATGCCGCTCCCGATACGGTTTGCATGGCCGAAGCCACTCCCGGTACGGTTTACACGGACTTAGAGAGAATACCATGCCGCTCCCGATACGGTTTGCGTGGCCGAAGCCACTCCCGGTACGGTTTACACGGACTTAGAGAGAATACCATGCCGCTCCCGATACGGTTTGCATGGCCGAAGCCACTCCCGGTACGGTTTACACGGACTTAGAGAGAATACCATGCCTCTCCCGATACGGTTTGCATGGCCGAAGCCACTCCCGGTACGGTTTACACGGACTTAGAGAGAATACCATGCCGCTCCCGATGCGGTTTGCATGGCCGAAGCCACTCCCGGTACGGTTTACACGGACTTAGAGAGAATACCATGCCGCTCCCGATACGGTTTGCATGGCCGAAGCCACTCCCGGTACGGTTTACACGGACTTAGAGAGAATACCATGCCGCTCCCGATACGGTTTGCATGGCCGAAGCCACTCCCGGTACGGTTTACACGGACTTAGAGTGAATACCATGCCGCTCCCGATACGGTTTGCATGGCCGAAGCCACTCCCGGTACGGTTTACACGGACTTAGAGAGAATACCATGCCGCTCCCGATACGGTTTGCGTGGCCGAAGCCACTCCCGGTACGGTTTACACGGACTTAGAGAGAATACCATGCCGCTCCCGATACGGTTTGCATGGCCGAAGCCACTCTCGGTACGGTTTACACGGACTTAGAGAGAATACCATGCCACTCCCGATACGGTTTGCATGGCCGAAGCCACTCCCGGTACGGTTTACACGGACTTAGAGAGAATACCATGCCGCTCCCGATACGGTTTGCATGGCCGAAGCCACTCCCGGTACGGTTTACACGGACTTAGAGAGAATACCATGCCGTTTGCCGATACGGTTTGCGTGGCCGAAGCCACTCCCGGTACGGTTTACAGGGGACTTAGAGAGAATACCATGCTGCTCCCGATACGGTTTGCATGGCCGAAGCCACTCCCGGTACGGTTTACACGGACTTAGAGAGAATACCATGCCGCTCCCGATACGGTTTGCTTGGCCGAAGCCACTCCCGGTACGGTTTACACGGACTTAGAGAGAATACCATGCCGCTCCCGATACGGTTTGCATGGCCGAAGCCACTCCCGGTACGGTTTACACGGACTTAGAGTGAATACCATGCTGCTCCCGATACGGTTTGCATGGCCGAAGCCACTCCCGGTACGGTTTACACGGACTTAGAGAGAATACCATGCCGCTCCCGATACGGTTTGCGTGGCCGAAGCCACTCCCGGTACGGTTTACACGGACTTAGAGAGAATACCATGCCGCTCCCGATACGGTTTGCATGGCCGAAGCCACTCTCGGTACGGTTTACACGGACTTAGAGAGAATACCATGCCACTCCCGATACGGTTTGCATGGCCGAAGCCACTCCCGGTACGGTTTACACGGACTTAGAGAGAATACCATGCCGCTCCCGATGCGGTTTGCATGGCCGAAGCCACTCCCGGTACGGTTTACACGGACTTAGAGAGAATACCATGCCGCTCCCGATACGGTTTGCATGGCCGAAGCCACTCCCGGTACGGTTTACACGGACTTAGAGAGAATACCATGCCGCTCCCGATATGGTTTGCATGGCCGAAGCCACTCCCGGTACGGTTTACACGGACCTAGAGAGAATACCATGCCGCTCCCGATACGGTTTGCATGGCCGAAGCCACTCCCGGTACGGTTTACACGGACTTAGAGAGAATACCATGCCGCTCCCGATATGGTTTGCATGGCCGAAGCCACTACCGGTACGGTTTACTCGGACTTAGAGAGAATACCATGACGCTCCCGATACGGTTTGCTTGGCCGAAGCCACTCCCGGTACGTTTTACACTGACTTAGAGAGAATACCATGCCGCTCTCGATACGGTTTGCATGGCCGAAGCCACTCCCGGTACGGTTTACACGGACTTAGAGAGAATACCATGCCGCTCCCGATACGGTTTGCATGGCCGAAGCCACTCCCGGTACGGTTTACACGGACTTAGAGAGAATACCATGCCGCTCCCGATACGGTTTGCATGGCCGAAGCCACTCCCGGTACGGTTTACACGGACTTAGAGAGAATACCATGCCGCTCCCGATACGGTTTGCATGGCCGAAGCCACTCCCGGTACGGTTTACACGGACTTAGAGTGAATACCATGCCGCTCCCGATACGGTTTGCATGGCCGAAGCCACTCCCGGTACGGTTTACACGGACTTAGAGAGAATACCATGCCGCTCCCGATACGGTTTGCGTGGCCGAAGCCACTCCCGGTACGGTTTACACGGACTTAGAGAGAATACCATGCCGCTCCCGATACGGTTTGCATGGCCGAAGCCACTCCCGGTACGGTTTACACGGACTTAGAGAGAATACCATGCCTCTCCCGATACGGTTTGCATGGCCGAAGCCACTCCCGGTACGGTTTACACGGACTTAGAGAGAATACCATGCCGCTCCCGATGCGGTTTGCATGGCCGAAGCCACTCCCGGTACGGTTTACACGGACTTAGAGAGAATACCATGCCGCTCCCGATACGGTTTGCATGGCCGAAGCCACTCCCGGTACGGTTTACACGGACTTAGAGAGAATACCATGCCGCTCCCGATACGGTTTGCATGGCCGAAGCCACTCCCGGTACGGTTTACACGGACTTAGAGTGAATACCATGCCGCTCCCGATACGGTTTGCATGGCCGAAGCCACTCCCGGTACGGTTTACACGGACTTAGAGAGAATACCATGCCGCTCCCGATACGGTTTGCGTGGCCGAAGCCACTCCCGGTACGGTTTACACGGACTTAGAGAGAATACCATGCCGCTCCCGATACGGTTTGCATGGCCGAAGCCACTCCCGGTACGGTTTACACGGACTTAGAGAGAATACCATGCCTCTCCCGATACGGTTTGCATGGCCGAAGCCACTCCCGGTACGGTTTACACGGACTTAGAGAGAATACCATGCCGCTCCCGATGCGGTTTGCATGGCCGAAGCCACTCCCGGTACGGTTTACACGGACTTAGAGAGAATACCATGCCTCTCCCGATACGGTTTGCATGGCCGAAGCCACTCCCGGTACGATTTACACGGACCTAGAGTGAATACCATGCCGCTCCCGATACGGTTCGCAATGCCGAAGCCACTCCCGGTACGGTTTACACGGACTTAGAGAGAATACCATGCCGTTTGCCGATACGGTTTGCGTGGCCGAAGCCACTCCCGGTACGGTTTACAGGGGACTTAGAGAGAATACCATGCTGCTCCCGATACGGTTTGCATGGCCGAAGCCACTCCCGGTATGGTTTACACGGACTTAGAGAGAATACCATGCCGCTCCCGATACGGTTTGCTTGGCCGAAGCCACTCCCGGTACGGTTTACACGGACTTAGAGAGAATACCATGCCGCTCCCGATACGGTTTGCATGGCCGAAGCCACTCCCGGTACGGTTTACACGGACTTAGAGTGAATACCATGCCGCTCCCGATACGGTTTGCATGGCCGAAGCCACTCCCGGTACGGTTTACACGGACTTAGAGAGAATACCATGCCGCTCCCGATACGGTTTGCATGGCCGAAGCCACTCCCGGTACGGTTTACACGGACTTAGAGTGAATACCATGCCGCTCCCGATACGGTTTGCATGGCCGAAGCCACTCCCGGTACGGTTTACACGGACTTAGAGAGAATACCATGCCGCTCCCGATACGGTTTGCATGGCCGAAGCCACTCCCGGTACGGTTTACACGGACTTAGAGAGAATACCATGCCGCTCCCGATATGGTTTGCATGGCCGAAGCCACTCCCGGTACGGTTTACACGGACCTAGAGAGAATACCATGCCGCTCCCGATACGGTTTGCATGGCCGAAGCCACTCCCGGTACGGTTTACACGGACTTAGAGAGAATACCATGCCGCTCCCGATATGGTTTGCATGGCCGAAGCCACTACCGGTACGGTTTACTCGGACTTAGAGAGAATACCATGACGCTCCCGATACGGTTTGCTTGGCCGAAGCCACTCCCGGTACGTTTTACACTGACTTAGAGAGAATACCATGCCGCTCTCGATACGGTTTGCATGGCCGAAGCCACTCCCGGTACGGTTTACACGGACTTAGAGAGAATACCATGCCGTTTGCCGATACGGTTTGCGTGGCCGAAGCCACTCCCGGTACGGTTTACAGGGGACTTAGAGAGAATACCATGCTGCTCCCGATACGGTTTGCATAGCCGAAGCCACTCCCGGTACGGTTTACACGGACTTAGAGAGAATACCATGCCGCTCCCGATACGGTTTGCTTGGCCGAAGCCACTCCCGGTACGGTTTACACGGACTTAGAGAGAATACCATGCCGCTCCCGATACGGTTTGCATGGCCGAAGCCACTCCCGGTACGGTTTACACGGACTTAGAGTGAATACCATGCCGCTCCCGATACGGTTTGCATGGCCGAAGCCACTCCCGGTACGGTTTACACGGACTTAGAGAGAATACCATGCCGCTCCCGATACGGTTTGCGTGGCCGAAGCCACTCCCGGTACGGTTTACACGGACTTAGAGAGAATACCATGCCGCTCCCGATACGGTTTGCATGGCCGAAGCCACTCTCGGTACGGTTTACACGGACTTAGAGAGAATACCATGCCACTCCCGATACGGTTTGCATGGCCGAAGCCACTCCCGGTACGGTTTACACGGACTTAGAGAGAATACCATGCCGCTCCCGATACGGTTTGCATGGCCGAAGCCACTCCCGGTACGGTTTACACGGACTTAGAGAGAATACCATGCCGCTCCCGATACGGTTTGCATGGCCGAAGCCACTCCCGGTACGATTTACACGGACCTAGAGTGAATACCATGCCGCTCCCGATACGGTTCGCAATGCCGAAGCCACTCCCGGTACGGTTTACACGGACTTAGAGAGAATACCATGCCGTTTGCCGATACGGTTTGCGTGGCCGAAGCCACTCCCGGTACGGTTTACACGGACTTAGAGAGAATACCATGCCGTTTGCCGATACGGTTTGCGTGGCCGAAGCCACTCCCGGTACGGTTTACAGGGGACTTAGAGAGAATACCATGCTGCTCCCGATACGGTTTGCATGGCCGAAGCCACTCCCGGTACGGTTTACACGGACTTAGAGAGAATACCATGCCGCTCCCGATACGGTTTGCTTGGCCGAAGCCACTCCCGGTACGGTTTACACGGACTTAGAGAGAATACCATGCCGCTCCCGATACGGTTTGCATGGCCGAAGCTACTCCCGGTACGGTTTACACGGACTTAGAGTGAATACCATGCCTCTCCCGATACGGTTTGCATGGCCGAAGCCACTCCCGGTACGGTTTACACGGACTTAGAGAGAATACCATGCCGCTCCCGATACGGTTTGCGTGGCCGAAGCCACTCCCGGTACGGTTTACACGGACTTAGAGAGAATACCATGCCGCTCCCGATACGGTTTGCATGGCCGAAGCCACTCTCGGTACGGTTTACACGGACTTAGAGAGAATACCATGCCACTCCCGATACGGTTTGCATGGCCGAAGCCACTCCCGGTACGGTTTACACGGACTTAGAGAGAATACCATGCCGCTCCCGATACGGTTTGCATGGCCGAAGCCACTCCCGGTACGGTTTACACGGACTTAGAGAGAATACCATGCCGCTCCCGATATGGTTTGCATGGCCGAAGCCACTCCCGGTACGGTTTACACGGACCTAGAGAGAATACCATGCCGCTCCCGATACGGTTTGCATGGCCGAAGCCACTCCCGGTACGGTTTACACGGACTTAGAGAGAATACCATGCCGCTCCCGATATGGTTTGCATGGCCGAAGCCACTACCGGTACGGTTTACTCGGACTTAGAGAGAATACCATGACGCTCCCGATACGGTTTGCTTGGCCGAAGCCACTCCCGGTACGTTTTACACTGACTTAGAGAGAATACCATGCCGCTCTCGATACGGTTTGCATGGCCGAAGCCACTCCCGGTACGGTTTACACGGACTTAGAGAGAATACCATGCCGCTCCCGATACGGTTTGCATGGCCGAAGCCACTCCCGGTACGGTTTACACGGACTTAGAGAGAATACCATGCCGCTCCCGATACGGTTTGCATGGCCGAAGCCACTCCCGGTACGGTTTACACGGACTTAGAGAGAATACCATGCCGCTCCCGATACGGTTTGCTTGGCCGAAGCCACTCCCGGTACGATTTACACGGACTTAGAGTGAATACCATGCCGCTCCCGATACGGTTCGCAATGCCGAAGCCACTCCCGGTACGGTTTACACGAACTTAGAGAGAATACCATGCCGCTCCCGATACGGTTTGCATGGCCGAAGCCACTCCCGGTACGGTTTACACGGACTTAGAGAGAATACCATGCCGCTCCCGATACGGTTTGCATGGCCGAAGCCACTCCCGGTACGGTTTACACGGACTTAGAGAGAATACCATGCCGTTTGCCGATACGGTTTGCGCCACCGAAGCCACTCCCGGTACGGTTTACAGGGGACTTAGAGAGAATACCATGCTGCTCCCGATACGGTTTGCATGGCCGAAGCCACTCCCGGTACGGTTTACACGGACTTAGAGAGAATACCATGCCGCTCCCGATACGGTTTGCATGGCCGAAGCCACTCCCGGTACGGTTTACACGGACTTAGAGAGAATACCATGCCGCTCCCGATACGGTTTGCATGGCCGAAGCCACTCCCGGTACGGTTTACACGGACTTAGAGTGAATACCATGCCGCTCCCGATACGGTTTGCATGGCCGAAGCCACTCCCGGTACGGTTTACACGGACTTAGAGAGAATACCATGCCGCTCCCGATACGGTTTGCGTGGCCGAAGCCACTCCCGGTACGGTTTACACGGACTTAGAGAGAATACCATGCCGCTCCCGATACGGTTTGCATGGCCGAAGCCACTCCCGGTACGGTTTACACGGACTTAGAGAGAATACCATGCCTCTCCCGATACGGTTTGCATGGCCGAAGCCACTCCCGGTACGGTTTACATGGACTTAGAGAGAATACCATGCCGCTCCCGATGCGGTTTGCATGGCCGAAGCCACTCCCGGTACGGTTTACACGGACTTAGAGAGAATACCATGCCGCTCCCGATACGGTTTGCATGGCCGAAGCCACTCCCGGTACGATTTACACGGACCTAGAGTGAATACCATGCCGCTCCCGATACGGTTCGCAATGCCGAAGCCACTCCCGGTACGGTTTACACGGACTTAGAGAGAATACCATGCCGTTTGCCGATACGGTTTGCGTGGCCGAAGCCACTCCCGGTACGGTTTACAGGGGACTTAGAGAGAATACCATGCTGCTCCCGATACGGTATGCATGGCCGAAGCCACTCCCGGTACGGTTTACACGGACTTAGAGAGAATACCATGCCGCTCCCGATACGGTTTGCTTGGCCGAAGCCACTCCCGGTACGGTTTACACGGACTTAGAGAGAATACCATGCCGCTCCCGATACGGTTTGCATGGCCGAAGCCACTCCCGGTACGGTTTACACGGACTTAGAGTGAATACCATGCCGCTCCCGATACGGTTTGCATGGCCGAAGCCACTCCCGGTACGGTTAACACGGACTTAGAGAGAATACCATGCCGCTCCCGATACGGTTTGCGTGGCCGAAGCCACTCCCGGTACGGTTTACACGGACTTAGAGAGAATACCATGCCGCTCCCGATACGGTTTGCATGGCCGAAGCCACTCTCGGTACGGTTTACACGGACTTAGAGAGAATACCATGCCACTCCCGATACGGTTTGCATGGCCGAAGCCACTCCCGGTACGGTTTACACGGACTTAGAGAGAATACCATGCCGCTCCCCATACGGTTTGCATGGCCGAAGCCACTCCCGGTACGATTTACACGGACCTAGAGTGAATACCATGCCGCTCCCGATACGGTTCGCAATGCCGAAGCCACTCCCGGTACGGTTTACACGGACTTAGAGAGAATACCATGCCGTTTGCCGATACGGTTTGCGTGGCCGAAGCCACTCCCGGTACGGTTTACAGGGGACTTAGAGAGAATACCATGCTGCTCCCGATACGGTTTGCATGGCCGAAGCCACTCCCGGTACGGTTTACACGGACTTAGAGAGAATACCATGCCGCTCCCGATACGGTTTGCTTGGCCGAAGCCACTCCCGGTACGGTTTACACGGACTTAGAGAGAATACCATGCCGCTCCCGATACGGTTTGCATGGCCGAAGCCACTCCCGGTACGGTTTACACGGACTTAGAGTGAATACCATGCCGCTCCCGATATGGTTTGCATGGCCGAAGCCACTACCGGTACGGTTTACTCGGACTTAGAGAGAATACCATGACGCTCCCGATACGGTTTGCTTGGCCGAAGCCACTCCCGGTACGTTTTACACTGACTTAGAGAGAATACCATGCCGCTCTCGATACGGTTTGCATGGCCGAAGCCACTCCCGGTACGGTTTACACGGACTTAGAGAGAATACCATGCCGCTCCCGATACGGTTTGCATGGCCGAAGCCACTCCCGGTACGGTTTACACGGACTTAGAGAGAATACCATGCCGCTCCCGATACGGTTTGCATGGCCGAAGCCACTCCCGGTACGGTTTACACGGACTTAGAGAGAATACCATGCCGCTCCCGATACGGTTTGCTTGGCCGAAGCCACTCCCGGTACGATTTACACGGACTTAGAGTGAATACCATGCCGCTCCCGATACGGTTCGCAATGCCGAAGCCACTCCCGGTACGGTTTACACGAACTTAGAGAGAATACCATGCCGCTCCCGATACGGTTTGCATGGCCGAAGCCACTCCCGGTACGGTTTACACGGACTTAGAGAGAATACCATGCCGCTCCCGATACGGTTTGCATGGCCGAAGCCACTCCCGGTACGGTTTACACGGACTTAGAGAGAATACCATGCCGTTTGCCGATACGGTTTGCGTGGCCGAAGCCACTCCCGGTACGGTTTACAGGGGACTTAGAGAGAATACCATGCTGCTCCCGATACGGTTTGCATGGCCGAAGCCACTCCCGGTACGGTTTACACGGACTTAGAGAGAATACCATGCCGCTCCCGATACGGTTTGCATGGCCGAAGCCACTCCCGGTACGGTTTACACGGACTTAGAGAGAATACCATGCCGCTCCCGATACGGTTTGCATGGCCGAAGCCACTCCCGGTACGGTTTACACGGACTTAGAGTGAATACCATGCCGCTCCCGATACGGTTTGCATGGCCGAAGCCACTCCCGGTACGGTTTACACGGACTTAGAGAGAATACCATGCCGCTCCCGATACGGTTTGCGTGGCCGAAGCCACTCCCGGTACGGTTTACACGGACTTAGAGAGAATACCATGCCGCTCCCGATACGGTTTGCATGGCCGAAGCCACTCCCGGTACGGTTTACACGGACTTAGAGAGAATACCATGCCTCTCCCGATACGGTTTGCATGGCCGAAGCCACTCCCGGTACGGTTTACACGGACTTAGAGAGAATACCATGCCGCTCCCGATGCGGTTTGCATGGCCGAAGCCACTCCCGGTACGGTTTACACGGACTTAGAGAGAATACCATGCCGTTTGCCGATACGGTTTGCGTGGCCGAAGCCACTCCCGGTACGGTTTACAGGGGACTTAGAGAGAATACCATGCTGCTCCCGATACGGTTTGCATAGCCGAAGCCACTCCCGGTACGGTTTACACGGACTTAGAGAGAATACCATGCCGCTCCCGATACGGTTTGCTTGGCCGAAGCCACTCCCGGTACGGTTTACACGGACTTAGAGAGAATACCATGCCGCTCCCGATACGGTTTGCATGGCCGAAGCCACTCCCGGTACGGTTTACACGGACTTAGAGTGAATACCATGCCGCTCCCGATACGGTTTGCATGGCCGAAGCCACTCCCGGTACGGTTTACACGGACTTAGAGAGAATACCATGCCGCTCCCGATACGGTTTGCGTGGCCGAAGCCACTCCCGGTACGGTTTACACGGACTTAGAGAGAATACCATGCCGCTCCCGATACGGTTTGCATGGCCGAAGCCACTCTCGGTACGGTTTACACGGACTTAGAGAGAATACCATGCCACTCCCGATACGGTTTGCATGGCCGAAGCCACTCCCGGTACGGTTTACACGGACTTAGAGAGAATACCATGCCGCTCCCGATACGGTTTGCATGGCCGAAGCCACTCCCGGTACGGTTTACACGGACTTAGAGAGAATACCATGCCGCTCCCGATACGGTTTGCATGGCCGAAGCCACTCCCGGTACGATTTACACGGACCTAGAGTGAATACCATGCCGCTCCCGATACGGTTCGCAATGCCGAAGCCACTCCCGGTACGGTTTACACGGACTTAGAGAGAATACCATGCCGTTTGCCGATACGGTTTGCGTGGCCGAAGCCACTCCCGGTACGGTTTACACGGACTTAGAGAGAATACCATGCCGTTTGCCGATACGGTTTGCGTGGCCGAAGCCACTCCCGGTACGGTTTACAGGGGACTTAGAGAGAATACCATGCTGCTCCCGATACGGTTTGCATGGCCGAAGCCACTCCCGGTACGGTTTACACGGACTTAGAGAGAATACCATGCCGCTCCCGATACGGTTTGCTTGGCCGAAGCCACTCCCGGTACGGTTTACACGGACTTAGAGAGAATACCATGCCGCTCCCGATACGGTTTGCATGGCCGAAGCTACTCCCGGTACGGTTTACACGGACTTAGAGTGAATACCATGCCTCTCCCGATACGGTTTGCATGGCCGAAGCCACTCCCGGTACGGTTTACACGGACTTAGAGAGAATACCATGCCGCTCCCGATACGGTTTGCGTGGCCGAAGCCACTCCCGGTACGGTTTACACGGACTTAGAGAGAATACCATGCCGCTCCCGATACGGTTTGCATGGCCGAAGCCACTCTCGGTACGGTTTACACGGACTTAGAGAGAATACCATGCCACTCCCGATACGGTTTGCATGGCCGAAGCCACTCCCGGTACGGTTTACACGGACTTAGAGAGAATACCATGCCGCTCCCGATACGGTTTGCATGGCCGAAGCCACTCCCGGTACGGTTTACACGGACTTAGAGAGAATACCATGCCGCTCCCGATATGGTTTGCATGGCCGAAGCCACTCCCGGTACGGTTTACACGGACCTAGAGAGAATACCATGCCGCTCCCGATACGGTTTGCATGGCCGAAGCCACTCCCGGTACGGTTTACACGGACTTAGAGAGAATACCATGCCGCTCCCGATATGGTTTGCATGGCCGAAGCCACTACCGGTACGGTTTACTCGGACTTAGAGAGAATACCATGACGCTCCCGATACGGTTTGCTTGGCCGAAGCCACTCCCGGTACGTTTTACACTGACTTAGAGAGAATACCATGCCGCTCTCGATACGGTTTGCATGGCCGAAGCCACTCCCGGTACGGTTTACACGGACTTAGAGAGAATACCATGCCGCTCCCGATACGGTTTGCATGGCCGAAGCCACTCCCGGTACGGTTTACACGGACTTAGAGAGAATACCATGCCGCTCCCGATACGGTTTGCATGGCCGAAGCCACTCCCGGTACGGTTTACACGGACTTAGAGAGAATACCATGCCGCTCCCGATACGGTTTGCTTGGCCGAAGCCACTCCCGGTACGATTTACACGGACTTAGAGTGAATACCATGCCGCTCCCGATACGGTTCGCAATGCCGAAGCCACTCCCGGTACGGTTTACACGAACTTAGAGAGAATACCATGCCGCTCCCGATACGGTTTGCATGGCCGAAGCCACTCCCGGTACGGTTTACACGGACTTAGAGAGAATACCATGCCGCTCCCGATACGGTTTGCATGGCCGAAGCCACTCCCGGTACGGTTTACACGGACTTAGAGAGAATACCATGCCGTTTGCCGATACGGTTTGCGCCACCGAAGCCACTCCCGGTACGGTTTACAGGGGACTTAGAGAGAATACCATGCTGCTCCCGATACGGTTTGCATGGCCGAAGCCACTCCCGGTACGGTTTACACGGACTTAGAGAGAATACCATGCCGCTCCCGATACGGTTTGCATGGCCGAAGCCACTCCCGGTACGGTTTACACGGACTTAGAGAGAATACCATGCCGCTCCCGATACGGTTTGCATGGCCGAAGCCACTCCCGGTACGGTTTACACGGACTTAGAGTGAATACCATGCCGCTCCCGATACGGTTTGCATGGCCGAAGCCACTCCCGGTACGGTTTACACGGACTTAGAGAGAATACCATGCCGCTCCCGATACGGTTTGCGTGGCCGAAGCCACTCCCGGTACGGTTTACACGGACTTAGAGAGAATACCATGCCGCTCCCGATACGGTTTGCATGGCCGAAGCCACTCCCGGTACGGTTTACACGGACTTAGAGAGAATACCATGCCTCTCCCGATACGGTTTGCATGGCCGAAGCCACTCCCGGTACGGTTTACATGGACTTAGAGAGAATACCATGCCGCTCCCGATGCGGTTTGCATGGCCGAAGCCACTCCCGGTACGGTTTACACGGACTTAGAGAGAATACCATGCCGCTCCCGATACGGTTTGCATGGCCGAAGCCACTCCCGGTACGATTTACACGGACCTAGAGTGAATACCATGCCGCTCCCGATACGGTTCGCAATGCCGAAGCCACTCCCGGTACGGTTTACACGGACTTAGAGAGAATACCATGCCGTTTGCCGATACGGTTTGCGTGGCCGAAGCCACTCCCGGTACGGTTTACAGGGGACTTAGAGAGAATACCATGCTGCTCCCGATACGGTATGCATGGCCGAAGCCACTCCCGGTACGGTTTACACGGACTTAGAGAGAATACCATGCCGCTCCCGATACGGTTTGCTTGGCCGAAGCCACTCCCGGTACGGTTTACACGGACTTAGAGAGAATACCATGCCGCTCCCGATACGGTTTGCATGGCCGAAGCCACTCCCGGTACGGTTTACACGGACTTAGAGTGAATACCATGCCGCTCCCGATACGGTTTGCATGGCCGAAGCCACTCCCGGTACGGTTAACACGGACTTAGAGAGAATACCATGCCGCTCCCGATACGGTTTGCGTGGCCGAAGCCACTCCCGGTACGGTTTACACGGACTTAGAGAGAATACCATGCCGCTCCCGATACGGTTTGCATGGCCGAAGCCACTCTCGGTACGGTTTACACGGACTTAGAGAGAATACCATGCCACTCCCGATACGGTTTGCATGGCCGAAGCCACTCCCGGTACGGTTTACACGGACTTAGAGAGAATACCATGCCGCTCCCCATACGGTTTGCATGGCCGAAGCCACTCCCGGTACGATTTACACGGACCTAGAGTGAATACCATGCCGCTCCCGATACGGTTCGCAATGCCGAAGCCACTCCCGGTACGGTTTACACGGACTTAGAGAGAATACCATGCCGTTTGCCGATACGGTTTGCGTGGCCGAAGCCACTCCCGGTACGGTTTACAGGGGACTTAGAGAGAATACCATGCTGCTCCCGATACGGTTTGCATGGCCGAAGCCACTCCCGGTACGGTTTACACGGACTTAGAGAGAATACCATGCCGCTCCCGATACGGTTTGCTTGGCCGAAGCCACTCCCGGTACGGTTTACACGGACTTAGAGAGAATACCATGCCGCTCCCGATACGGTTTGCATGGCCGAAGCCACTCCCGGTACGGTTTACACGGACTTAGAGTGAATACCATGCCGCTCCCGATATGGTTTGCATGGCCGAAGCCACTACCGGTACGGTTTACTCGGACTTAGAGAGAATACCATGACGCTCCCGATACGGTTTGCTTGGCCGAAGCCACTCCCGGTACGTTTTACACTGACTTAGAGAGAATACCATGCCGCTCTCGATACGGTTTGCATGGCCGAAGCCACTCCCGGTACGGTTTACACGGACTTAGAGAGAATACCATGCCGCTCCCGATACGGTTTGCATGGCCGAAGCCACTCCCGGTACGGTTTACACGGACTTAGAGAGAATACCATGCCGCTCCCGATACGGTTTGCATGGCCGAAGCCACTCCCGGTACGGTTTACACGGACTTAGAGAGAATACCATGCCGCTCCCGATACGGTTTGCTTGGCCGAAGCCACTCCCGGTACGATTTACACGGACTTAGAGTGAATACCATGCCGCTCCCGATACGGTTCGCAATGCCGAAGCCACTCCCGGTACGGTTTACACGAACTTAGAGAGAATACCATGCCGCTCCCGATACGGTTTGCATGGCCGAAGCCACTCCCGGTACGGTTTACACGGACTTAGAGAGAATACCATGCCGCTCCCGATACGGTTTGCATGGCCGAAGCCACTCCCGGTACGGTTTACACGGACTTAGAGAGAATACCATGCCGTTTGCCGATACGGTTTGCGTGGCCGAAGCCACTCCCGGTACGGTTTACAGGGGACTTAGAGAGAATACCATGCTGCTCCCGATACGGTTTGCATGGCCGAAGCCACTCCCGGTACGGTTTACACGGACTTAGAGAGAATACCATGCCGCTCCCGATACGGTTTGCATGGCCGAAGCCACTCCCGGTACGGTTTACACGGACTTAGAGAGAATACCATGCCGCTCCCGATACGGTTTGCATGGCCGAAGCCACTCCCGGTACGGTTTACACGGACTTAGAGTGAATACCATGCCGCTCCCGATACGGTTTGCATGGCCGAAGCCACTCCCGGTACGGTTTACACGGACTTAGAGAGAATACCATGCCGCTCCCGATACGGTTTGCGTGGCCGAAGCCACTCCCGGTACGGTTTACACGGACTTAGAGAGAATACCATGCCGCTCCCGATACGGTTTGCATGGCCGAAGCCACTCCCGGTACGGTTTACACGGACTTAGAGAGAATACCATGCCTCTCCCGATACGGTTTGCATGGCCGAAGCCACTCCCGGTACGGTTTACACGGACTTAGAGAGAATACCATGCCGCTCCCGATGCGGTTTGCATGGCCGAAGCCACTCCCGGTACGGTTTACACGGACTTAGAGAGAATACCATGCCGCTCCCGATACGGTTTGCATGGCCGAAGCCACTCCCGGTACGATTTACACGGACCTAGAGTGAATACCATGCCGCTCCCGATACGGTTCGCAATGCCGAAGCCACTCCCGGTACGGTTTACACGGACTTAGAGAGAATACCATGCCGTTTGCCGATACGGTTTGCGTGGCCGAAGCCACTCCCGGTACGGTTTACAGGGGACTTAGAGAGAATACCATGCTGCTCCCGATACGGTTTGCATGGCCGAAGCCACTCCCGGTACGGTTTACACGGACTTAGAGAGAATACCATGCCGCTCCCGATACGGTTTGCTTGGCCGAAGCCACTCCCGGTACGGTTTACACGGACTTAGAGAGAATACCATGCCGCTCCCGATACGGTTTGCATGGCCGAAGCCACTCCCGGTACGGTTTACACGGACTTAGAGTGAATACCATGCCGCTCCCGATACGGTTTGCATGGCCGAAGCCACTCCCGGTACGGTTTACACGGACTTAGAGAGAATACCATGCCGCTCCCGATACGGTTTGCGTGGCCGAAGCCACTCCCGGTACGGTTTACACGGACTTAGAGAGAATACCATGCCGCTCCCGATACGGTTTGCATGGCCGAAGCCACTCTCGGTACGGTTTACACGGACTTAGAGAGAATACCATGCCACTCCCGATACGGTTTGCATGGCCGAAGCCACTCCCGGTACGGTTTACACGGACTTAGAGAGAATACCATGCCGCTCCCAATACGGTTTGCATGGCCGAAGCCACTCCCGGTACGATTTACACGGACCTAGAGTGAATACCATGCCGCTCCCGATACGGTTCGCAATGCCGAAGCCACTCCCGGTACGGTTTACACGGACTTAGAGAGAATACCATGCCGTTTGCCGATACGGTTTGCGTGGCCGAAGCCACTCCCGGTACGGTTTACAGGGGACTTAGAGAGAATACCATGCTGCTCCCGATACGGTTTGCATGGCCGAAGCCACTCCCGGTACGGTTTACACGGACTTAGAGAGAATACCATGCCGCTCCCGATACGGTTTGCTTGGCCGAAGCCACTCCCGGTACGGTTTACACGGACTTAGAGAGAATACCATGCCGCTCCCGATACGGTTTGCATGGCCGAAGCCACTCCCGGTACGGTTTACACGGACTTAGAGTGAATACCATGCCGCTCCCGATACGGTTTGCATGGCCGAAGCCACTCCCGGTACGGTTTACACGGACTTAGAGAGAATACCATGCCGCTCCCGATACGGTTTGCGTGGCCGAAGCCACTCCCGGTACGGTTTACACGGACTTAGAGAGAATACCATGCCGCTCCCGATACGGTTTGCATGGCCGAAGCCACTCTCGGTACGGTTTACACGGACTTAGAGAGAATACCATGCCACTCCCGATACGGTTTGCATGGCCGAAGCCACTCCCGGTACGGTTTACACGGACTTAGAGAGAATACCATGCCGCTCCCGATACGGTTTGCATGGCCGAAGCCACTCCCGGTACGGTTTACACGGACTTAGAGAGAATACCATGCCGCTCCCGATACGGTTTGCATGGCCGAAGCCACTCCCGGTACGATTTACACGGACCTAGAGTGAATACCATGCCGCTCCCGATACGGTTCGCAATGCCGAAGCCACTCCCGGTACGGTTTACACGGACTTAGAGAGAATACCATGCCGTTTGCCGATACGGTTTGCGTGGCCGAAGCCACTCCCGGTACGGTTTACAGGGGACTTAGAGAGAATACCATGCTGCTCCCGATACGGTTTGCATGGCCGAAGCCACTCCCGGTACGGTTTACACGGACTTAGAGAGAATACCATGCCGCTCCCGATACGGTTTGCTTGGCCGAAGCCACTCCCGGTACGGTTTACACGGACTTAGAGAGAATACCATGCCGCTCCCGATACGGTTTGCATGGCCGAAGCCACTCCCGGTACGGTTTACACGGACTTAGAGTGAATACCATGCCGCTCCCGATACGGTTTGCATGGCCGAAGCCACTCCCGGTACGGTTTACACGGACTTAGAGAGAATACCATGCCGCTCCCGATACGGTTTGCGTGGCCGAAGCCACTCCCGGTACGGTTTACACGGACTTAGAGAGAATACCATGCCGCTCCCGATACGGTTTGCATGGCCGAAGCCACTCTCGGTACTGTTTACACGGACTTAGAGAGAATACCATGCCACTCCCGATACGGTTTGCATGGCCGAAGCCACTCCCGGTACGGTTTACACGGACTTAGAGAGAATACCATGCCGCTCCCGATGCGGTTTGCATGGCCGAAGCCACTCCCGGTACGGTTTACACGGACTTAGAGAGAATACCATGCCGCTCCCGATACGGTTTGCATGGCCGAAGCCACTCCCGGTACGGTTTACACGGACTTAGAGAGAATACCATGCCGCTCCCGATATGGTTTGCATGGCCGAAGCCACTCCCGGTACGGTTTACACGGACCTAGAGAGAATACCATGCCGCTCCCGATACGGTTTGCATGGCCGAAGCCACTCCCGGTACGGTTTACACGGACTTAGAGAGAATACCATGCCGCTCCCGATATGGTTTGCATGGCCGAAGCCACTACCGGTACGGTTTACTCGGACTTAGAGAGAATACCATGACGCTCCCGATACGGTTTGCTTGGCCGAAGCCACTCCCGGTACGTTTTACACTGACTTAGAGAGAATACCATGCCGCTCTCGATACGGTTTGCATGGCCGAAGCCACTCCCGGTACGGTTTACACGGACTTAGAGAGAATACCATGCCGCTCCCGATACGGTTTGCATGGCCGAAGCCACTCCCGGTACGGTTTACACGGACTTAGAGAGAATACCATGCCGCTCCCGATACGGTTTGCATGGCCGAAGCCACTCCCGGTACGGTTTACACGGACTTAGAGAGAATACCATGCCGCTCCCGATACGGTTTGCTTGGCCGAAGCCACTCCCGGTACGATTTACACGGACTTAGAGTGAATACCATGCCGCTCCCGATACGGTTCGCAATGCCGAAGCCACTCCCGGTACGGTTTACACGGACTTAGAGAGAATACCATGCCGCTCCCGATACGGTTTGCATGGCCGAAGCCACTCCCGGTACGGTTTACACGGACTTAGAGAGAATACCATGCCGCTCCCGATACGGTTTGCATGGCCGAAGCCACTCCCGGTACGGTTTACACGGACTTAGAGAGAATACCATGCCGTTTGCCGATACGGTTTGCGTGGCCGAAGCCACTCCCGGTACGGTTTACAGGGGACTTAGAGAGAATACCATGCTGCTCCCGATACGGTTTGCATGGCCAAAGCCACTCCCGGTACGGTTTACACGGACTTAGAGAGAATACCATGCCGCTCCCGATACGGTTTGCATGGCCGAAGCCACTCCCGGTACGGTTTACACGGACTTAGAGAGAATACCATGCCGCTCCCGATACGGTTTGCATGGCCGAAGCCACTCCCGGTACGGTTTACACGGACTTAGAGAGAATACCATGCCGCTCCCGATACGGTTTGCGTGGCCGAAGCCACTCCCGGTACGGTTTACACGGACTTAGAGAGAATACCATGCCGCTCCCGATACGGTTTGCATGGCCGAAGCCACTCCCGGTACGGTTTACACGGACTTAGAGAGAATACCATGCCTCTCCCGATACGGTTTGCATGGCCGAAGCCACTCCCGGTACGGTTTACACGGACTTAGAGAGAATACCATGCCGCTCCCGATGCGGTTTGCATGGCCGAAGCCACTCCCGGTACGGTTTACACGGACTTAGAGAGAATACCATGCCGCTCCCGATACGGTTTGCATGGCCGAAGCCACTCCCAGTACGGTTTACACGGACTTAGAGAGAATACCATGCCGCTCCCGATACGGTTTGCATGGCCGAAGCCACTCCCGGTACGGTTTACACGGACATAGAGAGAATACCATGCCGCTCCCGATACGGTTTGCATGGCCGAAGCCACTCCCGGTACGGTTTACACGGACATAGACAGAATACCATGCCGCTCCCGATACGGTTTGCATGGCAGAAGCCACTCACGGTACGGTTTACACGGACTTAGAGAGAATACCATGCCACTCCCGATACGGTTTGCATGGCCGAAGCCACTCCCGGTACGGTTTACACGGACTTAGAGAGAATACCATGCCGATCCCGATATGGTTTTCATGGCAGAAGCCACTCCCGGTACGCTTTACACGGACTTAGAGAGAATACCATGCCGCTCCCGATACGGTTTGCATGGCCGAAGCCACTCCCGGTACGGTTTACACGGACCTAGAGAGAATACCATGCCGCTCCCGATATGGTTTGCATGGCCGAAGCCACTCCCGGTACGGTTTACACGGACTTAGAGAGAATACCATGCCGCTCCCGATATGGTTTGCATGGCCGAAGCCACTACCGGTACGGTTTACTCGGACCTAGAGAGAATACCATGACGCTCCCGATATGGTTTGCTTGGCCGAAGCCACTCCCGGTACGTTTTACACGGACTTAGAGAGAATACCATGCCGCTCTCGATACGGTTTGCATGTCCGAAGCCACTCCCGGTACGGTTTACACGGACTTAGAGAGAATACCATGCCGCTCCCGATACGGTTTGCATGGCCGAAGCCACTCCCGGTACGGTTTACACGGACTTAGAGAGAATACCATGCCGCTCCCGATACGGTTTGCATGGCCGAAGCCACTCCCGGTACGGTTTACACGGACTTAGAGAGAATACCATGCCGCTCCCGATACGGTTTGCATGGCCGAAGCCACTCCCGGTACGATTTACACGGACCTAGAGTGAATACCATGCCGCTCCCGATACGGTTCGCAATGCCGAAGCCACTCCCGGTACGGTTTACACGGACTTAGAGAGAATACCATGCCGTTTGCCGATACGGTTTGCGTGGCCGAAGCCACTCCCGGTACGGTTTACAGGGGACTTAGAGAGAATACCATGCTGCTCCCGATACGGTTTGCATGGCCGAAGCCACTCCCGGTACGGTTTACACGGACTTAGAGAGAATACCATGCCGCTCCCGATACGGTTTGCTTGGCCGAAGCCACTCCCGGTACGGTTTACACGGACTTAGAGAGAATACCATGCCGCTCCCGATACGGTTTGCATGGCCGAAGCCACTCCCGGTACGGTTTACACGGACTTAGAGTGAATACCATGCCGCTCCCGATACGGTTTGCATGGCCGAAGCCACTCCCGGTACGGTTTACACGGACTTAGAGAGAATACCATGCCGCTCCCGATACGGTTTGCGTGGCCGAAGCCACTCCCGGTACGGTTTACACGGACTTAGAGAGAATACCATGCCGCTCCCGATACGGTTTGCATGGCCGAAGCCACTCTCGGTACGGTTTACACGGACTTAGAGAGAATACCATGCCACTCCCGATACGGTTTGCATGGCCGAAGCCACTCCCGGTACGGTTTACACGGACTTAGAGAGAATACCATGCCGCTCCCGATACGGTTTGCATGGCCGAAGCCACTCCCGGTACGGTTTACACGGACTTAGAGAGAATACCATGCCGTTTGCCGATACGGTTTGCGTGGCCGAAGCCACTCCCGGTACGGTTTACAGGGGACTTAGAGAGAATACCATGCTGCTCCCGATACGGTTTGCATGGCCGAAGCCACTCCCGGTACGGTTTACACGGACTTAGAGAGAATACCATGCCGCTCCCGATACGGTTTGCTTGGCCGAAGCCACTCCCGGTACGGTTTACACGGACTTAGAGAGAATACCATGCCGCTCCCGATACGGTTTGCATGGCCGAAGCCACTCCCGGTACGGTTTACACGGACTTAGAGTGAATACCATGCCGCTCCCGATACGGTTTGCATGGCCGAAGCCACTCCCGGTACGGTTTACACGGACTTAGAGGGAATACCATGCCGCTCCCGATACGGTTTGCGTGGCCGAAGCCACTCCCGGTACGGTTTACACGGACTTAGAGAGAATACCATGCCGCTCCCGATACGGTTTGCATGGCCGAAGCCACTCTCGGTACGGTTTACACGGACTTAGAGAGAATACCATGCCACTCCCGATACGGTTTGCATGGCCGAAGCCACTCCCGGTACGGTTTACACGGACTTAGAGAGAATACCATGCCGCTCCCGATGCGGTTTGCATGGCCGAAGCCACTCCCGGTACGGTTTACACGGACTTAGAGAGAATACCATGCCGCTCCCGATACGGTTTGCATGGCCGAAGCCACTCCCGGTACGGTTTACACGGACTTAGAGAGAATACCATGCCGCTCCCGATACGGTTTGCGTGGCCGAAGCCACTCCCGGTACGGTTTACACGGACTTAGAGAGAATACCATGCCGCTCCCGATACGGTTTGCATGGCCGAAGCCACTCTCGGTACGGTTTACACGGACTTAGAGAGAATACCATGCCACTCCCGATACGGTTTGCATGGCCGAAGCCACTCCCGGTACGGTTTACACGGACTTAGAGAGAATACCATGCCGCTCCCAATACGGTTTGCATGGCCGAAGCCACTCCCGGTACGATTTACACGGACCTAGAGTGAATACCATGCCGCTCCCGATACGGTTCGCAATGCCGAAGCCACTCCCGGTACGGTTTACACGGACTTAGAGAGAATACCATGCCGTTTGCCGATACGGTTTGCGTGGCCGAAGCCACTCCCGGTACGGTTTACAGGGGACTTAGAGAGAATACCATGCTGCTCCCGATACGGTTTGCATGGCCGAAGCCACTCCCGGTACGGTTTACACGGACTTAGAGAGAATACCATGCCGCTCCCGATACGGTTTGCTTGGCCGAAGCCACTCCCGGTACGGTTTACACGGACTTAGAGAGAATACCATGCCGCTCCCGATACGGTTTGCATGGCCGAAGCCACTCCCGGTACGGTTTACACGGACTTAGAGTGAATACCATGCCGCTCCCGATACGGTTTGCATGGCCGAAGCCACTCCCGGTACGGTTTACACGGACTTAGAGAGAATACCATGCCGCTCCCGATACGGTTTGCGTGGCCGAAGCCACTCCCGGTACGGTTTACACGGACTTAGAGAGAATACCATGCCGCTCCCGATACGGTTTGCATGGCCGAAGCCACTCTCGGTACGGTTTACACGGACTTAGAGAGAATACCATGCCACTCCCGATACGGTTTGCATGGCCGAAGCCACTCCCGGTACGGTTTACACGGACTTAGAGAGAATACCATGCCGCTCCCGATACGGTTTGCATGGCCGAAGCCACTCCCGGTACGGTTTACACGGACTTAGAGAGAATACCATGCCGCTCCCGATACGGTTTGCATGGCCGAAGCCACTCCCGGTACGATTTACACGGACCTAGAGTGAATACCATGCCGCTCCCGATACGGTTCGCAATGCCGAAGCCACTCCCGGTACGGTTTACACGGACTTAGAGAGAATACCATGCCGTTTGCCGATACGGTTTGCGTGGCCGAAGCCACTCCCGGTACGGTTTACAGGGGACTTAGAGAGAATACCATGCGGCTCCCGATACGGTTTGCATGGCCGAAGCCACTCCCGGTACGGTTTACACGGACTTAGAGAGAATACCATGCCGCTCCCGATACGGTTTGCTTGGCCGAAGCCACTCCCGGTACGGTTTACACGGACTTAGAGAGAATACCATGCCGCTCCCGATACGGTTTGCATGGCCGAAGCCACTCCCGGTACGGTTTACACGGACTTAGAGTGAATACCATGCCGCTCCCGATACGGTTTGCATGGCCGAAGCCACTCCCGGTACGGTTTACACGGACTTAGAGAGAATACCATGCCGCTCCCGATACGGTTTGCGTGGCCGAAGCCACTCCCGGTACGGTTTACACGGACATAGAGAGAATACCATGCCGCTCCCGATACGGTTTGCATGGCCGAAGCCACTCTCGGTACGGTTTACACGGACTTAGAGAGAATACCATGCCACTCCCGATACGGTTTGCATGGCCGAAGCCACTCCCGGTACGGTTTACACGGACTTAGAGAGAATACCATGCCGCTCCCGATGCGGTTTGCATGGCCGAAGCCACTCCCGGTACGGTTTACACGGACTTAGAGAGAATACCATGCCGCTCCCGATACGGTTTGCATGGCCGAAGCCACTCCCGGTACGGTTTACACGGACTTAGAGAGAATACCATGCCGCTCCCGATATGGTTTGCATGGCCGAAGCCACTCCCGGTACGGTTTACACGGACCTAGAGAGAATACCATGCCGCTCCCGATACGGTTTGCATGGCCGAAGCCACTCCCGGTACGGTTTACACGGACTTAGAGAGAATACCATGCCGCTCCCGATATGGTTTGCATGGCCGAAGCCACTACCGGTACGGTTTACTCGGACTTAGAGAGAATACCATGACGCTCCCGATACGGTTTGCTTGGCCGAAGCCACTCCCGGTACGTTTTACACTGACTTAGAGAGAATACCATGCCGCTCTCGATACGGTTTGCATGGCCGAAGCCACTCCCGGTACGGTTTACACGGACTTAGAGAGAATACCATGCCGCTCCCGATACGGTTTGCATGGCCGAAGCCACTCCCGGTACGGTTTACACGGACTTAGAGAGAATACCATGCCGCTCCCGATACGGTTTGCATGGCCGAAGCCACTCCCGGTACGGTTTACACGGACTTAGAGAGAATACCATGCCGCTCCCGATACGGTTTGCTTGGCCGAAGCCACTCCCGGTACGATTTACACGGACTTAGAGTGAATACCATGCCGCTCCCGATACGGTTCGCAATGCCGAAGCCACTCCCGGTACGGTTTACACGGACTTAGAGAGAATACCATGCCGCTCCCGATACGGTTTGCATGGCCGAAGCCACTCCCGGTACGGTTTACACGGACTTAGAGAGAATACCATGCCGCTCCCGATACGGTTTGCATGGCCGAAGCCACTCCCGGTACGGTTTACACGGACTTAGAGAGAATACCATGCCGTTTGCCGATACGGTTTGCGTGGCCGAAGCCACTCCCGGTACGGTTTACAGGGGACTTAGAGAGAATACCATGCTGCTCCCGATACGGTTTGCATGGCCAAAGCCACTCCCGGTACGGTTTACACGGACTTAGAGAGAATACCATGCCGCTCCCGATACGGTTTGCATGGCCGAAGCCACTCCCGGTACGGTTTACACGGACTTAGAGAGAATACCATGCCGCTCCCGATACGGTTTGCATGGCCGAAGCCACTCCCGGTACGGTTTACACGGACTTAGAGTGAATACCATGCCGCTCCCGATATGGTTTGCATGGCCGAAGCCACTACCGGTACGGTTTACTCGGACTTAGAGAGAATACCATGACGCTCCCGATACGGTTTGCTTGGCCGAAGCCACTCCCGGTACGTTTTACACTGACTTAGAGAGAATACCATGCCGCTCTCGATACGGTTTGCATGGCCGAAGCCACTCCCGGTACGGTTTACACGGACTTAGAGAGAATACCATGCCGCTCCCGATACGGTTTGCATGGCCGAAGCCACTCCCGGTACGGTTTACACGGACTTAGAGAGAATACCATGCCGCTCCCGATACGGTTTGCATGGCCGAAGCCACTCCCGGTACGGTTTACACGGACTTAGAGAGAATACCATGCCGCTCCCGATACGGTTTGCTTGGCCGAAGCCACTCCCGGTACGATTTACACGGACTTAGAGTGAATACCATGCCGCTCCCGATACGGTTCGCAATGCCGAAGCCACTCCCGGTACGGTTTACACGAACTTAGAGAGAATACCATGCCGCTCCCGATACGGTTTGCATGGCCGAAGCCACTCCCGGTACGGTTTACACGGACTTAGAGAGAATACCATGCCGCTCCCGATACGGTTTGCATGGCCGAAGCCACTCCCGGTACGGTTTACACGGACTTAGAGAGAATACCATGCCGTTTGCCGATACGGTTTGCGTGGCCGAAGCCACTCCCGGTACGGTTTACAGGGGACTTAGAGAGAATACCATGCTGCTCCCGATACGGTTTGCATGGCCGAAGCCACTCCCGGTACGGTTTACACGGACTTAGAGAGAATACCATGCCGCTCCCGATACGGTTTCCATGGCCGAAGCCACTCCCGGTACGGTTTACACGGACTTAGAGAGAATACCATGCCGCTCCCGATACGGTTTGCATGGCCGAAGCCACTCCCGGTACGGTTTACACGGACTTAGAGTGAATACCATGCCGCTCCCGATACGGTTTGCATGGCCGAAGCCACTCCCGGTACGGTTTACACGGACTTAGAGAGAATACCATGCCGCTCCCGATACGGTTTGCGTGGCCGAAGCCACTCCCGGTACGGTTTACACGGACTTAGAGAGAATACCATGCCGCTCCCGATACGGTTTGCATGGCCGAAGCCACTCCCGGTACGGTTTACACGGACTTAGAGAGAATACCATGCCTCTCCCGATACGGTTTGCATGGCCGAAGCCACTCCCGGTACGGTTTACACGGACTTAGAGAGAATACCATGCCGCTCCCGATGCGGTTTGCATGGCCGAAGCCACTCCCGGTACGGTTTACACGGACTTAGAGAGAATACCATGCCGCTCCCGATACGGTTTGCATGGCCGAAGCCACTCCCGGTACGATTTACACGGACCTAGAGTGAATACCATGCCGCTCCCGATACGGTTCGCAATGCCGAAGCCACTCCCGGTACGGTTTACACGGACTTAGAGAGAATACCATGCCGTTTGCCGATACGGTTTGCGTGGCCGAAGCCACTCCCGGTACGGTTTACAGGGGACTTAGAGAGAATACCATGCTGCTCCCGATACGGTTTGCATGGCCGAAGCCACTCCCGGTACGGTTTACACGGACTTAGAGAGAATACCATGCCGCTCCCGATACGGTTTGCTTGGCCGAAGCCACTCCCGGTACGGTTTACACGGACTTAGAGAGAATACCATGCCGCTCCCGATACGGTTTGCATGGCCGAAGCCACTCCCGGTACGGTTTACACGGACTTAGAGTGAATACCATGCCGCTCCCGATACGGTTTGCATGGCCGAAGCCACTCCCGGTACGGTTTACACGGACTTAGAGAGAATACCATGCCGCTCCCGATACGGTTTGCGTGGCCGAAGCCACTCCCGGTACGGTTTACACGGACTTAGAGAGAATACCATGCCGCTCCCGATACGGTTTGCATGGCCGAAGCCACTCTCGGTACGGTTTACACGGACTTAGAGAGAATACCATGCCACTCCCGATACGGTTTGCATGGCCGAAGCCACTCCCGGTACGGTTTACACGGACTTAGAGAGAATACCATGCCGCTCCCAATACGGTTTGCATGGCCGAAGCCACTCCCGGTACGATTTACACGGACCTAGAGTGAATACCATGCCGCTCCCGATACGGTTCGCAATGCCGAAGCCACTCCCGGTACGGTTTACACGGACTTAGAGAGAATACCATGCCGTTTGCCGATACGGTTTGCGTGGCCGAAGCCACTCCCGGTACGGTTTACAGGGGACTTAGAGAGAATACCATGCTGCTCCCGATACGGTTTGCATGGCCGAAGCCACTCCCGGTACGGTTTACACGGACTTAGAGAGAATACCATGCCGCTCCCGATACGGTTTGCTTGGCCGAAGCCACTCCCGGTACGGTTTACACGGACTTAGAGAGAATACCATGCCGCTCCCGATACGGTTTGCATGGCCGAAGCCACTCCCGGTACGGTTTACACGGACTTAGAGTGAATACCATGCCGCTCCCGATACGGTTTGCATGGCCGAAGCCACTCCCGGTACGGTTTACACGGACTTAGAGAGAATACCATGCCGCTCCCGATACGGTTTGCGTGGCCGAAGCCACTCCCGGTACGGTTTACACGGACTTAGAGAGAATACCATGCCGCTCCCGATACGGTTTGCATGGCCGAAGCCACTCTCGGTACGGTTTACACGGACTTAGAGAGAATACCATGCCACTCCCGATACGGTTTGCATGGCCGAAGCCACTCCCGGTACGGTTTACACGGACTTAGAGAGAATACCATGCCGCTTCCGATACGGTTTGCATGGCCGAAGCCACTCCCGGTACGGTTTACACGGACTTAGAGAGAATACCATGCCGCTCCCGATACGGTTTGCATGGCCGAAGCCACTCCCGGTACGATTTACACGGACCTAGAGTGAATACCATGCCGCTCCAGATACGGTTCGCAATGCCGAAGCCACTCCCGGTACGGTTTACACGGACTTAGAGAGAATACCATGCCGTTTGCCGATACGGTTTGCGTGGCCGAAGCCACTCCCGGTACGGTTTACAGGGGACTTAGAGAGAATACCATGCTGCTCCCGATACGGTTTGCATGGCCGAAGCCACTCCCGGTACGGTTTACACGGACTTAGAGAGAATACCATGCCGCTCCCGATACGGTTTGCTTGGCCGAAGCCACTCCCGGTACGGTTTACACGGACTTAGAGAGAATACCATGCCGCTCCCGATACGGTTTGCATGGCCGAAGCCACTCCCGGTACGGTTTACACGGACTTAGAGTGAATACCATGCCGCTCCCGATACGGTTTGCATGGCCGAAGCCACTCCCGGTACGGTTTACACGGACTTAGAGAGAATACCATGCCGCTCCCGATACGGTTTGCGTGGCCGAAGCCACTCCCGGTACGGTTTACACGGACTTAGAGAGAATACCATGCCGCTCCCGATACGGTTTGCATGGCCGAAGCCACTCTCGGTACTGTTTACACGGACTTAGAGAGAATACCATGCCACTCCCGATACGGTTTGCATGGCCGAAGCCACTCCCGGTACGGTTTACACGGACTTAGAGAGAATACCATGCCGCTCCCGATGCGGTTTGCATGGCCGAAGCCACTCCCGGTACGGTTTACACGGACTTAGAGAGAATACCATGCCGCTCCCGATACGGTTTGCATGGCCGAAGCCACTCCCGGTACGGTTTACACGGACTTAGAGAGAATACCATGCCGCTCCCGATATGGTTTGCATGGCCGAAGCCACTCCCGGTACGGTTTACACGGACCTAGAGAGAATACCATGCCGCTCCCGATACGGTTTGCATGGCCGAAGCCACTCCCGGTACGGTTTACACGGACTTAGAGAGAATACCATGCCGCTCCCGATATGGTTTGCATGGCCGAAGCCACTACCGGTACGGTTTACTCGGACTTAGAGAGAATACCATGACGCTCCCGATACGGTTTGCTTGGCCGAAGCCACTCCCGGTACGTTTTACACTGACTTAGAGAGAATACCATGCCGCTCTCGATACGGTTTGCATGGCCGAAGCCACTCCCGGTACGGTTTACACGGACTTAGAGAGAATACCATGCCGCTCCCGATACGGTTTGCATGGCCGAAGCCACTCCCGGTACGGTTTACACGGACTTAGAGAGAATACCATGCCGCTCCCGATACGGTTTGCATGGCCGAAGCCACTCCCGGTACGGTTTACACGGACTTAGAGAGAATACCATGCCGCTCCCGATACGGTTTGCTTGGCCGAAGCCACTCCCGGTACGATTTACACGGACTTAGAGTGAATACCATGCCGCTCCCGATACGGTTCGCAATGCCGAAGCCACTCCCGGTACGGTTTACACGGACTTAGAGAGAATACCATGCCGCTCCCGATACGGTTTGCATGGCCGAAGCCACTCCCGGTACGGTTTACACGGACTTAGAGAGAATACCATGCCGCTCCCGATACGGTTTGCATGGCCGAAGCCACTCCCGGTACGGTTTACACGGACTTAGAGAGAATACCATGCCGTTTGCCGATACGGTTTGCGTGGCCGAAGCCACTCCCGGTACGGTTTACAGGGGACTTAGAGAGAATACCATGCTGCTCCCGATACGGTTTGCATGGCCAAAGCCACTCCCGGTACGGTTTACACGGACTTAGAGAGAATACCATGCCGCTCCCGATACGGTTTGCATGGCCGAAGCCACTCCCGGTACGGTTTACACGGACTTAGAGAGAATACCATGCCGCTCCCGATACGGTTTGCATGGCCGAAGCCACTCCCGGTACGGTTTACACGGACTTAGAGTGAATACCATGCCGCTCCCGATACGGTTTGCATGGCCGAAGCCACTCCCGGTACGGTTTACACGGACTTAGAGAGAATACCATGCCGCTCCCGATACGGTTTGCGTGGCCGAAGCCACTCCCGGTACGGTTTACACGGACTTAGAGAGAATACCATGCCGCTCCCGATACGGTTTGCATGGCCGAAGCCACTCCCGGTACGGTTTACACGGACTTAGAGAGAATACCATGCCTCTCCCGATACGGTTTGCATGGCCGAAGCCACTCCCGGTACGGTTTACACGGACTTAGAGAGAATACCATGCCGCTCCCGATGCGGTTTGCATGGCCGAAGCCACTCCCGGTACGGTTTACACGGACTTAGAGAGAATACCATGCCGCTCCCGATACGGTTTGCATGGCCGAAGCCACTCCCAGTACGGTTTACACGGACTTAGAGAGAATACCATGCCGCTCCCGATACGGTTTGCATGGCCGAAGCCACTTCCGGTACGGTTTACACGGACATAGAGAGAATACCATGCCGCTCCCGATACGGTTTGCATGGCCGAAGCCACTCCCGGTACGGTTTACACGGACATAGACAGAATACCATGCCGCTCCCGATACGGTTTGCATGGCAGAAGCCACTCACGGTACGGTTTACACGGACTTAGAGAGAATACCATGCCACTCCCGATACGGTTTGCATGGCCGAAGCCACTCCCGGTACGGTTTACACGGACTTAGAGAGAATACCATGCCGATCCCGATATGGTTTTCATGGCAGAAGCCACTCCCGGTACGCTTTACACGGACTTAGAGAGAATACCATGCCGCTCCCGATACGGTTTGCATGGCCGAAGCCACTCCCGGTACGGTTTACACGGACCTAGAGAGAATACCATGCCGCTCCCGATATGGTTTGCATGGCCGAAGCCACTCCCGGTACGGTTTACACGGACTTAGAGAGAATACCATGCCGCTCCCGATATGGTTTGCATGGCCGAAGCCACTACCGGTACGGTTTACTCGGACCTAGAGAGAATACCATGACGCTCCCGATATGGTTTGCTTGGCCGAAGCCACTCCCGGTACGTTTTACACGGACTTAGAGAGAATACCATGCCGCTCTCGATACGGTTTGCATGTCCGAAGCCACTCCCGGTACGGTTTACACGGACTTAGAGAGAATACCATGCCGCTCCCGATACGGTTTGCATGGCCGAAGCCACTCCCGGTACGGTTTACACGGACTTAGAGAGAATACCATGCCGCTCCCGATACGGTTTGCATGGCCGAAGCCACTCCCGGTACGGTTTACACGGACTTAGAGAGAATACCATGCCGCTCCCGATACGGTTTGCATGGCCGAAGCCACTCCCGGTACGATTTACACGGACCTAGAGTGAATACCATGCCGCTCCCGATACGGTTCGCAATGCCGAAGCCACTCCCGGTACGGTTTACACGGACTTAGAGAGAATACCATGCCGTTTGCCGATACGGTTTGCGTGGCCGAAGCCACTCCCGGTACGGTTTACAGGGGACTTAGAGAGAATACCATGCTGCTCCCGATACGGTTTGCATGGCCGAAGCCACTCCCGGTACGGTTTACACGGACTTAGAGAGAATACCATGCCGCTCCCGATACGGTTTGCTTGGCCGAAGCCACTCCCGGTACGGTTTACACGGACTTAGAGAGAATACCATGCCGCTCCCGATACGGTTTGCATGGCCGAAGCCACTCCCGGTACGGTTTACACGGACTTAAAGTGAATACCATGCCGCTCCCGATACGGTTTGCATGGCCGAAGCCACTCCCGGTACGGTTTACACGGACTTAGAGAGAATACCATGCCGCTCCCGATACGGTTTGCGTGGCCGAAGCCACTCCCGGTACGGTTTACACGGACTTAGAGAGAATACCATGCCGCTCCCGATACGGTTTGCATGGCCGAAGCCACTCTCGGTACGGTTTACACGGACTTAGAGAGAATACCATGCCACTCCCGATACGGTTTGCATGGCCGAAGCCACTCCCGGTACGGTTTACACGGACTTAGAGAGAATACCATGCCGCTCCCGATACGGTTTGCATGGCCGAAGCCACTCCCGGTACGGTTTACACGGACTTAGAGAGAATACCATGCCGTTTGCCGATACGGTTTGCGTGGCCGAAGCCACTCCCGGTACGGTTTACAGGGGACTTAGAGAGAATACCATGCTGCTCCCGATACGGTTTGCATGGCCGAAGCCACTCCCGGTACGGTTTACACGGACTTAGAGAGAATACCATGCCGCTCCCGATACGGTTTGCTTGGCCGAAGCCACTCCCGGTACGGTTTACACGGACTTAGAGAGAATACCATGCCGCTCCCGATACGGTTTGCATGGCCGAAGCCACTCCCGGTACGGTTTACACGGACTTAGAGTGAATACCATGCCGCTCCCGATACGGTTTGCATGGCCGAAGCCACTCCCGGTACGGTTTACACGGACTTAGAGGGAATACCATGCCGCTCCCGATACGGTTTGCGTGGCCGAAGCCACTCCCGGTACGGTTTACACGGACTTAGAGAGAATACCATGCCGCTCCCGATACGGTTTGCATGGCCGAAGCCACTCTCGGTACGGTTTACACGGACTTAGAGAGAATACCATGCCACTCCCGATACGGTTTGCATGGCCGAAGCCACTCCCGGTACGGTTTACACGGACTTAGAGAGAATACCATGCCGCTCCCGATGCGGTTTGCATGGCCGAAGCCACTCCCGGTACGGTTTACACGGACTTAGAGAGAATACCATGCCGCTCCCGATACGGTTTGCATGGCCGAAGCCACTCCCGGTACGGTTTACACGGACTTAGAGAGAATACCATGCCGCTCCCGATACGGTTTGCGTGGCCGAAGCCACTCCCGGTACGGTTTACACGGACTTAGAGAGAATACCATGCCGCTCCCGATACGGTTTGCATGGCCGAAGCCACTCTCGGTACGGTTTACACGGACTTAGAGAGAATACCATGCCACTCCCGATACGGTTTGCATGGCCGAAGCCACTCCCGGTACGGTTTACACGGACTTAGAGAGAATACCATGCCGCTCCCAATACGGTTTGCATGGCCGAAGCCACTCCCGGTACGATTTACACGGACCTAGAGTGAATACCATGCCGCTCCCGATACGGTTCGCAATGCCGAAGCCACTCCCGGTACGGTTTACACGGACTTAGAGAGAATACCATGCCGTTTGCCGATACGGTTTGCGTGGCCGAAGCCACTCCCGGTACGGTTTACAGGGGACTTAGAGAGAATACCATGCTGCTCCCGATACGGTTTGCATGGCCGAAGCCACTCCCGGTACGGTTTACACGGACTTAGAGAGAATACCATGCCGCTCCCGATACGGTTTGCTTGGCCGAAGCCACTCCCGGTACGGTTTACACGGACTTAGAGAGAATACCATGCCGCTCCCGATACGGTTTGCATGGCCGAAGCCACTCCCGGTACGGTTTACACGGACTTAGAGTGAATACCATGCCGCTCCCGATACGGTTTGCATGGCCGAAGCCACTCCCGGTACGGTTTACACGGACTTAGAGAGAATACCATGCCGCTCCCGATACGGTTTGCGTGGCCGAAGCCACTCCCGGTACGGTTTACACGGACTTAGAGAGAATACCATGCCGCTCCCGATACGGTTTGCATGGCCGAAGCCACTCTCGGTACGGTTTACACGGACTTAGAGAGAATACCATGCCACTCCCGATACGGTTTGCATGGCCGAAGCCACTCCCGGTACGGTTTACACGGACTTAGAGAGAATACCATGCCGCTCCCGATACGGTTTGCATGGCCGAAGCCACTCCCGGTACGGTTTACACGGACTTAGAGAGAATACCATGCCGCTCCCGATACGGTTTGCATGGCCGAAGCCACTCCCGGTACGATTTACACGGACCTAGAGTGAATACCATGCCGCTCCCGATACGGTTCGCAATGCCGAAGCCACTCCCGGTACGGTTTACACGGACTTAGAGAGAATACCATGCCGTTTGCCGATACGGTTTGCGTGGCCGAAGCCACTCCCGGTACGGTTTACAGGGGACTTAGAGAGAATACCATGCGGCTCCCGATACGGTTTGCATGGCCGAAGCCACTCCCGGTACGGTTTACACGGACTTAGAGAGAATACCATGCCGCTCCCGATACGGTTTGCTTGGCCGAAGCCACTCCCGGTACGGTTTACACGGACTTAGAGAGAATACCATGCCGCTCCCGATACGGTTTGCATGGCCGAAGCCACTCCCGGTACGGTTTACACGGACTTAGAGTGAATACCATGCCGCTCCCGATACGGTTTGCATGGCCGAAGCCACTCCCGGTACGGTTTACACGGACTTAGAGAGAATACCATGCCGCTCCCGATACGGTTTGCGTGGCCGAAGCCACTCCCGGTACGGTTTACACGGACTTAGAGAGAATACCATGCCGCTCCCGATACGGTTTGCATGGCCGAAGCCACTCTCGGTACGGTTTACACGGACTTAGAGAGAATACCATGCCACTCCCGATACGGTTTGCATGGCCGAAGCCACTCCCGGTACGGTTTACACGGACTTAGAGAGAATACCATGCCGCTCCCGATGCGGTTTGCATGGCCGAAGCCACTCCCGGTACGGTTTACACGGACTTAGAGAGAATACCATGCCGCTCCCGATACGGTTTGCATGGCCGAAGCCACTCCCGGTACGGTTTACACGGACTTAGAGAGAATACCATGCCGCTCCCGATATGGTTTGCATGGCCGAAGCCACTCCCGGTACGGTTTACACGGACCTAGAGAGAATACCATGCCGCTCCCGATACGGTTTGCATGGCCGAAGCCACTCCCGGTACGGTTTACACGGACTTAGAGAGAATACCATGCCGCTCCCGATATGGTTTGCATGGCCGAAGCCACTACCGGTACGGTTTACTCGGACTTAGAGAGAATACCATGACGCTCCCGATACGGTTTGCTTGGCCGAAGCCACTCCCGGTACGTTTTACACTGACTTAGAGAGAATACCATGCCGCTCTCGATACGGTTTGCATGGCCGAAGCCACTCCCGGTACGGTTTACACGGACTTAGAGAGAATACCATGCCGCTCCCGATACGGTTTGCATGGCCGAAGCCACTCCCGGTACGGTTTACACGGACTTAGAGAGAATACCATGCCGCTCCCGATACGGTTTGCATGGCCGAAGCCACTCCCGGTACGGTTTACACGGACTTAGAGAGAATACCATGCCGCTCCCGATACGGTTTGCTTGGCCGAAGCCACTCCCGGTACGATTTACACGGACTTAGAGTGAATACCATGCCGCTCCCGATACGGTTCGCAATGCCGAAGCCACTCCCGGTACGGTTTACACGGACTTAGAGAGAATACCATGCCGCTCCCGATACGGTTTGCATGGCCGAAGCCACTCCCGGTACGGTTTACACGGACTTAGAGAGAATACCATGCCGCTCCCGATACGGTTTGCATGGCCGAAGCCACTCCCGGTACGGTTTACACGGACTTAGAGAGAATACCATGCCGTTTGCCGATACGGTTTGCGTGGCCGAAGCCACTCCCGGTACGGTTTACAGGGGACTTAGAGAGAATACCATGCTGCTCCCGATACGGTTTGCATGGCCAAAGCCACTCCCGGTACGGTTTACACGGACTTAGAGAGAATACCATGCCGCTCCCGATACGGTTTGCATGGCCGAAGCCACTCCCGGTACGGTTTACACGGACTTAGAGAGAATACCATGCCGCTCCCGATACGGTTTGCATGGCCGAAGCCACTCCCGGTACGGTTTACACGGACTTAGAGTGAATACCATGCCGCTCCCGATATGGTTTGCATGGCCGAAGCCACTACCGGTACGGTTTACTCGGACTTAGAGAGAATACCATGACGCTCCCGATACGGTTTGCTTGGCCGAAGCCACTCCCGGTACGTTTTACACTGACTTAGAGAGAATACCATGCCGCTCTCGATACGGTTTGCATGGCCGAAGCCACTCCCGGTACGGTTTACACGGACTTAGAGAGAATACCATGCCGCTCCCGATACGGTTTGCATGGCCGAAGCCACTCCCGGTACGGTTTACACGGACTTAGAGAGAATACCATGCCGCTCCCGATACGGTTTGCATGGCCGAAGCCACTCCCGGTACGGTTTACACGGACTTAGAGAGAATACCATGCCGCTCCCGATACGGTTTGCTTGGCCGAAGCCACTCCCGGTACGATTTACACGGACTTAGAGTGAATACCATGCCGCTCCCGATACGGTTCGCAATGCCGAAGCCACTCCCGGTACGGTTTACACGGACTTAGAGAGAATACCATGCCGCTCCCGATACGGTTTGCATGGCCGAAGCCACTCCCGGTACGGTTTACACGGACTTAGAGAGAATACCATGCCGCTCCCGATACGGTTTGCATGGCCGAAGCCACTCCCGGTACGGTTTACACGGACTTAGAGAGAATACCATGCCGTTTGCCGATACGGTTTGCGTGGCCGAAGCCACTCCCGGTACGGTTTACAGGGGACTTAGAGAGAATACCATGCTGCTCCCGATACGGTTTGCATGGCCAAAGCCACTCCCGGTACGGTTTACACGGACTTAGAGAGAATACCATGCCGCTCCCGATACGGTTTGCATGGCCGAAGCCACTCCCGGTACGGTTTACACGGACTTAGAGAGAATACCATGCCGCTCCCGATACGGTTTGCATGGCCGAAGCCACTCCCGGTACGGTTTACACGGACTTAGAGTGAATACCATGCCGCTCCCGATACGGTTTGCATGGCCGAAGCCACTCCCGGTACGGTTTACACGGACTTAGAGAGAATACCATGCCGCTCCCGATACGGTTTGCGTGGCCGAAGCCACTCCCGGTACGGTTTACACGGACTTAGAGAGAATACCATGCCGCTCCCGATACGGTTTGCATGGCCGAAGCCACTCCCGGTACGGTTTACACGGACTTAGAGAGAATACCATGCCTCTCCCGATACGGTTTGCATGGCCGAAGCCACTCCCGGTACGGTTTACACGGACTTAGAGAGAATACCATGCCGCTCCCGATGCGGTTTGCATGGCCGAAGCCACTCCCGGTACGGTTTACACGGACTTAGAGAGAATACCATGCCGCTCCCGATACGGTTTGCATGGCCGAAGCCACTCCCAGTACGGTTTACACGGACTTAGAGAGAATACCATGCCGCTCCCGATACGGTTTGCATGGCCGAAGCCACTCCCGGTACGGTTTACACGGACATAGAGAGAATACCATGCCGCTCCCGATACGGTTTGCATGGCCGAAGCCACTCCCGGTACGGTTTACACGGACATAGACAGAATACCATGCCGCTCCCGATACGGTTTGCATGGCAGAAGCCACTCACGGTACGGTTTACACGGACTTAGAGAGAATACCATGCCACTCCCGATACGGTTTGCATGGCCGAAGCCACTCCCGGTACGGTTTACACGGACTTAGAGAGAATACCATGCCGATCCCGATATGGTTTTCATGGCAGAAGCCACTCCCGGTACGCTTTACACGGACTTAGAGAGAATACCATGCCGCTCCCGATACGGTTTGCATGGCCGAAGCCACTCCCGGTACGGTTTACACGGACTTAGAGAGAATACCATGCCGCTCCCGATACGGTTTGCATGGCCGAAGCCACTCCCGGTACGGTTTACACGGACTTAGAGAGAATACCATGCCGCTCCCGATACGGTTTGCATGGCCGAAGCCACTCCCGGTACGATTTACACGGACCTAGAGTGAATACCATGCCGCTCCCGATACGGTTCGCAATGCCGAAGCCACTCCCGGTACGGTTTACACGGACTTAGAGAGAATACCATGCCGTTTGCCGATACGGTTTGCGTGGCCGAAGCCACTCCCGGTACGGTTTACAGGGGACTTAGAGAGAATACCATGCTGCTCCCGATACGGTTTGCATGGCCGAAGCCACTCCCGGTACGGTTTACACGGACTTAGAGAGAATACCATGCCGCTCCCGATACGGTTTGCTTGGCCGAAGCCACTCCCGGTACGGTTTACACGGACTTAGAGAGAATACCATGCCGCTCCCGATACGGTTTGCATGGCCGAAGCCACTCCCGGTACGGTTTACACGGACTTAGAGTGAATACCATGCCGCTCCCGATACGGTTTGCATGGCCGAAGCCACTCCCGGTACGGTTTACACGGACTTAGAGAGAATACCATGCCGCTCCCGATACGGTTTGCGTGGCCGAAGCCACTCCCGGTACGGTTTACACGGACTTAGAGAGAATACCATGCCGCTCCCGATACGGTTTGCATGGCCGAAGCCACTCTCGGTACGGTTTACACGGACTTAGAGAGAATACCATGCCACTCCCGATACGGTTTGCATGGCCGAAGCCACTCCCGGTACGGTTTACACGGACTTAGAGAGAATACCATGCCGCTCCCGATACGGTTTGCATGGCCGAAGCCACTCCCGGTACGGTTTACACGGACTTAGAGAGAATACCATGCCGTTTGCCGATACGGTTTGCGTGGCCGAAGCCACTCCCGGTACGGTTTACAGGGGACTTAGAGAGAATACCATGCTGCTCCCGATACGGTTTGCATGGCCGAAGCCACTCCCGGTACGGTTTACACGGACTTAGAGAGAATACCATGCCGCTCCCGATACGGTTTGCTTGGCCGAAGCCACTCCCGGTACGGTTTACACGGACTTAGAGAGAATACCATGCCGCTCCCGATACGGTTTGCATGGCCGAAGCCACTCCCGGTACGGTTTACACGGACTTAGAGTGAATACCATGCCGCTCCCGATACGGTTTGCATGGCCGAAGCCACTCTCGGTACGGTTTACACGGACTTAGAGAGAATACCATGCCACTCCCGATACGGTTTGCATGGCCGAAGCCACTCCCGGTACGGTTTACACGGACTTAGAGAGAATACCATGCCGCTCCCGATACGGTTTGCATGGCCGAAGCCACTCCCGGTACGGTTTACACGGACTTAGAGAGAATACCATGCCGCTCCCGATACGGTTTGCATGGCCGAAGCCACTCCCGGTACGATTTACACGGACCTAGAGTGAATACCATGCCGCTCCCGATACGGTTCGCAATGCCGAAGCCACTCCCGGTACGGTTTACACGGACTTAGAGAGAATACCATGCCGTTTGCCGATACGGTTTGCGTGGCCGAAGCCACTCCCGGTACGGTTTACAGGGGACTTAGAGAGAATACCATGCGGCTCCCGATACGGTTTGCATGGCCGAAGCCACTCCCGGTACGGTTTACACGGACTTAGAGAGAATACCATGCCGCTCCCGATACGGTTTGCTTGGCCGAAGCCACTCCCGGTACGGTTTACACGGACTTAGAGAGAATACCATGCCGCTCCCGATACGGTTTGCATGGCCGAAGCCACTCCCGGTACGGTTTACACGGACTTAGAGTGAATACCATGCCGCTCCCGATACGGTTTGCATGGCCGAAGCCACTCCCGGTACGGTTTACACGGACTTAGAGAGAATACCATGCCGCTCCCGATACGGTTTGCGTGGCCGAAGCCACTCCCGGTACGGTTTACACGGACTTAGAGAGAATACCATGCCGCTCCCGATACGGTTTGCATGGCCGAAGCCACTCTCGGTACGGTTTACACGGACTTAGAGAGAATACCATGCCACTCCCGATACGGTTTGCATGGCCGAAGCCACTCCCGGTACGGTTTACACGGACTTAGAGAGAATACCATGCCGCTCCCGATGCGGTTTGCATGGCCGAAGCCACTCCCGGTACGGTTTACACGGACTTAGAGAGAATACCATGCCGCTCCCGATACGGTTTGCATGGCCGAAGCCACTCCCGGTACGGTTTACACGGACTTAGAGAGAATACCATGCCGCTCCCGATATGGTTTGCATGGCCGAAGCCACTCCCGGTACGGTTTACACGGACCTAGAGAGAATACCATGCCGCTCCCGATACGGTTTGCATGGCCGAAGCCACTCCCGGTACGGTTTACACGGACTTAGAGAGAATACCATGCCGCTCCCGATATGGTTTGCATGGCCGAAGCCACTACCGGTACGGTTTACTCGGACTTAGAGAGAATACCATGACGCTCCCGATACGGTTTGCTTGGCCGAAGCCACTCCCGGTACGTTTTACACTGACTTAGAGAGAATACCATGCCGCTCTCGATACGGTTTGCATGGCCGAAGCCACTCCCGGTACGGTTTACACGGACTTAGAGAGAATACCATGCCGCTCCCGATACGGTTTGCATGGCCGAAGCCACTCCCGGTACGGTTTACACGGACTTAGAGAGAATACCATGCCGCTCCCGATACGGTTTGCATGGCCGAAGCCACTCCCGGTACGGTTTACACGGACTTAGAGAGAATACCATGCCGCTCCCGATACGGTTTGCTTGGCCGAAGCCACTCCCGGTACGATTTACACGGACTTAGAGTGAATACCATGCCGCTCCCGATACGGTTCGCAATGCCGAAGCCACTCCCGGTACGGTTTACACGGACTTAGAGAGAATACCATGCCGCTCCCGATACGGTTTGCATGGCCGAAGCCACTCCCGGTACGGTTTACACGGACTTAGAGAGAATACCATGCCGCTCCCGATACGGTTTGCATGGCCGAAGCCACTCCCGGTACGGTTTACACGGACTTAGAGAGAATACCATGCCGTTTGCCGATACGGTTTGCGTGGCCGAAGCCACTCCCGGTACGGTTTACAGGGGACTTAGAGAGAATACCATGCTGCTCCCGATACGGTTTGCATGGCCAAAGCCACTCCCGGTACGGTTTACACGGACTTAGAGAGAATACCATGCCGCTCCCGATACGGTTTGCTTGGCCGAAGCCACTCCCGGTACGGTTTACACGGACTTAGAGAGAATACCATGCCGCTCCCGATACGGTTTGCATGGCCGAAGCCACTCCCGGTACGGTTTACACGGACTTAGAGTGAATACCATGCCGCTCCCGATACGGTTTGCATGGCCGAAGCCACTCCCGGTACGGTTTACACGGACTTAGAGAGAATACCATGCCGCTCCCGATACGGTTTGCGTGGCCGAAGCCACTCCCGGTACGGTTTACACGGACTTAGAGAGAATACCATGCCGCTCCCGATACGGTTTGCATGGCCGAAGCCACTCCCGGTACGGTTTACACGGACTTAGAGTGAATACCATGCCGCTCCCGATACGGTTTGCATGGCCGAAGCCACTCCCGGTACGGTTTACACGGACTTAGAGAGAATACCATGCCGCTCCCGATACGGTTTGCGTGGCCGAAGCCACTCCCGGTACGGTTTACACGGACTTAGAGAGAATACCATGCCGCTCCCGATACGGTTTGCATGGCCGAAGCCACTCTCGGTACGGTTTACACGGACTTAGAGAGAATACCATGCCACTCCCGATACGGTTTGCATGGCCGAAGCCACTCCCGGTACGGTTTACACGGACTTAGAGAGAATACCATGCCGCTCCCGATACGGTTTGCATGGCCGAAGCCACTCCCGGTACGGTTTACACGGACTTAGAGAGAATACCATGCCGCTCCCGATACGGTTTGCATGGCCGAAGCCACTCCCGGTACGATTTACACGGACCTAGAGTGAATACCATGCCGCTCCCGATACGGTTCGCAATGCCGAAGCCACTCCCGGTACGGTTTACACGGACTTAGAGAGAATACCATGCCGTTTGCCGATACGGTTTGCGTGGCCGAAGCCACTCCCGGTACGGTTTACAGGGGACTTAGAGAGAATACCATGCGGCTCCCGATACGGTTTGCATGGCCGAAGCCACTCCCGGTACGGTTTACACGGACTTAGAGAGAATACCATGCCGCTCCCGATACGGTTTGCTTGGCCGAAGCCACTCCCGGTACGGTTTACACGGACTTAGAGAGAATACCATGCCGCTCCCGATACGGTTTGCATGGCCGAAGCCACTCCCGGTACGGTTTACACGGACTTAGAGTGAATACCATGCCGCTCCCGATACGGTTTGCATGGCCGAAGCCACTCCCGGTACGGTTTACACGGACTTAGAGAGAATACCATGCCGCTCCCGATACGGTTTGCGTGGCCGAAGCCACTCCCGGTACGGTTTACACGGACTTAGAGAGAATACCATGCCGCTCCCGATACGGTTTGCATGGCCGAAGCCACTCTCGGTACGGTTTACACGGACTTAGAGAGAATACCATGCCACTCCCGATACGGTTTGCATGGCCGAAGCCACTCCCGGTACGGTTTACACGGACTTAGAGAGAATACCATGCCGCTCCCGATGCGGTTTGCATGGCCGAAGCCACTCCCGGTACGGTTTACACGGACTTAGAGAGAATACCATGCCGCTCCCGATACGGTTTGCATGGCCGAAGCCACTCCCGGTACGGTTTACACGGACTTAGAGAGAATACCATGCCGCTCCCGATATGGTTTGCATGGCCGAAGCCACTCCCGGTACGGTTTACACGGACCTAGAGAGAATACCATGCCGCTCCCGATACGGTTTGCATGGCCGAAGCCACTCCCGGTACGGTTTACACGGACTTAGAGAGAATACCATGCCGCTCCCGATATGGTTTGCATGGCCGAAGCCACTACCGGTACGGTTTACTCGGACTTAGAGAGAATACCATGACGCTCCCGATACGGTTTGCTTGGCCGAAGCCACTCCCGGTACGTTTTACACTGACTTAGAGAGAATACCATGCCGCTCTCGATACGGTTTGCATGGCCGAAGCCACTCCCGGTACGGTTTACACGGACTTAGAGAGAATACCATGCCGCTCCCGATACGGTTTGCATGGCCGAAGCCACTCCCGGTACGGTTTACACGGACTTAGAGAGAATACCATGCCGCTCCCGATACGGTTTGCATGGCCGAAGCCACTCCCGGTACGGTTTACACGGACTTAGAGAGAATACCATGCCGCTCCCGATACGGTTTGCTTGGCCGAAGCCACTCCCGGTACGATTTACACGGACTTAGAGTGAATACCATGCCGCTCCCGATACGGTTCGCAATGCCGAAGCCACTCCCGGTACGGTTTACACGGACTTAGAGAGAATACCATGCCGCTCCCGATACGGTTTGCATGGCCGAAGCCACTCCCGGTACGGTTTACACGGACTTAGAGAGAATACCATGCCGCTCCCGATACGGTTTGCATGGCCGAAGCCACTCCCGGTACGGTTTACACGGACTTAGAGAGAATACCATGCCGTTTGCCGATACGGTTTGCGTGGCCGAAGCCACTCCCGGTACGGTTTACAGGGGACTTAGAGAGAATACCATGCTGCTCCCGATACGGTTTGCATGGCCAAAGCCACTCCCGGTACGGTTTACACGGACTTAGAGAGAATACCATGCCGCTCCCGATACGGTTTGCATGGCCGAAGCCACTCCCGGTACGGTTTACACGGACTTAGAGAGAATACCATGCCGCTCCCGATACGGTTTGCATGGCCGAAGCCACTCCCGGTACGGTTTACACGGACTTAGAGTGAATACCATGCCGCTCCCGATACGGTTTGCATGGCCGAAGCCACTCCCGGTACGGTTTACACGGACTTAGAGAGAATACCATGCCGCTCCCGATACGGTTTGCGTGGCCGAAGCCACTCCCGGTACGATTTACACGGACTTAGAGAGAATACCATGCCGCTCCCGATACGGTTTGCATGGCCGAAGCCACTCCCGGTACGGTTTACACGGACTTAGAGAGAATACCATGCCTCTCCCGATACGGTTTGCATGGCCGAAGCCACTCCCGGTACGGTTTACACGGACTTAGAGAGAATACCATGCCGCTCCCGATGCGGTTTGCATGGCCGAAGCCACTCCCGGTACGGTTTACACGGACTTAGAGAGAATACCATGCCGCTCCCGATACGGTTTGCATGGCCGAAGCCACTCCTAGTACGGTTTACACGGACTTAGAGAGAATACCATGCCGCTCCCGATACGGTTTGCATGGCCGAAGCCACTCCCGGTACGGTTTACACGGACATAGAGAGAATACCATGCCGCTCCCGATACGGTTTGCATGGCCGAAGCCACTCCCGGTACGGTTTACACGGACATAGACAGAATACCATGCCGCTCCCGATACGGTTTGCATGGCAGAAGCCACTCACGGTACGGTTTACACGGACTTAGAGAGAATACCATGCCACTCCCGATACGGTTTGCATGGCCGAAGCCACTCCCGGTACGGTTTACACGGACTTAGAGAGAATACCATGCCGATCCCGATATGGTTTTCATGGCAGAAGCCACTCCCGGTACGCTTTACACGGACTTAGAGAGAATACCATGCCGCTCCCGATACGGTTTGCATGGCCGAAGCCACTCCCGGTACGGTTTACACGGACCTAGAGAGAATACCATGCCGCTCCCGATATGGTTTGCATGGCCGAAGCCACTCCCGGTACGGTTTACACGGACTTAGAGAGAATACCATGCCGCTCCCGATATGGTTTGCATGGCCGAAGCCACTACCGGTACGGTTTACTCGGACCTAGAGAGAATACCATGACGCTCCCGATATGGTTTGCTTGGCCGAAGCCACTCCCGGTACGTTTTACACGGACTTAGAGAGAATACCATGCCGCTCTCGATACGGTTTGCATGTCCGAAGCCACTCCCGGTACGGTTTACACGGACTTAGAGAGAATACCATGCCGCTCCCGATACGGTTTGCATGGCCGAAGCCACTCCCGGTACGGTTTACACGGACTTAGAGAGAATACCATGCCGCTCCCGATACGGTTTGCATGGCCGAAGCCACTCCCGGTACGGTTTACACGGACTTAGAGAGAATACCATGCCGCTCCCGATACGGTTTGCATGGCCGAAGCCACTCCCGGTACGATTTACACGGACCTAGAGTGAATACCATGCCGCTCCCGATACGGTTCGCAATGCCGAAGCCACTCCCGGTACGGTTTACACGGACTTAGAGAGAATACCATGCCGTTTGCCGATACGGTTTGCGTGGCCGAAGCCACTCCCGGTACGGTTTACAGGGGACTTAGAGAGAATACCATGCTGCTCCCGATACGGTTTGCATGGCCGAAGCCACTCCCGGTACGGTTTACACGGACTTAGAGAGAATACCACGCCGCTCCCGATACGGTTTGCTTGGCCGAAGCCACTCCCGGTACGGTTTACACGGACTTAGAGAGAATACCATGCCGCTCCCGATACGGTTTGCATGGCCGAAGCCACTCTCGGTACGGTTTACACGGACTTAGAGAGAATACCATGCCACTCCCGATACGGTTTGCATGGCCGAAGCCACTCCCGGTACGGTTTACACGGACTTAGAGAGAATACCATGCCGCTCCCGATGCGGTTTGCATGGCCGAAGCCACTCCCGGTACGGTTTACACGGACTTAGAGAGAATACCATGCCGCTCCCGATACGGTTTGCATGGCCGAAGCCACTCCCGGTACGGTTTACACGGACTTAGAGAGAATACCATGCCGCTCCCGATATGGTTTGCATGGCCGAAGCCACTCCCGGTACGGTTTACACGGACCTAGAGAGAATACCATGCCGCTCCCGATACGGTTTGCATGGCCGAAGCCACTCCCGGTACGGTTTACACGGACTTAGAGAGAATACCATGCCGCTCCCGATATGGTTTGCATGGCCGAAGCCACTACCGGTACGGTTTACTCGGACTTAGAGAGAATACCATGACGCTCCCGATACGGTTTGCTTGGCCGAAGCCACTCCCGGTACGTTTTACACTGACTTAGAGAGAATACCATGCCGCTCTCGATACGGTTTGCATGGCCGAAGCCACTCCCGGTACGGTTTACACGGACTTAGAGAGAATACCATGCCGCTCCCGATACGGTTTGCATGGCCGAAGCCACTCCCGGTACGGTTTACACGGACTTAGAGAGAATACCATGCCGCTCCCGATACGGTTTGCATGGCCGAAGCCACTCCCGGTACGGTTTACACGGACTTAGAGAGAATACCATGCCGCTCCCGATACGGTTTGCTTGGCCGAAGCCACTCCCGGTACGATTTACACGGACTTAGAGTGAATACCATGCCGCTCCCGATACGGTTCGCAATGCCGAAGCCACTCCCGGTACGGTTTACACGGACTTAGAGAGAATACCATGCCGCTCCCGATACGGTTTGCATGGCCGAAGCCACTCCCGGTACGGTTTACACGGACTTAGAGAGAATACCATGCCGCTCCCGATACGGTTTGCATGGCCGAAGCCACTCCCGGTACGGTTTACACGGACTTAGAGAGAATACCATGCCGTTTGCCGATACGGTTTGCGTGGCCGAAGCCACTCCCGGTACGGTTTACAGGGGACTTAGAGAGAATACCATGCTGCTCCCGATACGGTTTGCATGGCCAAAGCCACTCCCGGTACGGTTTACACGGACTTAGAGAGAATACCATGCCGCTCCCGATACGGTTTGCATGGCCGAAGCCACTCCCGGTACGGTTTACACGGACTTAGAGAGAATACCATGCCGCTCCCGATACGGTTTGCATGGCCGAAGCCACTCCCGGTACGGTTTACACGGACTTAGAGTGAATACCATGCCGCTCCCGATACGGTTTGCATGGCCGAAGCCACTCCCGGTACGGTTTACACGGACTTAGAGAGAATACCATGCCGCTCCCGATACGGTTTGCGTGGCCGAAGCCACTCCCGGTACGATTTACACGGACTTAGAGAGAATACCATGCCGCTCCCGATACGGTTTGCATGGCCGAAGCCACTCCCGGTACGGTTTACACGGACTTAGAGAGAATACCATGCCTCTCCCGATACGGTTTGCATGGCCGAAGCCACTCCCGGTACGGTTTACACGGACTTAGAGAGAATACCATGCCGCTCCCGATGCGGTTTGCATGGCCGAAGCCACTCCCGGTACGGTTTACACGGACTTAGAGAGAATACCATGCCGCTCCCGATACGGTTTGCATGGCCGAAGCCACTCCTAGTACGGTTTACACGGACTTAGAGAGAATACCATGCCGCTCCCGATACGGTTTGCATGGCCGAAGCCACTCCCGGTACGGTTTACACGGACATAGAGAGAATACCATGCCGCTCCCGATACGGTTTGCATGGCCGAAGCCACTCCCGGTACGGTTTACACGGACATAGACAGAATACCATGCCGCTCCCGATACGGTTTGCATGGCAGAAGCCACTCACGGTACGGTTTACACGGACTTAGAGAGAATACCATGCCACTCCCGATACGGTTTGCATGGCCGAAGCCACTCCCGGTACGGTTTACACGGACTTAGAGAGAATACCATGCCGATCCCGATATGGTTTTCATGGCAGAAGCCACTCCCGGTACGCTTTACACGGACTTAGAGAGAATACCATGCCGCTCCCGATACGGTTTGCATGGCCGAAGCCACTCCCGGTACGGTTTACACGGACCTAGAGAGAATACCATGCCGCTCCCGATATGGTTTGCATGGCCGAAGCCACTCCCGGTACGGTTTACACGGACTTAGAGAGAATACCATGCCGCTCCCGATATGGTTTGCATGGCCGAAGCCACTACCGGTACGGTTTACTCGGACCTAGAGAGAATACCATGACGCTCCCGATATGGTTTGCTTGGCCGAAGCCACTCCCGGTACGTTTTACACGGACTTAGAGAGAATACCATGCCGCTCTCGATACGGTTTGCATGTCCGAAGCCACTCCCGGTACGGTTTACACGGACTTAGAGAGAATACCATGCCGCTCCCGATACGGTTTGCATGGCCGAAGCCACTCCCGGTACGGTTTACACGGACTTAGAGAGAATACCATGCCGCTCCCGATACGGTTTGCATGGCCGAAGCCACTCCCGGTACGGTTTACACGGACTTAGAGAGAATACCATGCCGCTCCCGATACGGTTTGCATGGCCGAAGCCACTCCCGGTACGATTTACACGGACCTAGAGTGAATACCATGCCGCTCCCGATACGGTTCGCAATGCCGAAGCCACTCCCGGTACGGTTTACACGGACTTAGAGAGAATACCATGCCGTTTGCCGATACGGTTTGCGTGGCCGAAGCCACTCCCGGTACGGTTTACAGGGGACTTAGAGAGAATACCATGCTGCTCCCGATACGGTTTGCATGGCCGAAGCCACTCCCGGTACGGTTTACACGGACTTAGAGAGAATACCACGCCGCTCCCGATACGGTTTGCTTGGCCGAAGCCACTCCCGGTACGGTTTACACGGACTTAGAGAGAATACCATGCCGCTCCCGATACGGTTTGCATGGCCGAAGCCACTCTCGGTACGGTTTACACGGACTTAGAGAGAATACCATGCCACTCCCGATACGGTTTGCATGGCCGAAGCCACTCCCGGTACGGTTTACACGGACTTAGAGAGAATACCATGCCGCTCCCGATGCGGTTTGCATGGCCGAAGCCACTCCCGGTACGGTTTACACGGACTTAGAGAGAATACCATGCCGCTCCCGATACGGTTTGCATGGCCGAAGCCACTCCCGGTACGGTTTACACGGACTTAGAGAGAATACCATGCCGCTCCCGATATGGTTTGCATGGCCGAAGCCACTCCCGGTACGGTTTACACGGACCTAGAGAGAATACCATGCCGCTCCCGATACGGTTTGCATGGCCGAAGCCACTCCCGGTACGGTTTACACGGACTTAGAGAGAATACCATGCCGCTCCCGATATGGTTTGCATGGCCGAAGCCACTACCGGTACGGTTTACTCGGACTTAGAGAGAATACCATGACGCTCCCGATACGGTTTGCTTGGCCGAAGCCACTCCCGGTACGTTTTACACTGACTTAGAGAGAATACCATGCCGCTCTCGATACGGTTTGCATGGCCGAAGCCACTCCCGGTACGGTTTACACGGACTTAGAGAGAATACCATGCCGCTCCCGATACGGTTTGCATGGCCGAAGCCACTCCCGGTACGGTTTACACGGACTTAGAGAGAATACCATGCCGCTCCCGATACGGTTTGCATGGCCGAAGCCACTCCCGGTACGGTTTACACGGACTTAGAGAGAATACCATGCCGCTCCCGATACGGTTTGCTTGGCCGAAGCCACTCCCGGTACGATTTACACGGACTTAGAGTGAATACCATGCCGCTCCCGATACGGTTCGCAATGCCGAAGCCACTCCCGGTACGGTTTACACGGACTTAGAGAGAATACCATGCCGCTCCCGATACGGTTTGCATGGCCGAAGCCACTCCCGGTACGGTTTACACGGACTTAGAGAGAATACCATGCCGCTCCCGATACGGTTTGCATGGCCGAAGCCACTCCCGGTACGGTTTACACGGACTTAGAGAGAATACCATGCCGTTTGCCGATACGGTTTGCGTGGCCGAAGCCACTCCCGGTACGGTTTACAGGGGACTTAGAGAGAATACCATGCTGCTCCCGATACGGTTTGCATGGCCAAAGCCACTCCCGGTACGGTTTACACGGACTTAGAGAGAATACCATGCCGCTCCCGATACGGTTTGCATGGCCGAAGCCACTCCCGGTACGGTTTACACGGACTTAGAGAGAATACCATGCCGCTCCCGATACGGTTTGCATGGCCGAAGCCACTCCCGGTACGGTTTACACGGACTTAGAGTGAATACCATGCCGCTCCCGATACGGTTTGCATGGCCGAAGCCACTCCCGGTACGGTTTACACGGACTTAGAGAGAATACCATGCCGCTCCCGATACGGTTTGCGTGGCCGAAGCCACTCCCGGTACGATTTACACGGACTTAGAGAGAATACCATGCCGCTCCCGATACGGTTTGCATGGCCGAAGCCACTCCCGGTACGGTTTACACGGACTTAGAGAGAATACCATGCCTCTCCCGATACGGTTTGCATGGCCGAAGCCACTCCCGGTACGGTTTACACGGACTTAGAGAGAATACCATGCCGCTCCCGATGCGGTTTGCATGGCCGAAGCCACTCCCGGTACGGTTTACACGGACTTAGAGAGAATACCATGCCGCTCCCGATACGGTTTGCATGGCCGAAGCCACTCCTAGTACGGTTTACACGGACTTAGAGAGAATACCATGCCGCTCCCGATACGGTTTGCATGGCCGAAGCCACTCCCGGTACGGTTTACACGGACATAGAGAGAATACCATGCCGCTCCCGATACGGTTTGCATGGCCGAAGCCACTCCCGGTACGGTTTACACGGACATAGACAGAATACCATGCCGCTCCCGATACGGTTTGCATGGCAGAAGCCACTCACGGTACGGTTTACACGGACTTAGAGAGAATACCATGCCACTCCCGATACGGTTTGCATGGCCGAAGCCACTCCCGGTACGGTTTACACGGACTTAGAGAGAATACCATGCCGATCCCGATATGGTTTTCATGGCAGAAGCCACTCCCGGTACGCTTTACACGGACTTAGAGAGAATACCATGCCGCTCCCGATACGGTTTGCATGGCCGAAGCCACTCCCGGTACGGTTTACACGGACCTAGAGAGAATACCATGCCGCTCCCGATATGGTTTGCATGGCCGAAGCCACTCCCGGTACGGTTTACACGGACTTAGAGAGAATACCATGCCGCTCCCGATATGGTTTGCATGGCCGAAGCCACTACCGGTACGGTTTACTCGGACCTAGAGAGAATACCATGACGCTCCCGATATGGTTTGCTTGGCCGAAGCCACTCCCGGTACGTTTTACACGGACTTAGAGAGAATACCATGCCGCTCTCGATACGGTTTGCATGTCCGAAGCCACTCCCGGTACGGTTTACACGGACTTAGAGAGAATACCATGCCGCTCCCGATACGGTTTGCATGGCCGAAGCCACTCCCGGTACGGTTTACACGGACTTAGAGAGAATACCATGCCGCTCCCGATACGGTTTGCATGGCCGAAGCCACTCCCGGTACGGTTTACACGGACTTAGAGAGAATACCATGCCGCTCCCGATACGGTTTGCATGGCCGAAGCCACTCCCGGTACGATTTACACGGACCTAGAGTGAATACCATGCCGCTCCCGATACGGTTCGCAATGCCGAAGCCACTCCCGGTACGGTTTACACGGACTTAGAGAGAATACCATGCCGTTTGCCGATACGGTTTGCGTGGCCGAAGCCACTCCCGGTACGGTTTACAGGGGACTTAGAGAGAATACCATGCTGCTCCCGATACGGTTTGCATGGCCGAAGCCACTCCCGGTACGGTTTACACGGACTTAGAGAGAATACCACGCCGCTCCCGATACGGTTTGCTTGGCCGAAGCCACTCCCGGTACGGTTTACACGGACTTAGAGAGAATACCATGCCGCTCCCGATACGGTTTGCATGGCCGAAGCCACTCCCGGTACGGTTTACACGGACTTAGAGTGAATACCATGCCGCTCCCGATACGGTTTGCATGGCCGAAGCCACTCCCGGTACGGTTTACACGGACTTAGAGAGAATACCATGCCGCTCCCGATACGGTTTGCGTGGCCGAAGCCACTCCCGGTACGGTTTACACGGACTTAGAGAGAATACCATGCCGCTCCCGATACGGTTTGCATGGCCGAAGCCACTCTCGGTACGGTTTACACGGACTTAGAGAGAATACCATGCCACTCCCGATACGGTTTGCATGGCCGAAGCCACTCCCGGTACGGTTTACACGGACTTAGAGAGAATACCATGCCGCTCCCGATGCGGTTTGCATGGCCGAAGCCACTCCCGGTACGGTTTACACGGACTTAGAGAGAATACCATGCCGCTCCCGATACGGTTTGCATGGCCGAAGCCACTCCCGGTACGGTTTACACGGACTTAGAGAGAATACCATGCCGCTCCCGATATGGTTTGCATGGCCGAAGCCACTCCCGGTACGGTTTACACGGACCTAGAGAGAATACCATGCCGCTCCCGATACGGTTTGCATGGCCGAAGCCACTCCCGGTACGGTTTACACGGACTTAGAGAGAATACCATGCCGCTCCCGATATGGTTTGCATGGCCGAAGCCACTACCGGTACGGTTTACTCGGACTTAGAGAGAATACCATGACGCTCCCGATACGGTTTGCTTGGCCGAAGCCACTCCCGGTACGTTTTACACTGACTTAGAGAGAATACCATGCCGCTCTCGATACGGTTTGCATGGCCGAAGCCACTCCCGGTACGGTTTACACGGACTTAGAGAGAATACCATGCCGCTCCCGATACGGTTTGCATGGCCGAAGCCACTCCCGGTACGGTTTACACGGACTTAGAGAGAATACCATGCCGCTCCCGATACGGTTTGCATGGCCGAAGCCACTCCCGGTACGGTTTACACGGACTTAGAGAGAATACCATGCCGCTCCCGATACGGTTTGCTTGGCCGAAGCCACTCCCGGTACGATTTACACGGACTTAGAGTGAATACCATGCCGCTCCCGATACGGTTCGCAATGCCGAAGCCACTCCCGGTACGGTTTACACGGACTTAGAGAGAATACCATGCCGCTCCCGATACGGTTTGCATGGCCGAAGCCACTCCCGGTACGGTTTACACGGACTTAGAGAGAATACCATGCCGCTCCCGATACGGTTTGCATGGCCGAAGCCACTCCCGGTACGGTTTACACGGACTTAGAGAGAATACCATGCCGTTTGCCGATACGGTTTGCGTGGCCGAAGCCACTCCCGGTACGGTTTACAGGGGACTTAGAGAGAATACCATGCTGCTCCCGATACGGTTTGCATGGCCAAAGCCACTCCCGGTACGGTTTACACGGACTTAGAGAGAATACCATGCCGCTCCCGATACGGTTTGCATGGCCGAAGCCACTCCCGGTACGGTTTACACGGACTTAGAGAGAATACCATGCCGCTCCCGATACGGTTTGCATGGCCGAAGCCACTCCCGGTACGGTTTACACGGACTTAGAGTGAATACCATGCCGCTCCCGATACGGTTTGCATGGCCGAAGCCACTCCCGGTACGGTTTACACGGACTTAGAGAGAATACCATGCCGCTCCCGATACGGTTTGCGTGGCCGAAGCCACTCCCGGTACGGTTTACACGGACTTAGAGAGAATACCATGCCGCTCCCGATACGGTTTGCATGGCCGAAGCCACTCCCGGTACGGTTTACACGGACTTAGAGAGAATACCATGCCTCTCCCGATACGGTTTGCATGGCCGAAGCCACTCCCGGTACGGTTTACACGGACTTAGAGAGAATACCATGCCGCTCCCGATGCGGTTTGCATGGCCGAAGCCACTCCCGGTACGGTTTACACGGACTTAGAGAGAATACCATGCCGCTCCCGATACGGTTTGCATGGCCGAAGCCACTCCTAGTACGGTTTACACGGACTTAGAGAGAATACCATGCCGCTCCCGATACGGTTTGCATGGCCGAAGCCACTCCCGGTACGGTTTACACGGACATAGAGAGAATACCATGCCGCTCCCGATACGGTTTGCATGGCCGAAGCCACTCCCGGTACGGTTTACACGGACATAGACAGAATACCATGCCGCTCCCGATACGGTTTGCATGGCAGAAGCCACTCACGGTACGGTTTACACGGACTTAGAGAGAATACCATGCCACTCCCGATACGGTTTGCATGGCCGAAGCCACTCCCGGTACGGTTTACACGGACTTAGAGAGAATACCATGCCGATCCCGATATGGTTTTCATGGCAGAAGCCACTCCCGGTACGCTTTACACGGACTTAGAGAGAATACCATGCCGCTCCCGATACGGTTTGCATGGCCGAAGCCACTCCCGGTACGGTTTACACGGACCTAGAGAGAATACCATGCCGCTCCCGATATGGTTTGCATGGCCGAAGCCACTCCCGGTACGGTTTACACGGACTTAGAGAGAATACCATGCCGCTCCCGATATGGTTTGCATGGCCGAAGCCACTACCGGTACGGTTTACTCGGACCTTGAGAGAATACCATGACGCTCCCGATATGGTTTGCTTGGCCGAAGCCACTCCCGGTACGTTTTACACGGACTTAGAGAGAATACCATGCCGCTCTCGATACGGTTTGCATGTCCGAAGCCACTCCCGGTACGGTTTACACGGACTTAGAGAGAATACCATGCCGCTCCCGATACGGTTTGCATGGCCGAAGCCACTCCCGGTACGGTTTACACGGACTTAGAGAGAATACCATGCCGCTCCCGATACGGTTTGCATGGCCGAAGCCACTCCCGGTACGGTTTACACGGACTTAGAGAGAATACCATGCCGCTCCCGATACGGTTTGCATGGCCGAAGCCACTCCCGGTACGATTTACACGGACCTAGAGTGAATACCATGCCGCTCCCGATACGGTTCGCAATGCCGAAGCCACTCCCGGTACGGTTTACACGGACTTAGAGAGAATACCATGCCGTTTGCCGATACGGTTTGCGTGGCCGAAGCCACTCCCGGTACGGTTTACAGGGGACTTAGAGAGAATACCATGCTGCTCCCGATACGGTTTGCATGGCCGAAGCCACTCCCGGTACGGTTTACACGGACTTAGAGAGAATACCATGCCGCTCCCGATACGGTTTGCTTGGCCGAAGCCACTCCCGGTACGGTTTACACGGACTTAGAGAGAATACCATGCCGCTCCCGATACGGTTTGCATGGCCGAAGCCACTCCCGGTACGGTTTACACGGACTTAGAGTGAATACCATGCCGCTCCCGATACGGTTTGCATGGCCGAAGCCACTCCCGGTACGGTTTACACGGACTTAGAGAGAATACCATGCCGCTCCCGATACGGTTTGCGTGGCCGAAGCCACTCCCGGTACGGTTTACACGGACTTAGAGAGAATACCATGCCGCTCCCGATACGGTTTGCATGGCCGAAGCCACTCTCGGTACGGTTTACACGGACTTAGAGAGAATACCATGCCACTCCCGATACGGTTTGCATGGCCGAAGCCACTCCCGGTACGGTTTACACGGACTTAGAGAGAATACCATGCCGCTCCCGATACGGTTTGCATGGCCGAAGCCACTCCCGGTACGGTTTACACGGACTTAGAGAGAATACCATGCCGTTTGCCGATACGGTTTGCGTGGCCGAAGCCACTCCCGGTACGGTTTACAGGGGACTTAGAGAGAATACCATGCTGCTCCCGATACGGTTTGCATGGCCGAAGCCACTCCCGGTACGGTTTACACGGACTTAGAGAGAATACCATGCCGCTCCCGATACGGTTTGCTTGGCCGAAGCCACTCCCGGTACGGTTTACACGGACTTAGAGAGAATACCATGCCGCTCCCGATACGGTTTGCATGGCCGAAGCCACTCCCGGTACGGTTTACACGGACTTAGAGTGAATACCATGCCGCTCCCGATACGGTTTGCATGGCCGAAGCCACTCCCGGTACGGTTTACACGGACTTAGAGAGAATACCATGCCGCTCCCGATACGGTTTGCGTGGCCGAAGCCACTCCCGGTACGGTTTACACGGACTTAGAGAGAATACCATGCCGCTCCCGATACGGTTTGCATGGCCGAAGCCACTCTCGGTACGGTTTACACGGACTTAGAGAGAATACCATGCCACTCCCGATACGGTTTGCATGGCCGAAGCCACTCCCGGTACGGTTTACACGGACTTAGAGAGAATACCATGCCGCTCCCGATGCGGTTTGCATGGCCGAAGCCACTCCCGGTACGGTTTACACGGACTTAGAGAGAATACCATGCCGCTCCCGATACGGTTTGCATGGCCGAAGCCACTCCCGGTACGGTTTACACGGACTTAGAGAGAATACCATGCCGCTCCCGATATGGTTTGCATGGCCGAAGCCACTCCCGGTACGGTTTACACGGACCTAGAGAGAATACCATGCCGCTCCCGATACGGTTTGCATGGCCGAAGCCACTCCCGGTACGGTTTACACGGACTTAGAGAGAATACCATGCCGCTCCCGATATGGTTTGCATGGCCGAAGCCACTACCGGTACGGTTTACTCGGACTTAGAGATAATACCATGACGCTCCCGATACGGTTTGCTTGGCCGAAGCCACTCCCGGTACGTTTTACACTGACTTAGAGAGAATACCATGCCGCTCTCGATACGGTTTGCATGGCCGAAGCCACTCCCGGTACGGTTTACACGGACTTAGAGAGAATACCATGCCGCTCCCGATACGGTTTGCATGGCCGAAGCCACTCCCGGTACGGTTTACACGGACTTAGAGAGAATACCATGCCTCTCCCGATACGGTTTGCATGGCCGAAGCCACTCCCGGTACGGTTTACACGGACTTAGAGAGAATACCATGCCGCTCCCGATGCGGTTTGCATGGCCGAAGCCACTCCCGGTACGGTTTACACGGACTTAGAGAGAATACCATGCCGCTCCCGATACGGTTTGCATGGCCGAAGCCACTCCTAGTACGGTTTACACGGACTTAGAGAGAATACCATGCCGCTCCCGATACGGTTTGCATGGCCGAAGCCACTCCCGGTACGGTTTACACGGACATAGAGAGAATACCATGCCGCTCCCGATACGGTTTGCATGGCCGAAGCCACTCCCGGTACGGTTTACACGGACATAGACAGAATACCATGCCGCTCCCGATACGGTTTGCATGGCAGAAGCCACTCACGGTACGGTTTACACGGACTTAGAGAGAATACCATGCCACTCCCGATACGGTTTGCATGGCCGAAGCCACTCCCGGTACGGTTTACACGGACTTAGAGAGAATACCATGCCGATCCCGATATGGTTTTCATGGCAGAAGCCACTCCCGGTACGCTTTACACGGACTTAGAGAGAATACCATGCCGCTCCCGATACGGTTTGCATGGCCGAAGCCACTCCCGGTACGGTTTACACGGACCTAGAGAGAATACCATGCCGCTCCCGATATGGTTTGCATGGCCGAAGCCACTCCCGGTACGGTTTACACGGACTTAGAGAGAATACCATGCCGCTCCCGATATGGTTTGCATGGCCGAAGCCACTACCGGTACGGTTTACTCGGACCTTGAGAGAATACCATGACGCTCCCGATATGGTTTGCTTGGCCGAAGCCACTCCCGGTACGTTTTACACGGACTTAGAGAGAATACCATGCCGCTCTCGATACGGTTTGCATGTCCGAAGCCACTCCCGGTACGGTTTACACGGACTTAGAGAGAATACCATGCCGCTCCCGATACGGTTTGCATGGCCGAAGCCACTCCCGGTACGGTTTACACGGACTTAGAGAGAATACCATGCCGCTCCCGATACGGTTTGCATGGCCGAAGCCACTCCCGGTACGGTTTACACTGACTTAGAGAGAATACCATGCCGCTCCCGATACGGTTTGCATGGCCGAAGCCACTCCCGGTACGATTTACACGGACCTAGAGTGAATACCATGCCGCTCCCGATACGGTTCGCAATGCCGAAGCCACTCCCGGTACGGTTTACACGGACTTAGAGAGTATACCATGCCGTTTGCCGATACGGTTTGCGTGGCCGAAGCCACTCCCGGTACGGTTTACAGGGGACTTAGAGAGAATACCATGCTGCTCCCGATACGGTTTGCATGGCCGAAGCCACTCCCGGTACGGTTTACACGGACTTAGAGAGAATACCATGCCGCTCCCGATACGGTTTGCTTGGCCGAAGCCACTCCCGGTACGGTTTACACGGACTTAGAGAGAATACCATGCCGCTCCCGATACGGTTTGCATGGCCGAAGCCACTCCCGGTACGGTTTACACGGACTTAGAGTGAATACCATGCCGCTCCCGATACGGTTTGCATGGCCGAAGCCACTCCCGGTACGGTTTACACGGACTTAGAGAGAATACCATGCCGCTCCCGATACGGTTTGCGTGGCCGAAGCCACTCCCGGTACGGTTTACACGGACTTAGAGAGAATACCATGCCGCTCCCGATACGGTTTGCATGGCCGAAGCCACTCTCGGTACGGTTTACACGGACTTAGAGAGAATACCATGCCACTCCCGATACGGTTTGCATGGCCGAAGCCACTCCCGGTACGGTTTACACGGACTTAGAGAGAATACCATGCCGCTCCCGATACGGTTTGCATGGCCGAAGCCACTCCCGGTACGGTTTACACGGACTTAGAGAGAATACCATGCCGTTTGCCGATACGGTTTGCGTGGCCGAAGCCACTCCCGGTACGGTTTACAGGGGACTTAGAGAGAATACCATGCTGCTCCCGATACGGTTTGCATGGCCGAAGCCACTCCCGGTACGGTTTACACGGACTTAGAGAGAATACCATGCCGCTCCCGATACGGTTTGCTTGGCCGAAGCCACTCCCGGTACGGTTTACACGGACTTAGAGAGAATACCATGCCGCTCCCGATACGGTTTGCATGGCCGAAGCCACTCCCGGTACGGTTTACACGGACTTAGAGTGAATACCATGCCGCTCCCGATACGGTTTGCATGGCCGAAGCCACTCCCGGTACGGTTTACACGGACTTAGAGAGAATACCATGCCGCTCCCGATACGGTTTGCGTGGCCGAAGCCACTCCCGGTACGGTTTACACGGACTTAGAGAGAATACCATGCCGCTCCCGATACGGTTTGCATGGCCGAAGCCACTCTCGGTACGGTTTACACGGACTTAGAGAGAATACCATGCCACTCCCGATACGGTTTGCATGGCCGAAGCCACTCCCGGTACGGTTTACACGGACTTAGAGAGAATACCATGCCGCTCCCGATGCGGTTTGCATGGCCGAAGCCACTCCCGGTACGGTTTACACGGACTTAGAGAGAATACCATGCCGCTCCCGATACGGTTTGCATGGCCGAAGCCACTCCCGGTACGGTTTACACGGACTTAGAGAGAATACCATGCCGCTCCCGATATGGTTTGCATGGCCGAAGCCACTCCCGGTACGGTTTACACGGACCTAGAGAGAATACCATGCCGCTCCCGATACGGTTTGCATGGCCGAAGCCACTCCCGGTACGGTTTACACGGACTTAGAGAGAATACCATGCCGCTCCCGATATGGTTTGCATGGCCGAAGCCACTACCGGTACGGTTTACTCGGACTTAGAGATAATACCATGACGCTCCCGATACGGTTTGCTTGGCCGAAGCCACTCCCGGTACGTTTTACACTGACTTAGAGAGAATACCATGCCGCTCTCGATACGGTTTGCATGGCCGAAGCCACTCCCGGTACGGTTTACACGGACTTAGAGAGAATACCATGCCGCTCCCGATACGGTTTGCATGGCCGAAGCCACTCCCGGTACGGTTTACACGCACTTAGAGAGAATACCATGCCGCTCCCGATACGGTTTGCATGGCCGAAGCCACTCCCGGTACGGTTTACACGGACTTAGAGAGAATACCATGCCGCTCCCGATACGGTTTGCTTGGCCGAAGCCACTCCCGGTACGATTTACACGGACTTAGAGTGAATACCATGCCGCTCCCGATACGGTTCGCAATGCCGAAGCCACTCCCGGTACGGTTTACACGGACTTAGAGAGAATACCATGCCGCTCCCGATACGGTTTGCATGGCCGAAGCCACTCCCGGTACGGTTTACACGGTCTTAGAGAGAATACCATGCCGCTCCCGATACGGTTTGCATGGCCGAAGCCACTCCCGGTACGGTTTACACGGACTTAGAGAGAATACCATGCTGTTTGCCGATACGGTTTGCGTGGCCGAAGCCACTCCCGGTACGGTTTACAGGGGACTTAGAGAGAATACCATGCTGCTCCCGATACGGTTTGCATGGCCGAAGCCACTCCCGGTACGGTTTACACGGACTTAGAGAGAATACCATGCCGCTCCCGATACGGTTTGCATGGCCGAAGCCACTCCCGGTACGGTTTACACGGACTTAGAGAGAATACCATGCCGCTCCCGATACGGTTTGCATGGCCGAAGCCACTCCCGGTACGGTTTACACGGACTTAGAGTGAATACCATGCCGCTCCCAATACGGTTTGCATGGCCGAAGCCACTCCCGGTACGGTTTACACGGACTTAGAGAGAATACCATGCCGCTCCCGATACGGTTTGCGTGGCCGAAGCCACTCCCGGTACGGTTTACACGGACTTAGAGAGAATACCATGCCGCTCCCGATACGGTTTGCATGGCCGAAGCCACTCCCGGTACGGTTTACACGGACTTAGAGAGAATACCATGCCTCTCCCGATACGGTTTGCATGGCCGAAGCCACTCCCGGTACGGTTTACACGGACTTAGAGAGAATACCATGCCGCTCCCGATGCGGTTTGCATGGCCGAAGCCACTCCCGGTACGGTTTACACGGACTTAGAGAGAATACCATGCCGCTCCCGATACGGTTTGCATGGCCGAAGCCACTCCCGGTACGGTTTATACGGACTTAGAGAGAATACCATGCCGCTCCCGATACGGTTTGCATGGCCGAAGCCACTCCCGGTACGGTTTACACGGACTTAGATAACATGCCACTCTCGATACGGTTTGCATGGCCGAAGCCACTCCCGGTACGGTTTACACGGACTTAGAGAGAATACCATGCCGCTCCCGATACGGTTTGCATGGCCGAAGCCACTCCCGGTACGATTTACACGGACCTAGAGTGAATACCATGCCGCTCCCGATACGGTTCGCAATGCCGAAGCCACTCCCGGTACGGTTTACACGGACTTAGAGAGAATACCATGCCGTTTGCCGATACGGTTTGCGTGGCCGAAGCCACTCCCGGTACGGTTTACAGGGGACTTAGAGAGAATACCATGCTGCTCCCGATACGGTTTGCATGGCCGAAGCCACTCCCGGTACGGTTTACACGGACTTAGAGAGAATACCATGCCGCTCCCGATACGGTTTGCATGGCCGAAGCCACTCCCGGTACGGTTTACACGGACTTAGAGAGAATACCATGCCGTTTGCCGATACGGTTTGCGTGGCCGAAGCCACTCCCGGTACGGTTTACAGGGGACTTAGAGAGAATACCATGCTGCTCCCGATACGGTTTGCATGGCCGAAGCCACTCCCGGTACGGTTTACACGGACTTAGAGAGAATACCATGCCGCTCCCGATACGGTTTGCATGGCCGAAGCCACTCCCGGTACGGTTTACACGGACTTAGAGAGAATACCATGCCGCTCCCGATACGGTTTGCATGGCCGAAGCCACTCCCGGTACGGTTTACACGGACTTAGAGTGAATACCATGCCGCTCCCGATACGGTGTGCATGGCCGAAGCCACTCCCGGTACGGTTTACACGGACTTAGAGAGAATACCATGCCGCTCCCGATACGGTTTGCGTGGCCGAAGCCACTCCCGGTACGGTTTACACGGACTTAGAGAGAATACCATGCCGCTCCCGATACGGTTTGCATGGCCGAAGCCACTCCCGGTACGGTTTACACGGACTTAGAGAGAATACCATGCCTCTCCCGATACGGTTTGCATGGCCGAAGCCACTCCCGGTACGGTTTACACGGACTTAGAGAGAATACCATGCCGCTCCCGATGCGGTTTGCATGGCCGAAGCCACTCCCGGTACGGTTTACACGGACTTAGAGAGAATACCATGCCGCTCCCGATACGGTTTGCATGGCCGAAGCCACTCCCGGTACGATTTACACGGACCTAGAGTGAATACCATGCCGCTCCCGATACGGTTCGCAATGCCGAAGCCACTCCCGGTACGGTTTACACGGACTTAGAGAGAATACCATGCCGTTTGCCGATACGGTTTGCGTGGCCGAAGCCACTCCCGGTACGGTTTACAGGGGACTTAGAGAGAATACCATGCTGCTCCCGATACGGTTTGCATGGCCGAAGCCACTCCCGGTACGGTTTACACGGACTTAGAGAGAATACCATGCCGCTCCCGATACGGTTTGCTTGGCCGAAGCCACTCCCGGTACGGTTTACACGGACTTAGAGAGAATACCATGCCGCTCCCGATACGGTTTGCATGGCCGAAGCCACTCCCGGTACGGTTTACACGGACTTAGAGTGAATACCATGCCGCTCCCGATACGGTTTGCATGGCCGAAGCCACTCCCGGTACGATTTACACGGACTTAGAGAGAATACCATGCCGCTCCCGATACGGTTTGCGTGGCCGAAGCCACTCCCGGTACGGTTTACACGGACTTAGAGAGAATACCATGCCGCTCCCGATACGGTTTGCATGGCCGAAGCCACTCTCGGTACGGTTTACACGGACTTAGAGAGAATACCATGCCACTCCCGATACGGTTTGCATGGCCGAAGCCACTCCCGGTACGGTTTACACGGACTTAGAGAGAATACCATGCCGCTCCCGATACGGTTTGCATGGCCGAAGCCACTCCCGGTACGATTTACACGGACCTAGAGTGAATACCATGCCGCTCCCGATACGGTTCGCAATGCCGAAGCCACTCCCGGTACGGTTTACACGGACTTAGAGAGAATACCATGCCGTTTGCCGATACGGTTTGCGTGGCCGAAGCCACTCCCGGTACGGTTTACACGGGACTTAGAGAGAATACCATGCCGTTTGCCGATACGGTTTGCGTGGCCGAAGCCACTCCCGGTACGGTTTACAGGGGACTTAGAGAGAATACCATGCTGCTCCCGATACGGTTTGCATGGCCGAAGCCACTCCCGGTACGGTTTACACGGACTTAGAGAGAATACCATGCCGCTCCCGATACGGTTTGCTTGGCCGAAGCCACTCCCGGTACGGTTTACACGGACTTAGAGAGAATACCATGCCGCTCCCGATACGGTTTGCATGGCCGAAGCCACTCCCGGTACGGTTTACACGGACTTAGAGTGAATACCATGCCGCTCCCGATACGGTTTGCATGGCCGAAGCCACTCCCGGTACGGTTTACACGGAGTTAGAGAGAATACCATGCCGCTCCCGATACGGTTTGCGTGGCCGAAGCCACTCCCGGTACGGTTTACACGGACTTAGAGAGAATACCATGCCGCTCCCGATACGGTTTGCATGGCCGAAGCCACTCTCGGTACGGTTTACACGGACTTAGAGAGAATACCATGCCACTCCCGATACGGTTTGCATGGCCGAAGCCACTCTCGGTACGGTTTACACGGACTTAGAGAGAATACCATGCCGCTCCCGATACGGTTTGCATGGCCGAAGCCACTCCCGGTACGATTTACACGGACCTAGAGTGAATACCATGCCGCTCCCGATACGGTTCGCAATGCCGAAGCCACTCCCGGTACGGTTTACACGGACTTAGAGAGAATACCATGCCGTTTGCCGATACGGTTTGCGTGGCCGAAGCCACTCCCGGTACGGTTTACAGGGGACTTAGAGAGAATACCATGCTGCTCCCGATACGGTTTGCATGGCCGAAGCCACTCCCGGTACGGTTTACACGGACTTAGAGAGAATACCATGCCGCTCCCGATACGGTTTGCTTGGCCGAAGCCACTCCCGGTACGGTTTACACGGACTTAGAGAGAATACCATGCCGCTCCCGATACGGTTTGCATGGCCGAAGCCACTCCCGGTACGGTTTACACGGACTTAGAGTGAATACCATGCCGCTCCCGATACGGTTTGCATGGCCGAAGCCACTCCCGGTACGGTTTACACGGACTTAGAGAGAATACCATGCCGCTCCCGATACGGTTTGCGTGGCCGAAGCCACTCCCGGTACGGTTTACACGGACTTAGAGAGAATACCATGCCGCTCCCGATACGGTTTGCATGGCCGAAGCCACTCTCGGTACGGTTTACACGGACTTAGAGAGAATACCATGCCACTCCCGATACGGTTTGCATGGCCGAAGCCACTCCCGGTACGGTTTACACGGACTTAGAGAGAATACCATGCCGCTCCCGATACGGTTTGCATGGCCGAAGCCACTCCCGGTACGATTTACACGGACCTAGAGTGAATACCATGCCGCTCCCGATACGGTTCGCAATGCCGAAGCCACTCCCGGTACGGTTTACACGGACTTAGAGAGAATACCATGCCGTTTGCCGATACGGTTTGCGTGGCCGAAGCCACTCCCGGTACGGTTTACACGGGACTTAGAGAGAATACCATGCCGTTTGCCGATACGGTTTGCGTGGCCGAAGCCACTCCCGGTACGGTTTACAGGGGACTTAGAGAGAATACCATGCTGCTCCCGATACGGTTTGCATGGCCGAAGCCACTCCCGGTACGGTTTACACGGACTTAGAGAGAATACCATGCCGCTCCCGATACGGTTTGCTTGGCCGAAGCCACTCCCGGTACGGTTTACACGGACTTAGAGAGAATACCATGCCGCTCCCGATACGGTTTGCATGGCCGAAGCCACTCCCGGTACGGTTTACACGGACTTAGAGTGAATACCATGCCGCTCCCGATACGGTTTGCATGGCCGAAGCCACTCCCGGTACGGTTTACACGGAGTTAGAGAGAATACCATGCCGCTCCCGATACGGTTTGCGTGGCCGAAGCCACTCCCGGTACGGTTTACACGGACTTAGAGAGAATACCATGCCGCTCCCGATACGGTTTGCATGGCCGAAGCCACTCTCGGTACGGTTTACACGGACTTAGAGAGAATACCATGCCACTCCCGATACGGTTTGCATGGCCGAAGCCACTCTCGGTACGGTTTACACGGACTTAGAGAGAATACCATGCCGCTCCCGATACGGTTTGCATGGCCGAAGCCACTCCCGGTACGATTTACACGGACCTAGAGTGAATACCATGCCGCTCCCGATACGGTTCGCAATGCCGAAGCCACTCCCGGTACGGTTTACACGGACTTAGAGAGAATACCATGCCGTTTGCCGATACGGTTTGCGTGGCCGAAGCCACTCCCGGTACGGTTTACAGGGGACTTAGAGAGAATACCATGCTGCTCCCGATACGGTTTGCATGGCCGAAGCCACTCCCGGTACGGTTTACACGGACTTAGAGAGAATACCATGCCGCTCCCGATACGGTTTGCTTGGCCGAAGCCACTCCCGGTACGGTTTACACGGACTTAGAGAGAATACCATGCCGCTCCCGATACGGTTTGCATGGCCGAAGCCACTCCCGGTACGGTTTACACGGACTTAGAGTGAATACCATGCCGCTCCCGATACGGTTTGCATGGCCGAAGCCACTCCCGGTACGGTTTACACGGACTTAGAGAGAATACCATGCCGCTCCCGATACGGTTTGCGTGGCCGAAGCCACTCCCGGTACGGTTTACACGGACTTAGAGAGAATACCATGCCGCTCCCGATACGGTTTGCATGGCCGAAGCCACTCTCGGTACGGTTTACACGGACTTAGAGAGAATACCATGCCACTCCCGATACGGTTTGCATGGCCGAAGCCACTCCCGGTACGGTTTACACGGACTTAGAGAGAATACCATGCCGCTCCCGATACGGTTTGCATGGCCGAAGCCACTCCCGGTACGGTTTACACGGACTTAGAGAGAATACCATGCCGCTCCCGATACGGTTTGCATGGCCGAAGCCACTCCCGGTACGATTTACACGGACCTAGAGTGAATACCATGCCGCTCCCGATACGGTTCGCAATGCCGAAGCCACTCCCGGTACGGTTTACACGGACTTAGAGAGAATACCATGCCGTTTGCCGATACGGTTTGCGTGGCCGAAGCCACTCCCGGTACGGTTTACAGGGGACTTAGAGAGAATACCATGCTGCTCCCGATACGGTTTGCATGGCCGAAGCCACTCCCGGTACGGTTTACACGGACTTAGAGAGAATACCATGCCGCTCCCGATACGGTTTGCTTGGCCGAAGCCACTCCCGGTACGGTTTACACGGACTTAGAGAGAATACCATGCCGCTCCCGATACGGTTTGCATGGCCGAAGCCACTCCCGGTACGGTTTACACGGACTTAGAGTGAATACCATGCCGCTCCCGATACGGTTTGCATGGCCGAAGCCACTCCCGGTACGGTTTACACGGACTTAGAGAGAATACCATGCCGCTCCCGATACGGTTTGCGTGGCCGAAGCCACTCCCGGTACGGTTTACACGGACTTAGAGAGAATACCATGCCGCTCCCGATACGGTTTGCATGGCCGAAGCCACTCTCGGTACGGTTTACACGGACTTAGAGAGAATACCATGCCACTCCCGATACGGTTTGCATGGCCGAAGCCACTCCCGGTACGGTTTACACGGACTTAGAGAGAATACCATGCCGCTCCCGATGCGGTTTGCATGGCCGAAGCCACTCCCGGTACGGTTTACACGGACTTAGAGAGAATACCATGCCGCTCCCGATACGGTTTGCATGGCCGAAGCCACTCCCGGTACGGTTTACACGGACTTAGAAAGAATACCATGCCGCTCCCGATATGGTTTGCCTGGCCGAAGCCACTCCCGGTACGGTTTACACGGACCTAGAGAGAATACCATGCCGCTCCCGATACGGTTTGCATGGCCGAAGCCACTCCCGGTACGGTTTACACGGACTTAGAGAGAATACCATGCCGCTCCCGATATGGTTTGCATGGCCGAAGCCACTACCGGTACGGTTTACTCGGACTTAGAGAGAATACCATGACGCTCCCGATACGGTTTGCTTGGCCGAAGCCACTCCCGGTACGTTTTACACTGACTTAGAGAGAATACCATGCCGCTCTCGATACGGTTTGCATGGCCGAAGCCACTCCCGGTACGGTTTACACGGACTTAGAGAGAATACCATGCCGCTCCCGATACGGTTTGCATGGCCGAAGCCACTCCCGGTACGGTTTACACGGACTTAGAGAGAATACCATGCCGCTCCCGATACGGTTTGCATGGCCGAAGCCACTCCCGGTACGGTTTACACGGACTTAGAGAGAATACCATGCCGCTCCCGATACGGTTTGCTTGGCCGAAGCCACTCCCGGTACGATTTACACGGACTTAGAGTGAATACCATGCCGCTCCCGATACGGTTCGCAATGCCGAAGCCACTCCCGGTACGGTTTACACGGACTTAGAGAGAATACCATGCCGCTCCCGATACGGTTTGCATGGCCGAAGCCACTCCCGGTACGGTTTACACGGACTTAGAGAGAATACCATGCCGCTCCCGATACGGTTTGCATGGCCGAAGCCACTCCCGGTACGGTTTACACGGACTTAGAGAGAATACCATGCCGTTTGCCGATACGGTTTGCGTGGCCGAAGCCACTCCCGGTACGGTTTACAGGGGACTTAGAGAGAATACCATGCTGCTCCCGATACGGTTTGCATGGCCGAAGCCACTCCCGGTACGGTTTACACGGACTTAGAGAGAATACCATGCCGCTCCCGATACGGTTTGCATGGCCGAAGCCACTCCCGGTACGGTTTACACGGACTTAGAGAGAATACCATGCCGCTCCCGATACGGTTTGCATGGCCGAAGCCACTCCCGGTACGGTTTACACGGACTTAGAGTGAATACCATGCCGCTCCCGATACGGTTTGCATGGCCGAAGCCACTCCCGGTACGGTTTACACGGACTTAGAGAGAATACCATGCCGCTCCTGATACGGTTTGCGTGGCCGAAGCCACTCCCGGTACGGTTTACACGGACTTAGAGAGAATACCATGCCGCTCCCGATACGGTTTGCATGGCCGAAGCCACTCTCGGTACGGTTTACACGGACTTAGAGAGAATACCATGCCACTCCCGATACGGTTTGCATGGCCGAAGCCACTCCCGGTACGGTTTACACGGACTTAGAGAGAATACCATGCCGCTCCCGATACGGTTTGCATGGCCGAAGCCACTCCCGGTACGGTTTACACGGACTTAGAGAGAATACCATGCCGCTCCCGATACGGTTTGCATGGCCGAAGCCACTCCCGGTACGATTTACACGGACCTAGAGTGAATACCATGCCGCTCCCGATACGGTTCGCAATGCCGAAGCCACTCCCGGTACGGTTTACACGGACTTAGAGAGAATACCATGCCGTTTGCCGATACGGTTTGCGTGGCCGAAGCCACTCCCGGTACGGTTTACAGGGGACTTAGAGAGAATACCATGCTGCTCCCGATACGGTTTGCATGGCCGAAGCCACTCCCGGTACGGTTTACACGGACTTAGAGAGAATACCATGCCGCTCCCGATACGGTTTGCTTGGCCGAAGCCACTCCCGGTACGGTTTACACGGACTTAGAGAGAATACCATGCCGCTCCCGATACGGTTTGCATGGCCGAAGCCACTCCCGGTACGGTTTACACGGACTTAGAGAGAATACCATGCCGCTCCCGATACGGTTTGCATGGCCGAAGCCACTCCCGGTACGGTTTACACGGACTTAGAGTGAATACCATGCCGCTCCCGATACGGTTTGCATGGCCGAAGCCACTCCCGGTACGGTTTACACGGACTTAGAGAGAATACCATGCCACTCCCGATACGGTTTGCATGGCCGAAGCCACTCCCGGTACGGTTTACACGGACTTAGAGAGAATACCATGCCGCTCCCGATGCGGTTTGCATGGCCGAAGCCACTCCCGGTACGGTTTACACGGACTTAGAGAGAATACCATGCCGCTCCCGATACGGTTTGCATGGCCGAAGCCACTCCCGGTACGGTTTACACGGACTTAGAAAGAATACCATGCCGCTCCCGATATGGTTTGCATGGCCGAAGCCACTCCCGGTACGGTTTACACGGACCTAGAGAGAATACCATGCCGCTCCCGATACGGTTTGCATGGCCGAAGCCACTCCCGGTACGGTTTACACGGACTTAGAGAGAATACCATGCCGCTCCCGATATGGTTTGCATGGCCGAAGCCACTACCGGTACGGTTTACTCGGACTTAGAGAGAATACCATGACGCTCCCGATACGGTTTGCTTGGCCGAAGCCACTCCCGGTACGTTTTACACTGACTTAGAGAGAATACCATGCCGCTCTCGATACGGTTTGCATGGCCGAAGCCACTCCCGGTACGGTTTACACGGACTTAGAGAGAATACCATGCCGCTCCCGATACGGTTTGCATGGCCGAAGCCACTCCCGGTACGGTTTACACGGACTTAGAGAGAATACCATGCCGCTCCCGATACGGTTTGCATGGCCGAAGCCACTCCCGGTACGGTTTACACGGACTTAGAGAGAATACCATGCCGCTCCCGATACGGTTTGCTTGGCCGAAGCCACTCCCGGTACGATTTACACGGACTTAGAGTGAATACCATGCCGCTCCCGATACGGTTCGCAATGCCGAAGCCACTCCCGGTACGGTTTACACGGACTTAGAGAGAATACCATGCCGCTCCCGATACGGTTTGCATGGCCGAAGCCACTCCCGGTACGGTTTACACGGACTTAGAGAGAATACCATGCCGCTCCCGATACGGTTTGCATGGCCGAAGCCACTCCCGGTACGGTTTACACGGACTTAGAGAGAATACCATGCCGTTTGCCGATACGGTTTGCGTGGCCGAAGCCACTCCCGGTACGGTTTACAGGGGACTTAGAGAGAATACCATGCTGCTCCCGATACGGTTTGCATGGCCGAAGCCACTCCCGGTACGGTTTACACGGACTTAGAGAGAATACCATGCCGCTCCCGATACGGTTTGCATGGCCGAAGCCACTCCCGGTACGGTTTACACGGACTTAGAGAGAATACCATGCCGCTCCCGATACGGTTTGCATGGCCGAAGCCACTCCCGGTACGGTTTACACGGACTTAGAGTGAATACCATGCCGCTCCCGATACGGTTTGCATGGCCGAAGCCACTCCCGGTACGGTTTACACGGACTTAGAGAGAATACCATGCCGCTCCCGATACGGTTTGCGTGGCCGAAGCCACTCCCGGTACGGTTTACACGGACTTAGAGAGAATACCATGCCGCTCCCGATACGGTTTGCATGGCCGAAGCCACTCTCGGTACGGTTTACACGGACTTAGAGAGAATACCATGCCACTCCCGATACGGTTTGCATGGCCGAAGCCACTCCCGGTACGGTTTACACGGACTTAGAGAGAATACCATGCCGCTCCCGATACGGTTTGCATGGCCGAAGCCACTCCCGGTACGGTTTACACGGACTTAGAGAGAATACCATGCCGCTCCCGATACGGTTTGCATGGCCGAAGCCACTCCCGGTACGATTTACACGGACCTAGAGTGAATACCATGCCGCTCCCGATACGGTTCGCAATGCCGAAGCCACTCCCGGTACGGTTTACACGGACTTAGAGAGAATACCATGCCGTTTGCCGATACGGTTTGCGTGGCCGAAGCCACTCCCGGTACGGTTTACAGGGGACTTAGAGAGAATACCATGCTGCTCCCGATACGGTTTGCATGGCCGAAGCCACTCCCGGTACGGTTTACACGGACTTAGAGAGAATACCATGCCGCTCCCGATACGGTTTGCTTGGCCGAAGCCACTCCCGGTACGGTTTACACGGACTTAGAGAGAATACCATGCCGCTCCCGATACGGTTTGCATGGCCGAAGCCACTCCCGGTACGGTTTACACGGACTTAGAGTGAATACCATGCCGCTCCCGATACGGTTTGCATGGCCGAAGCCACTCCCGGTACGGTTTACACGGACTTAGAGAGAATACCATGCCGCTCCCGATACGGTTTGCGTGGCCGAAGCCACTCCCGGTACGGTTTACACGGACTTAGAGAGAATACCATGCCGTTTGCCGATACGGTTTGCGTGGCCGAAGCCACTCCCGGTACGGTTTACAGGGGACTTAGAGAGAATACCATGCTGCTCCCGATACGGTTTGCATGGCCGAAGCCACTCCCGGTACGGTTTACACGGACTTAGAGAGAATACCATGCCGCTCCCGATACGGTTTGCATGGCCGAAGCCACTCCCGGTACGGTTTACACGGACTTAGAGAGAATACCATGCCGCTCCCGATACGGTTTGCATGGCCGAAGCCACTCCCGGTACGGTTTACACGGACTTAGAGTGAATACCATGCCGCTCCCGATACGGTTTGCATGGCCGAAGCCACTCCCGGTACGGTTTACACGGACTTAGAGAGAATACCATGCCGCTCCCGATACGGTTTGCGTGGCCGAAGCCACTCCCGGTACGGTTTACACGGACTTAGAGAGAATACCATGCCGCTCCCGATACGGTTTGCATGGCCGAAGCCACTCCCGGTACGGTTTACACGGACTTAGAGAGAATACCATGCCTCTCCCGATACGGTTTGCATGGCCGAAGCCACTCCCGGTACGGTTTACACGGACTTAGAGAGAATACCATGCCGCTCCCGATGCGGTTTGCATGGCCGAAGCCACTCCCGGTACGGTTTACACGGACTTAGAGAGAATACCATGCCGCTCCCGATACGGTTTGCATGGCCGAAGCCACTCCCGGTACGATTTACACGGACCTAGAGTGAATACCATGCCGCTCCCGATACGGTTCGCAATGCCGAAGCCACTCCCGGTACGGTTTACACGGACTTAGAGAGAATACCATGCCGTTTGCCGATACGGTTTGCGTGGCCGAAGCCACTCCCGGTACGGTTTACAGGGGACTTAGAGAGAATACCATGCTGCTCCCGATACGGTTTGCATGGCCGAAGCCACTCCCGGTACGGTTTACACGGACTTAGAGAGAATACCATGCCGCTCCCGATACGGTTTGCATGGCCGAAGCCACTCCCGGTACGATTTACACGGACCTAGAGTGAATACCATGCCGCTCCCGATACGGTTCGCAATGCCGAAGCCACTCCCGGTACGGTTTACACGGACTTAGAGAGAATACCATGCCGTTTGCCGATACGGTTTGCGTGGCCGAAGCCACTCCCGGTACGGTTTACACGGGACTTAGAGAGAATACCATGCCGTTTGCCGATACGGTTTGCGTGGCCGAAGCCACTCCCGGTACGGTTTACAGGGGACTTAGAGAGAATACCATGCTGCTCCCGATACGGTTTGCATGGCCGAAGCCACTCCCGGTACGGTTTACACGGACTTAGAGAGAATACCATGCCGCTCCCGATACGGTTTGCTTGGCCGAAGCCACTCCCGGTACGGTTTACACGGACTTAGAGAGAATACCATGCCGCTCCCGATACGGTTTGCATGGCCGAAGCCACTCCCGGTACGGTTTACACGGACTTAGAGTGAATACCATGCCGCTCCCGATACGGTTTGCATGGCCGAAGCCACTCCCGGTACGGTTTACACGGACTTAGAGAGAATACCATGCCGCTCCCGATACGGTTTGCGTGGCCGAAGCCACTCCCGGTACGGTTTACACGGACTTAGAGAGAATACCATGCCGCTCCCGATACGGTTTGCATGGCCGAAGCCACTCTCGGTACGGTTTACACGGACTTAGAGAGAATACCATGCCACTCCCGATACGGTTTGCATGGCCGAAGCCACTCTCGGTACGGTTTACACGGACTTAGAGAGAATACCATGCCGCTCCCGATACGGTTTGCATGGCCGAAGCCACTCCCGGTACGATTTACACGGACCTAGAGTGAATACCATGCCGCTCCCGATACGGTTCGCAATGCCGAAGCCACTCCCGGTACGGTTTACACGGACTTAGAGAGAATACCATGCCGTTTGCCGATACGGTTTGCGTGGCCGAAGCCACTCCCGGTACGGTTTACAGGGGACTTAGAGAGAATACCATGCTGCTCCCGATACGGTTTGCATGGCCGAAGCCACTCCCGGTACGGTTTACACGGACTTAGAGAGAATACCATGCCGCTCCCGATACGGTTTGCTTGGCCGAAGCCACTCCCGGTACGGTTTACACGGACTTAGAGAGAATACCATGCCGCTCCCGATACGGTTTGCATGGCCGAAGCCACTCCCGGTACGGTTTACACGGACTTAGAGTGAATACCATGCCGCTCCCGATACGGTTTGCATGGCCGAAGCCACTCCCGGTACGGTTTACACGGACTTAGAGAGAATACCATGCCGCTCCCGATACGGTTTGCGTGGCCGAAGCCACTCCCGGTACGGTTTACACGGACTTAGAGAGAATACCATGCCGCTCCCGATACGGTTTGCATGGCCGAAGCCACTCTCGGTACGGTTTACACGGACTTAGAGAGAATACCATGCCACTCCCGATACGGTTTGCATGGCCGAAGCCACTCCCGGTACGGTTTACACGGACTTAGAGAGAATACCATGCCGCTCCCGATACGGTTTGCATGGCCGAAGCCACTCCCGGTACGGTTTACACGGACTTAGAGAGAATACCATGCCGCTCCCGATACGGTTTGCATGGCCGAAGCCACTCCCGGTACGATTTACACGGACCTAGAGTGAATACCATGCCGCTCCCGATACGGTTCGCAATGCCGAAGCCACTCCCGGTACGGTTTACACGGACTTAGAGAGAATACCATGCCGTTTGCCGATACGGTTTGCGTGGCCGAAGCCACTCCCGGTACGGTTTACAGGGGACTTAGAGAGAATACCATGCTGCTCCCGATACGGTTTGCATGGCCGAAGCCACTCCCGGTACGGTTTACACGGACTTAGAGAGAATACCATGCCGCTCCCGATACGGTTTGCTTGGATGAAGCCACTCCCGGTACGGTTTACACGGACTTAGAGAGAATACCATGCCGCTCCCGATACGGTTTGCATGGCCAAAGCCACTCCCGGTACGGTTTACACGGACTTAGAGTGAATACCATGCCGCTCCCGATACGGTTTGCATGGCCGAAGCCACTCCCGGTACGGTTTACACGGACTTAGAGAGAATACCATGCCGCTCCCGATACGGTTTGCGTGGCCGAAGCCACTCCCGGTACGGTTTACACGGACTTAGAGAGAATACCATGCCGTTTGCCGATACGGTTTGCGTGGCCGAAGCCACTCCCGGTACGGTTTACAGGGGACTTAGAGAGAATACCATGCTGCTCCCGATACGGTTTGCATGGCCGAAGCCACTCCCGGTACGGTTTACACGGACTTAGAGAGAATACCATGCCGCTCCCGATACGGTTTGCATGGCCGAAGCCACTCCCGGTACGGTTTACACGGACTTAGAGAGAATACCATGCCGCTCCCGATACGGTTTGCATGGCCGAAGCCACTCCCGGTACGGTTTACACGGACTTAGAGTGAATACCATGCCGCTCCCGATACGGTTTGCATGGCCGAAGCCACTCCCGGTACGGTTTACACGGACTTAGAGAGAATACCATGCCGCTCCCGATACGGTTTGCGTGGCCGAAGCCACTCCCGGTACGGTTTACACGGACTTAGAGAGAATACCATGCCGCTCCCGATACGGTTTGCATGGCCGAAGCCACTCCCGGTACGGTTTACACGGACTTAGAGAGAATACCATGCCTCTCCCGATACGGTTTGCATGGCCGAAGCCACTCCCGGTACGGTTTACACGGACTTAGAGAGAATACCATGCCGCTCCCGATGCGGTTTGCATGGCCGAAGCCACTCCCGGTACGGTTTACACGGACTTAGAGAGAATACCATGCCGCTCCCGATGCGGTTTGCATGGCCGAAGCCACTCCCGGTACGGTTTACACGGACTTAGAGAGAATACCATGCCGCTCCCGATACGGTTTGCATGGCCGAAGCCACTCCCGGTACGATTTACACGGACCTAGAGTGAATACCATGCCGCTCCCGATACGGTTCGCAATGCCGAAGCCACTCCCGGTACGGTTTACACGGACTTAGAGAGAATACCATGCCGTTTGCCGATACGGTTTGCGTGGCCGAAGCCACTCCCGGTACGGTTTACAGGGGACTTAGAGAGAATACCATGCTGCTCCCGATACGGTTTGCATGGCCGAAGCCACTCCCGGTACGGTTTACACGGACTTAGAGAGAATACCATGCCGCTCCCGATACGGTTTGCTTGGCCGAAGCCACTCCCGGTACGGTTTACACGGACTTAGAGAGAATACCATGCCGCTCCCGATACGGTTTGCATGGCCGAAGCCACTCCCGGTACGGTTTACACGGACTTAGAGTGAATACCATGCCGCTCCCGATACGGTTTGCATGGCCGAAGCCACTCCCGGTACGGTTTACACGGACTTAGAGAGAATACCATGCCGCCTCCCGATACGGTTTGCGTGGCCGAAGCCACTCCCGGTACGGTTTACACGGACTTAGAGAGAATACCATGCCGCTCCCGATACGGTTTGCATGGCCGAAGCCACTCTCGGTACGGTTTACACGGACTTAGAGAGAATACCATGCCACTCCCGATACGGTTTGCATGGCCGAAGCCACTCCCGGTACGGTTTACACGGACTTAGAGAGAATACCATGCCGCTCCCGATACGGTTTGCATGGCCGAAGCCACTCCCGGTACGGTTTACACGGACTTAGAGAGAATACCATGCCGCTCCCGATACGGTTTGCATGGCCGAAGCCACTCCCGGTACGATTTACACGGACCTAGAGTGAATACCATGCCGCTCCCGATACGGTTCGCAATGCCGAAGCCACTCCCGGTACGGTTTACACGGACTTAGAGAGAATACCATGCCGTTTGCCGATACGGTTTGCGTGGCCGAAGCCACTCCCGGTACGGTTTACAGGGGACTTAGAGAGAATACCATGCTGCTCCCGATACGGTTTGCATGGCCGAAGCTACTCCCGGTACGGTTTACACGGACTTAGAGAGAATACCATGCCGCTCCCGATACGGTTTGCTTGGCCGAAGCCACTCCCGGTACGGTTTACACGGACTTAGAGAGAATACCATGCCGCTCCCGATACGGTTTGCATGGCCGAAGCCACTCCCGGTACGGTTTACACGGACTTAGAGTGAATACCATGCCGCTCCCGATACGGTTTGCATGGCCGAAGCCACTCCCGGTACGGTTTACACGGACTTAGAGAGAATACCATGCCGCTCCCGATACGGTTTGCGTGGCCGAAGCCACTCCCGGTACGGTTTACACGGACTTAGAGAGAATACCATGCCGCTCCCGATACGGTTTGCATGGCCGAAGCCACTCTCGGTACGGTTTACACGGACTTAGAGAGAATACCATGCCACTCCCGATACGGTTTGCATGGCCGAAGCCACTCCCGGTACGGTTTACACGGACTTAGAGAGAATACCATGCCGCTCCCGATGCGGTTTGCATGGCCGAAGCCACTCCCGGTACGGTTTACACGGACTTAGAGAGAATACCATGCCGCTCCCGATACGGTTTGCATGGCCGAAGCCACTCCCGGTACGGTTTACACGGACTTAGAAAGAATACCATGCCGCTCCCGATATGGTTTGCATGGCCGAAGCCACTCCCGGTACGGTTTACACGGACCTAGAGAGAATACCATGCCGCTCCCGATACGGTTTGCATGGCCGAAGCCACTCCCGGTACGGTTTACACGGACTTAGAGAGAATACCATGCCGCTCCCGATATGGTTTGCATGGCCGAAGCCACTACCGGTACGGTTTACTCGGACTTAGAGAGAATACCATGACGCTCCCGATACGGTTTGCTTGGCCGAAGCCACTCCCGGTACGTTTTACACTGACTTAGAGAGAATACCATGCCGCTCTCGATACGGTTTGCATGGCCGAAGCCACTCCCGGTACGGTTTACACGGACTTAGAGAGAATACCATGCCGCTCCCGATACGGTTTGCATGGCCGAAGCCACTCCCGGTACGGTTTACACGGACTTAGAGAGAATACCATGCCGCTCCCGATACGGTTTGCATGGCCGAAGCCACTCCCGGTACGGTTTACACGGACTTAGAGAGAATACCATGCCGCTCCCGATACGGTTTGCTTGGCCGAAGCCACTCCCGGTACGATTTACACGGACTTAGAGTGAATACCATGCCGCTCCCGATACGGTTCGCAATGCCGAAGCCACTCCCGGTACGGTTTACACGGACTTAGAGAGAATACCATGCCGCTCCCGATACGGTTTGCATGGCCGAAGCCACTCCCGGTACGGTTTACACGGACTTAGAGAGAATACCATGCCGCTCCCGATACGGTTTGCATGGCCGAAGCCACTCCCGGTACGGTTTACACGGACTTAGAGAGAATACCATGCCGTTTGCCGATACGGTTTGCGTGGCCGAAGCCACTCCCGGTACGGTTTACAGGGGACTTAGAGAGAATACCATGCTGCTCCCGATACGGTTTGCATGGCCGAAGCCACTCCCGGTACGGTTTACACGGACTTAGAGAGAATACCATGCCGCTCCCGATACGGTTTGCATGGCCGAAGCCACTCCCGGTACGGTTTACACGGACTTAGAGAGAATACCATGCCGCTCCCGATACGGTTTGCATGGCCGAAGCCACTCCCGGTACGGTTTACACGGACTTAGAGTGAATACCATGCCGCTCCCGATACGGTTTGCATGGCCGAAGCCACTCCCGGTACGGTTTACACGGACTTAGAGAGAATACCATGCCGCTCCCGATACGGTTTGCGTGGCCGAAGCCACTCCCGGTACGGTTTACACGGACTTAGAGAGAATACCATGCCGCTCCCGATACGGTTTGCATGGCCGAAGCCACTCCCGGTACGGTTTACACGGACTTAGAGAGAATACCATGCCTCTCCCGATACGGTTTGCATGGCCGAAGCCACTCCCGGTACGGTTTACACGGACTTAGAGAGAATACCATGCCGCTCCCGATGCGGTTTGCATGGCCGAAGCCACTCCCGGTACGGTTTACACGGACTTAGAGAGAATACCATGCCGCTCCCGATACGGTTTGCATGGCCGAAGCCACTCCCAGTACGGTTTACACGGACTTAGAGAGAATACCATGCCGCTCCCGATACGGTTTGCATGGCCGAAGCCACTCCCGGTACGGTTTACACGGACATAGAGAGAATACCATGCCGCTCCCGATACGGTTTGCATGGCCGAAGCCACTCCCGGTACGGTTTACACGGACATAGACAGAATACCATGCCGCTCCCGATACGGTTTGCATGGCAAAAGCCACTCACGGTACGGTTTACACGGACTTAGAGAGAATACCATGCCACTCCCGATACGGTTTGCATGGCCGAAGCCACTCCCGGTACGGTTTACACGGACTTAGAGAGAATACCATGCCGATCCCGATATGGTTTTCATGGCAGAAGCCACTCCCGGTACGCTTTACACGGACTTAGAGAGAATACCATGCCGCTCCCGATACGGTTTGCATGGCCGAAGCCACTCCCGGTACGGTTTACACGGACCTAGAGAGAATACCATGCCGCTCCCGATATGGTTTGCATGGCCGAAGCCACTCCCGGTACGGTTTACACGGACTTAGAGAGAATACCATGCCGCTCCCGATATGGTTTGCATGGCCGAAGCCACTACCGGTACGGTTTACTCGGACCTAGAGAGAATACCATGACGCTCCCGATATGGTTTGCTTGGCCGAAGCCACTCCCGGTACGTTTTACACGGACTTAGAGAGAATACCATGCCGCTCTCGATACGGTTTGCATGTCCGAAGCCACTCCCGGTACGGTTTACACGGACTTAGAGAGAATACCATGCCGCTCCCGATACGGTTTGCATGGCCGAAGCCACTCCCGGTACGGTTTACACGGACTTAGAGAGAATACCATGCCGCTCCCGATACGGTTTGCATGGCCGAAGCCACTCCCGGTACGGTTTACACGGACTTAGAGAGAATACCATGCCGCTCCCGATACGGTTTGCATGGCCGAAGCCACTCCCGGTACGATTTACACGGACCTAGAGTGAATACCATGCCGCTCCCGATACGGTTCGCAATGCCGAAGCCACTCCCGGTACGGTTTACACGGACTTAGAGAGAATACCATGCCGTTTGCCGATACGGTTTGCGTGGCCGAAGCCACTCCCGGTACGGTTTACAGGGGACTTAGAGAGAATACCATGCTCCTCCCGATACGGTTTGCATGGCCGAAGCCACTCCCGGTACGGTTTACACGGACTTAGAGAGAATACCATGCCGCTCCCGATACGGTTTGCTTGGCCGAAGCCACTCCCGGTACGGTTTACACGGACTTAGAGAGAATACCATGCCGCTCCCGATACGGTTTGCATGGCCGAAGCCACTCCCGGTACGGTTTACACGGACTTAGAGTGAATACCATGCCGCTCCCGATACGGTTTGCATGGCCGAAGCCACTCCCGGTACGGTTTACACGGACTTAGAGAGAATACCATGCCGCTCCCGATACGGTTTGCGTGGCCGAAGCCACTCCCGGTACGGTTTACACGGACTTAGAGAGAATACCATGCCGTTTGCCGATACGGTTTGCGTGGCCGAAGCCACTCCCGGTACGGTTTACAGGGGACTTAGAGAGAATACCATGCTGCTCCCGATACGGTTTGCATGGCCGAAGCCACTCCCGGTACGGTTTACACGGACTTAGAGAGAATACCATGCCGCTCCCGATACGGTTTGCATGGCCGAAGCCACTCCCGGTACGGTTTACACGGACTTAGAGAGAATACCATGCCGCTCCCGATACGGTTTGCATGGCCGAAGCCACTCCCGGTACGGTTTACACGGACTTAGAGTGAATACCATGCCGCTCCCGATACGGTTTGCATGGCCGAAGCCACTCCCGGTACGGTTTACACGGACTTAGAGAGAATACCATGCCGCTCCCGATACGGTTTGCGTGGCCGAAGCCACTCCCGGTACGGTTTACACGGACTTAGAGAGAATACCATGCCGCTCCCGATACGGTTTGCATGGCCGAAGCCACTCCCGGTACGGTTTACACGGACTTAGAGAGAATACCATGCCTCTCCCGATACGGTTTGCATGGCCGAAGCCACTCCCGGTACGGTTTACACGGACTTAGAGAGAATACCATGCCGCTCCCGATGCGGTTTGCATGGCCGAAGCCACTCCCGGTACGGTTTACACGGACTTAGAGAGAATACCATGCCGCTCCCGATACGGTTTGCATGGCCGAAGCCACTCCCGGTACGATTTACACGGACCTAGAGTGAATACCATGCCGCTCCCGATACGGTTCGCAATGCCGAAGCCACTCCCGGTACGGTTTACACGGACTTAGAGAGAATACCATGCCGTTTGCCGATACGGTTTGCGTGGCCGAAGCCACTCCCGGTACGGTTTACAGGGGACTTAGAGAGAATACCATGCTGCTCCCGATACGGTTTGCATGGCCGAAGCCACTCCCGGTACGGTTTACACGGACTTAGAGAGAATACCATGCCGCTCCCGATACGGTTTGCATGGCCGAAGCCACTCCCGGTACGATTTACACGGACCTAGAGTGAATACCATGCCGCTCCCGATACGGTTCGCAATGCCGAAGCCACTCCCGGTACGGTTTACACGGACTTAGAGAGAATACCATGCCGTTTGCCGATACGGTTTGCGTGGCCGAAGCCACTCCCGGTACGGTTTACACGGGACTTAGAGAGAATACCATGCCGTTTGCCGATACGGTTTGCGTGGCCGAAGCCACTCCCGGTACGGTTTACAGGGGACTTAGAGAGAATACCATGCTGCTCCCGATACGGTTTGCATGGCCGAAGCCACTCCCGGTACGGTTTACACGGACTTAGAGAGAATACCATGCCGCTCCCGATACGGTTTGCTTGGCCGAAGCCACTCCCGGTACGGTTTACACGGACTTAGAGAGAATACCATGCCGCTCCCGATACGGTTTGCATGGCCGAAGCCACTCCCGGTACGGTTTACACGGACTTAGAGTGAATACCATGCCGCTCCCGATACGGTTTGCATGGCCGAAGCCACTCCCGGTACGGTTTACACGGACTTAGAGAGAATACCATGCCGCTCCCGATACGGTTTGCGTGGCCGAAGCCACTCCCGGTACGGTTTACACGGACTTAGAGAGAATACCATGCCGCTCCCGATACGGTTTGCATGGCCGAAGCCACTCTCGGTACGGTTTACACGGACTTAGAGAGAATACCATGCCACTCCCGATACGGTTTGCATGGCCGAAGCCACTCTCGGTACGGTTTACACGGACTTAGAGAGAATACCATGCCGCTCCCGATACGGTTTGCATGGCCGAAGCCACTCCCGGTACGATTTACACGGACCTAGAGTGAATACCATGCCGCTCCCGATACGGTTCGCAATGCCGAAGCCACTCCCGGTACGGTTTACACGGACTTAGAGAGAATACCATGCCGTTTGCCGATACGGTTTGCGTGGCCGAAGCCACTCCCGGTACGGTTTACAGGGGACTTAGAGAGAATACCATGCTGCTCCCGATACGGTTTGCATGGCCGAAGCCACTCCCGGTACGGTTTACACGGACTTAGAGAGAATACCATGCCGCTCCCGATACGGTTTGCTTGGCCGAAGCCACTCCCGGTACGGTTTACACGGACTTAGAGAGAATACCATGCCGCTCCCGATACGGTTTGCATGGCCGAAGCCACTCCCGGTACGGTTTACACGGACTTAGAGTGAATACCATGCCGCTCCCGATACGGTTTGCATGGCCGAAGCCACTCCCGGTACGGTTTACACGGACTTAGAGAGAATACCATGCCGCTCCCGATACGGTTTGCGTGGCCGAAGCCACTCCCGGTACGGTTTACACGGACTTAGAGAGAATACCATGCCGCTCCCGATACGGTTTGCATGGCCGAAGCCACTCTCGGTACGGTTTACACGGACTTAGAGAGAATACCATGCCACTCCCGATACGGTTTGCATGGCCGAAGCCACTCCCGGTACGGTTTACACGGACTTAGAGAGAATACCATGCCGCTCCCGATACGGTTTGCATGGCCGAAGCCACTCCCGGTACGGTTTACACGGACTTAGAGAGAATACCATGCCGCTCCCGATACGGTTTGCATGGCCGAAGCCACTCCCGGTACGATTTACACGGACCTAGAGTGAATACCATGCCGCTCCCGATACGGTTCGCAATGCCGAAGCCACTCCCGGTACGGTTTACACGGACTTAGAGAGAATACCATGCCGTTTGCCGATACGGTTTGCGTGGCCGAAGCCACTCCCGGTACGGTTTACAGGGGACTTAGAGAGAATACCATGCTGCTCCCGATACGGTTTGCATGGCCGAAGCCACTCCCGGTACGGTTTACACGGACTTAGAGAGAATACCATGCCGCTCCCGATACGGTTTGCTTGGATGAAGCCACTCCCGGTACGGTTTACACGGACTTAGAGAGAATACCATGCCGCTCCCGATACGGTTTGCATGGCCGAAGCCACTCCCGGTACGGTTTACACGGACTTAGAGTGAATACCATGCCGCTCCCGATACGGTTTGCATGGCCGAAGCCACTCCCGGTACGGTTTACACGGACTTAGAGAGAATACCATGCCGCTCCCGATACGGTTTGCGTGGCCGAAGCCACTCCCGGTACGGTTTACACGGACTTAGAGAGAATACCATGCCGTTTGCCGATACGGTTTGCGTGGCCGAAGCCACTCCCGGTACGGTTTACAGGGGACTTAGAGAGAATACCATGCTGCTCCCGATACGGTTTGCATGGCCGAAGCCACTCCCGGTACGGTTTACACGGACTTAGAGAGAATACCATGCCGCTCCCGATACGGTTTGCATGGCCGAAGCCACTCCCGGTACGGTTTACACGGACTTAGAGAGAATACCATGCCGCTCCCGATACGGTTTGCATGGCCGAAGCCACTCCCGGTACGGTTTACACGGACTTAGAGTGAATACCATGCCGCTCCCGATACGGTTTGCATGGCCGAAGCCACTCCCGGTACGGTTTACACGGACTTAGAGAGAATACCATGCCGCTCCCGATACGGTTTGCGTGGCCGAAGCCACTCCCGGTACGGTTTACACGGACTTAGAGAGAATACCATGCCGCTCCCGATACGGTTTGCATGGCCGAAGCCACTCCCGGTACGGTTTACACGGACTTAGAGAGAATACCATGCCTCTCCCGATACGGTTTGCATGGCCGAAGCCACTCCCGGTACGGTTTACACGGACTTAGAGAGAATACCATGCCGCTCCCGATGCGGTTTGCATGGCCGAAGCCACTCCCGGTACGGTTTACACGGACTTAGAGAGAATACCATGCCGCTCCCGATGCGGTTTGCATGGCCGAAGCCACTCCCGGTACGGTTTACACGGACTTAGAGAGAATACCATGCCGCTCCCGATACGGTTTGCATGGCCGAAGCCACTCCCGGTACGATTTACACGGACCTAGAGTGAATACCATGCCGCTCCCGATACGGTTCGCAATGCCGAAGCCACTCCCGGTACGGTTTACACGGACTTAGAGAGAATACCATGCCGTTTGCCGATACGGTTTGCGTGGCCGAAGCCACTCCCGGTACGGTTTACAGGGGACTTAGAGAGAATACCATGCTGCTCCCGATACGGTTTGCATGGCCGAAGCCACTCCCGGTACGGTTTACACGGACTTAGAGAGAATACCATGCCGCTCCCGATACGGTTTGCTTGGCCGAAGCCACTCCCGGTACGGTTTACACGGACTTAGAGAGAATACCATGCCGCTCCCGATACGGTTTGCATGGCCGAAGCCACTCCCGGTACGGTTTACACGGACTTAGAGTGAATACCATGCCGCTCCCGATACGGTTTGCATGGCCGAAGCCACTCCCGGTACGGTTTACACGGACTTAGAGAGAATACCATGCCGCCTCCCGATACGGTTTGCGTGGCCGAAGCCACTCCCGGTACGGTTTACACGGACTTAGAGAGAATACCATGCCGCTCCCGATACGGTTTGCATGGCCGAAGCCACTCTCGGTACGGTTTACACGGACTTAGAGAGAATACCATGCCACTCCCGATACGGTTTGCATGGCCGAAGCCACTCCCGGTACGGTTTACACGGACTTAGAGAGAATACCATGCCGCTCCCGATACGGTTTGCATGGCCGAAGCCACTCCCGGTACGGTTTACACGGACTTAGAGAGAATACCATGCCGCTCCCGATACGGTTTGCATGGCCGAAGCCACTCCCGGTACGATTTACACGGACCTAGAGTGAATACCATGCCGCTCCCGATACGGTTCGCAATGCCGAAGCCACTCCCGGTACGGTTTACACGGACTTAGAGAGAATACCATGCCGTTTGCCGATACGGTTTGCGTGGCCGAAGCCACTCCCGGTACGGTTTACAGGGGACTTAGAGAGAATACCATGCTGCTCCCGATACGGTTTGCATGGCCGAAGCCACTCCCGGTACGGTTTACACGGACTTAGAGAGAATACCATGCCGCTCCCGATACGGTTTGCTTGGCCGAAGCCACTCCCGGTACGGTTTACACGGACTTAGAGAGAATACCATGCCGCTCCCGATACGGTTTGCATGGCCGAAGCCACTCCCGGTACGGTTTACACGGACTTAGAGTGAATACCATGCCGCTCCCGATACGGTTTGCATGGCCGAAGCCACTCCCGGTACGGTTTACACGGACTTAGAGAGAATACCATGCCGCTCCCGATACGGTTTGCGTGGCCGAAGCCACTCCCGGTACGGTTTACACGGACTTAGAGAGAATACCATGCCGCTCCCGATACGGTTTGCATGGCCGAAGCCACTCTCGGTACGGTTTACACGGACTTAGAGAGAATACCATGCCACTCCCGATACGGTTTGCATGGCCGAAGCCACTCCCGGTACGGTTTACACGGACTTAGAGAGAATACCATGCCGCTCCCGATGCGGTTTGCATGGCCGAAGCCACTCCCGGTACGGTTTACACGGACTTAGAGAGAATACCATGCCGCTCCCGATACGGTTTGCATGGCCGAAGCCACTCCCGGTACGGTTTACACGGACTTAGAAAGAATACCATGCCGCTCCCGATATGGTTTGCATGGCCGAAGCCACTCCCGGTACGGTTTACACGGACCTAGAGAGAATACCATGCCGCTCCCGATACGGTTTGCATGGCCGAAGCCACTCCCGGTACGGTTTACACGGACTTAGAGAGAATACCATGCCGCTCCCGATATGGTTTGCATGGCCGAAGCCACTACCGGTACGGTTTACTCGGACTTAGAGAGAATACCATGACGCTCCCGATACGGTTTGCTTGGCCGAAGCCACTCCCGGTACGTTTTACACTGACTTAGAGAGAATACCATGCCGCTCTCGATACGGTTTGCATGGCCGAAGCCACTCCCGGTACGGTTTACACGGACTTAGAGAGAATACCATGCCGCTCCCGATACGGTTTGCATGGCCGAAGCCACTCCCGGTACGGTTTACACGGACTTAGAGAGAATACCATGCCGCTCCCGATACGGTTTGCATGGCCGAAGCCACTCCCGGTACGGTTTACACGGACTTAGAGAGAATACCATGCCGCTCCCGATACGGTTTGCTTGGCCGAAGCCACTCCCGGTACGATTTACACGGACTTAGAGTGAATACCATGCCGCTCCCGATACGGTTCGCAATGCCGAAGCCACTCCCGGTACGGTTTACACGGACTTAGAGAGAATACCATGCCGCTCCCGATACGGTTTGCATGGCCGAAGCCACTCCCGGTACGGTTTACACGGACTTAGAGAGAATACCATGCCGCTCCCGATACGGTTTGCATGGCCGAAGCCACTCCCGGTACGGTTTACACGGACTTAGAGAGAATACCATGCCGTTTGCCGATACGGTTTGCGTGGCCGAAGCCACTCCCGGTACGGTTTACAGGGGACTTAGAGAGAATACCATGCTGCTCCCGATACGGTTTGCATGGCCGAAGCCACTCCCGGTACGGTTTACACGGACTTAGAGAGAATACCATGCCGCTCCCGATACGGTTTGCATGGCCGAAGCCACTCCCGGTACGGTTTACACGGACTTAGAGAGAATACCATGCCGCTCCCGATACGGTTTGCATGGCCGAAGCCACTCCCGGTACGGTTTACACGGACTTAGAGTGAATACCATGCCGCTCCCGATACGGTTTGCATGGCCGAAGCCACTCCCGGTACGGTTTACACGGACTTAGAGAGAATACCATGCCGCTCCCGATACGGTTTGCGTGGCCGAAGCCACTCCCGGTACGGTTTACACGGACTTAGAGAGAATACCATGCCGCTCCCGATACGGTTTGCATGGCCGAAGCCACTCCCGGTACGGTTTACACGGACTTAGAGAGAATACCATGCCTCTCCCGATACGGTTTGCATGGCCGAAGCCACTCCCGGTACGGTTTACACGGACTTAGAGAGAATACCATGCCGCTCCCGATGCGGTTTGCATGGCCGAAGCCACTCCCGGTACGGTTTACACGGACTTAGAGAGAATACCATGCCGCTCCCGATACGGTTTGCATGGCCGAAGCCACTCCCAGTACGGTTTACACGGACTTAGAGAGAATACCATGCCGCTCCCGATACGGTTTGCATGGCCGAAGCCACTCCCGGTACGGTTTACACGGACATAGAGAGAATACCATGCCGCTCCCGATACGGTTTGCATGGCCGAAGCCACTCCCGGTACGGTTTACACGGACATAGACAGAATACCATGCCGCTCCCGATACGGTTTGCATGGCAAAAGCCACTCACGGTACGGTTTACACGGACTTAGAGAGAATACCATGCCACTCCCGATACGGTTTGCATGGCCGAAGCCACTCCCGGTACGGTTTACACGGACTTAGAGAGAATACCATGCCGATCCCGATATGGTTTTCATGGCAGAAGCCACTCCCGGTACGCTTTACACGGACTTAGAGAGAATACCATGCCGCTCCCGATACGGTTTGCATGGCCGAAGCCACTCCCGGTACGGTTTACACGGACCTAGAGAGAATACCATGCCGCTCCCGATATGGTTTGCATGGCCGAAGCCACTCCCGGTACGGTTTACACGGACTTAGAGAGAATACCATGCCGCTCCCGATATGGTTTGCATGGCCGAAGCCACTACCGGTACGGTTTACTCGGACCTAGAGAGAATACCATGACGCTCCCGATATGGTTTGCTTGGCCGAAGCCACTCCCGGTACGTTTTACACGGACTTAGAGAGAATACCATGCCGCTCTCGATACGGTTTGCATGTCCGAAGCCACTCCCGGTACGGTTTACACGGACTTAGAGAGAATACCATGCCGCTCCCGATACGGTTTGCATGGCCGAAGCCACTCCCGGTACGGTTTACACGGACTTAGAGAGAATACCATGCCGCTCCCGATACGGTTTGCATGGCCGAAGCCACTCCCGGTACGGTTTACACGGACTTAGAGAGAATACCATGCCGCTCCCGATACGGTTTGCATGGCCGAAGCCACTCCCGGTACGATTTACACGGACCTAGAGTGAATACCATGCCGCTCCCGATACGGTTCGCAATGCCGAAGCCACTCCCGGTACGGTTTACACGGACTTAGAGAGAATACCATGCCGTTTGCCGATACGGTTTGCGTGGCCGAAGCCACTCCCGGTACGGTTTACAGGGGACTTAGAGAGAATACCATGCTCCTCCCGATACGGTTTGCATGGCCGAAGCCACTCCCGGTACGGTTTACACGGACTTAGAGAGAATACCATGCCGCTCCCGATACGGTTTGCTTGGCCGAAGCCACTCCCGGTACGGTTTACACGGACTTAGAGAGAATACCATGCCGCTCCCGATACGGTTTGCATGGCCGAAGCCACTCCCGGTACGGTTTACACGGACTTAGAGTGAATACCATGCCGCTCCCGATACGGTTTGCATGGCCGAAGCCACTCCCGGTACGGTTTACACGGACTTAGAGAGAATACCATGCCGCTCCCGATACGGTTTGCGTGGCCGAAGCCACTCCCGGTACGGTTTACACGGACTTAGAGAGAATACCATGCCGCTCCCGATACGGTTTGCATGGCCGAAGCCACTCTCGGTACGGTTTACACGGACTTAGAGAGAATACCATGCCACTCCCGATACGGTTTGCATGGCCGAAGCCACTCCCGGTACGGTTTACACGGACTTAGAGAGAATACCATGCCGCTCCCGATACGGTTTGCTTGGCCGAAGCCACTCCCGGTACGATTTACACGGACTTAGAGTGAATACCATGCCGCTCCCGATACGGTTCGCAATGCCGAAGCCACTCCCGGTACGGTTTACACGGACTTAGAGAGAATACCATGCCGCTCCCGATACGGTTTGCATGGCCGAAGCCACTCCCGGTACGGTTTACACGGACTTAGAGAGAATACCATGCCGCTCCCGATACGGTTTGCATGGCCGAAGCCACTCCCGGTACGGTTTACACGGACTTAGAGAGAATACCATGCCGTTTGCCGATACGGTTTGCGTGGCCGAAGCCACTCCCGGTACGGTTTACAGGGGACTTAGAGAGAATACCATGCTGCTCCCGATACGGTTTGCATGGCCGAAGCCACTCCCGGTACGGTTTACACGGACTTAGAGAGAATACCATGCCGCTCCCGATACGGTTTGCATGGCCGAAGCCACTCCCGGTACGGTTTACACGGACTTAGAGAGAATACCATGCCGCTCCCGATACGGTTTGCATGGCCGAAGCCACTCCCGGTACGGTTTACACGGACTTAGAGTGAATACCATGCCGCTCCCGATACGGTTTGCATGGCCGAAGCCACTCCCGGTACGGTTTACACGGACTTAGAGAGAATACCATGCCGCTCCCGATACGGTTTGCGTGGCCGAAGCCACTCCCGGTACGGTTTACACGGACTTAGAGAGAATACCATGCCGCTCCCGATACGGTTTGCATGGCCGAAGCCACTCTCGGTACGGTTTACACGGACTTAGAGAGAATACCATGCCACTCCCGATACGGTTTGCATGGCCGAAGCCACTCCCGGTACGGTTTACACGGACTTAGAGAGAATACCATGCCGCTCCCGATACGGTTTGCATGGCCGAAGCCACTCCCGGTACGGTTTACACGGACTTAGAGAGAATACCATGCCGCTCCCGATACGGTTTGCATGGCCGAAGCCACTCCCGGTACGATTTACACGGACCTAGAGTGAATACCATGCCGCTCCCGATACGGTTCGCAATGCCGAAGCCACTCCCGGTACGGTTTACACGGACTTAGAGAGAATACCATGCCGTTTGCCGATACGGTTTGCGTGGCCGAAGCCACTCCCGGTACGGTTTACAGGGGACTTAGAGAGAATACCATGCTGCTCCCGATACGGTTTGCATGGCCGAAGCCACTCCCGGTACGGTTTACACGGACTTAGAGAGAATACCATGCCGCTCCCGATACGGTTTGCTTGGCCGAAGCCACTCCCGGTACGGTTTACACGGACTTAGAGAGAATACCATGCCGCTCCCGATACGGTTTGCATGGCCGAAGCCACTCCCGGTACGGTTTACACGGACTTAGAGTGAATACCATGCCGCTCCCGATACGGTTTGCATGGCCGAAGCCACTCCCGGTACGGTTTACACGGACTTAGAGAGAATACCATGCCGCTCCCGATACGGTTTGCGTGGCCGAAGCCACTCCCGGTACGGTTTACACGGACTTAGAGAGAATACCATGCCGTTTGCCGATACGGTTTGCGTGGCCGAAGCCACTCCCGGTACGGTTTACAGGGGACTTAGAGAGAATACCATGCTGCTCCCGATACGGTTTGCATGGCCGAAGCCACTCCCGGTACGGTTTACACGGACTTAGAGAGAATACCATGCCGCTCCCGATACGGTTTGCATGGCCGAAGCCACTCCCGGTACGGTTTACACGGACTTAGAGAGAATACCATGCCGCTCCCGATACGGTTTGCATGGCCGAAGCCACTCCCGGTACGGTTTACACGGACTTAGAGTGAATACCATGCCGCTCCCGATACGGTTTGCATGGCCGAAGCCACTCCCGGTACGGTTTACACGGACTTAGAGAGAATACCATGCCGCTCCCGATACGGTTTGCGTGGCCGAAGCCACTCCCGGTACGGTTTACACGGACTTAGAGAGAATACCATGCCGCTCCCTATACGGTTTGCATGGCCGAAGCCACTCCCGGTACGGTTTACACGGACTTAGAGAGAATACCATGCCTCTCCCGATACGGTTTGCATGGCCGAAGCCACTCCCGGTACGGTTTACACGGACTTAGAGAGAATACCATGCCGCTCCCGATGCGGTTTGCATGGCCGAAGCCACTCCCGGTACGGTTTACACGGACTTAGAGAGAATACCATGCCGCTCCCGATACGGTTTGCGTGGCCGAAGCCACTCCCGGTACGGTTTACACGGACTTAGAGAGAATACCATGCCGCTCCCGATACGGTTTGCATGGCCGAAGCCACTCTCGGTACGGTTTACACGGACTTAGAGAGAATACCATGCCACTCCCGATACGGTTTGCATGGCCGAAGCCACTCCCGGTACGGTTTACACGGACTTAGAGAGAATACCATGCCGCTCCCGATACGGTTTGCATGGCCGAAGCCACTCCCGGTACGATTTACACGGACCTAGAGTGAATACCATGCCGCTCCCGATACGGTTCGCAATGCCGAAGCCACTCCCGGTACGGTTTACACGGACTTAGAGAGAATACCATGCCGTTTGCCGATACGGTTTGCGTGGCCGAAGCCACTCCCGGTACGGTTTACAGGGGACTTAGAGAGAATACCATGCTGCTCCCGATACGGTTTGCATGGCCGAAGCCACTCCCGGTACGGTTTACACGGACTTAGAGAGAATACCATGCCGCTCCCGATACGGTTTGCTTGGCCGAAGCCACTCCCGGTACGGTTTACACGGACTTAGAGAGAATACCATGCCGCTCCCGATACGGTTTGCATGGCCGAAGCCACTCCCGGTACGGTTTACACGGACTTAGAGAGAATACCATGCCGCTCCCGATACGGTTTGCGTGGCCGAAGCCACTCCCGGTACGGTTTACACGGACTTAGAGAGAATACCATGCCGCTCCCGATACGGTTTGCATGGCCGAAGCCACTCTCGGTACGGTTTACACGGACTTAGAGAGAATACCATGCCACTCCCGATACGGTTTGCATGGCCGAAGCCACTCCCGGTACGGTTTACACGGACTTAGAGAGAATACCATGCCGCTCCCGATACGGTTTGCATGGCCGAAGCCACTCCCGGTACGGTTTACACGGACTTAGAGAGAATACCATGCCGCTCCCGATACGGTTTGCATGGCCGAAGCCACTCCCGGTACGATTTACACGGACCTAGAGTGAATACCATGCCGCTCCCGATACGGTTCGCAATGCCGAAGCCACTCCCGGTACGGTTTACACGGACTTAGAGAGAATACCATGCCGTTTGCCGATACGGTTTGCGTGGCCGAAGCCACTCCCGGTACGGTTTACAGGGGACTTAGAGAGAATACCATGCTGCTCCCGATACGGTTTGCATGGCCGAAGCCACTCCCGGTACGGTTTACACGGACTTAGAGAGAATACCATGCCGCTCCCGATACGGTTTGCTTGGCCGAAGCCACTCCCGGTACGGTTTACACGGACTTAGAGAGAATACCATGCTGCTCCCGATACGGTTTGCATGGCCGAAGCCACTCCCGGTACGGTTTACACGGACTTAGAGAGAATACCATGCCGCTCCCGATACGGTTTGCTTGGCCGAAGCCACTCCCGGTACGGTTTACACGGACTTAGAGAGAATACCATGCCGCTCCCGATACGGTTTGCATGGCCGAAGCCACTCCCGGTACGGTTTACACGGACTTAGAGTGAATACCATGCCGCTCCCGATACGGTTTGCATGGCCGAAGCCACTCCCGGTACGGTTTACACGGACTTAGAGAGAATACCATGCCGCTCCCGATACGGTTTGCGTGGCCGAAGCCACTCCCGGTACGGTTTACACGGACTTAGAGAGAATACCATGCCGTTTGCCGATACGGTTTGCGTGGCCGAAGCCACTCCCGGTACGGTTTACAGGGGACTTAGAGAGAATACCATGCTGCTCCCGATACGGTTTGCATGGCCGAAGCCACTCCCGGTACGGTTTACACGGACTTAGAGAGAATACCATGCCGCTCCCGATACGGTTTGCATGGCCGAAGCCACTCCCGGTACGGTTTACACGGACTTAGAGAGAATACCATGCCGCTCCCGATACGGTTTGCATGGCCGAAGCCACTCCCGGTACGGTTTACACGGACTTAGAGTGAATACCATGCCGCTCCCGATACGGTTTGCATGGCCGAAGCCACTCCCGGTACGGTTTACACGGACTTAGAGAGAATACCATGCCGCTCCCGATACGGTTTGCGTGGCCGAAGCCACTCCCGGTACGGTTTACACGGACTTAGAGAGAATACCATGCCGCTCCCTATACGGTTTGCATGGCCGAAGCCACTCCCGGTACGGTTTACACGGACTTAGAGAGAATACCATGCCTCTCCCGATACGGTTTGCATGGCCGAAGCCACTCCCGGTACGGTTTACACGGACTTAGAGAGAATACCATGCCGCTCCCGATGCGGTTTGCATGGCCGAAGCCACTCCCGGTACGGTTTACACGGACTTAGAGAGAATACCATGCCGCTCCCGATACGGTTTGCGTGGCCGAAGCCACTCCCGGTACGGTTTACACGGACTTAGAGAGAATACCATGCCGCTCCCGATACGGTTTGCATGGCCGAAGCCACTCTCGGTACGGTTTACACGGACTTAGAGAGAATACCATGCCACTCCCGATACGGTTTGCATGGCCGAAGCCACTCCCGGTACGGTTTACACGGACTTAGAGAGAATACCATGCCGCTCCCGATACGGTTTGCATGGCCGAAGCCACTCCCGGTACGATTTACACGGACCTAGAGTGAATACCATGCCGCTCCCGATACGGTTCGCAATGCCGAAGCCACTCCCGGTACGGTTTACACGGACTTAGAGAGAATACCATGCCGTTTGCCGATACGGTTTGCGTGGCCGAAGCCACTCCCGGTACGGTTTACAGGGGACTTAGAGAGAATACCATGCTGCTCCCGATACGGTTTGCATGGCCGAAGCCACTCCCGGTACGGTTTACACGGACTTAGAGAGAATACCATGCCGCTCCCGATACGGTTTGCTTGGCCGAAGCCACTCCCGGTACGGTTTACACGGACTTAGAGAGAATACCATGCCGCTCCCGATACGGTTTGCATGGCCGAAGCCACTCCCGGTACGGTTTACACGGACTTAGAGAGAATACCATGCCGCTCCCGATACGGTTTGCGTGGCCGAAGCCACTCCCGGTACGGTTTACACGGACTTAGAGAGAATACCATGCCGCTCCCGATACGGTTTGCATGGCCGAAGCCACTCTCGGTACGGTTTACACGGACTTAGAGAGAATACCATGCCACTCCCGATACGGTTTGCATGGCCGAAGCCACTCCCGGTACGGTTTACACGGACTTAGAGAGAATACCATGCCGCTCCCGATACGGTTTGCATGGCCGAAGCCACTCCCGGTACGGTTTACACGGACTTAGAGAGAATACCATGCCGCTCCCGATACGGTTTGCATGGCCGAAGCCACTCCCGGTACGATTTACACGGACCTAGAGTGAATACCATGCCGCTCCCGATACGGTTCGCAATGCCGAAGCCACTCCCGGTACGGTTTACACGGACTTAGAGAGAATACCATGCCGTTTGCCGATACGGTTTGCGTGGCCGAAGCCACTCCCGGTACGGTTTACAGGGGACTTAGAGAGAATACCATGCTGCTCCCGATACGGTTTGCATGGCCGAAGCCACTCCCGGTACGGTTTACACGGACTTAGAGAGAATACCATGCCGCTCCCGATACGGTTTGCTTGGCCGAAGCCACTCCCGGTACGGTTTACACGGACTTAGAGAGAATACCATGCCGCTCCCGATACGGTTTGCATGGCCGAAGCCACTCCCTGTACGGTTTACACGGACTTAGAGTGAATACCATGCCGCTCCCGATACGGTTTGCATGGCCGAAGCCACTCCCGGTACGGTTTACACGGACTTAGAGAGAATACCATGCCGCTCCCGATACGGTTTGCGTGGCCGAAGCCACTCCCGGTACGGTTTACACGGACTTAGAGAGAATACCATGCCGTTTGCCGATACGGTTTGCGTGGCCGAAGCCACTCCCGGTACGGTTTACAGGGGACTTAGAGAGAATACCATGCTGCTCCCGATACGGTTTGCATTGCCGAAGCCACTCCCGGTACGGTTTACACGGACTTAGAGAGAATACCATGCCGCTCCCGATACGGTTTGCATGGCCGAAGCCACTCCCGGTACGGTTTACACGGACTTAGAGAGAATACCATGCCGCTCCCGATACGGTTTGCATGGCCGAAGCCACTCCCGGTACGGTTTACACGGACTTAGAGTGAATACCATGCCGCTCCCGATACGGTTTGCATGGCCGAAGCCACTCCCGGTACGGTTTACACGGACTTAGAGAGAATACCATGCCGCTCCCGATACGGTTTGCGTGGCCGAAGCCACTCCCGGTACGGTTTACACGGACTTAGAGAGAATACCATGCCGCTCCCGATACGGTTTGCATGGCCGAAGCCACTCCCGGTACGGTTTACACGGACTTAGAGAGAATACCATGCCGCTCCCGATGCGGTTTGCATGGCCGAAGCCACTCCCGGTACGGTTTACACGGACTTAGAGAGAATACCATGCCGCTCCCGATACGGTTTGCATGGCCGAAGCCACTCCCGGTACGATTTACACGGACCTAGAGTGAATACCATGCCGCTCCCGATACGGTTCGCAATGCCGAAGCCACTCCCGGTACGGTTTACACGGACTTAGAGAGAATACCATGCCGTTTGCCGATACGGTTTGCGTGGCCGAAGCCACTCCCGGTACGGTTTACAGGGGACTTAGAGAGAATACCATGCTGCTCCCGATACGGTTTGCATGGCCGAAGCCACTCCCGGTACGGTTTACACGGACTTAGAGAGAATACCATGCCGCTCCCGATACGGTTTGCTTGGCCGAAGCCACTCCCGGAACGGTTTACACGGACTTAGAGAGAATACCATGCCGCTCCCGATACGGTTTGCATGGCCGAAGCCACTCCCGGTACGGTTTACACGGACTTAGAGTGAATACCATGCCGCTCCCGATACGGTTTGCATGGCCGAAGCCACTCCCGGTACGGTTTACACGGACTTAGAGAGAATACCATGCCGCTCCCGATACGGTTTGCGTGGCCGAAGCCACTCCCGGTACGGTTTACACGGACTTAGAGAGAATACCATGCCGCTCCCGATACGGTTTGCATGGCCGAAGCCACTCTCGGTACGGTTTACACGGACTTAGAGAGAATACCATGCCACTCCCGATACGGTTTGCATGGCCGAAGCCACTCCCGGTACGGTTTACACGGACTTAGAGAGAATACCATGCCGCTCCCGATACGGTTTGCATGGCCGAAGCCACTCCCGGTACGGTTTACACGGACTTAGAGAGAATACCATGCCGCTCCCGATACGGTTTGCATGGCCGAAGCCACTCCCGGTACGATTTACACGGACCTAGAGTGAATACCATGCCGCTCCCGATACGGTTCGCAATGCCGAAGCCACTCCCGGTACGGTTTACACGGACTTAGAGAGAATACCATGCCGTTTGCCGATACGGTTTGCGTGGCCGAAGCCACTCCCGGTACGGTTTACAGGGGACTTAGAGAGAATACCATGCTGCTCCCGATACGGTTTGCATGGCCGAAGCCACTCCCGGTACGGTTTACACGGACTTAGAGAGAATACCATGCCGCTCCCGATACGGTTTGCGTGGCCGAAGCCACTCCCGGTACGGTTTACACGGACTTAGAGAGAATACCATGCCGCTCCCGATACGGTTTGCATGGCCGAAGCCACTCTCGGTACGGTTTACACGGACTTAGAGAGAATACCATGCCACTCCCGATACGGTTTGCATGGCCGAAGCCACTCCCGGTACGGTTTACACGGACTTAGAGAGAATACCATGCCGCTCCCGATACGGTTTGCATGGCCGAAGCCACTCCCGGTACGGTTTACACGGACTTAGAGAGAATACCATGCCGCTCCCGATACGGTTTGCATGGCCGAAGCCACTCCCGGTACGATTTACACGGACCTAGAGTGAATACCATGCCGCTCCCGATACGGTTCGCAATGCCGAAGCCACTCCCGGTACGGTTTACACGGACTTAGAGAGAATACCATGCCGTTTGCCGATACGGTTTGCGTGGCCGAAGCCACTCCCGGTACGGTTTACAGGGGACTTAGAGAGAATACCATGCTGCTCCCGATACGGTTTGCATGGCCGAAGCCACTCCCGGTACGGTTTACACGGACTTAGAGAGAATACCATGCCGCTCCCGATACGGTTTGCTTGGCCGAAGCCACTCCCGGTACGGTTTACACGGACTTAGAGAGAATACCATGCCGCTCCCGATACGGTTTGCATGGCCGAAGCCACTCCCGGTACGGTTTACACGGACTTAGAGAGAATACCATGCCGCTCCCGATACGGTTTGCGTGGCCGAAGCCACTCCCGGTACGGTTTACACGGACTTAGAGAGAATACCATGCCGCTCCCGATACGGTTTGCATGGCCGAAGCCACTCTCGGTACGGTTTACACGGACTTAGAGAGAATACCATGCCACTCCCGATACGGTTTGCATGGCCGAAGCCACTCCCGGTACGGTTTACACGGACTTAGAGAGAATACCATGCCGCTCCCGATACGGTTTGCATGGCCGAAGCCACTCCCGGTACGGTTTACACGGACTTAGAGAGAATACCATGCCGCTCCCGATACGGTTTGCATGGCCGAAGCCACTCCCGGTACGATTTACACGGACCTAGAGTGAATACCATGCCGCTCCCGATACGGTTCGCAATGCCGAAGCCACTCCCGGTACGGTTTACACGGACTTAGAGAGAATACCATGCCGTTTGCCGATACGGTTTGCGTGGCCGAAGCCACTCCCGGTACGGTTTACAGGGGACTTAGAGAGAATACCATGCTGCTCCCGATACGGTTTGCATGGCCGAAGCCACTCCCGGTACGGTTTACACGGACTTAGAGAGAATACCATGCCGCTCCCGATACGGTTTGCTTGGCCGAAGCCACTCCCGGTACGGTTTACACGGACTTAGAGAGAATACCATGCTGCTCCCGATACGGTTTGCATGGCCGAAGCCACTCCCGGTACGGTTTACACGGACTTAGAGAGAATACCATGCCGCTCCCGATACGGTTTGCTTGGCCGAAGCCACTCCCGGTACGGTTTACACGGACTTAGAGAGAATACCATGCCGCTCCCGATACGGTTTGCATGGCCGAAGCCACTCCCGGTACGGTTTACACGGACTTAGAGTGAATACCATGCCGCTCCCGATACGGTTTGCATGGCCGAAGCCACTCCCGGTACGGTTTACACGGACTTAGAGAGAATACCATGCCGCTCCCGATACGGTTTGCGTGGCCGAAGCCACTCCCGGTACGGTTTACACGGACTTAGAGAGAATACCATGCCGTTTGCCGATACGGTTTGCGTGGCCGAAGCCACTCCCGGTACGGTTTACAGGGGACTTAGAGAGAATACCATGCTGCTCCCGATACGGTTTGCATGGCCGAAGCCACTCCCGGTACGGTTTACACGGACTTAGAGAGAATACCATGCCGCTCCCGATACGGTTTGCATGGCCGAAGCCACTCCCGGTACGGTTTACACGGACTTAGAGAGAATACCATGCCGCTCCCGATACGGTTTGCATGGCCGAAGCCACTCCCGGTACGGTTTACACGGACTTAGAGTGAATACCATGCCGCTCCCGATACGGTTTGCATGGCCGAAGCCACTCCCGGTACGGTTTACACGGACTTAGAGAGAATACCATGCCGCTCCCGATACGGTTTGCGTGGCCGAAGCCACTCCCGGTACGGTTTACACGGACTTAGAGAGAATACCATGCCGCTCCCTATACGGTTTGCATGGCCGAAGCCACTCCCGGTACGGTTTACACGGACTTAGAGAGAATACCATGCCTCTCCCGATACGGTTTGCATGGCCGAAGCCACTCCCGGTACGGTTTACACGGACTTAGAGAGAATACCATGCCGCTCCCGATGCGGTTTGCATGGCCGAAGCCACTCCCGGTACGGTTTACACGGACTTAGAGAGAATACCATGCCGCTCCCGATACGGTTTGCGTGGCCGAAGCCACTCCCGGTACGGTTTACACGGACTTAGAGAGAATACCATGCCGCTCCCGATACGGTTTGCATGGCCGAAGCCACTCTCGGTACGGTTTACACGGACTTAGAGAGAATACCATGCCACTCCCGATACGGTTTGCATGGCCGAAGCCACTCCCGGTACGGTTTACACGGACTTAGAGAGAATACCATGCCGCTCCCGATACGGTTTGCATGGCCGAAGCCACTCCCGGTACGATTTACACGGACCTAGAGTGAATACCATGCCGCTCCCGATACGGTTCGCAATGCCGAAGCCACTCCCGGTACGGTTTACACGGACTTAGAGAGAATACCATGCCGTTTGCCGATACGGTTTGCGTGGCCGAAGCCACTCCCGGTACGGTTTACAGGGGACTTAGAGAGAATACCATGCTGCTCCCGATACGGTTTGCATGGCCGAAGCCACTCCCGGTACGGTTTACACGGACTTAGAGAGAATACCATGCCGCTCCCGATACGGTTTGCTTGGCCGAAGCCACTCCCGGTACGGTTTACACGGACTTAGAGAGAATACCATGCCGCTCCCGATACGGTTTGCATGGCCGAAGCCACTCCCGGTACGGTTTACACGGACTTAGAGAGAATACCATGCCGCTCCCGATACGGTTTGCGTGGCCGAAGCCACTCCCGGTACGGTTTACACGGACTTAGAGAGAATACCATGCCGCTCCCGATACGGTTTGCATGGCCGAAGCCACTCTCGGTACGGTTTACACGGACTTAGAGAGAATACCATGCCACTCCCGATACGGTTTGCATGGCCGAAGCCACTCCCGGTACGGTTTACACGGACTTAGAGAGAATACCATGCCGCTCCCGATACGGTTTGCATGGCCGAAGCCACTCCCGGTACGGTTTACACGGACTTAGAGAGAATACCATGCCGCTCCCGATACGGTTTGCATGGCCGAAGCCACTCCCGGTACGATTTACACGGACCTAGAGTGAATACCATGCCGCTCCCGATACGGTTCGCAATGCCGAAGCCACTCCCGGTACGGTTTACACGGACTTAGAGAGAATACCATGCCGTTTGCCGATACGGTTTGCGTGGCCGAAGCCACTCCCGGTACGGTTTACAGGGGACTTAGAGAGAATACCATGCTGCTCCCGATACGGTTTGCATGGCCGAAGCCACTCCCGGTACGGTTTACACGGACTTAGAGAGAATACCATGCCGCTCCCGATACGGTTTGCTTGGCCGAAGCCACTCCCGGTACGGTTTACACGGACTTAGAGAGAATACCATGCCGCTCCCGATACGGTTTGCATGGCCGAAGCCACTCCCTGTACGGTTTACACGGACTTAGAGTGAATACCATGCCGCTCCCGATACGGTTTGCATGGCCGAAGCCACTCCCGGTACGGTTTACACGGACTTAGAGAGAATACCATGCCGCTCCCGATACGGTTTGCGTGGCCGAAGCCACTCCCGGTACGGTTTACACGGACTTAGAGAGAATACCATGCCGTTTGCCGATACGGTTTGCGTGGCCGAAGCCACTCCCGGTACGGTTTACAGGGGACTTAGAGAGAATACCATGCTGCTCCCGATACGGTTTGCATTGCCGAAGCCACTCCCGGTACGGTTTACACGGACTTAGAGAGAATACCATGCCGCTCCCGATACGGTTTGCATGGCCGAAGCCACTCCCGGTACGGTTTACACGGACTTAGAGAGAATACCATGCCGCTCCCGATACGGTTTGCATGGCCGAAGCCACTCCCGGTACGGTTTACACGGACTTAGAGTGAATACCATGCCGCTCCCGATACGGTTTGCATGGCCGAAGCCACTCCCGGTACGGTTTACACGGACTTAGAGAGAATACCATGCCGCTCCCGATACGGTTTGCGTGGCCGAAGCCACTCCCGGTACGGTTTACACGGACTTAGAGAGAATACCATGCCGCTCCCGATACGGTTTGCATGGCCGAAGCCACTCCCGGTACGGTTTACACGGACTTAGAGAGAATACCATGCCGCTCCCGATGCGGTTTGCATGGCCGAAGCCACTCCCGGTACGGTTTACACGGACTTAGAGAGAATACCATGCCGCTCCCGATACGGTTTGCATGGCCGAAGCCACTCCCGGTACGATTTACACGGACCTAGAGTGAATACCATGCCGCTCCCGATACGGTTCGCAATGCCGAAGCCACTCCCGGTACGGTTTACACGGACTTAGAGAGAATACCATGCCGTTTGCCGATACGGTTTGCGTGGCCGAAGCCACTCCCGGTACGGTTTACAGGGGACTTAGAGAGAATACCATGCTGCTCCCGATACGGTTTGCATGGCCGAAGCCACTCCCGGTACGGTTTACACGGACTTAGAGAGAATACCATGCCGCTCCCGATACGGTTTGCTTGGCCGAAGCCACTCCCGGAACGGTTTACACGGACTTAGAGAGAATACCATGCCGCTCCCGATACGGTTTGCATGGCCGAAGCCACTCCCGGTACGGTTTACACGGACTTAGAGTGAATACCATGCCGCTCCCGATACGGTTTGCATGGCCGAAGCCACTCCCGGTACGGTTTACACGGACTTAGAGAGAATACCATGCCGCTCCCGATACGGTTTGCGTGGCCGAAGCCACTCCCGGTACGGTTTACACGGACTTAGAGAGAATACCATGCCGCTCCCGATACGGTTTGCATGGCCGAAGCCACTCTCGGTACGGTTTACACGGACTTAGAGAGAATACCATGCCACTCCCGATACGGTTTGCATGGCCGAAGCCACTCCCGGTACGGTTTACACGGACTTAGAGAGAATACCATGCCGCTCCCGATACGGTTTGCATGGCCGAAGCCACTCCCGGTACGGTTTACACGGACTTAGAGAGAATACCATGCCGCTCCCGATACGGTTTGCATGGCCGAAGCCACTCCCGGTACGATTTACACGGACCTAGAGTGAATACCATGCCGCTCCCGATACGGTTCGCAATGCCGAAGCCACTCCCGGTACGGTTTACACGGACTTAGAGAGAATACCATGCCGTTTGCCGATACGGTTTGCGTGGCCGAAGCCACTCCCGGTACGGTTTACAGGGGACTTAGAGAGAATACCATGCTGCTCCCGATACGGTTTGCATGGCCGAAGCCACTCCCGGTACGGTTTACACGGACTTAGAGAGAATACCATGCCGCTCCCGATACGGTTTGCTTGGCCGAAGCCACTCCCGGTACGGTTTACACGGACTTAGAGAGAATACCATGCCGCTCCCGATACGGTTTGCATGGCCGAAGCCACTCCCGGTAAGGTTTACACGGACTTAGAGTGAATACCATGCCGCTCCCGATACGGTTTGCATGGCCGAAGCCACTCCCGGTACGGTTTACACGGACTTAGAGAGAATACCATGCCGCTCCCGATACGGTTTGCGTGGCCGAAGCCACTCCCGGTACGGTTTACACGGACTTAGAGAGAATACCATGCCGCTCCCGATACGGTTTGCATGGCCGAAGCCACTCTCGGTACGGTTTACACGGACTTAGAGAGAATACCATGCCACTCCCGATACGGTTTGCATGGCCGAAGCCACTCCCGGTACGGTTTACACGGACTTAGAGAGAATACCATGCCGCTCCCGATGCGGTTTGCATGGCCGAAGCCACTCCCGGTACGGTTTACACGGACTTAGAGAGAATACCATGCCGCTCCCGATACGGTTTGCATGGCCGAAGCCACTCCCGGTACGGTTTACACGGACTTAGAAAGAATACCATGCCGCTCCCGATATGGTTTGCATGGCCGAAGCCACTCCCGGTACGGTTTACACGGACCTAGAGAGAATACCATGCCGCTCCCGATACGGTTTGCATGGCCGAAGCCACTCCCGGTACGGTTTACACGGACTTAGAGAGAATACCATGCCGCTCCCGATATGGTTTGCATGGCCGAAGCCACTACCGGTACGGTTTACTCGGACTTAGAGAGAATACCATGACGCTCCCGATACGGTTTGCTTGGCCGAAGCCACTCCCGGTACGTTTTACACTGACTTAGAGAGAATACCATGCCGCTCTCGATACGGTTTGCATGGCCGAAGCCACTCCCGGTACGGTTTACACGGACTTAGAGAGAATACCATGCCGCTCCCGATACGGTTTGCATGGCCGAAGCCACTCCCGGTACGGTTTACACGGACTTAGAGAGAATACCATGCCGCTCCCGATACGGTTTGCATGGCCGAAGCCACTCCCGGTACGGTTTACACGGACTTAGAGAGAATACCATGCCGCTCCCGATACGGTTTGCTTGGCCGAAGCCACTCCCGGTACGATTTACACGGACTTAGAGTGAATACCATGCCGCTCCCGATACGGTTCGCAATGCCGAAGCCACTCCCGGTACGGTTTACACGGACTTAGAGAGAATACCATGCCGCTCCCGATACGGTTTGCATGGCCGAAGCCACTCCCGGTACGGTTTACACGGACTTAGAGAGAATACCATGCCGCTCCCGATACGGTTTGCATGGCCGAAGCCACTCCCGGTACGGTTTACACGGACTTAGAGAGAATACCATGCCGTTTGCCGATACGGTTTGCGTGGCCGAAGCCACTCCCGGTACGGTTTACAGGGGACTTAGAGAGAATACCATGCTGCTCCCGATACGGTTTGCATGGCCGAAGCCACTCCCGGTACGGTTTACACGGACTTAGAGAGAATACCATGCCGCTCCCGATACGGTTTGCATGGCCGAAGCCACTCCCGGTACGGTTTACACGGACTTAGAGAGAATACCATGCCGCTCCCGATACGGTTTGCGTGGCCGAAGCCACTCCCGGTACGGTTTACACGGACTTAGAGAGAATACCATGCCGCTCCCGATACGGTTTGCATGGCCGAAGCCACTCTCGGTACGGTTTACACGGACTTAGAGAGAATACCATGCCACTCCCGATACGGTTTGCATGGCCGAAGCCACTCCCGGTACGGTTTACACGGACTTAGAGAGAATACCATGCCGCTCCCGATACGGTTTGCATGGCCGAAGCCACTCCCGGTACGGTTTACACGGACTTAGAGAGAATACCATGCCGCTCCCGATACGGTTTGCGTGGCCGAAGCCACTCCCGGTACGGTTTACACGGACTTAGAGAGAATACCATGCCGCTCCCGATACGGTTTGCATGGCCGAAGCCACTCTCGGTACGGTTTACACGGACTTAGAGAGAATACCATGCCGCTCCCGATACGGTTTGCATGGCCGAAGCCACTCCCGGTACGGTTTACACGGACTTAGAGAGAATACCATGCCGCTCCCGATACGGTTTGCATGGCCGAAGCCACTCCCGGTACGGTTTACACGGACTTAGAGAGAATACCATGCCGTTTGCCGATACGGTTTGCGTGGCCGAAGCCACTCCCGGTACGGTTTACAGGGGACTTAGAGAGAATACCATGCTGCTCCCGATACGGTTTGCATGGCCGAAGCCACTCCGGGTACGGTTTACACGGACTTAGAGTGAATACCATGCCGCTCCCGATACGGTTTGCATGGCCGAAGCCACTCCTGGTACGGTTTACACGGACTTAGAGAGAATACCATGCCGCTCCCGATACGGTTTGCGTGGCCGAAGCCACTCCCGGTACGGTTTACACGGACTTAGAGAGAATACCATGCCGCTCCCGATACGGTTTGCATGGCCGAAGCCACTCTCGGTACGGTTTACACGGACTTAGAGAGAATACCATGCCACTCCCGATACGGTTTGCATGGCCGAAGCCACTCCCGGTACGGTTTACACGGACTTAGAGAGAATACCATGCCGCTCCCGATACGGTTTGCATGGCCGAAGCCACTCCCGGTAAGGTTTACACGGACTTAGAGTGAATACCATGCCGCTCCCGATACGGTTTGCATGGCCGAAGCCACTCCCGGTACGGTTTACACGGACTTAGAGAGAATACCATGCCGCTCCCGATACGGTTTGCGTGGCCGAAGCCACTCCCGGTACGGTTTACACGGACTTAGAGAGAATACCATGCCGCTCCCGATACGGTTTGCATGGCCGAAGCCACTCTCGGTACGGTTTACACGGACTTAGAGAGAATACCATGCCACTCCCGATACGGTTTGCATGGCCGAAGCCACTCCCGGTACGGTTTACACGGACTTAGAGAGAATACCATGCCGCTCCCGATGCGGTTTGCATGGCCGAAGCCACTCCCGGTACGGTTTACACGGACTTAGAGAGAATACCATGCCGCTCCCGATACGGTTTGCATGGCCGAAGCCACTCCCGGTACGGTTTACACGGACTTAGAAAGAATACCATGCCGCTCCCGATATGGTTTGCATGGCCGAAGCCACTCCCGGTACGGTTTACACGGACCTAGAGAGAATACCATGCCGCTCCCGATACGGTTTGCATGGCCGAAGCCACTCCCGGTACGGTTTACACGGACTTAGAGAGAATACCATGCCGCTCCCGATATGGTTTGCATGGCCGAAGCCACTACCGGTACGGTTTACTCGGACTTAGAGAGAATACCATGACGCTCCCGATACGGTTTGCTTGGCCGAAGCCACTCCCGGTACGTTTTACACTGACTTAGAGAGAATACCATGCCGCTCTCGATACGGTTTGCATGGCCGAAGCCACTCCCGGTACGGTTTACACGGACTTAGAGAGAATACCATGCCGCTCCCGATACGGTTTGCATGGCCGAAGCCACTCCCGGTACGGTTTACACGGACTTAGAGAGAATACCATGCCGCTCCCGATACGGTTTGCATGGCCGAAGCCACTCCCGGTACGGTTTACACGGACTTAGAGAGAATACCATGCCGCTCCCGATACGGTTTGCTTGGCCGAAGCCACTCCCGGTACGATTTACACGGACTTAGAGTGAATACCATGCCGCTCCCGATACGGTTCGCAATGCCGAAGCCACTCCCGGTACGGTTTACACGGACTTAGAGAGAATACCATGCCGCTCCCGATACGGTTTGCATGGCCGAAGCCACTCCCGGTACGGTTTACACGGACTTAGAGAGAATACCATGCCGCTCCCGATACGGTTTGCATGGCCGAAGCCACTCCCGGTACGGTTTACACGGACTTAGAGAGAATACCATGCCGTTTGCCGATACGGTTTGCGTGGCCGAAGCCACTCCCGGTACGGTTTACAGGGGACTTAGAGAGAATACCATGCTGCTCCCGATACGGTTTGCATGGCCGAAGCCACTCCCGGTACGGTTTACACGGACTTAGAGAGAATACCATGCCGCTCCCGATACGGTTTGCATGGCCGAAGCCACTCCCGGTACGGTTTACACGGACTTAGAGAGAATACCATGCCGCTCCCGATACGGTTTGCGTGGCCGAAGCCACTCCCGGTACGGTTTACACGGACTTAGAGAGAATACCATGCCGCTCCCGATACGGTTTGCATGGCCGAAGCCACTCTCGGTACGGTTTACACGGACTTAGAGAGAATACCATGCCACTCCCGATACGGTTTGCATGGCCGAAGCCACTCCCGGTACGGTTTACACGGACTTAGAGAGAATACCATGCCGCTCCCGATACGGTTTGCATGGCCGAAGCCACTCCCGGTACGGTTTACACGGACTTAGAGAGAATACCATGCCGCTCCCGATACGGTTTGCGTGGCCGAAGCCACTCCCGGTACGGTTTACACGGACTTAGAGAGAATACCATGCCGCTCCCGATACGGTTTGCATGGCCGAAGCCACTCTCGGTACGGTTTACACGGACTTAGAGAGAATACCATGCCGCTCCCGATACGGTTTGCATGGCCGAAGCCACTCCCGGTACGGTTTACACGGACTTAGAGAGAATACCATGCCGCTCCCGATACGGTTTGCATGGCCGAAGCCACTCCCGGTACGGTTTACACGGACTTAGAGAGAATACCATGCCGTTTGCCGATACGGTTTGCGTGGCCGAAGCCACTCCCGGTACGGTTTACAGGGGACTTAGAGAGAATACCATGCTGCTCCCGATACGGTTTGCATGGCCGAAGCCACTCCGGGTACGGTTTACACGGACTTAGAGTGAATACCATGCCGCTCCCGATACGGTTTGCATGGCCGAAGCCACTCCTGGTACGGTTTACACGGACTTAGAGAGAATACCATGCCGCTCCCGATACGGTTTGCGTGGCCGAAGCCACTCCCGGTACGGTTTACACGGACTTAGAGAGAATACCATGCCGCTCCCGATACGGTTTGCATGGCCGAAGCCACTCTCGGTACGGTTTACACGGACTTAGAGAGAATACCATGCCACTCCCGATACGGTTTGCATGGCCGAAGCCACTCCCGGTACGGTTTACACGGACTTAGAGAGAATACCATGCCGCTCCCGATACGGTTTGCATGGCCGAAGCCACTCCCGGTACGGTTTACACGGACTTAGAGAGAATACCATGCCGCTCCCGATACGGTTTGCATGGCCGAAGCCACTCCCGGTACGATTTACACGGACCTAGAGTGAATACCATGCCGCTCCCGATACGGTTCGCAATGCCGAAGCCACTCCCGGTACGGTTTACACGGACTTAGAGAGAATACCATGCCGTTTGCCGATACGGTTTGCGTGGCCGAAGCCACTCCCGGTACGGTTTACAGGGGACTTAGAGAGAATACCATGCTGCTCCCGATACGGTTTGCATGGCCGAAGCCACTCCCGGTACGGTTTACACGGACTTAGAGAGAATACCATGCCGCTCCCGATACGGTTTGCGTGGCCGAAGCCACTCCCGGTACGGTTTACACGGACTTAGAGAGAATACCATGCTGCTCCCGATACGGTTTGCATGGCCGAAGCCACTCCCGGTACGGTTTACACGGACTTAGAGAGAATACCATGCCGCTCCCGATACGGTTTGCTTGGCCGAAGCCACTCCCGGTACGGTTTACACGGACTTAGAGAGAATACCATGCCGCTCCCGATACGGTTTGCATGGCCGAAGCCACTCCCGGTACGGTTTACACGGACTTAGAGAGAATACCATGCCGCTCCCGATACGGTTTGCGTGGCCGAAGCCACTCCCGGTACGGTTTACACGGACTTAGAGAGAATACCATGCCGCTCCCGATACGGTTTGCATGGCCGAAGCCACTCTCGGTACGGTTTACACGGACTTAGAGAGAATACCATGCCACTCCCGATACGGTTTGCATGGCCGAAGCCACTCCCGGTACGGTTTACACGGACTTAGAGAGAATACCATGCCGCTCCCGATACGGTTTGCATGGCCGAAGCCACTCCCGGTACGGTTTACACGGACTTAGAGAGAATACCATGCCGCTCCCGATACGGTTTGCATGGCCGAAGCCACTCCCGGTACGATTTACACGGACCTAGAGTGAATACCATGCCGCTCCCGATACGGTTCGCAATGCCGAAGCCACTCCCGGTACGGTTTACACGGACTTAGAGAGAATACCATGCCGTTTGCCGATACGGTTTGCGTGGCCGAAGCCACTCCCGGTACGGTTTACAGGGGACTTAGAGAGAATACCATGCTGCTCCCGATACGGTTTGCATGGCCGAAGCCACTCCCGGTACGGTTTACACGGACTTAGAGAGAATACCATGCCGCTCCCGATACGGTTTGCTTGGCCGAAGCCACTCCCGGTACGGTTTACACGGACTTAGAGAGAATACCATGCCGCTCCCGATACGGTTTGCATGGCCGAAGCCACTCCCGGTACGGTTTACACGGACTTAGAGTGAATACCATGCCGCTCCCGATACGGTTTGCATGGCCGAAGCCACTCCCGGTACGGTTTACACGGACTTAGAGAGAATACCATGCCGCTCCCGATACGGTTTGCGTGGCCGAAGCCACTCCCGGTACGGTTTACACGGACTTAGAGAGAATACCATGCCGTTTGCCGATACGGTTTGCGTGGCCGAAGCCACTCCCGGTACGGTTTACAGGGGACTTAGAGAGAATACCATGCTGCTCCCGATACGGTTTGCATGGCCGAAGCCACTCCCGGTACGGTTTACACGGACTTAGAGAGAATACCATGCCGCTCCCGATACGGTTTGCATGGCCGAAGCCACTCCCGGTACGGTTTACACGGACTTAGAGAGAATACCATGCCGCTCCCGATACGGTTTGCATGGCCGAAGCCACTCTCGGTACGGTTTACACGGACTTAGAGAGAATACCATGCCACTCCCGATACGGTTTGCATGGCCGAAGCCACTCCCGGTACGGTTTACACGGACTTAGAGAGAATACCATGCCGCTCCCGATACGGTTTGCATGGCCGAAGCCACTCCCGGTACGGTTTACACGGACTTAGAGAGAATACCATGCCGCTCCCGATACGGTTTGCATGGCCGAAGCCACTCCCGGTACGATTTACACGGACCTAGAGTGAATACCATGCCGCTCCCGATACGGTTCGCAATGCCGAAGCCACTCCCGGTACGGTTTACACGGACTTAGAGAGAATACCATGCCGTTTGCCGATACGGTTTGCGTGGCCGAAGCCACTCCCGGTACGGTTTACAGGGGACTTAGAGAGAATACCATGCTGCTCCCGATACGGTTTGCATGGCCGAAGCCACTCCCGGTACGGTTTACACGGACTTAGAGAGAATACCATGCCGCTCCCGATACGGTTTGCGTGGCCGAAGCCACTCCCGGTACGGTTTACACGGACTTAGAGAGAATACCATGCTGCTCCCGATACGGTTTGCATGGCCGAAGCCACTCCCGGTACGGTTTACACGGACTTAGAGAGAATACCATGCCGCTCCCGATACGGTTTGCTTGGCCGAAGCCACTCCCGGTACGGTTTACACGGACTTAGAGAGAATACCATGCCGCTCCCGATACGGTTTGCATGGCCGAAGCCACTCCCGGTACGGTTTACACGGACTTAGAGAGAATACCATGCCGCTCCCGATACGGTTTGCGTGGCCGAAGCCACTCCCGGTACGGTTTACACGGACTTAGAGAGAATACCATGCCGCTCCCGATACGGTTTGCATGGCCGAAGCCACTCTCGGTACGGTTTACACGGACTTAGAGAGAATACCATGCCACTCCCGATACGGTTTGCATGGCCGAAGCCACTCCCGGTACGGTTTACACGGACTTAGAGAGAATACCATGCCGCTCCCGATACGGTTTGCATGGCCGAAGCCACTCCCGGTACGGTTTACACGGACTTAGAGAGAATACCATGCCGCTCCCGATACGGTTTGCATGGCCGAAGCCACTCCCGGTACGATTTACACGGACCTAGAGTGAATACCATGCCGCTCCCGATACGGTTCGCAATGCCGAAGCCACTCCCGGTACGGTTTACACGGACTTAGAGAGAATACCATGCCGTTTGCCGATACGGTTTGCGTGGCCGAAGCCACTCCCGGTACGGTTTACAGGGGACTTAGAGAGAATACCATGCTGCTCCCGATACGGTTTGCATGGCCGAAGCCACTCCCGGTACGGTTTACACGGACTTAGAGAGAATACCATGCCGCTCCCGATACGGTTTGCTTGGCCGAAGCCACTCCCGGTACGGTTTACACGGACTTAGAGAGAATACCATGCCGCTCCCGATACGGTTTGCATGGCCGAAGCCACTCCCGGTACGGTTTACACGGACTTAGAGTGAATACCATGCCGCTCCCGATACGGTTTGCATGGCCGAAGCCACTCCCGGTACGGTTTACACGGACTTAGAGAGAATACCATGCCGCTCCCGATACGGTTTGCGTGGCCGAAGCCACTCCCGGTACGGTTTACACGGACTTAGAGAGAATACCATGCCGTTTGCCGATACGGTTTGCGTGGCCGAAGCCACTCCCGGTACGGTTTACAGGGGACTTAGAGAGAATACCATGCTGCTCCCGATACGGTTTGCATGGCCGAAGCCACTCCCGGTACGGTTTACACGGACTTAGAGAGAATACCATGCCGCTCCCGATACGGTTTGCATGGCCGAAGCCACTCCCGGTACGGTTTACACGGACTTAGAGAGAATACCATGCCGCTCCCGATACGGTTTGCATGGCCGAAGCCACTCCCGGTACGGTTTACACGGACTTAGAGTGAATACCATGCCGCTCCCGATACGGTTTGCATGGCCGAAGCCACTCCCGGTACGGTTTACACGGACTTAGAGAGAATACCATGCCGCTCCCGATACGGTTTGCGTGGCCGAAGCCACTCCCGGTACGGTTTACACGGACTTAGAGAGAATACCATGCCGCTCCCGATACGGTTTGCATGGCCGAAGCCACTCCCGGTACGGTTTACACGGACTTAGAGAGAATACCATGCCTCTCCCGATACGGTTTGCATGGCCGAAGCCACTCCCGGTACGGTTTACACGGACTTAGAGAGAATACCATGCCGCTCCCGATGCGGTTTGCATGGCCGAAGCCACTCCCGGTACGGTTTACACGGACTTAGAGAGAATACCATGCCGCTCCCGATACGGTTTGCATGGCCGAAGCCACTCCCGGTACGATTTACACGGACCTAGAGTGAATACCATGCCGCTCCCGATACGGTTCGCAATGCCGAAGCCACTCCCGGTACGGTTTACACGGACTTAGAGAGAATACCATGCCGTTTGCCGATACGGTTTGCGTGGCCGAAGCCACTCCCGGTACGGTTTACAGGGGACTTAGAGAGAATACCATGCTGCTCCCGATACGGTTTGCATGGCCGAAGCCACTCCCGGTACGGTTTACACGGACTTAGAGAGAATACCATGCCGCTCCCGATACGGTTTGCTTGGCCGAAGCCACTCCCGGAACGGTTTACACGGACTTAGAGAGAATACCATGCCGCTCCCGATACGGTTTGCATGGCCGAAGCCACTCCCGGTACGGTTTACACGGACTTAGAGTGAATACCATGCCGCTCCCGATACGGTTTGCATGGCCGAAGCCACTCCCGGTACGGTTTACACGGACTTAGAGAGAATACCATGCCGCTCCCGATACGGTTTGCGTGGCCGAAGCCACTCCCGGTACGGTTTACACGGACTTAGAGAGAATACCATGCCGCTCCCGATACGGTTTGCATGGCCGAAGCCACTCTCGGTACGGTTTACACGGACTTAGAGAGAATACCATGCCACTCCCGATACGGTTTGCATGGCCGAAGCCACTCCCGGTACGGTTTACACGGACTTAGAGAGAATACCATGCCGCTCCCGATACGGTTTGCATGGCCGAAGCCACTCCCGGTACGGTTTACACGGACTTAGAGAGAATACCATGCCGCTCCCGATACGGTTTGCATGGCCGAAGCCACTCCCGGTACGATTTACACGGACCTAGAGTGAATACCATGCCGCTCCCGATACGGTTCGCAATGCCGAAGCCACTCCCGGTACGGTTTACACGGACTTAGAGAGAATACCATGCCGTTTGCCGATACGGTTTGCGTGGCCGAAGCCACTCCCGGTACGGTTTACAGGGGACTTAGAGAGAATACCATGCTGCTCCCGATACGGTTTGCATGGCCGAAGCCACTCCCGGTACGGTTTACACGGACTTAGAGAGAATACCATGCCGCTCCCGATACGGTTTGCTTGGCCGAAGCCACTCCCGGTACGGTTTACACGGACTTAGAGAGAATACCATGCCGCTCCCGATACGGTTTGCATGGCCGAAGCCACTCCCGGTAAGGTTTACACGGACTTAGAGTGAATACCATGCCGCTCCCGATACGGTTTGCATGGCCGAAGCCACTCCCGGTACGGTTTACACGGACTTAGAGAGAATACCATGCCGCTCCCGATACGGTTTGCGTGGCCGAAGCCACTCCCGGTACGGTTTACACGGACTTAGAGAGAATACCATGCCGCTCCCGATACGGTTTGCATGGCCGAAGCCACTCTCGGTACGGTTTACACGGACTTAGAGAGAATACCATGCCACTCCCGATACGGTTTGCATGGCCGAAGCCACTCCCGGTACGGTTTACACGGACTTAGAGAGAATACCATGCCGCTCCCGATGCGGTTTGCATGGCCGAAGCCACTCCCGGTACGGTTTACACGGACTTAGAGAGAATACCATGCCGCTCCCGATACGGTTTGCATGGCCGAAGCCACTCCCGGTACGGTTTACACGGACTTAGAAAGAATACCATGCCGCTCCCGATATGGTATGCATGGCCGAAGCCACTCCCGGTACGGTTTACACGGACCTAGAGAGAATACCATGCCGCTCCCGATACGGTTTGCATGGCCGAAGCCACTCCCGGTACGGTTTACACGGACTTAGAGAGAATACCATGCCGCTCCCGATATGGTTTGCATGGCCGAAGCCACTACCGGTACGGTTTACTCGGACTTAGAGAGAATACCATGACGCTCCCGATACGGTTTGCTTGGCCGAAGCCACTCCCGGTACGTTTTACACTGACTTAGAGAGAATACCATGCCGCTCTCGATACGGTTTGCATGGCCGAAGCCACTCCCGGTACGGTTTACACGGACTTAGAGAGAATACCATGCCGCTCCCGATACGGTTTGCATGGCCGAAGCCACTCCCGGTACGGTTTACACGGACTTAGAGAGAATACCATGCCGCTCCCGATACGGTTTGCATGGCCGAAGCCACTCCCGGTACGGTTTACACGGACTTAGAGAGAATACCATGCCGCTCCCGATACGGTTTGCTTGGCCGAAGCCACTCCCGGTACGATTTACACGGACTTAGAGTGAATACCATGCCGCTCCCGATACGGTTCGCAATGCCGAAGCCACTCCCGGTACGGTTTACACGGACTTAGAGAGAATACCATGCCGCTCCCGATACGGTTTGCATGGCCGAAGCCACTCCCGGTACGGTTTACACGGACTTAGAGAGAATACCATGCCGCTCCCGATACGGTTTGCATGGCCGAAGCCACTCCCGGTACGGTTTACACGGACTTAGAGAGAATACCATGCCGTTTGCCGATACGGTTTGCGTGGCCGAAGCCACTCCCGGTACGGTTTACAGGGGACTTAGAGAGAATACCATGCTGCTCCCGATACGGTTTGCATGGCCGAAGCCACTCCCGGTACGGTTTACACGGACTTAGAGAGAATACCATGCCGCTCCCGATACGGTTTGCATGGCCGAAGCCACTCCCGGTACGGTTTACACGGACTTAGAGAGAATACCATGCCGCTCCCGATACGGTTTGCATGGCCGAAGCCACTCCCGGTACGGTTTACACGGACTTAGAGTGAATACCATGCCGCTCCCGATACGGTTTGCATGGCCGAAGCCACTCCCGGTACGGTTTACACGGACTTAGAGAGAATACCATGCCGCTCCCGATACGGTTTGCGTGGCCGAAGCCACTCCCGGTACGGTTTACACGGACTTAGAGAGAATACCATGCCGCTCCCGATACGGTTTGCATGGCCGAAGCCACTCCCGGTACGGTTTACACGGACTTAGAGAGAATACCATGCCTCTCCCGATACGGTTTGCATGGCCGAAGCCACTCCCGGTACGGTTTACACGGACTTAGAGAGAATACCATGCCGCTCCCGATACGGTTTGCATGGCCGAAGCCACTCCCGGTACGGTTTACACGGACTTAGAGAGAATACCATGCCGCTCCCGATACGGTTTGCTTGGCCGAAGCCACTCCCGGTACGGTTTACACGGACTTAGAGAGAATACCATGCCGCTCCCGATACGGTTTGCATGGCCGAAGCCACTCCCGGTAAGGTTTACACGGACTTAGAGTGAATACCATGCCGCTCCCGATACGGTTTGCATGGCCGAAGCCACTCCCGGTACGGTTTACACGGACTTAGAGAGAATACCATGCCGCTCCCGATACGGTTTGCGTGGCCGAAGCCACTCCCGGTACGGTTTACACGGACTTAGAGAGAATACCATGCCGCTCCCGATACGGTTTGCATGGCCGAAGCCACTCTCGGTACGGTTTACACGGACTTAGAGAGAATACCATGCCACTCCCGATACGGTTTGCATGGCCGAAGCCACTCCCGGTACGGTTTACACGGACTTAGAGAGAATACCATGCCGCTCCCGATGCGGTTTGCATGGCCGAAGCCACTCCCGGTACGGTTTACACGGACTTAGAGAGAATACCATGCCGCTCCCGATACGGTTTGCATGGCCGAAGCCACTCCCGGTACGGTTTACACGGACTTAGAAAGAATACCATGCCGCTCCCGATATGGTTTGCATGGCCGAAGCCACTCCCGGTACGGTTTACACGGACCTAGAGAGAATACCATGCCGCTCCCGATACGGTTTGCATGGCCGAAGCCACTCCCGGTACGGTTTACACGGACTTAGAGAGAATACCATGCCGCTCCCGATATGGTTTGCATGGCCGAAGCCACTACCGGTACGGTTTACTCGGACTTAGAGAGAATACCATGACGCTCCCGATACGGTTTGCTTGGCCGAAGCCACTCCCGGTACGTTTTACACTGACTTAGAGAGAATACCATGCCGCTCTCGATACGGTTTGCATGGCCGAAGCCACTCCCGGTACGGTTTACACGGACTTAGAGAGAATACCATGCCGCTCCCGATACGGTTTGCATGGCCGAAGCCACTCCCGGTACGGTTTACACGGACTTAGAGAGAATACCATGCCGCTCCCGATACGGTTTGCATGGCCGAAGCCACTCCCGGTACGGTTTACACGGACTTAGAGAGAATACCATGCCGCTCCCGATACGGTTTGCTTGGCCGAAGCCACTCCCGGTACGATTTACACGGACTTAGAGTGAATACCATGCCGCTCCCGATACGGTTCGCAATGCCGAAGCCACTCCCGGTACGGTTTACACGGACTTAGAGAGAATACCATGCCGCTCCCGATACGGTTTGCATGGCCGAAGCCACTCCCGGTACGGTTTACACGGACTTAGAGAGAATACCATGCCGCTCCCGATACGGTTTGCATGGCCGAAGCCACTCCCGGTACGGTTTACACGGACTTAGAGAGAATACCATGCCGTTTGCCGATACGGTTTGCGTGGCCGAAGCCACTCCCGGTACGGTTTACAGGGGACTTAGAGAGAATACCATGCTGCTCCCGATACGGTTTGCATGGCCGAAGCCACTCCCGGTACGGTTTACACGGACTTAGAGAGAATACCATGCCGCTCCCGATACGGTTTGCATGGCCGAAGCCACTCCCGGTACGGTTTACACGGACTTAGAGAGAATACCATGCCGCTCCCGATACGGTTTGCATGGCCGAAGCCACTCCCGGTACGGTTTACACGGACTTAGAGTGAATACCATGCCGCTCCCGATACGGTTTGCATGGCCGAAGCCACTCCCGGTACGGTTTACACGGACTTAGAGAGAATACCATGCCGCTCCCGATACGGTTTGCGTGGCCGAAGCCACTCCCGGTACGGTTTACACGGACTTAGAGAGAATACCATGCCGCTCCCGATACGGTTTGCATGGCCTAAGCCACTCCCGGTACGGTTTACACGGACTTAGAGAGAATACCATGCCTCTCCCGATACGGTTTGCATGGCCGAAGCCACTCCCGGTACGGTTTACACGGACTTAGAGAGAATACCATGCCGCTCCCGATGCGGTTTGCATGGCCGAAGCCACTCCCGGTACGGTTTACACGGACTTAGAGAGAATACCATGCCGCTCCCGATACGGTTTGCATGGCCGAAGCCACTCCCGGTACGATTTACACGGACCTAGAGTGAATACCATGCCGCTCCCGATACGGTTCGCAATGCCGAAGCCACTCCCGGTACGGTTTACACGGACTTAGAGAGAATACCATGCCGTTTGCCGATACGGTTTGCGTAGCCGAAGCCACTCCCGGTACGGTTTACAGGGGACTTAGAGAGAATACCATGCTGCTCCCGATACGGTTTGCATGGCCGAAGCCACTCCCGGTACGGTTTACACGGACTTAGAGAGAATACCATGCCGCTCCCGATACGGTTTGCTTGGCCGAAGCCACTCCCGGAACGGTTTACACGGACTTAGAGAGAATACCATGCCGCTCCCGATACGGTTTGCATGGCCGAAGCCACTCCCGGTACGGTTTACACGGACTTAGAGTGAATACCATGCCGCTCCCGATACGGTTTGCATGGCCGAAGCCACTCCCGGTACGGTTTACACGGACTTAGAGAGAATACCATGCCGCTCCCGATACGGTTTGCGTGGCCGAAGCCACTCCCGGTACGGTTTACACGGACTTAGAGAGAATACCATGCCGCTCCCGATACGGTTTGCATGGCCGAAGCCACTCTCGGTACGGTTTACACGGACTTAGAGAGAATACCATGCCACTCCCGATACGGTTTGCATGGCCGAAGCCACTCCCGGTACGGTTTACACGGACTTAGAGAGAATACCATGCCGCTCCCGATACGGTTTGCATGGCCGAAGCCACTCCCGGTACGGTTTACACGGACTTAGAGAGAATACCATGCCGCTCCCGATACGGTTTGCATGGCCGAAGCCACTCCCGGTACGATTTACACGGACCTAGAGTGAATACCATGCCGCTCCCGATACGGTTCGCAATGCCGAAGCCACTCCCGGTACGGTTTACACGGACTTAGAGAGAATACCATGCCGTTTGCCGATACGGTTTGCGTGGCCGAAGCCACTCCCGGTACGGTTTACAGGGGACTTAGAGAGAATACCATGCTGCTCCCGATACGGTTTGCATGGCCGAAGCCACTCCCGGTACGGTTTACACGGACTTAGAGAGAATACCATGCCGCTCCCGATACGGTTTGCTTGGCCGAAGCCACTCCCGGTACGGTTTACACGGACTTAGAGAGAATACCATGCCGCTCCCGATACGGTTTGCATGGCCGAAGCCACTCCCGGTAAGGTTTACACGGACTTAGAGTGAATACCATGCCGCTCCCGATACGGTTTGCATGGCCGAAGCCACTCCCGGTACGGTTTACACGGACTTAGAGAGAATACCATGCCGCTCCCGATACGGTTTGCGTGGCCGAAGCCACTCCCGGTACGGTTTACACGGACTTAGAGAGAATACCATGCCGCTCCCGATACGGTTTGCATGGCCGAAGCCACTCTCGGTACGGTTTACACGGACTTAGAGAGAATACCATGCCACTCCCGATACGGTTTGCATGGCCGAAGCCACTCCCGGTACGGTTTACACGGACTTAGAGAGAATACCATGCCGCTCCCGATGCGGTTTGCATGGCCGAAGCCACTCCCGGTACGGTTTACACGGACTTAGAGAGAATACCATGCCGCTCCCGATACGGTTTGCATGGCCGAAGCCACTCCCGGTACGGTTTACACGGACTTAGAAAGAATACCATGCCGCTCCCGATATGGTTTGCATGGCCGAAGCCACTCCCGGTACGGTTTACACGGACCTAGAGAGAATACCATGCCGCTCCCGATACGGTTTGCATGGCCGAAGCCACTCCCGGTACGGTTTACACGGACTTAGAGAGAATACCATGCCGCTCCCGATATGGTTTGCATGGCCGAAGCCACTACCGGTACGGTTTACTCGGACTTAGAGAGAATACCATGACGCTCCCGATACGGTTTGCTTGGCCGAAGCCACTCCCGGTACGTTTTACACTGACTTAGAGAGAATACCATGCCGCTCTCGATACGGTTTGCATGGCCGAAGCCACTCCCGGTACGGTTTACACGGACTTAGAGAGAATACCATGCCGCTCCCGATACGGTTTGCATGGCCGAAGCCACTCCCGGTACGGTTTACACGGACTTAGAGAGAATACCATGCCGCTCCCGATACGGTTTGCATGGCCGAAGCCACTCCCGGTACGGTTTACACGGACTTAGAGAGAATACCATGCCGCTCCCGATACGGTTTGCTTGGCCGAAGCCACTCCCGGTACGATTTACACGGACTTAGAGTGAATACCATGCCGCTCCCGATACGGTTCGCAATGCCGAAGCCACTCCCGGTACGGTTTACACGGACTTAGAGAGAATACCATGCCGCTCCCGATACGGTTTGCATGGCCGAAGCCACTCCCGGTACGGTTTACACGGACTTAGAGAGAATACCATGCCGCTCCCGATACGGTTTGCATGGCCGAAGCCACTCCCGGTACGGTTTACACGGACTTAGAGAGAATACCATGCCGTTTGCCGATACGGTTTGCGTGGCCGAAGCCACTCCCGGTACGGTTTACAGGGGACTTAGAGAGAATACCATGCTGCTCCCGATACGGTTTGCATGGCCGAAGCCACTCCCGGTACGGTTTACACGGACTTAGAGAGAATACCATGCCGCTCCCGATACGGTTTGCATGGCCGAAGCCACTCCCGGTACGGTTTACACGGACTTAGAGAGAATACCATGCCGCTCCCGATACGGTTTGCGTGGCCGAAGCCACTCCCGGTACGGTTTACACGGACTTAGAGAGAATACCATGCCGCTCCCGATACGGTTTGCATGGCCGAAGCCACTCTCGGTACGGTTTACACGGACTTAGAGAGAATACCATGCCACTCCCGATACGGTTTGCATGGCCGAAGCCACTCCCGGTACGGTTTACACGGACTTAGAGAGAATACCATGCCGCTCCCGATACGGTTTGCATGGCCGAAGCCACTCCCGGTACGGTTTACACGGACTTAGAGAGAATACCATGCCGCTCCCGATACGGTTTGCGTGGCCGAAGCCACTCCCGGTACGGTTTACACGGACTTAGAGAGAATACCATGCCGCTCCCGATACGGTTTGCATGGCCGAAGCCACTCTCGGTACGGTTTACACGGACTTAGAGAGAATACCATGCCGCTCCCGATACGGTTTGCATGGCCGAAGCCACTCCCGGTACGGTTTACACGGACTTAGAGAGAATACCATGCCGCTCCCGATACGGTTTGCATGGCCGAAGCCACTCCCGGTACGGTTTACACGGACTTAGAGAGAATACCATGCCGTTTGCCGATACGGTTTGCGTGGCCGAAGCCACTCCCGGTACGGTTTACAGGGGACTTAGAGAGAATACCATGCTGCTCCCGATACGGTTTGCATGGCCGAAGCCACTCCGGGTACGGTTTACACGGACTTAGAGTGAATACCATGCCGCTCCCGATACGGTTTGCATGGCCGAAGCCACTCCTGGTACGGTTTACACGGACTTAGAGAGAATACCATGCCGCTCCCGATACGGTTTGCGTGGCCGAAGCCACTCCCGGTACGGTTTACACGGACTTAGAGAGAATACCATGCCGCTCCCGATACGGTTTGCATGGCCGAAGCCACTCTCGGTACGGTTTACACGGACTTAGAGAGAATACCATGCCACTCCCGATACGGTTTGCATGGCCGAAGCCACTCCCGGTACGGTTTACACGGACTTAGAGAGAATACCATGCCGCTCCCGATACGGTTTGCATGGCCGAAGCCACTCCCGGTACGGTTTACACGGACTTAGAGAGAATACCATGCCGCTCCCGATACGGTTTGCATGGCCGAAGCCACTCCCGGTACGATTTACACGGACCTAGAGTGAATACCATGCCGCTCCCGATACGGTTCGCAATGCCGAAGCCACTCCCGGTACGGTTTACACGGACTTAGAGAGAATACCATGCCGTTTGCCGATACGGTTTGCGTGGCCGAAGCCACTCCCGGTACGGTTTACAGGGGACTTAGAGAGAATACCATGCTGCTCCCGATACGGTTTGCATGGCCGAAGCCACTCCCGGTACGGTTTACACGGACTTAGAGAGAATACCATGCCGCTCCCGATACGGTTTGCTTGGCCGAAGCCACTCCCGGTACGGTTTACACGGACTTAGAGAGAATACCATGCCGCTCCCGATACGGTTTGCATGGCCGAAGCCACTCCCGGTACGGTTTACACGGACTTAGAGTGAATACCATGCCGCTCCCGATACGGTTTGCATGGCCGAAGCCACTCCCGGTACGGTTTACACGGACTTAGAGAGAATACCATGCCGCTCCCGATACGGTTTGCGTGGCCGAAGCCACTCCCGGTACGGTTTACACGGACTTAGAGAGAATACCATGCCGCTCCCGATACGGTTTGCATGGCCGAAGCCACTCTCGGTACGGTTTACACGGACTTAGAGAGAATACCATGCCACTCCCGATACGGTTTGCATGGCCGAAGCCACTCCCGGTACGGTTTACACGGACTTAGAGAGAATACCATGCCGCTCCCGATGCGGTTTGCATGGCCGAAGCCACTCCCGGTACGGTTTACACGGACTTAGAGAGAATACCATGCCGCTCCCGATACGGTTTGCATGGCCGAAGCCACTCCCGGTACGGTTTACACGGACTTAGAAAGAATACCATGCCGCTCCCGATATGGTTTGCATGGCCGAAGCCACTCCCGGTACGGTTTACACGGACCTAGAGAGAATACCATGCCGCTCCCGATACGGTTTGCATGGCCGAAGCCACTCCCGGTACGGTTTACACGGACTTAGAGAGAATACCATGCCGCTCCCGATATGGTTTGCATGGCCGAAGCCACTACCGGTACGGTTTACTCGGACTTAGAGAGAATACCATGACGCTCCCGATACGGTTTGCTTGGCCGAAGCCACTCCCGGTACGTTTTACACTGACTTAGAGAGAATACCATGCCGCTCTCGATACGGTTTGCATGGCCGAAGCCACTCCCGGTACGGTTTACACGGACTTAGAGAGAATACCATGCCGCTCCCGATACGGTTTGCATGGCCGAAGCCACTCCCGGTACGGTTTACACGGACTTAGAGAGAATACCATGCCGCTCCCGATACGGTTTGCATGGCCGAAGCCACTCCCGGTACGGTTTACACGGACTTAGAGAGAATACCATGCCGCTCCCGATACGGTTTGCTTGGCCGAAGCCACTCCCGGTACGATTTACACGGACTTAGAGTGAATACCATGCCGCTCCCGATACGGTTCGCAATGCCGAAGCCACTCCCGGTACGGTTTACACGGACTTAGAGAGAATACCATGCCGCTCCCGATACGGTTTGCATGGCCGAAGCCACTCCCGGTACGGTTTACACGGACTTAGAGAGAATACCATGCCGCTCCCGATACGGTTTGCATGGCCGAAGCCACTCCCGGTACGGTTTACACGGACTTAGAGAGAATACCATGCCGTTTGCCGATACGGTTTGCGTGGCCGAAGCCACTCCCGGTACGGTTTACAGGGGACTTAGAGAGAATACCATGCTGCTCCCGATACGGTTTGCATGGCCGAAGCCACTCCCGGTACGGTTTACACGGACTTAGAGAGAATACCATGCCGCTCCCGATACGGTTTGCATGGCCGAAGCCACTCCCGGTACGGTTTACACGGACTTAGAGAGAATACCATGCCGCTCCCGATACGGTTTGCGTGGCCGAAGCCACTCCCGGTACGGTTTACACGGACTTAGAGAGAATACCATGCCGCTCCCGATACGGTTTGCATGGCCGAAGCCACTCTCGGTACGGTTTACACGGACTTAGAGAGAATACCATGCCACTCCCGATACGGTTTGCATGGCCGAAGCCACTCCCGGTACGGTTTACACGGACTTAGAGAGAATACCATGCCGCTCCCGATACGGTTTGCATGGCCGAAGCCACTCCCGGTACGGTTTACACGGACTTAGAGAGAATACCATGCCGCTCCCGATACGGTTTGCATGGCCGAAGCCACTCCCGGTACGATTTACACGGACCTAGAGTGAATACCATGCCGCTCCCGATACGGTTCGCAATGCCGAAGCCACTCCCGGTACGGTTTACACGGACTTAGAGAGAATACCATGCCGTTTGCCGATACGGTTTGCGTGGCCGAAGCCACTCCCGGTACGGTTTACAGGGGACTTAGAGAGAATACCATGCTGCTCCCGATACGGTTTGCATGGCCGAAGCCACTCCCGGTACGGTTTACACGGACTTAGAGAGAATACCATGCCGCTCCCGATACGGTTTGCTTGGCCGAAGCCACTCCCGGTACGGTTTACACGGACTTAGAGAGAATACCATGCCGCTCCCGTTACGGTTTGCATGGCCGAAGCCACTCCCGGTACGGTTTACACGGACTTAGAGTGAATACCATGCCGCTCCCGATACGGTTTGCATGGCCGAAGCCACTCCCGGTACGGTTTACACGGACTTAGAGAGAATACCATGCCGCTCCCGATACGGTTTGCGTGGCCGAAGCCACTCCCGGTACGGTTTACACGGACTTAGAGAGAATACCATGCCGTTTGCCGATACGGTTTGCGTGGCCGAAGCCACTCCCGGTACGGTTTACAGGGGACTTAGAGAGAATACCATGCTGCTCCCGATACGGTTTGCATGGCCGAAGCCACTCCCGGTACGGTTTACACGGACTTAGAGAGAATACCATGCCGCTCCCGATACGGTTTGCATGGCCGAAGCCACTCCCGGTACGGTTTACACGGACTTAGAGAGAATACCATGCCGCTCCCGATACGGTTTGCATGGCCGAAGCCACTCCCGGTACGGTTTACACGGACTTAGAGTGAATACCATGCCGCTCCCGATACGGTTTGCATGGCCGAAGCCACTCCCGGTACGGTTTACACGGACTTAGAGAGAATACCATGCCGCTCCCGATACGGTTTGCGTGGCCGAAGCCACTCCCGGTACGGTTTACACGGACTTAGAGAGAATACCATGCCGCTCCCGATACGGTTTGCATGGCCGAAGCCACTCCCGGTACGGTTTACACGGACTTAGAGAGAATACCATGCCTCTCCCGATACGGTTTGCATGGCCGAAGCCACTCCCGGTACGGTTTACACGGACTTAGAGAGAATACCATGCCGCTCCCGATGCGGTTTGCCTGGCCGAAGCCACTCCCGGTACGGTTTACACGGACTTAGAGAGAATACCATGCCGCTCCCGATACGGTTTGCATGGCCGAAGCCACTCCCGGTACGATTTACACGGACCTAGAGTGAATACCATGCCGCTCCCGATACGGTTCGCAATGCCGAAGCCACTCCCGGTACGGTTTACACGGACTTAGAGAGAATACCATGCCGTTTGCCGATACGGTTTGCGTGGCCGAAGCCACTCCCGGTACGGTTTACAGGGGACTTAGAGAGAATACCATGCTGCTCCCGATACGGTTTGCATGGCCGAAGCCACTCCCGGTACGGTTTACACGGACTTAGAGAGAATACCATGCCGCTCCCGATACGGTTTGCTTGGCCGAAGCCACTCCCGGTACGGTTTACACGGACTTAGAGAGAATACCATGCCGCTCCCGATACGGTTTGCATGGCCGAAGCCACTCCCGGTACGGTTTACACGGACTTAGAGTGAATACCATGCCGCTCCCGATACGGTTTGCTTGGCCGAAGCCACTCCCGGTACGGTTTACACGGACTTAGAGAGAATACCATGCCGCTCCCGATACGGTTTGCGTGGCCGAAGCCACTCCCGGTACGGTTTACACGGACTTAGAGAGAATACCATGCCGCTCCCGATACGGTTTGCATGGCCGAAGCCACTCCCGGTACGGTTTACACGGACTTAGAGTGAATACCATGCCGCTCCCGATACGGTTTGCATGGCCGAAGCCACTCCCGGTACGGTTTACACGGACTTAGAGAGAATACCATGCCGCTCCCGATACGGTTTGCGTGGCCGAAGCCACTCCCGGTACGGTTTACACGGACTTAGAGAGAATACCATGCCGCTCCCGATACGGTTTGCATGGCCGAAGCCACTCTCGGTACGGTTTACACGGACTTAGAGAGAATACCATGCCACTCCCGATACGGTTTGCATGGCCGAAGCCACTCCCGGTACGGTTTACACGGACTTAGAGAGAATACCATGCCGCTCCCGATACGGTTTGCATGGCCGAAGCCACTCCCGGTACGGTTTACACGGACTTAGAGAGAATACCATGCCGTTTGCCGATACGGTTTGCGTGGCCGAAGCCACTCCCGGTACGGTTTACAGGGGACTTAGAGAGAATACCATGCTGCTCCCGATACGGTTTGCATGGCCGAAGCCACTCCCGGTACGGTTTACACGGACTTAGAGAGAATACCATGCCGCTCCCGATACGGTTTGCTTGGCCGAAGCCACTCCCGGTACGGTTTACACGGACTTAGAGAGAATACCATGCCGCTCCCGATACGGTTTGCATGGCCGAAGCCACTCCCGGTACGGTTTACACGGACTTAGAGTGAATACCATGCCGCTCCCGATACGGTTTGCATGGCCGAAGCCACTCCCGGTACGGTTTACACGGACTTAGAGAGAATACCATGCCGCTCCCGATACGGTTTGCGTGGCCGAAGCCACTCCCGGTACGGTTTACACGGACTTAGAGAGAATACCATGCCGTTTGCCGATACGGTTTGCGTGGCCGAAGCCACTCCCGGTACGGTTTACAGGGGACTTAGAGAGAATACCATGCTGCTCCCGATACGGTTTGCATGGCCGAAGCCACTCCCGGTACGGTTTACACGGACTTAGAGAGAATACCATGCCGCTCCCGATACGGTTTGCATGGCCGAAGCCACTCCCGGTACGGTTTACACGGACTTAGAGAGAATACCATGCCGCTCCCGATACGGTTTGCATGGCCGAAGCCACTCCCGGTACGGTTTACACGGACTTAGAGTGAATACCATGCCGCTCCCGATACGGTTTGCATGGCCGAAGCCACTCCCGGTACGGTTTACACGGACTTAGAGAGAATACCATGCCGCTCCCGATACGGTTTGCGTGGCCGAAGCCACTCCCGGTACGGTTTACACGGACTTAGAGAGAATACCATGCCGTTTGCCGATACGGTTTGCGTGGCCGAAGCCACTCCCGGTACGGTTTACAGGGGACTTAGAGAGAATACCATGCTGCTCCCGATACGGTTTGCATGGCCGAAGCCACTCCCGGTACGGTTTACACGGACTTAGAGAGAATACCATGCCGCTCCCGATACGGTTTGCATGGCCGAAGCCACTCCCGGTACGGTTTACACGGACTTAGAGAGAATACCATGCCGCTCCCGATACGGTTTGCATGGCCGAAGCCACTCCCGGTACGGTTTACACGGACTTAGAGTGAATACCATGCCGCTCCCGATACGGTTTGCATGGCCGAAGCCACTCCCGGTACGGTTTACACGGACTTAGAGAGAATACCATGCCGCTCCCGATACGGTTTGCGTGGCCGAAGCCACTCCCGGTACGGTTTACACGGACTTAGAGAGAATACCATGCCGCTCCCGATACGGTTTGCATGGCCGAAGCCACTCCCGGTACGGTTTACACGGACTTAGAGAGAATACCATGCCTCTCCCGATACGGTTTGCATGGCCGAAGCCACTCCCGGTACGGTTTACACGGACTTAGAGAGAATACCATGCCGCTCCCGATGCGGTTTGCATGGCCGAAGCCACTCCCGGTACGGTTTACACGGACTTAGAGAGAATACCATGCCGCTCCCGATACGGTTTGCATGGCCGAAGCCACTCCCGGTACGATTTACACGGACCTAGAGTGAATACCATGCCGCTCCCGATACGGTTCGCAATGCCGAAGCCACTCCCGGTACGGTTTACACGGACTTAGAGAGAATACCATGCCGTTTGCCGATACGGTTTGCGTGGCCGAAGCCACTCCCGGTACGGTTTACAGGGGACTTAGAGAGAATACCATGCTGCTCCCGATACGGTTTGCATGGCCGAAGCCACTCCCGGTACGGTTTACACGGACTTAGAGAGAATACCATGCCGCTCCCGATACGGTTTGCTTGGCCGAAGCCACTCCCGGTACGGTTTACACGGACTTAGAGAGAATACCATGCCGCTCCCGATACGGTTTGCATGGCCGAAGCCACTCCCGGTACGGTTTACACGGACTTAGAGTGAATACCATGCCGCTCCCGATACGGTTTGCTTGGCCGAAGCCACTCCCGGTACGGTTTACACGGACTTAGAGAGAATACCATGCCGCTCCCGATACGGTTTGCGTGGCCGAAGCCACTCCCGGTACGGTTTACACGGACTTAGAGAGAATACCATGCCGCTCCCGATACGGTTTGCATGGCCGAAGCCACTCCCGGTACGGTTTACACGGACTTAGAGTGAATACCATGCCGCTCCCGATACGGTTTGCATGGCCGAAGCCACTCCCGGTACGGTTTACACGGACTTAGAGAGAATACCATGCCGCTCCCGATACGGTTTGCGTGGCCGAAGCCACTCCCGGTACGGTTTACACGGACTTAGAGAGAATACCATGCCGCTCCCGATACGGTTTGCATGGCCGAAGCCACTCTCGGTACGGTTTACACGGACTTAGAGAGAATACCATGCCACTCCCGATACGGTTTGCATGGCCGAAGCCACTCCCGGTACGGTTTACACGGACTTAGAGAGAATACCATGCCGCTCCCGATACGGTTTGCATGGCCGAAGCCACTCCCGGTACGGTTTACACGGACTTAGAGAGAATACCATGCCGTTTGCCGATACGGTTTGCGTGGCCGAAGCCACTCCCGGTACGGTTTACAGGGGACTTAGAGAGAATACCATGCTGCTCCCGATACGGTTTGCATGGCCGAAGCCACTCCCGGTACGGTTTACACGGACTTAGAGAGAATACCATGCCGCTCCCGATACGGTTTGCTTGGCCGAAGCCACTCCCGGTACGGTTTACACGGACTTAGAGAGAATACCATGCCGCTCCCGATACGGTTTGCATGGCCGAAGCCACTCCCGGTACGGTTTACACGGACTTAGAGTGAATACCATGCCGCTCCCGATACGGTTTGCATGGCCGAAGCCACTCCCGGTACGGTTTACACGGACTTAGAGAGAATACCATGCCGCTCCCGATACGGTTTGCGTGGCCGAAGCCACTCCCGGTACGGTTTACACGGACTTAGAGAGAATACCATGCCGTTTGCCGATACGGTTTGCGTGGCCGAAGCCACTCCCGGTACGGTTTACAGGGGACTTAGAGAGAATACCATGCTGCTCCCGATACGGTTTGCATGGCCGAAGCCACTCCCGGTACGGTTTACACGGACTTAGAGAGAATACCATGCCGCTCCCGATACGGTTTGCATGGCCGAAGCCACTCCCGGTACGGTTTACACGGACTTAGAGAGAATACCATGCCGCTCCCGATACGGTTTGCATGGCCGAAGCCACTCCCGGTACGGTTTACACGGACTTAGAGTGAATACCATGCCGCTCCCGATACGGTTTGCATGGCCGAAGCCACTCCCGGTACGGTTTACACGGACTTAGAGAGAATACCATGCCGCTCCCGATACGGTTTGCGTGGCCGAAGCCACTCCCGGTACGGTTTACACGGACTTAGAGAGAATACCATGCCGCTCCCGATACGGTTTGCATGGCCGAAGCCACTCCCGGTACGGTTTACACGGACTTAGAGAGAATACCATGCCTCTCCCGATACGGTTTGCATGGCCGAAGCCACTCCCGGTACGGTTTACACGGACTTAGAGAGAATACCATGCCGCTCCCGATGCGGTTTGCATGGCCGAAGCCACTCCCGGTACGGTTTACACGGACTTAGAGAGAATACCATGCCGCTCCCGATACGGTTTGCGTGGCCGAAGCCACTCCCGGTACGATTTACACGGACCTAGAGTGAATACCATGCCGCTCCCGATACGGTTCGCAATGCCGAAGCCACTCCCGGTACGGTTTACACGGACTTAGAGAGAATACCATGCCGTTTGCCGATACGGTTTGCGTGGCCGAAGCCACTCCCGGTACGGTTTACAGGGGACTTAGAGAGAATACCATGCTGCTCCCGATACGGTTTGCATGGCCGAAGCCACTCCCGGTACGGTTTACACGGACTTAGAGAGAATACCATGCCGCTCCCGATACGGTTTGCTTGGCCGAAGCCACTCCCGGTACGGTTTACACGGACTTAGAGAGAATACCATGCCGCTCCCGATACGGTTTGCATGGCCGAAGCCACTCCCGGTACGGTTTACACGGACTTAGAGTGAATACCATGCCGCTCCCGATACGGTTTGCATGGCCGAAGCCACTCCCGGTACGGTTTACACGGACTTAGAGAGAATACCATGCCGCTCCCGATACGGTTTGCGTGGCCGAAGCCACTCCCGGTACGGTTTACACGGACTTAGAGAGAATACCATGCCGCTCCCGATACGGTTTGCATGGCCGAAGCCACTCTCGGTACGGTTTACACGGACTTAGAGAGAATACCATGCCACTCCCGATACGGTTTGCATGGCCGAAGCCACTCCCGGTACGGTTTACACGGACTTAGAGAGAATACCATGCCGCTCCCGATACGGTTTGCATGGCCGAAGCCACTCCCGGTACGATTTACACGGACCTAGAGTGAATACCATGCCGCTCCCGATACGGTTCGCAATGCCGAAGCCACTCCCGGTACGGTTTACACGGACTTAGAGAGAATACCATGCCGTTTGCCGATACGGTTTGCGTGGCCGAAGCCACTCCCGGTACGGTTTACAGGGGACTTAGAGAGAATACCATGCTGCTCCCGATACGGTTTGCATGGCCGAAGCCACTCCCGGTACGGTTTACACGGACTTAGAGAGAATACCATGCCGCTCCCGATACGGTTTGCTTGGCCGAAGCCACTCCCGGTACGGTTTACACGGACTTAGAGAGAATACCATGCCGCTCCCGATACGGTTTGCATGGCCGAAGCCACTCCCGGTACGGTTTACACGGACTTAGAGAGAATACCATGCCGCTCCCGATACGGTTTGCGTGGCCGAAGCCACTCCCGGTACGGTTTACACGGACTTAGAGAGAATACCATGCCGCTCCCGATACAGTTTGCATGGCCGAAGCCACTCTCGGTACGGTTTACACGGACTTAGAGAGAATACCATGCCACTCCCGATACGGTTTGCATGGCCGAAGCCACTCCCGGTACGGTTTACACGGACTTAGAGAGAATACCATGCCGCTCCCGATACGGTTTGCATGGCCGAAGCCACTCCCGGTACGGTTTACACGGACTTAGAGAGAATACCATGCCGCTCCCGATACGGTTTGCATGGCCGAAGCCACTCCCGGTACGATTTACACGGACCTAGAGTGAATACCATGCCGCTCCCGATACGGTTCGCAATGCCGAAGCCACTCCCGGTACGGTTTACACGGACTTAGAGAGAATACCATGCCGTTTGCCGATACGGTTTGCGTGGCCGAAGCCACTCCCGGTACGGTTTACAGGGGACTTAGAGAGAATACCATGCTGCTCCCGATACGGTTTGCATGGCCGAAGCCACTCCCGGTACGGTTTACACGGACTTAGAGAGAATACCATGCCGCTCCCGATACGGTTTGCTTGGCCGAAGCCACTCCCGGTACGGTTTACACGGACTTAGAGAGAATACCATGCCGCTCCCGATACGGTTTGCATGGCCGAAGCCACTCCCGGTACGGTTTACACGGACTTAGAGTGAATACCATGCCGCTCCCGATACGGTTTGCATGGCCGAAGCCACTCCCGGTACGGTTTACACGGACTTAGAGAGAATACCATGCCGCTCCCGATACGGTTTGCGTGGCCGAAGCCACTCCCGGTACGGTTTACACGGACTTAGAGAGAATACCATGCCGTTTGCCGATACGGTTTGCGTGGCCGAAGCCACTCCCGGTACGGTTTACAGGGGACTTAGAGAGAATACCATGCTGCTCCCGATACGGTTTGCATGGCCGAAGCCACTCCCGGTACGGTTTACACGGACTTAGAGAGAATACCATGCCGCTCCCGATACGGTTTGCATGGCCGAAGCCACTCCCGGTACGGTTTACACGGACTTAGAGAGAATACCATGCCGCTCCCGATACGGTTTGCATGGCCGAAGCCACTCCCGGTACGGTTTACACGGACTTAGAGTGAATACCATGCCGCTCCCGATACGGTTTGCATGGCCGAAGCCACTCCCGGTACGGTTTACACGGACTTAGAGAGAATACCATGCCGCTCCCGATACGGTTTGCGTGGCCGAAGCCACTCCCGGTACGGTTTACACGGACTTAGAGAGAATACCATGCCGCTCCCGATACGGTTTGCATGGCCGAAGCCACTCCCGGTACGGTTTACACGGACTTAGAGAGAATACCATGCCTCTCCCGATACGGTTTGCATGGCCGAAGCCACTCCCGGTACGGTTTACACGGACTTAGAGAGAATACCATGCCGCTCCCGATGCGGTTTGCATGGCCGAAGCCACTCCCGGATTAGAGAGAATACCATGCCGCTCCCGATGCGGTTTGCATGGCCGAAGCCACTCCCGGTACGGTTTACACGGACTTAGAGAGAATACCATGCCGCTCCCGATACGGTTTGCATGGCCGAAGCCACTCCCGGTACGATTTACACGGACCTAGAGTGAATACCATGCCGCTCCCGATACGGTTCGCAATGCCGAAGCCACTCCCGGTACGGTTTACACGGACTTAGAGAGAATACCATGCCGTTTGCCGATACGGTTTGCGTGGCCGAAGCCACTCCCGGTACGGTTTACAGGGGACTTAGAGAGAATACCATGCTGCTCCCGATACGGTTTGCATGGCCGAAGCCACTCCCGGTACGGTTTACACGGACTTAGAGAGAATACCATGCCGCTCCCGATACGGTTTGCTTGGCCGAAGCCACTCCCGGTACGGTTTACACGGACTTAGAGAGAATACCATGCCGCTCCCGATACGGTTTGCATGGCCGAAGCCACTCCCGGTACGGTTTACACGGACTTAGAGTGAATACCATGCCGCTCCCGATACGGTTTGCATGGCCGAAGCCACTCCCGGTACGGTTTACACGGACTTAGAGAGAATACCATGCCGCTCCCGATACGGTTTGCGTGGCCGAAGCCACTCCCGGTACGGTTTACACGGACTTAGAGAGAATACCATGCCGCTCCCGATACGGTTTGCATGGCCGAAGCCACTCTCGGTACGGTTTACACGGACTTAGAGAGAATACCATGCCACTCCCGATACGGTTTGCATGGCCGAAGCCACTCCCGGTACGGTTTACACGGACTTAGAGAGAATACCATGCCGCTCCCGATACGGTTTGCATGGCCGAAGCCACTCCCGGTACGGTTTACACGGACTTAGAGAGAATACCATGCCGCTCCCGATACGGTTTGCATGGCCGAAGCCACTCCCGGTACGATTTACACGGACCTAGAGTGAATACCATGCCGCTCCCGATACGGTTCGCAATGCCGAAGCCACTCCCGGTACGGTTTACACGGACTTAGAGAGAATACCATGCCGTTTGCCGATACGGTTTGCGTGGCCGAAGCCACTCCCGGTACGGTTTACAGGGGACTTAGAGAGAATACCATGCTGCTCCCGATACGGTTTGCATGGCCGAAGCCACTCCCGGTACGGTTTACACGGACTTAGAGAGAATACCATGCCGCTCCCGATACGGTTTGCTTGGCCGAAGCCACTCCCGGTACGGTTTACACGGACTTAGAGAGAATACCATGCCGCTCCCGATACGGTTTGCATGGCCGAAGCCACTCCCGGTACGGTTTACACGGACTTAGAGTGAATACCATGCCGCTCCCGATACGGTTTGCATGGCCGAAGCCACTCCCGGTACGGTTTACACGGACTTAGAGAGAATACCATGCCGCTCCCGATACGGTTTGCGTGGCCGAAGCCACTCCCGGTACGGTTTACACGGACTTAGAGAGAATACCATGCCGCTCCCGATACGGTTTGCATGGCCGAAGCCACTCTCGGTACGGTTTACACGGACTTAGAGAGAATACCATGCCACTCCCGATACGGTTTGCATGGCCGAAGCCACTCCCGGTACGGTTTACACGGACTTAGAGAGAATACCATGCCGCTCCCGATGCGGTTTGCATGGCCGAAGCCACTCCCGGTACGGTTTACACGGACTTAGAGAGAATACCATGCCGCTCCCGATACGGTTTGCATGGCCGAAGCCACTCCCGGTACGGTTTACACGGACTTAGAAAGAATACCATGCCGCTCCCGATATGGTTTGCATGGCCGAAGCCACTCCCGGTACGGTTTACACGGACCTAGAGAGAATACCATGCCGCTCCCGATACGGTTTGCATGGCCGAAGCCACTCCCGGTACGGTTTACACGGACTTAGAGAGAATACCATGCCGCTCCCGATATGGTTTGCATGGCCGAAGCCACTCCCGGTACGGTTTACACGGACCTAGAGAGAATACCATGCCGCTCCCGATACGGTTTGCATGGCCGAAGCCACTCCCGGTACGGTTTACACGGACTTAGAGAGAATACCATGCCGCTCCCGATATGGTTTGCATGGCCGAAGCCACTACCGGTACGGTTTACTCGGACTTAGAGAGAATACCATGACGCTCCCGATACGGTTTGCTTGGCCGAAGCCACTCCCGGTACGTTTTACACTGACTTAGAGAGAATACCATGCCGCTCTCGATACGGTTTGCATGGCCGAAGCCACTCCCGGTACGGTTTACACGGACTTAGAGAGAATACCATGCCGCTCCCGATACGGTTTGCATGGCCGAAGCCACTCCCGGTACGGTTTACACGGACTTAGAGAGAATACCATGCCGCTCCCGATACGGTTTGCATGGCCGAAGCCACTCCCGGTACGGTTTACACGGACTTAGAGAGAATACCATGCCGCTCCCGATACGGTTTGCTTGGCCGAAGCCACTCCCGGTACGATTTACACGGACTTAGAGTGAATACCATGCCGCTCCCGATACGGTTCGCAATGCCGAAGCCACTCCCGGTACGGTTTACACGGACTTAGAGAGAATACCATGCCGCTCCCGATACGGTTTGCATGGCCGAAGCCACTCCCGGTACGGTTTACACGGACTTAGAGAGAATACCATGCCGCTCCCGATACGGTTTGCATGGCCGAAGCCACTCCCGGTACGGTTTACACGGACTTAGAGAGAATACCATGCCGTTTGCCGATACGGTTTGCGTGGCCGAAGCCACTCCCGGTACGGTTTACAGGGGACTTAGAGAGAATACCATGCTGCTCCCGATACGGTTTGCATGGCCGAAGCCACTCCCGGTACGGTTTACACGGACTTAGAGAGAATACCATGCCGCTCCCGATACGGTTTGCATGGCCGAAGCCACTCCCGGTACGGTTTACACGGACTTAGAGAGAATACCATGCCGCTCCCGATACGGTTTGCGTGGCCGAAGCCACTCCCGGTACGGTTTACACGGACTTAGAGAGAATACCATGCCGCTCCCGATACGGTTTGCATGGCCGAAGCCACTCTCGGTACGGTTTACACGGACTTAGAGAGAATACCATGCCACTCCCGATACGGTTTGCATGGCCGAAGCCACTCCCGGTACGGTTTACACGGACTTAGAGAGAATACCATGCCGCTCCCGATACGGTTTGCATGGCCGAAGCCACTCCCGGTACGGTTTACACGGACTTAGAGAGAATACCATGCCGCTCCCGATACGGTTTGCATGGCCGAAGCCACTCCCGGTACGATTTACACGGACCTAGAGTGAATACCATGCCGCTCCCGATACGGTTCGCAATGCCGAAGCCACTCCCGGTACGGTTTACACGGACTTAGAGAGAATACCATGCCGTTTGCCGATACGGTTTGCGTGGCCGAAGCCACTCCCGGTACGGTTTACAGGGGACTTAGAGAGAATACCATGCTGCTCCCGATACGGTTTGCATGGCCGAAGCCACTCCCGGTACGGTTTACACGGACTTAGAGAGAATACCATGCCGCTCCCGATACGGTTTGCTTGGCCGAAGCCACTCCCGGTACGGTTTACACGGACTTAGAGAGAATACCATGCCGCTCCCGATACGGTTTGCATGGCCGAAGCCACTCCCGGTACGGTTTACACGGACTTAGAGTGAATACCATGCCGCTCCCGATACGGTTTGCATGGCCGAAGCCACTCCCGGTACGGTTTACACGGACTTAGAGAGAATACCATGCCGCTCCCGATACGGTTTGCGTGGCCGAAGCCACTCCCGGTACGGTTTACACGGACTTAGAGAGAATACCATGCCGTTTGCCGATACGGTTTGCGTGGCCGAAGCCACTCCCGGTACGGTTTACAGGGGACTTAGAGAGAATACCATGCTGCTCCCGATACGGTTTGCATGGCCGAAGCCACTCCCGGTACGGTTTACACGGACTTAGAGAGAATACCATGCCGCTCCCGATACGGTTTGCATGGCCGAAGCCACTCCCGGTACGGTTTACACGGACTTAGAGAGAATACCATGCCGCTCCCGATACGGTTTGCATGGCCGAAGCCACTCCCGGTACGGTTTACACGGACTTAGAGTGAATACCATGCCGCTCCCGATACGGTTTGCATGGCCGAAGCCACTCCCGGTACGGTTTACACGGACTTAGAGAGAATACCATGCCGCTCCCGATACGGTTTGCGTGGCCGAAGCCACTCCCGGTACGGTTTACACGGACTTAGAGAGAATACCATGCCGCTCCCGATACGGTTTGCATGGCCGAAGCCACTCCCGGTACGGTTTACACGGACTTAGAGAGAATACCATGCCTCTCCCGATACGGTTTGCATGGCCGAAGCCACTCCCGGTACGGTTTACACGGACTTAGAGAGAATACCATGCCGCTCCCGATGCGGTTTGCATGGCCGAAGCCACTCCCGGTACGGTTTACACGGACTTAGAGAGAATACCATGCCGCTCCCGATACGGTTTGCATGGCCGAAGCCACTCCCGGTACGATTTACACGGACCTAGAGTGAATACCATGCCGCTCCCGATACGGTTCGCAATGCCGAAGCCACTCCCGGTACGGTTTACACGGACTTAGAGAGAATACCATGCCGTTTGCCGATACGGTTTGCGTGGCCGAAGCCACTCCCGGTACGGTTTACAGGGGACTTAGAGAGAATACCATGCTGCTCCCGATACGGTTTGCATGGCCGAAGCCACTCCCGGTACGGTTTACACGGACTTAGAGAGAATACCATGCCGCTCCCGATACGGTTTGCTTGGCCGAAGCCACTCCCGGTACGGTTTACACGGACTTAGAGAGAATACCATGCCGCTCCCGATACGGTTTGCATGGCCGAAGCCACTCCCGGTACGGTTTACACGGACTTAGAGTGAATACCATGCCGCTCCCGATACGGTTTGCATGGCCGAAGCCACTCCCGGTACGGTTTACACGGACTTAGAGAGAATACCATGCCGCTCCCGATACGGTTTGCGTGGCCGAAGCCACTCCCGGTACGGTTTACACGGACTTAGAGAGAATACCATGCCGCTCCCGATACGGTTTGCATGGCCGAAGCCACTCTCGGTACGGTTTACACGGACTTAGAGAGAATACCATGCCACTCCCGATACGGTTTGCATGGCCGAAGCCACTCCCGGTACGGTTTACACGGACTTAGAGAGAATACCATGCCGCTCCCGATACGGTTTGCATGGCCGAAGCCACTCCCGGTACGGTTTACACGGACTTAGAGAGAATACCATGCCGCTCCCGATACGGTTTGCATGGCCGAAGCCACTCCCGGTACGATTTACACGGACCTAGAGTGAATACCATGCCGCTCCCGATACGGTTTGCTTGGCCGAAGCCACTCCCGGTACGGTTTACACGGACTTAGAGAGAATACCATGCCGCTCCCGATACGGTTTGCATGGCCGAAGCCACTCCCGGTACGGTTTACACGGACTTAGAGTGAATACCATGCCGCTCCCGATACGGTTTGCATGGCCGAAGCCACTCCCGGTACGGTTTACACGGACTTAGAGAGAATACCATGCCGCTCCCGATACGGTTTGCGTGGCCGAAGCCACTCCCGGTACGGTTTACACGGACTTAGAGAGAATACCATGCCGCTCCCGATACGGTTTGCATGGCCGAAGCCACTCTCGGTACGGTTTACACGGACTTAGAGAGAATACCATGCCACTCCCGATACGGTTTGCATGGCCGAAGCCACTCCCGGTACGGTTTACACGGACTTAGAGAGAATACCATGCCGCTCCCGATGCGGTTTGCATGGCCGAAGCCACTCCCGGTACGGTTTACACGGACTTAGAGAGAATACCATGCCGCTCCCGATACGGTTTGCATGGCCGAAGCCACTCCCGGTACGGTTTACACGGACTTAGAAAGAATACCATGCCGCTCCCGATATGGTTTGCATGGCCGAAGCCACTCCCGGTACGGTTTACACGGACCTAGAGAGAATACCATGCCGCTCCCGATACGGTTTGCATGGCCGAAGCCACTCCCGGTACGGTTTACACGGACTTAGAGAGAATACCATGCCGCTCCCGATATGGTTTGCATGGCCGAAGCCACTACCGGTACGGTTTACTCGGACTTAGAGAGAATACCATGACGCTCCCGATACGGTTTGCTTGGCCGAAGCCACTCCCGGTACGTTTTACACTGACTTAGAGAGAATACCATGCCGCTCTCGATACGGTTTGCATGGCCGAAGCCACTCCCGGTACGGTTTACACGGACTTAGAGAGAATACCATGCCGCTCCCGATACGGTTTGCATGGCCGAAGCCACTCCCGGTACGGTTTACACGGACTTAGAGAGAATACCATGCCGCTCCCGATACGGTTTGCATGGCCGAAGCCACTCCCGGTACGGTTTACACGGACTTAGAGAGAATACCATGCCGCTCCCGATACGGTTTGCTTGGCCGAAGCCACTCCCGGTACGATTTACACGGACTTAGAGTGAATACCATGCCGCTCCCGATACGGTTCGCAATGCCGAAGCCACTCCCGGTACGGTTTACACGGACTTAGAGAGAATACCATGCCGCTCCCGATACGGTTTGCATGGCCGAAGCCACTCCCGGTACGGTTTACACGGACTTAGAGAGAATACCATGCCGCTCCCGATACGGTTTGCATGGCCGAAGCCACTCCCGGTACGGTTTACACGGACTTAGAGAGAATACCATGCCGTTTGCCGATACGGTTTGCGTGGCCGAAGCCACTCCCGGTACGGTTTACAGGGGACTTAGAGAGAATACCATGCTGCTCCCGATACGGTTTGCATGGCCGAAGCCACTCCCGGTACGGTTTACACGGACTTAGAGAGAATACCATGCCGCTCCCGATACGGTTTGCTTGGCCGAAGCCACTCCCGGTACGGTTTACACGGACTTAGAGAGAATACCATGCCGCTCCCGATACGGTTTGCATGGCCGAAGCCACTCCCGGTACGGTTTACACGGACTTAGAGTGAATACCATGCCGCTCCCGATACGGTTTGCATGGCCGAAGCCACTCCCGGTACGGTTTACACGGACTTAGAGAGAATACCATGCCGCTCCCGATACGGTTTGCGTGGCCGAAGCCACTCCCGGTACGGTTTACACGGACTTAGAGAGAATACCATGCCGCTCCCGATACGGTTTGCATGGCCGAAGCCACTCTCGGTACGGTTTACACGGACTTAGAGAGAATACCATGCCACTCCCGATACGGTTTGCATGGCCGAAGCCACTCCCGGTACGGTTTACACGGACTTAGAGAGAATACCATGCCGCTCCCGATGCGGTTTGCATGGCCGAAGCCACTCCCGGTACGGTTTACACGGACTTAGAGAGAATACCATGCCGCTCCCGATACGGTTTGCATGGCCGAAGCCACTCCCGGTACGGTTTACACGGACTTAGAAAGAATACCATGCCGCTCCCGATATGGTTTGCATGGCCGAAGCCACTCCCGGTACGGTTTACACGGACCTAGAGAGAATACCATGCCGCTCCCGATACGGTTTGCATGGCCGAAGCCACTCCCGGTACGGTTTACACGGACTTAGAGAGAATACCATGCCGCTCCCGATATGGTTTGCATGGCCGAAGCCACTACCGGTACGGTTTACTCGGACTTAGAGAGAATACCATGACGCTCCCGATACGGTTTGCTTGGCCGAAGCCACTCCCGGTACGTTTTACACTGACTTAGAGAGAATACCATGCCGCTCTCGATACGGTTTGCATGGCCGAAGCCACTCCCGGTACGGTTTACACGGACTTAGAGAGAATACCATGCCGCTCCCGATACGGTTTGCATGGCCGAAGCCACTCCCGGTACGGTTTACACGGACTTAGAGAGAATACCATGCCGCTCCCGATACGGTTTGCATGGCCGAAGCCACTCCCGGTACGGTTTACACGGACTTAGAGAGAATACCATGCCGCTCCCGATACGGTTTGCTTGGCCGAAGCCACTCCCGGTACGATTTACACGGACTTAGAGTGAATACCATGCCGCTCCCGATACGGTTCGCAATGCCGAAGCCACTCCCGGTACGGTTTACACGGACTTAGAGAGAATACCATGCCGCTCCCGATACGGTTTGCATGGCCGAAGCCACTCCCGGTACGGTTTACACGGACTTAGAGAGAATACCATGCCGCTCCCGATACGGTTTGCATGGCCGAAGCCACTCCCGGTACGGTTTACACGGACTTAGAGAGAATACCATGCCGTTTGCCGATACGGTTTGCGTGGCCGAAGCCACTCCCGGTACGGTTTACAGGGGACTTAGAGAGAATACCATGCTGCTCCCGATACGGTTTGCATGGCCGAAGCCACTCCCGGTACGGTTTACACGGACTTAGAGAGAATACCATGCCGCTCCCGATACGGTTTGCATGGCCGAAGCCACTCCCGGTACGGTTTACACGGACTTAGAGAGAATACCATGCCGCTCCCGATCCGGTTTGCGTGGCCGAAGCCACTCCCGGTACGGTTTACACGGACTTAGAGAGAATACCATGCCGCTCCCGATACGGTTTGCATGGCCGAAGCCACTCCCGGTACGGTTTACACGGACTTAGAGAGAATACCATGCCGCTCCCGATACGGTTTGCTTGGCCGAAGCCACTCCCGGTACGATTTACACGGACTTAGAGTGAATACCATGCCGCTCCCGATACGGTTCGCAATGCCGAAGCCACTCCCGGTACGGTTTACACGGACTTAGAGAGAATACCATGCCGCTCCCGATACGGTTTGCATGGCCGAAGCCACTCCCGGTACGGTTTACACGGACTTAGAGAGAATACCATGCCGCTCCCGATACGGTTTGCATGGCCGAAGCCACTCCCGGTACGGTTTACACGGACTTAGAGAGAATACCATGCCGTTTGCCGATACGGTTTGCGTGGCCGAAGCCACTCCCGGTACGGTTTACAGGGGACTTAGAGAGAATACCATGCTGCTCCCGATACGGTTTGCATGGCCGAAGCCACTCCCGGTACGGTTTACACGGACTTAGAGAGAATACCATGCCGCTCCCGATACGGTTTGCATGGCCGAAGCCACTCCCGGTACGGTTTACACGGACTTAGAGAGAATACCATGCCGCTCCCGATACGGTTTGCGTGGCCGAAGCCACTCCCGGTACGGTTTACACGGACTTAGAGAGAATACCATGCCGCTCCCGATACGGTTTGCATGGCCGAAGCCACTCTCGGTACGGTTTACACGGACTTAGAGAGAATACCATGCCACTCCCGATACGGTTTGCATGGCCGAAGCCACTCCCGGTACGGTTTACACGGACTTAGAGAGAATACCATGCCGCTCCCGATACGGTTTGCATGGCCGAAGCCACTCCCGGTACGGTTTACACGGACTTAGAGAGAATACCATGCCGCTCCCGATACGGTTTGCATGGCCGAAGCCACTCCCGGTACGATTTACACGGACCTAGAGTGAATACCATGCCGCTCCCGATACGGTTCGCAATGCCGAAGCCACTCCCGGTACGGTTTACACGGACTTAGAGAGAATACCATGCCGTTTGCCGATACGGTTTGCGTGGCCGAAGCCACTCCCGGTACGGTTTACAGGGGACTTAGAGAGAATACCATGCTGCTCCCGATACGGTTTGCATGGCCGAAGCCACTCCCGGTACGGTTTACACGGACTTAGAGAGAATACCATGCCGCTCCCGATACGGTTTGCATGGCCGAAGCCACTCCCGGTACGGTTTACACGGACTTAGAGTGAATACCATGCCGCTCCCGATACGGTTTGCATGGCCGAAGCCACTCCCGGTACGGTTTACACGGACTTAGAGAGAATACCATGCCGCTCCCGATACGGTTTGCGTGGCCGAAGCCACTCCCGGTACGGTTTACACGGACTTAGAGAGAATACCATGCCGCTCCCGATACGGTTTGCATGGCCGAAGCCACTCTCGGTACGGTTTACACGGACTTAGAGAGAATACCATGCCACTCCCGATACGGTTTGCATGGCCGAAGCCACTCCCGGTACGGTTTACACGGACTTAGAGAGAATACCATGCCGCTCCCGATGCGGTTTGCATGGCCGAAGCCACTCCCGGTACGGTTTACACGGACTTAGAGAGAATACCATGCCGCTCCCGATACGGTTTGCATGGCCGAAGCCACTCCCGGTACGGTTTACACGGACTTAGAAAGAATACCATGCCGCTCCCGATATGGTTTGCATGGCCGAAGCCACTCCCGGTACGGTTTACACGGACCTAGAGAGAATACCATGCCGCTCCCGATACGGTTTGCATGGCCGAAGCCACTCCCGGTACGGTTTACACGGACTTAGAGAGAATACCATGCCGCTCCCGATATGGTTTGCATGGCCGAAGCCACTACCGGTACGGTTTACTCGGACTTAGAGAGAATACCATGACGCTCCCGATACGGTTTGCTTGGCCGAAGCCACTCCCGGTACGTTTTACACTGACTTAGAGAGAATACCATGCCGCTCTCGATACGGTTTGCATGGCCGAAGCCACTCCCGGTACGGTTTACACGGACTTAGAGAGAATACCATGCCGCTCCCGATACGGTTTGCATGGCCGAAGCCACTCCCGGTACGGTTTACACGGACTTAGAGAGAATACCATGCCGCTCCCGATACGGTTTGCATGGCCGAAGCCACTCCCGGTACGGTTTACACGGACTTAGAGAGAATACCATGCCGCTCCCGATACGGTTTGCTTGGCCGAAGCCACTCCCGGTTCGATTTACACGGACTTAGAGTGAATACCATGCCGCTCCCGATACGGTTCGCAATGCCGAAGCCACTCCCGGTACGGTTTACACGGACTTAGAGAGAATACCATGCCGCTCCCGATACGGTTTGCATGGCCGAAGCCACTCCCGGTACGGTTTACACGGACTTAGAGAGAATACCATGCCGCTCCCGATACGGTTTGCATGGCCGAAGCCACTCCCGGTACGGTTTACACGGACTTAGAGAGAATACCATGCCGTTTGCCGATACGGTTTGCGTGGCCGAAGCCACTCCCGGTACGGTTTACAGGGGACTTAGAGAGAATACCATGCTGCTCCCGATACGGTTTGCATGGCCGAAGCCACTCCCGGTACGGTTTACACGGACTTAGAGAGAATACCATGCCGCTCCCGATACGGTTTGCATGGCCGAAGCCACTCCCGGTACGGTTTACACGGACTTAGAGAGAATACCATGCCGCTCCCGATACGGTTTGCGTGGCCGAAGCCACTCCCGGTACGGTTTACACGGACTTAGAGAGAATACCATGCCGCTCCCGATACGGTTTGCATGGCCGAAGCCACTCTCGGTACGGTTTACACGGACTTAGAGAGAATACCATGCCACTCCCGATACGGTTTGCATGGCCGAAGCCACTCCCGGTACGGTTTACACGGACTTAGAGAGAATACCATGCCGCTCCCGATACGGTTTGCATGGCCGAAGCCACTCCCGGTACGGTTTACACGGACTTAGAGAGAATACCATGCCGCTCCCGATACGGTTTGCATGGCCGAAGCCACTCCCGGTACGATTTACACGGACCTAGAGTGAATACCATGCCGCTCCCGATACGGTTCGCAATGCCGAAGCCACTCCCGGTACGGTTTACACGGACTTAGAGAGAATACCATGCCGTTTGCCGATACGGTTTGCGTGGCCGAAGCCACTCCCGGTACGGTTTACAGGGGACTTAGAGAGAATACCATGCTGCTCCCGATACGGTTTGCATGGCCGAAGCCACTCCCGGTACGGTTTACACGGACTTAGAGAGAATACCATGCCGCTCCCGATACGGTTTGCTTGGCCGAAGCCACTCCCGGTACGGTTTACACGGACTTAGAGAGAATACCATGCCGCTCCCGATACGGTTTGCATGGCCGAAGCCACTCCCGGTACGGTTTACACGGACTTAGAGTGAATACCATGCCGCTCCCGATACGGTTTGCATGGCCGAAGCCACTCCCGGTACGGTTTACACGGACTTAGAGAGAATACCATGCCGCTCCCGATACGGTTCGCAATGCCGAAGCCACTCCCGGTACGGTTTACACGGACTTAGAGAGAATACCATGCCGTTTGCCGATACGGTTTGCGTGGCCGAAGCCACTCCCGGTACGGTTTACAGGGGACTTAGAGAGAATACCATGCTGCTCCCGATACGGTTTGCATGGCCGAAGCCACTCCCGGTACGGTTTACACGGACTTAGAGAGAATACCATGCCGTTTGCCGATACGGTTTGCGTGGCCGAAGCCACTCCCGGTACGGTTTACAGGGGACTTAGAGAGAATACCATGCTGCTCCCGATACGGTTTGCATGGCCGAAGCCACTCCCGGTACGGTTTACACGGACTTAGAGAGAATACCATGCCGCTCCCGATACGGTTTGCATGGCCGAAGCCACTCCCGGTACGGTTTACACGGACTTAGAGAGAATACCATGCCGCTCCCGATACGGTTTGCGTGGCCGAAGCCACTCCCGGTACGGTTTACACGGACTTAGAGAGAATACCATGCCGCTCCCGATACGGTTTGCATGGCCGAAGCCACTCTCGGTACGGTTTACACGGACTTAGAGAGAATACCATGCCACTCCCGATACGGTTTGCATGGCCGAAGCCACTCCCGGTACGGTTTACACGGACTTAGAGAGAATACCATGCCGCTCCCGATACGGTTTGCATGGCCGAAGCCACTCCCGGTACGGTTTACACGGACTTAGAGAGAATACCATGCCGCTCCCGATACGGTTTGCATGGCCGAAGCCACTCCCGGTACGATTTACACGGACCTAGAGTGAATACCATGCCGCTCCCGATACGGTTCGCAATGCCGAAGCCACTCCCGGTACGGTTTACACGGACTTAGAGAGAATACCATGCCGTTTGCCGATACGGTTTGCGTGGCCGAAGCCACTCCCGGTACGGTTTACAGGGGACTTAGAGAGAATACCATGCTGCTCCCGATACGGTTTGCATGGCCGAAGCCACTCCCGGTACGGTTTACACGGACTTAGAGAGAATACCATGCCGCTCCCGATACGGTTTGCTTGGCCGAAGCCACTCCCGGTACGGTTTACACGGACTTAGAGAGAATACCATGCCGCTCCCGATACGGTTTGCATGGCCGAAGCCACTCCCGGTACGGTTTACACGGACTTAGAGTGAATACCATGCCGCTCCCGATACGGTTTGCATGGCCGAAGCCACTCCCGGTACGGTTTACACGGACTTAGAGAGAATACCATGCCGCTCCCGATACGGTTTGCGTGGCCGAAGCCACTCCCGGTACGGTTTACACGGACTTAGAGAGAATACCATGCCGTTTGCCGATACGGTTTGCGTGGCCGAAGCCACTCCCGGTACGGTTTACAGGGGACTTAGAGAGAATACCATGCTGCTCCCGATACGGTTTGCATGGCCGAAGCCACTCCCGGTACGGTTTACACGGACTTAGAGAGAATACCATGCCGCTCCCGATACGGTTTGCATGGCCGAAGCCACTCCCGGTACGGTTTACACGGACTTAGAGAGAATACCATGCCGCTCCCGATACGGTTTGCATGGCCGAAGCCACTCCCGGTACGGTTTACACGGACTTAGAGTGAATACCATGCCGCTCCCGATACGGTTTGCATGGCCGAAGCCACTCCCGGTACGGTTTACACGGACTTAGAGAGAATACCATGCCGCTCCCGATACGGTTTGCATGGCCGAAGCCACTCCCGGTACGGTTTACACGGACTTAGAGTGAATACCATGCCGCTCCCGATACGGTTTGCATGGCCGAAGCCACTCCCGGTACGGTTTACACGGACTTAGAGAGAATACCATGCCGCTCCCGATACGGTTTGCGTGGCCGAAGCCACTCCCGGTACGGTTTACACGGACTTAGAGAGAATACCATGCCGCTCCCGATACGGTTTGCATGGCCGAAGCCACTCTCGGTACGGTTTACACGGACTTAGAGAGAATACCATGCCACTCCCGATACGGTTTGCATGGCCGAAGCCACTCCCGGTACGGTTTACACGGACTTAGAGAGAATACCATGCCGCTCCCGATGCGGTTTGCATGGCCGAAGCCACTCCCGGTACGGTTTACACGGACTTAGAGAGAATACCATGCCGCTCCCGATACGGTTTGCATGGCCGAAGCCACTCCCGGTACGGTTTACACGGACTTAGAAAGAATACCATGCCGCTCCCGATATGGTTTGCATGGCCGAAGCCACTCCCGGTACGGTTTACACGGACCTAGAGAGAATACCATGCCGCTCCCGATACGGTTTGCATGGCCGAAGCCACTCCCGGTACGGTTTACACGGACTTAGAGAGAATACCATGCCGCTCCCGATATGGTTTGCATGGCCGAAGCCACTACCGGTACGGTTTACTCGGACTTAGAGAGAATACCATGACGCTCCCGATACGGTTTGCTTGGCCGAAGCCACTCCCGGTACGTTTTACACTGACTTAGAGAGAATACCATGCCGCTCTCGATACGGTTTGCATGGCCGAAGCCACTCCCGGTACGGTTTACACGGACTTAGAGAGAATACCATGCCGCTCCCGAAACGGTTTGCATGGCCGAAGCCACTCCCGGTACGGTTTACACGGACTTAGAGAGAATACCATGCCGCTCCCGATACGGTTTGCATGGCCGAAGCCACTCCCGGTACGGTTTACACGGACTTAGAGAGAATACCATGCCGCTCCCGATACGGTTTGCTTGGCCGAAGCCACTCCCGGTACGATTTACACGGACTTAGAGTGAATACCATGCCGCTCCCGATACGGTTCGCAATGCCGAAGCCACTCCCGGTACGGTTTACACGGACTTAGAGAGAATACCATGCCGCTCCCGATACGGTTTGCATGGCCGAAGCCACTCCCGGTACGGTTTACACGGACTTAGAGAGAATACCATGCCGCTCCCGATACGGTTTGCATGGCCGAAGCCACTCCCGGTACGGTTTACACGGACTTAGAGAGAATACCATGCCGTTTGCCGATACGGTTTGCGTGGCCGAAGCCACTCCCGGTACGGTTTACAGGGGACTTAGAGAGAATACCATGCTGCTCCCGATACGGTTTGCATGGCCGAAGCCACTCCCGGTACGGTTTACACGGACTTAGAGAGAATACCATGCCGCTCCCGATACGGTTTGCATGGCCGAAGCCACTCCCGGTACGGTTTACACGGACTTAGAGAGAATACCATGCCGCTCCCGATACGGTTTGCATGGCCGAAGCCACTCCCGGTACGGTTTACACGGACTTAGAGTGAATACCATGCCGCTCCCGATACGGTTTGCATGGCCGAAGCCACTCCCGGTACGGTTTACACGGACTTAGAGAGAATACCATGCCGCTCCCGATACGGTTTGCGTGGCCGAAGCCACTCCCGGTACGGTTTACACGGACTTAGAGAGAATACCATGCTGCTCCCGATACGGTTTGCATGGCCGAAGCCACTCCCGGTACGGTTTACACGGACTTAGAGAGAATACCATGCCTCTCCCGATACGGTTTGCATGGCCGAAGCCACTCCCGGTACGGTTTACACGGACTTAGAGAGAATACCATGCCGCTCCCGATGCGGTTTGCATGGCCGAAGCCACTCCCGGTACGGTTTACACGGACTTAGAGAGAATACCATGCCGCTCCCGATACGGTTTGCATGGCCGAAGCCACTCCCAGTACGGTTTACACGGACTTAGAGAGAATACCATGCCGCTCCCGATACGGTTTGCATGGCCGAAGCCACTCCCGGTACGGTTTACACGGACATAGAGAGAATACCATGCCGCTCCCGATACGGTTTGCATGGCCGAAGCCACTCCCGGTACGGTTTACACGGACATAGACAGAATACCATGCCGCTCCCGATACGGTTTGCATGGCAGAAGCCACTCACGGTACGGTTTACACGGACTTAGAGAGAATACCATGCCACTCCCGATACGGTTTGCATGGCCGAAGCCACTCCCGGTACGGTTTACACGGACTTAGAGAGAATACCATGCCGATCCCGATATGGTTTTCATGGCAGAAGCCACTCCCGGTACGCTTTACACGGACTTAGAGAGAATACCATGCCGCTCCCGATACGGTTTGCATGGCCGAAGCCACTCCCGGTACGGTTTACACGGACCTAGAGAGAATACCATGCCGCTCCCGATATGGTTTGCATGGCCGAAGCCACTCCCGGTACGGTTTACACGGACTTAGAGAGAATACCATGCCGCTCCCGATATGGTTTGCATGGCCGAAGCCACTACCGGTACGGTTTACTCGGACCTAGAGAGAATACCATGACGCTCCCGATATGGTTTGCTTGGCCGAAGCCACTCCCGGTACGTTTTACACGGACTTAGAGAGAATACCATGCCGCTCTCGATACGGTTTGCATGTCCGAAGCCACTCCCGGTACGGTTTACACGGACTTAGAGAGAATACCATGCCGCTCCCGATACGGTTTGCATGGCCGAAGCCACTCCCGGTACGGTTTACACGGACTTAGAGAGAATACCATGCCGCTCCCGATACGGTTTGCATGGCCGAAGCCACTCCCGGTACGGTTTACACGGACTTAAAGAGAATACCATGCCGCTCCCGATACGGTTTGCATGGCCGAAGCCACTCCCGGTACGATTTACACGGACCTAGAGTGAATACCATGCCGCTCCCGATACGGTTCGCAATGCCGAAGCCACTCCCGGTACGGTTTACACGGACTTAGAGAGAATACCATGCCGTTTGCCGATACGGTTTGCGTGGCCGAAGCCACTCCCGGTACGGTTTACAGGGGACTTAGAGAGAATACCATGCTGCTCCCGATACGGTTTGCATGGCCGAAGCCACTCCCGGTACGGTTTACACGGACTTAGAGAGAATACCATGCCGCTCCCGATACGGTTTGCTTGGCCGAAGCCACTCCCGGTACGGTTTACACGGACTTAGAGAGAATACCATGCCGCTCCCGATACGGTTTGCATGGCCGAAGCCACTCCCGGTACGGTTTACACGGGCTTAGAGTGAATACCATGCCGCTCCCGATACGGTTTGCATGGCCGAAGCCACTCCCGGTACGGTTTACACGGACTTAGAGAGAATACCATGCCGCTCCCGATACGGTTTGCGTGGCCGAAGCCACTCCCGGTACGGTTTACACGGACTTAGAGAGAATACCATGCCGCTCCCGATACGGTTTGCATGGCCGAAGCCACTCTCGGTACGGTTTACACGGACTTAGAGAGAATACCATGCCACTCCCGATACGGTTTGCATGGCCGAAGCCACTCCCGGTACGGTTTACACGGACTTAGAGAGAATACCATGCCGCTCCCGATACGGTTTGCATGGCCGAAGCCACTCCCGGTACGGTTTACACGGACTTAGAGAGAATACCATGCCGTTTGCCGATACGGTTTGCGTGGCCGAAGCCACTCCCGGTACGGTTTACAGGGGACTTAGAGAGAATACCATGCTGCTCCCGATACGGTTTGCATGGCCGAAGCCACTCCCGGTACGGTTTACACGGACTTAGAGAGAATACCATGCCGCTCCCGATACGGTTTGCTTGGCCGAAGCCACTCCCGGTACGGTTTACACGGACTTAGAGAGAATACCATGCCGCTCCCGATACGGTTTGCATGGCCGAAGCCACTCCCGGTACGGTTTACACGGACTTAGAGTGAATACCATGCCGCTCCCGATACGGTTTGCATGGCCGAAGCCACTCCCGGTACGGTTTACACGGACTTAGAGAGAATACCATGCCGCTCCCGATACGGTTTGCGTGGCCGAAGCCACTCCCGGTACGGTTTACACGGACTTAGAGAGAATACCATGCCGCTCCCGATACGGTTTGCATGGCCGAAGCCACTCTCGGTACGGTTTACACGGACTTAGAGAGAATACCATGCCACTCCCGATACGGTTTGCATGGCCGAAGCCACTCCCGGTACGGTTTACACGGACTTAGAGAGAATACCATGCCGCTCCCGATGCGGTTTGCATGGCCGAAGCCACTCCCGGTACGGTTTACACGGACTTAGAGAGAATACCATGCCGCTCCCGATACGGTTTGCATGGCCGAAGCCACTCCCGGTACGGTTTACACGGACTTAGAGAGAATACCATGCCGCTCCCGATATGGTTTGCATGGCCGAAGCCACTCCCGGTACGGTTTACACGGACCTAGAGAGAATACCATGCCGCTCCCGATACGGTTTGCATGGCCGAAGCCACTCCCGGTACGGTTTACACGGACTTAGAGAGAATACCATGCCGCTCCCGATATGGTTTGCATGGCCGAAGCCACTACCGGTACGGTTTACTCGGACTTAGAGAGAATACCATGACGCTCCCGATACGGTTTGCTTGGCCGAAGCCACTCCCGGTACGTTTTACACTGACTTAGAGAGAATACCATGCCGCTCTCGATACGGTTTGCATGGCCGAAGCCACTCCCGGTACGGTTTACACGGACTTAGAGAGAATACCATGCCGCTCCCGATACGGTTTGCATGGCCGAAGCCACTCCCGGTACGGTTTACACGGACTTAGAGAGAATACCATGCCGCTCCCGATACGGTTTGCATGGCCGAAGCCACTCCCGGTACGGTTTACACGGACTTAGAGAGAATACCATGCCGCTCCCGATACGGTTTGCTTGGCCGAAGCCACTCCCGGTACGATTTACACGGACTTAGAGTGAATACCATGCCGCTCCCGATACGGTTCGCAATGCCGAAGCCACTCCCGGTACGGTTTACACGGACTTAGAGAGAATACCATGCCGCTCCCGATACGGTTTGCATGGCCGAAGCCACTCCCGGTACGGTTTACACGGACTTAGAGAGAATACCATGCCGCTCCCGATACGGTTTGCATGGCCGAAGCCACTCCCGGTACGGTTTACACGGACTTAGAGAGAATACCCTGCCGTTTGCCGATACGGTTTGCGTGGCCGAAGCCACTCCCGGTACGGTTTACAGGGGACTTAGAGAGAATACCATGCTGCTCCCGATACGGTTTGCATGGCCGAAGCCACTCCCGGTACGGTTTACACGGACTTAGAGAGAATACCATGCCGCTCCCGATACGGTTTGCATGGCCGAAGCCACTCCCGGTACGGTTTACACGGACTTAGAGAGAATACCATGCCGCTCCCGATACGGTTTGCATGGCCGAAGCCACTCCCGGTACGGTTTACACGGACTTAGAGTGAATACCTTGCCGCTCCCAATACGGTTTGCATGGCCGAAGCCACTCCCGGTACGGTTTACACGGACTTAGAGAGAATACCATGCCGCTCCCGATACGGTTTGCGTGGCCGAAGCCACTCCCGGTACGGTTTACACGGACTTAGAGAGAATACCATGCCGCTCCCGATACGGTTTGCATGGCCGAAGCCACTCCCGGTACGGTTTACACGGACTTAGAGAGAATACCATGCCTCTCCCGATACGGTTTGCATGGCCGAAGCCACTCCCGGTACGGTTTACACGCACTTAGAGAGAATACCATGCCGCTCCCGATGCGGTTTGCATGGCCGAAGCCACTCCCGGTACGGTTTACACGGACTTAGAGAGAATACCATGCCGCTCCCGATACGGTTTGCATGGCCGAAGCCACTCCCGGTACGGTTTATACGGACTTAGAGAGAATACCATGCCGCTCCCGATACGGTTTGCATGGCCGAAGCCACTCCCGGTACGGTTTACACGGACTTAGATAACATGCCACTCTCGATACGGTTTGCATGGCCGAAGCCACTCCCGGTACGGTTTACACGGACTTAGAGGGAATACCATGCCGCTCCTGAGACGGTTTACATGGCCGAAGCCACTCCTGGTACGGTTTACACGGACTTAGAAAATACCATACATGGCATCTTAAAAGGAGAAATTTATTCATGCCTTCCGTCTAAATTCCGGGTGTAGCAACTTACATGAAATAACGCCGAAGGCGCTCCAGATTCCAGGTGCGAGGAAGAGGTTGGCCCGAAAGGGTTTCCAACTGATAAGCACCTCGTCGAATTACCTCCCTTACGCGATATGGTCCTTCCCAGTTGGGGGAAAGCTTCCCTGCGGCTTCGGCTGGTTTAGATGCATGAGCATTTCTCAACACGAGGCTCCCGGTTTCAAAGCTTCGGGGCTTCACTCGAGTGTTGTGGTATCTAGCCATGCGCTGCTGATAAGCTGCTAGCCGAATGCGAGCTTTATCTCTGGTTTCTTTTATTATGTCAAGATGATCATTTAAGGCTTCCCCATTGGCTTCTGGATCATAAGTAAGGACTCTCGGAGAGGGAAGGCCGATTTCAACAGGAATAACGGCTTCTATCCCATAAGCCATGCGAAACGGGGTTTCGCCGGTTGGGGTTCGGCTTATAGTCCGATACGCCCAGAGAACACTTGGTAGCTCTTCCGCCCATCGGCCTTTGGCTTCGCCGAGGCGAGTCTTCAATCCTTGTAGCAGACTTTGGTTGGTAACCTCGACCTGGCCGTTTGCCTGGGGGTGTGCTACTGAAGTAAACTTATGAAGAATGCCAAAGCTGGCGCAATTGTCATTGAACCGACGGCTGTCAAATTGTTTTCCGTTGTCTGAGATGATGGACCAGGGGATGCCGTATCGGCAGATGATGGACTTCCATACGAAGTTCCAAGCATTGCTATCGGTTATGGACGCGAGGGGTTCGGCTTCTACCCATTTAGTTAAGTAATCTACTGCCACGATAAGGAACTTCCTTTGACCTGTGGCGACGGGAAAGGGCCCCAGGAGGTCGATTCCCCATTGGGCGAAAGGCCAAGGGTCGGATAAAGGAGTTAGAAGGGTTGCTGACTGGTGGATGAGGGAGCTGAACCTCTGGCATTGATCGCAGCGACGGACGAGGGCAGTTGCATCCTCTCGGAGCGTCGGCCACTAGTATCCCTGCCTTAGAAGCTTGTGAGCCAGAGCCCTTCCTCCCGCATGTGCTCCGCATACCCCTTCATGTACCTCTCGCATGGCGTAGTCAGCTTTGGCCGGGCCGAGGCATCGCAAGAGTGGTCGGCCGAAGGACTTTTTATATAACAGCCCGTCCAAGAGAAGGAAGTGAGATGAACGCTGCCGAATATGTTTTGCTTCCTTTGGATCGGGCGGGACTTCTCTTCGGAGGAGGAAAGTGACTAGGGGAGTCATCCAGGTCTCGGTCTCGGCTTCGGTCACTTGCATGACCTCGGGCTCTTCGAGGCTTGGCTCGGCGAGTTCTTCTACAAGAATCATCCGGCCTCCTCCCCTGTCCTGAGTCGATGCTAGCCGGGAGAGAGCGTCGGCTCGAGCATTCTCGGCTCTCGGGATCTGCACGATTTCATAGGAGTTGAATTGGGCGAGGATCTTGCGAGTTACCTGGAGATAGGATGCCATTATCGCATCCCATGCCTTGTATTCCCCAGAAACATGACTGGCAATTAGCTGAGAATCGCTAAAAGCCTTTATGTTCCGGATACCAAGCTTTCTAGCGGCCCGGATGCCGGAGATGAGAGCTTCATACTCGGCGGCATTATTGGTGGCAGGAAAAGAGAAGCGTAGCGCATATTCCGTGACGACCCCTTCGGGAGACACCAAGATCCATCCGGCGCCGCTGCCCGTAGAGCATGCGGAGCCGTCCACATAAAGCTGCCATTCATCCGCCGGCGTGAAAGCCGAAGTACCCTCGGCTTCGGATGTGTCGACCTTCGGCTGAGGCGCTGAGGGAGCTTCAAAAGTGAGTTCGGCAATAAAATCGGCTAACGCCTGAGCCTTTATCGTTATCCGAGGGGCATAGGAAACGTCGAACTCCCCCAATTCAATTGCCCATTTCGCCAGTCTGCCGGACACCTCCGGCCGAGAGAGGACCTGCCTCAAAGGTTGATCGGTGAGGACCTTTATCGAGTGGACGAGGAAGTAAGGCCGGAGCCTCCTCGCGGATGAGACGAGGGCTAAAGCTAGCTTCTCAAGAGAAAGATACCGAAGCTCTGCTCCTTGGAGGGCTCGGCTTATATAGTAGACAGGCTTCTGAACACCGTCTTGCTTCTGAACGAGGACGGCGCTGATAGCTGTCTCAGATACTGCGAGGTAGAGGAACAACGGCTCTCCGTGGACCGGCTTGGACAGGATGGGAACCTTGGAGAGATAGACCTTCAGTTGTTCGAAGGCCATCTGGCACTCGTCTGTCCAGGAGAAGCTATTGGCCTTCTTCAATAGCTTAAAGAAGGGAAAGCAGTAGTCCGCCGCTCTAGACATGAAGCGGCTTAAGGCGGCAATCCTTCCGTTTAGCTTTTGAACATCTCGGAGGTTAGCCGGAGGGCGCATCTGAATGATGGCCGAAACCTTTGCGGGGTTAGCTTCCACCCCTCGGTGAGTGACCATATAGCCGAGGAACTTCCCGGAGGCTACTCCGAAGGCGTATTTAGCTGGATTTAGCTTCATTTTGTATTGCCGTAAGGCGGAAAATGTTTCGGCTAAGTCGGTCAGATGGTCTGCAGCGACGCAGCTCTTTACCAGCATATCGTCGATGTAGACTTCCATGTTGCGGCAGAGCTGCGAGGCGAATATTTTGTTGACGAGGTGCTGATATGTTGCGCCAGCGTTCTTCAGGCCGAAGGGCATCCGGGTATAGCAATACAGACGGAGATCAGTCGTGAAGCTGGTCTTGCTTTCATCGTCCGGATGCATTCGGATCTAATGGTAGCCTGAATAGGCGTCGAGGAAGCTCAGAAGCTCGTGGCCCCAGGTCGCATCCACCACCTGATCTATCCGAGGTAGCGGGAAGCTATCCATCGGACATGCCTTGTTAAGGTTGGTGAAGTCCACGCACATTCGCCATTTGCCATCTTTCTTGGGCACCATTACTACATTGGCGATCCAGTCTGGGTGGTGTACCTCTCGGAGGTGTCCGACGTCTAGCCCCTTTTGAACTTCGGCTTGAATAGTGGCTCTCCTTTCCTGATTGAAGGTGCGCCGCTTTTGCTTGACCGGGGGCTGGTTGGGATCGGTGTGTAGCCGATGCTCTGCTATTCCCGGGTCAACCCCGGGCATATCGGTTGGAGACCAGGCGAAGACGTCGAGATTCCTTTTCAGGAACTCGGCGAGTCTTTCTGCTTCAATTTTCTCCAGGACGGAGCCTATCAAAAGGGTTCGTCCCTCGCTTCCCGGAACCGGGATGGCGATGAGTTCTTCTCCCGAGGATGCTTCGGTTGAAGATTCGATTGACAGGGATTCGGCCGCAGCTTTCCCCTTGACCGAAATCATGTAACACTGCCGAGCCGCTTCTTGATTCCCCTTGGCTTCGCCTATTCCATGGCTGGTATGGAATTTTAGTTTCTGATGAAAAGACGAAGGCACAGCTCCGATCCCGCCGATTCGCCTTCGGCCAAAGATGGCGTTGTAAGCTGAATCGATTTTTACAACAGCAAAATCCGTTTCTACGGTTAATTGCCGGGGGGCCGAACCTATGGTTACGGGGAGATGGACAATGCCCTCTACTCGGCAGGGCGAGCCGTTAAAACCGAATAGGGGACCCCGGTGAGGCTTCAGGTTAGCCTCATTCAATCCCATCTTTACAAAGTAATCATAAAATAATATGTTTGGAGCGCTTCCATTATCAACAAAAATACGATGAACATCATAATTGTTTATTACAGCGTTCACAACGAGGGCGTCGTCGTGAGGGACCTGAATATCAGTCAGATCCTCTGAGCCGAAGGTAATGTCTTCTTGATGCGGCCGCTTCGGCTCGACGTCCACTGTCGCTATTGTTGCGGAGCTGTGTTGACGGCGCCTTGATCCTTCTCCCGGCCCACCGGATATCATCATGATAGAGCCAGCGCTGGGTCTTTGATGAGATGTTTCCACCGGAGCTGAGGTAATCTTTGGCGGAGGAGCGGCTTCCTTCTCCGGGGGTTGTTGCGGCCTGGTCGTCTCAGGGACGTCCCGGTTCCGCTGCTGCTGAGGCTGCTCTCGCCGGTACTGCGACAGTGTACCCTCCCTAATGAGGCGGTCGATCTCCTCCCAAAGGTGTCGGCATTCGTCTGTTGAATGGCCGATCTCCCGATGATACTCGCAATATTTGCCGGGGTCCCTTCGGCGAGGGTCAGTTTTGATGCGCTCCGGCCGCCGGAGCATGCCCTTCACCTCCATAAGCATTCGGGAAGGGGGAGCGAGTAGCGGCAGGTACCGCGGCTGCGGATCCCGTTGCTTTTCTCGGTCCCACTCCTCCCTGCGATATCGCTTACGGGAGGGTTCTTGCTCTTCGGGTCGAGGGCGGACCACCTGGGGGGCAGGCGCCGATACTACTTCGGCTGCACCTTTGCCTTTGGACATCATCAGGGCCTCCCGGTTGATATATTTGTGGGCCCGGGCTACAAGGTCCTGGAAGGTAGGGGGATGGCCTTTCCCAATGGAGCCGAGGAGCCCTTCATCCCGGCACCCACTGATTACTGCCGAAACCGCAATCGAGCTGTCAAGGTTTGGGATTTGGGCGGCTTCAGTCCGGAATTTAGTGAAATACTCCTGAAGGGTCTCGGCGGGGCCTTGCCGAATGGCTAGTAGGCTGGCGGAAGTTTTACACTGCCGGGTGGCGTCATAAAACTGGTCGATAAATAATTGGCCCAACTGGACTAGGGAGTGGATGGAGTTGGGGGCCAATGTCTCGAACCAGGTTAGGGCAGTCTTCTCAAGGGTGAGGGGGAAGAGACGGCAGCGGACTGCCTCGGCGACCCCTCGGACAGAGAGGTAGGTATTGAACCTCTGGAAGTGGCAGACCGGATCTGTCATTCCGTCGTAGAGGGGGCCTTTCGGCAGTTTGAAGTTAGGAGGTACCTCGGTAGCCAAGAGCTCTAGTGTGAACGGGGTTTACTCCAGGATGGTGCTGGCAAGGGGCGCTCCGTACGGTCGAGACACCATCTGTTGCATCTCCTTCCTCATCGCCGTCAACCGCCGGTCCAGGTCCGGGACAGTTGAGGTGGTGACCAATCGTCCTCCAGTTCTGACTGGGCGAAACTCGGACGAAGCATAGCCTTGCTCCGTCATCAAGCGATCGGCGCGAGGGGCTCGGGCAGGCGGTGCCGAAGGCTCGCTGCGCGCCGTGGTGGTTTCGTCGGGGGAGACTGGTGAGGGTGCCGACCGGAACCTTATATCTTGGACGGGATAGAATGGAGGAGGCAGTACTTGCTGGGGAAGCTGGCCCAGCAATCCCATGAGCTGGGCGATGGCAGACACCATCTCTTGCAGAGGTGCAAGAGAGGTAACGGCAGCGGCTAGCGTCGCCATCTGCTGTTGAAGTACCCCCACCCGGTCGTCTCCAGTAGTGAGGGACTATGGTATGACAGGCAGAGCCGTGCTTGGTGGAGCAGACGGGGCGCCTTCGGAGTGTAGTGGCTGCGCTGAAGCTTCCCGTGTCTCTTCCTCGTTTTGTCCGAGGATCCGGGGCCGAGAGGTATCCGGGCGAAGGCTCGCTCGGAGCGAAGCCGAGACTCCTTCGGCCGAGGCAGACAAGCCTTCGAAAGGCGTCGAGACCGAGGGGAGAAGATCCGAGGTCGGCGGCCGAGACCGACTCGGAGAGGTCGGCGAAGATTCAAACCGAAGCCCCTACAGAAGGAGGAAGAAGAAGAAGAACCGGTCGGTAGGAGTCCCGGGCTTCGGCCCAAAGGAACCCCCTCCGACGGCTAAGTCAGCTTCTGGAGATGGTTCGATTCAGAAGGGAAGGAAGAAGAGGCAGCTTTAATGCTTTTGGACTGTTGTCCTTGTTCAAGAAGACATACCTTTGGTAATAAATAGCCGTGTATTTATAGCGGATGATAGAGGTTGCTTAATGGTGGCAACCGATATAAGACTATGTTTTGGTTTAATGATAAACCGCCATAGCGCCTAACCCTCCCACCGGAGTGGGCCGGATACGGCTACTGGGCCGAAGGGGGGGGGGGGGGGCGCTGTTGGGCCGGATGCCGCTTAGTGGGCTGAAGCCTACTGGGCCACTGATAGGCCGAAGGCTGCTGGGCCGCTGACGGGCCGAGGACCACTGGGCTGCTGGGCCGCTAACGGCCCGAATGCTGCCAGTGGGCCTATATTGTTACTGTTGTTGGGCTGATCTTAGTGTTGGGCTTGTTTAATGGGCCGAATCGGATTCTGCCTCATCAAAGCATATTGCTTTTGTAGCAAAAAAGATTTTGGATGTGTTAGGTATATCACCTCATCAACCACTGGCTTGAGCTCCTTAAATCAAGCCTCGGCAAGATCAAAACCATCTTTGCGGAGCTCCTGATTTTGTAGACAAATAATGACATGTTGTCATTGGCGATCCTATCTCCAAGTAAAATAAGAAACAATACAATGCTGTTTTTGTAAGGAAAATTCGATAACGAGGAAGGTCTCACACTTTGATTACTATAGAATCAGAGATCAATAGATATGTTTTTTACTCACAGACATCAATCATATACCACAACTTATCATTGTCAATTTATGGGTCTTGCACATGCATATTTCAAGGTTAAAAGTACTGAAAAATGTGATAAATCAGCAGGAGAAACCTTAACAGGTCCAGAGACAGCAAAGGTTTCTTTAATCCCTGATGTAGCCGAAGCTATCACGATCAGGCTTCGAGGCTGGAACTCGAAGCTGGATCGGATCGATGAAGAGGACCGACGGGGATCCAGAGCGAGACGAGGGCAGACACGGGGGCGAGGATCCGAAGCCGAGAGGTACCTAGGCGAAGGCTCTCCGGGAGCGAAGCCGAGACTCCTTCGGACGAGGCGGACCAGCCGGCAAAGGGCGTCGAGACCGGGGGGAGAAAACCCGAGGTCGGTAGCCGAGACCGACTCAGAGAGGTCGGCGATGATTTAAACCGAAGCCCCTACATAAGGAGGAAGAAGAAGAAGAACCGGTCAGTAGGAGTCCCGGGCTTCGGCCCAAAGGAATCCCCTCCGATGGCTAAGTTAGCTTCTGAAGATGGTTCAATTCAGAAGGGAAGGAAGAAGCGGCAGCTTTAATACTTTTGGACTGTTGTCCTTGGTCAAGAAGACATACCTTTGATAATAAATAGCCTTATATTTATAGCGGAGGATAGAGGTTGCTTAGTAGTGGCTGCCGATATAGGACTATGTTTTGGTTTATTGATAAACCGCCATAGCGCCTAACCCTCCCACCGGAGTGGGCCAGATATGGCTACTGTCCCAAAGGGGGGGGGGGGGGGGGGGGGGGGGGGCGCTGTTGGGCCGGACGCCGCTTAGTGGGCTGAAGCCAATTGGGCCGAGGGCCGCTGATGGGCCGAAGGCCGCCAGTGGGTGTAAGGACTGAGGTTTTGGGTTCTGTTTTCGGGTCGGGTTCGGATCGGATCCCTTGGTTTGGACCCTGTGGGGGGTCTTGAGATTTCTGACTGAATTGCGTCAGCACTGCTCGACGCCTTTCAAAAGGCGTCCGGTTGTGTGGACGCCATTTAGGTCTGCTGGTTGTTGTGCCACGTGGGCGGGTTTCGGGCCGCGAGAGTACGGCCCCGGTCACATCGTCTGAACGGCGTCCAGGTTGGCCGACGCGATTCAGACTGTGACCTCTGCGATGTCAGGGTGCGGCGCCAGAGCGTTGTCAGTACGGCCGTCCTGTCAGACTGATAAGCGTCTGCCTTGATCGACGCATTTTAGCTGGATTCGGATTGACTTCGCGAGCCTCCCCTTCTTTCCCTCATTTTCGCCTTCACTCTCTCTCTCTTCGCCCTCTCCGCCCTCTCCGACTCTCTTCTTCCCCTTCCCTTCCTCTTCTTCCTCTTCCAATCACTCCATAGCCTCCTTACCACTCACCTCTACCTCCACCACCTCCTTCGCGGCGTTCCCTTCTCCGGACGGCGGCCGACGTCCCGACGGAGTGGCGGCGTCCTCGAGGGTACCGGAGGCGGTCTCCGGTGCGGCGGGTCGGCGGCGAGGAGCTTGGAGGAGTTCAAGAACCGGTAGGGGGACGAACCTTGCATGCGTTTGCTCGTGTGTTCCTTGGCGTGACATGATGTGTTTGGGATAGATTGAGCATGTTTAGGGGGTTTTCCTTGTGGGAATGGTTGTGCTTGTGATCGTGGTTTCCTAGTATGCCTGTGATAGATGAATTCTTCTTCCTCCCCTTCTTGTTTTGGGGCTTTTCGAGGTGTTTGGGGTTAAAGGAGAAACCCTCGGGTTGAACCAGGAAACCTGGTTTCTGGCGCTAAACGGCGTCGTGCCTGGTCGACGCCTTTTCAAAGGACGTCAGGGCAGTACGACGCCTTTTAGGGCAGAAACCTCCTTGTTTGAGGTTTCCCGTGTTAGGGGTTCTGCCGCTAAATGACGTCATGGATGGACGACGCCTTTCAGAAGGGCGTCGGGCCATCATGACGCCATTTAGACAGGAAAGTCACCCCGAGAGAGGGTCTGTAAATCTGGAATTTAAGTAGGAATGGCGTTTGTGGACCTAGACGCATTTTAGATAGGCGACTCCCTATGACGACGCGTTTCAGGGAATATTCTGACTGTTAAATGAACCTGTCTGAGGGACTTGAATGGCGTCGACCTCGGTCGACGCGATTCAAGACAGAGATGTGTAATCCTGGTTTTCACCATGTACTTCACTGTGGGATGATTTCAATTGCATGCTTCACGTTGTACGCTGAGACTGAGGACTCCTGTGTGAATGGAATCATGTTGTGTGTGTGTGTGCTTATGCGAATATGGAACCGGAATGACTGTGGTTTACGTCTGTCACCATGGGCCAATGGGGGTGAGCCATGGTGTCTGTGAGCCATTGTGCCGTACCAATGGAGGAGTGGTACATGTTGTGTTTTACCTTTGGCTGAGGGAAGCAGGATCGCCTTGAGCCCGACGGGCCGGAGTAGCCGGTGTGCTATCCGAGGGGTCACTGTTTGTCCTCAGCGGGTCGGGGTTTCCCTTGTTTGTCGTGGCAGCTTCCGGCGTGTTTCTTGCTGTGGAGCTGGTGGTGGTACCGTTGGAGTTGGTTTATCCTTTAGCCACTGGGCCTGATGTGACCTTTGATCAAGGTTACGAGTGGTACCCTTAGCCCTTTGGCCTGACGCAGCCCGGGAGATTTGGGTTTGTGGCTAGCTCCTGTAGCTTCGGCTTGACGGGGGTTCACCGGTCCCCAGGGCCCTCTTGAAGCGCTGAGGCCTAGCGTGGAGGCAATCCGGACGGTAGGACAGTAGTCTAGACTGCTTGTGTGCACACGTAGCTGGCAGTGGCGGTACACTGGTTCCAGCTAGTCCTAGTTTGACTCACTGCCTCACCCTACAGTACCCCGGAACACTGTAGGGGTGGACAGGCGTGAGCTGTGGTGGTAGTGTTGGGACGCGACGTTTGACTTCGGTCGACAGTGTGGTTCAGTCGCTTCGTGGACTTTGATTGTGAGTCGTGACTCTGTGTTGGGTTCTTCGGGTTGCTTAGAATGGTTCTTGCTGCACTGCTTATCGTACGTTTCATATCAGAGTTGGGTGCTATGTTTACTGCTTTACTTATATTGCCATGTATTCCTGTTGTTACACTTGTGGGTGTGTGAGTGGGAGGCAGGGGATCGGATGATCCCTACTGAGCCCATTTCTGGTGTGGCTCACTCCCTGCGGTTTTAGGTGTGGACCTCGAGGCGAGCGGTAGCGTGGTGTCTTCTTGGTGTGCGGACCAGCAGCTGTCTTAGTTCCGGGGTATGCCCCGATGTTGTTGTACTTCCTTCTGCCTGTACTTATTTAATTGTTGGACATGTAATTATTGTTGGACTGTATACGGACATTGTTATTTTCCTTCCTGCGCACTTGCTTGTCTTTGTAGTCCGTGTGATTGTTATATTTAGCCTTGTTTAGCACTTACTCCTCCAGATGTGTTGTGTGAGATCCGGGTGTGAACCCGCAGTTAATGGGCCGACATCCATTTAGTGACCGGGTCTCCGGTCATAGGATGGCGGGTCGTTACAGTTGGTATCAGAGCTCAGTCTGGTCGAGTATGTGATAAACTGGGTTAGATATTATAGTCCAACAATAAGTACGAGTCGGTACAGGCGATGGCTGCTGGTGTAGATTGATAGGTTTTGACGTGTTTTGGTTCGATTTGCGTGTTGTGGGGCAGCGATGGCGCCGAAGAGGAGAGTTCCGGTGGCTCGGGATTCGAGAGCAAATGGTGATGGTCCGAGGGCAGAAGGTCGTAATGTGGATCGTTTTATGGAAGCTATGATTGGGGCTATGTCTAGATATCAGCAGGGAGATGGAAGTGAGGGGTCCAGTTCCCGAGGTGGCCAATCCATGGTGGTGGAGCGGTTCTTGAAGCTGAAGCCCCCTTCTTTCACGGGTCAACCTGTTCCAGATGCGGCAGCTCAGTGGGTTAAGGAAGTGGAGAAGGTGTTTGATGTCCTAGAATGTGCTGAGAGTGACAAGACCTTGTTGGCAACCTACTTGCTGAAGGGCGATGCTTATGATTGGTGGGTTACCATCAAGGGGTTGGTGTTTCCAGATAGGCCTTTGAGAGAGATTCCTTGGGAAGACTTCGTGAGAGAGTTTAGGGGACAGTACTTTCCGAGGCACGTTCGTAGGGCCAAGGAAAGGGAGTTTATGGAATTGGTACAGGATGATTTGTCAGTTCTAGAGTACCAGATGAAATTTGTAGCTCTGGGGAGATTTGCTCCACACATATCTGAGCGTGAGGATCTTAGGACAGAGAAATTTGTGTATGGACTTCGGCATTGTTTGAGAGAGTTTGTGGCGGCCCATTGTTGTGAAGATTTGGCGTCAGCAGTTCAATGCGCGGCAGCAGTGGAGATGCAGTTCCAACACACGGCGAGAGAATCGGAACATTCAGCACAGGGGAAGCAGCATAGCAGGGATTGATCGGCAGCCGTTTCGTCAGATGGTCCGAGTTCCAGGAGGTACCTTATGACGAGGATGAGGATGGTTCGGTTCAGCAGATGGAGACAGAGGTCAGCTGGCAGTAGGAGGCGAGGCGGGTCACTGCAGATCGTTGTCCCCGATGTAGCAGGTTTCATGGCAACCGGATATGTCCCTTGATCACTGGTAGTTGTTTAGCCTGTGGTCGGAAGGGACATCTCGCGAGGAACTGTCCCTAGAAGAACCAGGCAGGTCAGGGACCGAACGGTTAGTGAGTGTTCGAGGTGTGATTGGAGTCGCGTATCCTTGTGGAGGTCCGAGAAGTCGTGCTAGGAGAGCACTTTTATCTTGTCTTTTCTGAGGTGGTTGTGAACTCGTGTGGCACTTGTATGTATTTGGATTGGTGGAGAAATCGGTTTTGTAATATGCGCCTTGTTAGTGAATGATTGTTTTAATCTATCAGCTTTTGTCAAAATTGAGAATCTTAGTTAGCTTGACGTGAATGTGTTGGAACCCTGTGTGGGTGATTGGTGAGAATGATTGTTGTTATTGATGTGTGTCAGCGTGTGTTGGTTAGCCGAGTTGAGCATTGAGCGGTTGCAATTTCGAGGACGAAATTCTTTTAAGGGGGGGAGATTGTAAGGACTGAGGTTTCGGGTTCTGTTTTCGGGTCGGGTTCGGGTCGGATCCCTTGGTTTGGACCCTGTGGGGGGTCTTGAGATTTCTGACTGAATGGTGTCAGCACTGCTCGACGCCTTTCAAAAGGCGTCCAGTTGTGTGGACGCCATTTAGGTCTGCTGGTTGTTGTGCCACGTGTGCACCACGTGGGCGGGTTTCGGGCCGCGATAGTACGGCCCCGGTCACATCGTCTGAACGGCGTCCAGGTTGGCCGACGCGATTCAGACTGTGACCTCTGCGATGTCAGGGTGCGGCGCCAGAGCGTTGTCAGTACGGCCGTCCTGTCAGACTGATAGGCGTCTGCCTTGATCGACGCATTTTAGCTGGATTCGGATTGACTTCGCGAGCCTCCCCTTCTTTCCCTCATTTTCGCCTTCACTCTCTCTCTCTTCGCCCTCTCCGCCCTCTCCGACTCTCTTCTTCCCCTTCCCTTCCTCTTCTTCCTCTTCCAATCACTCCATAGCCTCCTTACCACTCACCTCTACCTCCACCACCTCCTTCGCGGCGTTCCCTTCTCCGGACGGCGGCCGACGTCCCGACGGAGTGGCGGCGTCCTCGAGGGTACCGGAGGCGGTCTCCGGTGCGGCGGGTCGGCGGCGAGGAGCTTGGAGGAGTTCAAGAACCGGTAGGGGGACGAACCTTGCATGCGTTTGCTCGTGTGTTCTTTGGCGTGACATGATGTGTTTGGGCTAGATTGAGCATGTTTAGGGGGTTTTCCTTGTGGGAATGGTTGTGCTTGTGATCGTGGTTTCCTAGTATGCCTGTGATAGATGAATTCTTCTTCCTCCCCTTCTTGTTTTGGGGCTTTTCGAGGTGTTTGGGGTTAAAGGAGAAACCCTCGGGTTGAACCAGGAAACCTGGTTTCTGGCGCTAAACGGCGTCGTGCGTGGTCGACGCCTTTTCAAAGGACGTCAGGGCAGTACGACGCCTTTTAGGGCAGAAACCTCCTTGTTTGAGGTTTCCCGTGTTAGGGGTTCTGCCGCTAAATGACGTCATGGATGGACGACGCCTTTCAGAAGGGCGTCGGGCCGTCATGACGCCATTTAGACAGGAAAGTCACCCCGAGAGAGGGTCTGTAAATCTGGAATTTAAGTAGGAATGGCGTTTGTGGACCTAGACGCGTTTTAGATAGGCGACTCCCTATGACGACGCGTTTCAGGGAATATTCTGACTGTTAAATGAACCTGTCTGAGGGACTTGAATGGCGTCGACCTCGGTCGACGCGATTCAAGACAGAGATGTGTAATCCTGGTTTTCACCATGTACTTCACTGTGGGATGATTTCAATTGCATGCTTCACGTTGTACGCTGAGACTGAGGACTCCTGTGTGAATGGAATCATGTTGTGTGTGTGTGTGCTTATGCGAATATGGAACCGGAATGACTGTGGTTTACGTCTGTCACCATGGGCCAATGGCGGTGAGCCATGGTGTCTGTGAGCCATTGTGCCGTACCAATGGAGGAGTGGTACATGTTGTGTTTTACCTTTGGCTGAGGGAAGCAGGATCGCCTTGATCCCGACGGGCCGGAGTAGCCAGTGTGCTATCCGAGGGGTCGCTGTTTGTCCTCAGCGGGTCGGGGTTTCCCTTGTTTGTCGTGGCAGCTTCCGGCGTGTTTCTTGCTGTGGAGCTGGCGGTGGTACCGTTAGAGTTGGTTTACCCTTTAGCCACTGGGCCTGATGTGACCTTTGATCAAGGTTACGAGTGGTACCCTTAGCCCTTTGGCCTGACGCAGCCCGGGAGATTTGGGTTTGTGGGTAGTTCCTGTAGCTTCGGCTTGACGGGGGTTCGCCGGTCCCCAGGGCCCTCCTGAAGCGCTGAGGCCTAGTGTGGAGGCAATCCGGACGGTAGGACAGTAGTCTAGACTGCTTGTGTGCACACGTAGCTGGCAGTAGCGGTACACTGGTTCCAGCTAGTCCTAGTTTGACTCACTGCCTCACCCTACAGTGCCCCGGAACACTGTAGGGGTGGACAGGCGTGAGCTGTGGTGGTAGTGTTGGGAGGTGACGTATGACTTCGGTCGACAGTGTGGTTCAGTCGCTTCGTGGACTTTGACTATGAGTCGTGACTCTGTGTTGGGTTCTTCGGGTTGCTTAGAATGGTTCTTGCTGCACTGCTTATCGTACGTTTCATATCAGAGTTGGGTGCTATGTTTACTGCTTTACTTATATTGCCATGTATTCCTGTTGTTACACTTGTGGGTGTGTGAGTGGGAGGCAGGGGATCGGATGATCCCTACTGAGCCCATTTCTGGTGTGGCTCACTCCCTGCGGTTTCAGGTGTGGACCTCGAGGCGAGCGGTACCGTGGTGTCTTCTTGGTGTGCGGACCAGCAGCTGTCTTAGTTCCGGGGTATGTCCCGATGTTGTTGTACTTCCTTCTGCATGTACTTATTTAATTGTTGGACATGTAATTATTGTTGGACTGTATACGGACATTGTTATTTTCCTTCCTGCGCACTTGCTTGTCTTTGTAGTCCGTGTGATTGTTATATTTAGCCTTGTTTAGCACTTACTCCTCCAGATGTGTTGTGTGAGATCCGGGTGTGAACCCGCAGTTAATGGGCCGACATCCATTTAGTGACCGGGTCTCTGGTCATAGGATGGCGGGTCGTTACAGTGGGCCTCTTACTGCTACTGCTGTTGGGCTGATTTCAGTGTTGGGCTTGTTTAATGGGCCGAATCGGATTCTCCCCCATCAATCCCCCGGGACTTTCTTTCCAAAGCATAATTAATCATAAGAAACACTGATCATGCAACAGTGTTATTTTTTTCCATAAGAAGAAGATGAATTGATTATAATTAATATGCCAATTTGAAGCACGAACCAATCAATTGGGTCCCAGACAAGCGAAAAATCAATAACCCAACATGAACGTCCTGGTTTCTACTCTTTCCTAGGTCAATTTTGAACAATAAACTATACTGGTCTAAAAATGAATAGCCCATAATGAGGACAAAATGCTTTGTCATTTTGTACTTACAATGCAGCCATCTCTGGGTTTCTTTCTTGAGAAGATATGTTTAAACCCATGATAGCACTAAGGTGCATATTATGATTCCTTAGGACATGGTGTGTAGTTCTGCACAGATGTTATTCCTAATATTCTACGGGCGCTTCCATCCATGTCCTCAGAGAACTAGTTTCTAATAACTTATAAGGACTTATAAGGACAAATTCAGTGGTCTAGAATCTCTTATTTTATTCTGATTCTCCCAGTACAAGCATTCATTCTTTTTGAATACTAATCTAATTTAGGTATTTAATAGAGAAGCATTCAATTTGATTTCTTTTCTTTTAAAAGCATTTTCTAGACTTAAGACCCCTCACCTGCCTTGACCCTGATCAATGATCAACATAGAAAGAGTTGTTTTCCTCTTTTTGATGTCCTCCTTGCTTGGCACTGGCCCTTAGTGTGTATGTTACCCTCTTTTTGCTCCAGTTGTTGCTTTTACAGTTTTCATATATGTTATCCATCTATTCACATCTGCTTCTTCCGCCCTTTTTATCAAATAGATGTATTTGCAGGAAAATGAATGAATAAACTTTGAATGAGGAAGAAAAGAAGTGACCATTGCCACAGCGCAAAAGGCTGATGGATACAATTATGTTGATGACCGCACTACTGTTGTCGCCGCCACCGCCGCCATCAACGTTGAATTTCTTTTTCGAATCCCGATCCAGTTTAACGTATATTTTGATCTTAATTTTTTTAAAATTCTTAAAAAATTAAAAATTTAATATTTAGCTTAGGAAAAATTTGGCACGTTGATTAGACAAATCTCCAAAATTAACCCTAATTAGGAGTTAAAGTTAGGACTTTTGTATGATTAATTAGGATTCAATTGAGTGTGTCAAACACTTAATTTAACTTACTATAACCTAATTGTACAGATTTATGGATTAATTGCATATCATTATTCCTAATTTCTCAAAATTAATTCTAATTATAGGTTAAAAATTAGGCACAACACACACCAGTCTATCCGGATATGAGATGTCCAATCTCTAATTTCTTGTGATTAGGAACATTTAAGAATTATGGTCAGGAATATTAGTCTCATTATCGCAATCTCATTGTGATCTAATATTTCTCTAATAATTCTATGGACTTTAATATACCCAATTAACTAATCGTCAATCGTTATAATGAATTTATTGTTGTATATTTGTGAACCAAAATGTTCATAAATGCCAATTGATTGGCTTTGAGGACACCTATATCCAATAATTTTTCAAAAGCTCAGGGAATAGATTCTTCATTATCAATGTCCAAGACAATATTCTAGTAGAACATTTTTCTCCACCATCGAGGTTATGAAGTGACTGAGGAATAAGTGTGACAGTTACTTAGCCAGTGTAGTGATTAATCCAGTAGAAGGTAGCAAGTAGTTAGTTGTCGATATTGATGTTGTTAGGAAATTCCATATGTTTTCTAAATAATCTTTCAGGTTTGCTACCACACTAAGAGGTAGAATTCACTATTTGAGCTTTTGTCAGGAACTTTGCTCATTTCTAGAGCATCGTATAGAATGGCCCCGACAAAGCTTACAAAATTAAAAAAATAGTTGTAAGCATTGCTAGCTAAAGGATTTGCTCGTCTTTGTGTGTCTCCATGGATTGCACCAATATTATTTATTAGGGAAAAGGATGGATCTCTTAGGTTGTGTATTGACTACACGGAGTTGAATCACGTGACAATAAAAAATAAATGTCCATTATCGAGGATAAATGATCTATTTAATCAATTGCAAACAACTAAAAGATTTTTTTAAGATTGACTTTAGAGCAGGATATCATCAACTAAGAGAGGAGGATGTGTTTAAAATTAGATTAGAACAAGATATGAAGATTATGAATTTTTAGTCATGTCTCTTAGATTAACTAATGCCTTAGCAACATTTATGGACTTGATGAATAGGATTTTTCAGTCATACTTGGACATATTTGTAGTAGTGTTCATTGATAATATACTAGCATATTCTCCTACTATTGAAGCCCATTAGGAGCATTTGGGGATTGTGCTGAACGCTTTGAAGAATCATCAGCTATATGCTAAATTTAGCAAATGTAAATTTTGTCTGGATAAGGTGCAATTTTAGGGCATGTCATTTCTAAAAATGTAGTTTTTGTTAATCCCACTAAGGTTGAGGTAATTTTACATTAGGAAAGGGTGAAGAATGCTAGTGACATTAGGAGCTTTATGGGTCTTGCAGATTACTAGAGGAGGATCATTAAGGGATTATCTTCTATTACAACCTCGATGACCAAATTGATTAAGAAGGGAGTTCATTTTGAATGGTCAAATGAATGTGAAATGAGCTTCTAAGAATTGAAGATTGGATTGACTATACCCTATTTCTTGTATTGTCATGTGGTTCAAAAGGGTTTGAGATATATAAGAATGCCCTTAGGAAAGGGTTAGGCTGTGTATTGATGTAGAGTGCTAAAGTGGTATCATATGCATTTAGATAGTTGAAGAATCATGAGGTGAATTATGCTACACATGATTTGGAGATGGAAATAGTTGTACATGCTCTAAGAACTTGGTGACATTATTTGTATCGAAAACAACTTGATGTATTTATTGATTATCAGAGTTCAAAGTACATTTTCTCTTAGAAGGAATTGAATCTAAGGCAAAGATGGTGGATTGAATTCTTGAAGGATTTTGATTTTATAGTGAATTATCATCAATGGAAAGCCAACATGGTAATAGACGCAGTAAGTAGGAAGAGGTTAATGGTGACGGAGCTACACAAGGATTGGAGGATGATATTTGATGTAGTGTAGTTTTTTTCGGTGTACAAAAGGAAAGATTTATTTTTGCTCAGTTGACTATTCAGTCCGCAATGGTTAATCGAATTGTAGGAGCCCAAACACATGATCAACATGTACGGGGAATGATTAGGAAGTTAGGATTTACTCAGTGTGCAGATAGAGCTATCAATTTTTTTGGGAGATTATGTATGTCCTAGAAAGAAGAAATAAAGAAAGATTTCTTGAGTGAGTCACACAAAGCACAATACTCTATACACCCAAGAAGTACAAAGACATATAGAAATATAAAGAAACATTTTTAATGGACTAGTATGAAGAAAGATGTAACAGAATTTATTAGTAAATGGAAGCAGGGCCACTATAGATGAAGGTTAAGCATTAGAGGCCAGCATGACCACTACAAATGATGGAGATTCCACAATGAAAATGGAATCATGTTACTATGAACTTTGTAATGGGATTACCAAAGTCTAGGAGGAGACACGATTCTATATGGATGATTATTGATAGACTTACCAAATCAGCTCACTTTCTGCCAATTGTAAAAGCATAGTCATTAGAAAATGTGACTAATTTATATATTAGAGAAATTGTGAAACTTCATAGTGTACTAATGTCTATTATTTCAGATCTAAGGTTTAGAACAAAACTTTGGAGAGGTCTGCAGAAGGCACTTGATGCTTAGTTGAGATTTAGTTTAGCTATTCATCTTAAGATAGACAAATAATCATAGAGAACCATCCATACATTATAAGATACGTTAAAAGTTTGTAGTTTAGATTGACATGCAGTTGAGATGAATAGGGATGTAAAAGGATACATATCACATCGAATAGTGATTCTATCCTTATCCTTATCCTTTAAAATTATCATACACGGATACATAAAGGTTAAAATTATCAAATAATATTATGTGTGAACATATGATTAACCTTTTGTCACTTCTATAAGGAATGAAGGAATCCTACTTTCAAAATATACATCTATATAAGTTCTTTCTAATTAATTCTTATAAATTTAATTATAAATTACATAATGTGAACCTTTCAAATTAGTGAATCAGGGAGAGAAGGGGTTAAAAGAATGGTGTGGACAATAATGTATGTAATTATGTAGGTACATGATTGGAGATTTCATTTAGAAATGAGAGTTTTAAATAAGATATAATCAATAGATAAGATGAGCGAAAGAAAACAAATGGATACTCGGATAATCAGACTCAGAAAAAGGTGTATCCTTATCCTAAATCATTTGGATATAGATAGTATTCTTATCTTTATCCTTTAACCCGTATCTTTTTATGACCTTTAAGTTTCAAAAACAAATGGATAAAAGGATTTTTGGATACCATTTACATCCCTAGGGATAAACAATTGCCATTAATAGAGTTTGCATACAATCACAATCATCGTGCAATATAAGGATAGCACCATATGAAGTATTGTATGGTAGGCCATGCATATCACTAGTTTGTTGGGATGAGGTCAATGAGAGAAGGTTAATTGGGCCATAAATTGTATAGGATTGTACAGAAAAAGTTGATTTTATTAAGGAATGATTACTTATAGCTCAGATTAGGCAGAAGAGCTATGCTAATCACAGAAGGAGGGAGTTAGAATTTAGTGTAAGATAATGTATTTCTAAAAGTTTCTCTTACTAGAGGAGTGATGGGATTTGGCAAGAAAGGAAAGCTTAAAGTAAGATATGAGACAATTTGAGATTTTGCATAAGATTGGTGAGGTACCTTATCAGTTGACTTTATTATCATCACTGTGAAGAATTTATGACATATTTCATACATCAATGTTGAAAAAGTATGTATCAAATCTGTTTAATATCATTGATTGTGAACCATTAGAGATATAGTTAGATCCCATATGAACTTGTGAGATTCAAATAAGCATTTCGAAAAATTGTTGTAGTCATTTTTAAATCTTGAAATATAGTATTAGATATAAGGGTTGTATTACGTGCATCTAAGTGTTCGACGGCTGTAAGTCAAATAAAAATGGTTACTAAATAGCCTTTCTCATACAAATTTAACTTTTAAGGAATGGAATCCCTCTAGAGGAGGTATAGAGATATCAGTTGTGGTGTAAACCAGTGACCCACGATAGATGGTAGTCACCGGCGATGGCTACGCCAATGATACTACTCAGATGTCTGTAATATTTATCAAATCTCGTTGTGTGCTTTCTATTTTTATTTTTGTATTTTCTTTTTCATAGGGATGCAAGCGACCACCCCACCTCTAGAGATGGTCATAGGTATAGGTGCATCAGCAAGTCTTAGCCCATGCTCCTCCTCTCACCAGTTTGGCCCAGCCTCCCATCTCTCCTTTTGCAGCCCTATCCCCTCCTTTTTTTGGTCCATGAAGTTGCCATTTCATATCAAACATAATAGTACACAAGATAAGGAGAGATGAGTACATCACAGGGAATGGGGTACCCATGAGCACATAGTAAGGCACAAAATAGATCCAACATCTAGGAAATCACAGAAAACCAACAAGCGATCCTATGGAGGACTGTTGCTTGCTGAAAATTGCAGCTAAAGAAAAGATTACTTGGTAAATCAACATCCATAATCTGTCTCACTTGACAAAGGAAGAATGCTATTAACGATCACAAAACATGAGTGTTGCAATAAGGAGGCAACTAAACCCAAATCTAGGAGCTTGGAAGAACATGCTCCAAGATGGCGTGTAATGGGTCTAGATATGTGCATTCCAGGGAGGAAGTCAAAGGCCCAAATAGAAACTTCCAACGGCAGCATCGCATAGTGCCACGAACCATTGAAATCAGAGAAGTGGACCACAAAGGTTAAGCTGTGAGAAGCAAACCTCTTTACGGACTGGTTTGCTGCGGGGGGGGGGGGGGGGGGGGGGGGGGGCGCAAATAGGCAGGAGAGAAAATCACAAAAGATAGAGACACGGGGGCATAAAACAAAGCATGAGAGCATGAGGCAACATCACCAAAGCTGATCAGCAACAAAATCGAAGGTTCACTAGGGGAGGGCATAATAGTAGAGGACATAGAGTCTTCTAGCTAGATGCTCCTAGCAAAACAACAAGAAAGTAGGATAGGTTGAGGGAGATTAGTGATTAGTGGGGAAGGAGGAAAGGAGCAACAATTGTCAACAAAAAATAGAGGGACAAAGCAACAAAATAGGAAGGTAGGGAAATGGGAGCAAACACTCCTTGGGGGGGGGGAGTTCCCTATGGAGACTCCCTCTACCAACACACTGTCGCCGGAGAGATGTTAGAAGCTACCGGAATCTGGCTAGTAGAGCCACCTAGTCAGCGAGGGTTTCCGCAATGAGGAAGGGTGTTCCCACCTACCACTACAGGGGGGGCAGACAATTCTACTCTCGAGAACTTGTCCCCTCCTACCATGTCACGAACCCCAACAGCAACATGGAGTGGTCTGAGGTTGGTTGCAATGGTGTAGTTAAGTTTGCCATTGTACATCTCCCCTAGGTACTTTTTATTGTTTCTCTTCCCTTCAAGCACTTTTTATTTGTTGTTGCTCTCTTGACTTGCATTGTCATATGAAGATACATTTCTTGTGGATGTATATAAGATTGATGTTCAAAGTGGCTTACCCAGGTAGGACTTTCTCCAAAATAGGCCCTTAACGAACTTGCAATGAACTCTCTGAGATTGTACACATGTTTCTTTTCTATAAACTATATGTCAGTAGAAAAAAAGAAATGTCATCTTGTAACATGCATGACAAACCACTTTAGTCCAACATTCCACTCAATTGTTGTTGACCATGCCATGACATACTTCCCTTCCTACTGAGGAATTGCAATATATTTTTCTTAGAGATAAAACTTCATAATAACACATCATGCAAATATATTTGCAAGTTCATTTCTTTAACTTTTTGAAAATCATTGTTTGCATTTGGATTATTAAGAGTGGTGCATATGCAAATGAGTTTTGGTGTGCGTTACCAAATACTTCTATGCAACTCAATTCATAGGAGACTTATTTAGGTAGGCAAGTTTCCTTTTGTTGGCTACTCAGATTCATCATTTTAGGTGAGTATGACCTATTCTATTATAACAAAAAATAAGTAATTGGATGAAAAAGTTTGAATTACTTGTTCTAATTAGAATAAGATAATTATGCTTATTTTTATGTATTTTTATTTATTTATTTTTATTATTTTTATTATAAAAATATCAATTAGGTTATCAAAGAGGGCAAAAAGATTTCTTCAAAACTCAGGCTATTATATTTTACTATGTATCTTATATTCGTTATATTTTTATATCTATCCTCAAATTTAATGGATTAGAACTTGGACCAAAAGCTAGACCAACATTAGATGGATTGAAACTTAGATCAAAAGTGAATATTCACTCTCTATGAAACTTAAGCTAGGGATATCTTTCTTTGTAGCTTCCTATAAGGGATAAATTTAACAAATGGCGATCTCCTTTTACTCTCTTTAACTTGAAAAGGAGGATGGAATGAGATGTGCTACTTATAATGAAGGATGAGATGCATAGGAACTTGATAATGTTGCATCATAAGTTTAAATTAAAGAAGCGCATCTTAACTATCAATATATGAAAGTAATTGATATAATGAGATTCAAGTCTTTAAGGATGTGTAAGTTTGATTTATAGAGTAAGCCTTGAAGATATTACAAAAAATTTGAAGTCAATTGATCATGAAACAAGTCTTTATGGTCTTAAAAAAGTGAAGGAAAAATCAATACAGGTTAAACTTACCCATCTTTACATTAAAGTATTACATTCATATGTACATTTCATGTGCAATTTTTGTCACAACTATCATAAACGCACATAAAGTTAGATGCCCCCCCACCGCCCCACAAAAAGAACCCACCCTCCCCAAGTTAAAAAATAAAAAAAATTCATAAACTTTTAAATATTAAAATAGGTCCCTTAAGATCGATCTCATCTTTGGGGTTTTAATTTTCCCTGTTTATCTTATCGATCAACCAGAGTTGTTCGATCAGATGGGTATCAAAAATAAATGTATAGAAATGCTAAAAAATGAAAAAATCATCGGATTAGTTCTTAAGGTTGATCCATCTCATGGGGTTTTAGTTTTGATTCCTAAACAATAGAGATTCAATTAGATGATTATAGTTAAATTTTATTTTCCAATAGTAAAAATTAAATCTCAAGGGATGAGAAACAACTTAGGGAGCGGTATTTGAATATTTTAATTTTTTTTGTTAACTTTTATTTTTTAAAAACTGGAGCATCTAATTTAGATGCGTCCTCAGGCGTGTTATAGACGTCCCAAATATATATATATATATATATATATATAAAGAGAGAGAGAGAGGAATATTGTGGTGCAACTATGGTACGGTCTTCTGTGCAACCTAGTCGCACAGTAAGTTTCCGCCTCACACTTCTGTTGAAAAACATAAAAATCAACATAAACTTCTAAATATTCTATTAATCATTAGGATAATTTTCATCTCCTAGAGTTTAATTTTCACTATCGGATCATATCCGAATTGATTGTAACCGTTCAATTGGATGCGAACAAATTGGTGATGAATACTAATACTCCAAAGGTTGAGAATAATCCAAAGGATAATCTAACCAATTTTTTATTTTTGAACTATTTTTTTATGATTTTTTAATAATCAAATTTTCAAGTACCCAATGGACGGTTATGATTAAGTTTTCATGATCGGGCATGATTAGACGATCAAAATAAAGCCTCGAAGGACCAAAACAATCTTAAGGAGGATAATTGAATATTTAAAAAATTGTGATAAATTTAATTTTATTTTTTAATGTGAGAAAGAGTCGAAAGTAATGCATGCAACCTAATTACATACGACTGTAGCTAGTTGCACCATATTATTCCTATCTCTCTCTATATATATAATTGGAAGGTCACCATAATAGAAGATACAAGGATACTTCAGACTTCAATCTTGAATTTCATACTCACTAGACAATTTTTTGCTTTAGGAGATCATTTACTTTTTATTTTGTTATAAATTTTTTTATTTTTCTTTGGTAGAGGTAGATGTTATGGTTGACACTGGCCAACCCTGGGTCAAGACAGATTGCATCAGGATCAGCCAACAAGACCAGCTGAGGACTAGCCAATCCTCCAATTCTAAGAATCTTGGTCCGTACGTATAAATGAAGAATTCTGATCATCTTTTTCCTATGCTTCCAAACTATAAAACCATACTTCAACAAATAATGAGAGAATGGGAGGCTTATTTCCTAGCATAAGCCTTAGGCACCTGGTGGTGATTCTTTTCATGGAATGAATATAGAAAGGCATGAAAGCATGAATCATAATTCTAAAGGAAACATGAATCTGAGAGAAAACTGATTTCGCATCCAAACTGACGGGGCAGAATTCGATTCGGGCCAGATCTAGGGGGCCGACACAGTGAAAGGATACGGCCCAACAGTGGCCCTCGGCTCAACAGCGGCACTCGGCCCAGTAGCCGTATCCGGCCCATTCCGGATGATTACTAGGCACTATGGCGGTTTATTAGCAACCTAAAACATAGTCCTATATCGGTTGCAACAATCATGTAACTCCCATCCTCCGATTATAAATAGAAGGCTATTTATTACAAAATGTAGGATCAGGACCATAGCCCAAGGCATTTAAGCTTCTTCCTTCCTCCCTTCTGAATTGAATTTTCTTCAGAAGCTAACTTAACTATCGGAGGGGAGTTCTGTTGGGCCGAAGCACGGGGCCCTCGCTGACTGGTTCTTCTTTCTGCAGGGGCCTCGGTTCGAATCTTCGCCGACTTTTTCGTTCGGGTCGGCTTCGGCCACTGGTCTCAGTTTTCTTCCTCTAGAAGTCCTTCGGCTTCGTTCTTCATCGACCCCTTCGTCCGAATCCCCCTCGGCAAACAGAGTCTCAACTTCGCTCTCGGCCCGTCTCGGTCCACATCCTTGTCGGCCTTTTCGATCTGATTACTATCTCGGATTCTTATCTCGGAATCCGACAGTGATAGCTTCGGCTACATCATGTGACGGGGTATAATCCGATTCGGTCCAGATCTAGGGGGCTGGCCCAGTGAAAGGATACGGCCCAACAGCGGCCCTCGGCCCAACAGCGGCCCTTGGCCCAACAGCGGCACTCGGCCCAGTAGCCGTATCCGGCCCATTCCGGTGGATTACTAGGCACTATGGCAGTTTATTAGCAACCTAAAACATAGTCCTATATCGGCTGCAGCAATCAGGTAACCCCCATCCTCCGATTATAAATAGAAGGCTATTTATTACAAAAGGTAGGACCAGGACCATAGCCCAAGGCATTTAAGCTTCTTCCTTCCTTCCTTCTGAATCGAATTTTCTTCTGAAGCTAACTTAACCATCGTAGGGGGGTTCTCTTGGGCCAAAGCCCGGGACCCTCGCTGACTGGTTCTTCTTTCTGTAGGGGCCTCGGTTCGAATCTTCGCCGACCTCTTCGTCCGGGTCGACTTCGGCCACTGGTCTCAGTTTTCTTCCTCTAGAAGTCCTTCGGCTTCGTTCTTCATCGACCCCTTCGTCCGAATCCCCCTCGGCAAACAGAGTGTCGGCTTCGCTCTCGGCCTGTCTCGGTCCGGATCCCTGTCGGCCTTTTCGATCTGATTACTATCTCGGATTCTTATCTTGGAATCCGACAGTGATAGCTTCGGCTACATCACTTGGTGCCGTCTGTGGGAAATCCGACAAAAGGTCATGTCTCATCGTCCGGTGACCAAACGATCCGACAAAGACGAGGCGGAGACGCGAGCGACTCCGGCGCAGACACTCCACGCCGAAGGTACTCCATCTGTTCTTCCGCAAGGTTCCGTCCTCCCAGCAATACCGGAGTCCCTCGCTCCCAGGGACAACCGAGTGGAAGAACTCCAGCAGCAAGTAGCCACACTGGCCGCTACTGTCACCTCTCTGGCACCACTGCGAGATATGATGTCTGCTATCGCTCAGCATATGGGGTTGCTGAATCAGCCCACACAGCAGGTACCGCCTCCTCCTTAATACTGTCCTGCTGCTCAGACTGCGAGGGGACTGCCAACACCCTCACGGGCGTTTCACGACGAAGCGGCTTCGGCGCGCAGCGAGCCAATCGGTCCGCAAGGCTGAGTTCCTCGCGCCAGTCATATTCTGACAGAGCAGGACAATGCTTCGTCCAGATTCCATCCGACCAAGGCCGAAGGACGTTCGGCCACCACTTCAACCACCTCGGATCTGGACCGGTGACTGACAACGATGAGGAACGAAATGCAGCAGATGGTATCCCGGCCGTATGGAGCACCTCTCGCCAGCACTATCCTGGAACATACTCCTCTCTCTAGAGCTTCTGGCCGTCGAGGTACCTTCCAACTTTAAATTGCCGAAAGGGCCTCTGTATGATGGAATGACAGATCCAGTCGGCCATTTCCAGAGGTTCAATTCTTATCTCTCCGTCTGAGGGGTTTCTGAGGCAGTCCGCTGCCGTCTCTTCCCCTTTACCCTGGAAAAAATGGCCTTAACTTGGTTTGAAATGTTGGCTCCCAATTCTATTCATTCTCTAGTACAGTTAGGCCAATTGTTTATCGACCAATTTTACGATGCCACTCGGCAATATAAAACTTCGGCCAGTCTGCTTGCCATTCGGCAAGGACTGACCGAGACCCTTCAAGAATATTTTACCAAGTTCCGGGCCGAAGCAGCCCAGATTCCAAACCTGGATAGTTCGATTGCGATCTCGGCCGTCATCAGCAGATGCACAGACGAGGGGCTTCTCAGTTCTATCGGAAAGCGCCATCCTCCCACCTTCCAGGACCTGGTGGCTCGGGCCCACAAATATATCAACCGGGAGGCCCTAATGATGTCCAAGGGCAAAAGTATTGCCTAGACAGTATCCGCGATTACCCCTCCAGCAGTTCGTCCTCGCCTGGAAGATCATGAACCCTCTCGCAAGCGGTACCTGAGAGAAGAATGGGGCCGAGACAAGCGCCGGGATCCGAAGCAGCGGTATGTGCCGTTACCTGCTCCACCCTCCCGAATGCTCATGAAGGTGAGAGGTATGCTTCGGTACCCGGAGCGCATCAAAACTGATCCTCGCCGAAGGGACTCCCGGAAATATTGCGAGTATCATCGGGAAACCGGGCATTCGACTGACGAATGTCGGCACCTTCGGGAGGAGATTGATCACCTCATCCGGGAAGGCCGCCTGCCGCATTACCGACGAGTGCAGCCTCAACAGCAGCAGAACCGAGACGCCCCCAAAGTGCCAAAGCAACCCCAGCTCCCGGGTAAAGAAGCACCACCTCAACCAAAAGTAGCTTCGGCCCCGGCAGAAGCATCACACCAACGACCCAGTGCCGGGTCAATTATGATGATATCCGGAGGACTGGGAGAAGGAACAAGGCGTCGTCGATCCGATGCAGCGACAGAAGTAGCATCGATCGCTGCTAGGACGAAGCAATCTCGTCAAGAAGATATCGTCTTCGGCCAAGAGGATCTGACCGACGTTCAGGTCCCTCATGACGATTCCCTTGTTGTAAATGTTGTAATGAAAAGTTACGATGTTCATCGTATCTTTGTTGATAATGGAAGCGCTCCCAATATACTTTTTTATGATTACTTCCTGAAAATGGGTTTGAATGAGGCTGATATGAAGCCTCACCGGGGGCCTCTGTTCGGTTTTAATGGTGCACCCTGCCGGGTGGAAGGCATCGTCTGACTACCCGTGACCCTCGGTATAGCACCAAAGCAACTAACTATTGAGACGGACTTTGCCGTCGTGAAAATTGATTTGGCCTACAACGCCATTTTTGGCCAAAGGCTGATCGGAAGAATTGGAGCTGTTCCTTCGTCCTTTCATTAGAAGCTGAAGTTCCGTACCGGTCATAGAGTCGGCGAGGCCAAGGGGAATCAAGAAGCTGCCCGACAATGCTATATGATTTCGGTCAAAGGGAAGGCTGCGGCCGAATCCATTTTGATCGAATCTTCAACCGAAGCATCCTCAGGAGAGGAACTTACAACCGTTCCGGTTCCAGGAGGAGTAGGCCGAACACTGTTGATAAGTTCTGGCCTTGAGAAGACCGAAGCTGAGAGACTGATCAATTTCCTGAAGGAAAACCTCGACGTCCTCGCCTGGTCTCCTACGGATATGCCCAGAGTCGACCCGGAGGTGGCAGAGCATCGACTGCACATTGACCCGAATCAGCCTCCGGTTAAGCAGAAGCGGGGCTCCTTCAATCGAAAAAGGAGGATGGCCATCCAAGCTGAAGTACAAAAGGGGTTAAACGCGGTACATCTCCGAGAGGCGCATCACCCCGAATGGATTGCTAACATAGTAAGGGTGCCTAAAAAGGACGGCAAGTAGCGAATGTGTGTAGACTTCACTAACCTCAACAAGGCTTGTCCGATGGACAGTTTTCCGCCACCTCGGATAGACCAGATAGTGGACGCCACTTCCGGCCATGATCTACTCAGCTTCCTCGACGCCTATTCGGGCTATCACCAAATTCGAATGCATTCGGACGATGAGGACAAGACAAGCTTTACGATAGACCTCGGCCTCTATTGCTACACCCGGATGCCTTTCGGCTTGAAGAATGCTGGAGCAACTTATCGGCGCCTCGTCAACAAAATGTTCACTCCACAGTTCAGCGGAAACATGGAAGTCTACATCGACGATATGCTGGTAAAAAGCCGCATCGCTGCAGATCATTTGGCCGATTTGGCCGAAACATTCCTTACCTTGCACAGGTATAAAATGAAGTTAAACCCTGCCAAGTGCGCATTCGGCGTAGCCTCCGGGAAGTTCCTCGGCTATATGGTCACCCGCCGAGGGGTGGAGGCAAATCTTGCGAAGATTGCAGCCATCATTCAAATGCGCCCTCCTGCGAACGTCCGAGAAATTCAAAGGTTAAGTGGGAGAATTGCTACATTAAGCCGTTTCATGTCAAGGGCGGCGGATCACTGTTTCCCTTTCTTCAAGCTGCTGAAGAAGACTAGCGATTTCTACTGGACAGACGATTGTCAGTCAGCTTTCGACTAGCTGAAAGCTTATCTCTCCAATGTTCATGTTTTATCTAAACCGGTCCGAGGAGAGCGACTGTTCGTTTATCTTGCCGCTTCTAAAGCAGCTATCAATACCGTCCTCATCCGGGAAGAAGATGGTGTTCAAAGGCCAGTTTATTATGTAAGCCGAGCGCTCCACGGAGCGGAGCTTCGGTATCCGGCTCTTGAAAAGCTGGCCTTGGCCCTCATCGCTTCCGCGAGGAGGCTCCGGCCCTATTTCCTCGCACATTCGGTAAAGGTCCTCACGGATCAACCTTTGAAGCAGGTTCTCTCTCGGCCAGAAGTGTCCGGGAGACTAGCAAAATGGGCGATCGAACTGGGGGAGTTTGACATATCTTATGGGCCTCGGACTGCAATAAAAGCTCAAGTTTTGGCCGACTTCATTGCTGAGCTCACTCCCGAATCATCTTCGGCCTCTCAACAGGAAATAATCAAAGCAAATCCTGAAGCCGAAATCACTTCGCTCCTTTGTCCTTGGCGGATGAATGGCAATTATACGTTGACGGATCCGCATGCTCTTCGGATAGTGGCGCCGGGTGGATCTTAGCATCTTCAAAAGGGGTCATCACAGAGTACGCTCTGCGCTTCACAATGCCGCCGAGTACGAAGCCATTATATCAGGCCTTCAGGCCGCTAGAAGGCTCGGTACGTAGAAGATAAAGGCGTTCAGCGACTCTCAGCTTATCGTCAACCAAATCACCGGGGAATATGAGGCCCGAGACGCACTAATGGCATCCTATCTCCAGGTAACTCGCAAGATCATAGCTGAATTCATTTCTTTTGAGATCGTGCGGATCCCTCGGGCCGAGAACGCTCGAGCCGATGCCCTTTCTTGGCTAGCATCAACTCAAAATGGGGGAGGAGGCCGAATGGTCTTAGTAGAAGAACTGTCTGAGGCAAGTCTCAACGAATCCGAGGTCATGCAAGTGAATGAGTCCGAAGAGGAAACCTAAATGACTCTATTAATTGCTTTTCTCCTCCGAGAGGGGGTCCCAGCTGATCAGAAAGAAGCGAGACGCATCCGGCAGCGCTCCTCCCATTTTCTAATTCTAGATGGTATGCTGTATAAGAAGTCTTTCGGCCGGCCACTCCTCCCATGTCTCGGCCCGGCCGAAGCCAATTATGCCCTTCGGGAAGTACATGAAGGAATCTGCGGAACGCATGCAGGAGGAAGGGCCTTGACCCATAAAATCTTAAAGCAAGGGTACTGGTGGCCAACACTCCGAGGTGACGCAGTTGCTCTCGTCCTCTGCTGTGACCAGTGCTTAAGATACAGTTCTCTCATTCATCAATCAGCAACCATTCTAACACCTCTGTCAGACCCTTGGCCTTTCGCCCAGTGGGGGATTGATATTTTGGGACCTTTTCTCAATGCCTTCGACCAGAGAAAATTCCTTATTGTAGCGGTAGATTATTTCACCAAATGGGTCGAAGCCGAGCCCCTTGCGTCCATCACAGATAATAATGCATGGAGCTTTGTATGGAAGTCCATTATTTTCCGCTATGGCATCCCTTGGGCAATCATCTTAGATAATGGCAAGCAGTTTGACAACCATCGGTTCAAAGACAACTGTGCAAGCTTCGGTATTATACATAAATTCGCTTCGGTCGCACACCCTCGGACGAATGGCCAAGCCGAAGTCACTAACCGAAACATATTACGAGGACTGAAGACTCGTCTCGGTGAGGCTAAAGGCCGATGGGTCGAAGAGTTGCCAAGTGTTCTATGGGCTTATCGAACAACCAACCGAACCCCTACCGGAGAAACCCCATTCCGAATGGCCTACGGAGTGGAAGCTGTTATTCCCATTGAAATCGGCCTGCCATCGCCGAGGGTTCTCACTTATGATCCGAAGGATAATGATGAAGTACTAAGGGATCACCTTGATCTGATAGAAGAAACAAGGGATCAAGCTCGCATTCGGCTAGCTGCATATCAACAACGCATGGCGAGATATCACAACTGTAAGGATCGAGACTTTCGGATCCGGTTTTCGGGGTCGGACCCAGTAGTTCTGACCTTAGTGAGGGCTGAGGTTCTGTGACGATTCGCGTCAAGACATCGAGACGCGTTTTGAACGGCGTCTACCGTTGCAGACACGTTTCAGGTCTTGCCACGTGGGTGCCACGTGGGTTGGCTTTGGGCCGCGAGAGTACGGCCCTATCGTGTCGCCTGAACGGCGTCCACGTGTGTCGACGCCTTTCAGACTGCGACTCTGGGATTGTCAGAGTACGGCCCTGACAAGTCGTCTGAACGGCGTCTGCCTCGAACGACGTGTTTCAGAATCTTGTCAGAGCAGCCGTCACGTCACCTGATAGACGTCCGTAGATGTCGACGCGTTTTAGCCAGTCTCTGGTTAACCCCGCGAGCCCTCCTTCTTTCCCTCATTTTTCCTCCTTCTCTCTTTCTCACCTTCCCTTCCGGCGAACTCGACGGCGATTCCTCCTCCTCCCTCTTTTCCTTCCACCATTTCATCTTTCCCTCCACTCCATCCTCTACCTAGCTCCTACCACTACCACCTCCACTTCCACTGCGGCGTTTTACTCTCCGGACGGCGGCCGACGTCACGGTGGAGTAAGGACGACCACGGCGGTACCGGCGGCGGTGTGGGGCGAGACGGGTGGACGGCTTGAAGCTCGGAGGCGTCCAAGTATCCGGTAGGGTGACGGTTCCCATAGTATTGTGTTTAAATCATGTTTTCCCCGTTTGAGCATGTTATGGATCTTTGGTTTTGGGGAGTAGAACAAGCATGTTTAGGAGTCCTTCTTGATGATTTGGGGGATTTCTATGAATGTGATTTCCTGTGGATTGGATTTCCCCTCTCTCTCCTCCGTTTTTGGGTGATTTTGGGGTTGTTGGGGTTGGAAAGGGAGCCCTCGGGCTCATGCAGACTCTGGTTCCTGGGGTTGAAAGACGTCGTGCATGGGCGACGCCTTTTTGAAGGGCGTCGGGCCATCGCGATGCCTTTTAGGCAGGAATCGCCTTGCTGAGAGTCTGCCGGTTCGGGGATTCTGGGCCTAAAAAACGTCGTGGGTGGGCGACGCGATTTGAATAGCGTCGGGTAGCCATGACGCCTTTTAAGGCAGAAATCCCCTAGGTAATGTTTTCTGGAATTCCTGGATTTCTGTGCTAAATAGCGTCTGAGGATGTCGACGCCTTTCAAAAGGCGACCACTGGTGTCGACGCTTTTTAAGGCCTGATTCTGAAGACAGTATTTTACATAAACTAGTACATGGAGCTTGAATGGCGTCGGCCTTGGGCAACGCGATTCAAGACAGAACAACACTAATTCATGCCAGTAAAACGTGTTCATACTGCTAGATAGTGAGTTAATGCATGTTTTAGTGCGCTCGATAATGATGGATCCTTCATGACCGGATGACACTGCGTTATGTGTCGTGCGATCGCGGGCTTTTCACGTGACCGGATCGTACTGTGCCGGGTTTTGGTGTTTTGTGTTACTGTGGACCTGGAGTGACATTGTAGCGCTTTATCACCCTGTGCTGGTGGGGGCGTGAGCACAGCGCCGGTGGGGGCGTGGGCGGGGTGACGCCTAGTGAGAGAGGGTCACCTGGTGAACCCCGGGGTCAGCTAGTACCGGTGTCAGAAGTGGTACATTCGGAGAGTCACTCATGCTGAGGGAAGGAGTAACCACCTGAGCCAGTTGGGCCGGAGTAGCTAGTGTGCTATCCGAGGGGTTACTGCTTGGTCTCAGCTGGTCGAGGTTTTTCCCACCGTTGTTGTGTAGTTAGCGAGTTCTATCGAGACGACAGTTGTGGGTTCCCTAGTCGGCTGGTTTAGATTATGCATGTTTATTATATTTCGACTGCATGTGATTTCACGTTAAGAATTAGGAATTGTACCTCCTGTACTTATCACTTTACCGTTGGCTGTACTTTGCACTTGTGGGTGTGTGAGTGGGCAGTGGGGATCGAAGGATCCCTACTGAGTCTTGTCTTTGAGACTCACCCCCTGCGGTTTTCAGGTGAGGACTCCCGGCAGACCTAGCGAGGAGAGTGCGGTCGTGTGTTGAGCACCGTCAGCGGTTATTCCGGGGTATGCCCCGACGTAGTTGTTATTTTATTTCTGGCCTGTACGTTTAATTATTTCCTTTCTGTGGAGTATGTAATTATTTTCTATATCAAGTCGCATTGTAATAATTTTTAATTCCTGCACTTTCATTTCAATTCAATGCGATGTGAATGTTTAGCTTAGTTTATTATTTATCTCCCAGACTTGATTAGATCCTGGTTTGGTTCCAAATTAATGATTCGGTACCCATTTAGTAATCGGATCCCCGATTATAGGGTGACGGGTCGTTACAGTTGGTATCAGAGCATACGGTCTGGCAAATAAATAAATAACTAGGTTAAATATCGTAAATCCGGCAAATAAATACATTATCCCGTACAGGTACGGCGGTAGCATAGGTTTTAGGACTCTAATTAGAACTTTTTGATTTTGCAACTGTAGGCGAGTAGATGGCTCCCAGAAGGAGGATGCCAGTTATTCGAGAGCAGGGAGACGTCCCTAGTGGATCCGAGGCAGGGAGGCCGAGTGTAGAGCAGTTTATGGAGGCTATGATGGACACTATGGCTCGATACCAGACGCGAGACCCTAGTGAGAGTTCTAGTGAGCGGGGAGGGTCCATAGCTGCACTTGAGAGGTTCCTGAAGCTGAGGCCACCTCACTTCACCGGTCGTCCCGACCCTGATGAGTCCATTCACTGGCTTAGGGAGATAGAGAAGACTTTCGATACCATGGACTGTGCAGCAGTAGAGAGGACCCCGTTGGCTACCTTCATGCTGAAGGATAGCGCCTATGACTGGTGGACTACATTGAAGAGTTTGTCTTATGAGGACAGGAGTCTTAGGGAAATTTCATGGGAGACCTTTGCTAAGGAGTTCAATGCACAATATTTCCCTAGACACGTCCAGAGAGCCAAGGAGAGGGAGTTTATGGATCTGACGCAGGGGAGTATGACGGTACTCGAGTACCAGGCGAAGTTTGTTTCGCTGGGTCGGTTTGTGCCTTTCATATCTGGGGACGAGGAGCGTCGTACGGAGAGGTTCGTGGATGGACTGAGGCTCAGTCTGAGGAACTTCGTGGCGTCTCACTGTTGCACGGATTTGGCTTCTGCGGTTAGGTGTGCTGCAGCAGTGGAGGCTCAACAGAGCCAGTCGGCCCAGGAGAGAGGACTGGCTGCTCAGAGCCCAGTTCGTGGCAGGGGTAAGGCAGCGGCAGCAGCCCCTTCATCCGGATCGGGATCGTCGTCACTCGGCTCCCGATTCAGGAGATTCTTCAGGGGTGGTGGCAGCAGTAGTGGCAGTAGCGGCAGCAACAGGCCCGGGCAGGGTCAGCAGCGGCAGCAACAGGCCCGAGCAGGGTCAGCAGAGTCAGTCAGTATCCAGTGCACCGTAGGGGCCAGCTCAGAGGCTTTCGGCAGTTTGTCAGCACTGTGGTGGTGCCCATGGCGGGACTCAGTGTCCCACTCTCCCCAGGAGGTGTTTCACTTGCGGCCAGCAGGGCCATTTGGCGAGGCAGTGCCCGCAGGGGCATGGTCAGGGACAGGGTTCAGGTGATCAGAAGAAGCCGAGGACCCAGGGGAGAGTGCTAGCTATCACCAGGAGGGAGGCTCGCGCGTCCAACTTGGTGGAAGGTACACTTTCTGTCCTTGGGAACTCTGCACACGTATTGATTGATTCGGGTGTTTCGCATTCTTTCATTTCTGAGCAGTTCCTAGATATTCTTTCTGCACCCGTTGATGAGTTATCTGATGGTTTGATGGTGGAGGTTCCTTCTGGAGACTTCATGATATCTTATAATTGTTTGAGGAATGTTCCCTTGACCATCGAGGGTCATGTGCTACCTACCCAGTTAGTTGTACTTGCCATTCGTGACTTTGATATCATCCTGGGCATGGATTGGTTGGAAGCCTTTTATGCGGAGGTGGACTGCCACAGGAAGAGGGTGCGATTCTCCATTCCGGACATCCCGACCTTCTTCTTCCAAGGTATTAGGCTTTCTTCCCGAGGTATTCTCATTTCTGCCTTTAAGGCACGGAGGTTGCTTGCTGGTGGATGTGATGCTTTCCTTGCCTCTGTTGTTGTTTCTGATGTCCGTGATAGTCTCAGCCCTGGGGAGGTACCTGTAGTATGTGATTTCATAGATGTGTTTCCTGAGGAGCTGCCTGGCCTTCCTCCTCAGCGAGAGGTCGAGTTTACCATCGAGCTTGCACCGGGTACGGCGCCCTTGTCTAAGGCCCCGTATCGGATGGCGCCAGCCGAACTCGCTGAGTTGAAGGCGCAGTTGCAGGAGTTGCTGGATAAGGATTTCATTCGTCCCAGTACATCTCCATGGGGTGCTCCAGTTCTGTTTGTTAGAAAGAAGGATGGTTCTATGAGATTGTGTATTGATTATAGGCAGCTGAACCAGGTAACGATAAAGAATAAGTACCCACTTCCAAGGATCGATGATTTGATGGATCAGCTGCAGTCCGCGAAGGTATTTTCCAAGATCGACTTGAGATCTGGGTATTATCAGATGAGGATCCGGGATGTTGATGTTAGTAAGACGGCTTTCAGAACTCGGTATGGACATTATGAGTTCTTGGTTATGCCCTTCGGATTGACCAATGCTCCGGCGGCCTTTATGGAGCTGATGAACCGAGTCTTCAGGACCTACCTGGACCAGTTTGTGGTTATATTTGTTGATGATATTCTGATCTATTCTTCTTCTGAGGAAGAGCATGCCGCCCATCTTCGGGCAATATTGCAGGTCCTGAGGGAGCACGAACTTTACGCCAAGTTTAGCAAGTGTGAGTTTTGGCTAGACGAGGTGCACTTCCTTGGGCATGTTATTTCTGGCAATGGTATCGCAGTGGATCCAGCCAAGATCGAGGCGGTGATGGATTGGAGCAGGCCGACTTCAGTGACTGAGATCAGGAGCTTTCTGGGGCTTGCCGGTTATTACAGGCGGTTTGTCCAGGGGTTTTCTTCGATAGCAGCCCCCTTGTCGAGGTTGACTCGAAAGGGAGTTCGTTTTGTGTGGACCGAGGATTGTGAACAGAGTTTTATTGAGCTTAAGAACCGCCTCACGTCAGCCCCAGTCTGGTGCTTCCATCTGGGTCAGGTGGATTTGTGGTTTACTCGGATGCGTCCCGTCGAGGTTTGGGCGCAGTTCTAATGCAGCATGGCAGGATAGTGGCTTATGCTTCCCGACAGCTGAAGAAGCATGAAGAGAACTATCCTACCCATGATTTGGAGCTGGCAGCTGTAGTATTTGCAGTTAAGATTTGGAGACATTACTTGTATGGTGAGAAATTTCAAGTTTTCACCGATCACAAGAGCCTGAAATATGTGTTCACTCAGAGAGACATGAATTTGAGACTGCGAAGGTGGATGGAGTTCATTAAGGATTATGACTTTGACCTTTCTTACCATTCGGGCAAGGCGAATGTAGTGGCAGACGCCTTGAGTCGGAAGACGGTCATGTCATACCTCATGATTCAAGAATGGAAATTGTTCGAGCAGGTTGTGGAATCTTCCTTTAGGATTCCACGTGAAGATGATAGAGCCGTGTTGGTCAGCTTAACTGTGAGACCAGCTGTGTATCATGCTGTGATTGAGGCTCAGAGGGCAGATGCTGAGTTACCACAGATCCTCCAGAGGTCAGAGGTGGAGTTGTGGGATGACGGTACTGTCAGGTTCAGAGGTAGACTTTATGTTCCGACCGAGGAGGACGTGCGCGGGTGTATACTTGATGAGGCGCACCGTTCGAGATATGCAGTGCATCTTGGGACAACAAAGATGTATCATTGTTTGAGGAGGCACTTCTGGTGGCCCGGTATGAAGAAAGATGTGGCTGAATATGTGGCTAGATGTATGACTTGTCAGCAAGTTAAAGCCGAGCATCAGAGACCTGGAGGGTTGCTACAGCCCTTGCCGATTCCAGAGTGGAAATGGGAGCACGTGACGATGGACTTCGTGATGGGATTGCCTTCATCCCCTAGCAGGAGAGACGCTATCTGGGTCATCGTTGATCGGCTGACCAAGTCGGCACACTTCCTAGCCATTAGGAAGGACTGGTCAGTCGGCAAGCTGGCAAAGTTGTTTGTAGACAGGATCATCTCTCTGCACGGGGTACCTTTGTCCATTGTATCAGATCGAGATCCGAGGTTTACTTCCAGGTTCTGGAAGAGCTTTCAGAAGGCATTGGGCACCCAGTTGGCTTTCAGCTCGGCCTACCATCCCGAGACTGACGGACAGTCGGAGAGGACCATTCAGACCTTGGAGGATATGCTCAGGGCATGTTGCCTAGACTGGGGAGGTTCTTGGGAGCAGCATTTGTCCACAGTGGAATTTGCCTATAACAACAGTTACCATTCCAGTATTGGCATGGCGCCTTATGAGGCTTTGTATGGACGACCATGTCGATCTCCGGTGTGTTGGTCCGAGATTGGTGAAAGGCAGATAGCGGGACCCGAGTTAGTGCAGCAGTGTATTGAGATTGCCAGCACAGTTCGGCAGAGGTTGACCGCAGCTCAGAGTAGGCAGAAACGTTATGCTGACGTCCGACGGAGACCACTTGAGTTTGAAATTGGGGACCACGTGTTTCTCCGAGTCTCACCCTCCAAGGGAGTGATGAGATTCGGGAAGCGAGGCAAGCTAAGTCCGCGATATATTTGGCCTTTTCCCATCCTTGCTCGGATTGGGGAAACCGTGTATCAGCTGGCCTTGCCGCCCAGTCTTGCAGGGGTGCACGATGTATTCCATGTTTCCTTACTGAGAAAGTATGTTCAGGATCCGTCCCATGTTTTGGATTTTTCGGAGTTGGAGGTCGCTGATGACCTGTCCTTTCCAGAGTATCCTGTTCGTATTGAGGATCGCAGAGAACAGGTCCTACGGAACAAGATTGTACCGTTGGTGAAAGTGATTTGGCAGTACCGCTCCGGAGGTGAGGCAACCTGGGAGCGAGAGGATGAGATGCGGGAGCAGTTCCCTTACCTCTTTTCGTAAGTTTCCTTATGAACCTGTATCCCTGTTTTGACCTTGTTAAATCTAGCAGTCAATTTCGGGGGCGAAATTCTTTTAAGGAGGGGAGATTGTAAGGATCGAGACTTTCGGATCCGGTTTTCGGGGTCGGACCCAGTAGTTCTGACCTTAGTGAGGGCTGAGGTTCTGTGACGATTCGCGTCAAGACATCGAGACGCGTTTTGAACGGCGTCTACCGTTGCAGACACGTTTCAGGTCTTGCCACGTGGGTGCCACGTGGGTTGGCTTTGGGCCGCGAGAGTACGGCCCTATCGTGTCGCCTGAACGGCGTCCACGTGTGTCGACGCCTTTCAGACTGCGACTCTGGGATTGTCAAAGTACGGCCCTGACAAGTCGTCTGAACGGCGTCTGCCTCGAACGACGCATTTCAGAATCTTGTCAGAGCAGCCGTCACGTCACCTGATAGACGTCCGTAGATGTCGACGCGTTTTAGCCAGTCTCTGGTTAACCCCGCGAGCCCTCCTTCTTTCCCTCATTTTTCCTCCTCTCTTTCTCACCTTCCCTTCCGGCGAACTCGGCGGCAATTCCTCCTCCTCCCTCTTTTCCTTCCACCATTTCATCTTTCCCTCCACTCCATCCTCTACCTAGCTCCTACCACTACCACCTCCACTTCTACTGCGGCGTTTTACTCTCCGGACGGCGGCCGACGTCACGGTGGAGTAAGGACAACCACGGCGGTACCGGCGGCAGCGTGGGGCGAGACGGGTGGACGGCTTGAAGCTCGGAGGCGTCCAAGTATCCGGTAGGGTGACGGTTCCCATAGTATTGTGTTTAAACCATGTTTTCCCCGTTTGAGCATGTTATGGATCTTTGGTTTTGGGGAGTAGAACAAGCATGTTTAGGAGTCCTTCTTGATGATTTGGGGGATTTCTATGAATGTGATTTCCTGTGGATTGGATTGCCCCTCTCTCTCCTCCGTTTTTGGGTGATTTTGGGGTTGTTAGGGTTGGAAAGGGAGCCCTCGGGCTCATGCAGACTCTGGTTCCTGGGGTTGAAAGACGTCGTGCATGGGCGACTCCTTTTTGAAGGGCGTCGGGCCATCGCGATGCCTTTTACGCAGGAATCGCCTTGCTGAGAGTCTGCCGGTTCGGGGATTCTGGGCCTAAAATGTTAGTTTAGGTGGCCTACAAGCCAATCTAACAATGTAAATCTCGTTCATTATTAATAAAATGGCATAACATTCATTATGTGTAAATCGCGTTAATTATCGTTTCATAATGAAGTCCGTGAATATGTGCTATGGTGATCAGATTATGATGAGATCATACTAATGAGACTGATCACTTAAACACACATATTCTTAATCGTTCCTAGTCGGAGGATATCCGAGAAGGACATCGGATATCCGGTTAGACTAGTACATATTACTCCTGCTCATATGATGAGGGTGACTGGTCTCATAAGTCACTTGTGTGGAGACACTAAGGCGAATCTGTAGGTGCTCATTGGAGAATGAGTTCACTGAACTGATCCGACTGAATCGCTGGATGGTATTGTACCTCACTGTCAACCAGCTTGATTCTATTGTCGCAGTTGCGTGGATGGTCCTCGGACCTGAGACACCAAGGACACCTTGGCGGTGGACTTCTGTGCTTTGACCTTGGTTTACGAATCTCTAGCCATGGGATTCTAATACGCCAAGGATTGGGTGCAGCGGAATACCGTCGAAGGGAATTGTGTGTCAATAAGGAATCATTCGCTCTCGGTACTTAGAGAGAGAATGCTCTAGGAAGGATGCGCGAAAGTCCCTGGCCAGGGCGGACGATAATATCGGGAAAGGAGTTTTCCGATATTCATCAGCGGCATCCAATCCAAGTGAGTCGACCGGTTAGGGTTTGACAGCTCGCCATACCCTGAGTTGACTCGAGAGCATTGTACGAATGAAGGATTATATCCACGCGGTAACTGTCGGCGGAAAGGTTCCAAGAGTGGGTTACTTAACCCCAAATACCTTCCGGGTTCACGCGGTGTTGCTTGGCACCCAACGTGATCGGAGGCCCGGTCGAATTCGATGTGTGACATCAATTCGATTGATTAATTGATTAATAAAGGGTTATTAATTAATTAATAAAGCCAGTGAGGAGTCACTGGGCTTGTTGGGCCATTAACTGGACTGGTACTTGGGCCTAGAGGGTCACACGCACATGATTCTCAAGGCGATGGATAAATAAGTGGGTTTTATACAAACCGGGGGTTTTTGTGAAAAACCGCGCGGTTAGTATAAAACATAGCGAACGGGCTTAGTAGGCCAAGCTGCTGCTAACCCTGGCCGCCACTCCTCGTTTTCTGTCTTCCTCTGGAGTCCAGGCAGATCCAGATCTGCCCCGCCGCTTCTCCGAATCCCGTTCGACGGGAAATCGTCCGCGCACTGCGGCGATCATTGCGGCGTCCAGCGGAGGCTTCGCGGGCTGCGAAGAACGACGAACTCGAGGATATCCATCGCGGGGAGGATCGCGTGGACTTCGCTAGAGGCCGGGCGCTTGCGCGGCTTGCGGTGTCACACCGACGGAACCGAACGGCTGCGGATTCGAATCCGCACACGGTGAGAACTTCGATAATCTGATTATCGTATTTTAGTTATTTGAAACGGGAAACGGATCGCTGTAAAATTTTTATTTTCCACTGCGTGAGCGATCCGGAGAAACCGAGAAAACCCAACAGTGGTATCAGAGCCAGGTTCCACTGTTTCTCGTCCCGTTTCGGATCTCTAAATTAATTTTTCCATGAGTTATTCCATGCTGTAACTTCGAATAATTGTTGGATCCGTGTTCATGCGATGAACACAGTTAATCTGATTATTTTCTTTCAATTTTTCGAGATCATTTTGGGGGTTTTTCGTGTTCTTCGTGAGACGAAGAACAGCGTGTTTACGGCGGCTTGAATCGGCTTCCCAATCGTTGGGATGGCCGGCCGAGACTCCAGATCCGTAGAGGATAGTCACCTCTATCCACCGGTCACCCAGATCGGCGCCGGAGTGCCCTTGGAGGTCCTGAAAATCGACTCCAAATCGGATTTAAACACCCTTAAAAACCAGTTTTTTGGGGAATTTGGGGGTTGGCCGGCTTCTTTTCGCGGCCTATCCGGCGACCCTGCCGGCGCCGGGGGCACCGCCGGCGACCCTGCCGGCGCCGGGGGCACCGCCGGCGCCGGGGGATCGCCGGCCGGAGCCGAGCCGGGCCGTGGGCGGCCGCCGGCGCCGCCTGCAACCCCAGCCCACCGCCGCCGCACTGTAGCAGCTTCTAAGGGTTGCTGGAAGGAAGGGGACGGGCGGTTCAGGGGGTTGGGCCGGCCGGTCAGGTCCCGGTTGGACCGGGCCTGAGGCAGGCACGAGCCAAGTGCGCCTGGCTCGGGCCCAGGCGCACCTGGTTCGGACCCAGGCCCTACAGGGCCCGAGCCAGTTGGGTTCTAAGGGCTGGGCCCTTTTGCTTTCAAACCCAAACCCCAAAAATTAAACCCCATATGCCCATTTAAAATTGAATTAAAATTTGATTTTAATTTTAATTGATTTCAAAATTGTTTTGAAATTTAATTGGGCTTTTTTAATTAATGATTGTGAATCATTTTAATTACAATTAGTTCTTAACTAATTATGGTTAATTATTAAGTTAAGTGTTAATTTAATAATTAATTGTAGTTATCTAATTTTAAGTGTTAAAATTAATGGTTAATAATTATTAATCTAAATGTTAGATTATTAGTTATTAAAACATCTAATTGTTAATTATTTTTGATGGATTGATCTAAGAGTTAGATTAATCTTTAATAGTCTAATTGTTAGATTAATTAATGGGGTTTAATCTAAGTGTTAGATTATTAGAATTGTTCTAATTTGCATAGAATAATCTGGAATTATTAATTTGGAGTGTGTGCGCATGTGATGTGTGTTTAATGCTTTTAAATTTAGATTTAATTGCATGTTAAGTTAATTAAATGAGTTTTCGAAATTCAAAATGCCAATTTTGATTGGATCCCAGTTTTTGAAAGTCAAAACTTATTTATTTTGAAAACTCATTTGTTTTAGCCATGTGATGCGCTGAATCATGTGTGGATGTTTAAAACACACCGTGGTCATGGATATGCACTTAATTTATTGTTCATGTGATGAATGGATTGTGTGGATCATGGATGTATGATGTTTATTAATTGTTAATAAATAGAGGTCTGCGCACCTCTCTCTCTCATACTCCGATGTATTTCTACCTCCCTCTCTCCCTTGTACTCGCCATAAGGCCTTCTTCAATTTACTTGTTAATTCTAGAATTAATGTAATATGATGGAGGCAACCGAGGAAGGAGCGAGGACGATCCACAGCTGCAACCAGGAAGGCGAAAAGATGGAGATCTCTTGCCTATGTGTTTGCAGGATGTCTAATATAATTGTTATGATTAGAATGTGTGTGCGTTTGACTGTTGGCTCCAGTCAAACCCACTGTGCTATCCATGACCACACTAATGACATGTATGAGATGCATTGTTGTTCTTTTGATTATTAATCAAAGCAGGTTATAGTATTTAGTAAATATATACGATATATTTATATACTATCACCTAGGAGAGACCAAGATAAAAGTTATCCAAATACCCTCAGATAAACTCTAAGCCGTAACGCGAGTAGTTAAGAACTTACCGCGTGGTCCACCATCGTTATAGCCATAGGATTCAAATCACTTTAGGTAGGTTTGTTGTGCTATCCACAAGGCCTGCTTAATTGGGAGGAGAAACTGTGGCTATGGCATTAGATGCCTATAGATCGGGGTAGAGGAACCATGTAGCTTTGTTGTGCTATCCACAAGGGCTGCATGCAAATCTATGCTCGTCACGTAATGATGGTTAGCTTAGACCAGAATTAGTGGTTTGTTGTGCTATCCACAAGGCCATTAAATCTCTGGGGACCGAAGCTATGATCAGATATTGCAAGGAGTTGCAAGTCCCATGAGTTGGGTGCTCTCTGATTGTATTACAGTTTGTTGTGCTATCCACAAGGCTGTAGTGCAAGTCATTGAGATTCTGATCCCCACTAGGAGACTGTCGGCGTCTCCCGTTCTGTATAATTGAGGGTTATACAGTCCGTCGAAAATTAGTGGGAGTTAAACTTGAACAAAAGACCATGTCTTGTTTTGAACTTTAATAATTGAACATCTGCTAAATAGATTTTACTTATCTCCTGTAGGAACTATGTGGTCGAATAACCCACTCCGTGGCATACTTGATGCCATTTTGACTTACTTGATCTACTTGGATTGGTTCAGAAGCCTGAAGAATGTCTTCAGATCTGAACGCAATAACTTTGTCCCTAGAGCTGATCCTCTTGCTGAATCGGCATTAGATGCCCCTGAAGCAGAGATGACAGCTAACGATAAAGGATCGAAGGACAAAGGTAAAAGAGTAGTGAAGGGTGACTGCTTCTACTATAAGCAGTATGGTCACTGGAAGAGGAACTGCAAGGATTTCCTTGATGATAAAGCTCATGGAAGAGTGAAGCTGTGTGAAGCTTCAGATATCTATATGATAGATATCAACTTGTCAGTTAGAGATTCCACATCTTGGGTATTGGATACCGGATGTGCTTCTCATATCTGCCATGATGTGCAGTTGCTGACAAGTAAGCGCAAGCTGAGACAAGGTGAGGTGGAATTGAGGCTAGGAAACGGCGCAAAAGTTGCGGCGATTGCTGTTGGGACAGCAAACCTCAGGCTTCCATCAGGAGACACCTTACTATTGGAAGATTGTTATTATGTTCCTAGCATAATAAAGAACATCATATCAATATCTTGTTTGGACAAGATAGGATATAGGTTGACAATTGAGAATAGAAGTTGTTCGATTTATTATGGTAATAAATCAATAGCTTCGGCATCTTTAGTCAACGGTCTATATCTATTAGATGTTTCTCATTACAATCTTCAGATTGATAATGCTCTTAAGAAGAGCAAGAATTGTGTGAACCAGGCCTACATATGGCATTGTAGACTTGGGCACATTGGCGAAAGCAGGTTGCAAAAGTTGCACAAGCATGGTTACTTAACAGCATTCGATTATGAATCGTTTGAAACATGTGAATCCTGCCTTATGGGAAAGATGGCAAAATCTCCATTTAGTGGACATGGAGAACGTGCCAAGGACATTCTGGAACTGATACATTCGGATGTATGTGGTCCCATGTCTACCCAAGCCAAAGGTGGTTTTTCTTACTTCATCACGTTCACCGATGACTTCTCAAGATTCGGCTATGTGTACTTAATGAAGTACAAGTCGGAAGCGTTTGAGAAGTTCAAGGAGTTCAAGAATGAAGTAGAGAAGCAGTTAGGAAAGAGTATTAAAGCTCTTCGATCAGATCGAGGAGGAGAATACTTGAGTACTAATTTCGCACAATTCTTAAAGGATAATGGTATCCTTTCTCAGCTAACCCCTCCATATACACCACAGATGAATGGTGTATCAGAAAGGAGGAATCGCACCTTGTTGGACATGGTGCGATCCATGATGAGCTTTTCAAGATTACCAGTGTCCCTCTGGGGGTATGCTCTAGAGTCAGCAGCATACCTACTGAACAGAGTACCCAGCAAGTCTGTGGCCTCTACTCCATATGAGATATGGAAAGGCAGAAAACCAGAATTTAAACATGTTAAAGTCTGGGGTTGTCATGCTCATGTAAAGAGGCATGATCCAGACAAGCTGGAATCACGAACTGATAAATGTAGGTTTGTGGGATATCCAAAGGAAACCTTTGGATACTATTTTTACCATCCTGATGAACAAAAGGTGTTTGTCGCCAGGAAAGCTGTCTTCCTGGAAGAGGAATACCTTCTCCAGGAGGACAGTGGGAGTAAAATAGTACTGGAAGAGGTTCCAGAACCCCAAACAGCTGCATTATCATCAGATGATATATAAGTTCCTGAATCTGTTCAGGTACACACAGATGAGTCTCATAGATCTGGTAGAGTACCTAGACTACCCGAACGATATGTGGGACATATCGCTGAAGGTGAGTCTAAGGTACAATATAATGAGGATGACGATCCTAAAACCTACCAGGAGGCCATAGAAGGCCCAGAAGCCGGGAAATGGCGAGAAGCCATGAACTCAGAAATCCAGTCCATGTACACCAACCAAGTTTGGAACTTGGAGGACTTGTCCGAGGGTATTGTACCCATCGGTTGCAAGTGGATCTTTAAGAGAAAGATCGGTGCTGATGGACGGATCGACACTTATAAGGCAAGGTTGGTGGCAAAGGGATATCGTCAAAGGCAAGGAATTGACTATGACGAGACTTTCTCACCAGTTGCCATGATAAAGTCGATCAGAGTTCTGCTCGCCATTGCTACACATTTTGATTATGAAATCTGGCAGATGGATGTGAAGACTGCCTTCCTCAATGGTAATCTTGAGGAGGAGGTGTATATGATACAACCAGAAGGTTTCACATCCAAAGAATCTCCAGATAAAGTGTGCAAGCTTCAGAGGTCTATTTATGGACTGAAGCAAGCTTCCCGGAGCTGGAACATAAGATTTGACGAGGCTGTCAAGTCTTATAACTTCATTAAGAATGAAGATGAGCCTTGTGTGTACAAGAAGACCAGTGGGAGTGCAGTCACTTTTCTAGTTCTTTACGTAGATGACATACTACTCATTGGGAATGATGTAGCTATGATGTCATCAGTAAAGGTCTGGCTGTCGAAAAACTTCTCCATGAAGGATTTGGGAGAAGCATCCTACGTATTGGGAATACGGATCTATAGAGATAGATCAAAGAGGATGCTTGGAATGACCCAATCCTTGTACATAGATACCATAGTCAAAAGGTTTGGCATGGAAAATTACAAGAGAGGTTTCATACCGATGATACATGGAATTAATCTCTCAAAAGAACAGTCTCCTAAGACTCCTGATGAGAGGGCATTCATGGATAGAATACCCTATGCCTCTGCCATAGGATCTATCATGTATGCCATGCTATGTACACGACCTGACGTTGCATTTGCTCTAAGTGTTACGAGCAGATTTCAGGCTGATCCAGGCGAAGAGCACTGGAAGGCAGTGAAATGCATCCTTAAGTACTTGAGAAGAACTAAGGATATGTTTCTTGTCTATGGAGGAGGTGACTTGAAACTGCGAGGCTTTATAGACTCGAGTTTCCAGTCGGATCCAGATGATAGCAAGTCAACATCTGGATTCATGTTTACATTGAACGGAGGGGCAGTGTGCTGGAAGAGTTCCAAGCAGGTAACCACTGCAGATTCGACGACTGAAGCTGAGTACATCGCTGCAGCTGAAGCCGCCAAGGAAGCAGTGTGGTTGAAGAAATTCATCACCGACCTCGGCGTAGTTCCCAGCATCTCTGAGCCTGTTCCACTGTTGTGCGACAACAATGGAGCGATTGCGCAAGCAAAAGAGCCACGGTCTCATCAGAAATCGAAGCATATTCTGAGGCGCTTTCACCTTATCAGAGAGATCATATCCAGAGGAGATGTAGTAGTGGAAAGAGTTCCATCTGTCGACAATGTAGCAGATCCACTGACAAAGCCGTTGGCTCAAATTGTGTTTGAGCGTCACCTAGAGTCTATGGGCTTATTGTATAAAGGTGATTGGCTTTAGTCCAAGTGGGAGATTGTTAGTTTAGGTGGCCTACAAGCCAATCTAACAATGTAAATCTCGTTCATTATTAATAAAATGGCATAACATTCATTATGTGTAAATCGCGTTAATTATCGTTTCATAATGAAGTCCGTGAATATGTGCTATGGTGATCAGATTATGATGAGATCATACTAATGAGACTGATCACTTAAACACACATATTCTTAATCGTTCCTAGTCGGAGGATATCCGAGAAGGACATCGGATATCCGGTTAGACTAGTACAGATTACTCCTGCTCATATGATGAGGGTGACTGGTCTCATAAGTCACTTGTGTGGAGACACTAAGGCGAATCTGTAGGTGCTCATTGGAGAATGAGTTCACTGAACTGATCCGACTGAATCGCTGGATGGTATTGTACCTCACTGTCAACCAGCTTGATTCTATTGTCGCAGTTGCGTGGATGGTCCTCGGACCTGAGACACCAAGGACACCTTGGCGGTGGACTTCTGTGCTTTGACCTTGGTTTACGAATCTCTAGCCATGGGATTCTAATACGCCAAGGATTGGGTGCAGCGGAATACCGTCGAAGGGAATTGTGTGTCAATAAGGAATCATTCGCTCTCGGTACTTAGAGAGAGAATGCTCTAGGAAGGATGCGCGAAAGTCCCTGGCCAGGGCGGACGATAATATCGGGAAAGGAGTTTTCCGATATTCATCAGCGGCATCCAATCCAAGTGAGTCGACCGGTTAGGGTTTGACAGCTCGCCATACCCTGAGTTGACTCGAGAGCATTGTACGAATGAAGGATTATATCCACGCGGTAACTGTCGGCGGAAAGGTTCCAAGAGTGGGTTACTTAACCCCAAATACCTTCCGGGTTCACGCGGTGTTGCTTGGCACCCAACGTGATCGGAGGCCCGGTCGAATTCGATGTGTGACATCAATTCGATTGATTAATTGATTAATAAAGGGTTATTAATTAATTAATAAAGCCAGTGAGGAGTCACTGGGCTTGTTGGGCCATTAACTGGACTGGTACTTGGGCCTAGAGGGTCACACGCACATGATTCTCAAGGCGATGGATAAATAAGTGGGTTTTATACAAACCGGGGGTTTTTGTGAAAAACCGCGCGGTTAGTATAAAACATAGCGAACGGGCTGAGTAGGCCAAGCTGCTGCTAACCCTGGCCGCCCCTCCTCATTTTCTGTCTTCCTCTGGAGTCCAGGCAGATCCAGATCTGCCCCGCCGCTTCTCCGAATCCCGTTCGACGGGAAATCGTCCGCGCACTGCGGCGATCATTGCGGCGTCCAGCGGAGGCTTCGCGGGCTGCGAAGAACGACGAACTCGAGGATATCCATCGCGGGGAGGATCGCGTGGACTTCGCTAGAGGCCGGGCGCTTGCGCGGCTTGCGGTGTCACACCGACGGAACCGAACGGCTGCGGATTCGAATCCGCACACGGTGAGAACTTCGATAATCTGATTATCGTATTTTAGTTATTCGAAACGGGAAACGGATCGCTGTAAAATTTTTATTTTCCGCTGCGTGAGCGATCCGGAGAAACCGAGAAAACCCAACATAAAAAACGTCATGGGTGGGCGACGCGATTTGAATAGCGTCGGGTAGCCATGACGCCTTTTAAGGCAGAAATCCCCTAGGTAATGTTTTCTGTAATTCTTGGATTTCTGTGCTAAATAGCGTCTGAGGATGTCGACGCCTTTCAAAAGGCGACCACTGGTGTCGACGCCTTTTAAGGCCTGATTCTGAAGACAGTATTTTACATAAACTAGTACATGGAGCTTGAATGGCGTCGGCCTTGGGCGACGCGATTCAAGACAGAACAACACTAATTCATGCCAGTAAAACGTGTTCATACTGCTAGATAGTGAGTTAATGCATGCTTTAGTGCGCTCGATAATGATGGATCCTTCATGACCGGATGACACTGCGTTATGTGTCGTGCGATCGCGGGCTTTTCACGTGACCGGATCGTATTGTGCCGGGTTTTGGTGTTTTGTGTTACTGTGGACCTGGAGTGACATTGTAGCGCTTTATCACCCTGTGCTGGTGGGGGCGTGAGCACAACGCCGGTGGGGGCGTGGGCGGGGTGACGCCTAGTGAGAGAGGGTCACCTGGTGAACCCCGGGGTCAGCTAGTACCGGTGTCAGAAGTGGTACATTCGGAGAGTCACTCATGTTGAGGGAAGGAGTAACCACCTGAGCCAGTTGGGCCGGAGTAGCTAGTGTGCTATCCGAGGGGTTACTGCTTGGTCTCAGCGGGTCGAGGTTTTTCCCACCGTTGTTGTGTAGTTAGCGAGTTCTATCGAGACGACAGTTGTGGGTTCCCTAGTCGGCTGGTTTAGATTATGCATGTTTTTTATATTTCGACTGCATGTGATTTCACGTTAAGAATTAGGAATTGTACCTCCTGTACTTATCACTTTACCGTTAGCTGTACTTTGCACTTGTGGGTGTGTGAGTGGGCAGTGGGGATCGAAGGATCCCTACTGAGTCTTGTCTTTGAGACTCACCCCCTGCGGTTTTCAGGTGAGGACTCCCGGCAGACCTAGCGAGGAGAGTGCGGTCGTGTGTTGAGCACCGTCAGCGGTTATTCCGGGGTATGCCCCGACGTAGTTGTTATTTTATTTCTGGCCTGTACGTTTAATTATTTCTTTTCTGTGGAGTATGTAATTATTTGCTGTATCAAGTCGCATTGTAATAATTTTTAATTCCTGCACTTTCATTTCAATTCAATGCGATGTGAATGTTTAGCTTAGTTTATTATTTATCTCCCAGACTTGATTAGATCCTGGTTTGGTTCCAAATTAATGATTCGGTACCCATTTAGTAATCGGATCCCCGATTATAGGGTGACGGGTCGTTACAACAACGCTCGAGTGAAGCCTCGAAGTTTTGAAGCTGGAGACCTTGTGTTGCGGAATGCCCATGTATCCAAGCCAGCCGAAGCCACAGGAAAGCTCTCTTCAAACTGGGAAGGCCCTTATCAGGTAAAGGAAGTAATCTGATGAGGGGCCTATCGGCTGGAGACCCTTTCGTGCCAGCCTCTCCCTCGCACCTAGAATGTGGAGCGCCTTCGGCGCTATTTTGTGTAAGGTATTTTCCCGGGATTCAGCCGGACACCTTGAATGAATATTTTGTTCCGAAATATTGTGTCCGGCATTACTCTAAGTCCGTGCAAACCGTACCAGGAGTAGCTTCGGCCATGCAAACCATATCGGGAGCGGCATTAATCTAAGTCCGTGCAAACCGTTGTTAGTTTAGGTGACCTACAAGCCAATCTAACAATGTAAATCTCATTCATTATTAATAAAATGGCATAATATTCATTATGTGTAAATCGCGTTAATTATCGTTTCATATTGAAGTCCGTGAATATGTGCTATGGTGATCAGATTATGATGAGATCATACTACTGAGACTGATCACTTAAACACACATATTCTTAATCGTTCCTAGTCAGAGGATATCCGAGAAGGACATCGGATATCCGGTTAGACTAATACAGATTACTCCTGCTCATAAGATGAGGGTGACTGGTCTCATAAGTCTTTTGTGTGGAGACACTAAGGCGAATCTGTAGGTGCTCATTGGAGAATGAGTTCACTGAACTGATCCGACTGAATCACTGGATGGTATTGTACCTCACTGTCAACCAGCTTGATTCTATTGTCACAGTTGCGTGGATGGTCCTCGGACCTGAGACACCAAGGACACCTTGGCGGTGGACTTCTGTGCTTTGACCTTGGTTTACGAATCTCTAGCCATGGGATTCTAATACGCCAAGGATTGGGTACAGCGGAATACCATCGAAGGGAATTGTGTGCCGATAAGGAATCATTCGCTCTCGGTACTTAGAGAGAGAATGCTCTAGGAAGGATGCGCGAAAGTCCCTGGCCAGGGCGGATGATGATATCGGGAAAGGAGTTTTCCGATATTCATCAGCGGCATCCAATCCAAGTGAGTCAACCGGCTAGGGTTTGACAGCTCGCCATACCCTAAGTTGACTCGAGAGCATTGTACGAATGAAGGATTATATCCACGCGGTGACTGTCGGCGGAAAGGTTCCAAGAGTGGGTTACTTAACCCCAAATACCTTCCGGGTTCACGCGGTGTTACTTGGCACCCAACGTGATCAGAGGCCCGGTCGAATTCGATGTGCGACATCAATTCGAGTGATTAATTGATTAATAAATGGTTATTAATTAATTAATAAAGCCAGTGATGAGTCACTGGACTAACTAGGCCATTAACTGGACTGGTACTTGGGCCTAGAGGGTCACACGCAGAGGGTCACACGCAAATGATTCTCAAGGTGATTGATAAATAAGTGGGTTTTATACAAACCGGGGGTTTTTGTGAAAAACCGCGCGGTTAGTATAAAACATAGCGAACGGGCTGAGCAGGCCAAGCTGCTGCTAACCCTAGCAGCCCCTCCTCAGTTTCTGTCTTTCTCTGACGCCCAGGCAGATCCAGATCTACTCCGCCACTTCTCCGAATCCCGTTCGACGGGAAATCGTCCGCGCGCTGTGGCGATCATTGCGGAGACCGGCGGAGGCTTCGTGGGCTGCGAAGAACGACGAACTCGAGGATATCCGTCGCGGGGAGGATCGTATGGACTTCGCTAGAGGCCGGGCGCTTGCGCGGCTTGCGGTGTCACACCGACGGAACCAAACGGTTGCGGATTCGAATCCGCACACGGTGAGAAAAGATAATCCGATTATTATCGTATTTTAGATTTCGAAACGGGAACGGATCGCTGTAAATATTTTTGTTTTCCGCTGCGTGAGCGATCCGGAGAAACCGAGAAAACCCAACAGTGGTATCATAGCCAGGTTCCACTGTTTTTTGTCCCGTTTCGGTTTCCGAAATTGATTTTTCTTGAGTTATTCCATGCGTTTAATCCGATTAAAATTACGGAATAATGTTCATAAGATGAACACAAATAATTTGATTATTTTTCTGTGATTTTTCGGATTTTATTTGGGGGTTTTCAGAGTTCTTCGTAAGACGATGAACGGGGTGTTTTCGGCGGCTTCGTACGTGCTTCCCAAGTGTTGGGATGGCGGCCCGGATGCACGGATCTCTAGGTGATAGTCACCACTACAGATCCGACATATTTTTCGGCGCCAGAGTGGCCTTGGAGAGCTGCAAATACGAAGCCCTAATTCGGATTTTACGCTGTAAAACCAGATTTTTGGGGGTTCTTTGGGCTTGGATTGCACCCCAATCGGGGGGCCACCGGCGGCCCTGCCGGCGCCGGGCGTGTCGCCGGAGCTGGGGCGACACCGGCGGGGGGCTGGCGTTGCCGGTCGCCGGCCGGCGGCGGCGTTGGAACCCCTTCTTCCCGCCGCCAATGCTGCGTTTAGGGTTTCTGCTGGAAGGAAGGGGAGTGGCTGAACCGGCCGGTCCCGAGCCGGTCTAACCGGCTGGACCGGCCGGGCTCCTGGCCTAGCCGGGCTAGGCCAGGTTGGCCCTAGCCAGGAGCCAGGGTTTGACCCTGGTTCGAACCAGGCCGAGCCACTGGCTCGAACCTGGTCCCCTGAATGGGCTGGGCCCATTTTCTTCTTTTTCCCAATTAAACCCTATTGCCCATTCAATATTTCAATTGAAATTTAATTAAATGTTTTAAAACAGTTTTGAAACATTTAAATTATCTATCAATTTTAATTGGACTTTAATTGGACTTTTAAATAATGATTATTGAATCATTATAGATTAACTTTTAGTTGTTAATTTATTAATGTTAATTGAAAGTTTAATTGTTAAACTAATAATTAATATTAATTAAATTAATTTAAGGGTTAAATTAGTTATTAATAATTATTAATCTAATAGTTAGATTATTAATTATTATTTCAACTAATTGTTAATTAATTATTTAAGTTAGTTGTTAATTTAATTGTTAAATTAATAATTGACTTAAATGACTAATTTAAATGTTAAATTAGTAATATTTAATTATTATTGTTAGTTATTAATTTAAGGGTTAAATTAATGATTAACATTAATCTTCTAATCTAATAGTTAATTATTAATTTAAGTGTTAAGTTAATAATTGATTTTAAATATACTAATCTAAGAGTTAGATTAGTAGTTAATTAATAATTAGAGTTAATTAATAATTTAATTGTTAAATTATCAATTAACTTAGTTGGATTAATCTAAGAGTTAGATTAGTCTTTAAATAGTCTAATTGTTAGATTATTAAAGGGGTTTAATCTAAGTGTTAGATTATTAGAATTGTTCTAATTTGCATGGAATAATATGGAATTATTAATTCGGAGTGTGTGCGCATGTGATGTGTGTTTAATGCTTTTAAATTTAGATTTAATTGCATGTTAACTTAATAAAATGAGTTTTCGAAATTCAAATTCCAATTTTAATTGGATCTCAGCTTTCTGAAAGCCAAAATTATATATTTTGAAAACTCTTTTGTTTTAGCCATGTGATGCGCTGAATCATGTGTGGAATGTTTAAAACACACCGTGGTCATGGATATGCACTTATTTAATTGTTCATGTGATGAATGATGGATTGTGTGGATCGTGGATGTATGATTTCTATTAATTGTTAATAAATAGAGGTCTGCGCACCTCTCTCTCTCATACTCCGATGTATTTATGCCTCCCTCTCTCTCTTGTACTCGCCATAAGGCCTTCTTCAATTTACCTGTTAATTCTAGAATTAATGTAATATGATCGAGGCAACCGAGGAAGGAGCGAGGACGATCCACAGCTGCAACCAGGAAGGCGAAAAGATGGAGATCTTTTGCCTATGTGATTGCAGGATATCTAATGTAAATGTTATGATTAGATTGTGTGTGCGTTTGACTGTTGGCTCCAGTCAAACCACTGTGCTATCCATGACCACACTAATGACATGTATGAGATGCATTGTTTTTCTTTTGATTATGAATCAAAGCAGGTTATAGTATTTAGTAAATATATACGATATATTTATATACTATCACCTAGGAAGAGACCAAGATAAAAGTTATCTAAATACCCTCAGATAAACTCTATGCCGTAACGCGAGTAGTTAAGAACTTACCGCGTGGTCCACCATCGTTATAGTCATAGGATTCGAATCACTTTAGGCAGGTTTGTTGTGCTATCCACAAGGCCTGCTTAATTGGGAGGAGAAACTGTGGCCATGGCATTAGATGCCTATAGATCGGGGTAGAGGAACCATGTAGCTTTGTTGTGCTATCCACAAGGGCTGCATGCAAATCTATGCTCGTCGCGTATGATGGTTAGCTTAGACCAGAATTAGTGGTTTGTTGTGCTATCCACAAGGCCATTAAATCTCTGGGGACCGAAGCTATGATCAGATATTGCAAGGAGTTGCAAGTCCTATGAGTTGGGTGCTCTCTGATTGTATTACAGTTTGTTGTGTTATCCACAAGGCTGTAGTGCAAGTCATTGAGATTCTGTTCCCCACTAGGAGACTGTCGACGTCTCCCGTTCTGTATAACTGAGGGTTATACAGTCCGTCGAAAATTAGTGGGAGTTAAACTTGAACAAAAGACCATGTCTTGTTTTAAACTTTAATAATTGAACATCTGCTAAATAGATTTTACTTATCTCCTGTAGGGAATTATGTCGTCGAATAACCCACTCCGTGGCATACTTGATGCCCTTTTGACTTACCTGATCTACTCGGATTGGTTCAGAAACCTGAAGAATGTCTTCAGATCTGAGCGCATTGACTTTGTCCCTGGAGCTGAGCATCCTGCTGAATCGGCATTGGATGCCCCTGAAGCAGAGATGACAGCTAACAATAATGGATCGAAGGACAAAGGCAAAGGAGTAGTGAAGGGTGACTGCTTCTATTATAAGCAGTATGATCACTGGAAGAGGAACTGCAATGAGTTCCTTAACGATAAAGCTCATGGAAAGGTGAAGCTGTCTGAAGCTTCAGATATCTATATGATAGATATCAACTTATCAGTTAGAGATTCCACATCTTGGGTATTGGATACCGGATGTGCTTCTCATATCTGCCATGATGTGCAGATGCTGACAAGTAAGCGCAAGCTGAGACAAGGTGAGGTGAAATTGAGGCTAAGAAATGGCGCAAAAGTTGCGGCGGTTGCTGTTGGGACAACAAACCTCAGGCTTCCATCGGGAGACACCTTACTATTGGAAGATTGTTATTATGTTCCTAGCATAATAAAGAACATCATATCAATATCTTGTTTGGACAAGATAGGATATAGGTTGACGATTGAGAATAGAAGTGGTTCGATTTATTATGGTAATAAATCAATAGCTTCGGCATCTTTAGTCAACAGTCTATATTTATTAGATGTTTCTTATTACAATCTTCATATTGATAATGCTCTTAAGAAGAGCAAGAATTGTGTGAATCAAGCCTACATGTGGCATTGTAGACTTGGGCACGTTGGCAAAAGTAGGTTGCAAAAGTTGCACAAGCATGGTTACTTAACAGCATTCGATTATGAATCGTTTGCAACATGCAAATCCTGCCTTATGGGAAAGATGGCAAAATCTCCATTTGTTGGACATGGAGAACGTGCCAAGGACATTTTGAAACTAATACATTCGGATGTATGTGGTCCAATGTCCACCCAAGCCAAAGGTGGCTTTTCTTACTTCATCACGTTCACCGATGACTTCTCAAGATTCGGCTATGTGTACTTAATGAAGTACAAGTCGGAAGCATTTCAGAAGTTCAAGGAGTTCAAGAATGAGATAGAGAAGCAGTTAGGAAAGAGTATTAAAGCTCTTCGATCAGATCGAGGAGGAGAATACTTGAGTACTAATTTCACACAATTCTTAAAGGATAATGGTATCCTTTCTCAGCTGACCCCTCCATATACGCCACAGATGAATGGTGTATCAGAAAGGAGGAATCGCACCTTGTTGGACATGGTGCGATCCATGATGAGCTTTTCGGGATTACCAGTGTCCCTCTGGGGGTATGCTCTAGAGTCAGCAGCATACCTACTGAACAGAGTACCCAGCAAGTCTGAGACGCTTTCACCTTATCAGAGAGATCATATCCAGAGGAGATGTAGTAGTGGAAAGAGTTCCATCCGTCGACAATGTAGCAGATCCGCTGACAAAGCCGTTGGATCAAATTGTGTTTGAGCGTCACCTAGAGTCTATGGGCTTATTGTATAAAGGTGATTGGCATTAGTCCAAGTGGGAGATTGTTAGTTTAGGTGGCCTACAAGCCAATCTAACAATGTAAATCTCGTTCATTATTAATAAAATGGCATAATATTCATTATGTGTAAATCGCGTTAATTATCGTTTCATAATGAAGTCCGTGAATATGTGTTATGGTGATCAGATTATGATGAGATCATACTACTGAGACTGATCACTTAAACACACATATTCTTAATCGTTCATAGTCGGAGGATATCTGAGAAGGACATCGGATATCCGGTTAGACTAGTACAGATTACTCATGCTCATATAATGAGGATGACTGGTCTCATAAGTCATTTGTGTGGAGACACAAAGGCGAATCTGTAGGTGCTCATTGGAGAATGAGTTCACTGAACTGATCCGACTGAATCGCTGGATGGTATTGTACCTCACTGTCAACCAGCTTGATTCTATTGTCGCAGTTGCGTGGATGGTCCTGGGACTTGAGACACCAAGGACACCTTGGCGGTGGACTTCTGTGCTTTGACCTTGGTTTACGAATCTTCAGCCATGGGATTCTAATACGCCAAGGATTGGGTACAGCGGAATACCGTCGAAGGGAATTGTGTGTCGATAAGGAATCATTCGCTCTCGGTACTTAGAGAGAGAATGCTCTAGGAAGGATGCGCGAAAGTCCCTGGCCAGGGCGGATGATGTTATCGGGAAAGGAGTTTTCCGATATTCATCAGCAGCATCCAATCCAAGTGAGTCAACCGGCTAGGGTTTGACAGCTCGCCTTACCCTGAGTTGACTCGAGAGTATTGTACGAATGAAGGATTATATCCACGCGGTAACTGTCGGCGGAAAGGTTCCAAGAGTGGGTTACTTAACCCCAAATACCTTCCGGGTTCACGCGGTGTTGCTTGGCACCCAACGTGATCGGAGGCCCGGTCGAATTCGATGTGCGACATCAATTCGATTGATTAATTGATTAAGGGTTATTAATTAATTAATAAAGCCAGTGAGGAGTCACTGGGCTAACTGGGCCATTAACTGGACTAGTACTTGGGCCTAGAGGGTCACACGCAAATGATTCTCAAGGCGATGGATAAATAAGTGGGTTTTATACAAACCAGGGGTTTTTGTGAAAAACCGCGCGGTTAGTATAAAACATAGCGAACGGGCTGAGCAGGCCAAGATGCTGCTAACCCTAGCCGCCCCTCCTCAGTTTTTGTCTTTCTCTGACGCCCAGGCAGATCCAGATCTGCTCCGCCGCTTCTCCGAATCCCGTTCGACGGGAAATCGTCCGCGCGCTGTGGCGATCATTGCGGCGACCGGCGGAGGCTTCGTGGGCTGCGAAGAATGACGAACTCGAGGATATCCGTCGCGGGGAGGATCGCGTGGACTTCGCTAGAGGCCGGGCGCTTGCGCGGCTTGCGGTGTCACACCGACGGAACCAAACGGTTGCGGATTCGAATCCGCACACGGTGAGAAAAGATAATCCGATTATTATCGTATTTTAGATTTCGAAACGGGAACGGATCGCTGTAAATATTTTTGTTTTCCGCTACGTGAGCGATCCGGAGAAACCGAGAAAACCCAACAACCGTACCGGGAGTGGCTTCGGCCATGTAAACCGTATCGGAGCGGAATTACTTTAAGTCCGTGCAAACCGTACCGGGAGTGACTTCGGCCATGCAAACTGTATCGGGAGCGGCATTACTTTAAGTCCGTGCAAACTGTACCGGGAGTGCTTCGGCCATACAAACTGTATCGGGAGCGGCATTACTTTAAGTCTGTGCAAACTGTACCGAGAGTGGCTTCGGCCATGCAAACCATATCGGGAGCGGCATTAATCTAAGTCCATGCAAACCGTACCAGGAGTGGCTTCGGCCATGCAAACCGTATTAGGAGCGGCATTACTTTAAGTCCGTGCAAACCGTACCGGGAGTGGCTTCGGCCATGCAAACCGTATCGGGAGCAGCATTACTTTAAGTCCGTGCAAACCGTACCGGTAGTAGCTTCGGCCATGCAAACCGTATCGGGAGCGGCATTACTCTAAGTCCGTACAAACCGTACCGAGAGTGGCTTCGGCCATGCAAACCGTATCGAGAGCGGCATGCATTCGATAAGCTATGAAACAAGCAAGTACAAATCACTTTTATATATGCGAATACAAAAGTAGGCCATGTACTTGGCCTCGGCATCTTAAAAGCAAAAATAACCGGGACAAGCCCCCGGATTAGCTATCAGCGTCCTTGCCATCCACATCAACGGGAGTGTAGCCTGGGGATGTCGGAGAAGAATGGTCCGAACCCGCCGCGGCGCCTTCCGGAGAAGCCGAGATGCTCCCGGCCTTAAGCTGTCGCCACCAGCCTAAGAGCTCTTCACCTTCTTCTTCGGTGGGGGAAGCCGAAACCCGTCAAATCTGTGTCCGGACAAGCCTTTTGGGCAATGGCCATCCCCAGATCAAACATGGTCGCGGCCACCTTAGCCCCGGCGTCGAGCATTTGATCGGCGTATTCCGGGCCCTCCTTATAACTCGCCACGGCCGTGCGAGCAACGTCGTCGGCTTGCTTGGCCTTGGCCTCCAAGTCCGCCTTCAGGGCCGATACGGCTTCGGCGTGGCGGCGGCGTTCTTCGTCCCGCTCTTTCTCCTTCTCCTAGATCTCGGCCTTTAAAGATGCGATCTCTGCTCAGGCCTGATCCAGCTCCTTCTCGGCCTTCTTCTTGGCCTCCAAGGTGGTATAAATCACCTCTTTCTATCCGTCCAAGTCGAACCGCAGCCGTACATTTGCCCCAATAAGGGCATCAATGTTGGCCTCGAGATCTCGCTGCACCGAGGCCACCTTGCCCGCAGCCAGCTGGTCCGAGGCCTGGTCGACATCCTGAAGCTTCTGCTAGATGAGGGCCTGGCGGCAAGTGAGAGCCCCGCACATGACTGCGGCCGAGACAGCTAAAGAAAAACATGAGCCGAGACAGCTAAAGAAAACAGCGAGAAATGAGGACGAAGAGAGAAGTCTCATCTGGATGGCGTGTCGAACACACTGCAGGGACATGCCTTCCGAAGAGAGCTCCCGGATCTCGTCTCCGGCCATCGGGATTGTTAAGCCCCGAGCCGGGCGCAGGCACATCTGGGAGTCATCCAGACTGTCGTCTGTGAAGACCCCTGTGTCCGGGCGCCACGGCTCGTGCCCGTACTCCCGAGACATGTGGGTGCCGGCCTCCCCGAAGGGATACGACAACACTATATCCGCCGCGGCGCTTGTGGCCGAAGGGGAATCGTCCCTCCACGGTTGGGGAGATGATGAGAGTGGGGCGTCTCATCCCGAGACCGGCTTCTTGGTCACCGGGGCAGATTCCCTCTCGTCACGGTCATCCTGGCACGTCCGCTTCTCAGACCGTTCGCTCCCCTCGACGACCGCCTTCCCCTTCCGTCGCTCCCTCTCGAGAGCAGCGTCAGCCGCGCGACCTTCGGCAGAAGCCGCTGTCTGCCTCGCCGGCCGAGCACCCGTAGGCGAAACTCCTTCAACCGACCTCCCTTCCGCAGGCCGCGGCTGGGACGGTCGAGACGACGTGGGCTGCCGGGAGATCCGGCTCATAAGGCCCCTGAGACCAGATATTTCTGAAAGCGGAAAAGAAGAAGAGTTAGCAAAAATTCAACAATAACTTTATGACCCAAAGCCGACTTACCCCTGGCCATTGCTTCGGCGCCCTCTTCGGACGGACGATGGACCTCGGCCGGAGCCCTAGTTGCGGTAGCCCTTGCCTCGGCCTCTACCGAGGCATCTCCAGGAGGGAGGTAGGGAAAGGCCCAGGCAGGAGAGTGCGACGGATCCGGCCAGGCTCCCATCGCTATGAGCCTGTCCTCGTCCTCGAGAAGCTCTGTGATGTTGTACGGAGCATCATCCTCGAAGAGGTGGATGTCAGCAAGCTGCTCGGGGTTGAGGGATGGGCAGTCGGAAATGCCCTCGGCCAAGGGCCCCCATTCGGTAGGAAAGGGCCAGACACCCTTATTCCCCTCCGGCAGAGAAATAAAGAAGAAATCCTCCTTCCAATGATGAATGGACGAGGGCTTCCCGGAGAAGATCCCCCAGCCGAAGCGGGGGACAAAGCAAAACCAAGAAGACCTCCCTTGAGGTTTGATTTTGAAGAGATAACGGAAGATATTTACAGAAGGGATGAAGTCAAGAATGGAGTTAAGAGCCAAGAAAGCATAGACCGTCCGCCAGGAGTTCGGGAAGAATTGAGATGGAGCCAGTCCATAAAAGCTCAAAAGGTTTACAACAAAAGGATGAAGAGGAACACGAAAGCCTGCCCGGAAGCTGTGCTCGTAAATCGAAAAGTAGCCCGGCCGAATGGAATTGGCTCTTGTACGCCTCCCAGGCCGAACATGAATCATCCAAGAGGGAATCAGCGAACATGAATCATCCAAGAGGGAATCAGATAGTAGTTAGTTATGCTCTTTAGTTCATCGACACCAAGAGCACAAACTAAGTCCGAGACCTTCTCGGCCTGGCGACGGCCTGTAGTGGTAGGCTCGGCAGCAGCGGGGACCGTTTCTGCCTCGTCCGCCATAACGGAAAGGAAGGAGTTTGAGGAAAAAGGAGATGACAGAGAAGATTGAGGAGTAGGTCTAGACGAGGAACACGACGAGCCGCTTTCGGCTGAAAAGCTGCTCTCGGCCGAAATAGAACTACTGGATATGAATCAAAAGAAGAAAAGGCTGGAACTGAGGCTTACCCTCAGACTAGGAACTCCCCGACAATGGACAAGACGTCCCCAGACGAGCTCCCCGGCTATGGACAAGACATTCCCGGACGACCTCGATGGAACACTCGCGGCCGGAGAAGAAAACGTTCGCAGCGCTGCTCGCAGGAACGCTCTGGCGCCGAGAAGAAGAGAAAGAATGCGAAGGAACAGTGCTGAGGCGAATGAAGCCGGTATTTATAGGAGAACCTAAGGGGGTCGGATGGTGAACCGACGGCCAAGATCTTTCAACCTTTCGGCTCCGCCTCACTCGGATGTTCGACGCGTGTCGCGTCCCTCGCCATGATGATGAGTGGGCTACCCAAATGAAAAGAGGCGATCAACGACCGGAAGTGGCCTAACCCTTCGGCTGTTCCTCCGGATGCTCGCCACGTGTCCCGATCCTCATGTAGGGGGCCGGAGTGGCGGTGATGCAGGTGAAGTTTCGGACAGAGAGCCGAAACGGCCGCAATCCTAGTGATGACTGTTGACGGTCAAGATCTTTTTGTGCTTTCGGCTACCCAGCCGGATGTCAAACACATGTCCTGTGTTTGTTGTGATGCAACGGTGAGGGCGGGAGATTCAAAGTCATTAACGCCCTCACTTGGCGTCCCAAAGTGTCCTGATAATTTTGCCCTTTCACAACTAGGGACGAAGGTATTCGTCGCCAAGTCTCGGCCTGGGACGAAGGTGTCTGCGACAGGGTCTCGTCCTGAGACAGAGCTGTTCGCCACCGACTCTCAGCCGACTTAAGGCGAAGCCGTGTCTCCCAGTTTTTGAACAGGAATGAGAACAACTGTTTCAGACGAGAATCATGTCAGATTTTATTTTTCTGTAGGGGCTTTGGGGTTTACTCTCGGCGTTTCATAAAATTGAGAACGACGAGAGTAGGGGGCCATGTGACGGGGCAGAATCCGATTCGACCCAGATCTAGGGGGTTGGCTCAGTGAAAGGATACGGCCCAACAGTGGCCCTCGGCCCAACAACGGCCCAACAGCGGCCATCGGCCCAACAGCAGCCGTCGGCCCAACAGCGGCCATCGGCCCAACAGCAGCCGTCGGCCCAACAGCGGCACTCGGCCCAGTAGCCGTATCCGGCCCATTCCGGTGGATTACTAGGCACTATGGCGGTTTATTAGCAACCTAAAACAAAGTCCTATATCGGCTGCAACAATCAGGTAACCCCCATCCTCCGATTATAAATAGAAGGCTATTTATTACAAAAGGTAGGACCAGCACCATAGCCCAAGGCATTTAAGCTTCTTCCTTCCTTCCTTCTGAATCAAATTTTCTTCAGAAGCTAACTTAACCATCGGAGGGGGGTTCTCTTGGGCCGAAGCCTGGGACCCTCGCTGACTGGTTCTTCTTTCTGTAGGTGCCTCGGTTCGAATCTTCGCCGACCTCTTCGTCCGGATGGGCTTCGGCCACTGGTCTCAGTTTTCTTCTTCTAGAAGTCCTTCGGCTTCGTTCTTCATCGACCCCTTCGTCCGAATCCCCCTCGGCAAACAGAGTCTCGGCTTCGCTCTCGGCCCGTCTCGGTCTGGATCCCTGTCGGCCTTTTCGATTTGATTTCTATCTCGGATTCTTATCTCGGAATCCGACAGTGATAGCTTCGGTTACATCACAAACAAAGTTTGATCGCTTGCACAGGCCCCCATCAATTCCTTGGCATGTCATTTTCAGGGAACATACTGCCCATTATGAACACTTAACGTCTTAATTATATCACACCATGAGTTGATATGCTCAGTGCCTAGTTTCCATCATTACCATTATTACTTCTTTTATTAGAAAAAATGCTCATTACCCATGCGCCTTCTACCACCATATGACATTAGTTTGTTAGGGTTTTGCTCAGTGGAAAATTCCCCACTGTTATCTCCCATAGGAGTCTGAAATGACTCAATCCCAATGTGGCTGATCATTCTCTCGAACAAATTACTGATTATGACTAATTTGTAGGTCCAATTCCTCACTGTTGTCTCCCTCAGGACCCTTAAGTGTCTCATAATCCATAAATTATGAATTCATATGATACATTCATATCGTAACATATGAACACATATAGGGAACCACCACTTTGATAGCAGAATGCATTATGACGGGCAGAATTAGTTTCATTTTGACGACGGGGTGAAATTCAAGGTGGAATACCTATTCTTGTGTGTAAGGTGGAATTGCTTATTCACCTAATTCTAGGAATAAACAATTCTGACACGGAATAACCAATTCTTCCAGTCAAAGTAGAATTAGCCTTTTCTAAGAATAAGAGGCCTTGTTCTTCTTTAATTTTGCAAACAAAATGGGGCATATAGATGGAAGTAAATACACATTATTTATAGAAAAAATTCTTTTTTAGAGGAAAATGTGGATTGCACCACCAATTATACAACAAAACCAAATCTCTAAACAAAGATTCTCAATGTAAAATTTACTTCCCCCTAAAGCTGCAAGCATTGCATTCTGTAACGCCCCGCTGACCCGGTTCAGTCATACCGGCTTACTTCGAACCAGTAGGTGCATCATAGTAGGAACAACCCAAACATATACTTATTACAGAGTGAGCATATACATACATCCATACACCATAAATTAACCATCATAACCACAAATTTATCCACTAAATAATAAGTACTACAAATTTCAATACTTGCCCAAGATCTCTAAACATATCCGAATTATTGCATCAATTAAATAGTAGTTCGATCTTCTAGCTCTAAATCTCCTAGTCCCATAACTTAACCTTTAACTCTCTTTGCCTAAAAAATGTTGGTAAGCAAGTGTAAGTCCCCACAGACTTGGCAAGTTCATAACCCACAAAACCAGAGGTTTTCATACAATATATCATAAAGGAAAAAGACATGATAAATATCTAAATAACATGCATCATAATATCGTATATACATGATTATGCCCTAACATGTTCTTTAGCATCGAATATGAACATCAAACATGATAAGCCTAACATGCATCTTAACCTAACTTAACATGCATCTTAACGTAACATGCCTCTGTCATAAACTTAATATATCATACATCTTAATTCTTAGCATACCATCATGCTATCATGCATAACTAAACATGATCATGCATATCATCATCTTATCACTTATTTAACGGACATGCATTCAAACCACGACATAAAGGAGTACCTACTGACTAATTCCTACTGACTAACATATAGCACATATTCCAAAGCACCTAGGCATGAAGTGCTAAGGTCTTGGCTATTATGCAGAACGCGATACCCCATCCGTATACCCGATGTAAAGATTGAGGTTTTCGGATCCGGGTATCGGGTCAGTTTTCGGGGTCGGATCCCATAGTTCAGGCCCTGATGGGGCTGAGACTCTGTTTTGTTCCGCGTCGAGCCTGCTCGACGCGGTTTAAACGGTGTCCAACATTGTAGACGCGTTTTAGGCTGTGCCACGTGGGCGCCACGTGGGCTAGCCTTGGGTCGCGAGAGTACGGCCCCAGTCATATCATCTGAATGGCGTCTTGGATGGACGACGCCATTCAGAGTACGACCCTGGCTTGTCAGTGTACGGCCCGGTCTTGTCATCTGAAAGACGTCGGGCGTGCACGACGCGTTTTTACCCAGTTTCTGGTTACCCAAAGAACCCTCCTTCCTTTCCCTCATTTCTTCCTTCCTTCTCTCTCTCCTCCCTTCCTCCGGCCACTCCGGCGATGCCTCTCCCCCCTCCTTCTTTTCCTCCCACCATTTTGTCTCCCCCTCCACTCCATCGACCTCCTAACTCCCACCACTACCACTACCACCTCCTCCGCGGCGTTTTCTCTCTAGACGGCGGCCGACGTCCCGGTGGAGTAACGACATCCTCGGCGGTACCGGTGGCGGCGTGGGGCGAGACGGGTGGGTGGCTTGGAGCTTGGAGGAGTTTGAGTAACCGGTAGGGTGACGATTCCCATTGTATTTCATTAAAAAAGCATGTTTTCCCGCTTTGAAGCATGTTTAGGGGTGTTTTTGGGGTGAAAATGTTAAATGCATGAGATGAGAAATTGGGTGTTTTAATGGGTAGTTAGGTTCTCCTCCTTTTCCCCCTATGTTTCATTGTCTTTTTGTTCATGTTGGGGGAGAAATCCCAATTTGTGGATTGGGGGAAACGGAGGGAAGAACTTGTCTGTCTAGACTAAATGGCGTCGAGGGACAGGGACGCCTTTTAGAAAGGCGGTTCCCATCCACGACGGGATTTAGCCCAATAACAGACCCTGTCCCAGGATTGATAAGCGTCCAGGGACAGCGACGCCTTTTCAAAAGGCGACTTGCATGAACGACGCGTTTTAGGCCATTTCCGATGCCAAGTTTTTATAAACCAGTTTAGGAGGCTTGAATGACGTCGGCCTTGGACGACACGATTCAAGATAGAACACACTAATTCATGTTATTAATATGTGTTACATTGTTAAATAGTTTGGTTAATTGCATGATTGTAATCGTACTCGAAGATGAGGGTTCCTATGCGACCGGATCGCACCGTGTTGTGTTTCGTGCGACCGTGGGCCTAGAGTGACAGTTGTAGCGCTTTATCATCCTGTGTTGGTGTGGGTGGAATGCAGCGCCGGTGGGGTGTGGCGGGGTGACGCCTAGTGAGAGAGGGTCACTTGGTGAACCCCGGGGTTAGCTAGTACCGGTGTGGGTGTGGTACATGTGAAGTGTCACTCGTGCTGAGAGAAGTAGTAGCCACCTAGAGCCTGTTAGGTTGGAGTAGCTAGCATGCTATCCGAGGGGTTACTACTTGGTCTCAGCGGGTCGGTGTTTCCCACCTTCGTTTGTGTGGTTGGCGTGTGTTGCCAAGATGTTGGTTGTGGGCTCCCTGGTAGAATGGTTTTAGAAATATATATGTTATATTTCGAATGCACGTGATTCATATCGAGATTTAGGAGTAGTAATTACTACTTTACTTCCTTACTTTACCTTCAGCTGTATTTTTGCACTTGTGGGTGTGTGAGTGGGCAGTGGGGATCGAAGGATCCCTACTGAGTCTTTTCGTTGAGACTCACCCCTGCGGTTTTCAGGTGAGGGTTCCAAGCAGGCTTAGCGAGGAGAGTATCGCTTTGAGTTGCGCGCCAGCGGCTGTTGTTCCGGGGTATGCCCCGACGTAGTTGTTATTTTATTTCTGGCATGTACGCTTTATTATTTCTTTTCAGTTGGAATATGTAATTATTTGCTGTGTCGAGTCGCATTGTAATAACCTTTAAATTCTTACACTTTATTTTTAATTCAATGCGAGGTGAATGTTTAGCTTAGTTTATTGTTTATTTCCCAGACTTACCTAGATCCTGGTTTGGTTCCAAACTAATGATTCGGTACCCATTTAGTAATCGGATCCCCGATTATAGGGTGGCGGGTCGTTACAGTTGGTATCAGAGCATTCAGTCTCGCAAATAAATGAATAACTAGGTTAAATGTCGTGAGTGCGACAAATAATTACATTATCTCGTACAGGCGCGGCGGTAGTATAGGTTTTAGGATTCTAATTAGAATTTTTTTGATTTTTGTGATTGTAGGCGATTAGATGGCTCCTAGGAAGAGGATGCCAGTTATTAGAGAGCAGGGAGATGTCCCTAGTGGATCTGAGGCCGGTAGGCCGAGTGTGGAGCATTTCATGGAGGCTATGATGGACACGATGGCTAGATACCAGACCCGAGACCCTAGTGAGAGTTCCAGTGCTCGAGGAGGGTCTTCAGCTACACTGGAGAGATTCCTGAAGTTAAGACCGCCTCATTTCACCGGTCGTCCCGACCCTGATGAGGCTGTTCACTGATTGAGGGAGATGGAAAAGACTTTTGATACTATGGATTGTGCGGCAGTTGAGAGGACTCCGATGGCTACCTTCATGTTGAAGGATGATGCCTACGATTGGTGGACCACATTGAAGAGTTTGTCATATGTGGATAGGAGTCTCAGGGAGATTCCATGGGAGACTTTTGTGAAGGAATTCAATGCACAGTACTTCCCTAGACATGTTCAGAGGGCCAAGGAGAGGGAATTTATGGAGCTGACCCAAGGAAACATGACAGTGCTGGAATACCAGGCGAAGTTTGTTTCGCTTGGGAGGTTTGTGCCATTTATCTTAGGGGACGAGGAGCGTCGGACTGAGAGGTTTGTGGATGGACTGAGGTCCAGTCTGAGGAGTTTTGTGGCGTCCCACTCTTGTTCAGATTTGGCATCGACAGTTAGATGTGCCACGGCAGTAGAGGCACAGCAAGATCAGTCAGCCTGGGAGAGGGGACTGACTAACTACTCAGGGACCAGTTCGCGGCAGGGGAAAGTTAGCAGCAGCAGCTCCTTCGTCCGGATCAGGATCGTCTTCACTCGGCTCCAGATTTAGGAGGTTCTTTCGAGGCGGTGGCAGCAGTAGTGGTAGCAGCAGACCCAGGCAGAGTCAGTAGAGTTAGTCGGTGTCCAGTGCTCAGCAGGAGTTAGCTCAGAGGCTTCCAACAGTTTGTCAGCATTGCGGTGGTACTCACGGTGGGACTCAGTGTCCTGCTTTTCCTAGGAGGTGTTTCACTTGTGGCCAGCAGGGCCATTTCGCGTCAGGGGCATGGACCAGGTGATCAGAAGAAGCTGAGGACCCAGGGGAGAGTTCTAGCTATCACCAGGAAGGAGGCTCGTGCGTCCAACTTGGTGGAAGGTACACTTTCTGTCCTTGGGAACTCTACACATGTGTTGATTGATTCGGGTGCTTCGCATTCTTTCATTTCTGAGTAGTTCATAGATGTTCTTTCTGCACTCGTTGATGAGCTACCTGATGGATTGATGGTAGAGGTTCCTTCTGGGGATTTCATGTTGTCTTATAATTATTTGAGTGATGTTCCCTTGACCATTGGGGTCATGTTACCTGCCCAGTTAGTTGTGCTTGCCATTCGCGACTTTGATGTCATCATGGGCATGGACTGGTTGGAGGCTTATTATGCTGAGGTGGACTGCCACAGAAAGAGAGTGCGTTTCTCTATTCTGGACATCCCGACCTTCTACTTCCAAGGTATTAGACTATTTTCTCGAGGTATTCTTATTTCTGCCTTTAAGGCCCAGAGGTTGCTTGTTGGTGGTTGTGAGGCCTTCCTTGCCTCTGTTGTTCTAGCTGATGTTAGTGGTAGTCCCAGTCTTTGGGAGGTGCCTGTAGTTTGTGACTTTGTAGATGTGTTTCCTGAGGAATTGCCTGGCCTTCCTCCTCAGCGAGAGGTTGAGTTCACTATTGAGCTTGCACCGGGTACGGCGCCCCTGTCTAAGGCCCCGTATCGGATGGCGCCAGCCGAACTCGCTGAGTTGAAGGCACAGTTACAGGAATTGCTGGATAAGGGTTTCATTCGTCCCAATACTTCTCCGTGGGGTGCTCCAGTTCTATTTGTCAGGAAGAAGGATGGTTCTCTGAGGTTGTGCATTGATTATAGACAGCTGAACCAGGTGACGATAAAGAATAAGTACCCACTTCCGAGGATCGATGATTTGATGGATCAGCTGCAGTCTGCAAAGGTGTTTTCAAAGATTGACTTGAGATCAGGGTATTACCAGATGAGGATCCGTGAGGTTGATGTTAGTAAGACGGCCTTTAGGACTCGGTATGGACATTATGAGTTTTTGGTTATGCCTTTTGGCTTGACCAATGCTCCGGCGGCTTTTATGGATTTGATGAACCGGGTCTTCAGGGCCTATCTAGATCAATTTGTGGTGGTATTTGTAGATGACATTTTGATATACTCTTCTTCTGAGGAAGAGCATGCCACACATCTTCAGGTAGTATTGCAGGTTCTGAGAGAGCACCAACTCTTTGCCAAGTTTAGCAAGTGTGAATTATGGCTGGACAAGGTGCACTTCCTGGGGCATGTCATTTCTGGCGAGGGCATTGCAGTGGATCCAGCCAAGATTGAGGCAGTGATGGATTGGAACAGGCCTACAACAGTGACTGAGATCAGGAGCTTCTTGGAGCTAGCAGGTTATTACAGGCGGTTTGTCCAGTGTTTTTCTTCGATAGCTGCCCCCTTGTCGAGGTTGACTCGTAAGGGAGTTCGTTTCGTATGGACCGATGAGTGTGAGCGGAGTTTCATTGAGTTGAAGACTCGCCTCACTTCGGCTCCAGTGTTGGTGCTTCTATCAGGTTCAGGTGGATTTGTAGTTTATTCAGATGCATCACGTCGAGGTTTGGGTGCAGTTCTGATGCAGCATGGTAAGGTCGTGGCCTATGCTTCTAGGCAGCTGAAGAAGCATGAAGAGAACTACCCCACTCATGACTTAGAGTTGGTAGCTGTGGTATTTGCATTGAAGATCTGGAGACATTATTTGTATAGAGAGAAGTTTCAGGTTTTTACTGATCACAAGAGCCTGAAGTATGTATTCACACAGAGAGATCTGAACTTGAGGCAGAGCAGGTGGATGGAATTCAACAAGGATTATGACCTCGACCTTTCTTATCATCCGGGCAAGGCGAATGTGGTGGCAGACTCCTTGAGTCGGAAGACGGTCGTGTCATACCTTATGGTTCGAGAATGGAGATTATTTGAGCAGGTTGTGGAATCTTCTTTTTGGGTTCCACGTGAGGATTATAGAGCCGTGTTGGCCAGCTTAACGGTGAGGCCAGCAGTGTACCATACCGTGATCGAGGCTCAGAGGGCAGATGTAGAGTTACCGCAGATTCTCCAGAGACCAGAGGTGGAATTGCGGGATGATGGTACAGTTAGATTTAGAGGCAGACTTTACGTTCCGGCCGAGGAGGACGTGCGCAGGTGTGTCCTGGATGAGGCACACCGTTCTAGATGTAAGGAATCGTCAAGAATGCAGCGGAGAATAAAAAAAAAAAACGATTCCTATGTATCGCTTGCTGGGATCGTAAAACGGACAATAAAATAACGCGGGAAGAACGGTTCTTCACCTTTGTGGGGTTTCGAATCTCCCGTGGATGATTTCGACTCGGTAATCGCGCACGCGCACGATCTCTAGAGGTATCCACACGAGTTCCCGCTGCAGACGCGATTTCCTCCTCGACTTGAGTGCTCCGACCAGATCTCAAATCCACCATGCGCGGAGAGAGACAGATCTACTCCAAGAGAGAGAGAAGGAGAGAGAGAGAGGAGATAGAGAATCTGGGGTGTAAAATTCGTCCAACCAACCTTTTTACCCCTCCCCCTTGGCCTCCTTATATAGAAATAAGGATAAACACAAGGATTAATCCTCATAATTATCCAAGAGTTTGGCCTTAGATAAATCTCCATTAAATCTTCATGTTTATCCTGCGGCTTTTCATAAAAACCCAGATAAGCATGAAATTTAACGTCTCTCACCGTCTGACGAGAATTCTTATGTGTGTGACCCTCTAGGCCCATATATCAGTCCGGTTTCAGGCCCATTAAACTTAGAACTAATTCTAGAGTTTAATATTTATTAATTAACATTTAAACATTATATGTTAAATGATTAATTTAATAAACAAGTGGATTATCATCTGTGATTAATTCACTTGACCTTCTGATCATGAACATCACCAAACACTACCTTATGATCCCAGAAGATATAAGGGATAATGTTCCCTTTAACTGAACCTTTCTGTCTGCAGATACCGCACAGATAAAATCTTTCAGTCATGCAATGTCCCAATAACGCAAGGGTATGGTTTTATAGTCAAACCATCTATCGCATTATTTAGATGGATTCCAGTACTCAGTTAATTTCTAGAAAGACATCTCTTTCATTTGACCCTGGCCAGGGATTTCTGTGTACACATATCCATAAGACATTCTCTCTCCAGTCTTATACCAAGAGTGAGTGATTCCTTGTTGTTCACTCAATTACCTTCGCAAGCTTTCCACTGTATCTGAGAGACCGACTATCATGGGCTTAATGGTTAAAGTCCACAAGTCAGAGAATCAAGATACAATGGTCCACAAACAAGGTCTCATTGGTGACTCAGGTCAAAGGACCAACTGTGCTACAGCAACGATTGAATTCCCTGGTTTACTAATAGGTATAATTACCATCCATGAATTCTTATTTGGGTCTGTTCAGTGAACTCATTCTCTAATGAGCACCCACAAGTTTGTCTTAGTGTCACCACACGAGTGAATGTGAGATCATTCACCCTCATCACATGAGCAGACATAACTTGTGTCGATCTTATCGGATATTTAATGTCCATCTTAAATATCCTATGATCGAGAACTGTTTAAGACAAGTGACTGAGGATATTGATCTCACTATCATGATCTCACCATGATTCAATATCCCATACATTTGTCTACGGACCTTCATTACGATAGTTAATTTGCGAGAACTATAAATGAAGAAATGATTGCCTTTATTAATAATTTGAACTAGAATGTACAAAGATTGGCTTTGAGGCCACCCAATTCTATCATTCTCCCACTTGGATTATAGCCAATCACCCATGTGTCTAAGTCCCATAGACTTAAGGTGACGTTCTAAATTGTTTTGAGACAATAGCTTAGTCAAGGGATCTGCTACATTATCTTCAGATGAGACTTTCTCAACTACTATATCTCCTCGGGCGATGATCTCACGAATTAGATGAAATCGTCTCAGAATGTGCTTTGACTTCTGATGTGATCTTGGCTCCTTCGCTTGAGCTATTGCCCCATTGTTGTCACACAATAATGGAACATGATTTGAAATGCTTGGAACTACTCTAAGTGCTGAGATGAATTCCTTCATCCAAACCGCCTCCTTGGACGCTTCAGCTGCAACAATGTATTCTGCTTCGGTCGTCGAATCTGCAGTTGTTTCTTGGTTGGAACTTTTCCAACTTACTGCACATCCATTTAACATGAACACAAATCCAGACATGGATTTGCTATCATCCATATCCGACTAGAAACTCTAGTCAGTAAACCCTCGAAGTTCCAAGTCGTTTCCTCCATAGACGAGAAATAGATCCTTAGTTCTTCTTAAGTATCTAAGGATGCATTTCACCGCCTTCCAGTGTTCTTCACCTGGATCAGCCTGATATCTACTAGTGACACATAGTGGGTGTGCCACATCAAGCCTAGTACATAGCATTGCACACATGATAAATCCTATTGTCGAGGCATAAGGAACTCTATCCATGTATGCTTTCTCTTCAGGTGTCTTGGGAGACATTTCTTTAGAGAGATAAATTCCATGCCTTATTGGAACGAGGCCTCTCTTGGAATTTTCAATGCCAAACCTTTTGACTATGGTATCTATGTACATAGATTGGGATAAGCCAAGCATCCTTTTGGACCTATCTCTATAGATCCTTATTCCCAGAATATAGGATGCTTCTCCCAAATCTTTCATGGAGAAGTTTTTGGATAACCAAGTTTTTACTGATGACAACATTCCTACATCATTCCTAATGAGTAGAATGTCATCAACGTAAAGCACTAAAAAGGTAATTGCGCTCCCACTAGTCTTTTTGTATACACAAGGTTCATCTTCATTCTTAGTGAAGTCATAAGATTTGATTGCTTCATCAAATCTTAAATTCCAAGTTCGGGATGCCTACTTTAATCCATAAATGGATCTTTGCAGCTAGCATACCTTGCTTGAATGCTCTTTGGAAGTGAATCCTTCAGGTTGTATCATATACACCTCTTCTTGAAGGTTCCCATTAAGGAATGTTGTTTTCACATCCATTTGCCATATTTCATAATCATAGAATGCGGCGATAGCAAGAAGTATTCTGATTGACTTAATCATGGCAACTAGAGAAAAGGTTTCGTCATAGTCAATGCCTTACCTTTGACGATATCCTTTTGCTACCAGCCTTGCCTTGTATGTGTGAATCTGTCCATCTGTCCCGATCTTTATTTTAAAGATCCATTTACTGCCAATAGGTACTATACCTTCTGGCAGATCAACCAAGTTCCAAACTTGGTTGGCATATATGGACTGAATTTCAGAATTCATTGCCTCTTGCCATTTTTCTGATTCTTGACTATTTATGGCTTCTTGGTAGGGTTGAGGATCATCATCCTCATTTAGGTGCACTTTTGGCTTGCCATCATCGATATGTCCAACATATCTTTCAGGCTGCTTAGGCACTCTACCTGATCTGCGAACCTTTTGTGTATCATCTTGAACAAGTTCTTGAGTCAATGGTTCAGTAGATGAACTAGTGTTGATTTGTGAGTCTAGAACTTCTTCCAGTTCTATCTTGCTCCCACTGTCTTCTTTTGAAAGATATTCTTTTTCTAAGAAGATAACTCTTTTTGCGACAAACACCCTTTGATCGCTGGGCTGATAGAAATAATATCCAAAAGTCTCTTTTGGATATCCCACAAATCTACATTTTTCTGTCATGGAATCCAGTTTGTCTGGATCATGTCTTTTGACATGTGCAGGACAACCCCAGACTCTAACATGCTTAAAGTCTGGTTTCTTTCCTTTCCATATCTCATATGGAGTGGAAGATACTGACTTACTGGGAACTTTGTTCAACAGATATGCAGCAGTCAATAGTGCATATCCCCATAAAGAGATTGGAAGTTTAGCATAACTCATCATTGATCGCACCATATCTAATAGAGTACGATTTCTCCTTTCCGATACACCATTTAGAGAGGAGTCTACTGAGACAAAATACCATTATTCTTAAGATATTGTGTGAAATCTGTACTTAGGTATTCACCCCCTCGATCTGATCGAAGAGTTTTGATACTCTTTCCAGTCTGGTTCTCAACTTCATTTTTAAACTCTTAAATTTCTCAAAGACTTCTGACTTATATTTCATTAAATATATGTAGCCATATCTTGAGAAATCATCTGTAAATGAAACAAAGTATGAGTAACCACCTATAGCATGAGTGGACATTGGACCACGTACATCACTATGTATTAGTTCCAATAAGTCCTTAGCTCTGTCTCCATGTCCTGAGAATGGAGCTTTGGTCATTTTTCCCATGAGACAAGCTTCACAAGTTGCAAATGATTCATAATCAAATAGATCAAAATATCCATTCTTTTGCAACTTAATGATTTTGTTCTCATTTATATGACCTAGCCTACAATGCCATAGGTACAATTTATTCACATCCTTATCTACTCGTTCAAGAGATTTATTTACCAGACAAACATCATATGATATATCAAGTAAATATAATCCATTCAATAAATATCCAGAAGCAAACAATTTGTCTCCTTGATAAATGGAACAACCTTTATTCTCTAGTTTCATAGAATATCTTTGTTTATCTAAGCATGAAATAGATATGATATTCCTAATAATGGTCGGAACATAATAACAATCTATTAGTTCAAATGAGTCTCCTGACGGCATCTGAAGTCTTGTTGTCCCCACAGCTAACGCAGCAACTTTTGCTCCATTCCCAAGCCTCAGATCTACATCTCCGCGGTTCAATCTTCTTTTACTTGTTAGCTCCTGCATGTTATTGCAGATATGAGAAACACATCCAGTATCTAATACCCAAGATGTTGATTCTCTATAAGACAAGTTAAGATCGATCATGAGTATACCTGAAGCTTCACCAAGCTTCTCCTTTGCTTTTTCTGCTAGATAGATCTTGCAGTTTCTCTTCCAGTGACCTTCTTTATGGCAGTGGAAACACTGACCTTTGTCATTGACTTTAGCTTTGTCCTTTTGAACTGTCGGTTTGCTTTTCACTAGCTTCTTAGGCTTACCTTTCTTAAAGGTCTGTCCAGCTTTTCTTTTCTTGTTAGTCTTACCAACAAGCATTATATTTGGCTTGTCTTTCTGGATAGTGCCTTCTGCTGTCTTCAACATGTTGAGCAGCTCAGCCAGTGTAACTTCAATTTTGTTCATATTGAAGTTGATAATGAATTGTGAAAATGAATCTGAAAGGGACTGTAGGATTAAGTCGATGCTTAGGTCATTGTTCATAACAAAGCCAAGCACTGCAAGTCTCTCAATCCATTGTATCATCTTGAGCACATGAGTTTGTACAGATGTGCCCTCGCTCATTCTGGTCCTGAACAATTTCTTAGATATCTCATATCTTTCTGTTCTGGATTGTTCACCAAACAACTCTTGTAGGTGATTCAGAATGGACTTAGGTTCCATGTTATCATGATGTCGTTGCAGTTCATTGTTCATTGAACCAAGCATATAACACTGGACCTTGACAGAGTCCTCCTTCCTATTTTCAAACATCATTAATTCATCCTCGCTAGCATTATCACCGGGTTGCACTGGATATGGTTGATCCAGGACATAGGCTAGCTTTTCACACCTGAGGACAATCTTCAGGTTGCATAACCAGTCAATGTAATTAGGTCCCGTGAGTTTGTTTGCATCAAGTATGCAACGAAGGGGGTTAGGTGACGACATAGCGACCTACAAGGAAATATATATAAAAATGAGCAGATAGTGCTTAAAATCTGATTTAGGACTTTTAATCTAGATTTAGGCTCCCACTATTTTTCGGCGAACTGTATGACCCTCTAATATACAGAACGGGAGATTCCGGTAATCTCCTAGTGGGGATCAGAATCCTTCGAGCATCATGCATGTGACCTTTGGGTAGCACAACAAATCACATCAAGTCCCTTAGGCAGTCAACTCTTGACAATTGCAATATTTACAATATCCGATCAATTTAACCCCTGAATCAGAATGACCTTGTGGTAGCACAACAAAACAAATGATTCAGTTAAGTTTATCCATCATTACTCAGATGACATGAATTCATAGTGCAATCCTTGTGGTAGCACAACAAAACTACACTATTTGTCCATTTATCTTAATGACATCACATGTCGTAGACCTAGGTTAATTTCTAAATCAAATAGACCTTGTGGTAGCACAACAAATCCGTTTGAGATAAGAATTATCCTAAGATCTATAATGATGGTGGGTTACGTGGATTATTCTGAATATCTCACGTTTACAACTTAAATTTTAAAAGAGGGTTTTTTTTTAGTTGATTTATAAAAATCGTGCTATCAATAGTATTTCGATTTGAAGTATCATAATACTTAATAGAAATATATATATATGATAGCATAGACCACAAATATCACATATATGCAGAAACATTAGGGATGATCATGGACTGCTTAAGCTACTATGGAATCATCGGAGCAAACCGATGATCCATAATAGAATCCTAATGTGAAAACAGCAACACTGGTTCCATTTGATGCGAGTCCTTCCTCCAGAGGTGTCTTCAGAAGATCCCGTCCTCTAAGCTTAATCCGAAACATTTAAATATGAAATTTAGGACTCGTAGGTCCATAAATGTACATTTAAAGCAATAAGAAACCTTGATCTTATCAAGGGGAGTACAATCTTATAGGAAGGTAGAGAGTACATCTGGATTAAGAGAGAGGAGGACACGCAGGTCCTATTTAAAATACCAAGTGAAATAAGCATCGCATTCATTCACACCAATCATCACATGATAATAATAAGTCCATGATCATCCCACCATAAAACACATCACATGCATCACAATCATCACATAATTGCAGTTTGGTATTAAATTTTATAAATATAAAATTATAATACCTATTAGTTTTCGAAATAACATTTATTTCAACATTATCAATAATATTCAAAACATTATTGACAAATTAAATAACTAAACCATTCAGTTGATCTAAATCTTAATTCAAACAATTTGAACAGAAAAATGTAATCAAGTTATGCATAAAATCAGTTAAAATATTTTTAAACTAATTGATTTAATAAGAAAATTAATTATCTAAAACAATTTTAAATAATTAACCAATACCCTATTAACAATAAAACCCTTTAAGTGAATAACAGTTATTAAACAGTTTAATAACCTGTTAATAATCATAAAAATAATTAATAACAATTATTATTTATTCCTATAATTTTTCTGTTTTAAAATAATTTTAAAATGGGCTGAAAAGGGCTTAAAATGGGCTAATAATGGGTTTAAAGGGGGTTTTAATCTGAACAGGGCTCAGCCACATGGGCTGAACGAGCCCTGGTTCGGCCAGGCTCGAGCCCTGGCCTAGCCAGGTTCTGGCCCTAGCCGGGTCCGGCCGAGCCGGTCCGAACCGGCTCGGGACCGGCCGGCCTGGCTTCTCTCTTCCCCTTCCCTGCAAACCCTAAACCAGAACAGGCCGGCGGCAGTGGGGTTGTAGGCGGTGCCGGCGGCCGCCCACTGGCGGCACAGGCCCCGGCCGGCGGTGCCCCTGGCGTCGGCGACATGCCCGGCGCCGGCAGGGCCGCCGGCGGTGGCCAAAACCTCATCCGGCCGAGCCCCAAAAGATCCCCAAAAATCTGATTTTTGCAGGGTTTTAAATCCGATTTGGGGCTCGATTTTGTAGCTCTTAAAGGCCACCATGGCGCCATCTATTATGCTCGGTGTGTAGTGGTGACTATCACCAAGAGATCCGGACATCCGGGCCGCCATCCCAACGCTTGGGAATCGCGTACGAAGCCCCCGAAAACACCCCGTTCATCGTCCCACGAAGAACTCCAAAAATCCCAAATAAAATCCGAAAAATCACAGAAAAATAATCAAATTATTTGTGTTCATCTTATGAACACAATTCCGTCATTTTAATCGGATTAAACGCATGTTCATCCAACATCACGAACGAAATACCCCTTTTTTTAAATTCGGGATCAATTCCCAATAAGTTTTAGACATTCTATGAACGTGGGAACGATTCTCAGATTATTAAAATAATTTTTAGCCCAAGAACACGTACAATACGGGTTCTTCACGCATAACGAGAAAATCATGCAAAACGATGCCGTTTTACGATCGAACCAGCAACCTGGCTCTGATACCACTGTAAGGAATCGTCAAGAACGCAACGGAGAATAAGAAAAAAACGATTCCTATGTATCGCTTGCTGGGATCGTAAAACGGACAATAAAATAACGCGGGAAGACACGGTTCTTCACCTTTGCGGGATTTTGAATCTCCCGTGGATGATTCCGACTCGGTAATCGCACACGCGCACGATCTCTATAGGTATCCACACGAGTTCCCGCTGCAGACACGATTTCCTCCTCGACTTGAGTGCTCCGACCAGATCTCAAATCCACCATGCGCGGAGAGAGACAGATCTACTCCAAGAGAGAGAGAAGGAGAGAGAGAGAGGAGATAGAGAATCTGGAGCGTAAAATTCGTCCAACCAACCTTTTTACCCCTCCCCCTTGGCCTCCTTATATAGAAATAAGGATAAGCACAAGGATTAATCCTCATAATTATCCAAGAGTTTGGCCTTGGATAAATCTCCATTAAATCTTTATGTTTATCCTGCGGCTTTTCATAAAAATCCAGATAAGCATGAAATTTAACGTCTCTCACCGTCTGACGAGAAATCTTATGTGTCTGACCCTCTAGGCCCACATATCAGTCCGGTTTCAGGCCCATTAAACTTAGAACTAATTCTAGAGTTTAATATTTATTAATTAACATTTAAACTTCATATGTTAAATGATTAATTTAATAAACAAGCGGATTATCATCTGATGATTAATTCACTTGGCCTTCTGATCATGAACAGCACCAAACACTACCTCATGATCCCAAAAGATATAAGGGATACTGTTCCGTTAATTGAACCTTTCCTTCTGCAGATACCGCACAGATAAAATCCTTCAGTCATGCAATGTCCCAATAACGCAAGGGTATGGTTTTATAGTCAAACCCTGTATCGTATTATTTAGATGGATTCCAGTACTCAGTTAATTTCTAGAAAGTCATCTCTTTCATTTGACCCTGGCCAGGGATTTATGTGTACACATATCCATAGGACATTCTCTCTCCAGTCTTATACCAAGAGTGAGTGATTCCTTGTTGTTCACTCAATTACCTTGGCAAGCTTTCCACTGTATCTGAGAGACCGACTATCGTGGGCTTAATGGTTAAAGTCCAGAAGTCAAAGAATCAAGATACAATGGTCCACAAACAAGGTATCATTGGTGACTCAGGTCAAAGGACCAACTGTGCTACTGCAACGATTGAATTCCTTGGTTGACTAATAGGTATAATTACCATCCAGGAATTCTTATTTGGGTCTGTTCAGTGGACTCATTCTCTAATGAGCACCCACAAGTTTGTCTTAGTGTCACCACACGAGTGAATGTGAGATCATTCACCCTCATCACATGAGCAGACATAACTTGTGTCGATCTTATCGGATATTTAATGTCCATCTTAAATATCCTATGATCGAGAACTGTTTAAGACAAGTGACTGAGGATATTGATCTCACTATCATGATCTCATCATGATTTAATATCCCATACATTTGTCTACGGACCTTCATTACGATAATTAATTTGCGAGAACTATAAATGAAGAAATGATTGCCTTTATTAATAATTTGAACTAGAATGTACAAAGATTGGCTTTGAGGCCACCCAATTGTATCACTAGATATGCAGTGCATCCCGGAACGACTAAGATGTTTCATTGTTTGAGGAGGCATTTTTGGTGGCCTGGTATGAAAAAGGATGTGGCTGAGTATGTGGCTAGGTGCATGACTTGTCAGCAGGTTAAGGCAGAACATCAGAGACCAGGAGGGTTGTTGTAGCCTTTGCCGATCCCTGAATGGAAATGGGAGCATGTGACTATGGACTTTGTGATGGGATTACCTGTATCCCCTGCCAGAAGAGACGCGATCTGGGTCATTGTTGATCGATTGACCAAGTCAGCACACTTCCTGACTATTAGGAAGGACTGGTCAGTCGGTAAGTTGGCTAAGTTGTTTGTAGATCGGATCATCTCTCTGCACGGGGTGCCTTTATCCATCGTGTCAGACCGGGATCCGAGGTTTACTTCTAGGTTCTGGAAGAGTTTTCAGAAGGCTTTGGGAACGCAGTTAGCCTTCAGCTCGGCCTATCATCCCGAGACTGACGGGCAATCAGAGAGGACCATTTAGACTCTGAAGGATATGCTCAAGGCATGTTGCCTAGACTGGGGAGGTTCTTGGGAGCAACACTTGTCTACTGTGGAATTTGCTTACAACAATAGTTATCATTCTAGTATCGGCATGGCACCTTACGAGGCTTTGTACGGGCGACCTTGTAGATCCCCTGTGAATTGGTCCGAGATTGGCGAGAGGCAGATAGCAGGACCTGAATTGGTACAGCAGTGTACTGAGGTTGCCAGAGTGGTACGGTAGAAATTGATTGCAGCTCAGAGCAGACAGAAGAGTTATGCAGACATCCGTAGGAGACCGCTTGAGTTTGAGGTTGGGGACCACGTGTTTCTCCGAGTCTCACCCTCCAAGGGTGTGATGAGATTCGTGATGCGAGGTAAGCTGAGTCCGCGATATATTGGGTCTTTTCCCATTCTTGCTCGAATTGGGGAAGCGGCGTATCAGCTAGCCTTGCCACCCAATCTTGTAGGGGTGCACGATGTGTTCCATGTTTCTTTGCTGAGGAGATATGTTCAGGACCCATCTCATGTCTTAGATTTTTCAGAATTGGAAGTCGCAGAGGACTTTTCCTTTCCAGAGTTTCCAGTACGTATTGAGGATCGCAGAAAACAAGTCCTTCAGAACAAGGTTGTACCTCTGGTTAAGGTGATTTGGCAGTATCGCTCCAGGGGCGAGGCAACCTGGGAGCGCGAGGATAAGATGCGGGAGCAGTTTCCTTACCTTTTCTCGTAAGTTCTCTTGTGAGCTTGTATCCTTATGTTTCAACCTCGTTAATTGTAGCAGGCAATTTCGAGGACGAAATTCTTTTAAGGGGGGGAGAATGTAAGGATTGAGGTTTTCGGATCCGGGTATCGGGTCAATTTTCGAGGTCGGATCCCGTAGTTCAGGTCCTGATGGGGCTGAGACTCTGTTTTGTTCCGCGTCGAGCCTGCTCGACGCAGTTTAAACGGTGTCCAACATTGTAGACGCGTTTTAGGCTGTGCCACGTGGGCGCCACGTGGGCTAGCCTTGGGTCGCGAGAGTACGGCCCCAGTCATATCGTTTGAATGGCGTCTTGGATGGACGATGCCATTCAGAGTACGACCCTGGCTTGTCAGTGTACGGCCCGGTCTTGTCATCTGAAAGATGTCGGGCGTACACGACGCGTTTTTACCTAGTTTCTGGTTACCCAAAGAACCCTCCTTCCTTTCCCTCATTTCTTCCTTCCTTCTCTCTCTCCTCCCTTCCTCCAGCCACTCCGGCGACGCCTCTCCCCCCTCCTTCTTTTCCTCCCACCATTTCGTCTCCCCCTCCACTCCATCGACCTCCTAACTCCCACCACTACCACTACCACCTCCTCTGCGGCGTTTTCTCTCTAGACGGCGGCCGACGTCCCGGTGGAGTAACGACGTCCTTGGCGGTACCGGCGGCGGCGTGGGGCGAGACGGGTTGGTGGCTTGGAGCTTGGAGGAGTTCGAGTAACCGGTAGGGTGACGATTCCCATTGTATTTCATTAAAAAAGCATGTTTTCCCGCTTTGAAGCATGTTTAGGGGTGTTTTTTGGGTGAAAATGTTAAATGCATGAGATGAGAAATTGGGTGTTTTAATGGGTAGTTAGGTTCTCCTCGTTTTCCCCCTATGTTTCATTGTCTTTTTGTTCATGTTGGGGGAGAAATCCCAATTTGTGGATTGGGGGAAACAGAGGGAAGAACTTGTCTGTCTAGACTAAATGGCGTCGAGGGACAGGGACGCCTTTTAGAAAGGCAGCTCCCATCCACGACGAGATTTAGCCCAATAACAGACCCTGTCCCAGGATTGATAAGCGTCCAGGGACAGCGACGCCTTTTCAAAAGGCGACTTGCATGAACGACGCGTTTTAGGCCATTTCCGAGGCCAAGTTTTTATGAACCAGTTTAGGAGGCTTGAATGACGTCGGCCTTGGATGACGCAATTCAAGATAGAACACACTAATTCATGTTATTAAAATGTGTTACATTGTTAGATAGTTTGGTTAATTACATGATTGTAATCGTACTCGAGGATGAGGATTCCTATGCGACCGGATCGCACCGTGTTGTGTTTCGTGCGACCGTGGGCCTAGAGGGACAGTCGTAGCGCTTTATCACTCTGTGTTGGTGTGGGTGGAACGCAACGCCGGTGTGGGTGTGGTGGGGTGACGCCTAGTCAGAGAGGGTCACCTGGTGAACCCCGGGGTTAGCTAGTACCGGTGCGGGTGTGGTACCTGTGAAGTGTCACTCGTGTTGAGAGAAGTAGTAACCACCTAGAGCCTGTTAGGTCGGAGTAGCTAGCGTGCTATCCGTGGGGTTACTACTTGGTCTCAGCGGGTCGGTGTTTCCCACCTTCGTTTGTGTGGTTGGCGTGTTTTGTCGAGACGTTGGTTGTGGGCTCCCTGGTAGAATGGTTTTAGAAATATGCATGTTATATTTCGAATGCACGTGATTCATATCGAGATTTAGGAGTAGTAACTGCTTTACTTGCTTACTTTACCTTCAGTTGTGTTTTTGCACTTGTGGGTGTGTGAGTGGGCAGTGGGGATCGAAGGATCCCTACTGAGTCTTTTCGTTGAGACTCACCCCTGCGGTTTTCAGGTGAGGGTTCCAGGCAGGCTTAGCGAGGAGAGTACCGCTTTGAGTTGCGCGCCAGCGGCTGTTGTTCCAGGGTATGCCCCAACGTAGTTGTTATTTTATTTCTAGCATGTACGCTTAATTATTTCTTTTTAGTTGGAATATGTAATTATTTGTTGTGTTGAGTCGTATTGTAATAACCTTTAAATTCTTGCACTTTCTTTTTAATTCAATGCGAGGTGAATGTTTAGCTTAGTTTATGTTTATTTCCCAGACTTTACCTAGATCCTGGTTTGGTTCCAAACTAATGATTCGGTACCCATTTAGTAATCAGATCCCCGATTATAGGGTGGCGGGTCGTTACACCCGATGTCCACGGGTTCTGACCTTCCTCGTGAATGCTTGCGAGGTCGACCTAAAACTCTCCTTATGATGGCACTGTCCGTAATAGTCAGTTAATCATTTTAATGCATGTATGTGATGTGTTTAAACATATGCAACTATATGCAACTGTGTTACCTAACAAATGCAAATACTTATGAATATCATCTTAAACATCTCATTTAGATCTTCGTACTTATAGTAAGTAGAAAAATAGTGTTGAAAATAGAGTTTTCTACATAAAAATATCTACAGAATCAAGGTAAATCATCACTTGCCTCTTGCTTCATGGTTTGCACTCACAGCCTCCTGAAGATCGTCCTCGCGCCGCCCTCTAAGACGTCTCGAACTAATGCTAAGAACCCTCCCTCTCTCTTTCTCTCTTCCTCTCTTTCTCTCTATCTCTCTCTCACCCTAGCATGGAGGAGGAGGAGGAATGGGGAGAAATGGGAGGACCACCCTCCTATTTATAGGAGATGAGCTAGCTTATGATTGGGACAAGTGTCCATTTTAACATAAGGATCACCTAGATTGGGACAAGTGTCCCTACTTGGATTTGGGACATGTGTCCCTTTAGGATAAGGATCACCAAGGTTGGGACAAGTGTCCCTACTTGAATTTGGGACGTGTCCCTTTCTTAAGGGCTAAGTAATCTTATTGTTATCCTTTATCCTTTAACAGTATCCTTACTTAAAGGCTAAGAAATCTTATCAGTTTTCTCATCCTTTAGTAGTATCCTTATCCTTTAGTACTTATTACATTTAAGTCCCTATATCTTTTATAATTGGCTTCATACCCTCATTCAGTACTTCTTCACCAAATTTAACTTCGTTTAGTGGTTTGAGAATGCATCTAGAAATCGTTAAAATTATACTTAAGACCTTCTAAAAATCTTCAATCACATTGTTATCCTCAGGATTTTCATAATTGCATATATACTTTTTAGGATTTACAAATATGTCATTTTCTCATAATTGTGCACATGTTGGCCAAACTTATTATCATCTAATTGTACCATGAAATTCCTAAAATTATAATTAAACTTTTCATGCGAGTATAATTTTGTAGGTCCTTGCATCCTCTCCCCCTTAAACAAAATTCGTCCTCGAATTTTCAGAATAACCAAACAACCAGGGTACTTCCATTCTACTATGGATAAGCCTTCTAGTTCCTTCCTGCAGCATATATTTGCTTCGTTCACCTTATTCTCTACAGTCCACTATTGTAGGGTCACTCTTCCCCTTAAACAAAAGTAGATCCGTCCAGTTAAACCTAATTCCTCACAATCCTATGCCTATGTTCCTAGTTCAGTGGCTCAGGTTGATCGTATTTATGTGCTCAGTTTGGAACTGCTCTGATACCATTTTCTATAACGCCCTGCTGATCCGGTTCAGTCATGCCGGCTTACTTCGAACCAGCAGGCGCGCCACAGTGGGAACAACCCAAACAAATACTTACTCCAGAGTGAGCACATACATACATCCATACACCATGAATCAACTATCATAACCACAAATTTATCCACTAAATAAAAAGTACTACGAATTTCAATACTTGCCTAGGATCTCTAAACATATCCAAATTATTGCATCAATTAAATAGTAGCTCGATCTTATGGCTCTAAATCTCCGAGTCCCATAGCTTAACCTTTACCTCTCTTTGCCTGAAAAATGTTGGTGAGCAAGTGTAAGTCCCAACACACTTAAGCAAGTTCATAACCCACAAAACCACGGTAGAACCTTCTCTTTAAAATTTAAAGTGGATGTTTTGGCACAAATCTCAGCAATCACTTGTTCTGATTCTACATATTCATCATTTTGAACTTAAATCAAACTTTTGGGGGGAATATTTACATTCAGTATAACATCCTAACTTTCAATAGTTACATACAAGTCTATAGAACGTAGAAAAGTAGGATGACCATGACAGGGATGACTCATTGAATTTTATTTTAACATTAAAGGGAGCTCATACATGTTCGACAGTACCGCCCGTGAATACTCGGCCAGTATGAAAAGTTCTTAATGTTAGTTGAGTCTCTGGTTCCCCAATTGATTGACCTGCAATAATACATACAACTTCTCCCAATTCGACTAGGTCATCGTGAGTGGGACACTGACCATAACATAATTGACAAATCCAAGATCTACTCCCGCAAGTAAATGGAGAACGAATATATATTGGCGGTTGTGCTTGAAAGGTTATGAATCGATTGACAAGTCCAATCCCAATATCTTGATTTCGGGCGGCAATGCATCGTAGACCTATATATATCGTCTGCTAACACACGACCAATTACTGTTTGGATAAAAATTCGTTTTGTCATCCCATTTCGAGGACTTACGGAAATACTTTGAATAGTACCACAATCCATTTTACATACAATAATGTGTTGAACAACTTCAACAAGTCTACGCGTGAGGTATCCAGCATCTGAACAATATCTATAACTCCTTTATGGGCTCTATAGCAAGGAATTATATATTCCAACAAAGACAGTCCTTCACGTAAATTGCTTTCAATGGGTAAATCAATCATTTGTCCTTGGGGATCCAACATTAATCCTCTCATACCTACTAATTGGTGTACCTGAGATGTATTTCCTCCAGCCCCCAAAGAGGACATTAAATGGGCTGAATTAGAGGGATCAGTCATCTGAAAATTAGGATTCATTTCTTGTCTCAAATATTGGCTGGTAGCATACCATATTTCAATGGATTGACATAATTTTTCTACCACATGTACATTCCCATAATGATGGTAAGGATTGAGGTTTCGAGTACTGTTATTAGGTCGGTTTCGGAGATGGACCCCTTGGTTTGGACCTTGTAGGGGCTGGGGCATAGGTTCCAAGCTCGATGCGGTTCAAACGGCGTCCTGAGAGGAGGACGCGTTTTAGAGTTTGTCACGTCGGTGTCACGTGGGCGCCACGTGGGCCAGTTCCGGGTCACGAGAGTACAGCCCCGGTCATGTCGTCTGAACAACGTCTTGGATGGACGACGCGATTCAGACATTATGTCAGAATATGGCCCGTCTTGTCACTTGATAGACGTCTGCCCAGGACAACGCGATTTAACCTGTTTCAGTTTACACTCCGAACCTTCCCTCCTTTCTCTCATTCTCTCCTTCTCACTCTCTCTCTTCCCTCTCTTCGATCCTCTCCGTTTCCACTTCCCTTTCTCCTTCCCCTTCTTCCTCTTCCACCACTCCAACACTTCTCTACCTCTCACCACTACCACCACCACTTCCTCCGCAGTACTTCATTCTCTAGGCGGTGGCCGACGTCCCAGCGGAGTGACGGCGTCCACGGCAGTACCGGCGGCGGTTTGCGGTTCGGCGGTTCGACGGCACGGAGCTGGGAGGAGTTCAAGTGACCGGTAGGGGGACGATCCTTATATGTGATTTGGTTGTTTTGATCTATGTTTTCCTACTTGAAACATGCGACGTGTGAGGAGAATTGGGTAGAATGAGCATGTTTAAGGTGCTTTTACATGAAAATAGTCATTTTTATGAAATGGGGATTAGTGTGTTCCTAGTACTAAATTGAATTCTCCCCGTCCTTTTCTACCTTGGTATTTTTTGGGGTAATTTTGAGGGAGAGGTTTAAGGGAACCTGGAATTGGGCTTTAAATGGCGTCTTTATAGGACGACGCCATTTAGGCCAAATTCATTTCGGAAGCGGTTTCTGTGAGAATAGAGTTCTGTTTTAAATGACGTCCAGGGACATCGACGCCTTTCAAAAGGCGGCTTCCCAGGACGACGCATTTTAGTTCAAACCACCCTGAGGCCTGTTTATGTTTTTGTCGTGATTAGGCGACTGGGAACATCGACGCCTTTTAAAAGATGACTATCATGCACGACGCGTTTTAGGCCAACTTCCGAGGCCAGTTTTCACATGAACTAGTTTAGGGGTTGAATGACATCGGCCTTGGGCGACGCGATTCAAGACAGAACCTCATTAAATGCATGTTTGAAATCGTACATCGAGGCCGAAGATTTATGTATAATCGGAATCACATTGTGTGTACATGTGTTTATGCGATTGTGGTTTGCATTTAACACCTTGTGTCGGTGTGGGAGGGACGCGGTGTCTAGGTGGTATTGTTGTCGTACCGGTGTGGAAGGGGTATATGTTAGTGTTTCACTTATGGCTGGGGGAAGCAGAACCACCTTAAGCCGGTCAGGCCGGAGTAGCTAGCGTGCTATCCGAGGGGTTGCTGTTTGGTCCCAGTGGGTCGGTGTTTTCCTAGTTTGTCGTGGCAGTTTCCGGCGTGTTTCTTACTATGGAGCTGGGTGTGGTGTTGCTGGAGTTTACCCTTTCGCCACTGGGCCTGATGTAACCTGAGATATCGAGGTTACGAGTGGTACCCTTCGCCCTTTGGCCTGATGTGACCCGGGAGGTTAGGGTTACGGGTAGTCCTTATAGCTTCGGCTTGAGGGGGTTTCATTGGTCCCCAAGGCCCTCTTGAAGCGCCTAGGCCTGGCGTTGAGGGAAGTCCGGTCAATAGGAGAGTGGTCTAGACTGCTTGTGTGCATACGTAACTAGGCGGAGGTGGTTCACTAGTCCCAGTTAGTCCTAGTTTGACTCACTACCTCACCCTACAGTGCCCAGAACATCGTAGGGGTGGACAGGCGTGGGTGTTGGTGGTGTTGTGAGCCGCCGTTTGTACGCGGTCGACAGTGTGGTTTGAGTGTTTAGCCGAATCTTTGGTTACGAATTGTAGTGTTGAGTTGGGTTACTTGAATTGCTTAGAACTGTGCTGGTTACATTGCGAATGCATATGTTTTATATCGTAAATTGGGAATCTTTAGGAACTGTGTTTACTGCTTTAATTAAATTGACTTCATTTCCGTATTGCTGCACTTGTGTGTGTGGGGGGGGGAGGCGGGGGGGGAGGCGGGGATCGGATGATCCCTACTGAGCCCTATTCTGGTATGGCTCACTCCCTGCGGTTTCAGGTGTGGACTTCTTGGCAAGTGACAGCATGTGGTGTTCTCCTTGGTGTGCGGGCTAGCAGCTATCTCAGTTCCGGGGTATGCCCCGATGTTGTTGTACTTTGCTTCTGCCTGTACTTATTTAATTCTTTGGACCATGTAATTATTGTTGGACTATGTGCGGACATTATTAATTTACTTCCTGCGCACATGTACTTTCCTTGAAGTCCGTGAGATTGTTATATTTAGCCTTGTTTAACGCTTACTTCTCCAGACGTGTCGTATGAGATCTGGGTGTGAACCCGTAGATAATGATCTGATACCCATTTAGTAATCGGGTTTCCGATTATAGCGTGGCGGGTTGTTACAATGATGGTGTCTTTCCAAAATTAAACTTTGTTGTTCAACATCTTGGACTAACACCCCTTAGAAAGTATTGTTCAAAGATCATTAATTCCTAATGAAATAGATGTAACAGTGGCTTGTTGGAAAACCAAAGTTTTAACTTGATCCAAGATGTGTGATGTATACGCCATCCCGAACTGATTTATTAATCTACTAATAAGTCATTTCATGGCAGCTCCATCTATCACATTATTCTGAAACACCAGATCGGCTCGTTATGCCATAAGTACCTCCTTATTCTGCTGAGTACGATTCTACAATGGGTCTGAGTCAATGATTTAAAATCTTCCTTCCCTCAATCTTGATTCACGTAGAAATTTAGGAACTATGATATCAGTAAGGCCATAACCAAATTCTCATGAGTATCGCCTAATTACTTAGTTTAGCTAGCATATGAGTAGGCTTGACAAAACCCTTGTATGGCTTCTTCTATGTCTCGATAAAAAGAAATTTGACTAATAGTGGTTCTAATGTATGTACAATGGGTTTCTTTTATTACAGTTCTTACTATTAAATAGTGTCTATAAATTTCATGATAGGTACTAAAAGATTCATATTGAACTTCGAAGGGAACTTCAACTTCCCTTGACCTTCGCCATCGAAGCCACAAAAGACTATCTAAATGGATTTGTTTTCGACAATAGGCTCCAAGTGCATCATAGGATGTACAAAAATATGGTTCCTTCTCTTTCATATACTAATAATTATTATTGCCAATAGTTTTATTTTGATCATTTTTGCAATTAGATAAATTATATCTATTTGCACAAAGACATATATGATTCCCAATCATTAATACATAGAGTCCAATTAGCATATTTTGAGTTGGTACATAAATGGGATCCCCAATAGTTGGAGACAAGATATTCATATGAGAAAACAGAAGTAAACGAGCCTCAACTTGAGCTTCTAAAGAAAAAGGTACATGAACAACCATTTGATCCCCATCAAAGTTTGCATTAAAGCCCTTACAAACTAATGGATGTAAACATATAGAACACCCCTCCAGTAAAATGGGTTGGAGCGCCTATATGCCCAATCTATGAAAGGTAAGTGCTCTATTCAGCAATACAAGATGTCCCTGCATGACTTCTTAAAGTATCTCCCATACAATGGGTTCTTTTTCTCAGATTTCACTTTTAGCGATCCCTATGTTGGAAGCAATGTGTTGCTGATTAGACCATGAATTACAAATATATGGAGAACTTGTATTACTAATTCTCGAGGTAATTCACATTGATGTAATGAAAGTGAAGAGCCCACAACAATGACGGAATGCCCCGAATAATTGACCCGTTTATCAAGCAAGCTCTCGTGGAATCTTCCCTCTTTGCCTTCAATTATTCCTGAAAATGATTTATAAACTTTACTATGACCATCCCTCGTTGGTTGTCCATCAATACCATTATCAAGAAGTATATCTATGGCTTCTTGTACCAATTTCTCTTGACACCTTATTTAATTCCCCCGGTGCAGATATACTTCTTGTTAATAGATTAATAAGAGTATTGTTCCAAAAGATAAATCTTCTATAGAGTTCATTAATATCATGACTCCTTAAATTACCCCCATCTATCTGAATGATGGGTCTTAACTCAAGAGGAAGAACTAGTTATAGGCACAAAACCATCCGTTCTGGTTCTACATTTGTTCAAATAAAATGTTTAGCTAATTCCATGCGTCTAACAAAAAGAATCCTTTCTTCTTCGAATTTTTCTATCTTCCCATTCATTCCTGGTGTACCCTGTTAGTTTTAGGTGGCCTACAAGCCAATCTGACTATGTAAATCTCGTTCATTTATTAATATAATGGCATAATATTCATTATGTGTAAATCGCATTAATTATCGTTTCATAATGAAGTCCGTGAATATGTGCTATAGTGATCAGATTATGATGAGATCATACTAATGAGACTGATCACTTAAACACATATTATTAATCGTTCCTAGTTGGAGGATATCTTAGAAGGACATCGGATATCCGGTTAGACTAGTACAGATTACTCCTGCTCATATGATGAGGATGACTGATCTCATAAGTCACTTGTGTGGAGACACTAAGGTGAATCTGTAGGTGCTCATTGGAGAATGAGTTCACTGAACTGATCCGACTGAATCACTGGATGGTATTGTACCTCACTGTCAACCAGCTTGATTCTATTGTCACAGTTGCGTGGATGGTCCTCGGACCTGAGACACCAAGGACACCTTGTCGGTGGACTTCTGTGCTTTGACCTTGGTTTACGAATCTCTAGCCACAGGATTCTAAAACGCCAATGATTGGGTACAGCGGAATACCGTCGAAGGGAATTGTGTGTCAATAAGGAATCATTCGCTCACGGTACTTAGAGAGAGAATGCTCTAGGAAGGATGCGCAGAAGTCCCTGGCCAGGGCGGACGATAATATCGGGAAAGGAGTTTTCCCATATTCATCATCGGCATCCAATCCAAGTGAGTCGACCGGTTAGGGTTTGACAGCTCACCATACCCTGAGTTGACTCGAGAGCATTGTACGAATGAAGGATTATATCCACGCGGTAACTGTCGGCGGAAAGGTTCCAAGAGTGGGTTTCTTAACCCCGATACCTTCCAGGTTCACGTGGTGTTGCTTGGCACCCAACGTGATCGGAGGCCCGGTCGAATTTGATGTGCGACATCAATTCGATTGATTAATTAATTAATAAAGGGTTATTAATTGATTAATAAAGCCAGTATGGAGTCACTGGGCTTGTTGGGCCATTAACTAGACTGGTAATTGTGCCTAGAGGCTCACACGCAAATGATTCTTAAGGCGATGGATAAATAAGTGGGTTTTATATAAACCGAGGATTTTTATGAAAAACCGCGTAGTTAGTATAAAACATAGCGAACGGGCTGAGCAGGCCAAGCTGCTGCTAACTCTAGCCGCCCCTCCTCTGTTTCTCTCTCTCTCTGGCGTCCAGACAGATCCAGATCTGCTCCGCCGCTTCTCCGAATCCCGTTCGACGGGAAATCGTCCGCGCGTCGCGGCGATCGTTGCGGTGATTGGCGGAGGTTTCGTGGGCTGCGAAGAACGAGGAACGTGAGGATATCCGTCGCGAGGAGGATCGCGTGGACTTCGCTAGAGGTCGGGCACTTGCGCGGCTTGCGGTGTCGCACCGACGGAACCGAACGGTTGCGGATTCGAATCCGCACACGGTGAGAATCGATTATCCGATAATCGTAGTTTTTTTTAGTTTTTCAAAACGGGAATGGATCTCCGTTTTATTTTTATTTTCCACTGTGCGTGAGATTAGGAGAAACCCAAGAACCTAACATACCCTTCATCTCCTAATTCCTTCCATTCTATCAATGAATTATCTGTAATAATTCGCAAATCTGAATTGGCTAATTGTTCTCTGATCTACTCCAATAGAGATTTCTCTATTTCAAAACATTTTGAAGCCTTGAATAGTATAAAAAATAAAAAATGGGAAGTTGTACTTCCAGGATTGGATTTCATATTCGATTGAACCTTGTAATCTTAACAAAGTAGGTTTTTTAGCTATGGGCCTAGCAAAAGAAAAATCAAGATAGGTTCCTATAGATTCCCCCCTTCAAAATCGAACGTGAGGGTTTCCTCTCGGCCGGCTCATGTAGTTAAATCAAATAAAGAAAGGAGTTCTTTCTTATTTTTTTATTTATTTTTTGTTTGAGAAAACCCCCAAAAGAGCTACTCTACTCATTACTCAAGCTCTCAGTAAAGACAAACCAATATTTCATTGATTGATTCTTCATTTGACACTTTAAATTTTTGAATTAGTTATTCAATTACGACATAATAAATAAAATGTCAAATTTTTGAGTAGTCTACTTTCCTTTGAATGATGAATCTTTTTTGAAAGGAATACTTTTGAACTCGTAAGGGATTTACTTGTTGATATATTGTTCTGTTCGATCTTTTAGGTCCCTACTCACCTTGATTGTAAGGACTGAGGCTTTCGGATCCGGTTTTCGGGGTTGGACCCTGTAGTTCAAGCTCCAATGGGGCTGAGACTCTGTTTTGATTCGCGTCTATCGCGGGCTCGACGCGGTTTAAACGGCGTCCAGCTATGCTGACGCGTTTTAGCCTGTGCCACGTGGGCTGGCTTTGAGTCGCGAGAGTACGGCCCTGACATGTCGTCTGAACGGCGTCTGTGAGGCACGACGCCTTTCAGACTGCGACTCTGGGTTGTCAGAGTACGGCGCCAGTCTTGTCGACTGAACGACGTCTTTCATGGAAGACGCGTTTCAGACCTCTGTCAGAGCGTTGCGCAGAGGGTTGTCAGAGCAGCCGTCACATCGACTGATAGGCGTCCGTACATCTCGACGCGTTTCAGCCAGTCTCTGGTTAACCCCGAGAGCCCTCCTTCTTTCTCTCATTTGCTCCTCCTTCTCTCTTTCTCTCCTTCCTTCCGGCGACCCCGACATCGACCCTTCGTCCTTCCCTCCACTCCAACACTTCCCTACCTCTCACCTCTACCACCACCACTTCCTTCGCGGCGTTCCATTCTCCGGACGGCGCCCGACGTCCCGGTGGAGTGGCGGCGTCCTCGAGGGTACCGGCGGCGGTCTACGGTGCGGCGGGTCGGAGGCATGGAGCTTGGAGGAGTTCAAGAACCGGTAGGGTGACGGTTCCCACAGTGTTGTGTTCTAAATCATGTTTTTTCCCCGTTTAAAGCATGCTATGGATCGATGGTTTTGGGGTAGAATGAGCATGTTAGGGGGTTTTTCCTTGATGGGAATGGGAGTTTCTGTGATGTGAATTATTGATACTTTGGTTGCCCTCTTTCCCCTCTGTTTTTGGGGCTTTTTCGGGGTATTTGGGGCTAAGGGAGGAACCCTCGGATCGAACCAGGGAACCAGGTTTCTGGCGCTAAACGGCGTCGTGCCTGGTCGACGCCTTTCAGAAGGACGTCGGGCCAGTACGACGCCTTTTAGGACAGAAATCCCCCAGTTCGAGGTTTCAGGAGTCAGGGACTCTGGTGCTAAATGACGTCCTGGATGGACGACGCCTTTCAGAAGGACGTCGGGCCATCATGACGCCATTTAGGCAGGAAATCACCCCGATTAGGGGACTCAGTTTGAGGATTCTGGGACTAAAAGACGTCATGGGTGGGCGACGCGTTTTGGAATAGCGTCGAGCCACCATGACGCCTTTTAGAGCAGAAATCCTTCTATTATTGTTTTCTGGAATTCCTGGTTTTTCAACGTGAACGGCGTCTGAGGATGTTGACGCCTTTTAAAAGGCGACCACTGGTGTCGACGCCTTTTAGGCCAGATTCTGAGGCCGGTATTTCATGAACCAGTTTAGGGTGCTTGAATGGCGTCGGCCTCGGGCGACGCGATTCAAGCCAGAACTACACTAATCCATGCCAGTAAAATGTGTTTACACTGCTAGATAGTCGGTTAATGCATACAGTTAGTATACTCGATGTGATGAACTCTTCGTGACCGGATGGCACTGCGTTGTGTGTCGTGCGATTGTAGACTTCTTCCGTGACCGGATCGCACCGTGCCGTGTTTTCTGTTTCGGTGGACCTAGAGTGACAGTTGTAGCGTTCTACACCCTGTGTCGGTGCGGAGGGACACAGCGCTGACGGGAGCAGTGGCGGGGTGACGCCTAGTAGAGAGGGTCACCTGGTGAACCCCGGGGTTAGCTAGCTTGTACCGGTGTCGGAGAGGTACCGTTGGAGTGTCACTCGTGCTGGGGGAAGGAGTAACCACCTGAGCCAGTTGGGCCGGAGTAGCCAGCGTGCTATCCGAGGGGTTACTGTTTGGTCTCAGCGGGCCGGTGTTTGCTGAGGGAAGGAGTGACCGCCGAGGTGGCTCGTGTGCTATCCGAGGGGTTACTGTTTGGTCTCAGCGGGTCGTTGTGTTTCCCACTCTCGTTGTGAAGTTGACGTGCTTTAAGGATACGCCGAATTACGAGTTTCCTGATAGATTAGAGTTATGCATGTTAGTTATACTTTGAATGCATGTGATTCACATTGAGATGTAGGTATGGAAATCATTGTCTCTTCATGGTTATTATATCCCTGCTGTACTTTTCACTTGTGGGTGTGTGTGTGTGGGCAGTGGGGATCGAAGGATCCCTACTGAGTCTTTTCGTTGAGACTCACCCCTGCGGCTTTCAGGTGAGGACTCCAGGCAGACCTAGCGAGGGTTGTGCGGCTGAGTGCTGAGCGTCGTCGACTGTTGTTCCGGGGTATGCCCCGATGTAGTTGTTATCTTTATTTCTGGCCTGTATGTATAATCATTTCTTTTCTGTTGGAGTATGTAATTATTTGCTGTATCGAGTCGCATTGTAATAACTTTTAATTTCTGCATTTTCCCTTCAATTCAATGCGATGTGAATGTTTAGCTTAGTTGATTATTTATTTCCCAGACTTACTCGGATCCTGGTTTGGTTACAAGTTAATGATTCGGTACCCATTTAGTAATCGGATCCCCGATTATAGGGTGGCGGATCGTTACATTGATAGTAATGCCATGATGTCCCTTGAAGCATATATGTGATAGATAAACTCCTGTAACCATGCTATAGTTGCTTACTTGAACATAATCTCTCTCTAAAAAAAATAGAATGGCTAATTCAACAAAAAAGTTTTTTTTTTTTTTTTACGAAATATAACTAGCAATTCGTATTTATCTATTACATAATTGACCATAGATCAATTCCCCTCTCATTTGGAAGTATTGACAATGCACCCATAATTTGAGCTTCATGTTACTCATCCCAATATACTGTAAGGAATCGCTTAGAACGCAACGGAAAATAAAATCGATTCCTATGTATCGGTTGCTGGGATCGTAAAACGGACAATAAAATTAAATGCGGGAAGAACGGTTCTTCACCCTTGCGGGGTTTCGAATCTCCCGTAGATGATTCCGACTCGGTAATCGCGCACGCGCACGATCTCTAGAGGTATCCACACGAGCTCCCGCTGCAGACGCGTTTTCCTCCTCGACTTGAGTACTCCGACCCTATCTCAAATCCACCATGCACGGAAAGAGACAGATCTACTCCAAGAGAGAGAGAAGGAGAGAGAGAGGGGAGATAGAGAATCGTTGGGGTATGTAATTCGTCCAACCCCTTTTACCCCTCCCCTTTGCCTCCTTATATAAGAAATAAGGATAAGCACAAAGATTAATCCTCATGATTATCCAAGAGTTTGGCCTTGGATATATCTCCATTAAATATTCATGTTTATCTTGCGGCTTTTCATAAAAACCCAGATAAGCATGAAATTCAACGTCTCTCACCGTTTGACGAGAACTCTTATGTATGTGACCCTGTAGGCCCATATATCAATCCCGTTTCAGGCCCATTAAACTTAGAACTAATTCTAAAGTTTAATATTTATTAATTAATATTTAAATATCGTATGTTAAATGATTAATTTAATAAATAAGTGGTTATCATCTGATAATTAATCCACTTGGCCTTCTGATCATGAACGGTACCAAACACTACCTCATGATCCCAAAAGATATAAAGGATATTGTTCCCTATATTTGAACCTTTCCGTCTGCAGATACCGCACAGATAAAATCCTTCACTCATCCAATGTCCCAATAACGCAAGGGTATGGTTTTATAGTCAAACCCTCTATTGCATTATTTAGATGGATTCCAGTACTCAGTTAATTTCTAGAAAGACATCTCTTTCATTTGACCCTGGCTAGGGATTTCTGCGTACACATTCATAGGACATTCTCTCTCCAGTCTTATACCAAGAGTGTGTGATCCCTTGTTGTTCACTCAATTACCTTCGCAAGCTTTCCATTGTATCTGAGAGACCGACTATCGTGGGCTTAATGGTTAAAGTCCACAAGTCAGAGAATCAAGACACAATGGTCTACAAACAAGGTATCGTTGGTGACTTAGGTCAAAGGACCAACTGTGCTACTACAACGATTGAATTCCCTGGTCAATAGGTATAATTACCATCCAGGAATTCTAATTTGGGTCTGTTCAGTGGACTCATTCTCTAATGAGCACCCACAAGTTTGTCTTAGTGTCACTACATGAGTGAATGTGAGATCATTCACCCTCATCACATGAGCAGACATAACTTGTGTCGATCTTATCGGATATTTAATGTCCATCTCAAATATCCTACGATCGAGAACTGTTTAAGATAAGTGACTGAGGATATTGATCTCACTATCATGATATCATCATGATTCAATATCCCATACATTTGTCTACGGACCTTCATTACGATAGTTAATTTGCAAGAACTATAAATGAAGAAATAATTGCCTTTATTAATAATATGAACTAGAATGTACAATGATTGGCTTTGAGGCCACCCAATTCTATCATTCTCCCACTTGGACTATAGCCAATCACATATATGTCTAAGTCCCATAGACTTAAGGTGACGTTCTAAATTGTTTTGAGACAATGGCTTAGTCAAGGGATCTGCTACATTATCTTCAGATGAGACTTTCTCAACTACTATATCTCCTCGGGCGATAATCTCACGAATAAGATGAAATCGTCTCAGAATGTGCTTTGACTTCTGATGTGATCTTGGCTCCTTCGCTTGAGCTATTGCCCCATTGTTGTCACGCAATAATGGAACAGGATCTGAAATGCTTGGAACTACTCCAAGTGCAGAGATGAACTTCTTCATTCATACCGCCTCCTTGGCCGCTTCAGCTGCAACAATGTATTCTGCTTCGGTCGTCAAATCTGCAGTTGTTTCTTGTTTGGAACTTTTCCAACTTACTGTACCTCCATTTAACATGAACACAAATCCAGACATGGATTTGCTATCATCCATATCCGACTAGAAACTCTAGTCAGTAAACCCTCGAAGTTCCAAGTCGTTTCCTCCAAAGACGAGAAATAGATCCTTAGTTCTTCTCAAGTATTTAAGGATACATTTCACCGCTTTCCAGTGTTCTTTACCTGGATCAGCCTGATATCTACTAGTGACACTTAGTGGGTGTGCCACATCAGGCCTAGTATATAGCATTGCATACATGATAGATCCTATTGCCAAGGCATAAGGAACTCTATCCATGTATGCTTTATCTTCAGATGTCTTGGGAGACATTCCTTTAGAGAGATAAATTCCATGCCTCATCGAAACGAGACCACTCTTAGAATTTTTCATGCCAAACCTTTTGACTATGGTATCTATGTACATAGATTGGGATAAGCCAAGCATCCTTTTGGACCTATCTCTATAGATCCTTATTCCCAGAATATAGGATGCTTCTCCCTAATCTTTCATGTAGAAGTTTTTGGATAACCAAGTCTTTACTGATGACAACATTCCTACATCATTCCCAATGAGTAGAATGTCATCAACGTAAAGTACTAAAAAGGTAACTGCGCTCCCACTAGTCTTTTTGTATACACAAGGTTCATTTTCATTCTTAATGAAGTCATAAAATTTGATTGCTTCATCAAATCTTAAGTTCCAAGTTCGGGATGCCTGCTTTAATCCATAAATTGATCTTTGCAGCTTGCATACCTTACTTGAATGCTCTTTGGAAGTGAATCCTTCAGGTTGTATCATATACACCTCTTCTTGAAGGTTCCCGTTAAGGAATGTTGTTTTCACATCTATTTGCCATATTTCATAATCATAGAATGCGGCGATAGCAAGAAGTATTCTGATTGACTTAATCATGGCAACTGGAGAAAAGGTTTCGTCATAGTCAATGCCTTGCCTTTGACGATATCCTTTTGCTACCAGCCTTGCCTTGTATGTGTGAATCTGTCCATCTGCCCCGATCTTTATTTTAAAGATCCATTTACTGCCAATAGGTACTATAACTTCTGGCAGATCAACCAAGTTCCAAACTTGGTTGGCATATATGGACTGAATTTCAGAATTCATTGCCTCTTGCCATTTTTCTGATTCTTGACTATTTATGGCTTCTTGGTAGGGTTGAGGATCATCATCCTCATTTAGGTGCACTTTTGGCTTGCCATCATCGATATGTCCAACATATCTTTCAGGCTGCTTAGGCACTCTACCTGATCTGCGAACCTTTTGTGTATCATCTTGAACAAGTTCTTGAGTCAATGGTTCAGTAGATGAACTAGTGTTGATTTGTGAGTCTAGAATTTCTTCCAGTTCTATCTTACTCCCACTGTCTTCTTTTGAAAGATATTCTTTCTCTAAGAAGACAGCTCTTTTTGCGACAAACACCCTTTGATCGCTGGGCTGATAGAAATAATATCCAAAAGCCTCTTTTGGATATCCCACAAATCTACATTTTTCTGTCCTGGAATCCAGTTTATCTGGATCATGTCTTTTGACATGTGCAGGACAACCCCAGACTCTAACATGCTTAAAGTCTGGTTTCTTTCCTTTTCATATCTCATATGGAGTGGAAGATACTGACTTACTGGGAACTTTGTTCAACAGATATGCAGCAGTCAATAGTGCATATCCCCATAAAGAGATTGGAAGTTTAGCATAACTCATCATTGATCGTACCATATCTAATAGAGTACGATTTCTCCTTTCCGATACACCATTTAATTGTGGTGTATAGGGAGGAGTCCACTGAGACAAAATACCATTATTCTTAAGATATTGTGTGAATTATGTACTTAAGTATTCACTATGTATTAGTTCCAATAATTCCTTAGCTCTGTCTCCATGTCCTGAAAACGGAGCTTTGGTCATTTTTCCCATGAGACAAGCTTCACAAGTTGCAATGATTCATAATCAAATGGATCAAGATATCCATTCTTTTGCAACCTAATGATCATGTTCTCATTTATATGACCGAGCCTACAATGCCATAGGTATGATTTATTTACATCCTTATCTACTCGTTCAAGAGACTTATTTACTAGACAAACATCGTATGAAATATCAAGTAAATATAATCAATTCAATAAATATCCAGAAGCAAACAATTTGTCTCCTTGATAAATGGAACAACCTTTATTCTCAAGTTTCATAGAATATCCTTGTTTATCTAAACATGAAATAGATATGATATTCCTAATAATGGTCGGAACATAATAACAATCTATTAGTTCCAATGAGTCTCCTGACGGCATCTGAAGTCTTGCTGTCCCTACAGCTAACGCAGCAACTTTTGCTCCATTCTCTAGTCTCATATCCATGTCTCCGCGGTTCAATCTTCTTTTACTTGTTAACACCTGCAAGTTATTGTAGATATGAGAAACACATCCAGTATCTAATACCCAAGATGTTGATTCTCTATAAGACAAGTTAAGATCGATCATGAGTATACCTGAAGCTTCACCAAGCTTCTCCTTTGCTTTTTCTGCTAGATAAATCTTGCAGTTTCTCTTCCAATGACCTTCTTTATGGCATTGGAAACACTGACCTTTATCATTGACTTTGGCTTTGTCCTTTTGAACTGCCGGTTTGCTTTTCACTAGCTTCTTAGGCTTACCTTTCTAAAAGGTTTGTCCAGGTTTTCTTTTCCTATTAGTCTTACCAACAAGCATTACATGTGGCTTATCTTTCTGGATAGTGCCTTCTGATGTCTTCAACATGTTGAGCAGCTCAGCCAGTGTAACTTCAATTTTGTTCATATTGAAGTTGATAATGAATTGTGAAAATGAATCTGAAAGAGACTGTAGGATTAAGTCGATGCTTAGGTCATTGTTCATAACAAAGCCAAGCACTGCAAGTCTCTCAATCCATTGTATCATCTTGAGCACATGAGTTTGTACAGATGTGCCCTCGCTCATTCTGGTCCTGAACAATTTCTTAGATATCTCATATCTTTCTGTTCTGGATTGTTCACCAAACAACTCTTGTAGGTGATTCAGAATGGACTTAGGTTCCATGTTATCATGATGTCGTTGCAGTTCATTGTTCATTGAACCAAGCATATAACACTGGACCTTGACAGAGTCCTCCTTCCTATTTTCAAACATCATTAATTCATCCTCGCTAGCATTATCACCGGGTTGTTCTAGATATGGTTGATCCAGGACATAGGCTAGCTTTTCACACCTGAGGACAATCTTCAGGTTGCGTAACCAGTCAATGTAATTAGGTCCTGTGAGTTTGTTTGCATCAAGTATGCAACGAAGGGGGTTAGGTGACGACATAGCGACCTACAAGGAAATATAAAAATAAGCAGATAGTTCTTAAAATCAGATTTAGGACTTTTAATCTAGATTTAGGCTCCCACTATTTTTCGGCGATCTGTATGACCCTCTAATATACAGAACGGGAGATTCCGGTGATCTCCTAGTGGGGATCAGAATCCTTCGGACGTCATGCATTTGATCTTGTGGTAGCACAACAAATCACATCAAGTCCCTTAGGCAGTCAACTCTTGACAATTGCAACATTTGCAATATCCGATCAATTTAACCCCTGAATCAGAATGACCTTGTGGTAGCACAACAAATCAAATGATTCAGTTAAGTTTATCCATCATTACTCAGATAACATGAATTCATAGTGCAATCCTTGTGGTAGCACAACAAAACTACACTATTTGTCCATTTATCTTAATGACATCACATGTCGTAGACCTAGGTTAATTTCTAAATCAAATAGACCTTGTGGTAGCACAACAAATCCATTTGAGATAAGAATTATCCTTAGATCTATTATGATGGTGGGTTACGTGGATTATTCTGAATATCTCACGTTTATAACTTAAATTTTAAAAGAGGGGTTTTTGAGTTGATTTATAAAAATCGTGCTATCAATAGTATTTCGATTTAAAGTATCATAATACTTAATAGAAATATATATGATAGCATAGTCCACAAATATCACATATATGCAGAAAAATAAATAGGGATGATCATGGACTGCTTAAGCTACTATGGAATCATCGGAGCCAAACGATGATCCATAATAGAATCCTAATGGGAAAACAACAGCACCGGTTCCATTTGATGCAAGTCCTTCCTCTAGAGGTGTCTTCAGAAGATCCCGTCCTCTAAACTTAATCCGTAACATTTAAATATGAGATTTAGGACTCGCAGGTCCTTAAATGTACATTTAAATAATAAGAAACCTTGATCTTATCAAGGGGAGTACAATCTTATAGGAAGATAGAGAGTACATTTGGATTAAGAGAGAGGAGGACACGCAGGTCCTATTTAAAATACCAAATGAAATATGCATCGCATTCATTCATATCAATCATCACATGATAAAACTAAGTCCATGATCATCCCACCATAAAACACATCACATGCATCATAATTATCACATAATTACTGTTGGTATTAAATTTTGTAAATATAAAATTATAATACCAATAACTTTTCGAAATAACATTTATTTCAAGTGTAATTCAATAAGTATTCACAATATTATTGACAAAAGATATAACTAAACTATTTAGTTATTAAAAGGATGCTCAACCAATTTGAACAATAAAATAAAATCAAGTTATGCGTATAAATAAGTTTCAAAACAATTTTAAACTTAATTGATTAATAGGGAAGTTAATAATTTAAAACCCTTTGAATGAATTAACAGTTATTAAACAGTTTAATAATCTATTAATAATAATAAGAATAATTAATAACAATTATTAATTATCCCAAAAAATATCTATTTTAAAACAGTTTTAAAATGGGCTTTAAAAGGGTTTAAAAAGGGGCTAAAAAGGGGTGAATGGGCCTAAACGGGTCGGTAGGGGAGCGTCGGGTCCGGATCTGATCCGGGTCGAGCGCGGGTATGCGCTGGTCCGGGCGGGCGGCCCGGTGCCCACGCGCCGCTCACCCACGTCGCCCGTTAGGGTTTCGGGGGGGAGCAACCTGCAACGCACAGGCGAACCAGCACGGGGAGGCCAGCACCGGCCCTGGCGTACGGCGGCAGAGCTCCAGCCAGCCCCAACGGCGCCGGTGACCCTAGTGATCGCCGCCGGAAACGCTCCTCGACCCTTGCCTGCGAAACAGTTGCAGCAGCGCCTGGTTCTCCCCCGACCGGCGAGGGCAGGTCGTCGCCGACCCAGGCGACCGGCGGCGGGCCTCCGGCCGGCCTTAACGGCTCCGGTGGACGTCGCCGGCGGCGGCGGTTCTTGTTGCCGGACGTCCCTAATTCCCTGCATGCCCAGGATCTCCATACAAAGCCGGTTCTCAACGCAACTTGGTCCGCATGCCCGGGGAAAGAAGGAAAGGATGCTGTCAACCGTCCCAGGTGTATGGGAAGCTTCTGTCATCGCCGGAGACCGCTGGTAGAACCAAGTAACGACAGGAATCCAGGGACCATCCCTGTGACTTCTCAGACCCTTATTATTGTAGGTTCCGGCCCGTGGGAGAATAAAAATAACCCAGGCCTTCGCTGGTAGTTCCATGGATTCTAGTTGATCATTCTGGTCATACCAGAAGGGAAGTGGAAGGCTTATTCCCGTTGAAGAATCAATGCTAGTCTGCTCGATTATTTACTACCCAAAATATTATCCTTCATTGATGATAATATTGAAAACAAAAATCCCCTTTTTAAATCCGGGATCAAATCCCAATATGACATTCTAAAAATTTGGGAACGATTCCCAGATATTCAAATATATTTTAGCCCAAGAACACGTACAATATAGGTTCTTCACGCATAACGAGAAAAATCACGCAAAACGATGTCGTTTTACGATCAAACCAGCAACCTATCTCTGATACCACTGTAAGGAATCGCCTAGAACGCAGCGGAAAATAAAATCGATTCCTATGTATCGGTTGCTGGGATCGTAAAACAGACAATAAAATTAAATGCGGGAAGAACGGTTCTTTACCTTTGCGGGGTTTCAAATCTCTCGTGGATGATTCCGACTCGGTAATCGCGTACGCGCACGATCTCTAGAGGTATCCACACGAGCTCCCGCTACAGACGCGTTTTCCTCCTCGACTTGAGTACTCCGAGCAAATCTCAAATCCACCATGCGCGGAAAGAGATAGATCTACTCCAAGAGAGAGAGAAGGAGAGAGAGAGAGGAGATAGAGAATCTTTGGGGTGTGTAATTTGTCCAACCCCTTTTACCCCTTGATAGAATTGGGTGGCCTCAAAGCCAATCTTTGTACATTCTAGTTCAAATTATTAATAAAGGCAATCATTTCTTCATTTATAGTTCTCGCAAATTAACTATCGTAATGAAGGTCCGTAGACAAATGTATGGGATATTGAATCATGATGAGATCATGATAGTGAGATCAATATCCTCAGTCACTTGTCTTAAACAATTCTCGATCATAGGATATTTAAGATGGACATTAAATATCCGATAAGATCGACACAAGTTATGTCTACCCATGTGATGAGGGTGAATGATCTCACATTCACTCGTGTGGTGACACTAAGACAAACTTGTGGGTGCTCATTAGAGAATGAGTTCACTGAACAGACCCAAATAAGAATTCCTGGATGGTAATTATACCTATTAATCAACCAGGGAATTCAATCGTTGCAGTAGTACAGTTGGTCCTTTGACCTGAGTCACCAATGATACCTTGTTTGTGCCCCATTGTATCTTAGTTCTCTGACTTGTGGACTTTAACCATTAAGCCCACGATAGTCGGTCTCTCAGATACAGTGGAAAGCTTGCGAAGGTAATTGAGTGAACAACAAGGAATCACTGGTATAAGACTGGAGAGAGAATGTCCTATGGATGTGTACACAGAAATCCCTGGCCAGGGTCAAATGAAAGAGATGTCTTTCTAGAAATTAACTGAGTATTGGAATCCATCTAAATAATGCGATAGAGGGTTTGACTATAAAACCATACCCTTGCGTTATTGGGACATTGGATGAGTGAAGGATTTTATCTGTGCGGTATCTGCAGACGGAAAGGTTCAATAAAGGGAACTGTATCCCTTATATCTTCTGGGATCATGAGGTAGTGTTTGGTGCTGTTCATGATCAGAAGGCCAAGTGAATTAATCATCAGATGATAAACCACTTGTTTTTTAAATTGATCATTTAACATATGATGTTTAAATGTTAATTAATAAATATTAAACTCTAGAATTAGTTCTAAGTTTAATGGGCCTGAAACCGGACTGATATATGGGCCTAGAGGGTCACACACATAAGAGTTCTCGTCAGACGGTGAGAGACGTTAAATTTCATGCTTATCTGGGTTTTTATGAAAAGCCGCAGGATAAACATGAAGATTTGATGGAGATTTATCCAAGGCCAAACTCTTGGATAATTATGAGGATTAATCCTTGTGCTTATCCTTATTTCTATATAAGGAGGCCAAGGGGGAGGGGTAAAAAGGTTGGTTGGACGAATTTTACGCTCCAGATTCTCTATCTCCTCTCTCTCTCTCCTTCTCTCTCTCTTGGAGTAGATCTGTCTCTCTCCGCGCATGGTGGATTTGAGATCTGGTCGGAGCACTCAAGTCGAGGAGGAAATCGTGTCTGCAGCGGGAACTCGTGTGGATACCTATAGAGATCGTGCGCGTGTGCGATTACCGAGTCAGAATCATCCACGGGAGAATCGAAGAACCGTTCTTCCCGCGTTATTTTATTGTCCGTTTTACGATCCCAGCAAGCGATATATAGGAATCATTTTTTTTATTCTCCGCTGCATTCTTGACAATTCCTTACAGTGGTATCAGAGCCAGGTTGCTGGTTCGATCGTAAAACGGTATCGTTTTGCGTGATTTTCTCGTTATGCGTGAAGAACCCGTATTGTACGTGTTCTTGGGCTAAAAATTATTTTAATAATCTGCGAATCGTTCCCACGTTCATAGAATGTCTAAAACTTATTGGGAATTGATCCCGGATTTAAAAAAAGGGGTATTTCGTTCGTGATATTGGATGAACATGCGTTTAATCCGATTAAAATGACGGAATTGTGTTCATAAGATGAACACAAATAATTTGATTATTTTTCTGTGATATTTCGGATTTTATTTAGGATTTTCGGAGTTCTTCGTGGGACGATGAACGGGGTGTTTTCGGCGGCTTCGTACGCGATTCCCAAGCGTTGGGATGGCGGCCCGGATGTTCGGATCTCTTGGTGATAGTCACCACTACACACCGGGCATAATAGCCGGCGCCATGGTGGCCTTGAAGAGCTACAAAATCGAGCCCCAAATTGGATTTAAAACCCTGCAAAAATCAGATTTTTTGGGATCTTTTGGGGCTCGGCCGGATGAGGTTTTGGCCACCGCCGGCGGCCCTGCCGGCGCCGGGCACGTCGCTGGCGCCGGGGGCACCGCCGGCCGGGGCCTGTGCCGCCGGTGGGCGGCCGCCGGCGCCGCTTGCAACCCCACTGCCGCCGGCCTGTTCTGGTTTAGGGTTTGCAGGGAAGGGGAAGAGAGAAGCCAGGCCGGCCGGTCCCGAGCCGGTTCGGACCGGCTCGGCCGGACCCGACTAGGGCCAAAACCTGGCTGGGCCAGGTCCGGTGCCTGACTCGACCATTACTCGAGCCTGGCTAGGCCAGGGCTCGAGCCTGGCCGAATCAGGGCTCGTACAGCCCATGTGGCTGAACCCTGTTCTGATTAAAACCCCCTTTAAACCCATTATTAGCCCATTTTAAGCCCTTTTCAGCCCATTTTAAAATTGTTTTAAAACTGAAAAATTATAGGAATAATTAATAATTGTTATTAATTATTTTTATGATTATTAACAGGTTATTAAACTGTTTAATAACTGTTATTCACTTAAAGGGTTTTATTGTTAATAGGGTATTGGTTAATTATTTAAAATTGTTTTAGATAATTTATTTCCTTATTAAATCAATTAGTTTAAAAATATTTTAAACTGATTTTATGCATAACTTGATTACATTTTTCTGTTCAAATTGTTTGAATTAAGATTTAGATTAACTGAATGGTTTAGTTATTTAATTTGTCAATAATGTTTTGAATATTATTGATAATGTTGAAATAAATGTTATTTCGAAAACTAATTGGTATTATAATTTTATATTTATAAAATTTAATATCAAACTGCAATTATGTGATGATTGTGATGCATGTGATGTGTTTTATGGTGGGATGATCATGGACTTATTATTATCATGTGATGATTGGTGTGAATGAATGCGATGCTTATTTCATTTGGTATTTTAAATAGGACCTGCGTGTCCTCCTCTCTCTTAATCCAGATGTACTCTCTACCTTCCTATAAGATTGTACTCCCCTTGATAAGATCAAGGTTTCTTATTGCTTTAAATGTACATTTATGGACCTGCGAGTCCTAAATTTCATATTTAAATGTTTCGGATTAAGCTTAGAGGACGGGATCTTCTGAAGACACCTCTGGAGGAAGGACTCGCATCAAATGGAACCAGTGTTGTTGTTTTCACATTAGGATTCTATTATGGATCATCGTTTGGCTCCGATGATTCCATAGTAGCTTAAGCAGTCCATGATCATCCCTAATGTTTCTGCATATATGTGATATTTGTGGTCTATGCTATCATATATATATATTTCTATTAAGTATTATGATACTTCAAATCGAAATACTATTGATAGCACGATTTTTATAAATCAACTAAAAAAAACCCTCTTTTAAAATTTAAGTTGGAAACGTGAGATATTCAGAATAATCCACGTAACCCACCATCATTATAGATCTTAGGATAATTCTTATCTCAAATAGATTTGTTGTGCTACCACAAGGTCTATTTGATTTAGAAATTAACCTAGGTCTACGACATGTGATGTCATTAAGATAAATGGACAAATAGTGTAGTTTTGTTGTGCTACCACAAGGATTGCACTATGAATTCATGTTATCTGAGTAATGATGGATAAACTTAACTGAATCATTTGATTTGTTGTGCTACCACAAGGTCATTCTGATTCAGGAGTTAAATTGATCGGATATTGCAAATATTGCAATTGTCAAGAGTTGACTGCTTAAGGGACTTGATGTGATTTGTTGTGCTACCACAAGGTCACATGCATGATGCCCAAATGATTCTGATCCTCACTAGGAGATCACCGGAATCTCCCGTTCTGTATATTAGAGGGTCATACAGTTCACCGAAAAATAGTAGGAACCTAAATCTAGATTAAAAGTCCTAATCAGATTTTAAGAACTATATGCTCATTTTTATATATATTTCCTTGTAGGTCGCTATGTCGTCACCTAACCCCCTTCGTTGCATACTTGATGCAAACAAACTCATGGGACCTAATTACATTGACTGGTTACGCAACCTGAAGATTGTCCTCAGGTGTGAAAAGCTAGCCTATGTCCTGGATCAACCAGATCCAGTGCAACCCGGTGATAATGCTAGCGAGGATGAATTAATGATGTTTGAAAATTGGAAGGAGGACTCTGTCAAGGTCCAGTGTTATATGCTTGGTTTAATGAACAATGAACTGCAATGACAGCATGATAACATGGAACCTAAGTCCATTCTGAATCACCTACAAGAGTTGTTTGGTGAACAATCCAGAACAGAAAGATATGAGATATCTAAGAAATTGTTCATGACCAGAATGAGCGAGGGCACATCTGTGCAAACTCATGTGCTCAAGAAGATAGAATGGATTGAGAGACTTGCAGTGCTTGGCTTTGTTATGAACAACAACCTAAGCATCGACTTAATCCTACAGTCCCTTTCATATTCATTTTCACAATTCATTATCAACTTCAATATGAACAAAATTGAAGTTACACTGGCTGAGCTGCTCAACATGTTGAAGACAGCAGAAGGCACTATCCAGAAAGACAAGCCAAATATAATGCTTGTTGGTAAGACTAATAAGAAATGAAAAGTTGGACAGATCTTTAAGAAAGGTAAGCCTAAGAAGCTAGTGAAAAGCAAACCGACAGTTCAAAAGGACAAAGCTAAAGTCAATGACAAAGGTCAGTGTTTCCACTGCCATAAAGAATGTCACTGGAAGAGAAACTGCAAGATCTATCTAGCAGAAAAAGCAAAGGAGAAGCTTGGTGAAGCTTCAGGTATACTCATGATCGATCTTAACTTGTCTTATAGAGAATCAACATCTTGGGTATTAGATACTGGATGTGTTTCTCATATCTGCAATAACTTGCAGGTGCTAACAAGTAAAAGAAGATTGAACCGTGGAGACGTAGATCTGAGGCTTGGGAATGGAGCAAAAGTTGCTGCGTTAGCTGTGGGGACAGCAAGACTTCAGATGCCGTCAGGAGACTCATTGGAACTAATAGATTGTTATTATGTTCCGACCATTATTAGGAATATCATATCTATTTCATACTTAGATAAACAAAGATATTCTATGAAACTATAGAATAAAGGTTGTTCCATTTATCAAGGAGACAAATTGTTAGCTTCTGGATATTTATTGAATGGATTATATTTACTTGATATATCATATGATGTTTGTCTGGTAAATAAATCTCTTGAACGAGTAGATAAATATGTGAATAAATCGTACCTATGGCATTGTAGGCTAGGTCATATAAATGAGAACAGAATCATTAAGTTGCAAAAGAATGGATATCTTGATCCATTTGATTATGAATCATTTGCAACTTGTGAAGCTTGTCTCATGGGAAAAATGACCAAAGCTCCATTCTCAGGACATGGAGATAGAGCTAAGGACTTATTGGAACTAATACATAGTGATGTATGTGGTCCAATGTCCACTCATGCTATGGGTGGTTACTCATACTTTGTTTCATTTACAGATGATTTCTCAAGATATGGCTACATATATTTAATGAAATATAAGTCAGAAGTCTTTGAGAAATTTAAGAGTTTAAAAATGAAGTTGAGAACCAGACTGGAAAGAGTATCAAAACTCTTCGATCAGATCGAGGGGGTGAATACCTAAGTACAGATTTCACACAATATCTTAAGAATAATGGTATTTTGTCTCAGTGGACTCCTCTCTATACACCTCAATTAAATGGTGTATCGGAAAGGAGAAATCGTACTCTATTAGATATGGTGCGATCAATGATGAGTTATGCTAAACTTCCAATCTCTTTATGGGGATATGCACTATTGACTGCTGCATATCTGTTGAACAAAGTTCCCAGTAAGTCAGTATCTTCCACTCCATATGAGATATGGAAAGGAAAGAAACCAGACTTTAAGCATGTTAGAGTCTGGGGTTGTCCTGCACATGTCAAAAGACATGATCCAGACAAACTAGATTCCAGGACAGAAAAATGTAGATTTGTGGGATATCCAAAAGAGACTTTTGGATATTATTTCTATCAGCCCAACGATCAAAGGGTGTTTATCGCAAAAAGAGCTGTCTTCTTAGAGAAAGAATATCTTTCAAAAGAAGACAGTGGGAGCAAGATAGAACTGGAAGAAGTTCTAGACTCACAAATCAACACTAGTTCATCTACTGAACCATTGACTCAAGAACTTGTTCAAGATGATACACAAAAGGTTCGCAGATCAGGTAGAGTGCCTAAGCAGCCTGAAAGATATGTTGGACATATCGATGATGGCAAGCCAAAAGTGCACTTAAATGAGGATGATGATCCTTAAACCTACCAAGAAGCCATAAATAGTCAAGAATCAGAAAAATGGCAAGAGGCAATGAATTCTGAAATTCAGTCCATGTATGCCAACCAAGTTTGGAACTTGGTTGATCTGCCAGAAGGTATAGTACCTATTGGCAGTAAATGGATCTTTAAAAGAAAGATCGGGGCAGATGGACAGATTCACACATACAAGGCAAGGCTGGTAGCAAAAGGATATCGTCAAGTGCAAGGCATTGACTATGACGAAACCTTTTCTCCAGTTGCCATGATTAAGTCAATCAGAATACTTCTTACTATCGCCGCATTCTATGATTATGAAATATGGCAAATGGATGTGAAAACAGCATTCCTTAATGGGAACCTTCAAGAAGAGGTGTATATGATACAACTTCTAAAGAGCATTCAAGCAAGGTATGCAAGCTGCAAATATCCATTTATGGATTAAAGCAGGCATCTCGAACTTGGAATTTAAGATTTGATGAAGCAATCAAATCTTATGACTTCACTAAGAATGAAGATGAACCTTGTGTATACAAAAAGACTAGTGGGAGCGCAATTACCTTTTTAGTGCTTTACGTTGATGACATTCTACTCATTGGGAATGATGTAGGAATGTTGTCAACAGTAAAGACTTGGTTATCCAAAAACTTCTCCATGAAAGATTTGGGAGAAGCATCCTATATTCTGGGAATAAGGATATATAGAGATAGGTCCAAAAGGATGCTTGGCTTATCCCAATCTATGTACATAGATACCATAGTCAAAAGGTTTGGCATGGAAAATTCCAAGATAGGCCTCGTTCCAATGAGGCATGGAATTTATCTCTCTAAAGAAATGTCTCCCAAGACACCTGAAGAGAAAGCATACATGGATAGAGTTCCTTATGCCTTGGCAATAGGATCTATCATGTATGCAATGCTATGTACTAGGCTTGATGTGGTACACCCACTAAGTGTCACTAGTAGATATCAGGCTGATCCAGGTGAAGAACACTGGAAGGCAGTGAAATGCATCCTTAAATACTTAAGAAGAACTAAGGATCTATTTCTCGTCTATGGAGGAAACGACTTGGAACTTCGAGGGATTACTGACTCGAGTTTCCAGTCAGATATGGATGATAGCAAATCCATGTCTGGATTTGTTTTCATGTTAAATGGAGGTACAGTAAGTTGGAAAAGTTCCAAACAAGAAACAACTGCAGATTCGACGACCGAAGCAGAATACATTGCTGCAGCTGAAGCGGCCAAGGAGGCGGTTTGGCTGAAGAAATTCATCTCAGCACTTGGAGTAGTTCCAAGCATTTCAGATCCTGTTCCATTATTGTGTGACAACAATGGGGCAATAGCTCAAGCGAAGGAACCAAGATCACATCAGAAGTCAAAGCACATTTTGAGACGATTTCATCTGATTCGTGAGATCATCGCCCGATGAGATATAGTAGTTGAGAAAGTCTCATCTGAAGATAATGTAGCAGATCCCTTGACTAAGCCATTGTCTCAAAACAATTTAGAACGTCACCTTAAGTCTATGGGACTTAGACACATGGGTGATTGGGTATAGTCCAAGTGGGAGAATGATAGAATTGGGTGGCCTCAAAGACAACCTTTGTACATTCTAGTTCAAATTATTACTAAAGGCAATCATTTCTTCATTTATAGTTCTCGCAAATTAACTATCGTAATGAAGGTCCGTAGACAAATGTATGGGATATTGAATCATGATGAGATCATGATAGTGAGATCAATATCCTCAGTCACTTGTCTTAAACAGTTCTCGATCATAGGATATTTAGGATGGACATTAAATATCCGATAAGATCGACACAAGTTATGTCTGCTCATGTGATGAGGGTGAATGATCTCACATTCACTCGTGTGGTGACACTAAGACAAACTTGTGGGTGCTCATTAGAGAATGAGTTCACTGAACAGACCCAAATAAGAATTCCTGGATGGTAATTATACCTATTAGTCAACCAGGGAATTCAATCATTGCAGTAGCACAGTTGGTCTTTTGACCTGAGTCACCAATGATACCTTGTTTGTGGACCATTGTATCTTGATTCTCTGACTTGTGGACTTTAACCATTAAGCCCACGATAGTCGGTCTCTCAGATACAGTGGAAAGCTTGCGAAGGTAATTGAGTGAACAACAAGGAATCACACACTCTTGGTATATAAGACTGGAGAGAGAATGTCCTATGGATGTGTACACAGAAATCCCTGGCCAGGGTCAAATGAAAGAGATGTCTTTCTAGAAATTAACTGTGTAAGGACTGAGGTTTCGGGTTCAGTATTCGGGTTGGGTTCGGGCCAGATCTCTTGGTTTGGACCCTGAGGGGTCTTGAGAATTTTGACTGAATGACGTCTACACTGCACGACGCCTTTCAAACGGCGTCTTGCTTGGTGGACGCCATTTAAGTCTGCTGCTGTTGTGCCACGTGGGCGCCACGTGGATGGGTTTCGGGCCGCGAGAATACGGCCCCTGTCTTGTCGTCTGAATGGCGTCCATAATAGACGATGCCATTCAGACTGCGACCCAGAGATGTCAGAGTACTGTGCCGGTCTTGTCATCTGAATGGCGTCCGTGGTGGTCGACGCGTTTCAGAGCGCTGTCAGTACGGCCCGTCCTATCATCTGATAGGCGTCTGTCCTGGTCGACGCGTTTTAGCCAGTCTCGGATTGACCCCGCGAGCCTCCCCTTCTTTCCCTCATTCTCACCTTCACTCTCTCTCTCCTCGCCCTCTCTGCCCTCTCTGACTCTCTCTTCCCCTTTCCCTTCCTCTTCTTCCTCTTCCACCACTCCAACACCTCCCTACCTCTTACCTCTACCACCACCACTTCTTTCGCGGCGTTCCATTCTCCGGACGGCGGCCGACGTTCCGGCGGAGTGGCGACGTCCTCGGGGGTACCGGCAGCGGTCTGCGGTGCGACGGTTTGGCGGCGTGGAGCCCGGAGGAGTTCAAGAGATCGGTAGGGGGACGAACCTTGCGTGGATTGTACGCGTCTCATCCGTAGTTTCCATGTGATGCATGATGTGTTTGGGGGTAGAACGAGCATGTTTAGGAGCTTTTCTTGATGGGGATGAGGGTTTTGGTGAATGTGGAATTGTGATGGTTTGGCTTGCTCCTCTTCCTCCTCCATTTGGTTTGATTTTGGGACATTTGGGGGTGAAAAGGGAGCCCTCGGGCAGAGAGCAGATCCAGATTTCTGGCGCTAAAAGACGTCGTACCTGGACGATGCCATTTAGAATGGCGACGGGTCAGTACGACGCCTTTTAGGCAGAAATCTCCCTGTTCGAGGTTCTGCCAGTTTGGGTTTTTGGCGTTAAATGACGTCGGGCCTGGACGACGCCATTTAGAATGGCGACGGGCCAGTAGGACGCCATTTAGGCAGAAATTGCCCCGAGTAGAGGATTCTGCAAATTTCGGATTCTGGTGTGAATGGCGTCTGCGGACGCTGACGCCTTTTAAAAGGCGGCTTCCCAGGACGACGCGTTTTAAGACATAATCTGAGGCCGGGTTTAAATGAACCAGTTTGAGGGGCTTGAATGGCGTCGGCCAAGGTCGACGCGATTCAAGGCAAAACCTCATTAACTCTTGTTATTAATACATGTTTCACTGTTAGATGGTTTAGCAAAAGCATGCTTTAATTGTACGTCGTGGCGGAGGTTTACTGTGTGAATGGAATCGTATCATATGTTGCGTGCCTATGCGATTGTGGAGTTGGAACAACTGTGGTTTACGTTGTCACCTTGTGCCGAAGGGGTAGGGCCTTGGTGTCTGTGAGGCATTGTTGCCGTACCGGTGGGGGAGTGGTACATGTTGTGTTTTCACCTATGGCTGAGGGAAGCATAACCACCTTGAGCCCGTCGGGCCGGAGTAGCCGGTGCGCTATCCGAGGGGTTGCTGTTTGGTCTCAGCGGGTCGAGGTTTCCCTGTTTGTTGTGGTAGCTTTCCAGCGCGTTTCTTGCTGTGGAGCTGGTTGTGGTACTATTGGAGTTGTTTTACCCCTTAGCCACTGGGCTTGATGTGACCTGTGATCAAGGTTACGAGTGGTACCCTTCGCCTTTTGGCCTGACGCAGCCCGGGAGGTTAGGGTTGTGGGTAGTCCCTATAGCTTCGGCTTGACGGGGGTTTCGCCGGTCCCCAGGGCCCTCCTGAAGCGCCGAGGCCTGGCATGGAGGAAGTCCGATCGGTAGGACAGTAGTCTAGACTACTTGTGTGCACACGTAGCTGGGCAGTGGTGGTTCACTGGTCCCAGTTAGTCCTAGTTTGACTCACTGCCTCACCCTACGGTGCCCCGGAACACTGTAGGGGCGGACAGGCATGAGTGTTGGTGGTGTTGTGAGGCAACGTTGTCTGCGGTTGACAGTGTGGTTTGGTCGCTTCGTGGACCTTGGTTATGAGTCGTGGCTTTGTGTTGGGTTCTTCGGATTACTTAGAACTGTTCCTGCTACACTGCTTATGCGTATGTTTCATATCAGGTTTAGGAGCTATGTTTACTGCTTTATTTAATTGCCATATCTCTGTATTATTGCATTTGTGGGTGTGTGAGTGGGAGGCGGGGGATCGGATGATCCCTACTGAGCCCAATTCTGGTGTGGCTCACTCCCCGCGGTTTCAGGTGTGGACCTCGTGGCGTGTGGCGGCGTGTGGTGTCTCCTTGGCGTACGGACCAGCAGCTATCTCAGTTCCGGGGTATGCCCCGATGTTGTTGTACCTTGCTTCTGCCTGTACTTATTTAATTTGTTGGACCATGTAATTATTGTTGGACTGTATACGAACATTGTTAATCTTTTTCCTGCGCACTGGTACTTTCCTTGTAGTCCGTGAGATTGTTATATTTTGCCTTGTTTAACACTTACTCCTCCAGATGTGTTGTGTGAGATCCGGGTGTGAACCCGCAGTGAATGGTCCGACATCCATTTAGTGATCGGGTCTCCGGTCATAGGATGTCGGGTCGTTACAAACTGAGTACTGGAATCCATCTAAATAATGCGATAGAGGGTTTGACTATAAAACTATACCCTTGCGTTATTGGGACATTGCATGAGTGAAGGATTTTATCTGTGCGGTATCTGCAGACGGAAAGATTCATTTAAAGGGAACAATATCCCTTATATCTTCTGGGATCATGAAGTAGTGTTTGGTATTGTTCATGATCAGAAGGCCAAGTGAATTAATCATCAGATGATAATCCACTTGTTTATTAAATTAATCATTTAACATATGATGTTTAAATGTTAATTAATAAATATTAAACTCTAGAATTAGTTCTAAGTTTAATGGGTCTGAAACCGGATTGATATATGGGCCTAGAGGGTCACACACATAAGAGTTCTCGTCAGACGGTGAGAGACGTTAAATTTCATGCTTATCTGGGTTTTTATGAAAAGCCGCAGGATAAACATGAAGATTTAATAGAGATTTATCCCAAGGCCAAACTCTTGGATAATTATGACGATTAATCCCTGTGCTTATCTTTATTTCTATATAAGGAGGCCAAGGGGGAGGGGTAAAAAGTTGGTTGGACGAATTTTACACCCCAGATTCTCTATCTCCTCTCTCTCTCTCCTTCTCTCTCCCTTGGAGTAGATCTGTCTCTCTCCGCGCATGGTGGATTTGAGATCTGGTCGGAGCACTCAAGTCGTGGAGGAAATCGCGTTTGCAGCGGGAACTCGTGTGGATACCTCTAGAGATCGTGCGCGTGCGCAATTACCGAGTCGAAATCATCCACGGGAGATTCGAAACCCCGCAAAGGTGAAGAACCGTTCTTCCCGTTTTATTTTATTGTCTGTTTTACGATCCCAGCAAGCGATACATAGGAATCGTTTTTTTTATTCTCCGCTGCATTCTTGACGATTCCTTACACCCCTCCCCTTGGCCTCCTTATATAAGAAATAAGGATAAGCACAAGGATTAATCCTCATAATTATCCAAGAGTTTGGCCTTGGATAAATCTCCATTAAATATTCATGTTTATCCTGTGGCTTTTCATAAAAACCCAGATAAGCATGAAATTCAACGTCTCTCACCGTCTGACGAGAATTCTTATGTGTGTGACCCTCTAGGCCCATATATCAGTCCAGTTTTAGGCCCATTAAACTTAGAACTAATTCTAAAGTTTAATATTTATTAATTAATATTTAAACATCATATGTTAAATGATTAATTTAATAAATAAGTGGTTTATCATCTGATGATTAATCCACTTGGCCTTCTGATCATGAACGGTACCAAACACTACCTCATGATCCCAGAAGATATAAGGGATATTGTTCCCTATATTTGAACCTTTCCGTCTGCAGATACCGCACAGATAAAATCCTTCACTCATCCAATGTCCCAATAACGCAAGGGTATGGTTTTATAGTCAAACCCTCTAACGTATTATTTAGATGGATTCCAGTACTCAGTTAATTTCTAGAAAGACATCTCTTTCATTTGACCCTGGCCAGGGATTTCTGTGTACACATCCATAGGACATTCTCTCTCCAGTCTTATACCAAGAGTGAGTGATCCCTTGTTGTTCACTCAATTACCTTCGCAAACTTTCCACAGTATCTGAGAGACCGACTATCGTGGGCTTAATGGTTAAAGTCCACAAGTCAGGGAATCAAGACACAATGGTCTACAAACAAGGTATCATTGGTGACTCAGGTCAAAGGACCAACTGTGCTACTGCAACGATTGAATTCCCTGGTTGACTAATAGGTATAATTACCATCCAGGAATTCTTATTTGGGTCTGTTCAGTGAACTCATTCTCTAATGAGCACCCACAAGTTTGTCTTAGTGTCACTACACGAGTGAATGTGAGATCGTTCACCGTCATCACATGAGCAGACATAACTTGTGTCGATGTTATCGGATATTTAATGTCCATCTCAAATATCCTATGATCGAGAACTGTTTAAGACAAGTGACTGAGGATATTGATCTCACTATCATGATCTCATCATGATTCAATATCCCATACATTTGTCTACGGACCTTCATTACGATAGTTAATTTGCAAGAACTATAAATGAAGAAATAATTGCCTTTATTAATAATATGAACTAGAATGTACAATGATTGGCTTTGAGGCCACCCAATTCTATCATATACATGTCAAATTAGGGATATCCCAATCAAATTGGATGGGATGACAGTTTCTTAGTCCGAATCTGTAAAATGATAATTTCCTTCAAATCACACATCGCAGCATACTAGGCCTTCTAATTTCTTAAGTGGTATTTAAAAAGTTTGCTATATAACTAGAAAGGCGTTTCAAATACCACATGAGTCACTGGACATGCGAGTTTTATGTATCCCATTTGATATCTTCATACACAAGAATCAACAAATTTGACCCCACATTTTTCACAAATTTTTTGTCTTCCTTTTCACCTCCGATTACTCGATAATTTCCAACAAGCACAAATCCCACTTTTTATAGGTCCAAAGATTCCTTCACAAAACAATCCTTCTTTTTCTGGTTTATTGGTTTGTAATGAAAAGTGCAGGGTTTTGTTACCTCTCCAACTACCTCCCCATTGGGTAGAATTTTTTCAGCTCAAGTACTTATTTGTTGAGGGGAAATTGGTCCAATTCGACGTTGTTGATGTTTATACCGGTCAATCATAGAATAAATTTTTTTATTCATTTAGATCAAGCTTCATTCTTATTAATCGATCGTAGTTCTCGAACAAGCAATCGAAAAGATTATGGGGCATCCTCAAGTTTAGATATTGTTCATCCCTAACCATAGTACTAAGTACTTCTTGACGAGTAATATGATCAGATTTATAAGTGAGTATTTTTTGTAAAATATGAGCAAACACCAAATCCCTCTAAAGCCCAAACTTCCATTTCTCCCACTCATTGTCCCCCTTGTTTGGCCCTTCCTCTAAGGGATTGTTGTGTAACAAGTGCATAATGTCCACTAGAGCGTCCATGGATTTTATCATTAACTTGATGAATTAATTTAAGTATATGGGATTTTCCTGTTAGAACAGGTTGTTCAAAAGGATCTCTGGTTCTTCCATCAAATATTTTATGTTTTCTCGGATATTCAGATTCAAACACCCATGGATTTTTTGTTTGCTTACTGGCTTCATATAATTTCGAAAACACTAGTTTTCTCGAAGCATCTAGCTTATATCTCTTATCAAAGGGGGCTATTCTATAATGTGTATTTAAAAGATCTCCTGCTAACCAGAGCGAACATTCAAATATCTATTCCAAGTTCATTTGTGAGGGTGCTCCTAAGGGGCTAAAGACCATATCAACTGGTGTTCCATCTTGTAAATAGGGCATCTCTTGTCTAGGTAAAATTTTTAAAATAATACCCTCATTCCCATGTCTTCAAGCCATTTTTATCACCCACTTTGATTTCACGTTTCTATGAAATATATATACAAATCATTTCTAGGTTATAATCTGAAACCCCCTTTTGCTGGATCCATCTCACATCAATAACTTGACCCCTTCCACCTATAGGTAATTTTAGAGAAGTTTCCTTTACAGTGGATACCTATGCCAAGTATGGCTCGTAATAATCTATATTCTAGGGCATACGATGACTCGTTCGCTGTCTGAGGCGTTAATTTACCTACTAAAATATCACATATTTCCACCCAAGATCCCAGCATCACGATTCCATTTCTGTCTGAATTGCGGAGTAAATGAGCCTCTAAATGTGGTATTTCTTTAGTAATTCTTTCAGGACCCCTTGACTTGTCATATGAATTTCAATTTCATATTTTCATATGTGAAAAGAAGTATAAATGTCACTATATATCCAATGCTCACTAATGAGTACTGTATCTTCAAAATTGTAGCCTTCCCATGGCATATAAGCTACTAATACATTTTTTCCCAAAGCGAGTGCTCCACCAATGGTAGCCGCACCGTCCGCTAATATTTGTCCCTTTTTAATGTATTTACCCCGCTGAACCTGAGGTTTTTGATGCATACAAGTGTTTTTGTTGGAACATTGATACATAGCTAATGGAATATTTATAGTGTTTCCATTACCTGAGAAAACAATTTGGTTAAGTATCATTAGAAGTGACCTTTCCCTCGTGTTCGGCTATAATTGAAACCAACGAATCTAGAGCCGCTTGGCCTTCCAGTCCAGTTCCGACAATGCACTTCTCAGACCGAGAAAGCAGAACTGCTTGATGTTGTATATTAGAACTCATTAAAGCCCTATTCGCATCATTGTGCTCAATAAAAGGAATGAATGAGACTCCAATAGAAAAATATTGGAAGGAAAAAATACTTCAAAGATGAATCTACTCCCATGCAATAGTTAGCAATTCTTGATGGTATCGGGCCGGAACAACCTGCTCTTGAATTCCCTGATTCAAGACCAAAGAATTTCATGCCCCTACCATATAATATTCATATTTATTTGGTGACAAATAAATCATTTGTGCCTCTTTTTCTTTTAATCTTTTAGATATTTTATAAAACTGACTCTCTATGGATCCCTAGTGACTAATCCTCATATGAATTGTTAAGGATCCAATAAGTCCAACATTGATTCCTTCGGAGGTGTCGATTGGGCAAATACGTCCATAGTCACTAGGATGGATATCTCGTATCTGAAAACTAGTAGTTTGCCATATCAACCCTGCAGGACCTAAATGACTCAATTTTTGCCTGTGAATGATTTGTGTCAATGGATTAGTTTGATCAAAAACTTGAGATAGAGAGTGTAGGCTGAAAAATGATTCATAAGTGGTTGTTAATGAAGTTGAAGTTATCAAATTTTGAGGAGTTGGTATCAAATTGTGCCTGATTGCTTCAGATATAGTTTCTTGAACAGCATCTTCTAAACGAACAAGGGTGAATCTGAATTGATCCTGCAATAGATCTACTACAGAATGAATACGTTTTTTTTTCAAGTGATTCATATCGTTAAGTGTACCCATTCCAAATTTCATTCCGATCAAATGATCTGCACTAGCCAATACATCTCGTGATAACAAAAATGTATTGTTCTGAGGTATACCAAGATTCAATCTCCGGTTGATATTCGCCGATAAATTCTTCCTAATTCATATCTTTGTTGAAAAAATTTCTTTTCTAATTCCTTATACAAGGACTCAGAAAATACTGGATCCCCACCTACACAAGCAAATTGTTGATAAAACTCCAGAATTTTCTTTTGACTCGATCTTTTCTTTTTCCGGGAAAGACAAGAAAATTTCAGGACAACAAACATTATCTAGAATTTCTTTTAAATTCAAACCAATAGCTATTGATAGAACTATAATAGATATTTTTTGTTTCCTACTCACATGGGACCATATCCTTGCTTTTCTATCAATCTCTAATTCTGATCTTCCTCCCTAATTTGATATTATGGTGCTGGTATGGACATAAAATCCTTTATGGTCCAATTATGAATGGTAGTAAATGCCGGGACTTTGCAATATTTTATTAATCACAATTATGTAAATTCCATTTACTATAAAGGCTCCCAGGAATTCATTAGAGGAATGTTTCCAATAAATACCATTTGTTTTTTCATATCTCTATCGGTTATCCAAATTAATCCCACAAGTACATATAATTCAGAAGAATACGTGAGTGATTCATGCACGTCATCTCTTTCTTTTATTAAAGGTTCTGCCAATTGATATGTTTCCACAAATAATTTAAATTCAATTTCTTGATCTATATCTTCAATTTTTGAAAACTTATTAAATTCTTCTATTAAGCCCTGATCAATAAACCTACAAAATCCCTTAAATTGAATGTGACTAAATCCAGGTATTGTGAACATCCCTTCATTTTTCATTCTGGAGCATTTTAATGTTAAGTTTCCTGTTTATCAGAAAATCCCATTATTAGCTTACCCTTTCATCAATCCATGTGGATCGATCTAGCAATGATGGAGTATATATTCTATTTACAAAATTACATAAAATTTTAGACAACTTCATATATGTATTTCATATGTATGAATAGAGATGAGAATGAGAGGGTGAATAAAACAAAGAGATTTTTTTTTATTTGAATGAATTTGCAAAAGTTAAAATGGAATAAATTAAGAAATTCCTGGAAAAAAATTACGCCACTTAGTAGACTTTTTTAAAAAAAAAAAAAAAAAAACCCAGGAATTTAACTAGGACCCTGGGCCGGCCCTTAGAATTTTATTTCATCAAAAAGTTGGAGTTACAAGGGGAGGACATACCACCTTACCCCTGAAAGAGTACATCAATAAACCCAAAATCCCCCTGAAGATAAACCCCTCAAATCCTAAGATGGGGGAGACCACTTTTATCAGAAGTGATTTCCCCTTTAACAATGGAGGGCAAAGAGGAAGAATCTAAGAAGACTTGGTCAATGTGCTGGTCGCAGGAAAAGTTAGCCAGAGCATCAACAGCTTTATTGGCTTCTCTAACTGCATGGCAAAAGTGAAGATCCATAGCTTCCCTGAGAGAACAAAACTCAAACCACCAAGGAAAAAGAATCCAAGGGATAGTGGGATTAGTGGAAATCATAAGAGTGATCTGTGAGAGGCAATCAGATTCAACAATAAGACAAGTAAAACCTCGCTAGAGACACATCTGAAGACCAGAGATAATAGCCCTAAGTTCGGAGATGATGCTTTGAGTATGACCAAAGAAAGCACAAGTTGCCATAATGAACTGATCTTTATCGTTTCTGAGAATAGCTGAACCTGCAGAATTACCAGGATTTCCTCTACAACAACCATCAGTATTAAGTTTGAGTCTACCTGTAGGAGGATGCAACCATCTTACCAGTACCGGTAAAGTGGGAGAAAAGTTGTCCACAACACCCAATGTATGCAATGCAAATCTATGCTCAGAGGAACAAGGGGACTTTGGAGGATGCATGGCAGCAAGCTCTCTTATAAGGTGGAGGCTCTGATGCAGAATGCTAGCTTTACTGCAGTGTTGATCATCGTACTTTGTAGAACACCTAGCTTTCCATAAAAACCAGGCAACAATAGAAGCAGTGATGCCTATAATAAAAGAGTAGAGAGAAGTACCTGAAGCGAGGCTAAGGAAAGAGCAATAAATAGAATCAAAGGATTCCAACTGGAGGGAGATATTGCAGTTATTTTGAAAGAAGTTCTAGCAGTAGGTTGCGCAATCACTATGAGCAAGAGTATGATTAAGAGTGTCGCCAGAGGGGATGGCACAACAAACACATTTGGAAACTAGAGATATGCCAATTCTTTGAATATTGATATCAAAAGGCAACCTGTGTGCGAGAGTCCTGTAGATGAAGATGGATATTTTCTTGGGGATCTGAGGTCACCAAACCCACTTAAGCATAGAGATAGGAGCAGTGTGAGATCTGATTACATGCCAAGCTGATTTAGTAGTGAACGAACCCTAGTAGTTGGGTTTCCAGATAACCCTGTCATGACTTTGAGTGATATAGAGAGAATTAGCAAAGTCTCTAATAATAGAAGAAATATCTTGAGGCAGGTGGAGAAGTAGAGATTGCCCAGATCTGATAAAGTCTTGAACCAACTGTGGGTGTTGCAAATGGCTTCCCATTGAGTAAGAGAAATATAGTCCTTTAAAGGGCCATGTCCAGTCCAGTCATCATGCCAGAACAGCATGTGGCCTTGCCCAACAAGCCAAAAAGAGTTATCGAGAATCCAGTGACGTTGTTTGAGAACAGCCTTCTAGTTAGGGGAGCCAACGATAGAGTAGGTAGAGATATGGTGATTCTTAAGATAGGTTTTGCTAATGTAATCACCCCAAATCCCTATTTTGGTATAGGCCTTCCAGCAGAGTTTTACCTTGAGAGCAGTACCAATATCATGAAGAGAACGGATATCAAGACCACCTTCAAAAGTAGGCCTAGTCAGGTGCTTCCAAGCTATCCAGTGCCTACGATCACCTGTAGAAGAAGATCCCCAAAAAAAACCAGCAAAAGCCCTCTCCAAGGAGTTTAAGATGCTCTTAGGAGGGGTGAGGACAGCAAGAATATGTGTAGTAATAGATGTAAGAACATGCTTAATAAGGATTAGTCTACTTCCAGGCGAAAGGAGATTAGTTTTCCAAGAAGCCAACCTGCTCCTTACCTTTTCCAGTAGATCTTGAAAGTAGATAGCCTTAGCTGCTCCCTTGAAGATAGGCGCACCCAGATAAGTGATGGGGAATGACCTGTGGGGGATAGAAGTCTAAGCTGCGATTTGGTTGCTTCTCCATGTGGGTGTGTACCCAGCAATATAAAAGAAGCTCTTGTTCAAATTGATCTTCTGTCCTGAGCATCTTTCATAGATTTTCAGGAAAGCCATGAGCCTACGAAGGGAACCCTGAGAGGCATTAGTAAAAATAATAGTGTCGTCAGTAAATAAGAGATGTGAAATAGTTGGCCCTTCGTTGAAAGTGGAGTAGGGAGTGATGATGTCTCTTTGAAATAAGTGTTGCAGGCCCCTGCTAAGAGCTTCTTCAGCAAGGATAAAGAGGCTAGGAGCTAAGGGAACTCCTTGCCTGAGACCGCGAGATGAAGAGAAGTAACCACCACTAGTGCCATTTAGGATAACAGAAAACCAGCAGTTAGTAAACAGGCCCCTGATGAGATTGATCCAAGAAGGAGAAAAGCCAAATTTGTGAAGAACATCAAACAAAAAGGACCATTCCAGTCTGTCATAAGCCTTCATCATGTCTAGTTTGAAAATAATATTGTGCCCTCTGACTTTCTTAGAGATGTTGTGGGTAAGCTCCTGAGCAAGGCAAGTGTTATCAACAATATCTCTACTTTTAACGAAGGCTCCCTGAAGGGGGGAAATAAGAGTAGGCAATAAGGTGGACAAACGCTTGTAGATGATAAGAGAGATGATCTTATCAGTGAAATTGCATAAACTGATAGGTCTGAAGTCCTTAAGGTTAGTGGCGGGGTCACTTTTAGGAATGAGCACCAGGTGTGTGGAGGTATAAGCTTTAGGGAGACTGCCACCGTTGAAGAATTCATTAACAGCTGCATGAACATCAACAGAAATAATATCTCAGCAGAAGGTAAAGAAGTCACCTGAAAAACCATCAGGCCCAGGAGCACTCTCAGGGCAAAGGGAGAAGACAACCTCTTTGACTTCCTTCAAGTTAGGAGGAGAAACCAAGGCCTCATCGTCAGAATCTGTAACAAGAGTAGGGATATATTGCAAGAAACCCACATTATTCATGTTAGAGGGCTCAGAAATAAACATGTTTTGGTAATAAGAGATAGCCATGGAAAGAATAGCATTTTGGTCAGTCACAGGTGTCCCTTGATCATCATTAAGCATGTGGATGAAATTCTTTCTTCTTCTTTCACAGACAATGGAACGAAAGAAGGAAGTATTTTGGTCACCTTCCTTGAGCCATTTAAGGTGAGATTTCTGTCTCCAAAACATTTCTTGGCGGAGAAGAATCTCATCAAGATGCTTCTTGGTGGCCGTTAACTCGATAAGAGCAGCTTCTGAGGGGCTATTGTCAAGCATAGATTGAAGAATACTAACTCTCTCTTCGGCCTGGAAGACATGCTGAAAAATGTTGCCAAAGGTAGTTCTATTCCAAAGTTTGAGAGTACCTCTAAGACGCTTCAGTTTCCCACTGAGTCTATAAAGAGGGGAGTCATGGAGAGGCTGACACCAAGAGAGTCTAACCACATTCAAGAAATCGTCGTGCCTTGTCCACATCTTAAGAAATTTAAAGTGACCCACGCAAGAGACAGTAGAGTGATCATAAGTAAGCAGGAGGGGGCTATGATCAGAGTTGACATGATGAAGATGGTTCACCGTAAAGTTGAAAGTAGAAAACCAAGCCGGATTAGCTAACCCTCTATCCAATCTTGCTTTGATGCTATTGGCGCCTTGTTGCCCTTCCTCCAAGTGAAAGGAGGACCAGTGAAGCCCATATCGCTGAGGTTGTTATCTTGTAAGAAGGAATGAAAGGTTGTCAATGAAGCTTGTGGGGGGGCATTACCACCACACTTTTCATGAGAGTAGAGCACCGAATTAAAATCACCAATAATCATCCAAGGTTCCTGTGTGAAAGAGGAAGACAAGTCATCCCAGTTAAGTAGTCTGATAGGGAGATGGCAGCTAGCATAGATAAAGGTAATATAATGAACCACAGAGTCAGTAATTTTGAGAGTGATAAAATGTTCGTGAGAAGTAACCACATCAACCGAAAGAGAGGAATGCCAGAACACCCACACTTTGCCACAAGGGTCACCACTAGAGAGGTACTTAGATAAGCCAATCTTGGTAGAGATACCAAGCATGTTAGAGTTTTGGACCATAGGTTCCAAGATAGCAGCGAGCTTAACCTTGCCATATGTTCCAAGATAGCAGCGAGCTTAACCTTGTGCATCCTGCAAAGAGAAACCATCCTGCGAATGGAAGGGGAGTTACCAATTCCCCTAATATTCCAAATGATACTACTAATCATTACGGTGCAATTTATTCTTTTGGGCACGGGTGAGTCTAGTACTCTTGCGTTGGACCGGGAGAGGAGAGGATGAGGTTTCCTGGGCGTCAGAAGCGGCATCATTTTGAGTGTTGTCAAGGGAGATAAAAGATTGTTGAAATTGTTTGGGGCCAACCAAGTGGAGATTAGTGTTTCTATGCACAGGGCTCTCTAAATTCAGAGCTTCCAAGTCAAAGGTATAGCCTACACCATTAGGATCGATTTGGGTAACCGATCGAGGATCTTGGGTAGTAGGTATAGGGAGGGCGGAAGTAGCCTGTTCACCATCGCTTAAGGACTTGAGAGTTTTCAAGCGAGACGAGTGGATGGACTCATCTAAGGGAGAATCATGGTGAGCAGCAGCGAGTTGGACATTAAGAACGCCCAAGTCAGCATAGGAGGCAGGCAAATCCGTGGTAGGGGTAATCAGGGGGGGATAGAAGTGTCTTCCCTGTTCATCATGCAAGGGATGTTAGAATCAGACGTACTAGAAACAGCAGCATTAGAAATCGTGGTGTTGACCATGTTAGCACCATCGATGGGATTAACATCATGACAGATAGGGTAAGCAAATAAACCTGGGTTCACTGATGAGTTCTTATGAGTAGACATACCATGATCCACCAGCAACATCTGTTGAGTAGGGCCCACAGGTAGGTTGTTAGTAAGAGAAATAGGATTATGAAGAGTGGATGTGCTTACCAAGGCATCGATGGAGTTGTTAATGGCGACGTGCGACTGCTCACCATCAGCCGTTAAGGTATAGGTATCTTGCAGTTGAGTCGGCCCAAACGGAGGGCTGGAGACAGCGTGCGTCTGACCAATACCAATGGCTTCAGAGACCAAAGCGGGCTGAGGGTGCGGCCCAATAACAGGGATAATATCACGGCCCATAGTCAGAGTGTTGCGGGGAGCCGTGGCCCGAGCCTGTCGGATGTGGGGACTAGGGGTAGGATGCAGCATAGGAGGAGGCTGACCCCTAGCACCAGCGCCAGAAGCGGAGAGGGCGGTAATAGGAGGAGAAAGAGGTAACGAGGGGACAGGGAGCATACCTGACGCGGAGAAGGATTGCATGGGATTAGCCTGGTGGGAGAAAGAAGCACCAAAAATAGGAAGCTCAGCAGCGCCCTGTAGGTGCCTGGCAGGATCCTGGCTCGAATCTAGCGGACCATTGAGTAGGAGGGGGCTCTGGGTACGCCCAACGTTGGGAGGGGCCAAGATAGCCGTGGGCGATAACGTGGCGCTGTGCATGGCCCTGTAGGTCGTCAAGTCCGTGGTAGGGGTAGAACCCTGCAATTGTTTCGGGCCTACATCAATGGTTGGTGAGGGAGGAGCAGGAGCTGGCGCGGGGCCCGTGAAGGTGTCAACAGCATCATGTAAGATAGCAGTATCCGGCAGATTGGACTCCTCAGTGATGCATGCTTGAGAGCTTGGAAGGGTGGGAGCGTTAGGAAGCGGCTCAGAGATTGGCATCGCAGATAGAGACTGAAAGCCCTGGGTGTCCAAGAAAGCCACTGGCTGAGAGTGCTGCGGCAGCGTGGGCTGCGTTATCTGTGTCGTAAGGAAGCTAGGTAGGGTAGAAGCGGTGGCGGACGGCACAGGGGAAGTCATGACGGCCAGGGATTGGTGGCCCTCGGAAGTCGAGGAAGATGTTGACATAGCGTGAAGCGGCAGCGACATCTGGACCCTCCGAGTCGTCTGCACAATAGGCGCAGTAGCTGTCAGCAGGTCGGTCGATCTGGCCGTCGCGTTGGGACTCTCCATAGCCGTAGAAGGAAGGAGGTCAGATCTTGTGAGGGGAGCCTTCTCCAGAGTCGGCTGGGGAAGATGAGTTTGGAAAGGGCACTCATCACCAGGCGGTTGGGTGTCCGAGGTAGGGACCTCCGAGTCAATCACAGGTTGAGAAGGGTCGCCAGTGATGGGAGCAGCTGAGTTGCCCGCGACCGATTCGACTGGGTCACCAGTGGCAGGGGCAGTCGGCTGCGCAGCAGTTTCCTCCGCATCGTCAAGGGAGATCACACTCGGAGCTTGCAGGGCAGCGAACGAGTTGGAGGTTTGTATCCGGTGCTGAGGTGGGCCTTTGGAGACCCAACGCTTAGGCATCTTACCAGAGCCATGAGAAACCTGAGGAGCCTTAGTGATGCTGGCCGAAGAAGAGTTGGTGGGGAAAGAGTTAACCTGGGCTTTTGGAGGTATCACAGGCCCTTGCGCAGCTATTCGTGGGCGAGGAGAAGTCGCTTCGGGTGAGGGCTGCAAGACAGGTGGGGGGGTAGATTGGGGCAGCGAAGTCTCAGGCAGAGAGGAGCCGTCCTGTTGAGGGGGTTTGCGGTTTGGTTTTCTTGGAGGAACGACGGCATTCCGAGGCAGTGTGGCCGATGATCCTGCAGGACATACAATTGGGAGGATACCGAACCTCTTGAAAATAGCCTGAGGATCCCAAGCCGATCCAAATACGGGGCGGCCGGTGTTGGAGGATATTGAGCTCAACACATGCGCGGGCTGTCGTAGTGTTGGTGATATGTGCGGTGCTGAGCGCAACTTGGAGGACCTTGCCGATGTTGCCAGCAATGGATCTAACGCAGGCCTCGTGAAACAGGTGAGGTTTAAGGTAAGGAAAGTCCACCCAGATCGGGATGATGGGTGGTTCCATGCCGCATTCAAATTCGGGGTTCCATTTAAGGAACCGAAAGAGGTAGCCCTTAACGAAGAGCTGATCCCTGAGGAGGATCTTCAAGTAGTCTTCTTCCACAGTGCAGCGAACCAGTAAGTGGCGGTTGTCTAGCGCACTGATAATAAATTGATGTTGGAGGCCTAGGCGTTGCGATAGGAGGAGTTTGATGTCCGGGAACGAAGGGCGGCCATGGGGAGTTTTTGCGACACGCGCGAACTGGAAGGGGATAAGGGCAATGGCAAGCTCCTCCGCCGTGAAGAAAACGGCCGGTTCACCCAAGTCAGTAAAAGCGGGGTCATGAACAAGGAGGTTCACCTTAGGGAAAACCTGGCGCCCCTGGAGGATCTGAGCGAAGGTTTTAGTACCAGAGGACCCCCACGCCAGCGTAGAGGAGGGAAGCTGGTTGAGTGGGAGGGTAACAACGCGAGGGGCTATAGCAGTAGGGGCGAGGGTCTCAACAGAGGCGGGAGGCGAGGAGGAACCAGGTGGGGGGCCGCCCGACACACCAGGAGAGGGCGGAGAGGGCGCCAGAGGCTGAGCGGTGGAGGGCAGGGGCATCTGCAGCAAGGAAGAAAGGGGGGGGAGCAGTTACAGGTGGCGGCAGGGAGGCAGCACGAGGATCCCGGGAAGGGATCAGGTCAGCTTGCAAGGGGGGAGCAGGAGGCAGGGAGGGGGGGAAGGGGCCCCCCCCATGGCCGGACCCGAGGGAGAGAGCCGCAGAGCTCCTCTCTCTAGAAAACTAGAGAGAGAGGGGCGGCGGCCGAATAGGGTTTTGGGTTTTTACTTAGTAGACTTGACTTATGAAGTCTCGTCTGGAATATCCAAATTGATTCAATTTCTAATGATTATTTATGATCTTACGCTCAGATCGAGTACAAAAAGTGGATTAGGGATTTAATCGACTCTCCAGGAATGAGATAAAGATAGAATAATCAAGAACAGTATAAAGTTTACTTTTATTTTAACATGATTAGCGGATCTTTTTTATAGTAGAATTCTATTTTTTTTATAGTAGAATTTATAGAATATGATTGTCGAAGTGCATAATATAGTGAGTTGTATTTATTAAGTACATGCCAATATAGTTATCTAGCTATCTATATATTTCATCTTTTATTTCCACTTGGGGTAACACAAGTCGTGCCATATCATAATTGCTCTTCTCTATTCATTGAATAATTAAAGCATGAATTCTCTCTAGAAATACATAGAGAAGATATATGATTCAATATATGTTAACAATTTATGTTTTGGGTTTACATTTACATATATTTACATATATACATAATTGCTGTTATAATTGAAAAAAAAAGATTGATTGTTGAAAGAATGAAATTATATATATTTTATATAAATATATAAACAAATTATAAATTATATATATATATATATATTTTATATTGATACTTATTTATATATATATTGTTACTATATATATTGATATTGATTAGTAGTAAATTGGAAAGAAATTAAATCAATTTGATTTTTTTCATTAAATTAAATAAATACAATTTTAAATTTCAAAATCATTCATGTACTTATAGTTAATGGTTCAATTTGTCCTGCATTTTTTAGTCATAAATTTATTTTTTTTACTCTATTTTTTTTGAAAAGACAGGAAAAGTTTCTAAATGGTATGTATAAGTATGTATGGAGATACAATCAATAGAGGAAAATGATCTTAATTAGATCCAATAAAAAAGAGGAATTTTTCTTTAGAAAAGGATAAGTACAACGAAATCCATGATCCAAGTCAAATAGGAAAGAAACAAACAGCTCAGTCAATAATCCCCCCAAAAATTAGGAAAAAATTAGGAATAAGTAGAACATAATTTAAAATTTTGTCCATTTCTATTATTTTGGCGGCATGGCCAAGTGGTAAGGCGGGGGACTGCAAATCCTTTATCCCCAATTCGAATATGGGTGTCACCTAGTCAACAAAAAACTTGAGATTTCTTATCTTGTTGATCTAAACCTAAATTGAGACGAACCCGATAAAAATAGAGGTAAAGATCTAGACCTTGTGAATACTTGATTTTAAGAATGATCTATAGGTTGTAGAAAAGAAAAGACTTACTTTTTCCTCAAAATATGGATTCTGAGTGTGGCCAAAACAAACTGATACTACTATACACTAGGCATAAGAGAAATCAAATAAATATTGAGAACCAGTTCTAAACTAAAATTCAGAACTATGAGAGTAAGAGATTGGAAATCTTATCTTAGTAGTCAAAGAGTCCAAAAGGACTCTCTATTTTTTTTTTTTGCTTCTAAGATTAAAAATGGATGATAGGAAAGACTGTCAAATCTTCCTAACTTAATTACTTAATCTACACTACTAAAGTAGTTAGTGTCTACTGATTCAATATAGAATTGGATTGGACAGGCTAATGGGAAATCAATTTAGGAGTTGTGTAAAGAAATGAAAAAAGATACTTCGTCTCCAAACTCATAAAAAATTCCTAGTGCTCATGGCCCTTACCTTATAGAGATAGAATAAAGGTTCAAAATTTTCTTTCAGGGCATTACAAAAAAAAATGTAATATTGCATGGCATTTCCAGTTCTTTCTCAGAAAGAGAAACTGTAAGGCTTAGAGAGAATATAGGTATAGAATAGATAATTATTTACCTTGATGGTATATTTTTATGTATGTTTTTTTTTTTGCTTATGAAAAAAAGTCAACAAAGAGTGAGTCTTACTATTCCTACATCTTTTATATAGATAGGAGCATTCACTTGATATTCCAAAAGCATGTATATTGTATTTGGCCTAATATTTACCGAGACTAGAAATACCATAATATAGGAACTTGTTACAACTGGATTTATTTAGAGGATTGCTTCATGAATAGCCTTAAGTCATAATTCTATTTTGACTCTGCACCATTGATTCTACTAGGATTAGTGATCAATACTGGAAAAATTCTTTCATGCCATAAGGACAGTGTAGATGCCCGGGACGTTCCCTTTCCGCAGGAGCCTCTGTCCGTCGTACAACTGGGGTGATCAGGGGTTAGTGTGTGATCGCTAGGAGCATTACCTTGAGATCCCTATGCTCCACAGGATAAAGCAAGTTGATCATGTCTTCCTGGAGCGGGGGATGACGGGTTCCTCTTCTCTGCCTCCGGCCGGCCGAAGGGAGAGAACTCGATGGTCCGCACACTAACTATGGTAAGATCCCTTGAGAAAAAAACAAAACAAAGTAAAGAGAACCCAATTAGAATAGCAGTGTGTAGAATCTATCCATGCAAGTAGAATAAACAAACTAAAATTGAAAGGGGACGCACCGAGTGGGTGTTGGAGAGGGAAGGTGACCATGCACTATGGCCACCCATCTCCCATTTTGTTTTTGTTTGAAAACTTTGGAGTAAAGGGTGCTAAGTCATCCTAATATGCATGCACGCGAATGAAGTGCTCGTGTGTGACAATTGTGAAAAATAGAAGTGTTGTGGTAAAAAGCAAAGGAGGAGAAAAGAAAAGAAAGGTTACGGGGTGGGTGAATGACAAATGATGTGAAAAGAAAAAAAAAAATAGAGGAAGAGGTTAAGGATACAAGCCCGTTTGGAATGCGAAGAACTCCTCATTGTTCCCTCTGACTCGCCAACCTCCAACCTCTATCCGGCATAATGTTCTCCGAGCTTGAGCTCGAACCTGGAAACTTCCCAGCCTCTTCAACTCAAAGCTCTCCAACCCCCTTCCCGAGAGGACCTAGAGGGTTTATATGGGGGAAAGAAAATAGGGGAAATCAACGGTCTAAATCCCCATTAATCTCCAAGAACCAATAGGAAATGGTCAAGGATAGGGATCGTGGCTACGACAATCGCCGGAGTGGGGAGTAGTCGGAGTAGTGGAGGGTGATGGTCGTAACTGAAGGGGATCGTGGGCAGATGAGGTCAAGGGGATTGTGGGAGGATGGACGGCCAACAATTATGCCTTCCACTTTTGTGGAAGGCAACAAAGTTGGCCTTCCAGGGGAGGTGGAAGGGAATTAGGTTAATGGGCTTGGTTATCTAATCGGCTGCATTAGGTGGGGAAATGTGATGGAATGCGATGGTGATACGGGTTTTATGACCAGAAAGGTGTCCAAATTCGGGTGTCTATAAATGCCCCTCTAGGACGCTTGTTTTTGCAGTGGAGTGAAGCGGAATGATAAATAGGTGTTCTGGAAATCGAGCCTGATTTTTGGACACCCTAGGGAAAGATGAGCTACACTCAAGGATGGTAAGCGAATGTGATGAATGCACGAAAATTAGTTATTTGGACTGTAAGGGTGATTAAGAATAGAAACAAAATCCATATTGGAGAATCACAATCCGTGGGACCTCGGGTGTTGGAACCGCGAGGCCTTGGCGTACTAGGATACATGGCGATCTGGCCCAAGGGGATCTCAAGCAGGGAAGATGAAGGGGTGTGACTTGAAAAAGTCTCAACAGAACGGGCATACAATGGCCTGGCACATCACATGATCGCCAAATGAGAGAATCGCAAGCACGAGGATTAGGAAAGAATAAGGTCTTGCAATTCAAAGAGCTAACAAACGAACACTCGCCAGAATCATAAATCACCAATGGGGTAAGTAGAATGACAAATCGTGGTCGTTGCCCACAGGGTGGGAATGGATTTTCTTGTGGATGATGCTTATGCAATGCATGCTGGTTTAAAAATTGGAAAATAAATTTCTATTCTAAATGCAGCAAGACGGACTTATTGGCCAAGTGAATAACTTGGGGAATATAGACTCCTCATTGTTTTGTTTAAAGAGGAATTCAGAGTCTGTACGCCCAAAGTTATTAGCCTCCTGCACCTTCAATCCTACTTGCTTCGGATTCCCTGCAGCTACAACAACACACATCAGCAAAATGTAAATAATCAATAATCATAGCATTTACATCTCAAACTGCAAGAAAGTGAGAAACGAAGGCCGGTTTCGAGTCGAAGCCGATGCGGATGATACGGCTATTCTAATAGTAGAATGCCAATCCGATATGGCTTCAACTCGACTAAAGAGAGGCCATTCATTCAATTTGTTCATATAAAGCAAGGACCTCACCTACATTTTGGTAGACGGCGGAAGAGCCCGCCTTCCAATCTACGGTAGAAGGCTCAAGAGTCCGCCTTCCACGACAGGGTGGAAGGCAACAAGGTGTGCCTTCCACAAAAGGTGGAAGGCCAAAGAGTATGACTTCCACAAAGGTGGAAGGCCAAAGGGCATGCCTTCCACGAAAAGGTGGAAGGCAAAAGAGTATGCCGTCCACGAAAAAGTGGATGACCAAACCTTCCACTTTCCATGGAAAGTGAGAAGGTCCAGGGTTTTGTTGGGTTCTCGAGTTTCTCCGGATCTCCTACGCAGCGAATATAAAAATAAAACGGAGATCCGTTCCCGTTTTGAAAAATCTAAAAACCGGATTATCGGATAATCGGTTCTTACCGTGTGCGGATTCGAATCCACAACCGTTCGGTTCCGTCGGTGTGACACCACAAGCCACGCAAGTGCCCGGCCTCTAGCGGAGTCCATGCGATCCTCCTCACGATGGATATCCTCACGTTCCTCATTCTTTGCAGCCACAAAACCTCCGCCGGTTGCCGTAACGATCGCCGCAATGCGCGGATGATTTCCCGTCGAACGGGAGTCGGAGAAGCGACAAAGCATATCCGGGGATCCGGATCCGACCTGGGGCACCAGAGAGAGAGAGGAAGAGAGGAGAGGCCGACTAGGGTTAGCAGCAGTTTGGCCTGCTCAGCCCATTCGCTATATTTTATACTAACTGCGCGGTTTTTCATAAAAACCCACGGTTTATATAAAACCCACTTATTTATCCATCGCCTTGAGAATCATTTGCGTGTGACCCTCTAGGCCCAATTACCAGTCCGGTTAATAGCACAATAAGCCCAGTAACTCCTTACTGGCCTCTTTAATCAATTAATAACTCTTTATTAATTAATTAATCAATCGAATTGATGCCGCACATCGAATTTGACCGGGCCTCCAATCACGTTGGGTGCCAAGCAACACCGCGTGAACCCGGAAGGTATCGGGGTTAAGTAACCCACTCTTGAAACGTTTCCGCCGACAGTTACCGCGTGGATATAATCCTTCATTCGTACAATGCTCTCGAGTCAACTCAGGGTATGGCGTGTTGTCAAACCCTAACTGGTCGACTCACTTGGATTGGATGCCGCTGATGAATATCGGAAAACTCATTTCTCGATATTATCGTCCTCCCTGGCTAGGGACTTTCGCGCATCCTTCCTAGAGCATTCTCTCTCATCGTACCGAGAGCGAATGATTCCTTATTGACACTCAATTCCCTTCGACGGTATTCCGCTGTACCCAATCCTTGGCTGTTTAGAATCCCGTGGTTAGAGATTCATAAATCAAGGCCAAAGCACAGAAGTCCACTGACAAGGTGTTCTTGGTGTCTCAGGTCCGAGGACCATCCACGCAACTACGATAATAGAATCAAGCTGGTTGACAGTGAGGTACAATACCATCCAACGATTCACTTGGATCAGTTCAGTGAACTCATTCTCCAATGAGCACCTACAGATTCGCCTTAGTGTATCCACACAAGTGACTTATGAGATCAGTCACCCTCATCATATGAGCAAGAGTAATTTGTACTAGTCTAACCGGATATCCGATGTCCTTCTCGGATATCCTTCGACTAGGAACGGTTAAGAACATGTGTGTTTAAGTGATCAGTCTCATTAGTATGATCTCATCATAATTTGATCACTATCGCAGATATTCACAGACTTCATTATGAGACGATAATTAATACGATTTACACACAATGAATATTATGCCATTATATTAATAAATGAACGAGATTTACATAGTCAGATTGGCTTGTAGGCCACTTAAGACTAACAGGTTTATCTTTACGACTTTATAAAAAGGGCAACCTGTAGGCACTTTTCCCAAACTTCCAAACTTCCTCTGAGGTAATCATGGCATCTTCTTCTTCTCCTCAGGCTGCCACAGGAAATCCTAGAATTCTTTTAGACGTCCACCTTAGCAATCTGCTGGCTCATGGAAAGGTAATCCAAGGTCCTTCCATATTTTCTTTTCAAATGTTTGACTTATCCTCTCTTTTCCTTTTGATTTGTAGCCTATCCCCCGTTTCCCCGATTCAAGGCATACTTGGAGGTATAAGTTGCTTTTTGACCTTATGGATGCCATTACACTGACATGAGGGTATTCATGCACTGGTGGAATCTGACCCGAACGATTGTGTTCACAAGGCGGCTCAACTACATGCATTTGTATTGGGAGAGTCTGGTGCACTTGTCGAACTGTGGCATCTGGAGGCGCACACGTTCGTCTTCCGCGAGTTCATGGCCACTGTATTGTTGGAAGAAGTGGAACTTATCTCTGGTTGGAGCAGCCTTGCTACTAGTGATCCTACTGACTTGCCTACCTGGGATGAATTTTTTGCTGAAATCGTGTAGGACAAGTGAGAAGTATGCCGCATGAGCGACCGGTATGGGATTCTTGTCGACTGCCTTGCACGTTGGCTAGTCCAGGAGATCAAGCGCAGAGAGTCGAGCCAGAAAGATTGATGCGAAGACTATGTTTGGTCCTCGATGGTACCCTATGGTTTTTGACTTCGGGCTCTGTGTTGGAAAGGGAATATGTAGGCGGGCTAAGCTTACTCTAGCAAGGGCGATCCATTGTCCCAGTGATTTTGGCGCATCTGTACAGCGGCCTCAACCGCATGTGCATGGGAAGGAGTCTGAAGGGGAGTTTGTTTACTCTACAGCTGTGGGTGGAAATGCACCTGAGCTTTGACTTTGATGAGATGGTGACTATCGCCTCTAGGATTTTTCAACATATTGTGTGGTATCCAGCACAGTCGCTCTTGGGTCCTGAAGATCAAGTTAAGTGCCTCATGGCTAATCTGAAGATGAGAGATGACTAGAGCGACCACCTAAACTTCTTAGACTTGAAGAAGTTCATTTTTGTCCCGATGATCCTCAAGGGCATGGAATTCATAACGAGGGCCTCGAATGACCATGAACTTTGGTTGGCGGGCCCTGACAAGCTAGCCTTATATCAAGGCCACCATTAACACCTCTACTTCCCAGCATTGCATGGCATGCTGATTGTGCCAAGGCACACTGGGTATGCTAAGGAAGCGAAGGCGATGGAATGACCCCAACGTGCATGGCGATGCCACTCCAAATTCACTAAGGCTAAGATTGATGTAGCGGAAGGTTTCGAGGACTAGAAAAATATAGGAAATATTTAGAGAATGTTCTTCCTGCTGTTTCCACTTTTTACATGGGTCGTAAGGCCTTAGAATGATGTAAACATTATTCCATTATTGAATAAAAAGGATTTTTCTTTGCTAGTTTAATGAAACAAATGAAACAGGCCCAACCAAAGTAGAAGACCCTGCGGACGGCCATAGAGTTGGCCGTCCGAGGGTGTGGATGGCCATGTGCGTGGCCGTCCGGATGCGTGGGCGGCCACGTGCATGGCTGTTCGGCCCACAGGTGCCCCAAACAGCCCTGCCGCCTTCTCTTAAAACACCCTCCTCCCTTTTATCTTCCACTCTTCCAACTCTCTTCCTCCCCACTTTTCCTTCTCTCTATTTCCCTCCCGCATGGCGCGTGCTAGGCTCCCTCGTTTCCTTAGGAGGAGGTGTGATGACGACGAGGAGGCGGAGATGGCAGCCAGCGCTGAGCATGGCGAGGGCGGCGGTGGCTGCATGGACAATAGGAAGAAGGAAATGAGGAAGAAGCCGTGGAAGGAGAAGAAGAAGAAGCAGAAGAAGAAGAAGAAGAAGAAGAAGAAGAGGAAGAAGAAGGGGAACAAGGTGAAGAAGGGGAGGAAGAAGGTGAAGCAGGAGAGGAGACCGTGCCATCGACGAAGAAGGTAAACAATTTTGATTTTCTCCTTTTCTTTCTTGTTGAGGACGGTTGAAGGCGCCTTGACCGGCCGTCCGAAGAGGCGGATGGCTTGCTTGCTATGTGCATGGTCCTCCAAGAGTTTAGGGTAGAGTCTCTGGAGATTTTGTTTGGGCCTGGTACCATGCTCTACCAGACAGACTCTGATTTCAAGTTGGCGAGTTCATATTTAGGCCACTTTTCTGGATCCAACTATTCATGGTGGATGCACCGTTCTTGGTAGCTCTCCAAGAGTGGTGGGATGAGAGATTTCGGTCCTTCATCATGCCCTGGGGGCATATGTTGCCCATTCTAGAGGATGTGGCATTCTTGACATGGCTACTGGCTGTCGGAGACCTGGTGGTAGGAGCAGAACTTAGAGATTACCATCAATTGGTAGACCAGCTCCTAGGTAGAGGGTTCTATCGGGTCCAAAGAGTGCTAGCTCACATCCCACTCGGCCATTTCGCACGGTCAGTGGGACTCATCTGGGTGCGGCGGATGCCTAGTGAGTCTCTCAGGGCATTCGTAGGAAGGGTAGAGGCACTCCTAGCCTTAGGCGATGGCACAGATGAGCAAAATCTACGGATCTTCCTCCTCTTCTTCTTCAGGAGATTGTTGTTTGCGACGGCCACTGATAGAGTCAATCTGAAGTACTTGCCGTTGCTAGAGGATTTTCGAGTGGCGAAGAAGTTGGCCTGGGGGGCGGCGATGCTCGGTCACTTCTTCTCCCACCTAGTGGGCTTCCACCGTGGATCTGGGAACCTCGGTGGGTTCACTCCTTTTCTTCAGGTGACTCTTTTAAATCTCCAACCTCTCTGTCCACTGGATTTATTCACTGCCTGCATTCTTTCTTCTCCTTGCAGATCTGGGATTACACCCGCTTCCCCATTGGCCGAGGCATGATCTCCGCAGAACTCGAGGGATGGACTCCTTTGATGGTACGGTGGAAAGTAACCAAAGACTGTCGCTCCGTTTCCCGCCGCCTGGAGGAAATCCATGGCCAGATTGATTCCTTCCCTCCCCATATGGTGAGTGACTCATAACAAGCTTTTATCTTTCTTAATGTGCCCCTGTTGATGATAAATCTAACTTTGTGCTTGATCAGGTCGTATGGATGCCTTATGCAAAAGAGGACATTGGAAGTCAACCATGGGTAGAGCAAGGCCTTCCCTAATTCCATCGGGAAGTTCCCCTGTTGTGCGTGAACATCTGCAACTCTCTATACGTCCGGATGGCTTTCCACACCTAGGGGTGGCATAAGCCTTTGCTGGTGTTGCCGGATTTCCCTGCCATGAACCGTGCATGCCAGCGATCGACTGGGTTTGCTCAGGACTGGCAGGCAATAAGGCGAGAGGAGATAAGGATATGGCATCACACAGGCGATGCCATGAGAGGTTAAAACTCTGCGAGACAGCCGGGCATACCTGGATGACTATGTTAGGTGATACGGGGATCGCCTGTATCTTGATGTTCAACGGGTGAGTCACCCTGGCCCCTTCACTTCACTCACTTTCTCCTACTTCTCTTTTCTGACCATACCCTGATTATGTTTTAACAGATGCCAGAGACTGAGGTTGTGCAGGTGCTGAAGAACCAAAATGTCGGCTTGATTCTCGAGATAGCTGATATGCATAGACAAATTCAGGAGCTGGTGAGTGATATTCAATTTTGAATTTTGTAGGAGGTTAGGTGGAATGTCCTTTTATTTTTGTGATATCTGTGGAGCAGAGGGGAATGCTAGCTAGCCAAGGACAGCGAGGGGATCCTGGTGCAGGATCCTCGTCATAGGGGCAGGCGGCCCCGGCAGATTGGGAGGGCCGTCTGCGCGATGCATTACATCGGGCCGAGACCTGGGAGGCATATCTGGTGCAGCAAGTGAGTGCCGTTGTCCAAATTTTACTCCTTTCCTAATTGAGCTTGTGCCTCACTTTCTATGTTTCTTACAACGCCAGGAGATTGAGGCTGCCCTAGCCAGGGCAGCGACAGCTGAGGAGAGGGGGACCCAGGCAGAGGGGATGGAGAATGCCATATGGGAGCTCCGGGAGAAAGTGCTCCGTATTGAGGAGTGGGCGGCTTGTGGAGAGACGACAGGAGGGTCCCATCCCAATGTGTACTGGGAGGGGATGATAATTGGCCTTCAACAAGAGCTCACAAAGTCTCAGACGGAGGCAAAAGAGATGGAGTTCAAGTACAGAACCTTATGTGTAAGGATCGTGACCTTCGGATCCGGTTTTCGGGGTCGGACCTTGTAGTTCTAACCTTAGTGAGGGAGGAGGTTCTGTGTTGATTCGCGTCAGGACATCGAGACGCGTTTTAAACGGCGTCCACCGTCGCAGACGCATTTCAGGTTCTGCCACGTGGGTGCCACGTGGGCTGGCTTCGGGCAGCGAGGGTACGGCCCTGTCTTGTCGCCTGAACGGCGTCCACGTGTGTCGACGCCTTTCAGACTGCGACTCTGGGATTGTCAGTGTACGGCACTGACATGTCGTCTGAACGGCGTCTACCTTGAACGACGCATTTCAGAGTCTTGTCAGAGCAGCCGTCACATCAACTGATAGGCGTCCGTGGATGTCGACGCGTTTTATCCAGTTTCTGGTTAACCCCGCGAGCCCTCCTTCTTTCCCTCATTTTCTCCTCTCTTCCTCTCTTTCCCTTCCGACGAACTCGGCGGCGATCCCTCCTCCTCCCTCTTTTCCTCCCACCGTTTCATCTCTCCCTCCACTCCGTCCTCTACCTAGCTCCTACCACTACCACCTCCACCTCCACTACGGCGTTCTACTCTCCGGACGGCGGCCGACGTCACGGTGGAGCAAGGACGACCACGGCGGTACCGGCGGCGGCGTGGGGCGAGTCGGGTGGACGGCTTGAAGCTCGGAGGTGTTCAAGTATCCGGTAGGGTGACGGTTCCCTTAGTATTGTGTTCAAACTATGTTTTTCCCCGTTTAAAGCTTGTTATGGATCTTTGGTTTCGGGGGGTAGAATGAGCATGTTTAGGTGTTCTTTTGATGATATAAGGGTTTTGCCATGAATGTGATTTCCTATGAATTGTGTTGCCCCTCTTTCTCCTCCATTTTTGGGTGATTTTGGAGTTATTTGGGTTGAAAAGGGAGCCCTCGGTCTCATAGCAACTCTGGTTCCTAGGGTTAAAAGACGTCGTGCATGGGCGACGCCTTTTTGAAGGGCGTCGAACCATCGCGACGCCTTTTAGACAGGAATTGCCTGACTGAGAGTTTGCCAGTTCGGGATTCTGAGACTAAAAGACGTCATGGGTCGGCGACGCGTTTTTGAATAGCGTCGGGCAGCCATGACGCCTTTTAAGGCAGAAATCCCCTGGGTGGTTTCTTTGGAAATTCTGGATTTCTGTGCTGAATGGCGTCTGAGGATGTCGACGCCTTTTAAAAGGCGACCACTGGTGTCGACGCCTTTTAGGGCCTGATTCTGAAGATTGTTTTACATGAACCTGTACATGGAGCTTGAATGGCGTCGGCCTTGGGAGACGCGATTCAAGACAGAACCTCACTAATTCATGCCAGTAAAATGTGTTCATACTGTTAGACGGATGATTAGTGCATGTTTTAGTGTACCCGGTAGAGATAGATTCTTCATGACCGGACGATGCTACATGTATGTTATGCGATCGCGGACTTTTCACGTGACCGGATCGTACTTGTTGGGTTTTGTGTTACTGTGGACCTGGAGTGACATTGTAGCGCTTTATCACCCTGTGCTGGTGGGGGCGTGAGCACAACGCCGGTGGGGGCGTGGGCGGGCTGACGCCTAGTGAGAGAGGGTCACCTGGTGAACCCCGGGGTCAGCTAGTACCGGTGTCGGAGTGGTACATTCGGAGAGTCACTCATGCTGAGGGAAGGAGTAGCCGCCTGAGCCGGTTGGGCCGGAGTAGCTAGTGTGCTATCCGAGGGGTTACTGCTTGGTCTCAGCGGGTCGAGGTTTTCCCACCGTTGTTGTGTGGTTAGCGAGTTCTATCGAGACGACAGTTGTGGGTTCCCTAGTCGGTTGGTTTAAAATATGCATGTTTATTATATTTCGACTGCATGAGATTTCACGTTAAGAATTAGGAATTGTACCTCCTGTGTTTATCACTTTACCGTTAGCTGTACCTTGCACTTGTGGGTGTGTGCGTGGGCAGTGGAGATCGAAGGATCCCTACTGAGTCTTGTCTTTAAGACTCACCCCCTGCGGTTTTCAGGTGAGGACTCCCAGCAGACATAGCGAGCAGAGTGCGGCCGTGTGTTGAGAACCGTCAGCAGTTATTCCGGGGTATGCCCCGACGTAGTTGTCATTTTAATTCTGGCCTGTACGTTTAATTATTTCTTTTCTGTTGGAGTATGTAATTATTTGCTGTATCGAGTCGCATTGTAATAATTTTTAATTCCTGCACTTCTATTTCAGTTCAATGCGATCCTGGTTTGGTTCCAAATTAATGATTCGGTACCCATTTAGTAATCGGATCCCCGATTATAGGGTGGCGGGTCGTTACAGTTGGTATCAGAGCATACGGTCTGGCAAATAAATAAATAACTAGGTTAAATATCATAAATTCGGCAAATAAATACATTATCCCGTACAGGCACGGCGGTAGCATAGGCTTTAGGACTCTAACTAGAATTTTTTTGATTTTGTAAATGTAGGCGAGTAGATGGCTCCCAGAAGGAGGATGCCAGTTATTCGAGAGCAGGGAGACGTCTCTAGTGGGTCCGAGGCCAGGAGGCCGAGTGTAGAGCAGTTTATGGAGGCTATGATGGACACTATGGCTCGATACCAGACGCGAGACCCTAGTGAGAGTTCTAGTGCGCGGGGAGGGTCCACAGCTACACTTGAGAGGTTTCTGAAGCTGAGGCCACCTCACTTCTCCGGTCGTCCCGACCATGACGAGGCCATTCACTGGCTTAGAGAGATAGAGAAGACTTTTGATATCATGGACTGTGCAGCAGTAGAGCGGACCCCGTTGGCTACCTTCATGCTGAAGGATAGCGCCTATGACTGGTGGACCACCTTGAAGAGTTTGTCTTACGAGGACAGGAGTCTTAGGGAAATTCCATGGGAGACATTTGTTAAGGAGTTCAATGCACAATATTTCCCTAGACATGTCCAGAGGGCCAAGGAGAGGGAGTTCATGGATCTGACGCAGGGGAGTATGACGGTACTCGAGTACCAGGCGAAGTTTGTTTCGCTAGGTCGGTTTGTGCCTTTCATATCCGGGGACGAGGAGCGTCGTACTGAGAGGTTCGTAGACGGACTGAGGCTTAGTCTGAGGAACTTCGTGGCGTCTCACTGTTGCACGGATCTGGCTTCTACGGTTAGATGTGCGGCAGCGGTGGAGGCTCAACAGAGCCAGTCGGCCCGGGAGAGAGGACTGCCTGCTCAGAGCCCAGTTCGTGGCAGGGGTAAGGCGGCGGCAGCGGCCCCTTCATCTTGGTCGGGATCGTCGTCACTCGGCTCCCGATTCAAGAGATTCTCCAGGGGTGGTGGCAGCAGTAGTGGCAGTAGCGGCAGCAACAGGCCCGGGCAGGGCCAGCAGAGTCAGTCGGTATCTAGTGCACCGCAGGGGCCAGCTCAGAGGCTTCCGGCAGTCTGTCAGCACTGTGGGGGTGCCCATGGTGGGACTCAGTGTCCCACTCTCCCCAGGAGGTGTTTCACTTGCGGCCAACAGGGCCATTTGGCGAGGCAGTGCCCGCAGGGGCATGGTCAGGGGCATGGTTCAGTCGAGCAGAAGAAGCCGAGGACCCAGGGGAGAGTGCTAGCTATCACCAGGAGGGAGGCTCGCGCGTCCAACTTGGTGGAAGGTACACTTTCTGTCCTTGGGAACTCTGCACACGTATTGATTGATTCGGGTGCTTCGCATTCTTTCATTTCTGAGCAGTTCCTAGATATTCTTTCTGCACCCGTTGATGAGTTATCTGATGGTTTGATGGTGGAGGTTCCTTCTGGAGACTTTATGATATCTTATAATTGTTTGAAGAATGTTCCCTTGACCATCGAGGGTCATGTGCTACCTGGCCAGTTAGTTGTTCTTGCCATTCGTGACTTTGATATCATCCTGGGCATGGATTGGTTGGAAGCCTTTTATGCGGAAGTGGACTGCCACAGGAAGAGGGTGCGATTCTCCATTCCGGACATCCCGACCTTCTTCTTCCAAGGTATTAGGCTTTCTTCCCGAGGTATTCTTATTTCTACCTTTAAGGCACGGAGGTTGCTTGCTGGTGGCTGTGAGGCTTTCCTTGCCTCTGTTGTTGTCTCTAATGTCCGGGATAGTCTCAGCCCTGGGGAGGTACCTGTTGTATGTGAGTTCATAGATGTGTTTCCTGAGGAGCTGCCTGGCCTTCCTCCTCAGCGAGAGGTCGAATTTACCATCGAGCTTGCACCAGGTACGGCGCCCTTGTCAAAGGCCCCGTATCGGATGGCGCCAGCCGAACTCGCTGAGTTGAAGGCGCAGTTGCAGGAGCTGCTGAATAAGGGTTTCATTCGTCCCAGTACATCTCCATGGGGTGCTCCAGTTTTGTTTGTTAGAAAGAAGGATGGTTCTCTGAGATTGTGCATTGACTATAGGCAGCTGAACCAGGTAACGATAAAGAATAAGTACCCACTTCTAAGGATCGATGATTTGATGGATCAGCTGCAGTCCGCAAGGATATTTTCCAAGATCGACTTGAGATCCGGATATTATCAGATGAGGATCCGAGATGTTGATGTTAGTAAGACGGCTTTCAGAACTCGGTATGGACATTATGAGTTTTTGGTTATGCCCTTTGGCTTGACCAATGCTCCGGCGGCCTTTATGGAGCTGATGTACCGAGTCTTCAGGACCTACCTGGATCAGTTTGTGGTTGTGTTTATTGATGATATTCTGATCTATTCTTCTTCTGAGGAAGAGCATGCCACCCATCTTCGGGCAGTATTGTAGGTCCTGAGGGAGCACCAACTTTACGCCAAGTTTAGCAAGTGTAAGTTTTGGCTAGACGAGGTGCACTTCTTTGGGCATGTTATTTCTGGCAATGGTATCGCAATGGATCCAGCCAAGATCGAGGCGGTGATGGATTGGAGCAGGCCGACTTCAGTGACTGAGATCAGGAGCTTTCTGGGGCTTGCCGGTTATTACCGGCGATTTGTTCAGGGATTTTCTTCGATAGCAGCCCCCTTGTCGAGGTTGACTCGAAAGGGAGTTCGCTTTATGTAGACCGAGGATAGCGAACAGAGTTTTATTGAGTTAAAGACCCGTCTCACGTCAGCCCCTGTGCTGGTACTTCCATCTGGATCAGGTGGATTTGTGGTTTACTCTGATGCGTCCAGTCGAGGTTTGGGCGCAGTTCTAATGCAGCATGGAAGGGTAGTGGCTTATCCTTCTCGACAGTTGAAGAAGCATGAAGAGAACTATCCTACTCATGATTTGGAGTTGGCAGCTGTGGTATTTGCACTCAAGATCTGGAGGCATTATTTATATGGGGAGAAATTTCAGGTTTTCACCGATCACAAGAGTCTGAAATATGTGTTCACTCAGAGAGACCTGAATTTGAGGCAGCGAAGATGGATGGAGTTCATTAAAGATTATGACTTTGACCTTTCTTATCATCCGGGCAAGGCGAATGTGGTGGCAGATGCTTTGAGTCGGAAGACGGTCATGTCATACCTCATGATTCGAGAGTGGAAATTGTTCGAGCAGGTGGTGGAATCTTCCTTTAGGGTCCCACGTGAAGATGATAGAGCCGTGCTGGTCAGTTTGACTGTGAGACCAGCTGTGTATCATGTGGTAATTGAGGCTCAGAGGGCTGATGTTGAGTTACCACAGATCCTCTAGAGGTCAGAGGTGGAGTTGTGGGACGACGGTACTGTCAGGTTTAGAGGTAGGCTTTATGTTCCAACTGAGGAGGACGTGCGCAGATGTGTTCTTGATGAGGCGCACCGTTCGAGATATGCGGTGCATCCTGGGACGACCAAGATGTACCATTGTTTGAGGAGGCACTTCTGGTGGCCCGGTATGAAGAAAGATGTGGCTGAATATGTGGCCAGATGTATGACTTGTCAGCAGGTTAAAGCCGAGCATCAGAGACCTAGTGGATTGTTACAGCCCTTGCCGATTCCAGAGTGGAAATGGGAGCATGTGACGATGGACTTTGTGATGGGATTGCCTACATCCCCTAGCAGGAGAGATGCCATCTGGGTCATCGTTGATCGGCTGACCAAGTCGGCACACTTCCTAGCTATTAGGAAGGACTGGTCAGTCGGCAAGCTGGCAAAGTTGTTTGTAGACCGGATCATCTCTCTGCACAGGGTACCTTTGTCCATTGTATCAGATCGAGATCCAAGGTTTACTTCCAGATTCTGGAAGAGCTTTCAGCAGGCATTAGGCACTCAGTTGGCTTTCAGCTCAGCCTACCATCCCGAGACTGACGGGCAGTCGGAGAGGACTATTCAGACCTTGGAGGATATGCTCAGGGCATGTTGTCTAGACTGGGGAGGTTCTTGGGAGCAGTATTTGTCCACAGTGGAATTTGCCTATAATAACAGTTACCATTCCAGTATCGGCATGGCGCCTTACGAGGCTTTGTATGGGCGACCGTGTCGATCTCCAGTTTGTTGGTCAGAGATCGGTGAAAGGCAGATAGCGGGACCCGAGTTAGTACAGCAGTGTGCTGAGATTGCCAGGACAGTTCGGCAGAGGTTGACCGCAGCTCAGAGTAGGCAGAAAAGTTATGCTGACATCCGACGGAGACCACTTGAGTTTGAAGCTGGGGACCACGTGTTTCTCCGAGTCTCACCCTCCAAGGGTGTGATGAGATTCGGGAAGCGAGGCAAGCTGAGTCCACGATATATTAGGCCTTTTCCCATCCTTGCTCGGATTGGGGAAACCGCGTATCAGCTGGCCTTGCCGCCCAGTCTTGCAGGGGTGCACGATGTGTTCCACGTTTCCTTACTGAGGAAGTATGTTCAGGATCCGTCCCATGTCTTGGATTATTCAGAGTTGGAGGTCGCTCAGGACCTGTCCTTTCCAGAATATCCTGTTCGTATTGAGGATCGCAGAGAACAGGTCCTGCGGAACAAGATTGTACCGTTGGTCAAGGTGATTTGGCAGTACCGCTCCGGAAGTGAGGCAACCTGGGAGCGAGAGGATGAGATGCGGGAGTAGTTCCCTTACCTCTTTTCGTAAGTTACCTTGTGAACTTGTATCCCTGTTTTGACCTTGTTAATTCTAAGCAGTCAATTTCGGGGACGAAATTCTTTTAAGGGGGGGAGATTGTAAGGATCGTGACCTTCGGATCCGGTTTTCGGGGTCGGACCTTGTAGTTCTAACCTTAATGAGGGCGGAGGTTCTGTGTTGATTCGCGTCAGGACATCGAGACGCGTTTTAAACGGCGTCCACCGTCGCAGACGCATTTCAGGTTCTGCCACGTGGGTGCCACGTGGGCTGGCTTCGGGCCGCGAGGGTACGGCCCTGTCTTGTCGCCTGAAGGGCGTCCACGTGTGTCGACGCCTTTCAGACTGCGACTCTGGGATTGTCAGTGTACAGCCCTGACATGTCGTCTGAACGGCGTCTGCCTTGAACGACGCGTTTCAGAGTCTTGTCAGAGCAGCCGTCACATCAACTGATAGGCGTCCGTGGATGTCGACGCGTTTTAGCCAGTCTCTGGTTAACCCCGCGAGCCCTCCTTCTTTCCCTCATTTTCTCCTCTCTTCCTCTCTTTCCCTTCCGACAAACTCGGCGGCGATCCCTCCTCCTCCCTCTTTTCCTCCCACCGTTTCATCTCTCCCTCCACTCCGTCCTCTACCTAGCTCCTACCACTACCACCTCCACCTCCACTGCGGCGTTCTACTCTCCGGACGGCGGCCGACGTCACGGTGGAGCAAGGACGACCACAGCGGTACCGGCGGCGGCGTGGGGCGAGTCGGGTGGACGGCTTGAAGCTCGGAGGCATTCAAGTATCCGGTAGGGTGACGGTTCCCTTAGTATTGTGTTCAAACTATGTTTTTCCCCGTTTAAAGCTTGTTATGGATCTTTGGTTTCGGGGGGTAGAATGAGCATGTTTAGGTGTTCTTTTGATGATATGGGGGTTTTGCCATGAATGTGATTTCCTATGAATTGTGTTGCCCCTCTTTCTCCTCCATTTTTGGGTGATTTTGGAGTTATTTGGGTTGAAAAGGGAGCCCTCGGGCTCATAGCAACTCTGGTTCCTAGGGTTAAAAGAATGGGCGACGCCTTTTTGAAGGGCGTCGAACCATCGCGACGCCTTTTAGACAGGAATTGCCTGACTGAGAGTTTGCCAGTTCGGGATTCTGAGACTAAAAGACGTCATGGGTCGGCGACGCGTTTTTGAATAGCGTCGGGCAGCCATGACGCCTTTTAAAGCAGAAATCCCCTGGGTGGTTTCTTTGAAAATTCTGGATTTCTGTGCTGAATGGCGTCTGAGGATGTCGACGCCTTTTAAAAGGCGACCACTGGTGTCGACGCCTTTTAGGGCCTGATTCTGAAGACTGTTTTACATGAACCTGTACATGGAGCTTGAATGGCATCGACCTTGGGAGACGCGATTCAAGACAGAACCTCACTAATTCATGCCAGTAAAATGTGTTCATACTGTTAGACGGATGATTAGTGCATGTTTTAGTGTACCCGGTAGAGATAGATTCTTCATGACCGGACGATGCTACATGTATGTTATGCGATCGCGAACTTTTCACGTGACCGGATCGTACTTGTTGGGTTTTGTGTTACTGTGGACCTGGAGTGACATTGTAGCGCTTTATCACCCTGTGCTGGTGGGGGCGTGAGCACAGCGCCGGTGGGGGCGTGGGCGGGGTGACGCCTAGTGAGAGAGGGTCACCTGGTGAACCCCGGGGTCAGCTAGTACCGGTGTCAGAGTGGTACATTCGGAGAGTCACTCATGCTGAGGGAAGGAGTAGCCACCTGAGCCGGTTGGGCCGGAGTAGCTAGTGTGCTATCCGAGGGGTTACTGCTTGGTCTCAGCGGGTCGAGGTTTTGCCACCGTTGTTGTGTGGTTAGCGAGTTCTATTGAGACGACAGTTGTGGGTTCCCTAGTCGGCTGGTTTAAAATATGCATGTTTATTATATTTCGACTGCATGAGATTTCACGTTATGAATTAGGAATTGTACCTTCTGTGTTTATCACTTTACCGTTAGCTGTACCTTGCACTTATGGGTGTGTGCGTGGGCAGTGGGGATCGAAGGATCCCTACTGAGTCTTGTCTTTGAGACTCACCCCCTGCGGTTTTCAGGTGAGGACTCTCAGCAAACCTAGCGAGCAGAGTGCGACCGTGTGTTGAGCACCGTCAGCAGTTATTCCGGGGTATGCCCCGACGTAGTTGTCATTTTAATTCTGGCCTGTACGTTTAATTATTTCTTTTCTGTTGGAGTATGTAATTATTTGCTGTATCGAGTCGCATTGTAATAATTTTTAATTCCTGCACTTCTATTTCAGTTCAATGCGATGTGAATGTTTATCTTAGTTTATTATTTATCTCCCATACTTGATTAGATCCTGGTTTGGTTCCAAATTAATGATTCGGTACCCATTTAGTAATCGGATCCCCGATTATAGGGTGGTGGGTCGTTACAGTGGTCGTTACATTATGGGACCGGGCGATGAAGAAAGGAAGAGATCGGGCTGCCAGGTCTAGTGCCCAGAGCCCAGGGGGTTGTCCACTAGCCCCTACTCCATCAGCTGGGATGGTGCCAGCCGGGAGCTCTGCCTTTAGAGATCTCGACTCTCTATTTGCAGATGATGTATGGAGATCATATAGTCCCACCAGATCCTCGGGTTCTAGGCTGCCGTTGTCCAGCCAGCGCTGTGCTCGGGAGAATGATGCGGAGAGTCAGATGAGACATTCCTCCCGTGAGGGAAGAGAGGACGAGACCGAGGAAGAGAAGAGAGATTGATTGTTATTACAGGGGTAGGCCCCTACTTATGATGTGTTAACTTATGTTTGCCACTATATTTCACTGTTGACTTATGGGTATTTATGTCTTCTCTTTTCGTTCACACCTATTCTTCTTGCATGCACAACATTAAAGGGAAAATAGTTAGTAGTATCTGTTTTTTGCCCCTTGCCCAAAAAAGAGCAACTACCTTTTCCCTAGCCTTCGCATAGGGTCAAGGGACCGTGTCAACCAGACGAAATAAAAAGTAATGAAAATGATGGGTCAAGCAAACATGCAAATGTAAGTGAATATTTAACAAAATGGGACATGCAATGCAACATGCAGATGCAAATAGTTTTAATAAGCAGAGGAATGGTTTTGGTTCTGACCACCTGGTGACTACCCATTCTTAGCCTGTCTGAATGATGAAAAGAAATCCATTCTCAACTTCTCAGGTATCCTAAGCACGCATCTAGGTTGATTTGGGCCTCTAGACTCTACAAGCTGACCTTGACCGGCTAAGACTCATAACGATGACAATACCGTCATGCCATGCTTAGGCTCCCAGCTGCTTCCGACCAAGAAGTTTGCCCAAAAAGTTTTCAAGGTAAATGATTTGCCAGACCCAAGTCTCTTTCCTCACAACCTAGAAGATATAAGATGGAACACCTTGGAACCCTAACAGTCAACCGCGCGACGTTGACCCGGCATCAGACACCGTCGTACCTATAGGTGACGCGCTTGCATTGACCTAAGCCCGATGTTTCGAGGATGCTCATTAATATTATGGTTAAGAAATTAATTCACCAGAGACATGGACATTATTCTTCACCCATTTTGGTCCTTTCTAATCACGTAAGCATGTGATGACTTTTTTGAAAACAAACCATTTTAAAATGATGTTTAGTCTTTAGACGGCTATCTCTCACTTAACCTTGGGCAAGAAAAATTGAAGAAACTGGGTGAACAAACTTCACAAGAGGATTGACAAAACCATTAACAAGCAGAGCTGTGATAAAATAGATCTTTCTCGACCTCCTAGATGCCCCTATTTACTTTTGATTTCTCAAGCCTTTGATGGCTAGGCACGGTCACGACTAGACTGTTTTGTGATTGGTTGAACCCTTTCTCTTGACATTTTCCAGGGTTGTTTGTTATTCATTTTATTATTCCACCTGTGAGGACACTGCCCTCTTCACATGCTCTGGTCCTTTACATTTCACGTCTAGGCTCTTTTGAGGGGTTACATCTATCGGGTTGTTCGGAACCACAGGTTGCTGAGCTTGACCATTTAAGGGCGTCGACTATCCTGATCAGTCGAGAGAAGAAAAGGAAAGGCTATTGCTGTTGATAGTGTGCTAAAGACATCGAACTCATTTTAAGAAGGTTCATTTTGAAAAATGTGCAAATGTGTGCATCTTACGGTGACCATGGAGGTCCGTGTGAAAATACAGTAGACATCTCTATGGCTCTGGTGGACCAAAGTCTTATCCAAATTTCAATGGTAATTCAATCTATCATGTAACTAGACTTAGACAGGGGTTACATGGCAGCCACCAGATGGTTGGATTTTTCATTTTTGTGATTTTTTTTTGTATTTTTCATTAGGTTATGTACATATTAACAAATATTTTTAGTTCTTTTTTAATATTCAATTTTTGGGGATTTTGAAAATTTTTATTTTTTTTGTGTATTTTTAAGGGTAGAATTTCTTCAGATAGACTCCATTCCAAGGGTGAGGCAATTCTTCTCCATTTTCATTGACTAAGCGATAGGCATTTCCTGAATATGCTTCTTTAATTATAAACGGGCCTTCCCGATTCTCCTGCAATTTGCACTTCGGACCAGAAGCTTTGATCATGTTTCTCTTGAGAACCATCTCTCCGATTTCAAATTTTCTTTCGAGAACCTTCTTTGCATAGAACCTTGCAATTTTGTTTCTATAAACTTGTGTATGGTCTACCGACATTAGCCTTCTTTCGTCTAATAGTTCCAGTTGGATTAGCGTGGCTTTGCAACATTCAATGTCGCTGATTTCTTTGTCCAACTGCACTCTTAGTGAAGGAAAGAGGACCTCATATGGGAGTACAGCATCCGTCCCAAGAGTCAATGCATACGGTGTTTGTCCAGTGGGTGCTTGGACAGAGGTACGATACGCCCAAAGATCCTCAGTCAGGCAATCAGGCTAGTATGAAGTTATGAGATTTACAAGTTCTTTTGATGATTCAAATGAGAGTTTTATTAGTTGCTTCTGCTTGTCCATTTCCTTCTAGGAAGTAAGGTGAAGAATGATGCAAATTAATGCCATACTTAATGCACATGTCGTGGAGCTCCTGGGAGACAAATTGTGGTCCATTGTTAGTCATGAAATCACGCGGTGTTCCGAACCTGGCCAGAATGTTGCCTTTGATGAATTTCACCACCGTGGATGGCTTGATTTTGATGAATGCTTCAGCTTCAGCCCATTTTGTGAAATACTCAATGGTAGTTAAGATGAAAGATTTTTTTTGATTTCCCCTGATCGGTCTTCCAAAGGTCCTATAACATTGAATGCCCACATGGCAAATGGCCAAGGAGAAATGATGGGATGGAGGGATGATGAAGGCACATGGATCTTGTCAGCATGTAGCTGGCATTTCAGGCACCTTCGAACAAACATGGTACAGTCAGCCTTTATTGAAAACTAGTAATAGGACTTAAAAGAGTTTCTGAGCAAGGGCGAGGCCATTGACATGGCCCCCGCATTCGCTAGAATGAGTAGCTTCAATGATCTGGGGGATTTCAGTATTATCTAGACATCGAAGGAATATTCTAGTAAAGGACCTTCTGTAAAGAAGCCCACCTAAGATGATGTAACGTTGAGACGCACGGCGGATGGCCTTACGATTAGAGGCCGTGGCGTAGGCTGGGAAAGTTCCATCTAGAAGGTAATTTAGGATGTCAAAATACCAAGGGTTCCCATCGTCCCAATCTGGCGTAAGTTCCTCAGTGACGATAGAAACATGCTCAACTGGGAGAATAAATTGTTGGAACCACGGGTCCTGGAAAGAGAGAGAATCTTGCTTCTGCACAGTTATGGTTTCTGAATTCCTAGTTAGGGGGATTTATAGAGCCAAGGACAAGGAGGCTAGGGCATCAGCTAGGATGTTCTGGGATCTAGGCACATGGACAAAGGTGATCTTCCTAAATTGCCTAGTCAGTAAACTTACCAATTCCTGTTATGGCTTCAACTTGGGGTCCCGAGTTTGGTATTTTCCCACCGTTTGGCGAAGGACTAGTTGAGAATCTCCGATAATTCTCAGTTCTTTGACCTTGAGAGACAACGCCATTTTTAAGTTAGTTAGGAGGGTCTCATATTCTACAACATTGTTTGTCACCGAGAAGGATAATTGGCAAGCATGCGGAATACATACTCCTTTCGGGGATACAAGGACCGCCCCTATCCCACTGCCTTGAGAGTTAAGTGCCCCATCGAAGTTGAGGACCCAGGATGGACTATCATCCACCATCACATTCAACTCCTCATTCGGGAACTCATCATCGGTAGGTGAAAATTTAGGCAATGGGTGGTGGGCTAGGTGCTCAACAATTGCTTGCCCCGTTACAGCCTTCTGCTTCATATGAGTGATATCAAACTGGTTCAAAAAGGTCTGCCATCGTACTAGCCTATCCGTTACTACTGGCCGCTCTAGCAAATATTTTATCGGATCCATTCTAGTTAAAAGTTTGACCTCATAGACAAGGAAGTAGTGCTTCAATTTCAGCACTACCCAAACGACGGCCGCACATATCCTTTCCATAGTTGTATAATACCTTTCAGCATCATTAAACAACTTGGAGAGGTAGTATACTTCTCTTTCTCTCTTCGCGTCGTCTAGTTAGGCCAATACTGCTCTAGCCGATTCCTCAGTGGTGGAGACATATAGCAATAATGGCTGCCTCGAGACTAGAGCCATAAGAACTGGTGGGTTGAGGAGATAGCTCTTCAAATTATCAAAGGCCTTTTGACACTTGTCACTCCAATCGAACTTCGCCCCTCCTTTTAATAGGTCGTAAAAGGGTTTACACCTCAAAGAGTGTTGGGATATGAACCATCTAATGAATTGTAGACGGCCAATGAGACCCCTTACTTCTCAAACATTCCTAGGAGGAGGTATCTCCACTATCGCCTTCACTTTGTCTGGACCTACCTTAATCCCTTGCCTGCTTACCATGAACCCTAGCAACTTTCCGGAGGAAACCCTGAACACACACTTCTTCGGATTCATTTTTAGTTGGTGCTCTCTTGACCTTCGCATCACAGCTCTGAGGATCTGAGCATGCCCTGCCCTAGTCCTAGACTTCACTAGGATGTCATCTACATAAACCTCCATATCGGTGTGGATCATATCATGAAAGATTGCTGTCATCGCCCTTTGGTAAGTGGCTCCAGTGTTCTTAAGCCCAAATGGCATGACCGAGTAGCAGTAAATTCCCCATGGGGTTATGAAAGATGTCTTCTCCTGATCTTCTTCGACCAGTCGGATTTGATTATACCCTCAAAATTCATCCATAAAGGAGAGCATTTCATATCTGGCCGTGAGGAAGTGGGAAGTCATCCTTTAGACAAGTTTGGTTGAGGTTACGAAAATCTATGCAGACCCTAACCCTTCCATCCTTTTTTGCTACAAGGACGATATTGGCTACCCACTTAGGATAGAGCACTACCCCGATGAACTTGGCCTTATGTAACTTGTCAATCTCTTCTTTTACCTTTAGTGCTAATTCGGGCTGCAGCCATCTTAGCTTTTGTTTCATGGGTTTGGCATCAGACTTGAGGACGAGCTGTTGTTCTACCAATTCTGTGCTTAACCCGGGCATGTCTTCGTATGACCAGGCGAATCCATCAGGATATTCTTTGAGTACGGCTATTATGGACCACTCTTCTTCTTTACTCAATTTGGCACTAATTAGCACTGTCTTCAGATCCTCCTCAATTCCAGTTCCAAGGTTGCTTTAGTGGGTTCGTCGACAGCCGACGAAGGCTCATCAAACTGCCTCATCCCATTTACAAAGGGTTTGGCCAAGTCATCGTCTTCTTCATCCTCACCTTCACTAAGATCAAACACCCCTAAACCATCATTGCAAGATTCAACTTCTAATGGTTCTAGTGGCTCGGGGATGACCCTTAACTGAAGAAATTCATTGACCTTTTCCAAATATTTACATCTAGTTGCTAACCCCTGAACTAGAAATGACGGAACTTGTTTATCCCTACAATTCCTAGACACGGAAGAAGCTATCCTAATCCCTAAGCTACTCTGTACAAGACTCGGAGAATGAGTTAGAGTTGTCCCTGAAGGGACAAGGGTGAATCCTTGAGACAAAGACCCCGTGACGGTGGAACTGCCTCAACATGTGGGCTCCTCAATGGTGATTTCACACCCTCCAGTATGGGAATGGAACATTTTTTTTGGTGGTCGCAGGCTTCATACGTGAAACATTCGAGGGAATGTGTCACGACCGGTGCTGGGAGCATAGGAAAGGAAGGTGGGTGGAATAGAAAAGGAATGAACGTGGCAGGTGCCGGTTCATCCTTGGCCATAAATACCTCTACCTGCGGGATGTTTGGTTCATGAAATAGTAGCCTTGTACTAAAGTCTTCCTCATCTTCTTTTCGAGCCTCCTTGCTCTCTTCTTTCGACTTATGTCCAAGGTGATCCATCCTAAGTAACTCCTGATTTTTCTTCACAAAATGGTCTAGAAGAGTCCACTTTCTTGGCCCTTCAGTTGGTTTGGTTGGTGAGTAACCCAATCTGAATCCCCAATAGTTGGTTTTTGAGGAATAGGTTCCCAAATTCCTTGTTCTTCCTTGCCTAACCCAGATCCTAAGTTGTATCCCATCTTATCCATAAGATGCCAACCTATGCTAGGCAAGGGCTTGGGATGTGAAGCGACTGATGAAAGAATAGGATCTTTCCCTTTTACATAAGTGGTCCTGGACGGGATTTGTTTGGCTGATACTGAGTCCAAAGACTCAACATAGGAGGTGCTTTTAATTTTGTCAATCTTCCTGTTGTATGGGAACTTATAACACTGATGGTTAGTGGATGGCACTCCCAAGGTTTGAGCCATCCAAGGTCTCCCTATAATGGCATTGTATATAGGCTTGACATCCAAATGTAGAATTCTGAGATTATAGCCACTGGGCCAATTTCCAATTAAAGAAAGATCTTGTCATCGGCTAGACTTTGAGAATTGTCATAGGTCGAAACCCTCATAGAGGTGGACTCGATCTTTTCTGGATTAATCCCTATCTTCTTTAGGGTTTTGAGTGGACAAACATTGATTGAAGCTCCGATATCCAGTAGGATGGAGTCTACTGAGTAACCACTGAGTGTAGCAGTTAGGCATAAAGGAAGGGATTAGCATTCAGGGGGAGCTAGATCCTTATCTGAGAAGGATATTATAGGTGTCTGGGTGACTGAGAGGATGGCATTTGTGACACCATTGATAGGAAGATCTTCGTTGACTGTGATTTACTAGAGGAAATTAAACAATGTCTCTCTATGTGTGGAAGACCTTCGAATCAACTCTAGGACCGGAATCTTGGCAGGAGTTTTTCCTAGACGTTGTAGGATGTCATACTCAGATAGAGTAATCCCTCCAGCCAGATTTGAATTCTCTTGTGAGTCCAAGGGTTGACTTGGGGGAATGATGCGATTTCTCAGCGTGACACCTATCGGACTTGGGTCTACTGCTTGATCTAATCTTAGTGGTGATTTTATGGGGTTGAATTGGGTCACTGGACCCATCTTTGATGTTGGGCACAAAATAGATAAAGGAGGTTCCCTGATTGTGATTGAGGGAACTTGGACAAGAGTGACTGGGTTAATGATTGTTGGTTGCTCCTTAGGTCATATTAGGACCAAAGTTTTGTCCTGAAGAATTGTGGAGATTTTCGGTATGGGCTCTCTAGTCTCAATCATCTGAGCAGGGACTTGGTGTTGTGTCCCAGACTCTTCATATTCCCAATATTGCTCCCTATGAATCACTCTTAGTTCTAGGTTCCTGACTAAGATGTTCAATTTCCCTTGGGAACTGGACGAAGGGTCTTTTACAATTCCCAATTCTTTCTTGGCCCTTAAAGTCTCAATGGCCTTTTTCATATCCTCCCAATTGATTCTGCCCTCATCGTTCAGGTCATACACCCAATCTCTGAAGGTAAAGTAATTATTGATTGTGTGCCCGGGGATCCTGTGATATGGACAGTACCTAGACGTGTATGTGCTGTGTGGAGCACCTTCACGCTGTGGTGGAAGTTGAATGGCATTGCAAGCTAGCAAGGCATAGAAAATGTCTGCTAATGACTCTAGCAAAGGTGGGTATGATGTACGCTTGGGCATGGGATGACTATAATTAGTCAGAGGAGGAACTGCTGAGTATTGCTTCTAGTTGGGTTGAGTATCTGACCTGGGCTGAGAGTTGGGAAACCTAGAAGATTGTCCTAACATGCTCACTTGCTCATTGATACTCCCTCTGTAGTGGGAGTCGATGTGGTTTTCTTGTTTATGTTCCTATTTTCAAAAAATAATGGCAGAGTGGAGTCTCGGATATGTGATTGGACCATCCAAGCACCATTATACAGTTGAGCGAATGTTTGAAGTTCGTTGAGTATGAGGATGGCTCGAAGCTATGGGGTAGCATTGTTGACAAGCATAGTGACGGCCTGAGCTTCGGGGATAGTAACTTCCACCCTAGAGGCCATGGCCCTCCACCTATTAGCAAACTCGGACTTCATCTTCTCCATTAAAAGGTCGAAAAGGGTTGGAGGCATGGTTGTCATATGGTTGAAGTAGGTAATGAATCTCTCTGAGACAATATCAAAGTTGATTAGGTTTGTAGCGGATAAGGAAGAGAACCATCTCAATGCCTTTCCTTCTAGAGACTTCTGAAAGAGGTGGACAAGGAGGACTCTATCATAGAGCCATTGGTGGGAGTCCATGAGGAAAGCAGACAGGTGGTGATGAGGATCAGTGGAACCATCGCATTTCCTATATTTAGGCACCTTGAATCCTGGTGGGAAGTAGGCTGGAGGGAACTTACAATAGCTCGGAAGGGAATGGGGTTGCCTCAGGGTAAGGTTTTCAGCCATGAGCTTACACACTTACGTTTCGACCTCACTTTTGTAGATGAATTCCTCCTGCTTAGGATGTGTAATCTGGTTGGTAAAATTGGGTGGAGCCATTGGAACTGGAATTGATTGATTGACATGGGTATGGGGTCTTTTAGAAGATACCTGGAATTGAGTTTTCCGAGGAGTGGCTTCTTGAGTTTTGCCATGAGAGACCAACTGAATGAGTTGGTCGGGAGTGTACCGTGATAACACGGCAATGAGTTTTGAATCTTCTCTTGGATTTTGGAAAGTTCTGTTTGAAACCATAGGATCATCTTCCCCTTGTGAAGTGGAAGACTCATCAAAACACCTTCTCCCAAGCTCCTCTCTAGGTGTCTGGAGCATGCCTATAAATGTTTGTTGTGGATCTTCTTCAATCTCAAACAGGGGGTTATGTGTAATGTTGTCGTGAAACTCATCCATATCATCATACATGGTATTAAAATACACACGGTTCATTATAAAATACAAATCCTAAAAAGTTTTATGTTCCACTTCGGAGTTAACTGTGTATTATGGATATGTTGGCTTCTAGCAAATCAAGTTCAACCCGTAACGTCCCCCTTTCTTTTTTTCAAGGAATTGTCTTACCAAAGTTTTATTAGGTGTTTTATTTTTAGAAATAGTTCCCTCAATGACGCTTATGGGTAGATAATTCTTTGAGTGGCAAATCTTAATTCTCTCACAAGGTCCCAGGATCTTATTAGGTGGTTTGGATACAACCTGCTCGGCGGCCAAGTGGGAATCCTTGGCTCGCGGAGACTCACGGAGGTTCCCAATAGAGTAAGACTAGTTACACCCGAGTAGGAATCCTCAAGTGGAGAGTCAAACACTGTGGGAGGGATACTAGCAATGTGATGATGGCTCTTCCTTAAAACCCGAACGTAGAGCACCCTGAAATTAACCCAATAATTAGCAAGCAATAGAACATCCAACAATTTAATCAATTATAATAGAACAAAAGGCATGCGGGTCATTCAATCACATCGAGGGCAGCGGGACCAAAACCTAGACGGTCAGGAAGCTGACTGAGATGAACGGCCTGAAAACTGGCTATCCGGGGACCTAGATAGCCAAGAAGCTGGTCGTCCAGGTGTTTGGACGGCCTAGAAGCTGGCTGTCCAGGAGATTGGATGGCCTCGAAGCTGGCCGTCCAAGGAGAAGGATGTCCAGGAACCTGGCCGTCCAGGGATCTGGACGGCCTATATGTTGGCCGTTCAAAAAAAAAAAAACAAAAAAAAAAAATAGGAGACTTGCAGGAGCTTTTACCTTCTTACCTTTCCTTGCTATGCGCACGGCAAGTGAAAGATGTCCCACCGTGATCGCTAGAGGGTTGTAGATGCCCTAGACGTTCCCTTTCCGCGGGAGCCTCCATCCGTCGTACAACTGGGGTGATAAGGGGTTAGTATGTGATCGCCAGGAGCATTATCTTGAGGTCCTTATGTTCCGTAGGATGAAGCAAGTTGATCGCTTCTTGTTGTAGCGGGGGATGACGGGTTCCTCTTCTCTGCCTCCGGCAGGCCGAAGGGAGAGAACTTGATGGTCCGCATGCTAACTGTGGTAAGAGCCTCTGAGAAAAAGACAAAACAAAGTAAAGAGAACCCAATTAGAACTGCAGTGTGTAGAATCTATCCATGCAAGTAGAATAAATAAACTAAAATTGAAAGGGGACGCATCGAGTGGGTGTTGGAGAGGGAAGGTGACCATGCACTATGGCCACCCACCTCCCGTTTTTGTTTTGTTTGAAACCTCTGGAGTAAAGGGAAGTAAGTCATCCTAATATGCATGCATGTGAATGAAGTGCTCGTGTGTGACAATTGTGAAAAATAGAAGTGTTGTGGTAACAAGCAAAGGAGGAGAAAAGAAAAGAAAAGTTACGGGGTGGGTGAATGACAAATGATGTGAAAAAAAAAGAAAGAAAAAGAGGAAAAGGTTAATGAGACAAGCCCATTTGGAATGCAGGGAACTCCTCCTTGTTCCCACTGACTCGCCAACCTCTAGCCTCTGTCCGGCAGAATGTTCTCCGAACTGGAGCTTGAACCTAGAAGCTTCCCAGCCTCTTCAACCCAAAGCTCTCCAACCCCCTTCCCGAGAGGACCTAGAGGATTTATATAAGGGGGAAGAAAATAGGGAAAATCAATGGTCCAAATCCCCTTTAATCCCCAAGAACCAATAGGAAATGGTCAAGGACAGGGATCGTGGCTGCGGCAGTCGTCGGAGTGGGGAGTGGTCAGAGTACTGGAAGGTGATGGTCGTAACTGGAGGAGATAGTGGGAAGACGCGGTCAAGGGGATTGTGGGAGGATGGACGATCAACAATTCTGCCTTCCACTTTTGTGGAAGGCAACAAAGTTGGCCTTCTGTAGGTGGTGGAAGGCAACAAAGTTGGCCTTCCACGGGATATGGAAGGGAATTAGGTTAGGCTTGGTTATCTAATGGGCTGAATTAGGTGGGGAAATGTAATGGAATGCGGTGGTGATACGGACATGGATATAGTAAGTCTCGCTTGGGCTGCTTTAATGGTAGTCTTTACATTTGTCCTTTCACTCGTAGTTTGGGGGAGGAGTGGACTTTAGAAGTACTATTAATTGACTAATCGAATTGTATCAATTATTTTAATTGATTATTGTTTTATGAATTGTTTAAAAAAATACCTATGTTTTCAAATTCTACTGTAATATAGTAAAATATGAATAAAAAAAATATACTAATGAATAATAACCATTTGAGCAAACAATGAATGATTACCATAGTTGTATTTCAAAACTCAAATCAACATAATACATATGATAGGATCTTTTTCCAACCAAGTTCTTCCTATTCTATTTTTATTTATTGAAAAGGTTCTTATCAGAATTACAGATATTACAATAAAAAACAAGCAACCTTTCTTTTTTCCTTTATTTGTTTCTTTCTTTCTTTACTTTTACTGTTCCTAGGGAAAGTTGTTTTACTATTACAGCGATACGTACTTTCTACTGTAAGCTCATAGTGGTTGTCCAAATAGGTCCTACGCAATAAAAATCTTGCTTGTGTTGAGCGATCTACATATCATACATTTAACATTTTAGACTTCTAGAAATTTATTTATTTAGGCTTTATGGACTCATCTAATGTCATGTTTAAACATAACAAATCAACGAATCTACTACCCCTTTTCCAAATATGAAGAAGTTACTATAGAACTTCGTGGATCGTGTGTTTATAGCTCAACCAATGACTTCTTTGGAATGGTAAAAAAAGAAAAAGGATTCATTTTCTTTTATATAATTTCATATAAAAAATACCTACACTTTTCTTTCTACATTGATTGTTTTGATCTATCTCGGGATCCTTATTTAAAATTATAAGAAGTCTAGAAATTATAATAAAATGGTTGACCTTCAATTAAATTATTATTTATTTTAGATTGATCAAAATTCATACAAATTGTTGTAGCGGCAAAAAATAAATATAAATAGAACTAGAGTGCTATTTTACATATTTTGTTATTTATTTTATTTATATTTACATATTTATTTTATTTACATTTACATAAATAATGTGTACAAACATATTGGAGATTGATCTGTGTTATCAAGCCAATATCTATATAAAAATTCATATGATAGATGGTCTACAATAATAGATTAAATAGTGTGGTAGAAAGATTTATATTTATATTATATAGTTAAGTTCTTTCTACCATACTATCTCAGATACTATTGATTCCACTCCAATCATTTCATTTAAGATTTGGAGTTTAAATCCCTTTCTTTTCTTCAATCATTGATAAGAAGTGGAAGTATCAGTCAACTTGATCATTTTGACTGACTATTTTTAAATAGATGATAAGTAAAAAAGCAGTAAGACCTAGAATGAACAATGCAGTAGCAATAAATGCGAGAACATAATCTTATTGTTTTTTTTTCTTCGCAATAACTCGAGATCTAATACCATAGAGATGAGAAATTTGACTGTTGTAAATTGGGATGAGTTGCATCCCAATGTTACTGAATCGGATCAATGTTATGAATAACAATATCTAATTTATCAAATCGACTTATCACCGAGAATTGAATAGTATAATATAGGAAGATCTTTTATCCATACCAAGTAAAAAATGGGATTGCTGATCCTATAAAGAATCCCACTCAATTTATCATACTTTTCCACTATTTTATGTAAATGGCCCTCTTCCTTATACAATATCCTTCCTTAGACTCATACATTTAATTATCTGATGAGATATTCATATCCTATTGGCTATAGACCCAAGTATAAGTGCAATAGAAAAAATAACGCGTTGAACTCTAAACTATTTTTGTAAATCGATACAAGTAAAAGAAGCGGAAGTTGCCTACATGGAATAAAGGTCTTGCTCCCTACATGGAATTAGATCTTGCTCCCTATCCCCCCCCCCCCCTTTTCTTTTCTATCGAGGCAATAGAGAGATAAATTGATAAATTCATCGGATCATCAGATCCTAGTTCGGGACTGACGAGGCTCAAACTCGCAGCTTCCGTCTTGATAGGGCGGTGCTCTGACCGATTGAACTACAATCCCAACGAGATGTACAACATACATATTCTTGTGGTATCATAAGAGCATTTTATTTGCTGTGTTGTAACATAGGCACGAATAATACACAGATATCGACAAAGAATAGATATCTATTATAGTCTATCTAGTGATATAGTAAGAATAACATGGTTTAACTAGTAATCCTGTGATTCTTTTTATTGCTACAAAATTGATTATTAACCTTTCAATGAGAAAAAAATAAACAACAAAAATTCAACTCTTTTCTTTATTCTTCCAGGCATTTCTGGAAAAGAAATTGATTATATCATACTCAAAAGCAAAAGAAAGCGGCAAATTTTTGGGCCAAGCTGGATTTGAACCAGCGTAGACATATTATCAACGAATTTATAGTATGTCCCAATTAACCGCTCAGGCATCGACCCAAAAAGAATCCATATCAATTATAATTATATATATAATATAATTAAAAAAATTAATAATATACCTATATGTATATATATATATATTATATTATATAAATATGATATGTATGATATGTGATGTAGCCGAAGCTATCACGATCAGGTTCCGAGGTTGGAACCCGAAGCTGGATCGAATCGATGAAGAGGACCGACGGGGATCCGGAACGAGACGAGGGCGGACACGGGGCCAAGAGGTACCCGGACAAAGGCTCTCTGGGAGCGAAGCCGAGACTCCTTCGGACGAGGCGGACCAGCCGGCGAAGGGCGTCGAGACTGGGGAAGAAAACATGAGGTCGGTGGCCAAGACCGACTCGGAGAGGTCGGCGAAGATTCAAACCGAAGCCCCTGCAGAAGGAGGAAGAAGAAGAAGAACCAGTCAGTAGGAGTCCCATACTTCGGCCCAAAGGAACCCCCTTCGACGGCTAAGTTAGCTTCTGAAGAAGATTCGATTCAGAAGAGAAGGAAGAAGAGGCAGCTTTAATGCTTTTGGACTGTTGTCTTTGGTCAAGAAGACATACCTTTGGTAATAAATAGTATTGTATTTATAGCGGAGGATAGAGGTTGCTTAGTGGTGGCAGCCGATATAGGACTATGTTTTGGTTTACTGGTAAACCGCCATAGCGCCTAACCCTCCACCGGAGTGGGCCGGATACGGCTACTGGGCCGAAAGGGGGGGGGGGGGGGGGGGGGGGGCTGTTGGGCCGGATGCCGCTTAGTGGGCTGAAGCCAACTGGGCCGAGGGCCGCTGGGCCACTGATGGGACGAAGGCTGCCGGGCCGCTGATGGGCCGAGGACCACTGGGCTGCTATTGGGCCGAGGGCCACTGGGCTGCTAATGGGCCGAAGGCTGCCAGTGGGCCTCTTATTGCTACTGTTGTTGGGCTGATCCCAATGTTGGGCTGTTTAATGGGCCGAATCGGATTCTCCCCCATCACATAGCCCCCTACTCTTGTCGTTCTCAATTTTATGAAACGCCGAGAGTAAAGTCCGAAGCTTTTTCAGGAGAGTAATACGGCACGAGCCTTGTTTGAAACCTTTGCTTCGCTCCGTTTTTAAAAAGCTCTACCTTAGGTCGACCGAGGGCTGGTGACGAACACCTTCGTCTCTAGCCGGGACCCTGTCGAAAACACCTTCGTCTCTGGCCGAAACTCGGTGACGGATTCCTTCGTCCCCAATAGCGAAGGGTCCTTAGTGTATATCGGGACATCTAACAAGGGCGAAAAAGACCTCGGGCTTCCCGCCTTCACGGTCGTGTCATAAAAAACACAGGACACGTGTTGCGCATCCGGCCGGTTCGCCGAAAGCGCAAAAAGATCTCAGCCGTTAGCAGTGATCATGCGGATCGCGAGTCACTTCGGCTCTCTGCCCAAGACTTCACCTGGATCGCCGCCTCTCCTGCTTTCGGCACGAGGATCGGGACACGTGGCGAGCATCCGGACGAACAGCCAAAGGGTCAGGCCGCGCCCGACTGTCGATTGCCTCCTTTCAATCCGGCAGCCCACTTGTCATCATGGCGAAGGACGGGACATGTGTCGTGCATCCGAGCAGAGCGGTTCCGAAGAGGGGGAAGATCTCGGCTGTTGATCCGGCACCGGACTTCCTCAAGTTTTCCTATAAATACTAACCCTTCTCTCCTGGGCACTGTTCCGCTTTCTTCTCCCCTTGCGCCTGTGCTTCCCTGCGAGTGGCTTCCCCAAGTGTTCCTGCTTCACCAGCGGAGAGTGAGCCATCGTGGGTGATTAAGGGCGCCTTGTTCATTGCTGGGGAGCTCTTTGTCGCCGGGAATCGTCGCCGGGGAGACTGTTAGCCATCGGGGAGACCTTTCTCTGAGGGTAAGCCTCAGTTCTTCTTTTTCTCTGTTCTGTGATTCATGTCCAGCTGCTCCCCTTCGGCCGAGAGTAGCTCTTCGGCCGAAGGCGGTTCTTCTTGTTCTTCATCTAGACCTCCTCAGTCATCTTTGTCGTCTCCTTTCTCTTCAAATTCTTTTGCTTCTGCTATGGCGGACGAAACGGAGATGCTTCCGGCTACAGAAGCCGAGCCGGTTCTGGCTGTCGCCGAGCCTTCTACTTCCGGCCGTCGCCCGGCTGAGACGGTTTCGGATGTAGTTAGTGTCCTTGATACCGATACCATCAAGGTTGTCACTACCTACTACCATATTCCATCTTGGATGGTTCCCGTTCGGCCCGAGAAGAACACCAGGGCTAACTCCGTCCGGCCAGGTTGCTTTTTCATTTACAAGCAAAGCTTCCGGGCGGGCTTCCGTCTTCCCCTTCATTCCTTCGTCATAAACCTCTTAAGCTTTTATGGACTGGCCCCGCCCCAGCTCTATCCGAACTCCTGGCGGACAGTCTACGCCTTCTTGGCCTTGAATTCTTATCTCGAAGTCAACCCCTCGGTAAACATCTTCTGCCATCTGTTCAAGATAAAACCCCAGGGGAAGTCTTGCTGGTACTACTTCGTCCCTCGCTTCGGCCGGGGTATATATTCCCGGAAGCCCTCGTCTATTCACCATTGGAAGAAAGGCTTCCTTTTCATCTCTCTCCCGGAGGAGGAGAAGAGTGTGTGGCCCTTCCCCACCGAATGGGCACCTTTGGCCGAGGGCCTCTCCGATCCACCTTCTCTCAACCCCGAGCAGCTCGACATCGTGCACCTCCTCGAGGATGAGGCTCCGTACGAGATTGCGGAGCTCTTCGAGGACGAGGACAGGCTTATACAGATGGGAGCCTGGCCGGACCCGACATTCTCTCCTCCTCGGGTCTCCCCTTATCTTCCTCTCGAAGATATTCCGGGAGAGGCTGAGGAGGGAACCACCGCGACCGGGTCTCCGGCCGAAGCCCGTCCGTTCGAAGAGGGCGCCGATGCTGCGGCCGGGGGTAAGTCGGTCTTGAGTCAAAAAAAGTTTTATTCTGAACTATTGCTAACCTTTCTGCTTGCAAAAATGTCTGGCCTTCATGGATTGATTGGCCGGCTCTCCAAGCAGTCCGGGCAGTCCCGATCGTCCCAGCCGCGGGCGGCGGAAGAGAGGACAGCCGGAGGGGTTGCGGCCCCCAGCGCCCGGACTACGAGGCAGACGGCGGCTTCTGTCAAAGGCCGTGCTGTTGCTGCTGCGCTCGAGAGGGAGCGGCAGAAGGGAAAGTCGGTCGCCGGAGGAAGCGGCCGGCCAGAGAAGAGGAGCCGGGCAGACGATCCCGGCAAGAGGGAATCCGTCCCGGCGGCTAAGAGGCCGGTGGCGGCACGAGGCGCCCCGCTTTCGTCACCTCCCGAACCGTCGAGGGGTGATTCTCCTTCGGCCACCGCGGCCGGTACGGAGAATCTTTCCTTCCCCTTCGGGGCGGCCGGGACACATATGTCCTGGGAGTATGCGCACGAGCCTTGGCGCCCAGACGTGGGGTTTTTGCGGACGAGAGTCTGGAAGACTCACGGACGTGTCTGCGCCTAGCCCATGGCTAGACCCTCCCGTTGGCAGAGGACGAAGTCAAGGAGCTTTCTTCGGAAGGCTTATCCTTGTAGTGCGTTCGTCATGCCGTCCAGGTGAGAACCCTTTCGTCTTTATCTTTGCTCGTTGCTTCCTTTAGTTTCTTTTAAACTTATTTCTCCTTTCTTGCTTTCGGCTGCAGGCCGCGGTCATGTGCGGGGCCCTTGCTCGCCGCCTGGCCGCCATCCTGCAGAAGCTCTTGGACATCGACCAGGCTTCGGATCATCTGGCCTCGGGCAAAGTGGCCTCGGTGCAGCGCGATCTAGAGGCTAGCGTTGACGTCCTCCTCGGGGCCAATGCGCGGATGCGGGCCGAGCTGGAAGGGCAGAAGGAGGTGATCCGCACTACCTCTGAGGCCAAGACGAGGGCCGAGAAGTTGCTGGAAAAAGCCGAGAAGGAGCTGGAGAGGTCCCGGGCCGAGGTCGCGTCTCTGAAGGCCGAGATCCAGGACAAGGCCAAAGAGCGGGACGAGGAGCGCCGTCGCCACGCCGAGGAGGTATCGGCCCTGAAGGCGGACTTAGAGGCCAGGGCCAAGGAAGCGGACGATGTCACTCACACAGCCGTGGCGAGCTACAAGGAAGGCCCTGAATTCGCCGAGGAGATAATGGAGGCCCAAGTCCAAGCGGCGTCGTCTATGTTCGATCTGGGGCTAGCTATCGCCCAAAAGGCGTGCCCGGCCACAAATTTGACCGGCATTGGCTACCCGACAGACGAGGAAGGCGAAGAGCTTTTGGCCTGGTGGCGAGGGCTCAAGGCCGAAAGAACTCCGGCTTCTCCGGAAGGTGCCGCGGCCGAACCGGTCCAAGCTTCTCCTCTGGCGTCTCCCGGCCAGACTCCCGTTGATGTGGACGGCGATGATGCCGAAAGCTATTCTGGGGGGCTTGTCCCGGTTTTTGTTTTTGCCTTTTAAGATGCTAAGGCCAGGCGTATGGCCTGCTTTTGTACTTTTGTCTATATATGGAAGTCATTTTACTTATACTTGCTTCGTAGTGTCTGAATGAATAACTGAGTCTGATTCTTTATATGGCCGAAGCCAAGCCGCTCCCGATACGGTTTGCATGGCTGAAGCCACTCTCGGTACGGTTTTCACGGACTTAGAAAAATAATGCCGCTCCCGATACGTTTTGCATGGTCGAATCCACTCCCGGTACGGTTTGCACGGACTTAGAAGAATAATGCCGCTCCCGATACGGTTTACATGGCTGAAGCCACTCCCGATACGGTTTGCACGGACTTAGAAGAATAATGCCGCTTCCGATACGGTTTGCATGGACTTAGAAGAACAATGCCGCTCCTGATACGGTTTGTGTAAGGACTGAGGTTTCGGGTTCTGTATTCGGGTCGGGTTCGGGCCGGATCCCCTTGTTTGGACCCTGTGGGGTCTTGAGATTTCTGTTTGAATGACGTCAGCACTGCTCGACGCCTTTCAAAAGGCGTCAGGTTGTGTGGACGCCATTTAGGTCTGTTGGTTGTTGTGCCACGTGTGCACCACGTGGGCGGGTTTCGGGCCGCGAGAGTACGGCCCCTGTCACATCGTCTGAACGGCGTCCAGGTTGGCCGACGCGATTCAGACTGCGACACCTGCGATGTCAGTGTGCGGCGCCAGAGCGTTGTCAGTACGACTTGTCACATCGTCTGAACGGCGTCCGTGGTGAGCGACGCGTTTCAAAGCAGTGTCAGTACGGCCGTCCTGTCTGACTGATAGGCGTCTGCCTCGATCGACGCGTTTTAGCTGGATTCGGATTGACCCCGCGAGCCTCCCCTTCTTTCCCTCATTCTCGCCTTCACTCTCTCTCTCCTCGCCCTCTACGCCCTCTCCGACTCTCTTTTCCCCTTCCCTTCCTCTTCTTCCTCTTCCACCACTCCAACGCCTCCCTACCTCTCACCTTTACCTCCACCACTTCCTTCGCGGCGTTCCATTCTCCGGACGGCGGCCGACGTCCCGGCGGAGTGGCGGCGTCCTCGAGGGTACCGGCGGCGGTCTGCGGTGCGGCGGGTCGGCAGCACGGAGCTTGGAGGAGTTCAAGAACCGGTAGGGGACGAACCTTGCATGTGTTGCTCGTGTTTTCCTAGGCGTGATATGACGTGTTTTGGGCTAGATTGAGCATGTTTAGGGGGTGTTCTTGTCGGTATGGCCGTGTTCGTGAATGTGGTTTTGTAGCATACTTGTGGTGGATGAACTTCTTTTCCTCCCCCTTCTGTTTTGGGGCTCTTTCGGGGTATTTGGGGTTAAGGGAGAAACCCTCGGATCGAACCAGGGAACCAGGTTTCTGGCGCTAAACGGCATCGTGCCTGGTCGACGCCTTTCAGAAGGGCGTCAGGACAGTACGACGCCTTTTAGGGCAGAAACCTCCCTGTTCGAGGTTTCGCGAGATAGGGGTTCTGGCGCTAAATGACGTCATGGATGGACGACGCCTTTCGGAAGGACGTCGGGCCATCATGACGCCATTTACGCAGAAAATCACCCCGAGTGAGGGTCTGTAAATCTGGAATTTCGGTGTGAATGGCGTCTGTGGACTTGGACGCGTTTTAAAGGGCGACTCCCTACGACGACGCGTTTCAAAGAATAATCTAGCTTTTAATGAACCTGTCTAAGGGGCTTGAATGGCGTCGACCTCGGTCGACGCGATTCAAGACAGAACTGTATAAATCCTGGTTTTATCATGTGTTTCATTGTGGGACGATTCAAATGCATGCTTTACATTGTACACTGAGACTGAGGACTTCTGCGTGAATGGAATTACATCATGTTATGTGTGTATGTGCTTATGCGATTGTGGATTGGATTAACTGTGGTTTACGTTGTCACCATGGACCGATGGGGACAGGGTCATGGTGTCTGTGAGGCATTGTGCCGTACCGGTGGGAGGAGTGGTACATGTTGTGTTTTACCTTAGGCTGAGGGAAGTAGAACCACCTTGAGCCCGTCGGGCCGGAGCATCTGGTGCACTATCCGAGGGGTTGCTGCTTGGCCTCAGCGGGTCGGGGTTTCCCTGTTTGTCGTGGCAGCTTCCGGCGCGTTTCTTGCTGTGGAGCTGGTTGTGGTACTGTTGGAGTTGTTTTACCCCTGTAGCCACTGGGCCTGATGTGACCTTTGATCAAGGTTACGAGTGGTACCCTTAGCCCTTTGGTCTGACGCAGCCCGAGAGGTTAGGGTTGTGGGTAGTTCCTGTAGCTTCCGCTTGACGGGGGTTCGCCGGTCCCCAGGGCCCTCCTGAAGCGCTGAGGCCTAGCGTGGAGGCAATTCGGACGGTAGGACAGTAGTCTAGACTGCTTGTGTGCACACGTAGCTGACAGTGGCGGTACACTGGTTCCAGCTAGTCCTAGTTTGACTCACTGCCTCACCCTACAGTGCCCCGGAACACTGTAGGGGTGGACAGGCGTGAGCAGTGGTGGTAGTGTTGGGAGGCGACGTTTGACTTCGGTCGACAGTGTGGTTCAGTCGCTTCGAGGACTTTGGCTGTGAGACGTGACTCTGTGTTGGGTTCTTCGGGTTGCTTAGATTGGCTCTTGCTACACTGCTTATCGTACGTTCCATATCAGATTTGGGTGCTATGTTTACTGCTTTACTTAATTGCCATATATCCCTGTTGTTGCACTTGTGGGTGTGTGAGTGGGAGGCAGGGGATCAGATGATCCCTACTGAGCCCAATTCTGTTGTGGCTCACTCCCTGCAGTTTCAGGTGTGGACTTCGCGGCGTGTGGAGGCGTGTGGTGCCTTCTTGGTGTGCAGACCAGCAGCTGTCTCTGTTCCGGGGTATGCCCCGATGTTGTTATACTTTCCTTCTGCCTGTACTTATTTAATTTGTTGGACATGTAATTATTGTTGGACTGTATACGGACATTGTATCTTTCTTTCTACGCACTCGTTTCCCTTTGTAGTCCGTGTGATTGTCATATCTAGCCTTGTTTAGCACTTACTACTCCAGATGTGTTTGTGAGAGATCCGGGTGTGAACCCGCGGTTAATGGGCCGACATCCATTTAGTGACCGGGTCTCCGGTCATAGGATGGCGGGTCGTTACAGTTTGCATGGCCAAAGCCACTCCCGGTACGGTTTGCACGGACTTAGAAGAATAACGCCGCTCCCGATACGGTTTGCATGGCCGAAGCCTCTCCCGATACGATTTGCACGGACTTAGAAGAATAATGCCGCTCCCGATACGGTTTGCATGGCCGAAGCTGTTGGGTTTTCTCGGTTACTCCGGATCGCCAACGCAGCGGAAAACAAAATATTTACAGCGATCCGTTCCCGTTTCGAAATCTAAAATACGATAATCGGATTATCGAAGTTCTCACCGTGTGCGGATTCGAATCCGCAGCCGTTCGGTTCCGTCGGTGCGACACCGCAAGCCGCGCAAGCGCCCGGCCTCTAGCGAAGTCCACGCGATCCTCCCCGTGACGGATATCCTCGAGTTCCTCGTTCTTCGCAGCCCACGAAGCCTCCGCCGGTCGCCGCAATGATCACCGCAACGCGCGGACGATTTCCCGTCGAACGGGATTCGGAGAAGCGGCGGAGCAGATCTGGATCTGCCTGGACTCCAGAGAAGGACAGAAACTGAGGAGGGACGGCTAGGGTTAGCAACAGCTTGGCCTGCTCAGCCCGTTCGCTATGTTTTATACTAACCGCGCGGTTTTTCACAAAAACCCCCGGTTTATATAAAACCCACTTATTTATGCATCGCCTTGAGAATCATGTGCGTGTGACCCTCTAGGCCCAAGTACCAGTCCAGTTAATGGCCCAATCAGCCCAGTGACTCCTCACTGGCTTTATTAATTAATTAATAACCCTTTATTAATCAATTAATCAATCGAATTGATGTCGCACATCGAATTCGACCGGGCCTCCGATCACGTTGGGTGCCAAGCAACACCGCGTGAACCCGGAAGGTATTTGGGGTTAAGTAACCCACTCTTGGAACCTTTCTGCCGACAGTTACCGCGTGGATATAATCCTACATTCGTACAATGCTCTCGAGTCAACTCAGGGCATGGCGAGCTGTCAAACCCTAGCCGGTCGACTCACTTGGATTGGATGCCGCTGATGAATATCGAAAAATTCCTTTCCCGATATTATCGTCCGCCCTGGCCAGGGACTTTCGCGCATCCTTCCTAGAGCATTCTCTCTCTAAGCACCGAGAGCGAATGATTCCTTATTGACACACAATTCCCTTCGACGGTATTCCGCTGTACCCAATCCTTGGCGTATTAAACCAAGGTCAAAGCACAGAAGTCCACCGCCAAGGTGTCCTTGGTGTCTCAGGTCCGAGGACCATCCACGCAACTGCGACAATAGAATCAAGCTGGTTGACAGTGAGGTACAATACCATCCAGCGATTCAGTCGGATCAGTTCAGTGAACTCATTCTCCAATGAGCACCTACAGATTCGCCTTAGTGTCTCCACACAAGTGACTTATGAGACCAGTCACCCTCATCATATAAGCAGGAGTAATCTGTACTAGTCTAACCGGATATCCGATGTCCTTCTCGGATATCCTTCGACTAGGAACGATTAAGAATATGTGTGTTTAAATGATCAGTCTCATTAGTATGATCTCATCATAATCTGATCACTATAGCACATATTCACGGACTTCATTATGAAACAATAATTAATGCGATTTACACATAATGAATATTATGCCATTTTATTAATAAAATGAACGAGATTTACATAGTCAGATTGGCTTGTAGGCCACCTAAACTAACAATCTCCCACTTGGACTAAAGCCAATCACCTTTATACAATAAGCCCATAGACTCTAGGTGACGCTCAAACACAATTTGAGCCAACGGCTTTGTCAGTGGATCTGCTATATTGTCGACCGATGGAACTCTTTCCACTACTACATCTCCTCTGGATATGATCTCTCTGATAAGGTGAAAGCGCCTCAGAATATGCTTCGATTTCTGATGAGACCGCGGCTCTTTCGCTTGCGCAATTGCTCTATTGTTGTCGCACAACAGTGGAATAGGCTCAGAGATGCTGGGAACTACGCCGAGGTCGGTGATGAATTTCTTCAACCACACTGCTTCCTTGGCGGCTTCAGCTGTAGCGTTGTACTCAGCTTCAGTCGTCGAATCTGCAGTGGTTACTTGTTTGGAACTCTTCCAGCACACTGCCCCTCCGTTCAATGTAAACACGAATCCAGATGTTGACTTGCTATCATCTGGATCTGACTGGAAACTCGAGTCAGTAAAGCCTCGCAGTTTCAAGTCACCTCCTCCATAGACAAGAAACATATCCTTAGTTCTTCTCAAGTACTTAAGGATGCATTTCACTGCCTTCCAGTGCTCTTCGCCTGGATCAGCCTGAAATCTACTCGTAACACTTAGAGCAAATGCAACATCAGGCCGTGTACATAGCATGGCATACATGATAGATCCTTTAGCAGAGGCATAGGGTATTCTATCTATGAATGCCCTCTCGTCAGGAGTCTTAGGAGACTGTTCCTTTGAGAGAATAATTCCATGTCTCATCGGTATGAGACCTCTCTTGGAATTTTCCATGCCAAACCTTTTGATTATGGTGTCTATGTACAAGGATTGGGTCATTCCAAGCATCCTCTTTGATCTATCTCTATAAATCCGTATTCCCAATACGTAGGATGCTTCTCCCAAATCCTTCATGGAGAAGTTTTTCGACAGCCAGATCTTTACTGATGACATCATAGTTACATCATTCCCAATGAGTAGTATGTCATCTACGTAAAGAACTAGAAAAGTGACTACACTCCCACTGGTCTTCTTGTACACACAAGGCTCATCTTCATTTTTAATGAAGTCATAAGACTTGACTGCCTCGTCAAATCTTATGTTCCAGCTCCGGGAAGCCTGCTTCAGTCCATAAATGGACCTCTGAAGCTTGCACACTTTATCTGTAGATTCTTTGGATGTGAAATCTTCTGGTTGTATCATATACACCTCTTCCTCAAGGTTACCATTGAGGAAGGCAGTCTTCACATCCATCTGACATATTTCATAATCAAAATGTGCAGCAATGGCGAGCAGAACTCTGATCGACTTTATCATGGCAACTAGTGAGAAAGTCTCGTCATAGTCAATTCCTTGCCTTTGACGATATCCCTTTGCCACCAACCTTGCCTTATAAGTGTCGATCTGTCCATCAGCACCGATCTTTCTCTTAATGATCCACTTGCAGCCGATGGGTACAATACCCTCGGGCAAGTCCTCCAAATTCCAAACTTGGTTGGTGTACATGGATTGGATTTCTGAGTTCATGGCTTCTCGCCATTTCCCGGCTTCTGGGCCTTCTATAGCCTCATGGTAGGTTTTAGGATCTTCAGCCTCATTATATTCTACCTTAGACTCACCTTCAGCAATATGTCCCACATATCGTTGGGGTAGTCTAGGTACTCTACCAGATCTACGAGGCTCATCTGTGTGTACCTGAACAGATTCAGGAACTGATATCTCATCTGATGATAATGCAGTTGTTTGGGTTTCTGGAACCTCTTTCAGTACTATTTTACTCCCACTGTCCTCTGGATAAGGTATTCCTCTTCCAAGAAGACAGCTTTCCTAGCGACAAACACCTTTTGTTCACCAGGATGGTAAAAATAGTATCCAAAGGTTTCCTTTGGATATCCCACAAACCTGCATTTATCAGTTCGTGATTCCAGCTTGTCTGGATCATGCCTCTTTACATGAGCAGGACAACCCCAGACTTTAACATGTTTAAATTCTAGTTTCCTGCCTTTCCATATCTCATATGGAGTAGAGGCCACAGACTTGCTGGGTACTCTGTTCAGTAGGTATGCTGCTGACTCTGGAGCATACCCCTAGAGGGACACTGGTAATCCCAAAAAGCTCATCATGGATCGCACCATGTCCAACAAGGTGCGATTCCTCCTTTCTGATACACCATTCATCTGTGATGTATATGGAGGGGTCAGCTGAGAAAGGATACCATTATCCTTTAAGAATTGTGTGAAGTTAGTACTCAAGTATTCTCCTCATCGATCTGATCGAAGAGCTTTAATACTCTTTCCTAACTGCTTCTCTACCTCATTCTTGAACTCCTTGAACTTCTCAAATGCTTCCGACTTGTACTTTATTAAGTACACATAGCCGAATCTTGAGAAGTCATCGGTGAACGTGATGAAGTAAGAAAAGCCACCTTTGGCTTGGGTGGACATTGGACCACATACATCTGAATGTATTAGTTCCAAAATGTCCTTGGCACGTTCTCCATGTCCAGTAAATGGACATTTTGCCATCTTTCCCATAAGGCAGGATTCACATGTTGCAAACGATTCATAATCGAATGCAGTTAAATAACCATGCTTATGCAACTTTTGCAACCTGCTTTCGCTAATGTGCTCAAGTCTACAATGCCACATGTAGGCTTGGTTCACACAATTCTTGCTCTTCTTAAGAGCTTTATCAATCTGAAGATTGTAATGAGAAACATCTAATAGATATAGACCGTTGACTAAGGATGCCGAAGCTATTGATTTATTACCATAATAAATCGAACAACTTCTATTCTCAATAGTCAACCTATATCCTATCTTGTCCAAACAAGATATTGATATGATGTTCTTTATTATGCTAGGAACATAATAACAATCTTCTAATAGTAAGGTGTCTCCCGATGGAAGCCTGAGGTTTGCTGTCCCAACAGCAGTCGCCGCAACTTTTGCGCCGTTTCCTAGCCTCAATTCCACCTCACCTTGTCTCAGCTTGTGTTTACTTGTCAGCATCTGCACATCATGGCAGATATGAGAAGCACATCTGGTATCTAATACCCAAGATGTGGAATCTCTAATTGATAAGTTGATATCTATCATATAGATATCTGAAGCTTCAAACAGCTTCACTCTTCCATGAGCTTTATCGTTAAGGAACTCCTTACAGTTCCTCTTCCAGTGACCATACTGCTTATAGTAGAAGCAGTCACCCTTCACTACTCTTTTACCTTTGTCCTTCGATCCTTTATCGTTAGCTGTCATCTCTGCTTCAGGGGCATCTAATGCCGATTCAGCAAGAGGATCAGCTCCAGGGACAAAGTTATTGTACTCAGATCTGAAGACATTCTTCAGGTTTCTGAACCAATCCGAGTAGATCAGGTAAGTCAAAAGGGCATCAAGTATGCCACGGAGTGGGTTATTCGACGACATAGTTCCCTACAGGAGATAAGTAAAATCTACTTAGCAGATGTTCAATTATTAAAATTTAAAACAAGACATGGTCTTTTGTTCAAGTTTAACTCCCACTAATTTTCGACGGACTGTATAACCCTCAGTTATACAGAACGGGAGACGCCGACAGTCTCCTAGTGGGGATCAGAATCTCAATGACTTGCACTACAGCCTTGTGGATAGCACAACAAACTGTAATACAATCAGAGAGCACCCAACTCATGGGACTTGCAACTCCTTGCAATATCTGATCATAACTTCGGTCCCCAGAGATTTAATGGCCTTGTGGATAGCACAACAAACCACTAATTCTGGTCTAAGCTAACCATCATTACGCGACGAACATAGATTTGCATGCAGCCCTTGTGGATAGCACAACAAAGCTACATGGTTCCTCTACCCCGATCTATAGGCATCTAATGCCATAGCCACAGTTTCTCCTCCCAATTAAGCAGGCCTTGTGGATAGCACAACAAACCTGCCTAAAGTGATTCGAATCCTATGACTATAACGATGGTGGACCACGCGGTAAGTTCTTAACTACTCGCGTTACGGCTTAGAGTTTATCTGAGGGTATTTAGATAACTTTTATCTTGGTCTCTCCTAAGTGATAGTATATAGATATATCGTATATATTTACTAAATACTATAACCTGCTTTGATTTATAATCAAAAGGAAAAACAATGCATCACATACATGTCTTTAGTGTGGTCATGGATAGCACAGTGGGTTTGACTGGAGCCAACAGTCAAACGCACACACAATCTAATCATAACATTTACATTAGATATCCTGCAATCACATAGGCAAGAGATCTCCATCCTTTCGCCTTCTTGGTTGCAGCTGTGGATCTTCCTCGCTCCTTCCTCGGTTGCCTCGATCATATTACATTTAAATTCTAGAATTTATAAGTAAATTGAAGAAGGCCTTATGGCGAGTACAAGAGAGAGAGGGAGGTAGAAATACATCGGAGTATGAGAGAGAGAGGTGCGCAGACCTCTATTTATTAACAATTAATAATAATCATACATCCACGATCCACACAATCCATTATTCATCACATGAACAATTAAATTAAGTGCATATCCGTGACCACGGTGTGTTTTAAACATCCCACACATGATTCAGCATGGCTAAAACAAATGAGTTTTCAAAATAAATAAGTTTTGGCTTTCAAAAAGCTGGGATTCAATCAAAATTGGTGTTTGAATTTTGAAAAACTCATTTATTATCTTAACATGCAATTAAATCAAATTTAAAAGCAATAAACACACATCACATGCGCACACACTCCAAATTAATAATTCCAGATTATTCTATGCAAATTAGAACATTTCTAATAATCTAACACTTAGATTAAAACCCCATTAATAATCTAAAAATTAGACTATTAATGACTAATCTAACTCTTAGACTAGTCCAACAAAATTAATCATTAACTTATCACATAAATTAATAATTAACTCTAATTTGTTATTAATTATCAATCCAACAATTAGACTAGATAATTAATAAGTGTTAATCACTAATTTAACCATTAAACTAATAATTAACACATATTAATAGTTAACCACTAATCTAACTATTAGATTAGTGGATAAGTATTAATTATTAATTTAACTTTTAAATCAATAATTAATAACATCTAATTAAACCATTAGATTACTTAATCAAAATTAATTATCAATTTAACACTTAAATTAATAATCAATTTCAATTAACTAATGATAACTAATTTAACATTTAAATTAGTCAATTAAAATTAATTATTAATTTAACTCTTAAATTAATAACTAATCTTAATTAATTAACAACATTTTTGTTAATTATGATTCCAAATCATTAATAGCCCAAATAATTAAATTTTGATAACAATTTGAATTTCAAAACAATTTTGAAATTAAACTAAAATCTAATTTAATTGTTAAATGGGTAGGTTTAATAAATTTTATTGGGTTTTTAGCATTAAAATGGGGTTTAATGGGGTGGGAAATGGGCCCAGCCCTAAGGGGCAACCTGGCCCGGGCCCTCCAGGGCCTGGGCTCGAGCTAGGCGCGCCTGGGCTCGCCTGGACCAGGGCCCAGGGCTCAGGTCCGGCCCAGGCACGACCCGGCCGGTCGAACCGGTCGGGCCGGCCCCTCCTTCCTCCCTGCAACACCTGACGCTTCATTCTGAAAACCCTAATAGGGTGGCGGCGAGAGGTGGACTGGCAGGGACCCGACGGCCGGGGTTCCGGCCCCGGCCGATCCCGCCGGTGATACCCCGGCGCCGACGATGGACCCCGGCACCGGCATGCCGCCGGCGGTGCCCCTAAACTTGCTGCAGGCCGACCCCTTTATTCTTCCTCTTTTAATTTCTGTTTTTCACGTTTTCATAAAACCGAAGAGGAAGAAGATGGTCGTCTAGCAATTGCCCAGATTCCTTCTCCGACACCGGAAACAGGTTTCTATGATGACTGGTGGTGTCCCCGATCACATTAGGACCCCAATTATCTTCCCATCACATGGGAAAAACCCGAACAAAGCCGTATAAACCCCCATTGTTCTTCGTCTCACGAAGAACACGAAATACCCAAAAAAAATTCGAAAATTGCAGAATCATAATCTAATAATTACTGTTCATCTCATGAACACAGATCGAGCAAAAAAAATCGACTTTTAAGCATGGAATTAAATCATGGAAAAATTAATTTGGAGACCGAAACGGGACGACAAACAGTGGAACCTGGCTCTGATACCACTGTTGGGTTTTCTCGGCTTCTCCGGATCGCTCACGCAGCGGAAAACAAAATATTTACAGCGATCCGTTCCCGTTTCGAAATCTAAAATACGATAATCGGATTATCGAAGTTCTCACCGTGTGCGGATTCGAATCCGCAGCCGTTCGGTTCCGTCGGTGCGACACCGCAAGCCGCGCAAGCGCCCGACCTCTAGCGAAGTCCACGCGATCCTCCCCGCGACGGATATCCTCGAGTTCCTCGTTCTTCGCAGCCCACGAAGCCTCCGCCGGTCGCCGCAATGATCGCCGTAACGCGCGGACGATTTCCCGTCGAAGGGGATTCGGAGAAGCGGCGGAGCAGATCTGGATCTGCCTGGACGCCAGAGAAGGACAGAAACTGAGGAGGGACGGCTAGGGTTAGCAGCAGCTTGGCCTGCTCAGCCCGTTCGCTATGTTTTATACTTACCGCGCGGTTTTTCACAAAAACCCCCGGTTTATATAAAACCCACTTATTTATCCATCGCCTTGAGAATCATGTGCGTGTGACCTCTAGGCCCAAGTACCAGTCCAGTTAATGGCCCAATAAGCCCAGTGACTCCTCACTGGCTTTATTAATTAATTAATAACCCTTTATTAATCAATTAATCAATCGAATTGATGTCGTACATTGATAAAGTGTTAAATTGATCATTTAAGGGCAATCATATGCATCGTACTCATGTTTTTATCTGCAAAATAGCATAGAATGATAGATAATTGTGTACCAAGGCCAACGGTACCAATTTCGTCAAATTCTGACTTAAAAACATCGTCATTTCATGTGATTAAAGGAGTGTAGCGCATTTGCGGTTTTTCGACAAAACCGAGACGAAATAAATAAATATGATGATATTTTTATGATAATGCGCTAATTTATATTTATTTTATGTGAACAGGACATGCCGATGATGCAGTGCAGTTGGTGGAGTTTTCGGAAATTTGGGGGAGGACTAGTGTTCGGATTTCAACTAAAGCAGGGGTAAAAATGCAATTTGATTCCTTCTTTCTCTGGAGTTTCCCAAAACCCTCTATTTTCTTCCTTCTCTCCAATTTCCCAACCACATCCCTTCCTTTCTTTATTTTTTAAAACCCTCTCTCTCTTTTTAGAAATTCTCTCTCCAATTCTGAATCCTCCTCCTTCTCCAGTTTCCTTTTCCTCTCCTTTAATCTCTTTCCTTCCCCAATTCCGACTCTCTCTTCCTCTCTATAAAACCTCCCACGACCCTCTCTTCTCTTTCTCCAATTTTTCCTCCCTCTTCTCTTCTAACCTTTCCCAGCACTCTCTCCTCTCTCATCTTCCCACGCATCTCCCTCTTTCTCTCCCTCTATTATCTCTCCCACGCAGCTCTCTCTTTTCTCTCCCTCTCTCAGATTCTCCCTCTCTCGATCTCTCTTCCTCTCCTTGCCCGTAAACTTCTCCCTCTCTCTCTTCTATTCTTCTTCTCTGTTTACCAGCTCTCTCTTCCCAGCATTCTCTCCTCCTCTCCTCCTCCGTATCTCTCGTCCTCCCTCTCTGTTTCTCTCGGTTTTTTTCTCCTTCTCTCCCTCTGTTTTCTCTCTCTCTTCTAAACCTGAACCAGCAGTTCCAGCAACAACCGCACCCTCCACAGCCTTCCACCTACTCGGCTTCACTGCACGCACCAGCCGTCGAGCAGCTCCACGTTCCACCAGCACCAGCCTCCTCCATGCATGCATGCGGTGAAGCCTGCACACCACCTAGCTGGTCTCCACGTCAAGTTCCCAGCAGCATCCGGCAAGCTCCGGCTTCCTCCAGCGCATGCAGCAGCAAGCCTCCACTCGGTGAAGCTCCAGCTCCTCCACGTGCTGTCCCAGCTGAAGCTGCACTCCACGCGTCTCTTCCTCTCAACCACAGCAACCTGCATGCATGCCCAGCTGCATCCTTCATGCACCTCCAGTGCTTGAAGCCAGCAAGCACCTCCTCCTACCTTGCGTAGCCCATGCATGCCAGCAACCACAGGAATTGTTGTTAGAAGTTTTTTTTATTTCAATCATGTTGTTGTTTCTTAGATTTGATCTAATGATTAGTTAATTGAGTACTAATAGTTTAAGTGTTTTTATTTCTTATCATTAAATATTTGCATATTAGCGTTAATTTGATTGTTTAGATAGTTGCATGAACAGTACGTTACTATTCACCTCTAACTTCCAGAATTTTATTCGTCCAATGTACAATCCTTTTATTCAAATCACTCGATATCTAGTACTTGTTTTTATTTAAATTTTATTTAAAAAATGTTAAAAAAAAAAAAAAAAAAAAATCTTTTGATGAATAGTAACAAGGGGGTATGTGGCTAAGTTTGATTGGGCTCCATCATTATGCATGCGTATGCAGGGGCCTTGATTGAGTGCTCTTTTCTTTGCACCTTTTAGTTTTGTCATTTGTATTAATACCCTTGTTTAATTAGTTAAAGTTAGTTGATTCTACTAGTTTTTTTTTACATTGTTTTTTTTATAAAAAAAGATATCTAAATTTTCAAAATCCAAAGTTTTCAAAGTTAAAAATTTAACTCCCTGTGGTTCGACTCGGACTCACCGCTATTAATTTTCAAAATTTGATTTGAGTGAGCCGGATAAATTTAGATTGAACATTTTCATGAGTGTTTAACGACGCACAATTCGAAACGATCACACATCGAATTCGACCGGGCCTCCGATCACGTTGGGTGCCAAGCAACACCGTGTGAACCCGGAAGGTATTTGGGGTTAAGTAACCCACTCTTGGAACCTTTCTTACGACAGTTACCGCATGGATATAATCCTACATTCGTACAATGCTCTCGAGTCAACTCAGGGCATGGCGAGCTGTCAAACCCTAGCCGGTCGACTCACTTGGATTGGATGCCGCTGATGAATATCGAAAAACTCCTTTCCCGATATTATCGTCCGCCCTGGCCAGGGACTTTCGCGCATCCTTCCTAGAGCATTCTCTCTCTAAGTACCGAGAGCGAATGATTCCTTATTGACACACAATTCCCTTCGACGGTATTCCGCTGTACCCAATCCTTGGCGTATTAGAATCCCGTGGCTAGAGATTCGTAAACCAAGGTCAAAGCACAGAAGTCCACCGCCAAGGTGTCCTTGGTGTCTCAGGTCCGAAGACCATCCACGCAACTGCGACAATAGAATCAAGCTGGTTGACAGTGAGGTACAATACCATCCAGCGATTCAGTCGGATCAGTTCAGTGAACTCATTCTCCAATGAGCACCTACAGATTCGCCTTAGTGTCTCCACACAAGTGACTTATGAGACCAGTCACCCTCATCATATGAGCATGAGTAATCTGTACTAGTTTAACCGGATATCCGATGTCCTTCTCGGATATCCTTCGACTAGGAACAATTAAGAATATGTGTGTTTAAGTGATCAATCTCATTAGTATGATCTCATCATAATCTGATCACTATAGCACATATTCACGGACTTCATTATGAAACGATAATTAATGCGATTTACACATAATGAATATTATGCCATTATATTAATAAAATGAACGAGATTTACATAGTCAGATTGGCTTGTAGGCCACCTAAACTAACAGAAGCCACTCCCGATACGGTTTGCACGGACTTAGAAGAATAATGCCGCTCCCGATACGGTTTGCATGGCCGAAGCCACTCCCGGTACGGTTTGCACGGACTTAGAAGAATAATGCCGCTCCCGATACGGTTTGCGTGGCCGAAGTCAATCCCGATACGGTTTTCACGGACTTAGAAGAACAATGCCGCTCCCGATACGGTTTGCATGGCCGAAGCCACTCCCGGTACCGTTTGCACGGACTTAATAATGTAGTGTCGGACACAATACTTCGAAAGATGAAGGTATTATTCTTGACTTCCGGCAAAACTCCGGGGGAAATGACTTACATGAAGTAGCACCGAAGGCACTCCACATTCCAGGTACGAGGGAGAGGTTGGCCCGAAAGGGTCTCTAGCCGATAGGCCCCTCGTCGGATCACTTCCCTTATGCGATAAGGTCCTTCCCAGTTGGGAGAAAGCTTTTCTGCGGCTTCGGCTGGCTTGGATGCGTGAGCGTTCCTCAACACAAGGTTCCCGGCCTTAAAGCTTCGAGGCTTCACTCGAGTGTTGTGGTATCTTGCCATGCGCTACTGATAAGCCGCCAGCCGAATGCGGGCTTGATCCCTTGTTTCTTCTATAAGATCGAGGTGATCTTTTAGGGCTTCCACATTAGCCTTCGGATCATGAGTAAGAACTCTCGGCGATGGAAGGCTGACTTCAATAGGAATAACGGCCTCTACCCCATAAGCCATTCGGAATGGGGTTTCGCCGGTAGGGGTTTGGCTTGTTGTCCGATAAGCCCATAGAACGCTCAGCAGCTCTTCGACCCATCGGCCCTTGGCCTTGCCGAGGTGAGTCTTCAATCCTCGCAACAGACTTCGGTTAGTGACCTCGACTTGGCCATTCGTCCGAGGGTGTGCTACTGAAGCGAATTTGTGGAGAATGCCGAAGCTAGCGCAGTTGTCTTTAAACTGATGGCTGTCAAATTGTTTGCCGTTGTCTGAGATAATTGCCCGGGGGATGCCGTATCGGCAAATGATAGACTTCCATACGAAGTTCCATGCGTTGCTATCGGTTATAGAGGCGAGGGGTTCGGCTTCTACCCACTTGGTGAAGTAATCCATTGACACAATAAGGAACTTCCTCTGGCCGGTGGCCATGGGAAAGGGTCCCAGGAGGTCAATTCCCGACTAGGCGAAAGGCCAAGGATCTGATAAAGGAGTCAGAAGGGTTGCCGACTGGTGGATGAGGTAGCTGAATCTCTTGCACTGGTCGCAGCGGCGGACTTGAGCGGTTGCATCCTCTCGGAGCGTTGGCCACCAGTACCCTTGCCTCAAGAGCTTATGGGCCAAGGCCCTTCTTCCTGCGTGTGCTCCGCAAATCCCTTCATGTACCTCCCGAAGTGCATAATCAGCTTCAGCTGAGCCGAGACATCATAGGAGTGGCCGGCCGAAGAATTTTTTATACAATATTCCCTCCAGAATAAGGAAGTGGGAAGAGTGCTGCCGAACGTGCCTTGCTTCCCTCGGATCGGATGGGACCTCCTCTCGGAGGAGGAAAGCGACTAGGGGAGTCATCCAGGTCTCTGCTTCGGATTCATTCACTTACATGACCTCCGATTCTTCGAGACTTGGCTCGGCCCGTTCTTCTACGAGGATCATCCGACCTCCTCCCCCGTCCTGAGTTGATGCTAGCCGGGAAAGAGCATCGGCTCGTGCATTTTCGGCCCGAGGGATCCGCACAATTTCATATGAATCAAATTGAGCAAGGATCTTGCGGGTTACCTGGAGATAGGACGTCATTAATGCGTCCCGGGCCTCGTACTCCCCGGTGATTTGATTGGCGATCAGCTGAGAGTCGCTGAACGCTCTTATGTTCTGCGCGCCGAGCTTTCTAGCGGCCTGAAGGCCTGAGATAAGGGTTTCGTATTCTGCGGCGTTGTTGGTAGCTGGGAAGGAGAAGCGTAGCGCATACTCCGTGATGACCCCTTCTGGAGACGCCAAGATCCATCCGGCGCCGCTACCCGTAGAGCACGCGGATCCATCGACGTAGAGTCGCCATTCATCCGCCAGGGGCGGAGGAACCGAAGCACCTTCGGCCTCGGGTGTAGTTCTGACTTCCGGCCGAAGGGCCGAGGAGGCTTCGCGAGTGAGCTCGGCGATGAAGTCGGCTAAAGCTTGAGCTTTTATTGCCGTCCGCGGTCCATAAGAGACGTCGAACTTTCCTAGTTCAATCGCCCACTTTGCTAGCCTACCGGACACTTCTGGCCGGGAGAGGACTTGCCTCAAAGGTTGATCTGTGAAGACCTTTATTGAATGCACGAGGAAGTAGGGCCGGAGCCTCCTTGCAGACGAGACGAGCGCTAGGGCCAGCTTTTCAAGAGCAAGATACCGAAGCTCTGCTCCTTGGAGGACTCGGCTTATATAGTAGACAGGCTTCTGAACGCCGTCTTGTTCCCGAACGAGGACGGCGCTGACAGCTGCATCAGATACTGCGAGATAATGGAACAGCTGCTCTCCATGGACCGGTTTAGATAAGATGGGAACATTGGAGAGATAGGCTTTCAGCTGCTCGAAGGCCGACTGGGACTCGTCTGTCCAGGAGAAGCTATTGGTCTTCTTTAGCAGCTTGAAGAAAAGAAAACAGTAATCTGCTGCCCTTGACATGAAGCGGCTTAACGCGGCAATTCTTCCGTTCAACTTTTGTACCTCTCGGACATTGGCCGGAGGGCGCATTTGAATGATAGCCGAAACCTTCGCGGGATTAGCTTCCACCCCTCGGCGAGTGACCATGTAGCCGAGGAATTTCCCGGAGGCTACGCCGAAGGCGCACTTGGCCGGATTCAGTTTCATCTTATACCTGCGTAAGGCAGAGAATGTCTTGGCCAAATCTGTCAAAGGGTCTGCAACGACGTGGCTTTTCACCAGCATGTCGTCGATGTAGACCTCCATATTGCGGCCGAGCTGTGGAGCAAATATCATGTTGATGAGACGTTGATAAGTTGCTCCTGCATTCTTCAGGCCGAACGACATCCGGGTATAACAGTACATACCGAGGTCAGTTGTGAAGCTAGTCTTGATTTCGTCCTCCGGATGCATTCGGATCTGATGGTAGCCTAAATAGGCATCGAGGAAGCTAAGTAGCTCGTGGCCGGAGGTTGCGTCCACCACCTGATCTATCTGAGGCAGCTGAAAGCTGTCCATCGGACAGGCTTTGTTGAGGTTGGTGAAGTCCACACACATCCGCCATTTGCCATCTTTTTTGGGCACCATCACCACATTGGCGATCCAATCAGGATGGTGTACCTCTCGGAGGTGTCCCGCGTCTAGCCCCTTTTACACTTCGGCTTGGATGGCCGCCCTTCTTTCATGATTGAAGGTACGTCGCTTCTGCTTGACCGGGGGCTAGTTGGGGTCGATATGCAGCCGATGCTCAGCTACCTCCGGGTCGACCCTGGGCATGTCTGCAGGAGACCAGGCGAAGACGTCGAGGTTTTCTTTCAGGAACTCAGCAAGTCTTTTGGCCTCAATATTCTCTAGGCCGGAGCCTATCATTAGTGTCGACCTTCTCCTCTTGGAACCGGAACGGTTGTAAGTTCCTCTCCTAAGGATGCTTCGGCCGAAGATTCGATTGAAAGGGATTCGGCCGCGGCCTTCCCTTTGACCGAGATCATGTAGCACTGCCGAGCTGCTTCTTAATTTCCCTTGGCTTCGCCAATTCCATGACTAGTATGGAATTTTAGCTTCTGGTGAAAAGACAAGGGTACAGCTCCGATTCCGCTGATTAGCCTTCGGCCAAAGATGGCGTTGTAGGCCGAGTCGACCTTGACTACGGCAAAATCCGTTTCGACGGTTAATTGCCGAGGGGCCGTACCTATGGTTACAGGGAGCCGGACGATGCCTTCTACTCGGCAAGGCAAACCATTGAAACCGAATAGAGGCCCTAGTGAGGCTTCATATCAGCCTCACTTAAACCCATTTTTACAAAGCAATCTTAAAAAAGTACATTTGGGGCACTTCCATTATCAACAAAGATACGATGAACATCGTAACTTTTTATTACAGTATTTACAACTAAAGTGTCGTCGTGAGGAACTTGGATGTCGGCCAGGTCCTCCTGGCCGAAGGTGATGTCTTCCTGACGAGACCGCTTCGGCTCGACGTCGGCTGCTGCTACTGTCGCAGCGCTGAGCCGACGACGTCTCGGCCCCTCTCCCGGTCCTCCAGATATCATCATAATTGACCCGACACTAGGTCGTTGGTGTGATGCTTCTGCCGGGGCCGGAGTGACCTTTGGCTGAGGTGGGGCTTCTTTATCCAGGAGTTGACGTTGCCTAGCTGCTTCAGGAACATCCCGGTTCTGTTGTTGTCGAGGCTGCTCTCGCCGGTATTGTGGCAGACGGCCTTCTCTGATGAGGCGATCAATCTCCTCCCGAAGATGCCGGCATTCGTCAGTTGAATGGCCGGTTTCCCGATGGTACTCACAGTATTTGCGGGGGTCCCTTCACCGAGGGTCAGTCTTGATGCGCTCCGGCTGTCGAAGCATGCCTTTCACCTCCATGAGCATCCGGGAGGGGGGAGCAGGTAGTGGCAATTACCGCTCCTGCGGATCCCGACGCTTGTCTCGGTCCCATTCTTCCCTCCGATATCGCTTGCGAGAGGGTTCCTGATCTTCTGGGCGAGGACGAACCGCTGGAGGGGCAGGCGCTGATACTGCCTCGGCGGTACTCTTGCCCTTTGACATCATCAGGGCTTCCCGGTTGATGTACTTATGAGCCTGAGCCACGAGGTCCTGGAAGGTGGAGGGATGGCGTTTCCCGATAGAGCTGAGAAGCCCTTTGTCCATGCACCCACTGATTACGGCCGAGACCGCAATTGAACTATCCAGGTTCGGGATTTGGGAGGCTTCGGCCCGAAACTTGAAATATTCTTGGAGGGTCTCGGTAGGTCCTTGCCGAATGGCTAGCAGACTGGCCGAGGTTTTACACTGCCGGGTGGCATCGTAAAATTAGTCGATGAACAGTTGGCCTAACTGAACTAGAGAGTGGATGGAATTGGGGGCCAATGTCTCGAACCAAGTCAGGGCTGTTTTTTCAAGAGTGAGGGGGAAGAGACAGCAGCGGACTGCCTCGGAAACCCCTCGGACAGAGAGGTAGGTATTGAACCTCTGGAAGTGGCAGACCGGATCTATCATTCCATCATAGAGGGGGCCTTTCGGCAGTTTAAAGTTGGGAGGTACCTCAATGGCCAGAAGCTCTGGCAAGAACGGAGTCTGCTCCAAGATGGTGCTGGCGAGAGGGTCTCCGTATGGCCGAGATACCATCTACTGCATTTCCTTCCTCATCACCGTCAGCCGCCGGTCCAGGTCCGGGGCGGTCGAAGTAGTGACCGAACATCCTTCGGCCTTGGTCGGATGAAACCCGGATGAAGCATAGTCTTGCTCCGTCATAATGTGGCTGGCGCGAGGGACTCGGGCAGGCGGCGCAAAGGGCTCGCTGCGTACCATTGCGGCCTCGTCGGGGAAGGCCTGCGAGGGTCTCGGCTGTAGCCTCGCAGCTTGAGCAGGACAGAATGGAGGAGGCAGTACCTGCTGGGGGAGCTGACCCAGTAACCCCATATGCTGGGCGATGGCGGACACCATATCTCGCAAGGGTGCCAAGAAAGTAACAATGGCGGCCAGCGTCGCCACCTGTTACTGAAGCTCCTCCACCTGGTTGTCTATGGGAGCGACGGACTCCGGTATGACAGGAAGGGCAGAACCCTGTGGAAGAACAGACGGGGCACCTTCGGAGTGGAGCGGCTGTGCTGGAGTTGCCCGCGGCTCTGCCTCGTCCTGTCCGGATCGTCTGGTCCCCGGACGATGAGACATGACTTCTCGCTACTTTCCCACAGACGGCGCCACGTGATGTAGCCGAAGCTATCATGATCAGGTTCCGAGGCTAGAACCCGAAGCTGGATCGGATCGATGAAGAGGACCGACGGGGATACGGAACGAGACGAGGGCGGATACGGAGCCGAGAGGTACCCGGGCGAAGGCTCTCCGGGAGCAAAGCCGAGACTCCTTCGGACGAGGCGGACCAGCCGGCGAAGGGCGTCGAGACCGGGGGAAGAAAACCCGAGGTCGGTGGTCGACTGACTTGGAGAGGTCGGCGAAGATTCAAACCGAAGCCCCTGCAGAAGGAGGAAGAAGAAGAAGAACCGGTCAGTAGGAGTCCCGGGCTTCGGCGCAAAGGAACCCCCTCCGACGGCTAAGTTAGCTTCTGAAGAAGATTCGATTCAGAAGAGAAGGAAGAAGAGGCAGCTTTAATACTTTTGGACTCTTGTCCTTGGTCAAGAAGACATACCTTTGGTAATAAATAGCCTTGTATTTATAGCGGAGGATAGAGGTTGCTTAGTGGTGGCAGCCGATATAGGACTATGTTTTGGTTTACTGATAAACCGCCATAGCGCCTAACCCTCCCACCGGAGTGGACTGGATACGGCTATTGGGCCGAAGGGGGGGGGGCGCTGTTGGGCCAGATGTCGCTTATTGGGCTGAAGCCAACTGGGCCGAGGGCCGCTGATGGGCCGAAGGCTGCCGGGCCATTGATGGGCTGAGGACCACTGGGCTGCTATTGGGCCGAGGGCCGCTGGGCTGCTAATGGGCCGAAGGCTGCCAGTGGGCCTCTTATTGCTACTACTGTTGGGCTGATCCCAATGTTGGGCTGTTTAATGGGCCGAATCGGATTCTCTCCCATCAATATGGATATGATATGGATTTACTTATAATTGATAATCTGCGATCTACTTACTTTCGCAGTACCCTACCCCTAGGGGAAGTCGAATCCCTGCTGCCTCCTTGAAGGAGAGATGTCCTGAACCGCTAGATGATAGGGGCATGCCCACCCGACCACCACCAGACTATGATCATAGTATGATCAGTTTTTCGAAATTGTCAATACAATATATAATAAATATAAGCAATGTAATAACATAATGATATGATTAGATCTAAAAGACCTTTCCTACTTTCACAATTCTATGTAATTTTTAAAAACAAATTATTGATTAGTTCAGATGAGACATGATTCAATCAAATTTTGTAAATCTATGTTGTACTGGTACATGTATCAATCAAGTAAATCTTGTTCTGATGGATCGGTAAAATAAAAGCAAATACAATATAGAAAGTGACATCGGTCTTGAAACAATTCATTGTATTGGTATTTCTTTAAAAAAGGCATTTTAGCCTAAACTTGACTTCTGACTTCACTTCTTTTCTTAAGTAAATCCAATTGTTCTTGAATGAGTTCCTATGCATACATCTATCTATGTATGTAATATATGTACATATATACATATAGTAGACTCGTAATGAAAAATGAATTAGTAATTCATTTTTTTAAGCCCTTTTAACTAAGCAATAGAGTAATGCCATGGTAAGGCATAAGTCATCGGTTCAAATCTGATAAAGGGCTTTTTCCACGAAGCTGGAGTCTTCGTTTTTCAGCCGAGAGGAGAATAGAGAGATCTTGTTGATATTTGTCAAAATGATAATCGCCATTATAAACATAAACCACCATTATATTATAATGTAATAAGTATTATCAGTTATAGTTTATAAAGTTGTTGAACATTTATTCATTATGTTAATTAATCATTACACTTTTTAGGAGAAGTTGACCTTGTAGTGGTATAGTAGTTCTCCTCATGTTTCCTTATTCAACTTTTTTTGATCCTGGGGCATAACTATTCTAGATATCTAATCTAGATTATTAATCACTAAACTAAAGTATTCCTATTTCTTCAGTATTCCAATCAAACCCATTAACGTTAAAAAAAAAGTAAGTGGACCTGACCTGTTGAATCATGACTATATCGGCTATTCTGATATTTAAATTCTATAGAGATGAAATTGTAGAAGCAGACTCTTTTTTATATTTTTTTTCCTTTTAACCATCTAAGAATTTGTCGATATTTTTGGTTTCATCTTCTTGTTACTGGATGCTCCATAGGAATAAATTGCTATTCCTTTCCGCTGCAAAGAAAAGTTTATTTCGATAATAAATTTTTCAATTTCTTGCTTTGATTCTAGAATCAAATCTTATTGTTTTGTTCCACCAATGCAATAGATAACAAATGTGATAAAGGGGATTTCATTTCTAGTTTACCATTATTTAATATTGTCTTTAGTACTTCAAATGTGACTAGTTACTGTGGGATCGTTTCGTTCTTGTGGGTTGGTCTGGCCTATTGCTCTTTCCTTGTGCCTATTTTTCCTTGGGGGTTGGTTTACCGGTACAACTTTTGTAACATCATGGTATACCCATGGATCAATTTATCATTGCTATAGTTTCTACTCTTGCAAATAGTTTAGCACATTCTTTATTGCTACTATGGGGCCCTGAATGTTACTTTTAGGTGGCCTACAAGCCAATCTGACTATGTAAATCTCGTTCATTTATTAATATAATGGCATAATATTCATTATGTGTAAATCACATTAATTATCATTTCATAATGAAGTCCGTGAATATGTGCTATAGTGATCAGATTATGATGAGATCATACTAATGAGACTGATCACTTAAACACACATATTCTTAATCGTTCCTAGTCGGAGGATATCCGAGAAGAACTTCGGATATCCGGTTAGACTAGTACAGATTACTCCTACTCATATGATGAGGGTGACTGATCTCATAAGTCACTTGTGTGGAGACACTAAGGTGAATCTGTAAGTGCTCATTGGAGAATGAGTTCACTGAACTGATCCGATTGAATCGCTGGATGGTATTGTACCTGTAAGGATTGAGGATTCACGTTCAGTTATCGGGTCGGTTTCGGGCCGGACCCCCTGGTTTGGGCCCAGATGGGTTTGGGGTGTGCCTCCTAAACGACGTCTAGGGTGCACGACGCCTTTCGAATGGCATCTTGCTAAGTGGACGCTATTTTACTGGGTTGCTGTTGTGCCACGTGGACGCCACGTGGGCTGGCTTCGGGCCGCGAGAGTACGGCCCCAATCTTGTCGTCTGAACGGCGTCTTTGATAGACGACACGTTTCAGAGTCTCTGTCAGAGTACGGCCTGTCATGTCAACTGATAGGCGTCTGTCTAGCACGACGCATTTTAACCTGTTTCAATTTGACCCCGCGAGCCTTCCCTCCTTTCTCTCATTCTCTCCTTCTCACTCTCTCTCTACCCTCTCTCCGACCCCCTCCGATTCCCCCTTTCCTTTCCCCTTCCCCTTCTTCCTCTTACACCACTCCAACACCTCTCTACCTCTCACCACTACCACCACCACTTCCTCCGTGGCACTTCATTCTCCGGGCGGCGGCCGACATCCCGGCAGAGTGACGGCGTCTTCGGCGGTACCGGCGGCGGTTCGGCGGCACGGAGCCAAGTGGAGTTCAAGTAACCGGTAGGGGGACGATCCTTGCATGTAATTGGGTTGTATCATCCGTGTTTCCCGCTTTGAAGCATGATACGTGTATGGATATTTGGGTAGAATGAGCATGTTAAGGGGCTTTCTTAGTGAAATGGTCGTTTTTATGGAATTGGAATTAATGTGTTTCATGTGGTAATTGGATTTCCCCCTTCATTCCCTACTCTTGGGTATTTTTGGGGTAAAGGGAACCGTTCGGGTTGTGTTGCAGGAAACCGGGTTTCTGGCTCTAAATGACGTCGCGCTCGGACGACGCCATTTAAAATGGTGACGGGCCAGCACGACGCCATTTAGGCAGAATTGTCCCGGAAGAGGTTTCTGTTAGAATAGAGTTCTGTGTTGAATGACGTCTAGGGACAACGACGCCTTTCAAACGGTGGCTTCCCAGGACGACGTGTTTTAAGTGAAATCACCCCGTAGTCTGTGTTGGGATCCGGGCGGGACGCGAAGAACGCAGCGGAAACGAAGAACAAAAATGATCCCGCCCGATGCCTGCTGATCCGATTCGGAACGAAAAACGCAAACCAAAAACTAACGGGAATAATCCGATTACCGTGCGTGGATTCAAATCCGCTTCTGTCTCGGTTCCGTCGACGCGATGCCGCGAGCCGCACAAACGTCCGACCTCCAGCGGTATCCACGCGATCCTCCGCGGTGGTTCGTCCTCGATCCCTCGTCCGTTTCAGCTCGCTCGCTGAAGATCCGTCGCCGCAACGATTGCTGAAATCCTGCCGACGGGAATTCCCGACTTTCGGGAATCACGCGCGGCGGAGATGGAAACTGTTCTAGCGCCTCGAATGGGACGCACAGAGGAGGAGAGAGAAAGGGGAGGTAACGGCCAGCAAGGGAAATCCTGGAGCTTGGCCCAGGGTTTCTCAACAGCGTGTATATATATTAAGTCGGCAAGACTTTTCACAAAAGTCCCCGAGTTAATATAAATCCCACTTATGTACCACCGACTGAGAATCTTATTGCTTGTGACCCTCTAGGCCCATTTACCAGTCCGATATTCAGCCCGTTAAGTCCAATAACTAGTTATTGACTTATTGTAATTAATTAATATCTAGATATTAACTAATTACTTAACCGAATTGTCATCGCATGTAAATTCGGTCGGACTTCTGATCAAGTTGGGTGCCAAGCAACACCGCATGATCCCGGAAGGTAATGGGGTTCAGCAACCCACTCATGGAACCTGTCTGTCCACAGTTACCACGTGGCTATAATCCTTCGTTCGCACAATGCTCTCGAGTTAACCTAGGGTATGGTCAACTGTCAAACCCTAGATGGTCAACTCACTTGAATCAGACTCCGCTATACAATATCCGAAAACCACTTTTCTGATATTGTTTCTGCTCTGGCCAGAGACTCCTGCGGATCTACTCTAGAGCATTCTCTCTCCAGTTACCTGAGAGCGAATGATCTTTTATTGAACACACAATCACCTTCGAAGGTCTTCCGCTGGACCCGATCCTTGACTATTAGAGATCCTGTGGATAGGGATTCGTAGGTCAAGGTCAAAGTCCAGAAGTCCACCGACAAGGTGTCTTTGGTGTCTCAAGTCCAAGGATCAACCACGCGACTGTGACGATGAATCAAGCCGATTGACAGTCAGATAAATTACCATTCGGCGATTCATGTCGGATCAGTTCAGTGAACTCATTCTCCAATGAGCACCTACAGGTTTACCATTGTGTCTCCACACTAGTAACTAACGAGATCAGTCACCCTCATCATATGAGCTGGAATAACCTGTACTAGTCTAACCGGATGTTTGATGTCCTTCTCAAACATCCTACGACTAGGAACAATTAAGAATATGTGTTTATAAGTCATCAGTCTTATTATTATGATCTCATCATAATCTGATGAGTGTTGCACATATTCATGGACTTCATTATCCACGCCCAGACCGATAAACTATTCATACCAAAAGGGTTATATCCATTGATAAGTTGTGAAGAGTTTAACCATAGATAATCTCTTAACCATCCCATCAAATAAGTGGAGGATTCATTAAATTGTGAAACATTACCTTGCCATAATGTAATGTGTTTCCAATGCCAATAAAAAGTAACCCATCCAATGGTATTTAACATCCAGAAAACTGCCAAATAAAATGCGTCCCGAGCCGAAATATCACAAGTACCACCTCGTCCCGGCCCGTCGCAAGGAAAACTATAACCGAAATCTTTTTTACATAATGAATTTAATGCCATTTATTAGTGAACCAAACTGAAATAGGTGCCTTATGATTGGCTTAGAGGACACCTATATCCATCAATCTCCCACTTGGACTCAAGCCAATCACCTTCGCATTTGATCTCCATCAAATCTAGGTGATGCTCACAAAAAGTCTGTGACTAAGACTTGGTCAGGGATCTGCTAAATTATCTACAGATGGAATATTTCCATTACGTTATTTCCTCTTAATCCTTTGTCTCTGAACTTGTGAAAGATCCTCAGAATGTTCTGCAACTTCTGATGAGACCATCACTCGATCACTCAATTGATCGCTCCCACTGTTGTCCTACGACGATAGGATGGTATCAGAGACCTTTTAGAACTACATCTAGTTCAGGGATGGATCATTTCATTCATACTGTTCTAATAACAGTATCACTTATTTATGTCGTCACTTTAACATCGAGTTCTAGATTGGAACCATTCCAATCCATTCCTTTCTACTAGAAGGTTGAATCCATTATTTGACTTAAAATTTGAGTCAGTGTGCAAATCATCCTCTCCATATACGTGAATGCATCTTTAGCACTTCTCAAGCGATTAATGGTGCATTTCACTCTCGTATCCTTTAAGGAACCTTTTCTTTAAATGAATAAATTCCATATATCAACAATTGAGATTTGTTATGAAATTTATGCCAAACATCTTGACATACAGGTCAATATAATATCCCCACCAATCTATCTTAATAGATTCGTATTTCCAATACGTGGGATATTATAACTAAATCCATTATGGAAGAAAACATGGTTAACAATGCTTTCACTAATAGTAACATCCTGAAGTCATTCTTAATGACTTTGATATTATTATCATAAAGCATTACTAAAGCGATCGTACTCCCACTATTCTTTCTGAACACATACAATCCGTGATCATTCTTAATGATCACATAATATTTGACCATTAAGTCAAAACTTTTATTACAACTTATGAGGCTTCAGTTTGATTCAAAATGATCTTTTGAAATCATAACTTTTTTCTTGGACATTTTAAAAGCTTTAAAGGTGTATCATATACATCTTTACCTCAATCACATTGAGTGGACGCTTTTAATATCCAACTGTCATCATCTCATCATAGGCAGTATTGACAAGTAGAATTCCAATAAACTTATCAATTTCAAAGTTGTAATTACAGAGAGCATCATTATCATAGATTTTAGATCATAATCTATTTTGAGCTCCTCTCATCTTGCTAAATCAGATATGTCAAACATATCCTTTTAGTCACTGAGAGAATCTCAAAAATCTATGAAGCTCTCTGATGTGTCATGACCGATTCCAAACAACTAAAGATTATCTAAAAATCTTATGTTAGCTTGTGAATCTAGAACATCTTCTAGTTTTATCAGCTCCCACTGTCTTCTTTGAGGACATATTCATCTTCACAGAAGCCAGCTTTCAGGACGACAATTACTTCATTATCGTCTGGTCAATAACTGTAATGTCCAAACTCTTTAGACATTTACAAATTCACATCGCGATAATACCTGACTTTTAAATCAGGTTTGTTCATAATTCACATCTCATATGAATTATTTGGTTTCCATATCTTATATGTACACACACTGACTTACTTGGAACCATCTTTAAAATATGGACATCTAATGTTCATATTCATGTTCAAAAAGGATAAGAATTAGGCAAATCTTATTATGTATTGCACCATATCTTAATAAGGTGCAATTCCTCATTCCATCATATTGCTATGATGCACAATGAGGACCAATCGAGCGAGGATACAATTATCCTTTTAATGATTTATGTGAATCATATACTAAAGTATCAGTTTTCTTGATCAAATCAAAAATTCTAATACTTCATATTGATCTTATATCTTAATCTCTCAGATGCATTCGACTTGTACTTCAGTAAGTACATACAGTCGAATAATTCCAAGAGTAAACTATAAGGTAAGTCAACAATAGTGATTATCATTTGGCCTTTGAGCTGTTTACATCATTATGCATCAGCATCAAAAATTTCTTATTGTACAATCCTGTGTACAATACCATAAATAATCAGGACTCACACATTTCATTTCTATAGGAGACTTGTGAACATTCATCACATAAAATGTCACTTCAAGAATCTATAGTGCATTGACTGATTTGAACAACTATTGTTCATTCTCAATCAACGTTATTCACTTTTATAACTCTTGATATCTTATGCAACTAAATAACAATTATTTAGTTTCATATTTGACTCCCTTAGATATACAAAGATTTACTGTCTAACAACAATCTATGAATATCATGAACAATAGTTGAGTCTAACTCAACACTTACATTTTCCCGATTTCCTTTTACTTGTCTAAGTCTGCACACTATCGCAGCTCTGAGAATCATTTCCAATATCTCATGTTGGATACGCTAATTCTCCAATAGACATGCAAAAGTCGATAATAAGAATATATGAAACTTCTTTCAAGTTCCATATTCGATTTGCCTTTACTAGTATCCTTATATTGGTTGCATTGAGAGAACTGCTACTTCTCTATCTCAGCTGACTTTCCTTTATCCTTTTTGAGATGTGGATTCGATCGTTTAAAATCGTACCACTTGTCTTTCTCAAAGACATATCATGAATATCTCTTCATCTTGGTGTATCCAAATAAGAGATTTCATAACAATCATTGCCTTTCAATAAGGCATACCATGAGTACCTCTTCACCTTGGTCTATCCAAGTAAGAGGATTCATGATACATGATTAGGACAGTGACTTTCACTCACCCCTAAAGACATTCTTTAGAGTTTTCTAGTCAGGCCGAGTGTAAGGACTGAGGTTTCGGGTTCAGTATTCGGGTCGTGTTCGGACCGGATCCCCTGGTTTCGACCCTGAGAGGTCTTGAGATTTCTGACTGAATGACGTCAGCACTGCTCGACGTCTTTCAAAAGACGTCTGTCTGTGTAGACGCAATTTAAGTCTGCTTTCTGTTGCGCCACGTGGGCGGGTTTCGGGCCGCGAGAGTACGGCCCCTGTCGCATCGACTGAACGGCGTCCTTGATGGCCGACGCGATTCAGACTGCGACCCCTGCGATGTCAGTGTACGGCGCCAGAGCGTTGTCAGTACGGCTTGTCCTGTCGTCTGAACGGCGTCCGTGGTGAGCGACGCGTTTCAGAGTGCTATCAGTACGACCCGTCCTGTCAGACTGATTGGCGTATGTCTCGATCGACGCGTTTTAGCCAGATTCAGATTGACCCCGCGAGTCTCCCCTTCTTTCCCTCATTCTTCGCCTCCACTCTCTCTCTCTTCGCCCTCTCCGCCCTCCTTTCTCCCTTCCCTTCCTCTTCTTCCTCTTCCATCACTCCAATACCTCCTTACCTCTCACCTCTACCTCCACCACTTCCTTCGCGGCGTTCCATTCTCCGGACGGCGGCCGACGTCCCGGCAGAGTGGCGGAGTTTTCGAGGGTACCGGCGGCGGTCTGCGGTGCGGCGGGTCGGCGGCACGGAGCTTGGAGGAGTTCAAGAACCGGTAGGGGGACGAACCTTGCATGGACTGTGGTTGTCTTGCTCGTGATTTCCTTGGCGTGGCATGATGTGTTTTTGGGTTAGAATGAGCATGTTTAGGGGGTTTTCTCGTGGGAATGGCCGTGTTAGGGATTGTGGAATTGTAGCATGCTTGTGGTAGTTGATTTCCCTTTCCTCCCCCTTCTGTTTTGGACGTTTTCGGGGTGTTTGGGGTTAAAGGAGGAACCCTCGGATCGAACCAGAGAACCAGGTTTCTGGCGCTAAACGGCGTCGTGCCTGGTCGACGCCTTTTAGAAGGACGTCAGGGCAGTACGACGCCTTTTAGGGCAGAAACCTCTCTGTTCAAGGTTTCGTTGTACGGGGTTTCTGGCGCTAAAAGACGTCATGTATGGACGACGCCTTTTAGAAGGACGTCGGACCATCATGACGCCTTTTAGGCAGGAAATCACCCCGACTGAGGCTTCTGCAAATCTGAAATTCTGGGGTGAATGGTGTCTGTGGACTCCGACGCGTTTTAAAGGGCGGCTTCCCATGTCGACGTGGTTTAAGGAATAATCTGGTTTTAATGAACCTGTTTTAGGGGCTTGAATGGCGTCGACCTCGGTCGACGCGATTCAAGACAGACCTGCTTAACTCCTGTTATTTAACACATGTTTCACGATTGGATGGTTCGAATGCATGCTTTAAGTTGTACACTGAGACTGAGGACTTCTGTGTGAATGGAATTACATCATGTATGTGTTTGTGTTTATGCGGATATGGAATCGGAATAACTGTGGTTTACGTATGTCACCTTGGGCCGATGGGGAACGGCCATGGTGTCTGTGAGGCATTGTGCCGTACCGGTGGGAGGAGTGGTACATGTTGTGTTTTATCTTTGGCTGAGGGAAGCAGAACCACCGTGAGCCCGTCGGGCCGTAGTAGCCGGCGCGCTATCCGAGGGGTTGCTGTTTTGTCTCAGCGGGCCGGGGTTTCCCTGTTTGTCGTGGCAGCTTCCGGCGCATTTCTTGTTGTGGAGCTGGTTATGGTACTGTTGGAGTTGTTTTACCCCTTTAGCCACTGGGCCTGATGTGACCTTTGATCAAGGTTACGAGTGGTACCCTTCGCCCTTTGGCCTGACGCAGCCCGGGAGGTTAGGGTTGTGGGTAGTTCCTGTAGCTTCGGCTTGACGGGGGTTCGCCAGTCCCCAGGGCCCTCCTGAAGCGCCGAGGCCTGGCGTGGAGGAAATACGGTCGGTAGGACAATAGTTTAGACTGCTTGTGTGCACACATAGCTGGGCAGTGGTGGTTCACTGGTCCCAGCTAGTCCTAGTTTGACTCACTGCCTCACCCTACGGTGCCCCGGAACACTGTAGGGGTGGACAGGCGTGAGTAGTGGTGGTAGTGTTGTGAGGCGACGTTTGACTTCGATCGACGGTGTGGTTCGGTCGCTTTGTGGACTTTGGCTGTGAGACGTGACTTTGTGTTGGGTTCCTCGGGTTACTTAGAATTGTTCCTGCTACACTGCTTACGCGTATGTTTCATATCAGATTTGGGTGCTATGTTTACTGCTTTACTTAATTGCCATATATCCGTATTGTTGCACTTGTGGGTGTGTGAGTGGGAGGCAGGGGATCAGATGATCCCTACTGAGCCCAATTCTGGTGTGGCTCACTCCCTGCAGTTTCAGGTGTGGACCTCGTGGCGTGTGACGGCGTGTGGTGTCTTCTTGGTGTGCGGACCAGCAGCTGTCTCAGTTCCGGGGTATGCCCCGATGTTGTTGTACTTTACTTCTGCCTGTACTTATTTAATTGTTGGACCATGTAATTATTGTTGGACTGTATACGGACATTGTTATCTTCCTTCTTGCGCACTTGTTATATCTTTGTAGTCCATGTGATTGTTATATTTAGCCTTGTTTAGCGCTTACTCCTCCAGATGTGTTGTGTGAGATCCGGGTGTGAACCCGCAGTTAATGGGCCGACATCCATTTAGTGATCGGGTCTTCGGTCATAGGATGGCGGGTCGTTACAGATGGTATCAGAACCCAGTCTGGTCGAGTATGTGATAAACTAGGTTAGATATTATAGTCCAACAATAAGTACGAGTCTGTACAGGCGATGGCTGTTGGTGTAGATTGGTAGGTTTTGACGTGTTTTGGTTCAATTTTCGTGTCTGTGGGGTAGTGATGGCACCGAAGAGGAGAGTTACGTTGGCTCGTGGTTCGAGAGCAGATGATGGTGGTTCGAGGGCAGAAGGACATAATGTGGATCGTTTCATGGAAGCTATGATTGGGGCTATGTCTAGATACCAGCAGGGAGATGGAAGTGAGGGGTCCAATTCCCGAGGTGGCCAGTCTATGGTGATGGAGCGGTTCTTGAAGTTGAAGCCCCCTTCTTTCACGGGTCAACCTGTTCCAGACGCGGCAGCTCATTGGATTAAGGAGGTAGAGAAGGCATTTGATGTTCTTGAATGTGCTGAGAATGACAAGACCTTGTTGGCAACCTACTTGCTGAAGGAAGATGCTTATGATTGGTGGGTTACCATCAAGGGGTTGATGTTTCCAGATAGGTCTTTGAGAGAGATTCCTTGGGAAGGTTTTGTGAGAGAGTTTAGTGGACAGTACTTTCCGAGGCACGTTCGTAGGGCCAAGGAAAGGGAGTTTATGGAATTGGTGCAGGATGGTATGTCAGTTCTGGAATATCAGATGAAATTTGTAGCTCGGGGAAGATTTGCTCCACACATATCTGAGCATGAGGATCTTAGGACAGAGAAATTTGTGGATGGACTTCGGCATGATCTGAGGGAATTCGTGGCAGCTCATTGCTGTAAGGATCTGGCGCCAGCAGTTCGGTGCGCGGCAGCGGTGGAGATTCAATTCCAACAAATGGTAAAGGAGTCAGAGCAATCAGCACAAGGGAAGCAGCTGGACAAGGATAGATCAGCGGTCTTTTCATCAGGCGGTTCGAGTTCCTTTGAGCTCGAATTCCAAGAGGTACCGTGTGACGAGGATGAAGATGGTTCGGTGCAGTAGATGCAGACAGAGGTCAGCTGGCAACAGGAAGCGAGGCAAGACGCTGCGGATCGTTGTCCCCGTTGTGGCAGGTATCATGGCAATCGGATATGTCCATTGATCACTGGTAGCTGTTTTGGCTGTGGTAGGAAGGGACATCTCGCAAGGAACTGTCCCCAGAAGAATAAGACAGGTCAGGAGCCGAGTACTCAGTAGGAGCCCGAGGCGTTGAGTCTCTTGGTGGAGGTTCGAGATATCAGGCTAGACGAGCACTTTTATCTTGTCTTATTCAGAGGAGGTTGTGAACTCTTGTGGCACTTTTATGTACTTGGGTTTGGTGGAGAATCAGTTTTGTAATATGTGCCTTGCTAATGTGTGGTTATTTTCATCTATCAGCTTTTTGTCAAAATTGAGAATCTTGGTTAGCTTGGTGTGGGTTTGTTTGGCTAGTTATGTGGAGCCCAGTGTGTGTGAACGGTATGAATCATTGTTGTGAATCGTGTTGCCCGGTATGTGATGGTTAGCCGAGATTAGCGTTGAGCGGTTGCAAATTTCGAGGACGAAATTCTTTTAAGGGGGGGAGAATGTAAGGACTGAGATTTCGGGTTCAGTATTCAGGTCGGGTTCGGGTCAGATCCCCTGGTTTCGACCCTGAGGGGTCTTGAGATTTCTGACTGAATGACGTCAGCACTGCTCGACGTCTTTCAAAAGACGTCTGTCTGTGTAGACGCCATTTAAGTCTGCTTTCTGTTGCGCCACGTGGGCGGGTTTCGGGCCGCGAGAGTACGGCCCCTGTCGCATCGACTGAACGGCGTCCTTGATGGTCGACGCGATTCAGACTGCGACCCCTGCGATGTCAGTGTACGGTGCCAGAGCGTTGTCAGTACGGCCTGTCCTGTCATATGAACGGCGTCCGTGGTGAGCGACGCATTTCAGAGTGCTGTCAGTACGACCCGTCCTGTCAGACTGATTGGCGTCGGTCTCGATCGACGCGTTTTAGCCAGATTCAGATTGACCCCGCGAGTCTCCCCTTCTTTCCCTCATTCTTCGCCTCCACTCTCTCTCTCTTCGCCCTCTCCGCCCTCCTTTCTCCCTTCCCTTCCTCTTCTTCCTCTTCCATCACTCCAATACCTCCTTACCTCTCACCTCTACCTCCACCACTTCCTTCGCGGCGTTCCATTCTCCGGACGGCGGCCGACGTCCCGGCAGAGTGGCGGCGTCCTCGAGGGTACCGGCGGCGGTCTGCGGTGCGGCGGGTCGGCGGCACGGAGCTTGGAGGAGTTCAAGAACCGGTAGGGGGACGAACCTTGCATGGACTGTGGTTGTCTTGCTCGTGATTTCCTTGGCGTGGCATGATGTGTTTTTGGGTTAGAATGAGCATGTTTAGAGGGTTTTCTCGTGGGAATGGCCGTGTTAGGGATTGTGGAATTGTAGCATGCTTGTGGTAGTTGATTTCCCTTTCCTCCCCCTTCTGTTTTGGGCGTTTTCGGGATGTTTGGGGTTAAAGGAGGAACCCTCGGATCGAACCAGAGAACCAGGTTTCTGGCGCTAAACGGCGTCGTGCCTGATCGACGCCTTTTAGAAGGACGTCAGGACAGTACGACGCCTTTTAGGGCAGAAACCTCTCTGTTAAAGGTTTCGTTGTACGGGGTTTCTGGCGCTAAAAGACGTCATGTATGGACGACGCCTTTTAGAAGGACGTCGGACCATCATGACGCCTTTTAGGCAGGAAATAACCCCGACTAAGGCTTCTGCAAATCTGAAATTCTGGGGTGAATGGCGTCTGTGGACTCCGACGCGTTTTAAAGGGCGGCTTCCCACGTCGACGTGGTTTAAGGAATAATCTGGTTTTAATGAACCTGTTTTAAGGGCTTGAATGGCGTCGACCTCGGTCGACGCGATTCAAGACAGACCTGCTTAACTCCTATTATTTAACACATGTTTCACGATTGGATGGTTCGAATGCATGCTTTAAGTTGTACATTGAGACTGAGGACTTCTGCGTGAATGGAATTACATCATGTATGTGTTTGTGTTTATGCGGATATGGAATCGGAATAACTGTGGTTTACGTATGTCACCTTGGGCCGATGGGGAAGGGCCATGGTGTCTGTGAGGCATTGTGCCGTACCGGTGGGAGGAGTGGTACATGTTGTGTTTTATCTTTGGCTGAGGGAAGTAGAACCACCTTGAGCCCGTCGGGCCGGAGTAGCCGGTGCGCTATCCGAGGGGTTGCTGTTTGGTCTCAGCGGGCCGGGGTTTCCCTGTTTGTCGTGGCAGCTTCTGGCGCGTTTCTTGCTGTGGAGCTGGTTGTGGTACTGTTGAAGTTGTTTTACCCCTTTAGCCACTGGGCCTGATGTGACCTTTGATCAAGGTTACGAGTGGTACCCTTCGCCCTTTGGCTTGACGCAGCCTGGGAGGTTAGGGTTGTGGGTAGTTCCTGTAGCTTCGGCTTGACGGGGGTTCGCCGGTCCCCAGGGCCCTCCTGAAGCGCCGAGGACTGGCGTGGAAGAAATCCGGTCGGTAGGACAGTAGTCTAGACTGCTTGTGTGCACACGTAGCTAGGCAGTGGTGGTTCACTTGTCCCAGCTAGTCCTAGTTTGACTCACTGCCTCACCCTACGGTGCCCCGGAACACTGTAGGGGTGGACAGGCGTGAGTAGTGGTGGTAGTGTTGTGAGGCGACGTTTGACTTTGATCGACGGTGTGGTTCGGTCGCTTTGTGGACTTTGGCTGTGAGACGTGACTTTGTGTTGGGTTCCTCGGGTTGCTTAGAACTGTTCCTGCTACATTGCTTATGCGTATGTTTCATATCAGATTTGGGTGCTATGTTTACTGCTTTACTTAATTGCCATATATCCGTATTGTTGCACTTATGGGTGTGTGAGTGGGAGGCAGGGGATCGGATGATCCCTACTGAGCCCAATTTTGGTGTGGCTCACTCCCTGCGGTTTCAGGTGTGGACCTCGTGGCGTGTGGCGGCGTGTGGTGTCTTCTTGGTGTGCGGACCAGCAACTGTCTCAGTTCCAGGGTATGCCCCGATGTTGTTGTACTTTACTTCTGCCTGTACTTATTTAATTGTTGGACCATGTAATTATTGTTGGACTGTATACGGACATTGTTATCTTCCTTCTTGCGCACTTGTTATATCTTTGTAGTCCGTGCGATTGTTATATTTAGCCTTGTTTAGCGCTTACTCCTCCAGATGTGTTGTGTGAGATCCGGGTGTGAGCCCGCAGTTAATGGGCCGACATCCATTTAGTGATCGGGTCTCCGGTCATAGGATGGCGGGTCGTTACACCGAGTATGAGAAGTATTGACATCCAATATGCCAACTTCTTGAATAGACGACAATTAAGTGAATCGAAGGAAATAACGTGATTTAAGCAGATAGTTCTGATAATTCAATTATGGTCTTTTATCTTGAATTATTTCCCACTATTTTTCGACGGACTGTATAACCTTCACCTATACAGAACGGAAGACTCCGACGGTCTTCTAGTGAGGATCAGAATCTCCAAGAATCATAGTATGACCTCGGGTAAACACGTAGTATCATACCATTATCTTAGAGCAACCATCTCATGGTAATTGCAACTCCTTGCAATATCCGATCTTATTTCGGCTCCCAGGTCTTTAATGGTCCCGGGTGAACACAGTAGACCATTATACCTGGTCTAAGCTTTACCATCACTATGTGACAGAGTAGAGTAAGAATGCAGCTCCCGGGTAAACGCGAGGATGGCTACACCGTTCCTCTATTCCAATCTCAAGGCATCATAATGCCATAGTTAATAGTCCTTTCATCAGATAGTGGCAGATCTCAGGTAAACACGTAGAAACTGTCATCACTAAATCAAGTTCTAAGAACTATATTGATGGAGAGCCACGCGGTACATTCTCAATGACTCGCGCTCCGGCTTAGACTTTATGTTGAAGGTTTTGTTTATATTAAGTTGGTCTCATCCTAGGTGATAGATTATAAATATATCGAATATATTTAACTATACCTAGATATTAGCAATCGATTCATAATCAATAACTAAAAGCATGCATCATCCATACATGTTCATTATGTGGTCATGGACAGCACGGTGATTAACTGGAGCCAAACAATTAATCACCAAAAATATATAACACTTATATAATCTTAACATGCAAACACATAGCCACTGGTGATCTCATCTCTTGTCGCCTTCCTGGTTGCATTTGTAGATCATCCTCGCCTCTCCTCGGTCGGCGCGATCAAATACAAATAATATTTATTTTGAAACAATTTTCAAATACAAATAAATTGTAAGCGAAAGCCTTATGGCTGAGTACAATAGTGGAGGGAGATAGAATTACAATGGAATGGAGAGAGGGAGGCACGTAGGCCTCATTAATTAACACTTAATTAATGAATATCACATTCCATAACAATCCACATAATCACACACCATCACATGATATGATATTTAACTAAGTGCATGTCCATAACCACCACAAACTTTAACCATCCACACATGATAAAACACATCACATAAAGCCTAAAATTTTGAAAATATAATAATTTTGGCTTTCTTAAAACCTGGGTGCCAATCAAAATTGGATAATTTGAATTTTCGAAAATCTCATTTTCTAACATGCAATAAATCTAATTTAAAGCATTAAACACATCAACATGCGCACACAAAGCTAAAATTAAAATTCTAAATATTCCATGCAGTATTTAGAACAATTCTAAATTAATTAATCTAACACTTAGATTAATTTTAAATCACATTAATAACAATTATTAATGCGAAACAATCTAACATTTAGAAAGAATTAAAAATTCCTAAATAACATTTACAAAAAAAATTTCAACTCAAATTATTAACCCCTTAACAACTCCTTGTTAATAAACCCCTTTATTTAAATCATATTTCTCAATAACCATTATTAAGAAATAATAATTAGAACATTTCTAATTAATATAGTCTAACAGTTTAGACTTAATATAATCTCTTAATAACTTTTATTAAAAGATCAATTTCAAATAGATTAGATCAATAAAACAATAATTAAGGGATACATGAGTAAACTAATTAATCATCTTAATAACTATTATTAAGACTTAATTAGTCCTTAATAACAATTATTAAGGTTTATTACTCAAGAACTAATTAACGTAATTATAACAATTATATTTAGTTAATTAATCACTTATAAACCATTATTAAGTGTCCCTCAATCATTAAAACAATTTCCTAACAACAATTGCTAAGAAACTATTGATGTCTTATTAGTTAATAAAAATAAAATTAACAACATTTGTCAATTAATTTTTAAAACCATAACAATGATCTAATCACTTAAATAATTAACAACATTTGTTAATTAAATTTTAAGATCACATCTTATATTTTAAATCCCCTTTAAATGAATAACAACATTTGTTAATTATATTTAAGATCATATCTTAAATATAAACCCCTTTAATCAACTAATTTAAAGTTATTTATAATTAAGATCATATCTTAATTATAACTCATTTAATTATTTAAAATAATTAAGATCCTATCTTATTTAATTAAAGTAATTAACTATTAAGATCATATCTTAATAAACCCCACAAAACGTTTGATTAAAATAATAATCCACAATTAAGATCATATCTTAATTATAATCCTCTTTTAACTCAAAATAATTAATTTAATGTTTAAAACAATTTTAAACATTATTAATTTCAATTTCAAGTTAAATAGGATGGGGTTTTTAATTAAATAAGGGGTTTTTGGGGTTAATTGGGCCAAAATAGGTTTAAATGGGCCTAATCAGGGCTTAATGGGCCCCCCTGTCTCGAGCTAGTGCAGCCAGGGCCGAACCTGGCTCATCTAGCTCGAGCCAGGGGGCACCTGGCTCGGGCCCGGGCACCTGGGCGAGCAAGGACGGGCCCCCGGCGCGCCCGGGCCGGGCCAAGGCCAGACCCAGGCGCGACCTGGCTCAGCCAAGTCGAGCACCTGGGCCGGCCGGGCCGGCTCCCGCTTGGCCAGGGGCCAGGCGCGGGACCGGCCGGTCCAGCCCCTTTGGCAGCAACTCGACCAGCCTTATTTTTAGGGTTTTTAGCCCTGTTTCTTGCCAGTTTCAGGCGCCGCCGCCGCCGGCCGCGAGGGTGGCCGAAAATTGCAGAGGGGAGTTACCCCTTCCATTTCCCCCGCCGGTGGTCGCCGGCCGGCGACTCCTTCGCCGTCGGTGAACCTCCAAAGATGGAGATTCGTACAGTTTCGCATATTTCAACTTTTCCACAATTCTTTTCAACTCTTGAAAATTATGGGAAGAAAAGCTCCACCGGCTGCCATAGAAATTTTCCGGGGATGGTGAGGGGTAGCTGGTCATACCAGCAAACCCACAGAGATGGTCCAACCATCATTAATCCCCTTTTGAAGCCCACAAATATGGTTCTTCATCACCATGAACAACGCGATGAAACCCTCAAAAAATTTCGTTTTTCGCACAGAAAAATTAAATTTGATATTCTAAGTTCATCCCATGAACAATATCTATGAGGAAAAATGAATTTATGCATGAAATAATTTAGAATAATAATTTCGTCATCCCGAAGCGGATTAGAGCGGAACCTCGCTCTGATACCACTGTTGGGATCCGGACGGGACGTGAAGAACGCAGCGGAAACGAAGAACAAAAATGATCCCGCCCGATGCCTGCTGATCCGATTCGGAACGAAAAACGCATACCAAAAACTAACGAGAATAATCCGATTACCGTGCGCGGATTCGAATCCGATTCCGTCAACGCGATGCCGCGAGCCGCACAAACGTCCGGCCTCCAACGGTATCCACGCAATCCTCCGCGGTGGTTCGTCCTCGATCCCTCGTCCGTTTCAGCTCGCTCGCTGAAGATCCGTCGCCGCAACGATTGCTGAAATCCTGCCGACGGGAATTCCCGACTTTCGGGAATCACGCGCGGCGGAGACGGAAACTGTTCTGGCGCCTCGAATGGGACGCACAGAGGAGGAGAGAGAAAGGGGGGGGTGACGGCCAGCAAGGAAAATCCTGGAGCTTGGCCCAGGATTTCTCAACAGCGTGTATATATATTAAGTCGGCGCGACTTTTCACAAAAGTCCCCGAGTTAATATAAATCCCACTTATGTACCATCGACTGAGAATCTTATTGCGTGTGACCCTCTAGGCCCATTTACCAGTCCGGTTTTCAGCCCGTTAAGTCCAATAACTAGTTATTGACTTATTGTAATTAATTAATATCTAGATATTAACTAATTACTTAACCGAATTGTCATCGCATGTAAATTCGGTCGGACTTCTGATCAAGTTGGGTGCCAAGCAACACCGCATGATCCCAGAAGGTAATGGGGTTCAGCAACCCACTCATTAAACCTGTCCGTCCACAGTTACTACGTGGCTATAATCCTTCGTTCGCATAATGCTCTCAAGTTAACCTAGGGTATGGTCAACTGTCAACCCTAGATGGTCAACTCACTTGAATCAGACTCCGCTATACAATATCCGAAAACCACTTTTCTGATATTGTTTCTGCTCTGGCCAGAGACTCCTGCGGATCTACTCTAGAGCATTCTCTCTCCAGTTACCTGAGAGCGAACGATCCTTTATTGAACACACAATCACCTTCGAAGGTCTTCCGCTGGACCCGATCCTTGACTATTAGAGATCCCGTGGATAGGGATTCGTAGGTCAAGGTCAAAGTCCAGAAGTCCACCGACAAGGTGTCTTTGGTGTCTCAAGTCTAAGGATCAACCACGCTAATGTGACGATGAATCAAGCCGATTGACAATCAGGTAAATTACCATTCAGCGATTCATGTCGGATCAGTTCAGTGAACTCATTCTCCAATGAGCACCTACAGGTTTACCATTGTGTCTCCACACTAGTAACTAACGAGATCAGTCACCCTCATCATATGAGCTGGAATAACCTGTACTAGTTTAACCGGATGTTTGATGTCTTTCTCAAACATCCTACGACTAGGAACAATTAAGAATATGTATTTATAAGTCATCAGTCTCATTATTATGAGCTCATCATAATCTGATGACTGTTGCACATATTCATGGACTTCATTATGCGCAATTATAAATATGCCAATCTACATAATGAATTTAATGTCATTTATTAGTGAACCAGACTGAAATAGGTGCCTTATGATTGGCTTAGAGGACACCTATATCCATCAGTCTGTCTCTGCTTCTGTCGCTATCCGGCGACTAGGGACAGCGACGCGGTTTAAAAGATGACTACCATGCACGACGCCTTTTTAGGCCATATTCTGAGGCCGAGTTTATATGAACCAGTTTAGGGTGCTTGAATGGCGTCGGCCACGGGCGACGCGATTCAAGACAGAATCACAATAACTCATGATATTAATATGTGTTTACACTGCTAGATAGTTCGATAAAAGTGCATGCTTTAAATCATACATCGAGGCCGAGGATTTCTGTATGATCAGGATCGCATCGTGTGTGCGTGTGGTTATACGATGTGGAGCTGGAACAATTGTGGTTTGCGTTTGTCACCTTGTGCCGATGTGGGAGGGCCACGGTATCTGTGTGGCATTGTTGCCGTACCAGTGTGGGAGGGGTACATGTTGTGTTTTCACCTATGGCTGGGGGAAGCAGAACCACCTAGAGTCAGTCGGGCCGGAGTAGCCAGTGCGCTATCCGAGGGGTTACTATTTGGTCTCAGCGGGTCGGTATTTTCCTAGTTTGTCGTGGCATCTTCTGACGTGTTTCTTACTGTGGAGCCGGGTGTGGTACTGCTGGAGTTTTACCCTTTCGCCACTGGCCCTGATGTAACCTAAGATATCGAGGTTACGAGTGCTACCCTTCGCCCTTTGGCCTGATGTGACCTGGGAGGTTGGGATTGCGGGTAGTCCCTATAGCTTCGGCTTAAGGGGGGTTTCGTCGGTCCCCAGGGCCCTCTTGAAGCGCCGAGGCCTGGCGTTGAGGGAAGTCCGATCGATAGGACAGTAGTCTAGACTGCTTGTGTGCACACGTAACTGGGCGGTGGTGGTTCACTAGTCCCAGTTAGTCCTACTTTGACTCACTGCCTCACCCTACGGTGCCCGGAACACTGTAGGGGTGGACAGGCGTGGGCGTTGGTGGTGTTGTAAGGCGACGTTTGTACGCGGTCGACAGTGTGGTTTGATCGTTTAGCCGGATCCTTGGTTACGAATTATGGTATTGAGTTGGGTTACTTAACTGCCTAGAACTGTGCCTGTTGCATTACTAATACGTATGTTTCATATCGGGTGTTGGGAGCTGTGTTTACTGCTTTACTTAAGTTGCCTTCACTTTGTACTATTATACTTGTGGGTGTGTGGGTGGGAGGCGAGGATCGGATGATCCCTACTGAGCCCAATTCTGGTGTGGCTCACTCCCTGCGGTTTCAGGTGTGGACTTCTTGGCGAGTGGCGGCATGTGGTGCTCTTCTTGGTGTGCGGACCAGCAGCTATCTCAGTTCCAGGGTATGCCCCGATGTTGTTGTACTTTGCTTCTGCCTGTACTTATTTAATTCTTTGGTCTATGTAATTATTGTTGGACTGTGTACAGAGATTAATAATTTTCTTCCTGCGCACTTGTATTTTCCTTGAAGTCCATGAGATTGTTATATTTAGCCTTGTTTAACGCTTACTCCTCCATACGTGTCGTATGAGATCCGGGCGTGAACCCGTAGATAATGATCTGATGCCCATTTAGTAATCGGGCTTACGATTATAGGGTGGCGGGTCGTTACAGTACCTCACTGTCAACCAGCTTGATTCTATTGTCGCAGTTGCGTGGATGGTCCTCGGACCTGAGACACCAAGGACACCTTGTCGGTGGACTTCTGTGCTTTGACCTTGGTTTACGAATCTCTAGCCACGGGATTCTAAAACGCTAAGGATTGGGTACATCGGAATACCGTCGAAGGGAATTGTGTGTCAATAAGGAATCATTCTCTCTCGGTACTTAGAGAGAGAATGTTCTAGGAAGGATGCGCGGAAGTCCCTGGCCAGGGTGGACGATAATATCGGGAAAGGAGTTTTCCGATATTCATCAACGGCATCCAATCCAAGTGAGTCGACCGGTTAGGGTTTGACAGCACGCCATACCCTGAGTTGACTCGAGAGCATTGAACGAATGAAGGATTATATCCACGCAGTAACTGTCGGCGGAAAGGTTCCAAGAGTGGGTTGCATAACCCCGATACCTTCCGGGTTCACGCGGTGTTGCTTGGCACCCAACATGATCGGAGGCCCGGTCGAATTCGATGTGCGACATCAATTCGATTGATTAATTAATTAATAAAGAGTTATTAATTAATTAATAAAGCCAGTAAGGAGTTACTAGGCTTATTAGGTTGTTAACCGGACTGGTAATTGGGCCTAGAGGGTCACACGCAAATGATTCTCAAGGCGATGGATAAATAAATGGGTTTTATACAAACCGGGGGTTTTTATGAAAAACCACGCGGTTATTATAAAAATATAGCGAACGGGCTGAGCAGGCCAAGCTGCTGCTAACCCTAGACGCCTCTCCTCTGTTTCTCTCTCTCTCTCGCGTCCCAGATAGATCCAGATCTGCTCCGCCGCTTCTCCGACTCCCATTCGATGAAAAATCGTCCGCGCGTTGCGGCGATCGTTGCAGCGACCGGCGGAGGTTTTGTGGGCTGCGAAGAACGAGGAACGTGAGGATATCCGTCGCGAGGAGGATAGCGTGGACTTCGCTAGAGGCCGGGCGCTTGTGCGGCTTGCGGTGTCGCACCGACGGAACCGAACGGTTGCGGATTCGAATCCACACATGGTAAGAACCGATAATCCAATTATCCTGTTTTTAGATTATTCGAAACGGGAAAAACGGATCGCTGTTTTTTTTTTTTTTTTTTTTCCGCTGCGAGGGAGATTCGGAGAAACCCGAGAAACCCAACACTAAAGCACAAGGAGATTTTACTCATTGGTGTCAATTGGGTGGTCTATGGGATTTTGTTGCTCTTCATGGGGCTTCTGGGCTAATAGGTTTCATGTTATGTCAATTTGAACTTGCTCGATCTGTTCAATTGCGACCTTATAATGCAATCGCATTTGCTGCTCCAATTGCCATTTTTGTTTTTGTATTCTTGATTTATCCACTGGGTCAGTCTGGTTGGTTCTTTTCAAATAGTTTTAGTGTAATAGCTATTTTTCGATCTTCTTCCATGGGTTTCATAATTGGGTCTTGAATCCATTTCATATGGTGGGAGTTCCCAGAGTATTAGGCACTCCTTTGCTATGTGCTATTCATGGTGCTATCGTAGAAAATACTTTATTCGAAGATGGTGATATAGGTGACGGAAATGACCCCATGCTCAACTGGTGAGCAGAGACCGACCTTTGTGACTATGAACTCGGAATTGAAATGATGAAATCATGACAAAAATGTCAAAATGAAAGGTAAGGAACTTGATGAACTACGACACCAAGAATAAAATAGTGATCGTCAGGGTGTTTTACCTCAACCCAGAGGGACTACCTTGATCGCGAATGGCACTTCGAGACCTCTTTTTGTGTAGCGGAATTTGTAATCCACACTCCTTTCCCCTCGGTCGGCCAAGGAGATGGGGCCTCACGTCCTGATTTTCTGCAAATTAACCACAAATCAAAACACCCATTAGACTCTTAATTAACATAGTATCCATTCATTAAGCTAAAAATATGTCAATTGGATGTGAGCTTACCGGATGTGTGGGTGAGAAGGATGAGTGACCAAGTGTTATGGCCACCTACCTTCCCGTTTTTTGGTGTTTTGGATCAAAGTAAACCCCTTAGCAAGCACTTAAGGTACCTAATCATGAGTGCATGTGTGCACAAACGGAATCTAAACATGAACAAAATCCTAGGACGTGTGTATGCATGCATAGGACTATAAAAAAATGATGAAAAAGATGAAATGAGAGAGGAGAGTAGGGTTCCCTTTTGACATTGAAGAGAGTGTTGCATGGATACAAGGTTGATGGCGCGTTCCTCCTTCCTAGAGCCTTCAAGACTCTATGCTCGTTCCTTCCCACGAGCTCTAAAGGAGAGGTCTAATATTGTTATATTCTGCACTTTTACAACTATTAATAAATTTAATTAATTTAAATTGAACTAATTAAGTAATTATAAGAATTTATGAATGAGTTTAAGTAACTTAATTTAGTCCAATTAACCCAACTATGAAAGCCCAATTATACTACTAAGAATAGCCCACTAATTTAGTTCAAATTATGAGTTGATGTATTAGACAGCAACATAGTAAAATAATGATAACTTTCTATAGAAAATTTTGATTAAAGCATAATTGATATCATTGGAAAGAAAATAAAACGATATATAACTTTGTAGAAGACTATGTTTACTAATTCAGATGTTTTAGAAGTCAAAATATCAAAGATCAGTTCTAGAAAGGGCTACCCATAGAGAACAAGTCCTAATCGGATTAGGATTTAAATTAGGAAAGAAAAGATGATATAATTAATATTAACCACAACCTAAAAAGTTATGTATAACATATTTGACTTAGATTAGAAATAAAACATAATAAATTTGAATATAATTAAGATTCTAATTAATAGGTAGAAAGTCATAATTGGAATCCTACTTGAACTAGGATTCTGTACATAGATTTACTTGACACAGTCCCGATATTTTAAGTATAACTTCGTGTATAAAATTTCAAATTAAGTAAGATAACTCCCATTAGAATTATGACTCAAAATTCTAGAAGTTTTAGGAAGACTATATATTTAAAATAAGTCGTTTACAAATCGGAATCTGGACATCTTTAGACGGAAAGGAAATCTCTCAGATTTCTGAGTTCGGAGTACTCAGGACAGCAAGTTAGTAAAATAGGCATATCCTTTTATATAAATATCCAACAATAGTGATATTAAAGACATTAGAAATATAGTAAAAAGTTTGACAACTTTGTAGAAGAGAGTTTGTCTTAATTCGGACCTTTAAGGGGTTGAATTTAAAGATTTTCAGAAAAGAAAACTGCAGATAGCATGAGCAGAGTTTAATTTAGAAGTGACTTTGACCTGGAGATTAAGTTATGGGTGTTGGGTTTTCTCGGGTTTCTCCGGATCGCTCACGCAGCGGAAAATAAAATTTAACAGCAATCCGTTTTCCCGTTTCGAAAAATCTAAAATCGATTATCGGATAATAAAAGTTCTCACCGTGTGCGGATTCGAATCCGTAACCGTTCGGTTCCGTCGGTGCGACACCGCAAGCCGCGCAAGTGCCCGGCCTCTAGCGAAGTCCATGCGATCCTCCTCGCGCCGGATATCCTCACGTTCCTCATTCTTCGTAGCCCGCGAAACCTCCGCCGGTCGCCGCAACACGCAGATGATTTCCCGTCGAACGGGATTCGGAGAAGCGGCGGAGCAGATCTGGATCTGTCTAGACGCCAGAGAGAGAGAGAAATAGAGGAGGGGCGGCTAGGGTTAACAACAGCTTGGCCTGCTCAGCCCGTTCGCTATGTTTTATACTAACCGCACGGTTTTTCATGAAAACCCCCGGTTTATATAAAACCCACTTATTTATCCATCGCCTTGAGAATCATTTGCGTGTGACCCTCTAGGCCCAAGTACCAGTCCAGTTAATGGCCCAACAAGCCCAGTGACTCCTCACTGACTTTATTAATCAATTAATAATCTTTTATTAATTAATTAATCAATCGAATTGATGTCGCACATCGAATTCGACCGGGCCTCCGATCACGTTGGGTGCCAAGCAAGACCGCGTGAACCCGGAAGGCATTGGGGTTAAGTAACCCACTCTTTGAACCTTTCTGCCGATAGTAACCACGTGGATATAATTCTTCATTCGTACAATACTCTCGAGTCAACTCAGGGTATGGCGAGCTGTCAAACCCTAACCGGTCGACTCACTTGGATTGGATGCCGCTGATGAATATCGGAAAACTCCTTTCCCGATATTATCGTCCGCCCTGGCCAGGGACTTCCGCTCATCCTTCCTAGAGCATTCTCTCTCTAAGTACCGAGAGCGAATGATTCCTTATTGACACACAATTCCCTTCGACGGTATTCCGTTGTACCCAATCCTTGGCGTATTAGAATCCCGTGGCTAGAGATTCGTAAACCAAGGTCAAAGCACAGAAGTCCACCGACAAGGTGTCCTTGGTGTCTCAGGTCTGAGGACCATCCACGCAACTGCGACAATAGAGTCAAGCTGGTTGACAGTGAGGTATAATACCATCCAGCGATTAAGTCGGATCAGTTCAGTGAACTCATTCTCTAATGAGCACCTACAGATTCGCCTTAGTGTCTCCACACAAGTGACTTATGAGATCAGTCACCCTCATCATATGAGCAGGAGTAATATGTACTAGTCTAACCGGATATCCAATGTCCTTCTCGGATATCCTCCGACTAGGAACGACTAAGAATATATGTGTTTAAGTGACCAGTCTCATTAGTATGATCTCATCATAATCTGATCACTATAGCACATATTCACGGACTTCATTATGAAACGATAATTAATGCGATTTACACATAATGAATATTATGCCATTATATTAATAAATGAACGAGATTTACATAGTCAGATTGGCTTGTAGGCCACCTAAACTAACAATCTCCCACTTAGACTAAAGCCAATCACCTTGATACAATAAGCCTATAGACTCTAGGTGACGCTCAAACACAATTTGAGCCAACGGCTTTGTCAGTGGATCTGCTACATTGTCGACGGATGGAACTCTTTCCACTACTACATCTCCTCTGGATAAGATGAAAGCTCCTCGGAATATCTTTCGATTTCTGATGAGACCACGGCTCTTTCATTTGTGCAATAGTCCCATTGTTGTCGCACAACAGCGGAACATGATCAAGGAGATACCAGGAACTATGCCAAGGTCAGTGATGAACTTCTTCAATCACTCTACTTCCTTGAAAGCTTCAGCTGCGGCGATGTGCTCAGCTTTAGTCGTCGAATCTGCAGTGGTTACTTGCTTGGAACTCTTCCAGCACACTACACCTCCCTTTAAAGTAAATACGAATCCAGATGTAGACTTGCTATCATCTGGATCCGACTGGAAACTCGAGTCAGTAAAGCCTCACAGTTTCAGGTCACCTCCTCCATAGAAAAGAAACATATCCATAGTTCTTCTCAAGTACTTAAGGATACATTTCACTGCCTTCCAGTGCTCTTCGCCTGGATCAGCCTGAAATCTGTTCGTAACACTTAGAGCAAATGCAACATCAGGCCGTGTACATAGCATGGCATATATGATAGGTCCTATGGCAGAGGCATAGGGTATTCTATCCATGAATGCCCTCTCATTAGGAGTCTTAGAAGACTACTCCTTTGAGAGACTAATTCCATGTCTCATCGGTATGAGACATCTCTTGGAATTTTCCGTGCCAAACCTTTTGACTATGGTATCTATGTACAAGGATTGGGTCATTCTAAGCATCCTCTTTGATCTATCTCTATAGATCCGTATTCCCAATACGTAGGATGCTTCTCCCAAATCCTTCATGGAGAAGTTTTTCGACGGCCAGATCTTTACTGATGACATCATAGCTACATCATTCCCAATGAGTAATATGTCATCTACGTAAAGAACTAGAAAAGTGACTGCACTCCCACTGGTCTTCTTGTACACACAAGGCTCATCTTCATTCTTAAATGAAGTCATAAGACTTGGCAGCCTCGTCAAATCTTATGTTCCAGCTCCGAGAAGCTTGCTTCAGTCCATAAATGGACTTTTGAAGCTTGCACACTTTATCTGGAGATTCTTTGGATGTGAAACTTTCTGGTTGTATCATATACACCTCTTCCTCACGGTTACCATTGAGGAAGGCAGTCTTCACATCCATCTGCCAGATTTCATAATCAAAATGTGCAGCAATGGCGAGTAGAACTCTGATCGACTTTATCATGGCAACTGGTGAGAAAGTTTCGTCATAGTCAATTCCTTGCCTTTGACGATATCCCTTTGCCACCAACCTTGCCTTATAAGTGTCGATCCGTCCATCAGCACCGATCTTCCTTTTAAAGATCCACTTGCAACCGATGGGTACAATACCCTCGGGCAAGTCCTCCAAGTTCCAAACTCGGTTGGTGTACATGGACTGGATTTCTGAGTTCATGGCTTCTCGCCATTTCCCGACTTTTGTGCCTTCTATGGCCTCCTGGTAGGTTTTAGGATCATCATCCTTATTATATTGTACCTTAGACTCACCTTCAGCAATATGTCCCACATATCGTTCGGGTAGTCTAGGTACTCTACCAGAGCTACGAGGCTCATTTGTGTGTACCTGAACAGATTCAGGAACTGCTATCTCATCTGATGATAATACAGCTATTTGGGGATCTGGAACCTCTTCTAGTACTATTTTACTCCCACTGTTCTCCTGGAGAAGGTATTCCTCTTGCAGGAAGACAGCTTTCCTGGCGACAAACACCTTTTGTTCACCAGGATGGTAATAATAGTATCCAAAGGTTTCCTTTAGATATCCCACAAAACTGCATTTATCAGTTCGTGATTCCAGCTTGTCTGGATCATGCCTCTTTACATGACCAAGACAACCCCAGACTTTAACATGTTTAAATTCTGGTTTCTTGCCTTTTCATATCTCATATGGAGTAGAGGCCACAAACTTGCTGGGTACTCTGTTCAGTAGGTATGCTGCTGACTCTAGAGCATACCCCCAGAGGGACACTGGTAATCCCGAAAAACTCATCATAGATCGCACTATGTCCAACAAGGTGCGATTCCTCCTTTCTGATACACCATTCATCTGTGGTGTATATGGAGGGGTTAGCTGAGAAAGGATACCATTATCCTTTAAGAATTGTGTGAAGTTAGTACTCAAGTATTCTCCTCCTCGATCTGATCGAAGAGCTTTAATACTCTTTCCTAACTGCTTCTCTACCTCATTCTTGAACTCCTTGAACTTCTCAAATGCTTCGCCGAATCTTGAGAAGTCATCGGTGAACGTGATGAAGTATGAGTAGCCACCTTTGGCTTAGGTGGACATGGGACCACATACATCCGAATGTATTAGTTCCATAATGTCCTTGGCACGTTCTCCATGTCCAGTAAATGGAGATCTTGTCATCTTTCCTATAAGGCAGGATTCACATGTTGTAAACGATTCATAATCGAATGCTGTTAAATAACCATGCTTATGCAACTTTTGCAACCTGCTTTCGCCAATGTGCCCAAGTCTACAATGTCATATGTAGGCTTGGTTCACACAATTCTTGCTCTTCTTAAGAGCATTATCAATTTAAAGATTGTAATAAGAAACATCTAAAAGATATAGTCCGTTGACTAAAGATGTTGAAGCTATTGATTTATTACCATAATAAATCGAACAACTTCTACTCTCAATAGTCAACCTATATCCTATCTTGTCCAAACAAGATATTGATATGATGTTCTTTATTATGCTAGGAACATAATAACAATCTTCTAATAGTAAGGCGTCTCCCGATGGAAGCCTGAGGTTTGCAGTCCCAACAGCAATCGCCGCAACTTTTGCGCCATTTCCTAGCCTCAATTCCACCTCGCCTTGTCTCAGCTTGCGGTTACTTGTCAGCATCTGTACATCATGGCAGATATGAGAAGCACATCCGGTATCTAATACCCAGGATGTCGAATCTCTAACTGACAAGTTGATATCTATCATATAGATATCTGAAGCTTCAGACAGCTTCACCTTTCTATGAGCTTTATCGTTGAGGAACTTCTTGCAGTTCCTCTTCCAGTGACCATGTTGCTTACAGTAGAAGCAGTCACCCTTCACTACTCTTTTGCCTTTGTCCTTCGATCCTTTATCGTTAGCTGTCATCTTTGCTTCAGGGGCATCCAATGCCGATTCGGCAAGAGGATCAGCTCCAGGGACAAAGTTATTGTGCTCAGATCTGAAGACATTCTTCAGGTTTCTGAACCAATCCGAGTAGATCAGGTAAGTCAAAAGGGCATCAAGTATGCCACGGAGTGGGTTATTCGACGACATAATTCCCTACAGGAGATGAGTAAAATGTATTTAGCAGATGTTCAATTATTAAAATTTAAAACAAAGTTAAACATCCCACACATGATTCAGCGCATCACATGGCTAAAATAAAAGAGTTTTCAAAAATAGATAACTTTGACTTTCAAAAAGCTGGGATCCAATCAAAATTGGTATTTGAATTTCGAAAACTCATTTTATTAACTTAACATGCAATTAAATCAAAATTTAAAAGCATTAAACACACATCACATGTGCACACACTCCAAATTAATAATTCCAGATTATTCTATGCAAATTAGAACATTTCTAATAATCTAACACTTAGATTAAACCCCATTAATAATCTAACAATTAGACTATTATTGACTAATCTAACTCTTAGACTAGTCCAGCAAAGTTAATTAATAATTTAACACTTAAATTATTAATTAACTCCAATTATTAATTTACTACTAATCTAACTCTTAGATTATTTAATTTAAAATTAATTATTAACTTAACACTTAAATTAACAATTAACTTTAATTAATTAATAATTACAAATCTAACTATTAGATTAGACGATTAATGTTAATCATTAATTTAACCTTTAAATTAATAACTAACAATAATAATTAAAGATTACTAATTTAACAATTAAATTAGTCAATTAGAATTAATTATTAATTTAACAATTAAATTAATAACTAACTCTAATAAATTAACAATTAAATGATTTAATAATAAATAATCTAACTCTTAGACTAAAAATTATTAAACACAAATTTAACTCTTAAATTAGTTAAATTAAGGTTCATTATTAATTTAACAATTAAACTAATAATTAACCCTTAATTTATCAATCTAATTGTTAATAAGATAATGATTCAAAATCATTAATGATCCAATTTAGAATTATTAGACCAAGATTTAAATTTAAAACAATTTTAAATTTAAATTTAAAACAATTTTAAATTTAAATTTAAAATCTACTTCTATTTCAATTGGATCAAGGGGTTTAATTTGGGGAATATATAGGAGAATCGAACCACTGCCGGTTCGAGCCAGGGAGGACCGGCTGGACCGGCCCAGTCGGACCGGCTCGGGACCGGCCGACCCCCTTTCCTTTCTTCCCCACCTGCAACCCTAAACCGCAGCAGGGAAGGAGGCCGGCGGCTGCAGCGGCTGGGGCACCGGTGGCCGCGCAAGTGCCCGGCCTCTAGCGAAGTCCACGCGATCCTCCTCGCGACGGATATCCTCACGTTCCTCGTTCTTCGCAGCCCGCAAAACCTCCGCCGGTCGCCGCAACGATCGCCGCAACACGCGGACGACTTCCCGTCGAACGAGATTCGGAGAAGCGGCGGAGCAGATCTGGATCTGTCTGAATTCCAGAGAGAGAGAGAAACAGAGGAGGGGCGGCTAGGGTTAGCAGCAGCTTGGCCTGCTCAGCCCGTTCGCTATGTTTTATACTAACTATGCGGTTTTTCATAAAAACCCCCGGTTTATATAAAACCCACTTATTTATCTATCGCCTTAAGAATCATTTGCGTGTGACCCTCTAGGCCCAAGTACCAGTCCAGTTAATGGCCCAACAAGCCCAGTGACTCCTCACTGGCTTTATTAATCAATTAATAACCATTTATTAATTAATTAATCAATCGAATTGATGTCGCACATCGAATTCGACCGGGCCTCCGATCATGTTGGGTGCCAAGCAATACCGCGTGAACCCGGAATGTATTGGGGTTAAGTAACCCACTCTTGGAACATTTCCGCCGACAGTTACCACGTGAATATAATCCTTCATTCGTACAATACTCTCGAGTCAACTCAGGGTATGGCGTGCTGTCAAACCCTAACCGGTCGACTCACTTGGATTGGATGCCGCTGATGAATATTGGAAAACTCCTTTCCCGATATTATCGTCTGCCCTGGCCAGGGACTTCCGCGCATCCTTCCTAGAGCATTCTCTCTCTAAGTACCGAGAGCAAATGATTCCTTATTGACACACAATTCCCTTCGACGGTATTCCGCTGTACCCAATCATTGGCGTATTAGAATCCCGTGGCTAGAGATTCGTAAACCAAGGTCAAAGCACAGAAGTCCACCGACAAGGTGTCCTTAGTGTCTCAGATCCGAGGACTATCCACGCAATTGCGACAATAGAGTCAAACTGGTTGACAGTGAGGTACAATACCATCCAGCGATTCAGTCGGATCAGTTCAGTGAACTCATTCTCCAATGAGCACCTATAGATTCGCCTTAGTGTCTCCACACAAGTAACTTATGAGATCAGTCACCCTCATCATATGAGCAGGAGTAATCTGTACTAGTCTAACCGGATATCCGATGTCCTTCTCAGATATCCTCCGACTATGAACGATTAAGAATATGTGTGTTTAAGTGACCAGTCTCATTAGTATGATCTCATCATAATCTGATCACTATAGCACATATTCACGGACATCATTATGAAACGATAATTAATGCGATTTACAGATAATGAATATTATGCCATTATATTAATAAATGAACGAGATTTACATAGTCAGATTGGCTTGTAGGCCACCTAAACTAACAATGGGGAGTAAAAGTTCGACTCCAGCAAAAAAATGAGCTATTGGTGATTATATTAGGAGGTTAAATAAGCATATATAGAGCCTTGGGTCATCCTCAACCTCTATAGCATACAACTCTCTTCTAAAGGGTAAGTTCATATGGTGTTTTTGAGAGAATAGAGTAGTTCACGGTTATTTCTTTTAAAGGTTTGTTTCTAATCAATATTTTGTATTATTTATGTTACACCCCGGATACGGTTTTTTTTTTTTTTACTCGGAATCCGACTACGTAATCTCAGAACAAATTCAACCATAACGAACACATATGAGAGCTAAACAACCACAAGGCGATTTTAATAAATGTCATAACCATCAAGTAACTCCAAAATATCCAAAGATAGCCAACACCAAAGTTCACAAATTATAATTTTCATCAATTGTGTATAAATTCTCAATCTCACTAAATAAATAAAAATACATCAATCTCTTATTATCCCAGTACATTAAATCTAAGAAAATAGTAAATCTATTCCTAGATAACCTTCAAATGAGTCTGAATCCAATTCCTTGAGCAAAGTCCTGTCCCTCAGCTAACTCTTCCTCCTCAGTCTCTAAAAATGTTAGTAGGGCTTATGAGTACAACCACTCAGTAGACTTCAAACAATCCACATGACTTAACATATAGTAAACTTTACAAATTACATTATACAATTATACTAAACATGATTTTACACAGTTCTACATATATCTCAATTAGGAATATGACACAAAACATGATCAAATATAAACTTATTAAATCAAATGTGTTTTCTAAGAGCATAAATAGATCAACTAACATATAACATATGTAGCATAATCGAATTATTATCTTACTGAACATATCTACTAGCCATGAACTGAACAAATCATATATCGAACTGAACATATAGCAAATTTGTCATGGCAATGGTAGCTTATCAAATCAGAGTTTATATTGTAAGAATAGCTAATCAGAATGAACATAGATTCTTAATCAAATAGGCTGAGATCAAAATCACTGAACGTAGATGTCAAAAGAACAAACTGAGTAGATTATAAGCTGAATCAAATGGATCTAAACAACAAATTATGTTTCATATTTATGTGCCAAACAAATTAAATCCAAATATATCAAATAGACATGCATCCAACCACTATATACAGAGCCGAACAAACAAATACCAGAGCATATAGGCAAGTATGCTAAGGTCATGGCACATGCATAACTGGGTAGTCTATAGTCCCACCTTGGATAACTGCAAACAAAACACAATCACTGGGATTTTTCCCGTTGCCCAAGGATAGAACTCATCTACGGATGCTTATGAAATGAGCCCCAATCTCCTTAAGATGGCAATGTCCAAACATATTTCAAACAAATATGGCATAAATATACTTTTACAAATTTCATAATGATCATAGATCTTAAAATTAATTTGGCAAAGTGATACATATATATAAGAGTTAAAATACATACTTTTATATACAAAATAATCACTTAATGAGCCAATATGATCGAAATAGGTTGCTGGATATAAAATATAGTTAAAAAAAATTTCTTAGAATTTTCAAAATAACAAATATATTTTTCGGCCATCAAAGCGAATTTTCGGAGCTAACAAATTAACAAATAGGCTGAATAATATCAAACAAATTCAGAAAATTATCAAACTTTTATAACATGTCAAAAAGGTCATATTTAAAGTGTGAACAAAGTTTCATCAATTTCCGGATTGGTTTGATATGATTTTGGACTCTCACTTTGATTTGGAGAATCGACTTAACTCGAATTCCAACAAATCGAAATAGAGGGTAATCTGAATAGCAAACGGAGTCATAAAATTCTAAAATTTTACATAGATGTCAAGGATATTACAAAAAATGTCTTTACAAATTTTGGTATGATTTAAATATGAATCCAATGAGATATAGTATTCACAAGTTGATATTTTAAAATTTCTAAGACAGATTATATAGTCTGAAAATATTATTATGGAATAAATATCAAACAAACTCCAAAACTTATGAAATTGATTCGTCATAAATATAACATATACAATAGGCTTCTATCAAAATGTCAGCTCAATTGGGCATCGGTCCAACGAGAACAAACATCTGTAACTCGTGTAATCATAATTAGAAACAGAACAGATTGAACGGACATATTACATAGGCTGAGATAATAATCATAGAATAAATAGAAAAGAAGATCAAGAAAATCTAAAACTTAAATATCATTAATTATACATATATATAAAAGTTTTTATTAGTTTATTATCTTTTTAAAACTTTTGAAAATAACATAATTTTATAATACAAAATAGATCATATGTACAATTATCCACCTATCTCTTGAAGAAAGACCGGCTCTTGATTCTCCTATGGCTTCCTTGCTATCTATTCATGATTTTTTCTTCCTCTAAAATCTTTTCCATATTCTCTAAGCTCTTCCCCACATTCTTTAAGCCTCTAATAACACAAAACATTGGTTAAAATCAAATCTCCAAAAGAAATAATCATGAACAACTCTATTCTTTTAAGAACACCACATGAACTTCCCTTTAGAAGAGAGCTGCATGCTATAGAGGTTAAGCACGACCCAAGACTCTATTTATGTTTATTTACCCTCCTAATATAACTATCAACACCCACTTTATTTTCTGGAGTTGAACTCATACTCCCCATAACTTAATTTCCAAGTCAAAGTCACTTCTTAGTCCAAATCGGACTCTGCTCATACTACCTACAGTTTTCTTTTCTGAAGACCTTTACATTTAACCCCCTAAACGTCCGAAATAAGCAAAATTCTCTTCTACAAAGTTTTACAACTTTTTATTACCTTTCCAATGTAACCAATATCACTTTTTTTGGACCTCTATATAAAAAGATATGTCTATTTTAATTTTACTGACCTGTTGTCCTGAGTACTCCGAACTCAGAAATCTGGTAGATTTCCTTCATGTCTAAAGATATCCTGATTCCGATTAGAAAACAACTTATTTTAAACATGTGTTCTCCATAAAACTTCTATAAATTTAAGTGATAGTTCTAATAGAAGTTGTCTTACTTAATTATGAATTTTATGTACGGAGTTATGCTTAAAATATTAGGACTATGTCAAGTAAATCTGTGTACATAATTCTAGTCTAAGTAAGATTCCTATTATTACTTTCTACCCATTAATTATAATATTAATTATATTCAAATTTATTATTTTTTACTTCTAATATAAGTCAAATATCTTATACATAAGTTTTTAGGTTGTAGTTAACATTAATTGTACCATCTTTTGTTTCCTAATTCAAATCCAAATCCGATTAGGACTTGGTCTCTATGGATAGCCCTTTCTAAAAATGATCTTTGATATTTTTGACCTCTAAAATATTTGAATTAGTAAAAATTATTTTTCACATAGTTGTGAATTTTTTTATTATCTTTCCAATGATATCAATTATGTCTTAATCCGAATTCTCTATAGAAAGTTATAATTATTTTACTATGTTGCTGTCTAATACATCAACATAGAATTTGAACTAAATTAGTGGGCTATTCTTAGTAGTATAATTTGGGCTATTGGGCTTTCATAATTAGGTTAATTGGACTAAATTAAGTTACTTAAGCTCAGTCATAAACTCTTATAATTAGTTAATTGGTCTAACTTAAATTAATTAAATTTATTAATAGTGATAAAAGTACGGGGTATAACAATTTAAGACTTAGAGAACGTGAGAAAGAGCTTAAAGAATGTGAAAAAAAAGATTAGAAGAAGAAGAAGGCATTGATAAATAGCAAGGAAGCCATAGGGGAGTCAAGTCGTGTAAGGACTGAGGTTTCGGGTTCTGTATTCGGGTCGGGTTCGGGCCGGATCCCCTGGTTTCGATCCTGAGGGGTCTTGAGATCTCTGACTGAATGACGTCTGCACTGCTCGACGTCTTTCAAAAGACGTTTGTCTATGTAGACGCCATTTAAGTCTGCTTTCTGTTGTGCCACGTGTGCGCCACGTGGGCGGGTTTCGGGCCGCAAGAGTACGGCCCCTGTCACATCGTCTGAACGGCGTCCATGTTGGTCGACGCGATTCAGACTGTGACCTCTGCGATGTCAGGGTACGGCGCCAGAGCGTTGTCAGTACGGCCTGTCCTGTCGTCTGAACGGCGTCCGTGGAGAGTGACGCGTTTCAGACCGCTGTCAGTACGGCCCGTCCTGTCAGACTGATTGGCGTCTGCCTCGATCGACGCGTTTTAGCTAGATTCAGATTGACCCCGCAAGCCTCCCCTTCTTTCCCTCATTCTCGCCTCCACCCTCTCTCTCTTCGCCCTCTCCGCTCCCTCCGCCCTCCTTCCTCCCTTCCCTTCCTCTTCTTCCTCTTCCATCACTCCAACACCTCCCTACCTCTCACCTCTACCTCCACCACTTCCTTCGCGGCGTTCCATTCTCCGGACGGCGGCCGACATCCCGGCGGAGTGGCGGCGTCCTCGAGGGTACCGGCGGCGGTCTGCGGTGCGGCGGGTCGGCGGCGCGGAGCTTGGAGGAGTTCAAGAACCGGTACGGGGACGAACCTTGCATAGACTGTGAATGTGTTGCTCGTGATTTCCTTGGCGTGGCATGTTATGTTTTGGGTTAGAATGAGCATGTTTAGGGGGTTTTCTTGTGGGAATGGCCGTGCTCGTGAACGTGGATTTGTAGCATGCTGGAAGTAGTTGATTTCCCTATCTTCCCCCTTCTGTTTTGGGGCATTTTCGGGGTGTTTGGGGTTAAAGGAGAAACCCTCGGGTTGAACCAGGGAACCAGGTTTCTTGCGCTAAACGGCGTCGTACCTGGTCAATGCCTTTTAGAAGGACGTTAGGGCAATACGACGCCTTTTAGGGCAGAAACCTCCCTGTTCGAGGTTTCACGAGTTAGGGGTTCTGGCGCTAAATGACGTCATGGATGGACGACGCCTTTCAGAAGGACGTCGGGCCATCATGACGCCATTTAGGCAGGAAATCACCCCGACTGAGGGTCTGCAAATCTAGAATTTCGGTGTGATTGGCGTCTGAGAGCTCTGACACGTTTCAAACGGCGGCTTCCCAGGTGGACGCGTTTTAAGGAATAATCTGGCTTTAAATGAACCTGTTTGAGGAGCTTGAATGGCATCGACCTCGGTCGACGCGATTCAAGACAGAACTGCATAAACCCTGGTTTTTAACATATGTTTCACTGTTGGATGGTTCAAATGCATGCTTTAAGCTGTACGCTGAGACGGAGGTTTACTGTGCGAATGGAATCATGTTATATGTGTGTATGTGCTTCTGCGAATATGGAATCGGAATAACTGTGGTTTACGTTTGTCACCATGGACCGATGGGGACAGGGTCATGGTGTCTGTGAGGCATTGTGCCGTACCGGTGGGGGAGTGGTACATGTTGTGTTTTACCTTTGGCTGAGGGAAGCAGAACCACCTTGAGCCCGTCGGGCCGGAGTAGCCGGTGCGCTATCCGAGGGGTTGCTGTTTGGTCTCAGCGGGTCGGGGTTTCCCTGTTTGTCGTGGCAGCTTCCGGCGCGTTTCTTGCTGTGGAGCTGGTTGTGGTACTGTTGGAGTTGTTTTACCCCTGTAGCCACTGGGCCTGATGTGACCTTTGATCAAGGTTACGAGTGGTACCCTTAGCCCTTTGGCCTGACGCAGCCCTAGAGGTTAGGGTTGTGGGTAGTTCCTGTAGCTTCGGCTTGACGGGGGTTCGCCGGTCCCTTGGGCCCTCCTGAAGCGCTGAGGCCTAGCGTGGAGGCAATCCGGTCGGTAGGACAGTAGTCTAGACTGCTTGTGTGCACACGTAGCTGGGCAGTGGTGGTACACTGGTCCCAGCTAGTCCTAGTTTGACTCACTGCCTCACCCTACAGTGCCCCGGAACACTGTAGGGGCGGACAGGCGTGAGTAGTGGTGGTAGTGTTGTGAGGCGACGTTTGACTTCTGTCGACAGTATGGTTCAGTCGCTTTGTGGACTTTGGCTGTGAGACGTGACTCTGTGTTGGGTTCTTCGGGTTGCTTAGAACTGTTCCTGCTACACTGCTTATCGTACGTTTCATATCAGGTTGGGTGCTATGTTTACTGCTTTGTTTAATTGTCATATATCTGTGTTGTTGCACTTGTGGGTGTGTGAGTGGGAGGCAGGGGATCGGATGATCCTTACTGAGCCCAATTCTGGTGTGGCTCACTCCCTGCGGTTTCAGGTGTGGACCTCGTGGCGTTTGGCGGCGGGTGGTGTCTTCTTGGTGTGCGGACCAGCAGCTGTCTCAGTTCCGGGGTATGCCCTGATGTTGTTGTACTTTACTTCTGCCTGTACTTATTTAATTTGTTGGACCATGTAATTATTGTTGGACTGTATACGGACATTGTTATCTTCCTTCCTGCGCACTTGTTACATCTTTGTAGTCCGTGTGATTGTTATATTTAGCCTTGTTTAGCGCTTACTCCTCCAGATGTGTTGTGTGAGATCCGGGTGTGAACCCGCAGTTAATGGGCCGACATCTATTTAGTGATCGGGTCTCCGGTCATAGGATGGCGGGTCGTTACAAGTCGATCTTTCTTCAAGAGGTAGGTTGATAACTATACACATGATCTATTTTGTATTACAAAAGTATATTATTTTCGAAAGTTTTAAAAAGCTAATAAATTGGTAAGAACTTTGATCTCTATGTCTACTTCATGATATTCAAGCTTCAGATTTTTGTGATCTTATTTACTATTTATTCCATTATTATTATCTCAGCCTATGTAATCTGTTTGTTCAATCTGTTATGTTTCCAATTATGATCACATGAGTTACAGATGTTTGTTATCTTTGGTCAGATGTCCAATTGAGCTAAAATTTTGTTAAAATTTTACAATAGATGTTATCTTCATATCCAATAAATTTCATAATTTTAAAAATTCATTTGATATTTATTATGTAATATTGGTCACAGACTATGTAATATGTCCTAACAGTTTTGAAATCCTAATTTATGAATCTTATATCTCACTTGATTCATCAAAATTTTGTGAAAACTTTTGTTATACTATCCTTGACTTCTTTGGAAAGTTTGAGAATTTTATTACTTTGTTTGCTATTTAGTTTGCCCTCTATTTTGATTTGCTGGAATTCTATTTAAGTCAAATTCCCGAAATCAATGTAAGAATCCAAAATCATATCAAACCCAACCAAAAATTGATGAAACTTTTATACACAGTTTACATATGATCTTACATGCTCATCAGGTTTGGTAATTTTCTGAATCTATTTGATATTATTCGGCCTATTTGTTGAATTTTCAATTTTGAAAATTAGTCTTAATGGCCAAAAAATATGTTAATTGTTCCGAAAATTCTGAGAAAATTTCCTTGGTTATCGTTTCTGTCAAAAAACTTTTTTTGATCATATTTACTCTGATTTTCTATATATATGACCTTGATGACTCTCTAAGTGGCTATTTGTATATAAAAGTATGTCTTTTTAACTCTTATATGTACGTATCAATTTGATAATTCAATTTTCAGATCTATGCTCATCTTTTATCATCATTTGATCTCTATGAATCGGATTGTGCCATAATTATTTGACTTTGTTTGGACATTGCCATCTTAAGGAGATATTTGGCCCGATTCCATTATAAGCATCCATATTGGATAGGGTATTTTGTTTGGAACCCGAGGGCAAACAGGTGGAATCCGGATTTTCGACCGGCTAAAATCGGAGGACGACGATACGTAATGCCCTGGCGGTTGAGAGTTGGGTAGGACTTAGACTCCACAGCTCTGTGTAGTGACCAAGACCTTTGTATCATTTGCCTAGATACTTTGGTATTTGTTTTGTTTGGCTCCTTATGTTGTGGTTTGGGTGCATGTCCATTATGATATGATTTGATTTGTTTCATTGACACATAAACCTAAAATCTTTGTTCCATATGTTCATTTGAATTCAGCTTTGCCATTTGAATCCTTTGATCATCCTGTTTAGTTATTCCTTTGCAATCATATGAATTTGTCTTAACTATATGATCTATGATAAGAATCTGATATGATAACCTACTACGCCATGATATTTGCTATTTAATATCAAATGTACTAAGGGGACGGCGATACGTAACGCCCTAACAATTTGATATGTTATGTTCGATATGTGGTACATTCTGATCATGGCTAGTATAATTTGATATGTCTGATATGAGTTCGATCATGCCATATATGCTATATATTAATTGATCTATTTATACTATTAGAAAATACATTTGATTTGATAAGTTTATATGTGATCATGGTTTGTATCATGTTCTTATTTGAGATATATATATAACTGTGTAAGATCATGTTTAGTATAATTGTATAATATGATTTGTAAAATTTACTATATGTTAAGTCATGTGGATAGTTTGAAGCCTACTAAGTGGTTGTACTAAAAAATTCTATTAACATTTTCAGAGTCTAAAAAGGAAAACATGGAATTTGAAGAGACTTCTGATTGAGGCATTTGATATCTTCAAGAGGTTATTTAGATTCAAATTTTACAGGTTTCTTAAATTTGATGTAGTAAAGATAATGAGAGATTGATAATTTTTTTTTTATTAGTGAGATTGAGATTTTATTTATAATTGATGGATATTTTAATTTGTGAACTTTGATATTGGCTATATTTGGATACTTTGGATTAATTGATGGTTATGGCATTTATTTAAATTGCCTTGTGGTTGTTAAGCTCTTATATATGTTTGTTATAGTGGAATTTGTTTTGAGATTATGTGGTCGAATTTCGAGTTAAAAAAAAAAAAAATTTGAATCGGATCCTGGACGTAATGATAAAGTGTTAAATGGATCATTTAAAGGCAATCATACGCGTCATACTCACGTTTTTATCTGTAAAATAGCATGAAATGATAGATAATTGCGTATCAAGTCCAACGGTACCAATTTCACCAAATTCTGACTTAAAAATATCGTCATTTCATATGATTAATGGAGTATAGCGCATTTGCGGTTTTTCGACAAAATCGAGACGAATTAAATAAATATAATGATATTTTTATGATAATGTGCTAATTTACATTTATTTTATGTGAACAAGATATGCTGATGATGCAGTGCAGCTGGTGGAGTTTTTGAAAATTTGGGGGATGTCTAGTGTTCGAATTTCGATAAATTCGACGTCATTTTGTCCAAAAGATTACAACAGGGGTAAAAATGTAATGCGATGTCCTAATATTGCCCTAATTATTACCCAAAGAACCCAAGAAATACCAGCCACCTTCCCTTCCCCCACTTTTTTTTTTTTTTTTTTTTAAAGAAAACTTTCCTTCCCAAACCCAATTCTCTTTGTTTCCTTCTCTCCTCTCTGTTTCCTTTTCTCTGTCTCTCCTTCTTTCCTTCTCTACCTCTCTCCCTCAAACCCACGACTCTCTCTTCCTCTATATATTCCTCCCACGATTTTTCCCAGGGGGGTATTCCTGGTCTCTCACCAATTTCCCTCAAACCCGCAACCCTCTCTCTCCTTCTCCAATTCCTCCCAGCCGCAACCTCTCCCCACAGCTCTCTCTCTCGTTCTCGCAGCCTCTCCTCTCCAGTCTTCTCTTCTTCTCTCCCACATTTTCTCTTTCTCTCCCTCTGTTCTCTCTCTCCGGCTCTCCCTCTCTCCGGTTCTCCCTCTCTCGGTTTCTCTTTTTCTCTCCCTATACGTTCTCTTCCTCCTTCCACAGCTCCGTTCTCTCCCAAGCACCTATCTACGCTTCCAGCAGCAACCCACCAGCGCGACCTGCAAGCAAGCTCCACGCGCCTGCGGTGAAGCCCTCCTCCATGCACGTCGGCGTTCACAGCGCTGCACTGCACCTCCACGTGCTGCCCCAGCTGAACCAATTCCTCCACGTTGCCGGCAAGTTCCAGGTTGAAGCCTAGCCGGCCGTGAGCTCCTCCGTTGAAGCCTAGCCGGCTGTGAGCTCCTCCTTTTCCAACCTGGCACACCAGCAGTGAGGACTCCACGCGCAGCCCGGCGAGCCTCCTCCAATGTCTCCTACGAACCTGCCAGCAAACGCCAGCTACAACACCAGAAGCTAACAAGCTGCGGTGAAGCAAGCTCCTCCACGTAGCCGGTGCACCAGCAGCAAACCTCTACGTCTGCATGCCAGAAGCTTCTTCAAGCACCAGCAACCACCTTCTGCCCTCCACCTGCATGCTTCCTCCAGCGCAAGCATCCATGCATGCAAGCATCCACGCTGAAGCCTCCACATGCAGCAGTTGTTCACTGCCCTTCCCGAGCCCCTCCTTTTCCAACGAAGCCCAGCAGAAGCTCCTCAAAGCCCCTATTTGCTGCATGTTGTTTACTTAATTTTTTTCCATTAATTATTTTTGTTAGTTTAGATAAGTGTCATTACTGTTAAAAGGGTAGTAATTTATGAGAGTTTTGTTCAACTTTGATTTAGTTAATACTTATTTCTTCATTACATTAGGGGTGTTTGCTTGTTTACTTAGAATTAGTTTAATTAATTCGATTTCTTTTTAATTTTAGTTAAGTAGCTTGTGTACAGTTTAATTAGGTAATTAATCATTTAGTATAATTAGTTAATTCAGGTTGTTGTTATTTTTAGAATAATTGAATTCTAGAGCATTAAAAATCATAAACAATCATCAATTTTTGTTAGATTAAAAAAATTTCAAAGTTTTCAAAGTTAGAAATTTAACTCCCTGTGGATCGACTCGGACTCACCATTATTAATTTTCAAAATTGAATTTGAATGAGCAGAATAAATTTATATTGAACATTCTCATGAGTGTTTAACGACGCACAATTTAGAACGATCACGTAACAATATGGTATTAGAGCAATTGTGAGAGTTTAAGTATCCACAACCATCTGTTCTTAAGCCATTCTTATCGATCTTAAAGGATAATGATGAAGTTTATGATTTGTATGATCTTGAGTTAGATTAGAAATTAAGATGATATCTTGTTTTAAGTTATAGTTAGGACATTTTGAGTAGATGATTGTAGATGTCGCATTTAGCTGATTCTAACAATTAGACTTATATATAGATAATTCTTAATATGAATAGAGATTAAGATGATTAAGGTAAATCTTTTAAGTGGGAGAACCAGCTACAGGATGTATATATTCCTACCACTTATATCTTTCTACTAGGTTTAAGCCATTAAATATTGACTAGTTCTTACCCTTGATTTTTTAATAATTAGTATTAAAGGATGCCTTGACCACAACATACATTCATAGATTTAATTAACGTTGTTTATTCATCTACATTTACTTATATTGCTTGAAAACTAAAAATAGTTGGTTAACACTTTAAAATGTTAAGATAAGTTAGTACCTTTAAATTTTCATAAATGACTCTTATTTAAGTCTATGACATATGTTTGGTTGGACGCTGAGGATCTACTTTTGAGATAAGTAACTCGAATCATACTATGCCATTGATCATTAATACTTATACAATAAAGTATAAAGATCACATTGGATATGTGTTCATTTAATAGTAGTATTATACCATAAATGTATTCTCTTAATTTATTAGAATACTAAGAAGATACTTAGAGAAGTGTACATAATCCTTCCAAAGTTATCTATTAGGCCACCTATAGACATATACTTAAGTCCTTCTATACTCTCCTTTAGGCTTTACCCTGAAATATAAATATAGATTGCTTCTAGTTCTGTGATGAGTAAATTTACTAAGTATATATAATATGTAAATTAGTCAGGAGAGTATATCTGTGAAGAATATTTGGAAGTTAAATACATTTTCTTGATTAAGGATTAGATCATTTTCTTAAAGCTACCAAATTAGAAGCAGAACATCAATGACTCATGATTTCCATTCGATCTCTAAAATATTGCGATTGTTTGAAGTATAGATGAGTTTTTAGCAATGTAATGTGATTTTAGGACTCTTATTTATCTTAAGTTGAAAATACTCATAAGAGTTAATTGACATACTCTTTTGATATTCAAAGTACTTTTAGGGAGTAATTATAAGTCATGATAAGGTTGTTATGATTATGATATGTATCCTAACTATTTTGGTACATATTCAACCATATGAGAGATAGTTAGTCATCGATCTCTTTTCACCTTATGTCTTTAGCTATGTTAGGGTAACTTTATCTATTGATTAATTAACTTGAGTAACTAAATCAGATCTCAAGTCTATAGACACATTAAATCAAAGGGTATCTTAATCACATTAAAAATATTTTACAAATATAGATATACTTATCGTACTGATCTGATCTTGATTGAGTAATCCCTTAATCGTATTCTATAACCTTAGAAATTAGTATGAGTAATCTATTAATATAAAGATAGATTATTAGAATCTATCAAATTTTGAGGACGAAATTTTTTTAAGGAGGAGAGGATGTTATACCTCGTACTTTTATAACTATTAATAAATTTAATTAATTTAAATTCAATCAAATAAGTAATTATAAAAATCCATGAGTGAGTTTAAGTAACTTAATATAGTTCAATTAACCAAATTATGAAAGCCCAATTACACTACTAAGAATAGCTTACTAATTTAATTCAAATTCTAAGTTGATGTATTAGACAGCAACATAGTAAAATAATGATAACTTTCTATAGAAAATTCTGATTAAAGCGTAATTGATATCATTGGAAAGAGAATAAAAAGATATATAGCTTTGTAGAAGACCATAGTTACTAATTCAGATGTTTTAGATGTAAAAAATATCAAAGATTAATTTTATAAATGGCTAGCCATAGAGAACAAGTCCTAATCGGATTAGGATTTGAATTAGGAAAGAAAAGATGGTATAATTAATATTAACTACAACCTAAAAAGTTGTGTATAACATATTTGGCTTAGATTAGAAGTAAAACATAATAAATTTGAATATAATTAAGATTATAATTAATAGGTAGAAAGTAATAATTAGAATCCTACTTGAACTAGGCATAGATTTACTTGACACAGTCCCGATAATTTAAGTATAACTTTGTGTATAACATTTTAAATTAAGTAAGATAACTCACATTAGAATGATGACTCAAAATACTAAAAGTTTTATGAATATTATGTTGGGTTCTCGGGTTTCTCCGGATCTCCCGCGCAGCGAAAATAAAAATAAAAGCGGAGATCCGTTCCCATTTCGAAAAACTAAAAACTACGATTCTCGGATAATCGATTCTCACCGTGTGCGGATTCGAATCCGCAACCGTTCGGTTCCGTCGGTGCGACACTGCAAGCCGCGCAAGCGCCCGACCTCTAGCGAAGTCCACGCGATCCTCCCCGCGACGGATATCCTCGAGTTCCTCGTTCTTCGCAGCCCACGAAGCCTCCGCCGGTCGCCGCAATGATCGCCGTAACGCGCGGACGATTTCCTGTCGAACGGGATTCGGAGAAGCAGTGGAGTAGATCTGGATCTGTCTAGACGCCAGAGAGAGAGAGAAACAGAGGAGGGGCGGCTAGGGTTAGCAGCAGCTTGGCCTGCTCAGCCCGTTCACAATGTTTTATACTAACCGCGCGGTTTTTCATAAAAACCCACAATTTATATAAAACCCACTTATTTATCCATCGCCTTGAGAATCATTTGCGTGTGACCCTCTAGGCCCAATTACCAGTCCAGTTAATAGCCCAATAAGCCCAGTGACTCCTCACTGGTTTTATTAATCAATAAATAACTCTTTATTAATTAATTAATCAATTGAATTGATGTCGCACATCGAATTCGACCGGGCCTCCAATTACGTTGGGTGCTAAGCAACACCGCGTGAACCCGGAAGGTAACGGAGTTAAGTAACCCACTCTTGGAACCTTTCCGCCGACAGTTACCGCGTGGATATAATCCTTCATTCGTACAATGCTCTCGAGTCAACTCAGGGTATGGCGTGCTGTCAAACCCTAACCGGTCGACTCACTTGGATTGGATGCCGCTGAAAAATATCGAAAAACACCTTTCTCGATATTATCGTCCGCCCTGGCCAGGGACTTACGCGCATCCTTCTTAGAGCATTCTCTCTCTAAGTACCGAGAGCGAATGATTCCTTATTGACACACAATTCCCTTCAACGGTATTCTGCTGTACCCAATCCTTGGCGTATTAGAATCCCGTGGCTAGAGATTCGTAAACCAAGGTCAAAGCACAGAAGTCCACCGACAAAGTGTCCTTGGTGTCTCAGGTCCAAGGACCATCCACGCAACTGCGACAATATAATCAAGCTGGTTGACAGTGAGGTACAATACCATGCAGCGATTCAGTCGGATCAGTTCAGTGAACTCATTCTCCAATGAGCACCTACATATTCGCCTTAGTGTCTCCACACAAGTGACTTATGAGATCAGTCACCCTCATCATATGAGTAGGAGTAATCTGTACTAGTCTAACCGGATATCCGCGGATATCCGATGTCCTTCTCGGATATCCTCCGACTAGGAACGATTAAGAATATGTGTGTTTCAGTGATCAGTCTCATTAGTATGATCTCATCATAATTTGATCACTATAGCACATATTCACGGACTTCATTATGAAACGATAATTAATGCGATTTACACATAATGAATATTATGCCATTATATTAATAAATGAACGAGATTTACATAGTCAGATTGGCTTGTAGGCCACTTAAACCTAACAATCTCCCACTTGGACTAAAGCCAATCACCTTTATACAATAAGCCTATAGACTCTAGGTGACGCTCAAACACAATTTGAGCCAACGGCTTTGTCAGTGGATCTGCTACATTGTCGACGGATGGAACTCTTTCCACTACTACATCTCCTCTAGATATGATCTCTCTGATAAGGTGAAAGTGCCTCAGAATATACTTCGATTTCTGATGAGACCGTGGCTCTTTCTCTTGCGCAATCGCTCCATTGTTGTCGCACAACAGCGGAACAAGCTCAGAGATGCTGGGAACTACGCCGAGGTCAGTGATGAATTTCTTCAACCACACTGCTTCCTTGGCGGCTTCAGCTGCAACAATGTACTCAGCTTCAGTCGTCGAATCTGCAGTGGTTACTTGCTTGGAACTCTTCCAGAACACTGCGCCTCCGTTCAATGTAAATACGAATCCAGATGTTGACTTGCTATCATCTGGATCCGACTGGAAACTCGAGTCAGTAAAGCCTCGCAGTTTCAAGTCACCTCCTCCATAGACAAGAAACATATCCTTAGTTCTTCTCAAGTACTTAAGGATGCATTTCACTGCTTTCCAGTGCTCTTCTCCTGGATCAGCCTGAAATCTGCTCGTAACACTTAGAGCAAATGCAACATCAGGCCGTGTACATAGCATGGCATACAAGATAGATCCTATGGCAGAGGCATAGGGAATTCTATCCATGAATGCCCTCTCATCAGGAGTCTTAGGAGACTGTTCCTTTGAGAGATTAATTCCATGTCTCATCGGTATGAAACCTCTCTTGGAATTTTCCATGCCAAACCTTTTGACTATGGTATCTATGTACAAAGATTGGGTCATTCTAAGTATCCTCTTTGATCTATCTCAATAGATCCGTATTCCCAATACGTAGGATGCTTCTCCCAAATCCTTCATGGAGAAGTTTTTCGACAGCCAGATCTTTACTGATGACATCATAGCTATATCATTCCCAATGAGTAGTATGTCATCTACGTAAAGAACTAGAAAAGTAATTGCACTCCCACTGGTCTTCTTGTACACACAAGGCTCATCTTCATTCTTAATGAACTCATAAGACTTGACAGCCTCGTCAAATCTTATGTTCCAACTCTGGGAAGCCTGCTTCAGTCCATAAATGGACCTCTGAAGCTTGCACACTTTATCTGGAGATTCTTTGGATGTGAAACCTTCTGGTTGTATCATATACACTTCTTCCTCAAGGTTACCGTTGAGGAAGGCAGTCTTCACATCCATCTGCCAGATATCATAATCAAAGTGTGCAGCAATAGCGAGTAGAACTCTGATCGACTTTATCATGGCAACTGGTGAGAAAGTCTCGTCATAGTCAATTCCTTGCCTTTGACGATATCCCTTTGCCACCAACCTTGCCTTATAAGTGTCGATCCGTCCATCAGCACCGATCTTTCTCTTAAAGATCCACTCACAACCGATGGGTATAATACCCTCGGGTAAGTCCTCCAAGTTCCAAACTTGGTTGGTGTACATGGACTGGATTTCTGAGTTCATGGCTTCTCGCCATTTTCCGGATTCTGGGCCTTCTATGGCCTCCTGGTAGGTTTTAGGATCATCATCCTCATTATATTGTACCGTAGACTCACCTTCAGCAATATGTCCCACATATCGTTCGGGTAGTCTAGGTAATCTACCAGATCTACGAGGCTCATGTGTATGTACCTGAACAGATTCAGGAACTGATATCTCATCTGATAATAATGCAGTTGTTTGGGGATCTGGAACCTCTTCTAGTACTATTTTACTCCCACTGCTATCCTGGAGAAGGTATTCCTCTTCCAGGAAGATAGCTTTCCTGGCGGCAAAGACTTTTTGTTCACCAGGATGGTAAAAATAGTATCCAAAGGTTTCCTTTGGATATCCCACAAATCTGCATTTATCAGTTCGTGATTCCAGTTTGTCTGGATCATGCCTCTTTATATGAGCAAGACAACCCCAGAATCTTGAAAAGCTCATCATGGATCGCACCATGTCCAACAAGGTGCGATTCTTCCTTTTTGATACGCCATTCATCTGTGGTGTATGTAGAGGGGTTACCTGAGAAAAGATACTATTATCCTTTAAGAATTGCGTGAAATTAGTACTTAAGTATTCTCCTCCTCGATCTAATCGAAGAGCTTTAATACTCTTTCCTAACTGCTTCTCTACCTCATTCTTGAACTCTTTGAACTTCTCAAATGCTTCCGACTTGTACTTCATTAAGTACACATAGCCGAATCTTGAGAATTCATCGGTGAACGTGATGAAGTATGAGTAGCCACCTTTAGCTTGGGTGGACATAGGACTGCATACATCTGAATGTATTAGTTCCAGAATGTCCTTGGCGCGTTCTCCATGTCCAGTAAATGGAGATTTTGCCATCTTTCCCATATGGCAGGATTCGCATGTTGCAAACGATTCGTAATCAAATGCTGTTAAATAACCATGCTTGTGCAACTTTTGCAACCTGCTTTCGCCAATGTGCCCAAGTCTACAATGCCACATCAAGGCTTGGTTCACACAATTCTTGCTCTTCTTAAGTGCATTATCAATTTGAAGATTGTAATAAGAAATATCTACGAGATATAGACCGTTGACTAAAGATGCTGAAGCTATTGATTTATTACCAGAATAAATCGAACAACTTCTATTTTCAATATTCCACCTATATCCTATCTTGTCCAAACAGGATATTGATATGATGTTCTTTATTATGCTAGGAACATAATAACAATCTTCTAATAGTAAGGCATCTCTTGATGGAAGCCTGAGGTTTGCTGTCCCAACAACAATCGCCATAACTTTTGCGCCGTTTCCTAGCCTCAATTCCACCTCGCCTTGTCTCAGCTTGCGCTTACTTGTCAGCATCTGCACATCATGGCAGATATGAGAAGCACATCCGGTATCTAATAGCCAAGATGTGGAATCTCTAACTGACAAGTTAATATCTATCATATAGATATCTGAAGTTTCAGACAGCTTCACCTTGCTATGACCTTTTTCGTTAAGGAACTCCTTGCATATCCTCTTCCAGTGACCATACTGCTTATAATAGAAGCAGTCACCCTTTACTACTCTTTTGCCTTTGTCCTTCGATCTTTTATCGTTAGCTATCATCTCGGCTTCAGGGGCATCCAATGCCGATTCAGCAGGAGGATTAGCTCTAGGGACAAAGTCAATATATTCAGATCTGAAGACATTCTTCAGGTTTCTAAACCAATCCGAGTAGATCAGGTAACTCAAAAGGTCATCAAGTATGCCACGGAGTGGGTTATTCGACGACATAATTCCCTACAGGAGATAAGTAAAAACTATTTAGCAGATGTTCAATTATTAAAATTTAAAACAAGACATTGTTTTTTGTTCAAGTTTAACTCCCACTAATTTCCGACGGACTGTATAACCCCCAGTTATACAGAACGGGAGACGCCGACAGTCTCCTAATGGGGATCAGAATCTCAATGACTTGTACTACAGCCTTGTGGATAGCACAACAAACTGTAATACAAACAGAGAGCACCCAACTCATGGGACTTGCAACTCCTTGCAATATCTGATCATAGCTTCGGTCCCCAGAGATTTAATGGCTTTGTGGATAGCACAACAAACCACTAATTCTGGTCTAAGCTAACCATCGTTACGCGACGAGCATAGATTTGCATGCAGCGCTTGTGGATAGCACAACAAAGCTACATGGTTCCTCTACCCCCGATCATATAGGCATCTAATGCTATAACCACAATTTCTACTCCCATTTAAACAGGCCTTGTGGATAGTACAACAAACCTGTCTAAAGTGATTTGAATCCTATGACTATAACGATGGTGGACCACGCGGTAAGTTCTTAACTACTCGCGTTACGGCTTAGAGTTTACTGAGGGTATTTAGATAACTTTTATCTTGGTCTCTCCTAGGTGATAGTATAAAAATATATGTATATATTTAGTAAATACTATACCTGCTTTGATTCATAATCAAAAGAATACAATGCATCTCATACATGTCATTAGTGTGGTCATGGATAGCACAGTGGATTTGATTGGAGCCAACAGTCAAACGCACACACAATCTAACACAACAATTATATTAGATAACCTGTAAACACATATGCAAGAGATCTCCATCTTTTCGCCTTCCTGGTTGTAGTTATGGATCGTCCTCGCTCCTTCCTCGGTTGCCTCGATCATATTACATTTAAATTCTAGAATTTACAAGTAAATTGAAGAAGGCCTTATGGCGAGTACAAGAGAGAGGGAGGTAGAAATACATCGGAGTATGAGAGAGAGAGAGGTGCGCAGCCTCTATTTATTAACAATTAATAAACAAACATACATCTACAATCCACACAATCCATTCATCACATGAATAATTGACTAAGTGCATATCTATGATCACGGTGTGTTTAAACATTCCACACATGATTCATCGCATCACATGGCTAAAATAAATGAGTTTTCAAAATAAATAAGTTTTGGCTTTCAGAAAGCTGGGATCCAATCAAAATTGGTATTTGAATTTCGAAAACACTTTTAATTAACTTAACATGCAATTAAATCAAAATTTAAAAGCAATAAACACACATCACATGTGCACACACTCTGAATTAATAATTCCATATTATTCCATGTAAATTAGAACAATTCTAATAATCTAACATTTAGATTAAACCCCATTAATAATCTAACAATTAGACTATTAATAATTAATTACTAATCTAACTCTTAGATCAGTAAATAAAAATTAATAATTAATTTAACACTTAAATTAATAATTAATGACCATTAATAACTAATCTAACAATTAGACTAGTTAAATAATTAATGCTAATCACTAATTTAACTATTAAACTAATAATTAACATTAATGAATAGTTATCCATTAATGTAACTCTTATATTAATGGATAAAATTAATTATTAGTTTAACTCTTTAAACTAATAACTAGTTACTCCTTATTAAACCATTATATTAATTAATTAAAATTAATCATCAATTTAACAATTAAACTAACAATTAATTTCAATTAATTAATAACTACTAATTTAACATTTAAATTAGTCTAATAAAATTACTAATTAATTTCACACTTAAATTAATAACAAATTTAATCAATTAACAACGTCTTGTTAATTAAAATGATTCCATAATCATATTGCCAAAAAAAAAAAAAACGAAATTAGATAATAATTTCAAATCCAAAACAGTTTTGAATTAAATTAAAATCTAATTTTAATTTTATTAAATGGGCTAATAAGGAATAAAGGGCTTCAATTGGGTTTATTTGGGGTTTTAAGAGGGCAAATTAGGGTTTAACTAAAAACCTATAGGGCTCAGCCCATTAAGGCCGAGTGGGCTCGGGCCCTGCAGGCCCTGGGCTCGAGCCAAGCGCGCCTGGGCTCGGGCCCGGTCCGGCCAGGGGCCCAGCCGGGCTAGACCGGCCCGCCAGGCCGCGTGAACTGGCCGCCCCTAACCTCCTGCAACCCGACGAACACCCCAGCTGAAACCCTAACCCGCAGGAAGCAGCGGCGGCTGGAGTGGCAGGCGGCGCCGGCAGTTGACCTCCGGCGGTGCCCGGCCTTCGCCGGCGATCGTCCCCGGCGCCGACAACGCCCCCGGCGCCGGTGGCTCACCGGAGATACCGGAAAACATGGCCCGAGCCCTTAAAATTTCTGGTTTTTTCAGGGTTCAAAAACCCAACTTAGGGCTTGATTATGGAGCCCTCCAAGGCCACTCCAGCGCCGGCAAGGGTTCCCAATTGATAGTGGTGACTATCCACTCTGGATCTGGAGTCCCTGCTCGCCCTCCCAACGCTTGGAAAGCAAGTATGAACTAGCCGAAACCCCTCAAAACATCATCTCATGAAGAACATAAAATCCCCAAATAAAATCCGAAAATTGCAGAATAATAATCCGATTATTTGTGTTCATCTCATGAACACAGATTCAACAAAATTTGAGTTTTAAAGCATGGAATAAATTCAAGGAAAAATTAATTAAGAGCCCGAAACGGGATGAGAAACAGTAGAACCTGGCTCTGATACCACTGTTGGGTTCTCGGGTTTCTCCGGATCTCCCGCGCAGTGAAAATAAAAATAAAAGCGGAGATCTGTTCCCATTTCGAAAAACTAAAAACTACGATTATCGGATAATCGATTCTCACCGTGTGCTGATAAAGTGTCAAATTGATCATTTAAGGGGAATCATACGCATCATACTCACGTTTTTATCTGTAAAATAGCATGAAATGATAGATAATTGCGTACCAAGTCCAACGGTACCAATTTCGTCAAATTCTGACTTGAAAACATCGTCATTTCATGTGATTAATGGAGTATAGCGCATTTGTGGTTTTTCGACAAAACCGAGATGAAATAAATAAATATAATGATTTTTTAATGATAATGTGCTAATTTATATTTATTCTATGTGAACAGGACATGCCGATGATGCAGTGCAGTTGGTGGAGTTTCCGAAAATTTAGGGGAGGTCTAGGGTTCGAATCTCAATAAATTCAACTTCATTTTGTCAAAAAGATTAAAGAAGGGGTAAAAATGTCATTTGATGTCCTAATATTGTCCTAATTCTTGTCCAAAGAACCCAAGAAAGACCAGCCACCTTCCCTTCCCCCACTTTCTTTTTTTTAAAAAACCTTCCTTCCCATCTCTTTAAAAAAAATCCTCACAAACCCAATTCTCTCTGTTTCCTTCTCTCCTCTCTGTTTCCTTTTCTCTGTCTCTCCCTCTTTCGACCTTCCTCTCTCTTTCCCACGTCTCTCTTCCTCTCTATATTATTCACCCGCCTCCTCTCTCTCTTTTTCCCACGGTTTCTCCTTCTCCTTCTTCCTCTCCGTTTCCCAGTTTCCTGCAGCCTCTCCTTGCCATCCCTCTCTTCCTCCCAGCCGCAATCTCCTTCCTCCTCTCCGGTTTTCCAAGAACCCTTCCTCTCTCCTTCTCTCTCTTTCCCGCCGCACTCTCCTTCTTCCTCTCCTCTTTCCCAGCCTCTCTTTCTCTCCTCCATGCGACTCCAGCACGACCTGCAAGCTCCCATGCGCACCTCAAGCACGCTCCCCACGCGCACGCCGGCGAGCCCTCCAGCGGCAACGTGCATGCATGCACGTTCTGCCTCCAGCAGCTCCACGCGCCACCAGCCGGGCCTCTCCATCAGCGCACAAACGCGTTGCCCAGTGCCGCCTTCCCTCTCGGAGCACCTCCACGTCCTCAGCGCATGCATACAAGCTTGCCAGCACGCACCAGCCGCCAGCAGCAGCTCCACGCATGCACGGACGTCCCCCGCTAGCCTGAAGCATCTCTAGCACACCCGGCGACACCAGCGCCAGCCAGCAGCTGCGCCCCACGCACCCAGCCAGCAAACAGCAACTGCGTCAAGCCGCACCAACTGCCGCACCCCCTCGCGGTCCAGTGAGCCGCTCCACACGCAGAAGCTCCTCCAAGCCTCTATTTGCTGCATATGTTTGTTTAATTAATTTTTCATTAATTACATTTGTTAGTTTAGATGAGTGTTGTTACTGTTAAACGGTTAGTGGTTAATGAAAATTTTATTCAACTTTTATTCAGTTAATGCTTATTTCTTCCTTACATTAGGGGTGTTTGTTTACTCGGAATTAGTTTAGTTAATTAGATTTCTTTTTTGTAATTTTAGTCAATTAGCTTGTGTACGGTTTGATTGAGTAATTAATCATATAGTGAACTAGTTAATTCAGGTTGTTGTTATTTTTAGAATAATTGAATTCTAAAACATTAAAAATCCTAAACAATCGTTATTTTTTTTAGATTAACTAAATTCCAAAGTTTTCAAAGTTAAAAATTTCACTCCTTGTGGATCGACTCGGACTCACCATTATTAATTTTCAAAATCCAATTTAAATCAGCTGAATAAATTTAGATTGAACGTTCTTATGAGTGTTTCACGACACAATTTGGAACGATCATGTGCGGATTCGAATATGCAACCGTTCGGTTCCGTCGGTGCGACACCACAAGCCGCGCAAGTGCCCGGCCTCTAGCGAAGTCCACGCGATCCTCCTCACGACGGATATCCTCACGTTCCTCGTTCTTCGCAGCCCACGAAACCTCCGCCGGTCGCCGGAACGATCGCCGCAACGTGCGGACGATTTCCCGTCGAACGGGATTCGGAGAAGCGGCGGAGCAGATCTCGATCTGTCTGGACGCCAGAGAGAGAGAGAAACAGAGGAGGGGTGGCTAGGGTTAGCAGCAGCTTGGCCTACTCAGCCCATTCGCTATGTTTTATACTAACCACACGATTTTTCATAAAAACCCTCGGTTTATATAAAACCCACTTATTTATCCATCGCCTTGAGAATCATTTGCGTGTGACCCTCTAGGCCCAATTACTAGTTCGATTAATAGCCCAATAAGCCCAGTGACTCCTCACTGACTTTATTAATCAATTAATAACTCTTTATTAATTAATTAATCAATCGAATTGATGTCGCACATTGAATTCGACCGGGCCTCCGATCACGTTGGGTGCCAAGTAACACCGCGTGAACCCGGAAGGTATCGGGGTTAAGTAACCCACTCTTGGAACCTTTCCGCCGACAGTTACCGCGTGGATATAATCCTTCATTCGTACAATGCTCTCGAGTCAACTCAGGGTATGGCGTACTGTCAAACCCTAACCGGTCGACTCACTTGGATTGGATGCCGCTGATAAATATCGGAAAACTCCTTTCCCGACATTATCGTTCGCCCTGGCCATGGACTTCCACACATCCTTCCCAGAGCATTCTCTCTCTAAGTATCGAGAGCGAATGATTCCTTATTGACACACAATTCCCTTGGACGGTATTTCGCTGTACCCAATGTTTGGCGTTTTAGAATCCCGTGGCTAGAGATTCGTAAACCAAGGTCAAAGCACAGAAGTCCACCGACAAGGTGTCCTTGGTGTCTCAAGTCCGAGGACCATCCACGCAACTGCGACAATAGAATCAAGCTGGTTGACAGTGAGGTACAATATCAACGATTCAGTCAGATCAGTTCAGTGAACTCATTCTCCAATGAGCACCTACAAATTCGTCTTAGTGTCTCCACACAAGTGACTTATGAGATCAGTCACCCTCATCATATGAGCAGGAGTAATCTGTACTAGTCTAACCAGATACCCGATGTCCTTCTCGGATATCCTCCGACTATGAATGATTTAAGAATATGTGTGTTTAAGTGATCAGTCTCATTAGTATGATCTCATCATAATCTGATCACTATAGCACATATTCACGGACTTCATTATGAAACGATAATTAATGCGATTTACACATAATGAATATTATGCCATTATATTAATAAATGAACGAGATTTACATAGTCAGATTGGCTTGTAGGCCACCTAAACCTAACATATTATATGTTTAAAATAAGTCGTTTACGAATCGAAATCTGGACATCTTTAGACGAGAAGGAAATCTGTCAGATTTCTGAGTTCGGAGTGCTCAGGGTAGCAAATTAGTAAAAAAGGCATAACATTTATTATAGATATCCAACAATAGTAAGATTAGAGGCATTAGAAAGATAATAAAAAGTTCGACAACTTTGTAGAAGATAGTTTGTCTTAACTCGGACGTTTAAGGGGCTGAATTTAAAGATTTTTAGATAAAGAAACTACAGATAGCGTGAGTAGAGTCAGATTTGCACTAGGAAGTGACTTTGATTTGGAGCTTAAGTTATGCGGAGTAAAAGTTCAACTCCAGCAAAGAAATGAGCTATTGGTGGTTATATTAGGAGGTTAAATAAACATATATAGAGCCTTGGGTCATGCTCAACCTCTATAGTATGTAACTCTCTTCTACAGGGTAAGTTCATGTGGTGTTCTTGAGCAAATAGAGTTATTCCTGGTTATTTCTTTTGGGCGTTTGATTCTAATCAATGTTTTGTATTATTGGAGTTTTAGAAAACGTGAGAAAGAGTTTAAAAAATGTGAAAAAGAGTTTAGAGGAAGAAGAAGGCATTGATAAATAGCAATGAAGCCATAGGGGAGCCAAGCCGATCTTTCTTCAAGAGGTAGGTAGATAATTATACACATGAACTATTTTGTATTACAAAACTATGTTATTTTCGAAAATTTTAAAAAGCTAATAAATCGGTAAGAACTTTGATTTATATTTCTACTTCATGATATTCAAGTTTTAGATTTTTGTGATCTTATTTACTATTTATTCTATGATTATTATCTCAGCCTATGTAATCTGTTCGTTCTATCTGTTATGTTTCCAATTATGATCACATGAGTTACAAGTGTTTATTATGTTTGGTCCGATGTCCAATTGAGCTCAAATTTTGATAAAAGCTTACTCTAGATGTTTCATTCATGTCAAATGAATTTCATAATTGTTAGAGTTCGTTTGATATTTATTCTGTTTGCTATTCAGTTTGCCCTCTATTTTGATTTGCTGGAATTCTATTTAAGTCGGATTTCCAGAATCGAAGTAAAAATCCAAAATCATACTAAACCCATCTAGAAATTGATGAAACTTTGTACACAGTTTACATATGATTTATTGGACATGCTCATCATGTTTGATAATTTTCTGAATCTGTTTGATATTATTCGGTTTATTTGTTGATTTTTCAATTGTGAAAATTAATCTTAATGGCCGAAAAATATGTTTATTGTTTCGAAAATTCTGAGAAAATTTCCTTGGTTATCGTTTCGGTCCAAAAACTTATTTTGACCAGCTTTACTCTGATTTTCTATATATATGACTATGATGACTCTCTAAGTGACTATTTTGTATATAAAAAATATGTATTTTTAACTCTTATATGTACGTATCAATTTGATAATTCAATTTTCAGATCTATGCTCATCTTTTGTCATCATTTGATCTCTGTGAATCTGATTATGCCATAATTATTTGACTTTGCTTGGACCATATTGGATAGAGTATTTTGTTTGAAATCCGAAGGCAAATGGGTGTGGAATCATGATTTTCGGCCGGCTAAAATCGGGGGACGACAATACGTAATGTCCTGGCGGTTTGGAGTTGGGTGCGACTTAGACTCTCCGGTTCTGCGCAGTGACCAAGACCTTTACATCGTTTGCCTAGATGCTTTTGATATTTGTTTCGTTTGGCTCCTTATGTTGTAGTTTGGGTGCATGTCCGTTATGTTATGATTTGATTTGTTTCATTGGCATGTAAATCTAAAATCTTTGTTCCATATGTTCATTTGAATTCACCTTAGCCATTTGAATTCTTTGATCATCCTGTTTAGCTATTCCTTTGCAATCATATGAATTTGTCTTAACTATATGATCTATGATAAAAATCTGATATGATAACCTACTACGCCATGATATTTGCTATTTGATATGAGATATGCTCAAGGGACGGCGATACATAAAGCCCTAACAATTTGATATGTTATGTTCGATATGTGATACGTTCTGATCATGACTAGTAGAATTTAATATGTCTGATATGAGTTAGATCATGTCATATATGCTATACGTTAATTGATCTATTCATGCTATTAGAAAAGGCATTTGATTTGATAAGCTTATATTTGATCATGTTTTTTATCATGTTCTTATTTGACATATATGTAGAACTGTGTAAGATCATGTTTTGTTTAATTATATAATGTCATTTGTAAAATTTACTATATGTTAACTCATGTGGATGGTTTGAAGCCTACTGAGTGGTTGTACTCATAAATCCTACTAACATTTTTAAAGTCTGAAAAAGAAAACACGGAATTTGAGGAGACTTCTGATTAAGGCATTTGATATCTTCAAGAGGTTATTCAGATTCAAATTTTACAGCTTTCTTAGATTTGATGTAGTAGAGATAATAAGAGATAGATGTATTTTTCTTTATTGGTGAGATTGAGATTTTATTTATAAATTGATGGATATTGTAATTTGTGAACTTTGATATTGACTATATTTGGATACTTTGGATTAATTGATGGTTATGACATTTATTTAAATTGCTTTTTGGTTGTTTAGCTCTCATATCTGTTTGTTATGGTGAAATTTGTTCTCAGATTACATAGTAGGATTCGGAGTTGAAGAAAAAAAAAAAAACTAAATCAGATCTTAGGCGTAAAAAATATTAGGCTCTGAAGTATCACTTTTCTCTCTCTTTGGGTGGAAAATGATACCCTAACCCTAGTGGACCCTCTTAGCCACGTCCCAAGGTAGAGGAGATGTTAAATAGGTCAAGGGAGCCGAGCTAAAACCCTAGGAACCCCCTCCTTCGTAAGCAAATGGATGAGGATGAGGAAGAGTAGAAAGAGAGCTCCTAAACAAACCCTAGGCCAAAATCTAATAAAAAATTGCCACCTAAGCCCTAAATCACCTTCATCCCAATCCATTAGAGTGAAAAAATGTGGGAGAAATAGTCAAAAACCTGGGAGAATAGTGCACATGAAGATTGGGGATAACTTTGCAATAAATCCGTCAGACAGCCAGGTAGGTGGCCGTCTGATGCATCAAACAAAAGGCCAGGTAGGTGGCCGTCTGATGCATCAGATGGCCAGCTACCTGGCCATCTGACCCGTCTGATGCATCAGACAGCCATCTAGCTAGCCTTCTAATGCACTCGACTCAAAACTTAAAAAAAAGTTAAAGATGGATAAAAATGGTTTTAAAAAATGAATTTTTAAAAATTCAAATGCATAAGAAAATAAAATGAAAGATCTTAAAATAGTCAAAGATGGTTTTGAAATCATGTACCTTTTGAAATGTGGAAGTTCTGTGACAAATACATCAGAGGGCTAGGTAGCTGGCCTTTTGATGCATCAGGTGGCCACCTACCTGGCCATCTAATGCATCAAAAGGCTAGCACTTTGGCCTTTTAATCAGATGGCTACCTACCTGGCCGTCTGATGCACGTCTGATGCATCAGACGGCCACCTACCTGGTTGTATGATGCATCAGAAGGCCAGCACTTTGGCCTTCTGATCCATCAAAAGACCGTCAATTTGGCTTTCTAATGCACTCATCAAGGATGACAAAAAAGTTTAAAAAGATTAAAATTTAAGTTTTAAAGGGTCCAAATGAGCGGGAAAAGGTCAAAATGGGTCAACATAAAGGCTCGTTAACACAAATAAATTTCAAATTGGTTTATGGAATGGGCCAAAATTAGGTGTCCATAGTTGCCCCTCCGTGGCATCCTCTTTGCAGGGGAGTATAGCGGATTCATAAGTGGATGATACAGACACTACACTCTATTTTTGGACCACCCCACCTGATGGGGAACCTGTTTAAAGTTTGACAATATGGTGATGCAAGTTAAGAATGATGGAGAGAAAGAATTGTCTACCCAGAAACCACAACCTAGGAGGTCCTTTGGCAATTGCCGTGAGACTCCGACACACTCCGAGACGCCTGTCCGGTCGAAGGGGTTCAAGGGATGACAATCAAAGGGGAAAAAGATATATTCCCAGACTCGATCAAAACATTCTGTAAACAATAAAAGATTCCAAAGTTGTATATCAAAGTATCGGGAAACAAGGCCCTACCCTCCGCTGTAATGGTATGCACAAAGAATGAATGATGTATGCTGGGTTTAAAAATAAAAAACCTATCTAATGCAAGACTCTGGAGGATTTATTCTAAGCTGCTCAAATAACTTAAACCTATAAACCCGTCATCATTTTTGTTAAAGGAGAACTCTGGGTTTATGTGCCTTAAGATATTAGCCTCCAGTTTTCTAAACTAATGCAGACTCTTCAATCTTCTTCTTCCTACAAAATCAGATGTTAGATCATCATATCAACAATAAAAGTAAGAAGCACACATTTTTTATTTTTTTTCAAAATTTTCAGATTTTTTATATATTTTTTTTAAATTGTTTGTCAGAAGGCCAAACTGGTGGTTGTCTGATGCATCAGAAGGCCATTGATCTAGCCGTCTAATGGTTCCATCAGAAGGCCAAACTGGTGGCCGTTTGATGCATCAGATGGCCATCTACCTAGCCATCTGATGGTCTGAAGCAGATTTTGGGACCTTTTTCGTCCGGAAAGACTCTTGTGTGCAGATGTTTACCTCTATCCTCATCTAAGTATAAAATAAGTGCGAGAAAGCCTAGATGGGACCCTTCCAACCCCTCATGGCGTCCTCTTCTTCTTCCAAAAGGCTGCCTTTGGGTTTCATGCTTCACACGCCTGACGTTTTGACTGAGATCGAGGGTCATCTCAGCAACCGAATGGCTTGTGGCCAGGTATGCATATGCAAGATCACTTCCTTTGTTCTTCTTTCCTCTTCTCCTCTTATTAAAATACTTTTTCTCTCTTCCAGGCAGTACAACGATTGCCTGGCCCACGTCATGAAATCCGCTATACATGGTTGGTCACTTTGATAAATTGCGTTACTATTGATATGCGGACTTTCATGCTTCCATGTGTAAGGATTGAGGTTTTGGATCCGGTTATCGGGTCAGTTTCGGGGTCGAGTCCCGTAGTTTGGGCCCTGGTGAGGTTGAGACTTAGTTCCCTTTTCGCGTCGAGCTTGCTCGACGCGGTTTAAATGGCGTCCAGTAGTGTGGACTTGTTTTAGGCTGTGCCACGTGGACGCCACGTGGGTTGGCCTTGGGGCACGAATGTACGGCCCCGGTTTTATCGTCTGAATGGTGTCTTGGATGGACGACGCCATTTAGAGTACGACCCTGGTTTGTCAGTGTACGACCCGGACTTGTCGTCTGAATGACGTCGGGCTTGCACGACGCGTTTTACCCAACTTCTGTTTGACCCCACGAACCCTTCCTCCTTTCCCTCATTTTCTCCTTTCTCTTCTCTCTCCTCTCTTCCCTCCGAACTCCGGCGAACCACCCCCCCTTCTCCTTGCCTTCCTCCCTCCATTCCATCTCTCCCTCCACTCCATCAACCTCCTAACTCCCACCACTACCACCACCATCTCCTCCGCGGCGTTTTTCTCTCCGGACGACAGCCGACGTCTCGGTAGAGTAACGACGTCCACGGCGGTACCGGCAGCGGTGTGTGGCGAGGCGGGTTGGCAGCTTGGAGCTAGGAGGAGTTCGAGTAATCGGTAGGGTGACGATCCCCCGTTGTATTTCGTTTCAAAATCATGTTTTTCCCGCTTTTGAGCATGTTTAGGGGTTTTTCCTAGGGTGAAAACACTAATTGCATGTAATGAGAATTTGGGTGTTTTAATGGGTATTTAGGTTCTTCTCCTCCTTCTCCACTTTGTTTGTGTTTTTACATGATTTGGGGGAGGAAATCCCACCCCATGGATAGAGAGATGCGGAGGAAGAACCTGTCTGTGAGGGTTAAATAGCGTCGGGGGACAGCGACGCCTTTTTAGAAAGGCGGCTCCCACCCGCGACGCGATTTAGTCCAAATAACATACCCTGTCACTGGACTGATGAGCGTCCAGGGACAGCGACGCCTTTTAAACGGCGACTTGCATGAACGACGCATTTTAAGTGAAAATCACCCTGAAGCCTGTCTCTGTTTCTGTCACTATCAGGCGACTAGGGATAGCAACGCCTTTCAAAAGGCGGCTACATATGACGACGCGTTTTAATGCCATTTTTGAGGCCCATTTTACATGAACAAGTTTAGGAGGCTTGAATGACGTCGGCCATGGGCGACGCGATTCAAGGCAAAATTACATTAATTCATGTTATTAACATGTGTTCACACTATTAGATAGTTTGATTAAATGCATGCTTGAAATCGTACTCGAGGATGAGGATTTTTACGTAATCGGATCGCACTGTGTTGTGTTTCGTGCGACCGTGGACCTAGAGTGACAGTTGTAGCGCTTAGCCACCCTGTGTCGGTGTGGGAGGGACACAGCGCCGGTGTGGGAGTGGTGGGGTGACGCCTAGAGAGAGGGTCACCTGGTGTACCCGGGGTTAGCTAGTACCGGTGTAGGAGTGGTACCTTTGGAGTGTCACTCGTGCTGAGGGAAGCAGAAACCACCTAGTGCCAATTGGGCCGGAGTAGCTAGCGTTCTATCTGAGGGGTTACTATTTGGTCTCAGTGGGTCGGTGTTTCCCGCGTTCGGCCGTGTGGTTGACGTGTTTTGCCGAGACGCTGGTTGTGGGCTCCGTGGTAGAATGGTTTCAGAGTTGTTCATGTTATATTTCGAATGAATGCGTTTTATATCGAAATTTAGGATTTGTGTTTACTGCTTTACTTGCTTAATTTTGCCCATATTTGTGTTGTTGCACTTGTGGGTGCGTAAGTGGGCGGTGGGGATCGAAGGATCCCTACTGAGTTTTTTCAATGAGACTCATCCCTGCGGTTTTCAGTTGAGGGTTCCAGGCAGGCCTAGCGAGGAGAGTGCTGCCTTGTGTTGCGCGCCAGCAGCCGTTGTTCTGGGGTATGCCTCGACGTAGTTGTTATCTTATTTTTTGGCCTATACGCTTAATTATTTCCTTTTCAGTTGGAGTATGTAATCATTTGCTGTGTCGAGTCGCATTGTAATAATTTTAATTCTTGCACTTTCTTTTCAATTCAATGCGATGTGAATGTTTAGCTCAGTTTATTATTTATTTCCCAGACTTATCATGATCCTGTTTTGGCTTCAAATTAATGATTCGGTACCCATTTAGTAATCGGATCCCCGATTATAGGGTGGCGGGTCGTTACACCATGGCACCTCATCCACTTGGTAGTTTTTGGAGTTGGGATGCATTGGGGGCGCTTCTTGGATTGTGGCATCCGCACACACAAACTTTCGTTTTTTTAGAGTTTGAGGCAACAATACTGGTGGAGGAGGTGAAGCTATTGTTTGGATGGGAGAACTTGGAAGAAGGTGACATGCTGGGACTACCGCCTTGGGAAGAGATTTTGAATGACATAGCCCAGGATGAGGCGGTGGCCCGATCGATGACTTGCCAACAGGAAATTCAAGTCAATCGGCTGGCTAAATGGATTATGGATAAAGTGAGGTCCCGGAAAGTGGATGCTGAGCAGCTGATGCGAGGCCTGAGTCTTTGCCTCAGTAGGACATTACTTTTCCCCTCTTCTGGTGATGTCCTCTGTTACGATTATGTTGGAGTGATTGCTCTACCTTGGCGGGGATTTTCTGTGGCCTGTGCTCTTGTGGCTCATTTGTACAACGAATTGAGCAGCATGTGCATGGGCGGGAAGCCTCAAGGGAGTCTCTTTCTACTGCAGTTGTGGATGGAGATGCACTTAAAATTTGATTTTTCACTAGAGCCACAGAACGAATCCCGCATTATCTGCTGCAACGCTCTGTTTCCTACGAGATCGTTGTTTGGTCCTGAAGACATGGTGAATGGAGATGCATTTGAAATTTGATTTTGCATTGGGGCCACAGAACGAATCCCGCATTTTCCGCCGCAATGCTCTGTTTCCTGCGAGATCGTTGTTTGGTCCTGAAGACGTGGTGAAGAATCTAATAGATCATCTGAAAACTCGAGACAACTGGCGGGATCATCTGAATTTCATGAATGCGGAAGACTTTATCTTTGTTCCCATGATATCCCATAACATAGTCTTTCAAGTACATACACGCAAGAAACGAGAACTTTGGCTTGTTGTTGCAACAGAGACGGTGTTATATCAGGCTCATCGTTGTCATCTTCAATATGGACTCCCTCGGCAAACTCCTTATTCAGCAATGACCAATGATATGATTCTTCCCCGGATCTTGGGTTCATAAGAAGATACCGAACTCTTAAAATGTTCGCGAAAGCATTGGCACAAGTATTCAATTGGGTGTGAAGGCATTATGGACGTACAGGAAGACAATGTTCACATTATGAGATACATAGAATATCTCAAGACGATACGTCCAGTAGTCCGTTCTTATTTTGTTCGATGGCATCCAGCTGAACCAGATTAATGCAATCCTTCTCTCCTCTTTCAGAAATAAATGTACGGGCTTGCCCCATGATTTAAGATGAATAAAATAATTATTCTGAGTTGTCCCGCAATTTTTTGTTATTATTTCACTTTTTTATTTTTTTATTTTTTTTAGGATGGCCAGCAGGAGGAAAAAAAGCAGACGACCAGCACCTTGGCTGTCTGACCATCAGGCAGCCAGGGTCTGGCCGTCTAACCATCAGACAACCAGGTTATTGACCGTTTGATGAGCCCAAACGACCGTATGACCGTTGGGAGTTATAAGAACCCCCCTCTCTTCTTCATTTGAAAACACTCTTCTCTCATCTCCAATCAGCCTGGCCGTCTTATGAGCCCAGACGGCCAGCTCCCTGGCCATCTAACAGTTCAGACGGCTGGCACTCTAGCCGTCTGACCGTTGGGAGTTATAAGAACCCCCTCTCTTCTTCATTTGAAAGCACTCTTCTCTCATCTCCAATCACCTCTTGCCACAACCCCCAGTCGTCTAGCTCTCCTAGGATGAATATGAGGTCCAAGAATTGCGTTCGATGTACTCGGAGGCTGTCCGCTCGATATAACCTAGAGGAAGATGAAGTTCAACCTCCGAATCTAGCTTTGGATGATGAGTTTGTGATGGAGGAGCATGAGAGACACTTCCATAGCTCGAGTGGTGGCATTCAACAGGACGAGGAAGCTGGTGGAGGTGAAGAGAATGCAAGGAACGAGGAAGATGCTGTCAGCGACAAAGGCAAAGATGATGATGCCACGGAATATGAAGGTGACACGGAGGTCACCGGAGAGACAAAATCAACTTCGGATTCATGACAAGCAAGTGGAAGAAGATGTTTATGAATGATTTTTTTTTTCATTATTATCGTGAGATGGCCACACATGTGGCCGGATTGTTAGACGACATGTGGCCACACATGTGGCCGTATTGTCAGACGACCACATGGGTGGTTGTCTGTCACAAGACGGCCACATATCTAACGTTCAAATGGCCACTAGGTGGCCGTCTATCAACAGACAGCCACCTGATGGCCGTTTGTCACTAGATGGCTATCTTGGTGGCCGTCTATCAACAGACAACCACCTGATGGTCGTCTGTCACTAGATGGCTATCTTGGTGGCCGTTTATCACTAGATGGCTATCTTGGTGGCTGTCTGATGATCAGACGACCATCTAAGTGGCCGTTGATCGGCAGACAAGTGTTTTTTTTTTTTTTTTGACATGTGGATATTTTTTTTTTTGGTGATTTTGCAGGGTCGAGGACGAATTCGGAGTCGAGTCTCATGGGACCTTATTTGGGCATGGTACAATGCCCTACCAGTACGCCAGTAACAACGTATTGATGTGATGGGATTTAAGGCATTGCTCCATGTTTGTCCATTCTGGGTGAATGCAAGCTATATTGAGGCATTACGAGATCGATGGGATGACGACTGTCGGGCCTTCTGTTGGGTTCTCGGGCTTCTCCGGATCTCCCGTGTAGCGGAAATAAAATAAAAGGGGATATCCGTTCCCGTTTCAAAAAATCTAAAAACACGATAATCGGATTATCGGTTCTTACCGTGTGCGGATTCGAATCCGCAACCGTTCGGTTCCGTCGGTGCGACACCGCAAGCCGCGCAAGCGCTCGGCCTCTAACGAACTCCACGTGATCCTCCTCGTGACAGATATCCTCACGCTCCTCGTTCTTCGCAGCCCACGAAACCTCCGCCGGTCACCGCAACGATCGCCGCAACGCGCGGACCATTTCTTGTCGAACGGGAGTCGGAGAAGCAGTGGAGTAGATCTGGATCTGTCTGGGACGCCAGAGAGAGAGAGAAACAGAGGAGGGGCGGCTAGGGTTAGCAGCAGCTTGGCCTGCTCAGCCCGTTCGCTATATTTTATACTAACCGCGCGGTTTTTCATAAAAACCCCCGGTTTGTATAAAACACACTTATTTATCCATCGCCTTGAGAATCATTTGCGTGTGACCCTCTAGGCCCAATTACCAGTCCGGTTAATAGCCCAATAAGCCCAGTGACTCCTCACTAGCTTTATTAATCAATTAATAACCCTTTATTAATTAATTAATCAATTGAATTGATGTTGCACATCGAATTCGATTGGGCCACCGATCACGTTGGGTGCCAAGCAACACTGCGTGAACTCGGAAGGTATCGGGGTTAAGTAACCCACTCTTGGAACCTTTCCGCCGACAGTTATCGCGTGGATATAATCCTTCATTCGTACAATGCTCTCAAGTCAAATCAGGGTATGACATACTGTCAAATCCTAACTAGTCGACTCACTTGGATTGAATGCTACTGATAAATATCGGAAAACTCCTTTTCTGATATTATCGTCCGCCCTGGCCAGGGACTTCCGCGCATCCTTCCTAGAGCATTCTCTCTATAAGTACCGCGAGCGAATGATTCCCTATTCACACACAATTCCCTTCGATGGTATTCTGTTGTACCAAATCCTTGGCATTTTAAAATCCCGTGGCTAGAGATTCGTAAACTAAGGTCAAAGTACATAAGTCCACCGACAAGGTGTCCTTGGTGTCTCAGGTCCGAGGACCATCCACGCAACTACGACAATAAAATCAAGCTGGTTAAAAGTGAGGTATAATACCATCCAGCGATTCAGTCGGATCAGTTCAGTGAACTCATTCTCCAATGAGCACCTACAGATTCGCCTTAGTGTCTCCACACAAGTGACTTATGAGATCAGTCACGCTCATCATATGAGTATGAGTAATCTGTACTAGTCTAACCGGATACCCGATGTCCTTCTCGGATATCCTCAGACTAGGAACGATTAAGAATATGTGTGTTTCAGTGATCAGTCTCATTAGTATGATCTCATCATAATCTGATCACTATAGCACATATTCACGGACTTCATTATGAAACGATAATTAATGCGATTTACACATAAAGAATATTATGCCATTATATTAATAAATGAACGAGAGTTACATGGTCAGATTGGCTTGTAGGCCACCTAAAACTAACAATATCCCACTTGGACTAAAGCCAATCACCTCTATACAATAAGCCTATAGACACTAGGTGACGCTCAAACACAATTTGAGCCAATGGCTTTGTTAGTGGATCTACTACATTGTCGACGGATGGAACTCTTTCTACTACTACATCTCCTCTGGATATGATCACTCTAATAAGATGAAAGTGATGGATATAGGTGTCCTCTAAGCCAATCATAAGGCACCTATTTCAATCTGGTTCAGTAATAAATGGCATTAAATTCATTATGTAGATTGGTATATTTATAATTGCGCATAATGAAGTCCATGAATATATGCAATAGTCATCAGATTATGATGAGATCATAATAATGAGACTGATGACTTATAAACACATATTCTCAATTGTTCCTAGTCGTAGGATGTTTGAGAAGGACATCAAACATCCGGTTAGACTAGTACAGGTTATTCCAGCTCATATGATGAGGGTGACTGATCTCGTTAGTTACTCGTGTGGAGACACAATGGTAAACCTATAGGTGCTCATTGGGGAATGAGTTCACTGAACTGATCTGACATGAATCGCCGAATGGTAATTTACCTGACTGTCAATCGGCTTGATTCATCATCACAGTGCCGTGGTTGATCCTTGGACTTGAGACACCAAAGACACCTTGTCGGTGGACTTCTGGACTTTGACCTTGACCTACGAATCCCTATCTATGGGATCTCTAATAGTCAAGGATCGGGTCCAGCGGAAGACCTTCGAACGTGATTGCGTGTTCAATAAAGGATCGTTCGCTCTCAAGTAACTGGAAAGAGAATGCTCTAGAATAGATCCGCAGGAGTCTCTGGCCAGAGCAGAAACAATATCAGAAAATAGGTTTTCGGATATTGTAAAGCGGTGTCTGATTCAAGTGAGTTGACAATCTAGGGTTTGACAGTTGACCATACCCTAGGTTAAACTGTGGACGGACAGGTTCTATGAGTGGGTTGCTGAATCCCATTACCTTCTGGGATCATGCGGTGTTGCTTGGCACCCAACTTGATCGGAAGTCCGACCGAATTTACATGCGATGATAATTCGGTTAAGTAATTAGTTAATATCTAGATATTAATTAATTACATTAAGTCAATAACTAGTTATTGGACTTAACGGGCTGAAAACCGGACTGGTAAATGGGCCTAGAGGGTCACACGCAATAAGATTCTCAGTCGGTGGTACATAAGTGAGAATTATATTAACTCGGGGACTTTTGTGAAAAGTCGCGCCGACTTAATATATATACGCACTGTTGAGAAACCTTGGGCCAAGCTCTAGGATTTCCCCTTGCTGGCTGTCATCCCTCCTTTCTCTCTCCTCCTCTGGGCGCCCCGTTCAAGGCGCCGAGATTGTCACCGTCTCCGCCGCACGTGATTCCCGAAAGTCGGGAATTCCCGTCGGCAGGATTTCAGCAATCATTGCGGCGACGGATCTTCAGCGAGCAAGCTGAAATGGACGAGGGATCGAGGACAAACCACCGCGGAGGATCGCGTGGATACCGCTGGAGGCCGGACGCTTGTAGTCAGATTTCGATCCGTTTTTCAGTTTGAGTTATTCGTTCCGAATCGGATCAGCGGGTATCGGGTGGGATCATTTTGTTTGTCGTTTCCGCTGCGTTCTTCGCGTCCCAGGCGAAGGCTCACTGGGAGCGTAGCCGAGGCTCCTTCGGATGAGGTGGGCCAGCCGGCGCAGGGCGAGGCCGAGGCTCCTTCTGACGAGGCGGGCCAGCCGGCGCAGGGCGTCGAGACCGGGGGGAGAAAACCCTAGGTCGGCGTTCGAGACCGACTTGGAGAGGTCGGAGAAGATTCAAACCGAAGCCCCTGCAGAAGGAGGGAAAGAAGAAGAACCGGTCAGTAGGAGTCCCGGGCTTCGGCCCTAAGGAACCCCCTCCGACGGCTAAGTTAGCTTCTGAAGAAGATTTGATTCAGAAGAAGAAGAAGAAGAAGCAGCTTTAATGCTTTTTGGACTGTTGTCCTTGGGTCCAGAAGACCTACCTTTGGTAATAAGTAGCCGTGTATTTATAGCGGATGATAAAGGTTGCTTAATGGTGGCAGCCGATATAGGACTATGTTCTGGTTTACTGATAAACCGCCATAGCGCCTAACCCTCCCACCGGAGTGGGCCGGATACGGCTACTGGGCCGAAGGTTGGGGGCCGCTGATGGGCCAGATGCCACTTAGTGGGCTGGAGCCTACTGGGCCGAGGGCCGCTAGGCCGCTAACGGGCCGAAGGCTTTTGGGCCGCTGATGGGCCAGATGCCGCTTAGTGGGCTGGAGCCTACTGGGCCGAGGGCCGCTGGGCCGCTAACGGGACGAAGGCTTTTGGGCCGAGGATCGCTGGGCTGCTTATTGGGCCGGAGGCTGCTGGGCCGCTAATGGGCCGAAGGCTGCCAGTGGGCCTCCACTGCTACTGTTGTTGGGCTGATCTTAGTGTTGGGCATTTTTAACGGGCCGAATCGGATTCTGCCTCATCACCATGAGATGGTTGCTCTAAGATAATGGTATGATACTATGTATTTACCCGAGGTCATACTGTGATTCTTAGAGATTCTGATCCTCACTAGGAGACCGTCGGAGTCTTCCGTTCTGTATACCTGAAGGTTATGCAGTCCGTCGAAAAATAGTGGGAAATAATTCAAGATAAAAGACCATAATTGAATTATCAGAACTATCTGCTTAAATCACGTTATTTCCTTCGATTAACTAAAATGTCGTCTATTCGAGAAGTTGGCATATTGGATGCCAATACTTCTCATATTCAGACTGACTAGAAAACTTTGAAGAATGTCTTCAGGGCTAAGTGAAAGTCACTATCCTAATCAGGTATCATGATTCCTCTTACTTGGATAGACCAAGGTGAAGTAGTACTCATGATATGCCTTTTTGAAAGGCAATGATTGTCATGAAATCTCTTATTTGGATAGACCAAGATGAAGAGATATTCATGATAAGTCTTTGAGAAAGACAAGTGGTAAGATTTTAAACGGTCAAACCCACACCTGAAAGGATAAAGAAAAGTCAGCTGAGATAGAGAAGTAGCAATTCTCCCACTGCAACCAATATAAGGATATTGGTAAAGGCAAAATGAATATGAAACTTGAAAGAAGTCTAATATATTCCTATTATCAACTTTTGCATGTCTATTGGAGAATTGGCGTATCCAATATGAGATATTGGAAATGATTCTCAGAACTGCGATAGTGTGCAGACTTAGACAAGTAAAAGGAAATCAAGAAAATGCAAGTATTGAGTTAGACTCAACTATTGTTCATAATATTCATTGGTTACTGTTAGACAGTAAATCTTTGTATATCTATAGGAGTCAAATATGAAACTGAATAACTGTTGATGTAGCCGAAGCTATCACGATCGGGTTCTGAGACTGAAACCCGAAGCTGGATCGATGAAGAGGACCGACGGGGATCCGGAGCGAGACGAGGGCGGAAATGGGGTCGAGGATCTAAAGCTGAGAGGTACCCGGGTGAAGGCTCTCCTGGAGCGAAGCCGAGACTCCTTCGGCCGAGGCGGACCAGCCTGCGAAAGGCGTCGAGACCGACTCGGAGAGGTCGGCGAAGATTCAAACCGAAGCCCCTGTAGAAGGAGGAAGAAGAAGAACCGGTCAGTAGGAGTCCCGGGATTCAGCCCAAAAGAACCCCCTATGACGGCTAAGTTAGCTTATGAAGAAGATTTGATTCAGAAGAGAAGGAAGAAGAGGCAGCTTTAATGCTTTTGGACTGTTGTCCTTGGGTCCAGAAGACCTACCTTTGGTAATAAATAGCCGTGCATTTATAGCGGAGGATAGAGGTTGTTTAATGGTGGCAACCGATGTATGACTATGTTTTGGTTTACTGATAAACTGCCATAGCGCCTAACCCTCCCACCGGAGTGGGCCAGATACGGCTACTGGGCCGAAGGGGGGGGGGCGCTATTGGGCCGGATGCCGCTTAGTGGGCTAAAAAGCCTACTGGGCCGTGGGCCGCTGGGCCGTTGATGGGCCGAAGGCTGCTGGGCCGCTGATGGGCCGAAGGCTGCTAGGCCGCTGATGGGCCGAGGACCACTGGGCTGCTGTTGGGCCGAAGGCTGCTGGGCCGCTAATGGGCCGAAGGCTGCCAGTGGGCCTCTATTGCTACTACTGTTGTTGGGTTGATTCCAGTGCTTTAATGGGCCAAATCGGATTCTGCCCCCATCACATAACCCCCTACTCTTGCCGTTCTCAATTTTATGAGACGGTGAGAGTAAAGTCCGAAGCTTTTTTGGGAGAGTAATAGGGCACGAGCTTCATTTGGAACCTTTGCTTCGCTCCGTTTTTTAGCTGTCTTAGGTCGGCCGAGAGCTGGTGACAAATACCTTCGTCTCCAGCCGAGACCCTGTCGTTAACACCTTCGTCTCAGGCCGAGACTCGATGATGGATGCCTTCGTCCCCAGTCGCGAAGGGGCGAATCCTTAGAGTATATCGGGACATCTGATAAGGGCGGAAAGGACCTCGGGCTTCCCGCCTTTACGGTCGTGTCATAAAAAACACAGGACACGTGTTGCGCTTCTGGCCGGTTCGCCGAAAGCACAAAAAGATCTCAGTCGTTAACAGTGATCACGCGGATCGCGAGTCACTTCGGCTCTCTGCCCAAGATTTCACCTGGATCGCCGTCTCTCCTGCTTTCGGCACGAGGATCGGGACACGTGGCAAGCATCCGGATGAACAACCAAAGGGTCAGGCCGCACCCGGCCGTTGATTGCCTCCTCTCGATCCGGCAGCCCGCTTGTCATCATGCCGAAGGACGGGACACGTGTCGCGTATCCGAGCAGAGCGGCTCCGAAGAGAGGGAAGATCTCGGCCATTGATCCGGCACCGAATCCCCTCAAGTTTTCCTATAAATACTAACCCTCCTCCCTGGGCACTGTTCCGCTTTCTTCTCCCCTTGCACCTGTGCTTCCCTGTGAGTGGCTTCTCCAAGCATTCCTACTTCACTGGCGAAGAGCGAGCCATCGTGGGTGTTTGAGGGCGCCTTGTCCGTTGCTGGGGAACTCTTTGTCGCTGGGAATCATCGCCGGGGTATCCTCTGTCGCCGGGGAGAACGTTAGCCATCGGGAAGACCTTTCTCTGAGGGTAAGCCTCAGTTCTCTTTCTCCGTTCTATGATTCTTCATGTCCAGTTGCTCCCCTTCGGCCGAGAGTAGCTCTTCGGCCGAAGGAGGTTCTTCTTGCTCTTCATCCAGACCTCCCCAGTCTTCCTTGTCGTCTCCTTTTTCTTCAAATTCTTTTGCTTATGCTATGGCAGATGAAGCGGAGACGCTTCCGGCCGCAGAAGCTGAGCCGGTTCCGGCTGTCGCCGAACCTTCCACTTCCGGCCGTCGCCCGGCCAAGACGGTTTCGGATGTAGTTAGTGTCCTTGATACCGATACCATCAAGGTTATCACTACCTACTATCAGATTCCATCTTGGATGGTTCCCGTTCGGCCCGAGAAGAACACCAGGGCTAACTCCGTCCAGCCGGGTTGCTTTTCCATTTACGAGCAAAGCTTCCGGGCGGGCTTCCATCTTCTCCTTCATTCCTTCGTCATAAACCTCTTGAGCTTTTATGGACTGGCCCCGTCCCAGCTTTATCCGAACTCCTGGCGAACAGTCTATGCCTTCTTGGCCTTGAATTCTCACCTCGAAGTCAACCCCTCAGTAAATATCTTTCGCTATCTGTTCAAGATAAAACCCCAGGGGAGAAGTCTTGCTGGTACTGCTTCGTCCCTCGCTTCGGCCGGGGTATTTTTTCCGGGAAGCCCTCGTCTATTCACCATTGGAAGAATGGCTTCTTTTTTATCTCTCTCCCGGAGGAGGAGAAGAGTATGTCGCCCTTCCCCACTGAATGGGCGCCTCTGGCCGAGGGCCTCTCCAATTCACCCTCTCTCAACCCCGAGCAGCTCGACATCGTGCACCTCCTCGAGGACGAGGCTCCGTACGACATCGCGGAGCTCTTCGAGGACGAGGACAGGCTTATACAGATGGGAGCTTGGCCGGATCCGACGTTCTCTCCTGCTCGGGTCTCCCCTTATCTTCCTCTCAAAGATATTCCAGAAGAGGCTGAGGGAACCGCCGCGACCGAGTCTCCGGCCGAAGCCCGTCCATCCGAAGAGGGCGCCGAAGCTGCGGCCGGGGGTAAGTCGGTCTTGAGTCAAAAAAGTTGTATACTCTGAACTGTTGCTAACCTTTTTCTTTTTGCTTGAAGAAATGTCTGGACTTCGGGGATTGCTCGGCCGACTCTCCAAGCAGTCCGGGCAGTCCCGACCGTCCCAGCCGCGGGCGGCGGAAGAGAGGACGGCCGGAGGGGTCGTGGCCCCCAGCGCCCGGGCTACGAGGCAGACGGCGGCTTCTGTCGAAGGCGGCGCTGCCACTGCTGCGCTTAAGAGAGAGCGGCAGAAGCAGAAGGGAAAGTCGGTCGCCGGAGGGAGCGGCCGACCAGAGAAGTGGAGCCGGGCGGAAGATCCCGGCGAGAGGGAATCTGTCCCGGCAGCCAAGAGGCCGGTGGCGGCAAGAGGCGCCCCGCTTTCGTCGCCTCCCGAACCGCCGAGAGGCGATTCTCCTTCGGCCACCGGGGCCGGTACAGAGAATCTTTCCTTCCCCTTTGGGGCAGCCGGGACGCATATGTCCCGGGAATATGCGCACGAGCCTTGGCGCCCAGACGTGGGGGTTTTTGCAGACGATAGTCTGGAAGACTCCCGGACGTGTCTGCGCCTGGCTCACGGCTGGACCCTCCCATTGGCTGGGGACGAAATGAAGGAGCTTTCTTCGGAAGGCTTATCCCTGTAGTGTGTTCGGCATGCCGTCCAGGTGAGAATCCTTTCGTCTTTATCTATGCTCGTTGCTTTAGTCTCTTTTAAAATTATTTCTCCTCTTGCTTTCGGCTGCAGGCCGCGGTCATGTGCGGGGCCCTTGCTCGCCGCCAGGCCACCATCCAACAGAAGCTCCTTGACGTCGCCCAGGCTTCGGATCAGCTGGCCTCGGGCAAAGTGGCCTCGGTTCAGCGTGATCTCGAGGCTAGCGTTGACGTCCTCCTCGGGGCCAATGCGCGGATGCGGGCCTAGCTGGAAGGGCAGAAGGGGGTGATCCGCACTCCCTCTGAGGCCAAGAAGAGGGCCGAGAGCGAGCTTGAGAAGGCCGAGAAGGAGCTGGAGAAGGCCCGGGCCAAGGTCGCGTCTCTGAAGGTCGAGATCCCGGACAAGGCCAAAGAGCGGGACGAGGAGCGCCGTCGCCACGCCGAGGAGGTATCGGCCCTGAAGGCGGATTTGGAGGCCAGGGCCACGGAAGCCGACGATGTCGCTCGTACAGCCGTGGCGAGCTACAAGGAAAGCCCTGAGTTCGCCGAGGAGATAATGGAGGCTCGAGTCCAGGTGGCGTTGTCCGTGTTCGATCTGGGGCTAGCTGTCGCCCAGAAGGCGTGCCCGGCGACAGATTTGACTGGCATCGGCTACCCGACGGCCGAAGAAGGCGATGAGCTTTTGGCCTAGTGGCAAGGGTTCAAGGCTGAAAGGACTCCGGCTCCTATGGAAGGTGCCGCAGCCGAACCGGTCCAAGCTTCTCCTCCGGCGTCTCCCAGCCAGACTCCTGTTGATGTGGACGGCGATGATGCCGAAGCCTAATCCGGGGGCTTGTCCCGATTTTGTTTTTGTTTTTTAAGATGCCGAGGCCAGACTTATGGCCTGCTTTTGTACCTTTGTCTATATATGGAAGATATTTTGCTTTGCACTTGCTTCATAGCATGTCTGGATGAATAACCTAGTCTGATTCTGTATGTGGCCGAAGCCATGCCGCTCCCTGTACGGTTTGCGCGGGCTTAGGAGAATAATGCCGCTCCCGATACGGTTTGCATGGCCGAAGCCACTCCCGGTACGGTTTGCATGGACTTAGGAGTATAATGCCGCTCCCGATACGGTTTGCATGGCCGAAGCCACTCCCGGTACGGTTTGCACGGACTTAGGAGTATAATGCCGCTCCCGATATGGTTTGCATGGCCGAAGCCACTCCCAGTACGGTTTGCACGGACTTAGGGGCATAATGCCGCTCCCGATACGGTTTGCATGGCCGAAGCCACTCCCGGTACGGTTTGCACGGACTTAGGGGTATAATGCCACTCCCCATACGGTTTGCATGGCCGAAGCCACTCCCGGTACGGTTTGCACGGACTTAGGGGTATAATGCCGCTCCCGATACGGTTTGCATGGCCGAAGCCAGTCCCGCTACGATTTGCACGGACTTAGGAGTATAATGCCGCTCCCGATATAGTTTGCATGGCCGAAGCCACTCCCGGTTCGGTTTGCACAGACTTAGGAGTATAATGCCGCTCCCGATACGGTTTGCATGGCCGAAGCCACTCTCGATACGGTTTGCACGGTCTTAATGATATAGTGCCGGACACAATACTTCGAAAGAAGGTATTTATTCATGACTTCCTGCTAAATTCCGGGGGAAATGACTTACATGAAGTAGCGCCGGAGGCGCTACACATTCCAAGTACGAGGGAGAGGTTCCTGATCTTCTGGGCGAGGACGAACCGCTGGAATGGTTGGCGCCGATACTGCCTCAGCAGTACTCTTGCCCTTGGACATCATCAGGGCTTCCCGGTTGATGTACTTATGGGCCCGAGCCACGAGGTCCTGGAAGGTGGAGGGATGGCGCTTCCCGATAGAGCTGAGAAGCCCTTCGTCTATGCACCCACTGATTACGGCCGAGACCGCAATCGAACTGTCCATGTTCGGGATTTGGGCGGCTTCGGACCGAAACTTGGTGAAATATTCTCGGAGGGTCTCGATCAGTCCTTGCCGAATGGCTAACAGACTGGCCGAGGTTTTACACTTCCGGGTGGCATCATAAAATTGGTCGATGAACAGTTGGCCTAACTGGACTAGAGAGTGGATGGAATTGGGGGCCAATGTCTCGAACCAAGTCAGGGCTGTTTTTTCAAGAGTGAGAGGGAAGAGACGGCAGTGGACTACCTCGGAAACCCCTCGGATAGATAGGTAGGTATAGAACCTCTGGAAGTGGCAGACCGGATCTGTCATTCCATCATAGAGGGGGCCTCTCGGCAGTTTAAAGTTGGGAGGTACCTCAATGGCCAGAAGCTCTGGCGAGAACGGAGTCTGCTCCAGAATGGTGCTGGCGAGAGGTGCTCCGTATGGCCGAGATACCATCTGCTGCATTTCTTTCCTCATCACCATCAGCCGTCGGTCCAGGTCCAGGACGGTGGAAGTAGTGACCGAAGGTACTTCGGCCTTGGTCGGATGGAATCCGGACGAAGCATAGTCTTGCTCCGTCATGATGTGACTGGCGCGAGGGACTCGGGCAGGCGGCGCGAATGGCTCGCTGCGTGCCGTAGTGGGTTCGTTGGGGAAGGCCTGCGAGGGTGTCGGTCGAAGCTTCGCATCTTGAGCAGGGCAGAATGGAGGAGGTAGTACCTGCTGGGGGAGCTGACCCAATAATCCTATATACTGGGCGATGGCGGATACCATATCTCGCAGGGGTGCTAAGGAGGTAACACTGGCTGCCAGTGTTGCCACCTGTTGCTGAAGCTCTTCCACCCTGTTATCTCTGGGAGTGGACTCCGGTATGACAGGAAGGGCAGAACCCTGCGGAAGAGCAAACGGGGCACCTTCGGAGTGGAGCGGCTGTGCTAGAGTTGCCCGTGTTTCTGCCTCGTCTTGTCCGGATCGTCTGGTCACCGGACGATGAGACATGACTTCTCGCTAGTTTCCCACAGACGGCGCCACGTGATGTAGCCGAAGCTATCACGATCGGTTTCTGAGACTGAAACCCGAAGTTGGATCGATGAAGAGGACCGACGGGGATCCGGAGCGAGACGAGGGCGGAAACGGGGTCGAGGATCCAAAGCCGAGAGGTACCCGGGTGAAGGCTCTCCGGGAGCGAAGCCGAGACTCCTTCGGCCGAGGCGGACCAGCCTGCGAAAGGCGTCGAGACCGGGGGGAGAAGACCCGAGGTCGGCTGCCGAGACCGACTCGGAGAGGTCGGCGAAGATTCAAACCGAAGCCCCTGTAGAAGGAGGAAGAAGAAGAACCGGTCAGTAGGAGTCCCGGGTTTCACCCCAAAGGAATCCCCTCCGACGGCCAAGTTAGCTTCTGAAGAAGATTCGATTCAGAAGAGGTAGCTTTAATGCTTTTGGACTGTTGTCCTTGGGTCCAGAAGACCTATCTTTGGTAATAAATAGCCGTGCATTTATAGCGGAGGATAGATGTTGTTTAATGGTGGCAACCGATATAGGACTATGTTTTGGTTTACTGATAAACCCCCATAGCGCCTAACCCTCCCACCGGAGTGGGTCGGATACGGCTACTGGGCCGAAGGGGGGGGGGGGGCTGTTGGGCCGGATGCCGCTTAGTGGGCTGAAGCCTACTGGGCTGAGGGCTGCTGGGCCGCTGATGGGCCAAAGACTGCTGGGCCGCTGATGGGCCGAAGGCTGCTAGGCCGCTGATGGGCCGAGGACCACTGGGCTGCTGTTGGGCCGAAGGCTGCTGGGCCGCTAATGGGCCGAAGGCTGCCAGTGGGCCTCTATTGCTACTACTGTTGTTGGGTTGATTCTAGTGCTTTAATGGGCCGAATCGGATTCTGCCCCCATCAACTGTTATTTAGTTACATATCAAGAATTGTAAAAGTGAATAACGTTGATTGAGAAAGAATAATAGTTGTTCGAATCAGTCAATGTACCACAGATTTTTGAAGTGACATTTCATGTGATGAATATTCACAAGTCTCCTATAGAAATGAACTGTGTGAATCGTGATTATCTATGGTATTGTACAGGGCGTTGTATAATAATAAATTATTGATGTTGATACATACTGATATAAACAGCTCAAAGGCCAAAGATAATCATTACTATTGACTTACCTTATAGTTTACTCTTGGAATGATTCGACTGTATGTACTTACTGAAGTACAAGATGAATGCATCTGAAAGATTAAGGGATAAGATCAATATGAAGTATTAGAATTTTTGATTTGATCAAAGAAACTAATACTTAGGTATATGATTCATATAAATCATTAAGAGGATAATTGTATCCTCACTCGATTGATCTTCATTGTACGTCATAGTAATATGATAGAATGAGGGATTGCACCTTATTAAGATATGGTGCAATGCATAATAAGATTTGCCTAATTCTTATCCTTTTGAACATGAGTATGAATATTAGATGTCCATACTTTAAAGATGGTTCCAAATAAGTATGTGTGTGTCCATATAAGATATGGAAACCAAATAATTCATATGGGATGTGAATTATGAACAAACTTGATTTAAAAGATCAGGTATTACCGTGGTGTGAATTTGTGAATGTTTAAAGAGTTTGGACATTACAATTATTGGCCAGGCGATAATGAAATAATTATCGTCCTGAAAGCTATCTTCTATGAAGAGGAATATATCCTCAGAGAAGACAGTGTGAGCTGATAAAACTAGAAGATGTTTTAGATTCACAAGTTAACATAAGATTATTAGATAATCTTTAGTTGTTTGGAACCGGTCATAACACATCAGAAAGTTTCATAGATTTTTGAGATTCTCTCAGTGACCAGAAGGATGTGTTTGACATATTTGATTTAGCACGATAAGAGGAGCTCAGAATAGATTATGATTTAAAATCTATAATAATGATGCTCTCTGTCATTACAACTTTGAGATTGATAAGTTTATTAGAATTTTGCTTATCTATACTGTCAATCATGAGACGATGACAGTTGGATACTAAAAGCGTCCACTCAATGTGATTGAGGTAAAGATATATATTATACACCTTTAAAGCTTTTAGAATGTCCAGGAAGCAAGTTATGATTTCAAAAATTATTTTGAATCAAACTGAAGCTTCCTAAGTTGTAATAATAGTTTTGACTCAATGGTCAAATATTATGTGATCGTTAAGAATGATCACGGATTGTGTGTGTTCAGAAAGGACAGTGGGAGCACGGTCGCTTTAGTAATGTTTTATGATAATAACATCAAAGTCATTAAGAATGACTTCAGGATGTTACTATTAGTGAAAACATTGTTAACCATATTTTCCTCCATAATAAGTTTAGTTACAATATCCCACATATTGGAAATACGAATCTATTAAGATAGATCGGTGGGGATATTATATTGACCTCTATGTCAAGATGTTTGGCATAAATTTCATAACAAGTCTCAATTGTTGACATTTAGAATTTATTCCTTTAAAGAAAAGATTCCTTAAAGGATACAGGAGTGAAATGCACCATTAAGCGCTTGAGAAGTGCTAAGGATGCATTCACGTATATGGAGAGGATGATTTGAAACTATGAGGTCACACTGACTCAAATTTCAAGTCAAATAATGGATTCAATCTTCTAGTAGAAATGAATGGATTGGAATGGTTCCAATCCAGAACTCGATATTAAGGTGACGACATAAATAAGTGATACTGTTATTAGAACAGTATGGATGAAAAGGTTCATCCCTGAACTAGATGTAGTTCTAAAAGGTCTCTGATATCATCCTATCGTTGTAGGACAACAGTAGGAGCAATGAATTGTGTGATCGAGTCATGGTCTCTTCAGAAGTTCCAGAACATTCTGAGGTTCTTTCACAAGTTCGGAGACAAAGGATAAATAGGAAATAACGTAATGGAAAATATTCCACCAATAGATAATTTAGCAGATCCTTGACCAAGTCTTAGTCACAAACTTTTTGTGAGCATCACCTAGATTTGATGGAGATCAAATGCGAAGGTGATTGGCTTGAGTCCAAGTAGGAGATTGATGGATATAGGTGTCCTCTAAGCCAATCATAAGGCACCTATTTCAATCTGGTTCACTAATAAATGACATTAAATTCATTATGTAGATTGGCATATTTATAATTGCGCATAATGAAGTCCATGAATATATGCAATAGTCATCAGATTATGATGAGATCATAATAATGAGACTGATGACCTATAAACACATATTCTCAATTGTTCCTAGTCGTAAGATGTTTGAGAAGGACATTAAACATCTGGTTAGACTAGTACAGGTTATTCCAGCTCATATGATGAGGGTGACTGATCTCGTTGGTTACTCGTGTGGAGACACAATGGTAAACCTGTAGGTGCTCATTGGGGAATGAGTTCACTGAACTAATTCGACATGAATCGTTGAATGGTAATTTACTTGACTGTCAATCGGCTTGATTCATCGTCACAGTGGCGTGGTTGATCCTTGGACTTGAGACACTAAAGACACCTTGTCGGTGGACTTCTGGACTTTGACCTTGACCTACGAATCCCTATCCACAGGATCTCTAATAGTCAAGGATCGGGTCCAACGGAGGACCTTCGAAGGTGATTGCGTGTTCAATAAAGGATCGTTCGCTCTCAGGTAACTGGAGAGAGAATGCTATAGAATAGATCCGCAGGAGTCTCTGGCCAGAGCAGAAACAATATCAGAAAATAGGTTTTCGGATATTGTAAAGCGGAGTCTGATTCAAGTGAGTTGAGAATCTAGGGTTTGACAGCTGACCATACCCTAGGTTAACTCGAGAGCATTGTGCGAACGAAGGATTATAGCCACGTGGCAACTGTGGACGGACAGGTTCCATGAGTGGGTTGCTGAACCCCATTACCTTTCGGGATCATACGGTGTTGCTTGGCACCCAACTTGATCGGAAGTCCGACCAAATTTACATGCGATGATAATTCGGTTAAGTAATTAGTTAATATCTAGATATTAATTAATTACATTAAGTCAATAACTAGTTATTGGACTTAACGGGCTGAAAATCGGACTGGTAAATGGGCCTAGAGGGTCACACGCAATAAGATTCTCAGTCGGTGGTACATAAGTGGGAATTATATTAACTCGGGGACTTTTGTGAAAAGTCGCGCCGACTTAATATATATATGCGCTATTGAGAAACCCTGGGCCAAGCTCCAGGATTTCCCTTTGCTGGCGGTCATCCCACCTTTCTCTCTCCTCCTCTGGGCGCCCCGTTCGAGGCGCCGAGATTGTCACCATCTCCGTCGCACGTGATTCCCGAAAGTCAGGAATTCCCATCGGCGGGATTTCATCAATCGTTGCGGCGATGGATCTTCAGCGAGCGAGCTAAAACGGACGAGGTATCGAGGACGAACCACCGCGGAGGATCGCGTGGATATTGCTGGAGGCCGGACGCTTGTGCGGCTCGCGGCATCGCCTCGACGGAACCGAGACGGAAGCAGATTCGAATCCGCACACGGTAACCAGATTTCTATCCGTTTTTCGGTTTGAGTTATTCGTTACGAATCGGATCAGCGGGTATCGGGCAGGATCATTTTGTTTGTCGTTTTCGTTGTGTTCTTCGCGTCCCGCCCGGATCCCAACATAAAGTACCTCAGAATATGCTTCGATTTCTTATGAGACCGCGGATTTTTCGCTTGCACAATCGCTCTACTGTTGTCGCACAATAGCAGAACATGCTCAGAGATGCTGGGAACTACGCCGAGGTCGGTGATGAATTTCTTCAACCACACTGCTTCCTTGTCGGCTTCAGCTACAGCGATGTACTCAGCTTCAGTCGTCGAATCTACAGTGGTTACTTGTTTGGAACTCTTCCAGCACACTGCACCTCCATTCAAAGTAAATACGAATCCAGATGTAGACTTGCTATCATCTGGATCTGACTGGAAACTCGAGTCAGTAAACCCTCGCAGTTTCAAGTCACCTCCTCTATAGACAAGAAACATATCCTTAGTTCTTCTTAAGTACTTAAGGATATATTTCACTGCCTTCTAGTGCTCTTCGCCTGGATCAGCCTGAAATATGCCCGTAACACTTAGAGCAAATGCATCATCAGGCCGTGTACATAGCATGGCATACATAATAGATCCTATGGCAGAGGCATAGGGTATTCTATGCATTAATGCTCTCTCATTAGGAGTCTTAGGAGACTACTCTTTTAAGAGACTAATTCCATATCTCATCGGTATGAGACCTCTCTTGGAATTTTCCATGCCAAACCTTTTGACTATGGTATCTATGTACAAGAATTGGGTCATTCCAAGCATCCTCTTTGATCTATCTCTATAGATCTGTATTCCCAATACGTAGGATGCTTCTCCCAAATCCTTCATGGAGAAATGTTTCGACAGCCAGATCTTTACTGATGACATCATAGCTACATCATTCCCAATGAGTAGTATGTCATCTACGTAAAGAACTAAGAAGGTGAATGCGCTCCCACTGGTCTTCTTGTACACACAAGGCTCATCTTTATTCTTAATGAAGTTATAAAACTTGCCAGCCTCGTCAAATCGTATGTTCCAACTTTGGGAAGCTTGCTTCAGTCCATAAATGGACTTCTGAAACTTGCACATTTTATCTGGAGATTCTTTGGATGTGAAACCTTCTGGTTGTATCATATACACTTCTTCCTCAAGGTTACCATTGAGGAAGGCAGTCTTCACATCCATCTGCCAGATCTCGTAATCAAAATGTGCAGCAATGGCGAGTAGAACTCTGATCGATTTTATCATGGCAACTGGTGATAAAGTCTCGTCATAGTCAATTTCTTGCCTTTGACAATATCCCTTTGCCACCAACCTTGCCTTATAAGTGTCGATCCGTCCATCAGCACCGATCTTCCTTTTAAAGATCCACTTGCAACCGATGGGTACAATACCCTCGGGCAAGTCCTCCAAGTTCCAAACTCGGTTGGTGTACATGGACTGGATTTCTGAGTTCATGGCTTCTCGCCATTTCCCGACTTTTGGGCCTTCTATGGCCTCCTTGTAGGTTTTAGGATTATCATCCTCATTATATTCTACCTTAAACTCATCATCAGCGATATGTCCCACATATCGTTCGGGTGGTCTAGGTAATCTACCATATCTACGAGGCTCATGTGTGTGTACCTGAATAGATTCAGGAACTGATATCTCATCTGATGATAATGCAGCTGTTTGGGGATCTGGAACCTCTTCCAGTACTATTTTACTCCCACTGTTCTCTTGGAGAAGGTATTTCTTTTCCAGGAAGACAGCTTTCTTGGCGACAAACACCTTTTGTTCATCAGGATGGTAAAAATAGTATCCAAAGGTTTCCTTTGGATATCCCACAAACCTGCATTTATCAGTTCGTGATTCCAACTTGTCTGGATCATGCCTCTTTACATGAGCAGGATAACCCCAGACTTTAACATGTTTAATTCTGGTTTCCTGCCTTTTCATATCTCATATGGAGCAGAGGCCACAGACTTGCTGGATATTCTGTTCAATAGGTATGCTGCTGACTCTAGAACATACCCCCAGAGGGACACTGGTAATCCCGAAAAGCTCATCATAGATCGCACCATGTCCAACAAGGTGCGATTCCTCCTTTCTGATACACCATTCATCTGTGGTGTATATGGAGGGGTCAGCTGAGAAAGGATACCATTATCCTTTAAGAATTGTGTGAAATTAGTACTCAAGTATTCTCCTCCTCGATCTGATCGAAGAGCTTTAATACTCTTTCCTAACCGCTTCTCTACCTCATTCTTGAACTCCTTGAACTTCTCAAATGCTTCCGACTTGTACTTCATTAAGTACACATAGCCGAATCTTGAGAAGTCATCGGTGAACGTGATGAAGTATGAAAAGCCACCTTTGGCTTGGTGGACATTGGACCACATACATCCGAATGGATTAGTTATAGAATGTCCTTGGCACGTTCTCCATGTCCAGTAAATGGAGATTTTGCCATCTTTCCCATAAGACAGGATTCACATGTCGCAAATGATTCATAATCGAATGCTGTTAAATAACCATGTCGGTGCATCTTTTGCAGCCTGCTTTCACCAATATGACCAAGTCTACAGTGCCACATGTAGGCTTGGTTCACACAATTCTTGCTCTTCTTAAGAGCATTATCAATATGAAGATTGTAATAAGAAACATCTAAAAGATATAGTCCATTGACTAAAGACGCCGAAGCTATCGATTTATTACCATAATAAATCGAACAACTTCTATTCTCAATAGACAACCTATATCTTATCTTGTCCAAACAAGATATTGATTTGATGTTCTTTATTATGCTAGGAACATAATAACAATCTTCTAATGATAAGATGTCTCCTGATGGAAGTCTGAGGTTTGCTGTCCCAACAGCAATCACTGCAACTTTTGCGCCGTTTCCTAGCCTCAATTCCACCTCGCCTTTTCTCAGCTTTCGCTTACTTGTCAGCATCCGCACATCATGGCAGATATGAGAAGCACATCTGGTATCTAATACCCAATATGTGGAATCTCTAACTGACAAGTTGATATCTATCATATAGATATATGATGTTTCAGACAACTTCATCTTTCCATAAGCTTTATCGCTGAGGAACTCATTGCAGTTCCTCATCCAGTGACCATGCTGCTTACAGTAAAAGCAGTCACTTTTAACTACTACTTTCTCTTTGTCCTTTGATCTTTTATCGTCAGCTATCATCTTTGCGTTAAGGGCATCCAATGCCGGTTCAGCAGAAGGATCAGCTCCAAGGACATAAGCAATGTGCTCAGATCTGAAGACACTCTTCAGGTTTTTGAGCTCATCTGAGTAATTCAGGCTAGTCATAAGGTTGGCATCAAGTATGCTACGGAGTGGGTTATTCGATGACATAATTCCCTACAGGAGATAAGTGAAATCTATTCAGCAGATGTTCAATTATTAATTTTAAAACAAGACATGGTCTTTTGTTCAAGTTTTAACTCCCACTAATTTTCAAAGGACTGTATAACCCTCAGTTACACAGAACGGGAGACGCCGACAGTCTCCTAGTGGGGATCAAAATCTCAATGACTTGCAGTACAACCTTGTGGATAGCACAACAAACTGTACTACAATCAAAGAGCACCCAACTCATGGGACTTGCAACTCTTTGTAATATCTATTCATAGCTTCGGTCCCCAGAGATTTAATGGCCTTGTGGATAGCACAACAAACCACAAATTCTGGTCTAAGCTAACCATCGTTACGCAACGAGCATAGATTTGCATGCAGCCCTTGTGGATAGCACAATAAAGCTACATGGTTCCTCTACCCCGATCATATAGGCATCTAATGCTATAGCCACAGTTTCTCCTCCCAATTAAACAGGCCTTGTGGATAGCAAAACAAACCTGTCTAAAGTGATTTGAATCCTATAACTATAACGATGGTGGACCACGCGGTAAGTTCTTAACTACTCGCGTTACGGCTTAGAGTTTACTGAGGGTATTTAGATAACTTTTATCTTGGTCTCTCCTAGGTGATAGTATAAAAATATATTGTATATATTTAGTAAATACTATACTTGCTTTGATTCATAATCAAAGGAAAACAATGCATCTCATACATGTCATTAGTGTGGTCATGGATAGCACAGTGGATTTGACTAGAGCCAACAGTCAAACGTATACATAATCTAACACAACAATTATATTAGATAACCTGCAAACACATAGGCAAGAGATCTCCATCTTTTCGCCTTCCTGGTTGCAGCTATGGATCGTCCTCGCTCCTTCCTCGGTTGCCTCGATCATATTACAATAATTCTAGAATTACAAGTAAATTAAAGAAGGCCTTATGGCGAGTACAAGACAGAGGGAGGTAGAAATACATCGGAGTTTGGGAGAGGGAGAGGTACGCAGACCTCTATTTATTAACAATTAATAAATATCCATACATCTACGATCCACATCCATCATTCATCACATGAATAATAAAATAAGTGCATATCCATGACCACGGTGTGTTTTAAACATTCCACACATGATTCAGCGCATCACATGGCTAAAATAAAAGAGTTTTCAAAAATATATAATTTTTGGCTTTCAAAAACTGGGATCCAATCAAAATTGGTATTCGAATTTCGAAAACTCATTTTATTAACTTAATATGCAATTAAATCAAAATTTAAAAGCATCAAAACACACATCTCATGTGCACACACTCCAAATTAATAATTTCCAAACTATTCCATGCAAATTAGAACATTTCTAAAATTAAATAATCTAACACTTAGATCAAACCACATTAATAATCTAACAATTAGACTATTAATACCTAATTTAACTCTTAGACTAGTCTAATAAAGTCAATTAATAATTTAACACTTAAATTAATAATCAACTATAATTAATTATTAACTACTAACCTAACACTTAGATTAGTCAATTAATGTTAATTATTAATTTAACTCTTAAACCAATAATTAACACTAACCAATTAATAACTAATCAATCTAACTCTTAGATTAGATAATTAAAGTTATCATTAATTTAACTATTAAATTAATGACTAACAATAATTAATTAGGGACTACAAATTTAACATTTAAATTAGTCATCAAAGTTAATTATTGATTTAACATTTAAATTAGTAACTAACTTATACATTAATTAACAATTAGTTGAGATAATAATTAATAATCTAACTGTTAGACTAATAATTATTAATCACTAATTTAACCATTAAATTAGTTTTATTAAGATTAATTATTAGTTTAAGTATTAAACTAACAATTAACATTAATTAATAAACAACTAAATGTTAATCAAAATTGATTCAAAAAACATTAATAAGCCCAATAAATAAAAAATTGAATAATAACTTTAAATTTCAAAACAATTTTGAATTTTAAAATTTAATTCAAATTTTATTTGAATTTTAAATGGGCTCATTTGGGGTTTTAGGGGGTTTAAATGGGAAGTATATAGGAGATATTGATCCTGCCGGTTCGAGCCAGGGAGGACCGGCCCGGTCGAACCGGCTCGGGACGGCCAGCCCCCTTTCCTTTCTTCCCCACCTGCAGCAACCGAAACCCTAAACCCCATGGCTTGTTGCAGGTGGAGGTGGCCGACGGCGGCAGCTCTGCCCTGCACCCCCCCGGTGGCCGTTCCCCGGAACCGACTAGCCCCGCCGGTGACCCCGGCGCCGACGAGCCCCCTCCCCCAAACTCGACACCCCTTTTTCCTGTAACCTAACTTGCAGGTGGCCAGCGGCAAGGAGAGGTGGCCGGGCTGCCCAGCGGCCAGCGGCAGGTGCCGTCTGGCCCCACCGGCGTCGCCCCGGTGCCGGCGGGCTCGCCGGAGAAGGGCCATAACATCATGGCCGACCCCTTTCATCCTGCTTTTATTTTCTGGTTCCAAACCGAGGGAATTAAAAAAATGGAGTCTTGCAAACCGCCAATCTCCTTAGGTCTCTCCGACGTCGACTACGGATCCAGGGATGACCGGCGACCCTTCCTTGGGATCGGGGTTGCTGGCCAAGCCTTCCCAACGCTTGGGGAAGCCCAAACAAGACCACAGTTAACCCCGTTCTTCATCACATGAAGAACTCTAAAAATCTTAAAATAAAATTTTGATTTTACACTAAAGAAACAATCTCATCGCACTGATCATCATATGATTATTAACTTTGGAAAAAATTAAAATTGCATGGAATAATAACATGAAAAAAAATTAATTCGGAGATCGAAACGGGACGAGAAACAGTGGAACCTGGCTCTAATACCACTGTTGGATTCTTGGGTTTCTCCAGATCGCTCATGCAGCGGAAAACAAAATAAAATAAAAAGTGATCCGTTTTTTCCGTTTCGAATAAATAAATCGATAATCATATTATCAAGGTCTTACCGTGTGCGGATTCGAATATGCAACCGTTCGGTTCCGTCGGTACGACACCGCAAGCCGCGAAAGCGCCCGGCCTCTAGCGAAGTCCACACGATCCTCCTCGCGATGGATATCCTCACGTTCCTCATTCTTCGCAGCCTACGAAACCTCCACCGATCGCCGCAACGCGGGAACGATTTCTCGTCGAACGGGAGTCGGAGAAGCGGCGGAGCAGATCTGGATCTGTCTGGGACGTCAGAGAGAGAGAGAAACAGAGGAGGGGCGGCTAGGGTTAGCAGCAGTTTGGCCTACTCAGCCCGTTCGCTATATTTTATACTAACCGCACGGTTTTTCATACAAACCCCCGGTTTGTATAAAAACCACTTATTTATCCATTGCCTTAAGAATCATTTGCGTGTGACCCTCTAGGCCCAATAACCAGTCCGGTTAATAGCCCAATAAGCCCAGTGACTCCTCACTTGCTTTATTAATCAATTAATAACCCTTTATTAATTAATTAATCAATCGAATTGATGTCGCAAATCGAATTCGATAGGGCCTCCGATCACGTTGGGTGCCAAGCAACACCGCGTGAACCCGGAAGGTATCGGGGTTAAGTAACCCACTCTTGAAACCTTTCCGCCGACAGTTATCGCGTAGATATAATCCTTCATTCATACAATGCTCTCGAGTCAACTCAGGATATGGCGTGATGTCAAACCCTAACCGGTCGACTCACTTGGATTGGATGCCGCTGATAAATATCGGAAAACTCCTTTCTCGATATTATCGTCCGTCCTGGCCAAGGACTTCCACTCATCCTTCCTAGAGTATTCTCTCTCTAAGTACCGCGAGCGAATGATTCCTTATTCATACACAATTCCTTTCGATGGTATTCCGTTGTACCCAATCCTTGGCGTTTTAGAATCCCGTGGCTAGAGATTCGTAAACCAAGGTCAAAGCACAGAAGTCCACCGACAAAGTGTCCTTGGTGTCTCAGGTCTGAGGACCATCTACGCAACTGCGACAATAAAATCAAGCTGGTTAACAGTGAGGTACAATGCCATCCAGCGATTCAGTCGGATCAGTTCAGTGAACTCATTCTCCAATGAGCACCTATAGATTCGCCTTAGTGTCTTCACACAAGTGACTTATGAGATCAGTCACCCTCATCATATGAGCAGGAGTAATCTGTACTAGTCTAACCGGATATCCGATGTCCTTCTCGGATATCCTCCGACTAGGAACGATTAAGAATATGTGTGTTTAAGTGATCAATCTCATTAGTATGATCTCATCATAATCTGATCACTATAGCACTTATTCACGGACTTCATTATGAAACGATAATTAATGTGATTTACACATAATGAATATTGATGTAGCCGAAGCTATCACGACCGGATTCCGAAGCCGGAATCCGAAGAAAGGGATCCGGTGCTGGGTCGGATCGGTGTTCGAAGGCCCGACGGGGATCCGGAAGACGAAGGATGCAGAGGCGAAGCCGGGAGTCCGAAGGCCGAGGGGTGCTCGGTCGGCGCCCGGCTTGCTACGGGAAGTCTGGGCCGAAGCTCCTTCGGCGGACGAAGGGGCGGCGCGAGACCGGGTCTCCTCTGTCGCAGGGCAGCCGGCGCACGGCGTCGAGACCAGGGAGAGGAGTCCGAGGTCGGCGGCCGAGACCGACTCGGGAAGGTCGGCGATGATTCGAACCGATCCCCTGCAGGAGGGAAAGAAGAAGAAAAACCGGTCAGTAGGAGTCCCCGGGTTCGGCCCTGGGGAACCCCCTCCGACGGTCAAGGTAGCTCCTGAAGAAGGTTCGATTCATAAGGCAAAGAGAGTAGCTTTAATGCTTTTCGGACTGTAGTCCTTAAGGGTCTCGGAGGCTTGAGGAAGCATCCTTTGGGCAATAAATAGCGGTGTATTTATAGCAAAGGATAGCAGATGGTTAACGGTGGCAGCCGATATAGGACTAAATGAGGGCTTACTGATAAACCGCCATAGTGCCTGATCCGCCACCGGAGTGGGCCGGATTCGGCTACCGGGCCGAAGGGGGTTGGGCCGCTGATGGGCCGAAGCCTGTTGGGCCCTGGGCTGCCGCGCTGCTCCCGGGCCGTAGGCTGGTGGGCCGCTGACGGGCTGAAGCCTGTTGGGCCGGGAGCGACGGTGCCGCTTACGGGCTGAAGTCTACTGGGCCGCTGATGGGCCGAAGGCTCCCGGAGGGCCTGCTACTACTGCTGTTGGGCTGAACAGGGTCTGGGCTTGCTTTAATGGGCCGAATCGGATTCTGCCTCATCACATAGCCCCCCACTCTTGTCTTCCTCAGTTCTGAGATGGCAAGAGTATAGCCCGAAGTTAACAGGAGAATAGCGTAACAGGTGTCTTACCCGAAGCTCTGTTCTTTTTCACTGGGAAGAGGGTGCCCTCGGTCGGCCGAGGGCTAAGCGGTTGCTTCGTCTTCGCTCGGAGTGGCGACGAAGGCTCAAAGCTCAGAAGCCGAAGGGCCGAGCCCTCTGACTCGCGTCAGGCTTCATTAAATGGACGGGATGGGCGTCGCCTCGCGAAGAAGCACGGGACACGCGTCGCGCATCCGGCCGCTCCGTCAAAAACACAAAAGGATCCTGACCGCCCGCGGGTCGCGGATCGCCTCGGCTCTCTGCCCGAGGCTCCATCCGGATTGCCGCCGCTCCCTTCTTCGGCACGCGGATCGGGACACGTGGCGGGCATCCGGGTGATCAGCCGAAGGGTCGGAGCGCTCTCGGCCGTTGATCGCTCTGCTGCGAGTCCCGGAGCCGGCCCGTCATCATTGCCGAAGGACGTTGCACGTGGCAGGCATCCGAGAGGAGAGAGGGGGATGATCTCGGCCGTTGGCTTCGGCGGGAGGCGCTTCGGACGGGGCTTATAAATACAAGCCCTCAGCAGGGCACTGTTCTTCTTCCTGCTGCTGCGCTTGCGTTTCCCCTGCGATCACCCGAGCTCTCCCTCTTCTCCGGCGAAAGGCTAGCTCTCTGAAGGCTTCGTCCGAGCTCGCCGGCTACCGTGGGAGGATCTCCATTCCTCAGAGCGCATCGCTGGTGGAGCTTGGTGTCCTGAGAAGCTGCGCTCGGTTCAGGAGAGATTTCCTCCCCCTTCCTGCGAGTAAGCCTTGGCCTTCTTTCTCCCCTTCGCGGCCTTATGGTCCGGAGTCCTTCTTCTAGTGAGATTACTCCTTCGGACGAGGAGTATACTCCTTCCCACTCTCCGAAATCTTCTCTGTCAGATCCCCTCACCTTGGATTCCCTCGCTTCCGCGATGTCTGAAGAGCCTGAGGTCTCTGGGACTGAGAGGTCCGAGGCTTCCGGGGCCGAGGTCTCCGGGGCCGAGGCTTCCGGGGCCGAGGCTACCGAGGAGGTCCGGAACCCAGGCCGGGCTTCTACCTCGGGACGCCGTCGTCCCAACATCGCCTCGGAAGCATCCTGCGCTCTTTCGGATGCAGAGGTGAGGAACCTTGTTTCTTACTTCCAGCTTCCTTCCTGGACGACCCCTCATCGGCCTGACTCCGCCACCAGGGCCAACACTCTCCGCCCGGGTTCCTTCTCTATCTACGTAGATAGTTTTCAGGCGGGCTTTCGTCTTCCTCTTCCCACCTTTGTCATCAACCTTCTCAGCTTCTACGGGCTGGCCCCGTCTCAGCTCTTTCCCAACTCTTGGCGCACCGTATACGGTTTCTTGAGCGTTTTCGCCCGTATACGGATCAACCCTTCTATCAACGTCTTCCGCTACCTCTTTAAAATCCAAAGGCAGGGGAAATCCGAGTGGTACTGCTTCGTCCCTCGGATCGGCCGAAGCATATTCTCCAGGAAGCCCTCGTCCATCCACGGCTGGAAGAGGAAGTTCATCTTCATCTCTCTGCCGGAGAACGAGAAGGGCGTGTGGCCCTTTCCTACTGAATGGGCGCCGCTGGCCGCGGGCCTCTCAGACCCTCCTGCTCTGACGTCCGTACAGAGCACCCTCGTGGGCCATATCCAGATCATGGCCCCGTACGACATCTGGGGGCTCCTCAGCGCGTCAGAGCGGCTGGTGAACGCCGGGGTATGGCCGGACCCCCGGTCCGATCCGGAGCGAGCCTTCCCCTACCTTCCTCTCGGGGAGACTCCGCGGGGCCGCGGAAGAAGGGCTGCCGCTCCTCCGGCCGAAGCTCCTCCGGCTGAGGAGGCTGATGAAGTTTCGGCCGAGGGTAAGTCGGCTTTGAATTTGTACTTGGTCGCTGTTTTGTTTCTAACATGTTCTTCTTGCTTGCAGCAATGGCCGAGCTCGACGCCCTCCTCGCCCGGATATCCGACCAGTGCGGTCCAGGCCGGGCACCGGCCTCGCAGGCGGCAGGCGGGCCCGGCCGAGGCGCCGGAGCTCCGAGGACCCGAGGCGGGGTCCCAAGGACTGCGGCCTCCGCCGAGGGCCGTGCTGCCGCCGCCGCTCTCGAGAGGGAGCAAAAGACCAAGTTCGCCGCTCGAAGGGGCGGCCGACCATCGAAGCGCCCCCGGGCGGAAGAGGCCGAAGAGGTGGAGCCGGCTCCGCTGATCAGGAGAAGCGCCGGGGCCCGAAGGGCCGCAAGGCTGGCATCTCCCGAGGCGCCGAGGGGTGACTCCCCTCCGGCCGTATCGGTAGGGGCCGACGGCGAAGGCGCCGGGTCGCAGGCGCCCCGGGCGCAACGCGAGTGGTGGCACCCCGAACCGGGGGTTTACAAGGACGAGAGTATGGAGGACTCGCAGACGTGCCTCCGTCTGCTCCGCAGCCTCACTCTCCCTTCGGCTTTCGAAGAGCTGAAGGATCATTCGGTCACCGACCTGGCGGCGATGAGCGCTCGGTTGGCGGTCCAGGCAAGAAGCTTGAGTGCGCTTCAGCTTAGCTTTCCTTAGCAGTTCTTTGATTGACTTTCTCTGATCCTTGTTTGCTTTCGGTCCGCAGGCCGCGGTGGCGGGTAGCGTCCTGATTCACCATCAGGAGCTGCTCCGGATCAAGCTTCTGGAGGCCGAGGGGGAGTCGGCCGATTCGGGCGAGGGTTCTTCGATGATGCCCCGCATCGAGCCCATGATCGATGGGCTCGTGGCCGCGAACGCCCGGACGCGGGCGCAGCTAGAGGAGAGGGCAGCAGAGGCCCGTGCTTCCGCCGAGGCCAAGGTGAAGGCCGAGCTGGAGAAGGAGAAGGCCGAGGGTGAGCTCGCTGCGGCTCAGACTGAGATCCGGGCCCTGAAGGCCCAGATCCAGGACAAGGACTCCCGGCGGGCTTCGGAGAAGCGCCGCCATGCCGAGGAGGTATCGGCACTGAAGCAGGAGTTGGAGGAGGTGGCGGACTCGGCCGTAGCCGACTACAAGGCCGGCCCGGACTACGCCGAAGAGATCCTCCAAGCTCAACTGCTGGCGTCTTCTTCGGTCTTCGACCTCGGGCTGGCTGTCGCCCAAGGGCCTGCCCGAGCGTCGATTTGACCGGGGTCGCCCTACCGATGGGCGAGGAAGCCAGGGAGCTCCTATCCTGGTGTAAGGAGCTTATGGCCGAGAGGGCCTCGCCCCCAGCTCCAGACGACGAAGCCGTGCCCGCCGAGGAGGCCCCTGAGGAGGCTGCCCCGCCCGAAGCTGTCCAGATCGTTGACTCCCCCTCTCCCTCTCCTGGCCGAGACGCCGTCGAAGCGGAGGAGGAAGGGGTTGTCGAGGGCTGATACGAGGGCTCCCCTCGGTTTTTGTTTTCCTTTTCTTGTAACCCTTCGGCCAGGCGGATGGCCGATTTTGTACTTCCCCTTCTGTGAATATAGGAAGTATTTCTGAGTTTTACCTCAATTGTCTTCTGCATGACTTGATTGGATCTGGCCTTTCAGAAATCCGAGATCCTGCGGTCGTTCGCTATAGTTCACGAAGCCGAGACCCGACGTAGGTTCGGATAGGAGGTTGATAGAATACGGCCAGTATATTCGGCCGGGGCCTTTACTAACGTGGCTCATATGATCCGAAGGAACATCCTGCCTCTCCTGACGCGGTTAGCGCAGCCGAAGCCACTCCCGCTTTGTCTCGTGGATTTTAGAAATATCCTGCTGCTCCACGATCCTGTATATGTGGCCGAAGGGACCCTCGGATCAGGTTATCTGCGGATTTTTTAGAAGAACCATGCTGCGTCCTGATCCGGAATACATGGCCGAGCGCCATTCGTCGGATCAAAGGACCCGCGGACTAAAAAAAAACCATGCCGCGTCCTGATCCGGAGTACATGGCCGGGCGCCATTCGTCAGATCAAAGGACCCGCGGACTTAGAAAAACCATGCCGCGTCCTGATCCGGAGTACATGGCCGGGCGCCATTCGTCGGATCAAAGGACCCGCGGACTTAGAAAAACCATGCCGCGTCCTGATCTGGAGTACATGGCCGGGCGCCATTCGTCGGATCAAAGGACCTGCGGACTTAGAAAAACCATGCCGCGTCCTGATCCGGAGTACACGGTCGGGCGCCATTCGTCGGATCAAAGGACCCGCGGACTTAGAAAAACCATGCCGCATCCTGATCCGGAGTACACGGCCGGGCGCCATTCGTCAGATCAAAGGACCCGCGGACTTAGAAAAACCATGCCGCGTCCTGATCCGGAGTACACGGCCGGGCGCCATTCGTCGGATCAAAGGACCCGCGGACTTAGAAAAACCATGCCGCGTCCTGATCCGGAGTACACGGCCGGGCGCCATTCGTCAGATCAAAGGACCCGCGGACTTAGAAAAACCATGCCGCCCTGGTTCGGTACGCATGGCCGGAGCCACTCCGAAACAGGTTGCCGCGGCCTTTTGAGAAATCCGTGCCGCTCTGGTTCGGTACGCATGGCCGGAGCCACTCCGAATCAGGTTGCCGCGGACTTTTGAGAAATCCGTGCCGCTCTGGTTCGGTACGCATGGCCGGAGCCACTCCGAATCAGGTTGCCAAATCAGGTTGCCGCGGACTTTCGAGAAATCCGGGCCGCTCTGGTTCGGTTCGCATGGCCGGAGCCACTCCGAATCAGGTTGCCGCGGACTTTTGAGAAATCCGTGCCGCTCTGGTTCGGTACGCATGGCCGGAGCCACTCCGAATCAGGTTGCCAAATCAGGTTGCCGCGGACTTTCGAGAAATCCGGGCCGCTCTGGTTCGGTTCGCATGGCCAGAGCCACTCCGAATCAGGTTGCCGCGGACTTTTGAGAAATCCGTGCCGCTCTGGTTCGGTACGCTTGGCCGGAGCCACTCCGAATCAGGTTGCCGCAGACTTTTGAGAAATCCGTGCCGCTCTGGTTCGGTACGCTTGGCCGGAGCCACTCCGAATCAAGTTGCCGCGGACTTTTGAGAAATCCGTGCCGCTCTGGTTCGGTTCGCATGGCCGGAGCCACTCCGAATCAGGTTGCCGCGGACTTTTAAAGACTTATTGCTGGACAATCTTTTCAAAGAAGACTTTCCTTATGTTTCCTGGCTAAATTCCGGGTTGATTTACATGAAGTGCCGAAGGTACCCCGTATTTCAGATATAGGGGGAAGCGTGCTCGAGGAGGTCCCTAATCCGCGGGCCCCTCGGTCGCTACTGTTTACAAACTTCAGCCGTTTTCTTTAGAGGTCTGGCAAGAGTACTCTTCGGACGTTGCCTTATTGCTCTGTGGTCCTCGGTTTACGCCTCTGTTGAGGCTGTTCCTACCGGTACAGTGGCAGTTGGCCTTCTCTGACGAGGTGATCTATCTCCTCCCGAAGTTGCCTGCATTCATCAGTCGTATGGCCGGTCTCCTGGTGGTACTCACAATATTTGCTAGGGTCCCTTTGGCGAGGATCAGTCTTTATGCGTTGAGGCTGCCGGAGCATATGCTTTACCTCTGTAAGCATTCGAGAAGGGGGAGCAGGTAGCGATAAGTGTCATGGCTGCGGACCCCGTTTCTTGCCTCGAACCCACTCCCTTGGACATCGCCTACACAGGAGCTCTTGACTCGCAGGCTGAGGGTGAGCCGCTGGAGGGGCAGGTGGTGCCGAAGGCTCGTCGTTCACCGAAGCGACCTCGTCGATGAAGACTTGCGAAGATGCTGGCCGAGGCTCATCATTCTGTACAGGGCGAGAGGGAGATGCTTGATGGGGGAGTTGGCTCAATACCCCCATGTACCGGGCCATGGCAGATACCATGTCTGCTAATGATGTAACATTGGCAGTTAGTGCTGTCATTTGTTGCTGAAGTTCCTTTATCTGGCTATCTTCAGTTGTGGACCCTGGCATGACTGGCCATGCCGCGCTCAAGGGGGCGGATGGAGTGCCTTCGGAGGGTAGTAACTGCACTGAGGCTTCCCGTTCCTCTGCCTCGCTCTGTCCGGACCGTTGGGTTACAGGTTGTTGAGACATGACTTGTTTGTTGGTTTCCCACAGACGGCGCCACGTGATGTAGCCGAAGCTATCACGACCAGATTCCAAAGCCGGAATCCGAAGAAAGGGATCCGGTGCTGGGTCGGATCGGTGTTCGAAGGCCCGACGGGGATCCGGAAGACGAAGGATGCAGAGGCGAAGCCGGGAGTCCGAAGGCCGAGGGGTGCTCGGTCGGCGCCCGGCTTGCTACGGGAAGTCTGGGCCGAAGCTCCTTTGGCGGAAGAAGGGGCGGCGTGAGACCGGGTCTCCTCTGTCGCAGGGCAGCCGGCGCACGGCGTCGAGACCAGGGAGAGGAGTCCGAGGTCGGCGGCCGAGACCGACTCGGGAAGGTCGGCGATGATTCGAACCGAGCCCCTGCAGGAGGGAAAGAAGAAGAAAAACCGGTCAGTAGGAGTCCCCGGGTTCGGCCCTGGGGAACCCCCTCCGACGGTCAAGTTAGCTCCTGAAGAAGGTTCGATTCAGAAGGCAAAGAGAGTAGCTTTAATGCTTTTCGGACTGTAGTCCTTAAGGGTCTCGGAGGCTTGAGGAAGCATCCTTTGGGCAATAAATAGCGGTGTATTTATAGCAAAGGATAGCAGATGGTTAACGGTGGCAGCCGATATAGGACTAAATGAGGGCTTACTGATAAACCGCCATAGTGCCTGATCCGCCACCGGAGTGGGCCGGATTCGGCTACCGGGCCGAAGGGGGTTGGGCCGCTGATGGGCCGAAGCCTGTTGGGCCCTGGGCTGCCGCGCTGCTCCCGGGCCGTAGGCTGGTGGGCCACTGACGGGCTGAAGCCTGTTGGGCCGGGAGCGACGGTGCCGCTTACGGGCCGAAGTCTGCTGGGCCGCTAATGGGCCGAAGGCTCCCGGAGGTCCTGCTACTGCTGCTATTGGGCTGAACAGGGTCTGGGCTTGCTTTAATGGGCCGAATCGGATTCTGCCTCATCAAATATTATGCCATTATATTAATAAATGAACGAGATTTACATAGTCAGATTGGCTTGTAGGCCACCTAAAACTAACACCTTCATCATGCCGTAGGGGCATGTGATTCCCACCCTAGAAGATGTTGCATACATCACCAGTCTTAGAGTTCATGGGAACCCAGTCGTGGGAGAGGAGCGAGCCGACTACCGTGTAGTCATGTACGAGCTCCTAGGAGCTGATTTGGGAGAGCACAAGGTCTGGTGGCATCCCTATCTTTGGGTCAGCTTCTTGAGGCAGTTGGACTTGGCGGCCTTGGACGGGGCCCATTAAATGGCCTTAATGACCTTCAGGGGCTAGTTTAGGAGCATGCTACCTTTGGCGGTTGTTCAAAAGATCAAGAGATCCTCCTTTTCTTGTTGTTCCTCTTTGGGCGTCTCTTATTTGCTACCACAGCGGATCGGATTAACTGTAAGTTCCTGCTGCTCTTGACTGACTTAGATGCAGTGGGGACTTTTGCATGGGGCGCTGCTATGTTGGCCCACCTTTTTGCCCATCTTCCTCGTTATATGGATCACTCTACTAGCATGGGCAGCTTCACTCCTTTTCTTCAGGTATGCTTTCTTAGGCTTATTCCCATGTTTCCATGTTATGCCGCTAAGACATCCCTGCCGATAGGCGCCCATTGATTAGTCGAGTGGAGGAATTTCGAGGCTTTCTAGACAACTTCCCACTTCATCAGGTATTTCCTTTTGAGCTCAGCCTCAATTCTTATTTCCATCTCATCCCTTCTTGGTGATTCGTACAGGTTCAGTGGACCCCATACACAAATGAGGTTGATGATGATCAGCCATGGGTTGCTAAGGGGAGGCCTTTGTTCAACCGAAAGATTTGGATACATTGTATCAATGTGGTGGAACCTATTCACTTACAGCTGGTGATGAGGACATTGGGCTGGCATCAAGATCGGGTGGATATTCCCTCAATGGGACTTGAAGGTTGCTCTCACCGAAAATCTAAGAGTCAAGATCATGATTGGGTACGCAGTCATGAGGAAACAATTCAGGCTTGGAGGAGGGGCGGTGTTCGACTCTGCTGTGTTTGCGGCCTTTAGGACAGCTCTGTGTACTTGGATGACTTTTCCTGCTGTTACTCTTGCCGCCTCAAGCTAGACTCTCGTGTGGTGAGTTTTGACCATTACCTTAAGGTTCTCTCTTTTGAGATTGTGTCTCAGTGTTTCTCTGTGCAAATGCCGGTGGACCAAGCAGTTCGTCAATTAGAGGATCACCTTTCCTTAGTTGAATTTGAGAACTCAGCTTTTGGAGCAGATTCATACCATGGTACATCCTTGCACTTTATCTTTTGGTTTGATGTGTTTTCCTAATCATTTTTCACCATCTCATAGGGGACAGAATTGGGGCGCTTTCGAGCCACTGGTAACGGAGGCGGGGCTAGCTCTTCTCGTTTCCCTACTTCCTCCTTAGACTTGGAACAACGCTTGGAGGAGGCCATTGCCTGTGCCACTACTAGAGAGATGGAGCTTGCCCAAGCAGTGAGTTTGCCCAAATTCTTTTGATCTTTTGTCCTGAATAGTGACTTGACATCTGGACCTAATCATAATGCAGAGGCAGAGCTGGAGAGGGCATTGGGGCAATCCTCTTCATATGTGGCCCAAGTGGAACAGCTAAAATGACGCTTAAAGACCATGGGTGACATCACTGTGCCTGGGCGCTTGTTTGTAACATAGTCCAAGGCGAAGGAATTGGAGAGCTAGATGATCTGGAGAAACTTTTCACCATGAATGGCAAATATGAGATGATCAGGGCCCAAATTTCTAGGAAGGGTCGTGAGCTTTGCACAGGTCGCGTGCCCCATCCTCGTGCCGGAGGTCCCATTCACTCTCCTCATCTAGGTGGCCAGGCCTATCCTGGGTACCCACTATACCTAGGTACTCAGATCCCTTCTACTCCTATGGCTGCTCCTTCTACTTATCCGACGGCTCCTTCCACTTATCGGATTGCTCCTCCCACTCATCCTTCTATGCCTTTTGTTCCACCTACAGTCCTTCCTGTCCAGCCGACCTATTCGAGTGGTTACACTTTTGGCGATTTCAACTTTTTTGTTGGTTTACAGGCTAGGCTGGGTTTGAGTTCCCTTTCTCTTTTCCTGATCACTATTTCCATTCTCAATCCCCAACCCTGAGTCAGAGACGTCGAGAGGATAGTGGCAACAGTCGTCGTCGACCACCGCCCCCAAATGAAGGAGAGGGAGATAATGGTAGGGGTTTCTAATATGAGTCTAGGATGATGTGAGTTTGTGGATCCAGGAGTATGCCCCTGATGCTGTTGTTGTTTGATGCGGGGGTGTGCCCCTGATGATTATATGTTTTCTAGGGATATGCCCCTGATGGTGATGTTGTATCCATGACTTTTTGGGATTGCCACTGGACTTGCTTTTCTTTATTGTCTGTTCCTGCACAACACCACTAAGAAAGGATGTTATTTACATAGTTTATTTTAGCCCCTTGCTCAAAAAGGATAATGAATACCATTCTAGCCTTGGCGACAAGCATTCATGCTGATGCATTTTTCTTGGTTTTTTTTTAAATATTTAATTTTTTTGGATTTTGAAATATGCAATTTTTTTTAAAATATGTTATATTTTTTGGATTTTAAAATATGTGATTTTTTTTGGATTTTGAAATATGTGATTTTTTTATTATTTTAAAATGTGATTTTTTTTTAATTTTGAAATGTCCCTTGCTGAACTCCCCAGGCATCCTATGTGCATACCTAAGCCGATTCGGGCCGTTAATAGTTCTCGACCAGAACCCATCCGGTTAAGTCTTATGCTATGACAATACCGTCATGCCATGCTCTGGCTCCCAGTTGCTCCCGACCAATATATTTTTCTCAAAAACATATTAACGGTAAAGGATTTGCCAGACCCGGGTCTCTTTCCTCACAACTTAGGCAGTAAGTGATGGACCACTCTGGAACCCTAATGGCCAACCGTGCGATGCTAACCCAGAATTAGCGGCGTCGTACCATTCGGTAAACCGCTTGGGTTGACCTAAGCCTGAAGTCTCAAGGGAAGTTTACAGACTCTTAAGTCGGTATGGTACATAGTTCAAAAGAACTTTCGACTAGACTCCATGTACCTTTTCTTTTCTAAGAGGGTTTGGTTTAGGGAAGTGTGACAATTAAATTTCCCATGTCATTAATTCCATTTAACTTTTGAATCTTAGTTCACTTCAACCTTACTGAAAAGAAAAGAGAACACCTAAAAAATAAAAAGAATGAATAGGTAAGCCGCTTGAGAGGGTTAGGTGACCTCAGGGACTATCCTTCCTCCGCCCTATTAACTGTCGGGATTCGATCTTTTTTCTCTCATTTTTTTTTACTTTTTTTTTGTGGCCTTATTTTTAAGATTTGACGTGATTGGCCTTTTCTTCATTTGCCTCCTTTTACTATCTTGACATTTGGTCTGAAGGCTTTTGCTTCTTTTTGCCTTTGACATGGCTTTTTCTTTTGATTTCTTTGTTTGACTTCCTCCTACTAGGGCGGCAGATGGACTCGGGAGTCCTCTCCTAAGGCCACGGTTCCCCGACTTTGGCCGAATAAGAGGAAAAAAAAAGAAGGGTGTTCTATCTTCTTCTAAGTTTGGTTTCCATTCTCTTTGAAGCAACCATTATTTGTTCCTCAATAACAGGCGTGAGTGTGTGTAAGGGCTTCCCCTTGTCCAAACATTTAAAAGAAACAGAGCCAGTTTATGAAAATCGAATCTTGAATCCCACTGGTTACAGCATCATGCCAACAACTATCCTATTCCTATTTGAAACAAAAGACGAATGACCTAAGGGTAGAACTTCTTCAGGTAAACACCATTCCATGGATGGGACAACTCTTGCACTTTCTCATCTACCAACTTATATGCGTTCCCAGAATATATCTCTTTAACCACAAATGGTCCTTCCCAATTCTCAAGCAACTTATTTTTTGGTCCATAAGATTTTATGAATTTTCATTTTAGGATCATCTCACCCACTTCAAATTTGCGTTCAATTACCTTTTTGGCATAAAACCTTGCAATTCTTTGACGATAAACTTTAGCGTGATTGGCAGCAATCATCCGTTTTTCATCCAAGAGTTCCAATTGGGCCAACAAAGCTTCCCGATGTCCATTGGTATCTAAATCCTAGCCTAATTGTACTCTTAGTGAAGGGATGAGGATCTCATATGGGAGTACCGCCTCTGATCTGAACATGAGAGCAAAAGGGGTTTTACTGGTAGGGTTTCGGATCGAGGTTTGATACGCCTATAGAGCATCTACTAAACATTCTGGCCAATCTGCGACATTGTGTAATTTGCATGTTTTCTTTATGATTCTGATGAGGGTTTTGTTTGTTGTTTCTACTTAACCATTACCTTGTGGATAATATAGAGATGAATGATGCTATTGAATGTCGAACCTACTGCACATTTCATGAAGCTCCTGGGCGACGAATTGAAGTCCATTGTCGGTGACGATGTCCCTTGGCGTTCCGAACCTAGCCAAAATGTTGCGCTTGATGAACTTGATCATTGTTGAGGCTTTGATCTCGGAGAAGGCTTCTGCTTCGGCCCATTTTGTGAAGTACTCCGTGGCAGTGAGGATGAAGGACTTCTTTTTTATTTCTCCGGTTCTATCTTCCAAAGCTCCAACAACATCAAATGCCCACATGGCAAAGGGCCACGGAGCGATCATTGGGTGAAAGGATGAGGAAGGAGCATGAATCTTATCGGCATGAAGCTGACACTTCACACAATGTCGAACGAAAGTGTTGCAATCTTCCTCCATGGTTGGCCAGTAGTAGAGTTTGAGAAGTTTCTGAGCTAGTGAGTGGCCATTGACTTGCCCGCCACATTAACTGGCATGAGCAGCTTCTACCACTTGTTTAGCTTCTATCTCATCTAAGCAGCGAAGGAATACCCCGCTAAGTGACTTCTTATGAAGCACACCTCCTAGAATCCTATATCTCTGTGCCACCTGGTGAATTGCCTTTCTATCCTGAGCTGTGGCATATTCTGGGAAAGTCCCATCCTTACAGTAATTATCAATATCAAAATACCAAGGGTTGGGTTTTTCTGAAAAACTGCAAAACCACTTATTATAAACGAACTGCTTCTTACACTGGGGCCAGCACCCCGGTGCAGACCTAGACACCCCCCTCTCTCTCCTCTCTCTCTCCTGGGCGCCCCCATCAGAGGCCAGCCCCTTGGAGGCTCTGGTCCGACTCCCTCCAGCTCCGCTTCCCGTCCGACAGGAAATTCGAAACCGCATGTCGCAGAGAATTACGCGCAGCTAGACGGGATCCGCGAACATTGCATCGAGCAAGAAAGTGAGGACGTCCATCGAGAGGAAGACCGTGTGGATACTACTAGAGGTCGGGCACCTACACGGCTTGCGGTATCACACCGACGGAACCGGAACAATGCGGATTCGAATCCGTGCAAGGTGAAGAATCGTTCTCCCTATCTTATTAGGTTTACGAAACGGCATGGATCCGAAAAATTTATTTTCCGCTATGTTTTGTTCGGATCTGACATAGTGAACCTAACAGTGGTATCAGAGCTAGGTTTCACTGTGTTGATCGCCGTTTCGGTCCCCAAATTGATCATTCTTTAATTATATTCCATGCTGTAAATTGTTGTTAATTAATTTTTATTATTAGAACGTTGTTCATCTGATGAACACGCGTAATTAGATTTTTATTCTGACAAGAAAATTTTAATTTTTGTGTTCTTCGTGGAGCGAATAACAGATGTGTAGAGAAATCTCCACAGGCATCCCAAGCATTGGGGGTGACTCGCCAGCACCTTGGATCCCTCCTGGGGGTCGCCGGACGCCGCCTATCTGTCCACTGGCGCCGGTGAAGGCCGCTGGCCGGCCATCCCTCCTCCTTCTTCATCTTGTGTATGTATTAAAGGGGGGAGAGGGGGGGGTGGGGGGGTGCTAGCACCGCTGGTGACCACGGCCGTCGGGACCCTGGTCGACAGGCAGTGACCCGCCGCGGCCCAGCCGACCGGCTCCTGTAGGGCAAGAGGCCGGCGGCGGCACCCCCACATTACTTTGCGCAACTAGCGGTTTCCTAGCTGTGCACAACAAAGGGGACGGTGTGAGTGCTTAAAATGCTTGTGTGATTAACATGAAAAATCTATGTTGTTTAGTGTAAACTAAACCTATTAAAAACAGCAACTAAGTGCAGTGATCGCCAGAAACTTTTGACTTAAAAGTTTCAAAAGAGAGTTTTGATCGCTTACCTGTTTGAACGCAGAAGATATCGAGTCCTTGATTCCCCTCCTTCAGCCGGCTGAAGAAAGAGAGCCCTCTCGTTCTTTTGTTCTTGCTGTTGAGTTTAAGGTTGAGGATCGTCCAGAAGTCCTTCTGGCTTTGTGCTTGATTTCCCCTTTTGTTTCTCTTGTTGTTGTTGAGTGCAGCAGAAATAGAGAGACAGGAAATGAAGAAATAATGATGAGAACTTAAATGGAAGCAGTATCCAAACTAATCATGATTTTAAGCATGCAATTGAACAGCAAACTTACTTGTTTAAATGGTTTTTGAAACCCCTTAATCAAATAGGTTTTGAAAGATGATGCTGTGGTGTGTGTTGCATAAAGTGAATATTGAAGATTAATGAAGATGTAGAATACAAACGCAGAAATGAAACACTTATGCCCAATGGTTGAAGCCTTGAATGGATGAAGATTCTTGAGAGGACGCCGACTTCTGGAAATTGCAGCGCTCCGGCGTTCCAACGTTGTTGCTTCGATCTTCAACTCGTTATCGCTCTCTTAATGGCTTTCAACTCTCTCTCTTTCAATGGGGCTCAACATTTTTTTACTCTTCAAGATGTAAGGTATTTATAGGCTTCTTCTGCGTCCGCGATTAACATAGAAAAATCTAGGATTTATCTATTTTAACCGACAGATAAATACTGATTAATTCATCTTTATCCGTAATTATCTAAAACGCGTCCACCATGGCTGACGCCTTTCAGATTAATTAAGATAAGGATAAATATCCGGGAAACTTATCTTTATCTTTATTAGCTAAAACGCGTCTACATGTGTAGACGTCTTTTAAACTGATTAAGATAAGGATAAACATCCGGAAGAGAAGTTAAAATAACTTAGGAAACCTAAATCGCGTCGTACAGACGCCTTTTAGCTAATTAATAAATTGATTAAAATTCAAATTTAAACGTTAAAATAAGAATAAACTCTTAATCGCGTCCACACAGGTCGACGTCTTTTAGAATTCTGCATATTTTAACTGAAATTTAAGCTAAAATCAATTTAATTGATTAACTTAAACATGTCTGTTAAACCCGACACTTAAAAAGATCAATAAAAATTAACCAATGATTAAATATCAAACCATTCTGAGGCATTATTATATGATATGAAATTTACTCAAAATGACGTCAAAATTAGCGTGTCTACAGCTGCCTCACATTGGCATCGTCTTTGCAAGGGAGTGAAATGAAATGGAATGTACTGAAAAGGTGATGCCAAGGTGTCATGAGACACGCTCTTAACATCACATGATTAGAATTTTTCTCAAAATCATCAATGAAGATAGCTCAAAGAAATCAATGAAATCAATCCTGTCTGGATGAAGTAGACAAGGAAATAAAATAAAGTCGATCAACCTTCTCGGAGTGGGAAGTACCCCAGGTCATAGACACTGCAGGTTTCATCATGGGGAGCGTTTGCCAGCCAATGTGGACGTGCTGCAGCCATGATGGATCTTAAAAAGAAAACAAGAATATTGGATAAAGAGTCCAATCAAGGATAGAATTCCAATGATATCTTCAAGCGAACCTCAAAGATAATCAAGATACTCAATTCAGAATGCAATATTTCATATCATGTTTTGAGTTATTTGATTAATGGTCTAAAACTTAATCAGTAATTAATTCTTATCACAATGATTTCAAAGTCCTATATGATGCATGTTGGGCTAAAAGAAAAATATAAAGTCAAATAAAATATAAATTATTCAAGGATAATATTGTCAAATTGCCATTAATGAGTCAAGATACCAATTCTTGTAATCCAATGCTAAGCCGAAGCTCGTTTATCCACGCACTGTTTCACAAAAGTGGAACCATCGTCCCCACTAATTAACAATCCAACGGCCTATCCGTGCGATTAAGAATCCTCTGGAATTATCACTGTTTTTGTTGAAGGGGAACTCAAATTCCAGTTTCATCAAAAACACAAGGTTCTTGATATGCTCTAGTAAATACTTATCATATAGTAATGCGAATGCAAAATAACTACATGGAATAATACAAGGGTAGAAATAACCGTCTTTTTAGCCACGGTCAGGACTTCTTGAATTTCACAACATGATCTTCTTGATATTTTCCAGCTTTACTTGAGTTTTCTTGAATTTCAGAAACAGGTTTCTGGCTGTTCTCTACTCGAATTCCAACTTTACAAATGCCTTGTGTCCTGTATACAACTTGAACAAACATGTTAAGTATCTGTTTAGGCTTAACCCCTTGCCTGACCAAATAAATGGTCAATCAATCTTTTCTTCAATAAATGGTCAAGGGGCATAGCCTTTATTAACAAAGGTAATGAGAATAATCGAACTTAAGCAAAATGCAACATACAAGCAGACAGATGCTCACTGAAAATAAAAGGAATGAAACGTACAAAGTGCAACAAGCAAATGCTAATTGAAATATTTTTGTTGTTTTGAAATATGCATTTTTGTTTGGGGTTTTGAAATATATGTCTTTTTTTTGAATTTTGACATATGTATTTTTTTTGAAATTTTGACATATGTATTTTTTTTATTTTTGACATATGTATTTTTTTTTGAAATTTTGACATATGTATTTTTTTTAGATTTTTGATATATGTTTTTTTTTTTTGAATTTTGGACATATGTATTTTTTTTGAATTTTGGATATATGTATTTTTTCTTTGAATTTTTGGACATGTATTTTTTTTGGAATTTTGACATATGTATCTTTTTGGATTTTTGACATATGTATTTTTTTTTTACTAAAAGATCAGCATGGTACTTAGATCAAAAGATCATATTCATTTATTAACTTAATCTCCAAACTGTTCTTTAACAACTTAAAACCCATCGTGTTTGAACTTGTGTTTTCATTCGTGATCCCATTTGATGATTTGACCCTTAGTCAATCTAAGCCATTCCTTAAGTTTGGAGTACATCTCTTTTAGAAGGAAAAGAAGAATAAGTTTAGAAAGCCCATGAGAAGGTTCCGGAGACTTAAAAAGATGTCCCTTTCCTACCCTAATATCTGTTGGGGTTCGGTCATTTTCTTTCCGGGGTATTTATCGACCTTGCGTTCCCTTTCATTTCATTTCATAGCCTTGATGTAACGTTTGTAATGTAATGGCCTTTTTGATTTGACATCTGGCTTTTTGCTTTTTCTATTCTTTTCTTTTCTTTTCTTCGGGACGGATCTCCCCCTTTTTTTTATGACGGCCTCCTACTAAGATGGCGGGTATTCTTGGTAGTCTATTATAAGCCTCGATCCGATATCATGGGCCGAGAATAAAACATAATTTTTTTTCTTTAAAATGAATGATCTGTACTTTACACTTTCGGTCAAGCTTTCGATATTCTTTAGGACTTGTCATCTCTTGTTACTCACGAATCAAACGTGTCAGTGTATGCAATGATGGGCTTGAAATTAAGTTATCCAGACTAATAAGGAAATTCGAGTTTATAAATTTTCTGATTCCACTGGTCTTTGTACCATACTGATCGACTCTTTAACCTAAGGGTAGTATTTCTTAAGATGTAAACCATTCCAGGGATGATTTAGCTCATCTCCTTCTGCATTAACAAGACGATAAGCATTTCCAGGAAAAGCGTGCGATACAACATAAGGTCCTTCTCAGTTGGGTTGGAGCTTAGAACGCGGACCACCAGGTTTTACAAAAATTCTTTTGACAACCATTTCACCGACTTTGAACTTACGTTCAATGACTTTCTTTTGATAAAAGCGTGCTAGTCTATTTTGATAAACTTTTGCATGATTAGCAGCTGACCATCTTTTCTCGTAGGCCCATAGAGCCTCAACGAATTTTTCTGGCCAGTCTGCGAACTTGTTAGATTTACACGTCTTTTTGATGATTTTTATCAAAGTCTTATTTGTTGCCTCTGCTTGGCCATTGCCTTGCGGATAATAAGGAGATGAATGATGCAATGCAATTTTATACCTGTTGCAGAGGTCCTTCAATTCTTGTGACACGAACTGCGGTCCATTGTCGGTGACGATGGTGCTTGGGATTCCAAATCGGGTGATGATGTTCTTCATGATGAACTTGCAGACGGTTGATGCTTTGATCTCCACGTACGCTTCAGCTTCTGCCCACTTGGTGAAGTATTCCGTTGCCGTGAGAATAAAAGATTTTTGCTTGATGCCGGAATCTGGGTTACCAAGAGGTCCAATGATGTCGAAAGCCCACATAGAGAAAGGCCATAGGGAAGAAACAGGATGGAGTGAAGATGCAGGAGAATGAATTTTGTCGGCGTGAAGTTGACACTTAGCACACCTACGGACATATCCTACACAGTCTTCTTCCATGGTTGGCCAATAAAATCCTTGTCTAAGGATCTTCTTTGCTAGCATCTGTCCATTGACATGACCACCACAAACTCCACTATGAGCTCCTTCCATAACCTTCCAAAGTTCATCTTCGTCTAGACATCTCAGAAGAACTCCATCAAAACCTCTCTTGTATAATGCTCCTCCAACTAGGGTGTATCGTTGAGCAATTCTTCTGATAGCTCTCTTCTCCTCAGTTGTAGCTTCCTCAGGATACGATTAATCTTCTCAATATTTTGCAATTTCATAATACCATGGCTTCTGTTCATCATCCATCTCTTCTAACAGCTCTATCAACAAGATTTCTCTTTTCTCAATGATATCTCCGTCCCTGACTTTCTTCAGCAATTTCTCCTTAGTTCTAAGGAATGAATGATCTTTCACGGCGGGTGAAAGACGCCTATGAACTATGATTGATTCGGATTGCTTGCTGATTGGAAAATTAAGAGAAGATGCCAGTGAAGCTAGAGCGTCAGCTAAGATGTTCTGATTCCTAGGGACATGGACAAAGATCAATTTCGTTAAAAGCTTTGAGTAAGCAGAAGTAAGTTCTTGATAAGGCTTGAGCTTGGGATCAAGAGTTCGATACTTGGTCAGCACTTGGCGAAGAATTAGTTGGCTATCACCTACAATCCTGAGTTTGGTGGCACCATGGAAATGAGCAGCCTCGAGGCCAGCAAGGAGTGCCTCGTATTCAGCTATATTGTTAGTGACTGGAAAATCAAGTTGAAAGGCTTGTGGAATGGTGATACCTTCAGGTGATAACAGAACAATACCTATCCCTTTTCCATGAGAATTCAGAGCTCCGTCAAAATGCAGAGTCCACATATCATCTCTGATTTGATTTACGGACATCAGTTCCTCATCCGGAAACTCTGATCGCACTGGATCGAATCTAGGAAGGGGATGATGAGCTAGATGTTGTGCTATGGCATAGCCCTTGATCGCTTTCTGCTGAATATAAGTGATGTCAAATTGAGATAGAAAGCTTTGTCATCGTGCTAACCTATCAGTAAGAACAGATTTCTCCAGAAGGAATTTGATCGGATTCATCCTAGCGATGAGATGGACTTCATGGGCCAGAAAATAATACTTTAATTTCTGCACAACCCAGACCAATGCTGCGCATGTTTTCTCCATCGCCGTATATCTCTGTTCAGAGGGGTTGAGAAGTTTAGAGAGATAGTAGGCTGCCCTCTCTTTTCCTTCTTCATCTTCTTGTGCTAGGACAGCCCCCACTGCATCATCCAGGACTGAAATGTAAAGTATCAATGGTTTGCCTGGAGATGGTGGTCTCAAAACAGAAGGACTTGCTAAATAGCTCTTTAATCCATCGAATGCCTCCTGACACTTATCGTCCCAATCGAATTTGACTCCCGGCTTGGTAAGCTCGTAAAACGGCTTACACCTTTGTGAGTGCTGGGAGACAAAACGGCGAATAAATTGTAACCTCCCGATTAATCCTCTTAACTCCTTCAAGTTTTTGGGAGGTGGCATTTCTCTAATAGCCTTCGCCTTGTTAGGATCGATCTCAATTCCCCGTTTGCTGACAATAAATCCAAGCAATTTTCCTGAAGATACCCCGAATACACACTTCTTGGGGTTCATCTTTAACTGATATTCTCTCGATCTCTCTAATACCCTTGCCAAAACCTTGGCATGCTCAGCCTTTGTCTTCGATTTAACGAATAAGACATCCACATACACTTCCAAATCTATGTGCATCATGTCATGAAATATTGTCACCATAGCCCTCTGATAAGTGGCTCCAGCATTCTTTAATCCGAATGGCATGACAACATAACAGTATGTTCCCCAAGGTGTAGTGAATGACATTTTCTCTTGATCCTCTTCTGCCAGCTTAATCTGATTGTACTCTGAAAATCCGTCCATAAACGATAAAGTTTCATAGCCAGCAGTATTATCGATGAGTACATCAATATGAGGCAATGGAAAATCATCTTTAGGACACGCCCGGTTCAAATCGCGGAAGTCAATGCAAATTCTGACATTCCCGTCCTTCTTCATAACCGGGACTATATTGGCCACCCATTGTGGATAAAGGACAACTCTAATAAATTTGGCTTTATGCAATTTATCGACCTCTTCCTTCATTTTCAGAGCCATTTGTGGGTGGAATCGCCTTAATTTCTGCTTGACAGGGCTAGCTCCATCCTTTAATGTCAACCTGTGTTCAACTAAAGATGAGTCTAACCCTGGCATATCTTCATAACTCCAGGCGAAAGTGTCCTTGTAGTCCTTAAGTACTTGTACCATTGCCTTCTCATCCTCTGTAGAAAGATTTTTACTGATGAGGACAACCTTAGGTTCGTCTTCAGTCCCTAAATTGATTTCTTTGGTGGGCTCTTCTACGGCAGCTGAGGGTTCATCAAATCTCTTCACTCCACTGGCATATGCCTCGGCTGCGTCCTCGTCATCTTCCTCATTTTCAACAATGGGGTCCTTTTCATGCACTAACTCATATACCCCATACCCATCATTGACTGACTCATCATTCATACAGTCTTCTGGCATCTGAATTGGATTTTCTAAAAACTGAGGGATCAAAGAACAAGAAAAGCATTTATCAGCTAAGTCCTGGAGGTATCTATCTGGAATTTGCCTACCTTTAGGCTTCCTAGACTTCCTAACCTGACTAATCTGACTAAAACTAGACTGCCTAACTTTACTAAACTCCCTATTATAACCTAATGAAGATGAAGCATGACAGAAATCCTGGGATACAAGTGGAAATACAAGAGAATCCTCCCGAGGGGAGGGACAGAGTAGATCTAGAAGAGAATCTTGACCGAAGGACCCGCGCGACGGGGTGCGATCGGACAAGTAAGATGTTTCCTCGATAAAGATCTGAGAAGAATTTGTTGTAAAATTGGCGTTTTTTTTTTGATATCAGAGGAATTAAACATGAAACAGGAGTGAATATAAATAGAGGGAGAAACAGACAGAGGAAGTGGCACCAAGGCTAGAGGATTAGGGGGATCATATAGCAATATGTCCCAGATCAAATTATACATCCTCTCTAGATCGAGAGGAGGTTGTGGAATAAGGTCCCGAGGGGACAGAGTAATCATGACGGGCGGAGCCCGTGGGATATCTTCGATAATGACCCGCGACCAAGTCGGGGTCAAGAGCAGTGTGCGAAATAGAGTATGGAGCATGAAGACATGTGAAGGATATGTCCCCCTCCAGAGCAGATCTATAGTGTAACCAGCTTCATAGGGGTCATCTGGCTCCCCTTCGTCGGTTTCTTCAGACAGCAATATCCGCTTGTCAAATATGGCACCAGGGCTTTCAATCAGCTCATCAATCTGCGGCGGCCACTTAGGTTCTGCAGGATCTAGGAACAATCTGTTCAGTGCAATATAAAGGTCTCTCAGATCGAACCACCTGTACCATTCGCATTCGGGATCATGGAATTTTCTCCTTTTCATAGGCCGCAGAGCCTCCAAGGATTGGTACGTAAGTAGTTCAGAGCAATGTCTGGCCAAATCCCTCCCATATATATCATGGAAGTCAAAACACGAAGTAATGACCACCGTGTTGTCGTGGCTAAGTATGGGCCCTTTCACAAAGTGCGTATACAGGGTCCATGTTAGGGGATCTCGGCCTTCTTTGGGTGGTGTAGACATTGCCTCCCAGATTTTCGGACCTTCTTCGATCTCTGCTTGCTGAACCAGATCTTTCTTCAGTCTTCTTGGCCTATAGCCCAGACCACTTCCAGGTGCTGCTCGATGATTTTTAACAGGAGTGGTCCTGCCTTGCAACTGTGTGCCCAGACCTCTTCCAGGCTCGTAGCTGTTCTTCATCATAATTCTCCATCCTGGGGTACTCATGCACTTCCCCCTTTTTATGGCATCCAACGGGTATGGAGAAATAGTGGCAGCTTTTAGAGGATCAGCCACTGGACGGTAGACCTGTAATACCGACAGAAAAGGTTGTCGGCCAGGTAAGACAGCAGATTTAATATTCAAGGTATGAGCAGCAGCAAGGATCGGCATGCTTGTCACTTTAATAATTCATCCTTTGAAAGGGAATTTGAGGCATTGGTGATTCGTAGAGGGAATCGCCTCAAGAGTTTTAATGTAAAGACGACCCAAAATGGCATTTATAGAAGGGTCGATTTCTAGGATGTGAAATTCGACCTCTGCATGACTTACAGGGCCCAGCTCCACCTTCAAATAAACCATTCCCAGAGGGGAACGGGTCGAATTGTCATATGCCGTCACTGAGATGGGGCTGGGCAGCCATTTTTCTTTGGGCACACCGCACAGCTCCAGGGTCTTCGGAGGTAAAACATTGATCGAAGCCCCTGTGTCGACCAGGCATAGATCCACGGCCTTCTTACATATGTTGACCGTGATGCTCAGAGCCATGCTTCTGGCTGCCGGCGGTGCTAGTTCCGATGTATGAAATGTAATGGAGGGCTGATCCTCCTGAGGAACTAGTAGTGCTGCAATTTTTTCTACTGGCACGTCCTCATTGACCATCACCTTCTGTAGATATTCCATTAAAGCTTCTTGGTGAATCTTGGACCATTTGATCAATTCAAGTACAGTGATCCGTGCCGGTGTCCGATCTATATGTTTCAACAAGTCATATTGAGTGCCTGGTGCACTCTCTTCATTATGGGCTTCCTCCGTCGGCTGTGATGGGCCGTCTCTAACTGTGGACTGAGGAAAGACTTTGTTGAAAATCCTTCCACTCCGGAGCGCGTGTTCCTCAACCGTGGAGGATCCGGGTGACACCTTAAGTACCGCAGGGTTGGATGGTGCGGATGACGTAGAGGGTTGGTATGTAGGTGATGGCGTAGGGCTAGGTGGTGATGGCGCGGTGCGGATTAAAGGCCTAGAGGGTTGGATGGTGGATGGGTAAGTGGTTGGCGAAGTGGGGAATGGTACGCGTAATAGCGGTTTGGATGGTAAGGGGATATCTGGGTAGATGGTAGTGGTAGTGGGTGAAGTAGGAAATGGTATGCGTAATAGTGGCCTAGATGGTAGAAGGGGCGCGTGATTGGTTTGCGGGGGGTTATATGATGGAGGCGTAGGAGTGCGGGGCGTAATGGGCTTGAGGAAGGTGGGTAGTGGTAATGGGTTATTGGATGCGGGCGAGTGATATGTGGGTGCCAGTAGAGGGGTGATGGTAATGGGTTGCGGCCTAGGTATGTGGATGGCGCGGCGTGGTGGTCGCTCTGCGGTACTTGGAACGTGACCCGTTGAACAAAGAGAGGAAGAGTCCTCTATTCTCCATTGTTGCCCACGACCAGCCTCAGACTGGCTGTTCGTCAAAATGGGAGCAACTTGGTTTTGGTTCTGGTGCTCCGGGAGTGGATTCTGCACTATGCCCATGTTGGGTGGTGCTGCTGCTTGTGCTGGTGGTCTTGCTTGCTGCTGCTGCTGCTGTGGTCTTCTCGCCTTCAGGGCTGATATGTACTTTTTCATCTCCTCCCAGTCTATGCCGCCCTGCTCGTTGAGATCATGAATATAGTCTCTGAACTGGAAGCAGGTGTCGATGGTATGCCCAGGTTGCCTATGGAAGTAGCAATACCTAGATGTATCGGCATTTTGAGGCCAGACGGCCTTTTCCCTTGGCAAAACTAAGGCATTAGCTGCCATTAGAGCGCTGAAGATATCTGCCAAGGATTCTGGGAGGGCCGGGTATTCTGCCCTCTTCGGGCCTGGAGGTCTTCTCTGCTGGTTGTAGTCACCAGGAGGAGGGACATTATGGTACGCCGGCGGTGCTCGCGGCTGATACTGCTGTTGCTGCTGATGTTGCTGCTGTTGGGGCTGCTAGTACTGCTGTTGCCGTTGCGGCTATTGTTGTAGCTGTTGCTGGTTCTGATTCGGCTGCTGGGGCTGCTGATACTGTACCTGATAATGGGGGTTCTGCTGCTGCCTATACCCTTGTTGGTTCGGCTGCGGTGGCCTCTGGTACTGCTGCTGGTTCCTCACGAACTGGGGCGAGTTATTATTCATGCTACTGACTTGCTCGTGAGAGAGCGTGCCCTCAGTAGTCGGACCTGTGCTAGGAGAGTTTGGCACTGCAGGCTTCTGAGGTGAAGGCCTGCTAGGTCTGTGAGGATCAAAGACGCTAGAGAACGTAGCGTCCTTGAAGGCATTCTGGCAGTACCGTGCTCTTTCATAGAGCTCTGCCATGTTAGTCAAATTGTTCAAGGAGAGGACTAGCTTGAACTGGGGCGTGGCGTTGGAAATTAACATCTTCACTTGCTCGGACTCGGACAAGTGATCTTTCACCTTTTCAGCCAGGCCCCGCCACCTGTCAGCGAAACTGACAAACTCCTCATCAGGTTTCATCTTTTCTGCAATGAGGTCAGTGATGGACAAGGAGGGTGCAACTCTGTCCTAATATCGTTGGATAAATTTGCGTGAAACGATATCGTAATCCTCTACTTCGGAGGGTTCCAGAGAAAAGAACCACTCGAGGGCTGGTCCCTCTAGAGATCTCCTGAACAAAAAGGCCAACGACCTCTTATCGTTCTGCCAGAAAGATGATTCGTACATAAACTCCTTCAGATGTGTGAAGGGGTTACCAGTACCGTTATACTTTCGATACACTGGCATCTCAGAGGGTGGCAGATGGAATATTGGCAGGCTCGGTAAACTGATTTCTGGCACAGCTTTAACCCCCATCATCTTCTGGAGGTTGTTAAACTGCTCATCCATGCGCTCCATCTTGGCCAGCAACGCTTGCGTGGTCAGATCTGCCTGGGGAGGAGGAGGAGGTGGAAGTACTTGATAGGCCTGCTGCCTAGAGTACGTTGGACAGGGAGGACAATAAAGAGGAGGTCCGGCAGAGCTTTCTCCATGCCCGAGGGCATTTTGATAAACAGGCGTTTGCGGTCTAGCCGGTTGCCTAGATGATGAAAGCTGTGGCCCAGCTGGCCGAGAAGTGACGTGAAGGCCTTCCATGGCCTGATGGATATAAGGAGGAGGAAGAGGAGGTTGTTGAGTAATAACAGGGGGAGCCACAGGGTTCGGCTCAGCAGGCTGCACGGGTGCCTTCCCCTTCAGAATAGACTGGATCGCCTCGAACTGCTAAGGGTCCAGTCGGGAGGCAAGAACTCCCAGGGCGTTGACGAGATCCGAAGGATCAGAGGGTGAGGGATCATTCTGATTCATGTCCCCCTCTAGATCGGGATTAGGGATCGCATATTCATGCGGGGGAAGATCAGGATATCGATCCTGTGGTTGAAAGAGAGGCGTCCGGACATTCCCATCTTGTTGATATGGAATGGGAACGGAATTACGGGAGGCATCAGCATCTCTCCCGTTCTCATAGTTGTAGTCCGAATCGCGAGGGGCATTAGCATCTCCCTCGTAGTTGATGATGGCGTCTTGAGCCATACTCAAGTCCCTGCCTGATCGCAGCAGCATGATGTTAGATTCCCTTTTCAAAGATTTGACAAACAAGTTGCACAGAGATTAATCAAACAAGTGGATGTTTAACGTGATTTTAAGGTTCCTTGTTGAGTTATTTGAATTGGATTAAACCACAAATTCGCTCAGGGAAAGGATCCTAGTTTCAGTTCGATTTCCACCGTTATCCTCTAGGGCTTTCTCTCACAACGCTTTTGGAATCTAGCCGGGACTTCAATCGGTACAACCAGCCCGATGATCAAGGAGGAATACCTTGATTTTGGGGACTTATGGAGGTCTCAACGTCAACTCCTCTAGTCTGATCAAGGGACCAACCCAATCAGAGAGAGTTGTTGACGTCGAGTAGTGTGTTCCTAAGAAAAGGAGGGTATTCGCCTCAATGCGTATGCCCTACGGCCTGGATGACCTCTAATGCTTAATAATAATGGGTAGCTAGCACTCAAACCACAGAAATCTGGGAACTGAAAAATAATTAAGAAACGGTCTGAATCGCGTCGATGGTAGTCGACGCTATTCAAAACAGAACTTAATTTTTTCGCAGAAACATATCTGAAAAATAACTAAGAAACTGTCTGAATCGCGTCGATGGTAGTCGACGCCATTCAACACAGAACTTAATTTTTTCGCAGAAACAGATGCAGACAGCAGAGAAGATATGAAGACTGAAAGGCGTCTGGGGGTGTTGACGCGGTTGTGAAACGCGTCAGTGCTCCTGGACGCTTTTCACTTCGCAGAAACAGTTTTGCAGGAGGATTTTCTGGGTTGAATCCTCCTCAAACAAGATAAAAAACAGTAAACAATCAACTCATGCAGATTTTTTTTTGTTCCAGATTTTAACAGGATGATTTACTAATTAAACAACTAGGAAATCAATCAATCACACATCATTTTCATCACAAAAACAGCTTTTTTAAACTAATCAAGGGGAGGGCAAGATCTTGCCACTGGGGTGTGCACGTGGTGCACGAGGGAAATTAACTAAACTAAAACACTCACCAATTGGTGAGGACGTGTCGAGAGACACAAGTGGTGCACCGTAGGTACCCGATTGATGATAGCAAGAACAAAAAGAAACTAAAAGATGGCGAGACCAAGTCCCACCGTGATCGCCAAAAAAGCTGTGAGTGCTTAAAATGCTTGTGTGATTAACATGAAAAATCTATGTTGTTTAGTGTAAACTAAACCTATTAAAAACAGCAACTAAGTGCAGTGATCGCCAGAAACTTTTGACTTAAAAGTTTCAAAGGAGAGTTTTGATCGCCTACCTGTTTGAACGCGGAAGATATCGAGTCCTTGATTCCCCTCCTTCAGCCGGCTGAAGAAAGAGAGCCCTCTCGTTCTTTTGTTCTTGTTGTTGAGTTTGAGGTTGAGGATCGTCCAGAAGTCCTTCTGGCTTTGTGCTTGATTTCCCCTTTTGTTTCTCTTGTTGTTGTTGAGTGCAGCAGAAATAGAGAGACAGGAAATGAAGAAATAATGATGAGAACTTAAATGGAAGCAGTATCCAAACTAATCATGATTTTAAGCATGCAATTGAACAACAAACTTACTTGTTTAAATGGTTTTTGAAACCCCTTAATCAAATAGGTTTTGAAAGATGATGCTGTGGTGTGTGTTGCATAAAGTGAATATTGAAGATTAATGAAGATGTAGAATAAAAATGCAGAAATGAAACACTTATGCCCAATGGTTGAAGCCTTGAATGGATGGAGATTCTTGAGGGGACGCCGACTTCTGGAAATTGCAGCGCTCCGGCGTTCCGACGTTGTTGCTTCGATCTTCAACTCGTTATCGCTCTCTTAATGGCTTTCAACTCTCTCTCTTTCAATGGGGCTCAACATTTTTTTACTTTTCAAGATGTAAGGTATTTATCGGCTTCTTCTGCGTCTGCGATTAACATAGAAAAATCTAGGATTTATCTATTTTAACCGACAGATAAATACTGATGAATTCATCTTTATCTGTAATTATCTAAAACGCGTCCACCATGGCTGACGCCTTTCAGATTAATTAAGATAAGGATAAATATCCGGGAAACTTATCTTTATCTTTATTAGCTAAAACGCGTTTACATGTGTAGACGTCTTTTAAACTGATTAAGATAAGGATAAACATCCGGAAGAGAAGTTAAAATAACTTAGGAAACCTAAATCGCGTCGACTCGTACAGACGCCTTTTAGCTAATTAATAAATTGATTAAAATTCAAATTTAAACGTTAAAATAAGAATAAACTCTAAATCGCGTCCACACAGGTCGACGTCTTTTAGAATTCTGCATATTTTAACTGAAATTTAAGCTAAAATCAATTTAATTGATTAACTTAAACATGTCTGTTAAACCCGACACTTAAAAAGATCAATAAAAATTAACCAATGATTAAATATCAAACCATTCTGAGGCATTATTATATGATATGAAATTTACTCAAAATGACGTCAAAATTAGCGTGTCTATAGACGGGTCCCCCTCCTTGCTGGGCCGGGTTGGGTCTTGGACCTGAGCTAGCCCAGCTGCTAGCTGGGCTCGACCCAGTGACCGGACCTAGGCTCAACAAGGGCTGAGCCCGGTTGGTCCATGGGACTAAGGCCCACTCTCCCCCCTTTAATGGTCCAATTAAGATAAAAATAGTTTTTCTACATCAAAATTTTAAAATATGATTTTAAATTTTGTTTTATGATATTGGGCCCATTTAGATTTAAAATCTAAATTTAATTGACAAATTAGTTGTTAAGCATTTAATGATTTAATTGTTAGATTTTTTGGTATTAATGTTTATTAATTTAGTTATTAGATTAACTACATTAATTTCAACTCTATTAATGGCATGGAATATTAAAAGATCGGATCTATTTAGTTAATTTGCATATATGATGTGATGTGATTGCTTTTTAAATATGATTTAAATTAGCATGTTTAATAAAATAAAAGCTTTTCAAAAATTCAAATTTATCCAAATTTTGTTTGGTCCTTGGTATATGAAACCAAAATTATTCAAATTTATCCAAATTTTGTTTGGTCCTTGGTTTATAAAACCAAAATTATTTATTTTCAAAAATTTAATTCTTTAGCCATGTGATGTGCTAATTCATGTGTGTTTTGTTTAATAAAAATTACACGGTGGTCATGGATAAGCACATAATATATTTTCATGTGATGATATGTGGATATGGATCGATGGTGTGTGATGTATTTTATTAATTGTTAATAAATAGAGCTCTATGAACCTCTCCCTCTCACATATTCCATTGTATCTCTTCCTTCCTTCTTAATATACTCGCCGTAAGGCTTTCTGTTAAATTATCATATCATTTGATCGAGGTGACCAAGCATGTAGCAAGGAATATCTACAACTGCAAACAAGAAGGAAATGAAGAAGTTCATTCAGCCTATGAGTTTGCAGACTCATAATATAAATGTTATATTGTGTATGTGTGTGCATTTGACTGTCTGGCTCAAGTCAAACCACAGTGCTATTCATGACCACACAATGACATGTATGCGATGTGTGTATTTCTTTTGATTACGAATCAAATCACTAGGTTGTTAGTATGTATAATATATATGCGATATATATTTAAATACTATCACCTAGGATGAGACCAAAATAAATAAAATAAAACATTCATTATAAAGTTTATGCCGTAGCGCGAGTCATTAAGAATGCACCGCATGGCTCTCCATCAATATAGTTTTTAGATCTTAATTAAGTAGTGGCATTTTTTATGTGTTTACCCGAGAATTGCCATTATCTAATGAAAGGACTATTAACTATGACATTAGATGCCTGGAGATTGGAATAAAGGAACAATATAGCTATCCTCGTGTTTACCCGGGAGATATATTTCTACTTTATTCCATCATGTATTGATGGTAAAGCTTAGACCAAGCATAATGGTCTACTGTGTTTGCCCGGGACCATTAAACCTGGGAGCCGAAATAAGATTTGATATTATAAGGAGTTGCAATTACCATGAAATGGTTACTTTGAAATTACAGTATGATACTATGTGTTTACCCGAGGTCATACGGTGATACTTGGGGGGGCGCTAGCACCGTTGCCAACCAGGGACGCTGATACCGCCGGGACCCTGGCCGGCAGGTAGTGACCCGCCAGGGCCCAGCCGATCGGCTCCTACAGGGTAGGAGGCCGGCGGCGGCACCCCCACTTTACTGTGCGCAACTAGGGGTTTTCTACCTGCGCACAGCAACGGGGACTGGTCCCCCTCCTTGCTGGGCCTGGCCAGGTCTTGGACCTGAGCTAGCCCAGCTGCTGGCTGGGCTCGACCCAGTGATCGGACCCAGGCTCAACAAGGGCTGAGCCCAGTTGGTCCATGGGACTAGGGCCCACTCTCCCCCCTTTAATGGTCCAATTAAGATAAAAAATTAATTAACATCAAAATTTTAAAATATGATATTAAATTTTGTTTTATGATATTGGGCCCATTTAGATTTAGAATCTAAATTTAATTGACAAATTAGTTGTTAAGTATTTAATGATCTAATTGTTAGATTTGTTGATATTTGATGTAGCAGAGGCTATTACGGTCGGATCTCGAGACTAGAATCCGAGACAGGATCAGATCGAAGAAGAGGACCGACGGGGATTCGGACCGAGACGAGGGCGGAATACGGGACCGAGGCTCCGAAGTCGAGAGGCACCCGGACGGAGGCTCGCCGGGGCGAAGCTGAGACTTCTTCGGCCGATGGGGACCCGACCGGCGAAGGGTGACGTCGAGACAGGAGGAAGAGAACCGAGATCGGTGGCCGAGACCGACTTGGAAAGGCCGGCGAAGATTCAAACCGAAGCCCCGGCAAGGAGAAGAACCAGTCAGTGAGGGTCCTGGGCTTCGGCCCAAGAGAACCCCCTCCGACGGCTAAGCAGCTTCTGAAGAAAATTCGACTCATAAGGGAAAGAAGAAGAAGAAGCTTTAATGCTTTTGGACTGTTGTCCTTGGTCAAGAAGACATATCTTTTGTAATAAATAGCCGTCTATTTATAAGGGAGGATAGAGGTTGCTTAGTGGTGGCAGCCGATATAGGACTATGTTTCAGGCTAGTAGTAAACCGCCATAGCGCCTAACCCTCCCACCGGAGTGGGCCGGATACGGCTACTGGGCCGAAGGGCGGGGGCCGCTTGCTGGGCGGAATGCCGCTAGTGGGCTGAAGCCAATTGTGTTGAAGGCCGCTTGATGGACCGAGGCCAATTGGGCTAAGGGCCGCTTGCTGGGCCGTTACAACTGGGCTACTGCTGCCAGGCCGCTATTGGGCCGAATGCTGTTGGGCCGCTAACGGGCCGAGGGCAACTGGGCCGCTGTTGGGCCGAAGGCTGCTGGGCCGAAGGCTGCCAGTGAGCCTCTCGCTGTTGCTGTTGTTGGGCTGCTAATGGGCCGAATCGGATTCTGCCCCATCACATGGCCCCCTACTCTTGTCGTTCTCAGTTCCATGAAACGTCGAGAGTAAAAATACGAAGCCCTTGCAAAAAAATAATGTGATACGAACCTTGTCCGAAACTGTAACCACCTGTTTCAAAAACTAGGAGACAAGTCTAGCGCCTTAGATCGGCCGAGGGCTAGTGACAAACAGCCTCGTCTCAGGCCGGGACCCTGTCGTAGACACCTTCGTCTAAGGCTGAGACTTGGTGACGAATGCTCTCGTCCTCAGCTGAGAAAGGGCGTACATCGGAACACCAGGTAAGAGAGGGAAAGACCTTGAGTCTCCCGCCTTCGCGGTCGCGTCATAACAAACACAGGACACATGTTTCACATCCGGCCGGGCTACCAAAAGCACAAAGAGATCTCAGCTGTTAACAGCGATCACCCGGATTGTGATCACTTCATCTCTTTGCCCATGATTTCACCCGAATCACCGCCTCTCCGGCCTTCGGCACGAGGATCGGGACACGTGGTGAACATCCGGACTAATGGCCGAAGGGTTGGGCCGCATCCGGCCGTTGATTGCCTCCTCTCGATCTGGCAGCCCGCTCGTCATCATGGCGAAGGACGGGACACGTGTCGTGCATCCAAGCAGGGCAGAGCCGAGGGGTGGGAAGATCTCGGCCATCGGTTCAGCACAGGACCCTCTCAGGTCCCCTTATAAATACCAACTCCTCTCCCCTGGCCACTGTTCTTTTGCCTTCTCCTTCCTTTGCGCCTGTGCATTCCTGCGAGCAGCTTCCACGAGCGCCTTTGCTTCTCCGGCAGTGAGCGCGCTATTGAGGGTGTTTGAGGACGTCTTGTCCATCGCCAGGGAGCTCCTAGTCGCCGGGAAGTCCTTTTTCGCCGGGGAGGCTTTTTATCGCCGGGGAGACTCTTAGCCACCGGGGAGATCCTAGTCTGAGGGTAAGGCTCAGCTTCCACCTTCTCTCTTTCGATTCATGTCCAATAGCTTTTCTTCGGCCGAGAGTAACAATTCGGCTGAAAGCGGTTCTTCTCGCTCCTCGTCCAGACCTCCCCAGTCTTATCTGTCATCTCCCTTTTCTTTGAACTCTTTCCTCTCCGTCATGGCGGACGAGGCCAAACCGGTTCCGGCTGCTGCTGAGCCTACCACTTCGGGCCGTCGTCAGGCCGAGATGGTTTTGGATGTAGCTAGTGTGCTTGATGTTGAAACCATCAAGACCATAACTAACTACTATCTGATTCCTTCTTGGATGACGCCCATCCGACCCGGGAGGCACACCAGAGCTAACACCGTTCGGCCGGGGAGCTTCTCGATCTATGAGCACAGCTTCCGGGCGGGCTTCCGTCTTCCTCTTCATTCTTTCATTGTAAATCTTTTGAGTTTTTACGGACTGGCCCCGTCCTAATACTTTCCGAATTCCTGGCGGACAGTCTATGCTTTCCTAGCCCTGAACTCTCATCTTGACTCCAACCCCTCTGTAAATATTTTTTGCTATCTTTTCAAGATTAAGCCTCAGGGGAAGTCTTCTTGGTACTGCTTCGTCCCCCGCTTCGGCCGGGGGATCTTCTCCGGGAAGCCCTCATCGATCCATCATTGGAAGGAGGAATTTTTTTTCATTTCTCTACCGGAGGGGGATAAGAGTGTGTGGCCCTTCCCCATCGAATGGGCACCCTTGGCCGAGGGCCTTTCCGACCCACCCACTCTCAGCCCTGAGCAACTTGCCGAAGCGCACCTCCTCGAGGACGAGGCTCCGTACAAGATTGCGGAGCTTCTGTCGGACGAGGACATGCTCATAGACATGGGAGCCTGGTCGGACCCATCGTACTCTCCTTCCCGGGTCTTCCCCTACCTTCCTCTCGAAGATGTACCGGGGGAGGCCGAGACGAGAGCTACCACGACCAGGGCTCCGGCCGAAGCTTATCCGGCCGAAGAGGGCGCCGAAGCTGCGGCCGGGGGTAAGTCGGCTTTGAATCAAAAGTTGCAGCTTGAACAGTCGCTAACTTTCTTTTTTCTACTTTCAGAGATGTCTAGTCTTCGGGGCCTGATCAGCCGGATCTCCAAGCAGTCCGGACAATCCCGACCGACCCAGCCGCGACCTGCGGAAGGGAGGACGGCCGGAGGAGTTCCAGCCCCCGGCGCTCGGACCACGAGGCAGACCGCGGCTACCGCCGAAGGCCGCGCTGCCGCAGCTGCTCTTGAGAGGGAGCGGCAGAAGGGAAAGGCGGTTGCCGGAGGGAGCGCGCGGCCTGAGAAGCGGAGGCGCGCGGATGATCCCGGCGAGAGAGAATCCGCCCCGGCGACAAAGAGGCCGGTGTCAGGACGGGACGCCCCGCTTTCGTCGCCTCCCGAGCCGTAGAGGGGCGACTCTCCTTCGGCCACTGGGGCTGCCGCAGAGACGCTCTCCCACCCCTTCAGGGCGGCCGGGACCCGTATGTCCCGGGACTACGGGCACAAGCCCTGGCACCCGGACACGGGTTTTCGCAGACAAGAGTCTGGATGACTCCCGGACATGTCTGTGTCTGGCTCGTGCCTGGACTCTCCCAATAGCCGGGGACGAGATCAAGGATCTTTCTTCGGAAGGCTTATCCTTGCAGTGCGTCCGACATGCCGTCCAGGTAAGACCCCTTCGTCTCTGTCCTTGTTGTTTCCTTCAGTTGCTTCTTCGGCTTATGCTTTTTCTTCCTTTCGGCTGCAGGCCGCGGTCATGTGTGGGGCCCCTGCTCGCCGCCAGGCCCTCATCCAGCAGAAGCTTCAGGATATCGATCAGGCTTCAGATCAGCTGGCTTCGGGCAAAGTGGCCTCGGTGAAGTGCGTTATGGAGGCCAACATCGATATCCTCATCGGGGCGAACGCTCGGTTGCAGTCTGAGCGGGATGAGCATAAGGAGGTGATCCACACCGCCTCTGAGGCCAGGAAGAAGGCCGAGAAGGAGCTGGAGCGGGCCCTGGCTGAGATCGCATCCTTAAAAGCCGAGATCTAGGACAAGGCCAAGGAGCGGGAAGAAGAGCGACGCCGCCACGCCGAGGAGGTTTCGGCTCTGAAGGCTGACTTGGAGGCCAAGACCAAGGAAGCCGATGACGTTGCTCGCACAGCGGTGGCGAGTTATAAGGAGGGCCCAGAGTATGCCTAGGAGATGCTTGAGGCTGGAGCTAAGGCGGCTTGTACCATGTTCGATCTGGGGATGGCCATTGCCCAAAAGGCGTGTCCGGACACAGATCTGACTGGCCTCGGCTACCCAACGGATGAAGAGGGCGAAGAAATCTTGGCCTGATGGCAAGCACTCAAGGCCGAAAGAACCCCGGCTTCTCCAGAAGGCGCCGCGGCTGAACTGGTTCACGCTTCCCCTTCGGCATCTCCGGGCCAGACTCCTGTCGACGTGGATGGCGACGCCGAAAGCTAGTCCGGGGGCTTGTCCCGGTTTTTGTTTTTTGCTTTTCAAGATGCTGAGGCCAGGCATACGGCCTATTTTTGTACTTGGCGCATATATATATAGAAGGCATTTTGCTTATGCTTGCTTCATGGTATGTCTCGAGTAGATAGCCGAATTCGATTCTGTATGTGGCCGAAGCCATGCCGCTCCCGATACGGTTTGCATGGCCGAAGACACTTCCAGTACGGTATACACGGACATAGAGAATAGTGCTGCTCCCGATACGGTTTGCATGGCCGAAGCCACTCCCGGTACGGTTTACACGGACTTAGAGAATAGTGCCGCTCCCGATACGGTTTGCATGGCCAAAGCCACTTCCGGTACGGTTTGCACGGACTTAGAGAATAGTGCCGCTCCCGATACAGTTTGTATGGCCAAAGCCACTCCCGGTACGGTTTACATGGACTTAGAGAATAGTGCCAAACACAATACTTCGGAATAAAAAATATATTCATGGTGTCCGGCTAAATCTCGGGAAAGTAACTTACATAAAATAGCGCCGAAGGCACTCTACATTCCAGGTGCGAGGGAGAGGCTGGCCCGAAAGGGTCTCCAGCCGATAAGCCCCCCCGTCTGATCACTTCCCTCACGCGATTGTAGACACGCCAATTTTGACATCATTTTGAGTAAATTTCATATCATATAATGATGCCTCAGAATGGTCTGATGTTTAATCATTGATTAGTTTTTATTGATCTCTTTTTGGTTAATTACCTAAATGGTATTCGGGTCAGACAGACATGATTTAAGTTAATTAATTAAATTGATTTTAACTCAAATTTTAATTAAAATATGAATAAGTCTAAAAGACGTCGCCCTGTACAGACGCTATTTAGAGTTTATTCCTATTTTGATATTTAAATTTGAATTTTAATTAATTGATTAATTAGTTAAAACATGTCTGCTATGCACGACGCAATTTAGGTATCCTAAGCTATTTCTGCCTCTTTTCCGGATGTTTATCCTTATCTTAGTTAGTGTAAAAGACGTCTTCATTAGGCGACGCGTTTTATACAATTAAAGATAATGATGAATTTTTCCCGGATGTTTATCCTTATCTTAATTAGATAAAAGGCGTCTCTCATAGGCGACGCGTTTTAGATACTTACAGATAATAATGAATTAATTTGTGTTTATCTCTTTGTTAAGCTGGATAAACTTCAAAATTTCTCCATGTAAATCCGCGGATGCAAAGAAGTCTATAAATACCCAGCCTCTTGGATGAGTGACAGTGAGTGATGTTGACTCTAGTTATCAGTGATTGTGAGTGATAGTGATTCCAGTGACAATGATAATAGTGATAGTAACAGTGATCTTAGTGAGAGTGATCTCAGTGATAGAGAGTGATCATTTGTTCAAGAAGGAGACGACGTCCAAACGCTGAAGGATCGAGGTGCTGCTTCCAGGAGTTCTTCGTCCATTCTTCGTCCATCCAAGATCCTTTTAAGACCAAGGCTTTCCAGGGGCCATCCGGCTTAGCTCTTAATCTATTTCTGCATCCTTCTCACATTTTTATCATATTAGCCTCACATTTTCATCACATCACTCCATGCAACACACACTCACCAACATTCATTTCCAATCCATATTTTAAGGGGTTTAAAAGACCACCCAACAAGTGAGTTCAATTGTCTAGTTGCATGTTTAGAATTTTTACTTGAATAGATACTACCTCTGCCTGAGTTCTCATTGTTTTTTCTCTCTTTCTTTTCATTTTCTTACAAGGTACAAAAGGAGAACAAGAGGAGGGAACCAACAACGAACAACAAAGAATCTGGATGATCCTCAAAATCCAGTAAACAGTCAAAGCAAGAACAAAGACAAAAAGGGCTCTCTTCCTTCAGCCGGCTGAAGGAGGGGAATCAAGAACTTCAACATCTCCCACATCCAAAGCAGGTAGGCGATCAAACTCTTTCTTTTGGAACTTTTTAGTCAAAAGTTTCTGGCGATCACATTCACCTAGTTTTTTTTTTTAATAGGTTTTATTTTTCACCTAAGCAACATAATCTTTCATGATAATCACACACCCAATTTGAGCACTCACAGCTTTCTTGGCGATCACGATGGGACTTGGTCTCATCATCTTTTTAAATCTTTGTTCTTGCTGTTATTAATCGGGCACCAACGATGCACCACCTGTGTCTCTCGGCACGCCCTCACCAATTGGTGAGTCTTTAGTTTAGTTGTTATCCCTACGTGCACCACGTGCACACCCCTGCGGCAAGATCTTACCGTCCCCCTTGATTAGTTGAAAAGTTGTTTTTGTGATAAAAGATTGTGTGATTGATTGATATTTTAGTTGTTTGTCTGATAAAATCATCCTATTAAATTCGAAACAAAAAAAAGGGATTCGCATGAGCTGATTATTTATCGCTTTTATCTTGTTTGTGTGAGGGGGAATCGACCCATAAATTCCTCCTAAAATACTAAATCTATGACTTGAAAAGCGTCCAAGAGCAGCGACGCATTTCAAACTGCGTTGCCCAACCCAGACGCCTTTCAGGCCATTTTCCCTGCTGTTTGCTGCTTGAGTTTCTGTGAAAAATAAGTTTCTGTTTGAATAGCGTCAACCAACAGCGACGCTATTCAGGAAGTTTCTTGTTTCTTCTTCAGTTCTCAGATTTTTGATCTGTGTGCTACTATACTTTATGTATTAAGCCATTAGAGGCCACCCAGGCCACAAGTCATACGCACTGAGGCTAACACCCTCCCCTTATTAGGAACACTCTTCTTGACGTCTTCAACTCTCTCTGATTGGGTCGGTCCCTCGATCAGACTAGAGTGGTTGGCGTTAAAGACCTCCGTAAGTCCCCAAAATCAAGGTATTCCTCCTTGTTAATCGGACTGGTTGTACCAACTGAAGTCCTGGTTAGATTTTCACAACGTTGTGAGAGAAAGCCATAGAATATAACGGAGGACATTGAACTGAAACTGGGATCTTACCCCAACAAGGAATCCTAAAATAACGTTAAACATCCACTTGTTTGCTTAATCTTTGTACAACTTGTCTGCCAATCTCTGAAAAATCTAACATCATGCTACTTCGATCAGGTAGGGACCTGAGCATGGCTCCATATGCCATAGTCAACTACGAGGGAGACGCTAATGCCCCTCGTGACTCTGATTACCATTTCGAAAGCGGGAGAGATGCTGATGCCTCCCGTAATTCTCTCCCTTGCCCAGTTCGGTATGAGGGGAATGTCCTAACCCCTCTCCATTGTCCTCATGATCAATATTCTGATCTTCCTCTGCACGTGCATGCGGTTCCTAACCCTATTTTTGAGGGGGACATGAACCCGAATGATCCCTCATCTTCTGATCCCTCGGATCTTGTAAATGCTTTGGGAGTTCTTGCCTCCCGTCTGGACCCTCAACAGTTCGAGGCGATCCAGTCCATTTTGAAGGGGAAGACACCCATGCAGTCTACTGAGCCGAACCCTGCGGCTCCCCCTGCCATCCCTCAACAACCTCCTCATCATCCTCCCTTCATTCACCAGGCCATGGAAGGTCTACATGTCTCAACTTCTCAGCCAGCTGGGCCACAACTTTCCTCTTTTAGGCATCCGGTTAGACCGCTGACGCTTACTTATCAAAATGCCCTCGGGCATGGCGGAAGCTCTGCCGGACCTCCACTCTATTGTCCCCCTTGACCTACGTACTCTAGGCAACAAGCCTATCAAGTACCTCCTCCTCCCCCTCCTCCCCAAGTAGATCTGACGACGCAAGCGCTGCTGTCCAAGATGGAGCGTATGGACGAGCAGTTCAACAATCTTCATAAAATGATGGGGGTCAAAGCTGCACCAGAGATTAATTTACCAAGTCTGCCTGTGTTCCATCTGCCACCCTCGGAGATGCCAGTGTACCGGAAATCCAACGGTACTGGTAACCCCTTCACTCACTTGAAGGAGTTTATGTACGAGTCATCCTTCTGGCAAAACGACAAGTGGTCGTTGGCATTTTTGTTCAGGATATCTTTAGAGGGACCAGCCCTCGAATGGTTCTTTTCTTTAGAACCTGCTGAAGTAGAGGACTACGGTATCGTCTCAAGAAAATTCATTCAACGATACCAGGACAGAGTTGCCCCCTCCATGTCCATTACTGACCTGATAGCAGAGAAGATGAAACCCGACGAGGAGTTCGTCAGTTTTGCTGACAGATGGAGGGGTATGGCGGAAAAAGTGAAAGATCACTTGTCTGAGTCGGAGCAAGTGAAAATGCTAATTTCTAATGCCACGCCTCAGTTCAAGTTAGTCCTCTCACTGAACAACCTGACCAGCATGGCAGAGCTCTATGAAAGAGCGCGGTACTGTCAGAACGCCTTCAAAGACGCTACGTTCTCTAGCGTCTTTGATCTTCACCGACCTAGCAGGCCTCCACTTCGGAAGCCTGCAGTGCCAAATTCCCTTAGCACAGGTCCAACTACTGAGGGCACGCTCTCTCATGAGCAGGTTAGCAGTATGAACAATAACCAGCCCCAGTTCGTGAGGAATCAGCAACAACAGTACCAGCGGCCACAACAACCAAACTAGCAGGGTTACAGGAAGCAACATCCAAATCCCCAGTATCAGCAGTCCCAGTATCAGCGGCCCCAATAGCCGAACCAGCAACAGCAATAGCAGCCACAGCAGCAGCCGCAACGGCAGTTACAGTACCAGCCACCACAACAACAGCAGTATCAACAACAGCAGCAGTACCAGCCGCACGCACCGCCGGCATATCACAATGTCCCTCCTCCTGCTGATCAGCAGAGAAGACTTCCAGGCCCGAAGAGGGCAGAATACCCAGTCCTCCCAGAGTCCTTAGCGGACATTTTCAGTGCTTTAATGGCAGCCAATGCCTTGGTCCTGCCAAGAGAAAAGGCAATCTGGCCCCAAAATGCCGATACTTCCAGGTATTGCTATTTCCACAGGCAACCTGGACACACCATAGACACCTGCTTCCAATTCTGAGATTATATTCATGAACTCAACGAGCAGGGAAGCATTGACTGGGAAGAGATGAAAAAGTACATATTTGCCTTAAAGGCAAGAAGACTACCACAGCAGCAGCAGCAGCAGCAACCGAGAGCGCCGGCACAAGCAGCGGCACCACCAAACATGGGCATAGTGCAGAACCCATTTCCGGAGCACCAGAATCAAAACCAAGTTGCCCCTATTCTGACAAACAGCCGGTCTGAGGCTAACCGCGGGCAACAGTAGAAGATAGAGGACTCTTCCTCTATTTATTCAACGGGTCACACTTCGAGCACCGCAGAACAACTACCACGCCGCACCATCCATGATAAAGTGTTAAATTGATCATTTAAGGGAAACCATATGCATCATACTCATGTTTTTATCTGCAAAATAGCATGAAATGATAGATAATTGTGTAACAAGTCCAACGGTACCAATTTCATCAAATTCTGACTTAAAAACATCGTCATTTCATGTGATCAAAGGAGTGTAGCGCATTTGCGGTTTTTCGACAAAACCGAGACGAAATGAATAAATATGATGATATTTTTATGATAATGCGCTAAATTATATTTATTTGATGTGAACAGGACATGCCGATGATGCAGTGCAGCTGGTGGAGTTTTCGGAAATTTGGGAGTGGTCCGGTGTGCGGATTTCAACTAAAACAGGGGTAAAAATACAATTTGATTCCTTCCTTCGCTGGAGTTTCCTAAAACCCACTATTTCCCTCCGACTCTCCGATTTCCTAAACACATCCCTTCCTTTATTTTAAAAAACTCTCTCTCTCTTCTCGTTTTAGAAAGTCGAATCCTATTCCAATTTCCTCTTCCAAATCCTGTCCCTTCTCCAAGTCTCCCACATATCCTCCTCCTTTTCCAACTCGAACACAGCACCTCTCCTCCTCCTCCTCTCTATAAATTCCCACAAATTCCTCTCACCCAGATCTCTCTCCCCAACGTTTTGGTTTTTCCCAGTTTTAATTCCTAGTCGGTTTTCCCTCTCTCTTCTATTTCCTCTCTCGGTTTTCCACGGTTCTCTCCTCCTCTTCTCTTTCTCCCACGCACAAACTCTCTTCCCGCAGCCTCTCCCTCTCTGTTCTCTCTGTCTCCTTCGTTCTTTTTCAGCAACCTAAGTCTCTCTCTCTTCTATTCTTTCTCAACTCCACAGCCGACTCCCTCTCTCCCTTCTATTTTCTCTCCCTCGGTTCTCCCTCTCTCCGTCTCTGGCCCGCTCTCGGCTGTCTCTCCTTCTCTCCCTCTGTTTTCTCTTTCTCTTCTAAACCTGCGCCAGCAACCGGGTCTGCACGCAAAGCAGCAAGCCGGGTATGCACGTCTCCAGCGCATAGCCAGCTGCCCCGCCGTTCATGCACGTCCGGTGAAGCTCCCTGCGCTGCTCCATGCGTAACCAGCTGCTGCTCCAGCGACAACACCCCACGCTACCCGGCGCACCAGCAGTGAACCCTCCTCCACGCGTTGTCCAAGTTGCAGCCAGCAAGCCTTCACATCATCCTGAACGCACCAGCAACAGCAGCCACGCTCATCCTCCCTCCACGTAGGGAAGCCTTCACCTGCAGCAAAGCCACGCACCAGCTGCTGCTCCTCTCAACAACCAGCACCTGCGGCAGCGTTCCAGCAACTAGCAGCAGCTTCTTCCAAGTTTTTCTTTCCTCCAATTCAGCACCAGGTTGCGCTGCTCCACGCGTAGCCAGCTGCAGAGCAGCTGTCCACAGCAAGTCCAGCAGCTCCTGCATGCAAACCCTTCCAGCCACCAACAGCAGCAGCAAACGCAGCCAGCAGCCCACATATTTCTATCTCTTCTCCCATTAGTTTAATTAGTTTAATTGTTTAAGGATAGTTTAAACTTTGAAGATTGTTTCATAATTTTTAATTAATTCTTGTTTTGCAAGTAGTTAAGTTTCAACGTCTTTGTGTCACAAATTTTAGTTGTGTTTGTTATTTTTCTCAATTGTGTTTGCATTTAATTTCTGAAAAAGAAAAAAAAAAGGGCATTCGTTTATTTTACGTAATTACGTTTTTAGGTACGTTAGTTAATTGGGTCATAGTTTAAATAGGTAATTAATTAGTTCCCTCAAATTCCCACTTATTTTTAGATTAACTAAAGTCCAAAGTTTTCAAAATTAGAATCTTAACTCCCTGTGGATCGACTCGGACTCACCACTATCAATTTCCAACATTTGATTTGAATGAGCCGGATAAATTTAGATTGAACGTTTTCATGTGTTTAACGACGCACAATTCGAAACGATCAATCCACATACCTAGACCACAACCCATTACCATCACCCTTATACCAACACCCGCATATCACTCACCCGCACCCATTAACCCATTACCACCGCCCGCTTTCCTCAAACCCATCACACCCCACGCCGCTACGCCTCCATCAAATAACCCCCCGCAAGCCAACTACGCACCCCTCATACCATCCAGACCACTACTCCGCGTACCATTCCCTACATCACCTATTACCATTACCGCTTACCCAGATACCATCCAACCATCTAAACAGCTACTACGCATGCCATTCCCCACTTCATCCGCACCAACTACTTACCCTTCCCCCATCCAACCATCTAGGCCTCTAATCCGCACCACGCCACCACCAACTAACCCCACGCCATCATCCACATATGAACCCTCCACACCATCCACTAACCCTGCGGTACTCAAGTTATCACCCGGACCTTCCACGACTAAAGAACATGCGCTCCAGAGTGGGAGGATTTTTAACAAGGTCTTTCCTCAATCGACAGTTAGAGACGGCCCATCACAGCCGCCGGAGGAAGCACACAATGAAGAGAGTGCACCAGGCACTCAATATGATCTATTGAAACATCTCGACCAAACACCGGCACGAATCTCCGTGCTTGAACTGATAAAAAGATCGAAGACTCACCAAGAAGCGCTGATGGAATATTTGTAGAAGGTGATGGTCAACGAAGACGTGCCGATGGAGAAAATTGCCGCACTACTAGTTCCTCAGGGGGATCAGCCCTCTATTTCATTCCATGCATCAGAACTAGCACCGCCAGTAGCTAGAAGCATGGCTCTAAGCATTACGGTTAACATATGCAAGAAGGTTGTATATGCATGCCTGGTCGACACAGGGGCTTCAATCAATGTCTTGCCTCCGAAGACCCTAGAATTGTGCGGTGTGCCCAAGGAAAAATGGCTGCCTAGCCCAATCTCCGTTACGGCTTATGATAATTCCACCTGTTCCCCTCTGGGAATGGTCTATTTGAAAGTGGAGCTAGGCCCTATATGTCATACCAAGGTCGAATTTCATATTTTGAAAATCGACCCTTCTCTAAATGCCATTTTGGGCCGTCCTTACATAAAAACCCTTGAGGCGATTCCCTCTACGAATCATCAATGCCTCAAATTCCCCTATAAAGGACGAATTATTAAAGTTACGAGCATGCCGATCCTTGCTGCTGCTCATTCTTTGAATATCAAGCCCACTTCTTCACCTGGCCGACAACCTTTTCTGTCGGTATTACAGGTTTACCATCCGGTGGCTGATCCTTTAAAAACCGCCACTATTACTCCTTATCCATTAAATGCCATAAAGAGGGGGAAGTGCATGAGTACTCTGGGATGGAGAATAATGATGAAGAATGGTTATCAGCTTGGAAAAGGCCTGGGCACACAGTTGCAAGGCAGGACCACTCCCGTCAAGGACAACCGAGGGACACCTGGAAACGGCCTGGGCTATAGGCCAAGAAGAATGAGGCAGGACATTGCTCAATAGGAGGAGAATGAAGGTGGTCAAAGGGTCTGGAAGACAATGTCTACACCCTGCAAAGAAGGCCGGGACCCCTTAACGTGGACTCTATATACACATTTTGTCAAGGGGCCTGTAATCAGTCACGACAACACGGTGGTCATTACTTCATGTTTTGACTTTCATGATATATATGGGAGAGACCTAGCCAGACATTGCTCAGAACTACTAACGTACTAGTCCTTGGAGGCTCTGCGACCGATGAAAAGGAGGAAATTCCAAGACCCTGAATGTGAATGGTACAGATGGTTCGATTTGAGGGATCTATATATCGCACTGAACAAACTGTTTCTTGATCCCTCCGAACCTAAGTGGCCACCTCAAATAGATGAATTGATTGAAGGGCCTGGTGCCATTTTTGACAAGAGAATACTGCTGTCAGAGAAACTGATGAAGGGGAGCCAAATGCCCTATGAAACTGGCTACACCACGGATCTTCTTTGGAGGGGGACTTATCCTTCTCATATTTTCATGCTTCACACCTTATTCCGCACTTTGTTGTTGACCCCGACTTGGTCGTGGGTCATTACTGAGGATATTCCATGGGCTCCGCCCGTCATGATTACTCTGTCCCCACGGGACTTCATTCCCCAACCTCCCCTCGATCCAGAGAGGATGTATGGTTTAATCTGGGACATACTGCTGTATGATCCCCCTAATCCTTTGGCCTTGGTGCCACTTCCTTCATCTCATTCTCCTCCTTTTCGTCTTCATTCTTGTTTTATGTTAAATTCTTCTTTTATCCAAAAAAAAATGCCAATTTGGCAACAAATTTTTCCCAAATCCTCATTGAGGAAACCTCTTATTTGTCCGATCGTACCCCATCGCGCGGGTCTTTCGATCAAGATTCTCTTCTAAATCTACTCTGTCCCTTCCATCGAGAGGATTCTCCTGTATTTCCATCCGTATCTCATAGTTTTTATTCTACTTCGTTCTCATTAGGTCAGGATAGGGAGTCTAGCGAAGTTAGGCAGTCTAGCTCTAAGCAGGTTAGCGAAGTTAGGAAGTCTAGAAAGCCTAAGGGTAGAAGAATTCCAGATAGATACCTCAAGGATTTAGCTGATAAATGCCTTTCTTGCTCTATGATCCCTCAGCTACTAGAAAATCCAATTCAGATGCCAGAAGATTGTATAGATGATGAGTCAGTCAATGATGGATATGGGGTGTATGAGCTGATACATGAAAAAGACCCTATCGTTGAAGATGAAGAAGATGACGAGGACGCCGGCTGAGGCATATGCCAGTGGAGTAAAAAGATTTGATGAACCCTCAGCTGCCGTAGAAGAGCCCACCAAAGAAATCAATTTAGGGACTGAAGACGAACCTAAGGTTGTCCTCGTTAGCAAGAATCTTTCTGAAGAGGATGAGAAGGCAATGGTACAAGTTCTCAAGGATTATAAGGACACTTTCGCCTGGAGTTATGAGGATATGCCGGGACTAGACTCATCATTGGTGGAACACAGGTTGACGTTAAAGGATGGAGCTAGCCCGGTCAAACAGAAGTTAAGGCGATTCCACCCACAAATGGCTTTAAAGATGAAGGAAGAGGTCGATAAGTTACATAAAGCCAAATTCATTAGAGTTGTCTTTTATCCACAATGGGTGGCCAACATAGTCCTGGTTATGAAGAAAGATGGGAAGGTCAGGATCTGTATTGACTTCCGAGATTTGAACCGAGCGTGTCCTAAGGATGATTTTCCATTGCCTCACATTGATGTACTCATCGATAATATTACTGGCTATGAAACTTTATCATTTATGGATGGATTTTTAGGATATAATTAGATCAAATTGGCAGAAGAAGATCAAGAAAAGACATCATTCACTACACCTTGGGGGACATATTGCTATGTCGTCATGCCCTTTGGATTAAAGAACGCTGGAGCCACTTATCAGAGGGCTATGATGGCAATATTTCACGACATGATGCATATCGATCTAGAAGTGTATGTGGATGACTTGTTGGTGAAATCTAAGACTAAGGCTGAGCATGCCAAAGTTTTGGCAAGAGTATTAGAAAGATCGAGGGAATATTAGTTAAAGATGAATCCCAAGAAATGTGTATTCGGGGTATCCTCAGGGAAATTACTTGGATTCATTGTTAGTAAACGGGGAATTGAGATCGATCCCAACAAAGCGAAGACTATCAGAGCGATGCCACCTCCCAAGAACTTGAATGAGTTAAGAGGATTAATCGGGAGGTTGCAATTTATTCGCCGTTTTGTCTCCCAGCACTCACAAAGGTATAAGCTGTTCTACGAGCTTACCAAGCCGGGAGTCAAATTCGATTGGGACGATAAGTGTCAGGAGGCATTCAAAGGATTATTAAAGAATTATTTGGCAAGTCCTCCTGTTTTGAGACCACCATCTCCAGGTAAACCGTTGATACTTTACATTTCTGTCCTGGATGATGCGGTGGGCTATCCTAGCACAAGAGGATGAAGAAGGAAAGGAGAGGGCAGCCTACTATCTCTCTAAACTTCTCAACCCCACTGAGCAGAGATACACAGCGATGGAGAAAACATGTGCAACATTGGTCTGGGTGGTTCAGAAATTGAAGCATTATTTTTTAGCCCATGAAGTCCATCTCATCGCTAGGATGAATCCAATCAGATTTCTTCTTGAGAAATATGTTCTTACTGATAAGTTAGCACGATGGCAAAGCTTTCTATCTCAATTCGATATCACTTACATTCAACAGAAAGCGATCAAAGGCTATGCCATAGCAGAACATCTCGCTCACCACCCCCTTCCCCGTTTTGATCCAGTCCAATCGGAGTTTCCGGATGAGGAACTGATGTCTATAGACCAAATCAGGGATGATATGTGGACTCTGCATTTTGACGGAGCTTTGAATTCCCATGGAAAGGGGATCGGCATTGTTCTTTTATCACCTGAAGGTGTCACCATTCCATAAGCCTTTCAGCTTGACTTTCCAGTCACCAACAATATAGCTGAATACGAGGCACTCCTTGCTGGCCTCGAGGCTACTCATTTCCATAGTGCTACCAAACTCAGGATTGTGGGTGATAACCAATTGATTCTTCGCCAAGTGTTAACTAAGTATCGAACTCTTGATCCCAAGCTCAAGCCTTATCAAGAACTTACTTCTGCTTATTCAAAGCTTTTCACAAAATTGATCTTTGTCCATGTTCCTAGGAATCAGAACATCTTAGCTGACGCTCTAGCCTCACTTGCATCTTCCCTCAATTTCCCAATCAGCAGACAATCCGAGTCAATCATTGTTCATAGGCGTCTTTCACCCGCCGTGAAAGACCCTTCATTCCTTAGAACTAAGGAGAAGCTGCTGAAGAAGGTCAGAGATGGAGATATTGTGGAAAAGAGAGAAATCATGTTAATGGAGCTGTTAAAAGAGATGGATGATGAGCAGAAGCCATGGTACTATGAAATTGCTAAATATTGTGAAGATCAATCATATCCTGAAGAAGCTACAACTGAGGAGAAAAGGGCTATCAGGAGAGTTGCTCAAAGATACACCATAGTTGGAGGAGCGCTATACAAAAGAGGTTTGATGGAGTTCTTTTGAGATGTTTAGACGAAGATGAGCTTTGAAAGGTTATGGAAGGAGCTCATACCGGAGTTTGTGGTGGCCTTGTTAATGCACAGATGCTAGCAAAGAAAATCCTTAGGCAAGGATTCTATTGGCCAACCATGGAAGAAGATTGTGTAGGATATGTCCGTAGGTGTGCTAGGTGTCAACTTCACGCCGATAAGATTCATTCTCCTGCATCTTCACTCCATCCTGTTTCCTCCCCATGGCCTTTCTCCATGTGGGCTTTCGATATCATTGGACCCCTTGGTAATCCAGATTACGACATTAAGCAAAAGTCTTTCATCCTCACGGCAATGGAATACTTCACCAAGTGGGCAGAAGCTGAAGCGTACACGGAAGTCAAAGCATCAACCGTCTGCAAGTTCATCATGAAGAACATCATCACTAGATTTGGAATTCCAAGCACCATCGTCACCGACAATGGACCTCAGTTCGTGCCACAAGAGTTGAAGGACCTCTGCAACAGGTACAAAATTGCATTGCATCATTCGTCTCCTTATTATCCGCAAGGCAATGGCCAAGCAGAGTTAACAAGACTTTGATAAAAATTATCAAAAAGATGTGCAAGTCTAATAAATTCACAGACTAGCCGGAAAAATTGATTGAGGCTCTATGGGCCTACCGAACTTCAATCCGCACGCCCACTGGGCAGACTCCTTATTCCTTAACATTTGGAATGGAGGCGGTAGTTCCATACGAGATCCTTGTACCGTCATTAAGAGTACAATTGAATAAGGAATTCTCCATTGATGAATACCGTTCAGCACTCCTTGCTCAATTGGAACTCTTAGACGAGAAGAGATGGTCAGCTGCTAATCATGCAACAGTTTATCAAAATAGATTAGCACGTTTTTATCAAAAGAAAGTCATCGAACGTAAGTTCAAAGTTGGTGAAATAGTTGTCAAAAGAATTTTTGTAAAACCTGGTGGTCCGCGTTCTAAGCTCCAACCCAACTGGGAAGGACCTTATGTTGTATCACATGCTTTTCCTGGTAACGCTTACCGTTTGGTCAATGCAGAAGGAGAAGAGCTAACTCACCCTTGGAATGGTTTGCATCTTAAGAAATACTACCCTTAGGTTTAAAGAGTCGATCAGCATGGTGCAAAGACCAGTGGAATCAGAAAATTTAGAAACTCAAATTCCCTCATCAGTCTGGATAATTTAATTTAAACACATTACTGCATACACTGACACGTTTGATTCGTGAGTAACAAGAGATGCCAAGTCCTAAGGAATACCGAAAGCTTGACTGAAAGTGTATAGTGCAAATCATTCTTCTTTTCAAAATTCCATTTTACATTCGGCCCATGATGTCGGAACGAGGTTTAGAATAGACTATCAAGAATACCTGCCATCTTAGTAGGAGGCCGTCATAAAGAAATGGAGGAGATTCGTCCCAAGAAAGAAAAGAAAAGCAAAAGCAAAAGGCAAAAGCCAAATATCAAATCAAAAGGCCATTACACTACAAACGTTACATCAAGGCCATGAAATAAAATGAAAGGGAACGCAAGGTCGATAAATCCCCCAGAAAGAAAATGACCGAACCCCAACAGATATTAGGGTAGGAAAGGAACATCTTTTTAAGTCTCCGGAACCTTCTCGTGGGCTTTCTAAACCAATTCTACCTTTCTTTCTAAAGAGGCGTAGTCCAAACTTAAGGAACGGCCTAGATTGACTGAGGATCAAATCATCAAATGGGATCATGAATGGAAACACAAGTTCAAACACGATGGGTTTAAGTTAGATTATCGAAGAACAATTCGGGAATTAAGTTAATAAATGAATATGATCTTTTGATCTGAGTACCATTATGGTCTTTCAGTTTACACCATATTTCAAAAATCCAAAAAAAATACATATTCCAAAAATCCAAAAATATATACATATTTCAAAATAATAAAAAAATACATATTTCAAAATCCAAAAAATTACATATTCCAAAATCCAAAAAAAGTACATATTTCAAAACCTAAACAAAAATGAATATTTCCAAACAACAGAAAATGTTTCAATTAGTATCTGCTTATTGCATCTAGTATGCTTCATTCCTTTTATTTTTAGTGAGCATCTGTCTGTTTGCATGTTGCATTTTGCTTACAGTTCATGTTACCTTTGTTAATAAAGGCTATGCCCCTTGACCCTTCCACTAAGAAACAGATTGATCGACCATTCATTTGGTCAGGCAAGGGGCTAAGCCTAAATAGATACTTAACCTGTTTGTTAAGTGATGAGCAGGACATAAGACAAACACATGGAACACAAAGCTGAAGGCAAAGATTTCATGTATATATCAAAAAGTGTTTGTACATGATACAACAAGAATACTGTAGGCGCCCGGAACGTCCCCCGCCGCTGCTATGGGCTTCGGGCGAGCGCCTCTCCGTTCGTCTTAGCACTGCGGCGATTTGGAAGGATTAGAGATCGAAGTGTGTGATCGCCAGGAGCATTACCTTACGGTCCCTGTGCTCCGCAGGATGGTGAGAATGATCGCGTTCTGGTGGAGCGGGGATAGTGAGTTCCTCTTCTCTACCTTCGGCTGGCCAAAGGGGGAGAGCTCGGTAGTCTGCGCACAGAATGTGGTAAGAGCCCCTGAAAAGAAAAGACGAACAAAGAAAAGAAATAGCCCAATTAAAACTGCGACATGTAGAATCTATTCATGCAAATATATAAATAAACTAAAATTAAAAGGGGACGCACCGGATGGGTGTTTGGGGAGGGAAGGTGACCATATGTTATAGCCACCCACCTCCCGTTTTTTGTTTGAAACCTCTGGGGTAAAGGGTGCTAAGTCATCCTAAGATGCATGCATGCATATGGGGTGCTCGTGTGTGGTAATAGTGAAAAGTAAAAGTAATGTGGTAAAAAGAAAAGAGTAAGAGGAGAGGATGATGTTACGGAGTAGATAGAGAGCGGGAATGCAATGAAATAAGAAGGAGAAAAATAAGGAGAGAGTTAAGAAAACAAGCCCATTTGGAATGCGGAGGATTCCTCTACTTCCTCTGACTTATGGACTGCCGAAGCCTTCTCCCGCTTGGAGTTCTTTAGGTTCCAACCTCGCAAACTGAAGCCTTTCCAGCCCCTGCCAACCCAACCCCACCTAACCTCCCCAGGCCCTCCAACCAACCCCCCTCCCTCGAGGAGACATGGAGGGTTTAAATCGGTGAAGGGAAAATGGGGGAAAATAGGGGTTTAAATCCCCGTAAATCATTAAAGAACCAATGGGAAGCGGTCAAGAGTCGGAGGTTGTGCGCGCGGCAGTCGCCGGAGTGGGGAGTGATCGGAGTAGTGGGGATGAGGGTGGCGAGTGGAGGAGATCGCGGGAAGACGAGGTCAAGATGGACGTTAGGGGAGTGGGCGGCCAACCATCTTGCCTTCCAATCCCGTGGAAGGCCAGGTAGCTGGCCTTCCACGAAGAGGTGGAAGGCGGCCCGGTTGGCCTTCGAAGGGTGGTGGAAGGCAACGGGTGGCCTTCGAAGGATGGTGGAAGGCGGACAAGTTGGCCTTCGAAGGATAGTGGAAGGCGGACAGGTTGGCCTTCGAAGGATGGTGGAAGGCGGACATGTTGGCCTTCCACGAAAAGGTGGCTAAAGTCGAGATTGGTTAATGGGCCTGATTATTAGTAGGCTGAAGGATGAGATGTCTAAGGTGGTGGGCTTGGAAATGATGGATGGGGTTCATGACCAAAAGGGGGGTCCAAAATCGGTGTCTACAAATGCCCCTCCGGGACACCTGTTTTGCAGTGGAGTGGAACGGAATGATAAATAGGTGTTCTGAAAATCGAAACTGATTTTGGACAGCCTAGAGAAGGGATGAGCTATATCCAAAGATGGTATGAGAGTGTGGCAAATGCATGAGAGCTGGCTATTCGAGTTGCAAGAGTAGTTAAGAAGGGGAACAACGTTCAAACTAGAGAATCACAATCCGTAGGACCCTCGGGTGCTGGAACCGCGAGGCCTTGGCGCACCAGGATGCAACGATCTGGCCCAAGGGGATCTCAAGCATGAAAGATGGAGGAGTGTAACTTGAAAAGCTGTCGACACAATGGGGGCACGGTGGCCTGGCGCATCATGTGATCGCCAAGTGAGAGAATCTCAAGCACATGAATTGAAAAGGATAAGGTCTTGCAATTCAAAGGGCTAACAGACGAACAATTGCCAGACTCACAGATCAACAATGGGTTAAGCAGAGTGATAAATTATGGTCTTTGCCCTTAGGGCGGGAATGGTGGATGATGCTTATGCAATGCATGCTGGTTTAAAAATTAGAAAACAAATTCTTAATGCAAACAGGAGGGATTTATTGGCCAATCGAATAACTTGGAGAATATAGGCTCCTCATTGTTTTGTTTAAAGAGGAACTCAGAGTCTATATGCCCAAAGTTATTAGCCTCTTGTATCTTCAATCCTACTTGCTTCAGATTCCCTGCAGCTGCAAGAACGCACATCAGCAAATGTAAATAATCAATGATCCACAATATCTTAATGACAAGCTGCAAGGAAACGGGGGACAAAGGTCCCTGTCGAGTCGAAGCCAGCACGGAAGATATGGCCATTCTCAAAGTAGAATGCCAATCCGGCTGCTTTTGGCTTCGACTCGACATCAAAAGTGTCCACCTTTTGGACATAGAATCATTTTCCTGTATGCACAATAATGAGGAGAAAATAGTTAGTAGTATCTGTTTTCAGCCCCTTACCCAAAAAAGAACAACTACCTTTTCCCTAGCCTTCGCATAGGGTCAAGGAGCCGTGTCCTACTAAAAAGGAAGAGTATTGAAACTGATGCGACAAGTAAATATACAAATGCTGGTGGATATTAACAAATGGAGTATATGGTGGATGAAAACATGTTTTTGATTCCGACCACCTGGTGACTGCCCAAACTTAGCCTGATTGAATGATGGAAGGAAAATGCACGCTCAACTTCCCAGGCATCCTAAGCTCACATCTAGATTGATTTGGGCCTCTAGACTCCTCAAACTAACCTTGACCGGCTAAGACTCATACTGATGACAATACTGTCATGCCATGCTTAGGCTCCCAGCTGCTTCCGACCACCAAGTTTGCCCAAAAAGTTTTCGAGGTAAATGATTTGCCCGACCCGGGTCTCTTTCCTCACAACCTAGAAGGTATAAGATGGAACACCTTGGAACCCTAACGGTCAACCGCGCAACGCTGACCCGGAATCAAATGCCGTCGCACCTATTGGTGACGTGCATGCATTGACCTAAGCCTGAAGTCTTCGAGAGTGCTCATTGAGATTATGGTTAAGGAATTGGTTCACCAGAAACACTGACATTACTCTTCACTCATTTTGGATTCCTGTGATCATGTGAGCATGTGACTATTTTTGAAAAACGAACCATTTTAAAATGATATTCAGTCTTTAGATAGCCATCTCATGTTAAACCTTGGGGGAGAAAAAGTGAAGAAATTTTAGAGACAAACCTCACAGGAGGATCGACAAAACCGTTAAAAGGGCGAGCTATGACAAAACGGACCCCTTTTGGACCACCTAAATGCCCCTATTTTGACTTTTCAGGCTTTTGGTAGATTTCATGGCCAGGCACGGTCACGACCAGGCTTTTTTGTATGATTGCTTGAACCCCTTTTCTTTTCTTTTGTACTTCTTTTCCTTTCTTGATATTTCGGGGTTATTTGATATTCCGCCTGTGGGGACACTGCCCTCTTCACGTGCTCTGGTCTTTTACATTTCATTTTTTGGCCCATTTGAGGTGTTACATCTATCGGGTTGTTGAGGAACCGCAGTTTGCTGAGCTCGACCGTTTAAGGGCGTCAACTGTCCTGATCAGTCGAGAAACGAAGAGCAAAGGTTGCAGTTGACAGTGTACTAAAGACTTCAAACTCATTTTAAGAAGGTTCTCTTTAAAAAACGTATAGGTATGTGCATCTCATGATGATCATAGGGATCCGTATGAAAGTAAAGTAGACACGTCCAAGGTTCTGGTGGATCAAAGCCAAACCTTAATGTTAACCCAAACTATCATGCAACTAGACCTAGACAGGGGGTTACGTGGCAGTCACCAGACAGTTGGATTTTGTGTTTTTTCTAATTTTTTGAGATTTTCGTTGAAGTATGTACATATTTACAAATATTTTTGCTGCTTTTTGGAATATTCAAAAAAAAAATTTGAGATTTTTTTATATTTTTTTTGCATTTTAAAGGGTAGAATTTTTTAGATGGACTCCTATCCAAAGAAAAATAGTTTTCAAATATTTACACTTATTTGCTAACTCTTGAACTAGAAATGAAAGAACTTACTTACCTCTACAACTCTTAGATAAAGAGGAAGCTATCCAATCCCTAAGCGATTATGCACAAGACTCTGAGAGTGAGTCAGACATGTTACAAGGGCGGGTCCTTGAGACAGAGACCCAATGATGGCAAGATTGCCCCAGTATGTTGGGTCCTCATGGGAGTGAGACTTTCTCTTTTTTTGGGGGTCGTAGTCTCCAAGCATAAAACACTCAGGGGAATGTGCTACGACCGATGATAGAAGCCTGAGAAGGGAAGGTGTGTGGAATAGGAAGGGAATGAGAGCGGTGGGTACCGGTTCATCCCTCACTAAGGAGGCTCCTTCTTGTCGAGTGGTTGGTTCATAGAACAGCAGCTGTGTACCGAAATCTTCTTCATCTTCTCTTTGAACTTCATTGATTGTTTCCTTCAACTCATCCTCAAGATAGTGTATCTTGAGTACCTCTTGATTTTCCTTCACAAAGTGATCCAAGAGAGTCCACTTTCTTGATTCTTCAGTTAGTTTGGTTAGTAGGTAACCCAATCTGAATCCCCCAATGATCGGATTTTCAAAGATAGGCTCTCGAATTCCTTGCTCTTCCTTGCCTAACTCAGATCCCGAACTATATCCCATTTTGTCCATAAGCTGCCAACCTATGCTAGGCTGGGGCTTGGGCTGAGAGGCAATCGATGAAAGGATGGACTCTTTTCCCTTTTCAGAAATGATCATGGATGGAATTTGTTCAGTCGAGACTGAGTCCAAAGACTCAAGATAGGGAGTTCTCTGCATTTTGACAATCTTCCCATTGTATGGGAATTTATAGCACTTATGGTTAGTGGAAGGCACTCCTAGGGTCTGGTCCATCCAAGGCCTTTCCATAATGGCGTTGTATATGGGCTTGGCATTAAGGATATAGAATTCAAAGATCATGGCCACTGGGCCAATTTTCAGTTTCCCATTAGTTGGTCTTTGGGAATTATCATAAGTCGAGACTGTCATGGAGGTAGACTCAATCTTCTTCGGATCAATCCCTATCCTTTTGAGGGTCTTGAGTGGACAAACATTGATTGATGCGCCAGTATCCAACAGGATGGAGTCCAATGAGTGACCCTTGAGTGTTGCAGTTAAGCATGAGGGAAGGGATTGGCATTCAGGGGGAGCTAGATCCTTATATGTGAAGGATATCGTAGGTGTCTGGGTGACTGAGAGAATGGCATTTGTGACCCCCCTGATAGGAAGATCTTCCTTGACTGTAATTTGCTGGAGGAATTTGAACAATGTCTCCCTGTGTGTAGAAGATCTCCTAGATGTTGGCAGGAGTTTTCCCTAGATGTTGTAGGATGTCATACTTGGATTGAGTAATCCTTCTAGACAAATTTGAATCCTCTTGGGAGTCCAAGGGTTGACTTGTTGGGGGAATGATGCGATTTCTCAGTGTAACACCAATCGGACTAGGCTCTACTGCTTGATCTGACTTTAGTGGTTGAACTGGTGGTGAATTTATTAGGCAGAATTGGGTTACTGGATCTGGCTTTGGTGTTGGACACAAGATGGATTGAGGAGGTTCTCTGATTGAAATTGAGGGAACTTGGACCAGAGTGATTGGGTTGATGACTGTTGGTTGTTCCTTAGGACGTATCAAGACCAAAGGTTTGTCTTGGATAATAGGGGAGACTCCTTGCAATAGCTTTCTAGGTCTGATCATCCTAGTAGGGCACTCACGCCATACCCCAACTTCTTCATACTCCCAGTACTGTCCTCTGTGATCGACATTTGGTTCCAGATTTTTGACAAGGGTGCTCACCCTTTCTAGAGAGCTAGATGGATCTTGAGCTACCTGATGAGAGGGCGGAGGGTCTTTGACTTTCAAGGTTTCAATAGCCTCTTTCATGTACCCCCAATTGATCTTGCCTTCCTTATTCAAATCATATACCCAATCCTTGAAAGTGAAGCAGTTATAAATTGTATGCCCTGACACTCTATGATACGGACAATATCTGGACATATCAACATTGTAGGGGATGGCCTCATGCTGGGGTGGAAGCTGGATAGCATTGCAAGATAATAAGACATGGAAAATGTTTAATAGAGATTCCGGCAAAGGCGGATATGAGGTACGTTTGGGCATAGGCCGACTGAAGCTAGTTGAAGGGGGAACTGCTGAATATGGTTTCTGATTGGATTGGTTGTCTGATCTGGACATAAGATTGGGTGACCTAAAAGGCTGTCCCAAGGCACTCACCTGTTCATTGATTGTCACTCCCTCTACGAGTGGAGTTTTTATAGTCTTCTTATTTCTGTTCTGATCTTCAAAGAAGGATGGCAAAGTGGAACTCCAAATCTGAAATTGAACTACCCGAGCTCGATTATAAAGTTGTGCGAATGTGTGAAATTCGCTTAGCATGAGAATAGCTCGAAGCTGCGGGGTAGCGTTATTGATCAGCATGGCGATAGCTTGAGATTCGGGGATTGCCACTTCTGCCCTAGAGGCCATTGCCCTCCACCTGTTGGCAAAATATGTGAACTCCTCTTCAGGCTTCATCTTCTCCATCACAAGATCAAACAAGGTGGGAGGCATGGTTGTCATATGACTAAACTGAGTGATGAATTTTTCGGAGACCATATCAAAATTGATTAGGCCTGTGGCGGGCAAGGAAGAAAACCATCTTAAGGCCTCACCTTCTAAGGATTTCTGGAACAGATGGACAAGGAGGACTCTGTCGTAGAGCCATTGATGGGAATCCATGAGGAAACCTGGGAGGTGGTAATGAGGGTCAGAGGTGCCATCATATTTCCTATACTTGGGGGCTTTGAATCCTGGTGGAAAGTAGGCCGGAGGGAGCTTGCAATAGCTCAAGAGAGAGTGCGGTTGTTTCAGGGTAAGTTTCTCGGCCATGAGCTTACGCACATAGGCTTCAACCTCACTTTTGTAAATGAATTCCTCCTGCTTGGGAGGAGGTGTAGTTTGAGAGACTGGAATCGGCATGACGGGTGGAGCAACTGGAGTAGGAGTTGGCTGTTTGATGCGAGTCTGAGCTCTGTTGGAAGATCCTTGGAAGTGAGTTCTCCGAGGAGTGACATCTTGAGTTTTGCCACAAGAGGCCAACTGGATGAGTTGATCACGGGTGTACCGTGATAACATGGCAATAAGCTCCGGGTCCTCACTCCGGGTTATTTTCTGAAGAAGAAGATTCATCCAAGCACCTTCTCCTAATTTCCTCTCCAGATGTTTGGAACATGCCCACAAATGTTTGTTGTGGATCCTCTTCAATCTCGAACAGAGGGTTGTGTGTGACATTGTTACCAAACTCATCCATGCCATCATGCACAGTGTTAACATACATTCGATTCATTATGAAACACAAATCCTAAGAGATTTTATATTTCACTTGAAAGGTTAACTGTGCATTATGAGTGTTGGTTTCTAACAAATCAAGTTCAAACCCTTAACGACCCTGTACTTTTCTTTCAAAATCTGTTCCACCAAAGTTTAGTTAGGTGTCTTTGATTTTGAAACAATTCTCTCAGTGACACCTATGGGTGAATGATTGTGAATGGAAGGCTCAATTCCTCACACAAACCTGGGATCCTATTAGGTGGTTTAGGTACAACCCGCTCGGCGGCCAAGTGGGAATCCCTGGCTCGCGGAGACTCACAGAGGTTCCCAACATAATAAGACTAGTCACACCCGAGTGGGAATCCTCAGGTGGAGAGTCGAACACTGTGGGAGAGGTAACTAGAAGTGTGATGCCAGCTCTTCCTTAAAAACCCATGCGGATAGTACCCTGGAATTAACCCACAGTCTAGCAGACAAGAGAAGAAAAGAGAAGACGAGAGAACATTAAACAAAAAACTAGAACACGCAACAATTTAATCAACAAATGAAAATTGGACAGTGAAAATTAGACAGCTAGAAGGCCGGAGCCTGGACGGCCAGCTACTTGGCCGTCCTAGATCCTGGACGGCCAGGTAGTTGGCCGTCCTGGGGTCTGGACGGCCAGCTACTTGGCTGTCCTAGAGCCTGGACGGCCATGTAGTTGGCCGTCCTGGAGTCGGGACGGCCAGGTACTTGGCCGTCCGGAGTCTGGGCGGCCAACTGCTTGGCCGTTCGGGACTCTGGGCGGCCAAGTTCTTGGCCGTCCGGGACTCTGGGCGGCCAAGTGCTTGGCCGTCCGTGGGAGGAGTTCTTACCTTTTTTAAACTATCTTACAATGTGCGCGGCGAGCAAGAGACTGTCCCACCGTGATCACCAGAGGGGGGTAGGCGCCCGGAAAGTTCCCCGCCGCTGCTATGGGCTTCGGGCGAGGGCCTCTCCGTTCGTCTTAGCACTGCGACGATTTGGAAAGATTAGAGATCGAAGTGTGTGATCGCCAGGAGCATTACCTTACGGTCCCTGTGCTCCGCAAGATGGTGAGAATGATCGCGTTCTGGTGGAGCGGGGATAGTGAGTTCCTCTTCTTTTCCTTCAGCCGGCCGAAGGGGGAGAGCTCGGTAGTCCGCGCACAGAATGTGGTAAGAGCACCTGAAAATAAAAGACGAACAAAGAAAAGAAATAGCCCAATTAGAACTGCGACTTGTAGAATATATTCATGCAAATATATAAATAAACTAAAATTGAAAGGGGACGCACCGGATGGGTGTTTGGGGAGGGAAGATGACCATATGTTATAGCCACCCACCTCCCGTTTTTTGTTTGAAACCTCTGGAGGTAAAGGGTGCTAAGTCATCCTAAGATGCATGCATGCAGATGGGGTGCTCATGTGTGGTAATAGTTAAAAGTAAAAGTAATGTAGTAAAAAGAAAAGAGTAAGAGGAGAGGATGATGTTACGGAGTAGATAGAGAGCGGGAATGCAATGAAATGGGAAGGAGAAAAATAAGGAGAGAGTTAAGAAAACAAGCCCATTTGGAATGCGGAGGATTCCTTTGCTTCCTCTGACTTATGGACTGCCGAAGCCTTCTCCCGCTTGGAGTTCTTTAGTTTCCATCCTCGCAAACTGAAGCCTTTCCAGCCCCTGCCAACCCAACCCCACCTAACCTCCCTAGGCCCTCCAACCAACCCCCCTCCCTCGAGGAGACATGGAGGGTTTAAATAGGTGAAGGGAAAATGGGAGAAAATAGGGGTTTAAATCCCCGTAAATCATTAAAGAACCAATGGGAAGCGGTCAAGAGTCGGAGGTTGTGCGCGCGGCAGTCGCCGGAGTGGGGAGTGATCAGAGTAGTGGGGATGAGGGTGGCGAGTGGAGGAGATCGTGGGAAGACGAGGTCAAGATGGGAGTTAGGGGAGTGGGCGGCCAACCATCTTGCCTTCGAATCCCGTGGAAGGCCAGGTAGCTGGCCTTCCACGAAGAGGTGGAAGGCGGTCCAGTTGGCCTTCGAAGGGTGGTGGAGGGCAAGGGGTGGCCTTCGAAGGGTGGTGGAGGCCAAGGGGTGGCCTTCGAAGGGTGGTGGAAGGCGGACAGATGGGCCTTCGAAGGATGGTGGAAGGTGGACAGGTTGGCCTTCGAAGGATGGTGGAAGGCGGACAGGTTGGCCTTCCACGAAAAGGTGGCTAAAGTCGAGATTGGTTAATGGGCTTGATTATTAGTAGGCTGAAGGATGAGATGTCTAAGGTGGTGGGCTTGGAAATGATGGATGGGGTTCAAGACCAAAAGGGGGGTCCAAAATCGGTGTCTACAAATACATAAGCCCTCAAGGCTGGCTCTCTCCTGCCCCCTCATCCATCTGGCTCTGAGCCTCATCCTGGGCATCTGGCGGTGGATCCCTAGGAGGTGGTGGTCCCATCACACTCAGACCAGCTTGGCCTGATGATATGGCCACACTCGCGGTGAACGCACTCCCGTGCTCCCTTTCCTGTGCTTGCTGGCAGGCACGACGGTAACGCTCCTCCACGTTGCGTCGCTTGTGCTCTGCAACGCCAAGCTGGACCCGGAGGGAAGTCATCTCGGCATCCACTCGCTGCCGCTCCCGTTCTCGATCCTCGGTAAGCATCTCCAGACAGATCTGGAGGCATGTCAGCTCACGAGGGAGGTCGTCGCTGGAGAGGCATGCCAGCTGATCCTCCAAGGCCCTAATACGCGCAGCATCAGCCTCGGCACGAGCAGCCGCTGCACGAGAATGCTCTAGCTCCGCCTCAGCCCTCTGAAGGGCCTCCTGAAGCTCAGCAACCTGCAGAAGAACTCATTGTTAGTCCAAGGCAACTAGGCGATCAAAATCAAATTCAGAAATCAAAGGGAAAGGATCAGAACTTACTCGAGCGGCACGATCCTCCTCCGCGAGAGAGACTCGATGGATGGCGGAGGCGAGCTAGCTATGGAGGTCGGCCAGAGCAGCCTCGTGAACAGCAGACGGGTAGGAGGAGGATGAGGCTCTATATGCAGGAGGAGCTGCCTGGGTGTAGACGGCTCGCTGCACCAAAAGACAATCATTAGTGGTTGATCGTCAAAACAAATTAATTAAAATATTCATTCATGTTCATTCATACATACCAGGTCGAAGAGTTCCTTCTGGACCCCCTCTAGCTGGGCCTCTGCATCATGTAGGCGGGCCCGGAGGTCAACGATGACCGCATCTCGCGCGTCTGCATACCACACATGGATACATTCATTCACATATATAAGATAAAGATAATAATAAAATGAAAAGATGCATAAATCATACTTACATCGAGTGGTCGGAGGAGCCGAAGCTGATCGGCGTAGTGGGCCCGGTACTGCTGGAGATACGCCTCACTGCTCTCCCCCCGGGACTCCACCCTGACGCCGCGGCGGTGCCAGTCCTCGTACTACTCTGGGAACTTGGCAAGGCAATCGGTGAGGGCTTGCTTGCCCCTCATGCTCCTTCCGACACCCTTTGAGACCTCCTCGTCATTCCACTCCTGGTGGAGGCCCAGCATCCTCATCACGAGCCGCAGGCGGAGGGGTTCGATTTCGTTCAGACAATGTAGCCACATTTGCCTGCCGAACTTCTTCTGGCCAGCCGTCACCCACAGCTGACCCTCTTTGCCCATACCGAGGTACGGGCGCCAGATCACCTGCATACAGGGTAGATGCATTCATATAAATAACTTGCATTTAATGAATAAAAGATTGCATTTAATGAACAAAATTGAACAAGTTAAGAACTCACCAGCAGCTCGGGGTAGTCGAGAAACTGACGGCGAAGGGCCATCAGTTGGTGGTGCTGTAGTGCCGTGTCCACAATTGGCTGCCAGCGGCGGGCCAATGGAACGGCACTAGCTCGTACTATCCGCGCTCGGCCGAGCGGGAAGTAGTAGTATCTCCAAACCTGCATACATGAACATATAAGTTAGAAATTATCACATCATATCACATTGCATATCACAAAAAAATAATAAGACGATTTAATACCTGGAGGAACGGCGAGAAGCCGCTGATGGTGGTCTCACGGTCAGGCGTGACCGCAAACAGGTCAGCGAACAGGTGGGCCAGAAGGGCCGCACCCCATGCATACTCGTGTAGCCTATCTAAATCATCTAACAAATAAAGAAACCTACAATGAATGTGGTCGCCCTTCGTACTGAAGAGCAACCGACCAAAGAAAAAGACTAAAAAGACCCTAAGCTGCCTATCTACCTCCTCCCCCTGACTCGGGTCACTACAGTACACAAGGGAAGAGGACTCTGCTAACCTACTCCTAAACTCCTCCCGGGTCTCGTCTGACCGACACTGTGGCTCATATAATCCTAGGGTAGCCTCTACTTCTACCCTAGGGACCATCCTGGACTCCCTGCCTAGCCTTAACACCTCTATGCCTAGCAAGGCCTCTGCCAACCCGTGGTAGTTGGGGTAAGTCACCCCACTTACCGGCCGGCCATCTACCCTGAGGCCAGTGATCCTGGCCACATCCTCTAGAGTTGGGACCATATGGTCCTAAGGCATTAGGAAAGCCCGGCTTTCCGCATGCCACCTCTCCCGCAGCGCCTGCAGGAGGACCAGATTGAGCCAAAATGACTCGATATCTAAAATCTCGCCGAATCCCATCCGGCGCAGGCGCGCCTTCTGGAAATTCGGGAGTCCTCTATATGCACCTATAACTAGATCCCAGGAAATTCTCGCCCTCATAGTTCCCTGCAAATGAAAACAAAGAATTCCATCAGTTAATGAACATAAAAACATATCAAAATGTTTTTGAATTGAAAGGCGTCGAGTCACATGGACGCTTATTGAAAGGCGTCCACAGGTCCTGACGCAATTTGGGACCATTCTCTATCCACTTGAAAATATGGAATTTTGCCTGAATGGTGTTGAACCAGGGCGACACCGTTTGAAAGGCGTCACCTGGTCTGGGCGCCGTTCAAGCCCGATTCCGGGTTCTTTCCAAGAACCCCTTTCTCCCTCCTTTTCTCACTCCATTCAAACCATAGGGGACTTACCAGGTGGAGGTCGCCCTCCCCTCCTTCTTGCTCGGCCATAGGCGCCGGAGGAGCCTCCTCCTCCTCCAAGAATGCCTCCATCGCGGCGAGCTTGGCCGGGACTTCTTCTTCACCCCTCGCCAAGGTCTGACGGCGCTTCACCATTGCCTTGGCCTTACGGGATCCTTCATCGCGCTCCATGGCCTTAGAAGAGGGAGTTTTGCGAGGGAGAGAAGGCTAGATCACCAGAGGATCGCCGGAGAGCTCGGTAGAGGAAAGAGAAAACTTTTGGAAAAGTGAGGAAAAAGAGGGGCCTTCGCGGTTCTATTAGAAGAAGCTTGAAATGCGTCGGGGTACAGCGACGCGTTTTAGGGCGCATAAATTGAGGCGGCAAGGCCAGCTGTTTGAAATTGAGTGAAAGGCGTATGGACAGGGCGACGCGTTTCAGGTTACCGCCAATTCTGGTCAGAACAGTACAAGGCATGATGATGAAAGGCGTCTACACATCAAGACGCGTTTCATGGGATTAATCACAGAATTGATGGCGGAGTTCTGGAAAAAGTAAGAGAGAGAGTTGAAAGGCGTCTGTAGTAGTGGACGCGTTTTAAGCTTAATTCAAGATTTTGAGGATTAATGGCTAATTTTTGGAAAATGAATTATGTTTGAAAGGCGTCTTCCTGAGTGGACACGTTTTGGATTAAGTAAACCCGAACTGTCATATTTTAAGGAAAAATCCAGTTTTTACTAAGGGAAAAATCATGGACATGTCACAGGAGATTAAGGGGAGATTTCAAGGCATAAAGGAATGATTCTTTATTCAAAAAAAATTCTTTATTACATTAGGAAAAGAAAAAAAAAGAAAAGAAAAAGAGAACACTTAAGGAAGAAATTCCCGAAGTGCTAGTATGTATGCAACTTTTAATCCTCTATCTCTGTTCTTAGAGGATTTTACATGATGACTAAAGCTAATGTTCCATAAGGTAGCAATAAGTTCTGCAGCTTCGTAGTCTTCATCGGATTCCAGAGTATGCCTTTTGATTGGAGATGTATGGGAGAACTCGGGGAATTCATGGCAAGACAAGCTGAGTTGAGGAAAGCATCGATGAGGGTTGTACAGTACGAACTCAGTAGCCCCGATCAGCTTAAGTTCTGCTCCCGCTACACGGCGTACTCTGGCGGGCTTTTCAACCAGAGCAAGTGGAGAAGGGTCAAACCCGTTGGATGACATGAGTCTTAGATACTCTCTCCAATCGGCTCGGGTCTTGAGCTTTGGTACTCGGTTGATCATCCGCTCATTAAATTTCACGATGTTTGAAATGTGGAAGATCGGGTTGTTCTAATAAATCTGAGACGGTCTTGCTGACATCCTCGTGTGGTATTCAAATTTAAAGTGTAGCTCGACCCACAAAGTGAAGAGCAGCATGCACCCATATGGAGGTTGACCTGTGGACGCCGCGGAGAGCCCACTGTAGAGATAAGCCAGGATCGCAGCGCTGATGTGTTTTCCCTCGAAGATTGCGCATATCGCACTGACTTGATCGTCTTCAAGGATGTTGTCTTGCGCGGGAAAGAACAAAGCCCCGGCAAGGCACGTGACGAAAGCTTTCTTCACGTCTTCAGCTTCATCCTCCCTCAAATCTTCGATCTCGTATAAGGTCCATTCTGCAAGCTTCGCTAAGTTGATCCCTTTCCTGGTAAGGCACCCTTTAACCTCTATGGGATCCTTCATGATCGTCGTCAACAATTGTTGGCTGGTGATCCTTTCCCTCGTTAACGCCATCTTATCCTTGATTTTTGGAAGGCCCAACAAAAGCTCCACCTCCTCTAAAAGGATGGTGTACTCGAACTGAGGGAAGAGAAAGGTATGGGTTTGAGGATGCCACTGCTCGATCAAAGCACCCATAGCGGTCCAGTCCACGTTTGGACTCTTGTAGTGCTTAGTATGGACCACTAAGCCTTGGAGATTCCACTTGAAGATAAAGTTTGCATAGAGAGTTTGACACTCTTAGCAAGTTTGCGAATCTAAGGGAGGGAGGTGAATTTCCTTGGACCGGGAAACATGGGGTACGTCTAGAAAATAGAAGAAAGGATCAATTGAAGAACTTGAAAAAGGACATGAAGAACATGGGGGAAAAAGAGGAAATTGAAGAAGAAGGAAAGATCATTCAACTTACTTGGAGGTTGGGATCCCTTCGAATTAGATGATTCTCCACGTCGGAGAGCTTCTCCAACGTCCTTCTCATCCTCTTGCTTGAAGAATTCATCTTGTTTTCGAGTTTCTCCCTTCTTGAAGCTTTGTAACCTTGAAAACCTTGGAAATCCCTTGAACTTTGAAGAAAAACTCTAACTTGGATCTCTAGATTGTGGTAGGATTGCTTTGAAACAAGTTAATGATGTTTATATAGAAAGAATTGCGATCTTAGGAAGTCTTTTCCGGATTGGAAAAGGGATAAGCATGGGAAGAGTTGGAATTCGAGTAGAGAACAGCCAGAACCCGTTTCTGCGACTGAAAAGGCGTCGTGGAACAGGGACGCATTTTAGATGGGTAAAGAGCGTCGGCGCGACACGACGCATTTTAATCTTTTCTGTCATTTACCCGAAATTCAATGCTTTGGTGCTTAATTAAACACTTGCTTGAAATTACTATTGAATTTTTGAGTGCAGGAAAATCAGGAAAATTCAAATGAAGCTGGAAAATATCAAGAAGATCCCACTGTGGGAGTTTATGAGTCCCGACCGTGGCTAAAAAGACGGTTATCTCTATCCCTTGTATTCTTTCATGTAATTAATTTGCACAATCTCATTACTATTTGTTAAATATTTATTAGAGTATATCAAGGACCTTGTGGTTTTGATGAAACTGGAATTTGAGTTCTCCTACAACAAAAACTATGATAATTCCAGAGAATTCTTAATCGCACGGATAGGCCGTTAGATTGTTAATTAGTGAGGACGATGATTCCACTTTTGTAAAACGGTACGTGGATAAACGAGCTTCGGCTTAGCACTGCATTACAAGAAGTGGTATCTTGACTCATTAATGACGATTTAACAATATTATCCTTGATTAATTTATATTTTATTTGACTTTATATTTTCTTTTAGCCCAGCATGCATCATGTAGGACTTTGATATCACTATGATAAGAATTAATTATTGATTAAGTTTCAGACCATTGATCAAATAAATCCGAACATGATATGAAATATTCCATTATGAATTAAGTATCTTGATTATCTTTGAGGTTCGCTTAAAGATATCCTTGGAATTCTATCCTTTCTCGGACTCTTTATCCAATATTTCTTATTTTCTTTTAAGATCCATTATGGCTGCAGTACGTCCACATTGGCTGGCAATCGCTTCCCATGATGAAACCTGCAGTGTCTACGACCTGGGGTACTTCTCACTCCGTGGAGGTTGATCGACCTTATTTCCTTGTCTACCTCATCCAGACAAGATTGATTCTATTGATCCCCTTGAGCTATCTTCATTGATGATTTTGAAAAAAATTCCAATCATATGATGTTAAGAGCGTGTCTCATCACACTTTGGCATCACCTTTTCAGTACATTCTATTTCATTTCACTCCCTTGCAAAGACGATGCCAAGGTGAGGCAGCTGTAGACACGCCAATTTTGACATCATTTTGAGTAAATTTCATATCATATTATGATGCCTCATAATGGTCTGATGTTTAATCATTGATTAGTTTTTATTGATCTCTTTTGGGTTAATTATCTAAATTGTATCGGGTCAGACAGACAAGATTTAAGTTAATTAATTAAATTGATTTTAACTCAAATTTTAATTAAAATATGAATAAGTCTGAAAGACGTCACCCTGTACAGACGCCATTTAGAGTTTATTCATATTTTGATATTTAAATTTGAATTTTAATTAATTGATTAATTAGTTAAAACACGTCTGCTATGCACGACGCAATTTAGGTATCCTAAGCTATTTCTGCCTCTTTTTCCGGATGTTTATCCTTATCTTAGTTAGTGTAAAAGGCGTCTTCATTAGGCGACGCGTTTTATACAATTAAAGATAATAATGAATTTTTCCCGAATGTTTATCCTTATCTTAATTAGATAAAAGGCGTCTCTCATGGGCGACGCGTTTTAGATAATTACAGATAATAATGAATTAATCTGTGTTTATCTGTTTGTTAAGTTGGATAAACTTCAAAATTTCTCCATGTAAATCCGCGGATGCAAAGAAGTCTATAAATACCCAGCCTCTTGGACGAGTGACTGTTAGTGATGTTGACTCCAGTGATTAATGATTGTGAGTGATAGTGATTCCAGTGACAGTGATAATAGTGATAGTAACAGTGATCTTAGTGAGAGTGATCTCAGTGATAGAGAGTGATCATTTGTTCAAAAAGGAGACGACGTCCAACGCTGAAGGATCGAGGTGCTGCTTCTAAGAGTTCTTCGTCCATCCAAGATCCTTTTAAGACCAAGGCTTTCCAAGGGCCATCCGGCTTAGCTCTTAATCTATTTCTGCATCCTTCTCACATTTTTATCATATTAACCTCACATTTTCATCACATCACTCCATGCAACACACACTCACCAACATTCATTTCCAATCCATATTTTAAGGGGTTTAAAAGACCACCCAGCAAGTGAGTTCAATTCTCTAGTTGCATGTTTAGAATTTTTACTTGAATAGATACTACCTCTGCCTGAGTTCTCATTGTTTTTCTCTCTTTCTTTTCATTTTCTTACAAGGTACAAAAGGAGAACAAGAGGAGGGAACCAACAACGAACAACAAAGAATCTGGATGATCTTCAAAACCCAGTAGACAGTCAAAGCAAGAACAAAGACAAAAAGGGCTCTCTTCCTTCAGCCGGCTGAAGGAGGGGAATCAAGAACTTCAACATCTCCCACATCCAAAGAAGGTAGGCGATCAAACTCTTTCTTTTGGAACTTTTCAGTCAAAAGTTTCTCGCGATCACATTCACCTAGTTTTTTTTTTAATAGGTTTTATTTTTCACCTAGGTAACATAATCTTTCAACACACCCAATTTGAGCACTCACAGCGATAAGGGCCTTCCCGATTCGGAGAAAGCTTCCCTGCAGCTTCGGTTGGCTTGGACGCGTGGGCGTTCCTCAACACGAGGTCCCCGGCTTCAAAACTTCGGGGCTTTACTCGGATGTTGTGGTATCTCGCCATGCGTTGTTGATATGCTGCCAGCCGAATGCGAGCTCGATCCCTTGTCTCTTCTATAAGATCAAGGTGATTTCTCAGGGCTTCATCATTAGCCTCCGGATCGTAAGTAAGAACTCCTGGCGACGGAAAGCCGATTTCGATGGGAATAACCGCTTCCACCCCGTAGGCCATTCGGAATGGGATTTCTCCAATAGGGGTTCGGCTTGTTGTCCGATAGGCCCATAGAATTCTTGGCAGCTCTTTGACCCATCGACCTTTAGCCTTGCCGAGGCGAGTCTTCAGTCCTCGCAATAGGCTTCGGTTAGTGACTTCGACTTGGCTATTCGTCCGAGGGTGTGCTACCGAGGCGAACTTATGTAGAATACCGAAGCTTGTGCGGTTATCCTTAAACCGATGGCTGTCGAACTGCTTGCCATTGTCTGAGATGATTGCCTGTGGGATGCCGTAACGGCAAATAATGGACTTCCATATGAAGTTCCAGGCATTACTGTCGGTTATAGACGTGAGGGGTTCGGCTTTGACCCACTTGGTGAAGTAATCCACCGCCACAATAAGAAATTTCCTCTGGCCGGTGGCCATGGGAAAAGGCCCCAGGATATCGATCCCCCATTGGGCAAAAGTCCAAGGGTCTGACAGAGGTGTTAGGAGAGTTGCCGATTGGTGAATGAGGGAACTGAACCTCTGGCACTGGTCACAGTAGTGGACGAAAGCAGCTGCGTCTTTTTGGAGTGTCGGCCACCAGTACCCTTGTCTTAAAAGTTTATGGGTCAAGGCCCTCCCCTCCTGCATGTGCCCCACAGATTCCTTCATGTATTTTCCGAAGGGCATAATCAGCTTCGGCCGGACCGAGACATCGAAGGAGTGGTCGACCGAAGGATTTCTTATATAGCATACCCTCAAGAATTAGAAAATGGGAAGAGCGCTGCCGGACGCACCTTGCTTCCTTTGGATAGGACGGGACCTCCTCTCGGAGGAGAAAGGCAATTAGGGGAGTCATCCAGGTTTCTGCTTCGGATTCATTCACTTGCATGACCTCGGATTCGCCGAGACTTGGCTCAGCCAACTCTTCTACTAGGACCATTTGGCCTCCTCCCCCGTCCTGAGTTGATGCTAGCCGGGAAAGAGCATCTGCTCGAGCATTCTCGGTCCGAGGGATCCGTACAATCTCAAAAGAATTAAATTCAGCTAAGATCTTGCGGGTTACCTGAAGATAGGATGTCATTAATGTGTCTCGGGTCTCGTACTCTCCGGTGATTTGGTTGGCGATAAGTTGAGAATCGCTGAATGCCTTTATCTTTTGTGCGCCGAGCTTTCTAGCGGCCCGAAGGCCTGATATAAGGGCTTCATACTCGGCGACATTATTGGTAGCCGGGAAGGAGAAGCGCAGCGCATACTCAGTGACAACCCCTTCCGGAGATGCCACGATCCATCCGGCGCCACTGCCCGAAGAGCATGCTGACCCGTCGACGTATAGTTGCCATTCATCCGCTAAGGACGAAGGAAACGAAGCGGATTCGACTTCAGGAGTTCTGATTTCCGGCTGAGGGGCCGAAGACGCTTCGGGAGTGAGCTCGGTAATGAAGTCGGCCAAAGCTTGAGCTTTGATTGCTGTCCGAGGCCCATAAGAGACGTCGAACTCTCCCAGTTTGATTTCCCATTTCGCTAGCCTCCCGGACACTTCTGGCTGAGAGAGGACTTGCCTTAAAGGTTGATCTGTGAAAACCTTTATTGAATGCGCAAGGAAGTAAGGCCGGAGCCTCCTCGCGGAAGCGACGAGGGCCAAGGCCAGCTTTTCGAGAGCCGGGTACTGAAGCTCTGCTCCGTGGAGGGCTCGGCTTATATAATAAACTGGCTTATGAACACCATCTTCTTCCCGGACGAGGACGGCGCTGATAGCTGCTTCAGACTCGGTGAGATAAACGAACAACTGCTCTCCTTGAACTGGTTTAGATAAGACGGGAAAATCGGAGAGATAAGCTTTCAGTTGATCGAAGGCCGATTGGCACTCGTCTGTCCAGGAGATACTGGTCTTCTTCAGCAGTTTGAAGAAGGGAAAACAGTAATCCGCCGCCCTTGACATGAAGCGGCTTAATGCAGCAATCCTCCCACTCAGCTTTTGGACCTCACGGACGTTGGCCGGAGGGCGCATTTGGATAATAGCCGCAACTTTCGCAGGATTTGCTTCTACACCTCGGCGGGTGACCATGTAACTGAGGAACTTCCCAGAAGCTACGCCGAAGGCGCACTTGGTAGGATTCAGTTTCATTTTATACCTGTGCAAGGTGGAGAATGTCTCGGCCAAGTCGGCCAGATGGTCTACAGCAATGCGACTTTTTACGAGCATGTCGTCGATGTAGACCTCCATATTGCGGCCGATCTGTGGAGCGAACATCTTGTTGACGAGTCGCTGATAAGTTGCTCCAGCATTCTTTAGGCCGAATGGCATCCGGGTGTAGAAGTATAAACCGAGGTCTGTTGTAAAGCTTGTTTTTGTCCTCGTCGTCCTGATGCATTCAGATCTGATGATAGCCTGAATAGGCGTCGAGGAAGCTGAGCAATTCGTGGCCGGAAGTGGCATCCACCACCTAGTCTATCCGAGGCAGCGGAAAGCTGTCCATCGGACAGGCCTTATTGAGGTTGGTGAAGTCTACACACATTGCCACTTACCGTCTTTTTTGGGCACCATCAATACATTAGCGATCCATTCGGGATGGTGCACCTCTCGGAGATGTCTTGCGTTCAACCCCTTCTGTACTTCAGCCTGGATGGCCATCCTTCTTTCTTGATTGAAGGTACGCCGCTTCTGTTTGACCGGAGGCTAGTTCGAGTTAATGTGCAGCCGATGCTCTGCCACCTCCAGATCGACTCCGGGCATGTCAGAAGGAGACCAGGCGAAGACATCGAGATTTTCCTTCAAGAATTTGATATGTTTGTCGGCTTCATTTCTTCTCGAGGCCGGAACCTATCTTTAGTGTTCGGCCTTCTCCTCCCAGAACTGGAACAGTTGTAAGTTCCTCTCCTGGAGACGCTTCGGCCGAAGATTCGATCGAAAGGGATTCGGCCGCAGCCTTCCCTTTGACCGAAATCATATAGCATTGCCGGGCAGCTTCCTGATTTCCCTTGACTTCGCCGATTCCATGGCTAGTGCGGAACTTCAGCTTCTGATGGAAAGACGAAGGGACAGGTCCAATTCCTCCGATCAACCTTCTGCCGAAGATGGCGTTGTAGGCCAAATCAACCTTTACAATGGCAAAATCCGTTTCAACGGTCAATTGCCGAGGAGTTGTTCCCAAGGTTACAGGTAGCCGGACGATGCCTTCTACTCGGCAAGGTGAACCATTAAAGCCGAATAGAGGCCCCCGGTGAGGCTTCACGTCAGCCTCATTCAAACCCATTTTTAAGAAACAATCGTAAAACAGTACATTGGGAGCACTTCCATTATCAACAAAGATATGATGAACATCGTAACTTTTCATTACAGTATTTACAACTAGGGCGTCGTTGTGAGAAACTTGAACATCAGTCATATCTTCCTGGCCGAAGATGATGTCTTCTCGACGAGACCTCTTCGGATCATCATTAACTGCTGCTACCTCCGCCGCAGCATCGGCTCGACGACGCCTTGTTTCCTCTCCCGAGCCTCCGGATATCATTATAATCAACCCCGCACTGGGTCGTTGGTGTGATGCTTCTACCGGGGTTGGAGTTACCTTTGTTTGGGGTAGGGCTTCTTTGTCTGGGAGTTGCCGTTGCCTTGCCGCTCCGGGGACGTCCTGGTCCTGCCGTTGTTGAGGTTGCGCTCGTCGGTATTGCGGCAGACGTCCTTCCCGGATGAGGCGATCAATCTCCTCCCGAAGGTGCCGGCATTCGTCAGTCGAATGGCCGGTCTCCCAATGGTAATCGCAATACTTGCGGGAGTCCATTCGGCAAGGATCAGTCTTGATGTGCTCAGGCTGCCGAAGCATACCTTTCACTTCCATGAGCATCAAGGAGGGTGGAGCAGGTAGTGGCAGATACCGCTGTTGCGGATCCCAGCGCTTGTCTCGGTCCCATTCTTCCCTTCGGTATCACTTGCTAGAAGGCTCCTGATCTTCAGGGCGAGGACGAACCAGAGGGATAGCCGCCGATGGTGCCACGGCAGTACTCTTGCCCTTGGGCATCATCAGGGCTTCTCGGTTAATGTATTTATGGGCCCGAGCCACTAGGTCCTAGAAGGTGGGGGGATGGCGCTTCCCGATAGAGCTGAGAAGCCCTTCGTCCGTACACCCATTGATCACGGCCGAGACTGCGATCGAACTGTCTAAGTTTGGAATTTGGGCGGCTTCGGCCCGGAATTTGGTGAAATATTCTTGAAGGGTCTCGGTCGGTCCTTGCCGAATGGCTAATAGACTGGCCGAGGTTTTACATTGCCGAGTGGCATCATAGAATTGGTCGATGAACAGTTGGCCTAACTGCACTAGAGAGTGAATGTAATTGGGGGCCAACGTCTCAAACCAAGTCAGGGCTGTTTTTTCTAGGGTGAGGGGGAAGAGACGGCAGCGAACTGCCTCAGAAACTCCTCGGACTGAGAGGTAGGAATTAAATCTTTGGAAGTGACAGATCGGATCCGTCATTCCATAATACAGAGGGCCTTTCGGGGCAGTTTAAAGTTGGGAGGTACCTCGATGGCCAGAAGCTCTGGAGAGAAAGGAGTCTACTCCAAGATGGTGCTTGCGAGAGGTGCTCCATACGGCCGAGATACCATCTGCTGCATTTCCTTCCTCATTGCCGTTAGCCGCTGGTCCATATCCAGGGTAGTTGAAGTGGTGATCGAACGTTCTTTTGTCTTGGTTGGATGAAACCCGGATGAAGCATAATCCGATTCCGTCAGGATATGGCTAGCGCGAGGAACTCGGCCAGGCGGTGCGAACGGTTCGCTACGTGGTGAAACCGCCTCGCCGTAGAGTGCCCGCGAGGGCGTTGGTTGTAGCCTCATAGCTTGAATAGGACAGAATTGAGGAGGCGGTGGTACCTATTGTGGGGGCTGATTCAGCAATCCCATATCCTGGGCAATAGCAGACACCATATCTCGCAAGGGCGCTAAGGAGGTGACAGTGGCTGCCAGTGTCGCCACTTGTTGCTGGAGTTCTTCCACCCGGTCGTCTCTGGGAGCGAGGGACTCCGGTATAACTGGAAGGGCAGAACCTTGCGGAAGAACTGACGGAGCACCTTCGGAGTGGAGTGCCTGCGCTGGAGTCGCCCGCGTATCTACCTCGTCTTGGCCGGATCGTCTAGTCACCGGACGATGAGACATGACTTCTCGTTGGTTTCCCACAGACGGCGCCACGTAATGTAGCCGCCTCTATCACGGTCGGATCCTGAGACTAGAATCCGAGACAGGATCAGATCGAAGAAGAGGACCGTTGGGGATTCAGACCAAGACGAGGGCGGAATACGGGACCGAGGCTCCGAAGCCGAGAGGCACCCGGACGGAGGCTCGCCGTGGCGAAGCCGAGACTTCTTCGGCCGACGGGGACCCGACCGGCGAAGGGCGACATCGAGACAGGAGGAAGAGAACTGAGATCGGTGGCTGAGACCGACTCGGAAAGGCCGGCGAAGATTCAAACCGAAGCCCCTGCAAGGAGAAGAACCAGTCAGTGAGGGTCTCGGACTTCGGCCCAAGAGAACCCCCTCCGACGGCTAAGTCAGCTTCTGAAGAAGATTCGATTCAGAAGGGAAAGAAGAAGAAGAAGCTTTAATGCTTTTGGACTGTTGTCCTTGGTCAAGAAGACATACCTTTTGTAATAAATAGCCGTCTATTTATAAGGGAGGATAGAGGTTGCTTAGTGGTGGCAGCCGATATAGGACTATGTTTCAGGTTAGTGGTAAACCGCCATAGCGCCTAACCCTTCCACCGGAGTGGGCCGGATACAGCTACTGGGCCGAAGGGCGAGGGCTGCTTGCTGGGCCGAATGCCGCTAGTGGGCTGAAGCCAATTGTGCTGAAGGCCGCTTGATGGGCCGAGGCCAATTGGGCTGACGGCCGCTTGCTGGGCCGTTACAACTGGGCTACTGCTGCCAGGATGCTATTGGGCCGAATGTTGTTGGGCTGCTAACGGGCCGAGGGCAACTGAGCCGCTGATGGGCCGAAGGCTGCCAGTGAGCCTCTCGTTGTTGCTGTTGTTGGGCTGCTAATGGGCCGAATCGGATTCTGCCCCATCAGTATTAATGTTTATTAATTTAGTTGTTAGATTAATTACATTAATTTCAACTATATTAATGGCATGGAATAGTAAAAGATCGGATCTATTTGGTTAATTTGCATAAATGATGTGATGTGATTGCTTTTTAAATATGATTTAAATTAGCATGTTTAATCAAATAAAAACTTTTCAAAAATTCAAATTTATCCAAATTTTGTTTGGTCCTTGGTTTATGAAACCAAGATTATTTATTTTCAAAATTTTAATTCTTTAGCCATGTGATGTGCTAATTCATATGTGGTTTGTTTAATAAAAATTACACGGTGGTCGTGGATAAGCACATAATATATTTTCATGTGATGATATGTGGATATGGATCGATGGTGTGTGATGTATTTTATTAATTGTTAATAAATAGAGCTCTACGAACCTCTCCCTCTCTCATATTCCATTGTATCTCTTCCTCCCTCCTTAATCTACTCGCCATAAGACTTTCTGTTAAATTATCATATCATTTGATCGAGGCGACCAAGCATGGAGTGAGGAATATCCACAACTGTAACAAAGAAGGAAATGAAAGAGTTCATTCAGCCTATGAGTTTGCAGACTCATAATATAAATGTTATATTGTGTATATGTGTGCATTTGATTGTTTGACTAAAGTCAAACCACAGTACTATCCATAACCACACAATGACATGTATGCGATGTGTGTATTTCTTTTGATTACGAATCAAATTACTAGGTTGTTAGTATATATAATATATATGCGATATATAGTTAAATACTATCACCTAAGATGAGACCAAAATAAATAAAATAAATCATTCATTATAAAGTCTATGCTTTAGCGCGAGTCATTAAGAATGCACCGCATGGCTCTCCATCAATATAGTTTTTACATCTTAATTAAGTAGTGACATTTTATATGTGTTTATCTGAGATTTGTCATTATCTAATAAAAGGACTATTAACTATGTATGGCATTAGATGCCTTGAGATTGGAATAAAGGAACAATATAGCTATCCTCATGTTTACCTGGGAGATATATTTCTACTTTATTCCATCACGTATTGATGTTAAAGCTTAGACAAGGCATAATGGTCTACTGTGTTTGCCCGGGACCATTAATAACTTGGGAGTCGAAATAAGATTGGATATTGCAAGGAGTTGCAATTACTATGAAAAGGTTGCTTTAAGATTGTTGTATGATACTATGTGTTTACCCGAGGTCATATTGTGATACTTGGTGATTCTGATACCCACTAAGAGATAGCCGGCATCTCCGATTCTATATATATGAAGGTTATACAGTCCAACGAAAATTAGTGGGAGTAAAACTAGATTATAAATTCCAAATCTTTTTTTTAAATTAATAACTAAATTTTTGCTAATTGAAACTTATTATCTCCTGTAGGCTAAAATGTCACACTATAACCCATTGCGAGGCATATTGGATGCCAACCGTTTGACAGGCCCTAGCTACTCAGACAAGCTCACGAACCTGAAGATTGTCTTCAGGTCTGAGCAAATTGCATATGTCTTGGATGATGATCCTCCTACTGAACCAGCATTAGATGCTCCAGAGGAGGACATGGTGATATATGAGAAATGGAAGGAAGATTCCACCATGGCCCAATACTACATGCTGGCCTCTATGAGCAATGAATTGCAGAGGCAGCATGAGGAGATGGATGTTAGATTCATCATGCTCCATTTGAAGGAGCTATTTGATGAGCAGAGCAGAATCGAAAGATATGAGATATCTAAGAATCTGTTTAAGGCTCAGATAGTAGAGGGATCTTCAGTGCAGACTCATGTGCTGAATATTAGAATGGGTGGAGAGGCTGGATGCTCTTAGAGTCCCACTTCCCAAGGAGATGCATACCGACCTTGTGTTGTCTTCCCTTCCACAATCATATGCTCAGTTCATAGTTAATTTTAATATGAATAAAATCCAGACAACTTTGATTGAATTACTGAATTTGCTGAAGACTGCAGAGGGGAACCCTGTAAAGGGAAAACCCCAAATCCTCATGGTTGGTAGGACCAACCGGAAGAGACTGACAATCCAAGCCTTTGTGAAAGGTAAAGGCAAGAATCAGAAGAAGCCGAAAGTTGCCAAGAAGGACAAGGACAAAAGTGCTGAGTATGGTGAATGCTTCTACTGTCATAAGAAGGGCCACTGGAAGAAGAATTGCAAAGAATACCTCAAGGACAAGGCTCAAGGAACTGTGAAGCAGTAGGACGCTTCAGGTATCTATATAATAGATCTAAACTTATCAATTAGAGATTATACATTATGGGTATTAGATATTGGATGTGTTTCTCATATTTGTAATTATGTGCAGGGGCTGACAAGAAAGCGTAAGCTGAGGACCGGCGCGGTGGAGCTGAGACTAGGTAACAGCACAAAAGTTGCTGAAATTCCAGAAAGCTGGTTGCAAAAGTTGCACAAGCATGGTTACTTAACTGCGTTCGATTACGAATCGTTTGCAACATGTGAATCATGCCTTATGGGAAAGATGGCAAAATCTCCATTTACTGGACATGGAGAACGTGCCAAGGACATTCTGGAACTAACACATTCGGATGTATGTGGTCCCATGTCCACCCAAGCCAAAGGTGGCTACTCATACTTCATCACGTTCACCGATGACTTCTCAAGGTTCGGCTATGTGTACTTAATGAAGTACAAGTCGGAAGCATTTAAGAAGTTTAAGGAGTTCAAGAATGAGGTAGAGAAGCAGTTAGGAAAGAGTATTAAAGCTCTTCGATCAGATCGAGGAGGAGAATACTTGAGTACTAATTTCACACAATTCTTAAAGGATAATGGTATCCTTTCTCAGCTAACCCCTCCATATACACCACAGATGAATTGTGTATCAGAAAGGAGGAATCGCACCTAGTTGGATATGGTGCGATCCATGATGAGCTTTTCGGAATTACAAGTGTCCCTCTAGGGGGATGCTCTAGAGTCAGCAGCATACCTACTGAACAGAGTACCCAGCAAGTCTGTGGCCTCTACTCCATATGGGATATGGAAAGGCATAAAATCAGAATTTAAACATGTTAAAGTCTGGGGTTGTCCTGCTCATGTAAAGAGGCATGATCCAGACAAGCTGGAATCACGAACTGATAAATGCAGGTTTGTGGGATATCCAAAGGAAACTTTTGGATACTATTTTTACCATCCTGGTGAACAAAAGGTGTTTGTCGCCAGGAAAGCTGTCTTCCTGGAAGAGGAATACCTTCTCTAGGAGGACAGTGGGAGTAAAATAGTACTGGAAGAGGTTCCAGATCTCCAAACAACTGCATTATCATCAGATGAGGTATCAGTTCTTGAATCTGTTCAGGTACACACATATGAGCCTCGTAGATCTAGTAGATTGCCTAGACTACCCGAACGATCTGTGGGACATATCGCTGAAGGTGAGTCTAAGGTAGAATATAATGAGGATGATGATCCTAAAACCTACCAGGAGGCCATAGAAGGCCCAGAAGTCGGGAAATGGCGAGAAGCCATCAACTCGGAAATCCAGTCCATGTACACCAACCAAGTTTGAAACTTGGAGGACTTGCCCGAGGGTATTGTACCCATCGGTTGCAAGTGAATCTTTAAAAGAAAGATCGGTGTTGATGGACGGATCGACACTTATAAGGCAAGGTTGGTGGCAAAGGGATATCGTCAGAGGCAAGGAATTGACTATGACGAGACTTTCTCACCAGTTGCCATGATAAAGTCGATCAAAGTTTTACTCGCCATTGCTGCACATTTTGATTATGAGATCTAGCAGATGGATGTGAAGACTGCCTTCCTCAACGGTAACCTTGAGGAAGAGGTGTATATGATACAACCGGAAGGCTTTACATCCAGAGGAATCTCTAGATAAAGTGTGCAAGCTTCAGAGGTCCATTTATGGACTGAAGCAAGCTTCCCGGAGCTGAAACATAAGATTTGACGAGGTTGTCAAGTTTTCTAACTTCATTAAGAATGAAGATGAACCTTGTGTGTACAAGAAGACCAGTAGGAGTGCAGTCACCTTCTTAGTTCTTTACGTAGATGACATACTACTTATTGGGAATGATGTAACTATGATGTCATCAGTAAAGATCTGGCTGTCAAGAAACTTCTCTATGAAGGATTTAGGAGAAGCATCTACGTATTGGGAATACGGATCTATAGAGATAGATCAAAGAGGATGCTTGGAATGACCCAATCTTTGTACATAGATACCATAGTCAAAAGGTTTGGCATGGAAAATTCCAAGAGTGGTCTCATACCGATGAGACATGGAATTAGTCTCTCAAAGGAGCAGTCTCCTAAGACTGCTAATGAGAGGGCACTCATGGATAGAATACCCTATGCCTCTGCCATAGGATCTATTATGTATGTTATGCGATGTACACGGCCTGATGTAGCATTTGCTCTTAGTGTTACGAGTAGATTTCAGGCTGATCCAGGCGAAGAGCACTGGAAGGCAGTGAAATGTATCCTTAAGTACTTGAGAAGAACTAAGGATATGTTTCTTGTCTCTGGAGGAGGTGACTTCAAATTGCGAGGCTTTACTAACTCGAGTTTACAATCATATCCAGATGATAGCAAGTCTACATTTGGATTCGTGTTTACTATGAATGGAGGCGCAGTGCGCTGGAAGAGTTCCAAGCAAGTGACCACTGCATATTCGACGACTGAAGCTGAGTACATTACTGCAGCTGAAGCCGCCAAGGAAGCAGTGTGGTTGAAGAAATTCATCACCGACCTCGGCGTAGTTCTCAGCATCTCTGAGCCTGTTCCGCTGTTGTGCGACAACAATGGAGCAATTGCGCAAGCAAAAGAGTCGCGGTCTCGTCAGAAATCGAAGCATATTCTGAGGCGCTTTCTTCTTATCAGAGAGATCATATCGAGAGGAGATGTAGTAGTGGAAAGAGTTCCATTTGTCGACAATGTAGCAGATCCACTGAGAAAGCCGTTGGCTCAAATTGTGTTTGAGCGTCACCTAAAGTCTATAGGCTTATTGTATAAAGGTGATTGGCTTTAGTCCAAGTAGGAGATTGTTAGTTTTAAGTAGCCTACAAGCCAATCTGACTATGTAAATCTCGTTCATTTATTAATATAATGGCATAATATTCATTATGTGTAAATTGCATTAATTATCGTTTCATAATGAAGTCCGTGAATATGTTTTATAGTGATCATATTATGATGAGATCATACTAATGAGACTGATCACTTAAACACACATATTCTTAATGGTTCCTAGTCGGAGGATATCCAAGAAGGACATCGGATATCCGGTTAGACTAGTACATATTACTTTTGCTCTTATGATGAGGGTGACTGATCTCATAAGTCACTTGTGTGGAGACACTAAGGCGAATCTGTAGGTGCTCATTGGAGTATGGGTTCACTGAACTGATCCGACTAAATCGCTGGATGGTATTGTACCTCACTGTCAACCAGCTTGATTCTATTGTCGCAATTGCGTGGATGGTCCTCGGACCTGAGACACCAAGGACACCTTGTCGGTGGACTTCTGTGCTTTGACCTTGGTTTACGAATCTCTAGTTACGGGATTCTAAAACGCCAAGGATTGGGTACAGCGGAATACCGTCGAAGGGAATTGTGTGTCAATAAGGAATCATTCGCTCTCGGTACTTAGAGAGAGAATGCTCTAGGAAGGATGTGCAGAAGTCCCTGGCCAGGGCGGACGATAATATCGGGAAAGGAGTTTTCCGATATTCATCAGCGGCATCCAATCCAAGTGAGTCGAACGGTTAGGGTTTGACAGCACGCCATACCCTAAGTTGACTTAAGAGCATTGTACGAATGAAGGATTATATCCACGCTGTAACTGTCGGCGGAAAGGTTCCAAGAGTGGGTTACTTAACCAAGCGGTGTTGCTTGGCACCCAACGTGATTGGAGGCCCGGTCGAATTCGATGTGCGACATCAATTCGATTGATTAATTAATTAATAAAGGGTTATTAATTGATTAATAAAGTCATTGAAGAGTCACTGGGCTTATTGGGCTGTTAACCAAACTGGTAACTGGGCCTAGAGGGTCACACACAAATGATTCTCAAGGCGATGGATAAATAAGTGGGTTTTATATAAACCAGGGATTTTTATGAAAAACCGCGTGGTTAGTAAAAAACATAGTGAACGGGCTGAGCAGGCCAAGCGGCTGCTAACCCTAGCCGCCCCTCCTCTGTTTCTCTCTCTCTCTGGTGTCCCAAACAGATCCAGATTTGCTCCGCCACTTCTCCGACTCCCGTTCAACGGGAAATCGTCCGCGTGTTGCGGCGACCGGCGGAGGTTTCGTAGGCTGCGAAGAACGTGGAACGTGAGGATATCCGTCGTGAGGAGGCACTTGCGCGGCTTGCGGTGTCACACCGACGGAACCGAACGGTTGCGGATTCGAATCCGCACACGGTAAGACCTTGATAATCTGATTATCGTGTTTTTAGATTATTCAAAACGGGAACAGATCTCCGTTTTTATTTTTATTTCTTCTACGCGAGAGATCCGAAGAAACCCGAGAACCCAACACTATCTTCGGCCGATGGTTGATCGGAGGAATCGGTGTTGTACCTTTGTCCTACCATCAAAAGTTGAAGTTCCACACCAGGTATGGAGTCGGCGAAGCAAAGGGAAACTAGGAAGCTGCCCGGCAATGCTACATGATCTCAGTAAAGGGGAAGGTTGCGGCCGAGTCCCTCTCAATTGAGTCATCAGCCGAAGCATCCTCGGGAGAAGAACTTGTAACTGTTCCAGTCCCGGGAGGAGAAGGCCGAACATTGTTGATAGGTTCTGGCCTTGATAAGACCGAAGTTGAAAGACTGATCAGCTTCCTGAAGGATAATCTCGACGTCTTCGCTTGGTCCCCTTCGGACATGCCCGGGGTCGACCCAGAAGTGGCAGAGCATCGCCTACATGTTGATCCGAACCAGCCTACGGTCAAGCAGAAGTGGCGCACATTAATCAGGGAAGGAGAATGGCGATCCAAGCTGAAGTGCAGAGGGGCCTGGACGCGGGACATCTCCGGGAGGTACATCATCCTGATTGGGTCGCCAATGTCGTAATGGTACCCAAAAAGGACGGTAAGTGGCGAATGTGTGTTGATTTCACTAACCTTAATAAGGCTTGTCTGATGGACAGGTTTCCGCTGCTTCGGATAGACCAAATGGTGGACGTCACTTCCGGCCATGAACTACTCAGCTTCCTCAATGCCTACTCGGGGTACCACCAAATCCGGATTCATCCGAAGGATGAAGACCAGACAAGTTTTATAACGGACCTCGGCTTGTACTGTTACACCTGGATGCCCTTCAGCGTTGAAGAATGCAGGAGCGACTTATCAACGTCTCGTCAACAAGATGTTCATGTTGGGATCGCTATGTCATGATCCGACCAAAAAACGCAGCGGAATAATATTTTTAGGATCGGATCCGTCCCGTTTCGATCGTTAAAATAAAACCGGAGAATATCGAGTTCACCTTGTGCGGATTCGAATCCGCGTTCGTTTTCCAGTTCCGTCGGAGCGATGCCGCAAGTCGCGCGGATGCCCGACCTCTAGCGGTATCCATGCGGTTCTCCTCGCGATGGATCGTCCTCACTTCCTCGCTCGCTGCGGCGTTCGTAGATCCCGTCTGGCTGCGCGTAATCCACCGTGACATGTGGATTCTGAATCTCCCGTCGGACGGAAGGTAGAGTAGTTGGGAATCACACGCCCAGAAGAGAGAGAGAGAGAGAAAGAACGAATGACGGCTAGGTCAGGGTTGCTGGCACCCGACGTAGAATCCGTTCTTTTATATTAAGTCTGTTTGCGGTTTTTCATAAAAACCCAGACTTATCCGAAATCTTGTCGGATTATCCATCGACTTGAAAACCATTTGCGTGTGACCCTCTAGGCCCAAATACCAGTCCAGTTAATAGCCCATTAAGACCAGTAACCCTTTACTGACCCACTGAATTAATTGATATCCTCATATTCAATTAATCATCCGAATTTAATGTCCCACAATAAATTCGGATGGACTTCCGATCACGTTGGATGCCAAGCAACATCGCGTGATCCTAGATGGCACTGGGGTTATCGCAACCCTCTATTGGAACCTTTCTGTCATCGGTTAGCACGCAGATATAATCCTTCATCTGTGCAATGTTCCCGAATCGACCTAGGACATGGTTTACTGTTAAACCATATTTGGTCGATTCACTTAAATCATATGCCGCTAATCTAAATCCGATAACTCCTTATCGATTACAGAGTCCGCCCTGGCCAGGGACTTTAAGCGCATCATTCCCGGAACATTCTCTCTCAAACTACCGAGAGCGGATGATCCCGTATTGAACACACAATTACCTTCGAAGGCATTTCCCTGAACCCGATCGCTTGACTTATTGATAACCCATGGTTAGGGATTCGTTAGTCAAGGTCAAAGTTCAGAAACCTACCAACAAGATATCTTTAGCGTCTCAGGTCCAAGGATCATCCACGCAACCGTGACAAATGAATCGAGATGGTTAACATTGAGGTGATTACCATCCAGCGATTCATAGTCAGATCAGTTCAGTGAACTCATTCACCAATGAACACCTACCGGTCCAGCATAGTGTCTCCACACAAGTGACTTATGGGATTAGTCACTCTCATCATATGAGCTGAAGTAACCTATACTACTCTATCCGGATGTTCGATGTCCTATCTCAAACATCCTATGACTAGGAACAATTAAGAACATGTGTTTATAAGTCTTCGGTCCCGTAATTATGATCTCATCATAATCCGAAGACTGTTGCACATGTTCATGGACTTCATCGTGATACGATAAACAGAGATCGAATTAATTACACACAATGAATTATCGCCATTTATTAATAATCTGAATCAGTACATAGTATCGGATTGGCTTTGAGACCATCCAATACTAACAATCTCCCACTTGGACTAAAGCCAATCACTTTTATACAGAATACCCATATTCTCTAAGTGACGCTCAAAGACATTTTGAGACAAAGGCTTTGTAAGTGGATCTGCTATGTTGTCGACTGAAGGAACTCTTTCCACCACGACATCTTCTCGAGCTATAATCTCTCTGATCAGATGAAAGCGCCGCAGAATGTGCTTCGACTTCTGATGAGACCTCGGCTCTTTCGCTTGTGCAATCTCCCCATTGTTGTCGCACAGCAGTGGGACGGGATCAGATATGCTCTCCACCACACCAAGATCGCCGATGAATTTCTTCATCCATACAGCTTCCTTGGCGGCTTCAGCAACAGCAATATACTCAGCTTCCGTTGTTGAATCAGCAGTGGTTTCTTGCTTGGAACTTTTCCAGCTCACTGCTCCCCCGTTAAGTGTGAAAACAAAACCTGATGTTGACTTGCTGTCGTCAGGATCAAACTAAAAACTCGAGTCAGTGTATCCTTGTAGCTTTAAGTCTCCTCCTCCATAGACTAGAAATAGGTCCTTAGTCCTTCTCAAGTACTTAAGGATGCATTTCACATCCCTCCAGTGTTCATCACCTGGATCTGCCTGATGTCTGCTCGTAACACTTAGAGCATATGCTACATCAGGTCTGGTACATAGCATGGCATACATGATGGACCCGATGGCAGAAGCATAAGGGACTTTATCCATCATAGCCCTCTCTTCAGGTGTCTTGAGAGATTGACCTGTAGAGAGTGAAATTCCATGTTTCATCGGTTTGAGACCTCTCTTGGAATTTTCCATGCCAAACCTTTTGACAATGGTTTCTATATACATGGATTGGGTTAAAGCTAGCATCTTCTTTGATCTATCACTATAGATTCGTATTCCTAATACGTAAGATGCTTCTCCCAAATCCTTTATAGAGAAGTTCTTTGACAGTCATATCTTTACTGATGACATCATTCCTACATCATTCCCAATGAGTAGGATGTCGTCAACATAAAGAATCAGGAATGTGATTGTGCTCCCACTGTTTTTCTTGTATACACAGGGCTCATCTTCATTCTTAATGACGCCATAAGATTTGATTGCCTCATCAAATCTTATGTTCCAGCTTCGGGAAGCTTGCTTCAGTCCATAAATGGACCTCTGCAACTTGTATACCATGTTTGGAGATTTTTTGGATGTGAATCATTCTGGTTGTATCATATACACCTCCTCCTCAAGGTTTCCACTGAGGAAGGCAGTCTTCACATCCATCTGCCAGATTTCATAATCATGGTAGGTAGCAATGGCGAGAAGAATTCTGATAGACTTAATCATAGCAACGGGTGAAAATGTTTCGTCATAGTCAACACCTTGTCTTTCACGATAGCCTTTCGCCACTAATTTTGCTTTATAAGTCTCAATACGTCCATCTGCCCCAATCTTTCCTTTAAAGATCCATTTGCAGCCGATAGGTACTATACCATCGGACAAATCTACCAAGTTCCAAACTTGGTTGATGTACATGTACTGTATTTCAGAATACATGGCTTCCCACCATTTCCCGGCCTCTAGACTTTCAATGGCCTCCTGGTAAGTCTTAGGATCATCATCCTCATTATAGAGTATCCTTGAACCATCCAAATTAATATGTCCCACATATCTTTCTGGTGGTTTAAGTACTCTTTCAGACCTACGAGGTTCCTGTGTATCATTTTGAACAGGTTCAGAAACTGACGGTTAATCTGATGAACTATTGCCAGTTTATGGGTCTGGAATTTCTTCCAGAATTACTTTACTCCCACTGTCCTTCTGGAGATTATAATCTTCTTCCAGAAAGACAGCTCTCCTGGCCACAAACACCTTTTGTTCGCCAGGATGATAAAAGTAATATCCATAACTTTCCTTTGGATATCCCACAAATATGCATTTGTCAGTTCTGGATTCCAGCTTATCTGCATCATGTCTTTTAACATGAGCAGGACATCCCCAGACTTTAACATGTTTAAGGTCTAGCTTCCTTCCATTCCATATCTCATATGGAGTGGTTTCAATAGATTTGCTGGGTACCTTGTTTAGGATATACATAGCCGAGCTAAGTGCTTATCCCCATAAGGACACTGGTAATTTGGACATGCTCATCATTGATCGCACCATTTCCATTAACGTGCGATTTCTCCTTTCTGATACACCATTCATCTGAGGTGTATAAGGAGGTGTAAGCTGAGAAAGGATACCATTATCCTTTAAGTATTTAATGAACTCTGTACTCAAGTATTCACCACCCCAATCAGATCGGATGGTTTTTATACTCTTTCCTGTTTGTTTTTCTACTTCATTCTTAAATTCTCTGAATTTCTCAAAGGCATTCTCTGATACCATCCAGCGATTCATAGTCGGATCAGTTCAGTGAACTCATTCACCAATGAGCACCTACAGGTCCAGCATAGTGTCTTCACATAAGTGACTTATGGGATCAGTCACCCTCATCATATGAGCTGAAGTAATCTATACTAGTCTATCCGGATGTTCGATGTCCTATCTCAAACGTCCTATGACTATGAACAATTAAGAACATGTGTTTATAAGTCTTCGGTCCCGTAATTATGATCTCATCATAATCCGAAGACTATTGCACATTTTCATGGACTTCATCGTGATACGATAAACAGAGATCGAATTAATTACACACAATGAATTATTGCCATTTATTAATAATCTGAATCAGTACATAGTATCGGATTGGCTTTGAGACCATCCAATACTAACAGTTCACTTCCCAACTTGGCCGAAACATGTAAGTCTACATCGACGATATACTGGTAAAAAGCTGAGCCGCCACTAACCATTTGACCGATCTGGCCGAAACCTTCTCTACCTTGCGTAGGTACAAAATGAAGCTAAATCCCGCAAAGTGTGCCTTCGGCGTGGCATCCAAGAAATTACTCGGCTATATGGTCACTCGCCGAGGGGTGGAAGCAAATCCCGTTAAAGTTTCGGCCATTCTTCAAATGCGTCTGCCAGCAAACATCTGAGAAGTCCAAAGGCTAAGCAGACGAGTAGCGGCGCTAAGCCGTTTTATGTCAAGAGCAACGGATCGTTGTTTTCCTTTCTTCAAACTGCTAAAGAAGGCTAGCAACTTCTCCTGGATGGACAAATGCCAATCGGCTTTCAAGCAACTGAAGGCCTACCTCTCCGAAGTTCCCGTCCTATCCAAGCCTATTGAAGGAGAGCAATTGTTCATATATCTTGCTGCATCCCAGGTTGCTGTAAGCGTTGTTCTTATCCGGGAGGAAGATGGTTCCCAGAAACTAGTCAATTATGCCAGCCGAGCACTCCACGGAGCAGAGCTTCAGTATTCGGCCTTGGAGAAGCTGGCCCTAGCCTTGGTCACGTCCGCCAGAAGGCTTCGGCCTTACTTCCTCGCGCATCCCATTAAGGTTTTCATGGATCAACCTCTGCGACAAATCCTCTCTCAGCCAGAGGTATACGGAAGGCTGGCCAAATGGGCGATCGAGCTGGGGGAATTCAACATTTCTTATGGGCCGCGGACTGTGATCAAGGCGCAGGCGCTGGCCGATTTTATTGCTGAACTAACATCCGAAGAACCCCCAGCTCCTGTAATAAAGATAGACGAAGCCTCTACTTCCACGCACTCAAGCACGGGGGCCGAAGGCATTTCGACTCTAGAAGCAGACAACGGATGGCAACTATACGTGGATGGGTCCGCTTGCTCTTCGAGTAGTGGCGCCGGACGGATCCTAACATCTCCGGACGGAATGGTCGCGGAGTATGCTCTTCGCTTCACCTTCCCAGCTACCAATAATGTTGCCGAGTACGAAGCCCTCATATCAAGCCTCTAGGCCGCAAGAGGGCTTGGCGTATAAAAAATAAAGGCATTCAGCAATTCCCAGCTGATCATCAGCCAGATCACTGGAGAGTATGAGGCCCGAGACGCCTTGATGGCATCGTATTTGCAGGTAACCAAAAGAACCATTGCTGAATTCAGTTCTTTTTATATCATACGTATCCCTCAGACCGAGAACACCCGAGCTGATGCCCTATCTCGGCTAGCTTCTACCCATGATGGGGGAGTAAGCCGAAAGGTTCTCGTCGAGGAATTATCGGAACCTAGCATCCATAAATCCCAAGTGATGCAAGCCGACGCATTAGAACACGAGACATGCATACATTCTCCGAGGAGAGCTCCCGTCCGAGGCCAAAGAAGCGAGATGTATCCAACTGCGCTCCTCTCAATTCATCATCCTAAAGGAAACATTGTACAAGAGGCCTTTCGGCCGACCACTCCTTCGGTGTCTCGGACCTGCCGAAGCCAATTATGCTCTTCGGGAGGTTCATGAAGGGGTCTGCGGAGCACACGCAGGGGGTCGAGCCCTGGTGCATAATCTTATAAGGTAAGGTTACTGGTGGGCAACCCTCCGCGAGGACGCAGCCAGTTTCGTCCACCGCTGTGACCAGTGCCAGAGGTATAGTTCTCTTATCCATCAATCTGAACCACACTCACACCTCTCTCAGATCCTTGGCCCTTCGCTCAATGGGGGATCGACATTCTCGGACCATTTCATATGGCTACCGGACAAAGGAAGTTTCTTATAGTAGCAGTTGATTATTTCACCAAATGGGCCGAGGCCGAACCCCTTGCGTCTATTACTGACAACAATGCCTAGAATTTCGTATGGAAATCTGTCATCTGCCGTTTTGGTATTCCTTGGGTCCTCATATCAGACAACGGCAAGCAATTTGATAGCTGCGGATTCAAAGAAAACTGCACCAGCTTCGGTATTTTGCATAAATTCACTTCGGTGGCTCATCCCCAGACAAATGGTCAAGCCAAAGTCACAATTGAAAACCCGTCTCAGAGAAGCCAAAGGCCGATGGGTGGAAGAATTGCCAAGTGTGTTGTGGGCTTATCGAACGACGGGCCGAGCCCTTATCGGAGAGACTCCATTCCGAATGGTTTACGAAGTAGAAACAATCATCCCGGTTGAAATTGGCCTACCTTTGCCAACGATCTTAGGCTACAACCCGGAGAGCAATGATGAAGCCATGAGAGACCATCTTGATCTCGCCAAAGAGACAAGAGATCAGGCTCGCATCCAGTTGGCCGCGTACCAATAGCGTATGGCTAGATATCACAATGTCCGAGTAAAGCCTCGGAACTTTGACGCCGAGGACCTTGTGTTGCGTAACATGTCTCGAAGCCTGCCGAAGCTGCAGGAAAGTTATCTCCCAACTGGGAAGGCCCTTACCGAGTGAAGGAAGTCATTTCGCGAGGAGCCTATCGGCTCGAAACCCTTTCGGGTCAACCTCTCCCTCGCACCTGGAATGTAGAACACGTTTGGCATTATTTTATGTAAAACTTCCTCCCGGCTTAAGGCTGAATGTCTGTCAAAATTTAGCACAAAGGCACCGATCGAGTACGTTATTCTAAGTCTGTGTAAACCGTACCGGGAGTAGTTTCGGCCATGTAAATCGTATTGGGGGCGGCAACGTTTTAAGTCCGTGTAAACCATACCGGGAGTGGCTTCGGCCATATAAACTGTATCGGGGGCGGCAATGTTCTAAGTCCCGTGTAAACCGTACCAGCAGTGGCTTCGGCCATGTAAACCGTATTAAGGGCGGCAACATTCTAAGTCCATGTAAACCGTACTGGGAGTGGCTTCGGCCATGTAAACCATATCGGGGGCGGCAACGTCGTTTAGGGAGTGGCTTCAGCGATGTAAACCGTATCGGGAGCGGCAACGTTCTAAGTCCGTGTAAACCGTACCGGGAGTGGCTTCGGCCATGTAAACTGTATTGGGGGCGGCAACGTTCTAAGTCTATGTAAACCATACTAGGAGTGGCTTCACCCATGCAAATCGTATCGGCAAAGATGTTATTACCAAGTCCGTACGTGTCATATCGAAGGCAACCTATTCCGAAGAACATTCGGATCACATCTCTATTTTGCCGAAATCATAAGATTGCCCTCGGTAGAAGATGAAGAACATAAATGCTCAGTACAACCTTTAAAACAGTACTTGATAAAGGAATTTTTTTTATATATGACAAAGTGCTACAAAAGGCTTCGGCCAAAGCAAAAAAGAGCCGAGACACCCCCCGACTCGCCGATTACAAAAAAAAAAAAAAAAAAAGGAATGAACTACTGTTACTCGCCTAACTCCCCTTCATCAGAATTGAGGGGGGAAGTTGGCCTTAAGACCACGCCACCACTCCAACATTTCGTTGCCCTCTGATTCCGAGGGGAAACTGAATCCTGTTAGATCCGTCTCGGGAAAGGCCTTCTGAGCAATAACCATCCCGAGGTCGAACATGTTGGAAGCAACATTGGCCCCGGCATCAAGGAGAGCCTCGGTGAAGTCTGGTCAAGTCTTGTAAGCTTCTACGGCCGAATGGATTTCCTCTTCCGCCCTCTTCACAATTTCCTCCGCTTTATTCTTAGCCGCTTCCTGGGCTTCGGTAAGCCACATGGTCTCTTTGTCCTGCTCCTTGTGAAGGCGAGCGAGGGCTTCATCCTTCTCAACCAACTTGGCCTGGAGCATTTTTAGTTCCTCGCGTGACTCAGCCGAATCCGCTTCGGCTTTCTTTCTTGCCTCAGCCTCGAGGCGCACTGCCTCTCTTTGCCGAGATAACTCGACACCTAGCCGAGCGTTCATCCCGAGGAGGGTATCAATGTTTCCCTCCAGGTCTCGCTTCATTGTCGCCACCTTCCAAGCAGCCAGGTAATCCGCCGCTGCATCCACGTCCTTCAACTTCTCCTGGACGTGGGCAAAGCGCCGGGCAAGGGTTGCGCTTATTGCCGAACACTACAAAAGACCACACCAAAGTCAAATAACCAAAGCAGAAAAGAACACTAAAGTAAGAAACTAAAGTCTCACCTGAATGGCGTTGCGCACGCACAACGCCCCGCAAGCCCTTCGGTGGAGACCGTCTGTAGCTTGTTAGCCACGATGGGGAGAATGATCCCCTAGGCCAGTCGTAGACAGGTGGCAGAGTCCTCGATGGAATCTCCGGACGCCATGGTTCATGCCCGTATTCCTGGGGCATGTGGGTCCCAATTGGGCAGAAGGGAAACGATACCAAGGTCCCTGCGGCCGATAGGGACTCAGGCTGCACTGTTGGAGTAGAGTTGGCTGCCAGAGGAGCATCCTGGCTGGTTGAAACCTTCTTAGATTGACGGGTCCCCCCCCGTCAATTTTTCTCTTCCTCCACTCAGCGTGATCTGGGCGAGCCGCAGAAGATTTTCCTTTCTCTCATTCCCGCTCCATCTGAGCGGCGGTAGCTCGGCCCTCCAACGAAGACACCATGCGGGCATCAGAAACAGTCCCTAAAGGCGGCACCCGAGTACGCTGCGCCAGAGGCTTGGAAGCCAATTTACCCCTGGCTGCTTCCCGCTGTCAGATGCGATCCATGAGGGAGCCAAGACCAGTCGACATTTCTGAAGCCATATAAAAGAAAATATAAGTCATCTGACCATGAGAAAATAAACTACGCAGGCCACCCGAGACCGGCTTGCCTTCAGCATCGGCGTCCGTATCCTCCCCACTAGACACTGCCAGCACGTCAGTGGGGTCATCAGGCACTTCAATCGCGCTGGGTGTCGGGGGCAGCCTCGGGCATCTCAACCTCAGCAGGTTCCCCCTCGGCTTCAGCAGGAGGGAGATAAGGACCCCCCTGTGCTGGCAGGTTTTCATGATCTGGCCATGCCCCCATACGGATTAACTATTTCGGTCTTCTCAAGAGGTCGTTAACATTAACGGGGGCTTCGTCTATGATCTTTATCGCCTCTAAGAGCTGAGCATCAGATAGCTTGTGGGCCTTCGAAGCCTCTTCAGCCAGAGATTTCCATTCTATGGGAAAGGGCCAAACGCTTTTGTCCCCTTCGGCTAGAGTCACAAAGAAGAAGCCCTCTTTCCAATGATGGATATAGACGAAGGCTTCCCTTAAAAGATTCCCTAGCTAGTCTGGGTGGTGAAGCAATACCAAGAGGATTTTCCTTGGAGCTGTACCTTGAAAAGATAGCGGAAGATATCTATAGAAGGGACGAGGCGTAATCTCCTGCTAAGGGCTAAGTACCCGTAAACAGCCCACCAGGAGTTGTGCTTGTAAATAGAAAAGCAATCGGGCCGAGGGGTATTGGCCCTCACAGTGGCTCGGCCTTTTATGAGATGGAACCAATTCGGAATATCATAGCGCTCCCACATGTCCATCACCGCATCGCGGCTGAGGTAAGGGGCTATGTCCGAGACCTTCTCGGCCGGCCGACGGCTAGGCCTGGCCTGCTCAGGCTAAGAAGTACTGGGAAGGCCAGGCTTGCGAGTCGAACCCGCTTCTTCCGCCATGTCGGAAGCAAAGGAGTTCAAAGAAAAAGAGGACGAGAGGGAAGAACAAAGAAGGACTGGCTTCTAAGAGGAGCAAGAAGAACTGCTCCAAGAGGGACTACTGGACATATAAGAATGGAAGACGAGGCCAAGTCGGAGTACCCTCAAACTAGAAATCCCGGCACTTGATGGGACGGAGTCGGGCTCCTTGAAGCTTCGAGTGGACGCTCTCGGTCGGCCGGAAGGTGACAAGATGCCTTCAGGATCTCTTTGGAGGAAGCTCCGCTCAAGAGACCTCAGCAGCGGAAGGAATAAATGGGTATCTGTAGATGGGGGGGAGCTATTTATAGGGACCCCCAAGAGAGACCTAACGGGGGATCAATGGCTGCGATTATTGAGGCTCCTCGGCTTCCCCCTCTCGGATATGCGATGCGTGTCCTTTCCCACCAAGAAATGAGCCAAGTGGCGGCCGATTTGAAATGAGGAAATCAACGTACAAGATTTCTAGACCTCTCGGCTGCCCTCTTCAATGCGCGCCACGTGTCTCGGATCCTCGTGCTAAGAGCCGACTAGCGACAATCCCGGTTGAAACAATTAACGATCAAGATCCTCCGACCCTTCGGCTACCCTATCGGATGCATGCCACGTGTCTCGTTTTATTAAGCACAAATGAATCACTCAGTGAGAAATCTCAGGTCATTACCCCCTCGGTCTCGGACGAGAACCATCTTCGGCCCACAGGAACTAAAACAACTATCCACCTTCGGGAATTCTTTGAGAAGTGTGTATACTCTCGGCACTTTATCTTTCCCGAAATAGGCCGAGAGTAGGGGGCCATGTGATGGGGAAAGAGCCTGCTTATCCCAGTACCGCCGGCCCGGTCCTAACTCGAGAATGGGCCAAGCGCCGTTCAACCGCAATCGACAGCCCTCGATCGTAATAGGCCGAGATATATTCAGCCCAGTTGCCGAGGACAGTTAGTTTCAATCCGGCCCAGACGTTTATCGAGTCAACAAGAGTCCAGCCCACTCGACGTAGCGATGAGTTGCTTGGGTTCGGCCCAGGTGTATAGAGGACGAGACTGGTCCGGCCCATTTAGATCAGGCCTAAAGCCCAATAACTCAGGGTATCCTCGGAATTTTCCATCGTGTCCTATAGTCCTACATCGCTCACCACAATTAGGGAACCTCCATCCTCCACTATAAAAGATCACTATTCAAAGTAGAAAAGGTACACAAGCAATTAAGCCTTCATCTCTCTCTTTAAAGATAGTAAGTCTTCCATTAGCTCAGTGATTAACTTAACCTTCGGAGGGTTCCCCCCGGGCCACGACCTGGGACCCTTCTGACGGTTCTCTCTACATGAGGGCCCATCATCTCTGACTCCCCTTCGGCCTCGGATCCTCTCGGCTCTTGGTCTCCGGCTGGTATTCGGATTCCCCCCCGGAATCCGATAGTGATTGCCTCGGCAACATCACCTATAATGGAGGTTGCCGCATCTAGTAAATATTCTTCTAATGTGAGTTTAGAAGGTTTGTCCAGCCCACTGCACCTAATCCTAAAATTCAAATTTTTTGGTAAGGATTCTGGTCACCCTAATGGTAAGGATAAGGGTATTCTTCTAAAGGATAAGGAAAACCTTCAAGATATGTTGGAGAGGATTCAGTCCCGGGTGTCCTCTTTATCCAAAGGTGTGCAATGAAGATCATCTCTTGGAATGTTAGAGGTTTAAATAAGAGTAGTAAAAGGATAGATATTCGTCATGCTATTTCTCACCCTAAGGTGGATATTATTATCCTTTTGAAAACTAGAGTCAAAGAACGTCTCAAGGATAAAAGAAGAATCGCATTTGCCCCCTCTATGGACTTTTATCATAATTATGCATCTCACTCAGGAGGAAGGATCTAGATTTTATGGAATTCTGCCTCTGTTTCAGTTTCATTGCTTGAGAAACACGCACGGTTTATTCATTTGTTATGTCAAGATCTGAAATCTCAGGAATCTTTTTTATTGACTGGAATTTATGCTTCAAATTTGGTTATGGAGAGAAGGGAGATGTGGAATCATATTGTTAGAGTATCTCAATCTACAAATATGCCTTGGCTTCTCATGGGAGATTTCAATTGTGTAAGGTCACCATATGAGAAGATTGGCAGTAGAAAACTCACTAATGCAATGCTGGCTGATTTTAACCAATATCTTGATGCTAGTGTCCTACATGATTTAAGAAGTGTGGGTTGTTCTTGGTGCAATCAGTCTTCGGGAAGCAGAAGAATTGTTGCTAGATTGGACCAAGCCTTAGTGAATGATTTATGGTTGAATTCCTTTATGGGTAGTTGGGTTCATTATGGAAACCTAGGAATTTCATATCATGCTCAGTTATGTACTTTCACAGAAGATGTTGAGATTTCTCACCCTCAGTTTATGAAAATAGTCAAAGATGTCTGGAGGAAGGATATTATAGGGACTCTAATTTTTTCTCTATATCAAAAATTGAAGTCTCTTAAGCAGGTTTTGAAGAATGGAACCATACTCATTACGGGAATGTTTTTAATAATGTTACCCGTGCACGAGAAACTCTCCATAAAGCATAAACCATACTTCAAAAATAACCACTTGATGAGGGCCATTTGTGTGGAAAAGGAAGCTAGAAGTTTATATTTCGAGACATTAAGAGATGAACAATCTTTTCTTCAGCAGAAGGCAAAATAACACTGGCTTACTCAAGGAGGTGATTGCACAAAGTTCTTCCAGTCTTCCATTACAGGGAGGCATATGGTGAACATAATAAGAAGATGTAAACTGGAGGATGCTACTTTTGTTGATGATATTGATGCTGTTAAAAATCATACTCTTCAATTCTATACTTTTCTTCTCAACAAAGACAGAATTTGTATGCATCCAGATGTTTAGCCAAGTTATACTCTGAACTTAGAGGATTGTTCATTTCTTATTGCACCTTTTTCTTCTGAATAGATAGCTAATGTCATTATGGCATGCCGCAAAAATAAGTGCATAGGTCCAGATGGTTTTTCAGTTGAGTTCTATCAATCTTGTTAGGGTGTTATTGGAGAATCAATAATCCAAACTATTTTATTTTTCCTTAAGGGTGGCCCTTGGCTAAAGCAGGCCAGTTGCATATTTATTTCCTTGATTCCAAAGAATGAATATGCTGACTCATTTGACTAGTTTAGGCCCATCTCATTGTGTAATTTCTTCTATACGATTGTTGCAAAATTACTTGCTAAAAGGATGCAGATGGTTAGCCATAACTCGTAAGTCCAAACCAATCTGCCTTTATCAAGGGCAGAAGAATGCAAGACAACATTTTATTGGCCAATGATCTGATGAGGGAACTACACTCCAAGCATAGGGGTTCTTTGGTTTCTCTAAAAGTGGATCTCAAGAAGGCTTTTAATTATATTCATAGGCCTTTTATTCTTTACATGATGACAAAAATGGGTTTTCCACCTCGATGGATATCTTGGATTAGTACTTCCATTAATTCACCAACATTCTTTGTCCTATTTAATGGTTCTCCAGTTGGTTTCTTCAAATCCAAGAATGGTATCCGACAAGGGGATCCTCTGTCCCCATATCTGTTTTGCATTGCCATGGAAGGGCTCTCTTGCATGTTACACAAAGGGGTACATTTAGATGGTATTCAAGTTCCAACTAATGAAAATATTCACATGTCACACTTGATATTTACATATGATCCCATTTTGTTTATTAAGTCTCATGTGAAATCAACAATGGAAATTGCAAAAGTGTTGGAGAAGTTTCACTCTTATTCAAGACTGCAACTCAATAATAGAAAAAGCAAAATGTACATTGGTGCTAAGATCAAGCATAAACAATCCTTTGTGAATGCTTTGGGTGTCTCAGAGGGATCTTTGCCAGTTATATACTTAGGTCTGCCACTCGTCTCTTCTACCCTAAAGAACATTATGCCTTACATATTCTTGACAAGATAAAGAGAAGAATTGCATTATGGAAAATTAGGTTCCTTTCTAGGGCTGGTAGGTTGGAAGCTCATTAGATCAGTTCTTACATCATACTCATTGTATTAGGCTGTAGCATTCCTGCTACCTTAGGGGGTTCATAGATGAGGTTGAGAAGTTATTGAGAAAAATTTTTCTAGCACTATTCTGGTGATTATAATCCTTTTCACTTGATTAGATGGAATCTAATTTGCAGACCTAAGCAGGAGGGAGGACTTGGCTTGAGAAATAGCAAGACTGGAATGAAGCATGCATATTACATTACAACTGTGGAACACTATTAATCATAAGGACAACTTATGGATAAAATGGTTCGAGCTAAGTATTTGCGTTCTGATGTAGCCGAAGCTATCACGACCGGATTCCGAAGCTGGAATCCGAAGTTTTGGATCCGGAGCTGGGTCGGATCGGTCTAAGAGACCCAATCGGGGATCCGGAAGGCGATGGATGCAGAAACACAGTTGAGGATCCGAAGCCGAGGGTCGCTCGGTCGGGTGTCGGCTTGCCTCGGGAAGGTGTGGCCGAGGTCCCTCCGGCTGACGGGCGAGCGGGGCGGAACCGAGTCTCCTTCGGGCGAGGGGCAGCTAGCACATGGCGTCGAGACCGGAGGGAGAAGTCCAAGGTCGGCGGCCGAGACTGACTCGGTGAGGTCGGCGAAGATTCGAACCGAGTCCCTGCAGGAGGGAAAGAAGAAGAAACCGGTCAGTAGGAGTCCCGGGCTTCGGCCCTTAGGAACCCCCTCCGACGGTTAAGTTAGCTTCTGAAGATGATTCGATTCAGAAGGCAAGAAGTAGCTTTAATGCTTTTTGGACTATGGTCCTTGAGGGTCACAGAGACATACCTTTGGCAATAAATAGCGGTGTATTTATAGCGGAGGATAGAGGATGGTTAACGGTGATAGCCGATATAGGACTATGTTCCGGGCTTATTGGTAAACCGCCATAGTGCCTAGTCCTCCACCGGAGTGGGCCGGATACGGCTGTTGGGCCGAAGGGGGTTGGACCGCTGACGGGCCGAAGACCACTGGGCTGCCTGCTGGGCCGAGGGCTTCTATGTCGCTTACGGGCCGAAGGCTGTAGGGCCTTTTACTGCCGCTGTTGGGCTGATTTGTGTTGGGCTTGTTTTAATGGGCCGAATAGGATTCTGCCTCATCACATAGCCCCCCACTCTTGTCTTCCTCAGTTTTGAGATGGCGAGAGTATAACTTATAGTATGTAGCCTCTTCGGGGGAAAACGCAGCAGGCGCTATCCGAGGCTTTCTGTTCTGTTAAGAAGAAATGATGCCCTCGGTCGGCCGAGGGTCAGTAGGCACTTATCCGTCTTCATTCGGGATGTAGCGACGAAGGCCTTCACTTCTAATGGCGATAGGCCAAGATTTCTGACTTGTGTCAGGCTCAATTTAAATGGACGGGACGGGCGTTGCTTTTTCCGTCAGAACGGTCGTTTTGCGAAGAAACACAGGACACGCGTCGCGCATCCGGCCGCTCCGTTAAAAACACAAAGAGATCCTGGCCGCTCGCAGATCGCGGGTCACCTCGGCTCTCTGTCCGAGGTTCCACTCGGATTGCCGCCTCTTCCTTTCTCGGCACGCGGATCGGAACACGTGGCGGGCATCCGAGTGATCAGCCGAAGGGTCGAACCGCTTTCGGCCGTTGATCATCCTGCTTCAATTCCCGGAGTCTGTCCGTCATCATTACCGAAGGACGGTACACGTGGCGCGCATCCGAGAGAAGCGGTGAGACGAAGGAGAAGATCCCGGCCGTTGGCTTCGGCGGGAAGGGTTTCGAACTTAGCCTATAAATAGGGACCCCTCGCAGGGTACTGTTCTTCTTCCTGCTTCCTGCGACTGCGCCTCTCTGCGATCGCCCGAGCTCTCCTTCTTCTTCGGCGACGTACAAGCCATTCGAAGGTGCCTCCAAGCGTGTCGTTGCCTGTTGTAGGGAGCTCTCCATCGCCCGGCGCTGATGCCGGGGAAGTCTCTGGTTTGGGAGGCGGTATTCAATCGAGGAGATCTTTTTTCTTTGAGGGTAAGCCTCAATCTCCTTTCTTCATTACCGCGACCTCATGCCCCGCAGCTCTTCTTCGAGTGAGATCACTCCCTCAGACGAGGAATATACTCCGTCCCAGTCCCCTAAGTCTTCTTTGTCATCTCCTCTTTCTTTGGACTCTCTTGCTTCTGCCATGGCAGACGAGGCCGAAGCCTCTGGTGCCGAAGGGTCCGATGATGTAAGGAATCGCCAAGAACGCAGCGGAAATAAAAATGATTCCATTGTATTGGTTGCTGGGGTCGTAAAACGGACATTAAAACTAAGCGGGAAGAACAGTTCTTCACCTTTACGGGGTTTCGAATCTCCCGTGGATGATGCCGACTCGGTAATCGCGCACGCGCACGATCTCTAGAGGTATCCACACGAGTTCCGGCAGTAGACGCGATTTCCTCCTCGACTTGAGTGCTGCGACCAGATCTCAGATCCACCATGCGCGGAGAGAGACAGATGCACTCCGAGAAGAAGAGAGAGAGAGGAGAGAGAGAATCTGGGAGTAAAAATTCGTCCAACTAACTTTTTACCACTCCCCCTTGGCCCTCCTTATATAGAAATAAAGATAAGCACAAGAGTTAATCCTCGTGATTATCCAAGAGTTTGGCCTTGGATAATTCTCCATTAAATCTTCATGTTTATCCTGCAGCTTTTCACAAAAACCCAGATAAGCATGAAATTTAACATCTCTCACTGTCTGACGAGAACTCTTATGTGTGTGACCCTCCGGCCCATATATCAGCCTGGTTGCAGGCCCATTAAACTTAGAACTGTTTCTTGAGTTTAATATTTATTAATTAACATTTAAACATCGCATGTTAAATGATTAATTTAATAAACAAGTAAATTATCATCCGATGATAAATTCACTTGGCCTTCTGATCATGAACAGCACCAAACACTACCTCATGATCCCAGAAGATATAAGGGATACTGATCCCTTCAATTGAACCTTTCCGTCTGCAGATGCCGCACAGATATAATCCTTCACTCATGCAATGTCCCGATAACGTAAGGGTATGGTTTTATAGTCAAACCCTCTATCGCATTATCCAGATGGATTCCAGTACACAGTTAATATCTAGAAAGACATCTCTTTCATTTGACCCTGGCCAGGGATTTCTGTGTACACATCCATAGGACATTCTCTCTCCAGTCTTATACCAAGAGTGAGTGATCCCTTGTTGTTCGCTCAATTACCTTCGCAAGCTTTCCACTGTATCTGAAAGACCGATTATGGTGGACTTAATGGTTAAAGCCCACGAGTCAGAGAATCAAGACACAATAGTCCACAAACAAGGTATCATTGGTGACTCAGGTCAAAGGACCAACTGTGCTACTGCAACAAATGAATTCCCTGGTTGACTAATAGGTATAATTACCATCCAGGAATTCTTATTTGGGTCTGTTCAGTGAACTCATTCTCTAATGAGCACCCACCTGTTTGTCTTAGTGTCACCACACGAGTGAATGTGAGATCATTCACCCTCATCATATGAGCAGACATAACTTGTGTCGATCTTATCGGATATTTAATGTCCATCTCAAATATCCTACGATCGAGAACTATTTAAGACAATTGCCTTAGGATATTGATCTCACTATCACGATCTCATCATGATTCAATATCCCATATGTAATTACCGAGATTTCGGGTTCTGTATTTGGGCCGGGTTCGGGCCGGATCCCCTGGTTTGGACCTTGGAGGGGTCTTGAGATTTCTGGCTGAATGGCGTCAACAGTGCTCGACGCCTTTCAAAAGGCGTCAGGGTGTGTGGACGCCATTTAGGCCTGCTGGTTGTTGTGCCACGTGTGCGCCACGTGGGCGGGTTTCGGGCCGCGAGAGTACGGCCCCTGTCAGATTTGTCTGAACGGCGTCCACCTCGGTCGACGCGTTTCAGACTGCGACACCTGCGGTGTCGGGGTACGGCGCCAGAGCGTTGTCAGTACGGCCTGTCTTGTCGTCTGAACGGCGTCCGCGGTGGGCGACGCGTTTCAGACCGGTGTCGGTACGGCCGCCCTGTCAGACTGAATGGCGTCTGCCTCGATCGACGCATTTTAGCGGAATTCTGGTTGACCCCGCGAGCCTCCCCTTCTTTCCCTCACTTTCGCCTCTCCACTCTCTCTCTTCGCCCTCTCCGCTCCCTCCGCCCTCCTTCCTCCCTTCCCTTCCTCTTCTTCCTCTTCCAACTACTCCGTAGCTTCCCTACCTCTCACCTCTACCTCCACCACCTTCCTCGAGGCGTTCCCTTCTCCGGACGGCGGCCGACGTCCCGGCGGAGTGGCGGCGACCTCGAGGATACCGGCGGCGGCGTGGGGCGAGACGGGTCGGCGGCGAGGAGCTTGGAGGAGTTCAAGAACCGGTAGGGGGACGAACCTTGCATGTGATGTTCGTGTGATTCTCGGCGTAATGTGGTGTTTAGGGGATAGATTGAGCATGCTTAGGGGGGACTCCATGTGGGAATGGCGGTGTCTGTGATCTTGTTTTCGTAAGCATGAATGTGTGGTCGAGCTTCTCTCCCTTCCCCTTTGATTTTGGGATTTTCGGGGTGCCCGGGGTTCAAGGGTGAAGCCCTCGGGTCGAACCAGGAAACCTGGTTTCTGGCGCTAAATGGCGTCGGGCTGGGTCGACGCTTTTCCGAAAGACGTCCGGTCAGCACGACGCGTTTTAGCGTAGAAACCTCCCTGTTCGAGGTTTCCTGAGTTTGGGGTTCTGCGCTAAATGACGTCATGGATGGACGACGCCTTTCTGAAGGACGTCGGGCCATCATGACGCCATTTCGGCAGGAAATGCCCCCGTTTAAGGGTTCCGAATCTGGATTTCTGGGTTGAATGGCGTCGAGACACCCAGACGCGTTTTAATTGGCGACTTCAACGGTGGACGCGTTTTAAGGATAAATCGGGCTTTTAATAAACCTGTCTAAGGGTCTTGAATGGCGTCGACCTCGGTCGACGCGATTCAAGACAGGAATGCTTAATGCTGTAATCTCGTGCATGTCTCACGGGGGGGGTGATTCTAATGCATGTTTCGGGTTGTATACTGAGACGGGGACTTCTGCGTGAGTGGAATTATATCACCTGTATGTGTGTGTGTGTGCTTTAGCTATATACTGAGACTGAGGTTTACTGTGCGATTGGATTCATGTTATATGGGTGTTCGTATTATGCGAATGTGGATCGGGTTAACTGTGGTTTACGTATGTCACCATGGACCGGTGGGGACAGGGTCATGGTGTCTGTGGAGTGGTGCTTGTTGTGTTTCACCCTTGGCTGAGACAAGCAGAACCACCTTGAACCCGTCGGGCCGGAGCAGCTGGTAGGCTATCCGAGGGGTTGCTGTTTGGTCTCAGCGGGTCGGGGTTTCCTTTGGTTGTCGTGACAGCTTCGGGCGTGTTTCTTGCTGTGGAGCTGGTGGTGTTTCTGGTGGGAGTTGGTTTACCCTTTAGCCAGTGGGCCTGATGTGACCTTTGATCAAGGTTACGAGTGGTACCTATAGCCCTTGGCCTGACGCAGCCCGGGAGAGTTGGGTTTGTGGGTAGTTCCTGTAGCTTCGGCTTGACGGGGGTTCGCCGGTCCCCAGGGCCCTCCTGAAGCGCTGAGGCCTAGCGTGGAGGCAATCCGGTGGTAGGACAGTAGTCTAGACTGCTTGTGTGCACACGTAGCTGGCAATGGCGGTACACTGAGTCCAGCTAGTCCTAGTTTAGCTCGCTGCCTCACCCTACAGTGCCCCGGAACGCTGTAGGAGTGGACAAGCGTGAGCAGTGGTGGTAGTGTTGGGAGGCGACGTTCGACTTCGGTCGACAGTGTGGTTCAGTCGCTTCGTGGACTTTGACTATGAGATGTGACTTTGTGTTGGGTTCTCCAGGTTGCTCGGTACTGTTCCTGTTACACTGCTTACGCGTACGTTTCATATTGAGTTGGGTTCTTCGGGTTACTTGGTATCGTTCTTGCTACACTGCTTGTTGTACGGTTCCTATCAGGTTTGAGAGTTGTGTTTACTGCTTGTTGTTATTGCTATATACCCCTGTTGTTACACTTGTGGGTGTGTGAGTGGGAGGCAAGGGATCGGATGATCCCTACTGAGCCCATTTCTGGTGTGGCTCACTCCCTGCGGTTTTCAGGTGTGGACCTCGAGGCGAGCGGAAGCGTGGTGTCTTCTTGGTGTGCGGACCAGCAGCTGTCTTAGTTCCGGGGTATGCCCCGATGTTGTTGTACTTCCTTCTGCCTGTACTTATTTAATTGTTGGACATGTAATTATTGTTGGACTGTATACGGACAATGATATTTCCCTTTCTGCGCACTCGTTTACCTTTGTAGTCCGTGCGATTAATATATTTAATCTTGTTTAGTACTTACTCCTCCAGACGTGTTGTGTGAGATCCGGGTGTGAACCCGCAGTTAATGGGCCGACATCCATTTAGTGACCGGGTCTCCGGTCATAGGATGGCGGGTCGTTACACCATACATTTGTCTATGGACCTTCATTATGATAGTCGTTGGCGAGAACTATTAAATGAAGAAATAATTGCCTTTATTAATAATTTGAACTAGAATGTACAATGATTGGCTTTGAGGCCACCCAATTCTAACATTCTCCCACTTGGACTATAGCCAATCACCCATGTGTCTAAGTCCCATAGACTTAAGGTGACGTTCTAAATTGTTTTGAGACAATGGCTTAGTCAAGGGATCTGCTACATTATCTTCATATGAGACTTTATCAACTACTATATCTCCTCGGGCGATGATTTCACGAATTAGATGAAATCGTCTCAGAATGTACTTTGACTTCTGATGTGATCTGGGCTCCTTCGCTTGAGCTATTGCCCCATTGTTGTCACACAATAATGGAACAGGATCTGAAATGCTTGGAACGACTCCAAGCGCCGAGATGAACTTCTTCATCCAAACTGCCTCCTTGGCCGCTTCAGCTGCAGCAATGTATTCTGCTTCGGTCGTCGAATCTGCAGTAGTTTCCTGTTTGGAACTCTTCCAACTTACTGCACCTCCATTTAACATGAACACAAATCCAGACATGGATTTGCTGTCATCCATATCCGACTGGAAACTCGAGTCAGTAAATCCTCGAAGTTCCAAGTCGTTTCCTCCATAAACGAGAAATAGATCCTTAGTCCTTCTCAAGTATCTAAGGATACATTTCACCGCTTTCCAGTGTTCCTCACCTGGATCAGCATGATATCTACTAGTGACACTTAATGGATGTGCCACATCAAGCCTAGTACATAGCATTGCATACATGATAGATCCTATTGCCGATGCATAAGGAACTCTATCCATGTATGCCCTCTCTTCAGGTGTCTTGGGAGACATTTCTTTAGAGAGATAAATTCCATGCCTCATAGGAACGAGGCCTCTCTTGGAATTTTCCATGCCAAACCTTTTGACTATGGTATCTATGTACATAGATTGGGACAAGCCAAGCATCTTTTTTGGACCTATCTCGATAGATCCTTATTCCCAGAATATAGGATGCTTCTCCCAAATCTTTCATGGAGAAGTTTTTGGATAACCAAGCCTTTACCGATGATAACATTCCTACATCATTCCCAATGAGTAGAATGTCATCAACGTAAAGTACCAAAAAGGTAACTGCGCTCCCACTAACCTTTTTGTATACACAAGGTTCATCTTCATTCTTAATGAAGTCATAAGATTTGATTGCTTTATCAAATCTTAAGTTCCAAGTTCGGGATGCCTGCTTTAATCCATAGATGGATCTTTGCAGCTTGCATATCTTGCTTGAATGCTCTTTGGAAGTGAATCTTTCAGGTTGTATCATATACACCTCTTCTTGAAGGTTCCCATTAAGGAATGCTGTTTTCACATCCATTTGTCATATTTCATAATCATATAATGCAGCGATAGCAAGAAGTATTCTGATTGACTTAATCATGGCAACTGGAGAAAAGGTTTCGTCATAGTCAACACCTTGCCTTTGACGATATACTTTTGCTACAAGCCTTGCCTTGTACGTGTCAATATGTCCATCTGCCCTGATCTTTCTTTTAAAGATCCATTTACTGCCAATAGGTACCATACCTTCTGGCAGATCAACCAAGTTCCAAACTTGGTTGGCATACATGGACTGAATTTCAGAATCCATTGCCTCTTGCCATTTTTCTGATTCATGACTATTTATGGCTTCAAGGTAGGTTTGAGGATCATCATCCTCATTTAAGTGCACTTTTGGTTTGCCTTCATCGATATGTCCAACATATCTTTCAGGCTGCTTAGGCACTCTACCTGATCTGCGAACCTTTTGTGTATCATCTTGAACAAGTCCTTGAGTCAATGGTTCAGTAGATGAACCAGTGTTGATTTGTGAGTCTATAATTTCTTCTAATTCTATCTTGCTCCCACTGTCTTCTTTTGAAAGATATTCTTTCTCTAAGAAGACAGCTCTTTTTGCGACAAACACCCTTTGATCGCTGGGCTGATAGAAGTAATATCCAAAACTCTCTTTTGGATATCCCACAAATCTACATTTCTCTGTCCTGGAATCCAGTTTGCCTGGATCATGTCTTTTGACATGTGCAGGACAACCCTAGACTCTAACATGCTTAAAGTCTGGTTTCTTTCCTTTCCATATCTCATATGGAGTGGAAGGTACTGACTTACTAGGAACTTTGTTCAACAGATATGCAGCAGTCAACAGTGCATATCCCCATAAAGAGATTGGAAGTTTAGCATAACTCATCATGGATCGTACCATATCTAATAGAGTACGATTTCTCCTTTCTGATACACCATTTAACTGAGGTGTATAGGGAGGAGTCCACTGAGACAAAATACCATAATCCTTAAGATATTCTGTGAATTCTGTACTTAAGTATTCACCCCCTCGATCTGATCGAAGAGTTTTAATACACTTTCCAGTCTAATTCTCAACTTCGTTTTTAAACTCTTTAAATTTCTCAAAGACTTCTGACTTATATTTCATTAAATATATGTAGCCATATCTTGAGAAATCATCTGTAAATGAAACAAAGTATGAGTAACCACCCATAGCATGAGTGGACATTGGACCACATACATCACTATATATTAGTTCCAATAAGTCCTTAGCTCTTTCTCCATGTCCTGAGAATGGAGCTTTGGTCATCTTTCCCATGAGACAAGCTTCACAGGTTGCAAATGATTCATAATCAAATGGATCAAGATATCCATTCTTTTGCAACCTTATGATCCTGTCCTCATTTATATGACCTAGTCTACAATGCCATAGGTACGATTTATTCACATCCTTATCTAAGCGTTCAAGAGAATTATTTACCAGACAAACATCATATGAAATATCAAGTAAATATAATCCATTCAATAAATACCCGGAAGCAAACAATTTGTCTCCTTGATAAATTGAACAACCTTTATTCTCTAGCTTCATAGAATATCCTTGTCTATCCAAACATGAAATAGATATGATATTCCTAATAATGGTTGGAACATAATAACAATTTATCAGTTCCAAAGAGTCTCCTGACGGCATCTGAAGTCTTGTTGTCCCCACAGCTAACGCAGCAACTTTTGCTCCATTCCCGAGCCTCAGATCCACGTCTCCGCGGTTCAATCTTCTTTTACTTGTTAACACCTGCAAGTTATTGCAGATATGAGAAACACATCCAGTATCTAATACCCAGGATGTTGATTCTCTATAAGACAAGTTAAGATCGATCATGTGAATACCTGAAGCTTCACCAAGCTTCTCTTTTGCTTTTTCTGCAAGATAAATCTTGCAGTTTCTCTTCCAATGACCTTCTTTATGGCAGTGGAAACACTGACCTTTATCATTGACTTTAGCTTTCTCCTTTTGTGCCACCGGTTTGCTTTTCACTTGCTTCTTAGGCTTACCTTTCTTAAAGGTCTGTCCAGCTTTTCTTTTCTTGTTGGTCTTACCAACAAGCATTACATTTGGCTTATCTTTCTAGATAGTGCCTTCTGCTGTCTTCAACATGTTGAGCAGCTCAGCTAGTGAAACTTCAATTTTGTTCATATTGAAGTTGATAATGAATTGTGAAAATGAATCTGGAAAGGACTGTAGAATTAAGTCAATGCTCAGGTCATTGTTCATAACAAAGCCCAGCACAGCAAGCCTCTCAATCCACTCTATCATCTTGAGCACATGAGCTTGCACAGATGTGCCCTCGCTCATTCTGGTCCTGAACAATTTCTTAGATATCTCATATCTTTCTGTTCTGGATTGTTCACCAAACAACTCTTGTAGGTGATTCAGAATGGTCTTAGGTTCCATGTTATCATGCTGTCGCTGCAATTCATTGTTCATTGAACCGAGCATATAACACTGGACCTTGACAGAGTCCTCCTTCTAATTTTCATACATCATTAATTCATCTTCGTTAGCATTATCACCGGGTTGTACTGGATCTGGTTGATCCAGGACATAGGCTAGTTTTTCGCACCTGAGGACAATCTTCAGGTTGCGTAACCAGTCAATGTAATTTGGTCCCGTGAGTTTGTTTGCATCAAGTATGCAACGGAGGGGGTTAGGTGACGACATAGCGACTTACATGGAAATATATAAAATGAGCAGATAGTTCTTAAAATCAGATTTAGGACTTTTAATCTTGATTTATGCTCCCACTATTTTTCGGTGATCTGTATGACCCTCTAAGATACAGAACGGGAGATTCCGGTGATCTCCTAGTGGGGATCAGAATCCTTCGGGCAACATGCATGTGACCTTGTGGTAGCACAACAAATCACATCAAGTCCCTTAGGCAGTCAACTCTTGACAGTTGCAATGTTTGCAATATCCGATCGATTTAACCCCTGAATCAGAATGACCTTGTGGTGGCACAACAAATCAATTTGATTCAGTTAAGTTTATCCATCATTACTTAGATGACATGAATTCATAGTGCAATCCTTGTGGTAGCACAACAAAACTACACTATTTGTCCACTCATCTTAATGACATCACATGTCGTAGACCTAGTTTAATTTCTAAATCAAACAGACCTTGTGGTAGCACAACAAATCCGTTTGAAATAAGAATTATCCTAAGATCTATAATGATGGTGAGTTACGTGGATTATTCTTAATATCTCACGTTTACAACTTAAGTTTTAAAAGAGGGTTTTTGATTTTGATTTGTAAAAATCGTGCTATCAATAGTATTTCAATTTGAAGTATCAATATACTTAATAGAAATATATATATATGATAGCATGGTCCGCAAACATCACATATATGCAGAAAAATTAAATGGGGATGATCATGGACTGCTAAAGCTACTATGGAATCATCGGAGCCAAACGATGATCCATAATAGGATCCTAATGTGAAAACAGCAACACTGGTTCCATTTGATGCGAGTCCTCCCTCCAGAGGTGTCTTCAGAAGATCCCGTCCTCTAAACTTAATCCGATACATTTAAATACAAAATTCAGGACTCGCAGGTCCACAAATGTACATTTAAACAATTAGAAACCTTGATCTTATCAAGGGGAGTACAATCTTATAGGAAGCTAGAAAGTACACTTGGATTAAGAGAGAGGAGGACACGCAGGTCCTATTTAAAATCCCAAATGAAATAAGCATTGCATTCATCCACATCATTCATCACATGAAAATTCTAAGTCCATGATCATCCCACCATAAAACACATCACATACATCACAATCATCACATAATTGTTGTTTGGTATTAAATTTTATAAATATAAAATTATAATACCAATTAGTTTTCGACATAACATTTATTTCATCATAATCAATAATATTCAAAACATTATTGACAAATAAACTAACTAAACTATTTAGTTATTCTAAATAATGATTCAAACAATTTGAACAGTAATAGTGTAATCAAGTTATACATGAATTTAGTTTAAAACAATTTTAAACTAATTAAATTAACAGGGAATTAATTATTCAAAACAATTTTAAACAATTAACTAACACCCATTAATTATAAAGCCCTTTAATTGACTAACAGTCATTAAACACTTTAATAACCTGTTAATAATCATAAAAATAATTAATAACAATTATTAATTATTTCTATAATTATTTTGTTTTAAAATAATTTTAAAACTGGCTTAAATGGGCTAAAATAGGGTTTAATGGGGTTAAACAGGCATTTAAAATTAATTTATAATTAACCAAAAATGGGCCCAGCCCATTAGGGCCCTGGCTCGGCCAGGGTCGCACCCTGGCTCGGCCAGGGCGCCGCCCGGCCCCACCCGGTCCGACCGGGTCGGGACCGGGCGGTTCAGCCGCTTCTGCCACGAGTCGACCGGCCTTCTTCTTCCTTTAAACGAACAGGAGCCAGGAACCCTAGGGTTCCCTCCCGGCGGCGCCGCCGCCGAGCTCCGGCCACCCCCGGCTGGTGACGGCCCGGCCGGCGATGCCCTCCAGCGCCGGCGACGTGCCCGGCACCGATGGGGTCGCCGGTGACCGGCGATGGAGAGCAAAACAAGCCCCGGAAAACCCAAAAATCTGATTTTTGTAGGGTTAAACAACCGAGTTTGGGCTCGATTTTAAGCATCTCCAAGGGCACTCCAGTGCCGATCTCCATGCCTAATGAGAAGTGGTGACTATCACCAAGAGATCTAGGGATTCTTCCTGCCATCCCAACGCTTGGGATGCACATACGAAACCGCCGAAGTACCCCGGTTCATCATCACATGACGAACTCCGAAAAACCCAAATAAAAATCCGAAATATACAGAAAAATAATCAAATCGATCGTGATCATCATATGAACACTAATCTGTCATTTTTAATCGGATTATACTCAAGAACACGTACAATACGGGTTCTTCACGCATAACGAGAAAACACACAAAACAGTGACGTTTTACAACCGAACCAGCGAACCTGGCTCTGATACCACTGTAAGGAATCACCAAGAACGCAGCGGAAATAAAAATGATTCCATTGTATCGGTTGCTGGGGTCGTAAAACGGACATTAAAACTAAGCGGGAAGAACAGTTCTTCACCTTTGCGGGGTTTCGAATCTCCTGTGGATGATGCCGACTCGGTAATCGTGCACGCGCACGATCTCTAGAGGTATCCACACGAGTTCCCGCAGTAGACGCGATTTCCTCCTCGACTTGAGTGCTGCGACCAGATCTCAGATCCACCATGCGCGGAGAGAGACAGATGCACTCCGAGAAGAAGAGAGAGAGAATCTGGGGAGTAAAAATTCGTCCAACTAACTTTTTACCACTCCCCCTTGGTCCTCCTTATATAGAAATAAGGATAAGCACAAGAGTTAATCCTCGTGATTATCCAAGAGTTTGGCCTTGGATAATTCTCCATTAAATCTTCATGTTTATCCTGTAGCTTTTCACAAAAACCCAGATAAGTATGAAATTTAACATCTCTCACCGTCTGACGAGAACTCTTATGTGTGTGACCCTCCAGGCCCATATATCAGTCTGGTTGCAGGCCCATTAAACTTAGAACTGTTTCTTGAGTTTAATATTTATTAATTAACATTTAAACATCGCATGTTAAATGATTAATTTAATAAAGAAGTAAATTATCATCCGATGATAAATTCACTTGGCCTTCTAATCATGAACAGCACCAAACACTACCTCATGATCCCAGAAGATATAAGGGATACTGATCCCTTCAATTGAACCTTTCCGTCTGCAGATGCCGCACAGATATAATCCTTCACTCATGCAATGTCCCGATAATGCAAGGGTATAGTTTTATAGTCAAACCCTCTATCGCATTATCCAGATGGATTCCAGTACACAGTTAATATCTAGAAAGACATCTCTTTCATTTGACCCTGGCCAGGGATTTCTGTGTACACATCCATAGGACATTCTCTCTCCAGTCTTATACCAAGAGTGAGTGATCTCTTGTTGTTCGCTCAATTACCTTCGCAAGCTTTCCACTGTATCTGAAAGACCGATTATGGTGGACTTAATGGTTAAAGCCCACGAGTCAGAGAATCAAGACACAATGGTCCACAAACAAGGTATCATTGGTGACTCAGGTCAAAGGACCAACTGTGCTACTGCAACAAATGAATTCCCTGGTTGACTAATAGGTATAATTACCATCCAGGAATTCTTATTTGGGTATGTTCAGTGAACTCATTCTCTAATGAGCACCCACTTGTTTGTCTTAGTGTCACCACACGAGTGAATGTGAGATCATTCACCCTCATCATATGAGTAGACATAACTTGTGTCGATCTTATCGGATATTTAATGTCCATCTCAAATATCCTACGATCGAGAACTATTTAAGACAATTGCCTTAGGATATTGATCTCACTATCACGATCTCATCATGATTCAATATCCCATACATTTGTCTATGGACCTTCATTGTGATAGTCGTTGGCGAGAACTATTAAATGAAGAAATAATTGCCTTTATTAATAATTTGAACTAGAATGTACAATGATTGGCTTTGAGGCCACCCAATTCTAACAGTTCACACACCCTAGGCCAGGCTTCCTCCTCGGGTCGTCGTCGTCCCGAGACTGCTTCGGAAGCAGCCTGCGCCCTCTCAGATGACGGGGTCAGCTACCTTGCTTCCTACTACCAACTCCCTTCCTGGATGACCCCCTATCGGCCCGGTTCGCATACCCGGGCCAACACTCCTCGCCCGGGTAGTTTTTCTATTTATGAAGAAAGCTTCCGGGCGGGCTTTCGTCTTCCTCTCTCCACCTTCGTCATCAACCTCCTATGCTTCTACGGGCTGGCCCCGTCTCAATTTTTTCCCAATTCTTGGCGCACAGTCTATGCCTTCTTGGTTGTGTTTGCCCATATGAAGATCATTCCCTCGGTCAATATCTTCCGCTACCTCTTCAAAATTCAACGGCAGGGGAGATCCAAGTGGTACAGTTTTGTCCCTCGTCTCGGCTAGGGTATCTTCTCCGGGAAGCCCTCGTCCATTCATGATTGGAAGAGTAATTTCATCCTGGTTTCCCTTCCGGAGAACGAGAGGAGCGTGTGGCCCTTTCCTACTAAGTGGGCACCGCTGGCCGCAGGCCTTTTCGATCCTCCCACCCTCAATTCCGCCCAGCGCAACATTGTGGGCCTCATCGAAACCTCGGCTCCGTATGACATCGCGGAGCTCTTCCGTGATGCGGGGTTGCTCGTGAGCGCTGGGGCGTGGCCGGACCCGACGAGGGATCCTCTGCGGGCTTTCCCTTATCTTCCCTCCGGGGAGACTTCGCAGGAGACCGAAGGAAACGCCGAGGGTGCGCCTCCGGCCGAAGCTCCTCCGGCCGCAGAGGTTGCTGAAGCTTCGGCCGAGGGTAAGTCAGTCTTGAGTTGAGACCTTTGCGCGTCATTAACATCTAACACTTCTTCTCATGTTTGCAGCCATGTCTGGGATCAAGGGCCTCCTCAGCCGGATAGCCCAGCAGGGCGGCCAACCCCAGTCGTCCCGTCCGTAGGCGGCAGGAGGGTCTGGACGAGGTACCGTGGCCCCGAGCGTCCGGGCCGGGATCACGATGACAGCGGCTTCCTCTGAGGGCCGTGCTGCTGCTGCCGCTCTTGACAGGGAGCGGAAGAGCAAGTCGGTTTCCCGAAGGGGTGGTCGACCATCGAAGCGGGGCCGGGCGGACGAGCCTGGCGAAGCATAACCCGCCCTGGCTAAGAGATCGGCCGCGGCCCGAAGGGCCCCGAGGCCGTCGCCCGCTGAAGCGCCGAGGGGCGATTCTCCCCCGGCCATGATGGCGGGGGCGGAGGAGCAGGAAGGCGCCGGGTCGCAGGCGCCTCGCGAGCAGGAAAGCGAGCTATGGGTCCCCGACCTGGGGATCTATAGGGACGAGAGTGTGGAGGACCCGCAGACGTGCTTGCGTCTGCTTCACGGCCTAACTCTCCCGTCGGCCCTGGAGGAGCTGAAGGACCATTCGGCCACTGAACTGGCGCTGATAAGCGCCCGATTGGCGGTCCAGGTAAGAAGCTTCCTTGTGTGCTCCAGTCTAGCATTCCTTTTAGCTTATTTCGGGATTGCTGACCCTTATCTGCTTTCGGCTGCAGACCGCGGTCACGGGTAGCGTCCTGATCCGTCGTCAGGCGACCATCCGAGACCAACTCCAGGATGCCAAGTGGGCGTCGGCATCGTCGGCTTCGGGCTTGGGCCCCTCGGCGGGACGCGACTTCGAGTCCAGTATTGACTGGCTCTTAGCTGCGAATGCCCGGATGCGGGCTCAGCTGGAGAAGCAAGCGGCGGCGACTCAAGCTTCTTCTGAGGCCAAGGCAAAGGCCGAATGGGAGAAGGAGAAGGTCGAGCGGGAGCTGGCGGCGGTCCAGGCCGATAATCGGGCCCTTAAGGCCGAGATCCAGGACAAGGACGCCCGGCGGGCCTCGGACAGCCGTCGCCACGCCGAGGAACTGTCGGCCCTGAAGCTGGAGTTGGAAGCTAAGGCCGAGGAGGCTGTCGACTCGGCCGTGGCCGATTATAAGGCTGGCCCAGACTTCGCCGAGGAGATAATCCAGGCGCAGCTTCTGGCGGCCTCCTCGGTCTTCACCATTGGGCTGGCTGCCACTCAGAAGGCCTGCCTGACTGTGGACTTGTCTGGTATTGCCCTGCCGACGGACGAGGAGGGCGAAGAGCTCCTGTCCTGGTGGAGGGGACTTGCGGCTGAGAGGGCCTCAGCTTCGGCGGAAGGCGACAAGGCCGTTCCAGCTGAGGCGACTCCTGTCGAGGCCGCCCCGTCCGAAGCCGTGCAAATAGTTGATTCTCCCTCCCCATCTCCTGGCCGGAGCCCAGTTGATGTGGATGGGGGGAATACCGAGGGCTGATACGGGGGCCTATCCCGGTTTTTGTTTTCGACTTTTTCTTTGCAAGTCTGCGGCCAGATGGACGGCCGGTTTTGTACTTCCTTTGCTGCATATATAGGAAGTATTTTCGACTTTATCTTGATGCTCTGAATGAAAGACCGAATCTGGTTCTTCTTGAATACGAGACCTTGTCGGCGTTTTAGTTGCGGCTCGCACGGCCGAGACACAATCTAGATTCGGATATGGAGTTGGAAAAAGAGTATCGCCCCTGATATGGTTTATGCGGCCGAGGCCTTTACCAATACGGTTTATACCATCTGAGGGGTTATCCTGCCGCTCCCGACACGGTCTTCATGGTCGAAGCCACTCCCGGTTCGGTTTATACGGACTTAGAGATATACCGTGCCGCTTCCCGATCCGGTACACATGGTCGAAGCCACTCTCGGTTCAGGTTACCTGCGGGCTTAGAAAACCATGCCGCTTCCCGATCGGTATGAGTTGCTTGCGGACTTAGAAATATACCGTGCCGCTTCCCGATCCGGTATGCATGGCCGAAGCCACTCTCGGATCAGGTTACCTGCGGGCTTAGAAAACCATGCCGCTTCCCGATCGGTACGGGTTGCTTGCGGACTTAGAAATATACCGTGCCGCTTCCCGATCCGGTACACATGGCCGAAGCCACTCTCGGATCAGGTTACCTGCGGGCTTAGAAAACCATGCCGCTTCCCGATCGGTACGGGTTGCTTGCGGACTTAGAAATATACCGTGCCGCTTCCCGATCCGGTACACATGGCCGAAGCCACTCTCGGATCAGGTTACCTACGGGCTTAGAAAACCATGCCGCTTCCCGATCGGTACGGGTTGCTTGCGGACTTAGAAATATACCGTGCCGCTTCCCGATCCGGTACACATGGCTGAAGCCACTCTCGGATCAGGTTACCTGCGGGCTTAGAGAATAGAAAATCATGCCGCTCCCGATACGGTTTGTATGGTCGAAGCCACTCCCGGTACGGTTTACACGGACTTAGAGATATACAGTGGCTTTCTAAAAAAGAGACCTTCTTTATTCATGCCTTCTGGCTAAATTCCAGGAGAAGTGATTTACATGAAGTAACGCCGAAGGTGTTCCACATTCCAGGTGCGAGGGAGAGGTTGGCCCGAAAGGGTCTCCAACCGATAAGCCCCTCGTCTGATTACCTCTTTTACCCGATACGGCCCCTCCCAGTTGGGGGCAAGCTTCCCTGCGGCTTCGGCTGGCTTAGATGCATGAGCATTCCTTAGCACGAGGCTCCCGATTCCAAAGCTTCGGAGCTTCACTCGAGTGTTGTGGTACCTGGCCATGCGCTGCTGATAAGCCGCCAGCCGAACGCGAGCTTTATCTCGGGTTTCTCCTATGAGGTTGAGATGATCCTTCAAGGCTTCTTCATTGGCCTCTGGATCGTAAGTAATGACTCTTGGAGAGGGGAGGCCGATTTCTACAGGAATAACGACTTCTATCCCATAAGCCATGCGAAATGGAGTTTCGCCGGTAAGGGTTCAGCTCGTAGTCCGATATGCCAAAAGAACACTTGGTAGCTCCTCTACCCATCGGCCTTTGGTTTCGCCGAACCGGGTTTTTAGTCCTTGCAACAGACTTCGGTTGGTGACCTCGACCTGGCCGTTTGCCCGAGGGTGTGCTACTGAAGTGAACTTGTGAAGGATGCCGAAGCCGGCGCAGTTATCGCTAAACCGACGGCTATTGAACTGCTTATCGTTGTCTGAGATGATGGCCCGGGGGATGCCGAGCCGGCAGATGATGGACTTCCATACGAAGTTCCAAGCATTGCTATCGGTTATGGACGCGAGGGGTTCGGCTTCTACCCACTTGGTAAAGTAGTCTACCGCCACGATGAGGAATTTCCTTTGGCCGGTGGCGACAGGAAAAGGCCCCAGGAGGTCGATTCCCCATTGAGCGAAAGGCCAGGGGTCGGATAAGGGGGTCAGAAGGGTGGCTGACTGGTGGATGAGGGAGCTGAACCTCTGGCACTGATCGGAGCGCCGTACGAGGGCTAATGCGTCCTCTCGGAGTGTCGGCCACCAGTATCCTTACCTTAGAAGCTTGTGAGCTAGGGCCCTTCCTCTCGCATGTGATCCGTATACCCCTTCGTGCACCTCTCGCATGGTGTAGTCGGCTTCGGTTGGGCCGAGGCACCGTAATAACGGTCGGTCGAAAGACTTCTTATATAGCAGCCCGTCCAAAAGGAGGAAGTGAGATGAACGCTGCCGAACATGCTTTGCTTCCCTTGAATCGGGTGGGACTTCTCCTCGGAGGAGAAAAGTGACAAGGGGAGTCATCCAGGTCTCGGCTTCGGCCTCGGTTACTTGCATGACCTCAGGCTCACCGAGGCTTGGTTCGGCGAGTTCCTCTACTAGGATCATTCGGCCTCCTCCCCCGTCTTGGGTTGATGCCAGTCGGGAAAGGGCATCGGCTCGGACATTCTCGGCTCTCGGGATCCGCACGATTACACAGGAATCGAATTGAGCAAGGATCTTACGAGTCACCTGGAGATAAGACGCCATTATCGCATCCCGAGCTTCGTATTCCCCGGAAACGTGACTGGCGATCAGCTGAGAGTCGCTAAAAGCCTTTAAGTTCCGGACGCCGAGCTTTCTCGCGGCCCGGAGGCCGGAAATGAGGGCTTCATACTCGGCGGCGTTATTGGTGGCTGGAAAGGAGAAGCGTAGCGCGTACTCTGTGACGACCCCTTCGGGCGACGCCAGGATCCATCCGGTGCCGCTGCCCGTGGAGCATGCGGAGCCGTCTACATAGAGTTGCCACTCGTCCGCCGGTGTGTGAGCCGAAGTGCCCTTGGCTTCGGATACGTCGGCTTCCGGCTGAGGTGCCGAGGAAGCTCTGGGAGTGAGTTCGGCAATAAAGTCGGCCAATGCCTGAGCTTTTATTGCTATTCGAGGCGCATAGGAGATGTCGAACTCTCCTAGCTCAATCGCCCATTTTTCCAGTCTGCGGATACTTCCGGCCGGGAGAGAACTTGCCTTAGAGGCTGGTCAGTGAGGACCTTTACCGAATGGGCAAGAAAATAAGGCCGGAGCCTCCTCGCGGACGATACGAGGGCCAAAGCCAATTTTTCTAGAGCGAGATACCGGAGTTCTGCTCCTTGAAGGGCTCGGCTGGTATAGTAGACTGGGTTCTGAACGCCGTCTTGTTCTCGGATGAGGACGGCGCTGATAGCTGTCTCGGATACCGCGAGGTAAAGGCTCAGCAGCTCTCCGGGGACTGGTTTGGACAGAATGGGGACCTTGGAGAGGTAGGCCTTCAGTTGGTCGAAGGCTGCCTGGCACTCATCCGTCCAGGCGAAGCTATTGGCCTTCTTCAGCAGCTTGAAGAAGGGGAAGCAGTAATCCGCCGCTCTTGACATGAAGCGGCTCAGGGCTGCGATCCTTCTGTTTAGCTTCTGTACCTCTCGGAGATTTGCCGAAGGGCGCATCTGTATGATGGCCGAAACCTTCTCGGGGTTAGCTTCTACCCCTCGGTGAGTGACCATGTAGCCAAGGAACTTCCCGGAGGCTACCCCAAAGGCGCACTTGGTCGGGTTCAGCTTCATTTTGTATCGCCGCAGGGCGGAGAACGTCTCGGCTAAGTCGGCCAAATGTTCTGCAGCGACGCGGCTCTTGACCAGCATATCGTCTATGTAGACTTCCATGTTGCGGCCGAGCTGCGGGGCGAACACTTTATTGACGAGGCGCTGATACGTCGCGCCAGCATTCTTCAGGCCGAAGGGCATCCGGGTATAGCAATATAGACCTAGATCGGTCGTGAAGCTGGTTTTACTTTCGTCATCCGGATGCATTCGGATCTGGTGATAGCCTGAATAGGCGTCGAGGAAGCTCAGGAGCTCGTGGCCGGAGGTTGCATCCACCACCTGATCTATCCGAGGTAGCGGGAAGCTATCCATCGGACAGGCTTTGTTAAGGTTGGTGAAGTCCACGCACATTCGCCACTTGCCATCCTTCTTCGGCACCATCACTACGTTGGCGATCCAATCCGGGTGATGCACCTCTCGGAGGTGCCCGGCGTCCAGCCCCTTCTGTACTTCGGTTTGGATGGCGGCTCTCCTTTCCTGATTGAAGGTACGCCGCTTCTGCTTAACCGGGGGCTGGTTAGGATCGGTGTGTAGCCGGTGTTCTGCTACTTCCGGGTCGACCCCGGGCATGTCTGTCGGAGACCAGGCGAAGATGTCGAGATTCTTTTTCAAGAACTCAGTGAGCTTCTCCGCTTCGGTTCTCTCCAGGCCGGAGCCTATCATCAGGGTTCGTCCTTCGCCTCCCGGAACCGGAATGGCGACGAGTTCTTCTCCCAGGGATGCCTCGGCTGATGATTCAATCGCCAGGGACTCGGCTGCAGCCTTCCCCTTGACCGAAATCATGTAGCATTGCCGGGCTGCTTCTTGATTTCCCCTGGCCTCGCCTATTCCGTGGCTAGTATGGAACTTTAGCTTTTGATGGAAAGACGAAGGCACAGCTCCGACCCCGCCGATTAGCCTTCGGCCAAAGATGGCGTTGTAGGCTGAATCGATCTTTACAACGGCAAAATCCGTTTCAACGGTTAGTTGCCGGGGGGCGGAGCCTATGGTTACAGGGAGTTGGACAATGCCCTCCACTCGGCAGGGCGAACTGTTGAAACTGAAGAGGGGGACCCGGTGAGGCTTCATATTAGCCTCGCTTAATCCCATTTTTACAAAGCAATCGTAAAACAAGATGTTCGGGGCGCTTCTATTATCAACAAAAATACGATGTACATCGTACCTGTTTATCACAGCGTTTATGACGAGGGCGTCGTCGTCAGGGACCTGAATATCAATCAGGTCCTCTGAGCCGAAGGTAATATCTTCTTGGCGAGGCTGCTTCGGCTCGACGTCGACCGTTGCTATAGTGGCAGAGCTGCGCTGCCGGCGCCTTGATCCTTTTCCCGGCCCTCCGGATATCATCATGATGGACCCAGAGCTGGGTCTTTGATGAGATGCTTCCACCAGGGCCGAGGTGATCTTTGGCGGAGGAGCAGCTCCTTTTTCCGGGGGCTGATGTTACCTGGCCGTCTCAGGGACGTCCCGGTTTCGCTGCTGTGGGGGCTGCTCTCGCAGAAGCTGTGGCAGTATACCTTCCCTAATGAGGCGGTCGATTTTTTCCCGAAGGTGTCGGCACTCGTCAGTCGTATGGCCGATCTCCCGGTGATACTCACAGTATTTGCCGGGATCCCTTCGGCGAAGATCCGTCTTGATGCGCTCTGGCCGCCGGATCATGCCATTCACCTCCATGAGCATTCGGGAAGGGGGAGCGGGTAGCGGTAGGTACCGCGGCTGCGGATCCCGTCGCCTTTCTCGGTCCCACTCCTCCCTGCGATATCTCTTCCGGGAGGGCTCCTGATCTTCGGGCCGAGGGCGGAACACCTGGGGGGCAGGTGCCGAGGCTGCTTCGGCTGCGCCTTTGCCTTTGGACATCATCAGGGCCTCTCGGTTGATATACTTGTGGGCCCGGGCTACGAGGTCCTGGAAGGTAGGGGGATGGCGCTTCCCGATGGAGCCGAGGAGCCCTTTGTCCCGACACCCGCTGATCACGGCCGAGACCGCAATCGAGCTATCAAGGTTTGGGATTTGGGCAGCCTCGGCCCGAAACTTGGTAAAATACTCTTGGAGAGTTTCGGTGGGGCCTTGCCGGATGGCTAGTAGGCTGGCGGAAGTTTTACACTGCCGAGTGGCGTCATAGAACTGGTCGATAAACAACTGGCCCAACTGGACTAGGGAGTGGATGGAGTTGGGGGCCAGTGTCTCGAACCAAGTTAGGGCAGTCTTCTCAAGGGTAAGGGGGAAAAGTCGGCAGCGGACTGCCTCGGCGACCCCTCGGACCGAGAGGTATGTGTTGAATCTCTGGAAATGACAGACCGGATCTGTCATTCCGTCGTAGAGAGGGCCCTTCGGCAGTTTGAAATTGGGAGGTACCTCGGTAGCCAGGAGCTCTGGCGTGAACGGGGTTTGCTCCAGGATGTTGCTAGCAAGGGGCGCCCCGTATGGCCGAGACACCATCTGCTGCATTTCCTTCCTCATCGCCGTCAGCCGCCGGTCCAGGTCCGGGGCGGTTGAGGTGGCGACTGATTGTCCACCGGTTCTGGCCGGGCGGAACTCGGACGAAGCATAGCCTTGCTCCGTTATGCGGTCGGCGCGAGGGGCTCGGGCAGGCAGCGCCGAGGGCTCGCAGCGCGCCGTAGCGATTTCGTCGGGGGAAACCGGCGTGGGCGCTAGCCGGAACCTTGTATCTTGGACCGGGTAGAGTGAAGGGTGCGGTGCTTGCTGAGGAAGCTGGCCCAGCAATCCCATGCGCTGGGCGATGGTGGACACCATCTCTTGAAGAGGCGCTAGGGAGGTGACGGCAGCAGCTAGTGTCGCCATCTGTTGCTGGAGCACCCCCACCCGGTCTTCTGCAGCGAGGGACTCTGGTATGACGGGCAGAGCCACGCTCGGTGGAGCAGAAGGGGCGCCTTCGGAGGGCAGCAGCTGTGCTGAGGCTTCCCGTGTCTCTGCTTCGCTCTGTCCGGATCGTCGGGTTACAGGTCGTTGAGACATGACTTGTTTGTTTGTTTCCCACAAACGGCGCCACGTGATGTAGCCGAAGCTATCACGACCGGATTCCGAAGCTGGAATCCGAAGTTTTGGATTCGGAGCTGGGTCGGATCGGTCTAAGAGACCCAATCGGGGATCCTGAAGGCGATGGATGCAGAAACACAGTTGAGGATCCGAAGCCGAGGGTCGCTCGGTCGGGTGTCGGCTTGCCTCGGGAAGGTGTGGCCGAGGTCCCTCCGACTGACGGGCGAGCGGGGCGGAACCGAGTCTCCTTCGGGCGAGGGGCAGCCAGCGAACGGCGTCGAGACCGGAGGGAGAAGTCCAAGGTCGGCGGCCGAGACCGACTCGGTGAGGTTGGCGAAGATTCGAACCGAGCCCCTGCATGAGGGAAAGAAGAAGAAACCGGTCAGTAGGAGTCCCGGGCTTCGGCCCTTAGGAACCCCCTCCGACGGTTAAGTTAACTTCTGAAGATGATTCGATTCAGAAGGCAAGGAGTAGCTTTAATGCTTTTTGGACTATGGTCCTCGAGGGTCACGGAGACATACCTTTGGCAATAAATAGCGGTGTATTTATAGCGGAGGATAGAGGATGGTTAACGGTGATAGCTGATATAGGACTATGTTCCGGGCTTATTGGTAAACCGCCATAGTGCCTAGTCCTCCACCGGAGTGGGCCGGATACGGCTGTTGGGCCGAAGGGGGTTGGGCCGTTGACGGGCCGAAGACCACTGGGCTGCCTGCTGGGCCGAGGGCTTCTATGCCGCTTACGGGCCGAAGGCTGTAGGGCCTTTTACTGCCGCTGTTGGGCTGATTTGTGTTGGGCTTGTTTTAATGGGCCGAATCGGATTCTGCCTCATCACGTTCTAAATCCATTTGGGAGATGACACTCAGGCCCTATCACTCATGTGCTCTAAAGGGTATACTGAAATAGAGGGAATGGCTCATAGACAATATTGCCTTTGAAGTGGGAGATGGCCAGACTTTCAGACTATGGCATGATCCTTGGCTGGAAAAAAAATCAATTCTATCTCACTATAGGGACCACATGAGGTATGTGTTGGGTTTGCATCATAATGTACTCTTGAGTACTTTCATCTCTAGTCAAAATGAAACTTACCTACAGTTGTGTCACTACAAATGTTTGAAGTTTGGGACAAGATTAGCCAGGTTTCAATCCATCACGTTAAGGCAGACAAAATTGTTTGGCAGCATGACAATGGAAAAATCTGTGTAAAAAACATTTGGAATAAAAGGAGAGCTCAACATCCAAATATTAGCTGGTTTGATTGTGTTTGGAAAAGACCCACCTATAAAAAATACTCATTATTCTTATGGCAGCTCAATTTGGATAATATTACTACAATGGATACCCTAATGAAGAGAGGAATTCATGGTCCAAATATATGCAACCTTTGCTATGCAAATGAGGAAAACTTGGATCATCTTTTCTTTGGAAGTTCTTACTCTTGTTGGATATGAAAACAAATTCTTGATAGACTTGGAATTCATAGAAGTCTAAGATCTTCTTTCTTACTGGAGATGGGTGATTTCCTATAAAGCTTTAACCATAAAGGACCTGCTACGACCCTTACATTTAATGCTATCAGGTGCTCAGTGTGGTGGATTTGGAAGGAAAGGCGCAATAGGACTTTTCAAGAAACCAAGCAATCAAAAGTGCACTTACTGAATCAAATACTAGATGATCAGATCCATAGTGGAGATTGCAATTGGGAAGGAAAAATGAGTAGAAGAGCTAAATTTGTATTTAGAAAATTCAACATTTCAGTTTCATAGTTCTAAGACTTAGCTAATAGTTTGTGGTAGCATGTTTCCAATCAGGAGTCATTCGGGTTCATAGTTACCAGCTTGTGGTAGCATGAATTCTAAGTTGTAAATTTAATTATCTGTGAATACATTCTTGGTATTACTTATCAAAAAAAAATATTAATTCAAATTTTTTTGTGAAAAATCATATTGATTTAATATAAATAAGCACTGAGTGGGAATCATGGGCCAACCTCCAAGGTTCCCCTAGAGATAGCCACCACCTCTCTCTCTCTTTGAATCGTACGCCACATACGGGGTGCCCCCCCTGTTTTGTCTCCGCCACCTTCACTTTCCAGTGTTGGAAGCCACCGTCCGCATGTTGTGGGCACCGTCACGAAGAAGAAATGTCGGCGAAGATGTTGAATCAGACGAGGGAGTAAGGATGAACTGCAAGCAGGGATTACGTGGATACTGTTGGGGGCCGGGCGCTTACGTGGCTAACGGCGTTGCTTCGTCGGAGCCACTCGGACGTGGATTCAACTCTACGTAAGGTGATGTTTGATCATTGCATAGTTTAGATTCCTCAAAACGGATCGGGAATGGCGGGTTAAAATTTTTGTCCTCTGTTTCTACTGTGCTTACATCATCCCGCTTGGATCTTTACAGTTAGCTACACAGTACTAGAGACTAGGGAGAGTCATGCTAGAAGCTTGATATCTAGTGTATTTGGTTGACTAGGACCCGATCTACAAGTGAAGTACTAGAATTAAATTTCTAGTGAAAAAGCCAAACAAGGTTGGGGACTAGATGTACGTCACCATTTGGTAGACCGAACCACTATAAATCTTGTATCTTGTGTGTGATTGTGCTTTGTGTTCTAATCATTTATAATTCAATTGTGAGCTTTGATTTAACATTTGTAAGGTACTCTTGGTTTCTCGGGATTGCAAACGCAGCGGAAAATAAAATTAATTTTGCGATCCCTATTTGTTTCAAACAACTAAATCGATTATTTGAGTAATTGAATATTACCTCGCGCGGATTCGAATTCACGTCCAAATGGTTCCGTCGGTGTGACACTGCCAACCGCGCAAATGTCCAACCTCTAGCGAAGTCCATGAGATCATTCTCAGGTGGATTTCCTCACATTCATCGTTCTTCATAGCCCACGAGCGATTCACCGGTCGCCAGAACGACTGCCGCAATGTGCAGTCGTTTTCCCGTCGAACAGGAGTCGAAGAAGAGGGCGGAGCTTTCTTCAGAGAGGGGAGAGAGCAGGGGAGCCAAAGGGAGAGAGGGAGAGAGGAGGGGGCGGCCAGGGCTGAGCAACAGCTTGGCCTACTTAGCCCATCTGGTATATTTTATATTAACCACGCATTTTTTTATAAAAATCTTCGGTACAATATAAAACTCACTTTTAATCCATCGCCTTAAGAATCTTTTGCGTGTGACCCTTTAGGCCCAATTACCAGTCCGGTTAATGTCCTAATAAGCCCAGTGACTCCTCACCGACTTAATTAATCAATTAATAACTCATATTAATTAATTAATCAACCAAATTATTGTCGTACATTAAATTCGGTCAGGCCTTCGTTGTCGTTGGGTACCAAGCAAGACTGCGTGAACCAGGATGGTATTGGGGTTAAGCAACCCACTATTGGAATCTTTCCGCTGACAGTTATCACGTGGATATAATTCTTCATTCGCACAATGCTCTCGAGTCAACTGAAGGTATGGTGAACCGTAAAACCCTAACCGTTCGACTCACTTGGCTTGGATGCTACCATATAATATCGAAAAACTCTTTTCTTGACATTATTGTCTGCCCTGGCCAGAGACTCCTGCACATCCTTCCTAGTGCATTCTCTCTCTAAGTATTGAGAGTGAATGATTCCTTATTGACACTCAATTCTCTTCGACGGTATTCCGTTGTACCCAATCCATGGCTATTTAGAATCCCGTGAATAGAGATCCGTGAACCAAAGTCAAAGTACGGAAGTCCACCGACAAGGTGTCCTTGATGTCTTAGGTCCGAGGACCATCCACGCAATTGCGACAATAGAATCAAGCTAGTTGACAGTCAGGTACAATACCATCCACCGATTCAATCGGATCAGTTTAGTGAACTCATTCTCTAATGAGCACCTACAGATTCGCCTTAGTGTCTCCACACAAGTGACTATGAGATTAGTCACCCTCATCATATGAGTAGTAGTAATATGTACTAGTCTAACTAGATATCCGATGTCCCTCTCGGATATCCTTTGACTAGGAACTATTAAGAATATGTGTGTTTAAGTGATCGGTCTCATTAGTATGATCTCATCATAATATGATCATTATCACACATATTCACGGACTTCATTATGAGACGATAATTAAAATGAATTATACATAATGAAATTAATAAATAAACGAGATTTACATAGTCGGATTGGCTTGTAGGCCACCTAAGATTAACAATCTCCTACTTGGACTAAAGCCGATCACCTTTATGCAATAAACCTATATACTCTAAGTGACACTCAAACACAATTTAAGACAATGGCTTTGTCAGTGGATCTGCTACATTATCGGCGGATAGAACTCTTTCCACCACTATATCTCCCTAGAAATAATCTCTCTGATAAGATGAAAGGGCCTCAGAATATGTTTCGATTTCTGTTGAGACCGCAGCTCTTTCATTTGACCAATTGCCCCATTATTGTCGTACAATAGCGAAGCAGGATCAGAGATGGTGGGAGCTACACCGAGGTCAGTAATGAACTTCTTCGACCACACTACTTCCTTGGCAGCTTCAGCTGTAGTGATGTACTCAGCTTCAGTCGTCGAATTTGTAGTAGTTTCTTGCTTGGAACTCTTCCAGCGCATTGCTCCTCCATTCAAAGTAAACACAAATCCAGATGTAGACTTGTTATTATCTAGATTTGACTGGAAACTCGAGTAAGTAAAGCCTCGCAGTTTCAAGTCACCTCCTCCATGGATAAGAAACATATCCTTAGTTTTTCTCAAGTACTTAAGGATACATTTCACTACCTTCTAGTGCTCTTCGCCTGGATCAGCCTGAAATCTATTCGTAACACTTAGAGCATATGCCACATCAGGCAGTGTACATAGCATGGCATACATGATGGATCTTATGGCAGAGACATAGAGTACTCTATCCATAAATGCTCTCTCATTAGGAGTCATAAGAGACTGCTCCTTTGAGATATAAATTCCATGTCTCATTGATATGAGACCTCTCTTGGAATTTTCAATGCCAAACCTTTTGACGATGGTATCTATGTACATGGATTGGATCATTCCAAGCATCCTTTTTGATCTATATAGATTTGTATTCCCAATACGTAGGATGCTTCTCTCAAGTCCTTCATGGATAAGTTTTTCGACAGCCAAACCTTTCTCGATGACATCATACGTACATCATTCCCAATGAGTAGTATGTCATCTACGTAAAGGACTAAGAAGGTGACTGCACTCCCACTGGTCTTCTTGTATACACAAGGCTCATCTTCATTCTTAATGAAGTCATAAGATTTGAAAGCTTCGTCAAATCTTATGTTCCAGCTCCGAAAAATCTGCTTCAATCCATAAATGGACTTCTGAAGCTTGCACACTTTATGTGGAAATTCTTTGGATGTGAAACATTCTGGTTATATCATATACACCTCTTTCTCAAGGTTACCATTGAGGAAGGCAGTCTTCACATCCATCTGCTAGATCTCGTGTGTTATACTATGGCGAGTATAACTCTAATCGACTTTATCATAGCAACTAGTGAGAAAGTCTTGTCATAGTCAATTATTTGCTTTTGATGATATCCTTTTGCTACCAGCCTTGCCTTATAAATGTCGATCCGTCTATCAACATTTATGTTTCTCTTAAAGATCCACTTGCACCCAATGGGTACAATACCCTTGGGCAAGTCCTCCAAGTTTCAAACTTGGTTGGTGTACATGGATTGTATTTCAGAGTTCATAGCTTCTTCCCATTTCTTGGCTTCTGGGTCTTCTATGGCCCCTTAGTAGGTTTTAGTATCATCATCCTCATTATATTCAACCTTAGACTCACATTTAGTGATATGTCTCACATATCGTTCGGGTGGTCTAGGTACTCTACCAGATCTACGAGACTCATCTGTATGTATCTGAACAACTTCAGGAACTGATATCTCATCTGATGATATTGCAGCTGTTTGGAGATCTGGAACCTCTGCCATTACTATTTTACTCTCACTGTCCTCTTGGAGAAGATATTCTTCTTCCAGGAAGACAGCTTTCTTGACGACAAACACCTTTTATTCACCAGGATAGTAAAAGTAGTATCCAAACACTTCCTATGGAGATCCCACAAACCTGCATTTATCAGTTCTGGATTCCATCTTGTCTAGATCATGCCTCTTTATATGAGTAGGACGACTCCAGACTTTAACATGTTTAAATTCTGATTTTCTACATTTCCATATCTCATATAGAGTAGAGGTCACAGACTTACTGGGTATTCTATTCAGTAGGTATGCTACTGACTCTAGAGCATACCCTCAGAGGGACACTGGTAAAAACCGAAAAGGTCATCATGGATCATACTATGTCTAACTATGTGCGATTCCTCCTTTCAGATACACCATTCATCTATGGTGAATCTGGAGGGGTTAGCTAAGAAAGGATACCATTATCCTTTAAGAATTATGTGAAATTAGTACTCAAGTATTCTCCTCTCCGATCTGATCGAAGAGCTTTAATACACTTTCTTGTCTACTTGTCTACCTCATTCTTGAACTCCTTTAACTTCTCAAATGCTTCCAACTTGTACTTTACATATAGCTGAATCTCGAGAAATCATCGGTGAAGGTGATGAAGTACAAGAAGCCACCTTTGGCTTAGGTGGACATGGGACCACATACATCTGAATGTATTAGTTCCAAAATGTCCTTGGCACGTTCTCCATGTCCAGTAAATGGAGATTTTGTCATCCTTCCCATAAAGTAGGACTCACATGTCGCAAACGATTCACAATCGAATGTATTTAAATAACCGTGTTTGTGCAACTTTTGCAGCCTGCTTTCACCAATGTGTCTAAGTCTACAATGCCACATGTAGGCTTGGTTCACATAATTCTTTATCTTCTTAAGAGCATTATCAATGTGAAAATTGTAATAAGAAATATCTAAAAGATATAGAGCGTTGACCAAAGGTGCCAAAGTAATCGATTTATTATTATAATAAATCAAACAACTTTTGTTCTCAATAGTCAACCTATATATCCTATTTTGTCCAAACAAGATACTGAAATGATGTTCTTTATTATGTTAGGTACATAATAACAATCTTCCAAGGATAAGACGTCTCCCGATGGAAGCATGAGGTTTGCAGTCCTTACAGCAACCGTCACAACTTTTGCACTGTTTCCTAGCCTCAGTTCCACCTCACTTTTTCTCAGCTTGCGCTTACGTATCAGCATCTACACATCATGGCAGACGCACATCTAATATCTAATATCCAAGATGTGGAATCTCTAACTGACAAGTTGATATCTATCATATAGATCTCTGAAACATCTGATAGCTTCACTTTTTCATGAGCATTGTTGAGGAACTTCTTACAGTTTCTCTTCCAGTGACTATTTTGCTTATAGTAGAAGAAGTCATCCTTTACTACTTCTTTGCCATTGTCCTTCTTAGACACAGACTTTGGCTTATTCAGCTTCTTGCTTTTACCTTTATCAAAGGCAATTGCAACTTTCCTCCTTTTATTGGTCTTAACAATTAAGAGGACGTTGGGTTTTCTTTTACAAGGTTGCCCTCTGTAGTTATGAGCATATCCAGAAGCTTAGCCATAGAAATTTGTATCTTGTTCATGTTGTGATCAACTATGAACGGTGCATACGATGCAGATAGTGAGGCAGGTGCAGGGTCAGTATGCATCTCATGGGAAAAAGAATTCTAATAGCTTCTAACCTCTTCCTCTTCCATTTATCATATGCGATCATCTCTGCCTCTGGGGAATCTAATGCCGATTCAGCAAGACGATCACCTCTAAGGACATAGGCAATGTGCTCAGACCTGAAGACAATCTTCTACTTTCTGAGCCAATCCGAGTAGTTCGGGTCTATCAAAAGATTGACATCAAGTATGCCACAGAGTGGGTTATTCGACGACATTATTTTCCTACAGGAGATAAATAAATCTATTTTAGCAGATGTTCAGTTATTAAATATAAAACAAGATATGGACTTTAAATCAAGTTTTACTCCTACTAATTTTTCACGGACTGTATAATCCTTAGATATACAGAACGGGAGACGCCGACAGTCTCCTAGTGGGGATTATAATCTCAATGACTTGCTGTATAGCCTTGTGGATAGTACAACAAGTTGTAATATAATCAAAGAGCACCAATCTCATGAGACTTGCAACTCCTTACAATATCCGATCATATCTTCGATCCTCATATATTTAATGGCCTTATGGATAGCACAACAAACCATTAATTCTGGTCTAAGCCATACCATCATTACAAGACAGGCATAGATTTGCATGCAGCCCTTGTGGATAGCACAACAAGACTGCATGGTTCCTCTACTCCGATCAATAGACATCTTATGCCAGAGCCCGTAGTCTCTCCTTACAATTAAACAGGCCTTGTGGATGGCCCAACAAACTTGCCTAAAGTAATTCGAATCTTATGACTATAACGATGGAGGACCACGCGGTAAGTTCTCAACTACTCACGTTACGACTTAGAATTTAGTGAGCGTTTTTAGATAACTTTTATCTTGGTCTTACCTAGGTGATAGTATACAAATGTATTGTATATATATATTACATACTATACATGTTTTGATTCATAATAAAAAAATAAAATAATGCATCTCATACATGTCTAGTATGGTCATCATAGATAGCACAGTGGGTTTGACTAGAGCCAAAAGTCAAACGCACACACAATCTAACATAGCAATTATATTAGGTAATCCTGCAAACACAAAGGCGAAGGATCTCCATCAAATCGCCTTTTTGGTTGCAGTTGTGGATCATTCTCGCTCCTTCTTCAGTTGCCTCGATCAAATTACAATTAAATTCAAATTTTACATATAAATTGAAAAAGGCCTTATGGCGAGTACAAAAGAAAGAGAGGTAGAATTACATCGGAGTATGAGAGATAGAGAGGTACGTAGACCTCCATTTATTAACAATTAATAAATATCTATTAACGTGTTTACGATCCACATACATCATCACATGAAGTATTAAATAAGTGCATATCCATGACCACGGTGTGTTTTAACCATCCCACACATGATAGAGCACATCACATGGCTTAAATAAAAGAGTTTTAAAAATTAATAACTTTGGCTTTCAAAAGGTTGGGTTCCAATCAAAATTGACATTTGTATTTCAAAAACTCATTTTATTATCTTGACTTGCAATTAAATCAAATTTAAAAGCATTAAAACACATCACATGTGCACACTGTTAGTTTAAGGTGGCCTACAAGCCAATCTGATTATGTTAATCTCGTTCATTTATTAATAAAATGGCATAATATTCATTATGTGTAAATCGCGTTAATTATCGTTTCATAATAAAGTCCATGAATATGTGCTATAGTAATCATATTATGATGAGATCATACTAATGAGACTGATCACTTAAACACACATATTCTTAATCGTTCCTAGTCGGAGGATATCCGAGAAGGACATCCGATATCCGGTTAGACTAGTACAGATTACTCCTGTTCATATGATGACGGTGACTGATCTCATAAGTCACTTGTGTGGAGACACTAAGGCAAATATGTAGGTGCTCATTGGAGAATGAGTTCACTGAACTGATCCGACTGAATCGCTGGATGGTATTGTACCTCACTGTCAACCAGCTTGATTCTATTGTCGCAGTTGCGTGGATGGTCCTCGGACCTGAGACACCAAGGACACCTTGGCGGTGGACTAATGTGCTTTGACCTTGGTTTACGAATCTCTAGCCATTGGATTCTAATATGCCAAGGATTGGGTACAACGAAATACCGTCGAAGGGAATTGTGTGTCAATAAGGAATCATTCGCTCTCGGTACTTAGAGAGAGAATGCTCTAGGAAGGATGCGCGAAAGTCCCTGGCCAGGGCGGACGATAATATCGGGAAAGGAGTTTTCCGATATTCATCAGCGGCATCCAATCCAAGTGAGTCGATCGGTTAGGGTTTGACAGCTCGCCATACCCTGAGTTGACTCGAGAGCATTGTACGAATGAAGGATTATATGCACGCGGTAACTGTCGGCGGAAAAGTTCCAAGAGTGGGTTACTTAACCCCAAGTACCTTCCGGGTTCGCGCGGTGTTGCTTGGCACCCAACGTGATCGGAGGCCCGATCGAATTCGATGTGCGACATTAATTCGATTGATTAATTAATTAATAAAGGGTTATTAGTTGTTGGGCCATTAACTGGACTGGTACTTGGGCCTAGAGGGTCACACGCAAATGATTCTCAAGACGATGGATAAATAAGTGGGTTTTATATAAACCGGGGTTTTTTTTGAAAAACCGCGCGGTTAGTATAAAACATAGCGAACGGGCTGAGCAGGCCAAGCTGCTGCTAACCCTAGCCGCCCCTCCTCAGTTTCTGTCTTTCTCTGGCTCCCAGGCAGATCCATATCTGCTCCGCCGCTTCTTCGAATCTCGTTCGACGGGAAATCGTCTGCGCGTTGCGGCGATCATTGCGGCGACCGGCGGAGGCTTCGTGGGCTGCGAAGAACGAGGAACTCGAGGATATCCGTCGCGGGGAGGATCGCGTGGACTTCGCTAGAGGCCGGGCGCTTGCGCGGCTTGCGATGTCGCACCGACGGAACCGAACGGTTGCGGATTCGAATCCGCACACGGTGAGAACTTCGATAATCCGATTATCGCATTTTAGATTTCGAAACGGGAACAGATCGCTGTAAATATTTTATTTTCCGTTGCGTGAGCGATCCGGAGAAACCGAGAAATCCCAACACACACACTCCAAATTAATAATCTCCATAATATTCCATACCATTAGAACATTTCTAATAATAAAATAATCTAACATTTAAGTTAAACAATATTAATAATCTAACAATTAGACTATTAATAACTAATTACTAATCTAACTCTCAGATTAGTCAATTAAAGTTAATTACTAATTTAACACTTAAATTAATAATCAACTCTAATTAATTATTAACTACTAATCTAACTCTTATATTAGTTAATTAATGTTAATCACTAATTTAACTCTTAAACTAATAATTAATACTAAGTAATTAATAATAACTTCTAATCTAACCCTTAGATTAGTTAATTAAAGTTAATTATTAATTTAACACTTAAACTAACAATTAACTCTAATTAACTAATAGCTACTAATTTAACACTAAAATTAGTCATTTAAAATTAATTATTAAGTTAACAATTAAATTAATAAATGACTCTAATTAATTAAAAACAATTTATTAATAATAATGATTCTAAAATCATTAATGCCCAATTAAATGAAACTAAATAACAATTTAAATTTTCAAAACAATTTTTGAATTTAAATTAAAATCCAATTTAATTATTAAATGGGCTTGGAAATATTGGGGTTTAAATGGAAATAAGGGTGAAATGGGCTCATCCACTTGGGCCGAGCCCGGGCTCGGACCAGGTGCCCAACTGTTGGGCGCTTGGCCCAAGCCCAATCCAGGCTTTGACCCGGCCGGACCGGCTCGGGTAGGGTGCCAACGGCCCGGCTCAGACCGCCTCCCCCAACCCGTCGCATCCCCCCCCCCACCCCCCTCCCCCCCTTTCTTTTTTTTGGTGTCTACAAACCGAGGGAAGAAGAAGAGAAGCCCTCTAATCCGGCCACCTCCAACAGTCTCTTCGGCGTCGGCTACCGGTGTCGTTGATGACCGGAGGGGACCCTGGTCATACCAAGATCTCCGGCCACCTCCCCGTCATATGGGGACACCCAATTGAAGCCGCCACAAACCCCAATTCTTTGTCCAACAAAGAACAAAAATAAACCCCAGAAAAATCCATAAATTGTAGAATTAAAATAATATAATTATTTTGTGTTCATCATATGAACACGGTTCTAGCAATATAATTGAATTTGCACATGGAATAAATCGTGGAAAAATCAATTTCAGAGCCCAAAACGGACAAGAAATAGTGGAACCTGACTCTGATACTACTGTAAGGTTCTCTTGGTTTCTCGGGATCACAAACGCAACGAAAAATAAAATTAATTTCGCAATCCCTATCCGTTTCGAAAAACTAAATCGATTATTCGGGTAATCAAATATTACCTCGCGCATATTCGAATCCGCATTCGAACGGTTCCGTCGGTGTGACAGCCCACGATCGAATCCGCGCAAATGCCCAGCATCTAGCGAAGTCCACGCGATCCACCTCGCGGTGGATTTCCTCACATTCCTCATTCTTCACAGCCTCCGATCGGTTCGCCGTTCGCCGCAACGACTGCCGTAATGCGCAGTCAATTTCCCATCAACGAGAGTCGGAGAAGACAGCGAAGCTTTCTCTAGAGAGGGGAGAGAGCAAAGGCGCCAGAGAGAGAGAGGGAGAGAGGAGGGGGTGGCCAGGGGTGAGCAACAGCTTGTCATGCTTAGCCCGTTTGCTATATTTCATATTAACCACACAGCTTTTCATAAAAAACTCCGGTACAATATAAAACTCACTTTTAATCCATCGCCTTGATAATCTTTTACATGTGACCCTCTAGGCCCAATTACCAGTCCCGTTAATGGCTCAATAAGCTCAGTGACTCCTCACTCATATTAATTAATTAATCAACCGAATTAATGTGGGACATTAAATTCGGTTGGGTCTCTAATCACGTTGGGTGCCAAACAAGACCGTGTGAATCCGAAAGGTATTGGGGTTAAGCAACCCACTATTGGAACCTTTCCGTCGACAATTACCGCATGGATATAATCCTTCATTCGTACAATGCTCTCGAGTCAACTCAGGGTGTGGTGAGCAGTCAAACCCTAACTGGTCGACTCACTTGGATTGGATGTTGTCATATAATATCGGAAAACTCTTTTCCTAATATTATTGTCCACCTTGGCCAGGGACTCCTGCGCATCCTTCCTAAAGCATTCTCTCTCTAAATACCGAAAACGAATGATTCCTTATTTACACTCAATTTTCTTCGACGGTATTCCGTTATACCCGATCCTTGGCTATTTAGAATCCAGTGAAAAGAGATCCGTGAACCAAAGTCAAAGTACAGAAGTCCACCGGCAAGGTATCCTTGGTGTTTCAGGTACGAGGACCATCCATGCAACTGCGACAATAGAATCAAGCTGGTTGACAGTCAGGTACAATACCATCTAGAGATTCAATCGGATCAGTTCAGTGAACTCATTCTCTAATGAGCATCTACATATTCGCCTTAGTGTCTCCACACAAGTAGCTATGAGATCAGTTACCCTCATCATATGAGTAGGAGTAATCTGTATCCAATGTCCTTCTAACTAGTATCTAATGTCCTTCTCGGATATCCTTCGACTATGAACTATTAAGAATATGTATGTTTAAGTGATTGGTCTCATTAATATGATCTCATCATAATATGATCACTATCACACATATTCACGGACTTTATTATGAAACGATAATTAAAACGAATTATACATAATGAAATAATGTCATTTTAATAATAAATGAACGAGATTTATATAGTCAAATTGATTTGTAGGCCACCTAAGACTAACAAGATTTCACCACATTAGATAAAAGTTTTCGATACTCACTCCCCCCCACCAGCCAATCAGGTGAATGGCGACTACGAAGCTCAAGAACCCAATAGGGTAAAGTATCTGCAAGAAGTCTAGAACTAGGTTTTGGAGCTCGAGGCCTTCGAAATAGTATAGATCCCAAGGCAGGCTAATGTGAAGTCTGCAACTAGTGCCAAGATTTTGCCCTGACTATCCACAGCCAACTACTTCGCTAACAAATTTACTCAAGCCGTTCTCCTTCACCCGATGAGGATCGACATTTTGGGGCCTCTCTCAGAAGCCTCAGGCAAGAAGAAGCTCATAATAGTCACCATCGACTATTTCACAAAGTGGATCTAGGCAACCCACTCAATCACATCACTAACACTACTAAATGGAACTCTTTATATGGAAGTCTATCATATGTCATTTTGGCATCCAGAGAGCTTAGTCTCAGATAACAAAAAGTAGTTTACAGCACCTTCTTTCGCAACAATCGCGAGTTGCTGAAGATCAACAATTGTACACTTTAATGGCACACCAACATATTCATATAGTGTCTCTAAAGTAGTGTCTATGAGACTAGTCAATTTTATTATATGAGCAAGAATAACATGCACCAATCTAACCGAATATTTTATGTCCCACTCAAATATCCTCCGAATAGGAATAGTTTAGGATATATATTTAATGAAAATTGATCTCATCATCATTCAATCTTCATTGCATGTATCTTTGGACTTTTCTATGAGATGATAATGTGCACTACATATAATGAATATGTTAGTTTTTATGAACTAATAAAACAAGAATGCACATAAATGTCATAAGATTGGTTTGATAGACACCTATAACTAAACATTCTCTCACTTAGATTAAAATAAATCACTCATGTGTTTGGATCCTTATCAAATTTAGTGATGCTCATATACAATCTGAATCAATGACTTCGTTAGTAGATCTATTATATTATCTACCAAATGAATCCATTCTATCATGACATCTCCTCTTACAATAATTTTTCTGATCAGATGTAAGTGCCTCGTAATGTTCTTTAACTGAAGAAGATCGCACAGACATTGAATTAAACAAATGCACGATGAGACGAACCCTCAAAGAGAAATTCACAAGTCACTGGTCCTAATTAACTCGATTAATTTCCCACGGGCTGCATATGTATCTAATATATATATATATACCTAAATGTATCAATTTCATCCATCAGTAACTAGTTTAATTTCACCGTTTGGTTGTGCATTTGCTCGAGAGCAGCACCCCACTGGGGGGGCCGCTCACCACTACACTGCAGCGGCTGTAGAGCCAGTAGGAGAAGCGCAGGAAGCCGCCCAGGTTGGACGTCGTCCTTAAGGTCCCCTCTACCCGGAACTCTATGGCATTGCCCTCTACCTGCTTCCTCAGCGCCTCCGCGTCGTCCCGCGCCAGCTCCACCTCGCTGGACACCATGTGCACGCTTCTGATCACCGTCTCCCCCCTCGCCTCCGCGAACGGCTCGATGGCCCGCGTGGCGATCAGGGTGTCACCGTAGTAGAGGTCCACTGCCAGGTAGCCGAAGGAGACGTCGACCTTGTTGTTCGGGTTGGTGAAGTTGGCGAGCAGGGTGATGTCGGCGTTGAGGAGGGTGCCCATGTCCAGGTAGGCGCCGTTGAGGCTGACACTAGAGATCTCCAGGCGGGGGCTTCTCGGCTTGAAGACCAGGTACACCACCAGCACGACCACGCCGCCCACAATGACCAGCAGCCAGAAGAGCGCGCAGATGCCGGCGGCGATCCAGGCAATGGGGTGCGTCTTCAGGCGGCGCGGGCTTTGGAGGAGGGTGTGCTTTTGTACGGTTCCATGCGAGGTCGCCGTGGCACGGTGGGGCGGGTGTGCGGCGTGGAAGGGGTGTTGTGGTTCTGGCTGCTGGAGGCGGCCTTGTGTGTCCTTCATGCTGGGGGAGCTAGCTAGTTAGAAGAGGGAAGAGGAAGGAACTACAGCGAATGGAACGGAGGAGTCGAAGAGAGGGCCGGGCCAGCTTGAGAGAGTGTGTGTGGTGGCTGTGGCGGTGGCGGCCGTGGGAAGAACTGAGGGAATCCAGATGACTCTCCAGGGAAGGTAAAGAATTAAAGCATGGTCTCACGTCGCAAGCTTTTTCTTACACAAGCAATCGTCTGATACCCGGGTTTTAATTTAATTAGCCGCCTTTTCTGAGTGTAGATCGATGTGCAAGTGCGCCGCGAAGGGCAGCCAGAAAAGGGAATGAGAGTGCCGAGAACATTAATCCGTCCTTTGTGGGTACCTTTTCATTCACTCATCACGGTATGTTGGAAAGTAGTTTCTTTCCTCCAATAGTTAAATGTGGTCCAACAGTTTATAATCGTAATTAGCCTTTCCCAGTGGAAAAACACAAGAAGGATTGATGAACTGAACCAAATTCATCAGATTAACTTGGAGGTTTGTTCGTTACAAATTACCTTGACAAATGCTTGATCGGGTGTACCGCAAATTAATTAAGTTCATTGGAGATTGTTGCACCAGCCGCCTTTTAAAATACTTAAAAGGATATATGCGTCCCCTGAAGGCATGATTAACGTAGTACACATGCACTTCCACTATTGGAGAAGCAAGTGCGTCAATACGCAGCCCAAGAGCATTTACTGCAGATATAACATTACACCTATGTATGATCAACTAGCTAGACTTCATGAAAGATGATCTATTATGATGAACTATTCATTAGCGCAGTAAACGGATTGGATACGGAAACGAAAACAAGTGTTTCTGTTTTTCGATTCCGATAATAATAACTTATTTTCGTTTTCGATTTTGATATAATCGAAAAATACATTTTTTATTTCCGTTTCCGATAAGATTGGAAAGTACATTTTTCGTTTCCGATTTGTTTCCGATTCGGAATCGGATATTATTTTTGATAATTATTAAAAATTATTAATGTTTTAATTAATTTATTTAAAACTTATTAGGATCCTCCCTTCTTACAAAAGTCCCTCTCTTCAACCGTTAGACTAAAAATGATATAAAGGTTAATATTTATTATTAATAATAAACTTAATAATAATGGAAATTGAAAATCAGAAAATAGATACGAAAATAGGTGTTTCCAATTTCGATAACTTATTGAAAATATCCATTTCCGATTCTGATAATTATCAGGGAGATATTTTTTATCAAAAACAGATTTTTTTTTTGATAACGGGTCAAAAAATTAGATAATCGAATTTCCATTGACAGTCCTAGGATAAGATTTGACAAGAGTTATTGATGGGCAATTGGATGTTGCCGATGAGCTCAGGGGCCCGATCCAATTGACAGAGAGCCAGTCAAGGACAGGAGCCGAGTCAAGGACAAGTCAATAGGAACCAGTACACTTGAACCACCACGTCAGCTAGGGTTGTCAATGGGTCCGGCCCAAGCCGGTCCACCTTCAACCTAGCCCAGTCTCTAGCTTTTCTTGGCCCGGCCCCACCCGACCCGCACTTCTGTCACGAGGCCCGTGGGTCCCGTTGGGGCCTGGTCCAACTCTGCAGACCCATCAGATGGCAAGACTGTGAAACATCGCTTGCATTGCCTCCATCAGTACCTCCTCACCCACGCCACATGCCTGCCTTCCGAGGCTCCCCAACACCAGCCTGATGTCGTCCGCGTCGAACTCCTCCTTCTCCTCCCCACCGTCTTCCCCCTCGCTGGGGTCTTCTCCTCCAGTGGCGGCATCCACAAGGGTCTCGAGATCCCCCATCCCTGACGTCGTGCTCGTCATCCTCCTCCACCTCGTCTTCTTCCTTGGAGTCTTCCGCCGATGCGTCATCGGGGGACAGCTGGAGGCGCTAGGGCCCAGGATCGAGCCACAGGTGGTTGAGGAGGCCAGAATCACACAGCCGGAGGCGTGGGCTGTAATCGATTAAGCATAGGCAAGAGGAACTGGGCCATGACGCCAGACTTGTCAATCCCCGCGTTCCCATGAGCGTGCAGTTCATAAGGTCCTCCTGCGGGGCCACCATGTACCCCCCAGCTATGCTTCAGCTCACTTTCGCCTACGCCAGCACAATACCAAACAATGTCTTGACGATTTCAGGTGAGTTTGATACCAAAGCCTTGGACAAGCATCCTAGATTTTGTCTGGCTCTTGACATCAAGCCTTGACTGTTCTGCATGTTTAGCTGATAAAGTAAATCCTTCTCTCTTTTGCTGGTGGGATCAAAAGAAAATAGTCAATAAATGTTTCGACGAACATTCTTTGTGAAGTTTTGGACCACTCTGGATTGATGGGTTTAGCTGGGCAGGTGTTAGGCGCTGATCTTTTATTCTTGGCAGCTATTTTTGACTCGAGATAGCTTGTAATTTATGCTACTAGGAGAAGTTGCTCCAATTTTCCCTCGAGTCTGTGTTTGTGTGGTGATTGTTCTTGCAACCATAGTGTATTGTCCTAATGCCAAAAAAATTCCAGACCTGCCCCGTGCAGCTGGCTAGCACTGCCCTCTCCCTGGCCCTGGCGAGCGTACGGTCCACGTCGGCCGAGGTGACGAACACGTCCACCGCCGCCAACATAAGGCACCGGGACACCGCCGCGGTGAAGGACTGCATGGAGCTGATGGCAGACTCAGCGGCGGTGCTCCAGTAGTCCCTGGCGGTGATGGAGCACCTCGATGACCAGCAGCTGGGGATGCAGAGCAGTGACGTGTAGACATGGATGAGCACCACGCTAACGGACAATGGCACATGTGTAGAAGGCTTTTAGTTGATCACAGTATGGTGAAGCAGGAGCACGGCATGGTGGTCCAGATCGTGCGGGAGATCTGCAAGCTGGTGGGCTGGCGGGCTCAGCCTATTCACCCTTCCACCAGCCCGGGTTTGGCCTGCGGGCTCAAAGTGTCGGCTTGAAATGCAGCCCAAGGGGAGCCCGGCCGAGAAGCCCGCGGGCCAGCCCAGCCCATTGACAGCCCTAACGTCAGCAGGGTCCTAGGGTTTTGTCCCTAGGGAAGCCCTTCGACTGTCAAGTCAATGTGTAACAGGTGGCAAGAGAGTAATGGGGAGAGCATAGACGTGTTCACTTGCCTTTTATGGAATGGGGGGGGACCCTATATATTGTATCGAGGTAGATAAAGTCTCAATGGTGCAATCGATGTAGGACTATTAATGAGGGCCCCTTCCCACATGCCTTCATTGCTAGATGTGGGGGCTAATGGGCTTTGTGGGCCGACTCCCTAAAGGGAGCCTATAGTTAGACAATCACATGGGCTGGGCCGAATCAGGCCTACCCGTCATCCCCCTCATCACTAGCCCTTGACTCCCAAGGTGTCCAAGTATCGGGGCCACGGGAGTGGATCCAACGCCTGCACGAGGGTGAGAGGCTGCAATATCCTGGCTGAGAGCTCATAGTGGCAGTCAAAGCACTAGCTACCCTCATCGTCTAGTAAGGATGACTCACTGAAAGAATGTCGAGACAAGATGACTCACTTTAAAGAATGTCAGACTGGGATGACTCGCCTGAAAATAGTGTCAATTGAACCGAGACGAATCGTATTGATTGAAATGTCGCATCTGCTGGAGTGGTGAAATCGAGGGAACAAAAAAATTTGAAACTCTCGCATATGGGGCTCAAGAGTTGAGACGTCTCACATGCATCACTATTCGGTAGATGCCGCTCTTAAGGGCACAACTGTTGGGTTCTCGGGTTTTTCCAGATCTCTCGCGCAGCGGAAATAAAAATAAAAACGGAGATCCGTTCCCATTTCGAAAATCGAAAAAACCAGATTATCGGATAATCAATTCTTATCGTATGCGGATTCGAATCCGCAATCGTTCGGTTCCGTCGGTGCGACACCGCAAGCCGCGCAAGCACGCGGCCTCTAGCGAAGTCTACGCAATCCTCCTTGCGACGGATATCCTCATGTTCCTCGTTCTTCGCAGCCCATGAAACCTCCGCCGGTCGCTTCAACAATCGCCGCAACGCACGGACGATTTCCCGTCGAACGGGAGAGTCGGAGAATCAACGGAGCAGATTTGGATCTGTCTGGGATGCCAGAGAGAGAGAGAAACATAGGAGGGGCGGCTAGGGTTAGCAGTAGCTTGGCCTGCTCAGCCCGTTCGCTATATTTTTATACTAACTGCGCGGTTTTTCATAAAAACCCCCGATTTATATAAAACTCACTTATTTATCCATCGCCTTGAAAATCATTTGCGTGTGACCCTCTAGGCCCAATTACCAGTCCAGTTAATAGTCCAATAAGTCCAGTGACTCCTCACTGACTTTATTAATCAATTAATAACCCTTTATTAATTAATTAATCAATCGAATTGATGTCGCACATCGACTTCGATCGGGCCTCCGATTATGTTGGATGCCAAGCAACACCGCGTAAACCCGGAAGGTATCGGAGTTAAGTAACCCACTCTTGGAACCTTTCCGCCAACAGTTACCGCGTGGATATAATCATTCATTCGTACAATGCTCTCAAGTCAACTTAGGGCATGGCGAGCTGTCAAACCCTAACTGGTCGAGTCACTTAGATCAGATGCTGCTGATGAATATCAGAAAACTCCTTTCCCGATATTATCGTCCGTCCTGACTAGGGACTTCCGCGCATCCTTCCTAGAGCATTCTCTCTCTAAGTACCGAAAGCGAATGATTCCTTATTGACACACAATTCCCTTCGACGGCATTCCACTGTACCCAATCTTTGGCATTTTAGAATCCTGTGGCTAGAGATTCGTAAACTAAGGTCAAAGCACAGAAGTCCACCGACAAGGTATCCTTGGTGTCTCAAGTCTGAGGACCATCCACGCAACTGCGACAATAGAATCAAGCTGGTTGACAGTGAGGTACAATACCATCCAGCGATAAAGTCGGATCAGTTCAGTGAACTCATTCTCCAATGAGCACCTACAGATTCGCCTTAGTATCTCCACACAAGTGACTTATAAGATCAGTCACCCTCATCATATGAACATGAGTAATCTGTACTAGTCTAACCGGATATCTGATGTCCTTCTCAGATATCCTCCGACTATGAACGATTAATAATATGTGTGTTTAAGTGATCAGTCTCATTAGTATGATCTCATTATAATCTGATCACTATAGCACATATTCACGGACTTCATTATAAGACGATAATTAATGCGATTTACACATAATGAATATTATGCCATTATATTAATAATTGAACGATATTTACATAGTCAGATTGGCTTGTAGGCCACCTAAAACTAACAATCTCCCACTTGGACTAAAGCCAATCACCTTTATACCATAAGCCTATAGACTCTAGGTGACGCTCAAACACAATTTGAGTCAACGGCTTTGTTAGTGGATTTGTTACATTGTCGACGGATGAAACGTTTTCCACTATTACATCTCCTCTGGATAAGATAAAAGTGCCTCAGAATATCTTTCGAATTCTGATGAGACCGCGGCTCTTTCACTTGTGCAATAGTCCCATTGTTGTCGCACAACAACGAAACATGATCAAGGATACAGGGAACTATGTTAAGGTCGGTGATGAACTTCTTCAACTACACTACTTCCTTGAAAGCTTCAGCTGCAGCGATTGTGCTCAGCTTTAGTCGTCAAATCTGCAATGGTTGCTAGCTTGGAACTTTTTCAGCACACTGTACTTCCGTTTAATGTAAACACAAATCCATATTTAGACTTGCTATCATCTGGATCTGACTAGAAACTCGAGTCAGTAAAGCCTCGCAGTTTCAAATCACATCCTCCATAGACAAGAAACATATCCTTAGATCTTCTCAAGTACTTAAGGATACATTTCACTGCCTTCCACTGCTTTTTGCCTGGATCAGCCTGAAATCTGCTCGTAACACTTAGAGCAAATGCAACATCAAGTCGTGTATATAGCATGGCATACATGATAGATCCTATGGCAGAGGCATAGGGTATTCTATCCATAAATGCCCTCTCATTAGGAGTCTTAGGAGACTGCTCCTTTGAGAGACTAATTCCATGTCTCATCGGTATGAGACCTCTCTTGGAATTTTCCACGCCAAACCTTTTGACTATGGTATCTACGTACAAGGATTGGGTCATTTTAAGCATCATCTTTGATCTATCTCTATAGATCCGTATTCTTAATACGTAGGATGCTTCTCCCAAATTGTTCATGGAAAAGTTTTTTGACAGCCAGATCTTTACTGATGACATCATAGCTACATCATTCCCAATGAGTAGTATGTCGTCTACGTAAAGAACTAAGAAGGTGACTGCGCTCCCACTGGTCTTCTTGTACACACAAGGCTCATCTTCACTCTTAATGAAGTGATAAGACTTGATAGCTGTTAGAATTGGGTGGCCTCAAAGTCAATCATTGTACATTCTAGTTCAGATTATTAATAAAGGCAATTATTTCTTCATTTAATAGTTCTCGCAAACGACTATCGTAATGAAGGTCCATAGACAAATGTACGGGATATTGAATCATGATGAGATCGTGATAGTGAGATCAATATCCTAAGGCAATTGTCTTAAATAGTTCTCGATCGTAGGATATTTGAGATGGACATTAAATATCCGATAAGATCGACACAAGTTATGTCTGCTCATATGATGAGGGTGAATGATCTCACATTCACTCGTGTGGTGACACTAAGACAAACAAGTGGATGCTCATTAGAGAATGAGTTCACTGAAAAGACCCAAATAAGAATTCCTGGATGGTAATTATACCTATTAGTCAACCAGGGAATTCATTTGTTGCAGTAGCACAGTTGGTCCTTTGACCTGAGTCACTAATGATACCTTGTTTGTGGACCATTGTATCTTGATTCTCTGACTCGTGGACTTTAACCATTAAGTCCACCATAATCGGTCTTTCAGATACAGTGGAAAGCTTGCGAAGGTAATTGAGCGAACAACAAGGGATCACTCACTCTTGGTATAAGACTGGAGAGAGAATGTCCCATGGATGTGTACACATAAATCCCTGGCCATGGTCAAATGAAAGAGATGTCTTTTTAGATATTAACTGTGTACTGGAATCCATCTGGATAATGCGATAGAGGGTTTGACTATAAAACCATACCCTTGCGTTATCGGGACATTGCATGAGTGAAGGATTATATCTGTGCGGCATCTGCAGACGGAAAGGTTCAATTGAAGGGAACAGTATCCCTTATATCTTCTGGGATCATGAGGTAGTGTTTGGTGCTGTTCATGATCAGAAGGCCAAGTGATTTGATCATCAGATGATAATTCACTTGTTTATTAAATTAATCATTTAACATGCGATGTTTAAATGTTAATTAATAAATATTAAACTCAAGAAACAGTTCTAAGTTTAATGGGCCTGCAACCGGACTGATATATGGGCCTGGAGGGTCACACACATAAGAGTTCTCGTCAGACGGTGAGAGATGTTAAATTTCATGCTTATCTGGGTTTTTGTGAAAAGCTGCAGGATAAACATGAAGATTTAATGGAGAATTATCCAAGGCCAAACTCTTGGATAATCATGAGGATTAACTGTTGTGCTTATCCTTATTTCTATATAAGGAGGGCCAAGGGGGAGTGGTAAAAAGTTAGTTGGACGAATTTTACTCCCCAGATTCTCTCTCTCCTCTCTCTCTCTCCTTCTCAGAGTGGATCTGTCTCTCTCCGCGCATGGTGGATCTGAGATCTGGTCGGAGCACTCAAGTCGAGGAGGAAATCGCGTCTGCTGCGGGAACTCGTGTGGATACCTCTAGAGATCGTGCGCGTGCGCGATTAACGAGTCGGCATCATTCACGGGAGATTCGAAACCCCGCAAAGGTGAAGAACTGTTCTTCCCGTTTAGATTTTAATGTCCGTTTTACGACCCCAGCAACTGATACAATGGAATCATTTTTATTTCCGCTGCGTTCAAGGCGATTCCTTACAATAGCCTCGTCAAATCTCATATTCCAGCTCCAGAAAGTCTGCTTCAGTCCATAAATGGACCTTTAAAGCTTACACACTTTATATGGAGATTCCTTGGATGTGAAGCCTTCTGGTTGTATCATATACACCTCTTCCTCAAGGATACCGTTGAGGAAGGCAATCTTCACATCCATCTGCCAGATTTCGTAATCGAAATGTGCAGCAATGGTAAGTAGAACTCTGATCAACTTTATTATGGCAACTGGTGAGAAAGTCTTGTCATAGTCAATTCCTTACCTTTGACGATATCCCTTTGCCACTAACTTTGCCTTATAAGTATCGATCCCTCCATCAGCACCAATCTTTCTCTTAAAGATTCACTTGCATCCGATGGGTACAATACCCTTGAGCAAGTCCTCCAAGTTCCAAACTTGGTTGGTGTACATGGACTGTATTTCTGAGTTGGCTTCTCGCCATTTCCCGGCTTCTGGGCCTTCTATGGCCTCCTGGTAGGTTTTAGGATCATCATCCTCATTGTATTCTTCCTTAGACTCACCTTCAGTGATATGTCCTACATATCATTCGGGTAGTCTAGGTAATCTACCAGATTTACGAGGTTCATTTGTGTGTACCTGAACAGATTTCTGAACTGATATCTCATCTGATGATAATGCAGCTGTTTGAGGATATGGAACCTTTTCAGTACTATTTTACTCCCACTGTTTTCCTGTAGAAGGCATTCCTCTTCCAGGAAGACAACTTTCCTGGCGACAAACACTTTTTGTTCACCAGGATTGTAAAATTAGTATCCAAAGGTTTCCTTTGGATATCCCACAAACCTACATTTATCAGTTCGTGATTCTAGCTTGTCTAGATCATGCCTCTTTACATGAGCAGGGCAACCCCAAACTTTAACATGTTTAAATTCTGGTTTCTTTCCTTTCCATATGTCATATGAAGTAGAGGCCACAGACTTGCTGTGTACTCTGTTCAGTAGGTATGCTGCTGACTTTAGAGCATATCACCAGAAGGACACTGGTAATCCCGAAAAGCTCATCATGGATCGCACCATGTCCAACAAGGTGCGATTCGTCCTTTCCGATACACCATTCATATGTAGTGTATATGGAGAGGTTAGCTGAGAAAGGGCTGAGAAAGGGCTGAGAAAGCTAATCATGAAATTAGTACTCAAGTATTCTCCTCCTCGATCTGATCGAAGAACTTTAATACTCTTTCCTAACTGCTTCTCTATCTCATTCTTGAACTCTTGAACTTCTCAAATGCTTCCGACTTGTACTTCATTAAGTACACATAGCCGAATCTTGAGAAGTCATCGAACGTGAAGAAGCATGAAAATCCACCTTTGGCTTAGGTGGACATGGGACCACATACATCCGAATGTATTAGTTCTAGAATGTCCTTGGCACGTTCTCCATGTGCAGTAAATGGAGATTTTGTCATCTTTCCTATGAGACATGATTCACATGTCGCAAACAATTCATAATCGAATGTAGTTAAGTCACTATGCTTGTGCAACTTTTGCAACCTGCTTTCGCCAATGTGCCCAAGTCTACAATGCCACATGTAGGCTTGGTTCACACAATTCTTGCTCTTCTTAAGAGCATTATGAATTTGAAGATTGTAATAAGAAACATCTAAGAGATATAGACCGTTGACCAAAGATGCCGAAGCTATTGATTTATTACCATAATAAATCGAACAACTTCCATTCTCAATAGTCAACCTATATCCTATCTTGTCCAAGCAAGATACTGATATGATGTTCTTTATTATGCTAGGAACATAATAACAATCTTCTAATAGTAAGGCGTCTCCTGATGGAAGCCTAAGGTTTGCTGTCCCAACAGCAATCGCCGTAACTTTTGCGCCGTTTCCTAGCCTCAATTCCACCTCGTCTTGTCTCAACTTGCGCTTACTTATCAGCATCTGCACATCATGACAAATATGAGAAGTACATCCGGTATCTAATACCCAAGATGTGGAGTCTCTAACTGACAAGTTGATATCTATCATATAGATATCTAAAGCTTCAGATAGGTTCACCTTTCCATGAGCTTTATCGTGAAGGAACTCCTTGCAGTTCCTCTTCCAGTGATCATTCTGCTTACAGTAGAAGCAGTCACCCTTTACTACTCTTTCGTCTTTATCCTTCGATCTTTTATCGTTAGCTATCATCTCTGCTTCAGGGGCATCTAATGCCGATTCAGCAGAAGGATCAGCATCAAGGACATAGTCATTGTGCTTAAATATGAAGACATTCTTCAGCTTTCTGAACCAATCTGAGTAGTTCAGGCTAGTCAAACTTTTGTCATCAAGTATGCCACGGAGTGGGTTATTTGACGACATAATTCCCTACAGGAGATATGTAATATCTATTTTAACAGATGTTCAATTATTAAAAATAAAACAAGACATGGTCTTTTGTTCAAGTTTTAACTCCCACTAATTTTCGATGGACTGTATAACTCTCAGTTATACAGAACAAGAGACGCCGACAGTCTCCTAGTGGAGATCAAAATCTTAATGACTTGCGATACAGCCTTGTGGATAGCACAACAAACTGTAATACAACCAAAGAGCACCCAACTCATAGGACTTGCAACTCCTTGCAATATCTGATCATAGCTTCGGTCCCCAGAGATTTGATGGCCTTGTGGATAGCACAACAAACCACTAATTCTGGTCTAAGCTAACCATCGTTACGCGACGAGCATAGATTTGCATGCAGCGCTTGTGGATAGCACAACAAAGCTACATGGTTCATTTACCCCGATCATATAGGGATCTAATGCCATAGCCACAGTTTCTCCTCCCAATTAAACAGGCCTTGTAGATAGCACAACAAACCTGCCTAAAGTGATTCGAATCCTATGACTCTAACGAAGGTGGATCACGCGATAAGTTCTTAACTACTCATGTTACGACTTAGAGTTTATCTAAGGATATTTAGATAACTTTTATCTTGGTCTCTCCTAGGTGATAGTATATAAATATATCGTATATATTTACTAAATGCTATACCTGCTTTAATTCATAATCAAATATAAAACAATGCATCTCATACATGTCATTAGTGTGGTCATAGATAGCACAGTGGGTTTGACTGGAGCCAACAGTCAAACGCACACACAATCTAACACAACAATTATATTAGATAACCTGCAAACACATAGGCAAGAGATCTCCATCATATCGCCTTCCTCGTTGCATCTGTGGATCGTCCTCGCTCCTTCCTCAGTTGCCTCGACCCTATGACAATAAATTATAAAATTTACAGGTAAATTGAAGAAGGCCTTATGGCGAGTACAAGAGAGAGGGAGGTAGAAGTATATCGGAGTTCGAGAGAGGGAGAGGTACGCAGACCTCTATTTATTAACAATTAACAAATAATTATACATCCACGATCCACACAATCCATTCATCACATGAATAATTAAATAAGTGCATATCTATGACCCCGGTGTGTTTTAAACATCCCACACATAATTCAGCGCATCACATGGCTAGAACAAAAGAGTTTACAAAATATATAATTTTGACCTTCAATAAGCTAGAATTCAATCAAAATTGGTGTTTGAATTTCTAAAACACTTTTAATTAACTTAACATGCAATTAAATCAAATTTAAAAGCATCAAAACACACATCACATGTGCACACACTCCAAATTAATAATTTCAAATTATTCCATGCAAATTAGAACAATTCTAATAATCTAACACTTAGATTAAACCCCATTAATAATCTAACAATTAGACTATTAATGACTAATCTAACTCTTAGACTAATCCAACAAAATTAATCATTAATTTAACACTTAAATTAATAATTAACTCTAATTTGTTATTATTTACTAATCTAACTCTTAGACTAGTTAATTAATTAATGTTAATTATCAATTTAACTCTTAAACTAATAATTAACACTAATTAACAATTAACCATTAATCTAACTTTTATATTATTGGATTAAAATCAATTATTAGTTTAATTCTTAAACCAATAACTAATAAATCTTAATTAAACCATTATATTAGTTAATTAAAATTAATCATCAATTTAACAATTAAACTAATAATTAATTCCAATTAACTAATAACTACTAATTTAACATTTAAATTAGTCTATTAAAATTAATTATTAATTTAACACTTAAATTAATAATTAATTGTAATCAATTAACAACTATTTGTTAAATAATGATTTTAAAATCATTAATCAACCCAATTTAAAATCAATAACAATGATTTCATAAAAAATCATTAATACTCAATAAGATTAATAATAATTTTAATATTCAAAATAATTTTGAACTTTAAAATTAAAACCAATTTTAATTGAGTTTTTAAATGGGCCAAATTTGTGGTTTAATAGGGTTTTTGAAATAAGAGGGAAGAGAAGAAGGGCTCAGCCCCTTAGAGGGAGCCATGGCTAAGACTAGGGGTGTGCACGGTTCGGTTCGGTTCGGTTTTGGAGGAAATTTCTTCAACCCGAACCGAACCGAACTGACATTTGAAACCGAACCGAACCGAACCGAAATTTTTCGGTTCGGTTCGGTTCAAACCGAATTTTCATATTTTATTGATATTAAATGTATATATATATATTTAACATTAAAATTATATTTAAAAAATACTTATTTATACATAATATGTATATGATATTAAAATATTAAAACATTTATATGCATAATGTTAATATAAATACTTATTTACTTTAAAAAATCGATTTATTCGGTTTTTCGGTTCGGTTCGGTTTCACAAAGACTTTGTGAAACCGAACCGAACCGAACCTGACTCCAAACCGAACCGAACCGAACGGTTCGGTTCGGTTCGGTTCGATTTTTCGGTTTTTCGGTTTTTATGCACACCCCTAGCTAAGACCATGGTCCGAGCCAGGGCCCAGACTAGGTGCGAACCTGGTGCTGGTGGCTTAGGCCCGGCTCAGGGCCGGTCGGACCGGCTCGGGTCCGGTCCCGAGAGCCGGTTCAGCCCTTTCTTCCCCCCCCCGTTCGCCACCCAAAACCCTAACCCTGAACTGCAATAGATTGCAGCCGGCAGCAAGTGGGCGCCGGGGGCGGCCTGCTCGACGCCGCCCGGCCGCGCCGGCGACGTCCCCGGCGCCGGCGGGTTCACCAGCACCGGCGAGGGCTTTCAAAAGGCTGTTGAGAAAGCCCCTTAAATCTTCCAAAAAATTGGTTTTTAAGCGTTTAAGACCAACTTAGGGCTCGATTTTGCAGCTCTTTAAGGCCACCCTAGCGCCGGCTATCATGCTCGGTGGATAGTGGTGACTATCCTCTTGAGATCCGGGGATCCGGCCTGCCATCCCAACGCTTGGGAAGCACGTACGAAGCCGCCGAAAACTCTCCGTTCTTCGTACCACAAAGAACACAAAAACCCCTAAATTTATTTCGAAAAATTGAAAGAAAATAATTTAATTAACTGTCTTCATCGCATGAACACAGATCCATCAATTAATCGAAGTTATAGTATGGAACTCATGAAAAAATAAATTTCAGAGATTGAAACGAGACGAGAAACAGTCGAACCTGACTCTGATACCACTGTTGGTTTCTCAGATTTCTCCGGATCTCCCGCGCAACAGAAATAAAAATAAAAACAGAGATCCGTTCCCATTTTGAAAATCAAAAAAACCAGATTATCAGATAATCAGTTCTTACCGTGTGCGGATTCGAATCCCCAACCGTTCGGTTCAGTCGGTGCGACACCGCAAGCCGCGCAAGCGCCCGACCTCTAGCGAAGTCCATGCGATCCTCCTCTCGAAGGATATCCTCACGTTCTTCGTTCTTCGCAGACCATGAAACCTCCGTTGGCCGCCGCAACGATCGCCGCAACGCGCAGATGATTTCCCGTCGAACTGGAGTCGGAGAAGCGGCGAAGCAGATCTGGATCTATCTGGGACGCCAGAGAGAGAGAGAAATAGAGGAGGGGCGGCTAGGGTTAGCAACAGCTTGGCATGCTCAGCCCGTTCGCTATATTTTATATTAACCACGCGATTTTTCATAAAAATCTCCGATTTATATAAAACCTACTTATTTATCCATCGCCTTGAGAATCATTTGCGTGTGACCCTCTAGGCCCAATTACCAGTCCGGTTAATAGCCCAATAAGCTCAGTGACTCCTCACTGGCTTTATTAATAAATTAATAAGCCTTAATTAATTAATTAATCAATCGAATTGATGTCGTACATCGAATTCGATGGGGCCTCCGATCACGTTGGGTGCCAAGCAACACCCCGTGAACCCGAAAGGTATTAGGGCTAAGTAACCCACTCTTGGAACCTTTCCGCCGACAGTTACCGCATGGATATTGTAACGACCCGCCACCCCATAATCGGGGATCCGATTAATCCCCGATTACTAAATGGGTGCTGAATCATTAACTTGGAACCAAACCAGGATCTAAGTAAGTATGGGAAATAAACAATAAACTAAGCTAAACATTTACATCGCATTGAATTGAAGGGAAAGTGAAGGAATTAAAAGTTATTACAATACGACTCGACACAACAAATAATTACATATTCTAATAGAAAAGAAATAATTAAGCGTACAGGCCAGAAATAAAGATAACAACTACGTCGGGGCGTACCCTGGAACAACAGCTGACGGCGCGCAACTCACAGCAGCACACTCCTCGCTAAGTCTGCCTGAAACCCTCACCTGAAAACCGTAGGGGTGAGTCTCAATGAAAAGACTCAGTAGGGATCCTTCGATCCCCACCGCCCACTCACACACCCACAAGTGCAAAACACAGTTGAAGGTACAGTAACAAGTACAACAATAATTACTACTCCTAAATCTCGATATGAATCACATGCATTCAAAGTATATAATATGCTTATCTCTAAAACCAGTCTACCAGGGAGCCCACAACCAACATCTCGGCAAAACACGCCAATCACACGGACGAAGGTGAGAAACACCGACCCGCTGAGACCAAACAGTAACCCCTCGGATAGCACGCTAGCTACTCCGGCCCAACTGGCTCAGGTGGTTACTCCTTCCCCCAGTACGAGTGACACTTCACAGGTACCACACCCACACCGGTACTAGCTAACCCCGGGGTTCACCAGGTGACCCTCTCTCACTAGGCGTCACCCTTCCACACCCACACCGGAGCTGTGCTCCACCCACACCAGCACAGGGTGATAAAGCGCTACAACTGCCACTCTAGGTCCACAGTAGCACAAAATACAGCACAGTAAGAATTCCACGGTCGCACGAAACACAACGCGGTGCGATCCGGTTACAAGGAATCCATCATCATCGAATATAATTTAAAGCATGCATTTAACCAACTAACCAACTGTCTAACAGTGTAAACATATTTTAATGACATGAATTAATGTGATTCTGTCTTGAATTGCGTCGCCCAAGGCCGACCCATTCAAGCCTCCTAAACTGGTTCATAGAAAACTTGCCCTCAGAACTTGGCGTAAAACGCGTCGCCACAGGTAGTCGCCTTTTGAAAGGCGTCGCTGTCCCTCGTCGCCTGTTAGCGACCGAAAACAGGGACAGGCCATGAGGTGATTTCCACTAAAATGGGTCGTCCACGCAAGTCGCCTTTTAAAAAGGCGTCGCTGTCCCAGGACGCTCAACAGTCCAGAGATAGAGTCTGTAAATGGGGCTAAATAGCGTCGTGGGAGGGCGCCGCCTTTCTAAAAGGCGTCGCGTCACCTCGACGCCATTTAGTCCCGACAGACAGGTTCTCCCCCCTCGCTTCCCCCGATCCATGAGATGAGATTTCTCCCCCAAAACGCACAGAAAAGGGCACAAAACATAAAGGGGAAGGAGGAGAACCTAACTACCCTTTAGAACACCCAATTTTTCATACATGCACTTAGCGTTTTCACCCCAAAAATACTCCTAAAACATGCTTCAAACGCGGGAAAACATGGTTTCAAACGAAATGCACTGGGAATCGTCACCCTACCGATTACTTGAACTCCTCCAAGCTCCAAGCCGCCCACCCGTCTCGCCCCACGTCGCCGCTGGTACCGCCGAGGTCGTCGTTACTCCACCGGACGTCGGCCGCCGTCCGGAGAGAAAACGCCGCAGAGGAGGTGGTGGTGGTAATGGTGGGAGTTAGGAGGTCGATGGAGTGGAGGGAGAGATGAAATGGTAGGAGGAAAAGAAGGAGGGGAAGGAAGAATCGCCGGAGCCACCGGGGAAGAGAGGAGAGAGAAGAGGGAGGAGAAAATGAGGGAAAGGAAGGAGGGTTCGCGGGGTTAACCAAAATCTGGCTAAAACGCGTCGTGCTGTACAGACGCCTATCAGTTGACATGACGGGCCATACTGACAGAGTCTGAAACGCGTCGCCTATCCAAGACGCCGTTCAGACGACAAGACCAGCACCGTACACTAACAACCCAGGGTCGCAGTCTGAATGGCGTCGTCCATAGCGGACGCCGTTCAGACGACACGACAGTGCCGTACTCTCGCGGCCCGAAGCCCGTCCACGTGGCGCCCACGTGGCACATCGGCAACCAAACTAAATGGCGTCTACCCAGCAAGACGTCGTTCAAAAAGGCGTCGTGCATCCTAGACGTCATTTAGATGGCACTCCCCTGACCCATCAAGACCCAAACCAGGGAATCCGACCCAGAATCTGACCCGATAACCGGATCCGAAACCTCAGTCCTTACATTCTCCCCCCCTTAAAAGAATTTCTTCCCCGAAATTGCCTGCTAGAATTAACGAGGTTGAAAAAAAAAGATACAAGCTCACAAGGGAACTTACGAGAAAAGGTAGGGAAATTGCTCCCGCATCTCGTCCTCGCGCTCTTAGGTTGCCTCGCCCCCGGAGCGGTACTGCCAAATTACCTTAACCAGAGGTACAACCTTGTTCCGAAGGACCTGTTCTCTGCGATCCTCAATACCACCTGGAAACTCTGGAAAGGACAAGTCCTCAGCGACTTCCAACTCTGAAAAATCTAGATTATGAGATGGATTCTGAACATATTTCCTCAGCAACGAAACATGGAACACATCGTGCACCCCTGCAAGACTGGGCGGCAAGGCCAGCTGATATGCCATTTCCCCAATCCGAGCAAGAATGGGAAAAGGCCCAATATTTCGCGGACTCAGCTTGCCTCGCTTCCCGAATCTCATCACACCCTTGAAGGGTGAGACTCGGAGAAACACGTGGTCCCCAACCTCAAACTCAAGCGGTCTCCTCCGGATGTCAGCATAACTCTTCTGTCTGCTCTGAGCTGCAATCAATCTCTGTTGTACCACTCTGGCAACCTCAGCACACTGATGTACCAACTCTGGCCCTGCTATCTGCCTCTCGCCAATCTCGGACCAACACATAGGGGATCGACACGGCCGCCCCTACAAAGCTTCGTAAGGTGCCATGCCGATACTAGAATGATAATTGTTGTTGTAGGCAAACTCCACAGTAGGCAAATGCTGCTCCCAAGAACCTCCCCAGTCTAGGCAACATGCCCTGAGCATATCCTCCAGAGTCTGAATGGTCCTTTCTGACTGTCCATCAGTCTCGGGATGATAGGCCGAGCTGAAGGCCAACTGTGTGCCCAAGGCCTTCTGAAAACTCTTCCAGAACCTAGAAGTAAACCTCGGATCTCGGTCTGATACGATGGACAAGGGTACCCCGTGCAGAGAGATGATCTGATCCACAAACAGCTTTGCCAACTTACCGACTGACCAGTCCTTCCTAATAGTCAAGAAGTGTGCCGACTTGGTCAGTCAATCAACAATGACCCAGATCGCGTCTCTCCTGCCAGGGGCTAGAGGTAATCCCATCACAAAGTCCATAGTCACAAGCTCCCATTTCCATTCCGGGATCGGCAAAGGCTGCAACAACCCTCCTGGTCTCTGATGTTCTGCCTTAACCTGCTGTCAAGTTAAGCACCTAGCCACATACTCAGCCACATCCTTCTTCATACCAGGCCACCAAAAGTGCCTCCTCAAACAATGATACATCTTAGTCGTTCCGGGATGCACTGCGTATCTAGAACGGTGCGCCTCATCAAGGACACTCCTACGCACGTCCTCTTCGGCCGAAACATAGAGTCTGCCTCTAAACCTGACTGTACCATCATCCCACAACTCCATCTCTGGTCTTTGGAGAATCTGCGGTAATTCCACATCTGCCCTCTGAGCCTCAATTACAGCATGGTACACTGTTGGCCTCACAGTCAAGCTGGCCAACATGGCTCTATCATCCTCCCGTAGAACCCGAAAGGAAGATTCCACAACCTGCTCAAATAATGTCCATTCTCGAATCATAAGGTATGACACGACCGTCTTCCGACTCAAGGCGTCTTCCACTACATTCGCCTTGCCCGGATGATAAGAAAGGTCGAGGTCATAATCCTTGATGAATTCCATCCACCTACGCTGCCTCAAATTCAGATCCCTCTGCGTGAATACATACTTCAGGCTCTTATGATCAGTAAAAACCTGAAATTTCTCTCCATACAAATAATGTCTCCAGATCTTCAGTGCAAATACCACAACTGCCAACTCTAAATCATGGGTGGGATAGTTCTCCTCATGCTTCTTCAGCTGTCTAGAAGCATAGGCCACGACCCTACCATGCTGCATTAGAACTGCACCCAAACCTCGACGTGATGCATCTGAATAAACTACAAACCCACCTGAACCTGATGGAAGCACCAACACTGGGGCCGAAGTGAGGCGAGTCTTCAACTTAATGAAACTCCGCTCACACTCCTCGGTCCACACAAAATGAACTCCCTTACGAGTCAACCTCGACAAGGGGGCCGCTATCGAAGAAAAACCCTGGACAAATCGCCTGTAATAACCGGCTAGCCCCAAGAAGCTCCTGATCTCAGTCACTGTTGTTGGCCTGCTCCAATCCATCACTGCCTCAATCTTGGTTGGATCCACTGCGATGCCCTCGCCAGAAATGACATGCCCCAGGAAGTGCACCTTGTCTAGCCAGAATTCACACTTGCTAAACTTGGCATAGAGTTGATGTTCTCTCAGAACCTGCAATACTACTCGAGGATGTGTGGCATGCTCTTTCTCAGAAGGAGAGTATATCAAAATATCATCTACAAATACCACTACAAACTGATCCAGATAGGCCCTGAAGACCCGGTTCATCAGATCCATAAAAGCCGCCGGAGCATTGGTCAAGCCAAAAGGCATAACCAAGAACTCATAATGTCCATACCGAGTCCTAAAGGCCGTCTTACTAACATCAATCTCACGGATCCTCATCTGATAATATCCTGATCTCAAGTCAATCTTTGAAAACACCTTCGCAGACTGCAGCTGATCCATCAAATCATCGATCCTCGGAAGTGGGTACTTATTCTTTATCGTCACTTGGTTCAACTGTCTATAATCAATGCACAACCTCAGAGAACCATCATTCTTCCTGAAAAATAGAACTGGAGCACCCCACGGAGAAGTACTGGGACGAATGAAACCCTTATCCAGCAACTCCTGCAACTGCGCCTTCAACTCAGCGAGTTCGGTTGGCGCCATCCGATACGGGGCCTTAGACAGGGGCGCCGTACCCAGTGCAAGCTCAATAGTAAACTCAACCTCTCGCTGAGGAGGAAGGCCAGGCAATTCCTCAGGAAACACATCTATAAAGTCACACACAACAGGCACCTCCCAAGGACTGGAACTTCCGCTAACATCAGCTAGAACGACAGAGGCAAGGAAGGCCTCACAACCACCAACAAGCAACCTCTGGGCCTTAAAGGCAGAAATAAGAATACATCGAGAAGAGAGTCTAATACCTTGGAAGTAGAAGGTCGGGATGTCCGGAATAGAGAAACGCACTCTCTTCCTGTGGCAGTCCATCTCAGCATAATGAGCCTCCAACCAGTCCATGCCCAGGATGACATTAAAGTCACGAATGGCAAGCACAACCAACTGGGCAAGTAACTCATGGCCCTCAATGGTCAAGGGAACATCCTTCAAACAATTATAAGATAACATGAAATCCCCAGAAGGAACTTCTACCATCAATCCATCAGATAGCTCATCAACGGGTGCAGAAAGAACATCTATGAACTGCTCAGAAATAAAAGAATGCGAAGCACCCGAATCAATTAGCACATGTGCAGAGTTTCCAAGGACAGAAAGTGTACCTTCCACCAAGTTGGATGCACAGGCCTCCTTCCTGGTGATAGCTAGAACTCTCCCCTGGGTCCTCGGTTCTTCTGATCACCTGATCCCTACCCCTGACCATGCCCCTGCGGGCAATGCCTCACCAAATGACCCTACTGGCCACAAGTGAAACACCTCCTAGGAAAAGCAGGACACGGAGTCCCACCGTGAGTACCACCGCAATGCTGACAAACTGCGGGAAGTCTCTGAGCTGACTCCTGCTGAGCACTGGACACCAACTGGCTCTGTTGACCCTGCCCGGGTCTGCTACTACCGCTGCTGCCGCTACTGCTTCCACCGCCTCGAAAGAATCTCCTGAATCTGGAGCCGAGTGAAGACGATCCTGATCCGGACGAAGGAGCTGCTGCTACCTTTCCCCTGCCACGAGCTGGTCCCTGAGTAGTCAGTCCTCTCTCCCGGGCTGACTGATTCTGCTGTGCCTCCACTGCCGCTGCACACCTAACCGCCGATGCCAAATCTGAGCAACAGTGAGATGCCACGAAACTCCTCAGACTGGACCTCAGCCCATCCACAAACCTCTCAGTTCGACGTTCCTCGTCCCCTGAGATGAAAGGCACAAACCTCCCAAGCGAAACAAACTTCGCCTGGTATTCCAGCACTGTCATGCTTCCTTGGGTCAGCTCCATGAATTCCCTCTCCTTGGCCCTCTGAACATGCCTAGGGAAGTACTGTGCATTGAATTCCTTCACAAAAGTCTCCCATGGAATCTCCCTGAGACTCCTATCCGCATATGACAAACTCTTCAGAGTGGTCCACCAATCGTAGGCATCACCCTTCAACATGAAGGTAGCCAACGGAGTCCTCTCAACTGTCGCACAATCCATAGTATCAAAGGTCTTCTCCATCTCCCTCAACCAGTGAACAGCCTCATATGGGTCGGGACGACCGGTGAAATGAGGCGGCCTCAGCTTCAGAAATCTCTCTAGTGTAGCTGAAGACCCTCCCCGAGCACTGGAACTCTCACTAGGGTCTCGGGTCTGATATCTAGCCATCGTGTCCATCATAGCCTTCATGAAATGCTCCACACTCGGCCTACCGGCCTCAGATCCACTAGGGACATCTCCACGCTCTCTAATAACCGGCATCCTCTTCCTATGAGCCATCTAATCGCCTACAATCACAAAGATCGAAAAATTCTAATTAGAATCCTAAAACCTACACTACCGCCGTGCCTGTACGAGATAATGTAATTATTTGCCGGACTCTCGACATTTAACCTAGTTATTCATTTATTTGCCAGACCGAATGCTCTGATACCAACTGTAACGACCCGCCACCCCATAATCGGGGATCCGATTACTAAATGGGTGCCGAATCATTAATTTGGAACCAAACCAGGATCTAAGTAAGTCTGGAAAATAAACAATAAACTAAGCTAAACATTTACATCGCATTGAATTGAAAGGAAAGTGTAGGAATTAAAAGTTATTACAATGCGACTCGACACATCAAATAATTACATATTCCAACAGAAAAGAAATAATTAAGCGCACAGGCCAGAAATAAAGGTAACAACTACGTCGGGGCATACCCCGGAACAACAGCTGACGGCGCGCAACTCACAGCAGCACACTCCTCGCTAAGTCTGCCTAGAACCCACACCTGAAAACCGCAGGTGTGAGTCTCAACGAAAAGACTCAGTAGGGATCCTTCGATCCCCACTGTCCACTCACACACCCACAAGTGCAAAACACAGCTGAAGGTACAGTAACAAGTACAACAGCAATTACTACTCCTAAATCTCGATATGAATCACATACATTCAAAGTATATAATATGCTTATCTCTAAAACCAGTCTACCAGGGAGTCCACAACCAACATCTCGGCAAAACACGCCAATCACACGGACGAAGGCGAGAAACACCGACCCGCTGAGACCAAACAGTAACCCCTCGAATAGCACGCTAGCTACTCCGGCCCAACTGGCTCAAGTGGTTACTCCTTCCCCCAGCACGAGTGACACTTCACAGGTACCACACCCACACCGGTACTAGCTAACCCCGGGGTTCACCAGGTGACCCTCTCTCACTAGGCGTCACCCTGCCACACCCACACCGGCGCTGTGCTCCACCTACACCAGCACAGGGTGATAAAGCGCTACAACTGTCACTCTAGGTCCACAGTAGCACAAAACACAGCACAGTAAGAAGTCCACGGTCGCACGAAACACAACGCGGTGCGATCCGGTTACAAGGAATCCATCATCATCGAATATAATTTAAAGCATGCATTTAACCAACTAACCAACTGTCTAACAGTGTAAACATATTTTAATGGCATGAATTAATGTGATTCTGTCTTGAATTGCGTCGCCCAAGGCCGACCCATTCAAGCCTCCTAAACTGGTTCATAGAAAACTTGCCCTCAGAACTTGGCGTAAAACGCGTCGCTACAGGTAGTCGCCTTTTGAAAGGCGTCGCTGTCCCTCGTCGCCTGTTAGCGACCGAAAACAGGGACAGGCCATGAGGTGATTTCCACTAAAATGGGTCGTCCACGCAAGTCGCCTTTTAAAAAGGCGTCGCTGTCCCAGGACGCTCAACAGTCCAGAGATAGAGTCTGTAAATGGGGCTAAATAGCGTCGTGGGAGGGCGCCGCCTTTCTAAAAGGCGTCGCGTCACCTCGACGCCATATAGTCCCGACAGACAGGTTCTCCCCCTCGCTTCCCCCGATCCACGAGATGAGATTTCTCCCCCAAAACGCACAGAAAAGGGCACAAAACGTAAAGGGGAAGGAGGAGAACCTAACTACCCTTTAGAACACCTAATTTCTCATACATGTACTTAGCGTTTTCACCCCAAAAATACTCCTAAAACATGCTTCAAACGCGGGAAAACATGGTTTCAAACGAAATGCACTGGGAATCGTCACCCTACCGATTACTTGAACTCCTCCAAGCTCCAAGCCGCCCACCCGTCTCGCCCCACGCCGCTGCCGGTACCGCCGAGGTCGTCGTTACTCCACTGGGACGTCGGCCGCCGTCCGGAGAGAAAACGCCGCGGAGGAGGTGGTGGTGGTAGTGGTGGGAGTTAGGAGGTCGATGGAGTGGAGGGAGAGATGAAATGGTGGGAGGAAAAGAAGGAAGGGAAGGAAGAATCGCCGGAGCCGCCGGGGAAGAGAGGAGAGAGAAGAGGGAGGAGAAAATGAGGGAAAGGAAGGAGGATTCGCGGGGTTAACCAGAATCTGGCTAAAACGCATCGTGCTGTACGGACACCTATCAGTTGACATGACGGGCCGTACTGACATAGTCTGAAACGCGTCGCCTATCCAAGACACCGTTCAGACGACAAGACCGGCACCGTACACTGACAACCCAGAGTCGCAGTCTGAATGACGTCGTCCATAGTGGACGCCGTTCAGACGACACGACAGGGCCGTACTGTCGCTGCCCGAAGCCCGCCCACGTGGAGCCTACGTGGCACATCGGCAACCAAATTAAATGGCGTCTACCCAGCAAGACGCCGTTCAAAAAGGCGTCGTGCATCCTATACGTCATTTAGATGGCACTCCCCTGACCCATCAAGGCCCAAACCAGGGAATCCGACCCAGAATCTGACCCGATAACCGGATCCGAAACCTCAGTACTTACAGATATAATCCTTCATTCGTACAATGCTCTCGAGTCAACTTAGGGCATGGTGAGCTGTCAAACCCTAATCGGTCGACTCACTTGAATCGGATGCCGCTGATGAATATCAGAAAACTCCTTTCCCGATATTATCGTCCGCCCTGGCCAGGGACTTCCACGCATCCTTCTTAGAGCATTCTCTCTCTAAGTACCAAGAGCGAATGATTCCTTATTGACACAGAATTCCCTTCGACAGTATTCCACTGTACCCAATCCTTGGCGTTTTAGAATCTCGTGGCTAGATATTCGTAAACCAAGGTCAAAGCACAGAAGTCCATCGACAAGGTGTCCTTGGTGTCTCAGGTCCGAGGACCATCCACGCAACTGCGACAATAGAATCAAGCTGGTTGACAGTGAGGTACAATACCATCCAGCGATTCAGTCGGATCAGTTCAGTGAACTCATTCTCCAATGAGCATCTACAGATTCGCCTTAATGTCTCCACACAAGTGACTTATTAGATCAGTCACCCTCATCATATGAACATGAGTAATCTGTACTAGTCTAACCAGATATCCGATGTCCTTCTCGGATATCTTCCAATTATGAACGATTAAGAATATGTGTGTTTAAGTGATCAGTCTCATTAGTATGATATCATCATAATCTGATCACTATAGCACATATTCACGGACTTCATTATGAGACGATAATTAATGCGATTTACACATAATGAATATTATGCCATTATATTAATAAATGAACGAGATTTACATAATCAGATTGGCTTGTAGGCCACCTAAAACTAACAACAACATCGCCCACCGTCGATTCGCTGAGGGGCACCCAGGGGGCCCTCTATAAATACACTTGAGGCTCCATAGGGGTCACCACTTACGCAAGCGCTAGTGGCGAGCGGAGCGGAGAGTTATGAGCGGAGCCCAAGTACATGTCAGGGGATAAGCCTCTAACTCAGTCTCGTCGTCCATGTCAGGGGATAAGCTTCTAACTCAGTCTCGTCGTCCACCCATTTTCATGTCCCTCTCCTCTTCACTTGGTTCAAGCAGCTCGTCCTGCTCCAACTCCAAACAGCTGCAAGCCGATTCCCTCTCTCTTTACACCTATTTCAGCACCAACTCCCTTGTTTTCAGGATGATAGATGCTTCAGTCTCGCATCCTTTTGCTCAAGATCCTACTGAGTTGGTCGACTTATAATGGTTGGAGCCCATGGAGTCGAGTTGGCACTCAAGCGAACTAATCACCGAGGTCGCTTCGAACCTATCCCGGGAGTTCATTCAGGAGTTACGGGAGTGCTTTGACTTCCTAAAGTGGGTTTATCTCTGGTGGCCCTAGCCGATTGACCTAGCAAACTTGCCCTGGCCAGGATATTTTTACTATTTATGAGCAGAGTCTACGGGCCAACTTCTGCTTTCCTCTTCACCCACTCGTCCTTGACCTCCTCGCTTTTTGCAGTCTCTTCCGTTCTCAATATTTTCTAAATTTGTGCCGAACTATTTATGCTTTCATTGTCCTTTGCCACTAGCTAGGCGTCGTCCCCAACCTTCTTTCTTTCCGCTACTGCTTTGCTATCAAATGGAGCAGCAAATTGTCCTAGTATGGCTTCTCCGCACGCTCCAGAGGTCGCATTTTCTCTAGGAAGCCCTTGTCCATTTATTACTGGAAGAAGGGCTTTGTGTATGTCAGTATGAAGGATGGGGACTTGGCCGTCTTACATACATGAAGCCCTCCTTCCAGTAAAATGGACGAGGGCTTCCAAGACAACCAAAGTGCTCCAGATCATGTCTTTAGGAACGACGGGCATCACCAACTTACTGGGGGATATAGTAGCATTGGTGCAGTCTGGGGCCTGGTTGGACCCTAAAAACTTTCCGCCCCGGGCTGCCCCTTATCTCCCTTGCGATCCTCTAGCTTAAGTGGACCCCAAGACCACAGTGACCATGACGGTGGTGCCTCTGGCCGACGAGCTCATGGACATGAGGGGCTGTTCGATGAGGCTACCGTAGCCGACGATCAGGAGTAAATCGGTCCCAGCTTCTGGTCTTCACTTTGGTTGCAGACATTGCAAGGACCTACAAAATTATACCTGCATGAAAAGTTTACTTATAATTTTAGGAACTTTATGGTACAATTAGATGGTAATAAGTTTTACCAACATATACACAATTATGAAAAAGGGTATATTTGTAAGTACCTAAAAAGTATAAACGCAATTATGAAAAGTTCATATCTTAGGATGCAATAGATGATTTATATAAGGTTTTAAGTGAAATTTTTAAGATTTCTAGATGTGTCCTCAAATCTCTAAAAAGAGTTAAATTCAGTGAAGAAGTATTGAATGAGGGTATAAAACTAATTATAGAAAATTAGGGACTTAAATATAAAAGTACCAGTTATTGGTAAAGGATTAGGATACAAATAAGGATACTGGTATGGTAAAGAATGAGAAAACTGATAAGATTTCTTTGCCCTTAAGTAAGGATACTGGTAAAGGATAACGGATACGGTAAGGTTGCTTAGCCCTTAAGTAAGGGACACATGTCACAAATCCAAGAGGATCTTTAAGGGACACTTATCCCCATTTCAAGGCATACATGTAGACACGCTAATTTTCACATCATTTTGAGCAAATTTCATATCATATAATAATGTCTCAAAGTGGTCTGATATTTAATCATTAGTTAATTTTTATTAATCTTTTTTTGATTAATTATCTAAATAGTATCGGATCAGACAGACATAATTTAAGTTAATTAATTAAATTGATTTTAACTCAAATTTTAATTAAATATGAAAAAAGTCTAAAAGACATCGACATGTGTAGACGTCATTTAGAGTTTATTCCTATTTTTTATATTTAAATTTGAATTTTAATTAATTGATTAATTAGGTAAAAGACGTCTGCAGGGCACGACGCCATTTAGGTTTCCTAAGCTGATTCTATCTCTTTTTCCTGATGTTTATCCTTATCTTAATTAAGCTAAAAGACGTCTCCCATGGGCGACGTATTTTAGATAATTACAGATAATGATTAATTAATCTGTGTTTATCTGTTTGTTAGTTTGATAAACTTCAAATTCTTTCATGTTAATCGATTAATAACCGTAGATGTAAAGCCTATAAATACATAATCCCTTGGTCATTAAAAAGTTAGTGATAATTTTGAGTGATGATAGTGATAATTTAAGTGATCCAAGAAGGAGATGACGTCCAAACACTGAAGGATCGAAGCGCTGCTACTTCCTGGAGTCTGCATCCTTTCTTCATCGCTTCTTCATCCTTTCAAGATTCATTCAAGACCAAGGCTTTCTAGGGGCCATCCAATTTAGTTCTTAATTGATTTCTGCATCTTTCTCATATTTTTATCACATTTGCATCACAATTTCATCACATCACTCCATGCAACACACACTCACTAGCATATAATTTTCAATCCATGTTTTAAAGGGGTTTAAAAGACCATCAAAACAAGTTCTTTGTTCAAGTTGCATGATTAAAATTTCTATTGGGATAGATACTACCTACATCTATTTGAGTTCTTATTGTTCTTTCTTTCTTTCCACTTTTTTGTAAGGTTCAAAAGTACAAAAGAGATCAAGAGGAGAGAATCAACAACAACAAGGAAAGGAAAGCTAGATGATCCTCAAACCCCTATAAGCATCCAAGCAAAAACAATGTTAGAAGGGCTCTATTTCTTCAGCCGGCTGAAGGAGGGGAATCAAGGACTCAAAAATCTCTCAATTCTGAAACAGGTAGGCGATCAATCTTTTCTCTTAGAACTTTTTAGTTAAAAGTTTCTGGCGATCACATTCACTTAGTTTTTAATACGTTTATTTGTCACATAATCAACATAAATTCTCATGATAATCACACACTTGATTTGAGCACTCACAGCTTTTTGGCAATCACGGTGGGACTTGGTCTCATCATCTTTCAATCTTTTTTCTTACTTTTATCAATCGAGCACTCTCTATGCACCACCTGTGTCTCTCGACACGCCCTCACCGATCGGTGAGTTTTTAGTTTAGTTGTTATTCCCACGTGCACCACGTACACACCCTTGCGGTAAGATCTTGCCCTCCCCGTTTGATTGATTGAAGAGTTGTTTTTGTGATAAGAAGCATGTGTGATTGATTGAATGTTTTGTTGTTTACATGATAAATCATCCTGTTAAAAAATTGAAATAAAAAAGATTCTCATGAGCCAATTATTTACTGTTATTATCCTATTTGTCTTAGGAGGAATCGATTCAGAAATTCCTCCTGAAATATTGATTCCGCGACCTAAAAAGCGTCCAGGAACAGCGACGCGTTTCATACCGCGTCGCTATACCACGACGCCTTTTAGGCAATTTTCTCTGCTATTTGCTGCCTGAGATTCTGCGAAAAAATAAGGTTCTGTTTGAATAGCGTCGACCAATAGCGACCCGATTCAGACAGTTTCTTGTTTTTTTCTTCAATTCTCAGATTTCTGATCTGCTTGCTACTACACATTACGTAATAAGCATTAGAGGCCATCCCGGCCACAGGTCACACGCACTGGGGTTAACACCCCCCTTTTCTCTTAGGAACACCTTTCTTGACGTCTTCACCTCTCTCAGTCCCTCGATCAGAATAGAGTGGTTGGCGTTAAAGACCTCCGTAAGTCCCCAAAATCAAGGTATTCCTCCTTGTTCATCGGGCTAGTTGTACCAATCGAAGTCCTGGTTAGATTTTCATAACGTTGTGAGAGAAAGCCATAGAGTATAACGGTGGAAATTGAACTGAAACTAGGATCCTACCCCTTGAGTGAATTTGTGATTAATTAAATCCAAATAACCCAACAAGGAATCCTGAAATAACGTTAAACATCCACTTGTTTGCTTAATCTTTGTACAACTTGTCTGCAAATCTTTGAAAAAAAATCTAATATCGTGCTACTTCGATCAGGTAGGGATCTAAGCATGGCTCCAGATGCCCTAGTCAACTACGAGGGAGATGCTAATGCCCCTCTTAAGTATGATTACCACTTTGAAAGCGAGGGAGATGCTGATGCCCCCTGTAATCTCCATTCTTGTCCAATTCGATATGAGGGAAACCACCAAACCCCTCTTCCTTGTGCTCATGATCAATATTCTGATCTTCCTCCGCACGTGCATGCGGTTTCTAATCCTATTTTCAAGGGGGGCATGAACCCGAATGATCCCTCATCCTCCGATCCCTTGGATCTAGTGAACGCTTTGGGAGTTCTTGCCTCTCATCTGGATCCTCGACAGTTTGAGGCCATTCAATCCATCTTAAAGGGGAAGACGCCCATGCAGTCTGCTGAGCCGAATCCTGCGGCTCCCCCTGTCATTCCTTAACCACCTCCTCATCATACTTCCTTCATTCACCAGGCCATGGAAGGCCTTCAGGTTTCAACTTCTCGGCCAGCTGGGCCACAATTGTCCTCCTCGAGGCAACTAGTCAGGCCGCCGACGCCTACTTACCAAAATGCCCTCGGGCATGGCGGAAGCTCTGCCGGACCTCAACCCTATTGTCCCCCTTGCCCCACATACTCTAGGAAACAGGCCTATCATGTACCTCCACCTCCCCCTCCTCCAGTCGATCCGACCCACCTCCCCCTCCTCCAGTCGATCCGACGACTCAGGCTCTGCTCGCGAAGATGGAGCATATGGACGAGCAATTCAGTAATTTTCAGAAAATGATGAGAGTTAAAGCTGCACCTGAAATTAACTTGCCAAGTCAGTCCGTGTTCCATTTGCCGCCCTCTGAAATGCCAGTGTACCGAAAATACAACGGTACTTGTAAGGACTGAGGTTTCGGGTTCAGTATTCGGGTCAAGCTCGGGCCGGATCCCCTGGTTTCGACCCTGAGGGGCCTTGTGAATCCTGACTGAATGACGTCTGCATTGCTCGACGCCTTTCAAAAGGCGTCAGGTTGTGTTGACGCCATTTAGGTCTGCTTGCTGTTGTGCCACGTGGGCGCCACGTGGGCGGGTTTCGGGCCGCGAGAGTACGGCCCCTGTCTCGTCGTCTGAACGGCGTCCATGATGGACGACGCGATTCAGACTGCGACCCTGCAGTGTCAGTGTACGGTGCCTGACATGTCAGATGAACGGCATCCGTGGTGGTCGACGCGTTTCAGAGCGCTGTCAGTACGGCCCGTCCTGTCATCTGATAGGCGTCCTTCTCGCTCGACGCATTTTAGCCAGTTTCTGATTGACCCCGTGAGCCTCCCCTTCTTTCCCACATTTTTGCCTCCACCCTCTCTCTCTTCGTCCTCTCCGCCCTCTCCGACCCTCTTTTCCCCTTTCCCTTCCTCTTCTTCCTCTTCCATCACTCAAACACCTCCCTACCTCTCACCTCTACCTCCACCACTTCCTTCGCAGCGTTCCATTCTCCGGACGGCGGCCGACGTCTCGGCGGAGTGGCGACGTCCTCGGGGGTACCGGCGGCGGTGTGCGGTGCGGAGGGACAGCGACACGGAGCTTGGAGGAGTTCAAGAACCGGTAGGGGGATGAACCTTGCATGGACTGTGGTTGTCTTGCTCGTGAATTCCTTGGCGTGGCATGATGTGTTTTGGGTTAGAATGAGCATGTTTAGGGGGTTTTCTTGCGGGAATGGCCGTGTTCGGGATCGTGGAATTGTAGCATGCTCATGGTAGTTTGATTTCCCTTTTCTCCCCCATCTGTTTTGGGTGTTTTGGGGTGTTTGGGGTTAAGGGGAGAAACCCTCGGGTTGAACCAGGGAACCAGGTTTCTGGCGTTAAACGACGCCGTGCCTGGTCGACGCCTTTTAGAAGGACGTCGGGCCAGTATGACGCCTTTTAGGCAAAAACCTCCCTTTTCGAGGTGTTGTGAGTTTGGGGTTCTGGCGCTAAATGACGTCATGCCTGGACGACGCCATTTCGAATGGCGACGTGCCAGCATGACGCCATTTAGGCAGGAAAATCCCCTGACTGAGGCTTCTGCAACTCTGGAATTCCGGTGTGAATGGCGTCTGTGGACTCTGACACGTTTTAGGGCATAATCTGATTTTAATGAACCTGTTTGAGGGGCTTGAATGGCGTCGACCTCGGTCGACGCGATTCAAGACAGAACTGCATGAACTCTGGTTTTAACACATGTTTTCCCGGTTGGATAGTCAAATGCATGCTTTAAGTTGTACTCTGAGACTGAGATTTGCTGTATGAATGGAATCGTATCATGTGTATGTGTGTCTATGCGGATATGGAATTGGAACTACTGTGATTTACGTTGTCACCTTGGGCCGATGGGGAAGGGCCATGGTGTCTGTGAGGCATTGTTGCCGTACCGGTGGGGGAGTGGTACATGTTGTGTTTTACCTTTGGCTGGGGGAAGCAGAACCACCTTGAGCTCGTCGGGCCGGAGTAGCCGGTGCGCTATCCGAGGGGTTGCTGTTTGGTCTAGGCAGGTCGGGGTTTCCCTGTTTGTCGTGGCAGCTTCCGACGCGTTTCTTGCTGTGGAGGTGGTTGTGGTACTGTTGGAGTTGTTTTACCCCTTTAGCCACTGGGCCTGATGTGACCTTTGATCAAGGTTACGAGTGGTACCCTTCGCCCTTTGGCCTGACGCAGCCCGGGAGGTTAGGGTTGTGGGTAGTTCCTGTAGCTTCGGCTTGACGGGGGTTCGCCGGTCCCCAGGGCCCTCCTGTAACGCCGAGGCCTGGCATGGAGGAAATCCGGTCGGTAGGAAAGTAGTCTAGACTGCTTGTGTGCACACGTAGTTGGGCAGTGGTGGTTCACTGGTCCCAGCTAGTCCTAGTTTGACTCACTGCCTCACCCTACGGTGCCCCGGAACACTGTAGGGGCGGACGTGCGTGAGTGTTGGTGGTGTTGTGAGGCGACGTTTGACTTCGGTCGACAGTGTAGTTCGGTCGCTTTGTGGACTTTGGGTGTGAGATGTGACTTTGTGTTGGGTTCTTCGGGTGACTTAGAATTGTTCCTGCTACACTGCTTATGCGTACGTTTCATATCAGGTTTGGGTGCTATGTTTACTGCTTTATTTAATTGCCATATATCTGGATTGTTGCACTTGTGGGTGTGTGAGTGGGAGGCAGGGGATCGGATGATCCCTACTGAGCCCGTTTCTGGTGTGGCTCACTCCCTGCGGTTTCAGGTGTGGACCTCGTTGCGTGTGGCGGCGTGTGGTGTCTCGTTGGTGTGCGGACCAGCAGCTGTCTCAGTTCCGGGGTATTCCCTGATGTTGTTGTACTTTACTTCTGCCTGTACTTATTTAATTTGTCGGACCATGTAATTATTGTTGGACTGTATACGGACATTGTTATCTTCCTTCTTGTGCACTTGTAATATCTTTGTAGTATGTGTGATTGCTATATTTAGCCTTGTTTAATGCTTACTCCTCCAGATGTGTTGTGTGAGATCCAGGTACGAACCCGCAGTTTGTGGGCCGACATCCATTTAGTGATCGGGTCTCCGGTCATAGGATGGCGGGTCATTACAGATGGTATCAGAGCCCAGTCTGGTCGAGTATGTGGTAAACTAGGTTAGATATTATGGTCCAACAATAAGTACGAGTCTGTACAGGCGATGGCTGCTGGTGTAGATTGGTAGGCTTTGACGTGTTTTGGTTCGATTTGCATGTTGTGGGGTAGTGATGGCACCGAAGAGGAGAGTTCCATTCGCTCGTGGTTCGAGAGCAGATGATGGTGGTTCGAGGGCAGAAGGACATAATGTGGATCGTTTCATGGAGGCTATGATTGGGGCTATGTCTAGGTATCAGCAGGGAGATGGAAGTGAGGGGTCCAATTCCCGATGTGGCCAGTCCATGGTGATGGAGCGGTTCTTGAAGTTGAAGCCCCCTTCTTTCACGGGTCAACCAGTTCCAGATGCGGCAGCTCATTGGATTAAGGAAGTAGAGAAGGCGTTTGATGTTCTTGAATGTGCTGAGAATGACAAGACCTTGTTGGCAACCTACTTGCTGAAGGACGATGCTTATGATTGGTGGGTTACCATCAAGGGGATGATGTTTCCAGATAGGTCCTTGAGAGAGATTCCTTGGGAAGGCTTTGTGAGAGAGTTTAGTGGGCAGTACTTCCCGAGGCACGTTCGGAGGGCCAAGGAAAGGGAGTTTATGGAATTGGTACAGGACGGTATGACAGTTCTAGAATATCAGATGAAGTTTGTAGCTCTGGGGAGATTTGCTCCACACATATCTGATCATGAGGATCTTAGGACAGAGAAATTTGTAGATGGACTTCGGCATGATCTGAGAGAATTTGTCGCAGCTCATTGTTGTAAGGATCTGGCGTCAGCATTTCAGTGCGCGGCAGTGGTGGAGATTCAATTTCAACAAATGGCGAAGGAGTCAGAGCAATCAACGCAAGGGAAGCAGCAAGACAAGGATAGATCAGCAGTCTTTTCATCAGGCGGTTCGAGTTCCTTTGAGCTCGAGTTCCAAGAGGTACCTTGTGACGAGGATGAAGATGGTTCGGTCCAGCAGATGCAGACGGAGGTCGGCTGGCAACGGGAAGCGAGGCGGGACGCTGCGGATCGTTGTCCCCGTTGTGGCAGGTATCATGGCAATCAGATATGCCCATTGATCACTGGTAGCTGTTTTGGCTGTGGTAGGATGGGACATCTCGCGAGGAACTGTCCCCAGAAGAATAAGACAGGTCAGGAGCCGAGTGGTCAGTAGGAGCCCGGGGCGTTGAGTGGTGTTGCGTCTCTTGGTGGAGGTTCAAGATATCAGGCTAGATGAGCACTTTTGTCTTGTCTTATTCGGAGGTGATTGTGAACTCTTGTGGCACTTTTATGTACTTGGGTTTGGTGGAGAATCAGTTTTGTAATATGTGCCTTGCTAATGTATGGTTATTTTGATCTATCAGCTTTTTGTCAAAATTGAGAATCTTGGTTAGCTTGGTGTGAATTTCTTTGGCTAGTTACGTGGAGCCCAGTGAGTCTGAACGGTGAGAATGATCGTTGTGAATTGTGTTGCCGGTATGTGATGGTTAGCCGAGATTATCGTGAGCGGTTGCAAATTTCGAGGACGAAATTCTTTTAAGTGGGGGAGAATGTAAGGACTGAGGTTTCGGGTTCAGTATTCGGGTCGGGCTCGGGCCGGATCCCCTGGTTTCGACCCTGAGGGGCCTTGTGAATCCTGACTGAATGACGTCTGCACTGCTCAACGCCTTTCAAAAGGCGTCAGGTTGTGTTGACGCCATTTAGGTATGCTTGCTGTTGTGCCACGTGGGCGGGTTTCGGGCCGCGAGAGTACGGCCCCTGTCTCGTCGTCTGAACGTCGTCCATGATGGAGGACGCGATTCAAACTGCGACCCTGCGGTGTCAGTGTACGGTGCCTGACATGTCAGATGAACGGCGTCCGTGGTGGTCGACGCGTTTCAGAGCGCTGTCAGTACGGCCCGTCCTGTAATCTGATAGGCGTCCTTCTCGCTCGACGCGTTTTAGCCAGTTTCTGATTGACCCCGCGAGCCTCCCCTTCTTTCCCTCATTTTTGCCTCCACCCTCTCTCTCTTCGTCCTCTCCGCCCTCTCCGACCCTCTTTTCCCCTTTCCCTTCCTCTTCTTCCTCTTCCATCACTCCAACACCTCCCTACCTCTCACCTCTACCTCCACCACTTCCTTCGCAGCGTTCCATTCCCCGGACGGCGGCCGACGTCTCGGCGGAGTGGCGACGTCCTCGGGGGTACCGGCGGCGGTGTGAGGTGCGGAGGGACGGCGGCACGGAACTTGGAGGAGTTCAAGAACCGGTAGGGGGACGAACCTTGCATGGACTGTGGTTGTCTTGCTCGTGATTTCCTTGGCGTGGCATGATGTGTTTTGGGTTAGAATGAGCATGTTTAGGGGGTTTTCTTGTGGGAATGGCCGTGTTCGGGATCGTGGAATTGTAGTATGCTCATGGTAGTTTGATTTCCCTTTTCTCCCCCTTCTATTTTGGGCGTTTTGGGGTGTTTGGGGTTAAGGGGAGAAACCCTCGGGTTGAACCAGGGAACCAGGTTTCTGGCGCTAAACGGCGTCATGCCTGGTCGACGCCTTTTAGAAGGACGTCGGGCCAGTATAACGCCTTTTAGGCAGAAACTTCCCTGTTCGAGGTGTTGTGAGTTTGGGGTTCTGGCGCTAAATGACGTCATGCCTGGACGACGCCATTTCGAATGGCGACGTTCCAGCATGACGCCATTTAGGCAGGAAAATCCCCCGACTGAGGCTTCTGCAACTCTGGAATTCCGGTGTGAATGGCGTCTGTGGACTCTGACGCGTTTTAGGGCATAATCTGATTTTAATGAACCTGTTTGAGGGGCTTGAATGGCGTCGACCTCGGTCGACGCGATTCAAGACAGAACTGCATGAACTCTGGTTTTAACACATGTTTTCCCGGTTGGATAGTCAAATGCATGCTTTAAGTTGTACTCTGAGACTGAGATTTGCTGTATGAATGGAATCGTATCATGTGTATGTGTGTCTATGCGGATATGGAATTGGAACTACTGTGATTTACGTTGTCACCTTGGGCCGATGGGGAAAGGCCATGGTGTCTGTGAGGCATTGTTGCCGTACCGGTGGGGGAGTGGTACATGTTGTGTTTTACCTTTGGCTGAGGGAAGCAGAACCACCTTGAGCTCGTCGGGCCGGAGTAGCAGGTGCGCTATCCAAGGGATTGCTGTTTGGTCTCAACGGGTCGGGGTTTCCCTGTTTGCCGTGGCAGCTTCCGGCGCGTTTCTTGCTGTGGAGCTGGTTGTGTTACTGTTGGAGTTATTTTACCCCTTTAGCCACTGGGCCTGATGTGACCTTTGATTAAGGTTACGAGTGGTACCCTTCACCCTTTGGCCTGACGCAGCCCGGGAGGTTAGGGTTGTGGGTAGTTCATGTAGCTTCGGCTTGACGGGGGTTCGTCGGTCCCCAGGGCCCTCCTGAAGCGCCGAGGCCTGGCGTGGAGGAAATCCGGTCGGTAGGACAGTAGTCTAGACTGCTTGTGTGCACATGTAGCTAGGCAGTGGTGGTTCACTGGTCCCTGCTAGTCCTAGTTTGACTCACTGCCTCACCCTACGGTGCCCCGGAACACTGTAGAGGCGGACATGCGTGAGTGTTGGTGGTGTTGTGAGGCGACGTTTGACTTCGGTCGACAGTGTGGTTCGGTCGCTTTGTGGACTTTGGCTGTGAGACGTGACTTTGTGTTGGGTTCTTCGGGTGACTTAGAATTGTTCCTGCTACACTGCTTATGCGTACGTTTCATATCAGGTTTGGGTGCTATGTTTACTGCTTTATTTAATTGCCATATATCTGGATTGTTGCACTTGTGGGTGTGTGAGTGGGAGGCAGGGGATCGGATGATCCCTACTGAGCCCGTTTCTGGTGTGGCTCACTCCCTGCGGGTTCAGGTGTGGACCTCGTGGCGTGTGGCGGCGTGTGGTGTCTCCTTGGTGTGCGGACCAGCAGTTGTCTCAGTTCCGGGGTATGCCCCGATGTTGTTGTACTTTACTTCTGCCTATACTTATTTAATTTGTTGGACCATGTAATTATTGTTGGACTGTATACGGACATTGTTATCTTCCTTCCTGCGCACTTGTAATATCTTTGTAGTCCGTGTGATTGCTATATTTAGCCTTGTTTAACGCTTACTCCTCCAGAAGTGTTGTGTGAGATCCGGGTACGAACTCGCAGTTAATGGGCCGACATCCATTTAGTGATCGGGTCTCCGGTCATAGGATGGCGGGTCGTTACAGTACTGGTAATCCCTTCACTCATTTGAAGAAATTCATGTATGAGTCATCTTTCTGGCAAAACGACAAGAGGTCGTTAGCATTTTTGTTCAAAAAATCCTTGGAGGGACCAGCCCTCGAATGGTTCTTTTTCTTAGAGCCATCTGAAATAGAGGACTACAGTATCGTATCACGAAAGTTTATTCAACGATACTAGGATAGAGTTGCCCCCTCTCTGTCCATTACTGACTTGATAGCAAAAAAAATGAAGCCTGACGAGGAATTCGTCAGTTTTGCTGATAGATGGAGGGGGCATGGTAGAAAAAGTTAAAGATCATTTGTCTGTGTCAGAGCAAGTAAAGATGTTGATTTCCAATACTACACCTCAATTTAAGTTAGTCCTCGCCCTAAACAACTTGACCAGTATGGCAGAGCTCTATGAAAGGGCGTGCTATTGTTCGAACGCTTTCAAGGATGCTACATTCTCTATTGTCTTTGATCCTCACCGACCTAGCAGGCCTCCACCTCGGAAGCCTGCCGTGCCAAATTCTCCTAACACAAGTCCAACCACTGAGGGCACGCTCTCCCATGAGTAGGTTAGTAGCATGAACAACAATCAGCCCCAATTTGTAAGGAATCAACAACCACAGTACCAACGGCCACAGCAGCCAAACCAGCAGGGTTACAGACAGCAGCAGCCGAACCCGCAGTATCAGCAGCCTTGGTACCAGCGGCCTCAGCAGCCGAACTAGCAACCGCAACAGCAGCCACAGCAGCAGCCACAACGACAATTACAGTATCAGCCCCCACAACAGTAGTATCAGACATACCACAATGTGCCTCCTCCTGCTGATTATATCTAGGAGATAAAACCTCCAGGCCCGAAAAGGGCAGAATACCCAGTCCTTCCAAAGTCCTTATCAGATATCTTCAGTGCTTTAATGGCAGCCAATGCTTTGGTTTTGCCAAGAGAAAAAACAGTTTGGCCCCAAAATGCCGACACTTCTAGGTATTATTATTTCCACAGACAACCTGGACACACCATAGATACCTGTTTCCAATTCCGAGATTATATTCATGATCTCAACGAGTAGGGAGGCATTGATTGGGAAGAATTGAAGAAGTACATATCCGCCTTGAAGGCGAGAAGACCACCACCACCACAACAACAACAACAACAACCAAGAGCACCGGCACAGGTAGCGGCGCCTCCAAACATGGGAATAGTGCAGAACCCACTCCCGGAGCACTAGAACCAGAATCAGGTTGCCCCTATTTTGACAAATAGCCGGTCTGAGGCTAATCGAGGGCAATAGTAGAGGATAGATGACTCTTCCTCTATTTATTCAGCAGGCCACACTCCGAGCACCGAAGAACAACCACCACGCCACACCCTCCATATACCTAGACTACAACCCGTTACCATCACGCCTATACCAACACCCGCATATCACTCGCCCGCACCCATTAACCCATCACCACCGCCTATTTTCCTCAAACCCATTATCCCCTACGCCACCACGCCTCCATCAAACAAGCCCCCGCAAGCTAATTACGCACCCCTCATGCCATCCAAACCACTGTTCCGCGTACCATTCCCTACATCATCTACCACCACCACCACTTACCCAAATACCATACAACCATCTAAACCATTACTCCGCGTACCATTCCCCACTTCATCCACACCAACCAATTACCCCTCCACCATCCAACCGTCTAAGCCTCTCATCCGTACCATGCCACCACCAAGTAACCCAATGCCATCACCCACATACCAACCATCCACACCATCCACTAACCCTACGGTGCTCAAGTTATCGTCCGGCCCTTCCACAACTGAAGAACATGCACTCCGAAGTGGGAGGATCTTCAATAAGGTCTTTCCTCAATCAACAGTCAGAGACGGCCCATCACAGCCGCCGAAGGAAGCACATAACGATGAGTGTGCACCAGGCACTCAATATGACCTGTTGAAACATCTTGACAGAACACCGGCACGAATCTTTATGCTTGAATTGATAAAAAGATCGAAGACCCATCAGGAAGCTTTGATGAAGTATCTACAAAAAGTGATGGTCAACGAAGACGTGCCGGTAGAGAAGATTGCCGCATTACTAGTTACTCAGGGGGATCAGCCCTCCATCTTGTTTCATGCCTCAGAACTAGCACCACCAGCAGCTAGGAGCATGGCCTTGAGTATTATGGTCAATATCTGCAAGAAGGCCGTAGATGCTGTAGACACGCTAATTTTGACGTCATTTTGAGTAAATTTCATATCATATAATAATGCCTCATAATGGTTTGATAATTAATCATTGATTAATTTTTATTGATCTTTTTAAGTGTCGGGTTTAACAGACCTGTTTAAGTTAATCAATTGAATTGATTTTAGCTCAAATTTCAGTTAAAATATTCAGAAATTCTAAAACGCGTCAACCTGTGTGGACGCGATTTAGAGTTTATTCCTGTTTTAACGTTTAAATTTGAATTTTAATCAATTGATTAATTAGATAAAAGGCGTCTGTAAAGGCTGATGCGTTTTAGGTTTCCTAAGCTATTTTAACTTCTCTTCCGGATGTTTATCCTTATCTTAATTAGTGTAAAAGACGTCTATACATATAGATGCGTTTTAGCTAATAAAGATAAAGATAAGTTTTCCCGGATATTTATCCTTATCTTAATTAATCTGAAAGGCGTCAGCCATAGTGGACGCGTTTTAGATAATTACATATAAAGATGAATTAATCAGTATTTATCTGTCGGTTAAGATGGATAAATCCTAGATTTTTCTATGTTAATCGCGAACGCAGAAGAAGCCTATAAATACCTTACATCTTGAAGAGTTAAAAAAAAGAGAGTGTGAAGCGTAATCTTGAGTTAATTGAGCGATAGCGAGTTGAAGATCGAAGCAACAACGTCGGAACGCCGGAGCGCTGCCATTTCCAGAAGTCGGCGTCCTTTCAAGAATCTTCATCCTTTCAAAGCTTCAACCAATTGGGCATAAGTTTTTCAATTCTGTATTTTTTCTACATCTTCAATTAATCTTTCATTCTTCGTATTCACTTCATGCAACACACACCACAGCATCATCTTTCAAAACCTATTTGATTTAAGGGGTTTCAAAACCATTTAAACAAGTAAGTTTGCTGTTCAATTGTATGCTTAAAATCATGATTAGTTTAGATATTGCTTCTACTTAAAGTTCTCATCATTATTGTTTCTTCGTTTTCTCTCTGTTTCTGCTGCACTCAACAACAACAAGAGATCAAAAGGGGAAATCAAGCACAAAGCCAGAAGGACTTCTGGACGATCCTCAACCTCAAACTTAATAGCAAGAACAAAAGAACAAAGAAATGGCACTCTTTCTTCAGCCGGCTGAAGGAGGGGAATCAAAGACTCGATATCTTTCACATTCAAACAGGTAGGCGATCAAAACTCTCTATTGAAACTTTTAAGTCAAAAGTTTCTGGCGATTGATCGTTTCGAATTGTGTGTCGTTAAACACATGAAAACGTTCAATCTAAATTTATCCGGCTCACTCAAATCAAAATTTGGAAATTTAATAGTGGTGAGTCCGAGTCGATCCGCAGAGAGTTAGAATTTCAATTTTGAAAACTTTGGACTTTAGTTAGTCTAAAAATAGATGAGAATTTAAATAAACTAATTACTTAAGTAAACTAAAACTAAGTTAACTAATGTTACCTAAAATTATAACTATCTAAATTAAACAAATCTTTTTCTCTCTTTTCTTTTTCAGAAATTAAACACAAACACACATAAAAAAAAATAAGCACGACTAAAAATTATAACAACAAAAACAACCTACTGTTTTGATTGTATAAATCATTAAACACCATGAATCAAATAACTTAATTAAATAACTAATAATTAATAAAATGATAACCAATAAAGAATTAACCCTAATAACATAAGACTAATTAAACAATACCAACAACTATCTCTAATAACTTAAGACTAATTAAACAATACCAACAACTATCCCCAATTAAATAACCTAAAACAACACAACAATGTGGGTTGCCGGCTGATTCATGCAGGTTTCAACTAATGCCGCAGGTACTTGACAGCTGGCTGGTGCTTGAACTGGGACAGCTGCTGCAAGTTGGATGGAGAAAACTTGATGGCTGCTGCTGGCTTCAAGCTGGGATGATGCTGCTGGAGGAGATAACTAGCTGGTGCGTGGTGGTGGATGCTGCCGGTTGGTGTGCTGCTGCAAGCTGGAGAAGATGCACGTGGAGAAGGTGGATGGCTGCGTGCAGTGCAGCTGGCTGGTGCTGCAGCAGGTTGACGGCTGGAGGAAGGTTGCTGCAGTTTGACAACGTGGAGGAGAGGAAGAAGGTGCTGCCGGCTGCTGGAGGAGCTGGATGCGTGGAAGGAACTCGCTGCATGCATGCACCAGCAGCACTGCCGCGTGGAGTCGCTGGAAGAGGAGGATGTTGCTGGCTTGGACGGCTGGTACGCAGACAGTGGGGTTGCTGCCGGTTCCTTGCAGGAGGATGCAGTGACGAGCTGCTGTGAACGCAGGGTTATGCTGGAGGATTGTTGGATGCTGGTGCGTGGAAGCTTCACTCGTCGTGCATGCACGTCGCGGTGTAGGCCACTGGAGGCGCGCGTGAAGGCTTCAGGCCCGTGAGAGGTGAAGATGCAGGAAGGTGGATTGCAGCAGGAGCTGCTGGGAGGAGCTTGAGAGAAAGAGAGAGGGCTGTGGAGGGAGAGATAACCGAGAGAAACAAACGGAGGGGCCGAGAGAGAGAGAACCGTGGAGAGGGAGAGGAAATAGAAGAGAGAGGGAAAACCGACTAGGAATTAAAACTGGGAAAAACCAAAACGTTGGGGAGAGAGCTCTGGGTGAGAGGAATTTGTGGGAATTTATAGAGAGGAGGAGGAGGAGAGGTGCTAGGTTCGAGTTGGAAAAGGAGGAGGATATGTGGGAGACTTGGAGAAGGGACAGGATTTGGAAGAGGAAATTAGAATAGGATTCGACTTTCTAAAACGAGAAGAGAGAGAGAGTTTTTTAAAAAAAAGGAAGGGATGTGTTTAGGAAATCGGAGAGATGGAGGGAAATAGTGGGTTTTAGGAAACTCCAGCGAAGGAAGAAATCAAATTGTATTTTTACCCCTGTTTTAGTTGAAATCCGCACACCGGACCACTCCCAAATTTCCGAAAACTCCACCAGCTGCACTACATCATCGGCATGTCCTGTTCACATCAAATGAATATAATTTAGCGCATTATCATAAAAATATCATCATATTTATTCATTTCGTCTCGGTTTTGTCGAAAAACCGCAAATGCGCTACACTCCTTTGATCACATGAAATGACGATGTTTTTAAGTCAGAATTTGATGAAATTGGTACCGTTGGACTTGTTACACAATTATCTATCATTTCATGCTATTTTGCAGATAAAAACATGAGTATGATGCATATGGTTGCCCTTAAATGATCAATTTAACACTTTATCACACCCCCCAACTTACTCATTGCTAGTCCCTTAGCAATGCAAATAAGGAAAAGTTTAGGACAAATAATGAATTATCATGCTTCATTTGTAGTATCTTTCACAATCAATTTAAGTGGTAGCCGTTTGGTTGAGCTAAAAAGTTTTCATATCCCACAATATTTTGATTCAGACAGGTGATTGTGCATGAAATATGACACACTTAGAACTCGTTTCCGACCTTTCTGGTATATTCTTGCCTTTACTACCCTTTAGATAAGACTACTTGGGGAGGGGAAGAGAATAAAAGATTTCCCGATCAGTCAGTGAGGACCGTTTTTCAGTTCCCGTCCCAACTCATTACTTTTCACGACTTGGTCATATTTTGGTACGATGGACTTTTTAGCATGGCGTTTCTTCATTTTATTGTACTTTTGCTTTTGAGAGTGCGTACTTTTTGCCACTCTCTTTGAATTGCTTGAGGGGAGGTGCGTACTTTTTGCCACCTACCTTCCTTTAGCTCTTTTATCGCCTTCTTTTGCCTTTAATGTTTACAACTGTCCATTTGAAATGACCGCCTCTTTTAGAGTGCTGAGTGGGACAGTCCCCTATTACGGATTCTACACATTCCTTTCGTTCAATCCAAAAGAAAAATTAGAATAAGTAGTCTTATCCTTGAGGTTAATTCCAGCAATTCTATACTTTTAAGATCTTCCATTTATTCTAAGTTGCCGTGTGTGTGTGAAAATCATCCCGCCGTAGATTTTTGTAAAGTGGAATATTTGAACTTTAAAGGCTCTTTAACCGATGTGACTAACAGAAAACTGATTTGTTTAAGATTTACTTAATGAAACATGATTTTCATGCAATTTTCCTAGGATGTGAAAAGAAGTTTTTGAAAAAAATTTACCATTTTTCAGTGAAAGATATCAGTTTTCTTCAAAAGATTTTCAATAAATGCATATGATTGTCCCACCCCCCAACTTGATTGACATTGTCCTCAATGGCATAAAAGATATGAAAAACATGCAGCCAGAAGAGAATTTGTGAAGGAGCGAAACAACCTGTAATGACGAGGCGGCGACATACCCACGGCGATTGCTGCTTAGGGACCTAAAAGGAAAGAGATACAAAAGCTGAAATAAAATATTGGGTTGCCTCCCAACAAGCGCTAAGTTTATCGTCTTCAGCCAGACGGAAGTTCAGTTAGTGTGGATCACTCAGTTCTATGGATTCAGGTGGTTCATTTTGAAGATTTTCAATGAATAGTTTCAACCGTTGACCATTAACAGTAAAAGTGTTCCCATTTTTAGGGTTCAGAATTTTAACGGCTCCATGATCGAATGCTTTAACGACCACGAAGGGTCCATCCCATCTGGGTTTCAGTTTTCCAGGAAATAGGCGAAGCCTAGAATTAAATAGCCAAACTTTCTGATTTGGAAGAAATGATTTTCGGACAATATGTTTATCATGAAAAGCTTTGGCTTTGGCTTTATAGATCTTTGAATTTTCATAGGCCTCGTTACGCAACTCTTCCAGCTCACTCAGTTGTAAGGTGCGGTGGGAACCAGCTTGGGCTAGGTCTAGATTGACTTGTTTGATGGCCAAATAAGCCCTATGTTCCAATTCCACTGGAAGGTGGCACGCTTTTCCGAAAACTAGGCGATAAGGAGACATGCCAATAAGAGTTTTGTAAGCGGTCCGATAGGCCCATAAAGCATCATCCAATCTTTCAGACCAATCTTTTCTATCGGGCCTAACGGACTTTTGCAGAATGTTCTTAATCTCTCTATTGGAAACTTCCACTTGGCCACTAGTTTGGGGATGATAGGGGGTGGCTACCTTGTGATTAATCCCATATTTCTTAAGCAAAGCCCGAAACTGGTAATTCGTGAAATGCGTTCCCCCATCACTAATGATAGCTTTGGGCCACCCGAACCGAGAAAAGATATTCTTTTGAACGAATTTAATGACCACTTTATGATCATTGGTTCGGGTGGCTACCGCTTCAATCCATTTTGAGACATAATCCACTGCTACCAGAATATATGTATGTCCAAAAGAGGGTGGAAAAGGTCCCATAAAGTCAATTCCCCAAACATCAAAGACTTCAACCACCAAGATTGGGTTGAGTGGCATCATATCCCTTTTCGCCATATTCCCTACAGCCTGACATCGGAGGCAAGTTTTGCTAAATTCATGGGCATCTTTGAAAAGTGTGGGCCAGTAAAAACCACTTTGTAGGACTTTGGCTGCAGTTTTCTTTCCTGAGAAGTGGCCCCCACAGGCCAGATTATGGCAGAAGTTAAGAACACTCTGATGTTCTTCTTCGGGAACACATCGCCTAATGATTTGATCAGGACAAAATTTGAATAATTCAGGATCCTCCCAGAAATAATATTTTTCCTGAGAAAAGAATTTGTCCTTTTCACTTCTGGTCCATCCTTACGGAAGTTGATTAGTCACCTTGTAATTGACAATGTGAGCATACCAAGGTGCAACAGTGTGGGAAATGGTCAGTAGATGCTCATCAGGAAAGGAATCAGTGATCGGTGTACTGTCAGAGATCGGAATTCGGGATAGGTGGTCCGCTACCACATTCTCAGAACCCTTCTTATCCCGAATTTCCAAATCAAATTCCTGAAGGAGTAAGATCCATCTAATAAGCCTAGGCTTTGCATCTTTTTTGGTCAACAGGTATTTGAGAGCTGAGTGATCAGAATAGATTATGCCTTTTGCCCCTAAAAGATAAGATCTGAATTTTTCTAGGGCAAAAACCACGGCCAATAATTCCTTTTCTGTGGTGGTATAATTCATTTGAGCATCGGCAAGGGTGCGGCTTGCATAATAGATCACCACGGGACACTTGTTGATTCTTTGTCCCAAAACTGCACCGATAGCATAATCCGAGGCATCACACATGATTTCGAAGGGTAAAGACCAATCTGGAGATTGAAGAATCGGGGCTTTGGTCAAAGATTCCTTCAGAGAATTGAATGCCTTGATGCAAGATTCATCCATTTGGAAAGGGACATCCTTAGCTAAGAGAAGAGTTAGGGGCCGGGCAATTTGAGAAAAATTATGGATAAACCGGCGATAGAAACCGGCATGGCCAAGGAATGAACGGATCTGTCTGACTGAAGTAGGAGGAGGAAGATTGGATATGAGATCAATCTTAGCTTTATCTACCTCTATCCCCCTTTCAGACACAATGTGGCCTAGAACAATGCCCTCTCGAACCATGAAATGGCTCTTTTCCCAGCTAAGAATCAGATTGGTGTCTATGCATCGTGCTAGCACCTGTTTAAGATTTTCCAGGCAATTTTCAAAAGAGTCCCCGAAGATTGAGAAATCATCCATGAAAACTTCGAGGAATTCTCCCACCATATCGGAGAAGATGGCCATCATGCACCGTTGAAATGTGGCTGGTGCGTTGCATAATCCAAATGGCATTCTCCTCAAAGCAAACGTGCCATAAGGGCACGTGAAGGTGGTCTTTTCTTGATCTTCCGGGTAAATAGCCACTTGATTGTACCCGGAGTACCCATCTAAGAAGCAGAAGTACTTCTGGCCCGATAACTTTTCCAGAATCTGGTCCATGAATGGGAGTGGAAAGTGGTCCTTCTTAGTCATGAGATTCAACTTTCTGTAATCAATACACACTCTCCATCCCGTGGTGAGCCTAGTGGGTACCTCTTCTCCATGATCATTCTTAACAACTGTTAATCCAGATTTCTTGGGTACTACTTGAGTTGGGCTGACCCATTTACTGTCTGATATTGGGTAAATAATACCCGCATCTAGCCATTTCACAACTTCCTTCTTCACCACTTCTTTCATATTGGGGTTAAGCCGCCTTTGCATCTCCCGACTGGGCTTAGAATTCTCTTCCATATAGATGTGATGCATGCAAATGGACGGACTTATTCCTTTCAAATCGGCCACCGACCATCCAATAGCACCTTTGTGGTCTTTGAGGACCTCGGTTAATTGGGCCTCCTGCGGCGATGTGAGATTTGCCGCAATGATGACCGGGAGAGTTTGGTCCGGACCCAAAAAGATATACTTGAGAGATTCCGGTAATGGTTTGAGTTCAACCTCAAGAGGGTCCTCTAAAGATGGCAAAGCGGGTTCAGACTGCAAGGCTGGTAAAGGTTCAACCTTGGGCCAAGATGTTAATGGGCCAGGGGAGTCCTTTAAAGTATTGGCTTCCTCCAAAAGGTCATATGTGGACATCTCATTTTCTTCAACCAGATTATCCACGATATCAATAGTATGGCATTCTTTTTCATGATCTGGATATTGAGACGCTTTGAAGACATTAATCTGGACTTTTTGACCCCCAAATGAAATGTCCATTATGCCAGTTTCACAATTTATATTAGCTTTGGCGGTGGCTAAGAATGGACGACCTAAGATGATCGGGGTGTGAATGAGTTCCTCAGGTAATGCCATATCTAGAATAAGAAAATCCACGGGAAAATAACAATCATGAACCTTTACGATAACATCCTCAATTAATCCCCGTGGAGTTTTCACAGACCTATCAGCCAACTGCAAGATGATGGGTGTGGGCTTTAATTCTCCAATATCAATTTTTTCATAAATGGCTGTTGGCAATAGATTTACACTCGCACCTAGATCCAATAAAGCTCTATCAAATGTAACTCCAGCTAAGTCACATGAAATTAGAGGTGCTCCAGGATCCTTTAACTTCTTGGGTAAATGATTCATCACAATTGCACTAACATCCTCAGAAAGCCGAACCTTTTCGGGTGCCATTCTAGATTCTCTTCGTGGAGTACATAAGTCCTTGAGAAACTTAGCATAAGCTGGCACATGCTTGATGGCATCGAGGAGTGGAATATTAATTTGGACTTGTTTGAACAAATCCAACAACTCCTCATTCTGGGCCAGTTTCTTCCTGGTATTGGGCTTAGCTAACAAGGCATTAGGAAATGGCACCCTAGGTTTATAAGAACTCGGGCCTTCATCAATCTTCCCTTTTCCTTTCAGATCCTCCTCCAACTTCTCTATGATGGGTTCATCTTCACTCTCACTTTCAATTTCCTGAGGCCCATCAGTGGAACCTTTAGCTAACTCTCCATCTGCATGTGGTTTTTCTAAACTTCTCCCACTCCTAAGGGCTGAAATGGCTTTAGCATTCTCAAATTGTGGCCCTTTAGGCTGTGGTACCGGGCCAGGCTGAGGTAAAAGGCCCGATTGCTGTGGAAAACCTGGAGGTTGATTCCTTGGATTGGCAACGGGTTGACTAGGAAGTTGGCCTACTTCTCTTCTCATCGCGGCCTCAGCTAGTTGGCCCATTTGACTTTCCAACTTAGCAATGGATTGTTGTTGGGTCAAAATCAGTTGTTGGAGTTGAGTGAATTTATCATCAAAGTTGGGCTGAGGAGGTTGCTGGTAAGTGGGTGGAGGATGGTATTGGGTTGGTTGTCCTGATTGGAATGAGTGGTAGTGGGCCGGTTGACCTGATTGATATTGGGCCGGTTGACCTGATTGATACTGGGCCGGTTGAGAAAACTGGGTTTGAGGTCCCCTAGCCTGAACATTTCCATAGAAATTAGATTGTTGTTGGAATGAGTTCTGTGGCTTTTGGGCTTGATGCATAGGAGGATGGGATATTGGTAATGGGGCCTGCTGATTCTTCCAAGAGAAATTAGGATGATTTCTCCAGCCAGAATTGTAAGTATTTGAGAATGGGTCATTATTGGGCCTGGAGAATCCCTGGGCGGCCTGAATTTGTTCTTGAATGAATGGTGGAAGTTGGGCCGCAGTTGGGCATTCATTCACTTGATGGGTTGGACTTGCGCATAAGGCACAAATATCATGATTGGCAGTAGATGGGCCTTCATATGGACTAGATTGTGTTGGGTAAGTAGGCTCTTGCTTGTTTAAGGCTAAGAGTTGGTCTAGTTTCTGGGCCAAGACGTCTACCTTATCCAACTTCTGATTAATCAGATTTATGTCCATTCTGGATTCGGGCTCTCCGCGGGCCTTAAGTTCATACATTCCAGTCCGTTTAGATGGCCCAACAGACCTTTCATAAGATGATAATGAGGCATGATTGATGGAATTTTCACTTAACATTTCAAACAGATCATAGGCCTCATCTTCATTTTTCATCATAAACGCCCCTCCACATGACGCATCCACCATCTGTCTGAACTGTTCAGACAATCCTTCATAGAATGCTTGGACAATTTGCCATTTTGAAAGCCCATGATGAGGGCATTTTCTAAGCAATTCTTTCAGTCTTTCCCAAGATTCATGGATCAATTCCCCGGGAGTTTGGGTAAAACTGGTGATGGCCCGTCTCATGGTATTGGTCCGCCCGATGGGATAGAACTTCTTGAGAAATTCTTTCTGCATTTCTTCCCATGTCCTAATGGGCCTTCCTATGGTTCCCAACCAATATTTAGCCTTGTCCTTTAATGAAAAGGAAAATAAGGTCAATTTAAGGCCATCATCGGTGAAATTCTGGATCTTCACCGTGGAATAGATTTCTAGGAATTCATCCAGATGCTTATAAGGATCTTCATGAGTATTCCCATAAAAGGATGGGAGCATCTGAATGGTGCTAGATTTGATTTCATATTGATTGGCTGGATTCTGAGGAAGATGAATACAAGATGAAGGTTGATATCGATTTGGAATGAAATAGTCCTTCATTTGCTTTGGTGGGTCCTGATTATCAGCCATTAGATCTTGTGGTGGATTTCTGTGATGTAGGATTCTTTCTATTTCAGCAAGTGGTCCTAGAAGGTTAGGATTTTGAGATCTCCTACCTTGCATGCACTAGGACTTATGGAGAGAGGATTTTGTTTTCTATTTCTTGCTTTTTTTTTTTTTTTTTTTTTAAATGCAATCAATTTTGACAAACAAATTATCCTAATGATCTACTGTTAATCCTAGACTCTCTATGTGAATTTTCTTACAAGGTGGATGGAGTCCACCTCGAATCACAACCACAATCAGTCAACGGCCAGGTAAGAGGTGGGGTAGTGGGAGGCTCCCCCTACTTTCGTAGGGACCTAATTAGAGAACCACTTTCCCGCTTAGACGTTTGCCTTTTTACCTCTAGCCTAGACACCGTTTCCAAAAATGGAGGCAACTCGAGATTTAAGCCACTCACGGTGTAAACCCTAGATTTTCTTTCGACTTGCTTTTAGTTGGATTAGGAAATGCCAATGCAAGGAGGGTGATTTGTGGGCTAAGGAAGGGTGATCAAATCCCTACCTTATGTGGTTAAAGTTGCTGCCCTTAATGTCTTTTTGAATGCAATACAAGGCAACAAATCAATGCAAGGTGTGTTGATGCAATCATGAATGACTTGCTAAAAATTGAAACACGTACCTTTCCCCCGCAATCTTCAACAATTTATGGAAATAACTGTGAAAGGAAACTAACTCATGCTTTCCTAAGATGATGAATGCCTAGCATGGAAAGTTTCTAATCTTGACAATGAAGGTTTTTAAATTTGGATGTTCCTCTTTTTGTTTCTTTTTTTTTTTTTTTAGTTAATGGAAACCTATCTAAACTAGAAACTACAAAAAAAGGAAACTAACTATAGTAAGAAAATTGAAACATAGAAAGTTGGAACACACTGACCATGATTTCGCTTTCCTTTTCTTTTTTTCTTTTTTTTTTTCAATTTACCTGCAAAAATAAGAAAAATAAGGTTAGTTAGAGACTAATTACACTAAATCCAAGATAATCAAAATTAAAAATCTAACTCCCTGGCAACGGCGCCAAAAATTGATCGTTTCGAATTGTGTGTCGTTAAACACATGAAAACGTTCAATCTAAATTTATCCGGCTCACTCAAATCAAAATTTGAAAATTTAATAGTGGTGAGTCCGAGTCGATCCGCAGAGAGTTAGAATTTCAATTTTGAAAACTTTGGACTTTAGTTAGTCTAAAAATAGATGAGAATTTAAATAAACTAATTACTTAAGTAAACTAAAACTAAGTTAACTAATGTTACCTAAAATTATAACTATCTAAATTAAACAAATCTTTTTCTCTCTTTTCTTTTTCAGAAATTAAACACAAACACACATAAAAAAAAATAAGCACGACTAAAAATTATAACAACAAAAACAACCTACTGTTTTGATTGTATAAATCATTAAACACCATGAATCAAATAACTTAATTAAATAACTAATAATTAATAAAATGATAACCAATAAAGAATTAACCCTAATAACATAAGACTAATTAAACAATACCAACAACTATCTCTAATAACTTAAGACTAATTAAACAATACCAACAACTATCCCCAATTAAATAACCTAAAACAACACAACAATGTGGGTTGCCGGCTGATTCATGCAGGTTTCAACTAATGCCGCAGGTACTTGACAGCTGGCTGGTGCTTGAACTGGGACAGCTGCTGCAAGTTGGATGGAGAAAACTTGATGGCTGCTGCTGGCTTCAAGCTGGGATGATGCTGCTGGAGGAGATAACTAGCTGGTGCGTGGTGGTGGATGCTGCCGGTTGGTGTGCTGCTGCAAGCTGGAGAAGATGCACGTGGAGAAGGTGGATGGCTGCGTGCAGTGCAGCTGGCTGGTGCTGCAGCAGGTTGACGGCTGGAGGAAGGTTGCTGCAGTTTGACAACGTGGAGGAGAGGAAGAAGGTGATGCCGGCTGCTGGAGGAGCTGGATGCGTGGAAGGAACTCGCTGCATGCATGCACCGGCAGCACTGCCGCGTGGAGTCGCTGGAAGAGGAGGATGTTGCTGGCTTGGACGGCTGGTACGCAGACAGTGGGGTTGCTGCCGGTTCCTTGCAGGAGGATGCAGTGACGAGCTGCTGTGAACGCAGGGTTATGCTGGAGGATTGTTGGATGCTGGTGCGTGGAAGCTTCACTCGTCGTGCATGCACGTCGCGGTGTAGGCCACTGGAGGCGCGCGTGAAGGCTTCAGGCCCGTGAGAGGTGAAGATGCAGGAAGGTGGATTGCAGCAGGAGCTGCTGGGAGGAGCTTGAGAGAAAGAGAGAGGACTGTGGAGGGAGAGATAACCGAGAGAAACAAACGGAGGGGCCGAGAGAGAGAGAACCGTGGAGAGGGAGAGGAAATAGAAGAGAGAGGGAAAACCGACTAGGAATTAAAACTGGGAAAAACCAAAAACGTTGGGGAGAGAGCTCTGGGTGAGAGGAATTTGTGGGAATTTATAGAGAGGAGGAGGAGGAGAGGTGCTAGGTTCGAGTTGGAAAAGGAGGAGGATATTTGGGAGACTTGGAGAAGGGACAGGATTTGGAAGAGGAAATTGGAATAGGATTCGACTTTCTAAAACGAGAAGAGAGAGAGAGTTTTTTAAAATAAAGGAAGGGATGTGTTTAGGAAATCGGAGAGACGGAGGGAAATAGTGGGTTTTAGGAAACTCCAGCGAAGGAAGGAATCAAATTGTATTTTTACCCCTGTTTTAGTTGAAATCCGCACACCGGACCACTCCCAAATTTCCGAAAACTCCACCAGCTGCACTGCATCATCGGCATGTCCTGTTCACATCAAATGAATATAATTTAGCGCATTATCATAAAAATATCATCATATTTATTCATTTCGTCTCGGTTTTGTCGAAAAACCGCAAATGCGCTACACTCCTTTGATCACATGAAATGACGATGTTTTTAAGTCAGAATTTGATGAAATTGGTACCGTTGGACTTGTTACACAATTATCTATCATTTCATGCTATTTTGCAGATAAAAACATGAGTATGATGCATATGGTTGCCCTTAAATGATCAATTTAACACTTTATCAGCGATCACTGCACTTAGTTGCTGTTTTTGATAGGTTAGTTTACACTAAACAACATAGATTTTTCATGTTAATCACACAAGCATTTTAAGCACCTACAGCTCTTTTGGCGATCACGGTGGGACTTGGTCTCGCCATCTTTTAGTTTCTTTTTGTTCTTGCTATCATCAACCGGGCACCCACGGTGCACCACTTGTGTCTCTCGACACGTCCTCACCAATTGGTGAGTGTTTTAGTTTAGTTAATTTCCCTCGTGCACCACGTGCACACCCCAGTGGCAAGATCTTGCCCTCCCCTTGATTAGTTCAAAAAGTTGTTTTTGTGATAAAAATGATGTGTGATTGATTGATTTCCTAGTTGTTTAGTTAGTAAATCATCATGTTAAAACCTGGAACTAAAAAAATTTCCATGAGTCGATTGTTTACTGCTTTTTACATTGTTTGAGGAGGATTCAACCGCGAAAATCCCCCTACAAAACTGTTTCTGCGAACTGAAAAGCGTCCAGAAGCACTGACGCGTTTCAAAACCGCGTCAACATACCTAGACGCCTTTCAGTCTTCACAGTTTCTCTGCTATCTGCATCTGTGTAAGGACTGAGGTTTCGGGTTCTGTATTCGGGTCGGGTTCGGGCCGGATCCCTTGGTTTGCACCCTGTGGGGTCTTGAGATTCCTGGCTGAATGGCGTCAGCACTGCTCGACGCCTTTCAAAAGGCGTCAGGTTGTGTGGACGCCATTTAGGTCTGCAGGTTGCTGTGCCACGTGTGCGCCACGTGGGCAGGTTTCGGGTCGCGAGAGTACGGTCCCGGTCACATCGTCTGAACGGCGTCCAGGTTGGCCGACGCGATTCAGACTGTGACCTCTGCGATGTCAGGGAACGGCGCCAGAGCGTTGTCAGTACGGCCTGTCCTGTCGTCTGAACAGCGTCCACGGTGGGCGACGCGTTTCAGACCGCTGTCAGTACGGCCCGTCCTGTCAGACTGATAGGCGTCTGCCTCGATCGACGCGTTTTAGCGGGATTCAGATTGACTTTGCGAGCCTCCCCTTCCTTCCCTCATTCTCGCCTTCACTCTCTCTCTCCTCGCCCTCTCCGCCGTCTCCGACTCTCTTTTCCCCTTCCCTTCCTCTTCTTCCTCTTCCAATCACTCCATAGCCTCCTTACCTCTCACCTCTACCTCCACCACCTCATTCGCGGTGTTCCCTTCTCCGGACGGCGGCCGACGTCCCAGCGGAGTGGCGGCGTCCTCGAGGGTACCGGCGGCGGTCTGCGGTGCGGCGTACCGGTGGCGAGGAGCTTGGAGGAGTTCAAGAACCGGTAGGGGGACGAACCTTGCATGTGTTGCTCATGTGTTCCTTGGAGTGACATGATGTGTTTGGGCTAGATTGAGCATGTTTAGGGGGTTTCCTTGTGGGAATGGCTGTGCTTGTGATCGTGGTTTCGTAGTATGCATGTGATAGATGAAGGCTTCTTCCTCCCCTTCTTGTTTTGGGGCTTTTCGGGGTGTTTGGGGTTAAGGGAGAAACCCTCGGTTCGAACCAGGGAACCAGGTTTCTGGCGCTAAACGGCGTCGTGCCTGGTCGACGCCTTTCAGAAGGGCGTCAGGGCAGTACGACGCCTTTTAGGGCAGAAACCTCCCTGATTCGAAGTTTTACGAGTAGGGGTTCTGGCGCTAAATGACGTCAGGGATGGACGACGCCTTTCAGAAGGGCGTCGGGACATCATGACGCCATTTTAGACAGGAAAATCACCCCGAGTGAGGGTCTGTAAATCTGGAATTTAAGTGTGAATGGCGTCTGTGGACCTGGACGCGTTTTAGATAGGCGACTCCCTATGACGACGCGTTTCAGAAAATTATCTGGCTTCAGCAAACCTGTCTGAGGGGGTTGAATGGCGTCGACCTCGGTCGACGCGATTCAAGACAGAAAAGTGTAAATCCTGGTTTGATCATGTGTTTCACTGTGGGACGATTTCGAATGCATGCTTTACGTTGTACACTGAGACTAAGGACTCCTGTGTGAATGGAATCATGTTGTGTGTGTGTATGCTTATGCGAGTATGGAATCGGAATTACTGTGGTTTACGTTTGTCACCATGGACCGATGGGGACATGGTCATGGTGTCTGTGAGGCATTGTGCCGTACCGGTGGGAGAAGGGGTACATGTTGTGTTTTACCTTTGGCTGAGGGAAACAGGATCGCCTTGAGCCTGACGGGCCGGATTAGCCGGTGTGCTATCCGAGGGGTCGCTGTTCGTCCTCAGCGGGTCGGGGTTTCCCTGTTTGTCGTGACAGCTTCCGGCGCGTTTCTTGCTGTGGAGCTGGTTGTGGTACTGTTGGAGTTGGCTTACCCTTTAGCCACTGGGCCTGATGTGACCTTTGATCAAGGTTACGAGTGGTACCCTTAGCCCTTTGGCCTGACGCAACCCGGGAGATTTGGGTTGTGGGTAGTTCCTGTAGCTTCGGCTTGACGGGGGTTCGCCGGTCCCCAGGGCCCTCCTGAAGCGCTGAGGCCTAGCGTGGAGGCAATCCGGACGGTAGGACAGTAGTCTAGACTGCTTGTGTGCACACGTAGCTGGCAGTGGCGGTACACTGGTTCCAGCTAGTCCTAGTTTGACTCGCTGCCTCATCCTACAGTGCCCCGGAACACTGTAGGGGTGGACAGGCGTGAGCTGTGGTGGTAGTGTTTGAGAGGCGACGTTTGACTTCGGTCGACAGTGTGGTTCAGTCGCTTCGTGGACTTTGGCTGTGAGACGTTACTCTGTGTTGGGTTCTTCGGGTTGCTTAGAATGGTTCTTGCTACACTACTTACCGTGCGTTTCATATCAGAGTTGGGTGCTGTGTTTACTGCTTTACTTATTTGCCTTATATTCCTGTTGTTACACTTGTGGGTGTGTGAGTGGGAGGCAGGGGATCGGATGATCCCTACTGAGCCCATTTCTGGTGTGGCTCACTCCCTGCGGTTTCAGGTGTGGACCTCGTGGCGCAGCGGTAGCGTGGTGTCTTCTTGGTGTGTGGACCAGCAGCTGTCTTAGTTCCGGGGTATGCCCCGATGTTGTTGTACTTCCTTCTGCCTGTACTTATTTAATTGTTGGACATGTAATTATTGTTGGACTGTATACGGACATTGTTATTTTCCTTCCTGCGCACTTGCTTATCTTTGTAGTCCATGAGATTGTTATATTTAACCTTGTTTAGCACTTACTCCTCCAGATGTGTTGTGTGAGATCCGGGTGTGAACCCGCAGTTAATGGGCCGACATCCATTTAGTGACCGGGTCTCCGGTCATAGGATGGCGAGTCGTTACAGTTGGTATCAGAGCTCAATCTGGTCGAGTATGTGGTAAACTGGGTTAGATATTATAGTCCAACAATAAGTACGAGTCGGTACAGGCGATGGCTGCTGGTGTAGATTGATAGGTTTTGACGTGTTTTGGTTCGATTTGCGTGTTGTGGGGCAGCGATGGCGCCGAAGAGGAGAGTTCCGGTGGCTCGGGACTCGAGAGCAGATGGTGGTGGTTCGAGGGCAGAAGGTCATAATGTGGATCGTTTTATGGAAGCTTTGATTGGGGCTATGTCTAGATATCAGCAAGGAGATGGAAGTGAGGGGTCCAGTTCCCGAGGTAGCCAATCCACGGTGGTGGAGCGATTCTTGAAGCTGAAGCCCCCTTCTTTCACGGGTCAGCGTGTTCCAGATGCAGCAGCTCAGTGGGTTAAGGAGGTGGAGAAGGTGTTTGATGTCCTAGAATGTGCTGAGAGTGACAAGACCTTGTTGGCAACCTACTTGCTGAAGGGCGATGCTTATGATTGGTGGGTTACCATCAAGGGGTTGTTGTTTCCAGATAGACCTTTGAGAGAGATTCCTTGGGAAGGCTTCGTGAGAGAGTTTAGTGGACAGTACTTTCCGAGGCACGTTCGTAGGGCCAAGGAAAGGGAGTTTATGGAATTGGTGCAGGATGATTTGTCAGTTCTAGAGTACCAGAGGAAATTTGTAGCTCTGGGAAGATTTGCTCCACACATATCTGAGCGTGAGGATCTTAGGACAGAGAAATTTGTGGATGGACTTCGGCATGATCTGAGAGAGTTTGTGGCAGCCCATTGTTGTAAGGATTTGGCATCAGCAGTTCAGTGCGCGGCAGCAGTGGAGATGCAGTTCCAACACACGGCGAGAGAATCGGAACATTCAGCACAGGGAAAGCAACATAGCAGGGATAGATCGACAGCCTTTTCGTCAGGTGGTCCGAGTTCCTTTGAGGTCGAGTTCCAGGAGGTACCTTATGACGAGGATGAGGGTGGTTCGGTTCAGCAGATGGAGTCAGAGGTCAGCTGGCAGCAGGAGGCAAGGCGGGGCACTGCAGATCGTTGTCCCCGATGTAGCAGGTTTCATGGCAACCGGATTTGTCCCTTGATCACTGGTAGCTGTTTCGCCTGTGGTCGGAAGGGACATCTCGCGAGGAATTGTCCCCAGAAGAACCAGGCAGGTCAGGAGCCGAGCGGTTAGTGAGTGTTCGAGGCGCGATTGGAGCCGCGTCTCCTTGTGGAGATCCGAGAGGTTGTGCTAGAAGAGCACTTTTATCTTGTCTTTTTCTGAGGTGGTTGTGAACTCGTGTGGCACTTGTATGTATTTGGGTTGGTGGAGAAATCGGTTTTGTAGTATGTGCCTTGCTAGTGTATGGTTATTTTGATCTATCAGCTTTTGTTAGAATTGAGAATCTTGGTTAGCTTGATGTGATGTGATTGGCTAATTATGTGGAGCCTTGTGTGTGTGATTGGTGGGAATGATTGATTGTGATGCATTACTATACTCGAATTGATCAAAAGGTCCAAGATTCACCAAGAAGCCTTAATGGAATATCTACAGAAGGTGATGGTCAATGAGGACGTCCCGGTAGAAAAAATTGCAGCATTACTAGTTCCTCAGAGGGATCAGCCCTCCATTACATTTCACACATCGGAACTAGCACCGCCAACAGCCAGAAGCATGGCTCTGAGCATCACGGTCAACATCTGTAAGAAGGCCGTGGATGCATGCCTGGTCGACACAGGGGCTTCGATCAATATTTTACCTCCGAAGACCCTGGAGCTGTGTGGTGTCCAAAGAAAAATGGCTGCCCAGCCCCATCTCAGTAACGGCATATGACAACTCTACCCGTTCCCCTCTGGGAATGGTCTATTTGAAGGTGGAGCTGGGCCCTGTAAGTCATGCAGAGGTCGAATTTCACATCCTGGAAATCGACCCTTCTATAAATGCCATTTTAGGTCGTCCTTATATCAAAACTCTTGAGGCGATTCCCTCTACGAATCACCAATGCCTCAAATTCCCTTACAAAGGACGAATTATTAAAGTGACGAGCATGCCGATCCTTGCTGCTGCTCATACCTTAAATATTAAATCTGTTGTCTTACCTGGCTGGCAACCTTTTCTGTCGGTATTACAGGTCTACCGTCCAGTGGCTGATCCTCTAAAAGCCGCCACTATTTCTCCATACCCGTTAGATGCTATAAAAAGGGGGAAGTGCATGAGTACCCCAGGATGGAGGATTATGATGAAGAACGGCTACGAGCCTGGAAGAGGTCTGGGCACACAATTGCAAGGCAGGACCACTCCTGTTAAAAATCATCGAGTAGCACCTGGAAGTGGTCTGGGCTATAGGCCAAGAAAACTGAAACAAGATCTGGTTCAGCAAGCAGAGATCGAAGAAGGTCCGAAAATCTAGGAGGCAATGTCTACACCACCCAAAGAAGGCCGAGATCCCTTAACATGGACCCTGTGTACGCACTTTGTGAAAGGGCCCATACTTAGCCACGACAACACAGTGGTCATTACTTCCTGTTTTGACCTCCATGATATATATGGGAGGGATTTGGCCATACATTGCTCTGAACTACTTACGTACCAATCCTTGGAGGCTCTGCGGCCTATGAAAAGGAGAAAATTCCATGATCCCGAATGCGAATGGTACAGGTGGTTCGATCTGAGAGACCTGTATATTGCACTGAACAGACTGTTCCTAGATCCTGCAGAACCTAAGTGGCCGCCGCAGATCGATGAGCTGATTGAAAGCCCTGGTGCCATATTTGACAAGCGGATATTACCGTCTGAAGAAACCGACGAAGGGGAACCAGATGACCCCTATGAAGCTGGTTACACTACAGATCTGCTCTGGAGGGGGACATATCCTTCACATGTCTTCATGCTCCATACCCTATTTCGTACACTGCTCTTGACCCCGACTTGGTCGCGGATCATTATTGAAGATATTCCACGGGCTCCGCCCGTCATGATTACTCTGTCCCCTCGGGACCTTATACCACAACCTCCTCTCGATCTAGAGAGGATGTATGATCTGATCTGGGACATATTGCTATGATCCCCCTAATCCCCTGGCCTTGGTGCCACTTCCTCCATCTGATTCTCCTCCCATTTGTATTCACTCCTGCTTCATGTATAATTCCTCTGATACCCAAAAAAACTGCCAATTTTACAACAAATTCGTCTCGAATCTTTATCGAGGAAACATCTTACTTGTCCGATCGCACCCCGTCGCGCGGGTCCTTCGGTTAAGATTCTCTCTTAGATCTACTCTGTCCCTCCCCTTGGGAGGATTCTCTTGTATTTCCACTTGTATCCTATAATTTCTATCCTACTTCTTCTTCATTAGGTTATGATAGTAAGTTTAGTGAAGTTAGGCAGTCTAATTTTAGTCAGGTTACTCAGGTTAGGAAGTTTAGGAAGCCTAAGGGTAGGCGAATTCCAGATAGATGCCTCCAGGACTTAGCTGATAAATGCTCTTTTTGTTCTCTGATCCCTCAATTTTTAGAAAATCCAATTCAGATGCCAGAAGACTGTATGAATGATGAGTCAGTCAATGATGGGTACGGGATATATGAATTAGTGCATGAAAAGGACCCCATTGTTGAAGAGGAAGATAACGAGGACGCAGCTAAGGCATATACCAGCGGAGTGAAGAGATTCGATGAACCCTCAGCTGCCGTAGAAGAGCCCACCAAAGAAATCAATTTAGGGACTGAAGACGAACCTAAGGTTGTCCTCCTCAGTAAAAATCTTTCTACGGAGGATGAGAAGGCAATGGTACAAGTACTTAAGGACTACAAGGACACTTTCGCCTGGAGTTATGAAGATATGCCGGGGTTAGACTCATCTTTAGTTGAACACAGATTAACGTTAAAGGATGGAGCTAGCCCGGTCGAGCAAAAATTAAGGCGATTCCACCCACAAATGGCTCTGAAAATGAAGGAAGAGGTTGACAAATTGCATAAAGCCAAATTTATTAGAGTTGTCCTTTATCCACAATGGGTGGCTAACATAGTCCCGGTTATGAAGAAGGACGGGAAGGTCAGAATTTGCATTGACTTCCGCGATTTGAACCGGGCGTGTCCTAAAGATGATTTTCCATTACCTCATATTGATGTACTCATCGATAATACTGCTGGCTATGAAACTTTATCGTTTATGGACGGATTTTCAGGATACAATCAGATTAAGCTGGCAGAAGAGGATCAAGAGAAAACGTCATTCACTACACCTTGGGGAACATACTGTTATGTTGTCATGCCATTTGGATTAAAGAATGCTTGAGCCACTTATCAGAGGGCCATGATGGCAATATTTCACGACATGATGCACATAGACCTGGAAGTGTACGTGGATGACTTGTTGGTTAAATCGAAAACAAAGGCTGAGCACGCCAAAGTTTTGGCAAGGGTATTAGAGAGATCGATAGAATATCAGTTAAAGATGAACCCCAAGAAGTGTGTATTCGGGGTATCTTCAGGAAAATTGCTTGGATTCATTGTCAGTAAACGGGGAATTGAGATCGATCCTAACAAGGCGAAGGCTATTAGAGAAATGCCCCCTCCCAAAAACTTGAAAGAATTGAGAGGATTAATCGGGAGATTACAATTTATTCGCCGTTTTGTCTCCCATCATTCACAAAGGTGTAAGCCGTTTTACGAGCTTATCAAGCCGGGAGTCAAATTCGATTGGGACGATAGGTGTCAGGAGGCATTCGATGGATTAAAGAACTATTTAGCAAGTCCTCCTGTTTTGAGACCACCATCTCCAGGCAAACCATTGATACTTTACATTTCAGTCCTGGATGATGCAGTGGGGGCTGTCCTAGCACAAGAGGATGAAGAAGGAAAAGAGAGGGCAGCCTACTATCTCTCTAAACTTCTCAACCCCACAGAACAGAGATATACGGTGATGGAGAAAACATGTGCAGCATTGGTCTGGGTTGTGCAGAAATTAAAGCATTATTTTCTGGCCCATGAAGTCCATCTCATCGCTAGGATGAATCCGATCAAATTCCTTCTGGAGAAATCTGTTCTTACTGATAGGTTAGCGCGATGGCAAAGCTTTCTATCTCAATTCGATATCATTTATATTCAGCAGAAAGCGATCAAAGGCTATGCCATAGCAGAACATCTCGCTCATCATCCCCTTCCTCGATTTGATCCAGTGCGATCAGAGTTTCCAGATGAGGAACTGATGTCCGTAAATCAAATCAGAGATGATATGTGGACTCTGCATTTTGACGGAGCTTTGAATTCTCATGGAAAAGGGATCGGTATTGTTCTGTTATCACCTGAAGGTATCACCATTCCACAAGCCTTTAAGCTTGATTTTCCAGTCACAAACAATATAGCTGAATACGAGGCACTCCTTGCTGATCTCGAGGCTGCTCATTTCCATGGTGCCACTAAGCTCAAGATTGTGGGTGATAGCCAACTGATTCTTCGCCAAGTGCTGACCAAGTATCGAACTCTCGATCCCAAGCTCAAGCCTTATCAGGAACTGACTTCTGCTTATTCAAAGCTTTTCACGAAATTGATCTTTGTCCATGAATCAAAACATCTTAGCTGACGCTCTAGCTTCACTTGCATCTTCTCTTAATTTTCCAATCAGCAAACAATCTGAATCAATCATAGTTCATAGGCGTCTTTCACCCGCCGTGAAAGATCCTTCATTCCTTAGAATTAAAGAGAAATTGCTAAAGAAAGTCAGGAACGGAGATATCATTGAAAAGAGAGAAATCATGTTAATAGAGCTGTTAGAAGAGATGGATGATGAATAGAAGCCATGGTATTACGAAATTGCAAAATATTGTGAAGATCAATCGTATCATGAGGAAGCTATAACTGAGGAGAAGAGAGCTATCAGGAGAGTTTCTCAACGATACACTTTAGTTGGAGGAGCATTGTATAAGAGAGGTTTTGATGGAGTTCTTCTGAGATGTCTAGACGAAGATGAGCTTTGGAAGGTTATGGAGGGAGCTCATAGTGGAGTTTGTGGTGCCCATGTCAATGGACAGATGCTAGCAAAGAAGATCCTTAGACAAGGATTTTATTGGCCAACCATGGAAGAAGACTGTGTAGGATATGTCCGTTGGTGTGCTAAGTGTCAACTTCACGCCGAAAAAATTCATTCTCCTGCATCTTCACTCCATCATGTTCCCTCCCCATGGCCTTTCTCCATGTGGGCTTTCGACATTATTGGACCTCTTGGTAATCCAGATTCCGGCATCAAGCAAAAATCTTTCATTCTCACGGCAACGGAATACTTCACCAAGTGGGCAGAAGCTGAAGCGTACGTGGAGATTAAAGCATCAACCGTCTGCAAGTTCATCATGAAGAACATCATCACCCGATTTGGAATTCCAAGCACCATCGTTACCGACAACGGACCGCAGTTCGTGTCACAAGAATTGAAGGACCTCTGTAACAATGTACAAAATTGCATTGTATCATTCATCTCCTTATTATCCGCAAGGCAATGGCCAAGCAGAGGCAACAAATAAGACTTTGATAAAAATCATTAAAAAGACGTGCAAATCTAATAAATTCGCAGATTGGCCAGAAAAATTGGTTGAGGCTCTATGGGCCTACCGAACTTCAATCCGCACACCTACTGGGCAAACTCCTTATTCCTTAACATTTGGAATGGAGGCGGTAGTTCCATATGAGATCCTTATACCGTCATTAAGAGTACAATTGAATAAGGAATTTTCCATTGATGAACATCGTTCAGCACTCCTTACTCAATTGGAACTTTTAGACGAGAAAAGATGGTCAGCTGCTAATCATGCAAAAGTTTATCAAAATAGACTAGCACGTTTTTATCAAAAGAAAGTCATTGAACGTAAGTTCAAAGTCGATGAAATGGTTGTCAAAAGGATTTTTGTAAAACCTGGTGGTCCGCGTTCTAAGCTCTAACCCAACTGGGAAGGACCTTATGTTGTATCGCACGCTTTTCCTGGTAATGCTTATCGTCTTATTAATGCAGAAGGAGAAGAGCTAAATCATCCCTGGAATGGCTTACATCTTAAGAAATACTACCCTTAGGTTAAAGAGTCGATCAGTATGGTACAAAGACCAGTGGAATCAGAAAATTTATAAACTTAAAATTTCCTTATCAGTCTGGATAACTTAACTTCAAATACATTACTACACACACTGACATGTTTGATTCGTGAGTAACAAGAGATGACAAGTCCTAAAGAATATCGAAAGCTTGACTAAAAGTGTAAAGTACAAATCATTCGTTTTAAAACAAAAATTCTGTTTTATACTCGGCCCATGATGTAGGAACGAGACTTAGAATAGACTACCAAGAATACCCCCCATCTTAGTAGGAGACCGTCATAAAAAAAATGGGGGAGATCCGTCCCAAAGCGAAGAAAAGAAAAGAAAAGAACAGCAAAGGCAAAAAGGGCAAAAAGCCAAATGTCAAATCAAAAGGCCATTATATTACAAACATTACATCAAGGCCATGAAATGAAACAAAAGGGAACGCAAGGTCGATAAATACCCCGGAAAGAAATGACCGAACCCCAACGGATACTGGGTTGGAAAGGAACATCTTTTTAAGTCTCCGGAACTTTCTCATGGGCTTTCTAAAACTTATTCTTCCTTTCTTTCTAAAGAGGCATACTCCAAACTTAAGGAATGGCTTAGCTTGACTAAGGGTCAAATCATCAAATGGGATCACGAATGGAAACACAAGTTCAAACACGATGGGTTTAAGTTGAGTTATTAAAGAACAATTTGGAAATTAAGTTAATAAATGAATATGATCTTTTGATCTAAGTACCATGCTGATCTTTTAGTCAAAAATTCAAAAAAAATATACATATGTCAAAAATAAAATAAAAATACATATGTCAAAATTCAAAAAAAATACATATGTCAAAAACCAAAAAAATATGCATATGTCAAAATAAAAAATAAAAAATACATATGTCAAAATCCAAAAAACAAAAAAAGCATATGTTTTAAAACCCAAAAAAAAATACATATTTCAAAAACAACAAAAAATATTTCAATTAGTATTTGCTTGTTGCACTCAGTATGTTTCATTCCTTTTATTTTCAGTAAGCATCTGTTTGCTTGCATGTAGCATTTTGCTTAAGTATGATTATTCTTATTACCTTTGTTAATAAAAGCTATGCCCCTTGACCCTTCTACCAAGGATAGGATCAAGTAGTCGGTTACTTAACTAGGCAAGGGGCTAAGCCTGAATAGATGCTTAACCTGTTTGTTCAAGTCATATACAGGACATAAGGCATGAAGAGAGTTGGAATACGGATTGAAGACAGCCAGAACCTGTTTCTGTGATTGAAAGGCGTCGTTAAACAGCGACGTAGTTTAGTTCATGTTAATGGCGTCGGCGCGACATGACGCGTTTCAGAAATTCAAAGAAATGATTGCAAAGCTGAAAATATCAAAAAGATCTCACTGTAGAGTCAAGAAGTCTTGACCATGGCTAAAAAGACGGTTATTTCTACCCTTATATTATTTCATGTAATTATTTTGCATTTGCATTACTATATGTTAAATATTTATTAGAGCATATCAAGGACCTTGTGGTTTTGATGAAACTAGAATTTGAGTTCCCCTACAACAAAAACAGTGATAATTCCAGAGGATTCTTAATCGCACGGATAGGCCGTTGGATTGTTAATTAGTGAGGACGATGGTTCCACTTTTGTGAAACGGTGCGTGGATAAACGAGCTTCGGCTTAGCACTGAATTACAAGAAATGGTGTCTTGACTCATTGATGACAATTTAACAATATTATCCTTGATTAATTTATATTTTATTTGACTTTATATTTTTCTTTTAGCCCAGCATGCATCATGTAGGACTTTGAAATCATTGTGATAAGGATTAATTACGGATTAAGTTTCAGACCATTAATCAAACAATTTCAACATGATATGAAATATTCCATTCTGAATTGAGTATCTTGATTATCTTTGAGGTTCGCTTGAAGATATCCTTGGAATTCTATCCTTTCTTGAACTCTTTATCCAATATTTCTTGTTTTTTTTTTAAGATCCATCATGGCTGCAGCACGTCCACATTGGCTGGCAAACGCACCCCATGATGAAACCTACAGTGCCTATGACCTGGGGTACTTCCCACTCCGAGGAGGTTGATCGACTTTATTTTATTTCCTTGTCTACCTCATCCAGACAGGATTGATTCCTTTGATCTCTTTGAGTTATCTTTGAGAAAAATTCCAATCATGTGATGTTAAGAGCGTGTCTCATCATACCTTGGCATCACCTTTTCAGTACATTCCATTTCATTTCACTCCCTTGCAAAGACGATGTCAAGGTGAGGCAGCTGTAGACACGCTAATTTTGATGTCATTTTGAGTAAATTTTATATCATATAATAATGCCTCATAATGGTTTGATAATTAATCATTGATTAATTTTTATTGATCTTTTTAAGTGTCGGATTTAACAGACCTGTTTAAGTTAATCAATTGAATTGATTTTAGCTCAAATTTCAGTTAAAATATTCAGAAATTCTAAAACGCGTCAACCTGTGTGGACGCGATTTAGAGTTTATTCCTGTTTTAACGTTTAAATTTGAATTTTAATCAATTGATTAATTAGATAAAAGGCGTCTGTAAAGGCTGACGCGTTTTAGGTTTCCTAAGCTATTTTAACTTCTCTTCCGGATGTTTATCCTTATCTTAATTAGTGTAAAAGACGTCTATACATATAGACGCGTTTTAGCTAATAAAGATAAAGATAAGTTTTCCCGGATATTTATCCTTATCTTAATTAATCTGAAAGGCGTCAGCCATAGTGGACGCGTTTTAAATAATTACAGATAAAGATGAATTAATCAGTATTTATCTGTCGGTTAAGATGGATAAATCCTAGATTTTTCTATATTAATCGCGAACGCAGAAGAAGCCTATAAATACCTTACATCTTGAAGAGTTAAAAAAAAGAGAGTGTGAAGCGTAATCTTGAGTTAATTGAGCGATAGCGAGTTGAAGATCGAAGCAACAACGTCGGAACGCCGGAGCACTGCCATTTCCAGAAGTCGGCGTCCTTTCAAGAATCTTCATCCTTTCAAAGCTTCAACCAATTGGGCATAAGTTTTTCAATTCTGCATTTTTTCTACATCTTCAATTAATCTTTCATTCTTCGTATTCACTTCATGCAACACACACCACAGCATCATCTTTCAAAACCTATTTGATTTAAGGGGTTTCAAAACCATTTAAACAAGTAAGTTTGCTGTTCAATTGTATGCTTAAAATCATGATTAGTTTAGATATTGCTTCTACTTAAAGTTCTCATCATCATTGTTTCTTCGTTTTCTCTCTGTTTCTGCTGCACTCAACAACAACAAGAGATCAAAAGGGGAAATCAAGCACAAAGCCAGAAGGACTTCTGGACGATCCTCAACCTCAAACTCAATAGCAAGAACAAAAGAACAAAGAAATGGCTCTCTTTCTTCAGCCGGCTGAAGGAGGGGAATCAAGGACTCGATATCTTCCGCATTCAAACAGGTAGACGATCAAAACTCTCTTTTGAAACTTTTAAGTCAAAAGTTTCTGGCGATCACTGCACTTAGTTGCTGTTTTTGATAGGTTAGTTTACACTAAACAACATAGATTTTTCATGTTAATCACACGAGCATTTTAAGCACCTACAGATGCATGTCTGGTCGACACGGGGGCTTCAATTAATGTCCTGCCTCCGAAGACCCTTGAATTGTACGGTGTACCCAAAGAAAAATGGCTGCCTAGCCCTATCTCTGTTACAGCTTATGATAACTTCACCCGTTCCCCTCTGGGAATGGTCTATTTAAAAGTAGAGTTAGGCCATGTATGTCATGCTGAGGTCGAATTTCACATTTTGGAAATCGATCCTTCCTTGAATGCTATTTTGGGTCGTCCTTATATTAAAACCCTTGAGGTGATTCCCTCTACGAATCATCAGTGCTTCAAATTTTCCTACAAATGACGAATCATTAAAGTTACGAGCATGTCGATCCTTGCTGCCGCTCACTCCTTGAATATCAAGCCAACTTCTTCACCTGGCCGACAACCTTTTCTATCGGTATTACAGATCTACCGTCCGGTGGCTGATCCTTTAAAGGCCGCCACTCTTACTCCTTATCCACTAGATGCCATAAAGCGGGGGAAGTGCATGAGTACCCCTGATTGGAAAATAATGATGAAGGGTGGTTATCAGCCTGGGAAGGGCCTAGGCACACAATTACAAGGTAGAACCACACCCATCAAGGACAACCGAAGGACACCTGGAAATGGCCTGGGCTATAGGCCAAGAAAAGTGAGGCACGACATTACTCAGCAAGAAGAAAATGAAGACGGCCAGAAGGTCTGGGAGACAATGTCTACACCATGCAAATAAGGTCGGGACCCTTTAACATGGACCTTATACACACTTTTTGTCAAGGGGCCCGTGATCAGTCATGATAACACAGTGGTCATTACTTCATGTTTTGATCTCCATGACATATATGGAAGAGACCTGGCCAGACATTGATCAAAATTGCCAACGTACCAGTCCTTGGAGGCTCTGCGGCCAATGAAAAGGAGGAAGTTCCAAGACCCTGAGTGTGAATGGTACAGATGGTTTGACTTAAGGGATCTGTATATTGCATTGAATAGACTGTTTCTGGATCCTTCAGAACTAAAGTGGCCACCACAGATAGATGAACTGATTGAAGGGCCTGGTGCCATTTTTGATAAAAGAATACTGATGTCTGAGGAAACAGATGAAGGGGAGCCAGATGACCCCTACGAAGTTGGTTATACCACGGATCTTCTTTGGAGGGGGACTTATCCCTCTCACATTTTCACACTCCATACCTTATTCTGCACTCTGCTTCTGACCCCGACTTGGTCGCGGTCATTACTGAAGATATTCCACGGGCTCCGCCCATCATGATCACTCTGTCCCCACGGGACTTTATCCCTCAACCTCCTCTCGATCTAGAGAGGATTTATGATTCAATCTGAAACATACTATTGTATGATCCCCCCAATCCTTTGGCCTTGGTGCCGCTTCCTCCATCCCATTCTCCTCCTATTCACCTTCATTCTTGTTTTATGATTAATTCATCTTTTCTATAAAAAAAACGCCAATTCGGCAACAAATTTCTCCCAGATCCTCATTGAGGAAACTTCCTACTTGTCCGATTGTACCCCATCGCGCGGGTCGTTCGGTCAAGATTCTCTTCTAGATCTACTCTGCCCCTCCCCTCAGGAGGATTCTCCTGTATTTCCTTATGTATCCTATAATTTTCATTCTACTTCATCCTCATTAGGTCAGGATAGGGAGTCCAGTGAAGTTAGGGAGTCTAGTTCTAGGCAGGTTAGTCAGGTTAGGAAGTCTTGAAAATCTAAGGGTAAACAAATTCTAGATAGATACCTCCAGGATTTAGCATTTAAATGCCTTTCTTGCTCTATGATCCCTCAGCAATTAGAGAATCCTATTCAGATGCCAGAAGATTGTGTAAATGATGAGCCAGTTAATGATGGATATGGGGTGTATGAATTGATACACGAAAAAGACCTCATTGCTGAAAATGAGAAAGATGACGAGGACGCAGCTAAGGCATATTCCAGTGGAGTAAAAAGATTCGATGAACCCTCAGCTGCCGTAGAAGAGCCCACCAAAGAGATCAATCTAGCGACTGAAGACGAACCTAAGGTTGTCCTTGTTAGCAAGAATCTTTCTGAAGTAGATGAGAAGGCAATAGTACAAGTTCTTAAAGATTATAAGGACACTTTCGCTTGGAGTTATGAGGATATGCCGAGGATAGACTCATCACTAGTGGAACATAGGTTGACATTAAAGGATAGAACTAGCCCGGTTAAACAGAAGTTAAGGCGATTCCACCCACAAATAGCTTTGAAGATGAAAGAAGAGGTCGATAAGTTACATAAAGCCAAATTTATTAGAGTTGTCCTTTATCCACAATGGGTGGCCAACATAGTCCCGGTTATGAAGAAAGCTGGGAAGGTCAGAATCTGTATTGACTTCCGCGATTTGAACCGGGCGTGTCCTAAGGATGATTTTCCATTGCCTCACATTGATGTACTCATCGATAATATTGCTGGCTATAAAACTTTATCATTTATGGATGGATTTTTAGGATATAATCAGATCAAATTGGCAGAAGAAGATCAAGAAAAGACATCATTCACTACACCTTGGGGGAGATATTGCTATGTCGTCATGCCCTTTGGATTAAAGAACGCTGGAGCCACTTATCAGAGGGCTATGATGGCAATATTTCACGACATGATGCATATCGATCTAGAAGTGTATGTGGATGACTTGTTGGTGAAATCTAAGACTAAGGCTGAGCATGCCAAAGTTTTGGCAAGAGTATTAGAAAGATCAAGGGAATATCAGTTAAAGATGAACCCCAAGAAATGTGTATTCGGGGTATCCTCAGGAAAATTACTTGGATTCATTGTCAGTGAACGGGGAATTGAGATCGATCCCAATAAGGCAAAAGCTATCAGAGAAATGTCACCTCCCAAAAACTTGAAAGAGTTAAGAGGATTGATCGGGATGTTGCAATTTATTCGCCGTTTTTTCTCCCAACACTCACAAAGGTGTAAGCCGTTCTACGAGCTTACCAAGTCGGGAGTCAAATTCAATTGGGACGATAAGTGTCAGGAGGCGTTCGATGGATTGAAGAATTATTTGGCAAGTTCTCCTGTTTTGAGACCACCATCTCCAGGCAAACCATTGTACTATACATTTCTGTCCTGGATGATGCGGTAGGGGCTGTCCTGTTAGTTTAGGTGGCCTACAAGCCAATCTAACAATGTAAATCTCGTTCATTATTAATAAAATGGCATAATATTCATTATGTGTAAATCGCGTTAATTATCGTTTCATAATGAAGTCCGTGAATATGTGCTATGGTGATCAGATTATGATGAGATCATACTAATGAGACTGATCACTTAAACACACATATTCTTAATCGTTCCTAGTCGGAGGATATCCGAAAAGGACATCGGATATCCGGTTAGACTAGTACAGATTACTCCTGCTCATATGATGAGGGTGACTGGTCTCATAAGTCACTTGTGTGGAGACACTAAGGCGAATTTGTAGGTGCTCATTGGAGAATGAGTTTACTGAACTGATCCGACTGAATCGCTGGATGGTATTGTACCTCACTGTCAACCAGCTTGATTCTATTGTCGCAGTTGCGTGGATGGTCCTCGGACCTGAGACACCAAGGACACCTTGGCGGTGGACTTCTGTACTTTGACCTTGGTCTACGAATCTCTAGCCACGGGATTCTAATACGCCAAGGATTGGGTGCAGCGGAATACCGTCGAAGGGAATTGTGTGTCAATAAGGAATCATTCGCTCTCGGTACTTAGAGAGAGAATGCTCTAGGAAGGATGCGCGGAAGTCCCTGGCCAGGGCGGACGATAATATCGGAAAAGGAGTTTTCCGATATTCATCAGCGGCATCCAATCCAAGTGAGTCGACCGGTTAGGGTTTGACAGCTCGCCATACCCTGAGTTGACTCGAGAGCATTGTACGAATGAAGGATTATATTCACGCGGTAACTGTCGGCGGAAAGGTTCCAAGAGTGGGTTACTTAACCCCAAATACCTTCCGGGTTCACGCGGTGTTGCTTGGCACCCAACGTGATCGGAGGCCCGGTCGAATTCGATGTACGACATCAATTCGATTGATTAATTGATTAATAAAGGGTATTACTTAATTAATAAAGCCAGTGAGGAGTCACTGGGCTTACTGGGCCATTAACTGGACTGGTACTTGGGCCTAGAGGGTCACACGCAAATGATTCTCAAGGCGATGGATAAATAAGTGGGTTTTATACAAACCGGGGGTTTTTGTGAAAAACCGCGCGGTTAGTATAAAACATAGCGAACGGGCTGAGCAGGTCAACCTGCTGCTAACCCTAGCCGCCCCTCCTCAATTTTTGTTCTTCCTCCGACGCCCAGGCAGATCGAGATCTGCTCCGCCACTTCTCTAAATCCCGTTCGACCGGAAATCGTCCGCGCGCTGCGGCGATCATTGCGGCGACCGGCGGAGGCTTCGTGGGCTGCGAAGAACGACGAACTCGAGGATATCCGTCGCGGGGAGGATCGCGTGGACTTCGCTAGAGGCCGGGCGTTTGCGCGGCTTGCGGTGTCGCACCGACGGAACCGAACGGCTGCGGATTCGAATCCGCACACGGTCAGAACTTCGATAATCTCATTATCGTATTTTAGATTTCGAAACGGGAACGGATCGCTGTAAATAATTTTGTTTTCCGCTGCGTGAGCGATCCGGAGAAACCGAGAAAACCCAACAGTGGTATCAGAGCCAGGTTCCACTGTTTCTCGTCCCGTTTCGGATCTCTAAATTAATTTTTTCGTGAGTTATTCCATGCTGTAACTTCGAATAATTGTTGGATCCGTGTTCATGCGATGAACACAATTAATCTGATTATTTTCTTTCAATTTTTCGAGATTATTTTGGGGGTTTTTCGTGTTCTTCGTGAGACGAAGAACGGCTTGTTTACGGCGGATTTAATCGGCCTCCCAAGCGTTGGGATGGCGGGCCGAGACTCCGGATCTATAGAGGATAGTCACCTCTATCCACCGGTCACCAAGATCGGCGTCGGAGTACCCTTGAAGGTCCTGAAAAACGAGCCCAAACTCGGGTTTTTGAAACCTGAAAAACCAGTTTTGGGGGATTTACAAAGGGGGTGTTGCAGCTGGTTTTGGCCACCGCCGGCGGCCCTGCCGGCGCCGGGCACGTCACCAGCGCCGGGGGCACCGCCGGCCGGGGCCTATGCCGCCGGGGGGCGGCCGCCGGCGCCGCCTGCCGCCGGCATGCAACAGTCCCTAGGGTTTCTGCTAATAGGGCTTATGTTGGAGAAGGCCGGCCGAACCAGCCCGCTTGGCCGGTCCCGACGGACCGGGCCGGCCCCGGTTGAACCGGGGGCCAGGGGCTGGCTGAGCCAGGGACCCGAACCCTGGCTCGAGCCCAGGAGCCAGGTTTGGCCCTGGCTCAGGCTTTTGGCCGAGCCCTGGCTCGGTTTAAAGGGTTGGGCCCTTTTTTTCTTTAATACCCCCCCCGCCATTAATTCCCTAATTATCCTATTAAACACTTAATCCCCATTTAAACCCTATTAAGCCCTTTTTTGACCCAATTAATATTTGATTAGATTTTAAATTTATATTTCAAAATTGTTTGAAAATTAAATTTTATTTTCTAATAATATTGGATTGGGTTATTAATGGGTTTTGGAATCATTATTAACAAATTGTTGTTAATGATTTGCATTAGTTATTAATTTAAAAGTTAAATTAATAATTAATTCTAATAGACTAATTTAAGTGTTAAATTAGTCATTATTAGTTAATTGAAATTAATTGTTAATTTAAATGTTAAATTGATAGTTAATTTTAATTGATTAATCTAAGGGTTTATTTGATAGTTATTAATAATTGATGTTAATTATTAGTTTAAGAGTTAAATTAGTAATTAACATTTAATTAACTAATCTAAGAGTTAGATTAGTAGTTAATAACTTATTGGAGTTGATTATTAATTTAAGTGTTAAATTAGTAATTAACTTTTAATTAACTAATCTAAGAGTTAGATTAGTAGTTAATTAATAATTAGAGTTAATTAATAATTTTAGTGTTAAATTATTAATTAATTTTGTTGGACTAATCTAAGAGTTAGATTAGTTATTAATAGTCTAATTGTTAGATTATTAATGGGGTTTAAATCTAAGTGTTAGATTATTAGAAATGTTCTAATTTGCATGGAATAATCTGGAATTATTAATTTGGAGTGTGTACACATGTGATGTGTGTTTATTGCTTTTAAATTAGATTTAATTGCATGTTAAGTTAATAAAATGAGTTTTTCAAAATTCAAATGCCAATTTTGATTGGATCCCAACTTTTTGAAAGCCAAAATTTATTTATTTTGAAAACTCATTTATTTTAGCCATGTGATGCGCTGAATCATGTGTGGAATGTTTAAAACACACCGTGGTCATGGATATGCACTTAATTTATTATTCATGTGATGAATGGATTGTGTGGATCGTGGATGTATGTTTGATTATTAATTGTTAATAAATAGAGGTCTGCGCACCTCTCTCTCTCATACTCCGATGTATTTCTACCTCCCTCTCTCTCTTGTACTCGCCATAAGGCCTTCTTCAATTTACTTGTTAATTCTAGAATTAATGTAATATGATGGAGGCAACCGAGGAAGGAGCGAGGACGATCCATAGCTGCAACCAGGAAGGCGAAAAGATGGAGATCCCTTGCCTATGTGTTTGCAGGATATCTAATGTAATTGTTGTGTTAGATTGTGTGTGCGTTTGACTGTTGGCTCCAATCAAACCCACTGTGCTATCCATGACCACACTAAATGACATGTATGTGATGCATTGTTTATCTTTTGATTATGAATCAAAGCAGGTTATAGTATTTAGTAAATATATACGATATATTTATATACTATCACCTAGGGAGAGACCAAGATAAAAGTTATCCAAATACCCTCAGATAAACTCTAAGCCGTAACGCGAGTAGTTGAGAACTTACCGCGTGGTCCACCATCGTTATAGTCATAGGATTCGAATCACTTTAGGCAGGTTTGTTGTGCTATCCACAAGGCCTGCTTAATTGGGAGGAGAAACTGTGGCTATGGCATTAGATGCCTATAGATCGGGGTAGAGGAACCATGTAGCTTTGTTGTGCTATCCACAAGGGCTGCATGCAAATCTATGCTCGTCGCGTAATGATGGTTAGCTTAGACCAGAATTAGTGGTTTGTTGTGCTATCCACAAGGCCATTAAATCTCTGGGGACCGAAGCTATGATCAGATATTGCAAGGAGTTGCAAGTCCCATGAGTTGGGTGCTCTCTGATTGTATTACAGTTTGTTGTGCTATCCACAAGGCTGTAGTGCAAGTCATTGAGATTCTGATCCCCACTAGGAGACTGTCGGCGTCTCCCGTTCTGTATAACTGAGGGTTATACAGTCCGTCGAAAATTAGTGGGAGTTAAACTTGAACAAAAGACCATGTCTTGTTTTAAATTTTAATTATTGAACATCTACTAAATAGATTTTACTTATCTCCTGTAGGGAATTATGTCGTCGAATAACTCACTCCGTGGCATACTTGATGCCGTTTTGACTTACCTGATCTACTCAGATTGGTTCAGAAGCCTGAAGAATGTCTTCAGATCTGAACGCAATAACTTTGTCCCTGGAGCTGATCCTCCTGCTGAATCGGCATTAGATGCCCCTAAAGCAGAGATGACAGCTAACGATAAAGGATCGAAGGACAAAGGTAAAAGAGTAGTGAAGGATGACTGCTTCTACTATAAGCAATATGGTCACTGGAAGAGGAACTGCAAGGAGTTCCTTAACGATAAAGTTCATGGAAGAGTGAAGCTGTCTGAAGCTTCAGATATCTATATGATAGATATCAACTTATCAGTTAGAGATTCCACTTCTTGGGTATTGGATACCGGATGTGCTTCTCATATCTGTCATGATGTACAGATGCTGACAAGTAAGCGCAAGCTGAGACAAGGTGAGGTGGAATTGAGGCTAGGAAACGGCGCAAAAGTTGCGGCGATTGCTGTTGGGACAGCAAACCTCAGGCTTCCATCGGGAGACGCCTTACTTTTAGAAGATTGTTATTATGTTCCTAACATAATAAAGAACATCATATCAATATCTTGTTTGGACAAGATAGGATATAGGTTGACAATTGAGAATAGAAGTTGTTCGATTTATTATGGTAATAAATCAATAGCTTCGGCATCTTTAGTCAACGGTCTATATCTATTAGATGTTTCTCATTACAATCTTCAGATTGATAATGCTCTTAAGAAGAGCAAGAATTGCTTGAACCAAGCCTACATGTGGCATTGTAGACTTGGGCACATTGGCGAAAGCAGGTTGCAAAAGTTGAACAAGCATGGTTACTTAACATCATTCGATTATGAATCGTTTGCAACATGTGAATCCTGCCTTATGGGAAAGATGGCAAAATCTCCATTTAGTGGACATGGAGAACGTGCCAAAGACATTTTGGAACTAATACATTCAGATGTATGTGGTCCAATGTCTACCCAAGCCAAAGGTGGCTTTTCTTACTTCATTACGTTCACCGATGACTTCTCAAGATTCGGCTATGTATACTTAATGAAGTACAAGTCGGAAGCATTTGAGAAGTTTAAGGAGTTCAAGAATGAGGTGGAGAAGCAGTTAGGAAAGAGTATTAAAGCTCTTCGATCAGATCGAGGAGGAGAATACTTGAGTACTAATTTCACACAATTCTTAAAGGATAATGGTATCCTTTCTCAGCTGACCCCTCCATATACACCACAGATGAATGGTGTATCAGAAAGGAGGAATCGCACCTTGTTGGACATGGTGCGATCCATGATGAGCTTTTCGAGATTACCAGTGTCCCTCTGGGGGTATGCTCTAGAGTCAGCAGCATACCTACTGAACAGAGTACCTAGCAAGTCTGTGGCCTCTACTCCATATGAGATATGGAAAGGCAGGAAACCAGAATTTAAACATGTTAAAGTCTGGGGTTGTCCTGCTCATGTAAAGAGGCATGATCCAGACAAGCTGGAATCACGAACTGATAAATGCAGGTTTGTGGGATACCCAAAGGAAACCTTTGGATACTATTTTTACCATCCTGATGAACAAAAGGTGTTTGTCGCCAGGAAAGCTATCTTTCTGGAAGAGGAATACCTTATCCAGGAGAACAGTGGGAGTAAAATAGTACTGGAAGAGGTTCCAGATCCCCAAACAGCTGCATTATCATCAGATGAGATATCAGTTCCTGAATCTGTTCAGGTACACACAGATGAGCCTCGTAGATCTGGTAGAGTACCTAGACTACCCGAACGATATGTGGGACATATCGCTGAAGGTGAGTCTAAGGTACAATATAATGAGGATGATGATCCTAAAACCTACCAGGAGGCCATAGAAGGCCCAGAAGCCGGGAAATGGCGAGAAGCCATGAACTCAGAAATCCAGTCCATGTACACCAAGCAAGTTTGGAACTTGGAAGACTTGCCCGAGGGTATTGTACCCATCGGTTGCAAGTGGATCTTTAAGAGAAAGATCGGTGCTGATGGACGGATCGACACTTATAAGGCAAGGTTGGTGGCTAAGGGATATCGTTAAAGGCAAGGAATTGACTATGACGAGACTTTCTCACCAGTTGCCATGATAAAGTCGATCAGAGTTCTACTCGCCATTGCTACACATTTTGATTATGAAATCTGGCAGATGGATGTGAAGACTGCCTTCCTCAATGGTAATCTTGAGGAAGAGGTGTATATGATACAACCAGAAGGTTTCACATCCAAAGAATCTCCAGATAAAGTGTGCAAGCTTCAGAGGTCCATTTATGGACTGAAGCAAGCTTCCCGAAGCTGGAACATAAGATTTGACGAGGCTGTCAAGTCTTATGACTTCATTAAGAATGAAGATGAGCCTTGTGTGTACAAGAAGACCAGTGGGAGTGCAGTCACTTTTCTAGTTCTTTACGTAGATGACATACTACTCATTGGGAATGATGTAGCTATGATGTCATCAGTAAAGGTCTGGCTGTCGAAAAACTTCTCCATGAAGGATTTGGGAGAAGCATCCTACGTATTAGGAATACGGATCTATAGAGATAGATCAAAGATGATGCTTGGAATGACCCAATCCTTGTACATAGATACCATAGTCAAAAGGTTTGGCATGGAAAATTCCAAAAGAGGTTTCATACCGATGAGACATGGAATCAATCTCTCAAAGGAGCAGTCTCCTAAGACTCCTGATGAGAGGGCATTCCTAGATAGAATACCCTATGCCTCTGCCATAGGATCTATCATGTTTGCCATGCTATGTACACGGCCTGATGTTGCATTTGCTCTAAGTGTTACGAGCAGATTTCAGGCTGATCCAGGCGAAGAGCACTGGAAGGCAGTGAAATGCATCCTTAAGTACTTGAGAAGAACTAAGGATATGTTTCTTGTCTATGGAGGAGGTGACTTGAAACTGCGAGGCTTTACTGACTCGAGTTTCTAGTCAGATCCAGATGATAGCAAGTCAACATCTGGATTCGTGTTTACAATGAACGGAGGGGCAGTGTGCTGGAAGAGTTCCAAGCAAGTAACCACTGCAGATTCGACGACTGAAGCTGAGTACATCGCTGCAGCTGAAGCCGCCAAGGAAGCAGTGTGGTTGAAGAAATTCATCACCGACCTCGGCGTAGTTCCCAGCATCTTTAAGCCTGTTCCACTGTTGTGCGACAACAATGGAGCCATTGCGCAAGCAAAAGAGCCGCGGTCTCATCAGAAATCGAAGCATATTCTGAGGCGCTTTCACCTTATCAGAGAGATCATATCCAGAGGAGATGTAGTAGTGGAAAGAGTTCCATCCGTCGACAATGTAGCAGATCCACTGACAAAGCCGTTGGCTCAAATTGTGTTTGAGCGTCACCTAGAGTCTATGGGCTTATTGTATAAAGGTGATTTAGTCCAAGTGGGAGATTGTTAGTTTAGGTGGCCTACAAGCCAATCTAACAATGTAAATCTCGTTCATTATTAATAAAATGGCATAATATTCATTATGTGTAAATCGCGTTAATTATCGTTTCATAATGAAGTCCGTGAATATGTGTTATGGTGATCAGATTATGATGAGATCATACTAATGAGACTGATCACTTAAACACACATATTCTTAATCGTTCCTAGTCGGAGGATATCCGAAAAGGACATCGGATATCCGGTTAGACTAGTACAGATTACTCCTGCTCATATGATGAGGGTAACTGGTCTCATAAGTCACTTGTGTGGAGACACTAAGGCGAATTTGTAGGTGCTCATTGGAGAATGAGTTTACTGAACTGATCCGACTGAATCGCTGGATGGTATTGTACCTCAATGTCAACCAGCTTGATTCTATTGTCGCAGTTGCGTGGATGGTCCTCGGACCTGAGACACCAAGGACACCTTGGCGGTGGACTTCTGTACTTTGACCTTGGTCTACAAATCTCTAGCCACGGGATTCTAATACGCCAAGGATTGGGTGCAGCGGAATACCGTCGAAGGGAATTGTGTGTCAATAAGGAATCATTCGCTCTCGATACTTAGAGAGAGAATGCTCTAGGAAGGATGCGCGGAAGTCCCTGGCCAGGGCGGACGATAATATCGGAAAAGGAGTTTTCCGATATTCATCAGCGGCATCCAATCCAAGTGAGTCGACCGGTTAGGGTTTGACAGCTCGCCATACCCTGAGTTGACTCGAGAGCATTGTACGAATGAAGGATTATATTCACGCGGTAACTGTCGGCAGAAAGGTTCCAAGAGTGGGTTACTTAACCCCAAATATCTTCCGGGTTCACGCGGTGTTGCTTGGCACCCAACGTGATCGGAGGCCCGGTCGAATTCGATGTACGACATCAATTCGATTGATTAATTGATTAATAAAGGGTATTACTTAATTAATAAAGCCAGTGAGGAGTCACTGGGCTTACTGGGCCATTAACTGGACTGGTACTTGGGCCTAGAGGGTCACACGCAAATGATTCTCAAGGCGATGGATAAATAAGTGGGTTTTATACAAACCGGGGGTTTTTGTGAAAAACCGCGCGGTTAGTATAAAACATAGCGAACGGGCTGAGCAGGTCAACCTGCTGCTAACCCTAGCCGCCCCTCCTCAATTTCTGTTCTTCCTCCGACGCCCAGGCAGATCGAGATCTGCTCCGCCACTTCTCCGAATCCCGTTCGACGGGAAATCATCCGCGCGCTGCGGCGATCATTGCGGCGACCGGCGGAGGCTTCGTGGGCTGCGAAGAACGACGAACTCGAGGATATCCGTCGCGGGGAGGATCGCGTGGACTTCGCTAGAGGCCGGGCGTTTGCGCGGCTTGCGTTGTCGCACCGACGGAACCGAACGGCTGCAGATTCGAATCCGCACACGGTGAGAACTTCGATAATCCGATTATCGTATTTTAGATTTCGAAACGGGAACGGATCGCTATAAAAAATTTGTTTTCCGCTGCGTGAGCGATCCGGAGAAACCGAGAAAACCCAACATGTCCTAGCACAAGAGGATGAAGAAGGAAAGTAGAGGGCATCCTACTATCTTTCTAAACTTCTCAACCCCGTTGAGCAAAGATACACGACGATGGAGAAAACATGTGCAGCATTGGTCTGGGTTGTTCATAAATTGAAGCATTACTTTCTAGCCCATGAAGTCCATCTCATCGCTAGAATGAATCCGATCAAGTTTCTCCTTGAGAAATATGTCCTTACTGATAGGCTAGCACGATGACAAAACTTTCTATCTCAATTTGATATCACTTACATTCAACAGAAAGCGATCAAAGGCTATGCACATAACATCTCGCTCATCACCCGCTTCTTCGTTTTGATCCAGTCCGATCGGAGTTTCCAGATGAGGAACTGATGTCCATAGACCAAATCAAAGATTACATGTGGACTCTGCATTTTGATGGAGCTCTGAATTCCCATGGAAAGGGGATTGGCATTGTTCTGTTATCACTTGAAGGTGTCACTATTCCACAAGCCTTTCAGCTTGACTTTCCAGTCACTAACAATATAGCTGAATACGAGGCGCTCCTTGCTGGCCTCGAGGTTGCTCATCTCCATGGTGCCACCAAACTCAGAATTGTAGGTGATAGGCAATTGATTCTTCACCAAGAGTTAACCAAGTATCGAACTCTTGATCCCAAGCTCAAGCCTTATCAAGAACTCACTTCTACTTATGCTAAGCTTTTATCTTAATTAAGCTAAAAGACGTCTCCCATGGGCGACGCGTTTTAGATAATTACAGATAATGATGAATTAATCTGTGTTTATCTGTTTGTTAGTTAGATAAACTTCAAATTCTTTCATGTTAATCCATTAATAACCGCGGATGTAAAGCCTATAAATACATAACCCCTTAGTCATTAAAAAGTTAGTGATAATTTTGAGTGATAATAGTGATAATCTGAGTGATCCAAGAAGGAGACGACGTCCAAACGCTAAAGGATCGAAGAGCTGCTACTTCTCGGAATCTGCATCCTTTCTTCATCGCTTCTTCGTCCTTTCAAGATTCATTCAAGACCAAGGCTTTCCAGGGGCCATCCAATTTAGTTCTTAACTGATTTCTACATCTTTCTCATATTGTTATCACATTTGCATCACAATTTCATCACATCACTCCATGCAACACACACTCACTAGCATATAATTTTCAATCCATGTTTTAAAGGGGTTTAAAAGACCATCAAAACAAGTGAGTTCTTTGTTCAAGTTGCATGATTAAAATTTCTATTGGGATAGATACTACATCTATTTGAGTTCTTATTGTTCTTTATTTCTTTCCACTTTTTTGTAAGGTTCAAAGGTACAAAGGAGATCAAGAGGAGAGAATCATCAACAACAAGGAAAGGAAAGCTAAATGATCCTCAAACCCCCATAAGCATCCAAAGCAAGAACAAAGTCAAAAGGGCTCTCTTTCTTCAGCCAACTGAAGGAGGGGAATCAATGACTCAAAAATCTCCCAATTCTGAAATAGGTAGGCGATCAATCTTTTCTTTTGGAACTTTTTAGTTAAAAGTTTCTGGCGATCACATTCACTTAGTTTTTAATAGATTTATTTGTCACATAATCAACATAAATTCTCATAATAATCACAAACTTGATTTGAGCACTCACAGTACCCACCACTATAAATAGGAGGGGTGTCCCCTCCCATACCATTCCATCCTCTTCTCCAATGCCAAGGAGGGAGAGAGAGAGAGAGAGAGAAAGATAAATAGAGAGAGAGAGAGAGATTTAGAGTGAGAACGGGAGTTGCTCGCGAGGTTCTTTGCACGCTTAAGGAGGCTTGGAGGACGGCACGAGGAGGTTCCTGCCATGTCTTAGTAAGCTTCTAATTAAAGGCAAGTACATGGGTCGTTCTCTGTGGTTATTTTCCAAATACAAATGTCCAGTTTTCAAACTATATATTTTCCTACAACTTGTTGTCACTTAGTTTTCAAACATGCTGTCAAAATGACATAAGAGTCTATATGGACATCCAACCTATGCCTAAATCTCATTCTATAAGTCTTCCACCTTAAAATCGAACATTCTTACGGACAATGCCACCTTAGGAGTCCATACGTCCGAATCATACAAGTATCCTTATGAGGCGGACATTAAGTTAATAGACGCAACCCGAGGCAGACGGGAAAAATCCTTACTACAGTTCTCTCAGTCCAAGTAGGACGCGTGGGTCCCCTGCTACGCAGTAGAAGCACGAGTGGGCATTTGCCTTACCGCTGGCTGCATGTCATGTCAAACCTCCTCATATTGTGGTTTGGATGCATGCCCGTTAAACAAGTAATAAGATGCATGCTATTTCTATACCATATGTATATATATATATATATATGATCCATGATCTTTATGTTTATACTCACGCCATGCCATGATGCTATGCCATAATCCTTATGTTAGCTGAAACTAGCGATATTATATTCTATCATGACATGATTATATGGTATTATCATGTTTCTTTTTTACATTTATATATGATAAGTGATCGTTTCGAATTGTGCGTCGTTAAACACATGAAAACGTTCAATCTAAATTTATCCGGCTCATTCAAATCAAATTTTGGAAATTGATAGTGGTGAGTCCGAGTCGATCCGCAGGGAGGTAGAATTTTAATTTTAAAAATTTTGGACTTTAGTTAATCTAAAAATAAGTGAGATTTAAGTTAAACTAATTACTTGATTAAACTAAAACTAAGTTAACTAATATTACCTAAAAATAAGATTATTCTAATTCAACAAATCTTTTTTTTTTTATTTTTCAGAAATTAAACACAAACATAATTGGAAAATAAGCATGACTAAAAGATTAACAAAGAAACTGTTATTTAACTAGGTGTAAATTACTAATTAACTACGAATCATGAAACAAATTACAAGGTTTAATATCCTAAATAAGCAAAACATTAAACAACAATTGACTAATCCTAATTAAATAAATAACTATTATACTAATGAGGAATGGAAAGAATAAATTAAAAAACAATCTATGGGTTGTTGTGGGGGCTGCCGGCTGTTGGTTTGCTGGCTGCTGCTTCACCGAGCATGCATGTTGGTAGCTACGTGGAGGAGACTGCTGCTTGCTGGAGGAGAGAACCAGCTGAGAAGCTGCTGGCTTCAAGCTGGGACAGGTGTTTGCTGGTGAAGTTGGGAGGCGTTGGAGGAAGGAGCTTGGAGCTGCTGCTGCTGCGTTTGCTGCTGGTTGGCGCGTGCAGCTGCTTGGAAGAAAGTTCACCGCAGCTGCTGGCAGGAGCTTGAGGTGCTGCTGGCGTTGGAGGAAGGAGCTTGGAGCTGCTGCTGCTGCGTTTGCTGCTGGAGGGGATACAGCTTTGCAGGTTAGCGGCTTTGCTGCTGTACGTGGCTGATGCTCACTGCTGTGTGCGTGGAGAAGGTGGAGTTGCTGCCGGAGCCTGTTGCTGTTGGTGCCGCTGGAAGTAAGAGGAGATGCAGGAAGGAGGAAGAGAGACGGCAGGAACGAGAGAGAAAGAGAGAGCTATGGAGGGAGAGAAAGAGAAGAGAGAGGGCGTGTGAGATACCGAGAGAGAGGGGGATGCTGAGAAACCGAAGAGGAAGAAGGAGATTGCGTGGGAGAAAGAGAGGGGTGCTGGAAAACTGGAGAGGGAGGAGAGAGCCGTGGAGGGCGAGAAATAGAAGAGAGAGAGTTGCTGGAAGGAGAATTCAAAAGAAGGGTTACGGAGGGGAAGGAGAGTTCGGAATATATGGGAGAGAAGAAGAGAGAGAGAGAGAACGTGTGGGAGTGTTTTTGGAAAGGGAGAAATTGGAAAATAAAACGGAAATAGGAAGAGAGAGTCTGAATTGGGGAAGGAGAGGAAAAGGAAGTTGGAGAAGAATTAGGAGTCAAATTTCTAAAACGAGAGAGAGAGGATTTTTTTTTAAAATAAAGGAAGGGATGTGTTTAGGAAATCGGAGAGACGGAGGGAAATAGTGGGTTTTAAGAAACTCCAGCGAAGGAAAGAGTCAATTTGCATTTTTACCCCTGTTTTAGTTGAAATCCGCACACTGGACCACTCCCAAATTTCCGGAAACTCCTCCAGCTGCACTGCATCCTCGGCATGTCCTGTTCACATCAAATAAATATAATTTAGCGCATTATCATAAAAATATCATCATATTTATTTATTTCATCTCGGTTTTGTCGAAAAAACCGCAAATGCGCTACACTCCTTTGATCACATGAAATGACGATGTTTTTAAGTCAGAATTTGATGAAATTGGTACCGTTAGACTTGTTACACAATTATCTATCATTTCATGCTATTTTACAGATAAAAACATGAGTATGATGCATATGGTTGCCCTTAAATGACCAATTTAACACTTTATCAATAAGCCATGTAGTGGTATCATGTGCTTGCTAAGTCGGATGAGACTTACCCTTGCTCACTAACATTTTTCAGGCAAAGAGAAGTAAAGGTTAAGCTATGGGACTAGGAGATTTATAGCTTGAAGATCGAACTACTACTTAGTTGATGTAATACGTGAATATGTTTAGAGATCTGGGCAAATATTGTAATTCACATTATTTGTGTAGATAAATTTGTGGTTATGATGATAGATTCATGGTGTTATGGATATGTATGTGCTGACTCTGGAGTAAGTATATGTTTGGGTTGTTCCCACTGTGGCATGCTCGCTGGTTCGAAGTAAGCCGGCATGATTGAACCGGGTTAGTGGGGCGTTACAGAAGATGGTATCAAAGCAGTTCCAGACTGAGCACATAAGTATGATCAACCTGAGCCACTGATAGGAACATAGGCATAGGATTGTGAGGAATTAGGTTTAAGCAGATAGATCTACTTTTTTTTAAGGGGGAGAGCGACCCCATAGTGGTGAAGTGTAGAGGAAAAGATAAGCCTAGCAAGTTATATACTCCAGGATGGAACTAGAACGATTGATAGAGCAATGAACTAGTTAATTACTTAAGGACTTAGGGAAAAGTCTAACTAGAATAAGCATGAGGTAACCAAATGCACTCTAGGGATTTATAAGTTGGTCTTTAGTTAAGAAGACTAGAGCACTAAGATTCATGTATGTTACTTAGCAAAATTATGGTAAGCTAATTTTATGTAACTGCAGATGCCGTATAACTAGCTTATCCATAGTAGAACTGAAGAGTTCATATGACAAGGTAGATCTAGTTGAAACTCTAATCCTTATGACTATTTTCACTTCTAGAGGAGTTCTCCAGTCCCAAAGGTGCATTACCTCTCTTAAGGTAGAGATCGAAGGTAGGCAACTCTCCACTCAATTACATGTGCTTAAGATGAAAGACTTTGATGTCATTCTAGGGATGGATTGGTTACAACAACACTATGCTATGCTTGATTGTCAAAGGAAAAAGATTATTTTTAGAATTTTAGGGGAAGAAGAGTTCTCTCTTAAGCTCCCCAAATTTGAAAAAAAAATCATCTCAGCACTTAAAGCACGACGCTGCATTGACAAAGGATGTTCAACTTACTTAATCAGTGTAGCTTCCATCACAAAAGAAAAGAAAGCTTCCTCTATTTCTGACATTGAAGCAGTAAGAGAATATCCATTTGTCTTTTCAGAGGAACTGCCAGGCCTGCCGCCAGTAAGGGAGATCGAATTCTCAATTGAGCTTTTCCCAGGCAATAGTGCCGATCTATAAGATTATAGGGTACTTGCTGAGTTGGCAGAATTAAAGAAGCAGGTTCAATAATTATTTAGACAAGGGATTTATTCATCCTAGTGTGTCTCCATGGGGTGCCCTTGTTTTATTTGTTGGGAAGAAGGATGGATCTCTGTGACTCTGTGTAGATTATCAGAAGCTGAATCAAGTTACTATGAAGAATTGGTATCCACTGCCGCGAATTGTTGATCAATTACAATGTGCTACCTATTTTCGGAGATATATCTTTGATCAGGATAGTATCAATTAAGGATTAAAGAAGAAGACATTACCAAAACATCATTTCGAACCAGGTACAGGCACTATGAATTTCTAGTCATGCCTTTTGGTTTAACCAATGCCCCTGCAATTTTATGGATTTAATGAACTGGGTGTTCAAGTTGTACTTGAATAATTTTATAGTAGTATTTATAAATGATGTCCTGATATACTCTCATACTGAGGAAGCATATAAAGAACACCTGAAGATTATTCTAAAAACTCTTAAAACCAACAAACTATATGCCAAATTCAACAAGTGTTAGTTCTAGTTACAACAAATTCAATTCCTTGGCTATCATATTATCTCTAAAGAAGGTGTAGCTGTTGATCCGGCCAAGATTTAAGCTATACTTAATTGGGAAGCACCCAAGACTCCAACTGAAGTTTGGACTTTTCTAGGTCTAGCTAGATACTACTGACGCTTTATAGAAAGGTTTGCTACTTTAGCAGCCCCTCTTACTAAGCTAATCCGGAAAGGGATAAGATTTTTGTAGACTTCTGAATGTTAAAGGAGCTTCCAGGAGCTAAAGAAAAGATTAACTACCGCTCCAGTCCTTGCCCTGCGTAGCGGAACTGAAGGTTTTGTCATTTATACTGATGCCTCAAGACAAGATATTGGTTGTGTGCTCATGCAGCATGGAAAGGTAATTGTTTATGCATCCCGTCAACTAAAAGATCATGAGCCAAATTATCCCATCCATGATCTTGAATTAGTAGCAATAGTTCATGCACTCCAAATATGGAGGCATTATTTATATGGAGTGAAATTTCAAGTCTTCATAGATCACGAGAGCCTTAAATATATTTTCTCTTAGAAAGAGCTCAATCTTAGATAGAGGCATTGGGTAGAATTCCTAAAGATTATGATTTTGAATTGAATTATCACCCAGGCAAGGCAAATACTATAGCCGATGTCCTCAGTAGGAAGCGGTTGATGATGATCAGAGATTGGAAGATGATTGAGGAAGTTATTGCCTCCTTATCTCAGTTATCCATCTAATTTGTCATTGTGGAAAAGATCTCTGAAGCTCAACAGAATGACCTTAAGTTATAAGAACTAACTGATAAGCCCATATTTAAAACAAATGATCATGGGGGTTATATAATTCCAAAACAGAATATGTGTTCCAGAGGACCAAGAATTTAGAAAAGAAATCGAAGCTCATAGTTCAAGGTTCACTATTCATCATGGAAGTACTAAGATATTCCAAGATATGAAGCATACCTTCTGGTAGCTAGGTATGATGAAAGATATTGCTGATTTTGTTTCTAAATGCTTAGTCTGTCAGTAGGTTAAGGCAAAACATTAGAGACCCTCTGGACTACTTCAAAAGATAGAAATTCCATAATGGAAATGGGAACAAATCACTATGGACTTTATTGTAGGTCTACCCCGATCAGCCCGTGGATATGATGCCATCTGGGTAATCATGGACAGATTCACAAAATCTGCCCATTTCTTACCAATCAAGATTAAACAATCAGTAGAAAGTTTGATCAAGTTATACATAGATAATATCATTAAGCTACATGGGGTCCCCAAGTCAATTATCTCGGGCAGAGACTCTAGATTCACCTCTAAAATATGGAAAAGTCTCCAAGAAGCTTTAGGTACTTAATTAAAGTTCAGTACTACCCTTTCATCCTTAGATTGACGGTCAGTCAGAAAGAACTATCCAGACTTTAAAGCTTAGAGCATGTAGTTTGGATTGAAGAGGAGATTGGGATAAAAAAATACCATTGGTCGAGTTTGCCTATAACTATAGATTCCATACTAGTTTTAAAATGGCTCCTTTTGAAGCTCTATATGGGAGGCTCTGTAGATTACCTGTATGTTAGGAAAAGTCTGGAGAGAGACAACTGATACGCCTAGACTTTGTGCAGGCCAGTACAGAGAACATTCAATTTATCTATCAAAGGTTGATAGCTATACAAAATCGACAAAAGAGTCATACCGATCAAAGGAGAAAGGATGTCTCTTTTAAAGTCAAGGACCATGTTTTCCTAAAGGTTTCCCCATCAAGAGGAGTTGTTAGATTCAAAAAGTGAAGCAAGCTGGCACCTCGCTATATTGGTCCATTTGAAATCTTGCAGAAGGTTGGAGATACAGCATACCAGCTAGCCCTACCACCTGCCCTGACAGGAGTTCACAACATCTTCTATGTCTCCATGCTCAAGAAATATCTTCATGACCCATCTCATGTCATAGATTATAGTGAGCTCTAGATCTAGCCAATATGAGTTATAAAGAATAGCTAGTGCAAATTTTGGACTTCAAGACAAAGAAGCTCATAAATAAGATAATTCCTTTAGTAAAAGTCCTATGGAGAAATCAGTCAACAGAAGAAGCTACTTGGGAAATGGAAGAATAAATGAGGAGAAAATACCCACATCTTTTCGATAAGATCCTCACCATATTCAGGCAATTTATTTAGTTAGATTTAAAATTCAAGGACGATTTCTGTTTAAGGAGGAGAGGATGTGAGGACCTACAAAATTATACTTATATGAAAAGTTTACTTATAATTTTAAGAACTTTATTGCACAATTGGATGGTAATAAGTTTTACCAACATATACACAATTTTGAAAAAGAGTATATTCGTAAATACCTAAAAAGTATACAAGCAATTTTGAAAAGTTCATGTCTTATGATGCAATAAATGATTTATATAAGGTCTTAAATCAAAATTTTAAGATTTCTAGACGTGTCCTCAAATGGCTAAAAATGGTTAAATTCGGTGAAGAAGTGTTGAATGAGGGTATAATACTAATTATAGATAATATAGGAACTTAAATGTAAAAGTACCAGTTATTGGTAAAAGATAAGGATACAAATAAGAATATTGGTATAGTAAAGAATAAGGAAACTGATAAGGTTTCTTAGCCCTTAAGTAAAGATACTGCTAAAGGATAAAAGATACGGTAAGGTTGCTTAGTCCTTAAGTAAGGGATACATGTCACAAATCCAAGAGGATCTTTAAGGGACACATGTCCCCATCCCAAGGCATACCCACCACTATAAATAGGAGGGGTTCCCCCTCCCATACCATTCCATCCTCTTCTTCAACGCCAAGGAGGGAGGGAGAGAGAGAGAGAGAGGGAGAGAAAGATAAATAGAGAGAGAGAAAGATTTAGAGCGCGAACGGGAGTCGCTCGCGAGGTTCTTCGCAGGCGCGAGGAGGTTTGGAGGGCGGCGCGAAGAGGTTCCTGCCGTGCCTAAGCAAACTTCTAAATTAAGGCAAGTACATGGTTCTTTCTCCATGGTTACTTTCCTACTACAAATGCCCCATTTTCAAACTATATATTTTCCTACAACTTAACTATATACTATTAAGCTAACATGCTATCAAAATGACATAAGTGTTGGGATCCGGACGGGACGTGAAGAACGCAGCAGAAACATACAAAATAATTTCCGGTCCGATGCCCGCAGATCCGATTCGGAATGAAAAACTAAAAACGAAAAACGGGTCATGTGATCACATCACCTTGCATGGATTCGAATCCGCGACCGTGTCGGTTCCGTCGAGGTGATACCGCTAGCCGCATAAACGTCCAGCCTCCAACGGTATCCACGCGATCCTCCGCGGTGGTTCGTCCTTGATCCCTCGTCTAGCTCAGCGCGCTCGCTGAAGAATCCTCGCCGCAACGTTGTCCGGATCACTCGAACGAGAATTCCCGACTCTCATGAAGTGCACGCGGCGGAGACGGGAAAACACCTAGCACCCTAAGAGAGAGGCGCCCAAAGGAGGAGGAGAGAGAGAGGGGGGGCGGCAAGCAATGGGAGACCTTGGAGCTGATGGATACAGGTGTCCTCTAAGCCAATCATAAGGCACCTATTTCAATCTGGTTCACTAATAAATGGCGTTAAATTCATTATGTAGATTGGCATATTTATAATTACGCATAATGAAGTCCATGAATATGTGCAACACTCATCAGATTATGATGAGATCATAATAATGAGACTGATGACTTATAAACACATATTCTTAATTGTTCCTAGTCGTAGGATGTTTGAGAAGGACATCAAACATCCGGTTAGACTAGTACAGGTTATTCCAGCTCATATGATCAGGGTGACTGATCTCGTTAGTTACTAGTGTGGAGACACAATGGTAAACCTGTAGGTGCTCATTGGAGAATGAGTTCACTGAACTGATCCGACATGAATCGCCGAATGATAAGTTACCTGACTGTCAATCGGCTTGATTCATCGTCACAGTGGCGTGGTTGATCCTTGGACTTGAGACACCAAAGACACCTTGTCGGTGGACTTCTGGACTTTGACCTTGACCTACGAATCCCTATCCACGGGATCTCTAATAGTCAAGGATCGGGTCCAGCGGAAGACCTTCGAAGGTGATTGTGTGTTCAATAAAGGATCGTTCGCTCTCAGGTAACTGGAGAGAGAATGCTCTAGAATAGATCCGCAGAAGTCTCTGGCCAGAGCAGAAACAATATCAAAAAAGAGGTTTTCGGATATTGTACAGCGGAGTCTGATTCAAGTGAGTTGACCATCTAGGGTTTGACAGTTGACTATACCTTAAGTTAACTCGAGAGTATTGTGCGAACGAAGGATTATAGCCACGCGGTAACTGTGGACGGACAGGTTCCATGAGTGGGTTGCTGAACCCCATTACCTTCTGGGATCATGCGGTGTTGCTTGGCACCCAACTTGATCGGAAGTCTGACCGAATTTACATGCGATGATAATTCGGTTAAGTAATTAGTTAATATCTAGATATTAATTAATTATAATAAGTCAATAACTAGTTATTAGACTTAACAGGCTGAAAACCGGACTGGTAAATGGGCCTATACGCAATAAGATTCTTAGTCGGTGGTACATAAGTGGGATTTATATTAACTCAGGGACTTTTGTAATAAGTCGCGCCGACTTAATATATATATGCGCTGTTGAGAAACCTTGGGCCAAGCTCCAGGATTTCTCCATGCTGGCCGTCATCCCCCCTTTTCTCTCTCCTCCTTTGGGCGCCCCGTTTGAGGCGCCGGGATTGTCTTCGTCTCCGCCGCGCGCGATTCCCGAAAGTCGGGAATTCCCGTCGACGGGTTTTCGACAATCGTTGTGGCGACGGATCTTCAACGAGTGAGCTGATATGGACGAGGGAGCGAGGACGAACCATCGCGGAGGATCGTGTGGATACCACTGGAGGCCTGATGCTTGTGCGGCTCGCGGCATCGCCTTGACGGAACCGAAATGGAAGCAGATTCGAATCCGCGCACGGTAATCTGATTACTTCCCGTTAGTTTTCTGTTTTAGTTTTCGTTCCGAATCGGATCAGCGGGCATCGGGTGGGATAAATTTTTGTTCTTCGTTTCCGCTGCATTCTTCGCGTCCCACCCGGATCCCGACAGTGGTATTAGAGCCAGGTTCCGCTCTGATTTGCTTCGGATCGCTAAAATTAATCTTCTAAAATTAATTCCATGCTCGATTTTTTTTCATTCATGAGAATTGTTCATTGGATGAACAATTGATAATTAGATTATTTCTCTTATGAGAGAAACGAATTTTTATTCGGGGTTTATGTTGTTCTTCATAGGATGAAGAACTGGGTCATGGGTTTTAAAGAGAGTTGTAAAATCGTTTTATTTTTGCCCACTGCCGGCCGTCCTTGTCGTCGCCGGTGTGACTGGCGGTAGGCGGCGGCCTCGTCGGCCACCTGCTGGGCGATGGTGTCCGGTGGTGGAACTCTCTTCCCTTCCTTCCCTCTTGATGTTTATTGCATGTAAATGGAGGAGAAAGGACCGAAAATAAGGGGATTTAGGCCTATCCTCAATAACCACCGGCAGTGCTAGGCTACCGGCAGCATTGGCCTTGCCGACAGGGCTTCGCCGGCGTCGGAAGACTGGCCTTCCATCGTGCTCCCTGCCAGCGGTAGTGCCCTACCATCCTTGCAACTTTCATTTAGGGCTCGGTTTCAAGGATAAAGGACCCTGCAGATTTGGAGCTCACCGAAGCTTCGCCGGCACCGAGCTCACTGGCCGACGATAGGGCCGGCGGGGACGATCGGCGGTGCTTACCTGGTCCCCCCTTGAGGGCTTCGGGGAAGGAGAAGTGGGAGGGCGTCGGGGGGCCGGCGGCGGCTAGGGTTTAGCCCTAGCCGCATGAACCCGAAGCTGGTCCTGGCCGGGCCAGCCTGCTGGGGCGGTCCAGGCGAGATAGGGCAAGGCCCAAGCCAACTTTGGGCTGGCCTGGCTCGGGTCCTGGCGCTTGGCCGCACCAGGATGCAATGGCCTGAGCCATTAAACCCCTTTGGGCCTAGTTCCCTCCTTCTTAAACCCATTTAATACACCTCTCAATCCCCAAGTATTGATAATAGGATTAGTTAATTGAGATTTTGTTTTAAAATGTTTTAAAACTAAGATTTCAATTAACAAAATATTAAAATGTTATCTTAAAATTGTTTAAGATTGTTTTAAAACTGAGATTAATTGTTTTAAGAAACATAATAATCCTATATAATTGAGATTAAGTTTTAAAATTGTTTTAAAACTGAAACTTAATTATCAAGATATTAATTGGAGTATTGTCTTAAAATAGTTTTAAGACTAATATTCAGTTACTAAATTTTAGATATTAATTAAGGCATCTGATGTAGCCGAAGCTATCACGACCGGATTCCGAAGCTGGAATCCGAAGTAATGGATCCTGAGCTGGGTCGGATCGGTGTTTAGAGGCCCGACGGGGATCCGGAAGGTGAAGGAGGCAGAGGCGAAGCCGAAGGTCCGAGGCTGAGAGCCGCTCGGTCAGAGGCTGGCTTGTCTTCGGGATGTCGGGGCCGAAGCTCCTTCGGTAGACGAAGGGGCGGCGCGAAACCGAGTCTCCTCCGGTCGCGGGGCAGCCGGCGCACGGCGTCGAGACCAGAGAGAGGAGTCGGAGGTCGGCGGCTGAGACCGACTCGGGAAGGTCGGCGAAGATTCGAACCGAGCCCCTGCGGGAGGGAAAGAAGAAGAAAACCGGTCAGCAGGAGTCCCGGGCTTCGGCCCTAAGGAACCCCCTCCGACGGTCAAGTTAGCTCCTGAAGATGATTCGAGTCAGAAGGCAAAGAATAACTTTAATGCTTTTTGGACTGTTGTCCTTGAGGGTCTCGGAGGCATAAGAGAACATACCTTTGGCAATAAATAGCGGTGTATTTATAGTAGAGGATAGAGGATGGTTAACGGTGATAGCCGATATAGGACTATGTCCGGGCTTACTGGTAAACCGCCATAGTGCCTAGTCCTCCACCGGAGTGGGCCGGACTCGGCTCTCGGGCCGAAGGGGGTTGGGCCGCTGATGGGCCGAAGCCTGCTGGGCCTAGGGCTGCCGCGCTGCTCCCGGGCCGTAGACTGGTGGGCCGCTGACGGGCTGAAGCCTGTTGGGCCAGGAGCAACGGTGCCGCTTACGGGCCGTGGGCTGTTGGGCCGCTGATGGGCTGAAGGCTCTCGGAAGGCCTTCTACTGCTGCTGCTGGGCTGAACTGGGTTTGGGCTTGTTTTAATGGGCCGAATCGGATTCTGCCTCATCACATAGGCCCCACTCTTGTCTTCCTCAGTTCTGAGATGGCGAGTGTATAGCCAGAAGCTTGCTGAGAAATAGTGTAATCAGGTGTTTTACCCGAAGCTTTCTGTTCTTTTTCTTGAGAAGAGGGTGCCCTCGGTCGGCCGAGGGTCAATTAGTTGCTTCGTCTTCATTTGGGATGGCGACGAAGGCCTTCGCTTATGAAGGCGAAGGGCCGAGCCCTCTGACTTGTGTCAGGCTTCATTAAATGGACGGGACGGGCGTCGCTTCTCAAAGAAGCACGGGACACGCGTCGCGCATCCGGCCGCTCCGTTAAAAGCACAAAAAGATCCTGACCGCTCGCGGGTCGCGGATCGCCTCGGCCCTCTGCCCGAGGTCCTGCTCGGATTGCCGTCGTTCCCTCCCCCGGTACGCGGATCGGGACACGTGGCGGGCATCCGAGTGATCAGCCGAAGGGTCGGAGCGCTTTCGGCCGTTGATCGCTTTGCTTCAAGTCCCGGAGTTCGTCCGTCATCATTACCGAAGGACGGTACACGTGGCGGGCATCTGAGAGGAGCGACGAGACGACGGGGAAGATCTCAGCCGTTGGCCTCGGTGGGCGGGGCTTCAGACGGAGCCTATAAATAGGAGCCCCCCGCAGAGCACTGTTCTTCTTCTTGCTCCTGCGCCTGCGTTGCTCTGCGATCCTCCGAGCTCTTCCTCCTCTCCGGCGAAAGGCTAGCCCTCTGAAGGCGTCGCCCGAGCTCGCCGGCCATCGCAGGAAGATCTCCACCTCTCGGAGCGCTTGCTGGTGGAGTTTAGTGGCTTGAGAGTCCGTGCTTGATCCAGGAGAGATCCTTTCCTCTTTGAGAGTAAGCTTCGATCTCCTTTCTTCATCCTCGCGGCCTTATGGTCCGCAGTTCTCTTTCGAGCGAGATTACTCCTTCGGACGAGGAGTATACTCCATCTCATTCCCCCAAGTCTTCTCTGTCATCCCCTCTAACTCTGGACTCCCTCGCTTCTGCGATGTCCGGAGAGGCCAAGGCCTCCGGCGCCGAGGGGTCCGAGGAGGTTCACACTCCGGGCCAGGCTTCCGCCTCGGGACGTCGTCGTCCCGAGACTGCTTCGGAAGCAGCCTGCGCCCTCTCAGATGAAGCGGTTAGCTACATCGCTTCTTATTATCAACTTCCTTCATGGATGACCCCCTATCGGCCTGGCTCCAATACCAGGGCCAATACTCTTCGCCCGGGTACCTTTTCTATTTATGAAGAAAGCTTCCGGGCGGGCTTTCGTCTTCCTCTCCCTACCTTCGTCGTCAACCTCCTTTGCTTCTACGGGCTGGCCCCGTCTCAACTTTTTCCCAATTCTTGGCGCACAGTCTATGCCTTTTTGGCTGTGTTTGCCCGCATGCAGACCGTGCCCTCGGTCAGCATCTTCCGCTACCTCTTTAAAATCCAAAGGCAGGGGAGATCCGAGTGGTATTGCTTCGTCCCTCGTATCGGCCGAAGCATTTTTTCCGGGAAGCCCTCGTCCATTCATAGCTGGAAGAGGAATTTCATCCTCATTTCTCTGCCGGAGAACGAGAAGAGCGTGTGGCCCTTTCCTACCGAGTGGGCACCGCTGGCCGCAGGCCTTTCCGATCCTCCCGTCCTGAATTCCACCCAGAGCACCCTCGTGGGTCTGATCGAGGCCGCGGCTCCGTACGAAATCTGGGGGCTCCTCAGCAATTCGGAGCTGTTTGTAGGTGCCGGGGCATGGCCGGACCCACGGTGCGATCCGGAGCGGGCTTTCCCCTACCTTCCTCCCGGGGAGACTCCGCAGGACAGCGAAGGAAGCGCTGAGGCCGCTTCTCTGGCCGAAGCTCCTCCGGCCGACGAGGTTGCTGATGCTTCGGCCGAGGGTAAGTCGGCTTTGAGTTGCAGCCGTTGTGTTATTTGTTTCTAACACTTCTCTTTTGTTCGCAGCGATGTCTGGGATCGAGGGCCTCCTCAGCCAGTTAGCCCAACAGCGCGGCCGAGGTCAGTCATCACCCCCGCAGGGGGCAGGCGGGTCAGGTCGAGGTGCAGTGGCCCCGAGGGCCCGAGCCGGGGTTCCGATGACTGCGGCCTCCTCCGAGGGCCGTGCCGCTGCCGCCGCTCTCGAGAGGGAGCGAAAAACCAAGTCTGCCGCCCGAAGGGGCGGCCGATTGTCGAAGCGGCCCCGGGCGGAGGAGCCCGAAGAGGCGGAGCCCGCCCCGTTGATCAGGAGAACCGCCGGGGCCCGAAGGGCTGCAAGGCTGGCGTCCCCCGAGGCGCCGAGGGGCGATTCTCCTCCGGCCGTGATGGCGGGGGCAGAATTTGAAGGCGCCGGGTCGCAGGCGCCTCGCGCGCAGGAGCACGAACTGTGGGTCCCCGAGCCGGGGATCTATAGAGATGAGAGTATGGAGGACTCACAGACGTGCCTCCATCTGCTCCGCAGCCTCACTCTCCCTTCGGCCTTTACGGAGCTGAAGGACCATTCGGTCATCGATCTGGCGACGATCAGCGCCCGATTGGCGGTCCAGGTAAGAAGCTTCTTAGTGTGCTTCAATCTAGCTTTTCTCTAGCTTATTTCAAGTTTCGCTGATCCTCGTCTGCTTTCGGTCTGCAGGCCGCGGTTACGGGCAGCGTCCTGATTCACCATCAGGAGATGCTCCGGAACAAGCTTCTGGAGGCCGAGAGGGCGTCGGCCTCGGCAGGTTCGGGTGAGGGCCCTTCGGCGGGGCCTAATATCGAGCCCATGATTGACGGGCTTGTAGCCACGAACGCCCGGATGCGGGCGCAGCTGGAGGAGAGGGCAGCAGAGGCCCGCGCTTCTGCCGAGGCCAAGACGAAGGCCGAGCGGGAGCTTGCTGCGGCCCAAGCTGAGAACCGGGCCCTTAAGGCCCAGATCCAGGACAAGGACGCCCGGCGGGCTTCGAAAAACCGTCGCCATGCCGAGGAGATGTCGGCCCTGAAGCAAGAGCTGGAGGAGGCAGTGGACTCGGCCGTGGCCGACTACAAGGCCGGCCCGGACTATGCCGAGGAGATAATCCACGCCCAGCTTCTAGCGGCCTCCTCGGTCTTCGACATCGGGCTGGCTGCCGCCCAGAAGGTCTGTCCGAACATGGACTTAACCGGGATTACCTTGCCGACGGACGAGGAAGGCGCGGAGCTCCTGTCTTGGTGGAAGGGGCTTGCAGCTGAGAGGGCCCGGGCCTCGGTGGAAGGCGACGAGGTCGCTCCGGTCGAAGAGGCTCCTGTCGAAGCTGCCCCTCCTGAGGCCGTGCAGATTGTCGATTCCCCCTCTCCCTCTCCTGGCCGAAACCCGGTTGATGTGGAGGAGGGGGTTGCCGAGAACTGACACGGGGGCCTGCCCCAGTTTTTGTCTTTCTTTTTGTAAGCCTGCGGCCAGGTGGATGGCCGGTTTTGTACTTCCCTCTTTTGTGAATACAGGAAGTGTTTTTGGCCTTACCTTGATGCTTTGTTCATAATCGACCGAATCTGGTCTTTCAGAAATCCGAGATCCTGTTTTTTTTGCTGTAGCTCGCAAGGCCGAGACCCGATATAGGTTCGGATAGGAAGTTGATAGAATATCGCCATCGATAGTATATACGGCCGGGGCCTTCACCAACGTGGTTCATATGATACGAGGGGGCATCCTATCGCTCCTGACGCGGTTTGCATGGCTGAAGCCACTCCCGGCTTGGTCTCATGCGGACTTAGAAAGAATACCATGCCGCTCCCGATACGGTTTGCATGGCCGAAGCCACTCCCGGTACGGTTTACACGGACTTAGAGAAAATACCATGCCGCTCCCGATACGGTTTGCATGGCCGAAGCCACTCCCGGTACGGTTTACACGGACTTAGAGAAAATACCATGCCGCTCCCGATACGGTTTGCATGGCCGAAGCCACTCCCGGTACGGTTTACACGGACTTAGAGAAAATACCATGCCGCTCCCGATACGGTTTGCATGGCCGAAGCCACTCCCGGTACGGTTTACACGGACTTAGAGAGAATACCATGCCGCTCCCGATACGGTTTGCATGGCCGAAGCCACTCCCGGTACGGTTTACACGGACTTAGAGAAAATACCAGGTTTCCTGAAAAAGAGATCTTTATTCGTACCTTCCGGCTGAAAGTCCCGGAAAAGTGATTTACATAAAATAACGCCGAAGGCGCTCTACATTCCAGGTGCGAGGGAGAGGTTGGCCCGAAAGGGTCTCCAACCGATAAGCCCCTCGTATGATCACCTCTTTGACCCGATAGGGCCCCTCCCAGTTGGGGGCGAGCTTTCCTGAGGCTTCGGCCGGTCTAGAAGCATGAGCATTCCTCAATACGAGGCTCCCGATTTCAAAGCTTCGGGGCTTCACTCGAGTGTTGTGGTACCTGGCCATGCGCTGCTGATAAGCTGCCAGCCGGATACGAGCCCTATCTCGAGTTTCTTCTATGAGGTCCAGATGATCCTTCAAGCCTTCTTCGTTGACCTCCGGATTGTAAGCAATGACTCTGGGAGAGGGAAGGCCGATCTCCACTGGAATAACGGCCTCTATCCCATAAGCCATGCGAAATGGAGTTTCGCCGGTAGGAGTTCGGCTCGTCGTTCAATATGCCCACAGAACGCTCGGCAGCTCCTCTACCCATCGGCCCTTGGCTTCGCCGAGGCGGGTTTTCAGTCCCTGCAACAGGCTTCGGTTGGTGACTTCAACCTGGCCGTTTGCCCGAGGGTGCGCTACCGAGGTGAATTTGTGAAGAATGCCGAAGCCGGCGCAGTTGTCGCTGAACCGTCGGCTGTCGAACTGCTTTCCATTATCCGAAATGATGGCCCGGGGGATGCCGAACCGGCAGATGTTGGACTTCCATACGAAGTTCCAAGCATTGCTATCGGTTATTGACGCGAGGGGTTCGGCTTCCACCCACTTAGTAAAATAATCTACCGCCACGATGAGGAATTTTCTTTGGCCGGTGGCGACGGGAAAAGGCCCCAGGAGGTCGATTCCCCACTGAGCGAAAGGCCAGGGGTCGGATAAGGGGGTCAGAAGGGTGGCTGCCTGGTGGATGAGGGAGCTAAACCTCTGGCACTGGTCACAGCGCCGTACGAGGGCTAAAGCGTCCTCTCGGAGTGTCGGCCACCAGTAACCTTGCCTCAGAAGCTTGTGAGCCAGGGCCCTTCCTCCCGCATTCGCTCCACATACCCCTTCATGTACTTCTCTCATAGCGTAGTCGGCTTCAGCCGGGCCGAGGCACCGCAGCAGTGGTCGGCCGAAGGACTTCTTGTACAGTAGCCCGTCCAGAAGGAGGAATTGGGATGAGCGTTGCCGAACGCGTTTTGCCTCCCTTGAGTCTGGCGGGACCTCTCCTCGGAGGAGATAAGCGACGAGGGGAGTCATCTAGGTCTCGGCTTCGGCCTCAGTGATTTGCATGGTTTCAGGCTCGCCGAGGCTTGGTTCGGCGAGTTCTTCCACTAGGATCATTCGGCCTCCCCCCCCCGTCTTGCGTTGACGCCAGCCAGGAAAGTGCATCGGCTCGGGCATTCTCGGCTCTCGGGATCCTCACGATTTCATAAGAATCGAATTGAGCGAGGATCTTGCGAGTCACCTTGAGATAAGATGCCATTATCGCATCCCGAGCCTCATATTCTCCGGAGATATGGCTGGCGATCAGCTGAGAATCGCTGAAGGCTTTCAGGTTCCGGGCGCCGAGCTTCTTCGCGGCCCGGAGGCCAGAAATGAGGGCTTCGTACTCGGCGGCGTTGTTAGTTGCTGGAAAGCAGAAACGCAAGGCGTACTCCGTTACGACCGCTTTGGGCGATGCCAGGATCCACCCGGCGCCGCTGCCCGTGGAGCACGCGGAGCCGTCTACAAAGAGTCGCCACTCGTCTGCCGGCGTAATAGCCGAAGTGTCCTCGGCTTCGGGCACGTCGGCTTTCGGCTGAAGTGCCGAGGAAGCGCCGGGGGTGAGTTCAGCGATGAAGTCCGCCAATGCCTGGGCTTTTATTGCCACCCTAGGTGCGTAGGAGATATCGAACTCTCCTAGCTCAATTACCCATTTGGCCAGCCTGCCGGACACCTCCGGCCGGGAGAGAACCTGCCTCAGGGGCTGGTCGGTGAGAACCTTCACTGAATGAGCAAGGAAATAAGGCCGGAGCCTCCTCGCGGACGAGACGAGGGCCAAAGCCAACTTTCCAGCGCGAGATGCCGGAGTTTTGCTCCTTGAAGGCCTCGGCTGGCATAATAGACTGGCTTCTGAATGCCCTCTTGCTCTCGGACGAGGACGGCGCTGAAAGCCGTCTCGGATACTGCGAGGTACAGGCTCAGAGGCTCCCTGGGGACCGGTTTGGACAGAATGGGGACTTTGGAGAGGTAGGCCTTCAACTGGTCGAAGGCTGTCTGACACTCATCCGTCCATTCGAAGCTATTGGCCTTCTTCAGTAGCTTGAAGAAGGGGAAACAATAATCCGCCGCCCTCGACATGAAGCGGCTTAGGGCAGCAATCCTCCCGTTCAGCTTCTGTACCTCTCAGACGTTTGCCGGGGGGCGCATTTGTATGATGGCCGAAACCTTCTCGGGGTTAGCCTCTACCCCTCGGTGGGTGACCATGTAGCCGAGGAATTTCCCGGAGGCTACCCCGAAGGCGCACTTGGCCGGATTCAGCTTCATCTTGTACCGCCGCAGGGCGGAGAATGTCTCGGCCAAGTCGGCCAAATGTTCCGCAGCGACGCGGCTTTTGACCAACATATCGTCTATGTAGACTTCCATGTTGCGGCCGAGCTGCGGAGCGAACACTTTGTTAACCAGGCGCTGATATGTCGCGCCGGCGTTCTTTAGACAGAAGGGCATCCGGGTATAGCAATATAGGCCCAGATCGGTCGTGAAGCTGGTTTTGCTCTCATCATCCGGATGCATCCGGATCTGGTGATAGCCTGAATAGGCGTCGAGGAAGCTTAAGAGCTCGTGGCCGGAGGTTGCGTCCACCACCTGGTCTATCCGAGGCAGCGGGAAGCTATCCATCGGACAGGCCATGTTGAGGTTGGTGAAGTCCACACACATTCGCCATTTGCCGTCCTTCTTCGGCACCATCACCACGTTGGCGATCCAGTCCGGATGATGCACCTCTCGGAGGTGTCCGGCGTCTAGCCCTTTCTGCACTTCGGCTTGGATGGCGGCTCTCCTTTCCTGATTGAAGGTGCGCCGCTTCTGCTTTACCGGGGGCTGGTCGGGATCGGTATGTAGTCGGTGCTCTGCCACCTCTGGGTCGACTCCGGGCATGTCCGCTGGAGACCAGGCGAAGACGTCGAGATTCTTTTTTAAGAATTCGGCGAGCTTTTCTGCTTCGGTTTTCTCCAGGCCGGAGCCTATCATCAGGGTTCGCCCTTCGCCTCCCGGAACTGGAATGGCGAGGAGCACTTCTCCCGGGGATGCCTCGGCTGATGATTCGATTACCAGGGTTTCGGCCGCAGCCTTTCCTTTGACCGAAATCATATAGCATTGCCGGGCTGCTTCTTGATTCCCCCTGTCCTCGCCTATTCCATGGCTGGTATGGAACTTCAACTTCTGATGGAAAGACGAAGGCACGGCTCCGACCCCGCCGATTAGCCTTCGGCCGAAGATGGCGTTGTAGGCCGAATCGACCTTTACAACGGCGAAATCCGTTTCAACGGTTAGTTGCCGGGGGGCGGAGCCTAAGGTTACAGGGAGTCGAACAATGCCCTCTACTCGGCAGGGCGAGCTGTTAAAACCGAAGAGGGGGCCCCGGTGAGGCTTCATATTAGCCTCACTCAATCCCATTTTTTCAAAACAATCATAAAATAAGATGTTTGGGGCGCTTCCATTATCGACAAATATTCGATGTACATCATAGCTATTTATTACAGCGTTTATGACGAGGGCGTCATCGTGAGGGACCTGAATATCAGTCAGGTCCTCTGAGCCGAAGGTAATATCCTCTTGGTGAGGCCGCTTCGGCTCGACGTCAATCGTCGCTATAGTGGCAGAGCTGCGCTGCCGTGGCCTTGATCCTTCCCCTGGCCCTCGGGATATCATCATGATAGACCCAGAACTGGGTCTTTGATGGGATGCTTCTACCGGGGCCGAGGTGACCTTTGGCGGGGGAGCGGCTTCTGCCACCGGGGGTTGTTGCCTAGGCGTCACAGGGACGTCCCGATTTCGCTGTGGCGGGGGATGCTCTCGTCGGTACTGCGGCAGTCTTCCCTCCCGGATGAGGCGGTCGATTTCCTCTAAGAGCTGCCGGCACTCATCCGTTGTGTGGCCGATCTCCCGGTGATACTCACAGTATTTGCCGGGGTCCCTTCGGCGAGGATCCGTCTTTATGCGATCTGGTCGCTGGATCATGCCCTTCACCTCCATGAGCATTCGGGAAGGGGGAGCAGGTAAGGGTAGGTACCGCGGTTGCGGGTCCCGTCGCCTCTCCCTGTCCCAATCCTCCCGGCGATATCGCTTTCGGGAGGGTTCTTGATCTTCGGGCCGAGATCGGACCACCTGGGGAACAGGTGCCGAGGCTGCTTCGACCGTGCCTTTACCTCTGGATACCATCAGGGCCTCCCGGTTGATGTATTTATGGGCCCGGGCCACGAGGTCCTGGAAGGTAGGGGGATGGCGTTTCCCGATGGAGCCGAGGAGCCCTTCATCCCGACACCCGCTGATCACGGCCGAAACCGCAATCGAGCTGTCGAGGTTTGGGATTTGGGCGGCCTCGGTCCGGAACTTGGTGAAGTACTCCTGGAGAGTTTCGGTGGGGCCTTGCCGGATGGCTAGTAGGCTGGCGGAGGTTTTACACTGCCGGGTGACATCATAAAACTGGTCGATGAATAACTGGCCCAACTGGACTAGAGAGTGGATGGAGTTGGGGGCCAGTGTCTCGAACCAGGTGAGGGCGGTCTTCTCAAGGGTGAGGGGGAAAAGTCGACAGCGGACTGCCTCGGCGACCCCTCGGACCAAGAGGTACGCGTTGAATCTCTGGAAATGACAGACCGAATCTGTCATCCCGTCGTAGAGAGGGCCCTTCGGCAGCTTAAAATTGGGAGGCACCTCGGTAGCCAGAAGCTCCGCCGTGAACGGAGTCTGCTCCAGGATGTTGCTAGCAAGAGGTGCCCCGTATGGCCGAGACACCATTTGCTGCATTTCCTTTCGCATTGCCGTCAGCCGCCGGTCCAGGTCCGAGGCGGTCGCCGAGGTGGCGAATGATTGTCCTCCGGTCCGGGATGGGCGGAATTCTGACGAAGCATAGTCCTGCTCCGTCAGGCGATCAGTGCGTGGGGCTCGGGCAGGTAGCGCCGAGGGCTCGCCGTGGGCCGCAGCGGTTTCGTCGGGAGAAACCGGCGCAGGCGTCGGCCGGAACAGGGCATCTTGCACTGGGTAGAGTGGGGGGAGCGGCGCTTGCTGAGGAAGCTGTCCCATCAATCCTATGCGCTGGGCGATGGCGGATACCATCTCCTGAAGAGGCGCTAGGGAGGTGACGGCGGCTGCTAGCGTTGCCATTTGCTGCTGGAGCACCCCCACTCGGTCTTCCGCGGCGAGGGTCTCCGGTATGACAGGCAGAGGCATACTCGGCGGGGCAGAAGGGGCGCCTTCGGAAGGCAGCATCTGCGCCGAGGCTTCCCGTGCCTCTGCTTCGCTTTGTCCGGATCGTCGGGTCACAGGTCGTTGAGACATGACTTATTTGTTGGTTTCCCACAGACGGCGCCACGTGATGTAGCCGAAGCTATCACGACCGGATTCCGAAGCTGGAATCCGAAGTAATGGATCCTGAGCTAGGTCGGATCGGTGTTTAGAGGCCCGACGGGGATCCGGAAGGTGAAGGAGGCAGAGGCGAAGCCGAAGGTCCGAGGCCGAGAGCCGCTCGGTCAGAGGCTGGCTTGTCTTCGGGATGTCGGGGCCGAAGCTCCTTCGGTAGACGAAGGGGCGGCGCGAAACCGAGTCTCCTCCGGTCGCGGGGCAGCCGGCGCACGGCGTCGAGACCAGGGAGAGGAGTCCGAGGTCGACGGCCGAGACCGACTCGGGAAGGTCGGCGAAGATTCGAACCGAGCCCCTGCGGGAGGGAAAGAAGAAGAAAACCGATCATCAGGAGTCCCGGGCTTCGGCCCTAAGGAACCCCCTCCGACGGTCAAGTTAGCTCCTGAAGATGATTCGATTCAGAAGGCAAAGAATAGCTTTAATGCTTTTTGGACTGTTGTCCTTGAGGGTCTCGGAGGCATAAGAGAACATACCTTTGGCAATAAATAGCGGTGTATTTATAGCAGAGGATAGAGGATGGTTAACGGTGATAGCCGATATAGGACTATGTCCGGGCTTACTGGTAAACCGCCATAGTGCCTAGTCCTCCACCGGAGTGGGCCGGACTCGGCTCTCGGGCCGAAGGGGGTTGGGCCGCTGATGGGCCGAAGCCTGCTGGGCCTAGGGCTGCCGCGCTGCTCCCGGGCCGTAGACTGGTGGGCCGCTGACGGGCTGAAGCCTGTTGAGCCGGGAGCAACGGTGCCGCTTACGGGCCGAGGGCTGTTTTAATGGGCCGAATCGGATTCTGCCTCATCAGCATCGTTTTAAAATTGTTTTAAGACATATGCTTAATTAAATCTCGTTTTTCCATTGAGGTTCAAATCAAAGATATTGATCTTTATTAATATTAACAATTGTTGTTATATCATCATTTATTGATCTAATTGTAAGATTGATAATTAATGAAATTTTATTATTATTTAATATTAATCTAAATGTTAGATTAATATATTAAATAAAATAAAATTTTATTATTTCTTTAACAAGAGTTGTTAAAGGAGTGTTTGTTCCTCAAGGACCATTAACAAGAGTTGAAATGGCATTAATTTTAAAGTGTTTATTAATATCTTGGTAATTTTCTTAACAAGGGATTGTTAAGAAAAATTTTATATTTGGGGATATCTTAACAAGAGTTGTTAACACTACTTTAAAGTAAGTCTAATTGTTAGACCATTTTGATTAGAAATGTTCTAATTAATATTTCTTAATAATTGTTATTGAGAAATATTATTTAATAAAAGGGGTTTATTAACAAGGAGTTGTTAATCGAATAAAATAGGAATTAGAAATTCTTTTATAAGTGTTATTTAGGAATTTTTAATTCTATCTAAATATTAGATTGTTTCGCATTAATAATTGTTATTAATGTAATTTAAAATTAATCTAAGTGTTAAATTAATTAATTTAGAATTGTTCTAAATTATGCATGGAATATTTTAGAATTTTAATTTTAGCTTTGTTTGCATATGTTGATGTGTTTAATGCTTTAAATTAAATTTAATGCATGTTAGAAAATAAGATTTTCGAAAATTCAAATTATCCAATTTTGATTGGTACCCAGGTTTTAAGAAAAGCAAAATTATTATATTTTCAAAATTTTAGCCTTCATGTGATGTGTTTTATCATATGTGGATGGTTAAAATTTGTGGTGGTCATGGACATGCACTTAGTGGAATTTCACATCATGTGATGGTGTGTGATTTTGTGGATTGTTATGGAATGTGATGTACATTAATTAAGTGTTAATTAATGAGGACTGCGTGCCTCCCTCTCTCACTCATTCCATTGTAATTCTATCTCCCTCAATTATTGTACTCGGCCATAAGGCTTTCTCTTACAATTTATTTATATTTGAAAATGTTTCAAATTCTGTTTTATATTTGTAATTGATCGCGCCAGTCGAGGAGAAGCAAGGATGATCTACAAATTCAACCAGGAAGGCGACAGGAGATGAGATCACCAGTGGCTATGTGTTTGCATGTTTAGATTATATAAATGTTATATAGTTTTGGTGATTAATTGTTTGGCTCCAGTTAATCACCGTGCTGTCCATGACCACATAATGAACATGTATGGTTGATGTATGCTTTTTAGTTTTTTATTATGAATCGATTACTAATATCTAAGTATAGTTAAATATAAATGATATATTTGTAAACTATCACCTAGGATGAGACCAACTTATCATAAATAAAACCTTCAACATAAAGTTTAAGCCGGAGCGCGAGTCATTGAGAATGCACCGCGTGGCTCTCCATCAATATAGTTCTTAGAACTTGATTTAGTGATGGCAGTTTCTATGTGTTTACCCGAGATCTGCCACCATTTGATGAAAGGACTATTAACTATGGCATCTTAATGCCTTGAGATTGGAATAGAGGAATGGTGTAGCTATCCTCGCGTTTACTCGGGAGCTACATTCATACTCTACTCTATCACGTATTGATGGTAAAGCTTAGACTGGGGATAATGGTCATCTATGTTTACCCGGGACCATTAAAGACCTGGGAGCCGAAATAAGATCGGATATTGCAAGGGGTTGCAATTACCATGAGATGGTTTTTCTAAGATAATGGTACTATGTGTTTACCCGAGGTCATACTGTGATTCTTGGAGATTTTGATCCTCACTAGGAGACCGTCGGAGTCTTCCGTTCTGTATACCTAAAGGTTATACAGTCCGTCAAAAAATGGTGGGAAATAATTCAAGATAAAAGACCATAATTGAATTATAAGAACTATCTGCTTAAATCATGTTATTTCCTTCGATTCACTAACATGTCGTCTATTCGAGATTCTGGCATATTGGATGCCAATACTTCTCATATTCAGACTGACAAGAAAACTATAAAGAATGTGTAAGGATTCAGGATTCGGGTTCAGTTATCGGGTCGGTTTCGGGCCGGACCCCCCTGGTTTAGGCCCTGATGGGTCTGGGGTGTACCTTCTAAATGACGTCTTGGGTGCATGACGCCTTTCGAATGGCGTCTTGCTGTGTGGACGCCATTTAGGTAGGTTGCTGTTGTGCCGCGTGGGCGACACGTGGGCTAGCTTCGGGCCGCGAGAATACGGCCCCGGTCTTGTCGTCTGAACGGCGTCCTTGATGGACGACGCCATTCAGAGTACGACCCTGGTTTGTCAGAGTACGGCCCGTCATGTCAGCTGATAGGCGTCTGTCTTGCACGACGCGTTTTAACCTGTTTCAGTTTGACCCCGTGAGCCTTCCCTCCTTTCCCTCATTCTCTCCTTCTCATTCTCTCTCTTCCCTCTCTCCGACCCCCTCCGACCCCTCCTTCCCTTTCCCTTCCCTTTCTTCCTCTTCCACCACTCCAACACCTCTCTACCTCTCACCACTACCGCCACCACTTCCTCCGCGGCACTTCATTCTCCGGGTAGCGGCCGACGTCCCGGCAGAGTGACGGCGTCCTCGGAGGTACCGGCGGCGGCTTGCGGTGTGGTGGTTCGGCGGCACGGAGCCAGGAGGAGTTCAAGTAACCGGTAGGGGGACGAACCTTGCATGTACTGTGGTTGTTATATCCGTGTTTCTCGCTTGAAGCATGATACGTGAATGGAGATTTGGGTAGAATGAGGATGTTAAGGGGCTTTCTTAGTGAAAATAGTCATTTTCATGGAATGGGGATTAGTGGGTTTCTTGTGGTGATTTGGTTTTCCCCTCTTCATTTCCTATTTTTGGGTGTTTTGGGGTGATTTTGGGGTAAAGGGAACCCTCGGGTTGAATTGCAGGAACCTGGTTTCTGGCCCTAAATGAGGTCGCGCTAGGACGACGCCATTTAAATGGTGACGGCCTAGGACGACTCCATTTAGGCAAAATTGTCCCGAAAGCGGTTTCTGTTAGAGTAGAATTCTGTTGTGAATGGCGTCCAGGGACAGCGACGCCTTTCAAACGGCGGCTTCCCAGGACGACGCGTTTTAACTCGGATTACCCGTAGTCTGTTTCTGCTTCTGTCGCTAACAGGCGACTAGGGACAGCGATGCATTTTAAAAGACGATGACTAGGCACGACGCCTTTTAGGCCATATTCTGAGGCCGAGTTTATATGAACCAGTTTAGGGTGCTTGAATGGCGTCGGCCACGGGCGACGCGATTCAAGGCAGAATAACAATAATTTATGATATTAATATGTGTTTACACTGTTAGATAGTTCAATCAAGTGCATGCTTTAAATCATACATCGAGGCCGAGGATTTCTGTGTGATCGGAATCGCATCGTGTGTGCTTGTGGTTATACGATTGTGGAGCTAGAACAATTGTGGTTTGCGTTTGTCACCTTGTGCTGAAGTGGGAGGGCCTTGGTGTCTGTGTGGCATTGTTGCCGTACTGGTGTGGGAGGGGTAGATGTTGTCTTTTCACCTATGGCTGGGGGAAGCAGAACTACCTAGAGCCAGTCGGGCCGGAGTAGCCAGCGCGTTATCCGAGGGATTACTGTTTGGTCTCGGGTTGGTGCTTTCCTAGTTTGTCGTGGCAACTTCCGGCGTGTTTCTTACTGTGGAGCCGGGTGTGGTGCTGCTGGAGTTTACCCATTCGCCACTGGGCCTGATGTAACCTGAGATATCGAGGTTACGAGTAGTACCCTTCGCCCTTTGGCCTGATGTGACCCGGGAGGTTAGGGTTGCGGGTAGTCCCTATAGCTTCGGCTTGACGGAGGTTTCGTCGGTCCCCAGGGCCCTCTCGTGAGGGAAGTCCGGTCGTAGGACAGTAGTCTAGACTGCTTGTGTGCACACGTAACTGGGCGGTGATGGTTCACTACTCCCAGTTAGTCCTAGTTTGACTCACTGCCTCACCCTACGGTGCCTGGAACACCGTAGGGGTGGACAGGCGTGAGCGTTGGTGGTGTTGTGAGGCGACGTTTGTACACGGTCGACACTGTGGTTTGATCGTTTAGCCGGATCCTTGGTTATGAATTGTGGTATTGAGTTGGGCTACTTGAGTTGCTTAGAACTGTGCTTGTTGCATTACTAATGCGTATGTTTCATATCGGATTTTGGGAGATGTATTTACTGCTTTACTTAATTGCCTTCATATTGTATTATTATACTTGTGGGTGTATGAGTGGGAGGCGGGGATCGGATGATCCCTACTGAGCCCAATTCTGGTGTGGCCCACTCCCTGCAGTTTCAGGTGCGGACTTCTTGGCGAGTGGCGGTGTGTGGTGTTCTTCTTGGTGTGCAGACCAGCAGCTATCTCAGTTCCGGGGTATGCAATACATAATAAGATCTGCCTAATTCTTATCCTTGTGAACATGAGTATGAACATTAGATGTCCATGCTTTACAGATGGTTCCAAATAAGTTAGTATATGTCCATATAAGATATGGAAATCAAATAATTCATATGAGATGTGAATTATGAACAAACTTGATTTAAAAGTCAGGTATTACCGTGGTGTGAATTTGTGAATGTCTAAAGAGTTTGGACATTACAATTATTGGCCAGGCGATAATGAAATAATTATCGTCCTGAAAGTTGTCTTCTGTGAAGAGGAATATGTCCTCAAAGAAGATAGTGGGAGCTAATAAAACTAGAAGATGTTCTAGATTCACAAGCTAACATAAAATTATTAGATAATCTTTAGTTGTTTGGAACTAGTCATAACACATTGATGGGGTAGAATCCAATTCGGCCCAATAGCAGCCCCACAACAGCGGCCCACCAGCGGCCTTCGGCCCACCAGCGGCCTTCAGCCCACTAGCGGCACTTGGCCCAACAGCGGCCCTCGGCCCAGTAGCCGTATCCGGCCCATTCCGGCAAATTACTAGGCACTATGGCGGTTTATTAGCAACCTAAAACATAGTCCTATATCGGCTACATCACCAGGTAACCCCCAATCCTCCGTTATAAATAGAAGGCTATTTATTACAAAGTACAGACCACGACACAAGCACTTAAGCTTCTTCTTTCCTTCCTTCTGAATCGAATCTTCTTCAGAAGCTAACTTAACCGTCGGAGGGGGTTCTCTTGGGCCGAAGCCTGGGACCCTCACTAACCGGTTCTTCTTCTTGCAGGGGCCTCGGTTCGAATTTTTGCCGACCTCTTCGTCTAGGTTGGCTTCGGTCATTGGACTAGGTTTTCTTCTTCATAGAGGTCTCGGCCTCATTCTTTACCGGCTCCTTCATCCGGATCCCCCTCGGCCAACGGAGTCTCGGCTATGCCCTCGGCTACGGAGCTCCGGTCCTATATTCCGCCCGCGTCTCGGTCCGGATCCCTGTCGGCTCTTCTCGGATTCTAATCTCGGAATCCGACAGTGATAGCTTCGGCTACATCACTTGGCGTCGTCTGTGGGAAGCCCAACAAAAGGTCATGTCTCATCGTCCGGTGACCAGACGATCCAGTCAAGACGAGGCGGATACACGAGCGACTCTGGCGCAGACACTCCACGCCGAAGGTACTCCATCTATTCTTCCGCAAGGTTCCGTCCTCCCAGCAATACCGGAGTCCCTTGCTCCCAGAGACGACCGAATGGAAGAACTCCAGCACCAAGTGGCCACACTGACCGCTACTGCTACTTCTCTGGCACCACTGCGGGATATGGTGTCTGCTATCGCTTAGCATATGGGGTTGCTGAATCAGTCCACTCAGCAGGTACCGCCTCCTCCTCAATATTGTCCTGCTCAGGCTGCGAGGGTGCAGCCAACACCCTCGCGGGCGTCCCACGATGAAGCGGTTTTGACACGCAGTGAGCCATTCGGGCCGCAAGGCCGAATTCCTCGCGCCAGTTATATTCTGACGGAGCCGAACAATGCTTCGTCCAGATTTCATCCGACTAAGGCCGAAGGACGTTCGGCTACCACTTCAACCACCCCGGATCTGGACCGGCGATAGACAGCGATGAGGAAGGAAATGCAGCAGATGGTGTCCCGGCCGTATGGAGCACCTCTCGCCAGTACTATCCTGGAGCAAACTTCTTTCTCTCCAGAGCTTTTGGCCATTGAGGTACCTTCCAACTTTAAATTGCCGAAAGGACCTCTATATGATGGGATGACAGATCCAGTCTGTCATTTCCAGAGATTCAATTCCTACCTCTCCATCCGAGGGGTTTCTGAGGCAGTTCGCTGCTGTCTTTTCCCCCTTACCCTGGAAAAAACTGCCTTAACTTGGTTTGAAACGTTGGCTCCCAATTCCATTCATTCTCTAGTGCAGTTAGGCCAACTGTTTATCGACCAATTTTATGATGCCACTTGGCAATGTAAAACCTCGGCCAGTCTGCTTGCCATTCGGCAAGGACCGACCGAGACACTCCAAGAATATTTCACCAAGTTCCGGGCCGAAGCAGCCCAGATTCCAAACCTGGATAGTTCAATTGCGGTCTCGGCTGTAATCAGCGGATGCACAGACGAGGGACTTCTCAGCTCCATCGGAAAGCGCCATCCTCCCACCTTCCAGGACTTGGTGGTCGGGCCTATAAATATATCAACCGAGAGGCCCTGATGATGTCCAAGAGCAAAGGTATTGCCGAGACAATATCGACAATTACCCCTCCGACAACTCGTCCTCGCCTAGAAGATCATGAACCTTCTCGCAAGCGATATCGGAGAGAAGAATGGGACCGAGATAAGTGTCGGGATCCGCAGCAGCGGTATCTGCCCTTACCAGCTCCACCCTCCCGAATGCTCATGGAGGTGAAAGGTATGCTTCGACAGCCTGAGCGTATCAAGACTGATCCTCGCCAAAGGGACTCCCGGAAATACTGCAAGTACCATCAGGAAACTGGGCATTCGACTGATGAATGTCGACACCTTCGGGAGGAGATTGATCGCCTCATCCGGGAAAGTCGCCTGCCGCAGTACCAACGAGTACAACCTCAACAGCAGCAGAACTAAGACGCCCCTGAGACGACAAGGCAACATCAACTCCCGGATAAGGAAGCATCACCTCAACCGAAAGTAGCTTTGGCCCCGGCAGAAGCATCACACCAACGACCTAGTGCCGGGTCAATTATGATGATATCCGGAGGATTGGGAGAAGGAGCAAGGCGTCATCGAACCGATGCAGCGACAGAAGTGGCATCGATCGATGCCAGGACGAAGCTATCTCGTCAAGAAGATATCATCTTCGGCCAGGAGGATCTGACCGACGTTCAGGTCCCTCATGACGATGCCCTTGTTGTAAATGTTGTAATGAAAAGTTACGATGTTCATCATATCTTTGTTGATAATGGAAGCGCTCCCAATATACTTTTTTATGATTGCTTCCTGAAAATGGGTTTGAATGAGGCTGATATGAAGCCTCACCGGGGGCCTCTGTTCGGTTTTAATGGTGCACCCTGCCGGGTGGAGGGCATCGTCCGACTACCCGTGACCCTCGGTACAGCACCAAAGCAATTAACTATTGAGACGGACTTTGCCGTCGTGAAGATTGATTCGGCCTACAACACCATTTTTGGCCGAAGGCTGATCGGAGGAATCGGAGTTGTGCCTTCGTCCTTCCATCAGAAGTTGTTATTCCCGTTGAAATCGGCCTGCCATCGCCAAGGGTTCTCGCTTATGATCCGAAGGATAATGATGAAGCCCTGAGGGATCACCTTGATCTGATAGAAGAAACAAGGGATCAAGCTCGCATTCGGCTAGCAGCATATCAACAACGCGTGGCGAGATATCATAACGCTCGAGTGAAGTCTCGAAGTTTTGAAGTCGGAGACCTCGTATTACGGAACGCCCATGTATCCAAGCCGACCGAAGCCGCAGGGAAGCTTTCTCCAAACTGGGAGGGCCTTTATCAAGTAAGAGAAGTAATCCGACGAGGGGCCTATCGGCTGGAGACCCTTTTGGGCCAGCCTCTCCCTCGCACTTGGAATGTGGAGCGCCTTCGGTGCTATTTTGTATAAGGTATTTTCCCGGATTCAACCGGACACCTTGAATGAATATTTTGTTCCGAAATATGGTATCCAGCATTACTCTAAGTCCGTGTAAACCGTACCGGGAGTGGCCTCGGCCATGCAAACCGTATTGGGAGCGACATTATTCTAAGTCGGTGCAAACCGTACCGGGAGTGGCTTCGGCCATGCAAACCGTATCGGGAGCGGCACTACTCTAAGTCCGTGCAAACCGTACCAGGAGTGGCCTCGGCCATGCAAACCGTATCGGGAGCGGCATTACTCTAAGTCCATGTAAACCGTATCGGGAGTGGCCTCGGCCATGCAAACCGTATCGGGAGCGACACTACTCTAAGTCCGTGTAAACCGTACCGGGAGTGGCCTCGGCCATGCAAACCGTATCGGGAGCGGCACTACTCTAAGATCGTATAAACCGTACCGGAAGTGGCTTCGGCCATGCAAACTGTATCGGGAGCGGCATGGCTTCGGCCACATACAGGATCGAATTCGGTTATCTATTTAGAACGATATGCCATGAAACAAGGAAGTACAAATTATTTCTATATATATGAGTACAAAAGTGGGCCAGGTGCCCGGCCTCGGCACTTTGAAAGCAAAAACAACCGGGACAAGCCCCCGGATTAGTTGTTAGCGTCGTCGCCATCCACGTCAACGGGAGTATGGCCGGGGGACGCTGGAGGAGAAGCACGGTCCGAACCCGCTGCGGCGCCTTCCGGAGAAGCCAGGATTCTCTCGGCCTTGAGTTGTCGCCACCAGGCTAAGAGATCTTCACCTTCTTCTTCGGTAGGGAAGCCGAAGCCAGTCAGATCTGTGTCTGGACAAGCCTTTTAGGCAATGGCCATCCCCAGATCAAACATAGTCGAGGCCGCCTTAGCCCCGGCGTCGAGCATCTCATCGGCGTATTCTGGGCCCTCCTTATATCTCGCCACGGCCGTGCGAGCGACGTCGTCGGCTTCCTTGGTCTTGGCCTCCAAGTCCGCCTTTAGGGCCGATACCTCTTCGGCGTGACGGCGGCGCTCCTCTTCCCGCTCCTTGCCTATGTCCTGGATGTCGGCCTTCAAGGACGCGATCTCGGCCCGGGCTTGGTCCAGCTCCTGCTCGGCCTTCTTCTTGGCCTCTAAGGTGGTGAAGATCACCTCCTTCTACCCATCCAGCTCGGACCGCATCCGCGAGTTTGTCCGGATGAGGACATCGATGTTGGCCTCGAGGTCTCGCTGTACCGGCCACCTTACCGGACGCCAGCTGGTCCGAGGCCAGGTCAACGTCCTGAAGCTTCTGCTAGATGAGGGATTGGCGGAGAGCGAGAGCCCCGCACATGACCGCGGCCTACAGTCGAAAGAAAAACGTACGCCGAAGCAACTAAAGGAAACAGCGAAGAAGAAGGGACGAAGAGGGAGGTCTCACCTGGATGGCGTGTCGGACGCATTGCAGGGACAGGCCTTCCGAAGAAAGCCCCATGATCTCGTCCCTGGCCATCGGGATGGTCAAGCCCCGAGCCAAGCGCAGGCACGTCCGGGAGTCATCCAGACTGTCGTCTGTGAAGACCCCCGTGTCCGGGCGCTATGGCTCGTGCCCGTACTCCCGGGACATATGGGTCCCGGCCGCCCTGAAGGGATAAGACAGCACCGTCTCCGCCGCGGCGCCAGTAGCCGAAGGGGAATCATCCCTCTGTGGCTGGAGAGGCGACGAGAGCGGAGCGTCCCTTCCCGAGACCGGCCTCTTGGTCGCCGGGGCAGATTCCCTCTCATCGAGGTCGTCCGGGCGCCTCTGCTTCTGGGGCCGCTCACTCCCCTCGGCGACCACCTTCCCCTTCCGTCGCTCCCTCTCGAGAGCAGCGGCGGCAGCGCGGCCTTCGGCGGAAGCCGCTGTCTGCCTCGTCGGCCGAGTGCCCGGGGCCGAGACTCCTCCGACCGTCCTTCCTTCCGCGGGTCGTGGCTGGGATGGTCGAGACGCTGCGGATTGCCGGGAGATCCGGCTCATAAGGCCCTTGAGACCAGACATTTCTGAAAACAGAAAAGAAGAAGAATTAGCAAAAGTTCAACAGTAATTTTGACCCAAAGCCGACTTACCCCCGGCCATTGCTTCGGCGCCCTCTTCGGACGGACGGGCTTCGGCCGGAGCCCTGGTCACAGTAGCCCTTGCCTCGGCCTCTCCCGGGGCATCTTCAAGAGGAAGGTAGGGAAAGTCCTGGGCAAGAGAGTGCGACGAATCCGGCCAGGCTCCCATCGCTATGAGCCTGTCCTCATCCTCGAGAAGCTCCGTAATGTTGTACGGAGCGTCGTCCTCGAAGAGGTGGGCGTCCGCAAGCTGTTCGGGGTTGAGGGTTGGGCAATCGGAAATGCCCTTGGCCAAGGGCCCCCATTCAGTAGGAAAGGGCCAGACGCCCTTATCCCTCTCCGGCAGAGAAACGAAAAAGAAGTCCTCCTTCCAATGATGAATGGACGAGGGCTTCCCGGAGAAGATCCTCCGGCCGAAGCGGGGGACGAAGCAAAACCAAGAGGACCTCCCCTGAGGTTTGATCTTGAAGAGATAGCGGAAGATATTTACAGAGGGGATGAAGTCAAGGATGGAGTTCAGGGCCCAAAAAGCATAGACCGTCCGCTAGGAATTCGGGAAGAATTAAGACGGGGCCAGTCCGTAAAAGCTCAAAAGGTTTACAACAAAAGGATGAAGGGGAAGGCGAAAGCCTACCCGGAAGTTGTGCTCGTAAATCGAGAAGTAGCCCGGCTGAACGGAGTTGGCTCTTGTACGCCTCCCGGGCCGGATGGGAGTCATCCAAGAGAGAATCAGATAGTAGTTAGTTATGCTCTTAAGTTCATCGACATCAAGAGCACAAGCTACGTCCGAGACCGTCTCGGCCTGGCGACGACCTGTAGTGGTAGGCTCAGCAGCAGCCGCGACAGGTTCTGCCTCATCCGCCATAATAGAAAGGAAAGAGTTCAAAGAAAAAGGAGACGATAGAGAGGACTGGGGAATAGGTCTAGACGAAGAACACGACGAGCTGCTTTCGGCCGAAAAGTTGCTCTCGGGCGAATAAGAACTACCCGACATGAATCGAAAGAGGAAAAGGCTGGAGCTGACGCTTACCCTCATATTAGAAACTCCCCGGTGATGGACAAGACGTCCCCGGACGACTTCGATGGAACACTCGCGGCCGGAGAAGAAAAGACGTTCACGGCGCTGCTCGCAGGAACACTCTGGCGCAGAGAGGAAGAGAGAGAGAATGCGAAGGAATAGTGTTGAGGCGAAGGAAGCCGGTATTTATAGAAGGGCCTAGGGGGGTCAAATGGCGAACCGACGGTCGAGATCCTTCGACCCCTCGGCTCCGCCTCGCTCGGATGTTTGACGCATGTCTCGTCCTTCGCCATGATGACGAGCAGGCTATCGGATCGAGAAGAGGTGATCAACGGCCAGAAGCGGTCTAACCCTTCGGCTACCTCTCCGGATGCTCGCCACGTGTCCCGATCCTCGTATCGGGGGCCGGAGAGGCGGTGATCCAAGTGAAGTCTCGGGCAGAGAGCGGACACGGCCGCGATCCAAGTGATGACTGTTGATGGCTGAGATCTTTTTGTGCTTTCGGCTACCCGCTGGATCTCAAGCACGTGTCCTATGTTTTCTGTGGTGCGACTGTAAAGGCGGGAGATTCAAAGTCTTTTCCGCCCTCGCTTGGCGTTCCAAAGTGTTCTGGAAGCCTTGCCCTTTCACAATTAGGGACAAAGGTATTCGTCACCAAGCCTCGGCCTAGGACGAAGATGTCTACGACAGGGTCTCGGCCTGAGACAAGGCTGTTTGTCACCAACTATCGGCCGACTTGGGACGAAGCCGAGTCTCCCGGTTTTCAAAGAAGGAACGAGACCAATGGTTTCAGACGAGAATCTTGTTAGATTTTATTTTTCCGTAAGGGCTTCGGACTTTACTCCTGCCGTTTCATAAAATTGAGAACGACAAGAGTAGGGGACCATGTGATGGGGCAGAATCCGATTCGGCCCAATAGCAGCCCAACAACAGCGGCCCAACAACAGCAGCCCACCAGCGGCCTTCGGCCCACTAGCGGCACTTGGCCCAACAGCGGCCCTCGGCCCAATAGCCGTATCCGGCCCATCCTGGTAAATTACTAGGCACTATGGCGGTTTATTAGCAACCTAAAACATAGTCCTATATCAGCTACATCACCAGGTAACCCCCAATCCTCCGTTATAAAGAGAAGGCTATTTATTACAAAGTACAGACCACGACACAAGCACTTAAGCTTCTTCTTTCCTTCCTTCTGAATCGAATCTTCTTCAGAAGCTAACTTAACCGTCGGAGGGGGTTCTCTTGGGCCGAAGCCCGGGACCCTCGCTGACCGGTTCTTCTTCTTACAGGGGCCTCGGTTCGAATTTTCGCCGACCTCTTCGTCCAGGTTGGCATCGGTCATTGGACTAGGTTTTCTTCTTCATAGAGGTCTCGGCCTCATTCTTTACCGGCTCCTTCATCCAAATCCCCCTCGGCCAACAGAGTCTCGGCTACGCCCTCGGCTACGGAGCTTCGAACCTGTATTCGCCCGCGTCTCGGTCCGGATCCCTGTCGGCTCTTCTCGGATTCTAATCTCAGAATCCGACAGTGATAGCTTCGGCTACATCACACATCAAGAGAGCTTCATAGATTTTTGAGATTCTCTCAGTGACTAAAAGGATATATTTGACATATCTGATTTAGCAAGATGAGAGGAGCTCAAAATAGATTATGATCTAAAATCTATGATAATGATGCTCTCTGTAATTACAATTTTGAGATTGATAAGTTGTCAATACTGCCTATCATTATTTTGAGATGATGACAGTTGGATATTAAAAGCGCTCTCTCAATGTGATTGAGGTAAAGATGTATATGATACACCTTTAAAGCTTTTAGAATGTCCAGGAAGCAAGTTATGATTTCAAAATTATTTTGAATCAAACTGAAGCTTGCTAAGTTGTAATAAAAGTTTTGACTTAATGGTCAAATACTTTGTGATCATTAAGAATAGTCATTGATCGTGTGTGTGTTCAAAAAGGACAGTGGGAGCACGGTCGCTTTAGTAATGCTTTATGATAATAACATCAAAGTCATTAAGAATGACTTCAGGATGTTACTATTAGTGAAAGCATTGTTAACCATGTTTTCATCCATAATAGGTTTAGTTATAATATCCCACGTATTAGAAATACGAATCTATTAAGATAGATCGGTGGGGATATTATATTAACCTGTATGTCAAGATGTTTGGCATAAATTTCATAACAAGTCTCAATTGTTGAGATATGAAATTTATTCCTTTGAAGAAAAGGTTCCTTAAAGGATACAGGAGTGAAATGCATCATTAAGCACTTGAGAAGTGCTAAAGATGCACTCACATATATGGAAAGGATGATTTGAAATTATGAGTTCACACTGACTCAAATTTCAAGTCAAATAATGGATTCAACCTTCTAGTAGAAATGAATGGATTGGAGTAGTTCTAATCCAAAACTCGATATTAACGTGACGACATAAATAAGTGATACTGTTATTATAACAGTATGGATGAAAATAGTTCATCCCTGAACTAGATGTAGTTCTAAAAGGTCTCTGATACCATCCTATCGTTGTAGGACAACAGTAGGAGCGATCAATTATGTGATCGAGCCATGGTCTCTTCAGAAGTTGCAGAACATTCTGAGGCTTTTTCACAGGTTCAGAGACAAAGGATTAAGAGGAAATAACGTAATGGAAAATATTCCATCTTTAGATAATTTAGCAAATCCCTGACCAAGTCTTAGTCACAGACTTTTTGTGAGCATCACCAAGATTTGATGGAGATCAAATGCGAAGGTGATTGGCTTAAGTCCAAGTAGGAGATTGATGGATATAAGTGTCCTCTAAGCCAATCATAAGGCACCTATTTCAATCTGGTTCACTAATAAATGACGTTAAATTCATTATGTAGATTGCCATTTTTATAATTGCGTATAATAAAGTCCATGAATATGTGCAATAATCATCAGATTATAATGAGATCATAATAATGAGACTGATGACTTATAAACACATATTCTCAATTGTTCTTAGTCGTAGGATGTTTAAGAAGGACATCAAATATCCGGCTAGACTAGTACAAGTTATTCTAGCTAATATGATGAGGGTGACTGATCTCGTTAGTTACTCGTGTGGAGACACAATGATAAACCTGTAGGTGCTCATTGGAGAATGAGTTCACTAAACTGATCCGACATGAATCGTCGAATGGTAATTTACCTGACTGTCAATCGGCTTGATTCATCGTCACAGTGGCATGGTTGATCCTTGGACTTGAGACACCAAAGACACCTTGTCGGTGGACTTATGGACTTTGACCTTGACCTACGAATCCTTATCCACGGGATCTCTAATAGTCAAGGATCGGGTCCAGCGGAAGACCTTCGAAGGTGATTGTGTGTTCAATAAAGGATCGTTCGCTCTCAGGTAACTGGAGAGAGAATGCTCTAGAATAGATCCGCATGAGTCTCTGGCCACAGTAGAAACAATATCAGAAAAGAGGTTTTCGAATATTGTACAGCGGAGTCTTATTAAAGTGAGTTAACCATCTAGGGTTTAACAGTTGACCATATCCTAGGTTAACTCGAGATCATTATACGAACGAAGGATTATAGCCACGCGGTAACTATGGACGGATAGGTTCCATGAGTGGGTTGCTGAACCCCATTACCTTTTGGGATCATGCGGTGATGCTTGGCACCCAACTTGATGGGAAGTCCGACCGAATTTACATGCGATGTTAAATTCGGTTAAGTAATTAGTTAATATCTAGATATTAATTAATTACAATAAGTCAATAACTAGTTATTGGACTTAACGGGCTGAAAACCAGACTAGTAAATGGGCCTAGAGGACCACACGCAATAAGATTCTTAGTCGGTGGTACATAAGTGGGATTTATATTAAATCGGAGACTTTTGTGAAAAGTCGTGCCGACTTAATATATATACGCGCTGTTGAGAAACCCTGGGCCAAGCTCCAGGATTTCCCCATGCTGGCCCGTCATCCCCCCTTTTCTCTCTCCTCCTCTGGGCGCCCCGTTCGAGGCGCCGGGACTATCTCCGTCTCCGCCGCGCGTAATTCCTGAAAGTCGGGAATTCCCGTCGCCGGGTTTCGGCAATCGTTGCAGTGACGGATCTTCAACGAGCGAGCTGATATGGACAAGGGAGCTAGGACGAACCACCGTGGACGATCGCGTGGATACCGCTGGAGGCCGGACGCTTGTGCGGCTCGCGGCATCGCCTCGACGGAATCGAGACAGAAGCGGATTCGAATCCGCGCATGGTAATCTGATTACTTCCCGTTAGTCTTCGGTTTTAGTTTTCGTTCCGAATCGGATCAGCGGGCATCGGGCGGGATAAATTTTTGTTCGCTGTTTCCGCTGCGTTCTTCGAGTCCCGCCCGGATCCTAACAGGAGCTTGGCCTAGGGTTTTTCAACAGCGCGTATATATATTAAGTTGGCACAACTTTTCACAAAAGTCCCCGACCTTATATAAATCCCACTTATGTACCACCGATTGAGAATCTATTTGCGTGTGACCCTCTAGGCCCATTAACCAGTCCAATTTTCAGCCCGTTATGTCCAATAACATTTTATTGACTTATTGTAATTAATTAATATCAAATATTTAATTAATTACTTAACCGAATTAACATCTCATGTAAATTCGGTCGGACTTCCGATTAAGTTGGGTGCCAAGCAACACCGCATGCCATAAGGTAATGGGGTTCAGCAATCCACTCATGGAACCTATCCGTCCACAGTTACCGCATGGCTATAATCCTTCGTTCGCACAATGCTCTCGAGTTAACCTAGGGTATGGTCAACTGTCAAACCCTAGATATTTAACTCACTTGAATTAGACTCCGTTGTACAATATTCAAAAACAGCTTTTCTGATATTATGTCTGCTCTGGCGAGAGACTCCTACGAATCTATTCTAGAGCATTCTCTCCAGTTACTTGAGAGCGAACGATCCTATATTGAACACACAATCTCCTTCGAATGTCTTACACTAGACCCGATCCTTGACTATTAGTGTAACGACCCGCCATCCTATAATCGGGAATCCGATTACTAAATGGATGTTGGACCATTAACTGCGGGTTCACACCCGAATCTCACACAACACATCTGGAGGAGTAAGCGTTAAACAAGGCTAAATATAACAATCACACGGACTACAAGGAGATTACAAGCGCGCAAGAAGGAAATTAACAATGTCCGTATACAGTCCAGCAATAATTACATAGTCCAAAGAATTAAATAAGTACAGGCAGAAGCAAAGTACAACAACATCGGGGCATACCCCGGAACTGAGATAGCTGCTGGTCCGCACACCAAAGGGACACCACACGCCGCCACTCGCCACGAGGTCCACACCTGAAACCGCAGGGAGTGAGCCACACCAGAATAGGGCTCAGATCATCCGATCCCCGCCTTCCACTCACACACCCACAAGTATAATAATATAGAAAGATGGCAATTAAATAAAGCAATAAACACAGCTCCCAAAACCTGATATGAAACATACGCATAAACAATGCAACAGGCACGATTCTAAGCACTTCGAATAACTCAACACAATGCCACAACTCATAACCAATGGTCCAGCTAAGCGATCAAACCACACTGTCGACCGCAGACAAACGTCGCCTCACAACACCACCAACGCTCACGCCTTTCCGCCCCTACGGTGTTCCGAGCACCGTAAGATGAGGCAGTGAGTCAAACTAGGACTAACTGGGACCAGTGAACCACCACTGCCCAGCTACGTGTGCACACAAGCAGTCTAGACTACTGTCCTACCGACCGGATTTTCCTCAACGCCAGGCCTCAGCACTTCAAGAGGGCCCTGGGGACCGGCGAAACCCCCGTCAAGCCGAAACTATAGGGACTACCCACAACCCTAACCTCCCGGGCTGCATCAGGCCAAAGGGCGAAGGGTACCACTCGCAACCTTGATATCACAGGTCACATCAAGCCCAGTGGCGAAAGGGTAAAACTCCAACAGCACTACACCCAACTCCACAGCAAGAAACACGCCGGAAGCTGCCGCGACAAACAGGAAAGCCCCGACCCGCTGAGACCAAACAATAACCCCTCGGATAGCGCGCTGGCTACTCCGGCCCGATGGGCTCAAGGTGGTTCTGCTTCCTCAGCCATAGGTGAAACACAACATGTACCCCTTCCCCACCGGTACGGCAACAATGCCACACAGACACTAAGGCCCTCCCACTTCGGCACAAGGTGACAAACGCAAGCCACAGTTGTTCCAACTCCACAATCGCATAAGCACACACACACATATGATATAATTCCACTCACACAGAAATCCTCGGCCTCGATGTACGATTTAAAGCATGCATTGATTGACTATCTAACAGTGAAACACATATTAATATCATGAGTTAATGTGATTCTGCCTTGAATCGCATCGCCCGTGGCCGACGCCATTCAAGCCTCCTAAACGGGTTCATAAAACTCGGCCTCAGAATATGGCCTAAAAGGCGTCGCCAAAGGTAGCCGCCTATTAAAAACGCGTCGCCGTCCCTCGTCGTCTGATAGCGGCAGAAGCAGGGATAGGCTACGGTTGATTTACGTAAAACGCGTCGTCCTAGGAAGCCACCTTTTTGAAAGGCGTCGCTGTCCCGGGACGCCATTCTCAACAGAACCCCAAACTGACAGAAACCTCAATCGGGGCGATTTCTGCCTAAATGGCGTCGTGCTGGCCCATCGCCATTCTAAATGGCGTCGTCTTAGCACGACGTCATTTAGCGCCAGAAACCTGGTTCTGCAGCTCTACCCAAGGGTCCCCCTTTTCACCCCAAACACCCCAAAAACACACCAAAACAGAAAAGGAAGAGGGGAAACCAAACTACCGTGTGAAACCCACAAATTCACATTCATAAAAACGTCCATTCCACTAAGAAAACCCTCCCTTAACCTGCTCATTCTACCCCAAACCCACCATGCTTCACAATGGGAATCACGGATAAAACAACCACAATCCATACAAGGTTCATCCCCCTACCGGTTACTTGAACTCCTCCTGGCTCCGTGCCGCCAAACCGCTGCACCGCAGACCGCCGCCGGTACCCCTGAGGACGTCTCCACTCCGCCGGGACGTCGGCCGCCGCCCGGAGAATGAAACGCCGCGAAGGAAGTGGTGGTGGTAGTGGCGAGAGGTGTTGGAGTGGTGGAAGAGGAAGAGAGGGAAAGGAAAGGGAAGGAGGGATCGGAGGGGGTGGAGAGAGCGAGGAGAGAGAGTGAGAGGGTGAGAATGAGGGAAAGAAGGGGAGGCTCGTGGGGTCAATCCGAAACAGGGTAAAATGCGTCGTGCGAGACAGACGCCTATTAGATGACAGGACGGGCCGTACTGACAGAAGCTCTAAAACGCGTCGCTCACCACAGACGCCATTCAGACGACAACACCGGCACCGTACACTGACATCACAGGGTCACAGTCTAAATGGCGTCGTCCATCACGGACGTCGTTCAGACGACACGATAGGGGTCGTACTCTCGCGGCCCGAAACCCGCCCACGTGGCACCCACGTGGCACAACAGCAACTCAGCTAAATGGCGTCCACCCAGCAAGACGCCGTTTGAAAGGCGTCGTGCAGTCTAGACGTCGTTCAAGAGGAACTCTCAAGACCCCTCAGGGTCCAAACCAGGGGATCCGGCCCGAAACCGACCTGAATACTGAACCCGAAACCTCAGTCCTTACAATTAGAAATCCCGTGGACAGGGAATATAAGCCAAGGTCAAAGCCCAAAACTCCACTGACAAGATGTCTTTGGTGTTTCAAGTCCGAGGACCAACCACGCCACTATGACGATGAATCAAGCCGGTTGACAGTCAGGTAAATTACCATTTAGCGATTCATGTCGGATCAGTTCAGTGAACTCATTCCCCAATGAGCACCTACAGGTTCACTATTGTGTCTCCACACAAGTGACTAACGAGATCAGTCACCCTCATCATATGAGCTGGAATAACCTATGCTAGTTTTATCGGATGTTTGATGTCCTTCTCAAACATCCTACGACTAGAAAAAATTAGGATGTTTATAAATCATCGGTCTCATTATTATGATCTCATCATAATCCGATGATTATTACACACATTCAAGGACTTCATTATGCGTACTTATAAATACACCAATCTACATAATGAAATAAATGTCATTTAATAGTGAACCAGATTGAAATAGGTGTCTTATGATTGGCTGTGAGGACACCTATATCCATCAATCTCCCATTTGGACTCAAGCCAATCACCTTCGCATTTGATCTTCATCAAATCTAAGTGATGCTCACATCAAATCTGTGACTAAGGCTTGGTCAGGGATCTACTAAATCATTCATAAATAGAATAATTTCCATTACGTTATTTCTTCTTAATTCTTTGTCTCTTAACTTGTGAAAGAGCCTCATAATGTTTTACAACTTCTAATGAGACCATGGCTCGACCACAAAATTGATCACTTCCACTGTTGTCCTACAACAACAGGACATGATCAAAGACCTTTTAAAACTATACAGGGATGAAGTCTTTCGTCCATACTGTTCTAATAACAGTATCACTCATTTATGTCATCATCTTAATAGCGAGTTCTGGGTTAGAACCCTTCCAATCCACTCCATACTGTTCTTCTATCAACAGTATCAGCTGTAATCATGTCAGTAGTGGTTTCAAGCTTGTAACTCTTCCAATTCACTACTTTCTGATTAAAAGATAAAATCCAAGTATGACTTGAAATTTGAGTTAGTGTGACTCATGGTTTCAAATCATGCTCTCCATATACAGGAGTGTATCCTTAGCACTTCTCAAGTACTTAGTGATGTGTTTTACTCCTTCTATCAAGGTTTTCCTATATCCTTCAAGGAACATTTTCTTAAATAAATAAATTTCAAACAATTGAGACTTATTATGGAATTTATGTCAAACACTTTGACATACAGGTTAAGGTAACATCTTTTTTTCTTTTCTTTTTTTGGTAAGTAATACCAAGAGTATATTAAAAAAGAATAAATTTACAATTTGGAATTCATGCTAACACAATTTGTTAGCTATGAACCCAGTAGATGATAATAAACTCATACTCATGCCACTATTCTATGTGGGAACATATGCTATCACAATATGATAGCTATGTTATGGGCTAAATAGCGGAGATATTAAAACTCTTAAAGACAAAAGTAGCTATGCTACTCATTTTCCCTTCCCCAGTTGCAGCTTTCTAAGATGGATCTAATATCATCAAGTATTGCAATCAGCAAGTGCACTTTTGACTGTTGCATTCCTTGGAATGTTCTATTACATCTCTCCCTCCAAATCCACCATGTTGAACATCTAATGGCATTATAGGCAAGAATGGTGGCTGGTCCTTGATGTCTGAAACTTTGAAGAAGGTCATTCAATTCCAATGAGAATGATGACCTTGATCTCCTTTGAATTCCAAGCCTATGAAGAATTTGCCTCCAAATCCAACCAGTGTATGAACAACTAAAGAATAGATGATCCAAATCTTCTTCATTTGCAAAGCAAAGCATGCACACATTTGGACCATGAATTCCTCTTTTCATTACTTTATCCATTGTGGCAATATTTGCCACATTGAGCTGCAATAAAAACAATGAGTATTTTTGGCAAGTGGGTCTTTTCCAGACACAATCAAACCACTGGGTGCTGAACTCTCCTTTTGTTCCAAATGTGTGATTGTCCCATTGTCATGCTGCCATACTATCTTATCGGTCTTACCACAATGTATGGTAACCTGGTGAATCTTGTCTCAAACTTCGAACATTTGTGGAGATACTATTGCAGGTAGATTCCATGTTTGGCTAGAAATGAAGGAACTTAGAAGACGGTTATGATGCATACCCAATACGTACCTCATATGATCCCCATAGCTACAAAGTATAGATTTTTTCTCCAATCCATGGTCATGCCAAAGTCTGAATGTCTGTCCATCTCTCACTTCAAAAGATATATTATCAATGAGCTAGTCTCTTTGTTTCAGAATACCCTTCAGAGCACAAGAGTGAAAGGACTTCAGTGCAATCTCCCAGATGAAGCTAGTCTGAAGGTATTTTGCTTGAAACCATGTAGTCCATAAATTGTCTTCCTAATTGATGATGTTCCATAGCTGTAGTGTGATATAGGCTTCATTCCAGTCCTTTAGCCTTCTCAAACCAAGTCCTCCTTCTTGCTTTGGCCGAAAAATTAGATCCCATCTAACCCAGTGAAATGGTTTATAGTCGCCAGAGTAGTGCCAGAAAAAGTTTCTCAATAGCTTGTCGACCTCATCTATGAACTCCTTCGGTAGTAAAAAAAGCAACAGCCCAATACAGTGAATAGGAATTAGCATTGATCTAATAAGCTCCAATCTACCAGCCTTAGACAGAAACTTGGTTCTCCAAGATGCAATTTGCCTCTTAATCTTATCAAGAATGGGCAATGCATGGTGCTTTTTCATACCAGAAGAGATGAGTGGCAATCCCAAGTATATAGCTGGTAAAGATCCTTCCGAAATACCCAGAACATTCACAAAAGCTTGTTTATGCTTAACTTTAGCCCCAATATACACCTTGCTTTTTGTGTGATTGAGTTGCATCCCAGAATAAGAATGAAACTGATCTAGCAGTTTTGCAATTTCCATGGCTGATTTGAGATGAGGCTTGAAAAATAAGATCAGATCATCTGTAAAAATTAAGTGTGACATTTTGAATGTTCTCATGTGATGGTACTTGAAGTTCATCTGATTGTACCTGTAAGGACTGAGGTTTCGGGTTCAATTTTCGGGTCGGTTTCGGACCGGATCCCCTGGTTTGGACCTTGAGGGGTCTTGAGAGTTTCTTCTGAATGACGTCTACACTTCACGACGCCTTTCAAACGGCGTCTTGATAGGTGGACGCCATTTAGATGAATTGCTGTTGTGCCACGTGGGCGCCACGTGGGCAGGTTTCGGGCCGCGAGAGTACGGCCCCTGTCTCGTCGTCTGAACGGCGTCCATGATGGACGACGCGATTCAGACTGCCACCCTGCGGTGTCAGTGTACGGTGCCTGACATGTCAGCTGAACGGCGTCCGTGGTGGTCGACGCGTTTCAGACAGCTGCCAGTACGGCCCGTCCTGTCATCTGATAGGCGTCTTTCACGCTCGACGCGTTTTAGGCAGTTTCTGATTGACCCCGCGAGCCCTCCTTTCTTTCTCTCATTCTCACCCTTTCACTCTCTCTCCTCTCCCTCTCCGCCTCCTCCGATCCCACTCTTCCCCTTTCCCTTCCTCTTCTTCCTCTTCTTCCTCTTCCACCACTCCAACGCCTCCCACCTCTAACCTCTGCCACCACCACTTCCTTCGCGGCGTTCCATTCTCCGGACGGCGGCCGACGTCCCGGCGGAGTGGCGACGTTCTCGGGGGTTCCGGCGGCGGTCTGCGGTGCGGCGGTTCGGCGACACGGAGCCAGGAGGAGTTCAAGTAACTGGTAGGGGGACGAACCTTGCATGTGTTGCTCGTGTTTTCCTAGGCGTGATGTGACGTGTTTTGGGTTAGATTGAGCATGTTTAGGGGGTGTTCTTGTGGGTATGGCCGTGCTCGTGAATGTGGATTTGTAGCATGCTTGTGGTAGATGAACTTCTTTTCCTCCCCCTTCCGTTTTGGGGTATTTTCGGGGTATTTGGGGTTAAGGGAGGAACCCTCGGATCGAACTAGGGAACCAAGTTTCTGGCGCTAAACGGCGTCGTGCCTGGTCGACGCCTTTCAGAAGGACGTCAGGGCAGTACGACGCCTTTTAGGACAGAAACCTCCCTGTTCGAGGTTTTACGAGTAGGGGTTATGGCGCTAAATGACGTCATGGATGGACGACGCCTTTCAGAAGGACGTCGGGCCATCATGACGCCATTTAGGCAGGAAATCACCCCGACTGAGGGTCTGTCAGTTCGGGGATTCTTGGACTAAAAGATGTCGTGGGAGGGCGACGCGATTCGTAAAAGCGTCGGGTAACCATGACGCCTTTTAAGGCAGAAATCTCCTAATTAATGTTTTCTGGAATTCCTGGTTTTTTGGTGTGAATGGCGTCTGAGGACGTCGACGCCTTTTAAAAGGCGACCGCTGGTGTCGACGCCTTTTAGGCCAGATTCCGTGGCTGGTGTTTTATGAACCAATTTAGGGATCTTGAATGGCGTCGGCCTTGGGCGACGCGATTCAAGGCAGAACAACACTAATTCATGCCAGTAAAATGTGTTCATATTGCTAGATAGTTGGTTAATGCATGCTTTAGTGCACTCGATAATGATGGATTCTTCATGACCAGATGACACTGCGTTGTGTGTCGTGCGATCGCGGGCTTTTCACGTGACCGGATCGTACTATGCCGGGTTTTGGTGTTTTGTGTTACTGTGGACCTGGAGTGACAGTGTAGCGCTTTATCACCCTGTGCTGGTGGGGGCGTGAGCACAGCGCCGGTGGGGGCGTGGGCGGGGTGACGCCTAGTGAGAGAGGGTCACCTGGTGAACCCCGGGGTCAGCTAGTACCGGTGTCGGAGTGGTACATTCGAAGAGTCACTCATGCTGAGGGAAGGAGTAACCACCTAAGCCAGTTAGGCCGGAGTAGCTAGCGTGCTATCGAGGGGTTACTGTTTGGTCTCAGCGGGTCGGTGTTTCCTACTTTCGGTTGTGTGGACGGTGTTTTCCCCACTTACGGCTGTGTGGTTGGTGTTTCCCACTTTCGGAGGCGTGGTTGGCGTGTTTTGCCGAGACGTGAGTTGTAGGCTCCTTGATAGAATGATTTTAGAGATATGCATGTTACATTTCGAACGCCCATGGTTCATATCAAGATTTTGGGAGTAGTGTGTTACAGTTTTACTTGCCTTATCACCTGTATCTTTGTTACTGCACTTGTGGGTGTGTGTATGGGAGGCGGGGGATCGGATGATCCCTACTGAGCCCAATTCTGGTGTGGCTCACTCCCTGCGTTTTCAGGTGTAGACCTTGTGGAGTGTGGCGGCTCGTGGTGTTCTCCTTGGTGTGCGGACTAGCAGCTATCTCAGTTCCCGGAGTATGCCCCGATGTTGTTGTACCATATTTTTTTCCTGTACTTAATTAATTTGTTGGACATGTAATTATTGTTGGACTGTGTACGGACATTATTACTTTACTTCCTGCGCACTGTACCTCCTTGTAGTCCGTGTGAATGTTATATTTAATCTTGTTTAACGCTTACTCCTCCAGATGTGTGTATAAGATCCGGGTGTGAACCTTCAGTTAATGGGCCGACATCCATTTAGTGACCGGGTCTCCGGTCATAGGATGGCGGGTCGTTACAGTACCCGTGTGTGAATCATATAGGAGAGACCTTCCATTGCAATACAGAAAAGAGAAGGGAATAGTGGATCCCCTTGTCTGATGCCATTCTTAGATTTGAAGAACCCGATTGGGGAGCCATTAAATAAAACAGAGAAAGTTGGTGATTCCATGCAAGTACTAATCTAAGAAATCTATTGTGGGGAGAATTCCATCTTTTCCATCATATAAATTATTAAAAGCCTATGAACTGAGTCAAAAGCCTTTTTAAGATCTACTTTCAGAGACACCAATGAACCCCTCTGTTTAGAATGAAGATCTCTTAGCATATCATTAGCCAGTAGGATGCTATCTTGAATTCGTCTGCCCTCGATAAAAGCTGATTGATTTTTACTTATGAGCTCTGGCATAACCCTCTGCACCCTGTTAGCAAGTAACTTTGCCACAATCTTGTAGAAGAAATTACATAAAGAGATTGGCCTAAACTGATCAAATGAATATGCACATTCATTCTTGGGGATCAAAGAAATAAATGTGTTACTCACTTGCTTCAACCAGGGGCCCCCATTAAGGAAAAATAGAATAGCTTGAATTATAGAATCACCAACTATACTCCAACAAGATTGGTAAAATTCAGCAGGAAACCCATCAGGCCCAGGCTTTTGTTTTTAGGAGATGCTATGACCACCTTAGTAATCTCTTCAGAAGTAAATGGGTGCATTACAGTCTTCTGAGTTCAGAGTATACCTTGGTTGAATATTAGGCTCTATGCAGGTTTTGTTTTGGTTGAGAAGAGTATTGTAGTAATGAAGTGCATGGATTTTGACAGCATTAGGATCTTCAACAATGGTACCATCTTCCAGTTTCCATCTTCTAATTGTGTTCACCATACATCTGCCCTTAATAGAGGAATGAAAAAATTTGGTGCAGTCATCTGTTTGTGTGAGCCAGTGCTGTTTCGCTTTTTGCTGAAGGAAAGATTCCTCGTTTCTTAAAGCTTGGAAGTATAAAGATATGGCTTCCTTTTCAACAGTAACAACTTCCTCATCAAGTGGATGTTTTTGGAGCATAGTTTGCACTTTATTTAGAGTATCCTTGCACAATTGACATGGTGGAAAATATTCCCAAACTGAACTCGATTCCATGTTTTGAGAGCTTGCTTAAGTATCTTCAATTTTTGGTAGAAAGAAAAGATTGGTGTCCCTTTGATATCCTTCCTCCAAACATCCTTAACTAATTCCATAAACTGTGGATGAACAATCCACATGTTACAGAATTTGAATGGTTTGAGCCCTGAGTTCTCTGCTTTTGCTATATGAGTACATAGTTGAGCATGATCCGATATTCCTGAATTGCCATATTGCACCCAACTGTTCATGTAAGAATTCAGCCATAGATCATTGGCCAGTGCTCTATCCAGTCTAGCAAGAATTCTTCGGCTTCCAGAAGACTGATTGCACCAAAAAAGAAGATTACCCACAATCTTTAAATCATGGAGAATGCTAGCTTCAAGACAATAGTTGAAGTCAGTTATCATAGCCTGAGTAAGTTTTCGGCCCCCAATTTTCTCTTCTGGTGATCTGACACAATTGAAGTCGCCCATTAGAAGCCAAGGCACCTTTGCATTTTGGGAGAGCTTCACAATACTGTTCCACAAGTCCTTCCTTTCCGAAGACAAATTTGAGGCATAAACTCCAGTTAGTAAAAAGGATTCTTGAGATTTAAGATCTTTACAAGACAAATGGATAAATTGTGCGCTCTCCTCAATCTCAGAGATAACCACTGAAGAAGAGTTCCATAAAATCCATATTCTTCCACCCTTGTGAGAGGCATAATTATGAGAAAATTCCAAGGAGGGTGAAATGGAGAGTCTTCACTTATCCTAGTAGCATTCTTTAACTTTAGTTTTTAGAAGTACAAAAATATCCGCATTTGACTTAGAAATGGAGTGACGGATATCCATCCTTTTGCTGCACTTATTTAACCCTCTAACATTCCAAGAAATTATTTTCATTGCAAACTCTTGGATAAAGAAGAAACCCGAGATTGTATCCTCTCCAATTTATCATTCATATCTTCCTTATCCTTTAAAACATCCTTATCCTTATCAAGAGGGTTACCTGGTTCATGGTGCTTCATTTGAATTTGAATATTCATATTTGATGTAGCGTGGCTGACTGTCCCTTCCTCAGATGCATAAGCTCCAGATCTGCAAGGCTTCATGTGCATTAGGTGCGTGTGGTTCTCATTACCTTGCCTTAGTTGAGAAGACAAATTTGAGGAGATTTGGCCGGCTGTCCCTTCCTCAAACGCACAAGCTGCAGAACTGCTGGGGTTTGGCAGGTGCGTGCGGTCCCTTGATGTCCTTAGTTGAGATTTGGAAGCAGTCAAAGGATTAGAACCACCACCTTTAATAGTAGGAAGGTCCCCGCAATTAGTGGCCTGAATTCTTGCATTTTTATGCTGCAAATCTAGCTGATTTCTAGCGTCCGAAATTTTCGGATCCCTAGTAGCCTTCCTTGGAGCCTGCAGTCCTTCCACATCTAGTACTTCCCCAAATGCACAAGCATCAGATCTGCTTGAATGCTGCAGGTGCATGGGATTCTTGTACGGATCTATACCTTGCCTATGATGAATAATAGAAACCTCCAAGGAGGTAGGAAGCCCATCTTCAGAAGGAGGAAAGTTTTTACAATTAGTGGCCTGATCTCTTACAGATTTGAGCAGCAAATCTTGCTGAATTAAAGGGTCCGCCAATTTCAGATATGAAGAATCCGTTCTTGTGGCACACGAAACATTCTCCCCTGCCACCTTTTGTTGGTCGACCCTATGAGGGATAGAATCCATAGAAATTGGCAACTCAGTATCAACTGGGTTGGGGGTAGGAGGCAACTCAATCTGAAACACCGAGTTGCCAACTTTCTCAATGTCAATCGGATCTACGTGTGCCTTCTCTACAACGCATTGCTCATTCTCCTCAATGTTCTAAAGAACATCAAAGCTATTGTTCATAGTGATTGTAGACTTAGGAATAAAAACCTTTGTAATTTTTTTCCTAGCTACATGGGCGGACTCCTTGGGTATACATTCCTTATCACCATGGACAAAAAGCTTGCAAGTAGTACACGGTTTAGGAATCCAATCATATGATACTTGAATGAACTCCATTGCTTCTGAGTCCTTAAGAACATGTAAAATTTGAGGAAGCTCAGCAGTAGCATCAACTAGGATACATACCCATGCATATTGTAGTCTTTGCCGGAGCGCAGTCAATCGATCCATATGCAGTGGTCTCCCGATCAAACTGCTCAGCTTGCTGAGGCCTCTCTGCGTCCACTAGTGCAATGGAAGATCAGGAAAGGTGGCCCAGATAGGTACTTACGTAAGGCTCTCCTTCACCATTCTCAAGGGACTATTACAACTGATGAGGCAGAATCCGATTCGGCCCATTAAAGCAAGCCCAACGCAGATTAGTCCAAAAGCAGCAGTAAAAGACCCACTGGCAGCCTTCGGCCTATTAGTGGCCCAGCTGCCCTCGGCCCAGTAAGCAGTCCAGTGGTCCTCGGCCCATCAGCGGCCCAACAACCCTCGGCCCGTCAGCGGCCCAATAGCCTTCGGCCCATTAACGGCTCAACAGCCTTCGGCCCAGCAAGCTCCAGCCCACTATGCGGCATCTGGCCCATCAGCGGCCCAACCCCCTTCGGCCCAGTAGCCGTATCCGGCCCACTCCGGTGGGAGGGTTAGGCGCTATGGCGGTTTACCAGTAAACCCAGAACATAGTCCTATATCGGCTGCCACCGTTAAGCAACCTCTATCCTCCGCTATAAATACACGGCTATTTATTACCAAAGGTATGTCTTCGTGACCCCAAGGACTACAGTCCAAAAAGCATTAAAGCTACTTCTTCCTCTTCTCCGACTTCTGAATCGAATCATCTTCAGAAGCTAACTTAACCGTCGGAGGGGGTTCCTTAGGGCCGAAGCCCGGGACTCCTACTGACTGGTTTTTCTTCTTCTTATCCTCCTTCCGCAGGGGCTTCGGTTTGAATCTTCGCCGACCTCTCCGAGTAGGTCTCGGCCGCCGACCTCGGGTCTTCTTCCTCCAGTCTCGACGCCACCCGACGGCTGATTTGCCTCCGCCTCGCCCGGAGGAGCCTCGGCCACGCCTTCCGCAGGCTGGCCCACATCCGTCCGAGGGAGTCTCGGCTTCGCTCCCGGCGGGCCCCCGTCCGGGTACCCCTCGGCATCGGATCTTCGGCCTCGTCTCCGTCCTCGCCGCGTTCCGGATCCTCGTCGGGCCTCCTCTCCGATCCGATCCGGCTTCGGATCCCAACTTCGGATTCCAGCCTCGGAATCCGGTCGTGATAGCTTCGGCTACATCAGCAACGTTGAAGTACGAAAGGGTGTCCTTGCACAAACCAAAAACCATCAAGAACATGGTTCAAGTCTTCTTCAAGGTCGAAGATGCATAAGAAAAAGCCTCCAGATCGCATGAGTAATCTCATTTCTCCTTTTAGGACCCATCTGCTTTTGATAAAGGACAAGAGCGGCATGTATGAAGCCTTCATGCCAACAATGTAGCCCATAGCAGCATACCTCCAAGCATTCTCCAAGTCATGAGCATCCTCTTCTACGAAAACAACAACCTTACAATCTCCACGCACCTCGGGCTCAATAAAATCCAGCTTGTTGTTTGGTTGCACTTGAGGGTTGGAAAATAAGGATGTACATGTTCTAGGAGTTGTAGAAACTCTAGAAGTCGATCTGGAATGACGGTTTAGAGGCCTACCTCGGGATGGTTTTTTGTGGGGAATACCTTGTGAAGATCCTACCCCTCGTATGGGAAGTGTTAGTTTTAGGTGGCCTACAAGCCAATCTGACTATGTAAATCTCGTTCATTTATTAATATAATGGCATAATATTCATTATGTGTAAATCGCATTAATTATCGTTTCATAATGAAGTCCGTGAATATGTGCTATAGTGGTCAGATTATGATGAGATCATACTAATGAGACTGATCACTTAAACACACATATTCTCAATCGTTCCTGGTCGGAGGATATCCGGAAAGGACATCGGATATCCAGTTAGACTAGTATAGATTACTCCTGCTCATATGATGAGGGTGACGGATCTCATAAGTCACTTGTGTGGAGACACTAAGGCGAATCTGTAGGTGCTCATGGGAGAATGAGTTCACTGAACTGATCCGACTAAATCGCTGGATGGTATTGTACCTCACTGTCAACCAGCTTGATTTTATTGTGGCAGTTGCGTGGATGGTCCTCGGACCTAAGACACCCAGGACACCTTGTCGGTGGACTTATGTGCTTTGACCTTAGTTTACAAATCTCTAGCCACGGGATTCTAATACGCCAAGGATTGGGTACAGCGGAATACCGTCGAAGGGAATTGTGTGTCAATAAGGAATCATTCGCTCTCGGTACTTAGAGAGAGAATGCTCTAGGAAGGATGCGCGTAAGTCCCTGGCCAGGGCGGACGATAATATCGGGAAAGGAGTTTTCCGATATTCATCAACGGCATCCAATCCAAGTGAGTCTACCGGTTAGGGTTTGACAGCTCGCCATACCCTGAGTTGACTCGAGAGCATTGTACGAATGAAGGATTATATCCACGCGGTAACTGTCGGCGGAAAGGTTCCAAGAGTGGGTTGCTTAACCCTAATACCTTCCGGGTTCACGCGGTGTTGCTTGGCACCCAACATGATCGGAGGCCCAGTCGAATTCGATGTGCGACATCAATTCGATTGATTAATTAATTAATAAAGGGTTATTAATTGATTAATAAAGCCAGTGAGGAGTCACTGGGCATGTTGGGCCATTAACTGGACTGGTACTTGGGCCTAGAGGGTCACACGCAAATGATTCTCAAGGCGATGGATAAATAAGTGGGTTTTATACAAATCCGGGGTTTTTATGAAAAATCGCGTGGTTAGTATAAAACATAGCGAACGGGCTGAGCAGGACAAGCTGTTGCTAACCCTAGCCGCCCCTCCTCAGTTTCTTTCTCTCTCTGGCATCCAGACAGATCCATATCTGCTCCGCCGCTTCTCCGAATCCCGTTCGACGGGAAATCGTCCGCGCATTGCGGCGATCGTTGCGGCGACCGGCGGAGGTTTCGTGGGCTGCGAAGAACGAGGAATGTGAGGATATATGTCGAAGGACTTCGCTAGAGGCCGGGCACTTGCGCGGCTTGCGGTGTCGCACCGACAGAACTGAACGATTGCGGATTCGAATCCGCACACGGTGAGAATCGATTATCCGATAATCGTAGTTTTTAGTTTTTCAAAACGGGAAAATGGATCGCTGTTTTATTTTATTTTCCGTTGCGTGAGCGATCTGGAGAAACCCGAGAAATCCCAACAGGAAGATCAATCGTGGTATTCACATGGCTATCTTGAGCAGCCGTAGGAGGAGAGGACCTCCTCTGCCGCCCAGAGCCTCCTTTCCCATCTCTCCCTCCACAAGCTCTTCTTCACACAATGGATACCTTGTCTTGAGGCATCAACATAAAAGAACTATGTTGATCAGAGGAGAAAAGGTATTACTTTTAAAGTCGGGGACCATATTTTTCTGAAGGTTTCCACATCAAAAGGAGTTGTTAGATTCGGAAAGCTAGTAGAGATCAGAATCTCTTTGACTCATAACATGACCTCAAGTAAACACATAGTATCATATCATTATCTTAGAGCAACCAACTCATAGTAATTGCAACTCCTTGCAATATCCGATCTTATTTTGACTCCCAAGTTTTAATGGTTTCGGGTAAACACAGTAAACTATTATCCCTGGTCTAAGCTTTACCATCAATTTGTGATAAAATTAAGTAAAAATGTAGCTCCCAAGTAAACGCAAGGATAGCTACACCGTTTCTCTATTTCGATCTCAAGGCATCATAATGCCATAGTTAATAGTCCTTTCATCAGATGGTGGCAGATCTCGGGTAACACAAGAAACTGCCATCACTGAATCAAGTTCTAAAAACTATATTGATGGAGAGCCACATGGTGCATTCTTAATGACTCGCGCTTCGGCTTAGACTTTATGTTGATGGTTTTCTTTATTTTATGTTGGTCTCATCCTAGGTGATAGTTTATAAATATATCGCATATATTTTACTATACTTAGATATTAGTAACTGATTCATAATAAAAAACTAAAAGTATGCATCAACCTTATATGTTCATTATGTGGTCATAGACAACACGGTGATTAACTGGAGTCATACAATTAATCACCACAACTATATAACAATTATATAATTAACACAAGCAAACACAGGCACTGGTGATCTCATCTCATGTCGCCTTCCTGGTTGCACTTGTGGATCATCCTCGCCTCTCTTAGACTGACATGATCAATTTACAGCTAATGTAAAATTTAAAACAATTTCAAATACAAATTAATTGTAAGAGAAATCCTAGAGGGAGATAGAATTACATCGGAATGAGAGAGAGAGGGAGGCACACAGGTCTCATTAATTAACATTTAATCATCCACATCACATTCCATAACAATCCACATAATCACACACCATCACATGATATGAAATTAATTAAGTGCATGTATATGACCACCACAAATTTTAACCATCCACACATGATAAAACACATCACATGAAGGTTAAAATTTTGAAAAATAATAGTTTTTGGTTTCCTCAAAACTTGGGTACCAATCAAAATTGGATAATATAGATTTTTCAAATTTTATAATCTTGCATTTAAATCTAATTTAACCCATTAAAACACATCAATATGTGCATACAAAGCTACAATTAAAATTCTAAAATAGACCATGCATTCTTTAGAACATCTCTAAGTTAATTAATCTAACACTTAGATTAATCATAAATCACATTAATAATAATTATTAATTATGAAATAATCTAACATAGAATTAAAAATTCCTTAATAACTCTTATAAAAGAATTTCTAACTCCAATTTTAATCCCTTAACAACTCCTTGTTAAGACCCATTTTATTAAATAATATTTCTCAATAACAATTATTAAGAAATATTAATTAGAACATTTCTAAAAAGATTAGTCTAACAATTAGATAATTCAATCTCATAATAACTTTTATTAAAAGATCATTTTAAGTAGATTAGATCTTTGAAAACATTAATTAAGAGATATGTGAAAATTTAATTAATCATATTAATAACTATTATTAAGACTTAATTAATCTTTAATAACTTGTATTAAAGTTTGTTTCTCAAGGAATAATTAACCCAATTATAAGATTTATAAATACTTAATTAATCACTTAATGATGGGGGCAGAATCCGATTCGGCCCATTAAATAGCCCAACACTGAGATCAGCCCAACAGCAGTAGCAGTAAGAGGCCCACTAGCAGCCTTCGGCCCATTAGCGGTCCAGTGGCCCTCGGCCCAATAGTAGCCCAGTGGTCCTCGGCTCATCAGCGGCCCAGCAGCCTTCGGCCCATCAGCGGCCCAGCGGCCCTCGGCCTAATAGCAGCCCACTGGTCCTCGGCCCATCAGCGGCCCAGCAGCCTTCGGCCCATCAGCGGCTCAGCGGCCCTCGGCCCAATTAGCTTCAGCCCACTAAGCAGCATCCGGCCCAACAGCGGCCCCCACCTTCGGCCAAGTAGCCGTATTCGGCCCACTCCGGTGGGAGGGTTAGGCGCTATGGCGGTTTATCAGTAAACCAAAACATAGTCCTATATCGGCTGCCACCATTAAGCAACCTCTATCCTCCGCTATAAATACAAGGCTATTTATTACCAAAGGTATGTCTTCTTCAGGACCAAAAGACAACAGTCTAAAAGCATTAAAGCTGTCTTTTCTTCCTTCCCTTCTGAATCGAATCTTCTTCAGAAGCTAACTTAGCCGTCGGAGGGGGTTCCTTTCGGCCGAAGCCCAGGACTCCTACTGACCGGTTCTTCTTCTTCTTCCTCTTTTTGCAGGGGCTTCGGTTTGAATCTTCGCCGACCTCTCCGAGTCGGTCTCGGCCACCGACCTCGGGTTTTCTCCCCCAGGTCTCGACGCCCTTCGCCGGCTGGTCTGCCTCATCCGAAGGAGCCTCGACTTCGCTCCCGGCAAGCCTTCGCCCGGGTACCTCTCGGCCTCGGATCCTCGGCCCCGTGTCCGCCCTCGTCTCGTTCCGGATCCCCGTCGGTCCTCTTCATCGATCCGATCCAGCTTCGGGTTCCAGTCTCGGAACCTGATCGTGATAGCTTCGGCTACATCACGTGGTGCCGTCTGTGGGAAACTCGCGAGAAGTCATGTCTCCATCGTCCGGTGACCAGACGATCCGGACAAGACGAGGCAGAGACGCGAGCAACTCCAGTGCAGCCGCTCCACTCCGAAGGTGCCCCGTCTGTTCTTCCACAAGGTTCTGCCCTTCCTCTCATACCGGAGTCCGTTGCTCCCAGAGACAACCGGGTGGAGGAGCTTCAGCAACAGGTGGCAACGCTGGCCGCCACTATTACTTCCTTGGCGCCCTTGCGAGATATGGTGTCCACCATCGCCCAGCATATGGGATTACTGGGTCAGCTCCCCCAGTAGGTACCGCCTCCTCCATTCTGTCCTGCTCAAGGTGCGAGGCTACAACCGACACCCTCGCAGGCCTTCCCCGATCGGGAGAGGGGCCGAGGCGTCGTCGGCTCAGCACTACAGTAGCAGCAGTCGACGTCGAGCCGAAGCGGTCTCGTCAAGAAGACATCATCTTCGGCCAGGAGGATCTGACCGACATTCAGGTTCCTCACAACGACGCCTTAGTCGTAAATGGTGTAATGAAAAGTTACGATGTTCATCGTATCTTTGTTGATAATGGAAGTGCCCCAAATGTACTTTTTTACGATTGCTTTGTAAAAATGGGTTTGAGTGAGGCTGATATGAAGCCTCACTGGGGGCTTCTATTCAGTTTCAATGGTTCGCCTTGCCGAGTAGAGGGCATGATCCAGCTCCCTGTAACCTTAGGTACGGCCCCTCGACAATTAACCGTCGAAACGGATTTTGCCGTTGTCAAGGTCAACTCGGCCTACAATGCCATCTTCGGCCGAAGGTTGATCGGCGGAATCGGAGTTGTACCCTTGTCTTTTCATCAGAAGCTAAAGTTCCGTACCATGTTGCAGCAGAACCGTATCCAAACCTCGACGAGATGAATCTGAATAAGCCACAAATCCACCGGAACCTGGTGGAAGCACCAGCACTGGAGCCGAAGTGAGGTGAGTCTTCAACTCAATGAAACTCCGCTCACACTCCTCGATCCACACGAAACGAACTCCCTTACGAGTCAACCTCGACAAGGGGGTCGCTATCGAAGAAAAACCCTGGACAAACCGTCTGTAATATCCTGCTAACCCCAAGAAGCTCCTGATCTCAGTTACTGTTGTCGGTCTGCTCCAATCCATTACTGCCTCAATCATGGCTGAATCCATTGCAATGCCATCTCCAGAAATGACATGCCCCAGGAAGTGCACCTTATCTAGCCAGAATTCACACTTGCTAAACTTGGCATAGAGTTGGTGCTCTCTCAGAACCTTGTAGGCGCCCGGAACGTCTCCCCGCCGCGGCTGTGGGCTTCGAGCGAGGGTTCCTCTCCGTTCGTCTTAGCACTGTGGCGATTCAGAAGGGGGGTTAGAATTTAAAGGATGTGATCACCAGGAGTATTACCTTACGGTCCCTGTGCTCCGCAGGATGGTGGGGATGTGATCACGTTTTGTGGGAGCGGAAGATGGTGGTTTCCCCTTCTCTTCCTCCGGCCGGCCAGAAGAGGAGAGCTCGGTAGTGCACGCGCAGAATCTGGTAAGAGCCCCTGAAAAGAAAAGACAGACAAAGAAAAGACAATAACCCAATTAGAACTGTGACATGTAGGATCCGTTCATGCAAACATAAAAATTAACTAAAATTAGAGGGAGACGCACCGGATGGGTGTTTGGGAGGGAAGGTGACCATATGTTATGGCCACCCACCTCCCGATTTTTGTTTGGAACCTCTGGGGGTAAATAGGGATTGCTAAGTCATTCTAGGATGTATGCATGCAGATAAGTGCTCATGTGTGAAGAGTGAAATGATGTGTTGAAGGTAAAAAGAGAGTAAAAAAGGGAGGATGTTACGGCATGGATGGAAATTGGAAATGCAATGAAGTGAAAAAGGTGAAAAGTAAAAGAGGGTTAGGAAGACAAGCCCATTTGGAGTGACGTTCCTCTTGAAACAGCCCTCTGACTCTTTGTCTGCTCAACTCATCAAAGCCGACCCGCTCCGAGAAAGAGACTCCTTCTTAATCCCCCTCCAACCCCTCCGATGCAACCCCCTTGCTCGAGGGAACCTGGGGGGTTTAAATAGATGAAGGAAAAAGTAGGAGAAAATAGGGGTCTAAATCCCCGTAAATCAACCTTCAGCCAATAGGAAGTGGTCAAGGGTCGGAGGTGGTGCGCGCGGTAGTCGACGGAGTGGGGAGTGGTCGGAGTAGTGGGGGACGAGGGCGGCGAGTAGAGGAGATCGTGGGGAAGACGGAGTCAAGGGGGTGGTTAAGGAGTGGACGGCCAGGTGACATGCCTTCCATTCTTGTGGTGAAAGGCGGCTCGGCTGGCCTTCGAAGGGAGTGGAAGGCGAGGGGTGGCCTTCGAAGGAGGCGGAAGGCAAGGGGTGGCCTTCGAAGGAGGTGGAAGGCAAGGGGGCTGGCCTTCCACGAAAAGGTGGTAAAAAGTGAAAAAGGTGGCTAAAAAGGTGGAAGGCGAGGTGGCTGGCCTTCGAAGGGGGTAGAAGGCGGGGGGTGGCCTTCGAAGGGGTTGGTAGGCGGACTGGCTAGCCTTCCACGAAAAGGTGAAAAGGGGGGTCAAAAGGGTGGAAGGCAAGGTGGCTGGCCTTCGAAGGTGGTGGAAGGCGAGGGGTGGCCTTCGAAGGGGTGGAAGGCGGACTGGCTGGCCTTCCACGAAAAAGGTGGCTAGAGTCGGGATTTGGTTAATGGGCCTAGCTGGTAGTGGGCTAGATGGCTGAAATGAGGGGATTTTGGTGATGAAGGGCTAATGATGGGTTGGGTTCATGACCAAAAGGGTGGTCCAAAATCGGTGTCTACAAATGCCCCTCCGGGACACCTATTTTGCAGTGGAGTGGAACGGAATGATAAATAGGTGTTCCGGAAATCGAGACTGATTTTGGACAACCAGAAAAATGAATGAGCTATATCCAAGGATGATATGCGAATGCGGCAAATGCATGAAAGCTAGCCGTTCGAGTTGCAAGAGTGGTTTAAGAAAAGGGACAAAGTTCAGTACTAGAGAATCACAGTCCGTGGGACCCCCGGGTGCTGGAACCGCGAGGCCTTGGCGTACCAGAATATAGTGATCTGGCCCAAGGAGATCTCGAGCATGAAAGGTGTAGGAGTGTCACTTGAAGAACTCTCAACACAACGGGTGCGCGGTGGCCTGGCGTATCATGGGATCGCCAAGTGAGAGGATCTCAAGCACACGTGCTGAAAAGAGGAAGAGGTCTTGCAATTCAAAGGGCTAACAGACATACAACTGTTAGAATCACAGATCAGCGATGGGTTAAGCAAAGTGATGAATGATGGTCATTGCCCCTAGGGCGGGAATGGTGGATGATGCTTATGCAATGCATGCTGGTTTAAAAATTAGAAAACAAATTCCTAATGCAATTCCTAATGCAAATAGGAGGGATTTATTGGCCAATCGAATAACTTGGGGAATATAGACTCCTCATTGTTTTGTTTAAAGAGGAACTCAGAGTCTATACGCCCGAAGTTATTAGCCTCCTGTGTCTTCAATCCTACTTGCTTCGGATTCCCTGCAGCTGCAAGAACGCACATCAGTAAATGTAAATAATCAATGATCCACAATATCTTAATGTCGAGCTGCAAGGAAACAAGGGACAAAGGTCCCTGTCGAGTCGAAGCCAGCGCGGAAGATATGGCCGTTCTCAAAGTAGAATGCCAATCCGGCTGCTTTCGGCTTCGACTCGACAGCAAAAGCATCCACCTTTTGGACATAATCCTTTTTCCTGTATGCACAAAATGAAGGGGAAACAGTTAGTAGTATCTGTTTTCGGCCCCTTGCCCAAAAGAGCAACTACCTTTTCCCTAGCCTTCGCATAGGGTCAAGGGGACGTATCCAACTAACCAGACAACAGGGAGAGTATTGAAATTGATGCAACAAGTAAATATGCAAATGCTGGTGAATATTAACAAATGAGGTGTGTGATGAATGAAAACATGTTTTTTTTTTTTGTCCGACCACCTGGTGACTGCCCAAACTTAGGCTGGTTGAATGATGAAAGGGAAATGCACACTCAACTTCCCAGGTATCCTAAGCTCACATCTAGATTGATTTGGGCCTCTAGACTCCTCAAACTAACCTTGACCGGTTAAGACTCATACTGATGACAATACCGTCATGTCATGCTTAGGTTCCCAGCTGCTTCCGACCACCAAGTTTGCCCAAAACGTTTTCGAGGTAAATGATTTGCCCGACCCGGGTCTCTTTCCTCACAATCTAGAAGGTATATGATGGAACACCTTGGAACCCTAACGGTCAACCGCGCGACGCTGACCCGGAATCAGACGCCGTCGCACCGATTGGTGACGCGCATGCATTGACCTAAGCCTGAAGTTGTAAGAGTACACATTGAGATTATGGTTAAGAAATTAGTTCACCAGAAACATCGACATTACTCTTCACCTATTTTGGACTCCTGTGATCATGTGAGCATGTGACGATTTTTGAAAACGAACCATTTTGAAATGATGTTCAGTCTTTAGATAGCTATCTCGTGCTGAACCTTGGGGGAGAAAAAGTGAAGAAATTGTGGAGACAAACTTCACAGGAGGATCGACAAAACCGTTAAAAGGGGGAGCTGTGACAAAACGGATCCCTTTTGACCTCTTAGATGCCCCTATTTTGACTTTTCAGGCCTTTGGTAAATTTCATGGCCAGGCACGGTCACGAGCAGGCTTTTTTCATGATTGCTTGAACCCCTTTTTCTTTTTTTGTATTTGACATTTTTGGGGTTATTTGGTATTCCGCCTGCTGGGACACTGCCCTCTTCATGTGCTCTGGTCCTTTACATTTCATTTCTGGGCCCTTTTTTTTGTTGAGGGGTTACATCTATCGGGTTGTTGAGGAACCGCAATTTGCTGAGCTCGACTGTTTAAGGGCGTCAACTGTCCTGATCGGTCGAGAGACGAAGAGCAAAGGTTGCATTTGACAGTGCACTAAAGACTTGGAACTCATTTTAAACAGGTTCTCTTTGAAAAACGTGCAGGTGTGTGCATCTCATGATGAGCATAGGGATCCGTATGAAAGTAAAGTAGACACGTCCAAGCTTATGGTGGACCAAAATCTTAGCCGAATCCTAATGTCAACCCAACCTATCATGCAACTAGACCTAGACAGGGGGTAACGTGGCAGTTGGATTTTGTGTCTTTTCTGATTTTTTTGTCATTTTCATAGGAGTATGTACATATTTACAAATATTTTTGATGCTTTTTGGATATTCGATTGTTTTTTGATATTTTAAAATTTTTGATTTTTTTTTGTATTTTTAAGGGTAAAACTTCTTCAAATAGACTCCTATCCAAAGGAAAGCTTTTCAACAATTTTCAAATATTTACACTTATTTGCTAACTAGAAATGAAAGAACTTACCTACCTCTACAACTTGTGGATAAAGAGGAAGCTATCCAATCCCCAAGCGATTATGCACAAGACTCAGAGGGTGAGTCAGACATGTTGCAAAGGTGGGTCCTTGAGACACAGACCCAATGATGGCAGAATTGCCCCAAGAGTGTGCTACGACCGGTGATAAGAACCTGAGAGGGGCAGGTGTGTGAAATAGTAAGGGAATGAGGGCGGTAGATACCTGTTCATCCCTCACTAAGGAGGCTCCTTCTCGTCGAGTGGTTGGTTCATAGAACAACAGCTGTGTTGCGAAATCTTCTGCATCTTCCCTCTGAATTTCATTGATTGCTTCCTTCAACTCATCCTCAAGATAGTGTATCTTGAGTACCTCTTGATTTTCCTTCACAAGGTGATCCAAGAGACTCCATTTTCTTGATTCCTCAGTTGGTCTGGTTAGTATGTAACCCAATTTGAATCCTCCAATGGTTGGATTTTCAAAGATAGGTTCTTGAATTCCTTGCTCTTTTTTGTCTATCCCAGATCCCGAACTATACCCCATTTTGTCCATAAGTTGCCAACCTATGCTAGGCTGGGACTTGAGCTGAGAGTCAACCGATGAAAGGATGGGCTCTGCCCCTTTTCCAGGAGTGATCATGGATGGAATTTGCTCAGTCGAGACTAAATCCAAAGGCTCAAGATAGGGGGTACCCTTCATTTTGACAATCTTCCCATTGTATGGGAATTTATAGTGCTGGTGATTAGTGGAGGGCACTCCCAGGGTCTGGTCCATCCAAGGCCTTCCCAGAATGGCGTTGTATATGGGCTTGGCATTAAGGATGTAGAATTCAAAGATCATAGCTACTGGCCCAATTTCCAGTTTCCCATTTGAGACCATCATGGAAATAGACTCAACCTTTTCTGGGTCGATCCCTACTTTCTTAGGGGTCTTGAGCGGACAGACATTGATTGATGCCCCAGTATCCAACAGGATGGAGTCCAATGAGTGACTACTGAGTGTTGGGGTCAAGCATGAGGGAAGGGATTGGTATTCAGGGGGAGCTAGACTCTTATCTGTAAAGAACATGGTAGGTGTCTGGGTGACTGAGAGAATGGCATTGGTGACCCCCCTGATAGGAAGATCTTCATTGAGTGTAATTCGCTGGAGGAACTTGAACAATGTCTCCCTTTGTGTAGGAGATCTCCTAATCAACTCTAGGACTGGCATCTTGGTGGGAGTTTTCCCTAGATGCTGTAGGATGTCATACTTAGACAGATCTGAATCCTCTTGAGAGTCCAAGGGTTGACTTGTTGGGGGAATGATGCGATTTCTCAGTGTAACGCCAATCGGACTGGGGTCCACTGCCTGATCTGACTTTAGGGGTTGAACTGGTGGTGAATTCATTAGGCAGAATTGGGTTACAGGACCTGGCTTTGGTGTCGGGCACAAGATGGATAGGGGAGGTTTTCTGATTGGAATTGAGGGAACTTGGACCAGAGTGACTGGGTTGATGGTTGTTGGTTGTTTCCTGGGTCGTATCAAGACCAAAGGTTTGTCTTGGATGATAGTGGAGACTCCTTGCAACGGCTCTCTAGGTTTGGTCGTCCTAGTAGGGCACTCACGCCATATCCCAACCTCTTCATACTCCCAGTGCTGTCCTCTGTGATCGACATTTGGTTCCAAATTTTTGACAAGGGTGCTCACCCTTTCTAGAGAGATAGATGGATCTTGGGCTACCTGATGAGAGGGTGGAGGGCCCTTGACTTCCAAGGTTTCAGCAGCCTCTTTCATGTGCCCCCAATTGATCTTGGCACTGGAGAAAGGGGGAACTGCTGAATATGGTTTCTGATTGGATTGGTTGTCTGATCTGGACATAGGACTGGGTAACCTAAAGGGCTGCCCCAAGGCACTCACCTGTTCATTGATTGTCACTCCCTCTATTGGTGGAATCCTCTTACTTCTGTTCTGATTTTCAAAAAAGGATGGCAAAGTGGAACTCCAGATCTGAGATTGAACTACCCGAGCTCGATTATAAAGTTGTGCGAATGTGTGAAATTCGCTCAGCATGAGAATAGACCGAAGCTGCGGGGTAGCATTATTGACCAACATGGTGATAGCTTGAGATTCGGGGATTTCCACTTCCGCCCTAAAGGCCATTGCCCTCCACCTGTTGGCAAAATACGTGAACTCCTCTTCAGGCTTCATCTTCTCCATCACAAGATCAAACAAGGTGGGAGGCATGGTTGTCATATAACTAAACTGAGTGATGAATTTTTCGGAGACCATATCAAAATTGATTAGGTCTGTGGCGGGCAAGGAAGAAAACCATCTTAAGGCCTCACCTTCTAAGGATTTCTGGAACAGATGGACAAGGAGGACTCTGTCGTAGAGCCATTGATGGGAATCCATGAGGAAACTTGACAGGTGATCATGAGGGTCAGAGGTGCCATCATATTTCCTGTACTCGGGGGCTTTGAATCCTGGCGGAAAGTAGGCCAGAGGGAGCTTACAATAGCCCGAGAGAGAGTGCGGTTGTTTCAGGGTAAGTTTCTCGGCCATGAACTTACGCACACAGGTTTCAACCTCACTTTTGTAAATGAATTCTTTCTGCTCAGGAGGAGGTGTAGTTGGAGAGACTGGAATTGGCATGACGGGTGGAGTAACTGGGGTAAGAGTTGGTTGATTGATGCGAGTCTGAGCTCTGTTGGGAGATCCTTGGAAGTGAGTTCCCCGAGGAGTGACATCTTGAGTTTTGCCACCAGAGGCCAACCGGATGAGTTGATCAGGGGTGTACCGTGATAACACGGCAGTAAGTTCCGGATCCTCACTTGGGTTTCGGAGGGTTCTGTTGGACATTATAAGGTCACTTTCTGAAGAAGAAGATTCATCCAAGCACCTTCTCCTAAATTCCTCTCCAGGTGTTTGGAACATGCCCACCCACAAATGTTGGTTGTGGATCCTCTTCAATCTCAAACAGAGGGTTGTGTGTAACATTGTTGCCGAACTGGTCCATGTCATCATACACAACATTGACATACATTCGGTTCATTATGAAGCACAGGCCCTAAATGATTTTATGTTCCACTTGAAATGTTTGCCAATGTTTTATGAAAGTTGGTTTCTAACAAATCAAGTTTAACCCTTAACGACCCTTCACTTATCCAGAGCTTGTTCCACCGAGATTCAATTAAGTGTCTTTAAATTTGAAATAGTTCACTAATTTCTCACACAAACCCAAGGTTCCTACAAGGTGGTTTCAGGTACAACCTGCTCGGCGGCCAAGTGGGAATCCCTGGCTCGCGGAGACTGACGGAGGTTCCCAACAGAATAAAACTAGTCGCACCCGAGTGGGAATCCTCAGGTGGAGAGTCAGATCCTGCGGGAGAGGTAACTAGAAGTGTGATGCCGGCTCTTCCTTAAAACCCCCGCGGAGAACACCCCAAAAAAGCCCAGAAAGTTAACAAGCAACAGGTCATAACAAATCAACAAAACATGGAGCAAAACAGCGTACAGCAACAACAAGCAGAAAAGGGCAAAGAACCGACCAGGAGTCGACGGCCAGGGGCTGGCCGTCCAAGAGGTCGGACGGCCAGGTGCTGGCCGTCCGAGGGGAAGTCGACGGCCAGGGACTGGCCGTCCAATAGGTCGGACGGCCAGGTGCTGGCCGTCCAGGTGTCGACGGGGAGGTCGACGGTCAGGCCCTGGCCGTCCAAGGGATCGGACGGCCAGATGCTGGCCGTCTAATGGTATGTCGACGGGGAGATCGACGGCCAGGCCCTGGCCGTCCAAGGGATCGGACGGCCAGGTGCTGGCCGTCTAATGGTATGTCGACGGCCGACTACTGGCCGTCCAAGGACTTAGACGGCCAGGGGCTGGCCGTCCAGAGATGAAGCCGAGTTCAGGATCCTTACCTTCTTTTCGTTTGATCGCGATGCGTGCAGCAGGCTATAGGTGTCCCACCATGATCGCCAAAGGGTTGTAGGCGCCCAGAACGTCTCCCCGCCGCGGCTGCGGGCATCGAGCGAGGGTTCCTCTCCGTTCGTCTTAGCACTGTGGTGATTCAGAAGGGGGGTTAGAATTTAAAGGATGTGATCGCCAGGAGCATTACCTTACGGTCCATGTGCTCCGCAAGATGGTGGGGATGTGATAGCGTTTTGTGGGAGCGGAAGATGGTGGTTTCCCCTTCTCTTCCTCCGGTCGGCCAGAAGAGGAGAGCTCGGTAGTGCACGCGCAGAATCTGGTAAGAGCCCCTGAAAAGAAAAGACAGACAAAGAAAAGACAATAACCCAATTAGAACTGTGACATGTAGGATCCGTTCATGCAAACATAAAAGTTAACTAAAATTAGAGGGAGACGCACCGGATGGGTGTTTGGGAGGGAAGGTGACCATATGTTATGGCCACCCACCTCCCGATTTTTGTTTGGAACCTCTGGGGGTAAATAGGGATTGCTAAGTCATTCTAGGATGTATGCATGCAGATAAGTGCTCATGTGTGAAGAGTGAAATGATGTGTTGAAGGTAAAAAGAGAGTAAAAAAGGGAGGATGTTACGGCATGGATGGAAATTGGAAATGCAATGAAGTGAAAAAGGTGAAAAGTAAAAGAGGGTTAGGAAGACAAGCCCATTTGGAGTGACGTTCCTCTTGAAACAGCCCTCTGACTCTTTGTCTGCTCAACTCATCAAAGCCGACCCGCTTTGAGAAAGAGACTCCTTCTTAATCCCCCTCCAACCCCTCCGACGCAACCCCCTTGCTCGAGGGAACCTGGGGGGTTTAAATAGATGAAGGAAAAAGTAGGAGAAAATAGGGGTCTAAATCCCCGTAAATCAGCCTTTAGCCAATAGGAAGTGGTCAAGGGTCGGAGGTGGTGCGCGCGGTAGTCGACGGAGTGGGGAGTGGTCGGAGTAGTGGGGGACGAGGGCGGCGAGTAAAGGAGATCGTGGGGAAGACGGAGTCAAGGGGGTGGTTAAGGAGTGGACGGCCAGGTGACATGCCTTCCATTCTTGTGGTGAAAGGCGGCTCGGCTGGCCTTCGAAGGGAGTGGAAGGCGAGGGGTGGCCTTCGAAGGAGGCGGAAGGCAAGGGGTGGCCTTCGAAGGAGGTGGAAGGCAAGGGGGCTGGCCTTCCACGAAAAGGTGGTAAAAAGTGAAAAAGGTGGCTAAAAAGGTGGAAGGCGAGGTGGCTGGCCTTCGAAGGGGGTAGAAGGCGGGGGGTGGCCTTCGAAGGGGTTGGTAGGCGGACTGGCTGGCCTTCCACGAAAAGGTGAAAAGGGGGGTCAAAAGGGTGGAAGGCAAGGTGGCTGGCCTTCGAAGGTGGTGGAAGGCGAGGGGTGGCCTTCGAAGGGGTGGAAGGCGGACTGGCTAGCCTTCCACGAAAAAGGTGGGTAGAGTCGGGATTTGGTTAATGGGCCTAGCTGGTAGTGGGCTGAGATGGCTGAAATGAGGGGATTTTGGTGATGAAGGGCTAATGATGGGTTGGGTTCATGACCAAAAGGGTGGTCCAAAATCGGTGTCTACAAACCTGCAATATCATTTGAAGATGTGTGGCATGCTCTTCCTCAGAAGAAGAGTATACTAAAATATCATCTACAAATAACACCACAAACTGATCCAGGTAGGCCCTAAAGACCCGGTTCATCAAATCAATAAAGGCCGCCGGAGCATTGGTCAAGCGAAAAGGCATAACCAAAAACTCATAATGTCCATACCGAGTCCTAAAGGCCATCTTACTAACATCAACCTCATGGATCCTCATCTGATAATACCCTGATCTCAAGTCAATCTTTGAAAACACCTTCGCCGACTGCAACTGATCCATCAGATCATCGATCCTCGGAAGTGGGTACTTGTTCTTTATCGTCACCTAGTTTAGTTGTCTATAATCCATACACAACCTCAGAGAACCATCCTTCTTCCTGACAAATAGAACTGGAGCACCCCACGGAGAAGTACTGGGACGAATAGAACCCTTATCCAGTAATTCCTTCAACTGCGCCTTCAACTCAGCGAGTTCGGCCGGAGCCATCCGATACAGGGCCTTAGACAAGGGCGTAGTATCTGGTTCAAGCTCAATAGTGAACTCGACCTCTCGTTGAGGAGGGAGGCTAGGCAACTCCTCAGGAAACACATCAACAAAGTCACAAACTACAGGCACCTCCAAAGGACTTGAACTACTACTAACACCAGCTAAAACAACATAAGCAAGGAAAGCCTCACAGCCACCAACAAGCAACCTCTGGGCCTTAAAGGTAGAAATAAGAATACCACGAGAAGAGAGCCTAATACCTTGGAAGTAGAAGGTCGGGATGTCTGGAATAGAGAAACGCACCCTCTTCCTGTGGCAGTCTACTTCGGCATAATAAGCCTCTAACCAGTCCATGCCCAAGATGACATCAAAGTCGTGAATGGCAAGGACAACTAACTAGGCAGGTAACTCATGGTCCTCAATGGTCAAGGGAACCTCACTCAAACAGTTATCAGACAACATGAAATCCTCAGAAGGAACCTCTACCATCAGTCCATCGTACATCTCATCAACGGGTGCAGAAAGAATATCTACGAACTGCTCAGAATTAAAAGAATGCGACGCACCCGAATCAATCAACACATGTGCAGAGTTTCCAAGGACAGATAGTGTACCTTCCACCAAGTTGGACGCACGAGCCTCCTTCCTGGTGATAGCTAGAACTCTCCCGTGGGTCCTCGGCTTCTTCTGATCACCTGGTCCCTGCCCCTAACCATGCCCCTGCGGGCAACACCTCGCCAAATGGCCCTACTGGCCACAAGTGTAACACCTCCCAGAAAATGCAGGACATTGAGTCCCACCGTGAGTACCACTGCAATGTCGACAAGCTGCCGGAAGCCTCTGAGCTGCCTCCCGCTGAGCACTGGACACCGACTGACTCTGCTGGCTCTGCCTGGGTATGCTACTACCACTGCTGCCGCTGTTGCTGCCACCGCCTCGAAAGAACCTCCTGAATCTGGAGCCGAGTGAAGACGATCCTGATCCAGACGAAAGAGTTGTTGTTGCTGTTGTCTTTCCCCTGCCATAAACTGGCCCCTGAGTAGTCAGTCCCCTCTCCCGAGCAGGCTGATCATGCTGTGCCTCTATTGCCGCGGCACACCTAACTGCTGATACCAAATCCGTACAACAGTGGGATGCCACAAAACTCCTCAAATTGGACCTCAGTCCATCCACAAACCTCTCAGTCTAATGCTCCTCGTCTCCTGAAATAAAAGGCACGAAGCTCCCCAGCGAAATAAACTTCATCTGGTACTCAAGCACTGTCATGCTTCTTTGGGTCAACTCCATAAATTCCCTCTCCTTGGCCTTTTGGACATGCCTAGGGAAGTATTGTGCATTGAATTCCTTCACAAATGTCTCCCATGGAATCTCCCTGAGATTCCTATCCGGATATGACAAACTCTTCAAGGTGGTCCACCAGTCGTAGGCATCATCCTTCAACATGAAGGTAGCCAACGGAGTCCTCTCAACTGCCGCACAATCCATGGTATCAAAAGTCTTCTCCAACTCCCTCAACCAATGAACAACCTCATCAGGGTCGGGACGACCGGTAAAATGAGGCGGCTTCAGCTTCAGGAATCTCTCCAGAGCAGTTGACGGCCCTTGCCGAGTGCTACAACTCTCACTAGGGTCTCGAGTCTGGTATCTAGCCATCGTGTCCATCATAGCCTCCATGAAATGCTCCATATTCGGCCTACCGGCCTATATCCACTAGGGACATATCCCCGCTCTCTAATAACTAGCATCCTCTTCCTAAGAGCCATCTAATCGCCTACAATCACAAAAATCAAAAAGTTCTAATTAGAATCCTAAAACCTACACTACCACCGTGCCTGTACGGGATAATGTAATTATTTGCCGAAATTACGATATTCAACCTAGTTATTCATCTATTTGCCAGACTGAATGCTCTGATACCAACTGTAAAGACCCGCCACCCTATAATCGGGGATCCGATTACTAAATGGGTACCGAATCATTAATTTGGAGCCAAACCGGGATCTTGATAAGTCTGGGAAATAAATAATAAATTAAGCTAAACATTCACATCGCATCGAATTAAAAAGGAAGTGCAATAATTAAAAATTATTACAATGCGACTCGACTCAGCAAATAATTACATACTCCAACTGAAAAGAAGTAAATAAGCGTACATGCTAGAAAATAAAATAACAACTACATCGGGGCATACCCCGGAACAGCGGCTGCTGGCGCGCGACCTAAAGCAACACTCTCCTCGCTACGCCTGCTTGGAACCCTCACCTGAAAACCGTAGGGGTGAGTTTCATCGAAAAGACTCAGTAGGGATCCTTCGATCCCCACCGCCCACTCACGCACCCACAAGTGCAGCAACACAATAATAGATAAGCAAGTAAAGTAGTAAACACAATTCCTCAATTTGGATATAAAATTCATGCATTCGAAATATAACATGCACAACTCTAAAACCATTCTACCACGGTGCCCACAACCAGCATCTTGGAAACACTGACCCGCTGAGACCAAACAGCAACCCCACGGATAACGTGCTGGCTACTCCAGCCTGATAGGCTCCAGGTGATTCTGCTTCCCCCAGCACGAGTGACACTCCAAATGTACCACTTCCACACCGGTACTAGCTAGACCCCAGGGTACACTAGGTGACCCTCTCTCTAGGCGTCACCCCACCACTCCCACACCGGCGCCGTGTCACTCCCACACCGACACAGGGTACCTAAGCGCTAACAACTATCACTCTAGGTCCACGATCGCACAAAACGCAACACGGTGCGATCCGATCACGTAGAAATCATCGTCGTTAAGCATGATTTCCAAGCATGCAATTAACCAAACTATCTATCATAGTAAACATATGTTAATTGCAGGAATTAATAAGATTCTATCTTGAATCGCGTCGCCCAAGGCCGACGTCATTCAAGCCACCTATACTGGTTCATGTGAAAATGGGCCTCAGAATATGGCCCAAATCGCGTCGTTCAAATAGGTCGCCGTTTAAAAGGCGTCGCTGTCCCTAGTCGTGCACGAAAGTCGCCGTTTAAAAGGCATCGCTGTCTCTGGACGCTACTCAATCCAGAGACAGAGTCTGCTATTTGGGTTAAATCGCGTTGCGGGTGGAAGCCGCCTTTCTAAAAGGCGTCGCTGTCCCCCGACGCCATTTAACCCTCATAGACAGGTTCTTCCTCTGCCATCTCCCAATCCACAGGGTGGGATTTCCTCCCCCAAATCGTGTAAAAACACAAAAAAAAAGTGGAGAAGGAGGAGAAGAACATAAATACCCATTAAAATACCCAAAATTTCATGACATGCAATTAGTATTTTCACCCCAAGAAAACCCCTAAACATGCTCCAAAGCGGGAAGAACATGGTTTTTAAACAAAATAGAACGGGGATCGTCACCCTACCGGTTACTCGAACTCCTCCTAGCTCCAAGTCACCAACCCGCCTCGCCACACGCCGCCGCCGGTACCGCCGTGGACGCCGTTACTCCACCGGGACGTCGATCGCCGTCCAGAGAGAAATGCGCCGTGGAGGAAGTGGTGGTGGTAGTGGAGAAAGTTGGGAGGTTACTGGAGTGGAGGGAGAGGAGGAATGGGGAGAGGAAAGGAAGGAGAGGGGGAAAGGGGGTGCTGGAGGTCGGAGGGGAGAGAGTAGAGAGAAGAGAAAGGAGAGAATGAGGGAAAGGAGGGAGGGCTTGCGGGGTCAAACAAAAACTGGGAAAAACACGTCATCCAAGTCCGACGTCATTCAGACGACAAGACCGTGCCGTACTCTGACAAACTAGGGTTGTACTTTAAATGGCGTCATCCATACAAGACGCCATTCAGATGATAAGATTGAGGCGGTGATGGACTGGAGCAGACCGACAACAGTAACTGAGATCAGGAGCTTCTTGGGGTTAGCAGGATATTTACAGACGGTTTGTCTAGGGTTTTTCTTCGATAGCGGCCCCCTTGTCGAGGTTGACTCGTAAGGGAGTCCGTTTCGTGTGGACCGAGGAATGTGAGCGGAGTTTCATCAAGTTGAAGACTTGCCTTACTTCGGCTCTAATGTTGGTGCTTCCATCAGGTTCTGGTGGATTTGTGGTTTATTCAGATGCATCTCGTCAAGGTTTGGGTGCGGTTCTGATGCAGCATGGTAAGGTCGTGGCCTATGCTTCTAGGCAACTGAAGAAGCATGAGAAGAACTATCCCACTCATGTTGGTGCTTCCATCAGGTTCTGGTGGATTTGTGGTTTATTCAGATGCATCTCGTCAAGGTTTGGGTGCGGTTCTGATGCAGCATGGTAAGGTCGTGGCCTATGCTTCTAGGCAACTGAAGAAGCATGAGAAGAACTATCCCACTCATGACTTAGAGCTTGCAGCTGTGGTGTTTGCACTAAAGATCTGGCGGCATTATTTGTATGGAGAGAAATTTCAGGTTTTTACCGATCATAAGAGCCTGAAGTATGTATTCACGCAGAATGATCTAAACTTGAGACAGCGCAGGTGGATGGAGTTCATCAAAGACTATGATCTCGACCTTTCGTATCATCCGGCCAAGGCAAATGTGGTGGCAAACTCCTTGAGTCGGAAGACGGTCGTGTCATATCTCATGGTTCAAGAATGGAGGTTATTTGAGTAGGTTGTGGAATCTTCCTTTAGGGTTCCGCGAGAGGCTGATAGAGCCGTGTTGGCCAGCTTAACTGTGAGGCCAGCAGTGTACCACGCTGTAATCGAGGCTCAGAGGGCAGATGAAGAGTTACCACAGGTTCTCCAGACACCAGAGGTGGAGTTGTGGGATGATGGTACAGTCATATTTAGAGGAAGACTCTATGTCCCAGTCGAGGAAGACGTGCGCAAGAGTGTCCTGGATGAGGCGCACCGTTCTAGATATGCAATGCATCCCGGAACGACTATGATGTATCAATATTTGAGGAGGCACTTTTGGTGGTCTGGTATGAAGAAGGACGTGGCTGATTATGTAGCAAAGTGCCTGACTTGCCAGCAGGTTAAGGCAGAACACCAGAGACCAGGAGGATTGTTGCAGCCTTTGCCGATCCCGGAATGGAAATGGGAACACGTGACTATGGACTTTGTGATTGGATTACCTGTGTCCCCTGGCAGAAGGGACGCGATCTGGGTCATTGTTGATCGATTGACCAAGTCGGCACACTTTCTGGCTATTAGGAAAGACTGGTCAGTCGGTAAGTTGGCTAAGTTGTTTGTGAACCAGATCATCTCTCTGCACGGGGTGCCCTTATCCATCGTGTCAGACCGGGATCCGAGATTTACTTCTAGATTTTGGAGGAATTTTCAGAAGGCCTTGGGCACGCTGTTAGCCTTCAGCTCGGCTTACCATCCCGAGACTGATGGGCAGTCGAAGAGGACCATTCAGACACAAGAAGATATGCTCAAGGCATGTTGCCTAGACTAGGGAGGTTCTTGGGAGCAGCACCTGTCTACAGTAGAGTTTGCCTACAACAACAGTTATCATTCTAGTATCTGCATGGCGCCTTATGAGGCATTGTATGGGCAGCCGTGTCGATCTCCTACGAATTGGTCTGAGGTTGGCGAGAGGCAGATAGCAGGGCCAGAGTTGGTTCAGCAGTGTGCTGAGGTTGCCAGAGTGGTGCAACAGAGGTTGACTACAACACAGAGTAGACAGAAGAGTTATGCAGACGTCCGTAGGAGACCGCTTGAGTTTGAGGTTGGGGACTACGTGTTTCTCCGAGTCTCACCCTTCAAGGGTGTGATGAGATTCGGGAAGCGAGGTAAGCTGAGTCCGCGATATGTTAGACCTTTTCCCATTCTCGCTTGAATTGGGAAAACGGCGTATCAGCTAGCCTTGCCGCCCAGTCTTGTAGGAGTGCACGATGTGTTCCATGTTTCTTTGCTGAGGAAATATGTTCAGGATCCATCTCATGTGTTGGACTTTTTAGAGTTGGAGGTCGCCGAGGACTTTTCCTTTCTAGAATTTCCAGTACATATTGAGGATCGCATGGAACTGGTCCTGCGGAACAAGGTTGTTCCTCTGGTTAAGGTGATTTGGCAACATCGCTCCGGAGGCGAGGCTACTTGGGAGCGAGAGGATGAAATGCGGGAGCACTTTCCCTACCTTTTCCCGTAAGTTTTCTGGTGAGCTTACACTAGTAATTTCGGGGACGAAATTCTTTTAAGGGGGGGAGAATGTAAGGATTGAGGTTTCGGATCCGGTTATCGAGTCAGTCTTCGATGTCGAATCCCTTAGTTTGGGCCCTGTTGGGGCAGAGACTTAGTTTTATTTTCGCGTCGAGCTTGCTCGACATGGTTTAAACGGCGTCCATCAATGTGGACGTGTTTTAGGCTGTGCCACGTGGGCTGGGCTTGGGGCGCGAGAGTACGACCCGGTCTTATCGTATGAATGGCGTCTTGTATGCACGATGCCATTAATAGTACGACCGTGCTTTGTCAGAGTACGGCCCGGTCTTGTCATCTGAATGACGTCGGACTTGGACGACGCATTTTCCCCAGCTTCTGCTTGACCCCGCGAACCCTCCCTCCTTTCCCTCATTCTCTCCTTTCTCTTCTCTCTCCTCTCTTCCCTCCGATCTCCGACGAGCCCTTTCCCCTCTCCTTGCTTTCCTCTCCCCATTCCTCCTCTCCCTCCACTCCAGTAACCTCCTAACTTCCTCCACTACCACCACCACTTCCTCTGTGGCGCATTTCTCTCCGGACAGCAGCCGACATCTCGGTGGAGTAACGGCGTCCATGGCGGTACCAGCGGCGGCGTGTGGCGAGACGGGTTGGCGGCTTGGAGCTAGGAAGAGTTCGAGTAACCGGTAGGGTGACGATCCCCGTTGTATTTTGTTTAAAAACTATGTTCGTTCCGCTTTGGAGTATGTTTAGGGGTTTTCTTGGGGCGAAAATACTAATTGCATGTGATGAGAATTTGGGTGTTTTAATGGGTATTTAAGTTCTCCTCCTTCTCCACTTTTTTTTATGTTTTTACACGATTTGGGGGACGAAATCCCACCCCGTAGATTGGGAGATGGTGGAGGAAGAACCTGTCTGTGAGGGTTAAATGGCGTCGGGGGACAGCGAGGCCTGTTAGAAAGGCAGCTTCCACCCACGACGCGATTTAGCCCAAATAACAAACTCTATCGTTGGATTGAGTAGTGTCCAGAGACAGCGACGCCTTTTAAACGGCGACTTTCGTGCACGACGCATTTTAAACATCAGATCACCCCGAGGCCTGTATTTGTTTCTGTCGTTATCAGGCGACTAGGGACAACGACGCCTTTCAAAAGGCGGCTACTTATGACGACGCGTTTTAGGCCATTTTTCGGGGCCAGCTTTTATATAAACCAGTTTAGGAAGCTTGAATGACGTCGACATTAGGCAACGCGATTCAAGCCAGAATTCCATTAATCCCTGCAATTAACACGTGTTTACATTGTTAGATAGTTTAGTTAATTGCATGATTAGAAATGTACTCGATGACGATGGGTTCTATGTGATCAGATCACACCGTGTTGTGTTTTGTGCGATCGTGGGCCTAGAGTGACAGTTGTTAGCGCTTAGGCACCCTGTGTCGGTGTGGGAGTGACACGGCGCCGGTGTGGTAGTGGCGGGGTGACGTCTAGAGAGAGGGTCACCTGGTGTACCCCGGGGTATAGCTAGTACCGGTGTGGGAGTGGTACATTCGGAGTGTCACTCGTGCTGGGGGAAGCAGAACCACCTGGAGCCTGTCAAGCCGGAGTAGCCAGCGCGCTATCCGAGGGTTTGCTGTTTGGTCTCAGCGGGTCGGTGTTTCCCGTGTTCGGCCGTGTGGTTGATGTGTTTTACCGAGACGCTGGTTGTGGGCTCCGTAGTAGAATGGTTTCATAATTGTGCATGTTATATTTCGAATGCATGTGTTTTATATCGAATCTAGGAAATGTGTTTACTGCTTTACTTGCTTAAATTATCTATAATTGTATTGCTACACTTGTGGGTGCGTGAGTGGGCGGTGGGGATCGAAGGATCCCTACTTAGTCTTTTCGAAGAGACTCACCTCTGTGGTTTTTAGGTGAGGGTTCCAGGCAGGCATAGCGAGGAGAGTGTTGCTTTGGGTCTCGCTCTAGCAGCCATTGTTCCGGGGTATGCCCCGATGTAGTTGTTATTTTATTTTCTGGCCTATATGCTTAATTATTTCCTTTCAGTTGGAATATGTAATTATTTGCTGAGTCGAGTCGCATTGTAATAATTTCAAATTCTTGCACTTCCTTTTTAATTCAATGCGATGTGAATGTTTAACTTAGTTTATTATTTATTTTCCAGACTTATCAAGATCCTGGTTGGTTTCTAAATTAATGATTCGGTACCCATTTAGTAATCGGATCCCCGATTATAGGTGACGGGTCGTTACAGTCTGAATGGCGTCGGTCATGAGAGACGCCATTTAGAAATCTGCCAGTGTATGACCCGCGTCCTCTAGTATGAATGGCATCTTCCTAGAACGACAAAATTTAGGCTTGTTCGGTTTGACGCCCGAGCCTTCCCTCCTTTCTCTCATTTCTCTCATTCTCTCTCTCTCTCCTCCCTCTCTCCGAACCCCGACACCCCCTTCCCCTTCTCCTTCTCTTCCTCTCCCCATTCCTCCTCTTCCTCCACTCCATCAACCTTCTAACCATCACCACTACCACCACCATCTCCTCCGCGGCACATTGCTCTCCGGACGGCAGCCGACGTCCCAGTAGAGTGACGGCGTCCACGGCGGTACCGGCAACAGCTCATGGTGTGGCGGTTCGGCGGCTAGGAGAAAGGAGGAGTTCACGTAACCGGTAGAGGATCTTCGTTGTATTTGTTTAAAATCATGTTTTTTCCCCGCTTTTAAGGGGGTTTTGATGAAAATAGACATTTTTGGATTTTCGGGAAGTAAATTTGATTGTTGGGCTTCTCCCCTTATATTTCTTGTGTTTTTTTGAGTGTTTTGGGGAAGAAGAGGGACCCTCAGTTTGGCTCGATGGAACGTAGTTTCGAGCGTTAAATGCCGTCGGCCATGGGCGTCGCTATTCAGGCCAGTATCCCTGGATCCCAACGCCTGTGAGAAACTGAACCAGTTTTGGGAGCTTGAATGACGTCGGCCACGGGCAACGCGATTCAAGACCGTACGTCAAGCACGAGGGTTTCCACATGACCGGATCGCACTGTGTTGTGTTTTGTGCGATCGTGGACCTAGAGTGACAATTGTTAGCGCTTAGGTAGTGTCGGTGTGGGAGTGACACAACGCTGGTGTGGGAGTGGTGGGGTGATGCCTAGAGAGAGGGGTCACCTAGTGTACCCCAGAGTATAGCTAGTACCGGTGTGGGAGTGGTACATTCGGAGTGTCACTCTTGGCGGGGAGGAGGTAGAACCACCTAGAGCTAGACAAGCCAGAGTAGCCAGTGTGCTATCTGAAGGGTTGCTGCTCCGTCCCAGCAGGTCGGTTATTTTCGGCTTTCGGATGTGTGGTTTGTGTGTTTCGCAGAAACACTAGTTGTGGACTCCGGTGTTGAGTCAAGTGGCTTTAGAGTTATGCCTATTGTATTTTCTAACGCATGTGTTTCATATTGGAATTTGGGAATCTTTGGGAGTTGTACTTACTGCTTTACTTATTTAATTGCCTATATTGCACTTGTGGGTGTCTGGGTGGTGGGGATCGGAAGATCCCTACTGAGTCCATTTCGATGAGACTCACCCTTGCAATTTTCAGGTGAGGGTTCTCGGCAGGCGTAGCGTGGAGGGTTTCATCTCAGGTTGCGCTCCAGCAACCACTCTTCCGGGATATGCCCCGATGTAGTTGTTATTTCCTTTTCAACCTGTACGCATAATTATTTGTTTTAGTTGGAATATGTAATTATTTGCTGAATCGAGTCAAATTGTAATAATTTTTAATCCCTGCACTTCCTTTACAATTTGATGTGATATGGAATGTTTAGCTTAGTTTATCATTTATTTTCTCAGACTTATCGAGATCCTGGTTTGGCTCCAAATTTTAATGATTCGGTACCCATTTAGTTATTGGATCCCCGATTATACGGTGGCTGGTTGTTACACTACATCTTGGGTATTAGATACTAGATGTGTCTGCCATGATGTGCAGATGCTAACAAGTAAGCACAAGCTGAGAAAAGGCGAGGTGGAACTGAGGCAAGGAAACGACGCATAAGTTGCGGCAGTTGCTGTAGGGACAGCAAACCTCAGGCTTCCATCGGGAGATGTCTTATTATTGAAAGATTGTTATTATGTTCCTAGTATAATAAATAACATCATATCAGTATCTTGTTTGGACAAGATAGGATATAGGTTGAGAATAGAAGTTGTTCGATTTATTATGGAAATAAATCAATAGCTTTGGCATCTTTGGTCAATGGTTTATATTTTTTAGATGTTTCTTATTACAATCTTCACATTGATAATGCTCTTAAGAAGAGTAAGAATTGCGTGAACCAAGCCTTCATGTGGGCATTGTAAACTTGGACACATTGGTGAAAGCAGGCTGCAACAGTTGCACAAACGTGGATATCTAAATGCATTTGATTATGAATTGTTTGCAACATGTGAGTCCTGCCTTATGGGAAAGATCACAAAATCTCCATTTACTGGACATGGAGAACGTGCCAAGGACATTTTGGAACTAATACATTCAAATGTATGTGGTCCAATGTCCACCAAAGCCAAAGGTGGCTTCTCATACTTCATCACGTTCACTGACGACTTCTCAAGATTTGACTGTGTACTTAATGAAGTACAAGTCGGAAGCGTTTGAAAAGTTCAAGGAGTTCAAAAACGAAATAGAGAAGTAGACAGGAAAGAGTATTAAATCTCTTCGATTAAATCGGGGAGGAGAATACTTGAGTACTAGTTTTACACAATTCTTAAAGGATAATGGTATCATTTCTCAGCTGATCCCTCCATATACACCATAGTTGAATGGTGTATCTAAAAGGAGGAATCGCACCTTGTTGGACATGGTGCGATCTATGATGAGCTTTTCGGGTTTAGCAGTGTCCCTTTGGGGGTATGCTCTAGAGTCAGTAGCATACTTACTGAACATAGTACCCAGCAAGTCTGTGACCTCTACTCCATATGAGATCTGGAAAGGCAGAAAACCAGAATTTAAACATGTTAAAGTCTGGGATTGTCTTGCTCATGTAAAGAGGCATGATCCAGACAAGCTGAAGTCATGAACTGATAGATGTAGGTTTGTGGGATATCCGAAGGAGATATTTGGATACTACTTTTACCATCCTGGTGAACAAAAGGTGTTTGTCGTCAAAAAAGTTGTCTTCCTGGAAAAAGAATACTTTCTCCAGGAGGACAGTGGGAGTAAAATAGTACTGGAAGAGGTTCCAGATCCCCAAATAGATGCAATATCGTCAAATGAGATATCAGTTCTAGAATCTATTCAGGTACACACAGATGAGCCTCGCAGATCTGGTAGGATACCTAAACTACCCGAACAATATGTGGGACATATCGATGAAGGTAAGTCCAAGGTGTAATATAATGAGGATGATGATCCTAAATCCTACCAGGAGGCCATAGAAGGTCCAGAAGCCGGGAAGTGGCGAGAAGCCATGAACTCCGAAATCCAAGTCCATGTACACCAACCAAGTTTGGAACTTGGAACACTTGTCTGAGGGTATTGTTCCCATTGGATACAAGTGGAACTTTAAGAGAAAGATCGGTGCTGATGGACGGATCGACACTTATAAAGCAAGGTTGGTGGCAAAGGATATCGTCAAAGGCAAAGAATTGACTATGACGAGACTTTCTCACCAGTTCTACTCGCCATAGCTGCACACCATGACTACAAGATCTGGCAGATGGATGTGAAAATTGCCTTCCTCAACGGTAACCTTGAGGAAGAGGTGTACATGATACAATCAGAAGGTTTCACATACAAAGAATCTCCAGATAAAGTGTGCAAGCTTCAAAGGTCCATTTATGGACTGAAGCGGGCTTTCCGGAGCTGGAACATAAGATTTGACGAGGCTGTCAAATCTTATAACTTCATTAAGAATAAAGATGAGCCTTGTGTGTATAAAAAAGTCAGTGGGAGTGCAGTCACCTTCTTAGTTCTTTACGTAGATGACATACTACTCATTGGGAATGAGGTAGATGTTGTCATCAGTAAAGATCTGGCTGTCATAAAACTTCTCTATGAAGGATTAGGGAGAAACATCTTATGTATTGGGAATACGGATCTATAGAGATAGATCAAAGATAATGCTCGGAATGACCCAATCCATATACATAGATATTGTTGTCAAAAGGTTTGGGATAAAAAATTTCAAGAGAGGTTGTTAGTCTTAGGTGGCCTACAAGCCAATCTGACTATGTAAACCTCGTTCATTTTTTAAAATAAAATGGCTTTATCTCATTATATGTAATTCGTATTGTTATCGTCTTACAATGAAGTTCGTGAATATGTGCGATAGTGATCATATTATGATGAAATCATACTAATGAGACTTATCACTTAAACACAAATATTCTTAATAGTTCCTAGTCAGAGGATATCTAAGAAGGACATCGGATATCCGGTTAGACTAGTACAAATTACTCTTGCTCATACGATAAGGGTGACTGATCTCATAGTCACTTGTGTGGAGACACTAAGACGAATCTGTAGGTGCTCATTAGAGAATGAGTTCACTAAACTGATTCGACTGAATCGTTGGATGGTATAGTACCTCACTGTCAACCAGCTTGATTCTATTGTCGCGGTTGCGAAGATGGTCCTCGGATTTTAGACACCAAGGACACCTTGTCGGTGGACTTCTGTATTTTGACCATGGTTTATGGATCTCTATTTATGAGATTCTAAACATCCAAGGATCGGGTACAACGGAATATCGTCGAAGGGAATTGAGTGTCAATAATGAATCATTCGCTCTCGATACTTAGAGAGAGAATGCTTTAGGAAGGATGAATAGAAGTCCCTAGCCAGGGTGGGCAATAATATCAAGAAAGGAGTTTTTCAATATTATACAGCAGCATCCGATCCAAGTGAGTCGACCAGTTAGGGTTTGATGGTACACCCCCTAAGTTGACCCGAGAGCATTGTAAGAATGAATGATTATATCCACACCGTAACTATCGACGAGAAGGTTCCAAAGTGTGTTGCTTAACCCCAATACATTCCGAGTTCACGCGGTGTTGCTTGGCACCCAACGTGATCGGAGGTCCGACCAAATTCAATGTGCGACACTGATTCGGTCAATTAATTAATTAATATGAGTTATTAATTGATAAATTGAGTCAGTGAGGGTCACCGGGCTTAATGGGCCATTGACCGGACTGCTAATTGGGCCTAGAGGGTCATACGCAAATGATTCTCAAGGCGATGGATTAAAAATGGGTTTTATATTAAATCGAGGGTTTTTAGGAAAAATCGTGCGACTAATATAAAATGTAGCGAACGGGCTGAACAGGATCGCGTGGGCTGCGAGGAACGAGAGGAAATCCACTGCGAGGAGGATCGCGTGGACTTCGCTAGAGGCCGGGCATCTGCCCAACTGGAGGTGTCACACCGACGGAATCGTTCGGACGCGGATTCGAATCCGCGCACGGTAAGAAACGATAATCCGATTATCCATTTTAATTTTATCGAAATAGACTGGGATCACAATTATTAAATTTTAATTTCCGCTACGTTTGCGATCCCGAGAAACACGAGAATCCAACAGGTATGCTGCATCTCCAACCTTCTCTAGGATTTCAAATGGACCAATATAGCAGGGTGCCAGCTTGCTTCACTTTCCAAATCTGACAACTACTTTTGATAGGGAAACCTTGAGAAAAACATGGTCCCTGACTTCAAAAGAAACATCTTTTCTCCTCTGATCAGCATAACTCTTTTGCCGATTCTATGCAGCTATCAACCTTTGATGGATATGTGGAATGTTCTCTTTGCTAGCTTGCTGGTCTGGGCCTATCAGTTGTCTCTCTCCTGACCCTTCCTTGTTGGGTTCTCGTCATTTCTCCAGATCGCTCACACAACGGAAATTAAAATAAAAACAACGATCCATTTTTTCCGTTTCGATTAAACAGAAATGATTATCAGATAATCGGATTCTTATCACGTGCGGATTCGAATCCGCAACCGTACGGTTCCGTCGGTGTGACACCGCAAGCCCCGCAAGCCCCCAGCCTCTAGCGGAATCCACGCGATCCTCCATGCAGCGGATATCCTCACGTTCCTCGTTCCTCGCAGCCCACAAAGTCTTCACCATTCGCCACAACGCACGGACAATTTCCCGTCGAACGGGAGTCGGAGAAGCAGCGGAGCAGACCCGGGGATCCAGATTCGTTTGGGGCGCTAGAGAGAGAGAGGAAGAGAGGAGGGGGCGGCTAGGGTTAGTAGTAGCCTGGCCTGCTCCGCCCGTTTGCTATATTTTATAACCTCCTGTTTATATAAAACCTACTTTATTATCCATCGCCTTGAGAATCATTTGCGTTTGAGCTAGGCCCAATAACCAGTCCAGTTAATGGTCCAATAAGCCCAGTGACTCCTCACTAGCTTGATTAATCAATTAATAACTCATGTTAATTAATTAATCAATTGAATTAATGTCGCATATCGAATTCGATCGGGCCTCCGATCACATTGGGTGCCAAGCAACACTGCGTGAACCCGGAAGGTATTGGGGTTAAGTAACCCACTCCTGGAACCTTTCCGTCGACAGTTACCGCATGGATCTAGTCCTTCATTTGTACAATGCGCTCGACTCACTTGGATCGGATACTACCGTATAATATTGGGAAACTCTTTTTCGATATTATCATCTGCCCTGGCCAGGGACTTCCGCACATCTCTCTAAGTACCGAGAGCAAATGATTAAGGATTGACACTCAATTCCCTTCGACGACATTCCGCTATACCCGATCCTTGGCTGTTTAGAATCCCGTGGTTAGAGATTCATAAACCAAAGTCAAAGCACAGAAGTCCACCGCCAAGGTATCCTTGGTGTCTCAAGTCCGAGGACCATCCACGCAACTGCGACAATAGAATCAAGCTGGTTGACAGTGAGGTACTCCACCACCCAACGATTCAGTCGGATCAGTTCAGTGAACTCATTCTCTAATGAGCACTTACAGATTCGCCTTAATGTCTCCACACAAGTGACTATGAAATCAGTCACCCTCATCTTATGAGCGGGAGTACTAGTCCATCCGGATATTCAATGTCCTTCTCAGATATCCTTCGACTAGGAACTAATATGAATATGTGTGTTTAAGTGATCAGTCTCACTAGTATAATCTCATCATAATCTGATCACTTTCGCACATATTCACTACCCTACGTCAATTATTTGCTTGCACGTGATATCACATTTTTTATTTTGATGACAATCTTGGACTTCTCTTTTCCCCTCTGAGTTGAGGAAGCTCAGGTCATAAGCCAACCAAAAAGGCTTGAAATTGGGCATTTCCGTTAATGCCGCATCCCCGGGATGAGGGAGACTCAGATTAATTAGAAGAAGAGGTGGGAAGGAGGGGGAAAACTTCATCAAAGACATGGGCGCATGAGGGCGATAGGGAGGAGATAGACAAGATAAGCCAATAACTGGCCGATTCACCAGCACTTGGATGAATTTCCAGTGGTACAATGAGCTCAACTATCAGCTAGAGAGCTTTTCCTTCATACGCCTTTGGTTGAGTGGCATGGCATTTTTTTCCTGGAATGGAACAAGCCAACCCAAGTCTTGATTTGAACTTGAACCTCACCTAGCATGTGAACCATTTCTTCACTTGACGAACGAAGCACTACATAATTAGGGCTTTCGTCTTACCTGGCAGAAGTCAGAATTGACAGTTGACAAGAGTAGTGCCGAAGAAAGCCATATGTGGTTGACTGCCGTTGGAAACCAATCCTTGCTTTGATCCTGATCCTGCCCTTTCATAGGATTTCTTCGAGGCAAGAGAGAAAGTATGAGAATGACACTACTTTATTCTTTTCACACTTGAAACAGTTCTTACGCATAGGAATGAGTTCGTGACCCGAGTAAGATCAGGATTCATTCTTCATTTTACACTTTAAATTTCTGAATTACTTATTCAATTACGACATAATAAATCAAATGTCCAATTTTTGAGTAGTCTACTTCCCTCGAATGATGAATCCCTTTTTGAAAGGAAGACTTTTGAACTCGTAAGGTATTTACTTGTTGATATATTGTTCTATTCGATCTTTTAGGTCCCTACTTACCTCGATGGTTATGCCATGATGTCCCTTGAAGCATATATGCGATAGATTCCTGTAACCATGCTATATTTGCTTACTTGAACAGAATCTCTCTCTCTCTAAAAAAAATAGAATGGAACACAAACAAGTTTTTTTCATGAGGTATAACTAGCAATTCTTATTTATCTATTACAGAATCGACCATGGATCAATTCCCCTTGAATTTGGAAGTATTGACAATACACCCATAATTCTGAGCTTCATGTTACTCGTCCCAATATACAAGTCAAACTAGGGGCATCCCAATCAGATTGAATGGGATGACAGTTTCTCAGTCCGAATCTGTAAAATGATAATTTCGATCAAATCACACATCGCGGTATACTAGCCTTCTAATTTCTTAAGTGGTTTATCTAAAAGGTTCGCAATATAACTAGGAAGGCGTTTCAAATACCACGCATGAGTCACTGGACATGCGAGTTTTATGTATCCCATTTTCTATCTTTGTACACGAGAATCAACAAATTCGACCCCGCATTGTTCACAAAATTCTTTGTATTCCTTTTCAGCTCCGATCACTCGATAATTTCCACAAGCACAAATTCCACTTTTTATAGGTCCAAAGATTCTTTCACAAAACAATCCGTCTTTTTCTGGTTTATTGGTTTTGTAATGAAAAGTGTAGGGTTTTGTTACCTCTCCGACTACCTCCCCATCAGGTAGATTTTGTTAGCCCAAATTTGTTGAGGAGAAACTGGTCCAATTCGAAGTTGTTGATGTTTATACCGGTCAATCATAGAATAAAAATTTTAATTCATTCAGACCTTCCTATTAATCTGGAAGTTTTTCTCAGATACAAGAAAATGATTTAGTTCCAGAGCCAAAGATCGTAGTTCTCGAACAAGCAATCGAAAAGATTCTAGGGCATCCTCAAGATTAGATATTGTTCCTCCCCTAATCGTAGTACCAAGTACTTCCTGACGAGCTCTAATATGATCAGATTTATAAGTAAGCATTTCTTATAAAATATGAGTAACACCAAATCCCTCTAAAGCCCGAACTTCCATTTCTCCCACTCGTTGTCTCCCTTATTTGGCCCTTCCTCTAAGGGGTTGTTGTGTAACAAGTGCGTAATGTCCACTGGAGCGTCCATGGATTTTATCATCAACTTGATGAATTAATTTAAGTATATAGGACTTTCCCATTAGAACAAGTTGTTCAAAAGGATCTCCGGTTCTTCCATCAAATATTTGACTTTTTCCCACTGGGTTCAAATACCTATGGATTTTTTGTTTGCTTACTGGCTTCATATAATTCCGAAAACACTAGTTTTCTCGAAGCCTCTTGCTCATATCTCTCATCAAAGGGGGCTATTCTATAATGTATATTTAAAAGATCTCCCGCTAACCCGAGCGAACATTCAAATATCTGTCCCACATTCATTCGTGAGGGTACTCCTAAGGGGCTGAAGACCATATCAACCGGTGTTCCATCTTATGAATAGGGCATATCTTGTCTAGGCAAAATTTTGGAAATAATACCCTCCATGTCTTCCAGCCAGTTTATCACCCACTTTGATTTCACATTTCTGTGAAATATATACACGAATCATTTCTGGGTTATAATCGGAATCCCCCTTTTGCTGGATCCATCTCACATCAATAACTCGACCCCTTCCACCTATAGGTAATTTTAGAGGAGTTTTCTTTGCAGTGGATACCTGAAAAGTATGGCTCGCCATAATCTATTTTCTGGGGCATACGACGATTCGTTCGCTCATCAAAGGCTTCCTTGACCAATTGGATAGATCAAGAAAATAACAGTAGCAGCTGCAACAGAAGCAGAATATGCATGGTAAATCCAAGGTCGCATACCCAGACTCCAACTAAGCGTACACTATATACCCATGTTACAAGCTAAACCAAGTAAGAAGTGTAGAAAAAGGAGCTCATAAGGACCGCCATTGTATAACCACTAATCAACATATGCTGCTTCCCGGGTCAAAATGCAACCCTATAGCTGCAGAAGTAGGAATAATGGCACCAGAGATAATATATATTGTTTCCATAAAGTTGGTCTGGTTGGCTTGCTTGCCAATCGATGGACGGAAACGAGACTGTAGCTCCAGTTCCATGTCCCAGGGTCTTATTTAATCCGAAGAATGGAAAGAGGGTAGGCCGTCTAGCACTTTTTATGCGTGAGGGCTGGATTTCTATATTACCTGCTTGCTGGCTTGTGTACCGGAAGCGGTTGCTTATTCATGTTCCTAAACGAGTACTCTATATGGAAAGACTACAGCCATCCTATGCTTGTGTGCCAGTTGCCTTCCTTGACTTAGGTTGCTCCTCTTGGTAGTTCGATCGTCCCGGTGTCGGTTACTGTTCCTGCGTTCCAGGCTTGTTCTAGTTGCCGGTTCCTTAAGTGGTCATTCATGATTGGCTTAGTCAATCCGTTCACTTGCCTGGGGCCAATATGCACCTTTTTGTAGTGCTTTAGTCATTCTCTAACCCCCACCTCTCCTTCGCTCTCCTCTATCGAAGATGATATTCCAAAGTTTTGTCACTCCAGTAATCTGTTCGTTAGACAACAACCCGCTCTCGTTCGGAAACCACTCTTGAAGAGCCTTCCGCTTTGGCAACTAATAACTATAGTTATTGGCTTCTGGTCCATAGTCACTGATCTCAAAACTCACGAACTAAAGATGCTATGTGACGCTTCATATGCGGATACAAGGGGAAGGGTTGCACTGAACTGGCAAAGAGAATGAATGAGATTTTGGGGCTCCGGTTCCATCGATTTATACTTAAGAGAGAGAGGTTGCAAAAAGGGAAGAGAATGGATCCACTCAAACAATTGTGTTCGGAATAGAACTCAGAGAGGCGCGAGTGCGGCATGCTTTCTTTCGAAGCCCTTTTGGCGAGGCGATTCACTACTCAAATTGCTTGAATAGAAAGTGACAATCGCTAAAGCTGTAACCAGCAAGCAAAAAGTTTTGGTATGGATGGGGATTAAGAGTTCTTACGAGAAGATGATCCAGCACTCGACTAACTAACAAAAAAGGTTTCCCTAAACTAAAGGTAGTCTATTGACTTGATTTGGTGGTAAGTTAGCCGTGAATGGAAAATCACTCATTAGGCTGAGCCAGGTATGCTTACCAACCTTGTCCCGAGCGCAGGAGAGTGCCTTGCCGTGCCTTAAAGAAGATTGTGGCACCAACTTCCCATAGACAGAAGTTTGAGTTTGCCTAGCCCGAGTTTGAGGGGGTGCAATAGTCGGGGGAGCGGCAATTGAATGCGACATGCACCAATCCAGTAGTGGGAAAGGATTTCACCTCAACTAGGTCTTCCCTCCGTCCGCTGGAAAGAACGGATCAAGAAGTGGTAGTTCAGTCACTTCGGTAGGGAATCACAAGAAAGCGACAGTAAGAAGGTCTTAGAGAAGTTCGAGAATGGTCTAGTTAGTTTGTAAGTCCTAGATTCGCTAGTCATATTCCCAACCAGTGTAGAGAGTAGCTCGCCACAGCCTCTTTTCTCTTCTTCTAGCCAGGAAAGTGAAGTTAATTGCTTACGACCAGATGTCTGAATAGAGAGCAGCTTTCTCTCAAACTCGTACTCTAAATTCATGTTTAGTATGGTAAAGCGAAAGAGGACAGTATCCATGTTAGGAAAGGCAGCCCTAACGACAGCTAGTAGTAATAAGCTCCTCAATCCTGTGCCCTTTGCCTGTTCCCGATAGTATGTCCAGCAAAGAAAGAAATAGGCCCATCTTCAAGTCCCGCCAGTTTCTATGCCCGGGGAAATCAGCCACCTTTTATAAGGTGTGGTTACCCGCACGCGCCTTTCCGACTTTCCGGTTATTGAGATTCGTCCTTTTCTTTTCCCCTTCCATGTGATTCACCAGTATACGCTCTATAGTATTCCCATTTCCTGCTCTTGCTCTGATGCCAGTGATTGTAGCCGTCTTTTCTAGGGGGGCGGGTGTCTTTCGCATGGTGAAAGGTGAAAGCTCCAGTGGTAAATGGTTCCTTCAGTCAAGTCAGATACGAAAGTCAGGGGATGGACATCTGTTACAGACTTAGGGGAGGGTGTCAAAATGCCTCAAGCCTGTGAGGCAAGTTCTAAAGAAAGTTTGAAAGCTCACTGCTACAAGGGTTTTGACTTCCGAGCAAGTTCGATAGGCTTGGTATTTTGAATAGGCTAAAGCCCCTGGTTCTGGAGAATATGCATGGGTGGGACTAAAGAGAAGCAAGCTCGAGCTAGGTTGGGCCATGTCTCCTGCTTATGCTGCCTCTTTCCGGTTAGCGCTTATGCTGCTTGACGCAACTACCACTGGAAAGCAAGAGTTCCACGCCTGGGAAGGCCACCGTGTGACTAAGTGTTATCGACTTTCACCTGCTAGCCTTCGCACTAGCTTATAGCTAGACTTGGACCCTCGAACTAGCTCCTTTGACTTGCACCAACAACGGACTTGATTGAATGTACCGTGTACCGATTGCTTTGCCTTTTGACTTTGACCAGCCGTGCCAAACGAGAGGTATAGGTCAAGGGCAACCTCGACTTTAGAGCCAATTTCGTGCTGAGAAAGAGACTTATGGCTCTTAAACCAACTAGACTTATGGCTCAATTTGAATGAACCTGCGACGGACGAGAGATAGGTTGACGAAAGACTGAATAACTAGACCAAAGTACGACAGTGTGCCGAACCACCTCAAGATGAGAACTAACCCGAGACTGGAAAGCAAGAAACGTGGGTTCCCTTTGACTTCGTTCGAAGTGAAACTATCTTTGTTCTAGTTTGAAGGAAGAGCCGGAGAGGTTGAAAGAGGAGAGAGAGAGCACTTGACCAACTCTGCACTGCCTCGGATGAGAACCAGTTTTGGGGAACCGGGCTACTGTAATCGATAAAACTCCCTGCTTAACTTAGATGTGTTAAACATATCGCTAATGGAAGAATGTTGAAAAGCAAAACCAGTCGAAGGAAAGGGGTGAAATTAGAGTTTCTATTTCTAGTAGTTGCGCACTATTAGTAGTTAGCTAGCGAAGCGCAATCGCAGTTTCAAGCGTAGTGCATAGTGGAAAGCGAAGGAATAGGCTTTGGAAAGCCAACCAAGCTCGGTCGGAAATAATGGACACAGGTACTCCGTGCAACCCCACAATCTCATCTATATAAAGCTGTACTAAACTCTCCACCTTCTGTGTCTCACGGATAGGTAGAAAATGAGTCTACTTGGTGAGTCGGTCCACCACCACCCATATGGCATCATGCTGCTTCTTGGTTTTAGGCAAACCCATCAAACATGGTGATGTGTTCCCATTTCCACTCCGGAATCTCTAGTGACAATAAAAAACCTTTGATGTTCCGCGCGAACAGGTAAGGCATCGAGCAACATAATAAATCACATCCCTCTTCAATCCTGACCACCAAAAGTGCTTCCCCAAATCTCTGTACATCTTCGTCCCGAATCGAAAACCGGGATAGATGTGCTTCTGCAATCATATCCTGCCTAAAGTCCTGAATCTCTGGTACACACAATCTGTCCTGGAATATGATGGAACCATCCTGTCCCTGAGCAAAGCCTAGCTTCCCAACCAATCCCTGGGTCAACTGATCCTGTCTCGGAGCCTCCACAACCTGATCTACAAACGCAGACCTAACTGCCATATGTGCCACAAGAACTGGCTGCCTCTCACTAGGACTCTCTGACTCCGCATCAAAGGTGCTCGCTGCTCTAAGAGCCATCAACCTCTGATATTGGTGGGAGGAATTACAACTGGGGAGGCAGGATCGAATCTGCTTTGGTCTTGGACTTGACCTCTTCGATTTGCACCCTACTGATTTCCATAATAAAGCTTCAAACCCTTCCCAGTAGGATCCAAACTCCCGCCTTCGGGTAGAGTGAACCACATAACAAGTGGAAAAGGTCTGATACTGGTTGTAGAGTGTGCAAGTAACCAATGACGAAGCCATCTTCTATTCTTACCTTTCGGAGGAACATTAGATGAGTAAGTCCGGTACCCCGTGTAAGGATTGAGGTTTCGAATCCGGTTATAGCGTCAGTCTCGGGGTCGGATCCCTTAGTTTGGGCCCTGGTGGGGCTGAGACTTAGTTTCAAATGCGATTCAAACGACGTCCAGCTAGGTGGACGTGTTTTAGGCTGTGCCACGTAGGCGCCACGTGGACTGGACTTGGGGCGCGAGAGTACGGCCCCGATCATATCATCTGAATGGCGTCTTGGATGGACGACGCCATTTAGAGTACGACCCTGGTTTGTCAGTGTACGGCCCGGTCTTGTCGTCTGAATGACGTCGGGCTTGCACGACGCGTTTTACCCAGCTTCTGTTTGACCCTGCAAACCTTCCCTCCTTTCCCTCATTCTCTCCTTCCTCTCCTCTCTTCCCTCTCTCCTTGCTCTCCTCTCTCCATTCCATCTCTCCCTCCACTCTATCAACCTACCAACTTCCTCCACTACCACCACCATTTCCTCCGCGGCGTTTCTCTCTCCGGACGGCGGCCAACGTCCCGATGGAGTAACGGCGTCCACAGCGGTACCGGCGGCGGCGTGTGGCGTGGCGGGTTGGCGGTTTGGAGTTAGGAGGAGTTCGAGTAACCAGTAGGGTGACGATCTCTGTTGTATTTCGTTTAAAAATCATGTTTTTCCCGCTTTGGAGCATGTTTAGGGGTTTTCTTGGGGTGAAAATATTAAATGCATGTAATGAGAAATTGGGTGTTTTAATGGGTACTTCTCCTCCTTCTCCACTTTGTTCGTATTTTTACACGATTTGAGGGAGGAAATTCCACCCCGTGGATTGGGGGAAGGCGGAGGGAGAACCTGTCTGTGAAGGTTGAGAATGGCGTCGGGTGACAGCGACGCTTTTTAGAAAGGCGGCTTCTACCCATGACGCGATTTGACCCAGATAACAGACTCTGTCTCTAGAACTGAATGGCGTCCACGGACAGCGACGCCATTTTAATGGCGTCCTCCGTGAACGACGCCTTTTAGGCCATCTTCCGAGGCCAGTTTTTCTATGAACCAGTTTAGGAAGCTTGAATGACGTCGGCACTGGGCGACGCGATTCAAGCCAGAATTCCATTAATCCCTGCAATCAACACGTGTTTATATTGTTAGATAGTTTAGTTAATTGCATGCTTAGAAAGGTACCCGATGACGATGGATTCTATGTGACCGGATCGCACCGTGTTGTGTTTTGTGCGATCATGGGCCTAGAGTGACAGTTGTTAGGGCATAGGCACCCTATGTCGGTGTGGGAGTGACACGGCGCCGGTGTGGGAGTGGCGGGGTGACGCCTAAAGAGAGGGTCACCTGGTGTACCCCGGGGTATAGCTAATACCGGTGTGGGAGTGGTACATTCGGAGTGTCACTCGTGCTGGGGGAAGCAGAACCACCTAGAGCCTTTCGGGCCGGAGTAGCCAGTGCGCTATCCAAGGGGTTGCTGTTTGGTCTCAGCGGGTCAGAGTTTCTCGCGTTCGGCCGTGTGGTTGGCGTGTTTTGCCGAGAGGCTGGTTGTTGGCTCCGTGGTAGAATGGTTTCAGAATACCCTCAGACAAACTCTAAGCCGTAACGCGAGTAGTTAATAACTTACCGCGTGGTCCACCATCATTATAGTCATAGGATTCGAATCACTTTAGGCAGGTTTGTTGTGCTATCCACAAGGCCTGCTTAATTGGGAGGAGAAACTATGGCTATGGCATTAGATGCCTATATGATCGGGGTAGAGGAACCATGTAGCTTTGTTGTGCTATCCACAAGGGCTGCATGCAAATCTATGCTCGTCGCATAATGATGGTTAGCTTAGACCAGAATTAGTGGTTTGTTGTGCTATCCATAAGGCCATTAAATCTCTGGGGACCGAAGCTATGATCAGATATTGCAAGGAGTTGCAAGTCCATGAGTTGGGTGCTCTTTGATTGTATTACAGTTTGTTGTGCTATCCACAAGGCTGTAGTGCAAGTCATTGAGATTCTGATCCCCACTAGGAGACTGTCGGCGTCTCCCGTTCTGTATAACTGAGGGTTATACAGTCCGTCGAAAATTAGTGGGAGTTAAACTTGAACAAAAGACCATGTCTTGTTTTAAATTTTAATAATTGAACATCTGCTAAATAGATTTTACTTATCTCTTGTAGGGAATTATGTCGTCGAATAACCCATTCCGTGGCATACTTGATGCCCTTTTGACTTACCTGATCTACTCGGATTGGTTCAGAAACCTGAAGAATGTCTTCAGATCTGAGCACATTGACTTTGTCCCTGGAGCTGATCCTCCTGCTGAATCGGCATTGGATGCCCCTGAAGCAGAGATGATAGCTAACGATAAAAGATCGAAGGACAAAGGCAAAAGAGTAGTGAAGGGTGACTGCTTCTACTATAAGCAGTATGGTCACTGGAAGAGGAACTGCAGGGAGTTCCTTAACGATAAAGCTCATAGAAGAGTGAAGATGTCTGAAGCTGATAGATATCAACTTATCAGTTAGAGATTCCACATAATGGGTATTGGATACGGGATGTGCTTCTCATATCTGTCATGATGCACAGATGCTGACAAGTAAGCGCAAGCTGAGACATGGTGAGGTGGAATTGAGGCTAGGAAACGGCGCAAAAGTTGCGGCGATTGCTGTTGGGACAGCAAACCTCAAGCTCCCATCGGGAGACACCTTACTATTAGAAGATTGTTATTATGTTCCTAGCATAATAAAGAACATCATATCAATATCTTGTTTGGACAAGAGAGGATATAGGTTGACTATTGAGAATAGAAGTTGTTCGATTTATTATGGTAATAAATCAATAGCTTCAGCATCTTTAGTCAGCGGTCTATATCTATTAGATGTTTCTTATTACAATCTTCAGATTGATAATGCTCTTAAGAAGAGCAAGAATTGTGTGAACCAAGCCTATATGTGGCATTGTAGACTTGGGCACATTGGCGAAAGCAGGTTGCAAAAGTTGCATAAGCATGGTTACTTAACTGCATTCGATTATGAATCGTTTGCAACATGTGAATCCTGCCTTATGGGAAAGATGGCAAAATCTTCATTTACTGGACATGGAGAACGTGCCAAGGACATTCTGGAACTAATACATTCGGATGTATGTGGTCCCATGTCCACCCAAGCCAAAGGTGGCTTTTCTTACTTCATCACGTTCACCGATGACTTCTCAAGATTCGGCTATGTGTACTTAATGAAGTACAAGTCGGAAGCATTTGAGAAGTTCAAGGAGTTCAAGAATGAGGTAGAGAAGCAGTTAGGAAAGAGTATTAAAACTCTTCAATCAGATCGAGGAGGAGAATACTTCAGTACTAATTTCACACAATTCTTAAAGGATAATGGTATCCTTTCTCAGCTAACCCCTCCATATACACCACAGATGAATGGTGTATCGGAAAGGAGGAATCGCACCTTGTTGGACATGGTGCGATCCATGATGAGCTTTTCGGGATTACCAGTGTCCCTCTGGGGGTATGCTCTAGAGTCAGCAGCATACCTACTGAACAGACCAGCAAGTCTGTGGCCTCTACTCCATATGAGATATGGAAAGGCAGGAAACCATAATTTAAACATGTTAAAGTCTGGGGTTGTCCTGCTCATGTAAAGAGGCATGATCCAGACAAGCTGGAATCGCGAACTGACAAATGCAGGTTTGTGGGATATCCAAAGGAAACCTTTGGATACTATTTTTTCCATCCTGGTGAACAAAAGGTATTTGTCGCCAGGAAAGCTGTCTTCCTGGAAGAGGAATACGTTCTCCAGGAGGACAGTGGGAGTAAAATAGTACTGGAAGACGTTCCAGATCCCCAAACAGCTACATTATTATCAGATGAGATATCAGTTCCTGAATCTGTTCAAGTATGCACAGATGAGCCTCGTAGATCTGGTAGAGTACCTAGACTACCCGAACGATATGTGGGACATATTGCTGAAGGTAAGTCTAAGGTACTATATAATGAGGATGATGATCCGAAAACCTACCAGGAAACCATAGAAGGTCCAGAAGCCGGGAAATGGCGAGAAGCCATGAACTCAGAAATCCAGTCCATATACACCAACCAAGTTTGGAACTTGGAGGACTTGCCCGAGGGTATTGTACCCATCGGTTGCAAGTGGATCTTTAAGAGAAAGATCGGTGCTGATGGACGGATCGACACTTATAAGGCAAGGTTGGTGGCAAAGGGATATCGTCAAAGGCAAGGAATTGACTATGACGAGACTTTCTCACCAGTTGCCATGATAAAATCGATCAGAGTTCTGCTCGCCATTGCTGCACATTTTGATTATGAAATCTGGCAGATGGATGTAAAGACTGCCTTCCTCAATGGTAACCTTGAGGAAGAGGTGTATATGATACAACCAGAAGGTTTCACATCCAAAGAATCTCCAGATAAAGTGTCTTTTCGGGTTTCCAGGTGACAGAGATTGATTCAGCAAAGAAACTCTCTGCCGATTAAGTAAGGGCGAACCTTGCACCTTTTTCTTTTTCCGGGCATGAAATTTATATCAAGTGGATTGAATGAAAGAATGTTTCGAGAATGCGCATTAGCAAACCTAGTACCGTTAACCACGTTATCAATAGGAAGATTATACCCTTAGTCCGTTAGCCCTGAAAAGAGTTATTCCTTTGGAAGAGAAAGAGTATGAACTTTTACAGAGAAAGAGATGTATCTATTTTCGTTAGCTTATATCCTACTTCTATTTATTAGACTGTAGGAAGCACTCCGACTGACTCGATTGCTACTAGCTCGCAGGCTTATAAGAGAACTTCCTTGCCTAAGTATCTTTCCTTATAGGTGGCTATATCTTCTATATAGCAGGAAATATCTTCACTTGCAATATCTTATCTTCCTGCCTAAGGGACTGATAGAAAGAGACTGTCTGGAAAAAGGACTTAAAGGATGAGAACGGGAACTCAAATGCGGGACTTCCACCTAGAAATGTGACTCACAGACTGGATCATATCAGTACTCTCCGGCCTACCCTTGACTTAGCTCTTTCCTACAAAAGCTTTCAAACAAATTGCTTGATAATGGAAAGGTTGTTTCGCAAGGAATAAATAGAGGGACGGGAAAAACAACAATAACTGTTTTGTTCACAAGCTAGCTTCCTTTAGGACTCCAATCCTTAGAACTCGAAATAAACAAACAGGTGTTATATAAGGCTAATAGATAATCTTACCAGGGCTTGTACTAGAAATGCGCGGAAAGGATATACGCTTTTTATAATATTCCTACTTTGCACTCCTAACGTACTTCTATCCTAAACCCATCCATATGAAGGCAGGTACCCCACTATGGATACTTTCTGCAAGAATGGAAATCTCAACTGTACCAACCAATAGTGAAAATAGCAATAGGAGGACAAGCAACCACTTAGACTTACACTTTTTTGACTTCTCTTTATACTGATTTCTTTACACGGGAAAATAGCAAGGATGTAAGGAATCGCCATGAACGCAGCGGAAATAAAAAAAAATGATTCCATTGTATCGGTTGCTGCGGTTGTAAAACGGACATTAAAACTAACGCGGGAAGAACAGTTCTTCACCTTTGCGGGATTTCGAATCTCCCGTGGATGATGCCGACTCGGTAATCGCGCACGCGCACGATCTCTAGAGGTATCCACACGAGTTCCCGCAGCAGACGCGATTTCCTCCTCGGCTTGAGTGCTCCGACCAGATCTCAAATCCACCATGCGCGGAGAGAGACAGATCCACTCCAAGAGAGAGAGAAGGAGAGAGAGAGAGGAGAGAGAGAATCTGGAGAGTAAAATTCGTCCAACTAACTTTTTACCACTCCCCCTTGGCCCTCCTTATATAGAAATAAGGATAAGCACAACAATTAATCCTCATGATTATCCAAGAGTTTGGCCTTGGATAATTCTCCATTAAATCTTCATGTTTATCCTGCAGCTTTTCACAAAAACCCAGATAAGCATGAAATTTAACATCTCTCACCGTCTGACGAGAACTCTTATGTGTGTGACCCTCTAGGCCCATATATCAGTCCGGTTGCAGGCCCATTAAACTTAGAACTGTTTCTTGAGTTTAATATTTATTAATTAACATTTAAACATCACATGTTAAATGATTAATTTAATAAACAAGTGAATTATCATCTGATGATTAAATCACTTGGCCTTCTGATCATGAACAGCACCAAACACTACCTCATGATCCCAGAAGATATAAGGGATATTGTTCCCTTCAATTGAACCTTTCCGTCTGCAGATGCCGCACAGATATAATCCTTCACTCATGCAATGTCCCGATAACGCAATGGTATGGTTTTATAGTCAAACCCTCTATCGCATTATCCAGATGGATTCCAGTACACAGTTAATATCTAGAAAGACATCTCTTTCATTAGACCCTGGCCAGGGATTTTTGTGTACACATCCATGGGACATTCTCTCTCCAGTCTTATACCAAGAGTGAGTGATCCCTTGTTGTCCACTCATTTACCTTCGCAAGCTTTCCACTGTATCTGAAAGACCGATTATGGTGGACTTAATGGTTAAAGCCCACGAGTCAGAGAATCAAGACACAATGGTCCACAAATAAGGTATCATTGGTGACTCAGGTCAAAGGACCAACTGTGCTACTGCAACAATTGAATTCCCTGGTTGACTAATAGGTATAATTACCATCCAGGAATTCTTAATTGGGTCTGTTCAGTGAACTCATTCTCTAATGAGCACCCACTTGTTTGTCTTAGTGTCACCACACGAGTGAATGTGAGATCATTCACTCTCATCACATGAGCAGACATAACTTGTGTCGATCTTATCGGATATTTAATGTCCATCTCAAATATCCTATGATCGAGAACTATTTAAGACAATTGCCTTAGGATATTGATCTCACTATCATGATCTCATCATGATTCAATATCTCATACATTTGTCTATGGACCTTCATTACGATAGTTAATTGCGAGAACTATTAAATGAAGAAATTATTGCCTTTATTAATAATCTTGAACTAGAATGTACAATGATTGGCTTTGAGGCCACCCAATTCTAACAGTAGAGACTCCAAAATCAGGAGCGAGATTCTTGAACCTAGCTGCCCTTCTGGAACTGCCACCTCAACCGTAGAGAAGATAACTAGTTAGCCTTAGTAGGTGGTAAAGAAAGAAAGAAAAATGAAATATATGTTATACCGGCAAAGAAATATGACTCTTTAATTAGAGTATTCAGCCAAAGCAAAGCCTACTATAGGAGTCCTACAAAAAAGAAATCAAAGTAGTCCAAGCATATCATATATGAGTAGTCTTTCAAAGCGCCTATCAAAACGCATTTCCTCATATTCAAGCTATAAAAAAGATCTATCCGCTTCTACTTGTGGCTTCAAATACTCATGCTTTTTCACAGGCAAGGCACGAGAGAAGGGGCACGAACTCACATGAAAGCAACTCCATAGAATGGAACTGCTGAAACCAACCCTACGTCGTAAATAGAAGAACAGACTACAAAAGGAACCCATGCACACCCTTGAATAATACAGAAAACCAGCAATTCGAAATCATAGCATTGATATAAGCAATGAACTTGTCATGGAATCCGGAGCACATGCAAAAGCAAATTCCACTCCAACCGCCTTCTCCATGTCAAGTTTTAAGATGACATTACCTCCACTATCTTTCCTGTGGAGGTCATCAGTTCTCTCCTGGGCCAAAAAGACACAGTCCATTATACTCCGTCCTTTGACAAAGGCACCCTTGGAAGGTGAGATAATTTTTGGGAGAATTTGACCTAGTCTCTCTGTGAATATCTTATAAATTCTTTTGTAGACGAAGTTACAGAGACTAATCGGTCGAAATTCCGAGAACTTGGATGCATTGTCACTCTTCGAGATAAGAGCAGTGAACGAAGAAGTGTAGCCCCGCGGAAGGAAGCCATCAAAAAAAGAAATCACGCACATCAGCAGAGACCATATCCCATGAAGAAAGTACCCGTGAAACCATCTGGGCCCGGAGCGTTATCTACTGATAGTGAGAAGGTTGCACTTCTAATCTCCTCTAAGCTTGGGGTTGTCAGTAACAAATTGTTGTCCTCCTCCGAGACAAGAGATGGAATAACAGCCAGAAGCTCATCAGAAATAAGAAATAAGACTGCCCTCTGATGTGAAGAGCTTTTGATAGAAATCCAGTGCTAAGCGCTCTATATCGGCAGGGTTAGAAATAGAGTTCCCGTCCTCATCTTCAATCTATGTAATGGTGTTTCCCCTCCGATTATGCTGCACCACCGCATGAAAAAATTTGGTATTATTATCCCCTTCACGCAGCCACGTGATGCGGGATTTCTAGGCAGCAGGTTCACCTGGAGCAACAACCAAGAAGGTACCTCTTGCATCAGAGCACGTCTAGATAGATGCTTAATTAGCCAGTCAGAAGGAAAGGATAAAGAATGCTTTCTTGAAAGAGTATGGATCGATGTGAAAGAGGTTAATAGTTAATATTAAATATCACCATTGCCAAACAAGTCAAGTATGCGTTAGAGAACAAAGTCAAGTGTGATGAGTGTTATCAGCCCAGATACAACCAACATTCCAATCCAAAGCGAGTGCCCAGTACCCCTTTACCTGTGGGGAATATACAGAGTGCCCGTGCCTATAACTGTGGAGAATATGTCGGATAGTCTTAATGCCTTTTATAATTCTTTTTTTGAGGTAGTTCAAAAAGAAAAGTCAATCCTAATCCAAGAGATTAGCCTTCCGCTTTGGTTTTTTAGGAATTCCCCGTAGTTAGGGTCCCTGTAGTTTTTCAGGGATTCCCCGGGCCCGTTGCTTGTAGTTTTCTTTGATGTTGATCAAGCACAACCCTCACTTGTTCAGACTGCCACTTCCCACGATGACCCCACTACTTGGCTCGCTCATCACTGAAAGGCGGACTCGGTGGATTCGGTTTTGGCTGGAAGCTTGAGGGGAGAAAGGGAAAGAGCTGCAAAAGCAAGGACTGGATCGATCAAAGGAGGATGGAGCAAGGCGGGCAGCGAAGAAGGGTTACGTATCGGGGGCTGGTTCTGAAGTGAAAGCACTTCCACGTAAGGCAGAGAACTGCCAGTGAGCACGAGAAGGAGCTATGCTCTGATGACCCGGCTAGCTTGTCCCTCACACTAGCAGACATGGCAGATGCAAAGGAGCTTCTATAGAGATGGTGGTGCCACTCCCTGAAACTGGCAGTAGTAGTTGATCCTATGGATAGAGGCAGTTTATTTATAAGCAGATTAAGACATGGTCGAGTGCTCTTGATCGGCGGTAAGATGGTCCTTCCAGGTGATGCTATCTGCATTCTTCGGGGAGCAAGTCATTTACAAGGGGACCATAACCATAGATCGTGCTTTCCTCTCAGAGGGCAGCTTAGTTTGTTCCTTCCTTCCTACTTCATGGAAGACCTCTCCCTATCGCGGCTAAGAAACTCCTAAACGAATGATCGACTACGCACCTCTATCTATTGGTTGATTGGCTACGCTACTCCCCCTTCTTTTCTATTTGGTCCTTCAGTTGTCGTTCTTTCCTACCGTCAGGTTCAAGATTTCTTCCCCTCGATAACGAACTTGAAAAAGATAGTGATAACATGTCCTCCATCCATCGGTTGAGTTAGAAAAGAAAGAGAAATGCTAAAGAACTCCAGCTTGATTCTTGCTTCCTGACTGTCGATTGTCCGCTACCTTTCACCGGCCCAACTGGGCTTCTTTCTGACAATCCACACTATCCGGAACAAAGGCGCTTGCGGAAGGTTCCCTAACTTCTCCTCTTTTGGAAATCATTTTTTAGTCTCATTCATTGGATCGGTTGAAAAAGACAGTTGCAGCAAGAAAGAATGATTTCTACCAACTATAACTCACTTCCATTCACGCAGTTTATGCACCTGCAGACGACGCAAGCGCCGACACGCCTGGTGTTCGAACTAGTCATTAATGGTCGGCAACATTGGTACCCTTTTTCGGTATGCGTTGCGAACACTTGATTTTGAGCATCTCATCTTCTCTGGAGTAGCTTAAATCGAACGGATAGAGTAGATGGTCCAACTACATAAGTTCTTCTTTTTCATTACTTCCATGGTCGTGCCTCGTGGCATGGCAGCACCCGTACTATTGAAATGGTTCGTCAGTAGAGATGTTCCCACAGGTGCCCCTTCTTCCAATGGTACATTAATTCCTATTCATAACCTTGAATTCCCTTTTTTAGTCTATCTACATTCAAGGAAATTCATAAGTTCCATGGACGGAGCAAAAAGTGGAGTGTTGGTCAGAGCAAGCCGCCCTATTCTATTACCAGACATAATTGGGAGAAGCACATCCGTTAGAAATGCTTTATTTCGTTTCGTTCACGTTCTTCATTTCCTTCTTCTTTCATCCATGGGGGACTTGTCGTCATATTTAGAATCTTTCTACGGTGTGTTCCGTTTACTATTCTTTCGTACTCTCTTCTCTTTACCACGCGATAGGTCAGCGAAGCGTGAGTGGGCGCGGAGAAGGAAACGCCAAACACTTCGGCCTAACATGATTGAGCAATGACGAAATGACAAGATGAGGTGCCTCGGGCACCCCCATATAGAAAGAAGAGTAGAAGGTTTTTGGCATGTAGCTTTACCCGCCCCGTGCTTGTTTGGGGGGTGTGCCACCAGAAATAGGGCTGGAAGCTCTAGCCTTACCAACGAGCCGACTGCTGATGGTTGTTGGTCACGACTACTACCAAAAACTGAACATGAAGATTCATATTTCACATGGAGGAGTGTGCATCTTTATCTTGGGTGTTCTTCTGTCGTGCGACGTGGTGGCTTATGTGCGACCTGTGGCCCACGCCTCTTAGATGTTCAGGGCTGGCGGCATGAACTCTGATTCGATATTCAATCCCGACGCTGAGATGCTCAGTTGACTCCTTAACCTTGATAGGAAGATGGCTTATTCAAAAATTAGTGCAACAGGGTAAGGAACTTTGGATGAACTAATGCGAATGGGTGTAAGCCTCGCTGCTCGGAAACACCCAGTGCTGACCACTGAGAGACACGAAAGCGCAGGTAATGCCAGTTGGCGAAAGGGCGTTAAGCATCCCTAGCGGTACGCAAAGAGAGGTCGTGATGATATCATCTACGTTCGTACCGCTACTCGTGGAGTAGATCCCGCATCCAACCAACCCTTTTTACCAAGGAATGGGGGAATTCCCACTACCGCTGGCAGGCCAGCCGGGCCGTGAGTGCGATGGGAACGGGCTTCCAAAAAGCCATCCCGGGCCCGGGTCAGCATAGAATGAATTGTGTTGGCAAAGGAAGCGGGTTGCAGGCAGATAAAAGCGGACGTGGGGACTCGGGTCAGGGCGCAGCGTAACTAGGAGAGCCATTCTATTTAGGGTGAGACAACGGGCACGAGCAGTCTGGTGTCCGAGCCGATTGGTCAGACGACAACTACTGCACTTATTAATATAGTATTAGCCGCCTATCCCGGAATGGAATGAGATGGAATAGAAAGAACGCGAAGTTGGATCAGTTTGATTTTGGGGGTGGGGGGCTTCTTCACAAGCTTATCCTCGCCCCGTTTCCTATCCGTCTCGACTGGCACCAGCTGGTCTCCCCATCTCTCCTCAACATCCCCCGGTCTTCGACCCGAGCTGTATGAGGCAGAAACTCGTCCCACGTACGGTTCGGAGGCCGAGCCCCACCCCAGCAGTAATGGTGCGGCTTAGGTCAACTAATACGAATAAGATACAGTTCACTCAATGATTGCCTTTGGGTTCCGAACTCCATATGGGGAAGGAGCGTTGTTGTTTGCGAGGTCTCGATCATTTACATGGACCCACTTCTCATTCCATTTGTGGGAATTTGATGATTTATAAACTGTCCCTAACGAACGATCGGTTCATGTTTGAGCATGATGAATCACTTCGTGCCGACCTGTTGCCAAAAAACTTTCCTGCCTCATCTGAGAATGGAAAACTTGAGCATTTTCTGCGTCGGTGGATGAAGAATCGCGAACATAAGAATTTCTGGTTTACCATGTTCCCAGAAAAAAGATACTTTTTTTCCATTCGAGAAACGACGAGCACGACTGAAGTGGCTATACATACAAATCCATTTACGGATCTATATGCTTCGATTGGAACTGGAAGTTCCAGAACTGGCGGCTGGTATACCACCATAATGAAACTGCCTTTTCTTTTTAGTATTCGGATAGGATTTCTGTTGGCTTCATCGGGAGGCTCGCGTAGTTTGTTATGTCAGCTCCAAAAGGATAAGTTGCATTGGAATCGAGAAAGTTCCGTGGAGTTCATAATTGCATAAAAGGAGTCAAAGTAGTGGCTGCGGTGCAAAATCCTTCATTGGCTAAACAATCATTTGGTTATGCCATTTTGGGCTTTGCTATAACCGAAGCTATTGCATTTGATTTATGATGGCATTCATGATCCTCTTTATTTGTATTCTGGCCCAAATGCGATATCGTATCTTAATTGTATTTCACTCATATTGGTACCCAAAATTTAAGCGCTTCTCAGGATCGGACGGTCTCCAGCTAGCGAGCGGCTCAAGTCAGCTACGGGGGTCCGACTCCTCCTCGATCTATGCTACTAACAGTGCGCTTTGCTTGTCAGGTAAGGGATCAAATCAAGAAGCTGGAGGGAGTGACCTTATTTATAAGCCCACAAGTGCGGCCCATAGCATTGCGCGGGGTCCGTGGGCTGGCAATACGGCCAGTTGAGAGAGGATCTCAAGCTTAACGAACGATGCGTGCTCACGTGAAGCAAGGCAACATTGCATGCTGCTTTTCACTTTTCACACGCGAGAAAAGAGAGAAAAACGTTGACGAACCAAGTCCGTTGAGAGCCTTGCTTGCGGGGCTGGTGGACCGGTAACCATTTAGCTAAGATCCATTCTAGCGCGCTAGGAGCGGTATGCAATAGTTGCTTTGTGGCGGGCAAGGTCAATTTCATAATATAGTATAGCCCATAGCAAATGATTGAACGAAAACATTGATTTTACGCCGATAGGTTGTCAACCCCGCAGGCTCGAATAGAGCTAAATAAGCTCTGGAATCGTAAGTCAAGTAAGCCAATGACCAAACTCAAACTCATCCGCCGAAGAATTCGAATCTGGAGATGCATCAGAAGAATCGTTTGCATAGGCTACTAACGATAAACAAAAGTCAGAACGATTGTCATCAGTTGATTAGCGCTAGAATAACCCAAGCCTATGGGCTTGGAAGAGAGTATGGTCAGGCCCCAAGTCTTTAGTCTGATTCTCAGATATTTGAAACCAATTCAATCCACACTTTACCAAAAAAACAGGTGCATAATGATAATACGCATCTCCAGCAGCACCCGAATCCCCGTCTGGTTTCCCATCCCCAGCTTTAGCATCCCCATAAACAAAGGCATATTGATGTTTGTTGATCCCGTGTCATGGTAAGGCATCTTGAAAAGAGGCACCGGGTATCAAAATGAACATACGAATCGACAAAAACCGACGATACAAGAAATTCATCAACAAAGGAGATTAGCTCAGGCAGGTAAGGCAGTCTTTAGATGGTCCTTCTCACGAATCATAACCCACTTTTTTCGTTTCACCCGAAACTACGGATTCCGATCTCTCGAATCCTGATCCCTCTACATTTTTATAGGTTATTTCATCAGTATCAATCTCTTCATCCTATGAATCATAGGCTGCATTCGAATCCGTCTCAGAAAAATCCTCTGCCTAATTTCAGAATAATCGGCTGAATAATAGGTATCCAAACCCAAAGTCTGAAGCTGAGTAATGAGCTAGGGTACCGTTGACCGTAAGGAAATGAATGACTTGAAATTCTAAGTATGGCTGCCCTGCCCTTTTTAGTCGTAAGGCTATCGGAAAGGAAAGAATTCGCAACGGCCACAAGCGATATGGTAAAAGCTTGATGATCTGCCTTATTGGCGTATGGGCTTCTTATGTGTCCCTCGCTTGCGGCAGTAGGCTGCTTGCTGTTAACCTATCTTTCATCTAGAGACACTTGGTCCCCAGGCGATCTAAGACTAGGCAATTATGACTTTCTACGTTGAGCACTCTGACCTTATATATAAAGCTATGACGTCTCACTATAGCACACCACCACTATAGCAATACCAATACAAACACTAGAGTGACGGCACGACAGAGAAAGTGATTTACAATTAAATAAAGGGCAAGGAAAGAGAATGCAAGAAGATGAATTTGTTGTTCCTTAATTCCCCTCCTTCCCCTGTACCGATGAGGTCATTCCCCCGGCCAAGTAGAGCATGAAACAATACCAGTCATATCCGCTAGAACGAACCTTGTCTGGTTATACCCGCTGGGACAAATCAGATTTGCTGGAACCGGGGAGATATCTAAGCCCATATCCTCTTCTGTGGGTAGAACGACTCCTCCCGACAGATCATTGTTCGGGAAAGACTGGACTACTTTTCCGGTAAATCAGTAGGATCATAGGTCAGGAGGGACTTAACAGTACGGATCATTGCTTGGACTACACTGAATCAGTAGATCGATATGCTAGGTCCCCCGATTGTAAAGCCTTACCTATTTACATGCCCCCTCTCTCTGAAGCCTCGCTTGTTCGGAGAACTTTCTTTCTTTCTTTTGATCTCTTTTGGGCTTCCCGCCCGGCCAGGAGTGCCCGACTGGAATTAGCTTTGGTTGAAAGGATCTCTTATTCTACTCGTCATCAGGAGATTTGACACACACAGTAGCCTGCTTCGCACCCTTATGAGTGATTGCCTCGATTGACTCGTGTTGTGGTACCTCGGGGAGAACTATTGGCGTATACTTGATGCTGAAGTATATTTTGAGGCTTGGTAGGTGATGAGGCAGAATCCGATTCGGCCCATTAAAGCAAGCCCAAACCCCTTTCAGCCCAACAGCAGCAGTACCAGGCCCTCCGGGAGCCTCCGGCCCATCAGCGGCCCAGCAGCCTTCGGCCCATAAGCGGCAACGTCGCTCCCGGCCCAACAGGCTTCATCCCGTCAGCGGCCCACCAGCCTACGGCCCGGGAACAGCGCGGCAGCCCAAGGCCCAACAGGCTTCGGCCCATCAGCGGCCCAACCCCCTTCGGCCCGGTAGCCGAATCCGGCCCACTCCGATGGCGGATCAGGCACTATGGCGGTTTATCAGTAAGCCCTCATTTAGTCCTATATCGGCTGCCACCGTTAACCATCCGCTATCCTTTGCTATAAATACACCGCTATTTATTGCCCAAAGGATGCTTCCTCAAGCCTCCGAGACCCTTAAGGACTACAGTCCGAAAAGCATTAAAGCTACTCTCTTTGCCTTCTGAATCGAATCTTCTTCAGGAGCTAACTTGACCGTCGGAGGGGGTTCCCTAGGGCTGAAGCCCGGGACTCCTGCTGACCGGTTTTCTTCTTCTTTCCCTCCTGCAGGAGCTCGGTTCGAATCATCGCCGACCTTCCCGAGTCGGTCTCGGCCGCCGACCTCGGACTCCTTTTCCTGGTCTCGACGCCGTGCGCTGGCTGCTCTTGCAATAGAGGATCCTCGGCCTCGTGCCGCCCCTTCGTCCGCCGAAGGAGCCTCGGCCCCGACTTCCCGGAGCGAGCCAGCCTCCGGACCTTCTGCTCCGCCGCCTCTGCGTCCTCCGTCTTCCAGATCCCCGTCGGGCCCCCTCAACACCGATCCGACCCAGCACCGGATCCCTCTCTTCGGATTCCGGCTTCGGAATCCGGTCGTGATAGCTTCGGCTACATCACGTGGCGCCGTTTGTGGGAAACCAACAAAACAAGTCATGTCTCAGCGACCTGTGACCCGGCGGTCCGGACAGAGCGAAGCAGAAGCGCGGGAGGCCTCGGCACAGATGCTGCCTTCCGAAGGCGCACCTTCTGCCCCGCCGAGCCTGCCTCTGCCAACCATACCAGAGTATCTCGCCTCGGAAGACCGAGTGGGGGTGCTCCAGCAGCAAATGGCAACGCTGGCCGCTGCCGTCACGTCCCTAGCGCCTCTTCAGGAGATGGTATCCGCCATCGCCCAGCGCATGGGACTGATGGGACAGCTTCCTCAGCAGGCGCCGCTCCCCCCACTCTACCTAGTACAAGATGCCCGGTTCCGGCCGGCGCCAACACCGGTTTCTCCCAACGAAACCACGGCGACGCGCAGCGAGCCCTCGGCGCTACCTGCCCGAGCTCCCCGCGCCGATCGCCTGACGGAGCAAGATTATGCTTCGTCGGAGTACCATCCGGCCCGGACCGGAGGACAATCCGTCGCCACCTCAATTGCCCCAGACCTGGACCGGCGGCTGACGGCGATGCGCAAAGAGATGCAGCAGATGGTGTCTCGGCCTCACGGGGCGCCCCTCGCTAGCAGCATCCTGGAGCAGACCCCATTTACGGCGGAGCTCCTAGCCACCGAGGTGCCCCCCAACTTCAAGCTACCGAAGGGCCCTCTCTACGACAGAATGACAGATCCAGTCTGTCATTTCCAGAGATTCAACGCCTACCTCCGGGTCCGAGGGATCTCCGAGGCAGTCCGCTGCCGTCTTTTCCCCCTCACCCTTGAAAAAATCGCCCTCACCTGGTTCGAGACATTGGCTCCCAACTCCATCCACTCCCTAGTCCAGTTGGGCCAGTTGTTCATCGACCAGTTCTATGATGCCACCCGGCAGTGCAAAACTTCCGCCAGCTTGCTGGCCATCCCGGCAAGGCCCCACCGAAACTCTCCAGGAGTACTTCACCAAATTCCGGACCGAGGCCGCCCAGATCTCGAACCTCGACAGCTCGATCGCGGTCTCGGCCGTGATCAGCGGGTGCCGGGACGAGGGGCTCCTCGGCTCCATTGGGAAGCGCCATCCCCCTACCTTCCAGGACCTCGTGGCCCGGGCCCATAAATACATCAACCGGGAGGCCCTGATGCTGTCCAGGGGTAAAGGCGCAGCCGAAGCCACCTCGGCACCTGCTCCCCAGGTGGCCCGACCTCGGCCAGAAGACCAAGAGCCCTCCCGAAAGCGCTATCGCCGGGAGGACTGGGACAGGGAGAGGCGACGGGACCCGCAGCCGCGGTACCTACCCTTACCTGCTCCCCCTTCCCGGATGCTCATGGAGGCGAAGGGCATGCTCCGGCGGCCTGATCGCATCAAGACCGATCCTCGCCGAAGGGACCCCGGCAGATACTGTGAATATCACCGGGAGATCGGCCACACGACGGATGAGTGCCGACAGCTCCGGGAGGAGATCGACCGCATCATCCGGGAGGGGAGATTGCCGCAGTACCATAGGGAGTAGCCGCCACAACAGAACCGGGACGTCCCTGCAGCGCCCAGGCAACAACAACCCCCGGCGATAGAAGCCGCTCCTCCGCCAAAAGCCACCTCGGCCCCGGTAGAGTCATCCCATCAAAGACCCAGTTCTGGGTCTATCATGATGATATCCGGAGGACCGGGGGAAGGATCAAGGCCGCGGCAGTGCAACACCGTAGCGGCGGTTGACGGCGAACCGAAGCGGCCTCGTCTGGAAGACATCACCTTCGGCGTCGAGGACCTGACTGATGTTCAGGTCCCTCATGATGACGCCTTCGTCGTCAATGCTGTAATTAATAGCTATGATGTACATAGAATCTTTGTGGATAATGGAAGTGCCCCAAACATCTTGTTTTATGATTGTTTTGAGAAAATGGGATTGAGTGAGGCTAATATGAAGCCTCACCGGGGCCCCCTCTTCGGTTTTAACGGCTCGCCCTGCCGAGTAGAGGGCATCGTCCGACTTCCTGTAACCTTAGGCTCCGCCCCCGGCAATTAACCGTTGAAACGGACTTTGCCGTTGTAAAGATCGATTCAGCCTACAACGCCATATTCGGCCGAAGGCTCATCGGCGGAGTCGGAGCCGTGCCTTCGTCCTTCCATCAGAAGTTGAAATTTCATACCAGCCATGGAATAGGCGAGGCCAAAGGGAACCAAGAAGCAGCCCGGCAGTGCTACATGATTTCAGTCAAAGGGAAGACAGCAGCCGAAACCCTAACGATCGAGTCATCGGCCGAGGCATCTCCGGGAGAAGCACTCCTCGCCGTCCCTATTCCAGGAGGCGAAGGACGAGTCCTGATGATAGGCTCCGGCCTAGAAAAGAGTGAAGCAGAGAAGCTTACCGAGTTCTTGAAAAAGAATCTCGACGTCTTCGCCTGGTCTCCGGCGGACATGCCCGGGGTTGACCCGGAGGTAGCAGAGCACCGACTCCATACCGATCCCGACCAGCCCCTGGTAAAGCAGAAGCGGCGCACCTTCAATCAGGAAAGGAGGGCCGCCATCCAGGCCGAAGTGCAGAGGGGGCTGGACGTCGGACACCTCCGAGAGGTGCACCATCCGGACTGGATCGCCAACGTGGTCATGGTGCCAAAGAAAGATGGCAAATGGCGTATGTGCGTGGACTTCACCAACCTCAATAAGGCCTGTCCGATGGACAGCTTTCCGCTGCCTCGGATAGACCAGGTGGTGGACGCGACTTCCGGCCACGAGCTGCTAAGCTTCCTCGACGCCTATTCAGGCTACCACCAGATCCGGATGCATCCGGATGATGAGTGCAAGACCAGCTTCACGACCGATTTGGGCCTGTACTGTTACACCCGAATGCCCTTCGGTCTGAAGAACGCCGGCGCGACATATCAGCGCCTGGTCAACAAAGTGTTCGCCCCGCAGCTCGGCTGAAACATGGAGGTCTATATAGACGACATGTTGGTCAAGAGCCGCGTTGCTGCAGAGCATCTGGCCGACTTGGCCGAGACTTTCTCCGCCCTTAGGCGGTACAAGATGAAGCTGAACCCGGCCAAGTGCGCCTTCGGGGTAGCCTCCGGCAAGTTCCTCGGCTACATGGTCACTCACCGAGGGGTGGAGGCTAATCCCGAGAAGGTTGCTGCGATCATGCAGATGCGACCCCCGGCAAACCTCCGAGAGGTACAGAAGCTGAACGGGAGGATCGCAGCCCTCAGCCGCTTCATGTCAAGGGCAGCCGACTACTGTTTCCCCTTCTTCAAGCTGCTGAAGAAGGCTAACAACTTCGACTGGACGGAGGAGTGCCAGGCAGCCTTCAATCAGCTGAAGGCCTACCTCTCCAAAGTCCCCATCTTGTCCAAACCGGTTCCCGGGGAACCCCTGAGCTTGTACATTGCAGTCTCCGAGACGGCCCTCAGCGCCGTCCTCGTCCGAGAGCAAGATGGCGTTCAGAAGCCAGTTTATTACACCAGCCGAGCCCTTCAAGGAGCAGAACTCCGATATCTTGCCCTGGAGAAGCTGGCTCTGGCCCTCGTCTCGTCCGCGAGGAGGCTCCGGCCCTACTTTCTGGCTCATTCCGTGAAGGTCCTCACCGACCAGCCCCTAAGGCAAATTCTCTCCCGGCCGGAGGTGTCCGGCAGGCTGGCGAAATGGGCGATCGAGCTAGGAGAGTTCGACATCTCCTACGCCCCTCGGGTAGCGATAAAAGCCCAGGTGTTGGCAGACTTCATCGCCGAACTTACCCCCGGCGCCTCCGCGGCACCTCAGCCGGCACCCGACGTGGTCGAAGCTGAGGCTACTTCGGCTCCTGCGCCGGCAGACGAATGGCGACTCTTCGTGGACGGCTCCGCATGCTCCACGGGCAGCGGCGCCGGATGGATCCTGCCGTCACCCGAAGGGGTCGTCACGGAGTACGCCCTGCGCTTCTCCTTCCCAGCAACCAACAATGCCGCCGAGTATGAAGCTCTCATCTCCGGCCTCCGGTCCGCGAAGAAGCTCGGCGCCCGGAATCTAAAAGCCTTCAGCGATTCCCAGTTGATCGCCAGCCACATCTCCGGGGAGTACGAGGCTCGGGACGCGGTGATGAAGTCTTATCTCCAGGTGACTCGCAAGATCCTCACCCAATTCGATTCTTATGAAATCGTGAGGATCCCGAGAGCCGAGAATACTCGGGCCGATGCACTTTCCCGGCTGGCGTCAACTCAAGACGGGGGTGGAGGCCGAATAATCCTCGTCGAGGAGCTCGCCGAACCGAGCCTCGGCGAAACCGAAGCCATGCAAGTCACTGAGGTCGAGGCCGAGACGTGGATGACCCCCCTCGTCGCCTTTCTTCTCCGAGGAGAAGCCCCGCTAGATCCGAGGGAGGCGAAGCACATTCGGCAGCGCTCATCCCACTTCCTCCTTCTGGACGGGGTGCTGTAGAAGAAATCCTTCGGCCGACCACTGCTGCGGTGCCTCGGCCCGGCTGAGGCCGACTACGCCACAAGAGAAGTCCATGAAGGGGTATGCGGGGCGCATGCGGGAGGAAGGGCCCTGGCCCACAAGCTCCTGAGGCAAGGCTACTGGTGGCCAACACTCCGAGAGGACGCTTTAGCCCTCGTGCGGCGCTGTGACCAGTGCCAGAGGTTCAGTTCCCTCATTCGCCAGGCAGCCGCCCTTCTGACCCCCTTGTCCGATCCCTGGCCTTTCGCCCAATGGGGAATCGACCTCCTGGGACCTTTTCCCGTCGCCACCGGCCAAAGAAAATTCCTCATCGTGGCGGTAGATTATTTCACTAAGTGGGTCGAAGCCGAACCTCTCGCGTCAATAACCGATAGCAATGCTTGGAACTTTGTGTGGAAGTCCATCATTTGCCGGTTCGGCATCCCTCGGGCCATCATCTCTGACAATGGAAAGCAATTCGACAGCCGACGATTCAGTGACAACTGCGCCAGCTTCGGCATACTTCACAAATTCACTTCGGTGGCGCATCCTCGAGCAAACGACCAAGTCGAAGTCACTAACCGAAGCCTCCTGCAGGGATTGAAAACCCGCCTCGGCGAGGCTAAAGGCCGATGGGTAGAGGAGCTGCCAAGTGTTCTGTGGGCCTATCGGACGACAAGCCGAACCCCCACCGGCGAAACTCCCTTTCGCATGGCCTATGGGATAGAGGCAGTTATTCCGGTGGAAATCGGCCTTCCCTCTCCCAGGGTCGTTGCTTACAGTCCGGAGGCCAACGAGGAAGGTTTGACAGACCACCTGGACCTCATTGAAGAGACCCGAGACAAAGCTCGTATCCGGCTGGCAGCTTATCAACAGCGCATGGCCAAGTACCACAACACTCGAGTAAATCCCCGAAGCTTTGAAGTAGGGAGCCTCGTGCTGAGGAATGCTCATGCTTCCAAGCCAGCCGAAGCCTCAGGGAAGCTTGCCCCCAACTGGGAGGGGCCCTATCGGGTCAAGGAGGTGATCAGGCGTGGAGCTTACCGATTGGAGACCCTTTCGGGCCAACCTCTTCCTCGCACCTGGAATGTAGAGCGCCTTCGGCGTTATTATATGTAAGTCACCTCTCCCCAGGCTTTCAGCCGGAGGGTATGAATAAAGAACTCTCTTGTTCAGGAAACTTGTTGCTATATTCTCTAAGTCCGTGTAAACCGTATCGGGAGTGGCTTCGGCCATACAAACCGTATCGGGAGCGGCATGGTTCTCTTAAAGTCCGCGAGTCCTTCGATCCGACGAATGGCTTCGGCCATGTAATCCGGATCAGGACGCGACATGGTTTTCTCTAAGTCCGTGTAAACCGTATCGGGAGTGGCTTCGGCCATACAAACCGTATCGGGAGCGGCATGGTTCTCTTAAAGTCCACGAGTCCTTCGATCCGACGAATGGCTTCGGCCATGTAATCCGGATCAGGACGCGGCATGGTTTTCTCTAAGTCCATGTAAACCGTATCGGGAGTGGCTTCGGCCATGCAAACCGTATCGGGAGCGGCATGGTTCTCTTAAAGTCCGCGAGTCCTTCGATCCGACGAATGGCTTCGGCCATGTAATCCGGATCAGGACGCAGCATGGTTTTCTCTAAGTCCGTGTAAACCGTATCGGGAGTGGCTTCGGCCATGCAAACCGTATCGGGAGCGGCATGGTTCTCTTAAAGTCCGCGAGTCCTTCGATCCGACGAATGGCTTCGGCCATGTAATCCGGATCAGGACGCGGCATGGTTTTCTCTAAGTCCGTGTAAACCGTATCGGGAGTGGCTTCGGCCATGCAAACCGTATCGGGAGCGGCATGGTTCTCTTAAAGTCCGCGAGTCCTTCGATCCGACGAATGGCTTCGGCCATGTAATCCGGATCAGGACGCGGCATGGTTTTTTCTAAGTCCGTGTAAACCGTATCGGGAGTGGCTTCGGCCATGCAAACCGTATCGGGAGCGGCATGGTCCTTTTAAAGTCCGCGAGTCCTTCGATCCGACGAATGGCTTCGGCCATGTAATCCGGATCAGGACGCGACAGGTTATTCTCTGAGTCTGCATGAGACGAAGCGGGAGCGGCTTCGGCGACACGAATCGCGAAACCCTATCCGAACCTACATCGGGTCTCGGCTTCGCAAGCTATAGCGAACGACAGAAGGATCTCGGATTTCAGAAAGGCCAGATCCACTCAAGTCATGCAGAAAACAACAAGGTAAAGCCAAAAACATTCCTTGTATTCACAAGCAAGAGGAAGTATAAACTCGGCCATATGTCTGGCCGAAGGCTTACAAAAGTGGAAAAATGAAAACCGGGGGGGGGGGACCCTCGTATCAGCCCTCGACGACCCCTTCCTCCTCCGCTTCGACTGCGTCTTGGCCGGGAGAGGGAGAGGGAGAGTCAACGATCTGCACCGCTTCAGGAGCGGCAGCCTCGGCGGGGGCCTCCTCGGCGGTCACGGCTTCGTCTTCAGGAACTGGAGGCGAGGCCCTCTCGGCCATAAGATCCTTCCACCAGGATAGGAGCTCCCTGGCTTCCTCGCCCCTCGGCAGGGCGACCCCGGTCAAATCGACGCCCGGGCAGGCCCTCTGGGCGACAGCCAGTCCGAGGTCGAAGACCGAAGAAGACGCTAGCAGCTGGGCTCGGAGGATCTCTTCGGCGTAGTCCGGGCCGGCTTTGTAATCGGCTACGGCCGAGTCCGCCACCTATTCCAGTTCCTGCTTCAGAGCCGACACCTCCTCGGCGTGGCAGCGCTTCTCCGAAGCCCGCCGGGACTCCTTGTCCTGGATCTGGGCCTTGAGGGCCCGGATCTCGGACTGAGCCGCGGCAAGCTCACCCTCGGCCTTCTCCTTCTCCCGCTCGGCCATCACCTTGGCCTCGGCGGAAGCGCGGGCCTCTGCTGCCCTCTCCTCCAGCTGCGCCCGCGTCCGGGCGCTCGCGGTTGCGAGCCTATCGACCAGGGACTCGATACGGGGCACCACCGAAGGCCCCTCACTCGAATCAGCCGACTCCCCCTCGGCCTCCAGGAGCTTGAGTCGGAGCAGCTCCTGATGGTGCATCAGGACGCTACCCGTCACCGCAGCCTGCAGACCGAAAGCAGACAAGGGTCAGAGAAAATCAAAAGACAACTAAGGAGAGCTAAGTTGAAGCACTTTCAGGCTTCTTACCTGGACCGCCAACCGGGCACTCATCGCCGCCAGGTCGGTGACGGAGTGATCCTTCAGCTCTTCGAAAGCTGAAAGGAGAGTGAGGCTGCTGAGCAGACGGAGGCACGTCTGCGAGTCCTCCATGCTCTCGTCCTTGTACACCCCCGGCTCGGGGTGCCACCATTCGCGTTGCGCCCGGGGCGCCTGCGACCCAGCGCCTCCGTCATCAGCCCCTGCCGATACGGCCGGAGGGGAGTCGCCCCTCGGCGCCTCGGGAGACGCCAGCCTTGCGGCCCTTCGGGCCACGGTGTTCCTCCTGATCAGCGGAGCCGGCTCCGCCTCTTCGGCCTCCTCTGCCCGGGGGCGCTTCGACGCTCGGCCGCCCCTTCGAGCGGCGAACTTGGTCTTCTGCTCCCTCTCGGGAGCGGCGGCGGCAGCACGGCCCTCGGCGGAGGCCGCGGTCCTTGGGACCCCACCTCGGGTCCTCGGAACTCCAGCGCCTCGGCCGGACCTGCCTGCCGCTTGCGAGGCCGGTGCTCGGCCTGGACCGCGCTGGTCGGATATCAGGGCGAGGAGGGCATCGAGGTCGGCCATTGCTGCAAGCAAGAAGAACGTGTTAGAAACAAAATGACGAGCAAGTAACGAATTCAAAGCCGACTTACCCTCGGCCGAAACTTCATCAGCATCCTCAGCCGGAGGAGCTTCGGCCGGAGGAGCGGCAGCCCTTCCTCCGCGGCCCCGCGGAGTCTCCCTGGGAGGAAGGTAAGGGAAGGCCAGCACTGGATCGGACCGAGGATCCGGCCACACCCCGGCGTTCACCAGCCGCTCTGACGCGCTGAGGAGCCCCCAGATGTCGTACGGGGCCATGACCTGGACATGGCCCACGAGAGTGCTCTGTACGGGGGTCAGAGCAGGAGGGTCCGAGAGGCCTGCGGCCAGCGGCGCCCATTCGGTGGGAAAGGGCCACACGCCCTTCTCGTTCTCCGGCAGAGAGATGAAGATGAACTTCCTCTTCCAGCCGTGGATGGACGAGGGCTTCCCGGAGAATATGCTTCGGCCGACCCGAGGGACGAAGCAGTACCACTTGTATTTCCCCTGCCTTTGGATTTTAAAGAGATAGCGGAAGACATTGATGGAAGGGTTGATCTGTATACGAGCGAAAACGCTCAAAAAACCGTATACAGTGCGCCAAGAATTGGGAAAGAGCTGAGACGGGGCCAGCCCGTAGAAACTAAGGAGGTTAATGACAAAGGTGGGAAGAGGAAGACGGAAGCCCGCCTCGAAGCTATCAACATAGATGGAGAAGGAGCCCGCGCGGAGAGTGTTGGCCCTGGTGGCGGAGTCAGGCCGATGGGGGGTCGTCCAGGAAGGAAGCTGGAAGTAAGAAACTAGGTTCCTCACCTCTACGTCCGAAAGGGCGCAGGATGCTTCCGAAGCAATGTCCGGACGACGGCGTCCCGAGGTGGAAGCCTGGCCTGGGTCCCGGACCTCCTGGGTAGCCTCGGCCTCGGAAGCCTCGGCCCTGGAAGCCTCGGCCCCGGAGACCTCGGCCCCGGAAGTCTCGGACCCCTCAGTCCCAGAGTTCTCAGGCTCTTCAGACATTGCGGAAGCAAGGGAATCCGAGGTGAGGGGATCTGACATAGAAGATTTCGGAGAATGGGAAGGACTATACACCTCGTCCGAAGGAGTAATCTCACTGGAAGAGCTCCGGACCATAAGGCCGCGAAGGGGAGGAAGAAGGCCAAAGCTTACTCGCAGGAAGGGGGAGGAAGTCTCTCCTGAACCGAGCGCAGCTGCCCAAGACACCCGGCTCCACCAGCGATGCGCTCTGAGGAATGGAGATCCTCCCACGGTGGCCGGCGAGCTCGGACGAAGCCTTCAGGAAGCTAGCCTTTCGCCGGAGAAGGAGGGAGAACTCGGGTAATCGCAGGAGAAACGCAAGCGCAGCAGCAGGAAGAAGAACAGTGCCCTGCTGAGGGCTTGTATTTATAAGCCCCATTCGAAGCGCCTCCCGCCGAAGCCAACGGCCGAGATCATCCCTCTCGTACCATCGCTCCTCTCGGATGCCCGCCACGTGCACCGTCCTTCGGCAATGATGACGGGCCGGCTCCGGGATTTGAAACAGAGCGATCAACGGCCGAAAGCGCTCCGACCCTTCGGCTAATCACCCGGATGCCCGCCACGTGTCCCGATCCGCGTGCCAACGAAGGGAGCGGCGGCAATCCGAGTGGAGCCTCGGGCAGGGAGCCGAGGCGATCCGCGACCCGTGGGCGGTCAGGATCCTTTTGTGTTTTTGACGGAGCAGCCGGATGCGCGACGCGTGTCCCGTGCTTCCTCGCGAGGCGACGCGCCATCCCGTCCATTTAATGAAGCCTGACGCGAGTCAGAGGGCTCGGCCCTTCGGCTTCTGAGCTTTGAGCCTTCGTTGCCACTCCGAGCGAAGACGAAGCAACCGCGTAGCCCTCGGCCGACCGAGGGCACCCTCTCCCCAGTGAAAAAAGAACAGAGCTTCGGGTAAGACACCCGTTACGCTAATTCTTCTGCCAGCTTCGGGCTATACTCTCGCCATCTCAGAACTGAGGAAGACAAGAGTGGGGGGCTATGTGATGAGGCAGAAACCGATTCAGCCCATTAAAGCAAGCCCAAACCCCTTTCAGCCAACAACAGCAGTACCAGGCCCTCCAGGAGCCTCCGGCCCATCAGCGGCCCAGCAGCCTTCGGCCCATAAGCGGCACCGTCGCTCCCGGCCCAACAGGCTTCAGCCCGTCAGCGGCCCACCAGCCTACGGCCCGAGAACAGCGCGGCAGCCCAAGGCCCAACAGGCTTCGGCCCATCAGCGGCCCAACCCCCTTCGGCCCGGTAGCCGAATCCGGCCCACTCCGGTGGCGGATCAGGCACTATGGTGGTTTATTAGTAAGCCCTCATTTAGTCCTATATCGGCTGCCACCGTTAACCATCCGCTATCCTTTGCTATAAATACACCGCTATTTATTGCCCAAAGGATGCTTCCTCAAGCCTTCGAGACCCTTAAGGACTACAGTCCGAAAAGCATTAAAGCTACTCTCTTTGCCTTCTTAATCGAATCTTCTTCAGGAGCTAACTTGACCGTCGGAGGGGGTTCCCTAGGGCTGAAGCCCGGGACTCCTGCTGACCGGTTTTCTTCTTCTTTCCCTCCTGCAGGAGCTCGGTTCGAATCATCGCCGACCTTCCCGAGTCGGTCTCAGCCGCCGACCTCGGACTCCTTTCCCTGGTCTCGACGCCGTGCGCCGACTGCTCTTGCAATAGAGGATCCTCGGCCTCGTGCCGCCCCTTCGTCCGCCGAAGGAGCCTCGGCCCCGACTTCCCGGAGCGAGCCAGCCTCCGGACCTTCGGCTCCGCCGCCTCTGCGTCCTCCGTCTTCCGGATCCCCGTCGGTCCCCCTCAACACCGATCCGACCCAGCACCGGATCCCTCTCTTCGGATTCCGGCTTCGGAATCCGGTCGTGATAGCTTCGGCTACATCAGTAGGCATAACCTAAAGGGAGTTATGTTGCCTTTAGGGGCTGCGTGGAGCCAGTTATAGTAATGTCAGCTGATGTCACGTGTCCCGGTTAGTTGGCAGAGGAAGATTCTAACTACCTAGCAGCTGACGTGGTCGGCTCCCCGGATTTGAAAGTGCAGTCCTACCCTATAGTAGAGTCCCTTTTCCCTATCTAAGCTATATCAACAATGCCGAAAACTCATCCGCTTGTAAATTCTTGGTGTAATACACACTCGTCAAATTAATGTCAAAATTTCTCACTGATCAGGTGTGATCAGTCTCATCCGTGTAAGAATTTGGAATTCCTCTTCCAACTCATGCCGGGATGGGCGTTATGGCAAAGAACAAGAAGAAAACTAAAGGCGGAATTTGTCCAATAGTCACAAATGGTGCCTCCACAGGTTGACATCCGATCCAACCTAGTAGTAACCGATCCGCCAAAAGCAACCAAAATATTCCTTGGTGAATCGGGCGAAAACTTGAACTACGCACACACAAACTTTAAAAAAAAGGTAGAGCCAACAGAGATATAGAAACTGGTGCTATTGCGGCTACACCTCCCGATTTGTCAGGTATACTGCGAAGAATGGCATGGATCGGTAGGAAATACCATTCCGGCACAATATGAGGCGGGGTGGGCATCGGATTAGTAGGTATATAATTGTCGGGATGCCCCAAAACATTAGGAGCATAAAAAATCCAAATGGAAAAAAAGATAGCAGAAGACCCAACCTACTAGATCCTTTACATAAAAATAAGGGTAAGAAGCAATTTTATCCATCTCTGAATGTACACCCAATGGATTATTTGATCCATATTGATGCAATGCGGCCAGATGAAGAAGATTGGCGCCTATTAAAATAAGGGGGAGTAAATGATGGAGACTAAAAAAATGATTTAAGGTGGCATTGTCCACGGAGAAACCACCCCAAAGCCAAGTCACTATGGTATCTCCTACTAAAGGTATGGCGCTAGCTAAGCTTGTAATTACTGTTGCTCCCCAAAAGCTCATCTGACCCCAAGGTGGTACGTATCCTATAGAAGCTGTCACAATCATTAATAGGAATATTACAACTCCGAGACACCGAACGAATTCCCTAGGACTACTATAACTCGCATAATATAGACCACGAAAAATATGAAGGTGAACCACAATGAGAAACATACTTGCCCCATTAGCATGCATATAACGGAGCAACCAGCCCCCTTCAACATCTCTCATAACGTGTTCTACGTTGTTGAAAGCTAGATCCACATGAGGTGTGTGATGCATAGCTAAAAAAACGCCAGTCACTATCTGAATGACTAAACAAATACCAGCTAACGGACTGAACCCCCACCAATAACTAAGATTGCTCGGGGTTGGATGATCTATCAAATGCTGGTTAAGTGTGGAGGATATAGGTTGTTTAAGAAGAGAGAATCGTTGGTTCCTTATAGTCATTTCTCTTTTCTATCGTGACAACTCATGTTCCCCCTTATTTACCCTGGATGGAATTTGGCTTCGCTGCGCCCTGAATCAATCAAAAAGCTGTATGAGAAGATTCATCCCATTTCATTTTGGCGAGAGGGAGGCAGTGAATCACCTGGGCTACAGATTTGTCGGTTGGTTGATTCTCGAAGAACTCATTCGGAAAACATCAAACTGCCGGTTTCTTAAGGTGAATTAAGAAACCTATGAAAGATAAGTAAGGAACTCCTTTCACTTATAAGTTTTCCTTGCGTGCAAACCCGGAACGTCGATTTCAAAACAAAGAAAGAACTAAAATGAAAGCAACACTCTTTGCTTGTTGTCCTATTAGTCTTTTTGCCTACCTTGTGGAGTTTTGGAAAGGAGAGAATTTCAGAAAGTCACTCTCGGAAACTCTTATTGGACGAGAGAGAATCAATATGATATTGGCATTGGTTCTACCAACGAAACGAATAACTTTTTTGTCTTTATCATTCGGAAGGCCCTATTTTGTTGCTGGCCCACACCCAGACTCTCACTTCAATGGCTTCAATGGTGGGAACAACCTCCGCACTCCGGCGTGAACATGAACAACTTACGAATTTAAGAATAGTTTGAGATCCCTCGGGAGTGACATTCGTAACTTAATATGTTGTTCTCACGCGGTGATCTTCTATCTTTCTAAGAGTACTACCCATAGTCTATGTCTGGGGAGACATGTGCGGTAGAGAGGTCCCCCACTTCGATTCCCGTCCCGTTAGCATCTCTGATCCGAGTCCGTTAGATCTTTTCTTTCGGTCCGGAGCCAGACGGGACCTACAACCCTGACCAGCTGCAGAGCTAGCCTTTGTTCTATTGGGTTTGGGGGTTGCTACCAAGACGATTGATTTATGCCCATCAAAGGACCTAGAGATGCTAATCTACAAAAAAACGATAGGAGAAATGCGAAAGAACTCAACTACGGAACGAGGGCGACCTGTGGAAATACATCGGTTTCTTACTCGTGCAAAGGAACTCTTTCTTGGCGACTTGGACAACTTATAACGATGTTTGTCCCGCATATCAGACGGAAGATCGGGATCTTTACAAATTTATAAAGCTTTCGCCTCAATTCATATTTAGCCGCGAGCAATCTACGTTTGTGATCTCGTATATTTTGCTTCTCCGACATCTTACTGACTTTCCCCCTCATCTTTTTGCAAAAAGCTGCTCCACGGTGGTAAAGTCTCATCTTTTGTCTTGGCCGAAGTGACAATAGTCACATTGAACCCTCGAATATGCTCGAAGATCTTGAAATGATCTTCCAGTTCCAGGGAGAATTCGCAAACTCCAATTCCATCGAGAATTAAATGGGGTTTTCCCATATTTCGACCGGAGAATCTAACAGAGACATTACTGTCGAGATTCTAACCAAAAAATGTGACATTCCATGCCCTCGGAGAGTGCTTTGTCGTGCAAAGTCACTGACATATCTAGTATCTCTTTCGGACCCCAAGAATGGATTGGATCGAAACGACTTTCCCGCTTTGGGGACCCTTTGTGGCTGTATGAATCTCTGACCGCACGGAATCTCCATAGCCAATTTTCCATTTTTGATTCTGAAAGAAGAGGGATGAAGTGACTCGATTGAAAGGAGAGGGTCCTTTGGTACTAATCTTATTTCACACAATCTAGGAACTTCCATAACGTTGGCGTGATTCGGTTTGAGCAACGGATCTTGACGTGATACATCTTCATAATGAAAATGGAGTGAAAACATGGGATGAGTTCTTCGGTTATCATAAGCACTGTTTTCTATCCGCGGGATAATAGGTTGCCTCTACATTAGAATTTCGGGAAAGAAGCGGCTGACTTTCCGTGCACCGGCGAATCTTTCACTCCTTCTTTCTGTACAGAATTAGACGATAAATATTCTTTCGCAAATTCGGTGAAATAAGGGATTTTATACCTTCTTGCGGAGATCCTGGATTGCGGAGCTTATCCCTTTCAAGTCTGTCGACGACCGGACAAAGCTGCCCCACAATATAGCGGGCCCTTTCGTCTCCATTGTCAACATGCACTCAATCCACCAAATCTGCCCTCATATCCTCTCTAGATATGAGAAAATAGCTTCTTCGGGATTTCCATAGATAGATCTTGGGATCAAATTTGGATGTCGAGAGAGTTCCTTTCTCAAAAGAGACATACATTTGAGTTTGAACTCTCATCTCGAGATCCCTATTCTCGAAATCGAGTTTCCCATTATATTCTCGCTGGCTGGCAGCTCCCCCCAAACTCATTTGGACTGATGCCCAGTAGTTTGTTTTATTCTATCTCGTGAGTAGGGAGGACTCCTCGTTTCCGAAGGCATTTAGCCGTTGACGTAATGAGCTTTCTTGGCTGAGATTCCTCACTATATTGGGGACAACGTTCCCCCTATCCCGAGCCGCCCAGATTTATTCTTAGGGAACTTCGTCCACCTCTATAACCTGTGGGACGGAAGAGGATTCGCCCGCCACCCTTGGGATCGGCGGATTCACCGCCGTGCTCTGAGGCTCCGTTTCCGGTATTTCAAAAACTTCAACCGGTGCCCCGGGACTAGGAGCCCGAACTATATCCCTATTCCCCATCCACGAGGTAGAGCTTGCCATGGCAGAACTTCCGTCTGGATTCATAAAGTGAAGTAGGGCCACAGGTGCCTCGCTAGAGAAGAGGGCCCTAGCAGAAACCCCAATGGCTAAGGCCAGACCACCGGAGCACCCCATCTTGATCAGAAAGAAGGAAAGGGCTCGACCCACCAAAGAAACACCAGCCTTTGCAAGTAAGGCCTGAAAGGGAATGGCTAAAATCCAAGTCAAATAAGAAAGTAGTAGTATAACTATTAACAGGATCAAAAATGAATACACAAATTTACGTAAACGTAAAACTGAAGATTGTGAGGCGTGAAAATGTAGTGGAAACATGGGATGAGTTCTTCCTCCAATTATCATAAGCACAACTATCCACTCCTAAAGAAATTCAAATTCTATATCCATCTGCTATTTATTAGCCTAATGTCTCGTTCGATTGCTAGGGTCTACAATCAATTATGAGAAATCGATGGTTGGCAGGTGGTAGCTGCGATTTTCTGAGAAAGCGTATTGGATCCGCTCTTCAGTTAGCAAGAACACATTAATGAGATTCTATTCCTTTTCCTTATTCTTAAAAAAGAGAACCCCCCACCCGAACCCTTCTTAAGACTACCAAGCCCTCTCGAATGAGTTCTACTGTAAGGACTGAGGTTTTTGGATCCAGTTTCGGGGTCGGACCCTGTAGTTCGGGCCCTAGTAGGACTGAGACTCTGTTCCGTTTCGCGTATCGCGGGCTCGACGCGGTTTAAACGGCGTCCAGCGTTGCAGACGCATTTTAGTTCGTGCCTCGTGGGTGCCACGTGGGCTGGCTTTGGGCCACGAGTGTACGGCCCTGTCATGTCGTCTGAACGGCGTCTGCGAGGGACGACGCCTTTCAGACTGCGACCCTGGGTTGTCAGTGTACGGCGCCAGTCTTGTCGTCTGAACGGCGTCTTGGATGGACGACGCGTTTCAGACTTCTGTCAGAGCGCTTCAGAGTTCTGTCAAAGCGGCCGTCATGTCAACTGATAGGCGTCCGTACATCTAGACGCGTTTTAGCCAGATTCTGGTTACCCCGCGGACCTTCCCTCCTTTCCTTCATTTCTCACCCTCACTCTCTCTCTCCTCACCCTCTCCACCCTCCGACTCTCCCCACTCTTCCCCTTCCTTTTTCCCCTTCTTCCTCTTCCACCTCTCCACCTCTCACCACTGCCACCACCACTTTCTTCGCGGCGTTCCATTCTCCGGACGGCGGCCGACGTCCCGGCGGAGTGGCGGCGTCCTCGGAGTACCGGCGGCTGTTTGCGGTGCGACGGTTTGGCAGCGGAGCCAAGAGGAGTTCAAGAATCGGTAAGGTGACGATTCCCGTAGTGTTTTGTTTTAAAACCATGTTCTCCCGCTTAAAGCATGCTAGGGATCTATGGTTTTGGGTAGAATGAGCATGTTAGGGGCTTTTCCTTGATGGGAATGAGAGTTTCTATGAATGTGGATTTATGATGCTTTGGTTTGCCCTCTTTCTCCTCTGTTTTTGGGGGTTGGAAAGGGAGCCTTCAGGAAGGAGACAGAACCTGGTTTCTGGGGCTAAAAGACGTCGTGCATGGACGACGTCTTTTAGAAGGGCGTCAAGCCATCATGACGCCTTTTCTGGGGCAAAAATCGTTCCACTAAGGCTCTGTCAGTTCGGGGATTCTGGCACTGAAAGACGTCATGCCTGTACGACACGATTTGGAATAGCGTCGGGCCACCATGACACCTTTTAAGGCAGAAATCCCCCGATTAAGGTTTTCTGCTAATTCCGGTTTTTTTTGTGTGAATGGCGTCTGAGGATGTTGACGCCTTTTTAAAAGGCGGCTACCTGTAGCGACGCCTTTTAGGCCAGATTATGAGGCCGGGATTTCATGAACCAGTTTAGGAGACTTGAATGGCGTCGTCCTTGGCTGACGCGATTCAAGGCAGAACCACATTAATCCATGCCAGTAAAATGTGTTTACACTGCTAGATAATTGGTTAAATGCATGCTTTAGTATACTCGATGATGATGAACTCTTCATGACCGGATGGCACTGCGTTGTATGTCGTGCGACCGTGGACTTCTTCTGTGACCGGATCGCACCGTGCCGTGTTTTGTGTTTCGGTGGACCTAGAGTGACAGTTGTAGCGTTTGACACCCTGTGTTGGTGCGGAGGGACACAGCGCTGACGGGAGCAGTGGCGGGGTGACGCCTAGTGGGAGAGGGTCACCTGGTGAACCCCGGGGTTAGCTAGCTTGTACCGGTGTCGGAGTGGTACCTTTGGAGTGTCACTCGTGCTGGGGGAAGGAGTAACCACCTGAGCCAGTTGGGCCGGAGTAGCCAGCGTGCTATCTGAGGGTTTACTGTTTGGTCTCAGCGGGTCGGTGTTTGCTGAGGGAAGGAGTGACCGCTGAGGTGGCCAGCGTGCTATCCGAGGGGTTACTGTTTGGTCTCAGCGGGTCGGTGTTTTCCCACTTTCGTTGTGTAGTTGACGTGTTTTAAGGATACGCCGAATTACGGGTTCCGTGATAAATTGGAATTATGCATGTTAATTATACTTCGAATGCATGTGATTCATGTTGAGATTTAGGTATAGTAATTACTGCTTTTCATGGTCAATATATCTCTTGTAACGACCCGCCATGCTATGACCGGAGACCCGGTCACTAAATGGATGTCGGCCCATTAACTGCGGGTTCACACCCGGATCTCACACAACACATCTGGAGGAGTAAGCGCTAAACAAGGCTAAATATAACAATCACACGGACTACAAAGATGTAACAAGTGCGCAGGAAGGAAGATAACAATGTCCGTATACAGCCCAACAATAATTACATGGTCCAACAAATTAAATAAGTACAGGCAGAAGTAAAGTACAACAACATCGGGGCATACCCCGGAACTGAGACAGCTGCTGGTCCGCACACCAAGAAAACACCACCCGCCGCCAAGCGCCACGAGGTCCACACCTGAAACCGCAGGGAGTGAGCCACACCAGAATTGGGCTAAGTAGGGATCATCCGATCCCCTGCCTCCCACTCACACACCCACAAGTGCAACAACACAGATATATGACAATTAAACAAAGCAATAAACATAGCACCCAACCTGATGAAACGTACGATAAGCAGTGTAGCAGGAACAGTTCTAAGCAACCCGAAGAACCCAACACAGAGTCATGACTCACAGCCAAAGTCCACAAAGCGACTGAACCACACTGTCGACCGAAGTCAAACGTCGCCTCACAACACTACCACCACTACTCACGCCTGTCCACCCCTACAGTGTTCCGGGGCACTGTAGGGTGAGGCAGTGAGTCAAACTAGGACTAGCTGGGACCAGTGTACCACCACTGCCCAGCTACGTGTGCACACAAGCAGTCTAGACTACTGTCCTACCGACCGGATTGCCTCCACGCTAGGCCTCAGCGCTTCAGGAGGGCCCTGGGGACCGGCGAACCCCCGTCAAGCCGAAGCTACAGGAACTACCCACAACCCTAACCTCCCGGGCTGCGTCAGGCCAAAAGGCTAAGGGTACCACTCGTAACCTTGATCAAAGGTCACATCAGGCCCAGTGGCTACAGGGGTAAAACAAGTCCAACAGTTCCACAACCAGCTCCACAGCAAGAAACGCGCCGGAAGCTGCCACGACAAACAGGGAAACCCCGACCCGCTGAGACCAAACATCGACCCCTCGGATAGCACACCGGCTACTCCGGCCCGACGGGCTCAAGGCGATCCTGCTTCCCTCAGTCGAAGGTAAAACACAACATGTACCCCTTCTCCCACCGGTACGGCACAATGCCTCACAGACACCATGACCCTGTCCCCATCGGTCCATGGTGACAACGTAAACCACAGTTATACCGATTCCAAATTCGCATAAGCAGACACACACACAACATGATTCCATTCACACAGTGATCTCCGTCTCAGCGTACAGCTTAAAGCATGCATTTGAACCATCCAACAGTGAAACATATAATAAATAACAGGAGTTTAAGCATTCCTGTCTTGAATCGCGTCGACCGAGGTCGACGCCATTCAAGACCCTCAAACAGGAAAGCCAGATTATTCCTTAAAACGCATCCACCTGGGAAGCCGCCGTTTGAAACGTGTCAGAGCTCGCAGACGCCATTCACACCGAAATTCCAGATTTACAGACCCTCAGTCGGGGTGATTTCCTGCCTAAATGGCGTCATGATGGCCCGACGTCCTTCTGAAAGGCGTCGTCCATCCATGACGTCATTTAGCGCCAGAACCCCTAACTCGTGAAACCTCGAACAGGGAGGTTTCTGCCCTAAAAGGCGTCGTACTGCCCTGACGTCCTTCTAAAAGGCGTCGACCAGGCACGACGCCGTTTAGCGACAGAAACCTGGTTCGCTGGTTCGATCCGAGGGTCTCTCCCTTAACCCCAAACACCCCAAAAATGCCCCAAAACAGAAGGGGGAGGAAAGGAAAATCAACTACCATAGGCATGCTACAATTCCACGATTCCGAACACGACCATTCCCACAAGAAAGCCCCTTAAACATGCTCGTTCTAACCCAAAACACATCATGCCCCGCCAAGGAAAACATACACAAGACAATCCCGATTCATGCAAGGTTCGTCCCCCTACCGGTTCTTGAAATCCACCAAGCTCCGTGCAGCCGACCCACTGCACCGCAGACCGCCGCCGGTACCCTCGAGGACGCCGCCACTCCACCGGGACGTCGGCCGCCGTCCGGAGAATGGAACGCCGCGAAGGAAGTGGTGGAGGTAGAGGTGAGAGGTAGGGAGGTGTTGGAGTGGTGGAAGAGGAAGGGAAAGGGGAAAAGAGAGTCGGAGAGGGCGGAGAGGGCGAGGAGAGAGAGAGTGAAGGCGAGAATGAGGGAAGGAAGGGGAGGCTCGCGGGGTCAATCTGAATCCAGCTAAAACGAGTCGATCGAGGCAGACGCCAATCAGTCTGACAGGACGGGCCGTACTGACAGCGGTCTGAAACACGTCACCCTCCACGGATGCCGTTCAGACGACAGGACAGGACGTACTGACAACGGTCTGGCGCCGTACCCTGACATCGCAGAGGTCACAGTCTGAATCGCGTCGACCAACATGGACGCCGTTCAGACGATGTGACAGGGGCCGTACCCTCGCAGCCCGAAACCCGCCCACGTGGCGCAACAACAAGTAGACCTAAATGGCGTCCACACAACTTGACGCCTTTTGAAAGGTGTCGAGAAGTGCTGACGTCATTCAGTCTGAAATCTCAAGACCCTTCAGGGTCCAAACCAGGGAATCGGGCCCAAACCCGACCCGAATACTGAACCCGAAACCTCAGTCCTTACATTCTCCTCCCCTTAAAAGAATTTCGTCCACGAAATTTGCAACCGCTCAACGCAAAACTCGGCTAACCATCACGTGCCGGCATACCGATCACAACAATCATCCTCACCAATCACACACACAAGGCTCCACATAATTAGCCAATCACAATCACACCAAGCTAACCAAGATTCTCGATTCTGACAAAAAGCTGAAAGATCAAAACAACCACACACTAACAAGGCACATCTCACAAAACCGATTCTCCACCAAACCCAAATACATAAAAGTGCCACAAGAGTTCACAACCACCTCCGAATAAGACAAGACAAAAGTGTTCCTCTAGTCCAATCACTCGGACTTCCATCAAGAGACGCAACAGCACTCAACGTCTCGAACACCTACTGACCACTCGGCTCCTGACCTGCCTTATTCTTCTGGGGACAGTTCCTCGCGAGATGTCCCTTCCTGCCACAGCCAAAACAGCTACCAGTGATCAAAGGACATATCCGATAACCATGAAACCTGCCACAACGGGGACAACGATCCGCAGCGTCCCGCCTCGCTTCCTGGTGCTAGCTGACCTCCGTTTGCATCTGCTGAATCGAACCATCTTCATCTTCATCACAAGGCATCTCCTGGAACTCGACCTCAAAGGAACTCGAACCACCTGACGAAAAGACCGCTGATCTATCCCTGCTCTGCTGCTTCCCCTGTGCTGAATGCTCCGATTCCTTTGCCGCGTGTTGGAACTGCATCTCCACCGCTGCCGCGCACCGAACTGCTAACGCCAGGTCCTTACAACAATGAGCTGCCACAAATTCCCTCAGATCATGCCGAAGTCCATCCACAAATTTCTCCATCCTAAGATCCTCACGCTCAGATATGTGTGGAGCAAATCTTCCCAGAGCTACAAATTTCATCTGATATTCTAAAACTGACATACCATCCTGCACCAATTCCATAAACTCTCTTTCCTTAGCCCTACGAACGTGCCTCGGAAAGTACTGTCCACCAAACTCTCTCACAAAGTCTTCCCAAGGAATCTCTCTCAAGGACCTATCTGGAAACATCAACCCCTTGATGGTGACCCACCAATCATAAGCATCGTCCTTCAGCAAGTAGGTTGCCAACAAGGTCTTGTCACTCTCAGCGCATTCTAGGACATCAAACACCTTTTCCACTTCCTTAATCCAATGAGCTGCCGCATCTGGAATAGGTTGACCCGTGAAAGAAGGGGGCTTCAGCTTCAAGAACCGCTCCATCACCATGGATTGGCCACCACGGGAATTGGACCCCTCACTTCCATCTCCCTGCTGATATCTAGACATCGCCCCAATCATAGCTTCCATGAACCGATCCACATTATGTCCTTCTGCCCTCGAACCACCATCACCTGCTCTCGAACCACGAGCCAACAGAACTCTCCTCTTCGGTGCCATCACTACCCCACAAACACGAAAATCGAACCAAAACACGTCAAAACCTATCAATCTATACCAGCAGCCATCGCCTGTACAGACTCGTACTTATTGTTGGACTATAATATCTAACCCAGTTTACCACATACTCGAAGTAAGGAATCGGTGATGGTTGGATCGGATGTGATGTGCGAGCGAAGCGAAGGGCGCTTGCTCCTGGTGGTGATACCGAGCTGAGCTATCCAACGTATGTTAGAAAAGGATGGGGAATCAGCCTCTTGAGCCATGATTTTTGAATAAGAAGCAGATGGAGAAAGGAGCCTTCACTTCAATGCCTAGGCCGCGGGGTTGAAGAAACTTGCTACTGATTGATCATTATCAGCCATTCTCCGAGAGAGTGAATCAGCTTTCTTCTTCTACGCAATAATGAAAGAGACTGTCACTGCATTTCCTTCAGACCAGAGGGAAACTGCTTCTAATGCTATTCACTAGGCAATTTCATTACTTTCATTCAGGAACTGACCATGCTGACCAATCTTCACATTGTCACACTGGTCAACCGGTCAAGCCACCAAAAGGTCAGAAGAAGGGCAAACGAAAGAGGGAGGGATAATAGAATAACTCATAAATCAGTATACTTTAGTGGAAAACTGCTGTAAGGGTCAAGAGGTCAGAACAGGAGATCTTCCCACTTTGCTTGGATTGCACCTTGAGCTGGGTTGGGTCTTTCTTGCCTTGCGCTTATTCATCTACACCTGAAAAGGGATGAAACTGATTCGTGAAAAAGAGCAGCAGATAGGATCACACCGCCATCAAAAGGAAATCCCCCATCTTCAAAGTCAAGTCGAATCCCATTTACCAGGGGAACAGCTTGACCTTGGCTACGCTCGGCTATTCACCCTTACGAAGACGTTGTGACAATAGCCCCTTTTTTTATTCTTTCTACTCCAGCTACAAAGCCATCTATCTCGCTGCCAGCAAGCTTAGCCCGTCCAGAGCCTTTGAGCTAATCCGAATCTGTTGACTTCATTGAGACTTAGGATTTTCCTCGCTCTATGATTTTAGCTACTCAAAGCAATCTGCCCAAGCAGAAAAGAATCACACCGCTAATACGCTTTGACTCTATGGCTAATTTCTAAATATCGCGCCTCGATTCTCTTACTTATAAAAGAAAGACTTGGCTTGGCACTTCATCTAACAGTTGAATAAAAGGCAACTGAGTCGGCCACTCACTCCAGACCCACTGAATCTAGACAATTCTAAGATACGGACTATAGCTAGGGCAGTTCTCTCTATAACTTCCTAAATGCTATAAGATACCACCTCTTTGCCACTTAGTCAAATGCTTTATTAGTTGAATGAAGGCAGCAAGGTTTAAGGCCCTTAACCTATTCTAGGAAAAACCTGAAATCGGTATGAAGAAAGGAAATTCCGGATTCTTGATAGCACAAGAAAGAGAGAAGACTGTACCCTGCCGGAATCTCTTGACTTCAACTTCACCGCTACGCACCTTTCATTCAAACATACTTTTATTACTCCAAGAGCGAAAATAGCATCCTCGGTTATCCTATCCAACAACATAGGAGTAGTACTTGCTAAAGCTAAATTCTCCTTCTCGACACATGAAAGCTATAGACCTCTTTTCCTTTCACTGCGCTAATGAAATTCTCCTTGATTGCAATCGAACAAGTCATTGATTGATGACCTATAGATTGATTGATTACTTTCCTCTCCGTTCGTTCGTCCCTCTCCTTTCAGTCGAGTCACTTCGTCCCTCTCCCGCTGGTCGAGTCATAAAATACCTCTCCTTTCACTCGAGTCACTTCGTCCCTCTCCTGTCTTAAGAATACCCGAACCCTTGGCTCAAGACCCAAAATCGAGATATGAGCAGATATTTCTGAGTCGATCCAGCAAGGTGAGCTAAAGTCACAGCCAGGTCGAGCCGATTGAGTGGACCACGAAGCTTTGGCTAAAAATCCTTCCGGCTGGTTGAGTCGATCTATAACTGTGTCCATTCGAGATGGGATGGGTGTTCAGTCTAAGGAAAGCAGTAGATCGAACAAAGAAAGGAAGGGTTGGAATCGATCCTCCTCATCGGACAAGAAAGAGAATGGCATAGCCCTTCTTCATACAACCCACCGTAGTGGGAGTCAGAGCCCTTGGCGGAAACTACCTTAAAAGAAGAAGCAACTCATTTCGGGCACTCGTCCACATCTTCCAACTTCAGAGCATTTGGCCTATGGGGACGCTTCGGTAGAAGGGGCCTTAGCACTGGCTCCCAATCCTGGATAAGCTCCAGTTTCAAAGGTGATTACGTAAGCAGACTTTAGGTCTTTATATTCGGGGGTTGACTCATAGAAGACTAGGGATTTAAAGACAGTGTTGTAGGTACCAACTTTAGAAAGAGATTTGAATATGAATTCACTAGCTTGATCCTTTTCTTTCATTCATAGGGAGAAGACAGACTTGATTGAGAACTCGGCTTTAGCTGTTTGAAACAGCAATCCATTTCGGAGCTGTAGTAGCGCTCCGTCGGCTTTTCTCGAAGATCTTGAACTGTCAAGAGATGCGCTAACTTACCTCTTTTACGTTATTTCAAGATCAGAGAATAGGGATGTGAATAGCGCTCTTTCCCTTGCTTGATTTTCTGAATGAATTGGACGAAGAAGAATCATAATCCGAGCTAGAATCCGTTAACTGCAAGATAGTGGAGAGTAAAGGAGATGATACAGTAGCTGTAGCTGTCTTTGGGCAGCAGGATGGATCCGGGGGATGGGATGACCACTTTCCTGTAGTAAAAGGTATCGAACTAAGATGAAAATTTTGGGCAATGACATGTCTTTCACAGTAGGGTTCGAATCGGGGGCAATTGCGTTATAGATAGCACTCCCCAATTGACCAATCTCAACTGACCAATGTGACAATGTGAAGATTGGTCAACAATCTTGGTCAATTAGTAAGGTTGCTGGTCATCCTACTAGTAGAGGCGAGGAGTAGTACAGTTATCAAGTTCGTTATCTTCGTTAGTCCTGCTCGAAAGCTATGAATCTATGGTGTCAGCTCGTCTTCTTTCTTTTCTCTTTAGCGGTGTCACTCACGGAAACACTATCCAAAATAGTTGCATTGGAAGCAGTTTTCTTCGTTAGCCACAGGAATGGTTGCAAGTGACGCAGGTTAGGGCTCCGTTGCCTAGCCTTCTATCTCTTTGCTTTTTACACTAACTTCTCACTGTATTAATAGGGGCTAGTCTGACTCGGTTTCAGAGCTCTCATATCTCTTCCTTTCTTTCTTTGACTTAGTCAACACAGTATCCATCTCCATAAGTTAGTGGGAGAGCAACTTTAGTAGCTCTAGAATGATATATACCAGTTCCTTTATTGATTGATGAGCTGTTAGCTGTAGTGCTTTAAGCCAGTTTCCTTTTAATTCGTTACTTTTTTAGGGATGGATATGGATTATTTTACGTTTACTCGTTCCATTTATTCCACTCGCTTGGCATGCCTACAGCTGAAAGAAAGTCACTGGCTTACTTAACTCATATAACTTATCCAACGAGGCCTACTGCTAACAGGACTACTGCTTCACAGAACTATCTGAACTAGCTGGAAACCCGATGGAATGCCTTAACTTCAAACCTGCTGACAGACGAGCTTTCAGACTACTTGCTTGGAGATGAGGATCTAAAAGGAAAGGACTGAAGCGCGTCACTCGCTTACTTCAAAAATGCTTCAATTCCTACCGATAACAGAGAAACTACTTACTTGCTAGCTTCCCGAACTAGCTATCTAGTTAGTGCATATACAAAATGACAGGGAAATCAAGATATCTTGGAGGAGTAGGTCTTTCTGAGCCTGTCTTGCAAGACAACAAGATAGATTCTTTATTTAACCCTATGTATCAAGACCGGAACCCTATGTATCAAGACCGGGCGTGGGAGTGACACTCCTGCAGAAACCAACAAAAGCAACTCCTCAATAAAGGAACTCAAAAAGTACACCACACTTCTACACCTGTGCTCCCGACAGTAATGTAGGCTGATGCGGTAGCCGCTCCTCAACATGATGCCTCTGATCTGGAAGTGCCTCATTCTGGGGTGCTTCCTTTCCTTCACTTTAGAATAGATAAAAAGACACAAACAACACAACCCCTCCATGTGATTCTTCACCCAGAATAAAAAAAGATCAACATTCCATCTGCTATGGAACAATCACACTTGCTCAAAACAAGTAATGCCACTCAAAACTCCCCCTTCAGCCTTCGGGTCTTTCTTCGGATGTGTCTTATCATAGACCCTTTCCCTTTTCTTCTTGCTTTGGGGGTCTTGCCCTAGCCTTCTGACCTACCCTTGATTGTTGGTATTCTCATTCAATAGAGAGAATTCACTCCTTCCACATTCAAACCTCAGTGCCCAGCTTTCGTACACAGACTTGCCCCCAAGCTGACAACTCAGTCATGCCCAACTTCACAGTGTCCTTCATGCCCGCCTTGCTGCCCTGCCTTTCCGATAGCACTTATGTGCCCAGCGTGCACTCGTGGAGTATACTGACTTCCCCGCAGCATAGAGGTTACCCTCATCTAACTCAAAGTGGCAACTATCCTCCAGCCTGACCAAGATGGTTGACAAATGTGACAATTAAAAGATGGGTCAGCATGGTCAAGTGTATCGCCGGCTCCAGCAGTTTGAGGTCCAGAAGGGGACGGGCTTTCCCGGTCTTTTGGAATGGCTAGAGAGAAACCTACTTTTCTAAATCAAGTAATAATACGTGCTAATGTTCCTCTGGTATTAAAGCAAAGAGGTAGGTGTTAGAGTTTCGAGTGATTCTACTATTCTATTAGTAAGTAGGAGTCATACCTGACTTTCTAGTCTCCCCGTGGTACCGAGGTGGAGAAGGGGAAAGAGTAAATAGACTACTATTGTTCTGACCTGAAAAGAACTAAATGAGATTACTAAGTGGACAGTGCACGTTAGTTTTAGGTGACCTACAAGCCAATCTGACTATGTAAATCTCGTTCATTTATTAATATAATGGCATAATATTTATTATGTGTAAATCGCATTAATTATCGTTTCATAATGAAGTTCGTGAATATGTGCTATAGTGATCAAATTATAATGAGATCATAATAATGCGATTGATCACTTAAACACACATATTCTTAATCGTTCCTAGTCAGAGGATATCCGAGAAGGACATCAGATATCCGGTTAGACTAGTACAGATTACTCCTGCTCATATGATGAGGGTGACTGATCTCATAAGTCACTTGTGTAGAGACACTAAGGCGAATCTGTAGGTGCTCATTGGAGAATGAGTTCACTGAACTGATCCGACTGAATCGCTGGATGGTATTGTACCTCACTGTCAACCAGCTTGATTCTATTGTCGCAGTTGTGTGGATGGTCCTCGGACCTGAGACACCAAGGACACCTTCTCGGTGGACTTCTGTGCTTTGACCTTGGTTTACGAATCTCTAACCACGGGATTCTAATACGCCAAGGATTGGGTACAGCGGAATACCGTCGAAGGGAATTGTGTGTTAATAAGGAATCATTCGTTCTAGATACTTAGAGAGAGAATGCTCTAGGAAGGATGCGCGAAAGTCCCTGGCCAGGGCGGACGATAATATCGGGAAAGGAGTTTTCCGATATTCATCAGCGGCATCCAATCCAAGTGAGTCGACCGGTTAGGGTTTGACAGCTCGCCATACCCTGAGTTGACTCGAGAGCATTGTACGAATGAAGGATTATATTCACACGATAACTGTCGGCGGAAAGGTTCCAAGAGTGGGTTACTTAACCCCGATACTTTCCGGATTCACGCGGTGTTGCTTGGCACCCAACGTGATCGGAGGCTCGGTCGAATTCGATGTGCGACATCAATTCGATTGATTAATTAATTAATAAAGAGTTATTAATTGATTAATAAAGCCAGTAATGAGTTACTAGGCTTATTGGGCTATTAATCGGACTTGTAATTGGGCCTAGAGGGTCACACGCAAATGATTCTCAAGGCGATGGATAAATAAGTAGGTTTTATACAAACCAGGGGTTTTTATGAAAAACTACGCGGTTAGTATAAAATGTAGAGAACGGGCTGAGCAGGCCAAGCTGCTGCTAACCCTAGCTATCCCTCCTCAGTTTATCTCTCTCTCTGGCGACCCAGACAAATCCGGATATGCTCCGCCGCTTCTCCGACTCCCGTTCGACGGGAAATCGTCCCCGTGTTGCAGCGATCGTTGCGGCCACCGGCGGAGGTTTCGTGGGCTGCGAAGAACGAGGAATGCGAGGATATCCGTCACGACAAGGATCGTGTGGACTCCGCTAGAGGCCGGGCGCTTGCGCGGCTTGCGGTGTCGCACCGACGGAACCGAACGGTTGCAGATTCGAATCCGCACACAGTAAGACTTCAATAATCCGATTATCGTAATTTTAGATTTTTCGAAACGGGAGTGGATCTCCGTTTTTATTTTATTTATGTTGCGCGAGAGATCCGGAGAAACCCGAGAACCCAACAGTGCATACCTCAAAAGTCTTGTACAGGAAGCGTCAGAACTCAAACATAGTCCCCTCAACGTAGTCGTTGTATACAGCGTCATTGCCTATGGCCTCCGGTAAACAAGCTAAAGAGTCTAAATCCCGGATTAGGGTTTAGATCCAGAGGTAGCACCGGACCATCAATAGCGGAATCCCTTCCTCTCGCACCTGGCCGAGTATCTCTTCAGTCGTAGGAGCAAGTGATTCTTTTTTTTAAGTAGTAGATCCAGCTTTTGACTCTCTTATATATACGATGCTTTGATAATCCAGGTTCAGGTCCAGTACGGTATCCGTAGCTCAAATGAGCATGAAAGGGAAGGGTCACGAGAAGCATTCAACTGCTGCTACTAGTGCTGCGGGGAGAGGAAATCTGCCTAAACTGGAGTATAGTGGATCTTCTCATTCGGAGGTGGCTCTGGGGACACCAAGCACTGTGTAATGGTCAGCTCATGCCCAATGAAATTCCGGCATCATTCGGATTCCACTTTTTTTATTTTATTTATGGATACTAAAGAACTAATGGCTCATGGATTGTAACGACGTTCTAGCTTCTTATGTGACCATTCACTGCTTTTTCACTTGTCGGTGGGTTTGTTTACTGGTTGGCGTTCAAGTGGTGTTATTGAGGCATTTTGAATTATGATTGCCTAGTTTAGTTCTGGCTTACCGAGTGTGCTACATAATTTATGCTGACCCGTTAGTAACGGAGACCTTCCTTCTGTGACGTGACCCTGATATCGGATATGGTACAGTCGATGGTCCAATCTCAACCAGCCCTCTTCTTCTCTCCTTCCCTGTCTTGAAAGAAACATAGCTTATCTCCTGCAAGTTGAGCTAGAGATAGAATATTCTTTTCCACACGAGGTACAACATTCTGATAAAAGTCTGATTTCCCAGGAGCTACAGTACCATTAATGGTAAGAGCTGGTATTAGACTAAGACTTGTCGATTACCTTTTTTGATATAAAGCAGAGTCAGTGAAAGCATAGGGGCTGGAGCTGCCTATCATATGATTGCTTTTCTCCTGTCGTAGTACCAGGTACTGTAAGAGGGAAAATCTATGCTCATAGCTACAAGCTGATTTGGAAGGTTTTTAGTAGAAGCATTCATGAAAGCTAGATTGAGATTTTAGCGCAGAACATCGAGCAGCAAGACGGCCAGTTCCATGCACGAGAAAATGCTTCAGAGGATAGGAGGTACTAGTCAAGTTGGAGTTGGCGACCGCGCCATCAGCCCCGCCCTCTGCCACGCTTTCAATCCAAAAAAGCGGCAATAAGAGCTTCATTAAGTAAAGATGCTAGGATGGAGGAATGATAACCAGCTTATTCAGCTAGAAGAAGAAGGCGCAACTCGTGCAAGGCGGGAACCATTTCTCCATTGGAAAGACAAGTGAGAAAGATTCGAAAATCTTCACCAAGACCATGAAGAGGGATAAAAGGTTTGAGGCAAGTCACTCCTTTATTCATGATAGTCAGTTTCTCATTAAGGCTTTGTTAGCTACTAAGACATGGTTCTTTCTTTTAAAGAGAAAAAGTGGAAGTTCTCGAGCCATAAAAAGAATACAACTCATTTCCAATTTCTTGAGTGGAGCTGAGGTCAACAACTTGGGAAAGCATCTCAAGCGATAGCGTAGCAAACGGCCAACCCATTTTCTCTTTTTATTGCTTCTAGTTCCTATATCAAAAAGATATAATGAATTGATTCTATTCTAATCATTCTCTTTTTATATCAAAGCTATCCTACTCCAAAAGAAGTCAGTGTCCTAAACCTAAGCAAAGCACTCAGACTCAACCACTCAACTAAACATAAGGTGCGTAGCGGATCAAAACGGTGCTTTCAACTTTCAAAGTGAGATGCGCTAGGCTTTCGACTCACTCTAATACCCCGGACGACAAGAAAATCAAAGAAAAAGGTTTTGAATGGGCTCAGCATCAGATGCGGAACCGATTCGATAGGGATCACATTTGAGAAGCGGGCATTGATAGCTTTCTTCAAAGAGTATCTAAGTGGGAGAAAATTCCTTCCTGTCAAAAGACAAGAGAGATAGTAGTTTGGGATGGCATAAAATCTTTTAGTGAACGCCACCATTGCCAACCAATGAATAGCTAATAGCCGAAGATAGAAAATCCTTTTCTATGGAAGGAAAAAGCTATCCGTCTATTTGACGATCTGAGACTAGGTTATAGAATAGAGATCAAGCTATATATCTTCCGATCAAAGCTTCTACTTCCTTTCTCGGGTAGCAATGAAGGGAGGAAGAGTAGATTTGCAGATCTAAAGAAAAGAGAAAAGAGCAGCTTTCGGTCTACGTAAAAGAAATGAAAGTAGAAAAAGGACAGATGGAAGAGCAGAAATGAAGCTTGCTAGCGGATGAGATTGAAGACGAGGAGCTGAAGGTAGGGGGAAAGATCGTAGTAGTAAAGGAAGAGCAAGAGCCCACTTTCGTACCCAAGGGTTTCCATCCTAGTTCTTGACACTTTGAAGAGTCAGGGTAAGGAGCAATACAAGGAATTCGCCCTAGAACCTTTAGGCTAGCCCCATTATATGTACACGGAATGAGTCTGGTATGGCTGGGACCAAGAATGGTTTCATAAGTTGAATTTTTGAAGGGAATATCGTATTCTAAAAAAGAAAATCCTGTTGTTAAAATAGCTTGCCTTTCCGAGAGGTTTTTTTCAATGCTTGTTTATTGAATCAGATGTGGCATTGCTGATTCGAGAGCAGTTGCCCTTTCTTTCTTTTTCCTGTAGTGGAAGTAGCAGACGACTATACGAGGACAAGGAGTTTAAGGCTTAGGCTCTTCTTTCCTTTCGCAAGATGCAGCTATTTCAAATGCTATATCACATGTGATTGTCGAAATAGAGCTCTTTTCGTGGTTACCGCTACCCGAATGAACTACCTTAGCGCCCTAGGGGAAAGGAACCGAGCTTAAGTAAAGAAGTCAAAAAAATACCGAGGTAGGATTAGGATATAGTCAGTGTGCCGCGACTGCCTTCTCTATTTTGGCTGTCGATTGCATGCAGTTTGACTGATTTCTTTCGTTCACCTTTTCGGTTTATTTGAATGGAATTCCGTTCTCAGATCAGATTAGATACTAAGAGACTGTAGGCATACGAGACCTAACTCACTGGATTGCTAGCAGTGATCATACCCGATGCTCTTAACCTGATTGAATAAGCTCTTGTGATCATATCCCATGCTGTTAGCTCAAAGGGAGTGAAGTCCGCCTATCCATCATAATCAAAGTCCGCAAATCTTGTTAATATTAAATCTTGTCACATTTTCTGACTTGTTTGATAATCGACAATTAAAGGGAGACTTTTTCTCGATCTTTGTTATAGCTATTGCAGCGGCTGAAGTAGCTATTGGTCTAGCTATTGTTTCGTCGATCTATCGTAACAGAAAATCAACGCGTATCAATCAATCAAATTTGTTGAATAAATAGTCCTTCAGATTTTTCTACAAATTTCAAAAATCAAATAAAGGAGTTTTTATGTCTCGTTACCGAGGACCTCATTTCAAAAAAATACGCCGTCGGGGGGCTAGGACTAACTAGTAAAATACCTAGATCCACTAGAGCTAGAAGAAGGGTTCTTAGACCTGAATTGCCCAATGAGATAAAAAGAAAAAATCGTCTTCGTATAAAAGAAAAACAGAAATTGATCCCTATGATCGAAGTTAAATACTCTATAACATAGGCCTTATACACACAAGTAATGGAGAGTATACGAAGGCTTTGGAATATTATTTTCGGGCACTAGAACGGAATCCATTCTTAACACAAGCTTTTAATAATATGGCTGTGATCTGTCATTACGTGCGACTATCTCCACTATAGAAAGAAGGAAAGAAGGATCAAATCGGCGTAAATTAAATAATAAATTAAATTAATTAAATATAAAAACAAGAAAAAAAAAGGCTTTCTACATATGCATCGTCCAAAGCAACGATTTTATAAGCTGTAGCAAAGAAAGAGATTTCACAGGAACAAAATAAATACCAAATATGAAGAAATGGGTTTCGCCTATATACTTTATCTATGGATAAAGGATCGAATTGATAGAAGAAGCACCGTAAAGATCAATTAGCGATGTTCTCAGTTAATACAATAAGAACTGCTTATTTATCTCATGATTTAAGATCAAAATTAGGAATCAACTTTTGTAATAGAGTCAATCCACAAAGGTATTGAGCAGCGGTGTAGCATCAGATCCTAAAGATAGTAAGTCTTTTTTCTTATATCTTATAGATTATAGTAGAAAGTGTTTTTCAAAAATTCTATATGAATTTCATATATGAAAGCGAGATAGTTACCTTTCAGAAAATGCTAACGATGTAAGGAAAAACTAGACCAATGTTTTGGAGAAAAGATCAAACTGATTTATTGATTGAAATTAGAGTTTGAAACTTATGTAGTTAACTTCTTCTGTTAACCGGGATAAATTTCTCAGAAATTTAATTGTTTGATAGGGTAGATTAAGACAGGACGTCTAAAGAACTAATTGGTGAGCTGTATGAGGTAGGAAACTCTCAAGTATGGTTCTAAGGAAAGGAATTGGCTTACCTATTCCGACCAAGGCAGGGTGATTCTGAAATTGCAGAGGCTTGGTCCAATCAAGCTGCTGAGTATTGGAAACAAGCTATAGCACTTACTCCGGGTAATTATATTGAAGCACATAATTGGTTGAAGATAACGAGGCGGTTCGAATAAGACCACTCCCCCTTGTCATTCATGAAAATGGGTTAGTTGGATCCATCAAATTAATTTCAGAAAATGGATTGTTTCGATCCAATCAAGGAATTTCATTATATCCCTTCCCTTTCTAAAATGATTCTTTTACTTTGTTTTGTATGGTGTCGCATATTTAAGGATAAATTAAATGGTATGAATATAGTATATAATATAACTAATAAAACCAAAAAAAGAGACTGAAGAGTGGTTAAATATAGATAAAGATAAGATATCGGAAAGATCTTTATCTTATTGATTACTAATGAAATATTCTTGTGATTCGTAATTGGAGTATTTGTAATTAAATAAGGTATTTATTATGTTCTATCCAAGTAGATCACTTACACATTCAGATATTCATACACGTCATAAAAAGTAGTTTTCCAGATCGGGAAAGTGATTAAAAGCGAAAAAGGTCTGTTGAGCTCCTAATCGCCATGTCATAATAGATCCGAACACTTGCCCCGAATCGACTTCAATATCATAATTGCTCTAGTGAATAACTAAAAAAAATGGATAGATGGGAGGTAGCAAAGAAGGGAACTAATCATAAATATCTATCTCTCATAGGTTCACTAAAAACTTGACTGTTGACAGGTCTCTTTGTATGTGCTGTCTGGAAAAAGGAGGACTCAATGATTATTAGTTCGCCGGAACCAGAAGTGCAAATTTTGGTGGATAGGAATCCCGTAAAAACGTCTTTTGAGGAATGGTATGGCCATTTCTCAAGAACAATAGCCAAGGGCCATGATACTACCACTTGGATCTGGAACCTACATGCTAATGCTCACGATTTTGATAGTCATACCATGGAGGAGATCTCTCGAAAAGTATTTAGTGCTCATTTCGGTCAACTCTCCATTATCTTTCTTTGGCTGAGTGGCATGTACTTCCACGGTGCTCGTTTTTCTAATTATGAAGCATGGCTAAGTGATTCTACTCACATTGCACCTAGTGCCCAAGTGGTTTGGCCAATAGTGGGGCGAGAAATATTAAATGGTGATGTGGGCGGGGGTTTCCGAGGAATACAAAAAACCTCGGGGTTTTATCAGATTTGGCGAGCATCCGAAATAACTAGTGAATTACAACTCTATTGTACTGCAATCGGTGCATTGGTCTTTGCATCATTAATGTTTTTTGCCAGTTGGTTCCATTATCACAAAGCTGCCCCAAAACTAGCTTGGTTCCAAGATGTAGAATCCATGTTGAATCACTACTTAGCGGGGTTACTAGGACTTGGGTCTCTTTCTTGGGCGGGACACCAAATCCATGTATCTTTGCCGATTAACCAATTTCTCAACGCTGGAGTGGATCCTAAGGAGATACCACCTCCTCATTCATTTATCTTGAATCGGGATCTTTTGGCTCAGCTTTATCCCAGTTTTGCCGAGGGAGCAACCCCCTTTTTCACCTTGAATTGGTCAAAGCAGAATTTCTGAATTTTCGTGGAGGATTAGATCCAATAACTGGGGGTCTATGGTTGAGTGATATTGCACACCATTATTTAGCCATTGCTATTCTTTTCCTGATAGCTGGTCATATGTATAGGATGGGGGATTGGTCATGTTGAGTTCTCAAGTTTCTTCGGATCTCCCGCGCAGCGGAAATAAAAATAAAAACGGAGATCCGTTCCCATTTCGAAAAACCTAAAAACACGATAATCGGATTATCGGTTTTCATCGTGTGTGGATTCGTATCCGCAACCGTTCGGTTCCGTCGGTGCGACACCACAAGCCGCGCAAGTGCCCGGCCTCTAGCGAAGTCCACGCGATCCTCCTCGCGACGGATATCCTCACGTTCCTCGTTCTTCGCAGCCCAAGAAACCTCCACCGGTCGCCGCAACGATCGACGCAACGCGTAGACGATTTTCCGTCGAACGGGATTCGGAGAAGCGGCGGAGCAGATCTGGATCTGTCTGGACGCCAGAGAGAGAGAGAAACAGAGGAGGGGTGGCTTGGGTTAGCAGTAGCTTGGCCTGCTCAGCCCGTTCGCTATGTTTTATACTAACCGCACGATTTTTCATAAAAACCCCCGGTTTGTATAAAACCCACTTATTTATCTATCGCCTTGAGAATCATTTGCGTGTGACCCTCTAGGCCCAATTACCAGTCCAGTTAATGGCTCAACAAGTCCAGTGACTCCTCACTGGCTTTATTAATCAATTAATAACCCTTTATTAATTAATTAATCAATCGAATTGATGTCGCACATCGAATTCAACCGGGCCTCCGATCACGTTGGGTGCCAAGCAACACCGCGTGAACCCGAAAGATATCGGGGTTAAGTAACCCACTCTTGGAACCTTTCCGCCGACAGTTACCGCGTGGATAATCCTTCATTCGTACAATGCTCTCGAGTCAACTCAGGGTATGGCGTGCTATCAAACCCTAACCGGTCGACTCACTTGGATTGGATGCCGTTGATAAATATCGGAAAACTCTTTTCCCGATATTATCGTCCGCCCTGGCCAGGGACTTCCGCGCATCGTTCCTAGAGCATTCTCTCTCTAAGTACCGAGAGCGAATGATTCCTTATTGACACACAATTCCCTTCGACGGTATTCCGCTGTACCCAATCCTTGGCGTTTTAGAATTCCGTGGCTAGAGATTCGTAAACCAAGGTCAAAGCATAGAAGTCCACCGACAAGGTGTCCTTGGTGTCTCAGGTCCGAGGACCATCCACACAACTGCGACAATAGAATCAAGCTGGTTGACAGTGAGGTACAATACCATCTAGCGATTCAGTCGAATCAGTTCAGTGAACTCATTCTCCAATGAGCACCTACAGATTCGCCTTAGTGTCTCCACACAATTGACTTATGAGATCAGTCACCCTCATCATATGAGCAGCAGTAATGTCTACTAGTCTAACCGGATATTTGATGTCCTTATCGGATATCCTCTGACTAGGAACGATTAAGAATATGTGTGTTTATGTGATCAGTCTCATTAGTATAATCTCAATATGATATGATCACTATAGCACATATTCACGGACTTCATTATGAAACAATAATTAATGTGATTTACACATATTGAATATTATGCCATTATATTAATAAATGAACGAGATTTATATAGTCAGATTGGCTTGTAGGCCACCTAAACCTAACAATCTCCCACTTGGACTAAAGTCAATCACCTTTATACAATAAGCCTATAGATTCTAGGTGACGCTCAAACACAATTTGAACCAACGGCTTTGTCAGTAGATCTGCTACATTGTCGACGGATGGAACTCTTTCAACTACTACATCTCCTCTGGATATGATCTCTCTGATAAGGTGAAAGCGCCTCAGAATATGCTTCGATTTCTGATGAGACCATGACCCTTTCGCTTGCGCAATCGCTCCATTGGTGTCGCACAACAGCAGAACAGGCTCAGAGATGCTGGGAACTACGCCGAGGTCGATAATGAATTTCTTCAACCACATTGCTTCCTTGGCGGCTTCAGCTGCAACGATGTACTCAGCTTCAGTCGTTGAATCTGCAGTGGTTACTTGCTTGGAACTCTTCCAGCACACTACGCCTCCGTTCAAAGTAAACACGAATCCTGATGTAGACTTGCTATCATCTGGATCCGACTGGAAACTTGAGTCAGTAAAGCCTCGCAGTTTCAAGTCACCTCCTCTATAAACAAGAAATATATCCTTAGTTCTTCTCAAGTACTCAAGGATACATTTCACTGCCTTCCAGTGCTCTTCGCCTGGATCAGCCTGAAATCTGCTCGTAACACTTAGAGCAAATGCAATATCAGGCCGTGTACATAGCATGGCATACATAATAGATCCTATGGCAGAGGCATAGGGTATTCTATCCATGAATGCCCTCTCGTTAGGAGTCTTAGGAGACTGCTCCTTTGAGAGACTAATTCTGTGTCTCATCGGTATGAGACCTCTCTTGGAATTTTTCATACCAAACCTTTTGACAATGGTATCTATGTACAAGGATTGGGTCATTCCAAGCATCCTCTTTGATCTATCTCTATAGATCCGTATTCCCAATACGTAGGATGCTTCTCTCAAATCCTTCATGGAGAAGTTTTTCGACAGTCAGATCTTTACTGATGACATCATAGCTACATCATTCCCAATAAGTAGTATGTCATCTACGTAAAGAACTAGAAAAGTGACTGCACTCCCACTGGTCTTCTTGTACACACAAGGCTCATCTTCATTCTTAATGAAGTCATAAGACTTGATAGCCTCGTCAAATTTCATGTTCCATCTCCGGGAAGCCAACTTCAGTCCATAAATGGACCTCTGAAGCTTGCACACTTTATCTGGAGATTCTTTGGATGTGAAACCTTCTGGTTGTATCATATACACCTCTTCCTCAAGGTTACCATTGAGGAAGGCACTCTTCACATCCATCTGCCATATTTCATAATCAAAATGTGTAGAAATTGCGTGTAGAACTCTGATCGACTTTATCATGGCAATTGGTGAGAAAGTCTCGTCATAGTCAATTCCTTGCCTTTGACGATATCCCTTTGCCACCAACCTTGCCTTATAAGTGTCGATCCGTCCATCAGCACCGATCTTTCTCTTAAAGATCCACTTGCAACCGATGGGTACAATACCCTCGGGCAAGTCCTCCAAGTTCCAAACTTGGTTGGTGTACATGGACTGGATTTCTGAGTTCATGACTTCTCGTCATTTCCCGGCTTCTGGGCCTTCTATGGCCTCCTGGTAGGTTTTAGGATCATCGTCCTCATTATATTCTACCTTAGACTCACCTTCAGCGATATGTCCCACATATCGTTCTGGCAGTCTAGGTACTCTACCAGATCTACGAGGCTCATGTGTGTGTACCTGAACAGATTCAGGAATTGATATCTCATCTGATGATAATGCAGCTGTTTGGGGATCTGGAACCTCTTCCAGTACTATTTTACTCCCACTGTCCTCCTGGAGAAGGTATTCCTCTTCCAAGAAGACAGCTTTCCTGGCGACAACACCTTTTGTTCACCAGGATGGTAAAAGTAGTATCCAAAGGGTTCCTTTGGATATCCTACAAACCAACATTTATCAGTTCGTGATTCCAGCTTGTCTGGATCATGCCTCTTTGCATGAGCAGGACAACCCCAGACTTTAACATGTTTAAATTCTAGTTTCCTGCCTTTCCGTATCTAATATGGAGTAAAGGCCACATACTTGCTGGGTACTCTGTTCAGTAGGTATGCTGCTGACTCTATAGCATACCCCCAAAGGGACACTGGTAATCCTGAAAACCTCATCATGGATCGCACCATGTCCAACAAGGTGCGATTCCTCCTTTTTGATACACCATTCATCTGTGGTGTATATGGAGGGGTTAGCTGAGAAAGGATACCATTATCCTTTAAGAATTGCGTGAAATTAGTACTTAAGTATTCTCCTCCTCGATATGATCGAAGAGCTTTAATACACTTCCCTAACTACTTCGCTACCTCATTCTTGAACTCCTTGAACTTCTCAAATGCTTCTGACTTATACTTCATTAAGTACACATAGCCGAATCTTGAGAAGTCATCGGTGAACGTGATGAAGTATGAGTAGCCACCTTTGGCTTAGGTGGACATAGGACCACATACATCCGAATGTATTAGTTCCAGAATGTCCTTGGCACGTTCTCCATGTCCAGTAAATGGAGATCTTGCCATCTTTCCCATAAGGCAGGATTCACATGTTGCAAACGATTCGTAATCGAATGCAGTTAAGTAACCATGCTTATGCAACTTTTGCAACTTGCTTTTGCCAATGTGCCCAAGTCTACAATGCCGCATGTAGGCTTGGTTCACACAATTCTTGCTCTTCTTAACAGCATTATCAATATGAAGATTGTAATAAGAAACATCTAAGAGATATAGACCGTTGACTACAGATGCCGAAGTTATTGATTTATTACCATAATAAATCGAACAACTTCTATTCTCAATAGACAACCTATATCCCATCTTGTCCAAACAAGATACTGATATGATATTCTTTATTATGCTATGAACATAATAACAATCTTCTAAAAGTAAGGCGTCGTCTCCTGATGGAAGCCTGAGGTTTACTGTCCCAACAGCAATCGCCGCAACTTTTGCGCCGTTTCCTAGCCTCAATTCCACCTCGCCTTGTCTCAACTTGCGCTTGCTTGTCAGCATGTGTGCATCATGACATATATGAGAAGCACATCCGGTATCCAATATCCATGATGTGGAATCTCTAACTGACAAGTTGATATCTATCATATAGACATCTAAAGTTTCAGAAAACTTCACCTTCCTATGAGCTTTGTCATGAAGGAACTCCTTGCAGTTCCTCTTCCAGTGACCATACTGCTTATTGTAGAAGCAGTCACCCTTCACTACTCTTTTGCCTTTGTCCTTCGATCTTTTATCGTTAGCTGTCATCTCTGCTTCAGGGGCATCCAATGCCAATTCAGCTGGAGGATCAGCTCCAGGGACAAAGTCAATGTACTCAGATCTAAAGACATTCTTCAAGTATCTGAACCAATCCGAGTAGATCAGGTAAGTCAAAAGGGCATCAAGTATGCCACGGAGTGGGTTATTCGACGACATAATTCCCTACAGGAGATAAGTAAACTCTATTTAGCAGATGTTCAATTATTAAAATTTAAAACAAGACATGGTCTTTTGTTCAAGTTTAACTCCCACTAATTTTCGACGGACTGTATAACCCTCAGTTATACAGAACGGGAGACGCCGACAGTCTCCTAGTGGGGATCAGAATCTCAATGACTTGCACTACAACCTTGTGGATAGCACAACAAACTATAATACAATCAAAGAGCACCCAACTCATGGGACTTGCAACTCCTTGCAATATCTGATCATAGCTTCGGTCCCCAGAGATTTAATGGCCTTGTGGATAGCACAACAAACCACTAATTCTGGTCTAAGCTAACCATCATTACACGACGAGCATAGATTTGCATGCAGCCCTTGTGGATAGCACAACAAAGCTACATGGTTCCTCTACACCGATCATATAGGCATCTAATGCCATAGCCACAGTTTCTCCTCCCAATTAAGCAAGCCTTGTGGATAGCACAACAAACCTGCCTAGAGTGATTCGAATCCTATGACTATAACGATGGTGGACCACGCGGTAAGTTCTTAACTACTTGCGTTACGGCTTAGAGTTTATCTGAAGGTATTTAAATAACTTTTATCTTGGTCTCTCCTAGGTGATAATATATAAATATATCATATATATTTAGTAAATACTATACCAGCTTTGATTTATAATCAAAAGAAAACATTGCATCACATACATGTCTAGTGTGGTCATGGATAGCACAGTGGGTTTGACTTGAGCCAACAGTCAAACGCACACACAATCTAACACAATAATTATATTAGATAACCTGCAAACACATAGGCAAGAGATCTCTATATTTTCGCCTTCCTGGTTGCAGCTGTGGATCGTCCTTACTCCTTCCTCGGTTGCCTCGATCAGATTACAATAATTGTAGAATTACAAGTAAATTGAAGAAGGCCTTATGGCGAGTACAAGAGAGAGGGAGGTAGAAGTACATCGGAGTATGAGAGAGAGAGAGAGATACGCAGATCTCTATTTATTAACAATTAATAAACATCCATCATTCATCCACGATCCACATAAACACATCATTCATCAAATGAACAATTAAATAAGTGCATATCCATGACCACAGTGTGTTTTAAACATCCAGCGCATCACATGGCTAAAATAAAAGAGTTTTCAAAATAAATAATTTTGGTTTTCAAAAAGCTGGGATCCAATCAAAATTAGTATTTGAATTTCGAAAAACTCATTTATTAACTTAACATGCAATTAGATCAAAATTTAAAAGTAATAAACACACATCACATGTGCACACACTCCGAATTAATAATTTTCAGATTATTCCATGCCATTAGAACATTTCTAATAATTAAACAATCTAACATTTAGATCATACCACATTAATAATCTAACAATTAGACTATTAATAATTAATTACTAATCCAACTCTTAGATCAGTTAATAAAAAATTAATAATTAATTTAACACTTAAATTAATAATTAATAACGATTAATAACTAATCTAACAATTAGACTAGTTAGTTAATTAATGCTAATCACTAATTTAACTATTAAACTAATAATTAACATTAATGAATAGTTATCCATTAATCTAACTCTTATATTAGTGGATAAAATTAATTATTAGTTTAACTCTTTAAACTAATAACTATGATGTAGCCGAAGCTATCACGATCGGATTCCGAGACAGGAATCCGAAGACGGGACCCGAAGCTGGATCGGATCGGTGAAGAGGACCGATGGAGATCCGGAACGAGGCGAGGGAGGAAACGGGGCCGAGGATCCAAAGCCGAGAGGGGCCCGGGCGAGAACTCGCAGGGAGCGAAGCTGAGACTCCCTCGGACGATGCGGACCGGCCGTCACAGGGCGTGGCCGAAGCTCCTTCGGACGAGGCGGACTAGCTGCGGAAGGCGTGGCCGAGGCTCCGTCGGACGAGGCGGACCAGCCTGCGGAAGGCGTCGAGACCGGGGGGAGATGACCCGAGGTCGGCGGCCGAAACCTACTCGGAGAGGTCGGCGAAGATTCAAACCGAAGCCCCTGCAGAAGGAGGAAAAGAAGAAGAAGAACTGATCAGTAGGAGTCCCGGGCTTCGGCCCTAAGGAACCCCCTCCGACAGCTAAGTTAGCTTCTGAAGATGATTCGATTCAGAAGTCAGGGAAGAAGAAATAGCTTTAATGCTTTTTGGACTATAGTCCTTGGGTCTCGAAGACATAATAAATAGCCGTGGATTTATAGCGGAGGATAGAAGTTGCTTAGTAGTGGTAACCAATATAGGACTATGTTTTGGCTTACTGATAAACCGCCATAGCGCCTATCCCTCCCACAGGAGTGGGCCGGGTACGGCTACTGGGCCGAAGGGGGTTGGGCCGCTAATGGGCCTGATGCCGCTTAGTGGGCTGAAGCCTACCGGGCCGAGGGCTGCTAACGGGCAGAAGGCTGTTGGGCCGCTGACGGGCTGAAGGTTTGTTGGGCCGCTGACGGGCCGAAGGTTTGTTGGGCCGCTGACGGGCCGAAGACCACTGGGCTGCTTACTGGGCCGAGGGCTGCTGGGCCGCTAATGGGCCGAAGGCTGCCAGTGGGCCTTTTACTGCTGCTGTTGGACTGATCTCAGTGTTGGGCTTGTTTTAATGGGCCGAATTAGATTCTGCCTCATCAATATAGTTACTCCTTATTAAACCATTATATTAATTAATTAAAATTAATCATCAATTTAACAATTAAACTAATATTTAATTTCAATTAATTAATAATACTAATTTAACATTTAAATTAGTCTAATAAAATTAGTTATTAATTTAACACTTAAATTATTAACAAATTTAATCAATTAACAACTTCTTGTTAATTAAAATGATTCCATAATCATATTGCCCAAATAAACGAAATTAGATAATAATTTAAAATTCAAAACAGTCTTGAATTAAATTAAAATATAATTTTAATTGTATTAAATGGGCTAATAAGGAATAAAGGGCTTCAATTGGGTTTATTTGGGGTTTTAAGAGGGCAAATAAGGGTTTAACTAAAAACCTATAGGGCTCAGCCCATTAGGGCCGAGTGGGCTCGGGCCCTGCAAGCCCTGGGCTCCAGCCAGGCGCGCCCTGGGCTCGAGCCAGGCGCGCCTGGGCTCGGGCCTGGTCCGGCCAAGGGCCAAGCCGGGCTAGACCGGCCCGCCAGGCCACGTGAACCGGCCGCCCCTAACCTCCTACAACCCGACGCCTAGCAGCCGAAACCCTAGGCTGCAGGAAGGAACAACGGCTGGAGAGGCAGGCGGCGCCGGCGGCCGACCTCCGGCGGTGCCCAGCCTTCGCCGGCGATCGTCCCCGGCGCCGGCAACACCCCCGGCGCCGGTGGCCCACCGGAGATACCAGAAAACATGGCCAGAGCCCCTAAAATTTCTGGTTTTTCAGGGTTTCAAAACCCGAATTTGGGGCTTGATTTTTCAGCCCTCCAAGGGCACCCCGGCACCGACAAAAATACTGGATGTGCTGTGGTGACTATCACCTAGAGATACGGGCATCCGGGCCGCCATCCCAACGCTTGGGAATCGCTTTCGAAGCCGCCGAAAACTCCCCGTTCATCGTCCCATGAAGAACACAAAACCCCCAAATAAAATCCAAAAATTGCAGAATAATATTCCGATTATTTGTGTTCATCTCATGAACACATATTTAGCAAAATTCGAGTTTTAAAGCATGGAATAAATTCAAGGAAAAATTAATTCAGAGACCGAAACGGGACGAGAAATAGTGGAACCTGGCTCTGATACCACTGTTGAGTTCTCGGGTTTCTTCGGATCTCCCGCACAGTGGAAATAAAAATAAAAACGGGGATCCATTATCGTTTCGAAAAACCTAAAAACACGATAATCGGATTATCGGTTCTTACCGAGTGCGGATTCGAATCCCCAATCGTTCGGTTCCGTCGGTGCGACACCGCAAGCTGCGCAAGTGCCCGGCCTCTAACGAAGTCCACGCTATCCTCCTCGCGAAGGATATCCCCACGTTCCTCGTTCTTCGCAGCCCACGAAACCTCTGCCGGTCGCCGCAACGATCGCCGCAACACGCGGACGATTTCCCGTCGAACGGGTTTCGGAGAAGTGGCGGAGAAAATTTGGATATGTCTGGACGCCAGAGAGAGAGAGAAACAGAGGAGGGGTGGCTAGGGTTAACAGCAGCTTGGCCTGCTTAGCCCGTTCGCTATGTTTTATACTAACCGCACGATTTTTCATAAAAACCCCCGGTTTGTATGAAACCCACTTATTTATCCATCGCCTTGAGAATCATTTGCGTGTGACCCTCTAGGCTCAATTACCAGTCCAGTTAATGGCCCAACAAGCCCAGTGACTCCTCACTAGCTTTATTAATCAATTAATAACCCTTTATTAATTAATTAATCAATCGAATTGATGTCACACATCGAATTCGACCGGGCCTCCGATCACGTTGGGTGCCAAGCAACACCGCGTGAACCCGGAAGGTATCGGGGTTAAGTAACCCACTCTTGGAACCTTTCCGCCGACAATTACCGCGTAGATAATCCTTCATTCGTACAATGCTCTCGAGTCAACTCAGTGTATGGCGTGCTGTCAAACCCTAACCGGTCGACTCACTTGGATTGGATGCCGCTGATAAATATCGGAAAACTCCTTTCCCGATATTATCGTCCGCCCTGGCCAGGGACTTCCGCGTATCATTCCCAGAGCATTCTCTCTCTAAGTACCGAGAGCGAATGATTCCTTATTGACACACAATTCCCTTCGACGGTATTCCGCTGCACCCAATCCTTGGCGTATTAGAATCCCGTGGCTAGAGATTCGTAGACCAAGGTCAAAGTACAGAAGTCCACCGCCAAGGTGTCCTTGGTGTCTCAGGTCCGAGGACCATCCACGCAACTGCGACAATAGAATCAAGCTGGTTGACAGTGAGGTACAATACCATCCAGCGATTCAGTCGGATCAGTTCAGTGAACTCATTCTCCAATGAGCACCTACAGATTCGCCTTAGTGTCTCCACACAAGTGACTTATGAGATCAGTCACCCTCATCATATGAGCAGGAGTAATCTGTACTAGTCTAACCGGATATCCGATGTCCTTCTCGGATATCCGACATCGGATATCCTCCGACTAGGAACGATTAAAAATATGTGTGTTTAAGTGATCAGTCTCATTAGTATGATCTCATCATGATCTGATCACTATAGCACATATTCACGGACTTCATTATGAAACGATAATTAATGCGATTTACACATAATGAATATTATGCCATTATATTAATAAATGAACAAGATTTACATAGTCAGATTGGCTTGTAGACCACCTAAAGCAATCACCTAAACGAAATTAGATAATTAAAATTTATCTAATTTTAATTTTATTAAATGGGCTAATAAGGAATAAAGGGCTTCAATTGGGTTTATTTGGGGTTTTAAGAGGATAAATAAGGGTTTAACTAAAAACCTATAGGGCTCAGCCCATTAGGGCCAAGTGGACTCGGGCCCTGCATGCCCTAGGCTCGAGCCAGGCGCGCTTGGGCTCGGGCCCGGTCCGGCCAGGGGCCCAGCCGGGCTAGACCGGCCCGCCAGGCCACGTGAACCGGCCGCCCCCAACCTCCTGCAACCCGACGCCCAGCAGCCGAAACCCTAGGCTGCAGGAAGGAACGGCGGCTGGAGAGGTAGGCGGCGCCGGTGGCCGACCTCCGGCGGTACACGGCCTTCGCCGGCGATCGTCCCCGGTGCCGGCAACGCCCCCGGCACCAGTGGCTCACCGGAGATACCAGAAAACATGGCCCGAGCCCCTAAAATTTCTTGTTTTTCAGGGTTTCAAAACCCGAATTTGGGGCTTGATTTTGCAGCCCTCCAAGAGCACTCCGGCGCCGACAAAAATATTGGAAGTGCTGTGGTGACGATCACCTAGAGATCCGGGCATCCGGGCTGCCATCCCAACGCTTGGGAATCGCTTACGAAGCCGGCCAAAACTCCCCGTTCATCGTCCCCCAAAGAACAAAAAACCCTAAATAAAATCCAAAAACTGCAGAATAATAATCCGATTATTTGTGTTCATCTCATGACAGCAAAATTCGAGTTTTAAAGCATGGAATAAATTCAAGGAAAAATTAATTCGGAGACCGAAACGGGACGAGAAACAATGGAACCTGGCTCTGATACCACTGTTGAGTTATCGGGTTTCTCCGGATCTCCCGCGCAACGGAAATAAAAATAAAAACGGAGATCCGTTCCCGTTTCGAAAAACCTAAAAACACGATAATTGGATTATCGGTTCTCACCGTGTGCAGATTCGAATCTGCAACTGTTCAGTTCCATCGGTGTGACACCGCAAGCCGCGCAAGTGCCCGGCCTCTAGCGAAGTCCACTCGATCCTCCTCGCGATAGATATCCTCACGTTCCACGTTCTTCGCAGCCCACGAAACCTCCGCCGGTCGCCGCAACGATCGACGCAACGCGCGGACGATTTCCCGTCGAACGGTATTCGGAGAAGCGGCGGAGCAGATCTAGATCTGTCTGGACGCCAGAAAGAGAGAGAAACAGAGGAGGGGCGGCTAGGGTTAGCAGCAGCTTGGCCTGCTCAGTCCGTTCGCTATGTTTTATACTAACCGCACGATCTTTCATAAAAACTCCTGGTTTGTATAAAACCCACTTATTTATCCATCGCCTTGAGAATTACTTGCGTGTGACCCTCTAGGCCCAATTACCAGTCTAGTTAATGGCCCAACAAGCCCAGTGACTCCTCACTGGATTTATTAATCAATTAATAACCCTTTATTAATTAATTAATCAATCGAATTGATGTCGCACATCGACTTCGACCGGGCCTCCGATCAAGTTGGGTGCCAAGCAACACCGCGTGAACCCGGAAGGTATCGGGGTTAAGTAACCCACTCTTGGAACCTTTCCGCCGACAGTTACCGCGTGGATATAATCATTCGTTCGTACAATGCTCTCGAGTCAACTCAGGGTATGGCGTGTTGTCAAACCCTAACCGGTCGACTCACTTGGATTGGATGCCGCTGATAAATATCGAAAAACTCCTTTCCCGATATTATCGTCCGCCCTGACCAGGGACTTCCGCGCATCGTTCCTAGAGCATTCTCTCTCTAAGTACCGAGAGCGAATGATTCCTTATTGACACACAATTCCTTAGACGGTATTCCGTTGTACCCAATCCTTGGCGTTTTTGAATCTCGTGGCTAGAGATTCGTAAACCAAGGTCAAAGTACATAAGTCCACAGACAAGATGTCCTTGGTGTCTCAGGTCCGAAGACCATCCACGCAACTGCGACAATAGAATCAAGCTGGTTGACAGTAAGGTACAATACCATCCAGCGATTCAGTCGGATCAGTTCAGTGAACTCATTCTCCAATGAGCGCCTACAGATTCTCCTTAGTGTCTCCACACAAGTGACTTATAAGATCAGTCACCCTAATCATATGAGCATGATTAATCTGTACTAGTCTAACCGGATATCCAATGTCCTTCTCGGATATCCTCCAACTAGGAACGATTAAGAATATATGTGTTTAAGTGATCAGTCTCATTAGTATGATCTCATCATGATCTGATCACTATAGCACATATTCACGGACTTCCTTATGAAACGATAATTAATGCGATTTACACATAATGAATATTATGCCATTATATTAATAAATCAACGAGATTTACATAGTCAGATTGGCTTGTAGGCCACCTAAACCTAACATGTCACGGCCTGAAAGAGATTGACGAGGCTCATAAAGGTCCATTTACCGGTCAGGGCCATAAAGGCCTCTATTCAATCCTAACAACGTCATGGCATGATCCATTATCTCTTAACCTGGCTATGTTAGGCTCTTTAACCATTGTTGTAGCTCACCACATGTACTCCATGCCCCCTTATCTATACTTAGCTATTTTCTATGGTACACAACTTTCATTGTTCACACATCATATGTGGATTGGTGGATTTATCATGGTTGGGGCTGCTGCGCATGCAGCCATTTTTATGGTAAGAGACTACGATCCAACTACTCGATACAACGATCTATTAGATCGTGTCCTTAGGCACCGCGATGCAATCATATTACATCTCAACTGGGCCTGTATATTTCTAGGTTTTCACAGTTTCGGCTTGCAAATTCATAATGATACCATGAGCGCTTTATCCTCAAGATATGTTTTCAGATACCGCTATACAATTACAACCCATCTTTGCCCAATGGATACAAAACACCCATGCTTGAGCACCCTGCAGCACCTGGTGCAACAGCAAGCACTAGCTTAACTTGGGGTGGAGGTGAGTTAATAGCAGTAGGCGGCTTTGTCGCTTTGTTACCTATCACATTAGGTACCGCAGACTTTTTGGTCCATCACATTCATACATTTACGATCCATGTGACTGTATTGATACTGTAAGGAATCGGCAAGAACGCAGCGGAGAATAAAACGATTCCTTTGTATCGGCTGCTGGGATCGTAAAACGGACAATAAAATTAAAACGCGGGAAGAACGGTTCTTCACCATTGCGGGGTTTCGAATCTCCCGTGGATGATGCCGACTAGGTAATCGCGCACGCGCACGATCTCTAGAGGTATCCACACGAGTTCCCGCTGCAAACGCGATTTCCTCCTCGACTTGAGTGCTCCGACCTGATCTCAAATCCACCATGCGCGGAGAGAGACAGATCTACTCCAAGAGAGAGAGAGAAGGAGAGAGAGAGAGGAGATAGAGAATCTGGGGTGTAAAATTCGTCCAACTAACCTTTTTACCCCTCCCCCTTGGCCCTCCTTATATAGAAATAAGGATAAGCACAAGGATTAATCCTCATGATTATCCAAGAGTTTGGCCTTGGATAATTCTCCATTAAATCTTCATGTTTATCCTGCGGTTTTTCATAAAAATCCAGATAAGCATGAAATTTAACGTCTCTCACCGTATGACGAGAAATCTTATGTGTGTGACCCTCTAGGCCCATATATCAGTCCGATTACAGGCCCATTAAACTTAGAACTGATTTTGGAGTTTAATATTTTTTAATTAACATTTAAACATCATATGTTAAATGATTAATTTAATAAACAAGTGAATTATCATCTGATGATTAATTCACTTGGCCTTCTGATCATGAACAGCACCAAACACTACCTCATGATCCCAAAAGATATAAGGGATACTGTTCCCTTTAATTGAACATTTCCGTCTGCAGATACCGCACAGATATAATCCTTCACTCATGCAATGTCCCAATAACGCAAGGGTATGGTTTTATAGTCAAACCCTCTTTCGCATTATCCAGATGGATTCCAGTACTCAGTTAATATCAAGAAAGACATCTCTTTCACTTGACCCTGGCCAGGGATTTCTGTGTACACATCCATAGGACATTCTTTCTCCAGTCTTATACCAAGAGTGAGTGATCCCTTGTTGTTCACTCAATTACCTTCGCAAGCTTTCCACTGTATCTGAAAGACCGACTATCGTGGACTTAATGGTTAAAGTCCACAAGTCAGAGAATCAAGATACAATGGTCCACAAACAAGGTATCATTGGTAACTTAGGTCAAAGGACCAACTGTGCTACTGCAACGATTGAATTCCCTGGTTGACTAATAGGTATAATTACTGATGTAGCCGAAGCTATCACGACCGGATTCCGAAGCCGGAATCCGAAGAGATGGATCCGGTGCTGGGCCGGATCGGTGTTCAGGGGCCCGACGGGGATCCGGAAGACGAAGGGTGCAGAGGCGAAGCCGGGAGTCCGAAGGCTGGCTCGCTCCGGAAAGTCGGGGACGAAGTTCCTTCGGCGGACGGAGGGGCGTCGCGAGACCGAGTCTCCGTCGCAGAGCAGCCGGCGCGCGGCGTCGAGACCAGGGAGAGGAGTCCGAGGTCGGCGGCCGAGACCGACTCGGGAAGGTCGGCGATGATTCGAACCGAGCTCCTGCAGTAGGGGAAGAAGAAGAAAACCAGTCAGCAGGAGTCCCGGGCTTCAGCCCTGGGGAACCCCCTCCGACGGTCAAGTTAGCTCCTGAAGAAGATTCGATTCAGAAGGCAAAGAGAGTAGCTTTAATGCTTTTCGGACTGTAGTCCTTCAAGGGTCTCGGAGGCTTGAGGAAGCATCCTTTGGGCAATAAATAGCGGTGTATTTATAGCAAAGGATAGCGGATGGTTAACGGTGGCAGCCGATATAGGACTAAATGAGGGCTTACTGATAAACCGCCATAGTGCCTGATCCGCCACCGGAGTGGGCCGGATTCGGCTACCGGGCCGAAAGGGGGTTGGGCCGCTGATGGGCCGAAGCCTGTTGGGCCCTGGGCTGCCGTGCTGTTCCCGGGCCGTTGGCTGGTGGGCCGCTGACGGGCTGAAGCTTGTTGGGCCGGGAGCGACGGTGCCGCTAACGGGCCGAGGGCTGTTGGGCCGCTGATGGGCCGAAGGCTTCCGGAGGGCCTGGTACTGCTGCTGTTGGGCTGAACGGGGTTTGGGCTTGCTAAATGGGCCGAATCGGATTCTGCCTCATCAATTACCATCCAAGAATTCTTATTTGGGTCTGTTCAGTGAACTCATTCTCTAATGAGCACCCACATGTTTGTCTTAGTGTCACCACACGAGTGAATGTGAGATCATTCACCCTCATCACATGAGCAAACATAACTTGTGTCGATCTTATCGGATATTTAATGTCCATCTCAAATATCCTATGATCGAGAACTGTTTAAGACAATTGACTGAAGATATTGATCTCACTATCATGATCTCATCATGATTCAATATCCCATACATTTGTCTATGGACCTTCATTACGATAGTTAATTTGCGAGAACTATAAATGAAGAAATGATTGCCTTTATTAATAATTTGAACTAGAATGTACAATGATTGGCTTTGAGGCCACCCAATTCTAACATTCTCCCACTTGGACTATAGCCAATCACCCATGTGTCTAAGTCCCATAGACTTAAGGTGACGTTCTAAATTGTTTTGAGACAATGGCTTAGTCAAGGGATCTGCTACATTATCTTCATATGAGACTTTCTCAACTCCTCGGGCGATGATTTCACGAATCAGATGACATCGTCTCAGAATGTTCTTTGACTTCTGATGTGATCTTGGCTCCTTCGCTTGAGCTATTGCCCCATTGTTGTCACACAACAATGGAACATGATCTGAAATGTTTGGAACTACTCCAAGTGCCGAGATTAACTTCTTCATCCAAACCGCCTCCTTGGCCGCTTCAGCTGCAGCAATGTATTCTGCTTCGGTCGTCGAATCTGCAATTGTTTCTTATTTGGAACTTTTCCAACTTACTGCACCTCCATTTAATATGAACACAAATCCAGATATGGATTTGCTATCATCCATATCCGACTGGAAACTCGAGTCAGTAAACCCTCGAAGTTCCAAGTCGTTTCCTCCATAGACGAGAAATAGATGCTTAGTTCTTCAGGATGCATTTCACCGCCTTCCAGTGTTCTTCACCTGGATCAGCCTGATATCTACTAGCGACACTTAGTGGGTGTGCCACATCAAGCCTAGTACATAGCATTGCATACATGATAGATCCTATTGCCGAGGCATAAGGAACTCTATCCATGTACGCTATCTCTTCAGGTGTCTTCGGAGACATTTCTTTAGAGAGATAAATTTCATGCCTCCTTGGAACGAGGCCTCTCTTGGAATTTTCCATGCCAAACCTTGACTATGGTATCTATGTACATAGATTGGGATAAGCCAAGCATCCTTTTGGACCTATCTCTATAGATCCTTATTCCCAGAATATAGGATGCTTCTCCCAAATCTTTCATGGAGAAGTTTTTGGATAACCAAGTCTTTACTGATGACAACATTCCTACATCATTCCCAATTAGTAGAATGTCATCAACGTAAAGTACCAAAAAGGTAACTGCGCTCCCACTAGCCGTTTTGTATACACAAGGTTCATCTTCATTCTTAATGAAGTCATAAGATTTGATTGCTTCATCAAATCTTAAGTTCCAAGTTCGAGATGCCTGCTTTAATCCATAGATGGATCTTTGCAGCTTGCATACCTTGCTTGAATGCTCTTTGGAAGTAAATCCTTCAGGTTGTATCATATACACCTCTTCTTGAAGGTTCCCGTTAAGGAATGTTGTTTTCACATCCATTTGCCATATTTCATAATCATAGAATGCGGCGATTGCAAGAAGTATTTTGATTGACTTAATCATGGCAACTGGAGAAAAGGTTTCGTCATAGTCAATGCCTTGCCTTTGACGATATCCTTTTCCTACCAGCCTTGCCTTGTATGTGTCAATCTGTCCATCTGCCCCGATCTTTCTTTTAAAGATCCATTTACTGCCAATAGGTACTATACCTTCTGGCAGATCAACCAAGTTCCAAACTTGGTTGGCATACATGGACTGAATTTCAGAATTCATTGCTTCTTGCCATTTTTCTGATTCTTGACTATTTATGGCTTCTTGGTAGGTTTGAGGATCATCATCCTCATTTAAGTGCACTTTTGGCTTGCCATCATCGATATGTCCAACATATCTTTCAAGCTGCTTAGGCACTCTACCTGATCTGCGAACCTTTTGTGTATCATCTTGAACAAGTTCTTGAGTCAATGGTTCAGTAGATGAACTAGTGTTGATTTGTGAGTCTAGAATTTTTTCAGTTCTATCTTTCTCCCACTGTCTTCTTTTGAAAGATATTCTTTCTCTAAGAAGACAGCTCTTTTTGCGACAAATACCCTTTGATCGCTGGGCTGATAGAAATAATATCCAAAAGTCTCTTTTAGATATCGCACAAGCTACATTTCTCTGTCCTGGAATCCAGTTTGTCTGGATCATGTCTTTTGACATGTGCAGGACATCCCCAGACTCTAACATGCTTAAAGTCTGGTTTCTTTCCTTTCCATATCTCATATGGAGTGGAAAATACTGACTTACTGGGAACTTTGTTCAACAGATATGCAGCAGTCAACAGTGCATATCCCCATAAAGAGATTGGAAGTTTAGCATAACTCATAATTGATCGTACCATATCTAATAGAGTACGATTTCTCCTTTCCGATACACCATTTAATTGTGGTGTATAGGGAGGAGTCCACTGAGACAAAATATCATTATTCTTTAGATATTGTGTGAATTATGTACTTAAGTATTCACCCCCTCGATCTGATCGAAGAGTTTTGATACTCTTTCCAGTCTGGTTCTCAACTTCATTTTTAAACTCTTTAAATTTCTCAAAGACTTCTGACTTATATTTCATTAAATATATGTAGCCATATCTTGAGAAATCATCTATAAATGAAACAAAGTATGAGTAACCACCCATAGCATGAGTGGACATTGGACCACATACATCACTATGTATTAGTTCCAATAAGTCCTTAGCTCTTTCTCCATGTCCTGAGAATGGAGCTTTGGTCATCTTTCCCATGAGACAAGCTTCACTGGTTGCAAATGATTCATAATCAAATGGATCAAGATATCCATTCTTTTGCAACCTAATGATATTGTTCTCATTTATATGACCTAGCCTACAATGCCATAGGTACGATTTATTCACATCCTTATCTATTCGTTCAAGAGATTTATTTACCAGACAAACATCATATGAAATATCAAGTAAATATAATCCATTCAATAAATATCCGTAAGCAAACAATTTGTCTCCTTGATAAATGGAACAACCTTTATTCTCTAGTTTCATAGAATATCCTTGTTTATCTAAACATGAAATAGATATGATATTCCTAATAATGGTCGGAACATAATAACAATCTATCAGTTCCAATGAGTCTCCTGACGGCATCTGAAGTCTTGCTGTCCCCACAGCTAACGCAGCAACTTTTGCTCCATTCCCGAGCCTCAGATCCACGTCTCCGCGGTTCAATCTTCTTTTACTTGTGTTAGCCAGCAAATTATTGCAGATATGAGAAACACATCCGGTATCTAATACCCAAGATGTTGATTCTCTATAAGACAAGTTAAGATCGATCATGAGTATACCTGAAGCTTCACCAAGCTTCTCCTTTGCCTTTTCTGCTAGATAAATCTTGCAGTTTCTCTTCCAGTGACCTTCTTTATGGCAGTGGAAACACTGACCTTTATCATTGACTTTAGCTTTGTCCTTTTGAACCGCCGGTTTGCTTTTCACTAGCTTCTTAGGCTTACCTTTCTTAAAGGTCTGTCCAGCTTTTCTTTTCTTGTTGGTCTTACCAACAAGCATTACATTTGGCTTATCTTTCTGGATAGTGCCTTCTGCTGTCTTCAACATGTTGAGCAGCTCAACCAGTGTAACTTCAATTTTGTTCATATTGAAGTTGATGATGAATTGTGAAAATGAATCTGGAAGGGACTGTAAGATTAAGTCAATGCTTAGGTCATTGTTCATAATAAAGCCGAGCACAGCAAGCCTCTCAATCCATTCTATCATCTTGAGCACATGAGTTTGCACAGATGTGCCCTCGCTCATTCTGGTCCTGAACAATTTCTTAGATATCTCATATATTTCTGTTCTGGATTGTTCACCAAACAACTCTTGTAGGTGATTCAGAATGGTCTTAGGTTCCATGTTATCATGCTGTCATTTCAGTTTATTGTTCATTGAACCAAGCATATAACACTGGACTTTGACAGAGTCCTCTTTCCAGTTTTCAAACATCATTAATTCATCTTCATTAGCATTATCACCGGGTTGTACTGGATCTGGTTGATCCAGAACATAGGCTAGCTTTTCACACCTGAGGACAATCTTCAGGTTGCGTAACCAGTCAATGTAATTAGGTCCCGTGAGTTTGTTTGCATCAAGTATGCAACGAAGGGGGTTAGGTGACGACATAGCGACCTACAAGGAAATATATATAAAAATGAGCAGATAGTTCTTAAAATCTGATTTAGGACTTTTAATCTATATTTAGGCTCCCACTATTTTTCGGCGATCTGTATGACCCTCTAATATACAGAACGGGAGATTCCGGTGATCTCCTAGTGGGGATCAGAATCCTTCGGGCATCATGCATGTGACCTTGTGGTAGCACAACAAATCACATCAAGTCCCTTAGGCAGTCAACTCTTGACAGTTGCAACATTTGCAATATCCGATCGATTTAACCCCTGAATCAGAATGACCTTGTGGTAGCACAACAAATCAAATGATTCAGTTAAGTTTATCCATCATTACTTAGATAACATGAATTCATAGTGCAAATCCTTGTGGTAGCACAACAAAACTACACTATTTGTCCATTCATCTTAATGACATCACATGTCGTAGACCTAGGTTAATTTCTAAATCAAATAGACCTTGTGGTAGCACAACAAATCCATTTGAGATAAGAATTATCGTAAGATCTATAATGATGGTGGGTTACATGGATTATTCTGAATATCTCACATTTACAACTTAAATTTTAAAAGAGGGTTTTTTAGTTGATTTATAAAAATCGTGCTATCAATAGTATTTCGATTTGAAGTATCATTATACTTAATAGAAATATATATATGATAGCATGGTCCGCAAACATCACATATATGCAGAAAAATTAAATAGGGATGATCATGGACTGCTAAAGCTACTATGGAATCATCGGAGCCAAACGATGATCCATAATAGGATCCTAATGTGAAAACAGCAACACTGGTTCCATTTGATGCGAGTCCTTCCTCCAGAGGTGTCTTCAAAAGATCCCATCCTCTAAGCTTAATCCGAAACATATAAATATGAAATTCAGGACTCGCAGGTCCATAAATGTACATTTAAAACAATAAGAAACCTTGATCTTATCAAGGGGAGTACAATCTTATAGGAAGGTAGAGAGTACATTTGGATTAAGAGAGAGGAGGACACGCAGGTCCTATTTAAAATACCAAATGAAATAAGCATCGCATTCATCCACATCATTCATCACATGAAAATACTAAGTCCATGATCATCCCACCATAAAACACATCACATGCATCACAATAATCACATAATTGCAGTTTGGTATTAAATTTTATAAATATAAAATTATAATACCAATTAGTTTTCGAAATAACATTTATTTCAACACTATCAATAATATTCAAAGCATTATTGACTAATGAAATAACTAAACTATTCAGTTAATCTAAATACTAATTCAAACAATTTGAACTGATAAATAAAATCAAGTTATGCATAAAATCAGTTTAAAACATTTTTAAACTAATTGATTAATTAGGGAAGTCAATTATCTAAAACAATTTTAAATAATTAACTAACACCCTATTAACAATAAAGCCCTTTAATTGAATAACAGTTATTAAACAGTTTAATAAGCTGTTAATAATCATAAAAATAATTAATAACAATTATTCATTATTCCTATAATTTTTCTATTTTAAAACAATTTTAAAACGGGCTTAAATGGGCTTAAAATGGGCTAATCAAGGGGTTATAAGGGGCTAAACAGTTATTAAACCATTTTTAATAATCATTAAAAAAAATTGGGCCCAACACATTAGGGCCAATTGGCCCGGACCCGGGCCCTGGCTCGGCCAGGGTCGAGCCCTGGCTCAGCCAGGGGCTCTGGCTCGGCCAGACCCGAGCTCTGGCTCAGCCAGGCTCGAGTCCTGGTCGAGCCAGGCACCGGACCTGGCTCAGCCAGGTCCTGGCCTTAGCCGGGTCCGGCCGAGCCGGTCCGAACCGGCTCGGGACCGGCCGGCCTGGCTGGTTCCTGCAACCCTAAACCCTTGCCTTTCTGCAGAACCTGCGGCTGGGAGGATCCGGCGCCGCCGCCGGCCGGCCCCCGACGACAACTGGCACCGGCCGGTGCTGTCCCCGGCGCCGGCGGGGCCCCCGAAGCAGCAACCCGAGCCCCTTAAATCTGATTTTTCCAGCGTAAAATCCGAATTAGGGATTCATATTTGCAGCTCTCCAAGGCCACTCCGGCGCCGGCAAATGTGTCGAATGTGTAGTGGTGACTATCACCTAGAGATCCGTGCATCCGGGCCCCCATCCCAACGCTTGGGAATTGCGTACGAAGCCGCTAAAGTACCCCGTTCATCGTCCCACGAAGAACTCCGAAAATCCCAAATAAAATCCGAAAAATCACAGAAAAATAATCAAATTATTTGTGTTCATCGCATGAACACTATTCCGTCATTTTTAATCGGATTAAACACAAGAATACGTACAATACGGGTTCTTCACGCATAACGAGAAAAAACACGCAAAACGATACCGTTTTACGACCGAACCAGCAACTTGGCTCTGATACCACTGTAAGGAATCGGCAAGAACGCAGCGGAGAATAAAACGATTCCTTTGTATCGGCTGCTGGGATCGTAAAACGGACAATAAAATTAAAACGCGGGAAGAACGGTTCTTCACCTTTGCGGGGTTTCGAATCTCCCGTGGATGATGCCAACTCGGTAATCGCGCACGCGCACGATCTCTAGAGGTATCCACACGAGTTCCCGCTGCAGACACGATTTCCTCCTCGACTTGAGTGCTCCGACCAGATCTCAAATCCACCATGCGCAGAGAGAGACAGATCTACTCCAAGAGAGAGAGAAGGAGGGAGAGAGAGGAGATAGAGAATCTGGGGTGTAAAATTCGTCCAACTAACCTTTTTACCCCTCCCCCTTGGCCCTCCTTATATAGAAATAAGGATAAGCACAAGGATTAATCCTCATGATTATCCAAGAGTTTGGCCTTGGATAATTCTCCATTAAATCTTTATGTTTATCCTGCGGTTTTCATAAAAATCCAGATAAGCATGAAATTTAACGTCTCTCACCGTCTGACGAGAACTCTTATGTGTGTGACCCTCTAAGCCCATATATCAGTCCGGTTACAGGCCCATTAAACTTAGAACTGATTCTAGAGTTTAATATTTATTAATTAACATTTAAACATCATATGTTAAATGATTAATTTAATAAACAAGTGAATTATCATCTGATGATTAATTCACTTGGCCTTCTGATCATGAACAACACCAAACACTACCTCATGATCCCAAAAGATATAAGGGATACTGTTCCCTTTAATTGAACATTTCCGTCTGCAGATACCGCACAGATATAATCCTTCACTCATGCAATGTCCCAATAACGCAAGGGTATGGTTTTATAGTCAAACCCTCTTTCGCATTATCCAGATGGATTCCAGTACTCAGTTAATATCTAGAAAGACATCTCTTTCATTTGACCTTGGCCAGGGATTTCTGTGTACACATCCATAGGACATTCTCTCTCCAGTCTTATACCAAGAGTGAGTGATCCCTTGTTGTTCACTCAATTACCTTCGCAAGCTTTCCACTGTATCTGAAAGACCGACTATCGTGGACTTACTGGTTAAAGTCCACAAGTCAGAGAATCAAGATACAATGGTCCACAAACAAGGTATCATTGGTGACTCAGGTCAAAGGACCAACTGTGCTACTGCAACGATTGAATTCCCTGGTTGACTAATAGGTATAATTACCATCCATGAATTCTTATTTGGGTCTGTTCAGTGAACTCATTCTCTAATGAGCACCCACGTGTTTGTCTTAATGTCACCACACGAGTGAATGTGAGATCATTCACCCTCATCACATGAGCAGACATAACTTGTGTCGATCTTATCGGATATTTAATGTCCATCTCAAATATCCTACGATCGAGAACTGTTTAAGACAATTGACTGAGGATATTGATCTCACTATCATGATCTCATCATGATTCAATATCCCATACATTTGTCTATGGACCTTCATTACGATAGTTAATTTGCGAGAACTATAAAGGAAGAAATGATTGCCTTTATTAATAATTTGAACTAGAATGTACAATGATTGGCTTTGAGGCCACCCGATTCTAACATTCTCCCACTTGGACTATAACCAATCACCCATGTGTCTAAGTCCCATAGACTTAAGGTGACGTTCTAAATTGTTTTGAGACAATGGCTTAGTTAAGGGATCTGCTACATTATCTTCAGATGAGACTTTCTCAACTACTATATCTCCTCGGGCGATGATTTCACGAATCAGATGAAATCGTCTCAGAATGTGCTTTGACTTCTGATGTGATCTTGGCTCCTTCGCTTGAGCTATTGCCCCATTGTTGTCACACAATAATGGAACAGGATCTGAAATGCTTGGAACTACTCCAAGTGCCGAGATTAACTTCTTCATCCAAACCGCATCCTTGGCCGCTTCAGCTGCAACAATGTATTCTACTTCGGTCGTCGAATCTGCAGTTGTTTCTTGTTTGGAACTTTTCCAACTTACTGCACCTCCATTTAATATGAACACAAATCCAGATATGGATTTTCTATCATCCATATCCGACTGGAAACTCGAGTTAGTAAACCTTCGAAGTTCCAAGTCGTTTCCTCCATAGACGAGAAAATAGATCCTTAGTTCTTCTTAAGTATCTAAGGATGCATTTCACCGCCTTCCAGTGTTCTTCACCTGGATCAGCCTGATATCTTCTAGCGACACTTAGTGGGTGTGCCACATCAAGCCTAGTACATAGAATGATAGATCCTATTGCCGAGGCATAAGGAACTCTATCCATGTACTCTTCAAGTGTCTTGGGAGACATTTCTTTAAAGAGATAAATTCCATGCCTCATTGGAACGAGGCCTCTCTTGGAATTTTTCATGCCAAACCTTTTGACTATGGTATCTATGTACATAGATTGGGATAAGCCAAGCATCCTTTTGGACCTATCTCTATAGATCCTTATTCCCAGAATATAGGATGCTTCTCCCAAATCTTTCATGGAGAAGTTTTTGGATAACCAAGTCTTTACTGATGACAACATTCCTACATCATTCCCAATTAGTAGAATGTCATCAACGTAAAGTACCAAAAAGGTAACTGCGCTCCCACTAGCCGTTTTGTATACACAAGGTTCATCTTCATTCTTAATGAAGTCATAAGATTTGATTGCTTCATCAAATCTTAAGTTCCAAGTTCGGGATGCCTGCTTTAATCCATAGATGGATCTTTGCAGCTTGCATACCTTGCTTGAATGCTCTTTGGAAGTGAATCCTTCAGGTTGTATCATATACACCTCTTCTTGAAGGTTCCCGTTAAGGAATGCTGTTTTCACATCCATTTGCCATATTTCATAATCATAGAATGCGGCGATTGCAAGAAGTATTCTGATTGACTTAATCATGGCAACTGGAGAAAAGGTTTCGTCATAGTCAATGCCTTGCCTTTGACGATATCCTTTTCCTACCAGCCTTGCCTTGTATGTGTCAATCTGTCCATCTGCCCCGATCTTTCTTTTAAAGATCCATTTACTGTCAATAGGTACTATACCTTCTGGCAGATCAACCAAGTTCCAAACTTAGTTGGCATACATGGACTGAATTTCAGAATTCATTGCTTCTTGCCATTTTTCTTATTCTTGACTATTTATGGCTTCTTGGTAGGTTTGAGGATCATCATCCTCATTTAAGTGCACTTTTGGCTTGCAGGTAATGGGTGGCTCCGAGATTTTTGATGGGCACAGGCATCTCAGGTAATTCAGTCTTATGGTTCTTCATTATCTGCATATGGTCTTTTTTTCTTAGGTGCTCATTTTGTATGGGCTTTCAGTTTAATGTTTCTATTCAACGGCCGTGGTTATTGGCAAGAACTTATTGAATCTATTGTTTGGGTGCATAACAAATTCAAAGTTGTTCCTGCTACTCAGCCTAGAGCCTTGAGCATTGTACAAGGACGTGCTGTAGGAGTCACCCATTACCTTTTGGGTGGAATTGCCACAACAGGGGCATTCTTCTTAGCAAGAATTATTACAGTAGGATAATGGCTAGGAGGATTTGAAAGGCATCACGGCATTAATCTTTCCAAGGTTTAGCCAAGGCTGAGCTCAGGACCCCACTACTCGTCGTATTTGGTTTGGTATTGCTACCGCGCATGACTTCGAGAGTCATGATGATATTACTGAGGAACGTCTTTATCAGAACATTTTTGCTTCTCACTTCAGGCAGTTAGCAATAATCTTTCTGTGGACGTCCGGAAATCTGTTTCATGTAGCTTGGCAAGGAAATTTGGAGTCATAGGTACAGGTCCCTTTACACGTAAGACCCATTGCTCATGCAATTTGGGATCCTCATTTTGGTCAACCGGCTGTAGAAGCCTTTACTAGAGGAGGTGCTCTCGGCCCAGTGAACATTACTTATTCTGATGTTTATCAGTGGTGGTATACAATCGGATTACGCACCAACAAGGATCTTTATATCGGAGCTCTTTTTCTATTATTCATTTCTGCTATATCTTTAATAGCAGGTTGGTTACACCTACAACCAAAATGGAAACCAAGTGTTTCGTGGTTCAAAAATGTCGAATCTCGTCTTAATCATCATTTGTCAGGACTTTTCGGAGTAAGCTCCTTGGCTTGGGCAAGACATTTAGTTCATGTAGCAATTCCTGGATCCAAGGGGGAGTATGTCAGATGGAATAATTTCTTAGATGTATTGCCGTATCCACAAGGATTGTGCCCAATTTTTTTGGGTCAGTGGAATATTTATGCCCAAAACTCGGATTCCAGTAGTCATTTATTTGGTACCTCTCAAGGAGCAGGAACGGCCATTTTCACCCACATCCACAAACGCAAAGTTTATGGCTAACTAATATTGCTCATCATCATTTAGTTATTGGATTTATTTTTCTCATTGCTGGTCATATGTATAGAACTCACTTTGGGATTGGGCACAGTATAAAAGATCTTTTAGAAGCGCCATATCCCTCCGGGGGGTCGATTAGGACGTGGGCGATTCTGCGAGAATTTTGATGAAAGCGTTTCATTTGCTTCTCTTCCATGGAAGTTTCATTTTCCCAGAATGTATTCTCATTTTTGGCCTAATTCTTCTTCTGATGATGAAACCTCTGATAAAAAAGATAGACCTTGGTTCTATTTCATCTCTTCAACAAGTTTAGTAATGAGCATAACAGCCCTATTGCTCCGATGGAGAGAAGAACCTATGATTAGCTTTTCGGGAAATTTCCAAACGAACAATTTCAGTACATATGGCGCAAGACGATTCCACATATCGAGGTCAAAATGGGATCGGGTGTTTTCACGTCTCGCTCATACAGAAGAGTACTAGCGCTAGCACAAAACGCAGCTAGCTTTGACAAGTACGATTTGATTAACGCTAGGGCGTGCTAGTACTTAGTTGCTTTGGATAAAAAACCCACCACTACGGAAACTATATTGCCTGCGCTTGCTGCTCAGCGGTGGTTTGCTTTCTTTCGGTAAGGCGGCTTCTCGGACCACCATGGAGATCTGGCCCAGTAGCTTGCCTTCAAGAAGCACTGGTTCCCAAAAACGACTGACAGTTGCTAATCTGGGCCAGAGCGTACCATTTTTTGATCTATAAGCTTCAGTGGTGCGAAGCGGCTTTGCCCCAGGGAGCGAAGCCCACGGAGCGGTATAACACTATTTCGCTATTCAAAACTCTCAGCCTCTTCGCTAAGCAGCTGCTAAGCTACTCTCCGTCCCAGATGCTCCACTCCAAGTTCGATTGATGAGCCAGCCCTGTAACGACCCACCACCCCATAATCGGAGATTCGATTACTAAATGGGTACCGAATCATTAATTTGGAAGCAAACCAGGATCTAAGTAAGTCTGGGAAATAAATAATAAACTAAGCTAAACATTCACATCGCATTGAATTGAAAGGAAAATGCAGGAATTAAAAGTTATTACAATGCGACTCGAGACAGCAAATAATTACATACTCCAACAGAAAAGAAATAATTAAGCATACAGGCCAGAAATAAAGATAACAACTACGTCGGGGCATACCTCGGAACAACAACTGACGGCGCGCGACACACAGCAGCACACCCCTCGCTAAGTCTGCCTGGAGTCCTCACCTGAAAACCACAGGGGTGAGTCTCAACGAAAAGACTCAGTAGGAATCCTTCGATCCCCACTGCCCACTCACACACCCACAAGTGCAAAGTACAGCTGAAGGTAAAGTAACAAGTACAATAGTAATTACTACTCCTAAATCTCGATATGAATCACATGCATTCGAAGTACATAACATGCAAATCTCTAAAACCAGTTTACTAGGCCCACAACCAACGTCTCGGCAAAACACGCCAACCACACGAACAAAGGTGAGAAACACCGACCCGCTGAGACCAAACAGTAACCCCTCTGATAGCACTCTAGCTACTCCGGCCCAACTGGCTCAGGTGGTTACTCCTTCCCTCAGCACGAGTGACACTTCAAAGGTACCACACCCACACCGGTACTAGCTAACCCCGGGGTCCACCAGGTGACCCTCTCTCACTAGGCGTCACCCCGCCACACCCACACCGGCGCTGTGCTCCACCCACACCAGCACAGGGTGATAAAGCGCTACAATTGTCACTCTAGGTCCACAGTAGCTCAAAACACAACACAGTAAGAAGTCCACAGTCGCATGCAACACCACGCGTACGATCCGGTTACAATGAATCCATCACCATAGAGTATAATTTAAAGCATGCATTTAACTAACTAAACAACTGTCTAACAGTGTAACATGTTTTAATGGCATGAATTAGTGTGATTCTGTCTTGAATCGCGTCGCCCAAGGCCGACACCATTCAAGTCTCCTAAACTGGTTCATAGAAACTCGGCCACAGAACCTGGCGTAAAACGTGTCGCCGAAGCCAGTCGCCTATTGAAAAGGCGTCACTGTCCCTGGACGCTTATCAGTCCGGGAACAGGGTCTGTTAGTGGGTTAAATCGCGTCGTGTGTGGGCGCCGCCTTTCTAAAAGGCGTCGCTTCACCTCGACGCCATTTAGCCCCGACAGACAGGTTCTCTCCTTGCTTCCCCCAATCCTCGAGGTGGGATTTCTCCCCCAAAACACGTAGAAAAGGCACAAAGCATAGAGGGGAAGGAGGGGAATCTATCTACCCATTAGAACACCTAATTTCTCATACATGCACTTAGCGTTTTCACCCCAAAGCATGCTTCAAATGCTGGAAAACATGGTTTTCAAACGAAAATGCACTGGGGATAGTCACCCTACCGGCTACTTGAACACCTCCAAGCTCCAAGCCGCCCACCCGTCTCGCCCCACGCCGCCGCCGGTACCGCCGAGGTCGTCGTTACTCCACCGGGACGTCGGCCGCCGTCCGGAGAGAAAACGCCGCGGAGGAGGTGGTGGGTGGTGGGAGCTAGGAGGTCGATGGAGTGGAGGGAGAGATGAAATGGTGGGAGGAAAAGAGGGAGGGGAAGGAGGCGTCGCCGGAATCGCCGGAGGAAGGGAGGAGAGAGAGAGGGAAGGAAGAAATGTGAGAAAGGAAGGAGGGTTCGCGGAGGTAACCAGAAACTGTCTAAAATGCGTCGAGCTGTACGGACGCCTATCAGTCGACATGACAGGCCGCTCTGACAGAACTCTGAAACGCGTCGTCCATCCAAGACGCCGTTCAGACGACAAGACTGGCGCCGTACACTGACAACCTAGGGTCGCAGTCTGAAAGGCGTCGTCCATCGAGGACGCCGTTCAGATGACACGACGGAGCCGTACTCTCGCGGCCCAAAGCCAGCCCACGTGGCACCTACGTGGCACAATCTAAAATGCGTCTGCACTGCTGGACGCCGTTTAAATCGCGTCGAGCGGGCTCGACGCGAAACAGAACAGAGTCTCAGCCCCATCAGGGCCTGAACTACAGGATCCGACTCCGAAAACCGGATCCGAAAACCTCAGTCCTTACATTCTCCCCCCCTTAAAAGAATTTCGCTCCCGAAATTGCCTGCTAGAATTAACGAGGTCAAAACATAGAGATACAAGCTCACAAGGGGACTTACGAGAAAAGGTAAGGAAACTGCTCCCGCATCTCGTCCTCACGCTCCCAGGTTGCCTCGCCCCCGGAGCGGTACTACCAAATCACCTTAACCAAAGGCACAACCTTGTTCCGAAGGACTTGTTCTCTGCGATCCTCAATATGAACTGGAAACTCTGGAATCTCTCTAATGTAGCTGTAGACCCTCCCCGAACACTGGAACTCTCACTAGGGTCTCGAGTCTGATATCTAGCCATCGTGTCCATCATAGCCTCCATGAACTGCTCTACACTCGGCCTACCGGCCTTAGATCCACTAGGGACGTCTCCCCGCTCACTAATAACCGGCATCCTCTTCCTAGGAGCCATCAAATCGCCTACAAACACAAAATCGAAAAGTTCTAGTTAGAATCCTAAAACCTATACTATCGCCGTGCCTGTACGGGATAATGTAATTATTTGCCGGACTCACGACATTTAACCTAGTTATTCATTTATTTGCCAGACCGAATGCTCTGATACCAACAGTAACGACCCGCCACCCTATAATCGGAGATCCGATTACTAAATGGGTACCGAATCATTAATTTGGAAGCAAACCAGGATCTAAGTAAGTCTGGGAAATAAATAATAAACTAAGCTAAACATTCACATCGCATTGAATTGAAAGGAAAATGCAGGAATTAAAAGTTATCTCAGTTTCTCCGGATCGCTCACGCAGCGGAAAACAAAAATATTTACAGCGATCCGTTCCCATTTTGAAATCTAAAATACGATAATCGGATTATCGAAGATCTCACCGTGTGCGGATTCGAATCCGCAGCCGTTCGGTTCCGTCGGTGCGACACCACAAGCCGCGCAAGCGCCCGGCCTCTAGCGAAGTCCATGCGATCCTCCCCGCGACGGATATCCTCGAGTTCCTCGTTCTTCGCAATCCACGAAGCCTCCGCCGGTCGCCGCAATGATCGCCGCAACGCACGGACGATTTCCCGTCGAACGGGATTCGGAGAAGCGGCGGAGCAGATCTGGATCTGCCTGGACGCCAAAGGAAGATAGAAACTGAGAAGGGGCGGCTAGGGTTAGCAGCAGCTTGGTCTGCTCAGCCCGTTCGCTATGTTTTATACTAACCGCGCGGTTTTTCATAAAAACCCCCGGTTTGTAAAAAACCTAGTTATTTATCCATCGCCTTGAGAATAATTTGCGTGTGACCCTCTTGGCCCAAGTACCAGTCCAGTTAATGGCCCAACAAGCCCAGTGACTCCCCACTGGCTTTATTAATTAATTAATAACCCTTTATAAATCAATTAATCAATCGAATTGATGTCGCACATCGAATTCGACCGGGCCTCCGATCACGTTAGGTGCCAAGCAACACCGCGTGAACCCGGAAGGTATTTGGGGTTAAGTAACCCACTCTTGGAACCTTTCCGCCGACAGTTACCGCGTGGATAATCCTTCATTCGTACAATGCTCTCGAGTCAACTCAGGGTATGGCGTGCTGTCAAACCCTAACCGGTCGACTCACTTGGATTGGATGCCGCTGATAAATATCGGAAAACTCTTTTCCCGATATTATCGTCCGCCCTGGCCAGGGACTTCCGCGCATCGTTCCTAGAGCATTCTCTCTCTAAGTACCGAGAGCGAATGATTCCTTATTGACACACAATTCCCTTCGACGGTATTCCGCTGTACCCAATCCTTGGCGTTTTAGAATTCCGTGGCTAGAGATTCGTAAACCAAGGTCAAAGGACAGAAATCCACCGCCAAGGTGTCCTTGGTGTCTCAGGTCCGAGGACCATCCACGCAACTGTGACAATAGAATCAAGCTGGCTGACAGTGAGGTACAATACCATCCAGCGATTCAGTCGGATCAGTTCAGTGAACTCATTCTCCAATGAGCACCTACAGATTCGCCTTAGTGTCTCCACACAAGTGACTTATGAGATCAATCACCCTCATCATATGAGCAGGAGTAATCTGTACTAGTCTAACCGGATATCCGATGTCCTTCTCGAAAATCCTCCGACTAAGAACCATTAAGAATATGTGTGTTTAAGTGATCAGTCTCATTAGTATGATCTCATCATAATCTGATCACTATAGCACATATTCAAGGACTTCATTATGAAACGATAATTAATGCGATTTACACATAATGAATATTATGCCATTTTATTAATAAACGAACGAGATTTACATAGTCAGATTGGCTTGTAGGCCACCTAAACTAACAATTACAATGCGACTCGAGACAGTAAATAATTACATACTCCAACAGAAAAGAAATAATTAAGCATACAGGCCAGAAATAAAGATAACAACTACGTCGGGGCATACCCCGGAACAACAACTGACGGCGCGCGACACACAGCAGCACACCCCCCGCTAAGTCTGCCTGGAGTCTTCACCTGAAAACCGCATGGGTGAGTCTCAACGAAAAGACTCAGTAGGGATCCTTCGATCCCCACTGCCCACTCACACACCCACAAGTGCAAAGTATAGCTGAAGGTAAAGTAACAAGTACAGTAGTAATTACTACTCCTAAATCTCGATATGAATCACATGCATTCGAAGTACATAACATGCATATCTCTAAAACCAGTTTACTAGGCCCACAACCAACGTCTCGGCAAAACACACCAACCACACGAACAAAGGTGAGAAACACCGACCCCCTGAGACCAAATAGTAACCCCTCGGATAGTACTCTAGCTACTCCGGCCCAACTGGCTCAAGTGGTTACTCCTTCCCTCAGCACGAGTGACACTTCAAAGGTACCACACCCACACCGGTACTAGCCAGTCGCCTACTGAAAAGGCATCACTGTCCCTGGACGCTTATCAACTGTCACTCTAGGTCCACATTAGCTCAAAACACAGCACAGTAAGAAGTCCACGGTCGCATGCAACACCACGCGTACGATCCGGTTACAATGAATCCATCACCATAGAGTATAATTTAAAGCATGCATTTAACTAACTAAAGAACTGTCTAAGAGTGTAACATGTTTTAATGGCATGAATTAGTGTGATTCTGTCTTGAATCGCGTCGCCTAAGGCCGACGCCATTCAAGTCTCCTAAACTGGTTCACAGAAACTCGGCCACAGAACCTGGCGTAAAACGCGTCACCGAAGCCAGTCGCCTATTGAAAAGGCGTCACTGTCCCTGGACGCTTATCAGTCCGGGAACAGGATCTGTTAGTGGGTTAAATCGCGTCGTGTGTGGGAGCCGCCTTTCTAAAAGGCGTCGCTTCACCTCGACGCCATTTAGCCCCGACAGACAGGTTCTCTCCTTGCTTCCCCCAATCCTCGAGGTGGGATTTCTCCCCCAAAATACGTAGAAAAGGTACAAAGCATAGAGGGGAAGGAGGGGAATCCATCTACCCATTAGAACACCTAATTTCTCTACATGCACTTAGCGTTTTCACCCCAAAAGGCACCCCAAAGCATGCTTCAAATGCTGGAAAACATGGTTTTCAAACGAAAATGCACTGGGGATAGTCACCCTACCGGCTACTTGAACTCCTCCGAGCTCCAAGCCGCCCACCCGTCTCGCCCCACGCTGCCGCCGGTACCGCCGAGGTCGTCGTTACTCCACCGGGACGTCGGCTACCGTCCGGAGAGAAAACGCCGCGGAGGAGGTGGTGGTGGTAGTGGTGGGAGCTAGGAGGTCGATGGAGTGGAGGGAGAGATGAAATGGTGGGAAGAAAAGAGGGAGGGGAAGGAGGCGTCGCCGGAATCGCCGGAGGAAGGGAGGAGAGAGAGAGGGAACGAAGAAATGAGGGAAAGGAAGGAGGGTTCGCGGGGGTAACCAGAAACTATCTAAAACGCGTCGAGCTGTATGGACGCCTATCAGTCGACATGACGGGCCGCTCTGACAGAACTCTGAAACGCGTCGTCCATCAAAGACGCCGTTCAGACGACAAGACTGGCGCCGTACACTGACAACCCAGGGTCGCAGTCTGAAAGGCGTCGTCCATCGAGGACGCCGTTCAGATGACACGACGGAGCCGTACTCTCGCGGCCCAAAGCCAGCCCACGTGGCACCTACGTGGCAGAATCTAAAATGCGTCTACACTGCTGGACGCCGTTTAAACCGCGTCGAGCGGGCTCGACGCGAAACAGAACAGAGTCTCAGCCCCATCAGGGCCTGAACTACAGGGTCCGACCCCGAAAACCGGATCCGAAAACCTCAGTCCTTACAAGCCCTCTACTATGGATTGTTGGTCCGCAGCCCCGCTCTATAGAATGAATAAGGAGAGGCCGGTCTATCGATGACCGAGCCAGTTTGATCCCTTTATACTTATCTCACCCAACGAGCGAAGTCGCCGAAGCGAGTCAAACAAAGAGTGATCTTTTAACGCTACTACGCATCCTTATGAATACTGCATTGGTTGGTAGGTTTGGGTATAGTAGGACTTGAACCTGTGACCATTAGGTTAAAAGTCCAATGCTCTACCAACTGAGCTATACACCCAACTTTTTTTTATGGATTGGAGCGGAAAAGAAAAGAGGGCGGCCCCTTTTCTTCTCATCATATCACAAGGGCGCGGCTCCGTATGAGGCTCGTACTGCGGAGCAAGTCTGCTCGTCTTACCACTCATTGAAGAAAAAATCTGAAAAAGAAGTTCGGGGGATATTAAATTAAATACAGTAGCTCTCACTGACACCATCTACGAGAAGGTGAGGTCATCTTTCTTTCCGGCCGCCGTACGGTTCGACCGAGAGGAGCAGTGTGATATGGGGTGACAGTCTTTGTTGGCCGTTGTTCCGGTTGAGCACTCTTTTTTCTTTGTCCAATTCCATCTTACGAAAGGGTTGTGAGGCTGAACCAGGTACGAAGAATGAATCTATGCCCTCTTCAATTCTAAAGCACGGAAGTCGCTAGCCAGCAGTCGCTCAACTGTTCGAGCGCAGTGGTGGTTGGTGGAGATTTGACGACGAGTAGAATGCCTGGCCGAAGGTCCAGTACAGTAGATAGCAGGCGTGTTCGTTTTGGCTCCTGAGTGAGAATGATAAATAGGCGATGCACCATCCTTGCTGCTACGTACGTTGACCTTTACTTTACAGATTCATCCAATCCAATTGAACCCACACTCAAAGGAGGACCACAAGTGAAGGGTGATGCCGTTGATCAGCATTCACAAAGTTCTTGGGGTTAGCGGTGCCGTATAGAATGAATAAGGAGAGCCTAGCATTCATTTCTTCATTCATAGCTGAGTCTACTAAAAGAGGGACCAGCCTCATCGTGGTGATTATGGTTAGAGGACACCTCTGATCGTTCACCTCTAATGTGACACGTTCCCTCCCAGTTCTATTCTCAAAAGGATCAGTCGGCTAGGGTTCTTCTGGGCAGGCAAAGTCGTCCCCTCTACTGACTGAACCCTCAGTTCAGAGTCGCATCAACATGTTACGAGGTTCCTGTCTTCGGCGGGTCACCATTACTTGACTTAGAAAGGAGCTGGGCAAGGGAAAGCGTAGTGCGCCTAGCTCTTTCTTTTTTTTTAGAAGTCTATAGATGTCCAATTTCTAGTGGTGGTGGAACCAACCGATGATGTATGTTGTCCGACCTGACCTCAGACTCTTTCTTCCCGACCTATTTGACTCTCTTTACTTTGGTATCCCGAGATTGAAGAGATCGAATTCCTCCTGGGAACATACGAAACAAAGATATGAACTGGGTAAATGGAAAAGGAAAAGAGATGTTTCCAATTACTCAAAATCAGAAGCTTTTTCTACATCCATATGATCTACTAAAGTAGATCGGTATTGCCCATATAATGAAAGCAGATCTTGGTCCATGGAGTCCCAAGAAGGTAGGAACTCCGACCTGTCTGATGCTTCTTCGGCCAAATACGAGATACAAGTGGGACCCGCACTATGAGCAAGCTGTGCGAAAAACTGCTTCTTTTTTCCGGTTCCTGAACTTGGTCGAAATGGGCCGAGAAACCATGGATTTTTTAGTTTTCGCCATTGGTTACTGGTCGAGTCATTGGAATGGAATGAGATAGGAATCTCTCTGGAGATCTTTCCTCTCCGCTTACTTGTAACAGGGTTTCCCTCTGTAGAAGACTTCTTCCGAATGGCATCATTGTCCGATTTTATCCTATATCTATCTTCCAGATTGACTCTTTAGGATAGGATCTTAGTCCTTCTTTCACTAATGATCTCACAATTCTTTAATTGGTACCTACGGTACACTGAACACCAACCAAATCGAGATGACGCTTTTCAATGACTTCAGACCTTCTTTTTCGATAGTAATCCCAGTTATCCTTGACCAAAGGATTACCAGCTTCACGAGCCCATTTCGGACTACACATGGCTAAGCGGTCCTTGGCTTCTCGATTCAACTTAGTCTTATTGAAGAGAAAAGAAAGAACTGAAGCAAAGTTCAGGTTATAGTCATCCTTCTATACGCAATTAAAGATGAGGATAGCCCTTTTAAACCAAAGCGAAGTGCACCATGTTCGGATGCCTCCCGAGCCTATACACATTAACCAATCGCTCCCTAAGAACTGAACTAATAATGGGTACCCTATGTCAATGATTTGCTTGCACGTGATATCACATTTTTTATTTTGATGAAAATCTTGGACTTCTCTTTTCCCCTCTGAGTTGAGGAAGCTCTGGTCATAAGCCAACCAAAAAGGCTTGAAATTCGGCATTTCCGTTAATGCCGCATCCCCGGGATGAGGGAGACTCAGATTAATTAAAAGAAGAGGTGGGAAGGAGGGGGAAAACTTCATCAAAGACATGGGCGCATGAGGGCGATAGGGAAGAGATAGACAAGATAAGCCAATAATTGGCCGGTTCACTAGCACTTGGATGAATTTCTAATGGTACAATGAGCTCAACTATCAGCTAGAGAGCTTTTCCTTCATACGCCTCTGGTTGAGTGGCATGGCATTTTTTTCCTGGAATGGAACAAGCCAACCCAAGTCTTGATTTGAACTTGAACCTCACCTGGCATGTGAACCATTTCTTCACTTGACGAACGAAGCACTACAGAATTAGGGCTTTCGTCTTACCTGGCAAAAGTCAGAATTGACAGTTGACAAGAGTAGTGCCGAAGAAAGCCATACGAGGTTGACTGCCATTGGAAACCAATCCTTGGTTTGATCCTGATCCTGCTCTTTCATAGGATTTCTTCGAGGCAAGAGAGAAAGTATGAGAATGACACTACTTTATTCTTTTCACACTTGAAACAGTTTTTTCACACTTGAAACAGTTCTTACGTGTAGGAATGAGTTCGTGACCCGAGCAAGATTAGGATTCATTCTTCATTTTACACTTTAAATTTCTGAATTACTTATTCAATTACGACATAATAAATCAAATGTCCAATTTTTGAGTAGTCTACTTCCCCTTGAATGATGAATCCCTTTTTGAAAGGAAGACTTTTGAACTTGTAAGGGATTTACTTGTTGATATATTGTTCTATTCGATCTTTTAGGTCCCTACTCACCTCGATGGTTATGATAATTTCGATCAAATCACACATCGCAGTATACTAGGCCTTCTAATTTCTTAAGTGGTTTATCTAAAAGGTTCGCGATATAACTAGGAAGGCGTTTCAAATACCACGCATGAGTCACTGGACATCCGAGTTTTATGTATCCCATTTTCTATCTTCGTACACGAGAATCAACAAATTTAACCCCACATTGTTGACAAAATTCTTTGTCTTCCTTTTCAGCTCCGATCACTCGATAATTTCCACAAGCACAAATTCCACTTTTTATAGGTCCAAAGATTCTTTCACAAAACAATCTGTCTTTTTCTGGTTTATTGGTTTGTAATGAAAAGTGTAGGGTTTTGTTACCTCTCTGACTACCTCCCCATTAGGTAGAATTTTGTTAGCCCAAGTACTTATTTGTTGAGGAGAAACTGGTCCAATTCGAAGTTGTTGATGTTTATACCGGTCAATCATAGAATAAAAATTTTGATTCATTCAGACCTTCCTATTAGTCTGGAAGTTTTTCTCAGATACAAGGAAATAATTCAGTTACAGAGCCAAAGATCGTAGTTCTCGAACAAGCAATCGAAAAGATTCTGGGGCATCCTCAGGATTGGATATTCTTCCTCCCCTAATCGTAGTACCAAGTACTTCCTGACGAGCTCTAATATGATCAGATTTATAAGTAAGCATTTCTTGTAAAATATGAGCAACACCAAATCCCTCTAAAGCCCAAACTTCCATTTCTCCCACTCGTTGTCCCCCTTGTTTGGCCCTTCCTCTAAGGGGTTGTTGTGTAACAAGTGCGTAATGTCCACTGGAGCGTCCATGGATTTTATCATCAACTTGATGAATTAATTTAAGTATATAGGACTTTCCTATTAGAACAGGTTGTTCAAAAGGATCTCCGGTTCTTCCATCAAATATTTGAGTTTTTCTCGCTGGGTTCAAATACCCATGGATTTTTTGTTTGCTTACTGGCTTTATATAATTCCGAAAACACTAGTTTTCTCGAAGCCTCTTGCTCATATCTCTCATCAAAGGGGGCTATTCTATAATGTCTATTTAAAAGATCTCCCGCTAACCCGAGCGAACATTCAAATATCTGTCCCACATTCATTCGTGAGGGTACTCCTAAGGGGTTGAAGACCATATCAACCGATGTTCCATCTTGTAAATAGGGCATATCTTGTCTAGGCAAAATTTTGGAAATAATACCCTCCATGTCTTCGAGCCACTTTATCACCCACTTTGATTTCATGTTTCTGTAAAATATATGCACGAATCATTTATGGGTTATAATCGGAATCCCCCTTTTGTTGGATCCATCTCACATCAATAACTCGACCCCTTCTACCTATAGGTAATTTTAGAGAAGTTTCTTTTGCACTGGATACCTAAAAAGTATGGCTCGTCATAATCTATCTTCTGGGGCATATGACGATTCGTTCGCTGTCTGAGACGTTAATTTACTTACTCAAATCTCACCTGTTTCCACCCGCATCACGATTCCATTTCTGTAAGGACTGAGGTTTTCGGATCCGGTTTTCGGGGTCTGACCCTGTAGTTTAGGCCCTGATGGGGCTGAGACTCTGTTCTGTTTCGCGTCCAGCGGGCTCGACGCGGTTTAAACGGCGTCCAGCAGTGCATACGCATTTTAGATTGTGCCACGTGGGTGCCACATGGGCTGGCTTTGGGCCGCGAGAGTACGGCTCCGTCGTGTCATCTGAACGGCGTCCGCGATGGACGACGCCTTTCAGACTGCGACCCTGGGTTGTCAGTGTACGGCGCCAGTCTTGTCATCAGAACGGCGTCTTGGATGGACGACGCGTTTCAGACTTCTGTCAGAGCGGCCCGTCATGTCGACTGATAGGTGTCCGTACAGCTCGACGTGTTTTAGACAGTTTCTGGTTACCCCGCGAACCCTCCTTCCTTTCCCTCATTTCTTCCTTCCCTGTCTCTCTCCTCCCTTCCTCCGGCGATTCCGGCGATGCCTCCTTCCTCTCCCTCTTTTCCTCCCACCATTTCATCTCTCCCTCCACTCCATCGACCTCCTAGCTCCCACCACTACCACCACCACCTCCTCCGCGGCGTTTTCTCTCCGGACGGCGGCCGACGTCCCGGTGGAGTAACGACGACCTCGGCGGTACCGGCGGCGGCGTGGGGCGAGACGGGTGGGCGGCTTGGAGGAGTTCAAGTAACCGGTAAGGTGACTATCCCCAGTGCATTTTCGTTTGAAAACCATGTTTTCCAGCATTTGAAGCATGCTTTGGGGTGCTTTTTGGGGTGAAAACGCTAAGTGCATGTATGAGAAATTGGGTATTCTAATGGGTAGATGGATTCTCCTCCTTCCCCTCTATGTTTTGTTCCTTTTCTACGCGTTTTGGGGGAGGAATCCCACCTCGAGGATTGGGGGAAGCAAGGAGAGAACCTGTCTGTCGGGGCTAAATGGCGTCGAGGTGAACCGACGCCTTTTAGAAAGGCGGCGCCCACACACGACGCGATTTAACCCATTAATAAACCCTGTTCCCGGACTGAAAAGCGTCCAGGGACAGTGACGCCTTTTCAATAGGCGACTGGCTTCGGCGACGCGTTTTACTCCAGGTTCTGTGGCCGAGTTTCTGTGGACCAGTTTAGGAGACTTGAATGGCGTCGGCCTTGGGCAACGCGATTCAAGACAGAATCACACTAATTCATGCCATTAAAACATGTTACACTGTTAGACAGTTGTTTAGTTAGTTAAATGCATGCTTTAAATTATACTCTATGGTGATGGATTCATTGTAACCGGATCGTACGCGTGGTGTTGCATGCGACCGTGGACTTCTTACTGTGCTGTGTTTTGAGCTACTGTGGACCTAGAGTGACAGTTGTAGCACTTTATCACCCTGTGCTGGTGTGGGTGGAGCACAACGCCGGTGTGGGTGTGGCGGGGTGACGCCTAGTGAGAGAGGGTCACCTGGTGGACCCCGGGGTTAGCTAGTACCGGTGTGGGTGTGGTACCTTTGAAGTGTCACTCGTGCTGAGGGAAGGAGTAACCACCTGAGCCAGTTGGGCCGGAGTAGCTAGAGTGCTATCCGAGGGGTTACTGTTTGGTCTCAGCGGGTCGGTGTTTCTCACCTTTGTTCGTGTGGTTGGCGTGTTTTGCCGAGACGTTGGTTGTGGGCCTGGTAGACTGGTTTTTTATAGATATGCATGTTATGTACTTCGAATGCATGTGATTCATATCGAGATTTAGGAGTAGTAATTACTACTGTACTTGTTACTTTACCTTCAGCTATACTTTGCACTTGTGGGTGTGTGAGTGGGCAGTGGGGATCGAAGGATCCCTACTGAGTCTTTTTGTTGAGACTCACCCCTGTGGTTTTCAGGTGAGGACTCCAGGCAGACTTAGCGGGGGGTGTGCTGCTGTGTGTCGCGCGCCGTCAGTTGTTGTTCCGGGGTATACCCCGACGTAGTTGTTATCTTTATTTCTGGCCTGTATGCGTAATTATTTCTTTTCTGTTGGAGTATGTAATTATTTGCTATCTCGAGTCGCATTGTAATAACTTTTAATTCCTGCATTTTCCTTTCAATTCAATGCGATGTGAATGTTTAGCTTAGTTTATTATTTATTTCCCAGACTTACTTAGATCCTGGTTTGCTTCCAAATTAATGATTCGGTACCTATTTAGTAATTGGATCCCCAATTATAGGGTGGCGGGTCGTTACAATTTCTGTCTAAATTGCGGAGGGGAAGGCCGCGGCCGAATCCCTTTCAATCGAATCTTCGCCCGAAGCATCCCCGGGGGAGGAACTTACAATCGTTCCTGTTCCGGGAGGAGAAGGTCGGACGCTAATGATAGGCTCCGGCCTAGAGAAAATTGAAGCCGAGAGACTTGCTAAGTTCCTGAAAAAGAAACTCGACGTCTTCGCCTGGTCTCTTGCAGACATGCCCGGGGTCGACCCGAAAGTAGCAGAACATCGGCTGCACGTCGACCCCAACCAGTCTCCGATCAAGCAGAAGTGGCGTACCTTCAATCAGGAAAGGAGGACGGCCATCCAAGCCGAAGTACAAAAGGGGCTGGACGCGGGACACCTCCGAGAGGTAAACCATCCTGACTTGATCGCCAATGTAGTAATGGTGCCCAAAAAGGATGGCGAGTGGCGGATGTGTGTGGATTTCACCAACCTCAATAAGGCCTGTCCGATGGACAGCTTCCCGCTGCCTCGGATAGACCAGGTGGTGGACGCAACCTCCGGCCACGAGCTACTTAGCTTCCTCGACGCCTATTCAGGCTATCATCAGATCCGAATGCATCCGGAGGACGAGGACAAGACCAGCTTTACAACTGACCTCGGTTTATACTTTTATACTCGGATGCCATTCGGACTGAAGAATGCAGGGGCAACCTATCAACGTCTCGTCAACAAGATATTCGCTCCGCAGCTCGGCCGCAATATGGAGGTCTACATCGACGACATGCTGGTGAAAAGCCACGTCGCTGCAGACCATCTAACCGATTTGGCCGAGACTTTCTCTGCCCTGCGCAGGTATAAAATAAAGCTGAATCCAACCAAATGTGCCTTCGGCGTGGCCTCCGGGAAATTTCTCGGCTACATGGTCACCCGCCGAGGGGTGGAAGCCAATCCCGCAAAGGTGTAGGCTATTATCCAAATGCGCCCTCCGGCCAACATCCGAGAGGTCCAGAAGCTGAATGGAAGAATTGCCGCGTTAAGCCGCTTCATGTCAAGGGCAGCGGATTATTGTTTTCCTTTCTTCAAGCTACTGAAAAAGGCTAATAGCTTTTCCTGGACGGACGAGTGTCAGTCGGCCTTCGATCAGCTGAAAGCCTATCTCTCCAATGTTCCCGTCTTGTCTAGATCGATCCATGGAGAGCAGTTGTTCCTTTATCTCGCAGCATCCGAAACAGCTGTCAGCGTCGTCCTCATTCGGGAACAAGACGGCGTTCAGAGGCCCGTTTACTATATAAGCCCCTCCAAGGAGCAGAGCTTCGGTATCCTGCTCTTGAGAAGCTGGCCTTAGCCCTCGTCTCGTCTGTAAGGAGACTCCGGCCCTACTTCCTCGCGCATTCAATAAAGGTCTTCACGGACCAACCTTTGAGGCAAGTCCTCTCTCGGCCAGAAGTGTCCGGTAGGCTAGCAAAGTGGGCAATCGAACCAGGAGAGTTCGACGTTTCTTATGGGCCATGGATAGCGATAAAAGCTCAAGCTCTAGCCGACATCATCGCCGAGCTTACTTCCGAAGTATCCTCGGCCCCTCAGCCGGAAGCCAATACACCTGAGGCCGAGGGTACCTTGGTTCCCCCGTCTCCGACGGATGAATGGCGACTCTACGTTGATGGATCCGCGTGCTCTTTGGGTAGCGGCGCTGGATGGATCTTGGCGTCTCCAGAAGGGGTCATCACGGAGTATGCGCTGCGCTTCTCCTTCCCAGCTACCAACAATGCCGCAGAATACGAAGCTCTTATCTCAGGCCTTCAGGCCGCTAGAAAGCTGGGTGCGCAGAACATAAGGGCACAGCTGATCGCCAATCAAGTCACCGGGGAATACGAGTCCCGGGACGCATTAATGATATCCTATCTCCAGGTAACCCGCAAGATCCTTGCTCAATTTAATTCCTATGAAATTGTACGGATCCCTCGGGCCGAAAATGCTCGAGCCGATGCTCTGTCCCGGCTAGCATCAACTCAGGACGGGGGAGGAGGCCGAATGGTCTTGGTAGAAGAACTGTCTAAACCAAGTCTCGACGAATCCGAGGTCATGCAAGTGAATGAATCCGAAGCAGAAACCTGGATGACTCCCCTAGTCGCTTTTCTCCTCCGAGAGGAGGTCCCATCCGATCCAAAGGAAGCAAGGCATGTCCGGCAGCGCTCCTCCCATTTCCTTATTCTGGAGGGAATATTGTATAAAAAGTCCTTCGGCCGACCGCTCCTACGATGTCTCGGCCCAGCAGAAGCTGATTATGCACTTCGGGAGGTACATGAAGGGATCTGCGGAGTACACGCAGGAGGAAGGGCCTTGACCCATAAACTCCTGAGGCAAGGTACTGGTGGCCAACGCTCCGAGAGGATGCGGCCGCTCTTGTCCGCTGCTGTGACCAGTGCCAGAGATTCAGTTCCCTCATTCACCAGTCGGCGACCCTTTTGACTCCTCTGTCAAATCCCTGGCCTTTCGCCCAGTGGGGGATTGATCTCTTGGGACCCTTTCCCATGGCTACCGGTCAGAGGAAATTCCTTATTGTGGCGGTAGACTACTTCACTAAGTGGGTAGAAGCCGAACCTCTCGCGTCTATAACCGATAGCAATGCATGGAACTTCGTGTGGAAATTCATCGTTTGCCGATACGGCATCCCTCGGGCAATTATTTCAGACAACGACAAACAATTTGACAGCCATCGGTTTAAAGACAACTGCGCTAGCTTCGGCATTCTCCATAAGTTCGCTTCGGTAACACACCCTCAGACGAATGGCCAAGTCGAGGTCACTAACCGATGTCTGTTGCGAGGACTGAAGACTCGCCTCGGCAAGGCCAAGGGCCGATGGGTCGAAGAACTGCCGAGCGTTCTATGGGCTTATCGGACAACAAGCTGAACCCCCACCGGCGAGACCCCCTTCCGAATAGCCTACGGGGTGGAGGCCGTTATTCCAATTGAAGTCAGCCTTCCGTCGCCGAGGGTTCTTACTCATGATCCGAAGGCTAATGAGGAAGCCCTAAAAGATCACCTTGATCTTATAGAAGAAACAAGGGATCAAGCCCGCATTCGGCTAGCGACTTATCAGCAGTGCATGGCGAGATACCACAATGCTCGAGTGAAGCCCCGAAGCTTTGAAGCAGGGAACCTCGTGTTAAGGAACGCTCACGCATCCAAGCCAGCTGAAGCCGCATGAAAGCTCTCCAAACTGGGAAGGACCTTATCGCGTAAGGGAAGTGATCCGACGAGGGGCCTATCGGCTAGAGACCCTTTCGGGCCAGCCTCTCCCTCGTACATGGAATGTAGAGCGCCTTCGGCGCTATTTCATGCAAGTCAGTTCCCCCGGAGTTTAGTCGGAAGTCATGAATATATTATTTTTTATCTGGTGTCATGTCCGGCATTATTCTTCTAAGTCCGTGCAAACCGTACCGGGAGTGGCTTCGGCCATGCAAACCGTATCGGGAGCGGCATTATTCTTCTAAGTCCGTGCAAACCGTACCGGGAGTGGCTTCGGCCATGCAAACCGTATTGGGAGCGGCATTATTCTTCTAAGTCCGTGCAAACCGTACCGAGAGTGGCCCCGAGCGGCATTATTCTTCTAAGTCCATGCAAACCGTACCGGGAGTGGCTTTGGCCATGCAAACCGTATCGGGAGCGGCATTATTCTTCTAAGTCCGTGCAAACCGTACCGGGAGTGGCTTCGGCCATGCAAACCGTATCGGGAGCGGCATTATTCTTCTAAGTCCGTGCAAACCGTACCGGGAGTGGCTTCGCCCATGCAAACCGTATCGGGAGCGGCACGGCTTCGACCACAAAAAGAACCAGACTCGGTTATTCATTCAGAACACTAAGACAAATACAAGTAAAGCAGAATACTTAAATATATGATCAAGTACAAAAGTAGGCCATACGCCTGGCCGCGGCATCTCAAAAAGCAAACAAAAATCGGGACAAGCCCCCGTACTAGCTCTCGGCATCATCGCCGTCCACATCAATGGGAGTCTGGCCGGGAGACGCTGGAGGAGAGGCTTCAACTGGTTCGGCCGCGTCACCTTCCTCAGGAGCCGGAGCTTTTTCGGCCTTAAGCCCTTGCCACCAGGCCAAAATCTCGTCGCCTTCCTCGTCCGTCGGGTAGCCGATGCCGGTCAGATCTGTGGCCGGACACGCCTTCTGAGCGATAGCCAGCCCCAGAGCGAACACGGACAATGCCGCCTGGACTCGGGCCTCCATCATCTCCTTGGCGAACTCAGGGCTTTCTTTATAGCTCGTCACGGCTGTACGAGCAACATCTTCGGCTTCCTTGGCCCTGGCCTCCAGATCAGCTTTCAGAGCCAATACCTCCTCGGCTTGGCGGCGGCGCTCCTCGTCTCGATCCTTGGCCTTGTCCTGGATCTCGGCCTTTAGAGACGCGACCTCGGCCCGAGCCTTCTCCAGTTCCTTCTCGGCCTTCTCCAGCTGCCTCTCGGCTTTCGTCTTGGCCTCGGAGGCAGTGCGGATCACCTCCTTCTGCTCCCCCAGCTCGGCCCGCATCCATGCATTGGCCCCAAGGAGGACATCAACGCTAGCCTCGAGATCACGCTGCACCGTGGCCACTTTGCCCGAGGCCAGCTGATCCGAAGCCCGGTCGATGTCCAGGAGCTTCTGCTGAATGGCGGCCTGGCGGCGAGCGAGGGCCCCACACATAACTGCGGCCTACGAAAGCATGAAAGGAAAAATAAGTCCAAGACTGCAAAAGAAAACAATGAGTAAAAGAAGAAGATGAAGGAAATCTTACCTGGACGGCATGCCGGACGCACTGCAAGGATAAGCCTTCCGAGGAAAGCTCCTTGACTTCGTCCCTGGCCGGCGGGAGAGTCCAGCCGTGAGCTAGGCACATGCACGTCCGAGAGTCTTCCCGGCTCTCGTCCGCAAAAACCTCGACGTCCGGGAGCCAAGGTTCATGCGCGTATTCCAGGGACATATGCGTCCCGGCCTCCCCGAAGGGGAATGAAAGGTTCTCCGTCCTGGCTCCGGTGGCCGAAGGAGAATCGCCCCTCGGCCGTTCGGGAGGCGACGAAAGCAGGGCGCCTCGCACCGCAACGGGCCTCTTGGCGGCCAGGGTGGATTCCCTCTCGCCGGGATCGTCCGCCCGGCTCCTCTTCATTGGTCGGCCGTTCCCTCTGGCGACCGATTTTCCCCTCGGGGCCGCAACCCCTCCAACCGTCCTTCCTTCCGCCGCCTGCGGCTGGGACGGTCGAGACTGCCCGGACTGTTTGGAGAGCCGGCCTAGCAATCCCCGTAGTCCAGACATTTCTGCAAGCAAAAAGAAAATAAGAGAGGGTTAGCAACGACTCAGAATATACAACTTTCTTCGACTCAAGACCGACTTACCCCCGGCCGCAGCTTCGGCGCCCTCTTCGGACGGAAGGGCTTCGGCCGGAGACTCAACCGCGGCAGCTCCCCCGGCCTCTCCCAGAATATCTTCGAGAGGAAGATAAGGGGAGACTCGAGGAGGAGAGGACGTCGGGTCTGGCCAAGCTCCCATCTGTACGAGCCTCTCCTCATCCTCAAAGAGCTCCGCAATATCGTACGGAGCATCAACTTCCAGGAGAAGCACGATGTCGAGCTGATCGAGGTTGAGAGAAGGTGGATATGAGAGGCCCTCGGCCAAAGGTGCCCATTCAGTGGGGAAGGGCCACACGCTCTTCTCCTCCTCCGGGAGAGAAATGAAAAAGAAGCCCTTCTTCCAATGGTGAATAGACGAGGGCTTCCCGGAAAAGATGCCCCGGCCGAAGCGAGGGACGAAGCAATACCAACAAGACTTCCCCTGGGGTTGAATCTTGAACAGATAGCGGAAGATGTTTACCGAGGGGTTGACCTCGAGGTAAGAATGCACGGCCAAGAAGGCGTAGACTGTCCGCCAAGAATTCGGAAAGAATTGGGACGGGGCCAGTCCGTAGAAACTCAAAAGGTTGATAACAAAGGAATGAAGGGGAAGACGAAAGCCCGCCCGGAAACTCTGCTTGTAGATAGAAAAGCAACCCGGCCGGACGGAGTTAGCCCTGGTGTTCTTCCCGGGATGAATGGGAACCATCCAAGATGAAATCTGGTAGTAGGTAGTGATAACCTTGATGGTATCGGCATCAAGGACACTAACTATGTCCGAAACCGTCTCGGCCGGGCGACGGCCGGAAGTAGAAGGCTGGGCTACAGCTGGAACGGATTCGGCTTCTTCAGCCGGAAGCATCTCCGCCTCATCCGCCATAGCCGAAGCAAAAGAATTCGAAGAGAAAGGAGACGACAAGGAAGACTGGGGAGGTCTAGATGAAGAGCAAGAAGAACCGCCTTCGGCCGAAGAGCTACTCTCCGCCGAAGGGGAGCAATTGGACATGAATCACAGAGCAGAGAAGGAGAACTGAGGCTTACCCTCAAAGAAAGGTCTCCTCAACAGCTAACGGCCTCTCCGGCGACAGAGAGTTCCCCGGCGACGATTTCCGACGACAGAGAGCCCCCCAACGATGGACAAAGAGCCCTCAAACACCCACGATGGCTCGCTCTTCGCCGGTGAAGCAGGAACGCTTGGAGAAGCCACTTGCAGGAAAGCACAGGCGTAAGGGGAGAAGAAAGCGGAACAGTGCCCAGGGGAGGAGGGTTAGTATTTATAGGAAAACTTGAGGGGATCCGGCGTCGGATCAATGGCCAAGATCTTCCCTCTTTTCGAACCCGCTTTGCTCGGATGCGCGACACGTGTCCCGTCCTTCGGCGTGATGACAAGCGGGCTGCCGGAGCGAGAGAAGGCAATCAACGGCCGGGCGCTGCCTGACCCTTCAGCTGTTCATCCGGATGCTCGCCACGTGTCCTGATCCTCGTGCCGAAAGCAGAAGAGACGGCGATCCAGGTGAAATGTTAGGCAGAGAGCCAAAGTGACTCACGATCCGCGTGATCACTGTTAACGACTGAGATCTTTTTGTGCTTTTGGCAAACCGGCCCAGGGTAGGAGGGTTAGTATTTATAGGAAAACTTGAGAGGATCCGGCGCCGGATCAACGGCCAAGATCTTCCCTCTTTTCGAACCCGCTCTGCTCGGATGCGCGACACGTGTCCCGTCCTTCGGCATGATGACAAGCGGGCTGCCGGATCGAGAGAAGGCAATCAACGGCCGGGCGCAGCTTGACCCGTCGGTTGTTCATCGTGATGCTCGCCACGTGTCCCGATCCACGTGCCAAAAGCAGAAGAGACGGCGATCCAGGTGAAATCTTGGGCAGAGAGCCAAAGTGACTCGCGATCCATGTGATCACTGTTAACGACTGAGATCTTTTTGTGCTTTCGGCAAACCGGCCGGATGCGCAACACGTGTCCTGTGTTTCTTGTGACACGACCGCGAAGGCGGGAAGCCTGAGATCTTTCCCGCCCTTGTCAGATGTCTCAATATACTCAAATACTCACCCCTTTGCAACTGAGGACGAAAGGATCCGTCACCGAGTCTCGGCCCGAGACGAAGGTGTTTTTCACCAGCCCTCGGCCGACCTGAGGCAGAGCTCAAAAACAGAACAAAGCAGAGGTTTCAAACGAAGCTCGTATCAATCTACTCTTTCGAAAAAAGCTTCGGACTTTACTCTCGCCGTCTCATAAAATTGAGAACGACAAGAGTAGGGGGCTATCTGATGGGGGCAGAATCCAATTCGGCCCGTTAAAACAACCCAATCGCTGGGATCAGCCCAACAGCAGTAGCAGTAGAGGCCCATTGGCAGCCTTCGGCCCGTTAGCGGTCCAGCAGCCCTCGGCCCAACAACAGTCCAATGGTCTTCGGCTCGTTAGCGGTCCAACAGCCCTCGGCCCAACAGCAGCCCAGTGGTCCTCGGACCATCAGTGGCCGAGCGGCCCTCAGCCTGGTAAGCTTCAGCCCACTAAGCGGCATCCGGCCCAACAGCGCCCCCCCCCCCCCCCCCCCCCCCCCCCCTTCGGCCGAGTAACCGTATCCGGCCCACTCCGGTGGGAGGGTTAGGCACTACGGCGGTTTATCAGTAAACCAAAACATAGTCCTATATCGGTTGCCACCATTAAGCAACCTCTATCCTCCGCTATAAATACGCGGCTATTTATTACCAAAGGTAGGTCTTCTTGACCAAGGATAACAGTCCAAAAGCATTAAAGCTGCCCCTTCTTCCTTCCCCTCTGAATCGAATCTTCTTCAGAAGCTAATTTAGCCGTCGGAGGGGGTTACTTTGCGCCGAAGCCCGGGACTCCTACTGACCGGTTCTACTTCTTCGTCTCCTCCTTCTGTAGGGGCTTCAGTTTGAATCTTCACCAACCTCTCCGAGTCGGTCTCGGCCGCCGACCTCGGATCTTCTCCCATCGGTCTCGACGCCTTTCGAAGGCTAGTCTGCCTCTGCTTCGCTCCGAGCGAGCCTTCGCCCGGATACCTCTCGGCCCCAGATCCTCGGCCCTGTCTCCGCCCTCGTCTTGTCAGGGATCCCCGTCGGTCCTCTTCGTCGATCTGATCCAATTGCGGGTTCCAGTCTCGGAATCCGACCGTGGTAAGCTTCGGCAACATCACCAGCTGCTGCTGTTAGTTTTAGGTGGCCTACAAGCCAATCTGACTATGTAAATCTTGTTCGTTTATTAATATAATGGCATAATGTTCATTATGTGTAAATCGCATTAATTCTCGTTTCATAATGAAGTCCGTGAATATGTGCTATGGTGATCAGATTATGATGAGATCGTACTAATGAGACTGATCACTTAAACACACATATTCTTAATCGTTCATAGTCGGAGGATATCCGAGAAGGACATCGGATATTCGGTTAGACTAGTACATATTACTCCTGCTCATATGATGAGGGTGACTGATCTCATAAGTCACTTGTGTGGAGACACTAAGGCGAATCTGTAGGTGCTCATTGGAGAATGAGTTCACTGAACTGATCCGACTGAATCGCTGGATGGTATTGTACCTTACTGTCAACCAGCTTGATTCTATTGTCGCAGTTGCGTGGATGGTCCTCGGACCTGAGACACCAAGGACACCTTGGCGGTGGACTTCTGTACTTTGACCTTGGTTTACGACTCTCTAGCCATGGGATTCGGATTGGGTACAGCGGAATACCGTCGAAGGGAATTGTGTGTCAATAAGGAATCATTCGCTCTCGGTACTTAGAGAGAGAATGCTCTAGGAAGGATGCGCGAAAGTCCCTGGCCGGGCGGACGATAATATCGGGAAAGGAGTTTTCCGATATTCATCAGCGGCATCCAATCCAAGTGAGTCGACCGGTTAGGGTTTGACAGCTCACCATACCCTGAGTTGACTCGAGAGCATTGTACGAATGAAGGATTATATCCACGCGGTAACTGTCGGCGGAAAGGTTCCAAGAGTGGGTTACTTAACCCCAAATACCTTCCGGGTTCACGCGGTGTTGCTTGGCACCCAACGTGATCGGAGGCCCGGTCGAATTCGATGTGCGACATCAATTCGATTGATTAATTGATTAATAAAGGGGTATTAATTAATTAATAAAGACAGTGAGGAGTCACTGGGCTTGTTGGGCCATTAACTGGACTGGTACTTGGGCCTAGAGGGTCACACGCAAATGATTCTCAAGGCGATGGATAAATAAGTGGGTTTTATACAAACCGGGGGTTTTTATGAAAAACCGCGCGGTTAGTATAAAACATAGTGAACGGGCTGAGCAAGCCAAGCTGCTGCTAACCCTAGCCGCCCCTTCTCAGTTTCTGTCTTTCTCTGGCGCCCAGGCAGATCCAGATCTGCTCCGCCGCTTCTCCGAATCCCGTTTGATGGGAAATCGTCCGTGCGTTGCGGCGATCATTACGGCGACCGGCGGAGGCTTCGTGGGCTGCGAAGAACGAGGAACTCGAGGATATCCATCGCGGGGAGGATCGCGTGGACTTCGCTAGAGGCCGGGCGCTTGCGCGGCTTGTGGTGTCGCACCGACTGAACCAAACGGTTGCGGATTCGAATCTGCACACGTTGAGAACTTCGATAATCAGATTATCGTATTTTAGATTTCGAAATGGGAACGGATCGCTGTAGATAATTTTTTGTTTCCGCTGCGTGAGCGATCCGGAGAAACCAAGAAAACCCAACAGTGGTATCAGAGCCAGGTTCCACTGTTTCTCGTCCCGTTTCGGTCTCCGAATTGATTTTTTCTTTAATTTATTCCATGCTTGGAATCCGTTAACAAATGGATCCCAGTTCATATGATGAACTGAAAAATAATTAGATTATTTTATTCTGTTATTTTCGGAATTTTATTGGGATTTTAGTGTTCTTCGTGGGACGAAGAACGATGGGCGTTTTCTGTTTTGTTCAGGCTTCCCCAAAGGTTGGAAAAGCTTGCAAGACAGCCCGGATCCTTAATGAAGGATCTGTACTAATCATTGTAGCCGTTGCCGGCACCAGAGCGGCCTTGTAGACCTGCAAAAATCGAGCCCTAATTCAGGTTTTTGAAACCCTGCAAAAACAGAAAAAATCCCACAGTTTTGGGGCTTATCCTGCAGTTGTTAGGGCTTCTCTGGTGGCCCTACCGGCGCCGGGGAGCCCGCCGGCGCCGGGGGTACCGCCGCCGGGGGAGGCGGGGCCGCCGGCGCCCCAGCCGCTGCAGCCGCCGGCCTCAAACCTGAAAACCCTAGGTGGTCGTCGGGTTGGGGAGGAAGGAGAGGGCGAACCGCTCCGCTGGACCCGGTCCCGAGCCGGTCGGACCGGCCGGGCCGGGTCCAGGGCTTGGTCGGACCTGGCCGAGCCAGGCCAAGAGCCAGGCCTGGGCCTGACGCCCCTGGTCTGAGCCCTGGCTCGGCCAGGGCCCGAGCCCTGGGCTCAGCCCATCTGGCTGGGCCAACTCCACCCCTATTTTCTTATTTAATTCCCCTTTGCCCATTCAAAATGAATTAAAATTTGATTTTAATTTCAATAAAATTCAAAAATGTTTTGTAATTTTAAACTGGGCTTACAAATGATTTGTGAATCACTTTAATTAACATTTAGTTGTTAGTTGATTAACATTAACTGTTAGTTTAATGGTTAAACTAATAATTAATTTAATAATACTAATTTAATGGTTAAATTAGTAATTAATAATTATTAATCTAATAGTTAGATTATTAATTATTATTTCAACTAATTTTTAATTAATTATTCAAGTTAGTTGTTAATTTAATTGTTAAATTAATAATTGACTTAAATGACTAATTTAAGTGTTAAATTAGTAATCTTTAATTATTATTGTTAGTTATTAATTTAAGGGTTAAATTAATGATTAACATTAATCTTCTAATCTAATAGTTAGATTAGTAATTATTAATTAATTAAAGTTAATTATTAATTTAAGTGTTAAGTTAACAATTGATTTTAAATCAACTAATCTAAGAGTTAGATTAGGGGTTAAATATTTAATCTTTGTTAATTACTAGTTTAAGAGTTAAATTAGTCATTAACATTAATTAATTATCTAATCTAAGAGTTAGATTAATTAATTATTAATTAGTTAGTGTTAATTATTGGTTTAAGAGTTAAATTAATAATTAACATTAATTGGCTAATCTAAGTGTTAGATTAGTAGTTAATAATTGATTTGGTTGATTATTAATTTAATTGTTAAATTATTAATTGACTTCATTCGATTAATCTAAGAGTTAGATTAGTCTTTGAATAATCTAATTGTTAGATTATTAATGGGGTTTAATCTAAGTGTTAGATTATTAGAATTGTTCTAATTTGCATGGAATAATCTAGAATTATTAATTCGGAGTGTGTGCGCATGTGATGTGTGTTTATTGCTTTTAAATTTGATTTAATTGCATGTTAAGATAATAAATGAGTTTTTCGAAATTCAAATACCAATTTTGATTGGATCCCAATTTTTGAAAGTCAAAACTTATTTATTTTGAAAACTCATTTATTTTAGCCATGTGATGCGCTGAATCATGTGTGGGATGTTTAAAACACACCATGGTCATGGATATGCACTTAATTTATTATTCATGTGATGAATGGATTGTGTGGATCGTGGATGTATGATTGTTTATTAATTGTTAATAAATAGAGGTCTGCGCACCTCTCTCTCTCATACTCCGATGTATTTCTAATTCCCTCTCTCTTTTGTACTCGCCATAAGGCCTTCTTCAATTTACTTGTAAATTCTAGAATTTAAATGTAATATGATCGTGGCAACCGAGGAAGGAGCGAAGACGATCCACATCTGCAACCAGGAAGGCGAAAAGATGGAGATCTCTTGCCTATGTGATTGCAGGATATCTAATGTAAATGTTATGATTAGATTATGTGTGCGTTTGACTGTTGGCTCCAGTCAAACCCACTGTGCTATCCATGACCACACTAATGACATGTATGAGATGCATTGATTTCTTTTGATTATGAATCAAAGCATGTTATAGTATTTAGTAAATATATACGATATATTTATATACTATCAGCTAGGAGAGACCAAGATAAAAGTTATCTAAATATCCTCAGATAAACTCTAAGCCGTAACGCGAGTAGTTAAGAACTTACCGCGTGGTCTACCATCATTATAGTCATAGGATTCGAATCACTTTAGGCAGGTTTGTTGTGCTATCCACAAGGCCTACTTAATTGGGAGGAGAAACTGTGGCTATGATGACATTAGATGCCTATAGATCGGGGTAGAGGAACCATGTAGCTTTGTTGTGCTATCCACAAGGGCTGCATGCAAATCTACGCTCGTCGCGTAATGATGGTCAGCTTAGACCAGAATTAGTGGTTTGTTGTGCTATCCACAAGGCCATTAAATATCTGGGGACCAAAACTATGATCAGATATTGCAAGGAGTTGCAAGTCCCATGAGTTGGGTGCTCTCTGATTGTATTACAGTTTGTTGTGCTATCCACAAGGCTGTAGTGCAAGTCATTGAGATTCTGATCCCCACTAGGAGACTGTCGACATCTCCCGTTCTGTATAACTGAGGGTCATACAATCCGTCGAAAATTAGTGGGAGTTAAACTTGAACAAAAGACCATGTCTTGTTTTAAATTTTAATAATTGAACATCTGCTAAGTAGATTTTGCTTATCTCCTGTAGGGAATCATGTCGTCAAATAACTCAATCCGTGGCATACTTGATGCCGTTTTGACTTACCTGATCTACTCGGATTGGTTCAGAAATCTGAAGAATGTCTTCAGATCTGAGCACATTGACTTTGTCCCTGGAGCTGATTCTCCTGCTGAATCGGCATTGGATGCCCCTGAAGCAGAGATGACAGCTAACGATAAAGGATCGAAGGACAAAGGTAAAAGAGTAGTGAAAGGTGACTGCTTCTACTATAAGCAGTATGGTCACTGGAAAAGGAACTGCAAGGAGTTCCTTCATGATAAAGCTCATGGAAGAGTGAAGCTGTCTGAAGCTTCAGATATCTATATGATAGATATCAACTTATCAGTTAGAGATTCCACATCTTGGCTATTGGATACCGGATGTGCCTCTCATATCTGCCATGATGTGCAGATGCTGACAAGTAAGCGCAAGCTGAGACAAGGTGAGGTGGAATTGAGGCTAGGAAACGGCGCAAAAGTTGCAGCGATTGCTGTTGGGACAGCAAACCTCAGGCTTCCATCGGGAGACACCTTACTATTAGAGGATTGTTATTATGTTCCTAGCATAATAAAGAACATCATATCAATATCTTGTTTGGACAAGATAGGATATAGGTTGACTATTGAGAATAGAAGTTGTTCGATTTATTATGGTAATAAATCAATAGCTTCAGCATCTTTAGTCAACGGTCTATATATATTAGATGTTTCTTATTACAATCTTCAGATTGATAATGCTCTTAAGAAGAGCAAGAATTGTGTGAACCAGGCCTACATGTGGCATTGTAGACTTGGGCACATTGGCGAAAGCAGGTTGCAAAAGTTGCACAAGCATGGTTACTTAACAGCATTCGATTATGAATCGTTTGCAACATGCGAATCCTGCCTTATAGGAAAGATGGCAAAATCTCCATTTAGTGGGTATGGAGAACATGCCAAGGACATTTTAGAACTAATACATTCGGATGTATGTGGTCCAATGTCCACCCAAGCCAAAGGTGGCTTTTCATACTTCATCACGTTCACCGATGACTTCTCAAGATTCGGCTATGTGTACTTAATGAAGTACAAGTCGGAAGCATTTGAGAAGTTCAAAGAGTTCAAGAATGAGGTGGAGAAGCAGTTAGGAAAGAGTATTAAAGCTCTTCGATCAGATCGAGGAGGAGAATACTTGAGTTCTAACTTCACACAATTCTTAAAGGATAATGGTATCATTTCTCAGCTGACCCCTCCATATACATCACAGATGAATGGTGTATCAGAAAGGAGGAATCGAACCTTGTTGGACATGGTGCGATCCATGATGAGCTTTTCGGGATTACCAGTGTCCCTCTGGGGCTCTAGAGTCAGCAGCATACCTACTGAACAGAGTACCCAGCAAGTCTGTGGCCTCTACTCCATATGAGATATGGAAAGGCAGGAAACCAGAATTTAAACATGTTAAGTCTGGGGTTGTCCTGCTCATGTAAAGAGGCATGAACCAGACAAGCTGGAATCACGAACTGATAAATGCAGGTTTGTGGGATATCCAAAGGAAACCTTTGGATACTATTTTTTCCATCCTGGTGAACAAAAGGTGTTTGTCGCCAGGAAAGTTGTCTTCCTGGAAGAGGAATACCTTCTCCAGGAGAACAGTGGGAGTAAAATAGTACAGGAAGAGGTTCCAGAACCCCAAATAGATGCATTATCATCAGATGAGATATCAGTTCCTGAATCTATTCAGGTACACACAGATGAGCCTCGTAGATCTGGTAGAGTACCTAGACTACTCGAACGATATGTGGGACATATTGCTGAAGGTGAGTCTAAGGTAGAATATAATGAGGATGATGATCCTAAAACATACCAGGAGGCTATAGAAGGCCCAGAAGCCGGGAAATGGCGAGAAGCCATGAACTCAGAAATCAAGTCCATGTACACCAACCAAGTTTGGAACTTTGAGGACTTGCCCGAGGGTATTGTACCCATCGGTTGCAAGTGGATCTTTAAGAGAAAGATCGGTGCTGATGGACGGATCGACACTTATAAGGCAAGGTTGGTGGCAAAGGGATATCGTCAAAGGCAAGGAATTGACTATGACGAGACTTTCTCACCAGTTGCCATGATAAAGTCGATCAGAGTTCTGCTCGCCATTGCTGCACATTTAGATTATGAAATCTGGCAGATGGATGTGAAGACTGCCTTCCTAAATGGTAACCATGAGGAAGAGGTGTATATGATACAACCAGAAGGTTTCACATCCAAAGAATCTCCAGATAAAGTGTGCAAGCTTCAGAGGTCCATTTATGGACTGAAGCAAGCTTCCCGGAGCTGGAACATGAGATTTGACGAGGCTGTCAAGTCTTATGGCTTCATTAAGAATGAAGATGAGCCTTGTGTGTACAAGAAGACCAGTGGGAGTGCTTTTCCTTAATGAATTAGGAAAGAAAATCGGTAGAAGAGAACCAGAACCAGATAAGCTCGTACCAACGAAGAAGAAACAATCATTGTTTGTTGATATTTGATGAGGCGGAAGGAGTAAGGCACGCAGAAGTTGAAAGATTCGGAGCACGAACTAGTGGAGATGTGGTGTCCATTCATTGAATTCACATCGGTACAGGGCACGGCGAGGCACTCTCCTACGCTCAGGACAAGGTTGGTAAGCATACCTGGCTCAGCCATTAGAGTGATTTTCCATTCACGGCTAACTTACCACCAAATCAAGTCAATAGACTACCTTTAGTTTAGGGAAACCTTTTCTGTTAGTTAGTCGGGTGCTGGATCATCCTCTCGTAAGAACTCTTAATCCCCATCCATACCAAAACTTTTTGCTTGCTGGTTACAGCTTTAGCGACTGTCACTTTCTATTCAAGCAATTTGAGTAGTGAATCGCCCCGCCAAAAGGGCTTCGAAATAAAGCGTGCCGCACTCGCGCCTCTCTGAGTTCTATTCCGAACACAGTTGTTTGAGTGCATCCATTCTCTTCCCTTTTTGCAACCTCTCTCTTAAGTATAAATCGATGGAACCGGAGCCCCAAAATCTCATTCATTATGTTTGCCAGTTCAGTGCAACCCTTCCCCTTGTATCCGCATATGAAGCGTCACGTAGCATCTTTTAGTTCGTGAGTTTCGAGATCAGTGACTGATGAGGCAGAATCCGATTCGGCCCATTAAAGCAAGCCCAACGCAGATCAGCCCAAAAGCAGCAGTAAAAAGGCCCACTGGCAGCCTTCGGCCTATTAGCGGCCCAGTAGCCCTCGGCCCAGTAAGCAGTCCAGTAGTCCTCCGCCCGTCAGCGGCCCAATAGCCTTCGGCCCATTAGCGGCTCAGCAGCCCTCGGCCCAGCAGGCTCTAGCCCACTATGCAGCATCTGGCCCATCAGCGGCCCAACCCTCTTCGGCCCAGTAGCCGTATCCGGCCCACCCCTGTGGTAGGGTTAGGCGCTATGGCGGTTTACCAGTAAACCCAGAACATAGTCCTATATCGGCTGCCACCGTTAAGCAACCTCTATCCTCCGCTATAAATACACGGCTATTTATTACCAAAGGTATGTCTTGGAGACCCCAAGGACTATAGTCCAAAAAGCATTAAAGCTATTACTTCCTCTTCTCTGACTTCTGAATCGAATCATCTTCAGAGGCTAACTTAACCGTCGGAGGGGGTTCCTTAGGGCCGAAGCTCGGGACTCCTACTGACTGGTTCTTCTTCTTCGTCTTTTCCTCCTTCTGCAGGGGCTCGGTTTGAATCTTCGCCGACCTCTTCGAGTTGGTCTCGGCTGCCGACCTCGGGTCTTCTCCCTCCGGTCTCGACGTCTTTCGCAGGCTGGTTCGCCCCGTCCGAAGGAGCTTCGGCCACGCCTTCCACAGGCTGGCCCACATCCATCCGAGGGAGTCTCGGCTTCGCTCCCAGCGGGCCCTCGTCCGGGTATCCCTCGGCATCGGATCTTCGGCCTCGTCTCCGCCCTCGCAGCGTTCCGGATCCCCGTCGGACCTCTTCTCCGATCCAGCTTCGGATCCCAACTTTGGATTCCAGCCACGTAATCCGGTCGTGATAGCTTCGGCTACATCAGCAACTATGGACCAGAAGCCAATAACTATAGTTATTAGTTGCCGAAGCGGAAGGCTCTTCAAGAGTGGTTTCCGAACGAGAGTGGGTTGTTGTCTAACGAACATATTACTGGAGTGACAAAACTCTGGAATATCATCTTCGACAGAGGAGAGCGAAAGAGAGGTGGGGGTTAGAGAATGACTAAAGCACTACTAACAGGTGCCTATTGGCCCTAGGCAAGTGAACGGATTGACTAAGCCAATCATGAATGACCACCTAAGGAACCGGCAACTAGAACAAGCCCGGACCACAGGAGCAGTAGCCACCAGCCTTTTGGCTGCCGGGGCGGATTCTTTCTCGCCAGGCTCATCCGCCCTGCTCCGCTTCGCTGATCGGCCGCCCCCTCGGACGGCCGACTTTCCCTTCCTCTCTCTTTCGAGAGCAGCAGCAGCAGCGCGGCCTTCGACCGAGGCCGCCGTCTGCCTTACAGCCTGAGCGCTCGGGGCCACATCTCCTCCAGTCTCCCCTTCTCCCGCCGCCTGCGGCTGGGACGGTCGGGAGTGACCGGGCTGCTTGGCAAGTCGGCCAAGTAGTCCCCGAAGCCCAGACATCTCTGCGGACAGAAAAAGGAGTTAGCGACTTATAAACGCGTAACTTTCCTCGACTCAAGACCGACTTACCCTCGGCCAAAGCTTCAGCGCCTTCTTCGGTCGGAAGAGCTTCGGCCGGAGATTCAACCTTAGCCGCTCCCTCGGCCTCCCCCGGAATATCCTCGGGAGGGAGGTAAGGAAAGACTCGGGGAGGAGATTTGGTCGGATCCGGCCAAGCCCCCGTCTGTACAAGCCTCACCTCTTCGTTGAAGAGCTCCGCAATATCGTACAGAGCCTCGGCCTACAGGAGGTGCACGATATGGAGCTGATCGGGATTAAGGGAAGGTGGATCGGAGAGGCCTTCGGCCAGTGGTGCCCACTCAGTGGGGAAGGGCCACACACTCTTCTCCTTCTCCATAAGAGAGACAAAGATGAAGCTCTTCTTCCAATGGTGTATGGACGAAGGCTTCCCAGAAAAGATACCCCGGACGAAGCGGGGGAAGAAGCAGAACCAATCAGATTTCCCCTGCGGCTGTATCTTAAAAAGAAAGCGGAAGATGTTTACCGAAGGGGTAACGTCGATGTAGGCGTGCACAACCAAGAAAGCGTAGACTGTCTGCTAAGAATTCGAGAAGAATTGGGCCGGGGCCAATCCGTAGAAACTCAGAAGGTTAATTACTAAGGAAGGAGGGGAAGACGAAAGCCTGCCCGGAAGCTCTCCTCATAAATGGAAAAGCAGCCCGGTCGGACAGAGTTAGCCCTGGTGTTTGTTCCGGGCCGATAGGTAATCGTCCAAGATGGTAGCTGATAGTAGGAAGCGATGGACTTGACCCCATCATCAGAAAGAACGCAGATCGCGTCGGAGACAATCTTGGCCCGGCATCGACCGGAAGTAGAAGTCTGGCCTGTAGCAGGAACCTCCTCGGCTTCTTCAGCCTGAGACACCTCGGTCTCTTCCGCCATGAAGGAAGCAAGGGAACTGGAAGAAAAGGAAGACGACAAGGAAGATTCGGGAGGCCGGGATGAAGAGCAAGAAGAATAAACCTCGGCCGAAGAGCTACTCTCGGCCGAAGAGGGACTATTGGACATGAATCGCGGGGAAGAGAAAGAAGAATTGAGGCTTACCCTCAAACAAAGTCTCTTCAACTGCCAACGACCTCTCGGACAACAGAAGGCTTCCCCGACTACAACTCCGGGCAACAGAGAGCTTCCCAACGACGGATAGGGCGCCCTCAATAGCTCGCACTTCGCCGGAGAAGCAGGAACACTTGGAGAAGACGATCGCAGGAAAGCACAGGCGCGAGAAGGAGAAAGCGAAATAGTACCCTGAGGAGAGGGGCTCCTATTTATAAGGGAGGATTGAAAACTTTCCCCGCCGAAATCAACGGCCGAGATTTTTTCCTCCTCAGCGCCGCTTCCCTCAGATGCACGCCACGTGTCCTGTCCTTCGGCAATGATAACGGTCGGGCTGCCGGATCGAGAGAAAGCAATCAACGGCCGGACGCGGCCTAACCCTTCGGCTGATCATCCGGATGCTCGCCACGTGTCCCAATCCGCGTGCCGGAAGCAGAAGAGGCGGCGATCCGAATAAAATCTTGGGCAGAGAGCCGAAGTGACCCGCGATCCGCTTGATCACCGATCACGGCCAGGATCTTTTTGTGCTTTCGGCAAGCCGGTTAGATGTGCGACGCGTGTCCTTTGTTTTCTCATGACACGGCCGTTCGGATGGGAAGCTCGACGTCTTTTCCGTCCTTTTATCAGGAGTCCTGACACGTTAAGAAGACTCTTCCCTTCGCAACCGAGGACGAAGGCATTCATCGCTAAATCCCGGCCTAAGACGAGGCTAATTGTCGCTAATCTTCGGCCGACCGAAGGCAGATCCTTCTTTATGACGAAGCAGAGTAAGTTTCAGACAGCACATGCCGTGTTACTCCTCCGAGGAGGCTTCGGACTTTACTCTCGCCATCTCGTGAAACTTAGGAAGGCAAGAGTGGGGGACTATGTGATGAGGCAGAATCCGATTCGGCCCATTAAAACAAGCCCAACACTGAGATCAGCCCAACAACATCAGTAAAAGGCCCACTGGCAGCCTTCGGCCCATCAGCGGCCCTGTAGCCCTCGGCCCAGTAGGCTCCAGCCCACTAAGCGGCATCTGGCCCATCAGCGGCCCAACCCCCTTCGGCCCAGTAGCCGTATCCGGCCCACTCCGGTGGGAGGGTTAGGCACTATGGCGGTTTACCAGTAAACCCAGAACATAGTCCTATATCGGCTGCCACCGTTAAGCAACCTCTATACTCCGCTATAAATACACGGCTATTTATTACCAAAGGTATGTCTTCGTGACCCCAAGGACTACAGTCCAAAAAGCATTAGAGCTACTTCTTCCACTTCTTTGATTTCTGAATCGAATCATCTTCAGAAGCTAACTTAACCGTCGGAGAGGGTTCCTTAGGGCCGAAGCCCGGGACTCCTACTGACGGGTTCTTTTTCTTTCCCTCCTTCTGCAGGGGCTTCGGTTTGAATCTTCGCCGACCTCTCCGAGTCGGTCTCGGCCGCCAACCTCGGGTCTTCTTCCTCCGGTCTCAACACCATCCGACGGCTGATTCACCTCCGCCTCGCCCGGAGGAGCCTCGGCCACGCCTTCCGTAGGCTGGTCCACATCCGTCCGAGGGAGTCTCGGCTTCGCTCCCGGCGGGCCCCTGTCCGGATACCCCTCGGCATCGGATCTTCGGTCTCGTCTCCGCCCTCGCCGCGTTCCGGATCCCCGTCGGGCCTCTTCTCCGATCCGATCCAGCTTCAGATCCCAACTTCGGATTCTAGCCTCGGAATCCGGTCGTGATAGCTTCGGCTACATCAGAGACCAAGCCAAGCCAGACGTGGAGTGGCGAAGGAGGCCACTATACATATACGTCATTAGTCACCGGTGAAAGACAAACAAAAAAAACTACTTTAGTGAACTATTGATGAACAGTGTGATTGATTAGACAAGTACCAAGTTTCGGTAACCTTCTTTCATTTCCGAATTTGCTTGCGAAAAGTCCTTGCATTAGTATGAGTTCGTTGACCGCGTAAGGGCGATCCATCTTGATGACAAATTTCACGATAACGAGAAATAGAAATTAATCGTTCGATGTCTTCTCGTTTTCCCCTCTTCAAGTCCCAATGAACAATGTGATCTTGAGCTATTATTTGTTCAATTTGGTCGATCTGATACTTAGTTAACTCATTCATCTTTACATTCCCACTGATACCTAATTGATAACGAACCTGAATGGCTTTTTTAGGTCCAATTCCTTCAATTTTTGTTGAGGCAATTCTGACTTGTTCACTGGGAACTGATTTAGCTCCTGAGATATATGACATTCGATATCCTTCCTTTTCCTAGTCTTCTTTGTTGGAATCAACGATGTCCCTCTAACTCGAGATCACCTGTGCAGCTTCGAACGAAAGAACTACGGTTCCCACGACTATCTTTATCCTCCTTCCTTTCTTTTATAAGGAAATAAGAAACATGACCGCGATAGCTTGACTTTTGCCTTCGAACCATAGAAAGATTGATTTTTGACTCATTCTTTATATACTTCTATATCGCAGGTATGGTGATTTTTTTGGCGTTTTAAGGGGCCAATTTTCAACTTGTGAAATCATTCTTCTTCAGAAGGTTTGATTTGACCCCCGCCGGGGAGATCCAATTTCAAAGTTTAGGTCAACAGTTCTCTATTTATTATAATTATAATTATTAAATAAATAAGTCAGAATTTAATGACCAACGGATTTTTCTCGTTATTAAGAACGTCTGATCGATTAAAAGAGTGGGATCTTGTGGCTCAGCAGGCCCCGGTTGACCCAATCGTCATTCCATACTTCTTTCTGAGCTTGATGGTTGGGGGACAAAATTGTCATTCTAGGTCAATCCCTTCACTTCAGAGCTAGATGTGCCCAAACCAGCCCTTTATTTAGGAAACATCATCATATATAGTGGTGGCGTAGCTTCGGTTACGTGCTCAACGACAAGACCTACTGCCCATGACGGATTTCCACTCTGAAATTGGAGTTGTTGAAGGGCGGATGGCCCTTACCCCTGCCAGAGCTAAACTATGGAAAGTAGGGCTATTCAAAAAAAGAATAGAAAGTGATCATTAGAATTATTATAATCATAATAATGATAAGAACTTGATTTTTATCCAAAGAGCAAAATATTTGATTAAGGCCATGAAATACATGATATAACAGCGCATAGTAAGTAAGATGGACTAAGCTGCTTAGGATGAGCTTTGATACAAAAAAGAAAAAAAGATATACATTATACTCGGTATAGTTCAGAAAACCGATTTTTAGACAAAGAATCGGACTTAACAAGACAAGAGTGGCGGCTGCACCGGAGATTCTATTGGAAATGGGAAACGTCGAAGTAAGCTGTGGCTTTTTAAGAGTCAGATTCGGTGCTAATGGTCGAATCATTTTATTCATTGTATTGGTTCATTCTGCGACTGCTCTGCTCCCGATAATAAGAAAATAGAGACACGAGACTTGTCGGTACGGTTGGCTTGGTCCAACCAAGCGTGGGGGGATTGATGATAGGAGCTTCACACCAACTCGATGAATGGAAGAGAACTTCTTCTTTTTCATGGCCAATAGTCATTTTATAAAGCGTGAAGGTGAGAATGGAAAATCAAACTCTTAGGGTTACCTTATATATATCCGGATCTTTTTCTCTTATATTTAAGAAATTTATAGTTAGATGGAAAGATCACTCCTAAATGCAGCCTCCTTCCTTATATAAGATACCACCAGACGCGCCCCTGCCTTCCTTGTTCAAGTAGTTCAAGAGTTAAGGGGTGTAGCGAAAGAAAGTTTGTGGGGAAAGATATCCTTCAAAGAGATTTCACCCAGAAAGACTTATTATATGGCAATATTAGATTAGCGAGACAAGAGAGAAAGCTTAGAAAGTAGTAAGGTGTCACCTTACTGGTTGTGACGCGACCACTTGCATATTGAACAGATCTGACTCTCAATGGAGTAATTGCGATATGACCTAGGAAGTTACAGAATACCGAACTTGGATAATCGGTAGACTCTTAGGAGAATGATTGGCTAGATCATTTGGTTCACTGCGGAGAACCCTTTCTACGCTACGTTACCAATAAAAAGCCGTCTCCTTCTTTCCTTCCTCCTCTAGGAAGTTCTTCACGGCAACCTAATCGGGATCCCCTTCCTCAAAGTCTAATTCAAGTGCACCCCTACTTAGCCGGAACCGATGAATGACTCATCTGCCAAACAATTTATGTCGGGCTGCACCATTGAGGAGGACCTGGTACAAGATGAGCAACCGTTTTTTCATGCGATGGATGCCCTCAACTATTAACAGTGCTATTGTAACGACCCACCATCTTATGACCGGAGCCCCGATCACTAAATGGATGTCGGCCCATTAACTGCGGGTTCACACCCGGATCTCACACAACACATCTGGAGGAGTAAGCGCTAAACAAGGCTAAATATAACAATCACACGGACTACAAAGATACAACAAGTGCGCAGGAAGGAAGATAACAATGTCCGTATACAGTCCAACAATAATTACATTGTCCAACAAATTAAAGAAGTACAGGCAGAAGCAAAGTACAACAACATCGGGGCATACCCCGGAACTGAGACAGCTGCTGGTCCGCACACCAAGAAGACACCGCCCGCCGCCAAACGCCACGAGGTCCACACCTGAAACCGCAGGGAGTGAGCCACACCAGAATTGGGCTCAGTAGGGATCATCCGATCCCCCGCCTCCCACTCACACACCCACAAGTGCAACAACACATATATATGACAATTAAACAAAGCAGTAAACATAGCACCCAACCTGATATGAAAAGTACGATAAGCAGTGTAGCAGGAACAGTTCTAAGCAACCCGAAGAACCCAACACAGAGTCACGTCTCACAGCCAAAGTCCACAAAGCGACTGAAACACACTGTCGACCGTAGTCAAACGTCGCCTCACAACATTACCACCACTACTCACGCCTGTCCGCCCCTACAGTGTTCCGGGGCACTGTAGGGTGAGGCAGTGAGTCAAACTAGGACTAGCTGGGACCAGTGTACCACCACTGCCCAGCCACGTGTGCACACAAGCAGTCTAGACTACTGTCCTACCGACCGGATTGCCTCCACGCTAGGCCTCAGCGCTTCAGGAGGGCCCTGGGGACCGGCGAACCCCCGTCAAGCCGAAGCTACAGGAACTACCCACAACCCTAACCTCCCGGGCTGCGTCAGGCCAAAGGGCTAAGGGTACCACTCGTAACCTTGATCAAAGGTCACATCAGGCCCAGTGGCTACAGGGGTAAAACAACTCCAATAGTACCACAAACAGCTCCACAGCAAGAACGCGCCGGAAGCTGCCACGACAAACAGGGAAACCCCGACCCGCTGAGACCAAACAGCGATCCCTCGGATAGCACACCGGCTACTCCGGCCTGACGGGCTCAAGGTGATCCTGCTTCCCTCAGCCAAAGGTAAAACACAACATGTACCCCTTCTCCCACCGGTACGGCACAATGCCTCACAGACACCATGACCTTGTCCCCATCGGTCCATGGTGACAAACGTAAACCACAGTTATTCCAATCCACAATTGCATAAGCACATACACACATCTAACATGATGTAATTTCATTCACGCAGAAGTCCTCAGTCTCAGTGTACAACGTAAAGCATGTATTTGGATCGTCCCACAATGAAACACATGATAAAACCAGGATTTATACAGTTCTGTCTTGAATCGCGTCGACCGAGGTCGACGCCATTCAAGCCCCTAAGAGAGGTTCATAAAAGCTAGATTATTCCTTGAAACGCGTCGTCATAGGGAGTCGCCTTTTTAAAACGCGTCCAGGTCCACAGACGCCATTCAGACCGAAATTCCAGATTTACAGACCCTTAGTCGGTGTGATTTCCTGCCTAAATAGCGTCATGATGGCCCGACGTCCTTCTGAAAGGCGTCGTCCATCCATGACGTCATTTAGCGCCAGAACCCCTACTCGTAAAACCTCGAACAGGGAGGTTTCTGCCCTAAAAGGCGTCGTACTGCCCTGACGTCCTTCTAAAAGGCGTCGACCAGGCACGACGCCATTTAGCGCCAGAAACCTGGTTCCCTGGTTCGATCCGAGGGCCTCTCCCTTAACCCCAAACACTCCGAAAATGCCCCAAAACAGAAGGAGGAGGAAAGGGAGATCAACCACCATAAGCATGCTACATATCCACGTTCACGAACACGGTCAAACCCACAAGAACACCCCTTAAACATGCTCATTCTAACCCAAAACATAACATGCCACGCCAAGGAAACCACGAGAAACACATTCACAATCCATGCAAGGTTCGTCCCCCTACCGGTTCTTGAACTCCACCAAGCTCCGTGCCGCCGACCCGCCACAGCGCAGACCGCCGCCGGTACCCTCGAGGATGCCGCCACTCCGCCGGGACGTCGGCCGCCGTCCGGAGAATGGAACGCCGCGAAGGAAGTAGTGGAGGTAGAGGTGAGAGGTAGGGAGGTGTTGGAGTGGTGGAAGAGGAAGAAGAGGAAGGGAAGGGGAAAAGAGGGTCGGAGAGGGCGGAGCGAGCGAAGAGAGAGAGAGTGAAGGCGAGAATGAGGGAAAGAAGGGGACGCTCACGGGGTCAATCTGAATCCAGCTAAAACAGGTCGATCGAGGCAGACGCCAATCAGTCTGACAGGACGGGCCGTACTGACAGCGGTCTGAAACGCGTCACCCTCCACGGACGCCGTTCAGACGACAGGACAGGCCGTACTGACAACGCTCTGACGCCGTACCCTGACATCGCAGAGGTCCCAGTCTGAATCGCGTCAACCAACATGGACGCCGTTCAGACGATGTGACAGGGGCCGTACTCTCGCAGCCCGAAACCCGCCCACGTGGCGCAACAACCAGCAGACCTAAATGGCGTCCACACAACCTGACGCCTTTTGAAAGGCGTCGAGCATTGCTGACGTCATTCTGTCTGAAATCTCAAGACCCTCCTCAGGGTCCAAACCAGGGGATCCGGCCCGAACCCGACCCGAATAATGAACCCGAAACCTCAGTCCTTACAGCTATTGATGCCTCCTCTATAGAGTCTTTACAGCCAGCAGGTGCTATCGCACAAACATCCCATGGTCCCTTTACAAATCACGCATCTCCAATTTCTAAGAAAGATAAGGATTGGTGCATGGACCTCCATGAGATGGACAGGGGATCGTCTCTTCATTCTTTGAAACTCTTTCAGGAGGACATTCTTTCTTCAGAAATTATATGGTGCTTCGCATGCTTCATTGCCTGAGGAACCTCAGCTTATTTCGCCAGGCAGCTATGAAGCAAACACATCTGCTCCACTAGAGTTATAGGAAGCTGATCTCGAAAGTCCAGGAGCTTGTTCAGAAGATTTACATGTCAAACCACTTGCCCATAGGGTCCAACCCATTGCAGGCTAAATCTGGTGTTGGTGCTGGTAATCCTAAGAAAATAACCCGTTGGAAGTACTCTCGAATGTAGGGTGGTGTTCAAACTAGATCTTCAAAACGGGCAGATGCGCTTGTATCCTCCTAACAAAGAATTTGATTATCTGGAATATTCGGGGCATTGGCCATGACCCTCAGTTAGCAGACTGAGTCATCATCACACATACAATTTCCATAATTGTTGCGATTCAAGCAAGAGCCCATGATCAACTCTTCAGAAGCAGCATTTATCTGTCAGCAGTTAGGTATGCATCATTACCCCTCACTAAGCGGGTCTTGCTAAAATCTGGGTAATGTGGAAAGACTCTTTTTCTCTACATGTATTACCGTTCATGATCAGTTTCTCACTGTGGCGGTTGGTTCCTATGACTCACCAATTTCCTGACCTTTGTCTATGCTAAGTGCCAATACATGTTGAGAAGGACTTTGTGGTAGTACCTTATTTCCTTTTCCCGCACTATAGATATATCCCATGGATTTACGGTGGAGACTGAAACTCAATTTTCTTTTTTGACGATGGTGGCAGCCCACCAAATCAGCAGGTGCTCTCTAAAGCTAAGGATGATTTGACTCTCTTTGTGAACAACTGTTCTTTAATAGATGCAAGCTACCATGGGAGCAAATATACTGGAATGGGCAAGAAGGATGTTCTTCCAAATGGGCACGGCTGGATCGTGTCGATTATTCCCACAATTGGCTTCATTCTTTTCCAATCACAACTTTCGAACACCTCAGTCGTACTTTTTCGGACCATTCTCCTCTACTTGTTAAATTTCAGAGCAACGTTCCTAGTGGTCCAAGACCCTTCATCCTTCAGCAAATGTGGGTACGACATCCCACATTCAAGGACATGGTTGCACAAAGCTGGTCGGAGCCGGTTTATGGTCGCCCCATCTCATGTCTTTCTATGAAGCTGAGAAGGCTAAAGGCACATCTTAAATCATGGAACAAGGAATTCGGGACTAAGTCATCTCCCACTCGACTGAAAGGAGAGGGGATTGCGTTAGCAATGCAAGACCCATCCACTAACCCGACCCTACCGAACGAGCCAAACCGTCAGTCCTTTACTTGTCGAATTTATAAGGAACCAAGTTCGGGAGAAGCATATGGATGGCTACCAGAACTTGACTCGGCAGTGGAAGAACTCGCTCCAATGCAGCATGAAGGGAAGGGGGCACCTTCTTCAAAACGGTCCGATGGAGGAGATGGAATACGAGGTTCAGATGCTTTCGCCGGTGGATGACATTGGAGAAAAAGTGGGGAGCTAGAGGGAATTTCTTTCATTGAGTTGGCTGGTTAGCCAGCGTTTCCATCAAAACTAGGAGATGGGTGGGACCTGCTGCTTAGCTTTTGCTTGACAGAGATGGACAAGAGGACGACGCATTGCCTGCTTCACCATTGTCAGGGCTTGCTTGCTTAGTTTTGTTCGACTTCGCCTGCGCTCGTAATCAAAAAGATTGATACAGCAGAACAATGATTTGAAGACAGGCGGGGCGTCATGGCTTGCGTGTGCGAAACTTCAAACCGGTTGAACGGTAATTGGACACTTGTTGTCTGGAACCTCGAACATATAGACGTCAGAGCTACAGCTCTTGGAAAGCCGTAGAGTGGCACTCTGAAAATAGTGATCTGTATCCTGCTCGTAGCAATCCGACAGGGGACTTGCTCAAGAGACATGATGCAGTGTGCCGTCTTGAGGTCCGCTTAGTGCAGAGCCATGTTCCGTATAGCCGCCATACGTAGGTGGTTTAGTGGGCCTCCGCGAGGATGTGCATGCCTCTAATCCATAGAGAGAAAAAATGGAAGCGCCGTTAAAGCCTTAACTTAGATAGGCAGCGATACAGGGGAGAGGTGAGCAATGACTACCACAATCAAGCTGCGGAGTGGGCCCGTCACTTCGCCCTAAGGATGTATGCCTTCGGTTTGCAATTGAACTGACTTTATGGCCTTGCCGCTACAGAAGCAGCACTTGAAAAGCACGCTAAGAAGCTCTGTGCAAGTTACCAGTCCACCAATAGCGGAAGAGAGGGCGCTAAGTAGTACATACATCAGTCTTTCAGTTCTTACTGTAGCTCTCTTTCTTACCTGTAAAGTAGTACAACAGCTGTATCTTATCTTATAACCCGGTTCCTTTTGAATTGAATTCAATAGAGAAAATATCTATATCTATATAATAGATAAATTCGGTGGGTAAGTGAGTCCTCACTGACCTGAGCGATGTTGATCACCTAGCCGGCAGCGGAAGCCGAGGCGTATCATTTGATTTGACTAAGAAGGAAGGAACTTGAGTACTCGCCCCACTAATCAAGCCGGGAGAGTCTTGATAGGTAGCGCATAGGCGCTCCGTAGCGATAATGAAAGAATGCTCCCTACATCCCCTCTTCGCTTTCGCTCAAACATTTTCCAGTTACAGAATCTTCTATGGAGATGGGGATGTGTAGGCATTAGACCTGTATCGAGGATCGCGAAGGCTTCGTACCGCGCTCAATCCATGCTTCTAGGAAACGCCTCATTCACAGGGGTTTTGAGATTCTACTAGAGGCTACATGATATACTAAGGGCTTAATTTGAAAAGGGAGATAAGTGGATTGAGTCACCTCCGCCGTGCCGTGCGCGCCATCTTCAACCGGCTTCCTTACTGGTAGCCAACACCTTCGGTCCGGGTTACAACCTTAAAGGAAACCACTATTGTCCGCTTCCTTAGCTCAAGCCCTTCGGCCTCTTTTCTTAAGTAAGGTAGAGCCTTAGAAAATCAAATCAAAGAGGAGCAGAAATGGTGTAGTTTTGTTCCGGTTCCCTTGGTATATAGGGCGAGTTCACTTGTCAGTAGCTGTCAAAGTCTGAAATTACATCCAGTAGTAGACGCTGCTTCAAGAACTAAGTAGTAAACTCTTTCACTTAGCAGTTGAATTAGCCACTGAGCTGCCGAACTTCGGAAGCGACAATCTCTTGAGTTCACATTCTAAGGAACATTCAGAAGAGCTAATTCCTAACTATTTAAGGCTAAGGTGTCCGCTGCTAAGCGCTGCTACAAATGCCTCGGTCGGATTCGGGCTTCCCTATTGAGTAATGGGAAGCTCATTCCTTATCCAGCTTACGCTGCAAAGTAGCTCAAGGGAACGACCAAAGAGCTGACTTGATCTAGAAACAGTCGGAACCTTTAGTACCCACTTCCTTTCTTCGGAACTGCTCCCTTCTTTTTTTTTGGGGGGGGGGGAACCCTTAGTGGCCCCATTACCCTTGGAGGTAGCTTCGAGTCTATAGGGTCGTAGAGTAGCCTAGTTAGGTCTATAGAATGAGGGGGATTAGAACTTACGTCTTTCGGTCAGAAAAAGGAAATGGGGAGCAGTTCATTACTACTTAGCTTCGCAGCGACAAGCTATTGAGGGAAACTTAACGCGTCATTCTATAGAGTTTGGGATAGCAATGGTTGAGACCAACGGCCTATTCTTTCTTTGGCTAAGGTTTGACAATCTAAGGTTAGGTAGCGGAAATCACTCTATAGACAGAAAATAGAAAGAAGAAGGTAGATCGTTAGTTAGATCCATAAAGGGATGTATGCCAGGCTATCATATAGTTATAGCCATAAAAAAGAAAGTTGACCTCTGAGGAGGCCTTCCTGACGGTGCCTCCTCCGGTTCAATGGAAAAAAAGTACACCAAGCAAGCCAATAACACCGTGCTAAGTAAGAGACAGAAAGCACTCACTGTAATGAATCTACTAATCTTCTAAGTTTTGATTAGCTGCCCCAGGTCAAGGAGTCAGTATTTGCTGTTGGCATGTCCGAGCAGTTGAGGCGGGTAAAGACGGTTGCCTAGCTTACTTAGTAAAGGACTCCTTTTGTTTAGCGGTCATAGATCGATTCTAGGTGGTTAACTTGTATAATACCCCTATTCTCAGAGTTCACGTTCTGATCTAGAAAATCGACTTTGAAGATGAGTTCTATAGTTTTGGATAGGAAAAGGGGGTCAAGCTTCTCTTAAAGCAATCGGGCAAATGCTAGTATACTAGCTTACTAGCTTTAGTAGCTTGTACTAGCCTCTTAAAGCAGGGGTAGGCTAATTTAGGATGCTAACTAAGTAGATGCGGAAGCGAGGTGCTAAAGCAAGCAGGCAACAAGTGGATTTTTCTAAGGCTTTGCTCCTTAGGCCTACTTTCCTTTCTCCCTATCCTGCTATCCTATTAACAACTTTAGGTCAGACCACAAAGAAGTCGGCGCCCGTTATTGCTCTCTTGGGCTTCCTAATTTCAAAGTGCTTTTTCATTTGTGTTTCAAATCTCTTTCTTCTATCTCTGTCGATGCCAAATGCTGAAATGGGACCATTAAGACAGCCTGCCCTAGAGCTTGCTTTGCTCTCGCTCCGCTGTAAGGTCCGGGTTAAGGACTTGAAAGCAAATAAATCACGTATGTAATGGTTGTGTTTAGGGAAGAAGACTTTTCTCTTTGTTTTCCCTCGATCTAGTCCTAGAGCTATTCTATAGAATTTTGTTTTGTATTGATGAGGCTGAAAGAAGTTGTACTTGATGTTCCGGGAGTTCAAAGGTAAAAGAATATGTCTAAGAAGAAAAATAAATAAATAGAATAAATAAAGAAATGTTTTTCATGAAAAATGAAGTAGATAAGCCAGTTCAGCGCCTATGACAGAGTCAAAAGCACCTTATAGATAAAGATCGAGAGCCTATGGACCGGGGTTAAACCATATACTTTTTATGTTAATCGAGAGTGCTAAGGAGTGAACCAAAAATGTTGTGTGGAAAACATCCCTAATGCTGTGAGGCGGAGAAAGCTTATTAGGATAAAGCCAGAGAAGATCTAGAGAACCGGGAGAGAAAGTCTATTAGAAACCGTTAACAAGACTATCAAACCAAGGAAAGGAACAACAAGGATACAGGTGGGGAAGAAGCCAACAAAGACAAGGGAAAAGAAAAGTAGGTCAAGCAACACATTCTAAAGACTTCAAAGGGGTGCAAAAGGGCCTGTTCTTTCTTTTGTGAGGGACCACACAAGGAAGACAAGGGATTGTCCCCAAAACAGCAAGCTTAGTGCCATGTTGGAGGAAAGAGAGGAGGAGAGAAGGCAACAATCCAATCTAGGGTTGGGTTGTTAGTATTAGATGGTCTCAAAGCCAATCTATACTATGTACTTATTCAGATTATTTATAAATGGCAATAATTCATTGTGTGTAATTAATTCGATCTGTGTTTATCGTATCACGATGAAGTCCATGAACATGTGCAACAGTCTTCGGATTATGATGAGATCATAATTACGGGACCGAAGACTTATAAACACATGTTCTTAATTGTTCCTAGTCATAGGATGTTTGAGATAGGACATCGAACATCCGGATAGACTAGTATAGGTTACTTCAGCTCATATGATGAGGGTGACTAATCCCATAAGTCACTTGTGTGGAGACATTATGCTGAACCTATAGGTGCTCATTGGTGAATGAGTTCACTGAACTGATCCGACTATGAATCGCTGGATGGTAATCACCTCACTGTTAACCAGCTCGATTCATTTGTCACGGTTGCGTGGATGATCCTTGGACCTGAGACTCCAAAGATATCTTGTTGGTAGGTTTCTGAGCTTTGACCTTGACGAACGAATCCCTAACCATGGGTTATCAATAAATCAAGCGATCGGGTTCAGGGAAATGCCCTCGAAGGTAATTGTGTGTTCAATACGGGATCATCTGCTCTCGGTAGTTTGAGAGAGAATGTTCCGGGAATGATGCGCTTAAAGTTCCTCGCCAGGGCGGACTCTGTAATTGATAAGGAGTTATCGGATTCAGATTAGCGGCATCTGCGCGACTTGCGGCATCGCTCCGATGGAACCGGAAAACAAACGCGGATTCGAATCTGTGCAAGGTAAATCTGATTTACTCCGGTATTGTTTTTGTTCATCGAAACGGGACAGATCCGATCCCGAATATTTTATTCCGCTGCGTTTTAGGATCGGATCCCGACACAGCTGATCCCAACATGGGTCACTACAAGTCCTTCATGCCAATAAAGCAAAGGTGGAAGAGATCAATTATATGTTAGTTGGATCTTCCCAAAGCCTCCTATGTATCTGAAACTCTAGTTCTATCGCCATGCCTAATACCAGAAGCACGCAAGTCGAGGGAAGGATCAACCTTTCCTTTCATTCTATAGTAGAAAGAAAATATATCTAATCGAAGTCCAGGAAGGTCTCTTTCATACCTATTTTCCTATTGCTAGTCTTAGGAGCAGTTCTTCAACTATATCAGAGGTACCATTCATTGATTATGGTATACTATACAAGAAAGAAGGATGAAAGTGACATGGTTGGCTATTGGGATTCTTCTTTACAGGAAGTTCGGGCTATTCATAAGAACCCGCACTTCTTACTAAAAGACTTTGTCAAGAAACCACTAACTTTTCCTTAACGTGCATCACCTTAACTAGACTAGCGCTCCCAGTGAAAGAAATGGTTTTCTCTACTCACAAGGCTAGGTCTTAGACCTGAAAGAGGGTCTCACTTTTCCTATCTTAACTAACAGGCTATCACCTTTTCATAAAGTACTTGCTTGACCCGGCTTACCATTATATTAAAAGGAATGAAAGAGCTCTTAGGCTTGTATGAAAGAAACCTCTCCTAGAAAGTAGTTCTGGGTAAACTCCAACCGTTTCGGATTCTCCAACAATTGAATAGGGAACGGGCTATGCACCTAGAAGGTTAGGAACAGGCTAAGACTATAGGGATGAAAGGGATATTCAGGCTTAAAAAACTAATTGGCGAGGCATGAAGCTTTGGCTCAATACAGTAGCATTTGACTTTGGGAAAGAGAATCGATAGAATCGATTGCTTACCTTGTTTTGGCATGCTAGAAGCATTTCGCTGTGGTTCTCATTGATTGAGTCGATCCTGGGAATTGAAGTGACCCGAGTGGGAAAAGAGAGATGGGTCTCGATGTGGATGAAAGGCAGAGATGAGAGCAAGAAAAGTGGAGTGGAAAGAATGTTCATAATCTAATGAGTTGCCGTCGCAGGAAGAGTCGGAGCAACTGGCCTCAGCGCTGCCTTGCCTTCTGATTCAGAGTTTACGTCTAACTTATAGGCTGTATAGCTATGGTTTAGAAGTTTCCGAGTAATGGAGTTCCCCCGCTTCTCCCTCTAAGCCAATTCCATTCTGCCTTTAAAGGGGGAGCTATATATAATAGGTACATCTCCTCCCCTTGTGATAGGGCCAGCCCCACTTCTATCCCTACGAGTTCTGTTACATACCGTCCAATAATCTATAGATCTTTTCTGGAAGCTCTCTTAAGAGATTGATTTTTCTATCTGTATTTTGAGGGCTTATCTAATCATCTTTTCTCTTTATGTTGGAGAGCTATACCCCTTTAAGGTAAGAGTCTGCTACAACTAGTGCTCAGGAGGGACGAAGTAGCTCGAGCAGAGTGAAGAGGGAAAGAGAGTTTCATCCGTCAATCCGTACTAGGAACGTCGAGTGTTTGAATCCTAGATCCCTATAGGGAAGAGAGTGCCTACCTGCCTTGTCAAAGTAGAAGATGTGGTATTAGTTCGAAAAGACTTTCATACAGTGGCAAATCCGTTCTTACTGATTGATAAGCTAATACCATAAAGGAAGGTGCGGGGAATGGTTCTGGTCTCTTGCCGGCTATGCGCAATAGGGAGAGCTCTTTCCAGCGAATGTGCTGCTTATTCAATTCAATAGCTGCCTATTCTTTCTGCTCTTTCGCTTACTCATGTGTTGAAAATAGGATCTCAGATGGGAATTCAAAAAGATATCAATTGAGCTAATCAAGTGCCACAACTTCTTCAATAGTAGGGGATGCGAAAACAGCTGGGATAACGTCGAATACTTAAGATCTTGCCATCTGTCAGTTGGATTCTCGACCAGCCTTTTCTTGCTTGCACAAGCCATTCTAAGAGTCAAGCCTTAGCCTTTTAAAAAGCATAAAAAGCAAGGGATTCTATAGAAAGGGACGGCATTCAAAGAAAGAATATTGACTCTTTGTTGGAGCTTGCCCGATTCTTGGCATCAGATCTATCTTCTCGGAGAAAGACAGTGACTTGCACAACAAACCTGGACTTGTTTGCTCTCATTCTTGTGGTTGAACTTGGCTTGGCTAGAATAGCTAATAGGCGCGTTAACCCCTTTGTTTGGGCCGGCCATTCTCGTTTGAACAAGAGCTCAAAACCATCGACACTAGTATTCTCCGAGAGCTTAGACACCACCGGGCTTCTTCATGTTAGAAGATGAAGGCAACCGCTACCACCACTCCGAAAGGGCAACCTCCTGTATAAGATAGAAGAATTTGCTCGAATCCGAGAATGGCTAAGTCTAGTCATCAACTAAAGTTTGGGTATAGTCGCGTTAGCACTTTTCTGATCACTTTGAAGCTTTAGCTCTCGATTCGCTCGCCATAACAAGTTGAACGTCATGGTCGAACACACACCCGCACGGTTAGCAAAATTTGGTCAAGAGACAAGACTTGAATAAATAGATGACAGTCACAGACTCGCATTTAAGTCAGAGTCTCAGTGAACAAAGACTCACTTAATCGGAAGCAAGAAGTAACGAAGATCGAAATCCTTTCGGCAAGGTCAGACTAAACAGTTTGTCAACTCAGTTCGAGATTCCTTACGATTACGAAGAAGGATAAATAAAGGACCCTTTCTTTCATTTAGCTCGAATCCCTGGTGGAAATGAAACTACTACAAACTCTGTCTTAGCAGAGGATGATTTATCTTCGGATGGAGATGCTTTTGAGGGGCTTTATTTAGCTGTATGTTACGAAGCGTAGGGTCTGTACCATTCAACAACTAGAGCAGTCCTCTCGGAAGGATGTTGACCCCGTCACCGATGCTCTTGGCTTTCGTGTGTCACTGATTTAGCTTCCGATTGAGTCAGTGTGAAGCATTGGGTTTCTGCCTTAAGCTCGCCTGTCCTACTCTCCCAAGTCAGTTTTGAATCTGATGACCTACTGTTTTGACTATGTTATAGCTGGATCGGTTAGTTCTGGGATGATTGATGCATCAGCATTCTATAAGTACTGGTTTGGTTGTGTGTGTTCTTTATCTTCTTCTTATTATGTTATGAGGAAAGCTAGCCCTAATCCGATCTGTATTCCTGAACCGGAAATGCTATACTAACTGGGCAGGGCTTGAAGCAAGCAATCACAAAGAGCTTCTAAGATGTTAATTGTGACTACAGAGCCTACTAGCTCACTTTAAAGAACTAGCTCGGTTAAGAGCTAGAACATACTAAGATAGGAAAATGCGAGACATTGCCGTCAAGAGCACGGCACACTAACTATATATTTAATTACAGTTAAAGAAGTCAATTATCTGATAAAGCCAGTTCGCTATTCCTTTTTCGAGAAAGTCTTCCCGGTCAAGAAAGGAGAGCTTGTGCTGATAAAAGGTGAGATCAAGCAAGCAAGGGAATTCCAGAAAGAGAGCAAGAAAGGAAGCAAGCTAAAGAGTCTCAGTGCCTGAATCAGCTGCTAAGCAAGGGAATTCCAGAAAGAGAGCAAGAAAGGAAGCAAGCTAAAGAGTCTCAGTGCCTGAATCAGCTGCTAAAGAGGATAGAGCAGATGTTCCCTAATATGGATAACTAAGCAAGTGGAGAATCAATAAAGCAAGACCCTTAGTCTCAACAGGTCTATAGTCGAGACATTAGTAGTCTCTCCTTTCATTTGGGATATTTATAACTACATACACCAGGTCGAGTACAGATTCAGTGTAACGACCCGCCATCCTATAATCGGGGATCCGATTACTAAATGGGTACCGAATCATTAATTTAGAACCAAACCAGGATCTAATCAAGTCTGGGAGATAAATAATAAACTAAGCTAAACATTCACATCGCATTGAACTGAAATAGAAGTGCAGGAATTAAAATTTATTACAATGCGACTCAATACAGCAAATAATTACATGCTCCAACAGAAAAGAAATAATTAAACGTACAGGCCAGAAATAAAATAACAACTACGTCGGGGCATACCCCGGAATAACTGCTGACGGTGCTCAACTCACGGCCGCACTCTCCTCGCTAAGTCTGCTGAGAGTCCTCACCTGAAAACCGCAGGGGGGTGAGTCTCAAAAACAAGACTCAGTAGGGATCCTTCGATCCCCACTGCCCACGCACACACCCACAAGTGCAAGGTACAGCTAACGGTAAAGTGATAAACGCAGGAGGTACAATTCCTAATTCTTAACGTGAAATCACATGCAGTCGAAATATAATAAACATGCATATTTTAAACCAGCCGACTAGAGAACCCACAACTGTCGTCTCGATAGAACTCGCTAACCACACAACAACGGTGGAAAAAACCTCGACCCGCTGAGACCAAGCAGTAACCCCTCGGATAGCACACTAGCTACTCCGGCCCAACCGGCTCAGGTGGCTACTCCTTCCCTCAGCATGAGTGACTCTCCGAATGTACCACTCGACACCGGTACTAGCTGACCCCGGGGTTCACCAGGTGACCCTCTCTCACTAGGCGTCACCCCGCCCACGCCCCCACCGGCGCTGTGCTCACGCCCCCACCAGCACAGGGTGATAAAGCGCTACAATGTCACTCCAGGTCCACAGTAACACAAAACCCAACAAGTACGATCCGGTCACGTGAAAAGTCCGCAATCGTATAACATACATGTAGTATCGTCCGGTCATGAAGAGTCTATCTCTACCGGGTACACTAAAACATGCACTAACCATCCATCTAACAGTATGAACACATTTTACTGGCATGAATTAGTGAGGTTCTGTCTTGAATCGCGTCCCCCAAGGTCGACGCCATTCAAGCTCCATGCACAGGTTCGTGTAAAACAGTCTTCAAAATCAGGCCTTAAAAGGCGTCGACACCAGTGGTCGCCTTTTAAAAGGCGTCGACATCCTCAGACGCCATTCAGCACAGAAATCCAGAAATTCCAAAGAAACCACCCAGGGGATTTCTGCTTTAAAAGGCGTCATGGCCTCCTGACGCTATTCAAAACGCGTCGCCGTCCCATGACGTCCTTTAACCCCAGAGTCCCGAACTGGCAACCCCTCAGTCAGGCGATTCCTGTCTAAAAGGCGTCGCGATGGCCCGACGCCCTTCAAAAAGGCGTCGTCCATACACGACGTCTTTTAACCCCAGGAACCAGAGTTGCCATGAGCCCGAGGGCTCCCTTTTCGACCCAAATAACCCCAAAATCACCCAAAAACGGAGGAGAAAGAGGGGCAACACAATTCATAGGAAATCACATTCATAGCAAAACCCCCATATCATCAAAAGAACACCTAAACATGCTCATTCTACCCCCCCGAAACCAAAGATCCATAATAAGCTTAAACGGGGAAAAACATGGCTTAAACACGATGCTTATGGGAACCGTCACCCTACCGGATACTTGAACGCCTCCGAGCTTCAAGCCGTCCACCCGACTCGCCCCACGCCGCCGCCGGTACCGCCGTGGTCGTCCTTGCTCCACCGTGACGTCGGCCGCCGTCCGGAGAGTAGAACGCCGCAGTGGAGGTGGAGGTGGTAGTGGTAGGAGCTAGGTAGAGGATGGAGTGGAGGGAGAGATGAAACGGTGGGAGGAAAAGAGGGAGGAGGAGGGATCCCCGCCGAGTTCGTCGGAAGGGAAAGAGAGGAAGAGAGGAGAAAATGAGGGAAAGAAGGAGGGCTCGCGGGGTTAACCAGAGACTGGCTAAAACGCGTCGACATCCACGGACGCCATTCAGTTGATGTGACGGCTGCTCTGACAAGACTCTGAAACACGTCGTTCAAGGCAGACGCCGTTCAGACGACCTGTCGGGCCGTACTCTGACAATCCCAGAGTTACAGTTTGAAAGGCGTCGACACACGTGGACGCCGTTCAGGCGACAAGACAGGGCCGTACGCTCGCGGCCCGAAGCCAGCCCACGTGGCACCCACGTGGCAGGACCTGAAACGCGTCTGCAACGGTGGACGCCGTTCAAAATGCGTCTCAATGTCCTGACGCGAATCAAGACAGGACCTCCGCCCTCACTAAGGTTAGAACTACAAGGTCCGACCCCGAAAACCGGATCCGAAGGTCACGATCCTTACATTCAGCAACATCTCTTGAAACAGATTGGGGTGCAGATCTTGATACATCAACATCTTCATGAAGAAATGACTCGACTACCGCCCTCGTGAACAAATATTAGAACAGATTCGGGAACTTCATCTGAGAGAGCAGCTTCGGGAACCTAAGATGGGTATGGGTCAAGGGAAGGTGGATGAGTTTGCAGGCTTGCTAAGAACTGCTGCTGATTCTACTTCCTCTGTGGAACCCTCACCCTATTCCTTTCCTTGAATCGCTCCATTGCGTACTATAATACCAGCATAATCTCTATTGCTTCTCGCTCGTTAGCTAGTAAGGGGCATAGCAGTGAGGGAAGTCAATCTGGAATCAGGTTCACGGGCGGTTAAGTTCCATTCAAGAACATACCAAACTTCCTTTATTCATCTTTATTCAAACCCGAGGGAAGATAGAGAAGCAGGAAGAGCGGAATCTGAGTCAGTACGGGAAGTTCATCTGTGAAACTCTGTGAGGAAGGAATCTCTTGAAACATCACCACTAGCGAGCGGGCTAGGATATGCGTATAGAAAGAGAAGGGAAACTGCAAACTTTGACTTTCAATCTACTTTCTATCAAGGAGGGAAAGAAAGATTGCTTAATGTTCTCGCGTAGTGATTAAGTTGAATGAAGAATTCTCTCCCGATGCTCTTACTGAGTTCCATCCTAACCCTCAGGTTTCGTGACATCCCTTCCAGAAGTAGCTGATTCGGAAATCGAAGATGGCTAGCTGGCTAGCGTAATTAATTAGGAAAAATAAGCAAAAAATTCATCAGAGAATATTAAGAGCGGATTCAGTAATATAGAGAACTCCAGATTTATCGGACTTTTTCGCAGTTTCCCGATCGATGCTCTCGGCTAGCGGTTCAGAACTAAGAATACATAGAGGCGAGCTCTCTTCCACGTAAACAAGGTAAGGGACCGGAAGAAGGGAGCCTCTAGCTTCGATTATTATTATTATTATTTCATATTGAAGAGTATCCGCTTCTGAGTAAGCTGTGGTAGACAGAAAAGATTCGGCAATAGACTCTGGCTTGCCGACTTTAAATATGCCACTGGGCTAGTCCAGACCACAGACAGGCAACGGTGCGATTCCTGACCTTGAAATAGATATTCCAGGAAGTGGAGGATGGGGAATGGACCTTCTTTTTTGCCTCCTCACCTTAGGTTGATGGCAAACGTTCTTTTTGTCTGGCCGCGTGGGTTATTTGACATGCATGAGCCTTCCTTCCAATTCGTATAGAGCTGAAATATAGACTTATGCACTAGGAGTTAGAGTGGATGGATCCTTCCACCAGAGTTTAAGATGAAAAGGCTAGAACCATAGTTGGAATTGGATACCTTTAGGAGTGTTCAAGTAGCAAGTTAAGTTAAAGGTGCTTTACCATTCAATGGTTCGACTCAAGAACCGTCACTCTTCTTCTCTTCTGGGATACCCTACTTTTCTTTTCTCAACCTTCGAGACCAGGAAAACAAAAGCTAAGGGATCAAGTCAGATTGTTCACCTCCAGGATCTCCCCAATTAGCTAGAGATTCTTCTATTTCGAATGCTATTTCAAAAGCCAAGATTGACTTTCTTTCCTTCGAAGGAGGATTATGAGCGAAATCACATGATCTCCAAAAAGGCATTCTTCCAAGGTTGGAATATCTGAGTTGATTACTGAAAATCGTATTTTAGAACAAACCCGAGACACATTGACTTAGTTGAATATCACATCCTGCCGTGGAAAATGAGTATGATTCCAAAGTCTTAATTAAGGGATTCTTCCAGCACAAGATAAGATCAAAGGCAGCCCGAATTTATGTGCTTTCACGAAAGCCGGTAATTGTTGGAAAGCCAAGCTTCCCTTACTAAGATCAACTAAAGCACTAGCAAAGAAGAAAGGGGAAGGATGAAAGAGAGAGGAGTGGTGGGTAACTCCCCAGTTCTTCCAGGTTCTAAGGTACTCTTAGATAGGGCAGGAAGCAGAAGCAAGAGGTCTTCAAAGAACTTTTGTGTAATAAAGCTTAGCTTCTCGGTCGCATTTCATTGGTCTCTAAGGCAAAGTCTCGCTTAATCGTTTATCGATCTTCTCTTCTGGAAGGTCTAGGGTCATCCCTCCACGAATTCCGATTTTTGTCTTTTAAAGGCTTCTAGCCTTGAGCTGGAAAGTCTCATGGGGGTACTATAAATAGAGAATCAGTCTCTCTAATTGAGACTCAATCTATAGTTGGTACCGGCAGTCTATCTATGATAAAGGACGAGCTGTGAGGCTATTGTGTAGTATTCCATTGTGAGTTTCAAAGTCACGTTTGTTCTTGTCCGAAGGTCTCAACGAACCTCTGCCGCATATATATTTGTTGATTGATAATACTGCAAGATATGCCTTGTTGTCCTTCATGGATGGATTCTCAGGGTACAATCAAGTTAAGATGGATCCAGTTGACAAGCTTGAAAATGGCAAAGCAAAGTTTCTTATTTTATTAATTAAAAATTGAATGCCAGGAAGGCTACTACCGCACAACGTTCCGCCTACCCCACTCATCACCCTACTTGTCGCGTTAAGCTTGCTGCTTTGCTTTACTGTAAAAAGATGACCTAACTAAGAGGTCAATGACTTTTACTGCCCTCTTAACATATCTTTCTATTTGTTTAAAACTATCGTTTCCATGGCATAAAGATAAACAAATTCCCGTTATCCTTCTTCTACACCATAGCTTCTACCAATAATTCTACATGGCTTTTCCCAAGGCCACGGAGAGAGCTACTGCAGAAATGAACATTAACATCGCAAGTTCATTCTAGGCTGCAAGTGAGAGCTAGTGGTTGAAGGATTGGAAGTTTAAGCCAATAACTGCAAGAGAGGACGGAATTATGTCTTTCGGGATCAGTCTTGCTTTATTAAAGACTCTCGAAAGCGAGTGACAAGAATCAATCCTCCAGGTACATTCCTATTTTCACATTCTTCTCATATTTTCCATGCTGAAGCTTATGCTCATGATAACGGCAATATATACTATGCTTGCTGTAAGGACTGAGGTTTCGGGTTCTGTATTCGGGTCGGGTTCGGGCCGGATCCCCTGGTTTGGACCTTGAGGGGTCTTGAGATTTCTGACTGAATGACGTCAGCACTGCTCGACGCCTTTCAAAAGGCGTCAGGTTGTGTGGACGCCATTTAGGTCTGCTTGTTCTTATGCCACGTGTGCGCCACGTCGGCGGGTTTCGGGCCGCGAGAGTACGGCCCTTGTCTCGTCGTCTGAACGGCGTCCATGATGGTCGACGCGATTCAGACTGCGACCTCTGCGATGTCAGTGTACGGCGCCAGAGCGTTGTCAGTACGGCCTGTCCTGTCGTCTGAACGGCGTCCGTGGAGAGTGACGCGTTTCAGACCGCTGTCAGTACGGCCCGTCCTGTCAGACTGATTGGCGTCTGCCTCGATCGACGCGTTTTAGCTAGATTCAGATTGACCCCGCGAGCTTCCCCTTCTTTCCCTCATTCTCGCCTCTACCCTCTCTCTCTTCGCCCTCCTTCCTCCCTTCCCTTCCTCTTCTTCCTCTTCCATCACTCCAACACCTTCCTACCTCTCACCTCTACCACCACCACTTCCTTCGCGGCGTTCCATTCTCCGGACGGCGGCCGACGTCCCGGTGGAGTGGCGGCGTCCTCGGGGGTACCGGCGGCGGTCTACGGTGCGGCGGGTCGGCGGCACGGAGCTTGGTAGAGTTCAAGAACCGGTAGGGGGACGAACCTTGCATGGACAGTGAATGTGTTGCTCGTGATTTCCTTGGCGTGGCATGTTATGTTTTGGGTTAGAATGAGCATGTTTAGGGGGTTTTCTTGTGGGAATGGCCGTGCTCGTGAACGTGGATTTGTAGCATGCTGGAAGTAGTTGATTTCCCTATCTTTCCCCTTCTGTTTTGGGGCATTTTCGGGGTGTTTGGGGTTAAGGGAGAGGCCCTCGGATCGAACCAGGGAACCAGGTTTCTGGCGCTAAACGGCGTCGTGCCTGGTCGACGCCTTTTAGAAGGACGTCAGGGCAGTACGACGCCTTTTAGGGCAGAAACCTCCCTGTTCGAGGTTTCGTTGTACGGGGTTCTGGCGCTAAAAGACGTCATGTATGGACGACGCCTTTCAGAAGGACGTCGGACCATCATGACGCCTTTTACGCACGAAATTACCCCGACTGAGGCTTCTGCAAATCTGGATTCTGGGGTGATTGGCGTCTGAGAGCTCTGACGCGTTTCAAACGGCGGCTTTCCAGGTGGAGGCGTTTTAAGGAATAATCTAGCTTTAATGAACTTGTTTGAGGAGCTTGAATGGCGTCGACCTCAGTCGACGCGATTCAAGACAGAACTGCATAAACCCTGATTTTTAATATATGTTTCAGGGTTGGAAGGTTCAAATGCATGCTTTAAGTTGTACGCTGAGACGGAGGTTTACTGTGCGAATGGAATCATGTTATATGTGTGTATGTGCTTATGCGAATATGGAATCGGAATAACTGTGGTTTACGTTTGTCACCATGGACCGATGGGGACAGGGTCATGGTGTCTGTGAGGCATTGTGCCTTACCGGTGGGGGAGTGGTACATGTTGTGTTTTACCTTTGGCTGAGGGAAGCAGAACCACCTTGAGCCCGTAAGGCCGGAGTAGCTGGTGCGCTATCCGAGGGGTTGCTGTTTGGTCTCAACAGGTCGGGGTTTCCCTGTTTGTCGTGGCAGCTTCCGGCGCGTTTCTTGCTGTGGAGCTGGTTGTGGTACTGTTGGAATTGTTTTACCCCTATAGCCACTGGGCCTGATGTGATCTTTGATCAAGGTTACGAGTGGTACCCTTAGCCCTTTGGCCTGACGCAGCCCGGGAGGTTAGGGTTGTGGGTAGTTCCTGTAGCTTCGGCTTGACGGGGGTTCGCCGGTCCCCAGGGCCCTCCTGAAGTGCTGAGGCCTAGCGTGGAGGCAATCCGGTCGGTAGGACAGTAGTCTAGACTGCTTGTGTGCACACGTAGCTGGGCAGTGGTGGTACACTGGTCCCAGTTAGTCCTCGTTTGACTCACTGCCTCACCCTACAGTGCCTCGGAACACTGTAGGGGCGGACAGGCGTGAGTAGTGGTGGTAGTGTTGTGAGGCGACGTTTGACTTCGGTCGACAGTGTGGTTCAGTCGCTTTGTGGACTTTGGCTGTGAGACGTGACCCCGTGTTGGGTTCTTCGGATTGCTTAGAACTGTTCCTGCTACACTGCTTATCGTACGTTTCATATCAGGTTGGGTGCTATGTTTACTGCTTTGTTTAATTGTCATATATCTGTGTTGTTGCACTTGTGGGTGTGTGAGTGGGAGGCAGGGGATCGGATGATCCCTACTGAGCCCATTTCTGGTGTGGCTCACTCCCTGCGGTTTCCGGTGTGGACCTCGTGGCGTTTGGCGGCGGGTGGTGTCTTCTTGGTGTGCGGACCAGCAGCTGTCTCAGTTCCGGGGTATGCCCCGATGTTGTTGTACTTTACTTCTGCCTGTACTTATTTAATTTGTTGGACCATGTAATTATTGTTGGACTGTATACGGACATTGTTATCTTCCCTCCTGCGCACTTGTTATATCTTTGTAGTCCGTGTGATTGTTATATTTAGCCTTGTTTAGCGCTTACTCCTCCAGATGTGTTGTGTGAGATCCGGGTGTGAACCCGCAGTTAATGGGCCGACATCCATTTAGTGATCGGGTCTCCGGTCATAGGATGGCGGGTCATTACACTTGCAGCGAGACCTCTGATGAAGAAGGAATCCCAGCTACCCCTCCCCATGCACAGGGAATGAGTCACGGCCCAATTGATGCAGCCTCCCTTCCGGAGCAGGAAGTATGAAGGACTGAATTTTCGGTGAATATCAAGCCCCTCCGGAAAAGTCTGAAGAGTCATATGGAGGGTGATCCTTCCTTCTGAGAGCGCCTTCAGTCTCTTTGGGTGCGAATGGTACTTCACATGCAGGTGAGAAGAATGGAATACCATCTCAGAACGAGCTCTTTGCTCAGGCTTCTCAAGAAGCCAAGACAACTACTGCTGCTAGGCCAGCTGGAGATGCAACAGAAGAGGTCACAGCTACAAGTCGAGCACCATCCGCCACAGTCCTTGCTGCGGCTGGTGATATCATGCCATTATTTACTCCAATGGCTGGGGAGAGAGAGACAACTGTACCAACTCCTGTTGGTACCACATCTCCAAGTGCAACAACTGTAACACAAATAACGGCTCATCTTATAGAGGCGGAGCTGCAGTCTGGAACTACTCAGGCATTAATGTCTGGGAGCACTGAGGCCGCGATCTCGGCTATGAGAGAAGAACAACTGGCACCCGGCCTCGTCCGGCGACCCACATTATTAGAACTGCCTGAATCTTCAGCTTGACTTGATCACCATCAAAAATCTGAAAACTGAACCCCACTTCAGCATTTAATGGCACAGAGTGAAAGGCCAGGAGATTTTATTCATGGCTTTTGATGGGGGCAGAATCCGTTTCGGCCCATTAAATAGCCCAACACTAGGATCAGCCCAACATCAGTAGCAGTAAGAGACCCGCTGGCAACCTTCGGCCCATTAGCGGTCCAACGGCCCTCGGCCCAGTAGTAGCCCAGTGGTCCTCGGCCCATCAGCGGCCCAGCAGCCTTCGGCCCATCAGCGGCCCGGCGGCCCTCGGCCCAGTTGGCTTCAGCCCACTAAGCGGCATCCGGCCCAACAGCGCCCCCCCCCCTTTCGGCCCAGTAGCCATATCCGGCCCACTCCGGTGGGAGGGTTAGGCACTATGACGGTTTATCAGTAAACCAAAACATAGTCCTATATCGGCTGCCACCACTAAGCAACCTCTATTCTCCGCTATAAATACAAGGTCATTTATTACCAAAGGTATGTCTTCTTGACCAAGGACAACAGTCCAAAAGCATTAAAGCTGCCTCTTCTTCCTTCCCTTCTGAATCGAACCATCTTCAGGAGCTAACTTAGCCGTCGGAGGGGGTTCTTTTGGGCAGAAGCTTGGGACTCCTACTGACCGGTTCTTCTTTTCTTCCTCTTTCTGCAGGGGCTTCGGTTTGAATCTTCGCCGACCTCTCCGAGTCGGTCTCGGCCACCGACCTCGGATTTTCTCCCCCGGGTCTCGACGCCCTTCGCCGGCTGGTCCGCCTCGTCCGAAGGAGTCTCGGCTTCGCTCCCGGAGAGCCTTCGCCCGGGTACCACTCGGCTTCGGATCCTCGCCCCCGTGTCCGTCCTCGTCTCGCTCCGGATCCCCGTTGGTCCTCTTCATCGATCCGATCCAGCTTCGGGTTCCAGCCTCGGAACCCGATCGTGATAGCTTCGGCTACATCACGTGGCGCCGTCTGTGGGAAACTAGCGAGAAGTCATGTCTCATCGTCCGGTGACCAGACGATCCGGACAAGAGGAGGCAGAGACACGGGCAACTCCAGCGCAGCCGCTTCACTCCGAAGGTGCCCCGTCTATTCGTCCACAAGGTTCTGCCCTTCCTGTCATCCCGGAGTCTCTCGCTCCCAGAGACAATAGGGTGGAGGAGCTTCAGCAACAGGTGGCGACGCAGGCCGCCACTATTACTTCCTTGGCTCCTCTGCGAGATATGGTGTCCGCCATCGCCCAGCATATGGGATTACTGGGTCAGCTCCCCTAGCAGGTACCGCCTCCTCCATTCTGTCCCGCTCAAGCAGCGAGGCTACAGCCGACACCCTCGCAGGCCTTCCCCGACGAGGCCGCAATGGCACGCAGCGAGCCTTTTGTGCCGCCTGCCCGAGTCCCTCGCGCCAGTCACATCATGACGGAGCAAGACTATGCTTCGTCCGGGTTTCATCCGACCAAGGCCGAAGGATGTTCGGTCACTACTTCGACCACCCCGGACCTGGATCGGCGGCTGACGGCGATGAGGAAGGAAATGCAGCAGATGGTATCTCGGCCATACGGAGCCCCTCTTGCCAGCACCATTCTGGAGCAGACTCCGTTCTCGCCATAGCTTTTGGCCATTGAGGTACCTCCCAACTTTAAACTGCCGAAAGGTCCCCTCTACGATGGAATGACAGATCCGGTCTGCCACTTCCAGAGGTTCCTGTCCGAGGGGTTTCCGAGGCAGTCCGCTGCCGTCTCTTCCCCCTCACTCTTGAAAAAACAGCCTTGACTTGGTTCGAGACATTGGCCCCCAATTCCATCCACTCTCTAGTTCAGTTAGGCCAACTGTTGATCGACCAATTTTACGATGCCACCCGACAGTGTAAAACCTCGACCAGTCTGCTAGCCATTCGGCAAGGACCGACCAAGACCCTTCAAGAATATTTCACCAAGTTTCGGGCCGAAGTCGCCCAAATCCCGAACCTAGATAGTTCAATTGCGGTCTCGGCCGTAATCAGTGGGTGCATAGACGAAGGGCTTCTCAGCTCTATCGGGAAACGCCATCCCTCCACCTTCTAGGACCTCGTGGCTCAGGCCCATAGGTACATCAACCGGGAAGCCCTGATGATGTCAAAGGGCAAGAGTACCGCCGTGGCAGTATCAGTGCCTGCCCCTCCAGCGGTTCGTCCTCGCCCAGAAGATCAGGAACCCTCTCGCAAGCGATACCGGAGGGAAGAATGGGACCGAGACAAGTGCCGGGATCCGCAGCAGCGGTATTTGCCACTACCTGCTCCCCCCTCTCGGATGCTCATGGAGGTGAAAGGCATGCTCCGGCAGCCGGAGCGCATCAAGACTGATCCTCGCCGAAGGGACCCCCGCAAATACTGTGAGTACCATCGGGAAATCGGTCATTCAACTGACGAATGCCGACACCTTCGGGAGGAGATTGATCGTCTCATCAGAGAAGGCCGTCTGCCACAGTACCGACGAGAGCAGCCTCAACAACAACAGAACCGGGACGTTCCTGAAGCAGCTAGGCAACGTCAACTCCCGGATAAAGAAGCCCCGCCTCAACCGAAGGTCACTCCGGCCCCGGCAGAAGCATCACACCAACGACCTAGTGCCGGGTCAATTATGATGATATCCGGAGGACCGGGAGAGGGGCCGAGGCGTCGTCGGCTCAGCGCTACAACAGTAGCAGCGGTCGACGTCGAGCCGAAACGGTCTCGTCACCTTCGACCGGGAGGACCTGACCGACATTCAGGTTCCTTACGACGACGCTTTAGTTATAAATGCTGTAATAAAAAGTTACGAGGTTCATCGTATCTTTGTTGATAATGGAAGTGCCCCAAATGTACTTTTTCACGATTGCTTTGTAAAAATGGGTTTGAGTAAGGCCGATATGAAGCCTCACCGAGGGCCTCTATTCGGTTTTAATGGTTCGGCTTGCCGAGTAGAAGGCATCGTCCGGCTCCCTGTAACCATAGGTACGGCCCCTCGGCAATTAACCGTCGAAATGGATTTTGCCGTAGTCAAGGTCGACTCGGCCTACAACGCCATCTTTGGCCGAAGGCTGATTGGCGGAATCGGAGTTGTACCCTCGTCTTTTCACCAAAAGCTTAAATTCCATACCGGTCATGGAATTGGCGAAGCCAAGGGAAATCAAGAAGCAGTTCGGCAGTGCTACATGATCTCGGTCAAAGGGAAGGCCGCGGCCGAATCCCTTTCGATCGAATCTTCGGCCGAAGCATCCCCAGGAGAGGAACTTACAACCATTACGGTTCCGGGAGGAGAAGGTCGGACACTAATGATAGGTTCCGGCCTAGAGAAGATTGAGGCCGAGAGACTTGCTGAGTTCCTGAAAGAAAACCTCGATATCTTCGCCTGGTCTCCGGCGGACATGCCCGGGGTCGATCCGGAGGTAGCTGAGCATCGGCTGCATATCGACCCCAACCAGCCCCCGGTCAATCAGAAGCGGCGTACCTTCAATCAAGAAAGAAGGGCGGCCATCCAAACCGAAATACAAAAGGGGCTGGATGCGGGACACCTCCGAGAGGTACACCATCCTGATTGGATCGCCAATGTGGTGATGGTGCCCAAAAAAGATGGCAAATGGCGGATGTGTGTGGACTTCACTAACCTCAACAAAGCCTGTCCGATGGACAGCTTTCCGCTGCCTCGGATAAATCAGGTGGTGGATGCAACCTCCGGCCACGAGCTACTTAGCTTCCTCGACGCCTATTCAAGCTACCATCAGATCCGAATGCATCCGGAGGACGAAAGCAAGACCAGCTTCACAACTGACCTCGGTCTGTACTGTTATACCCGGATGTCGTTCGGCCTGAAGAATGCAGGAGCAACTTATCAATGTCTCATCAACAGGATATTTGCTCCACAGCTCGGCCGCAATATGGAGGTCTACATCGACGACATGCTGGTGAAAAGCCACGTTGCTGCAGACCATTTGACAGATTTGGCCGAGACATTCTCTGCCTTACGCAAGTATAAGATGAAAATGAATCTGGCCAAGTGCGCCTTTAGCGTGGCCTTCGGGAAATTCCTCGGCTACATGCTCACTCGCCAAGGGGTGGAAGCCAATCCCGCGAAGGTTTCGGCTATCATTCAAATGCGCCCTCCGGTCAACATCCGAGAGGTCCAAAAGCTAAACGGAAGAATTACCGCGTTAAGCCGCTTCATGTCAAGGGCAGCGGATTACTATTTAGAAAAGACTCCCACTCCTAAATACGGAATAATCAGACGAGTGAAATTCCACGTTGGAAGCCCCAGTTACTGATCTTAACTTGGCGGTTCAGACCTGATCTCTCAGATCATGAGGACTTGCATGTCCTAGTAGAGGCAGATAACCATCAGTCTCTGGATGCTGATTGTAGAGTAAGGAAGATGGCATTCAAAATCGATGCCCCACGCGACATTTGTGGTGATGCTGGCCGTCTCCTTCGGACCCTTTGACTGCATCAACACCAGGAAGCAAAACTGATGGAAAGAATGTCAACTTCCTTGCTGCTCTCGGAGGTGGAGGACTCTCACCCTTCAGTGGTCAGTGTCTTCTTCCTAGTAATTAATGTACCTCTGGCTTTCAGTCCAGCAGTGGGTACTCTGCCCTCTTACAGTAACAAGGTCAACCGCTAGGTTGATGATGCGAATCTATATTACGGTTATCTTCCCCAATCCGTGGATGAGGATAGGTTTCAACAGCAGTTTTCTCCCGCTCAGTCAAGCAAAAGTGATCAGGGACAAAGCCACGGGTTTAAGTCAAATAAGGTGCTTGCGCTTTGCGAAGTATACTGATCCTATCAGTGCAGCTAAGGCTGTAGAGCAGATGAATGGACACAGGATGGATGGGAAGATGTTCGAGTAGCAGGTCGTTCGTCCACAGATTATTCATGTTAGCATGGTGTCTGTGAGACCCACAAGCCTTCTGCCGACGTCAGGTCCTGCTGCTATTGCACAATAGATTCTTGGCCCAACTGGTTGTAATGGTCCACCGGGGTCGAGCCACATAGCTGTATTAGAACCGTTCCCTATAATAACAGATGAAGCACAACATTTTATGCAAATTCTCGGACATACAGCACACTCCGCCAACTCCATGAACAATAGGCCGACACCGGTACAGTCCAAATAGAGTCTCTGCCGGACTGAAAGTCAAGGGGCCCACCTCACCACTCCCTCGCTCCATTCACTCCTGCGGGAATGCTTGAGCGAATGGCCTCCCCTTCACTACAGGTATTTTCATCCTGCAGCTTCGAGTACTGACTTTGGATTGAAATTAGAAGACGAGTGAGATCAGAAATGCCATCATGGGGGCAAACGATGCGATAGCTTCGGTTAGAGCAAAGCCCAAAATGGCATAACCAAATGATTGTTTAGCCAATGATGGATTTCGCGCCACGGAATGAATCGAAGAACTGAGGACGTTTCCAATACCGACAGCAGCTCCCGCTAAAGCAATTGTAGCAGCTCCGGCACCTATTGATTTTGCACCTTCTAACATAAAGAGACGAGCATTCTCCTCACGCAAGCGACTTCGCCTTTCTTGGATTCTTCGTAGATTCCTCTTCTCTTCTCCACCTTCCGGGCATATCAGGAAGTTGAGTACAAGAGCCGCGGGAACATGACATAAAAAAAAAGATTTAGCCAAAGAGCCTATAATTATCCAACTCCAGAAACAGTATCACAGCCCACTTGGAATCCCTTCTCGATCTATCTATATCATCATAGATGATCTGAAGCTGCTTCGGGGAAAATTCTAATCCTCCTCCCTACTTTGAGAAGCTCCACGACTAAGAAGGAAGCAACTCTTGCTTTTATTGTATTGATTCTTTGACCAGATGCAAGCTGATAATCTTCCTGGAAATCAATTCGTTTTTGAAGGGACTTCAAGCTGCCATTTGTGAACGCTATTGTATCATCGGCAAAGAGTAGATGTGATATCGTATCATCTTGGCGTCTTCAACTGTAAACCAGCATGATGATGAAATAATCTCGTCCCTACTAAGCATAAGCACTTCCTCCGCAATAAAAAAGAGGGATAGGGCTAGCACCTTGACGCAGCCCGCGAGAAGAGTCAAAATAACCTTACACAAACGAACTCGGGTATTATATTATAGGTAAGGTAAAGCGCTTTCTTTTAAAGAAGCATCTGGTTCCATCTTTCTTTCGTTAGTTAACCCCCCTTTTTCTAAAAAGGATTTAAGTAATTCGGGTTTTATACTACTTGTAATGTCTTTCTCATATTGAGAAATTCTTTCTAGTGGCACTCGATCACAGAAGCCCTTGACAGCAGCATAAATAACTAGAATTTGTTTTTCAATTGGAAGTGGTGAATATTGCGGTTGTTTGGGCACTTCTGTAAGCCTTGCACCTCTATTTAGTAATGCCTGAGTAACAGCATCAAGGTCTGACCCAAATTGAGCGAAGGCGGCTACTTCGCGATATTGTGCCAATTCCAGTTTTGAACTTCTGCGGACTTGTTTCATGGCTTTCAACTGAGCAGCAGACCCGACGCGACTGACAGATAAGCCAACGTTAATAGCTGGTCTAATTCCGCGATAAAAGAGCTCTGTTTCCAAACAGATTTGTCCATCTGTTATGGAGATCACATTGGTGCGGATATAGGCCGATACGTCTCCAGCTTGTGTTTCAATGACGAGTAAGGCGGTCGAGCTACCTGCACCTGTCTGGTCCGATCGTTTAGCGGCCCTTTCTAAGAGACGGGAATGTAAATAGAAAACATCCCCTGGGAAAGCCTCACGGCCTGGAGGTCGGCGTAACAATAATGACATTTGTCGATATGCTACCGCCTGTTTACTAAGATCATCATATATTATTAATGCGTGCATTCCATTATCGCAGAAATATTTCCCCATGGCACACCCAGAATATAGGGCCAGAAATTGCAGAGGAGCAGGATCCGAAGCGGTGGCTGCTACAAGAATAGAATATTCCAAAGCATTTGCTTCTGACAGAATTTGCACTAATTGTGCCACAATTGAGCATTTCTGTCCAATCGCTACATAAACACAATACAATGTCTCACTCTCAGAGCTTGAGTGAATTTGCTTTTGGTTTAATATAGTATCGATAGCAATAGCTGTTTTTCCAGTTTGCCTGTCCCCAATTATAAGTTCTCGTTGACCACGGCCTATAGGAACCAGACTATCCACTGCTTTTAACCCTGTTTGCATGGGTTCGTGCACAGATTTACGTTCAATAATCCCTGGGGCTTTCACTTCGACACGTCTTCGTTCGTGATCGCTTAGAGCCCCTCTTCCATCAATAGGTACTCCCAACGCGTCGACCACACGGCCTAACATGGCCTTTCCCGCAGGAACATCCACAATAGATCCAGTGTGCTTGACAAGATCTCCTTCTTTAATAGCAGTATCACTACCAAAGACAACAATACCTACATTCTCATTCTCAAGATTTAACGCTATTCCTTTCACACCACTGGCAAATTCCACCATTTCCCCAGCTTGAATCTCGTTCAATCCATAAACACGTGCAATCCCATCTCCAACTGAGACCACTCGACTGATCTCATCCACTTGAAAATGAGTGTAAAAGTTAGTTATTCTTCTTTCTAATAGAGTAGTAAGTTCCGTGGGAGACAATTCCATATTAAGATAGTCTTAATCAAGCCCTAAAAAAGAGGATAGGGTTAAGGGTGAATTCCGCTTTATTTGAGTTCGATTTCCAAACAGACTATAAGTTATAGTTGATTAGATCAACAAACTGAAAAACATCTTGGCACCCCCAACTAAGGGGGCCATGTAACATAACATCATACTACGCAGAAGCGAGAAAGTTGGGGCTGTGAATCGCCTCGTCCCCCATCACTGCCCGAACAAGGTCAGGCATGTTCCATTCTGGGGGTAAATGCTTATCGGCTCCCACCACGCACTCTACGTATTTATCACAGATATTATAAAATACCTGCTCTAACTCAAGTGGAGCGCTTTGCGCGTCTGACCTAGTTTCAGAAAGAGTTGAAGATAAAGAATGTCTATTAGTCAATAAAAAATGAATATCACTCGGAGTTGTATCTCCAAAAACAAGAATTGGATGACTGCGCATGGGATGTGCTTTACTAGCTCTTACCTATCCTGCTGTGGCTCTGCTTTTGACAGCGCGGCTAGTCCAGATAGGCTTTGTTTGTTTGTTTGTTTGTTTGGGGCCGGGGCCTTTCCCGGAAAACTAAATGGGTATTTATATACACAATTTGATGTACGAAGGCTGTGAATCCCAACCTATTTTGATTCAATCAACAACTGATTCTCTTCTTGATGTCCGTGGGTGTGGGACTAGTCATTCCCGCTACGCACCTTGCCTTACTAGCTTTATTGTAATCCTCTTTTCCCCCAATCCTCTTTTGCATCACCAATGATAGTTGACCATGCTACTACCACTAGCACCGGTTACTGGAACAACACATGATTTCACTCTAACAACAGATATGGAGACAACAGCTCCTAATGGAACACTTACCGAATCTGAATGCAGCCTTTATTCAACTAAGACTTCTCTTCCTGAGACACCTTCCTTCGGGAAACTCCGATTTGATCGCATCCGATTCAAAGCCTGTTAAGCATACGCCACTCGCGGAGAGAAAGGCTATTAGAGAGAAGCTAGGCTATTTATCTCACTTCGGGCATCTTCCTATCCCGCTTCCGGACCGGATTTCTTTTGTCAACCATGAGCTACTTAGGTTCCAGTCTAAGGATAGAAACTAAGAGCGATGTCTATCCACAATCTGAGCTCTTCGAAACATATCCATATTCACACCCAGGACTTATGATAAGAAATTTCACTTTACCCGATCCCAAATCATAATAGGAGATGCACGATTTTAGATCTCCAATCGGCCTCACATTTCCCGGTGGTAGGAAGAAATTCCATAGAGTAAAGGAAGAATCAACCTTGTCGAGATACGGCTATAATAGATATTTCACTCTAGACATACCGTGCATCGGGCAAGGACGTGTTTTTAAATACGTTTAAAACCTGGACATTCTTTTTCTTTCTTAGTGTTAAGGATACCAGAGTCCGCCTGTTCGGATATTCCATTGTCGTACAGCAAGCAAATGACTGGAAGAGAGGTGGCGCTATAGAGATGTTCCACAAACATCTTACTTGAACCTCTGTGTAGACGAAGAGACAACTCTTTGAACTAGAAAGAAGGTACCGGCAGTACCTAGACAGATGAAGAAGTACCTGAACATGGCTCAAATTCCACCTACATCCCTGGATAAGGGGTCTCTCAGTCTGGTCTGTTTCCAAAACCCGAAATTGGTATATCATTTATTGGTGTATATCTCGTTCAAGGGCCCTTATATGCTCTTCGAGAAGTAGCGGCTATTTCAGAAGCTTATCATGCTACCTTAACTTGTGTTCATGCAAGCGCTACTCCGAAGGTTCACTCTGGTTGTCATCATAGGATGACAGGTTTCAGCCAATTGTCCGGTTTGGTTCATCTGTCTTCCTAGTCTATCTCATACCGCCATCCATCCTTGGCCTAGTCCCGGATCCCTACTAATAGCCACCACACGAACTCGAGACGAGAAGGGGGCACGGGTGTCCTAAAAACGAGGGATTTGAAAGGTCGGTCAAAGAACGAATTATTTGTTTGAAGCATGTGACTTGTATCAGACGAGTTAGCCCTACTTCAGATAAAGGATTAGGCAGGATGAAGCCCCGGGCTTTGACCATGTATTCTGAACACGAACTCTTAACTTGACTTATAAATTGCGTAAGAAAAAGAAGGACATATAATGGTGAGTCGAATCAGGCGCAGCAGACTTTCCGTCAGACTTGGCGTGCTGCAGTATTTACAGAAAATAGTATTCGGTTATTGGGGAACAATCAATATACTTCTAATGTCGAATCAGGATCAACTAGGACAGAAATCAAGCATTGGGTCGAACTCTTCTTTGGCGTCAAGGTAATAGCTATGAATAGTCATCGACTCCCGAGAAAGGGTAGAAGAATGGGACCTATTATGGGACATACAATGCATTACAGACGTATGATCATTATGGTTCAACCGGGTTATTCTATTCCACCTCTTACAGAGAAAAGAACTTAAAGCAAAATATTTAATAACACGGCAATACATTTATACAAAACTTCGACCCCGAGCACACGCAACGGAGTCGTAGACAGAAAAGTCAAATCCAATCCACGAAAGAATTTGATCTATGGACAGCATCGTTGTGGTAAAGGTCGTAATGCCAGAGGAATCATTACCGCAAGACATAGAGGGGGAGGTCATAAACGTCTATACCGTCAAATCGATTTTCGACGGAATGAAAAAGACATATATGTAGAATCGTAACCATAGAATACGACCCTAATCGAAATGCATACATTTGTCTCATGCACTATGGGGATGGTGAGAAGAGATATATTTGACTTCCCAGAGGGGCTATAATTGGAGATACCATTTGATGAGGCAGAATCCGATTCGGCCCACTAAAACAAGCCCAAACCCCGTTCCGCCCAGCAGCAGCAGTACAAGGCCCTCAGGGAGCCTTCGGCCCGTCAGCGGCCCAACAGCCCTCGGCCCATGAGCGGCACCGTCGCTCCCAGCCCAACAGGCTTCAGCCCGTCAGCGGCCCACCAGCCTCCGGCCCGGGAGCAGCGCGGCAGCCCAGGGCCCGACAGGCTTCGGCCCATCAGCGGCCCAACCCCCATCGGCCCGATAGCCAAGTCCGGCCCACTCCGGTGGAGGACCAGGCACTATGGCGGTTTACCAGTAAGCCCGCACATAGTCCTGTATCAGCTGCCACCGTTAACCATCCTCTATCCTCTGCTATAAATACATCGCTATTTATTGCCAAAGGTATGCGCTCTTAAGCCTCCGAGACCCTTAAGGACGACAGTCCAAAAAGCATTAAAGCTACTCTTCGCCTTCTGAATCGAATCTTTTTCAGGAGCTAACTTGACCGTCGGAGGGGGTTCCTTAGGGCCGAAGCCCGGGACTCCTGCTGACCGGTTTTCTTCTTCTTTCCCTCCTGCAGGAGCTCGGTTCGAATCATCGCCGACCTTCCCGAGTCGGTCTCGGCCGTCGACCTCGGACTCCTCTCCCTGGTCTCGACGCCGTGCGCCGGCTGCCCCCGCGACAGAGGAGACTCGGTCTCGCGCCGCCCCTTCGTCCGCCGAAGGAGCCCCGGCCCCGACTTCCCGGAGCAAGCCAGCCACCGACCGAGCACCCCTTGGCCTTCGGACCTTCGGCTTCGCCTCTGCATCCTTCGCCTTCCGGATCCCCGTCGGGCCTCTGAACACCGATCCGACCCAGCTCCGGATCCTTCTCTTCATATTCCAGCTTCGGAATCCGGTCATGATAGCTTCGGCTACATCACGTGGCGCCGTCTGTGGGAAACCAACAAACAAGTCATGTCTCAACGACCTGTAACCCGACGGTCCGGACAAAGCGAAGCAGAAGCACGGGAAGCCTCGGCGCAGGTGCCGCCTTCCGAAGGCGCCCCTTCTGTCCCGCCGAGCCTGCACCTGCCAACCATACCGGAGTCTCTCGCTGCGGAAGACCGAGTGGGGGTGCTCCAGCAGCAAATGGCAACGCTAGCAGCTGCCGTCGCCTCCCTAGCGCCGCTTCAGGAGATGGTATCTGCCATCGCCCAACGCATAGGCCTGATGGGGCAGCTTCCTTAGCAGGCGCCGCTCCCCCCACTCTACCCAGTACAAGACACCCGGTTCCGGCCGGTGCCTACACCGGTTTCTCCCAACGAAACCGCCACGACGCGCAGCGAGCCCTCGGCACTACCTGCCCGGGCTCCTCGCGCTGATCGCCTGACGGAGCAGGACTATGCTTCGTCGGAATTCCGCCCGGCCCGGACCGGAGGACAATCAGTCGCCACCTCGACCGCCCCGGACCTGGACCGGCGGCTGACGGCAATGCGCAAGGAGATGCAGCGGATGGTGTCTCGGCCACACGGGGCACCTCTCGCCAGCAACATCCTGGAGCAGACCCCGTTCACGGCGGAGCTCCTGGCTACCGAGGTGCCCCCCAATTTCAAGCTGCCGAAGGACCCTCTCTACGACGGGATGACAGATCCGGTCTGTCATTTCCAGAGATTCAACGCATACCTCACGGTCCGAGGGGTCGCCGAGGCAGTCCGCTGCTGACTTTTCCCCCTCACCCTTGAAAAGATCCCCCTCACCTGGTTCGAAACACTGGCCCCTAACTCCATCCACTCCCTAGTCCAGTTGGGCCAGTTATTTATCGACCAGTTTTATGATGCCATCCGGCAGTACAAAACCTCCGCCAGCCTGCTAGCCATCCGGCAAGGCCCCACCGAAACTCTCCAGGAGTACTTCACCAAGTTCCGGACCGAGGCCGCCCAAGTCCCGAACCTCGACAGCTCGATCGCGGTCTCGGCCGTGATCAGCGGGTGTCGGGACGAAGGGCTCCTCGGCTCCATCGGGAAGCGCCATCCCCCTACCTTCCAGGACCTCGTGGCCCGGGCCCATAAATACATCAACCGAGAGGCCCTGATGATGTCCAGGGGTAAAGGCGCAGCCGAGGCCACCTCGGCACCTGCTCCCCAGGTGGTCCGACCTCGGCCAGAAGACCAAGAGCCCTCCCGAAAGCGATATCGCCGGGAGGACTGGGACAGGGAGAGGCGACGGGACCCGCAGCCGCGGTACCTACCCTTGCCTGCTCCCCCTTCCCGGATGCTCATGGAGGTAAAGGGCATGATCCGGCGACCAGATCACATCAAGACGGATCCTCGCCGAAGGGACCCTGGCAAATACTGTGAGTATCACCGGGAGATCGGCCACACGACGGATGAGTGCCGGCAGCTCCGAGAAGAGATCGACCGCTTCATCCGGGAGGGAAGATTGCCACAGTACCGACGGGAGCAGCCCCCGCCACAGCAAAACCGGGACGTCCCTGCGACGCCCAGGCAACAACAACCCCCGGCGATAGAAGCCGCTCCTCCGCCAAAGGTCACCTCGGCCCCGGTAGAAGCATCCCATCAAAGACCCAGTTCCGGGTCTATCATGATGATATCCGGAGGGTCGGGGGAAGGATCAAGGCCGCGGCAGCGCAGCTCTGCCACCATAGCAGCGGTTGACGTCGAGCCGAAGCGGCCTCGCCAAGAAGATATCACCTTCGGCTCCGAGGACCTGACTGATATTCAGGTCCCTCACGACGACGCCCTCGTCATCAATGCTGTAATAAATAGCTACGATGTACATAGAATATTAGTCGATAATGGAAGTGCCCCAAACATCTTGTTTTATGATTGTTTTGAAAAAAGGGGATTGAGTGAGGCTAATATGAAGCCTCACCGGGGCCCCCTCTTCGGTTTTAACGTCTCGCCCTGCCGAGTAGAGGGCATTGTCCGACTCCCTGTAACCTTAGGCTCCGCCCCCCGGCAATTAACCGTTGAAACGGACTTTGCCGTTGTAAAAGTCGATTCGGCCTACAACGCCATCTTCGGCCGAAGGCTCATCGGCGGGGTCGGAGCCGTGCCTTCGTCTTTCCACCAGAAGCTGAAGTTTCATACCAGCCATGGAATAGGCGAGGCCAGAGGGAATCAAGAAGCAGCCCGGCAATGCTACATGATTTCGGTCAAAGGGAAGACTGCAGCCGAAACCCTGGCGTTCGAGTCATCAGCCGAGGCATCTCCGGGAGAAGCACTCCTCGCCGTCCCTATTCCGGGAGGCGAAGGACGAGTCCTGATGATAGGCTCCGGCCTAGAGGAGACCGAAGCAGAGAAGCTTACCGAGTTCTTGAAAAAGAATCTCGACGTCTTCGCCTGCTCTCCGGCGGACATGCCCGGGGTTGACCCGGAGGTAGCAGAGCACCGACTCCATACGGATCCCGACCAGCCCCCGGTAAAGCAGAAGCGGCGCACCTTCAATCAGGAAAGGAGGGCCGCCATCCAAGCCGAAGTACAGAAGGGGCTGGACGCCAGACACCTCCGAGAGGTGCATCATCCGGACTGGATCGCCAACGTGGTGATGGTGCCAAAAAAAGATGGCAAATGGCGTATGTGCGTGGACTTCACCAACCTCAACAAGGCCTGTCCGATGGATAGCTTCCCGCTGCCTCGGATAGACCAGGTGGTGGACGCGACCTCCGGCGACGAGCTCTTAAGCTTCCTCGACGCCTATTCAGGCTACCACCAGATCCGGATGCATCCGGATGATGAGAGCAAGACCAGCTTCACGACCGATCTGGGCCTATACTGCTACACCCGAATGCCATTCGGTCTGAAGAACGCCGGCGCGACATATCAGCGCCTGGTCAATAAAGTGTTCGCCCCGCAGCTCGGCCGAAACATGGAGGTCTATATAGACGACATGTTGGTCAAGAGCCGCGTTGCTGCAGAGCATTTGGCCGACTTGGCCAAGACATTCTCCGCCTTGAGGCGGTACAAGATGAAGCTGAATCCGGCCAAGTGCGCCTTCGGGGTAGCCTCCGGGAAATTCCTCGGCTACATGGTCACTCACCGAGGGGTGGAGGCTAATCCCGAGAAGGTTTCGGCCATCATGCAAATGCGCCCCCCGGCAAACCTCCGAGAGGTACAGAAGCTGAACGGGAGGATCGCAGCCCTAAGCCCCATCATGTCAAGGGCGGCAGATTACTGTTTCCCCTTCTTCAAGCTGCTGAAGAAGGCAGCTTCGACTGGACGGATGAGTGCCAAACGGCCTTCGACCAGCTGAAGGCCTACCTCTCCAAAGTCCCCATTCTGTCCAAGCCGGTCCCCGGGGAGCCTCTGAGCCTGTACCTTGCAGTCTCCGAGACGGCTCTCAAGCCGTCCTCGTCAGAGAGCAAGAGGGCGTTCAGAAGCCAGTCTATTACACCAGCCGAGCCCTTCAAGGAGCAGAACTCCGGTATCTTGCCCTGGAGAAGTTGGCTCTGGCCCTCGTCTCGTCCGCGAGGAGGCTCTGGCCTTATTTTCTGGCTCATTCCGTGAAAGTTCTCACCGACCAGCCCCTGAGGCAGGTTCTCTCCCGGCCGGAGGTGTCCGGCAGGCTGGCGATGTGGGCGATCGAGCTAGGAGAGTTCGACATCTCCTACGCACCTCGGGTAGCAATAAAAGCCCAGGCGCTGGCAGACTTCATCGCCGAACTCACCCCCGGCGCTTCCTCGGCACCTCAGCCGAAACCCGACGTGCCCGAACTCGAGGCCACTTCGGCTCCTGCGCCAGCAGACGAATGGCGACTCTTTGTGGACGGCTCCGCGTGCTCCACGGGCAGCGGCGCCGGGTGGATCCTGGTATCACCCGAAGGGGTCGTCACGGAGTACGCCTTGCGTTTCTCCTTCCCAGCAACTAACAACGCCGCCGAGTACGAAGCTCTCATCTCTGGCCTCCGGGCCGCGAAGAAGCTCGGCGCCCGGAACCTGAAGGCCTTCAGCGATTCTCAGCTGATCGCCAGCCACATCTCCGGGGAATACGAGGCTCGGGATGCAATAATGGCATCTTATCTCCAGGTGACTCGCAACATCCTCGCTCAATTCGATTCTCATGAAATCGTGAGGATCCCGAGAGCCGAAAATACCTGAGCCGATGCACTTTCCCGGCTGGCGTCAACTCAAGACGGGGGAGGAGGCCGAATGATCCTCGTGGAGGAACTCGCCGAACCAAGCCTCGACGAGCCAGAAGCCATGCAAGTCACTGAGGTCGAAGCCGAGACGTGGATGACTCCCCTCGTCGCCTTTCTTCTCCGAGGAGAAGTCCCGCCAGACTCAAGGGAGAAGAAGCACATTCGGCAGCGCTCATCCCATTTCCTCCTTCTGGACGGGGTGCTATACAAGAAGTCCTTCGGCCGACCACTGTTGCGGTGCCTCGGCCCAACTGAAGCCGACTACGCAACGAGAGAGGTACATGAAGGGGTGTGCGGGGCGCATGCGGGAGGAAGGGCCCTGGCTCACAAGCTTCTAAGACAAGGCTACTGGTGGCCGACACTCCGAGAGGACGCTTTAGCCCTCGTACGGCACTGTGACCAGTGCCAGAGTTTTAGCTCCCTCATCCACCATGCAGCCACCCTTCTGACCCCCTTATCCGACCCCTGGCCTTTTGCTCAATGGGGAATCGACCTCCTAGGGCCTTTTCCCATCGCCACCGGCCAAATAAAATTCCTCATCGTGGCGGTAGATTATTTTACTAAGTGGGTAGAAGCCGAACCCCTTGCGTCAATAACCGATAGCAATGCTTGGAACTTCGTATGCAAGTCCATCATCTGCCGGTTCGGCATCCCTCGGGCCATCATCTCAGATAATGGAAAGCAGTTCGACAGCCGTCGGTTCAGCGACAACTGCGCCAGCTTCGGTATACTTCACAAATTCACTTCGGTAGCGCATCCTCGAGCAAACGGCTAGGTTGAAGTCACCAACCGAAGCCTACTGCAGGGATTGAAAACCCGCCTCGGCGAAGCTAAAGGCCGATGGGTAGAGGAGCTGCCGAGTGTTCTCTGGGCCTATCGGACGACGAGCCGAACTCCCACCGGCGAAACTCCCTTTCGCATGGCCTATGGGATAGAGGCCGTTATTCCGGTGGAAATCGGCCTTCCCTCTCCCAGGGTCATTGCTTACAATCCGGAGGCCAACGAAGAAGGTTTGAAAGATCATCTGGACCTCATTGAAGAGACCCGAGATAGGGCTCGTATCCGGCTGGCAGCCTACCAACAGCGCATGGCCAAGTACCACAACACTCGAGTAAAGCCCCGAAGCTTTGAAGTAGGGAGCCTCGTGTTGAGGAATGCTCATGCTTCCAAACCAGCCGAAGCCTCTGGTAAGCTCGCCCCCAACTGGGAGGGGCCCTATCGGGTCAGGGAGGTGATCAGACGAGGGGCTTATCGGTTGGAGACCCTTTCGGGCCAACCTCTTCCTCGCACCTGGAATGTAGAGCGCCTTCGGCGTTATTATATGTGAATCACTTCTTCTCGGGCTTTCAGCCGGAAGGTATGAATAAAGGTCTCTTTTTCAGGAAACCTGATGGTATTTTCTCTAAGTCCTGTAAACCGTACCGGGAGTGGCTTCGGCCATGCAAACCGTATCGGGAGCGGCATGGTATTTTCTCTAAGTCCGTGTAAACCGTACCGGGAGTGGCTTCGGCCATGCAAACCGTATCGGGAGCGGCATGGTATTTTCTCTAAGTCTGTGTAAACCGTACCGGGAGTGGCTTCGGCCATGCAAACCGTATCGGGAGCGGCATAGTATTTTCTCTAAGTCCGCGAGTCCTTCGATCCGACGAATGGCTTCGGCCATGTAATCCGTGTCAGGACGCGGCATGGTTTTTCTAAAGTCCACTAGTCCTTCGATCCGACAAATGGCTTCGGCCATGTAATCCGGATCAGGACGCGGCATGGTATTCTTCCTAAGTCCGCAAGTACCTCGATCCGACGAATGGCTTCATAATCCGGATCAGGAAGCGGCGAGATATATCTCTAAGTCCGCATGAGACAAGGCGGGAGTGGCTTCGGCCACGCGGACCGCATCAGGAGCGGCAGGATGTCCCTTCAGATCATATGAACCACGTTAGTGAAGGCCCTGGCCGTCTATACTATCTGTGGCGATATTCTTCCCGAACCTACATCGGGTCCTTGCCTTGCGAGCTATAGCGAACAGACGACAGGATCTCGGATTTCTGAAAACCAGATTCGGTCAATCATGCACGAAGAATCAAGGTAAAGCCCAGAAACACTTCCTGTATTTACAAAAAGGGGAAGTACAAAAACCGGCCATACACCTGGCCGAGGGCTTACAACAGAAGAAAAAATAAAAACTCGGGCAGGCCCCCATATCAATCCTCGGCAACCTCCTCCTCCACTTCAACTGGGTTTTGGCCAGGAGAAGGAGAGGGGGAATCAACGATCTGCACGGCCTCAGGAGGGGCAGCCTCGACAGGGGCCTCCTCGGCTGGTACGACCTCGTCGCCCTCCGCCGAGGCCGGGGCCCTCTCGGCCATGAGCCCCTTCCACCAAGTAAGGAGCTCCTTCCCTTCCTCGCCCGTAGGAAGGGCCATCCCGGTCAGATCCACGCTCGGGCAGGCCTTCTGAGCGACGGCCAGACTGATGTCGAAGACTGAGGAGGCCGCGAGGAGCTGGGCCTGGATTATTTCCTCGGCATATTCCGGGCCGGCCTTATAATCCGCCACGGCCGAGTCCACCGCCTCCTCCGGCCCCTGCTTCAGAGCCGATATCTCCTCGGCGTGGCGGCGTTTCTCCGAAGCTTGCCGGGAGTCCTTGTCCTGGATCTGGGCCTTAAGGGCCCGGATCTCAGCCTGGGCAGCAGCAAGCTCCCGCTCGGCCTTTTCTTTCTCCCGCTCGGCCTTCACCTTGGCCTCGGCAGAAACACGGGCCTCGGCTGCACTCTCCTCCAGCTGCGCCCGCGTCCGGGCGTTTCCGGCTACGAGCCCGTCGATCATGGGCTCAATACGAGGCCCCGCTGAAGGGCCCTCGCCCGAACCTGCCGAGGCCGACACCCACTCGGCCTCCAGGAGTTTGTTCCGGAGCAGCTCCTGATGGTGAATCAGGACACTGCCCGTAACCGCGGCCTGCGGACCGAAAGCAAACAAGGATCAGCGAAACTTGAAGTAAGCTAAGGAAAGCAAAATTGAAACGCACTCAGAAGTTTCTTACCTGGACCGCCAACCATGCGCTCATCGCCGCCAGGTCGGAGACCGAATAGTCCTTCAGCTCCACGAAGGCCGAAGGGAGAGTGAGGCTGCGGAGCAGACGGAGGCACGTCTGTGAGTCCTCCATGCTCTCGTCTTTGTAGATCCCCGGCTCAGGGACCCACAACTCGCGCTCTTGCGCGCGAGGCGCCTGCGACCCAGCGCCTTCATCCTCTGCCCCTGCCATCGCGGCCGGAGGAGAGTCGCCCCTCGGCGTCTCGGGGGACGCCAGCCTTGCGGCCCTTCGGGCCCCGCCAGTTCTCCTGATCAGCGGGGCGGGTTCTGCCTCTTCGGGCTCCTCCACCCGAGGCCGCTTCGACGATCGGCCGCCCCCCCGGGCGGCGGACTTAGTTTTCCGCTCCCTCTCGAGAGCGGCGGCGGCGGCACGGCCCTCAGAGGAGGCCGCGGTCCTCGGAACTCCGCCTCGGGCCCTCGGAGCCCCGGCGCCTCGACCAGACCCGCCTGCCGCCTGCAGGGGTGGAAGCTGGCCTTGGCCGCGCTGCTCGGCTATCCGGGCGAGTAGAGCCTCGATCCCGGACATTGCTGCAAGCAAGAGAAGACGTGTTAGAAACGAATAACACAACAGGTTGCAACTAACAACCGACTTACCCTCGGCCGAAGCTTAATCAACCTCGACGGCCGGAGGAGCAGCAGCGCTTCCTTCGTTGCCCTGTGGAGTCTCCCCGGGAGGAAGGTATGGAAAAGCCCGCTCCGGGTCGAACTGAGGGTCCGGCCATACCCTGGCATTCACCAACCGCTCCGCGTTACTGAGAAGCCCCCAGATGTTGTACGGGGCCATGGTCTGGATGTGGCCCACGAGGGTGCTCTGGGTGGAGGTCAGAGCGGGAGGATCCGAGAGGCCTGCGGCCAGCGGTGCCCATTCGGTAGGGAAGGGCCACACGCTCTTCTCATTCTCCGGCAAAGAAATGAGGATAAACTTCCTCTTCCAGCCATGGATGGACGAGGGCTTCCCGGAGAAGATGCTTCGCCCGATCCGAGGGACGAAGCAATACCATTCGGATCTCCCCTGCCTCTGGATTTTGAAGAGGTAGCGGAAGATGTTGATGGAAGGAACAGTCCGTATACGGGCGAAAACGGCCAAAAAACCATATACGGTGCGCCAAGAATTGGGAAAGAACTGAGACGGGGCCAACCCGTAGAAACAAAGAAGGTTAATGACAAAGGTGGGGAGAGGAAGACGAAAGCCCGCTTGGAAGCTGTCTTCGTAGATGGAGAAGGTACCCGGGCGGGGAGTATTGGCTATGGTGGTAGAGCCAGGCCGATAAGGAGTCATCCACGAAGGAAGCAGAAAGTACGAAGCAAGGTTGCTAACCTCTTCGTCCGAAAGGGCGCAGGACGCTTCCGAAGCAGTCTCGGGACGGCGACGTCCCGAGGTGGAAGCCTGGCCCGGAGTTCGAACCTCCTCGGACACCTCGGCCACGGAGGCCTCGGCCCCAGAGACCTCGCCTCCGGAGGCCTCGGGCTCTTCGGACATCGCAGAGGCGAGGGAGTCCAGAGTAAGGGGAGATGACAGAGAAGTCTTGGGAGAATGGGAAGGAGTATACTCCTCGTCCGAAGGAGTAATCTCGCTCGAAGAAGAGCTGCGGACCATAAGGTCGCGAAGAGGAGAAGGGAGATCGAGGCTTACTCTCAAGGGGGGGAAGAGGTCTCTCCTGGGCCGAGCGCTGCCTCTCAAACCACCCAACTCCACCAGCAAAGCTCTCCGAGGGATGGAGATCTTCCCGCGATGGCCAGCAAGCTCGGACGACGCCTTCAGAAAAGCTAGCCCTTCGCCGGAGAAGGAGGGAGAGCTCGGGTGATCGCAGAGCAATGCAGGCGCAGAAGCAGGAAGAAGAACAGTGCTCTGCGAGGGGGCTCCGGGACTTGAAGCAAAACGATCAACAGCCGAAGGTGCTCCGACCCTTCGGCTGATCACTCGGATGCCCGCCACGTGTCCCGATCCGCGTGCCGAAGAAGGGAGCGGCGACAATCTGAGGGGAACCTCGGGCAGAGAGCCGAGGCGATCCGCGACCCGCGAGCGGTCAGGATCCTTCTGTGCTTTTTACGGAGCGGCCGGATGCACGACGCATGTCCCGTGCTTCTTCGCGAAGCGACGCCCATCCCGTCCATTTAATGAAGCCTGGCACGAGTCAAAGGGCTCGGCCCTTCGCCTTCAGAGGCAAAAGCCTTCGTCGCCACCCCGAGTGAAGACGAAGCAACTGCTTAGCCCTCGGCCGACCGAGGTCACCCTCTTCTCAGAAAAAAAGGAACAGAGCTTCGGGTAAGACACCTGACTGCACTATTTCTCGGCACACTTCGGGTTGTACTCTCGCCATCTCAGAACTGAGGAAGACAAGAGTGGGGGGCTATGTGATGAGGCAGAATCCGATTCGGCCCACTAAAACAAGCCCAAACCCCGTTCAGCCCAGCAGCAGCAGTACAAGGCCCTCAGGGAGCCTTCGGCCCGTCAGCGGCCCAACAGCCCTCGGCCCATGAGCGGCACCGTCGCTCCCGGCCCAACAGGCTTCAGCCCGTCAGCGGCCCACCAGCCTCCGGCCCGAGAGCAGCGGGGCAGTCCAGGGCCCGACAGGCTTCGGCCCATCAGCGGCCCAACCCCCTTCGGCCCGATAGCCGAGTCCGGCCCACTCCGGTGGAGGACCAGGCACTATGGCGGTTTACCAGTCAGCCCGCACATAGTCCTGTATCGGCAGCCACCGTTAACCATCCTCTATCCTCTGCTATAAATACATCGCTATTTATTGCCAAAGGTATGCGCTCTTAAGCCTCCGAGACCCTTAAGGACGACAGTCCAAAAAGCATTAAAGCTACTCTTCGCCTTCTGAATCGAATCTTCTTCAGGAGCTAACTTGACCGTCGGAGGGGGTTCCTTAGGGCTGAAGCCCGGGACTCCTGCTGACCGGTTTTCTTCTTCTTTCCCTCCTGCAGGAGCTCGGTTCGAATCATCGCCGACCTTCCCGAGTCGGTCTTGGCCGCCGACCTCGGACTCCTCTCCCTGGTCTCGACGCCGTGCGCCGGCTGCCCCCGCGACAGAGGAGACTCGGTCTCGCGCCGCCCCTTCGTCCGCCGAAGGAGCCTCGGCCCCGACTTCCCGGAGCAAGCCAGCCACCGACCGAGCACCCCTCGGCCTTCGGACCTTCGGCTTCGCCTCTGCATCCTTCGCCTTCCGGATCCCCGTCGGGCCTCTGAACACCGATCCGACCCAGCTCCGGATCCTTCTCTTCGGATTCCAGCTTCGGAATCCGGTCGTGATAGCTTCGGCTACATCACCATTGTTTATGGTACAGAAGTTCCTATATCAATTGGAAATGCCCTACCTGGTTTGAACTATTGATTTACGTAATTGGAAGTAACCAATTAGGTTTACGACGAAACCTAGAAATCGATCACTGATCCAAATTGAGTACCTCTACGGGTACGACCTCAACAGAAAACTGTTGAGTAATGGCAGCAAGTGATTGAGTTCAGTAGTTCCCCATAGAAAATTATTGACTGACGGGATATGGTAATATGGAGAAGACAAAATTGTTTGAAGCACGGACCGGGAGCGCCCCTTGTTTCAAAGAGAGGAAGACGGGTTATTCACATTGAATTTGATGGTCAGAGGTTAAAGCTAAGCAGTGATAATTATAAGCCGGGGAAAAATAGAGATGTCTCCTACGTTACCCGTAATATGTGGAAGTATCGACGTAATTTCATAGTCATTCGGTCTTCATGCTACATGAAGAACATAAGCGAGATGACGGAACGGGGAGACCCAGGATGTAGAAGATCATAACATGAGTGATTCGGCAGATTTGATTCCTATATATCCACTCATGTGGTACTTCATCATATGATGAATATAAGATCCATCTGTCTAGATATCATCATATACATAACGAAAGCCGTATGCTTTGGAAGAAGCTTGTACAGGGGTTTTTTTTGAGAAAAAAGAAGAATTGACTTCAACCGATATGCCCTTAGACACGGCCATACATAACATAGAAAGCACACTTGGAAAGGGTGGACAATTAGCTAGAGCAGCAGGTTTGAAGAAAATAATTGCAAAAGAGACTTGATGTAGCCGACGCTATCACGACCGGATTCCGAAGCCGGAATCCGAGGAGAAGGATCCGGAGCTGGGTCGGATCGGTGTTCAGAGGCCCGACGGGGATCCTGAAGGCGAAGGAGGCAGAGGCGAAGCCGAAGGTCCGAAGGCCGAGGGGTGCTCGGTTGGTGGCTGGCTTGCTCCGGGAAGTCGGGGCCGAGGCTCTTCTGTTGCGGGGGCAGCCGGCGCACGGCGTCGAGACCAGGGAGAGGAGTCCGAGGTCGGCGGTCGAGACCGACTCGGGAAGGTCAGCGATGATTCGAACCGAGCTCCTGCAGGAGGGGAAGAAGAAGAAAACCAGTCAGCAGGAGTCCCGGGCTTCAGCCCTGGGGAACCCCCTCCGACGGTCAAGTTAGATCCTGAAGAAGATTCGATTCAGAAGGCAAAGAGAGTAGCTTTAATGCTTTTCGGACTGTAGTCCTTAAGGGTCTCGGAGGCTTAAGAGAGCATCCCTTTGGCAATAAATAGCGGTGTATTTATAGCAAAGGATAGAGGATGGTTAACGGTGGCAGCCGATATAGGACTAAATGCGGGCTTACTGATAAACCGCCATAGTGCCTGATCCGCCACCGGAGTGGGCCGGACTCGGCTATCGGGCCGAAGGGGGTTGGGCCGCTGATGGGCCGATAGCCTGTTGGGCCCTGTGCTGCCGCGCTGTTCCCGGGCCGTAGGCTGGTGGGCCGCTGACGGGCTGAAGCCTGTTGGGCCGGGAGCGACGGTGCCGCTTAAGGGCCGAGGGCTGTTTGGGCCGCTGATGGGCCGAAGGCTGTCTGAGGGCCTTATACTGCCGCTGCTGGGCTGAGCGGGGTCTGGGCTTGTTTTAGTGGGCCGAATCGGATTCTGCCTCATCACATAGCCCCCCACTCTTGTCTTCCTCAGTTCTGAGATGGCGAGAGTATAGCCCGAAGTTAGTAAGAAAATAGCGTAACAGGTGTCTTACCCGAAGCTCCGGGGCCGAGGCTTACGGGGCCGAGGCTTCCGAGGCCGAGGCCACCGAGGAGGTCCGGAACCCAGGCCGGGCTTCCACCTCGGGACGCCGTCGTCCCGACATCGCTTCGGAAGCATCCTGCGCCCTTTCGGACGCAGAGGTTAGCAACCTTGCTTCTTACTTCCAGCTTCCTTCTTGGACGACCCCTCACCGGCCTGGCTCTGCCACCAGGGCCAACACTTCTCGCCCGGGTTCCTTCTTTATCTATGTAGATAGTTTCCAGGCGGGCTTTCGTCTTCCTCTCCCAACTTTTGTCATCAATCTTCTCAGCTTCTACGGGCTGGCCCCGTCTCAGCTTTTTCCCAACTCTTGGCGCACCGTATACGGTTTCTTAGCTGTTTTCGCTCGTATACGGATTACTCCTTCCATCAACGTCTTCCGCTACCTCTTCAAAATCTAGAGGCAGGGGAGATCCGAGTGGTACTGCTTCGTCCCTCGGGTTGGCCGAAGCATCTTCTCCGGTAAGCCCTCGTCCATCCATAGCTGGAAGAGGAAATTCATCTTCATCTCTCTGCCGGAGAACGAGAAGGGCGTGTGGCCCTTTCCTACCGAATGGGCGCCGCTGGCCGCAGGCCTCTCGGATCCTCCTGTTCTGACCTCCGTCCAGAGCACCCTCGTGGGCCACATCCAGATCATGGCCCGTACAACATCTGGGGGCTTCTCAGTGAGTCAGAGCGGCTGGTGAATGCCGGGCTATGGCCGGACCCTTGGTTCGATACGGAGCGAGCCTTTCCCTACCTTCCTCCCGGGGAGACTCCGCGGGGCCGCGAAGGAAGTGCTGCCGCTCCTCCGGCCGAAGCTCCTCCGGCTGAGGAGGCTGATGAAGTTTCGGCCGAGGGTAAGTCGGCTTTGAGTTTGCACCTGGTCGTTATTTCGTTTTTAACATGTCTTCTCTTGCTTGCAGCAATGTCCGAGCTCGACGCCCTCCTTGCCCGGATATCCGATCAGCGCGATCAAGGTCGGGCACCAGCCCCGCAGGCGGCAGGCGGGTCCGGCCGAGGCGTTGGAGCTCCGAGGACCCGAGGCGGGGTTCCAAGGACCGCGGCTTCCAGCGAGGGCCGTGCTGCCGCCGCCGCTCTCGAGAGGGAGCGAAAGACCAAGTTCGCCGCTCGAAGGGGCGGCCGACCGTCGAAGCTCCCCCGGGCGGAAGAGGCCGAAGAGGCGGAGCCGGCTTCGCTGATCAGGAGAAGTGCCGGGGCCCGAAGGGCTGCAAGGCTGGCGTCTCCCGAGATGCCGAGGGGCGACTCCCCTCCGGCCGTTTCGGCAGGGGCAGAGGACGAAGGCGCCGGGTCGCAGGCGCCCCGAGCGCAGCGCGAGTGGTGGCACCCTGAACCGGGGATCTACAAGGACGAGAGCATGGAGGACTCGCAGACGTGCCTCCGTCTGCTCCGTAGCCTCACTCTCCCCTCGGCTTTCGAAGAGCTGAGGGACCACTCGGTCACCGACCTGGCGGCGATGAGCGCTCGGTTGGCGGTCCAGGTAAGAAGCTTCTAAGTGTGCTTCCACTTAGCTTTCTTTAGCGGTTCTATGATTTTTTTTTCTGATCCTTGTCTGCTTTCGGTCCGCAGGCCGCGGTCACGGGTAGTGTCCTAATTCACCATCAGGAGCTGCTCCGGATCAAGCTCATGGAGGCCGAGGGGGAGTCGGCCGGTTCGGGTGAGGGTCCTTCGGCGGGGCCCCGTATCGAGCCCATGATCGATGGGCTGGTAACCGCGAACGCCCGGACGCGGGCGCAGCTGGAGGAGAGGGCAGCAGAGTCCCGTGCTTCTGCTGAGGCCAAGGTGAAGGCCGAGCGGGAGAAGGAGAAGGCCGAGCGTGAGCTCGCTGCGGCTCAGACTGAGATCCGGGCCCTCAAGGCCCAGATCCAGGACAAGGACTCCCGGCGGGCTTCGGAGAAATGCCGCCATGCCGAGGAGGTATCGGCTCTGAAGCAGGAGCTGGAGGAGGCGGCGGACTCGGCCGTAGCCGATTATAAGGCCGGCCCGGACTACGCCGAGGAGATCATCCAAGCTCAGCTGCTAGCAGCCTCTTCGGTCTTCGACCTCGGGCTGGCTATCGCCCAGAGGGCCTGCCCGAGCGTTGATTTAACCGGGGTTGCCCTGCCGATGGGTGAGGAAGCCAAGGAACTCCTATCCTGGTGGAAGGAGCTTATGGCCGAGAAGGCCTCGACCCCAGCTCCAGGCGACGAAGCCGTGCCCGTCGAGGAGGCCCCTGTCGAGGCTGCCGCTCCTGAAGCTGTGCAGATCGTTGACTCTCCCTCTCCCACTCCTGGCCGAGACGCAGTCGAAGCGGAGGAGGAAGGGGTTGTCGAGGGCTGATACGAGGGTTCCCCCTGGTTTTTGTTTTTCCACTTTTGTAAACCTACGGCCAGGTGGAAGGCCGATTTTGTACTTCCCCTTTTGTGAATACAGGAAGTATTTCTGAATTTTACCTCGTTGTCTTCTGCTTGATTTGACCGAATCTGGCCTTTCAGAAGTCCGAGATCCTGCCGTCGTTCGCTATAGTTCGCGAAGCCGAGACCCGATGTAGGTTCGGATAGGAAGTTGGTAAAATATTGCCAGTATATACGGCAGGGGCCTTCATTAATGTGGCTCATAATATCCGAAGGGGTATCCCGCCGTCCTAGATGCGGTTCGTGTGGCCGAAGCCACTCCCGCTTCGTCTTATGCAGATTTAGGAATATATCTCGCCGCTCCCTGATCCGGATTACATGGCCAAAGCCATTCGTCGGATCGAGGTTTTTGCGGACTTAGGAAGAACACCATGCCGCGTCCTGATCCGGATTACGTGGCCGAAGCCATTCGTCGGATCGAAGGACTCGCGGACTTTTGAGAGAATACCATGCCGCTCCCGATACGGTTTGCATGGCCGAAGCCACTCCCGGTACGGTTTACACGGACTTAGAGAATAACACGCCGCGTCCTGATCCGGATTACATGGCCGAAGCCATTCGTCGGATCGAAGGACTCGCGGACTTTGAGAGAATACCATGCCGCTCCCGATACGGTTTGCATGGCCGAAGCCTCTCCTGGTACGGTTTACACGGACTTAGAGAATATCGTGCCCCGTCCTGATCCGGATTACATGGCCGAAGCCATTCGTCGGATCGAAGGACTCGCGGACTTTGAGAGAATACCATGCCGCTCCCGATACGGTTTGCATGGCCGAAGCCACTCCCGGTACGGTTACACGGACTTAGAGAATATCGTGCCTCGTCCTGATCCGGATTACATGGCCGAAGCCATTCGTCAGATCGAAGGACTCGCGGACTTTGAGAGAATACCATGCCGCTCCCGATACGGTTTGCATGGCCGAAGCCACTCCCGGTACGGTTTACACGGACTTAGAGAATATCGTACCGTGTCCTGATCCGGATTACATGGCCGAAGCCATTCGTCGGATCGAAGGACTCGCGGACTTTGAGAGAATACCATGCCGCTCCCGATACGGTTTGCATGGCCGAAGCCACTCTCGGTACGGTTTACACGGACTTAGAGAATAACATGCCGCATCCTGATCCGGATTACATGGCCGAAGCCATTCGTCGGATCGAAGGACTCGCGGACTTTGAGAGAATACCATGCCGCTCCCGATATGGTTTGCATGACCGAAGCCACTCCCGGTACGGTTTACACGGACTTAGAGAATAACATGCCGCGTCCTGATCCGGATTACATGGCCGAAGCCATTCGTCGGATTGAAGGACTCGCGGACTGTGAGAGAATACCATGCCGCTCCCGATACGGTTTGCATGGCCGAAGCCACTCCCGGTACGGTTTACACGGACTTAGAAAAAATACCAGCAGGTTTCCTGAAAAAGAGATCTTTATTCATATCCTCCGGCCGAAAGCCTGGGGAGAAGTGACTTACATATAATAACGCCGAAGGCACTCTACATTCCAGGTGCGAGGAAGAGGTTGGCTCGAAAGGGTCTCCAACCGATACGCTCCACGCCTGATCACCTCCTTGACCCGATAGGGCCCCTCCCAGTTGGGGGCAAGCTTCCCTGAGGCTTCGGCTGGCTTGGAAGCATGGGCATTCCTCAACACGAGGCTCCCTACTTCAAAGCTTCGGGGCTTTACTCGAGTGTTGTGGTACTTGGCCATGCGCTGTTGATAAGCTGCCAGCCGGATACGAGCCTTGTCTCGGGTCTCTTCAATGAGGTCCAGGTGGTCTTTTAGACCTTCTTCGTTGGCCTCTGGATTGTAAGCAACGACCCTGGGAGAGGGAAGGCCGATTTCCACCAGAATAACGGCCTCTATCCCATAGGCCATGCGAAAGGGAGTTTCGCCGGTGGGGGTTCGGCTTGTCGTCCGATAGGCCCACAGAACACTTGGCAGCTCCTCTACCCATCGGCCTTTAGCTTCGCCGAGGCGGGTTTTCAATCCCTGCAGCAGGCTTCGGTTGGTGACTTCAACTTGGCCGTTTGCCCGAGGATGCGCCACCAAAGTGAGTTTGTGAAGTATGCCGAAGCTGGCGCAGTTGTCGCTGAACCGTCGGCTGTCGAACTGCTTTCCATTGTCAGAAATGATTGCCCGAGGGATGCCGAACCGGTAAATGATGGACTTCCCCACGAAGTTCCAAGCATTGCTATTGGTTATTGACGCGAGGGGTTCGGCTTCGACCCACTTAGTGAAATAATCTACCGCCACGATGAGGAAAAGGCCCCAGGAGGTCGATTCCCCATTGAGCGAAAGGCCAGGGATCGGACAAGGGGGTCAGAAGGGTGGCTGCCTGGTGAATGAGGGAGCTGAACCTCTGGCACTGGTCACAGCGCCGTACGAGGGCTAAAGCGTCCTCTCGGAGTGTTGGCCACCAGTAGCCTTGCCTCAGGAGCTTGTGAGCCAGGGCCCTTCCTCCCGCATGCGCCCCGCACACCCCTTCATGGACTTCTCTCGTGGCGTAGTCGGCTTCAGCCGGGCCGAGGCACCGCAGCAGTGGTCGGCCGAAGGATTTCTTGTATAACACCCCGTCTAGGAGGAGGAAGTGGGATGAGCGCTGCCGAATGTGCTTCGCCTCCCTTGGGTCTAGCGGGACTTCTCCTCGGAGAAGAAAGGCGACGAGGGGAGTCATCCATGTCTCGGCCTCAACCTCAGTGACTTGCATGGCTTCGGTTTCGCCGACGCTTGGTTCGGCGAGCTCCTCGACGAGGATCATTCGGCCTCCTCCCCTGTCTTGAGTAGACGCCAGCCGGGAAAGTGCATTGGCTCGGGTATTTTCGGCTCTCAGAATCCTCACGATTTCATAAGAATCGAATTGGGCGAGGATTTTGCGAGTCACCTGGAGATAAGATGCCATTATTGCGTCCCGAGCCTCGTACTCCCCGGAGATGTGGCTGGCGATCAGCTGGGAATCACTGAAGGCTTTCAGGTTCCGGGCGCCGAGCTTCTTCGCGGCCCGGAGGCCGGAGATGAGAGCTTCGTACTCGGCGGCATTGTTAGTTGCTGGGAAGGAGAAACGCAGGGCGTACTCCGTGACGACCCCTTCGGGTGATGCCAGGATCCACCCGGCGCCGCTGCCCGTGGAGCACGCGGAGCCGTCCACAAAGAGTCGCCATTCGTCTGCTGGCACAGGAGCCGAAGTAGCCTCGGCTTCGACCACGTCCGGTGCTGGCTGAGGTGCCGTGGAAGCGCCGGGGGTAAGTTCGGCGATGAAGTCTGCCAACGCCTGGGCTTTTATTGCTACCCGAGGGGCGTAGGAGATGTCGAACTCTCCTAGCTCGATCGCCCATTTCGCCAGCCTGCCGGACACCTCCGGCCGGGGGAGAATTTGCCTCAGGGGCTGGTCGGTGAGAACCTTCACGGAATGAGCCAGAAAATAAGGCCGGAGCCTCCTTGCGGACGAGACGAGGGCTAGAGCCAACTTCTCCAGGGCGAGATACCGGAGTTCAGCTCCTTGAAGGGCTCGGCTGGTATAGTAAACTGGCTTCTGAACGCCATCTTGGTCTCGAACGAGGACGGCGCTCAGAGCCGTCTCGGAGACTGCAAGGTACAAGCTCAAGGGTTCCCCGGGAACCGGCTTGGACAAGATGGGGACTTTGGAGAGGTAGGCCTTTAGCTGATTGAAGGCTGCTTGGCACTCATCCGTCCAGTCGAAGTTGTTGGCCTTCTTCAGCAGCTTGAAGAAGGGGAAACAGTAGTCTGCCGCCCTTGACATGAAGCGGCTTAGGGCTGCGATCCTCCCGTTCAGCTTCTGTACCTCTCGGAGGTTTGCCGGGGGGCGCATCTGTATGATGGCCAAAACCTTCTCGGGATTAGCCTCTACCCCTCGGTGAGTGACCATGTAGCCGAGGAACTTCCCGGAGGCTACCCCGAAGGCGCATTTGGCAGGGTTCAGCTTCATCTTGTACCGCCTAAGGGCGGAGAAAGTCTCGGCCAAGTCGGCCAAATGTTCTGCAGCAACGCGGCTCTTGACCAACATGTCGTCTATATAGACCTCCATGTTTCGGCCGAGCTGTGGGGCGAACACTTTGTTGACTAGGCGCTGATATGTCGCGCCGGCGTTCTTCAGACCGAAGGGCATTCGGGTATAGCAGTACATGCCCAAATCGGTGGTGAAGCTGGTCTTGCTCTCATCATCCGGATGCATTCGGATCTGGTGGTAGCCTGAATAGGCGTCGAGGAAGCTTAAGAGCTCGTGGCCGGAGGTTGCGTCCACCACCTGGTCTATCCGAGGCAGCGGAAAGCTATCCATCGGACAGGCCTTGTTGAGGTTGGTGAAGTCCACGCACATACGCCATTTGCCATCTTTCTTTGGCACCATCACTACGTTGGCGATCCAGTCCGGATGGTGCACCTCTCGGAGGTGTCCGGCGTCCAGCCCCTTTTGCACTTCGGCTTGGATGGCGGCTCTCCTTTCCTGATTGAAGGTGCGCCGCTTCTGCTTTACCGGGGGCTGGTTGGGATCGGTATGGAGTCGGTGCTCTGCTACCTCCGGGTCAACCTCGGGTATGTCCGCCGGAGACCAGGCGAAGACGTCGAGATTCTTTTTCAAGAACTCGGTAAGCTTCTCTGCTTCAGTCTCCTCTAGGCCAGAGCCTATCATCAGGACTCGTCCTTCGCCTCCCGGGACAGGTACGGCGAGGAGTGCTTCTCCCGGAGATGCCTCGGCCGATGATTCGATCGTCAGAGTTTCGGCTGCGGTCTTCCCTTTGACCGAGATCATGTAGCACTGCCGGGCCGCTTCTTGATTCCCTCTGGCCTCGCCTATTCCATGGCTGGTATGAAACTTCAGCTTCTGATGGAAGGACGAAAGCACGGCTCCGACCCCGCCGATGAGCCTTCGGCCGAATATGGCGTTGTAGGCTGAATCGATTTTTACAATGGCAAAGTCCGTTTCAACGGTTAATTGCCGGGGGGCGGAGCCTAAGGTTACAGGGAGTCGGACAATGCCCTCTACTCGGCAGGGCGAGCCGTTAAAACCGAAGAGGGGGCCCCGGTGAGGCTTCATATTAGCCTCACTCAATCCCATTTTTTCACTACAGTCATAAAACAAGATGTTTGGGGCACTTCCATTGTCAACAAATATTCTATGTACATCATAGCTATTTATTACAGCATTGACGACGAGGGCGTCATCGTGAGGGACCTGAACACCAGTCAGGTCCTCGGAGCCGAAGGTGATGTCTTCTTGACGAGGCCGCTTCGGTTCGCCGTCAACCGCTGCTACGGTGCTGCGCTGCCGCGGCCTTGATCCTTCCCCCGGCCCTCCGGATATCATCATGATAGACCCAGAACTGGGTCTTTGATGGGATGATTCTATTGGGGCCGAGGTGACTTTCGGCGGAGGAGCGGCTTCTATCGCCGGGGGTTGTTGTTGCCTGGGCGCTGCAGGGACGTCCCGATTTTGCAGCGGCGGCTGCTCCCGTCGGTACTGCGGCAATCTTCCCTCTCGGATGAGGCGGTCGATTTCCTCCCGGAGCTGCCGGCACTCATTCGTCGTGTGGCCGATCTCCCGGTGATACTCACAGGATTTGCCGGGGTCCCTTCGGCGAGGATCCGTCATGATACGATCAGGCCGGCGGATCATGCCCTTCACCTCCATGAGCATCCGGGAAGGGGGAGCAGGTAAGGGTAGGTACCGCGGCTGCGGGTCCCGTCGCCTCTCCCTGTCCCAGTCCTCCCGGCGATACCGCTTTCGGGAGGGCTCTTGGTCTTCTGGCCGAGGTCGGACCACCTGGGGAGCAGGTGCCGAGGTGGCTTCTGCTGGGCCTTTACCCTTGGACAGCATCAGGGCCTCCCGATTGATGTATTTATGGGCTCGGGCCACGAGGTCCTGGAAGGTAGGGGGATGGCGCTTCCCAATGGAGCCGAGGAGCCCCTCGTCCAGGCACCCGCTGATCACGGCCGAGACCGCGATCGAGCTGTCGAGGTTCGGGATTTGGGCGGCCTTGGTCCGGAACTTAGTGAAGTATTCCTGGAGGGTTTCGGTGGGGCCTTGCCGGATGGCCAGCAAGCTGGCGGAGGTTTTGCACTGCCGGGTGGCATCATAAAACTGGTCGATGAACAACTGGCCCAACTGGACTAGGGAGTGGATGGAGTTGGGGGCCAGCGTCTCGAACCAGGTGAGAGCGATTTTTTCAAGGGTGAGGGGGAAAAGACGGCAGCGGACTGCCTCGGAGATCCCTCGGACCCGGAGGTAGGCGTTGAATCTCTGGAAATGACAGACCGGATCTGTCATTCCGTCGTAGAGAGGGCCCTTCAGCAACTTGAATGTGGGGGGCACCTCGGTGGCCAGGAGCTCCGCCGTGAATGGGGTCTGCTCCAGGATGCTGCTGGCGAGAGGCGCCCCGTGAGGCCGAGACACCATCTGCTGCATCTCTTTGCGCATTGCCGTCAGCCGCCGGTCCAGGTCCGGGGCAGTCGAGGTGGCGACGGATTGTCCTCCGGTCCGGGCCGGACGGAATTCCGACGAAGCATAGTCTTGCTCCGTCAGGCGATCAGCGCGAGGAGCTCGGGCAGGTAGCGCCGAGGGCTCGCTGCGCGTCGCCGCGGTTTCGTTGGAAGAAACCGGTGTAGCCGCCGGCTGGAACCGGGCATCTTGTACTGGGTAGAGTGGGGGGAGCGGCGCCTGCTGAGGAAGCTGTCCCATCAGTCCCATGCGCTGGGCGATGGCGGACACCATCTCTTGAAGAGGCGCTAGGGACGTGACGGCAGCGGCCAGCGTTGCCACCTGCTGCTGGAGCACCCCCACTCGGTCTTACGAGGCGAGAGATTTCGGTATGGTTGGCAGAGGCAGGCTCGGCGGGGCAGAAGGGGCTCCTTCGGAAGGCAGCATCTGCGCCGTGGCCTCGGGTACTTCTGCTTCACTTTGTCCGGATCGTCGGGTCACAGGTCGCTGAGACATGACTTGTTTTGTTGGTTTCCCACAGACGGCGCCACGTGATGTAGTCGAAGCTATCACGACCGGATTCCGAAGCCGGAATCCGCGGAGAAGGATCCGGAGCTGGGTCGGATCGGTGTTCAGAGGCCCGACGGGGATCCGGAAGGCAAAGGAGGCAGAGGCGAAGCCGAAGGTCCGAAGGCCGTGGGGTGCTCGGTCGGTGGCTGGCTTGCTCCGGGAAGTCGGGGCCGAGGCTCTTCTGTTGCGGGGGCAGCCGGCGCACGGCGTCGAGACCAGGGAGAGGAGTCCGAGGTCGGCGGTCGAGACCGACTCGGGAAGGTCGGCGATGATTCGAACCGAGCTCCTGCAGGAGGGGAAGAAGAAGAAAACCAGTTAGCAGGAGTCCCGGGCTTCAGCCCTGGGGAACCCCCTCCGACAGTCAAGTTAGCTCCTGAAGAAGATTCGATTCAGAAGGCAAAGAGAGTAGCTTTAATGCTTTTCGGACTGTAGTCCTTAAGGGTCTCGGAGGCTTAAGAGAGCATCCCTTTGGCAATAAATAGCGGTGTATTTATAGCAGAGGATAGAGGATGGTTAACGGTGGCAGCCGATATAGGACTAAATGCGGGCTTACTGATAAACCGCCATAGTGCCTGATCCGCCACCGGAGTGGGCCGGACTCGGCTATCTGGCCGAAGGGGTTGGGCCGCTGATGGGCCGATAGCCTGTTGGGCCCTGGGCTGCCGCGCTGTTCCCGGGCCGTAGGCTGGTGGGCCGCTGACGGGCTGAAGCCTGTTGGGCCGGGAGCGATGGTGCCGCTTACGGGCCGAGGGCTGTTTGGGCCGCTGATGGGCCGAAGGCTGTCTGAGGGCCTTATACTACCGCTGCTGGGCTGAGCGGGGTCTGGGCTTGTTTTAGTGGGCCGAATCGGATTCTGCCTCATCACATAGCCCCCCACTCTTGTCTTCCTCAGTTCTGAGATGGCGAGAGTATAGCCCGAAGTTAGTAAGAAAATAGCGTAACAGGTGTCTTACCCGAAGCTCTGTTCTTTTTCTTTGAGAAGAGGGTGCCCTTGGTCGGCCGAGGGCTATACTATCGCTGTTCATAACGGAAAGGAACATATACCCATTTATATAACATTTCGTATGGTAGGTCGCAAAATGGGAGATTTCGTACCTACTCGAACCTTTGAGAAACATACACCAAAAGAAAACGACAATAGATCTCGTCGCCAATCTATTGAGAAACGTGCACAAAAACAAAAACAAAACGACAAGAGATCTCGCAGTCAATCTAATAAATATTAGAATTAATAAATCAAAATAAATATAAAGAAAAAGTGTTCACCATTCATTGGTGGAAAAGGGAGTCACTTTATGATAAATATGGTAACGAAGGACTCGAGTAAACTGCGTACATAAGTCAAAGCTTTAGCTCAAAAATATATATATATGTTTGTTTTCAAAGCACGAAGAGTAATTGATCAAATTCGCAGACGTTCCTATGAGGAAACACTTATGATACTGGAACTCATGCCTTATCGAGCATCCTTTCCCATTTGAAAATTGGTTTATTCTGTAGCAGCAAATGCTAACGATTTGGGTTTGAACGAAGCGGATTCATTCATTAGTAAAGCCGAAGTTAACAGGGGTACCCTTGATACAAGGTTAAGACCTAGGGCTAGAGGACGCAGTTATCTAATAAACCGACCCACCTGTCATATAACAATTGTATTGAAAGATAAATCTAAAAAATGGAAATATTCATCTAAATCTTAGATTCATATTTAGAAATAATATATGGATGAAAAGATAATAGAATAATATGGCACGAAAAAGAAATCCACTTGCTTGGTACAACCCAAAATCATCATTCCTTTTGGTTCGCACAACCAAAAAGGTTTTCCACTGGTCTCCAGGAAGATGAAAAAATACGAGATCAAGAATTATATACAAAATCGTATCAAGAATTATATACAAAAAAATAGAAGAATATATTCGGATTTCGAAGAAATTGGAATTACACATAGAAATTAAAAAAACAATCGATGTTATTCAGGTCATAATCTATATTGCATTCCCAAATTTATTAATAGAAGATCGAAAACAAGTAATCGAAGAATTACAAACGAATGTACAAAAAGAGTTTCATTCTATAAACCGGAAACTCATGATTGCGAGTTGAAAAACCTTATGCACAACCTAATATTCTGGCAAAATACATAGCTTTACAGTTAAAAAATAGAGTTCCGAGTGTAAAAGCAATGAAAAAAGCTGTTGAATTAACTCAACAAACAAATACAAACAGAATTCAAATACAAATTTCAGGGCGTATCGCCGGAAAAGACGTTGCACGTGTCAAGTGGATCAAAGCAGGTAGGGTTCCCCTACAAACCATTCGTGCTAAAATTGATTATTGTTGCTATCCAACTAAAACTGTCCATGGAATATTAGGCATAAAAGTTTGGGTATTTGTAGATGAAAAATAATGGACCTTTATTTGTCTTACCATTCTATCCGAACAAAAAATGAAAAACTGTTTTTCCTCCGAATCAAATATGAGCTTAATTCTTTTAATTCTATAGGGATGAATCAAAATTTGATTTACCTTTTTGTTTGGTAGAATTGCTATGCTTAGTGTGTGACTCGTTGTCTTGGTTTTTCTTTAGGGTCGGGATAATAAATAGACTGACTCCTATTATGAACTAGTAACTATAGAAACTAATAACCAACTTATGGCTTCGTATTGTCGAGATCCCCCCAAACAATCACTATATGAGGTATCGGTCATATAGTTGTAGCAACTGTCAATTTTTCCAAAAAAAGAAATTGGATTCCGGGTTGTGAATAATAAGGGGATGTAGATAAATTAAATGGAAGGACGATAGATAGATAGAAAGAAAAAAAAATATCAACGATATATGATTCCAATATGTATGGTTTATGAATCATTTTATAAAAGGCAGTGTGATAAAGCATCAATACTGAAAAAGTCAAGAGCCCTGAGTTAATAGAAACTGAGGAGATTGACTCGGAAACGCATTTTGTCGGGAGCTCCATTGTCGAGTTCAGGCCTAATCATTAACAGAGAAGCTATGGGAACGACGAAACCCGTGACTGCATAGGATTCTATTGAAATTCAAAGGAATCCTAATGATTCATTGGGTGGGATGGCGGACCAGGAACCAATTAATGAAATTTGCCATGGGTTGACACGAAGCAGAAAAGAGTCAATATTCGCCCAATTAAGAAATTCAAAAAAAAAATAAACACGTTGATTATATCAAAATTAGGAGACAACTATAATGATACTTCATCATGGGTAGGGACACTATTGCCAAAATAATAACTTCTATAAGAAATGCTGACATGAAAAAAAAAGGAACGGTTCGAATAGCATCTACTAATATCACCGAAAACATTGTGAAAATACTTCTGCGAGAAGGTTTTATTGAAAACGTTAGAAAACATCGAGAAAGTAATAAAAATTTCTTGGTTTCAACCCTACGACATAAAAGAACTAGGGAAAGAATATATAAAACTATTTTAAATTTAAAGCGTATCAGCCGACCTGGTCTACGAATCTATTCGAACTACCAACAAATTCCTAGAATTTTAGGCGGAATGGGGATTGCTATTCTTTCTACTTCTCGAGGTATAATGACAGATCGAGAAGCTTGCCTAGAAAGAGTTGGAGGAGAAGTTTTGTGTTATATATGTTGATCCTTTTCCTACGGTATCCTAATTTGATCTCTAACTTCCCAGTTGTGAAAAGAATGAAAAGAAAAAGAGAGGAAAAGTGAGTTATATGACTACTTCCCCATTAATTAATACTTCAATGAGGGGTTGCCTGGGGTGAAAGAACAAAAATTGATTCATGAGGGTTTAATTACTGAATCACTTCTCAATGGTATGCTCCAGGTCTCTTTAGACAATGAAAATCTAATTCTAGGTTATGTTTCGGTGAGGATCCAACGCGGTTTTATCCGGATACCACCAGGAGATAGGGTCAAAATTGAAGTAAGTAGTTATGATTCAATCAGCAGGGGACGTATAATTTATAGACTTCGCGACGAAGATTTGAACGATTAGGGGATTTTTTTCATTTGATTCGTGAGGATACAATTCGAGGTTCAAAAATGGTAAGGAAACTTTTTTTATTTCATTCAAAGAATAGATTCAGAATTAAGGTAAGGAATCGTAAATATGAAAAAAAGGGCTTCTGTTCGTAAAATTTGTAAAAGAGGTCGACTGATCCGTAGGCGCGGACGAATTATAGTGATTTGTCCTAATCTAAGACATAAACAGAGACAAGGATAATCTTTTGAGCGGAAGGATAAAATTCAAAAAATCAAAAATCTGTTTTAACATGAAATGGATATCTCCGTATATTTCTGACTCATATTTATGAGATGATAAAATATGAAAAACCATATAATTAAGTTACGTAGATTTATATATAAATATAGAAGACGAATTCGTTCGGGTAAGAGTGGACGTATCATACCAAAAGGAATTATTCATGTTCAAGCGAGTTTGAACAATACCATTGTAATTGTTATAGATATGCGAGGGCAGGTGATTTCTTGGTCCTCCGCGGTTTGGGTTCAAAGGCTCAAAAAGAGGAACACCTGCTGCTGCTCAAGCCACAACAGCAGACGCTATTCATATAGCCGCCGATCAAGGTATGCAATGTGCAGAAGTCATGATAAAAGGTATTGGTTCCGGACGAGATGCAGCATTACGAACTATTTGTCAAAGTGGTATACGATTTCGTTTCGTACGCGATGTAACTCCTATGCCACATAATGGGTGTAGACCCCTGACGTCTATAGAAAAAAGAATTGAACGGATTTCAAGATAAATAATTCAATAATGTAATCAAATAACAATAATATATTTTTATGGTTCGAGAGGAAATAGCAGGATCCACCCGAACACTATAGTGGAAGTGTGTTGAATCAAGAATAGACAGTAAGCATCTTTATTATGGGCGTTTCGTTCTGTCCCGCGGTCAAGCCGATACCATAGGTATTGCTATGCGACGGATTTGACTTGAAGAAATAGAAGGAACATGTATAACATATGCAAAATCTGAAAAAGTACCACATGAATATTCTACGATAGTGGGTATTAAAGAATCAGTACATGAAATTTTAATGAATTTGAAAGAAATTGTATTGAGAAGTCATCTCTATGGCACTCGAGACGCATCCGTTTGCGTCAAAGGCCCCAGATACATAACAGCTCAAGATATTATCCTACCGCCTTCTGTGGAAATAGTTGACACTACACAACATATAGCTACCCTGATAGAGCCTCTTTCTTTATGTATTGGATTACAAATTGTAACGACCCGCCATCCTATGACCGGAGACCCGGTCACTAAATGGATGTCGGCCCATTAACTACGGGTTCACACCCGGATCTCACACAACACGTCTGGAGGAGTAAGTGCTAAACAAGATTAAATATAACAAACACACGGACCACAAGGTGAGTAAGCGCGCAGGAAGTAGAATAACAATGTCCGTATACAGTCCAACAATAATTACATGTCCAGCAATTAAATAAGTACAGGCAGAAGGAAGCACAACAACATCGGGGCATACCCCGGAACAAAGACAACTGCTGGTCCGCACACCGAGAAGACACCACGCTTCTGCTGCGCCTCGAGGTCCACACCTGAAACCGCAGGGAGTGAGCCACACCAGAAATGGGCTCAGTAGGGATCATCCGATCCCCTGCCTCCCACTCACACACCCACAAGTGTAACAACAGGAATATATGGCAATTCAAGTAAAGCAGTAAACACAACACCTAACTCTGATGTGAAACGCACAGTAAGCAGTGTAACAAGAACCACTCCAAGTAATCCGAAGAACTCAACACATAGTCACGACTCACAGTCAAAGTCCACGAAGCGACTAAACCACACTGTCGACCGAAGTCGAACGTCGCCTCCCAACACTACCACCAGTGCTCACGCCTGTCCACCCCTACAGCGTTCCGGGGCACTGTAGGGTGAGGCAGCGAGCTAAACTAGGACTAGCTGGACTCAGTGTACCGCCACTGCCAGCTACGTGTGCACACAAGCAGTCTAGACTACTGTCCTACCGTCCGGATTGCCTCCACGCTAGGCCTCAGCGCTTCAGGAGGGCCCTGGGGACCGGCGAACCCCCGTCAAGCCGAAGCTACAGGAACTACCCACAAACCCAACTCTCCCGGGCTGCGTCAGGCCAAGGGCTATAGGTACCACTCGTAACCTTGATCAAAGGTCACATCAGGCCCACTGGCTAATGGGTAAACCAACTCCCACCAGAAACACCACCAGCTCCACAGCAAGAAACACGCCAGAAGCTGTCACGACAACCAAGGGAAACCCCGACCCGCTGAGACCAAACAGCAACCCCTCGGATAGCACACAGCTACTCCGGCCCGACGGGCTCAAGGTGGTTCTGCTTGTCTCAGCCAAGGGTAAAACACAGTAAGCACTACACCACAGACACCATGACCCTGTCCCCATCGGTCCATGGTGACAACGTAAACCACAGTTATCACGGTCCATATTCGCCTAGCACAAACACACATATAATCATGATTCCATTCGTACAGTAAACCTCAGTCTCAGTATACAACTCAAAGCATGCATCAGAACTATCCCACCGTGAGTCATGTATCAAATAACCCAAGTTAAGCATTCCTGTCTTGAATCGCGTCGACCGAGGTCGACGCCATTCAAGCTCCACAGACGGGTTTATTAAAAACCAGATTATCTCTTAAAACGCGTCCACCGTTGAAGTCGCCTATTAAAACGCGTCCAGATGTCCCGACGCCATTCGACCCAGAGATCCAGATAGCAGAACCCTTAAACGGGGGCAAATCCTGCCTAAATGGCGTCATGGTGGCTCGACGTCCTTCTGAAAGGCGTCGACCACCCATGACGTCATTTAGCCCCAGCACCCCTAACCTCTGAAACTCGAACAGGGGGGTTTCTGCCCTGAAACGCGTCGTACTGAACCGACGTCCTTCAAAAAGGCGTCGACTAAGTATGACGCCTTTCAGTGCCAGGAACCAGGTTCCCTGGTTCGAATCGAGGGTTCCTCCCTTGAACCCCGAGCACCCCGAAAACCCCAAAACAAGAAGAAGAAGAAGAGGAACTCAACCGCCATATGCACACGACGAGTCCACGATCACAAGCACGCCAAAACCCACAAGAAAACCCCCTAAAACATGCTCAATCTAACCCCAAATACAACACGTCACGCCGAGAATCACACGAACATCACAAGCAAGGTTCGTCCCCCTACCGGTTCTTGAACTCCGCCAAGCTCCGTGCCGCCGTCCTGCCGCACCGCACACTGCCACCGGTACCCTCGAGGACGCCGCCACTCCGCCGGGACGTCGGCCGCCGTCCGGAGAAGGGAACGCCGCGAAGGAGGTGGTGGAGGTAGAGGTGAGAGGTAAGGTGGCGTTGGAGTGGTGGAAGAGGAAGGAGAGGAAGGGGAGAGGAAGGAGATCGCCGGAGAGGGCGGAGGAGGTGAGGAGAGAGAGTGTGAAGGTGAGAATGAGGGAAAGAAGGGGAGGTTCGCGGGGTCAACCAGAATTCCCCTAAAATGCGTCGATCGAGGTAGACGCCATTCAGTCCGACAGGACGGCCGTACCGACACCGGTCTGAAACGCGTCGCCCACCGCGGACGCCGTTCAGACGACAAGACAGGCCGTACTGACAACGCTCTGGCGCCGTACCCTGACACCGCAGGTGTCGCAGTCTGAAACGCGTCGACCAAGCTGGACGCCGTTCAGACAAATCTGACAGGGCCGTACTCTCGCGGCCCGAAACCCGCCCATGTGGCGCAACAACCAGCAGACCTAAATGACGTCCACACAACCTGACGCCTTTTGAAAGACGTCGAGCAGTGCTGACGCCATTCAGTCAGCAGTCACAAGACCCCCCCCACAGGGTCCAAACCAAGGGTTCCGACCCGAACCCGACCCGAAAACCGAACCCGAAATCTCAGTCATTACACAAATCCAAAGAGATCGCGGATATGGTATGAGACCCACCACAAATAACTCTCAAGATGGAAGTTATCCTATAGATGCTATATCCATGCCTGTTCGAAATGCGAATCATAGTATTTATTATTATGGGAATGGGAATGAAAAACAGGAGATCCTTTTTCTAGAAATATGGACAAATGGAAGTTTCACTCCTAAAGAAGCACTCCACGAAGCTTCTCGTAATTTGATTGATTTATTTATTGATGTATTTGACGAATTGGACATTAATTTCGAAGAAAATAAAAGCAGATTGACTCTACCCCTTTTTACCTTTCATGATAGATTAGCTAATCTAAAGAAAAACAAAAAAGAAATTGCATTGAAATGTATGTTTATTGACCAATCAGAATTGCCCTCTAGGACCTATAATTGTCTCAAAAGGTCCAATATACATACATTATTGGACCTTTTGAGTAACAGTCAAGAAGATCTTATGAAAATTGAATATTTTCAGCTAGAAGATGTAAAACAGATAGTGGACATTCTACAGAAGCATTTCAAAATGAAATTACCTAAGACTAAGTTTTCATTTGAAATCTATCACAATTACTTCATCTTTAGCACAATCCGTATTGAGATGGATTAAAAATAATGTATCTAGGGAAGATTCAGTTTGAATCGACTATTCCCTAGATAGCTACCTGCAGTATTTCACGATTGAATCAATTTAAAAAAGACCTAAAGTAAGGGATTTATCAATAGGTAATGTTGCTCCAATACCTAACCAAAGAGCTACTGCGGTACCGATCAAAAAGACTGTTGTAGCGGCGAAATGGATTTTGGAATTTATTGACATTCTCCAAAAAGGGTACTGTTAATAATCCTGTTGGTACTGAAACCATTAAAAGAACGCCCAACAACTTATTGGGTGTTGTGCGAAGTATTTGAAATACGGGAAAGAAGTACCATTCGGGTAATATTTCCAAAGGAGTTGCAAATGGATCTGCCGGTTCACCAATCATTGAGGGTTCTAGGGCCACTAAGCCTACGTTACATGCTATAGTACCCAAAATAACTATTGGAAAAATATATAAAAGATCATTGGGCCATGCGGGTTCTCCGTAATAATTATGTCCCATCCCTTTAGCCAATTTAGCTCTTAATACAGGATCATTCAAGTCGGGTTTCTTTGTTATTGGGATAGGTTCATTCTTATGGGTCCACCCCCCGAAAGAACCGGACATGAGAATTTTTCATCATCCGGCTCAAGCAAGAATCAAATCAAAGGAATGAAAGAAGTGGATCCGTATTTCATCCATATCTACACGCATATAATAACTCTATGTAAGAAAATAGTTATCGAACTCCACTCCATTTTTTGGAGTTGGAACTATTCATTGGCAAGAATTAAGTTCTTACAGGTAAATGCTCAATATCCAAGTAGGCTTCAAATTTTGATCATGATCAAGTGCTTTTTGGATTATCTCATATATTGTGGGATTATCTCATATCTTGTGATTGATATTTATTCTCACAATATCGTGAGTCTTCTTAAATACAAAGCATTTTCTTGTTACTAATACAGTTTCACCTCGATTCTTCCTTAGATCCTTATTTCACTCCGATAGTATCATGGATCTATATGGCTACAATCGCCTCGGTAACCCGAGCTGAATCGTAAAGCAATGAACAAACGGAGGCCTAAGAAAATAAGTCAGGGGTCTTTCTGGTATTATGGTTACTGCAGAATCTCGGTCGTAAACCGTAGTTTCTCGTTCGTCCACACTGGTTTCTGTAGTTACTGGTGCCTGGGTACGATCGAAAACAGGCTTTAAGCCAAAAGCCTTGACACGTGATCGAGATTTCGATGTCCTACGGGAAAATCCTGTTTTATCAAATTTCATCTATACGCAATTCGCATTCGCGTCAAAAATGGAAATTGATCGACTTAGGGAAAGTGGCTTTAAAGCGCATCATATGAGATTGAGATTGAATACGGTGCTGAAACCCCCACTCTCATCTACTCTAGCTGACCCGAAGTCGAACTCTGACTTGACTCAATAGTTAGCAGTCAACGGCAGAGAAGCCACTCCAGCAAGCAACTCTAGGAACCCGAACTTCATCCTTACCAAGGAAATCAACGGCTAGATCGTCTCTTTGCTCAAGTATTCCTATATTCAACCTGAGTTATGCAGTCACTATAGTCAGACCTATTTCTAGTCATTCTTTAACTTATGGAAACTCCCCAAGATTAACTGACCAAGATGGTTGACCAATGTGACAATGTGAAGATTGGTCAATTGACCAATTAACCAGCCGGACCAGATTCCATAGCTACGGTCACACCACCTACAGGAGTGAGACTCGGCCTTGATTGACTATTGAAAAATATTTCCTTAATACAAGGGCAAATTCTGCGGTTTGTACTATAGTGACGAAAGCAAAGCCCAGTTCTTGTCTAATCTCTAAAGATCGGGTGATGACTATGAGACTTTTCCTCTCTTTCAATATCTTATGTCATACCTCAGATTCGCTTCTGCATAGGCCTTGCTCCTCTCCCGCTGGTCGAGCTCCTTTGTACCCTCTCCTCCCGGCTTTTCGCTCCTTAATCGAAGAGCTCAGGTTCTACCTTTCCTCTTTATCTTTCTTCTCTATTTGTCCCATTCCCCCAACCCGGCCTTCAAAAGAAGAGTAGTTCCGCCTCTTTCTGTGAGAAACTTTGCCCTTTCCGCTGCTTCACTTATTGGTTAAGCAGTCTAACTCATGGTCACAGACGGGCGTTTAGTGCTTCTTGCTTGGATGAGTGAGTGGCAATGACTCTTGATCCTCCGGTTCTTTTTACTGTAGCCCTCACCGATCCGATGATCGAGTGCTTTCACTCTGGTGCTCTTGGCTTGAGCTACCACCAAACTCCGCGAGTGGCTATCATTCCGGAACATTTTTCACTGTACGGACTCACTCCTTCGGAAATGAACACTACAAGGCTACCAGAAGACATTCCCACTTTTTTTCTACTTTCTTTAAGACTTGACTTTCACAGACCTTCTTCTTCTTCTTCCTTTACATCTAAAACTAGGGCAAAAAATCTCTTCAGTGAAGTCCAATCCGAAGACTACGTTCCTTAGGCCAATCAGTTCCTTAGCTTCCCTAAAAGGTTTTGTAGGCTCCTCATTCTCCGATTCCGTCTGTTAACGCCGTCAACGCGAACTGCTTATGTTATCCTGTCCTATTTCTTTTCTTTGCACCTGCCGGAACAAAGCCTATCTTCAAATCAAATCACGTAGAGAAGGGTATCAGACAGCTACGCATTCATTCCTCGTCAATGAGCCCGTCACCCGAGAAGACTCCATTGCTTGCCCTTCCCTCTCCCGCTGGTCGAGCTCCTTTGGACGCTCCCTATCCCTATAGTCTTCATTATAGTTGAAACCCCTATCTATAACATTAATCATCCAAACCTCACTTCACTGCCCTAGCAGTCAATGCTTTCTTTCGCCTCACTGCCTGGCTGCTCTGAAGCTTGGCTGCCTTCACTACTTGCTGAAAGCGTCATCGACTCCATCCGTTCGGGATTCCAAGACTGAAGGAGAATTGCTTGTGAACGAGATGAGAACAGAGCTGCTCTTCGGTTAAGATTAGTAGTTCAGTTCAAATCAATCAATTTCATGCTTCATCTTTCTTTCCATACCGAAATCACACTTGTGAACTCTATTTGCGTAGTTGGGATGAGTCTTCCTCCTTCAAAGAGAGGATTCGGAACCCTGCGGAAGCAGAAGCAGAGCTAGCATAAGGCTCTTGCGATTACCAGTCCCATGTACAGTTTCCCCCGTAGCAGATCAAGACCGAGTAGCAGCAATCGCTAATTCAATTGCATCATCGCATGAATGACTGATTCAATGATAGCGGGATCAATAGGCCCGGGAAAGCAGACTCATTCATGGTCTAACTGGCTTTAGGCCATTATCGACTTGATCGATTCTTAGTAGGGTTCGGCCATTTAGTCTCATCAAAATCCACTCCCACTTATTCTTTTTTGTTGTGGCATAGGTGGGTGGAAGGTTGAAGTCAGGTTCCTCCGAGAGACAAATGTAGTTGGGGAATGATTTCCGACTTCCTAGTGGGTGACCTTGCTCTAAAACCCCTGACTCTATTGATGCCCAAGAAAGGAATGCCTCTCTTTTCTCCGGAACTAAGCCCTTCAATTCCCATTCCAATTCCTCTTTCTTAGTGTTCTTTCCACTTCAACATCCACTTCGTTAGCTAACTAAGTTGTTGATCTACAGGGGCCTCGGTTTGAATCTTCGCCGACCTCTCCGAGTCGGCCTCGACCACCGATTTCGGTCTTCTTCCTCCGGTCTCGGCGTCGCCCTACGCTGGTCGGGACCCCTTCGATCCTGCGGAGTCCACTTCGCCCTCGGCATCACTCTTCGCCGTGTGGGTCCTCATCGGCCAAAGGAGTCTCGGCTTAGCTCTCGGCACGTCTTCGCCCGGGTGCATCTCGGCCACGGATCCTCAGCCCTCACTTCGCCCTCGTCTCGGTCCGGATCCCTATAGGTCTTCTTCAATCTTCTGTCTCGGATTCTAGTCCCAGAATCCAATCATGACAGCTTCGGCTACATCAGTAAGCAACAAGACAATAAGTGCTCTTTAAGTGCTGGGCTAGCGATAGCAAAAAAGTACGTACTGTCCAAGGCAAGCACATTAGAAGTTAGTGCTCCGACTTAGTAAGCTTTTGTGCATCTGATGACCTCCCTTCCACCCCCTATCTTAATCATCCGCAATGGTTCCTTCTTTTTTGCTACAAGCTTGACAGTTGCTATGATACTGGGGTTCGTTGTAATGTCTAGTTTTATCGCACAACGCTCTTGCCCCCGTGGCATCGGGTCCGCTTGCGGAGAAGGGCTTCCTCGACCGCTTTGTTGCGCATGTTCGATGTCGCAACCAATTGTTGAAAATCCACACTTGATCGCACCATAGATCGAAAAGGAATTGAACCCCAAAGCCCATTGACGGGCAAGATGACATCTGCTTCGCACCCGGATAAAATCAGTAAATGTAAACCACCAAATCCTAGGTTTTCTTTGTTGAATGATCTGGGACCTTGCACACTCACCGCGCATATTCAACGCATGTTTCAGGCCAGTGTTTTTGCCTTTTCGAGCATATTTAAGTATGTTTTCTTATTTCAAAGCTATCTGCAAGCTCCAACTTATTTGGGTGCTCCTCTGTCGGGCAATTGTTGCGTAAAGCTTTTGGTCTATCCTCCGCTAGCTTCTTTGGTACGGTTGGTATGGCTATACGGTTAGCTTGTCTAGCTCTCCTCATTGATTTTTGATCCAAATCCCACCCACACTATCCTTATTAGTTTCTTATACGGTTTGATCTGTAGCATTTATCAAAGCCTGTTTGGAGTGGTAGGTCAAAGACCATAGATAGGAATGAAACTAGTCCCAAGGACAGGACAGATAGGAGAATGACCACATTGATTGTCCACTGAGCGTGAAGAGGCACTTGCGGTGAAGCATTATTCCAGGCCAGATGAATCGGAAGCTGGGAGGTGAGAGGAGAGGGATGAAGTTACTTGACTGAAAGGAGAGGGGTTAAGTGTTAAGTGACTCGACCAGCGGGAGAGGGATGGCAATCGATCAAACCGAACTGACGATTGAACGGGTAGGGGAGAGCGGAGAAACACTTGAAGGGAAATTCAAACCGAGGGGGCTTCCACTATCTCACTCATACCACCCAACTCCAAGTCAGGAGTAATGGGAGCAGCATCGAGGGAACCTCAAAAAGCTAGACCAATTGATCTTCTCCCTCTCTCGACGTTGACTGAGGAGGGTGAATTCAGGCTTAGTGACGATCTCGTTTGTCAATCTTGTACTGCAGATCGCTCAACTCAACTCGAGATTAGATGGGAAGACGATGCTACGAGCAAGACTCGAAACGCTTAGCGCCCTTTGATTTATGATCTCGCATTATTTTGTTGACACTGATGGTCATCTTGTCTTTTGTTATTTTGCTTCATCCGTTTCGTTGTATAACTTTCCTTGACCAGCAAGCCAATAAATAGGGCTTTCCTCGACTAGTCGCGGTCCGCCGAGTAGTACCACTTTGCACTAAAGACGCATACTAATTCAAATAGGTGCTTCTATCAAAGCTATGGTAGCCATGGTTGAGACTATGTTTGTCTAGGGAGTTCGGCTTCCAAATAAGAAGATTCTCTGATATGATTTCCAAACTCGACAAGCGCGAAGATTACCTGTCTGGGGCCTTAGTTAGGGGGAGGGGGTTTCGGTACCTCTTTTTCCTGTCTCCTTATTCGCTACCTCACTAACCTATGCAAACTAGTATCGAAGAAGACCTCACAGAAGACAATAGCATTTTTGCTACCGGTTGGACCTTTCTTTGTCCTCCACCTCCCCTGCGGCTTCTAGCTCAAAATCCTTCTTTTTCTCCCCCAAGAATCTTCATTCTCTACTTTTTGAGTGGGCAAGTGAGTAGAATATGGATCTACTTCAGCCAGTTCATAGAAAGGCAGACACAATCTCATCCCAAAAGATTGACCCTCAATCTCGAGTCTGATTTATTGTTTGGATGATGCCAACAATCCTAGTATAAAAAGGGAATAATCCAGAACATAGAGGGCAGTCTTCGCAGTCTACTTGAGTTTCAAGAATCAACATCGGTGGATCATAATCGGTCTACAACCAACCTTCAATCTGACTTCTCAGAGTCGCCCTGCCGGGATTGAAGGATTGACAATGTGAAAGGAAGGAGATTGCTTCTTCTTTCAAGTGGACATCCTACATTCTACGGAGGGGAATCCGCTTGAAAGAAAGGATCACTGCTTAGGTAGCCGACCAAAAGATGGAAGGAAAGGGTGTAGCACGTTATCCCATCCTCTTTCGTGGGGTTCTTAGCTCACAAATCAGCCACTGTCCTTTGATGGCTCTCCGTGCCAACAAGTTCGAATTCTGACTCAAAGACCATCCAGCTAGTCGTCTTCCCTAGAGAATTGGCTGGTTCAAGAGAGACCGGATTGGATCAGCCCTCGTTCTCCCAAGCGCACAAACAAGACTGCTATAATTAGTTTAGATGACCAAGGCTGATGGTGAAACAATTGACCAATTCATTGCCAGATTTGGGAATATCAAAAAGATAATTCCTCTGAATGAGAAGCCAAACGACCAACAACATCTCATTGATTGGTTTATTGATGTGCAGACTTGCAATTCGAGCGGCGCTTGAACTTACTCACATGGGATGAGTATATCTCCAGGCGCAACATGGAAGACGATTTATTTGATTTTGAAGCTAAAGCTCAAAGACGAGAAGGCATATAGTGCGAATGAAACAGTGGAAAAGCCCACAGGGAGGGGATCCAGTAAGAGTTCCTCAACCTGCCTCTTAGGGAAAGCATTTGTATCACGAAATAAGAATACCCCTCACTCGAAAGAGCCAACAATGCTGTTGCCGGTATTCGCAGGAATAGAAGAGATAGAAACGAGCAACCGGGTCATAGAGAGCCGGAACAAAAAGAATAAATGCCTCAAGAGCTTATGGGCCAAGGCCCTTCCTCCTGCGTGTGCTCCGCAGATCCCTTCATGTACCTCTCGAAGTGCATAATCAGCTTCAGCTGGGCCGAGACATCGTAAGAGCGGCCGGCCGAAGGACTTTTTATACAATACTCCTTCCAGAACAAGGAAGTGGGAAGAGCGCGCCTCCTCTCGTCGGAGGAAAGCGACTAGGGGAGTCATCCAGGTTTCTGCTTCGGATTCATTCACTTGCATGACCTCGGACTCCTCGAGACTTGGCTCGGCCAGTTCTTCTACGAGGATCATTCGGCCTCCTCCCCCGTCCTGAGTCGATGCTAGACGGGAAAGAGCATCAGTTTGAGCATTTTCGGCCCGAGCGATCCGCACAATTTCATATGAATCAAACTGAGCAAGGATCTTGCGGGTTACCTGGAGATTGGACGTCATTAATGCGTCCTGGGCCTCATACTCCCCGGTGATTTGATTGGCGATCAGCTGAGAGTCACTGAATGCTCTTATGTTCTACCCGCCGAGCTTTCTAGTGGCCCGAAGGCCTGAGATGAGGGCTTCGTATTCTGCGGCGTTGTTGGTAGTTTGGAAGGAGAAGCGTAGCGCATACTCCGTGATGACCCCTTCTGGAGACGCCAAGATCCATCCGGCGCCGCTACCCGTAGAGCACGCGGATCCATCGACGTAGAGTCGCCATTCATCCGCCGGAGGCGGAGGAACCGAAGCACCTTCGGCCTTGGGTGTAGTTCTGACTTTCGGCCGAGGGGCCGAGGAGACTTCGGGAGTGAGCTCGGCGATGAAGTCGACTAAAGCTTGAGCTTTTATTGCCGTCCGCAGTCCATAAGAGACGTCGAACTCTCCTAGTTCGATTGCCCACTTTGCTAGCCTACTGGACACTTCTGGCCGGGAGAGGACATGCCTCAAAGGTTGATCTGTGAAGACCTTTATTGAATGTGCGAGGAAGTAGGGCCGGAGCCTCCTTGCAGACGAGACGAGTGCTAGGATCAGCTTTTCAAGAGTAAGATACCGAAGCTCTGCTCCTTGGAGGACTCAGCTTATATAGTAGACTGGCTTCTGAACGCCGTCTTGTTCCCGAACGAGGACGGCGCTGACAGCTGCATCAGATACTGCGAGATAAAGGAATAGCTGCTCTCCATGGACCGGTTTAGATAAGACGGGAACATTGGAGAGATAGGCTTTTAGCTGCTCGAAGGCCGACTGGCACTCGTCTGTCCAGGAGAAGCTATTGGTCTTCTTCAGCAGCTTGAAGAAAGGAAAACAGTAATCCGCTGCCCTTGACATGAAGCGGCTTAACGCGGCAATTCTTCCGTTCAGGTTTTGGACCTCTCGGACGTTGGCCGGATGGCGCATTTGAATGATAGCCGAGACTTTTGCGGGATTAGCTTCCACCCCTCGGCGAGTGACCATGTAGCCGAGGAATTTCCCGGAGGCCACGTCGAAGGCGCACTTGGCCGGATTCAGTTTCATCTTATACCTGCGTAAGGCAGAGAATGTCTCGGCCAAATCTGTCAAATGGTCTGCAGCGACATAGCTTTTCACCAGCATGTCGTCGATGTAGACCTCCATATTGCGGCCGAGCTATGGAGCAAATATCCTGTTGATGAGACGTTGATAAGTTGCTCCGGCAATCTTCAGGCCGAACGGCATCCGGGTATAACAGTACAGACCGAGGTCAGTTGTGAAACTGGTCTTGCTTTCGTCCTCCGGATGCATTCGGATCTGATGGTAGCCTGAATAGGCGTCGAGGAAGCTAAGTAGCTCGTGGCCAGAGGTTGCGTCCACCACCTGATCTATCAGAGGCAGCGGAAAGTTGTCCATCGGACAAGCTTTGTTGAGGTTGGTGAAGTTCACACACATCCGTCATTTACCATCTTTTTTGGGCACCATCACCAACCACATTGGCGATCCAATCAGGATGGTGTACCTCTCGGAGGTGTCCCGCGTCCAGCCCCTTTTGCACTTCGGTTTGGATGGCTGCCCTTCTTTCCTGATTGAAGATACGCCGCTTCTGCTTGACCGGGGGCTGGTTGGGGTCGACATGCAGCCGATGCTCAGCTACCTCCGGGTCGACCCCGGGCATGTCTGCGGGAGACCAGGCGAAGACATCGAGGTTTTCTTTCAGGAACTCAGCAAGTCTCTCGGCCTCAATCTTCTCTAGGCCGGAGCCTATCATTAGTGTCCGACCTTCTCCTCCTGGGACCGGAACGGTTGTAAGTTCCTCTCCTGGGGATGCTTCGGCCGAAGATTCGATCAAAAGGGATTTGGCCGCGGCCTTCCCTTTGACCGAAATCATGTAGCACTGCCGAGCTGCTTCTTGATTTCCCTTGGCTTCGCCAATTCCATGACCGGTATGGAATTTTAGCTTTTGGTGAAAAGACGAGGGTAGAGCTCCGATTCCGCCGATCAGCCTTCGGCCAAAGATGGCGTTGTAGGTTGAGTCGACCTTGACTACGGTAAAATCCGTTTCGACGGTTAATTGCTGAGGGGCCGTACCTATGGTTACAGGGAGCCGGATGATGCCTTCTACTCGGCAAGGCGAACCATTGAAACCGAATAGAGGCCCCCGGTGAGGCTTCATATCAGCCTCACTTAAACCCATTTTTACAAAGCAATCGTAAAAAAGGACATTTGGGGCACTTCTATTATCAACAAAGATACGATAAACATCGTAACTTTTTATTACAGCATTTACAACTAAAGCGTCGTCGTGAGGAACCTGGATGTCGGTCAGGTCCTCCTGGCCGAAGGTGATGTCTTCCTGACGAGACCGCTTCGGCTCGACGTCGACTGTTGGACGAACCGTTGGAGGGGCAGGCGCTGATACTGCCTCGGCGGTACTCTTGCCCTTTGACATCATCAGGGCTTCCCGGTTGATGTACTTATGGGCCCGAGCCACGAGGTCCTGGAAGGTGGAGGGATGGCGTTTCCCAATAGAGCTGAGAAGCCCTTCGTCCATGCACCCACTGATTATGGGCGAGACCGCAATCGAACTATCCAGGTTTGGGATTTGGGCGGCTTCGGCCCGAAACTTGGTAAAATATTCTTGAAGGGTCTCGGTCGGTTCTTGCTGAATGGCTAGCAGACTGGCCGAGGTTTTACACTGTCGGGTGGCATCGTAAAATTGGTCGATGAACAGTTGGCCTAACTGAACTAGAGAGTGGATGAATTGGGGGCCAATGTCTCGAACCAAGTTAGGGCTGTTTTTTCAAGAGTGAGGGGGAAGAGACAGCAGCGGACTGCCTCGGAAACCCCTCGGACAGAGAGATAGGTATTGAACCTCTGGAAGTGGCAGACCGGATCTGTCATTCCATCATAGAGAGGGCCTTTTGGCAGTTTAAAGTTGGGAGGTACCTTAATGGCCAGAAGCTCTGGCGAGAACGGAGTCTGATCCAGAATGGTGCTGGCGAGGGGGGCTCCGTATGGCCAAGATACCATCCGCTGCATTTCCTTATCGCCGTCAGCCGCCGGTCCAGGTCCGGGGCGGTTGATGTAGTGACCGAACGTCCTTCGGCCTTGGTCGGGTGGAATCTGGACGAAGCATAGTCTTGCTCCGTCATGATGTGACTGGCGCGAGGGACTTGGGCTGGCGGCGCGAATGGCTCGCTGCGTGCCGTTGCGGCCTCGTCAGGGAAGGCCTGCGAGGGTGTCGGCTGTAGCCTTGCAGCTTGAGCAGGGCAGAATGGAGGAGGCGGTACCTGCTGGGGGAGCTGGCCCAGTAATGCCATATGTCGGGCGATGGCGGATACCGTATCTTGTAAGGGCGCTAACGAAGTAACAATGGCGGCCAGCCTCGCCACCTGTTGCTGAAGCTCCTCCACCCCGTTGTCTCTGGGAGCGACGGACTCCAGTATGACAGGAACGGCAGAACCTTGTGGAAGAACAGACGGGGCACCTTCAGAGTGGAGTGGCTGCGCTGGAGTTGCCCGTGTCTCTGCCTCGTCTTGTCCGGATCGTCTGGTCACCGGACGATGAGACATGACTTCTTGCTAGTTTCCCACAGACGGCGCCACGTGATGTTGCCGAAGCTTATCACGGTCGGGTTCCGAGGCTGGAACCCGAAGCTGGATCGGATCGATCAAGAGGACCGACGGGGATCCGGAGCAAGACGAGGGCGGACACGGGCGAGGATCTGAAGCCGAGAGGTATCCGGACGAAGGCTCTCCAGGAGCGAAGCCGAGACTCCTTTGGCCGAGGCGGACCAGTCGGCGAAGGGCGTCGAGACTGGGGGGAGAAAACCCGAGGTCGGTGGCCGAGACCGACTCGGAGAGGTCGGCAAAGATTCAAACCGAAGCCCCTACAGAAGGAGGAAGAAGAAGAACCGGTCAGTAGGAGTCCCGGGCTTCGGCCCAAAAGAACCCCCTCCGACGGCTAAGTTAGCTTCTGAAGAAGATTCGATTCAGAAGAGAAGGAAGAAAAAGCAACTTTAATGCTTTTGGACTGTTGTCCTTGGTCAAGAAGACATACCTTTGGTAATAAATAGCCGTGTATTTATAGCGGAGGATAGAGGTTGCTTAGTGGTGGCAACCGATATAGGACTATGTTTTGGGTTTACTGATAAACCGCCATAGCGCCTAACCCTCCCACCGGAGTGGGCCGGATACGGCTACTGGGCCGAAGGAGGGGGGGGGGGGGGCGCTGTTGGGCCGGATGCCGCTTAGTGGGCTGAAGCCTACTGGGCCGAAGGCTGCTGGGCCGCTGATGGGCCGAGGACCACTGGGCGGCTATTGGGCCGAGGACCACTGGGCGGCTATTGGGCCGAGGGCCGCTGGGCTGCTAATGGGCCGAAGGCTGCCAGTGGGCCTCTTATTGCTACTGTCGTTGGACTGATCTTAATGTTGGGCTTGTTTAATGGGACGAATCGGATTCTGCCCCCATCACATTGCTAACGCAATCCCCTCTCCTTTCAGTCGAGTGGGAGATGACTTAGTCCCGAATTCCTTGTTCCATGATTTAAGATGTGCCTTTAGCCTTCTCAGCTTCATAGAAAGACATGAGATAGGGCGACCATAAACCGGCTCCGACCAGCTGTGTGCAACCATGTCCTTGAATGTGGGATGTCGTACCCACGTTTGCTGAAAGACGAAGGGTCTTGGACCACTAGGAACGTTGCTCTGAAATTTAACAAGTAGAGGAGAATGGTCCGAAAAAGTACGACTGAGGTGTTCGAAAGTTGTGATTGGAAAAGAATGAAGCCAATTGTGGGAATAATCGACACGATCTAGCCGTGCCCATTTGGAAGAACATCCTTCTTGCCCATTCCAGTATATTTTCTCCCATGGTAGCATAGAACCATCTGATTTGATTCGTTCTCAATAGCCATGAGATGATCATCTTAGGGTGATCCTTTTGTCGACGGATGCTCCTATTACACTCGTAGTCTCTGAAGGATGAGAACCAACTATGTAGCATCTACATGGATAATTCAAGTATTGTATACGTCATTAGTCCGACCCTTTGTAGGAACTACCCGTAATAACGAACTTGCAAAATGGATCTGTTTATCATAAATCGATTCGTTGTTCCTTAATTGTTATTTGAACAAAAAGTGATGTCTTGGTCCAGGATAACATTTTGATTTTCTGCATGTCTATGGAGTTTTGAAAAATCCAAACATCTCAGAGATAGATATAGAGGTAGGAATTTGTCGAACGAACCGCACTCCTTCGTATACGTCAGGAGTCCATTGATGAAAAGGGGCTGGGGAAAGCTTGAACCCAATTCCGGATATAAGCGCAATTGAAATTCCTGGGGAGTTATACATTTGTGTATTGATAAGACCATTATTTCTTGAAGCTCGATCTCCCCCCCGGATAAACCATATAGCCAAGAGAAACCATGAACCAGAATAGAAGAGCTCGCCCCGCCCATGAGTCAATATTTCGTAGTAGCCTCATTAGATCGTACATCTCTCTTGGTATATCCTGATAATAGGTAGGAACATAAACGGAAACATTCTGGAGCTACAGAGATAGTTATGGAATCGTTAGCACCACATAAAAACATTCCTCCGTCAGTAGCTGTTAATACGAATAAAAGAAACTATGTTATAGCCATTTCTGTACATTCAATTTACCCTCATCCGTGGTTGGAATCAAGTCTCTACTAATCGGCTGTTAGTCATCGCTCTATGAAAGAGTAGGCGAATAAGCATCTGGCGAAGGCACAGCTAGCACAGGAGAGGTGATGACACCAACCACACTCCTAGCTAGGCGGGCGCACTCTCGTCGATCCACCACAAAGGTTAACGACGTATTCGACTGAGTTTTGAACCAAAGGAAGGAAAGGGTACAGCATATTATCCATGTGCAAATCGAGATGCGGTCCGGTTCGAGCATATCCAGTTTCATATCCATATCTCGCAGATCCAGATTCTTCGATTGCATACCTATCAGTAGGAGCAGTACAGTACTTCCGAGCCACTCGAGAGCTTGTAGTTGCGGATCTTCCAGATCTCTAAGATGGAGTTGATTCCACAGACGTAGAGCGTCAGAACTAATTCACTAAAGTTGATTACCCAGTTAAAGAACCGCCCCATCAGTTGAAACTCTTTATCCCGTCGATGAAGATCCCGAAGCGGGGTCCCTAGTTTACAAGCAGTTCCATATCTTCCGGCAGCAGTTGATTGATCAGGTTATTATGTTGTTTTATATCTATATCCTATCCCATAGCTAGCTAGCAGCACCTTTGACTAAGAATACCTGAAGCAGAAGCAGCTATGAAAGAGGTTGGTCGAGTAAAAGCACGAGTTCCGATAGACCCCTACTAGTAAAGGGCAAGCCAGCATCTTGACCGGATTGGGAAGCAGAGGTGGGGGTAAGAGGGGGGTTGTCAAGTTTGTTTTGGTTTGAAGTAGGGTAACTTTGCAGAACCTTTGCTTGCGCCCTATTTGAGACTAAGGCAGGTTTGGAACCCTGTCCTATCACCTTTATCAAATCCCTAGCTCTCTTCCTTAGTGCAACTGTCCTATTCCTACCATTGGAATGTCTATCTTTCTTTTTTGTGTCATATCTATAGTTTCGGATATCAAACCGGACGGTATCGTATATGAAGAAAGAGATTGTTGACATTAGTAGACTAATCTATTCATTGGTAGGGCATTTCTTCCTGTGACCGCCTTTCCCACCAAAAAGCTAACCAAACCAAATCCATGTTTTTTCTAGACTAGACCTTCGGGATTTTTTGAGGGTTCATACATGCATTGATCCAGTCGAAGAACCTGCTCCAGAGCGACTACTCCACCTATAGCCTATCTTCCTGCCCGCCTCGGGTTCTCTCTGCTCGGTTCCACAATCAATCCCAGATCCATCCATTTGAGGGAAGTAAAATTCCACGCTCTTCTAATTGTTTAGAAGGGTTCAAGAACCCCCCCAGGGCTTGCTGTCGAATTCACTCCCGTATCCAATTGTTCTTAGCCCTCAGTATCTAGCTGGTCTTCGCCTTTGCAACTCTTCCTGAAGAAGCAGCTGTGGTATCTCTATCAGCTAGTGAGCTAGCCGCATTCCCAGCTACTGTGTACCCTTCTTTCACTTACAGCTCTAAGACATTCAGGGGCTGTGTAACTGCTGTTAGAACGCTTTTCTTAATCCGTTACGGATGTCGAAAAGTGAAGATTGGTTCTGTACTAGGTCATGGTGAGATGCTTGATAAAGGTTTGTTTTGTCGATAGCATTTTCTGATGTAGGATGCGTAGTAGCTGTTGTCACAGTAGGGGTCCTAAGGGGGAATTGTCCTAAAGTAGCCATAGCGTTGATTGGTCTCCCTCTGATATTGTATGGGCGAATTATCTTAATTCAAGCCTGATTTTTGGCTCTCGTGTGAGGGTTGTCATAACTTCTGTCTATCTGCTGTTAAATGACTTTCATCAGTCCGTCTCAAAGATAAGGGATGAAAGCCGTATTAGTTTTGATTAGCTGTCCCAGGTCAAGGAGTCAGTATTGGCTGTTGGCATGTCTGAGCGGTTGAGGCGGGTAAAGACGGTTGCCTAGCTTACTTGGTAAAGGACTCCTTTTGTTTAGCGGTCATGGATCGATTCTAGGTGGTTAACTTGTATACCCCTATTCTCAGAGTTCACGTTCTGATCTAGAAAATCGACTTTGAAGATGTGTTCCATAGTTTTGGACAGGAAAAGGGGACAACTTCTCTTAAAGCAATCGGGCAAATGCTAGTATACTAGCTTACTAGCTTTAGTAGCTTGTGTACTAGCCTCTTAAAGCAGGGGTAGGCTTCAAAGGGATGCTAACTAAGTAGATGCGGAAGCGAGGTGCGAAAGCAAGCGGGCAACAAGTGGCCGCACCAACCCTGACGCTTTATTTGCTCCTTAGGCTTTCCTTTGCCAACTTCAATGTCAACTGAAAGGAACTAACTGTAAAGGAGACTGCGCTTGAAAGTGGAAATCAACTTACCCGCTCGCTTACCTTTCTGCTCACTGGGGATATTGCCAATACCTTAAGAAAAAAAACAGTTCTTCCTAGTAAGATAATTTTACAGTAAATGTATTCAAGGGAGCTCGCATAGAGAAGAACTTGAAATACACATCCTAAGGAAGTACTGTTAGGGACACTCCTACTATGGTTACTGGGAAAATCTCAATAGATATAAGGACTGGAACTTTATTCGATCGGCTAGACTGCTCGTACGGAACGTATTCCCTACTAAATGATATAATATTAGGCACTTCACTTCTTTCAAACTAACTTGCGTGAAAGACTTCTGCTTGATAACATGGAGAAAGAAAAGAAAATCAATCTCGGGGCTACACTTCAAAAAAGAAGAAGTATGGAGGTCTTTAGACTAGCTTCCCTAAGATCGATCCCTAGCCAAAGCTTTATTGCTCACTCGATGGTTTCAAAAAGAGCTTACGATTTCATGGAAGGAATAAGGACTGGCAGGGAACTCAACCTCGCCGGAACAACGAATCTCCTATCCCTGCGGTACTCTAGCTTCAATACCAATTTGATCAATAGAAACGGATCTCTAACCAAAGCCAAAAGAAACCTGCAGAAAACCGGCAGCAAAGAGATAAGGAATAGTTGGAGAACTCACAGATTCAGTGTGCTCCCGCTCTTTCGCCCTAGCTTGAACTCGCGATAAGGAAGAATGAAAAGAAAAAGCAGAAGAAATAGATCGACATCGAAAGCAACTCAAATTTCCACTTATATTATACTCCATGGACGTACCTTACTACCATTGCAATTGGCTCACTTGAATTTCAGTATATTCTTTCTTCAAGCGTTGCTTTCCTTGCCTACTTTCACAATGAAAGAAATGAAATCACTGGTTCAATCTGACGAGCCAGGGACTGCGGTCAAGCTTTTCAAAAATAAGAGGTAACAGGAGGAGAGAAGATGACAAAATCATTTTCGCTAGATGTAAGCCAATTGGAACTACAACTTTTTATCGCTCGGAGGCGGAAGACAGAAAAAAAGAAACTCGCTGGAAGGGAAAATCCTTGCCCGCCATAGAAGGGAATGGAACTCCAACTTCAACTGCCTAGAAGCAAATTGCAACTGGCACGGGATCTCCAACTCTTATTACTGCAACCCTTTTTTCTGACACTGCCTACAAGAGAACTGCAATTGGATAGCGAGGAACTGGAAGTCAGCGGGGTTGAGGGCGGAGGTCACCCAAACATCGATTGGAATGCTTTGCAAGAGTTCCTTTCTCCTTGCCTTGTACTTGCTTGACTTCCTTCCTTCCCAGCTTAGTGAGTTACTTGCTTGGTATCCCTCCTTTCCGCTTGGTACCAGCTTGCCTGTGACTTCCTAGCTCAATTAATTGGTAATAGCAGTAGCCCACGGAGCGGTACTTCCCTTGCAGTAGTTATAGGAGTACAGTAGTTATAGGTGTCAGTCAATAGGTCAAAGTTAATAGGTTAATTAATTAGTGACATTGGTCAAAGGTAATAGGTCACATTGGTTATGTAATTGGTTAATGAATGGTAATAGCTCTCTTTCATTAGATCAGCTCAATGCTAATAGTATGTCCAGCGCCAGCTTCAAGGTATGACTTTGTATTCCATTAGTGACTAGATCATTCCATAAATCCGTCAAAAACTGCCACTTTGTCATCATTCATCCTTGCAGCGGACGGTAACTCCCCGAGGAAAACGGGAAGCGCTTCAGTGAGCAAGCGTTCCAGTTCGTCATCTATTTTCACCTTCATTATATCAAAGGCTTCATCGGCTACTCGCTCGCGAGAATTCTCCATCGTGAGACCCGGCCGACACAAAACATGAGCAAAAGAGAGATTGCCAGAGGCAGCCCCATGTCAATGACAAACGACACTATTTTCTTTTCCATATTTTATATATCTCCTTTTCCTGGTCTTCTCGGCTGGAATCAACAATGTCCTTTACAAAAAACTCACATTCAGAAAGCTGCTAGTCGTACTGACAGCTATGAGTCAATCAGCTACTATGAGAAAGTCGTTGCATTTCTATTCCCTCTCCTGACTTTGATAAGGCGAGTACTTTCTTTCAGAACCAGCAAACGTAGGTAGACAGAAGTTTTGTAGTGCGCAAGCTCTTCTCAAAAGAAGAGAGGTTTTTTCCCTATAGCGCTAGCCAGCAAGCATTAGATGAAGCCGATTTTGTCCATTTCGCATAGCCCAAAATCGACACGGGAAGAGAGCTTCAAGCAAGTGGGCAGATAGGTTGTTTTCGACAAATCCCCTGCGGGGGTTAGGATAGAAGACGATTCGCCGATCGTAGAATAGTCTGATCGGCAAGGGAGTAGCACTAGTCTCGTATCAGGGACACGGCCGGAAAAGGATGCATACGGAACTGACATAGATGCCATAGTTTGAACTGCTATAGGTCTTGAATTTGCTGTGAAAGAAAAAGCTGTTCAAGAATCTGACTTTCTCAATTCCGGAGAGATAAGATGAATTTTCAATGGCACATCTTCCTTCTATAATAGAATAGGAACTGCATTTCTACCTAGTCTGGTATTCTAGGATTGTGCCAGAACTTCTTGCTCTAAGACTGACAATAGGATAAGGTAAGTCAGGAAGGGACTAGGAGGAAGGCAAGCACAGTAGCACTAGGGGAAGGAAAGCGACGGGACTGATTGACCTAAGGCTTAATGGACGAGTAATGGGAGGGAGGAGAACAGGAAAGAGAGAACAACTAGTCAAACTACTTACTTCTTCTTATGCTGAGTCAACCCTAAAAGCGGATCTGGCATCAAGCCTATCCCTTGACCCTTTCCCGGGATCAAGTACCACTTATATAAAGCACCAAAGGTAAGCAGTTCCCAGTCGAAAGAGAAAAGCTATTCTTGTTAGCAGTTGAACAAGACCACTAAAGCTAGCCACTAATCTAATCTCCGACTATTGCTCCTGGGTTTTACACTATTCAATACAAAATATCTACTCGTGGACGGAGGGGAGGGGTACCTGGGCTTGTGAAGGGAAGAAAGAGGGTATCTGACCCCTATGACATAGGGACGGTTAGGCTTGTTGGCTGGCTTATGATGGTTTCCTGTCCCAATTAAACATCTTCCCTTTTTTGTTGGTAGCAGGGCGAGCTTCCGATGGCGATTTAGAATATGATACGGAGCGGATTGGCTTTCCTAGTCGAAACATAATACCTCAAAGTAGAGCTGTGTCAGTTCAAAAAGACCTGTTCCTGTGGTTGAGGTTGCCAGTGCCAATGCGCCTCTGCTTGTAAACAAATGGATGGCTCGCTCTTTCCGCTCGCTGGTTCTTATTCCAATAGTGATTATTCTAGCCTTCCTTTCGATTGATTGGATAAGGGACAAAAGAAGCTTAGTTAACAGAGATCGGAGGACCAGAAGAGGCGCTTGCGGGTACAGTGGAAGGCGACGAGTTGGCTTTCAGTTCCTTCCTTGGCCTTAGCTTGTACCTAGGACATGTGGCATAGCAAAAGCCTTCGCCCTTAGCGAAGGGCTTTCTGAAAGCTCCATTTGAAGCAGGTGCCTAAACAAATGATTCAAGTTCAATTTGAAATGCTACCTCAAGAGAAGGGGCCCTTGGTCCGGAAGATGCCTTATATGGATAGGGTATATACTACTACGATTGTATCTATTCGCTGAGAGTCCCAATCTTCTTGAAAAACGTGATACGCGACATTTTGATGAGTGAATTTTCCAGTTTGAAATCCTACATTTAGTAGTCTCATTCGACAGCTAAAATTCATGCTTTTGACGTAGCATCGGGAGTTCACTTGGCTAACCTTTTTATAGTGCCCCATGTTCCTATGGTATCCCAACCCGAAATATTAAGCTTTTGCTGTGCCATTGAGAAAGGAAAGCGCACTCGATCAATTACCATGCCGTGTTGTAAGACAAAAAGTCACCCGCAAAAACCCTCTAATCCAGTAAACCCAGGTGAGGAATGGTATGGGATAAAGAAAGTCATCCCGGAAGAAAGTGAGAACCATCTATCAAGTAAGCCTTGTCTCCAGCAAGTAGTTAGAAAGCCCACCCCAACCTTGTATTAAGCTAAGTGCCCTAAAACCCTCTAGTCCCAGGGGAGATGAGACAAAGGCAACAAACCCAGCCAGCAAGTAAACCTACCTTGTATCGTATCCATCAGCCAACCCTATAAGCCTGTAAGCAAGGAAGCTAACCACGGGATATTCTATAGAGCAAGCCAGGTTCGAGTAAGCAGCGTTGTAAGCCGGGAGATGATAAGTTTACTTGAAAAGCCATAGAGTAAGGAAGGTGACTTTCAAAGGCAAAGGATATGTATCCCAGGTGCTATCTAATCCCTTGTTTCTAGCTTGTGTGCTAGAGTAAGGATATCATTCTACCCTCGTTCCCTGTACTGTATGAGTCAGGTTCTTACTCCCAATAAGTATAGAGTAAGGCTACGTTCTAACCTGCCAGCCAGTAAGTTAGTCTAAGCAACTATCCTTTGGTTGTATCCAGCCAGTAGTTAATAAGCCAATGAGAAAGCCAGCAAGTAATCCATTGAGTCAGTCATTCCTTCTTTTCAGTCCACTCGTGCTAGAATAAGGATAAGCCTACCCACCCTGTATGAGTAAGAAAATGAGTCTACCACCCCCTTGTAGTAATTAGTAAGCCGGCAAGGAATTAGAAGTAAGCATCAAAAGAAGATCCCCCGGGATAGAGTAAGGAGATAGTCAGCCTGTACCCAACAACTTTATAGGAAAACAAGAGAACCGGCGAACTATCGACTAGTAGAAAGAGGAGCGGGAAGACAGAAGAGTCAGGCTTAAAGGTACGGCTCTTGGAGTAAGGTTCGTCAGTCCGGAAGTTCAAGATGATAAAGAGTTAGCGAAAGGTGATAGAATACGCCAATGAATAAGCGTGCTCAGTCCGTGCCCCTCCAATCCCAGATTAGTAAGTCACCCTCGTGCTCGTTCTATTAAAAGTCATTCCACGCTAAAACCTCTAATCCACTCTTTAACCAGCTAATCCATAAGGAAGTTGACTTTGCCAACCCTACCTTCTTCTTTCTCTAGCTCTAGATCTAGGGATTAGCAGGTTGGCTTAATAGAAACTGACTTATCCCCAGGGGCTTCAACCATGGAATGACAAGATGACACACTTTCCCTTCCTTCTAGCCTGACAATCTAAACTTTCTTTGAACGAGGGAATGAATGACTACTACTCCTACTGCTGCTGACTCATACAAGGGAGGCTGGAGACAAGGCTTTCTAAAACTCAATACTCCTACAGTACAGCTCTGGGCACGATATCACCTTCCTTACTTGGGACAAAAACTGAAACTTCCCTGATTGATACGGAACTTATTCTAAAACCAAGACCAAGGATTAGCTTAATAGCACCTTCCCTACTCCTACTCCACCAGGTACTTTTCTATTTA